>CM028131.1:657055000-659555000 GCA_016271365.2 Neoceratodus forsteri | reverse complement strand
TGGAGAGTAAGAAATGCACAACAGTACCAAGGAGAGTTGTTGTCTGTGTATGTCTCTCGCTGGAAAAATTGTTGCAAGAATGCCTCAGAAAGGTAGTTTGCCAGCGATTGAACTGGACCGAACCAGACTGGACAGAATCCTTAAGTCTGCCCCTTCTCAGAACTGCTGTTGCTTCAGTTACGCCTGAATCGACTGGAATCCCACCTCCTATGATGAGTTAATGAGAGAAATTGAGGAGTTGAGAAAAGGCGACCTGGAGGTACCTGCACCAACAGCTGTGGCTACGACCCGAGTGACTGAGGGTGACCCATCAAGTGAAGTTCAGGGGCAGAGGTTGACAGTCAATGAGTGCTCTGACAAGGAAAAGATATGCCACAATGGGGCTAACTGTTGAGAGAATCCGGAATTCAAAACAGTCCCTTTATGAAGGCCACGCCTGCAAGTACGGGCCCTGACCTATATCCGACTGCATCTGCTATGGGGGTGGGTACCACCCATGTATCTCCTGCTGATAACAGCTCCAAACTCAATTCCTTGACCATGGAAGTGGAGAAACTGACAGATGTCTCCAAATGCTTATCACGCGCAGACAGAGATGGCACCCAGGTTTCCAGTTAGTAATACCCCGCCCTGGCTCCCAGTGTGGCGCCTGGCCAGCTCAAACTCCAGAAAGTATGTTTTGCTATAATTGTGGGAAAGATGGGCACATGAAAGGGAATGCCAGTCCCCAAAGACACTGACAAAGTTGCATATAGGCTACAAGGAGGCTTGGAGAACAAATCAGTGGTTAAGAGGTGCGACATGATCCCAGTGAGGGCACCAAAATGCTAATTCACGTCCTTTTGTGGCAAGGTCAGTTGCCCAGGCCCCCACTACCGCCTCTCAGACTGGTCCAGAATAGTGGGTCCCTCCATGGAGACCACTGTAAAGGTGAATGGAGGTCTACAAGAGCTGTATTAGACAGTGGCTCCCAAGTGACAATTATGTTCCAGGATTGGTATCAGAAGCATTTGTCAGGCGTGCCCTTACAACCATTAGAAGGACTGCATGTATGGGGTTAAGTGAGAAGGCCTACCCTATTCCGGTATATCCAATTTGGCTGTCTTTCCCCACCTCCGTGGCTGGAGTGGCCGAACAAGTAGAGACCCTAGCCTTAGTGTGTCCCCACTGGACTGTATGATGGTGTCCCTTGTTGATTGGAACAAATGCTCATATGTTCGGAAGGCTGGCACAGTTGTGTTATGAAAAACAGGGGTCAAAGACTAGTAGAGCTTTAAGAGTTCTGGCTTTAATTAAGAAGGCCTATGAGGCACAGAGAGATGCTGAAAAAACAGAACCAGAGGAACCGGTCGGAATTGTATGGAAGAAGGATCCTGAGTCTCTGATCCTGGCGCCAAATGCCTAGTGTACCTTACAGGGAGAGGTCCGTTTCAGAAAGGATGTTAAGAATAAAATATTAATGTTGGATGCACCAGGCGATGGAAAATTGCCAGAGGACTGCTGGTCAAGCTCTAGTATTTTGCCCGCTAGAGCCCATGCTTATGCCAGAAGGTAATGGTCCAAGTTCATAATGTGTCTAGAAAGAGACATTCGGAGTAAACAGAGGTTGCATCCTGGCTAATGTGCATTGTGCAGATACTGCAGTGCTACCCAGCAGCAGAGTTCAGGAAGAATGACAGAGTAACGCCTGACTTGTTTGATTTCGGCACTCCCGCTGCCAGCTGAATGGAAAGTGAGGATCAGTGAGAAGCTTGCCCAGAGAGACCAGGTGTTTTCTTTAAAGGAATGGGATGTAGGATGCGTGCAAGGGCTGAGCACAATATCCGGCTGCATGGCGAAAGACCATTTCGTGAGAGGTCTCGACGCCTGGCACCTGCTGACATAGATGATGTGAGGCGGCATCTGCAAAGATGTTAGCTGCTGGTGTAATACAAGAATCCAGAAGCCCTTATGCTTCCCCATTGTGGTAGTGAGGGAAAAAGAATGGAACAGTAAGGATGTGTGTGGATTATCGCACCTTAAACCGGCGGACTATCCTGATCAGTACACAATGCCCGCATTCAGGATGCTTTGGACTGCCTAAGCGGAGAGCAAGTGGTTCTCTGTGCTGGATCTCGCAGTGGATACTACCAGATCCCGATGGCCCCAGAGGACCGTGAGAAGACAGCCTTTATCTGTCCGCTTGGCTTTATGAATTCATGAGGATGCCTCAAGGATTTCAGGTGCCCCAGCCACTTTTCAACGATTGATGGAGGCGTGCTGGGGACATGAACTTACTAGAGTGCCTGGTATACCTAGATGATGTTATTGTGTTTGGCAGCTCACTGGAGGAACATGAGAGCAGATTATTTAAGGTATTGGACCGACTGGAGGACTTTGGCCTTAAACTGTCCATTGATAAGTGTCAATTCTTTCAAACATCAGTAAAGTATGTGGGACACATAGTATCCACCGTAGGAATAGAGACTGACCAAGTAAAGTTGAGGCCTTGACCACCTGGCCACAGCCCAAAATCTAAAAGAACTGCAAAGATTCCTGGGATTCTGTGGTTATTATCTGTCGCTTCATCAAGGACTATTCAAGAGTGATCCCTTTACTTAACCTTACTCAAGGTATCCCCAACCCACAAAAATACCAAAGTCAGCGTCCTCAAGACTGAAAGAGTGTATTTTCATCCGGTGAAGTATTTGGGGCCCGCTGGACTCCTGATTGTGAGACTGCTTTTCATGAGATCATATATCAACTTACCCATGCTCCAGTGCTGGCCTATGCCGATCCAGAAAACCTTACGTCCTGCACACTGATGCTAGCTTGCAAGGGTTGGGGCTGTGTTGTACCAAGAGCACGAGAATGGCCTGAGACCAGTGGCCTTTGCCAGTAGAAGCCTGACCCCATCCGAAAGAACTATCCTGTACATAAGTTAGAGTTCCTAGCTTTGAAGTGGGCTATTGTTGACCAATTCCATGAGTACTTGTATGGGGCTAAAATACTAGTAAAACTGACAATAATCCTTTGACCTATGTGCAGACCTCAGCTAAGTTGGATGCCACTGGCCATAGGTGGCTTTCTGCATTATCTACATATGACTATGCTCTCGAATACCGAGCAGGTCTGAACCACATAGATGCTGATGCTCTCTCCCGGAGCCTGTTCCCCAGAATGATTGGGTCCGATTGGCAGAACCTGACATTGGGGCACTCTGCCGAAGTTTGACAGGGAGGAACAAATGTCCATGGGCGCAGTGGACTGCATGGTGGATTGCTTAGGAGCCTCTGAGAATTGCATACCTGCTGCTTATTGCCACGTTTCTGCAATAGACATTGGTGCACTGCCTCAGCTGGACAATGACAGTATTCGGCGGGCTCAATCCCGCGATCCCATGATCAAAGCAGCTTTAGAAGCCCTCTATGCAGGAAAAGATGTGTCCAAATTCGCTCCACTGATTTGAGAACTGCACTGTTATACAAAGAAGGTCCTAAGTTGAAACTGATCAATAAACTGTTATACAGAGAAACAGTAGACAGAGGGGACAAGTAGACAAACAACAACTGGTGCTGCCCACTGCCTTTGAGACTCAGTACTGAGGTCCTTGCACAACCACATGGGGCACCTTGGTATAGACAGAACACTTGACTTGGTGAGATCCAGATTCTATTGGCCTAAGATGGGGGCTGATGTGGAGCAACACATTCGAACTTGTAGTCGCTGCTTACAGAGAGCTTTGCCCCAGAGGCTCCTTGTTAACATCACCACCAGTGCACCCATGGAGCTGGTCTGTATTGATTTTCTGAGTTTGGAGTCAGATCAAAGAAATATCAGTAATGTGCTGGTGGTCACTGACCATTTCACGAGATATGCCCAAGCTTTCCCCACCAAAGACCAGAAAGCATCCACTGTGGCCAAAGTACTTGTAGAAAACTTTTTGTTCACTATGGGGCTCCACAAAGAATCCATTCTTGATCAAGGAGAGACTTTGAGAGTCGTCTGATCAAAGAGATGCTTTCTCTGTGGGGAGTCCGAAAGTCCAGAACCACTCCTTACCACCCCAGGGGACCCACAGCCTGAGCGTTTCAACGCACTTTGCTAGATATGCTAGGCACCCTGCACCCAAAGGACAAGCCTAGATGGAGCCAACAAATTAGCACCCTGGTACATGCTTATACTGCACAAAAGTGATGCCACTGGATTCTCCCCTACCGCCTGATGTTTGGAAGAGAAGCTCGACTACCAGTAGATGTGTGTTTTGGGGTCTCTCTGATGGGGTTCAAGCTGACAACTATTTACAGTATGTGCAAAGTTAAAGGCCCAGCTAACTCATGCGTACCAACTGGCTCAAACCATGGCTGCCAAAAGAAATCTGGCCAACAAAGAAAGGTATGATAAAAGGTGAAAGCACAGGAACTCCAGGAGGGAGATGGGGTATTGCTAAGAAATCTGGGACTGCATGGCAAGCACAAGATTGCTGACAGATGGCACCATCTCCTCACATTGTAGTGGGCAAACTAGATGATCTGCCAGTGTACAAAGTAAGGCCTGAGAATAATTCAAAAGATATAAAAACAATGCATAGAAATCATTTACTGCCCATTGGACAAATCTTAATTGAGTCTGAGCCCTAGAAGATGCCCCCTCTGGACCAGTGACTAGAGCTGCTGCTAAGAAAAGATCAAGAAAGTCTGCACCTACAGAAGCAAAGTTAAAGTGTTCCCCTCCACAAGTCCCAGTTGAGCATGACTGTCAGCCCATATCGGAAGAAAGTGAGAGTGACTTTGAATACTGTCCTTCTTGCGAACTGAGTCAATTGTTTCGGGGCAATCCCCTAGTCAATACTGGAGATGAAGCTGGGCCTTCTGGACTGTCCAAGCCCCCAGCTTCGTCCCTGGAGCCAATGCTCCCAGAAAGTGAAGTGCAAAGCATCAGATCAGATGAAATGGAATCATTGTGCATGGTTGAACTGTTTGAGCTTTCAGGGAGGAAATGATGGATTGGGTCAGACTGGTGATACACCAGAACAAGAAGAGTATTTTGAGTGCCCTGACAGTCCACTGCCAGTGTCGAAAGCTCTCCATGCGAGCCAAATGTTGTGGACTCAGAAACTGTAACTCCTGGAGCTGAAAGTGCCCCAAGTTCTAGCCTCTCTCCCCATGGAGACTCCTGACAAGTGAGGACAATGCTGAAAATGAGGCTCAGGTGCAGAGACTGTAACAGTCCCCCTAGAAAGACTGGTCGAGCTGTAAGCCTGTGGTGCACCTCAGTTATGATTCCCTTGGGAGGCCTGTGGATTTGCCTCTCAATGTTGTCCATAAAGGAGTGTATGTGTCCCAGAGCTCATTGCCCAAACTGGCGTCAGTGCTAACTCAAGTTACTTGTGTTGCCCTCTAAGTATGGTGCCCTTGCCCGTCCAGCCCCAAGGTAACTGATAGGGAAGGGCCCCCTCTCTCGGAGTTTCATGTACAGAGGTAATAACTGGTTATAGGTACAATGTGTGTGTAATACTGTGTAAAGAGTGACGTACTGCAATGTTTCAGAAATGTGTTCTTGGTAAAATGATATATTGACTGATGATTACATGTGTGAGCCTAATGCAAATGTATATGGTTGCAGTTAAAACTTATGGGGTACTTGCTTGGCGTTGAACGCAAGCTTTCCCAAACCAGGAAGGTGTAACCCCCTGCAAATGGGGGTTCCCAAAAGACTTCCAGGAGCTTGCTTGAATGCTCCAAGCCTGAATGGTGTTTGGCGTTTAAGCCATTTATCAGTGAGTGTTTTAGAACCTCTGGTACTGTCTCTTTAAGAGCTGTCTGCTTGCAGACATAATTAGTTGTATGGGGACTGTGTGTTTCTTTGATTGAGTACCACTCAAGCTGCTGCCAATTCACTCCATTTTTCAGTCACTAGGGTGCAAAGGAACCTATCTGAAAGATGTAACTGTTTGCCAGAAATTATTTAGAGTAATAATGAAATTACAGTTTGTCTAACCTGCTTTCTTTGCAGTCAGAACTGTGTCTGCTAGTTCCCATTCTAGTTTTGAACTGCTGAACTGGACCAATCATGTGGGGTATGCTAGCTCTAAAATGGTGCCTTGGGCCGAATCAGAACTTGGACTCATAATCTGAGCCAGCCACAAGAGGATTGTATGGGCAGTGACTCTGGGAGATGTAGTTTAGACTTCAGTGCCTTTTGGACCAACAGCAGCAGTCTATTGTGAGTGACAGCCAATCCAGTCAAGAACTGGGAGGAACTCAAAGGAAGTGCCAGTTTTGTCGGTTGGAGTTTCAGTTGAGCTTTGGCAGTGAAGAAGGAAGGGCCCTGTGCTTTTTCAGTGTGCAGTTTTAGTCAAAAAACGTGTGTAAGGCCCAGAGTTCCGGTCTGCAGCTTGTGTAACAGCTTGTTAGGACTGAATCCGTCCTGTGAAAAGAATCAAAGGATCTCTGAAGAGTAGAAACCAGGCTCACCCTGTAGAAGACTGGAGGAATTGCTGAAAATTGCACTCGGTCTGTCAGGAACTGAATCTGCTGTGTGTTCTCCCGGGTATTGTGCAGTAATTGCGATCGGGATACAGATGCAGCCTGCCTGGTATAGTGCTTTCTTTTTATGGATGTGTGAAGAGGTTTGTGTACCTCAAGTGAGCCCTGCTGACATTGAAGGACCCTATCTTATTTGGAGGTCGTGAGTACTAATTCAGGGTCGCTCCCTGTTGAATTGCCATTAAATCCAAATGGAATTACTGTACTGCTGACTGTTTAATTCTCCTTTTCTCTGTGTGAAGGGGGCCCTACCAGCTGCCACGGTTTGGACTAGCCACTAGGGCTTGGGTACCCAGGGACAGTAACTGATAGGGATAGGCCTGTGCACAGAGCCATAGTAGATTATTAGAGTGATAAGCTAATTAACCTGATTTCCCCTGTCCTTGTTATATCCCCTAAATAAATCGGAACTGCTTGTTTCAGCAAAGTTATACTGCCTGAGGTATTTGTCTATGTTAAAGTACTGTACTGTGATTGTTGCACTGTATCTCATTTCACAGGAGGTCCCAGTGCGGAACCAGACCTGGGGGTAAGTGTATACTGTGAAGGTAATTCTGATATATTGTGTGGGCCACTAGTGGGAAGAAAGGGGGGTTGCAGTGTCCCATAGGGCTGTGACCAAGTTAGTTTAACTATTGCAAACCCCGACCTCTGGGTGGAGGCACCCGCCATTGGATCCAGGCCCCTCAACCTGTTAGTGGCAAATCAGGCAGGGGTAGTAGTCCCTGGGATAGCGCCATCTAGGGATTACATATGTAATTTCCATTTCCCTCCCCCGAGACGAGGAGTCATGCAGGATTGACCTTTGGGGTAAGAGGGTTTATGTTTCCTCCACCCTCGGGCAGAGGATTGCCAGTCACCTGTCCCGTATGGTAAAGTACGAAAATACTAAATAGCAGAAGGGCAAAGCCACTGCTCAAGCCCTCCTAGAAAGTACACAGAAGCAGGAGATTCTCAAATGCTTGCAGGCCACTGAGGATGTTAGCAAGCACTTCCTGCAGATCATCTATGATGTTTCAGACACTATTGCCAGTGCTGCTGCCACCGGCATTTGCTGATGATGTTCAGTAAAAGTTGCTTAATGCCCCCTTTAATGGCTCTAAGGTTTTTGGTCCAGATGTCCAGGACATCATCAGTGACCTACAGGCATCTGGCAGGGCTCTGAAATCTGTCCACTCACTGTACCATACACAACTAAAGAGCAGGCACGCCCTTCTTTTCATAAGGCACCCAATAGACCAGGAGCAGCCTCTTGGCCTCAAGGCAAACACAGAGCCTCCACCACGTTGCCTGCTCCCTGCACTACTGGAGCTGTGGTCAAGCATCCCAGAAGTGATGGACCAGCCCCCTGGATCTGCCTCTGCTTGACTGCTTGCCAGACCCTCCTCTTCTGGTCCCTGACCAGTGGTGGTTGGTTATCCTTCTATCTCGATCAGTGGAGAGCCATTACAGTGGATGCCTGGATTCTGCAAATCATAAAAAAGGGTCACACTCTGGAGCTCACAAAGCAACCCCCAGAAACTCCCTCTCTGCCCTCCAACTACCCCCCGAACCACCTAGCTGTTCTCCGGCAGGAGGTACAGTCCCTTCTGCGCAAGCAGGCCATAGAGCCAGTGCCCAGGCGCCAGAGGAACAAGGGGTTTTATTCCAGATTTTTCCTGGTCCCCAAAAAGACCAGAGATGTGAGATCCATTTTAGACTTAAAAGACCTTAATTTGTACATTCAGTACAAAAAGTTTCGAATGGTAACTTTGCCAGGTCTGAAGCCCCCTCTCAAACAAGGCGACTGGCTGTGTTCTCTGGACATACAGGATGCATTACCTGCACATCTTGGTTGTTTCCTCCATACAGGAGGTTCCTCTGGTTCCTTTTTCAGGATGAGCATTACCAGTTCAAGGTGCTGCCCTTTGGCTTGTCCTCTGTGCCGCAGGTCTTTACTAAGTACTTAGCAGCAGTGGCTGTGGTCCTCAGAAGGGAGAGAATGTACATTTTCCCATACCTGGATGATTGGCTCCTAAAGGCCCCATCCAGAGACATGCTTCTGGGGACCTTAGAAAGAATTCTCCAGTTGTTTCTCTCCCTGGGCATTATCATCAGTCTGCCCAAGTCAGTCATGGTGCCGTTTCAAAGATTGCAATGCATAGGGGCGGTTCTGGATTCGGCGCAGGGAAAGGCTTTTCTGCCCTCAGGCTAGGGCAGAATACTTTACTGCTGAGGCTCAGGAGGTGGCCCAGAGCTGTTATATCCCAGCCAGGGTGTACCTGAGACTGTTGGGTCTTACTGCAGTGGCCTTACCCACTGTTCCACTGGCCAGGCTCCATATGCACATTCTCCAGTGGACTCTCTGAGTACAGTGGGACCAGCGTATGGATGATCTAGATTAGTTAGTGCTGGTCTCTTCCCCAGTCCACAAAGTGCTCCTGTGGTGGATGGATCCCCTGAATCTTCTGCAGGGAGTTCCATTCCAGATTTAAGTCTCCACATCAAATCCTCACCATGGATGCCTCAGTTTTGCCTTGGGGGTGCTCACCTGGGTGCCTTTCAAACTTTGGGTTCTTGATCCCAAATTGAAACTTCCCTGTGTATCAATGTCCTGGAGATGCAGATAGTTCTGTATGCCATGCAAGCCTTCCAGAATCACCTTCTTCCGGGCCAGTTGCTGATTCAATCAGACAACCTCAGTGTAGTGTACTACATCAACAAGAAGGGTGGAATGCATTCCTATCCCCTATGCAGGGAGGCCATGAGAGTGTGGTATTAGGCACTGGACCACGGCCTGACTTTTTCGATGGTCCACTTCCCAGGAGTGCTGAACCCTCTGGCGGACAGCCTCAGCCGGACTCAGTCCAGTATGCATGAGTGGGAACTCTTTTCATCCCTCGCTGAAGAGCTATTCGGCAGATGGGGTTATCCAGAGTTGGACCTTTTTGCATCCCCATGCAACGCAAAACTGCCCAAATTCTGCTTGCTAGATCCAAGGCCTAGAGTTTTCTGGTGAGACGCGTTGTCCCTCTCCTGGAGTGGGAGGTTTCTTTATGCCTTGCCCCTGTTTCCTCTAATTCAGAAGGTGCTAATCAAGCTGCAGATGTAGGGGGCCACCATGATACTCATAGCCCCATTCTGGCCCAGCCAGATATGGTTTCCTCTTTTACAGCAGCTGGCAGAGGAACCTCCAGTCCCTCTTCCCCTCTGCAGGAATCTGCTGACCCATGGTCAGAGGACCCTGGTCCATCCCAGCCTCAGGTCCCTCCATTTGCACACTTGGCTCCTGAGGACATAGCCATCACCGGATTTGGGATTTCGAACAGAGAGGCGGATGTCCTAGTAGCTGCTGTAAAGCCTTTCACTTGAGCCACTTATGCTATGAAGTGGAAGTGGTTTGCCGTAAGGGCTGCCAAGCATAATCTGGACCCTTTCACCTATCTGGTGAACAAGATTCTGGACTACCTGATCTCTCTCTTTCTCTCTGTCTTTCTTTCTCTCTCTCTCTGACTCGGGTTTCCAGTACTCCTCCCTCAAGGTGCACATTTCTGCTATCTCAGCCTTTCATATTGCCATGGGTGACTGTAACATAGCTGATGTCTTCCATGCTTTTTTGAGGGGCATCCTGCATCTGAAGCCTCTAATCCACTCCCCTGTCCTGGTTGGGGATTTGAATTTCGTTTTGGAGAAGTTGACCCTGTCTCCTTTTAAGCCAGCTGCAACTTGCAAGTTTCACTTTCCTGTAAAGAGTTATTTTTAGTTGCTATTACTTCTGCTTGAAGAATTTCAGAGCTGGAGGCCCTCTGGTGCAAGAAACCTTATCTGATTTTCCTCAAAGACAGGGTGTCTTTACGCATGGATCCTAAGTTTCTTCCTAAGGTGGTGTCCGAGTTTACACTGAACCAATCTATCCACCTTCCCGTTCATTTTCCTGAGCATGCCAATCCAGGGAAAGCACTGCTCCACACATTAGATGTGCGCAGAACTTTGAAATACTACCTACGTCAAACCAAGGAATGTAGAAAGTCAAAGTAGTTGTTTTCTTTCACCCCAGGTAAAGAGGGTGTTCAGGTTTCCAAACAATGTTTGTCCAAATGGTTGGCTAACTGCATTGTGTTCTGCCACAAGTACAGCAAAGAATTGCCTGGAGCTATCAAAGCTCATTCCACACGAGGCATGGCTACCTCTGTGGCTTGTTTCCAAGGGGTCTCAGCTGTGGACATTTGTGCAGCTGCCACCTGGAGTACCGTCCATACTTTTACAAAGCACTGCAGTCTGGACATTACCTCTAGAGCCCATGCAGGATTTGGCAAGGCTGTGTTTGCAGGGCCTCTGTCTTCAGCTTAAGGTTGGTCTTCTCCCAGACTGTTTGCACCTGTAACTGCTTGGGACTCATTCCGCAGTGAGACCTGGTGACTTGGGGGCGCTGGGAGCCCGAGTTAGGTGGAAGCAAGTATTTACAGCTCTGCAATATTTCCACCAAGATCCATTAAAGTCCACCTTTTGGATGCTTTTTTGGCTAATTTTGACTACTGGAATGGATTCCTGACCTGTTGTTTAGTTAAAATGGGGACTCCTAGGCATGATAAGGCAACGGGAGGTGCTGATCGAGGGAAAAGTGCTGGCGGGGCTCAGACCTTGCAGTTGGGCCTAGAAGAATCAGCTATGACTGCCTCAGACACAGATGAATCCCTTGCGATGCTGGGCCTAAAAATACAAACTTTAATTACCGTGGTGGTTGGTCTTTCTCAGAAAGTGGACTCTTTTAATAGCTGAGTGGTTGTGTTGGATTCTTCAGTTGAAGGCTTAAAAAATGATTTTTTTGAGGTAACTAAACGGGTTGACTCTGCCACTGGCGTGACCGTGCTGATGACCAAGGAACTGCAACATTTTAGAACCAGACAAGAAACAATGGAAAATCAAATCCAAAGTGCTAATATTCGTTTACTGAACATACCGGAGGGCTTTGAAGGAGACCATCCAGTTATGGCGATACAGGAGTTTCTGAATGAGAAACTGATTACCTCGAGAGGAGATCCAGTTGCTGGCATACAGAAGGTCTATTGAGTTGCGCCTCGCGGCCGCCAACAGATGGAGGAACCTCAAACCCTGATGGTCGATATCAACGAAAAGTCGGGAGAGAGACAGAATTATGATATTGGAACACTCACAGGTCCATTGATGATGTAGGACCATCAAATATATGTTTTTCTGAACATAAGTTTTGCTATGCTGCAATTACCAGTAAGAAATTCAACAGTATTCACATACTTAAGGGTAGCTGGCATTGTGCACACCATTATTTACCCTGCTTGCCTCCATATTGTTCATGAGGAAAAAGTTTATTTGTTTGGAGACTCCATGGAGGCTGGAAAATGGGCGACTAGACTGGTCGTAGCATCCATAAATACCCCTGAGGAATCAGAGCTGGACACTTAAATTGATTGCTTGGAACTGTATTGTTCTTTTATCAGGACACTGTCACTGAAAAGAACTCTTATGTTCAAGCTATGAGGTGGTTTCAGCCACCATGTTAGTGCCTTAAAGCCTTATTTTTTCTTGATCCATAGTCTAAGTGTTAAGCTAAATGTTTCATGGTAGATATTACTGTGGAAGGTGGAGGAGGTTAAAGAGCTTGTTTGGTGGGCTTGTTATAATTTGTATTTGCCCTGTTAGGGCACCTTGCTCCAATATATATTGAGAGACAGTTTTTTCTCCAATTTCAGTATAATGCATGGCGCCATACACCCATCCTGGGCAAGGCCTATACTGGGACTGATGTTGGACATTTTCATATTTTAGTAAATGCCATGCTGTTCATGGACTCAATATCACAGCATTTGTGTTGGATGTTAACTTACTAGGGCTGTTAATTATAGTAGTACCCTCTATGTGGTAACTCATTTTAGCAAATGCATGCTGCCTTGTAATAAGGGACTTTGTCCTTGAAGAAAATGTCATTATGGTCTGTTTGCTATATGCTTATACAATGATGTGTCATTGGAAAAACTAATAAAAATAAAGTATTAAAAAAAGGCCTAATGACTGAGATACCCCCAAAAAAGATAGAACAGTTACGTGAAAACTTAACTGTAACAGTAGATCTTTGAGGGGATCTCGTTCATCAGGTCTGTTTCCCTCCCACCATCCCCCTTTTGGGGGGCTCTTTTCTGGAACTGGCTGTCTTTTGTATCCAGCCTTTCTTTTTGGGATTGAGCACCTCTCTCTCTCACTCCTCTGCCCCTTGACTAGAGTTATGCTCCCTTTGTCTCCAGAGGAAATATCCAAGGATTGAGTGGGGTCACTCACGCCTTTATAAGGTTGGTGACATTGTCACGACATCAGCATGGGCGGCCCCAGTTGTACTGCAGAAAATCTTCCGTGTGGATCCTGCTTCACTGATCGTGAAGTTCCTACAGTGAGACCTGATGACTGAGATCTCCTTGAAGATCTACTGTTACGGCAGGGTTCAACAAATCCGATAGTCTGACGTCCCAGGCTATCAATACAGAGTCAAGGACAAGTATTTTACATGGAGCTAGTAGTCCGCAGACAAGTACTACTGCCTAAAAGAATAAAACATGTTTTTGCCATTTTTTCATTTTTTTGCCCATAGGGTGCGCTCCCACCATCCATGGCCACGTGACTCAACTGAGCGCCAAGTAGCAGAGTCACATGAGGATTATCCCAGAATGCACCAGCCGCATCGCTGCATGATGGAGAGTGAGCGCGCGAGAGAGAGAAAGAAAGAGAAGCGAGCTGGCAAAGCAAAAAATTGTACCGGAAGAGAGGAGCAGTGCATGATTAGCAAGTCACACAGCAGAGCATAACAAATCAGGTACACAGGGGAAGGGATCTGACCTACAGGCTGTGCTGGTGAGTTGGGGGGAGTGATCATTGGTCGCTGCTAGGATGATCTGGAAGGGAACGCGCTCTAACTCAGTCCTGAGGGAGAAAGGAAATGCTTGGCTATGTTAGAAATGAAAAGCAGAAAGTGAGGGAGGGTGAGAGTGAGTGATTGACTGTGGTGAGCCAAGTGGAAGGGCAGGAACCGCGAGGTTGGATCTGCCAGCTGCCAGTGCCCACATTCATCACACTAACCAAAGAGCCAGGTGGACAGGAAAGAAAGATATCACGCATGTGTGTGATTTGGGGTAGGCAGGATCCAGTACTGAAGCGCTCCATCGAGGGGAAAGGACATTGTGGCTTGTAGCTGTCTGTTGTGAAACAGACAGATGAAGGGAGCCTTAGTCTTTTGTCATTTAATTAAGGCAAGGGGTGAAGCAGAGCTGAGCTAGAGAGCTGTTTAATCTGATCAAAAGATTGGGGAAAATAAAAATCAGATAAGCTGAAAAGTAGTAGGGAGTGTGTGTGACTGACTTGGGAGGGCATGAGGCGTGCTCAGAATGGTAAGGTCAGGACTGGACTGCCTTCTAAACTGACCAAAGCAGATGAAAACAAGTGAATTGCAAAAAAAGACAAAAACAAACCACAGTAAATTGTGTAGTGCCTTCTGGGGAAAAGGGAAAGGACTTACTGAGCAAGAAACAAAAGAAATATAAATAGCTAAAAACTGCCTGAGGAAATTACACATACAGAAAGGAAAGGAAAAAGGGACTACTATGACCAGAACTGTGAGGTGGGGGAAACAAGACCAGGGTCAGGGATGGGCTTTGTTTTGGGGAAAAATGAAAGCAAAGAAAATAAAAAAACAACCAAAATAAGCCAAAAGCTGCCTAGGTTTTAAAAGGCAGTAACTGTTAAAATATAAGATTACAAATGAGTACGGCAACACAGTTCCAAAAAAGGCAAGGAAAGGCTGGACCAGTCCAGAGACTGGACAGTTTTGAGTGGAGAGAGCTGGGCATTGGGCAGTGTTTTGCCCTGGAAAAATTACACTTGGAAGGTGAAAAAGAACTGACCAAAACAGCAAGGCAAAGGGTGCCTAAGCTACGAGTTGAGGAACTGAAACTCATGATAAAAAATATGTGTTGCGTTTCGGTAATAAATAGGAAGAGAACTGTCTGGCCCAGTGTCGTCGGATGAGGGTGGGGCTTATGGGACAAAAAAAAGGCAGTGTGGAAAAAAAAAATTTTTTTTGAACGAAACTAGGAAATAAGGAATAAAAATGTTAGCATCAAAGCAACACCGTCCTGCATCCTGACTGCCTGCCTTGCCTAGTACACAGCCTAGAGGCTGTCAGCAATGAACATTATTTTTTAGTGTCTGCCCCCTCCCTTTCCCAATGTAGTATCTGTACCACCCCCAGTAAAAGAGACACACCACACACTGATTAACACAAAAATAAATGTTATTAGTACTGGAAAAAAGTGACCGGACAAGCAATATGCGGAAGAGTAGTAAAATTTACCAATAACATTTCCAATAGTCTACATCTACATAGTATTAATACTACAACCCCCACACCAAGTATTTTGTTGCTATGTAATAAAAAAAAATATTTCCTTAAAATATAGCCTTTTGACCATGGACTACCACTCGCTACACTGGGACTACTATTTTTTGATAGGCTAGTTGTCCTGGACTAGCACGTAAATTAGAAATTTGTTGATCCCTGTGTTACAGTAAGATCTTACTTCGAGACAGCTCTTGCAGTAGGTAATAATCTTGAGGACTGCGCCCCCTGGTGTCAGGACCATGTGTAAACTTTCGCTAGCAGTGTCTAACGGGGCACCGGCCACCCGACGTCACATAACCAACATCAGCGTGCCAGTCACTTACTGGGGTGGGAGGCAGTCAACACAGATTCGAGGGTCCTTCAGATGGTGAGTCAAGGTCACACATTGGAACTTCTGGAGAGACCCCCAAGTAAGCCTCCGAAGGTATCTCACTATACAAAGGCGCACATCCTCCTCATAAGGGAGGAAGTCGAGGCTCTTGTGCAAAAAGAAGCCATAGAGCCTGTTCCAGCACACCAGGTAGTAAAGGGGTACTACTCCCACTTCTTCCTGGTTCCAATAAGACAGGAGATCTGTGTCCAATTCTGGACCTCAGCACTCTAAACCTGTACATAAAGTACAAATGGTTCTGGATGCTACTCTCCAGGTCTGCTACCCCTCCAGCACAAGGGACAGTGGCTCTGTGCCCTGGACATACAGGATGCCTACCTGCATATCCTGTTTTTTCCGGCCCATCGCTGCTACCTCAGATTCTTCTTTCAGGGGGAGCGTTATCAGTTCAAGGCCCTCTCCTTTGGCCTATCCCCGGCACCTCATGTTTTTACAAAGTGCCTTGCAGTAGTGGCGTCAGCTGTGAGATGCCAGGGCCACTGTGTGTTCCCCTACCTTGATGACTGGCTTCTGTCAGCTCCGTCGAGGGAGCGGCTGGAAGTTTCCCATTCCGCTACCCTGGACCTCTTTGCGCAAGTAGGGATTACGGTCAGCTACCCCAAGTCTCAACCTGCCCCCTCCCAGTGTCTCCAGTTTATTGGAGCAGTGCTGGATACGGCCTAAGATATGGCTTTCCTCCCTCAGGACAGGGCGGAAACCTTACAGAAACAGGCTTGCCTGATCGCTTCCAGCAGGTGGGTTTCGACCAGGTTGGTTCTCCGGCTCCTTGGCCTTATGGCAGCGGCCATCCCCATTGTTCCTCTTGCCAGGCTTCACATGTGTATTTTGCAGTGGACACTCAGAGTGCAGTGAGATCAGAGGTCAGACGACCTGGACCACATGGTCATCATCTCCATATCGATGCAACAGGATCTCCTGTGGTGGCAGGATCTCCGAAACCTTGCTAAGTGGGTTTCTTTCCAGTCCCCCCCCCCCCGTGTCCAGACCCTGACTACAGTCACTTCAGGGATGGGCTTGGTGGCTCATCTGGAGACTCACAGTATTCAAGGGCTTTGGTCTCAGTCGGAACGCTCCTTACACATAAATGTGTTGGAGATGAGGGCAGTGCTGTGGGCTCTTCAGACCTTCCAGCATGTGCTCTGCCAGAGCCTACTGTTAGCCCAGTCGAACAATATGTGTGTAATCTGGTACCTCAACAAGCAAGAGGGTACTCGCTTGTATCCCCTTTGCAGGGAGGTGATGCGGGTGTGAAATTGGGCAGTTCTGCATCAAATACACCTCACATCAGTCCACGATCTGGGTGTGCAAAACATCCTAGTGGACAGTCTCGGCCGCGCCAGAGTAAGTGCCCACGAATGGGAGCTCAAACAAGTGGTCAAAAACATATTCAACCAATGGGGGTCGTCCAGACCTGGATCTGTTCGCATTCCCATTCAACGCAAAACTACCCAGGTTTTGCTCGCTCGCTCCCGGGCATGGTGCTTTCTGGTGAGATGCGCTATCTCTTTGCTGGACAGGGAGATTTTTGTACACCTTCCCACCCTTTCCAGTTCTTCAGAGGGTGCTGCTCAAGCTGCAAGCGGAGAAGGCTCACATGATTCTGATCGCCCTGTATTGGCCTCGTCAGATATGGTTCCTGCTTCTTTAGCAGCTTGCAGTGGAGCCTCTGGTTCTCCTGACCCCTCTGCCATGATCTCCTGACTCAGGAGAGGGGCACACTGGTCCATCCAGGGCTGAAGTCCCTTCACCTACATGCGTAGCACCTTCTGACATCGTTGCCTCACGTGGAGTCTCCTCCAGAGTGGCTCAAGTCCTTGTGTAGGCTAGAAAACCTTCCACGAGGACAACTTATACTATGAAGTGGAAGCATTTCTCCATTTGGGCCACTTCAAGGGGTTGGGACCCTTTCTCATGTCCTGTTTCTCAGGTCATGGAGTACTTGCTGCAACTCTCTAACCTGGGCTTGCGTTACTCTTCACTGAAGGTTCACCTGTCTGCTATCTCTGCCTACCACACCTTGGTGGAGGGCAAAGCTGTGGCTCAGTTGGAGGTCTCCAAAACTTTCCTGAAAGGGATCCTCCACCTGAAACCCCCGGTGCACAATCCCGTACCTCCTTGAGATCTGAATTTTATTTTAGAGAAACTTACCCTGCCTCCTTTTGAACCGGCTGGTAGTTGCGATATGCGCCATTTGTCTTGGAAAGCGCTCTTTTCAATTGTAGTTACTTCTGCTCAAAGGATTTCTGAGCTTCAGGCCCTGATATATAAGGAGCCTTATTGGTTTTTCCACAGAGACTGGGTGGCTCTGTGTACCAATCCTCAGTTTTTACCAAAAGTGGTTTCTGAGTTCACATTGAATCAGGCTATTCAAGTACCAGTGTATTACCCTGAGCATTCCAATCGGGGTGAGGCAATTCTGCATACTTTGGGTGTTCACAAAATTTTGCATTACTACAATAACCGTACAAAGTCTGTCCAGAAATTGGATCAGCTTTTTGTTTCCTTTGCACCCAAGAGAGAGGGTACAGCAGTTTCCAAACTGTTTATTCAAGTGGTTGGCAAACTGCATTGTGTTCTGTTACCAGAAGTATATTAAAACCCTCCCGGGGGAGGTTAAAGGGCATTCTACTAGAAGCATGGCTGCTTCTACTGCTTGTTTCAGGAATGTGTCCGCCGCTGACATCTGTGCAGCGGCCACTTGGAGTTCCGTCCATACTTTCACCAAACATTACAGTCTGGACATTACTTCTAGGCGTAGGGCTGGCTTTGGACTAGCTGTCCTCCAAGGCCTTCTGTCCTAATCTGTCTGCTTCTCTGCAGACCTTTCCTGTTGCTAGTGTTTCAGTTCCTTCTGATTCACACTGCTTGGGACTCAGTCCTCAAGGTTATTGCCTACTGCAAGAGCTCTCTCGAAGTAAGATGGTACAGTTACGTAAGAACTTACCATAACAGTAGATCTTTGAGAGAGGCTCTTGCAGTAGGTAACCTTTTTCCCTCCCTCCTTCCCACAACTTCTGCTGCTCTTCCTCTATGAGCTTACTTTGGCTCAGGGAGCCTCTTTTCCATTCTCCTGACGCTCCTTTTTAGAGGTCTTCGGCGGGAGAACTGTAAGATGGGTGTGGGGACTGCCCACTGTATAGTGTCACGCTGGCTGGCCCGTTGGCAGAGTGGTTGGATTTCCGCTTGCGATGCCGGTGACCTGAGTTTGGAGGGCCGGCCAGGGGGAGGAGGATAGAGCGTCCTGAGGACTGCTGTTCTCCGGGGGGGTGTCCAGCGCTTGGTGGAGGCCGCGGGTACTGCAGCAGCTGGCACCTGAATGTTCAGAGGGGAGCTGGGTGGACGCTGGACATCATTACATGTTCCCACCCCAAGGGAAGAAAAACACAACAAAAACGCCAGCCCCTAGCATGACGGCCCATCCTGTTCCGCCGCCTACTGCCACCAGTGCCCACTGGGAGGGAGGTTCCCGCTCTCATGGTCCTGACCTGGGGGGTAATCTGGGGCTTGCCCACAGTGTCTGTTAGGAGTGAAAGCCCCTCAGCGGCCAGCCAAGGGGTAAGTCTGGGCATGGCGTGATGAGGATGGGACCTGAAAGGGAAATAGGAAGGCTGGCCCAAAAATACGAAAATAAAAAAATATGTATAGTGTCCCGCTGACGTCGGTTACGTGACGTCGGGTGGGTGGTCCCCAGTTGGACAGCTAAAGTTTCTGTGTGGTCCTGACATTAGGGGGCGCAGTTCCCAAGGTTATTACCTACTGCAAGAGCCTCTGTCGAAGATCTACTGTTATTGTAAGTTCTTATGTAACTGTACTTTATTACATAACTGTTCTTTTTATCTAAGTTTTGGGGTATTTTATTGTTTTTTTTTTTCTCTTTTTTTTTTTTTCTCGGTTAGAACCAAATCACAAATTTCTCCTTCCCTCCGGGGATTTCGTGTTCTCTTCAATCTGCGCTGACCATTGGTATATCAGACAGACCTAAAAAGAGGACGAGATGAACTGGGTTTAAAAATTGTGCTAGATGTTTTAACCTCCTGGCTAAGGCAGACAGCCATGAATTGTGTTTGCGGTGTCTTGGTCCCAGCCATATTTTTGAAAACTGTGACCGCTGTAGCAAATTCTGTTCTAAGACTGTTAAGAAAAGGACCAAGAAGCTTGAAGAGATTATGGCTTCAGACCCCAGGAAATCGTACTGTATTCTGACTAATGCAGTATGGTCTCACCATAGGACTGCCCCGGAGCCGAAATGGTTAATAGAACCTATGCAAATGATGGAATGCTAGGCTTGAGCTCGGTTTTCAAACCGCTGTCCCTGGTAAACAATCTCTAACTTTCCGATTCTTTACTCCGCTTGCCTCAGTAAGACGTCTCTGGAGAGCTCTCCTTCATCTCTTGAAGAAAGTTTATTTTTCTTGGTTTTATATCAGTGAATTTTTTTATTTGGTGTTCTTATCACTGTCCTTGGTTTTCCCTAGCCATTAGGCAGGCATCCTATATGGCATATTTAGCCAGATACCAAAAATCTGTGTGGTCTACCGTACTAGAAATTGCCAAGTCTGTTCCCCCTCCAGTGGCTGCTGACTTGGAGGGAGCAGTTAAGAGGGGCATTGAAGCTTCAAAAACCCAGTTTAGGATGGCAGTGGATACAAATGACACTGCATCTACACAAATGGCTTCGGCAGTGTACTTGAGAAGGTTTGCATGTCTGAGAACCACTGACCTCTCACAGGACACACAGAATAAGGCCTTGGATTTTCCCTGTGACCCTGTGTCCCTGTTTGGACAACAAACAGAGGAATATATTAACAAGCATTTGTCAATGCCGAACGTTCGCTTGCAGGTATTTGCAGTGGTATTTGGCACTTGGACATGGCTTAAAAGAATCAGTGACAAAGAAGTACAAGCATTTGTCAATGCCGAATGTTGCTTGCTTCTGTGTGCTGTTTAGGTATTTGGATGTCATTGGAGTGCAAATATTGAAAATTTGCGAACTTCTGGTCGTAGGAACTGCATCAGCCGTAAAGAATCATTTTAGAATTTTTCACCAAATTTTCAACATAGCCATTTTAAGACCTCTGCTCATGAACAGCGTCACTGTGATTTTCTTAATGTGTCCCATACATTGATTTCGCATACCGACTGCGCCATTGTGTGCTACATGGGCGGAAACACGTTTTGGGTGAGATGTGAAAAATGACAGCTGTACTGCTCATAAGAAGGTGTGGTAAAATGGCAATGTTGAAAATCTGGAGTGGAAATATTGAAAATTCGCAAACCTATGAGAGTGCATAGGAACTGCGCAACGCACGCTCGTAAAACAGTCATTTTAAGGAATTTTTTCACCAAATTTTCATCACAGCTGTTTTAAGACCTCTGCTCATGAACAGTGTCACTGAGATTTTCTTAATGTGTCCCATACATTGAGTTCGCACACCGACTGCGCCATTGTGCGCTACATGGGCGGGAACACGTTTTGGGCAGGATGTGAAAAATGACAGATGTACTGCTCATGAGGAGGTGTGGTAAAATGGCAATGTTGAAAATCTGTAGTGAAAATATTGAAAATTCGCAAACTTACGAGCATGCGTAGGAACTGCATAGCATACGCTAAATAAAGCGGTCATTTTGATTTTCCACCAAATTTTCAAAATAGGCTTTTTGAGAGCCCACCTTATGAACGCTGGTACTGTCGTTTTGTTAATCAGGCCCGAAAGGTGATTTCGCGCAGTGACTGCGAAATCACCCTTCGGGCTCGAATAACGCCATGACAGTGACAGAATTCATGAGAAGGGGTCCCAAAAACCCCATGTTGAAAATTTGGCGCAAAAATTCCAAAAAATGCCTGAGATATGCAACAAAGTTGAAAAAACCCTATCTAACCCATTATACAGCTTACCGGCATTTCCTCAGTTCGCGGTCGGCTTTGAAGAGTGCAGACGTGTTCCCAGTCCAGCGATGATTGTCGCGCCAAGCTCAGAAGTAAGTATGAGGTGGGGAGGCAGGTGCGCAGTGGGTGGGTGCGGGTTGTGGGAGGGGCCAGGGAGAAGCGCCGTGGGACCGTTTCTAATTTACAGGTTTAAAAAAAAAAAAAAAGACAATGCGGGGCGTTTGCCACGCTGGGTGGGCTCCCAGCTGTAGCAGAAGAATGCTGGGGGGGCCGTGGAGCCCGATGGGGATTAGGCACCCCGTCGGCAGGCTAGCAGCGGGACGTTTGCCACGCTGGGGTGGGCTCCCCAGCGTGGCAGCAAAGCTGTTTGGGGAGGTGGAGCCGGCGGAGATTAGGCACCCTGTCGGCCGAGCGGCGCTGGGGCGTTTTCACGCTGGGGTGGGCTCCCAGCGTGGCACCAAAGATTGGGAGGGGGAGCATGGCTGCCTGCCAGCACACAGCGGTGGTTTCTTTGAAGAGAAGACCACCGCTGTCATACACAGCACCACATCGATTGGTGCAGGACCGCCACGCCTGCTCAACGGAGCAGGGGATTGCACAGGAGGGGCACACCTCCAAAGTGTCCCATTCTCCCAAGACGTTCCTTGCGCATGCGCGCAAGCGAACGTAAAAAATGGGTGAATACAAGGCTGCTTACAAAAGTGCAGCAGTAGAGGAGAGAACTGCCAACCCTCAAAGGCACCATTCTAGGGGTGGCAGGGGCAGGACTCCTTACAGGCCTTATTTCCAACCCCAAGTTTTTCCCCAGTATCAGCCCAAGGGATACTTTAGGGGAAGGGGCAGGAGGGGCACTGGCTGCACTAGCCCAACTGTTCAGCCAGTAGTTCAGTCAAAACAGACTCCCTGAGCAGAATGTCCTGGTCGCCTCCCCACTGCCAGTAGGGGGCAGACTGGCCCTCTAGTTCCAGGAGTGGAAAAACATCAACACATACAAGTGGGTTCTGGAAGTAGTGGGCCAGGGTTTGGTACTCAGCTTCAAAGCCAAACCATGGCTAAGTTCAAAGACTTACAAGCCTTCTTCCCCATCAGAAACAGCCCTCCTGGAAAAGGAAGTGTTATCCCTTCTGCTGCTTCAGTCCTTGCCCTTCACAAAAGCAAGGGTCTGTATTCCAGATACTTCCTTACATTAAAGAAAATGGGAGTGGCGTCCCATTCTGGACCTCAGATACCTGAACAAGCATCTGCGGAAGCCAAAATTCAGGATGGTCACTCTATTCACCATTATACCTACTCTAAGACAGGGAGACTGGCTAGCTTTCCTGGACCTAAAAGATGCTTACTTCCATATCCCAATCAGAAGGTCTCACAGAAGGTACCTCAGATTCAGGTTGCCATCAGGCCATTATCAATTTAGAGCAATGCCGTTCGGATTAACATCTGCTCCAAGGGTATTCACAAAATGCCTAGCTGTCGTGGTAGCACATTTAATGCAGCTAGGAGTATCAGTGTTTCCCTATCTGAACGACTGGCTCATTGTAGGCCAGTCGCAGCAACAAGTGAGAGTGGTACTCTCGATCACTCAGACCACCTTGTCCTCCCTGGTGTTCCTAGTCAATCAAAATAAGTCTCTCCTAGAACCAGTGCAGTTGCTCCAGTTCATAGGAGCAGAATTGAATACAAAGACAGGAATGGCTTACCTTCCTCAAGACAGGGTGGACAGCCTTGTTCAAATAGCCAGGTCTTTCTCACTGC
Organism: Neoceratodus forsteri; assembly: GCA_016271365.2. Lineage (NCBI taxonomy): Eukaryota > Metazoa > Chordata > Ceratodontiformes > Ceratodontidae > Neoceratodus > Neoceratodus forsteri. Next base: position 659,532,042 of record CM028131.1, on the reverse strand, counting down.
ATGTTCCCAGACCAGCAAGGCATTTCCTGCAGCTGTTAGTGCACATGGCAGCCTCCACTGTAACCGTCCCTGGAGCCAGGTTCCAGATGAGAGACATCCAGTTTCATCTCAGGGAGTACTGGTCCCAAAAGAACAACACCTTATCAAAGCTGGTCCCAGGCACAGCCATCCTTATTCAAGCTCTGCAGTGGTGGCAGGTAAGGGAATATCTCGGACAAGGGGTACCTTTCTTACAGCAGTCCCCTTCTCTGATGCTTACCACAGATGCTTCCCTTCTAGGGTAGGGGGGCACATCTGGGGGATCACACTGCCCATGGCATGTGGAGAAAACAAGAATCCCTTCTGCAACTCAGTCTACTAGAGCTCAGAGCAATTCTTCTAGCCCTTCAGTCTTTTGCCATTTAGGTGGTAGGGAAGGTACATAGATACAGAGACAGTGGCGGCAGATAAGGGCCTACAGCCCACCCAGTCTGCTCATTTGAGCTTGTAAGTTCACTTTGTTTCCCTAGAAGTCTGTTGCCCCCTTACCTCTGACCTTCAGAATTCCTTTATGTCTATCCCATGCATTCTTAAATCCTGTGATTGTTTCAGCCCCCACCACTTCCTCTGGCAGGGTGTTCCACTTGTTTACCACCCATTCTGTGAAGAAAATCTTCCTCATGTTTCCTCTGACTTGTCCTTCCTCCAGCTGCATCCCATGCCCTCTAGTCCTGGTACATCTCTTTCGCTTGAAAATAATGTATTCCTGCACCCTATTCCTCCCTGTAAGATACTTGCACGTCTCTATCATATCCCCCCTCTCTCCCTCCTCTCCTCCAGGGAGTACATATTCAAATCCCTCAACCTGTCTTCATAGGACTTGTGATGCAATCCATGTACCATCTTTGTTGCCGTCCTGTGAACCTTCTCTGCCCTGTCTGTGTCCTTATGTAGGTAAGGTCTCCAGAACTGTACACTGTACTCCAGGTGGGGCCTCACTAGTGTCTTGAATAGTGGAATTATGACCTCCCTTTTCCTGCTGGTGATGCCCCTGCCTATGCAACCCAGCATCCTATTTGCTTTACCTGCTGCCTTGTTGCACTGTTTCCCTACCTTGAGGTCCTCAGAGATGATAACCCCAAGATCCCTGTCTTGCTTGGTGCATGCTATATCCTCACCCCCCAACTGATATATTGTGCCAGGGTTTTTTGTGCCCCATATGCATTATCTTGCACTTCTTTGCATTGAATTTCAGCTGCCAAACACCTGACCATTCTTCAAGTTTCTGCAGGTCCCTTCTCATTCTGTCTACACCCTCTGGTGTGTCTACTCTGTTACAGAGCTTTGTGTCGTCAGCAAACAGGGAAATTCTGCCTTCTAGGTCCTGCGCATTGTCACTGATGAAGATGTTGAATAGGACCGGTCCCAGCACTGATCCCTATGGTACCCCACTGGTCACTCTTCCCTCTGTGGAGTGACAGTCATTTACCACCACCCTCTGTATCCTGTGTGGAGTGACAGCCATTTACCACCACCCTCTGTGTCCTCCCGCCCAGCCAGTTACCTACCCACACCCATATTCCCCAGTTTGTGTAATAGTCTTCTATGTGGCACAGTGTCAAAGGCCTTGCTCAAGTCCAGATAGGCCATGTCCACTGCCCTCCCCTGATCCACCTCCCTAGTCACCCAGTCAAAAAATGCAATGAGGTTCATCTGCCATAACCTCCCCCTGGTGAAACCATGCTGCTTGGGTCCTGTAGTCCATTGACAACCAGATGTTCCACCAGTCTCTCCTTCAGTAGAGCTGCCATGATCTTCCCCACTACCGAGGTGAGGCTGACTAGTCTGTAGTTCCCGGCTTCCTCTTTGTTCCCACTTTTGTATAAGGGGACTACATCTGCTGTCCTCCAGTCTTTGGGTACCTCCTCTATTTCCAATGATCAGCTAAACAGGATTGCCAGAGGTTCAGCCACCACCTCTCTTAATTCTTTAAGGACCCTGAGGTGCACCCCATCTGGCCCCATTGCTTTATCAACTCTTATTACGTCCAGTTCCTTCAGGACCCTTTCTCGTGTAAAGGGACTCGTGTCCATTTCTGCACCATTCGCACCCCTTCAGACCCATTACCCTCCTCTTCCTCAGTAAAAACTGAGCAGAAATACCTGTTTAGTATGTCTGCTTTACTGTTGTCATCCTCCACGTGGCCCCCATCCTCCCCCTTCAGTATCACTATTCCTCCCTTTGCTTTTTTTTTTCACTTATGTACCTGTAAAAGGTTTTGTCCCCTCTGCCCACTGATTTTGCAATGTGCTGTTCTGTCTGAGCTTTGGCTTCCCTTACTGACCTCCCTGCTTCCCTTTGCTTCTCCTGATAATTCTCCCTATCCCCTTCTGCTTGTGTCTTTTTTTATTGTCTGACTGCAATCTTTTTGGCTTTCACTTTCTCTGCAGCCTCCTTGGAAAACCATAATGGACTCCTCTTCCTTTTCCCCTTGCTAACCTGCTTGATGCATAATTCTGTTGCTCTTGAAATCCCCATTTCAAATACTGCCCACTGTTCCTCAACTTCATCGACAACATCATCCGTTCTAGCACCCCCCCAGCTCTGACCCTTTCCCTCAAACCTGGTGTCACATCCTACCTCCTGCGATCTACTTCAACTCAAGAACGCCTGGTTCCTAGAACACGCACACTTTCGGGAGACCGAGCCTTCCACACCTATGCCCCCAAATTCTGGAACTCGCTTCCTGAGCTCACTCGGTCCTCCTCCTCCTCCCACCCAAGCTTTAAAGCCTCCCTTTGGAACTTCCTGAAACCTCCCTCCCCCTGCTCCTGCTCAACGTAGACCTTCTCCCTTCCCCTTCCCCTTGCCAACCTGACTGGATGGCCCCCGTACACAACCGAAATTTATCTAGCCTGTCTCATCCGACTCTAAATGCACTATGCCAACCTTGTCCTTGAGTCAGCCTGAGCTGCCTGTAAATTTAGTCATGTTTCTTGTCTCCTTAGTCGTATATGTATGAATTCCGTGCCAACTTTGCCTTAGAGCTAGCCCTGTAACTGCCTGTGTATTTCTTTTACACTCTTCTCTGTTCCCCAACTGCTCAATGTATCCCTACCTTGCTTTAGAACCAGCACTGAATTGCCTGTTATCTTTCTCTGTATTCCTTATGCTCCCTCTGTTGTTTATGTACGAAGTAATTACTTGTAACTACCTTCCTATGTATTTCTAATGCTTTCTCAATTGTTGCTGTATGAAGTTTTACCTGTAACTCTCCCGGGTCGCACCTGAAAATAGGCACATGGCTGTCTAGTGTGCCCACCTGATTAACAAAAGCAAATAAATAAATAAATAAACCCCTGATTCATGCCACATTCCCCTTAATGCCTGTTTCAAGCATCTCCCCATTTTCCCAAAGTCTGCCCCCTTAAAATCCAGGATATATGTTTTTGTGTGGTTTGGTTCTGCTCTTTCTGTGATTTTAAGCCACAATGATTGGTGGTTACTGTTCTCCAGGTGCTCCCCCACTGTTACCCCCATCACACTGTCCCTGTTTGTGAGCACAAGGTCCAGTATTGCTTTCTGCCGAGTTGGTTCCATGACCAGTTGCTTGAGAAGGGCACTTTGAAGGGAGTCCAGGATAAATCTGCTCCTAGTGGATGATGCTGCTGGGGTGCTCCAGTCCACATCTGGAATATTGAGGTCTCCAACCAGCACTACCTCACCCTTGTCTGCCATCCTTTGGATGGCTAGCATCAGGTCCCTATCTGTTTCTTCCTCCTGGGCTGGTGGTCTATAGACCACACCTGTGCAGATGGCTGGCCTCATTTTCCTTTCCAGCTTAAACCACAGTATCTCTCCCCAATTTTGTTCCTCCTGTATCTCTGTGGCCCTTGTGTCATTTTTCACATAAAGTGCCACTCCTCCCTTCCTACCTGCCCTGTCTCTTCTGAATATGTTGTAGCCAGATATGGCCATCTCCCAGTCGTGGTTATCATTACACCAAGTTTCTGTGATGGCCACAATGTCCAGGTCTGACTGTACCACGACAGCCTCCAGATCCTCATGCTGTTGCTAAGGCTCCTGGCATTGGCACACATGGCTTTCCATGATTTGACCTCCCTAGATTGTTTAGCTATTCTACTCCTGCCCCTTCCCTAGTTGTCCTTTATCCCTGGTTCTCCCTGCTGTCTGCCCTTCCATTGAATTTTGCCCCTGTTATGCCTATCCACCTCTTGGGTGCTTATCTCCATCTTTTGGGCACTTCTTTGTAGAGAGGTCCACTCCTCCGGTTCACTGGTTCCACTGCTAGCGGTGGGGGGTGGGCAATGAGGTATCCTCCTTGTTGGCCTGCCACTCCCCTTGGCTAGTTTAAATGCTTGACCATGTAGCATTTAAACTTATCATTGAGTGCTTGGATTCCCCTCCAGGACAGATGCAGGCAGTCAGGCTTGAACAAGCCTCCATCCCTCCAGGAGGGTCCCCAGTCACCAATTAATCCAAACCCTTCCTCACAGTACCAGTTCTTCAACCATGAGTTAAAGTTCCTGGTGCATGCACCCCTACGCTCTCCCATGCCTCTCGCAGGTAGTACTTCTGAGAAGGTGACAGAAGTAGCTACTGTTGGTGCAGGTCAGAACAGACAGCACAACCACCATGTACTACATAAACAAACAAGGAGGCACAAGGTCAACCCCTCTTTGCACAGAAGCTATGAGAATTTGGACACTAGTTTACTCTCTAAAGGTGTCCCTTTCAGCTGTTCCTCTCCCGGGCAAGGACAATGTCCTGACAGATGCACTCAGCAGGATGAACCAGAATCATCATGAATGGTCACTGAACAGTCAGGTCTTACTGACCATTTTCAGGAGGTGAGGCACTCCAGAAGTGGATTTGTTTGCAGCCCCAGACAGTTACCAACTCCCAGAGTATTGTTGCAGATCTCCCACCAGAGAGTGGCACAATTCCGTTGGTTGCACTCCTGTTAAATTGGACAGGGAAATTCCTGTATGCTTTCCCTCCATTCTCTTTACTGCTGAAAGTCTCAAACAAACTCGGGCTTCAGCCAGCCTCAATGATTCTCATTACCCCAGACTGGGCCAGGCAGCCTTGGTACTCCATACTTCTCTCAGTGTCAGTAGCCAAGCCAATCTCAGTCTTCCCAGGAGGTACAATCTACTGACTTCCTCTCAGGACAGAATCATGTACCCCAACCTACTATCCCTCATATTCAAGGCATGGCTCTTGAGGACGTAGAGTATGCTGACTTGTATCTTTCAGAAGGGGTTATGGATATACTGAGAGTTTCCAGAAAACCCTCCACTAAGAAAACTTATGCCTCTAAGTGGAAAAGATTTTCCTTTTGGTGCCAGGGCAGAGGCCTGGATCATTCTCAAGCTAACATTTCTGTTGTCTTGGACTATATGGCTTATTTGCACTTCACAGGTTTAACTATTTCCACTCTGAGGGTGCATTTGGCAGCTGTTTCAGCTTATTAATCAGGAGGAAAAGCTTCTTCCTCCTCTTTGGCTTCAAAGCCAGTGTTCAAAAAATTATTTAAAGGGCTGCTACATTTACACCCACCACATAGGGAGCTCACTCCCATGTGGGACCTGAATATTTGCATTGCTCAGGTCATGCAACCTCCATTCGAACCCATGTCCTCAGCAGACCTGAAATATGTGACCTGGAAAACCATATTCTTGGTTGCCATTACCTCTGCCAGGAGGATCAATGAACTCCAGGCATCATCCACAGAGTCAGGATATATTGCAGTCCAAAGGGACAAGATAGTCCTTAGAACTAGTAGAAAGTTTTTGCCTAAGGTGGTATCTGATTTCCACCTTAACCAGTCAGTTACCTTGCCAGTCTTCTTTACAGATCATTCCACTTCAGGTGAACGTAGACTGCACAGCCTTGATGTAAGGAGGGCAGTCATCTACTATCTTGACCACAGAAAGGGTCACAGACAGAATCAAACCCAGCTCTTCATTATGTTTGGAGAGGTAGGGAAAGGCAAACCTGTCACAAAGCGATCCATTGCCAGATGGATTGTTACCTGTATCCAGCAAGGTGGGTAAGGAACCACATGCAGGCCTCAGAGCCCATTCAACTAGGGGTACTGCAGCCTCCTTAGCAGCTGCTAGGGATATTCTCCTAGTAGATATCTGCAAAGCTGCAACTTGGAAAACAGTCCACACATTTATAAAGCATTACTGTTTGGACATCCAAGCCAGAGGTGATGCCAGGTTTGGCATAGCAGTCCCATGTAAGTTGAGCAGTGTCCTTCATTAATTGCCAAGGGGCCATTTTGAAGCTTAAAATCGAATGAGAAATCAAGTTCCATTCATTTGAATGGGTTGCGCCCCTGCGCTAAAGCATGTAATGATGTGTGGCGGGGCGGCGAACACAGAAACTCAAAAGACAGAGGGCTTCCACTGTGTCAATTAAAGTTAAAAGGCATATTATTAAGGTACGGGGCTGCTTTTATTGAGTAAACCCAGGATAGAATAACGTCCGATGAGGCCAGCTACCACTATGTGTGAGTGGTAGCTGCCCTCAGATAGGTCGGAAATTCACTTTATGGTATCCAGGAAGCCTGCCACTAGGAAACTGTTTGCTTCCAAATGGAAGAGGGTTCTCCCTGTGGTGTCACCCTAGTAAGCTCAACCCTCTCCGGGTAGATCTGTCCACTCTCCTGGATTATCTGGTGCACCGACAGGCCTTAGGCCAGCTACCCTACAGGTTCATCTGGCAGCTGTTTCTACATATGCATCAGCAGGTAAGTAGAAAACAGTGGCCTCTCACTCTGTTTTCAAGAGTTTTTTAAGGGTCTTCTGCATACATGTGAGGGAGCCTATCACTCCCTGGGATCTGAATATCTGTATAGCCAAGCTCATGGAACCTTCCTTTGAGCCTATGGCCTCTGCAGATTTGAAGTATGTCACCTGGAAGACAGTCTTCCTGGTAGCCATCACTTCAGCCAGAAGGGTGTACGAGATGCAGGCCCTCTGCACTGATCCAAACTACATTATCTTCCACAGGGATGAGGTAGTCCTCAGCACTAACAGGAAATTCCTTTTCAAGGTGGTATCGCAGTTTCACCTGAACCAGTCCATTACCCTTCTTGTTTTCTTTACAGAAAAGTCCAGGTCTGGTGAGCAAAGACTACACAATCTGGATGTCAAAAGATCACTGAGTTACTACATTGAGTGCACCAAAGATCATATCTTCTCACTCTGTTATTCCTCACATTTGGTGAAGTGGGGAAGGGCAACACAGCTTCAAAAAGGACAGTTGCCCACTGGGTAGTGGCCTGCATTCAGTCCTGTTACTGTAAAGCTGGCAAACGACCACCTCAGGGTCTTGGGGCACAATCCACTCGTGGCACTGCTGCATCTGTGGCAGCAACCAGATATTCTTTTATTAGAAATCTGTAAAGCAGCTACCTGGAAAACAGTTCACACCTTCACAAAGCACGATTGAATGTACATACAATCCAGAAGAGATGCTAGGTTTGGCACTGACAATCCAGAAGAGATGCTAGGTTTGGCACTGCTGTACTGCAGAACCTTTTCCCCGAGTAGGTCCTCTACCAGGCCTCTCAAGGTACTGCTTTGTAGTCTACATATGTCAAGCATAATGAGGGATTCCTGAGGTTTGAAGAAAAAAGTACTTATCATAGTTTGTTGTTTCTTCCAGGGGATGCTTCATTATGCTTGAATCTCCCACCCTACCTCCCCTTCCAGAACCGAAAAGGTTCTACAGTAATCAGTTGTTACTCTTTTGTTCAATGGCTTGAGCATTATTTGTGGTCAGTCACAGATGCAATTTTGCTAAAATTGTTGTTCTGCCATACTGGCCCTCAGGACCATTCTTTTATTGCCTTTTGGGCTTATATAGTTATATAACTTAGATTAGTAGCAAATCCTGCTTTTGGGCAGGCTATGAAGGATCTGATGTTAAGTTACAGAACACAGCACCACCCAGAGGGCAGAGATTTGTATTGTGTTCTAAATTCCATTCCACATGCTCCGGGGCAGTTTCACCTTATGCATATGTCAAGCATATTGAGGGATCCCCTGGAAGAAACATTACTATGGTAAGTAATTTTTTTCTTTTCTGTCATAGTGTAAATTTTTTTTTCCAAAATTGTTTTCCTGTTTTTATTGGATAGTTTGGTAGCCATTTAGCTAGCCATAGTGGTCAGTGCTCAGTATACCTTAAAGTGACACTGTCAACCTGTTTTTCATCATATTAGTTCTAGCTAAAAACCTACATTTTATGATTGCTTACCTTCTCTAACATTCATTGATGTTGCGGTTTGTTTTGCCTGTTTCTTGTTTAGTAAAACTGAAATGCATGCTAATGTATATTTATAAACAACCTTGTTTTGTTTACAGTTCTGGATCTGTTCTTACCTCATACTTCCTGAGCATTAGAAACACCCCCAGACAGTGCAGTCACTCATGATGCAATAGCCTCCTAAACTCCCACAGCATCATGAGTGGCTAGACTGTGTTGTGGGTACTCCCAGTTCCAGGAAAGATGCACCCGGAGCTGATCAAGGAATGTAAACAAACCTGTGTTTGTGTGGTAACACCAGTATGGTGGACAGTCTGTTTTTCACTCCTTTAAAGAAAACAAGAGCCAGAATCAAACTACCAGCTACATCAGTAATATTTACAGAATGCTGGCAGTCGTAAAATGTGTTTTTTAAACTAGGGACACTTTGAGACCCAAGGGGGTTGACAGTCCCTTTAAGAAAGGACAGAGGTGAACATGACCATGCAGCAGAGTTTTGAATTTCATTCTAAATTCCAAAATTAGCATAAAATTCTACGTCTCTGGGGCAGCTCATTCTAGGAGAATGATTGCTGTTTTTAAGAATAGTGAGGGATCCCTTTGGAAGAAACAGCATTACAACAGTGAGTATTTTTTTTTTCTTTTAGAACAGTTCGTCCAACTCATGCATCATCTTCACCTGATGAAGGGTGCCCTGGAACTTGGCTTTTGTTTTTTTAAGTGAAAATTCTCTCTTCTCTATGCTGATCTCACATGGACAGCCTTTCCCTAACAGATCTTTCATTTCCACTGAAGAGTGGTCCCCCAGATGGTGCTGCTACTGTTCGTCGGCCAAGTCTTTTAGCTTTATTTATTCGTGATAGTTTTCACTTTATCTAATATCGGTTATTTTTCTCTCATTTCTGTGTTTTTAGTGGTATTTTTTGTTAACAATCGCTATTTTCTCCATTCCCTCCAGGTTCCCTGGAACTGAGAAAATAACTGCATTTTACTCTGTTCACTAAGACAGTGCCAGAGTTTAGCTGTAAAAAATAATGTATTCTGGTTCACATTTCTGGGATTCCTGTTAAAAACTGTAGTACTGTTTTTCGACGTTTTAAATTGAAGCCTTGTGTGGGAACAGTCACCGGCTTGCAATGACTGTGATCAGTTTGAGTGCTCTGCAGACATTTAAAGCACTCTGTTTTCACAGTTGAAGTGAAATTTACAAGTTGACTCACAAGGATGGTGGTCAACCTTTAAACCGGTTCTCAAGGACTGAGGTTAGACTGTTTACAGTGGTGGCCCTCCTGGTCTCATGTCTGAGTCAGGAAAGCCCAAGAAAAAGTCTGGGTTCACTGGTTTTAAAAGGTGTACACTTTGCCAACTGGAAATGTCAGTGGATATTAATGACATGCTACAAGGGGTTTAGCTAATGCATTAGCCACTAGGAGGTATGCCTGGCTTATAACCACTGGTTTATCCCTTGACCTGAAAAAAAAGATGCTGATTCCCATATGAGAGAAAATCACTGTTTGGGGATCAGAGTAGACCGAATTAAATGGATGAAATTGACAAAAACAAGACAACTTTTAAAAACCTAATGGAAAAAGAAAAAAAGGGGTTGCAACAGATCATATGGAAGAGGATATGTGGGAAGTTTTTGGTTTTTTTTACCAGAGATAACTTACCCCAGGAACCTTTGGGGGGATGCCTTTCCTACCACCTACAACACTGGCAGTCAAATAGACTAATGGATGCTGGAGGTGGTGAGGAAGGATCTCTCTTTACGCTTCCTAAAACCGCCAAAACAAAAAAGTTTAATAATTTTAAACTAAAATCCAAAGAACTCCAGTAACTACAATTGGGTATGCAAAAACTGCCGTCTCAACATGTAATGGAGGAAGTACCAGTAAAAGAAGAGGAGAAAGGATTCTTCTCCAGGAAATTTCTGACAAGGGAAAAAAAAATCAGGGGGTGGTGGCTTATACTTAAGCCGAGTTGTCTCCTCAGGCACATAAAGAAAGATTCAGAACGATAACCATGCAGACAGTGATCCAGTCACTGCAGCGGGGAGACTGGCTATCATCACTGGATCTGAAAGATGCTGATTTTCACATGCCAGTGTGAGAATCACACAGAAAATATCTGAGTTTCAGTGTGGGAACTAAACAGGTCCAGTACAGGACAACACCCTTTGATCCCACATTTTCCCCAAGGGTTTTTCACAAAGTGTATGGCTGTAGTAGCAATGGAAAACTGGCATCACAGTGTATCCATATTTAGACAGCTGGTTAGTATGTGCAGAATCGGACATGGTGCTCAATTTAGCCTTCCTACTGGGAAAATTCATCACTAGAGCCAGTGCAAACCTTAAAATTAGTAGGTGCAGTACTGGGCACAGTGCTGGCCAAAGCACTCCTGCCCTGGGAAAAGGTGAAGACAGTGGTGGCCTTTTCAGACAGCTTCTGAACCGGAAAAAGTCTCATCAGGAATGTTTTTCTTAGACTTCTGGGTTACATGTCAGCAACCACATCAGTAGCCCCATGGGCAAGACAGCACATCAGGGACACTCAGCAGTGCCTAAAAACGTACTGATCTCAGCTGAGACTGCCTCTGACCACCACAATCTCAGTAAAAGAGGATCTGGTACAGCATTACAGTGACTTCTGCAAAAATGTGGTCCACCTGGAAAAGGGAATAATACCTTTTCAACAAAAGACCCACACAGTGTTGCTGGCAACAGATGCCTCCATCCATTGCTTCAGATAATGTTGGCAAATTGGAGTAATGTACTCACCACTTTTAAAATATAGTGAGTAAAACAAAATATGGATGCGTACAAGTGGTGTAAATCTGGAAAAAAATTCTCATTTTGAATCAGTAGTTATACTATGAAGCACTATTTTATGAACTGTGGAGCATGTACAAAAGTTGGGTGAGTATTGGCACTCGTTAAAAAAAATTCTGAAGAGTATTTCCTAAAATGAAGTGAGTAAAATAGGCTGGTACTCACCTTATCTTGGAGCCCTGCCTCCATCTGAGGATGGGGAGGTCACATCTCAGATCTGACAGTACAGGGTAGTAGTTACCTGAAACAGGGTCAGAATCGCAGGAACTTGTTAGAAATCAGAGCTGTGTACCTGTCAATCAGGCATTTTCAGGAAATCCTCAGGGGGGTCAGGTCCTGCAAATCAGGACTGACAACACTACAGCAGTGTACTACATAAACAAACAAGGAGGAGCCAGATCATCAAAACTATGCAAATAAGCACTAGAGATTTGCGATCTGGCTTATGATCTGTAAACATGGATATCTACAGTCCATGTGGCAGCATGGGTGCAACCATGGCTGAAAAGTTGGAGAGTACATGGATCGACCAAGCATTTCATGCCAATGACATTTAAAAAGTTGAGGGGGTCTGATCCCCTCATCCTCCCCAGTGGTTGCATCAATGAGTAGCAGGAAAGGACAGTGTCCTAGCAAATTCAGCAGCATGGGGACTGCATCCCATGAATGGTCACTGAAGCATTCAGTGGCCCAGACAGTATTAAGATACTGGGGACTTCCAGGATCTATTTGCCTCATAACATAAGAAGCTGCCACTGTTTTGCTGCAGAGCCTCATATTGGGGTACATACCCTCAGGATGCCCTGAGCTTCCACTGGGGAAACATGTTTTCATATGCTTTTCCTCTATTCCCTTTCTTACAGAGTAGTCCTAAAGTCAGAACAACAGTGCTTTCTATAGCACCAGACTGGCCAAGACAGCCCTGGTACTCTGACCTCCTGCAAATGTCCAGGAAACATTTTCTGCCAATGTGCAGTGATCTCCTAACACATCCAAATCTGGCATCACTTCACTTGAGAGCCTGGTACCTGAAACCATAGAATGTTCAGAGCTAAACCTGTCAACACAGGTACTAGAAGTCCTTAAAGTAGCTAGAAAACTTTCCACAAGGAAAACGTACACAGCAAAGTGGAAAAGATTTTCACTTTGGTGCACAAACAGGAAAAATGCCTTGCAGGCAGATATTCCACTAATACTGAATTATTTAATGCACTTAAAATCACTTGGCCTAAGGCCAACATTCCTGAAATTGCATATATCTGCAACTATAGCATATTAGTCCAAGACAGACAAAAAAACTTTACTGTCACACCCAGTGGTCAAAAGGTTCTTTAAAGGGGTAAACCACATTGATCCACCAGCCTCTGCATGGAATCTAACCTTGGTAACTTCAAGGCTGATGTTTCCATCCTTTGAACCAATGGCCAAAACAGATTTTAAAGTTTGTCACATGGAGAACAATATTCATTTTGGCCATAACCTCTGCAAGAAGGATCCATAAACTCCAGGCACTAGATGTAGAAGGAACCTGAATGTTTAGTGTTCCACTTGACCCATTTTATCACATTGCTTGTTTATTTAAAAAAAAAAAAAACACAAGTTAAAGGTGAAAGGCATTACATTCTCTGAATGTGAAAAGGGCATCAGTTGCTATAGGAGTAGAGCAGTGGCACTAAGGGGTGACAGGAAGCAACTGCTTGTCACTTATGGAGAAGTGCTACATTATACCCTACCAGCAAACAGACATTGTCAAGATGGATAGTATCTATGCAAGCAATAATACCCGACAGAGTGGGCGGTATTGGGCAATACCGGACCGTCCGGGTGTAATGAGGCGGCGTCGGGCCTTATAGCCCCTGGGCGGTCCGGTATTGCTCAATACCGCCCACCCTGGAGGGTATTATTGCGCTTAGAAAATGGACAAACTGTATTAAAAAAAAATGTTCATACTGAAATGTTAAAATTGTTAACTCTTATATGTTTCTGAAATAAAATAGTTCCTCCACTTGGATTATAATGCTTTGTTTGTGAGCCTCTGTAGCCTGTTGCCATAGTTAAATTAGTAAATTGCCTGCAAAACGGCAAAACAATCTAGCTGCCACCAAAACTGAGGAGCCGACTTGTGACTGAATTATTATTTTTTTTTATTTATTGCTGAGCATCCTGAATGTGGAGCAGCTTGGTCAGGATACTCCAGGAGCATGCAGCGAGACGGAAGTGAGTTTGAACAGACGGCAACAGTAGTCGCAGAAAAAAAAAGGATTTATGTTTTCCTTATTGACTTCTTTAGCAATCCCTCTCCCCCCCCCACACACACACACACAGGAAGTGCTGAGTGGTGAGCAAACATCAGCACCATTCATTACTTTTATCATACTTGAGTTTATGGCAGAAGTTCAATTTCTGGTCAGTTCAGGTCAGTAACGGACAGTCAGGAAGAAAATCAGTGACACAAGCCCCAGAAGTAACAAAGTATGGAACGGAGAAAAAATCTGAAAAATTGTAGTACGCAACAGTTACTTTATTTTTTAGAACAAACTAACAAAAAAATAAAAAAAATATTGTACTTGGTTTGTTGTTACTGATGGTGGTATTGCTGTTACGATCAGGACCAGGAGAATGTTGTAACGTGGCTGAGTGAGCGTGGTTGCACTGTATTGAGAGGGCTGATGGCGCGATTCACTTTTCAGTTTAAATGGTAAACCACAGCAGGGGGAGATGTAAAATATAGATTGACTCTGAATCCGATGGCTGCTGTGGTGCTAAGGGCATCGTAGCGAGTGAGCAAAAGCAGTTCACAAAGGGCAAGGCTAACAATGCTTTCAACCCGGTGGCTGTTGTGGTGAGAGATTAGTAGCCCAGTGTCACTAATTTTCCATTTTAAGTTGTGTGCGTTTGTTTTTTAATGAAACTTGAACCACTCAATTTCCCGGCTCTGTTTACAGAAATGATGAGGGGATGGCATGGCAAGCTGCATGTCTCCAACTAGCACTGAGTACGCGATGGCTAGCACTACTACTGGCCAATACTGAAAATAATTTTTAAGCTAAATATTACAGAACATTGATGGAATGAATTTACTGCAGTTTTATTTTGACCATGGTATTCTATGCTAAAACAGGCTAAGTGATCATTTTACAGGGAGTTTGGGGGGGAGGTGGCTGCTCGTTAAGCGGAGAGACAAACATGGCGGTAATATCGAAATGAACATTCTGTTAGCACTAGCATTTTGGAATGTAATCAGGCAACAGAGACGGGGACTCAATATTTGCTGGTCTCTGCTGCCTGATACCAGACCAGCTGGTTGGTGGCTTTAGCCAATCAACTTTAAGGATTTTCGCAACCCATTTTCTAATATCCAGTACTGTTATCCGACTGCAGGTAAAGTGCCACCTGAAGGAATCGGGGCGCATTCCACAAGAGGAACAGTGGCATTGGTTGCTGCTAGAAGGAACATACCCGGATGAAATCTGTGGGTCTGCAGCCTGGGCTTCCACCCACACATTTATTACACACTACAGGTTGAATATCAAGGCCAGAGAGGATGCCAGGTTTAGCACCTTAGTGTTGCAGAATCTTTTTCCAAAGTAATCCTGAAACCCTGCAACCTAGGGTACTGCTTGGAGTCTTCAGGAGTTAGACTAGCTGTCCAAAGCTATAGTTGTTGAATGAAAGGATGCTCCCCATATTTGCCTTTCTTCTAAATAATTAGAACAGTTAGTACAACGCGCCCTTCCCTACCCCCACTTTTTAGGATTATTATAGATAGGTTAGGTAAAGTATTACATGGCCACTCCAGCTTGAACTGTACAGTGAACCTTTACCTGTTTCTATTAATGTGTTTTACTTGAAATTTGCTTATATATTTTATGTACTATTTTTACTGCATTCTAATTGGTCATTTTTAATATTGTCGTCATGTTTTTAAATTAGATCTCAGCTACAGCAAGACTTCTCAGCAAAAGATCTGTTAGGGAAAGGTGGTCCGCACGAGACCAGCACAGAGAGTTTTCATGTAATAAATCTTCTAAGTTCTGGGACACCATTCCACAGGTGGAGATGATGCAAGAATTGTACTGGCTGGTCTAATTATTTAGAAGAAAGGCAGATACTACAGTGAGGATCCTTTCCTTCTGTTGCAGGGTTGCACCACCTTATCTCATTGTTTGATAGCCTTTGTGACTTCCCCCTATGTTGCCTCCTCCTCCCTCCCCCAGGATCAAACATGAACTGGCATGCACTATGAATCCTCCATGACAGCAGTGTGTGTCCCTTGGTGATAATGCTCGGTCTCTGCTGGCCAACTAGGGAAAAAGGTCTCCCACTTGGCAATCAAGGGCATTTTCCATTAATTTTGAATTTCTTCAGTATGACTTTCATGATTTGATGTAAACTTTAATATTTCTTGGTCTTAAAAGCAGTACTTTGTATTACAACCTAGTGTCTACTTATAAATTTCTTGTCTGTTTTACAGGGCTCCCAGCAACATTGAGCAAGAACGTTTTAAGTAGACAGTTGCTTGACTTGCAGTTTTAAAATCGGAATAAGTTATGAAACTGAATAGGAGGAAAGAAGAACAGAAGATGACTTGCTCGCATCTCACCATCTGTTTGGAGTTTGTGTTATAGTAAAACAGCTTAGCTTACAATTATAAAATGTAGTTCAACAGGACTGAAGATTATTATTTTTTTACAATAGAGCAGTTACTCTTAACTATGCCAGAAATATGATACATTTTAAACCAAATTGCCTTATCGTTCTTCCGAACTTCATTTTTTTGTTCAGGTAATCTAGGCTTGAAAATCCATACCCTGTGGTGCTAAAGTAGGGAGAGGAGAGGTGTATAAATGATATGTCAAAAATGTAAAAAGGGGAATTTTTAAATGATATGGAACTGCTGTTTATACATTGATTCTTATCGCTCAACGTATATTGCACATGCTTTGTAATTAACTTTGTCTGACAGGTGGGAAGTAGTGTAATATGTAGCAAGAATTGACCCCATTTTTTTGAGGGGGGGGGTCCTAAATTGCCATATAAAGTAAGACATTTTATTTCGTTCTATTTTGCCATACAAGGTAAAAAAATTATAGTGGGGCACACTTTGCACTTGATGCAAGTGTAACACTTTAAGCACTTTACTGTTCCTTGCAACAGCAATTAAAATCAGCAGAGCAGAATTGTTACCAATGTGGCTTTAATGTGAACTGCTGTAATCATGACTTTTGTTACCAGATGGTGTTCATGCTCCAAAATCACAGCTGTACATTTTAAACTCATGATTTATCTCTGTACACAATGTTGCCCCTCAAACTTTGCACATTATATTCTTGTGTATTATTTTAAATAAAAAGTTCAAACCTTCATTGTTTAAATGTGTATTGAAGTGAATACTTACATTGATGTAGGTACGGTGGAGTTGGTTACCAGGAGACTTGTTAGTTTCCCTGACACAGTTGTGGTGCCCATACAAAAGGAAGGATGGTAACGGTACGAATAAAGTACAGAGGCATGCAATAAAAACAGTAAACACACTATAAAACTAACAAAGCTCAACCTCATGTCACTAAAATCCCAATGACTATAGGGAGACATGTTACTATGCATGATATTAAGGATCAGTACCTTTTTAATGAAGTGGGCTTTGAATTCAACAGTGCAGAAAATAGTAGGGATCACCCCCTCCAAGCAGCTGACACTGGTTTAAAACAAAAAAGTACTTATTTATACGAGTAGTGAAATCATGGAATATGCTGTCAAAAAAAGAAGACTATACAGCTTTTTATGTCAACCTGTCCAATTATAACAACTGCCCTTTGTTTTTTCCCCATAGAGAAAGCCAGTTATAATTTGGTAGTTATAACAGCAAACACACTGGCTCTCTCTTGGAGAAAGTGCGAGCCACTGTGCCCTCGCACACAACACATTCGGAACTCTCATAGATTGATACAAATGCTTAACAGAATGGAGAGATCTTCAAGCGAGAAGCAGAGGTCGCCATGGAAACCCAGTATTTTACAGTTGAAAAAGTTAGAAGAAAACATCTTCCTCCCATACAAAAAGACTTTTAAATAATGTTGTTCTGTTTTTTTCTATAAACGTTTTAGCATATTACCTTTGTTAATTAAGCAATAAAGCATGACAGGGTGTGTGTTATGTAATAGCATCAATTCTGTGGTGGGTTTCGCCTCGTGCTTCCACCACCCCAGGAGCGACATTATTGCACATTATAAAATGGGTAGAAATTGTCCTGCATTTTGATTGGCCAAGAGGTACCATTTGCCATGTCCTTATCAAGACATATACTGGCAGTTGGTACTACTTAGCCAAGCAAACCACATCACCTTGACACATATCAATGCATGAAGTGACTCTCTCCTGCTGCAGCTCAACATGTATTTGTACAGTAGCATGTCATGAAACCGCAACAGCTACACGGCGAGAACACTGTCACCAACAGAAAGAGCAAAAAATAATTTTATGCAAGCTGCCAACCTGTCCCCCAAGTAAAAAGTTTCAACTTTTAGTCTGTATTCTGTGTTTTCGCACTGACCATTTTCGTGTACCACCTTCACAGCCCTTGCACTCCCACTGTTTAAACCACGCTTCTGCTCTTGAAACTGCACTGAGAACCAGTTAAAAAAAAAAAAAAAGAAGATTGAGCCATCACGGTTGTGCAGTCCTCCCCTCAATTTCACCCTCCTACTAGCCAGTGGACTGAGAAGCTCCACAAGATAGGGCAATATCTAATTTATTTGAATACTGTTTAAGAGAAATCGCAAACTACAGTGGCCGCCGAGGTACACGCTCAAAGTCAAGCGGCCACGGGCTGCAAATGACATGTTTTGCAGATTAAAACAAAACTGCTTTAAATAATACCAAGCTAAAAGAAACAAAACATGTTTATTTCTCCGTGCTGGAAAAAGAGCCGCTCTCCCAACTCACGGCTTGCCGTTGAAACCTGCACTTCCCGAGCAGACATTGTCATCGCTGACATCTCAGAAGGGCGGCTAAAAAAGCATAAGACAAGATCTAAACAAAAAAAATGAAGCCTGGGTGTGGAGAGAGAAACAGAATGTGTGTGTGTGGGGGGAGATGAGACAGACAACACACACCGCCTCAGTGAAAACAGCAGCTCTGCCAGCTCGTGGCTTGCCTTTGAAAGTCACGGTTCTCGAGCAGACATCATTGCTGGCATCTCAGAGAGGCTGCTAAAAAGCATAAAACAAAGATCTAAACAAAATGTAAAAATTAAAAAAAAAAAACTAAGCCTGGGTGTGGAGAAAGAAACAAGTGTGTGTGTGTGTGGGGGGGGGGGGGTGATAGACAACACAAATGTCCTCTAATAGCTGAATTGTATATATGGTCTGAATATGCAAGGACTATTTTTCTATGTTTATACCTTAATTAACCTAGATTTTAACACCTGTGTGTATCAGACTTCTTTTAAATAATTTATGTTATGGGGAACCCATTTTATAAACGGAATAAGACACTTCGAGGTGTGATTTATGGGCTGATAAGAGCACTTCCCAGGTGTTAAAGGCACTCAGTGCAAGGCAAGCACCTCATGCCTCATTACTCACCTGGGGTGTGCTCTTACCAGCCCATAAACCACACCGCGTTGTGTCTTATTCCTTACATAACACACACACACACACTGGAGTGTCTTGTTGCTGTTATACAACGGCTTGTTTGAAAATAATAAGTAAAAAAAAAAAAAAAAGTCATATTTTTATTCATTTATTTATGTGTGTGTATATATGAGAAGCATACATTAGAATTATCCAGTAGGTGGTGCTGGTGTTTCATGCTCTACTCTCCTCCCCTCAGTCTTTCTGTGATTCTGTCAGTTTGTCTCACAGACACACACTTATGTAGAAAGCATTATTTGTTGTCACCTAGATTAATTAAGGTGGTTTTTATGCATGGTTTTAGTGGCTTTGAATCTGGACATGAGGAATGCTAAGGAACGTGCATGCATTGAGGGAGTCTCAAACAGTCCATGTCTATACGTACTCATCCCAGTAGTCTGTTTTCCAGGACAGAAAGCACGTTTTTTATTCTAGGATCAAGGATATGTTGTTCTCTTCACACTGTTTGGCATGTCCTTTTCCTTTAAGATTCTTGCCGGAAGGTCCAAAAGCTGGCTCCTTCCACTTACCCTGGTGGTATATGCTTCAGCTCCGCCCCTTGATGCCAGATAGGAAAATTACGTACCTACCGTAATGCTTGATCTTCTCTTGTATCTTCACCATTCATTACTTCCTGGGTGTAAGCCGAGGCGGCACACCCGTCACGGGAGCTTTTTTTTTTTTTTTTTTTAAAGTTGCCTAACGCCCCGCCCTCGAGCGGCGTCATGCTGGAGGCGGCCGTTAATAACGATCGACTCCTCCTCCAACTCAGTTCTGTGAGCGGAGAGGCAAAATGAAAGCAGAAAATATAGATAGGAGGCAAGATAGCCGAGGGATAGCAAAGCAAGGAAGAATGAACTGAAAAGGAATAAGCCGATGGAGGAAGGACAGAGGAGATAAGAACATCCTAGCCTAGGGAGTGCAGGGCCTCCTTACCTGGGCGACTCTAGGAGGAGAGATGAGTAAGGAAATGAGAAAATAGAAGAAGAAAGAAGAGAGAAGAGAAGATGGGATGTTGAAGGGACCAGAATGCCCAACGAGCATAGTTAGCTTGTAGCTGAAGGCTCGACTAAAGGGGAAGCAAGAATCCCGGAGATAGAGCTGAAGAGAAGGTTCACCAACCCGCTAGACAGACTCAGGAGGGCATAGTCCTCATCTTCAACATGCCATTGTTCTTGACACCCACCTCGGGCTCGTGGCGGAGGCCTTTAACTGGAGGACAGCCGAGGAGGGAAGAATAAAACCCAGCAGCATAGAGGCGCTGCTGAGGGGTTTAGAAATGGAAATGTAAGCCTTTCAGGCGTTCAAGATAAACGGGACTCAGACTGACTGGCTAAGGCCGGCCAAGGCTTAGGCTGGCTAAGATTGGATATGGTCAGCAGAGCTCTGTAAAAATTGTCAGGAGGACACTTAAAGGGAGAAACCACTTAGCAAAACAGCGAGAAGGATAGCCTACCTTCTCATTTGCCTTCTTGTTTGATTTCTCCTATTCCTTTTTTTTTTTTACAGATAGAAAAATTTTTTTTTTTTTTTAACTAGATGCATGACCCAGATACCAAGATGCCTATAGCAGTCGGAGAGAGTTCCCTCAGCATTTTTTTTTTTTAGAAGAGAAAGGAACAGACGTACTCGTTCCTCTGCTCTGCAAGGCAAGAATAGAGGGATTAGATTTCAGGGCAACTACCTGAACACGGGATTGCAGGATCAAACTGAATAGCCTGAGCCAGGCCAAACAACCCCAGAGGTATCTTGCCATAAGAATAGCAAGAGATAGTTGTGCAGTCTGATCGCCAATGCAATCATGAGATGGCCCATGAATCTTAGAGTAAATAATTTTTCTGGATTTTAAACCCCCCAGAAGATTTTTTTTTTTTTACTTTTGTTTTTGGAAAATGAAGCAATTTTCCTATACTTTATATAATGCAGAGAGAGGAAGGAGGCAGGAGGTGGAGAAGCCACAGGAAGAGGCCACTGAGGGGATGGTGGGAGGGCGTAAGTAATGAATGGTGAAGATACAGAGAAGATCAAGAATTACGGTAGGCATGCAATTTTCCTATCTTCCCTTGTCAGTCTTCACCATTCATTACTTCCTGGGTGAGTATTAAGCTCCTCTTCCCCAGGAGGGGAAGAGGCCATACCCTGAGGAACAAGACCCCAGCCTGCTGGTGAGAAACAGAAGGAGAAGACCCGGCTATTCAGAAAGCCTAAGTGGGAGAAGAGCTAGGAGGTGCCTCCCGAGGACGAGGAGACGGAGGAGCCCTGTAAAAGTCTCCTAGCTCTGGATGAGAAAAAGACAGGTCCCCGGAGGCGGAGGCGATCACCCCTACGCGGGCCAGGGTGACAACCTGGAGAGGCAAGCCATGCCGTCCGCCTGATGCAGATCGCTGTCCCGCAAGCCTGGAAGCCACCTCATTGGCGTCATAAGATGCCCTTGCTTGGTGTCTTGCCAGCTCCAGGCCTACCGCGGAGAGGGCAACGGCTTGTCTGGTTTGCTCCGTGTCAGGCATAGATGCCAGCAGCTGGGACATCATCGACCACAGATGCCGGTTGAGGCAACGCGTGGTGAGCCTGATGTGATGCAATACATGCACTTCACGCGAAGAAGAGAACACTCTTACGCTAGCGGTCGAACTGGAGAGTCCGAATCCGGTGGCGTGGTCGTGCGCCAGGCAACGGCGCCTAGAAGGAGTATCCAGGTATACCAAACCTGAGGACGGGTTGGGAAGGGAACCTAGAGACTCAGAGGGGGCACAATACCTACGCTGACAGTCCGCGGGGCTGGGAAGAAGCGGCAGGGAACTGCCAGGACCGGATAGGCGCCTCCTGGAAGGATAGGCCAGGAAGGTACCACCAGATGCTGGGCACTGAATTCACCAAGAATTCCACGCGTCACCCGTTCGGGTGTCTCTCCGAGCGTAGAAATCGAAGATCCTCACCATCCTCGAGGAAGCGCTGATATTCAGTGAAATCAGCATCGGAGGACAGATGAGCAGGGGGTTCCTCTCCCTCAGAGGAGGGAGACGAGGATGATGGGGAACTGGAATGTCCAGAGGATTCCTGCGGCGGTGGGGAGAGTCGAAAGACCCGCTCATGCATGTAACTAACATATGAGGGGAAGGCCGCCGCAGAACCCCTGAACTGCTCCCAGGATAACGGACCCGTAGGACCGACATGGCCTGGGAGCGGGGGTGATGAAGGCAGAGAGATGGGAGAGGGGCACCTCCAAGGAGGCAACTGCTCTCTGCGAGGGCTCTGGAATCCGGGGAAGGGAGCTCTAGTAGGAGGGATCCCGGATATCAAACCAGGCCGCAGAACGGAGCTCTGGGGAAGCGGAACCTGGAAGAGCCCTGGGGGAGAAACTCCCTGGAGCAGGACTGCATGGATCCAGAAGGGCAGTCCGCACAAGCCGCCAGAGGACACCCTAGAACCCTGGGGGAGGCGGGGGCTCTGCGCTCTGACTCCTGGCCACCCCTGAGGTGGCCAAAGAAGACCGAGCAGCAGGGCGCCTGCCCCTCAACCCTCGCAGTTCGAGGCCCTCCTCCCCGACTGCAACGTTCCCCTAACCCCAGAGGAGGTAACAGCACCCGAGTAGCTGTGCGAGCTCAGAGGGGCCTCCCCTCGTCACCCCCACGTCTGCCCCCGGGACTCTCGGCCACCCCAGCCGAGGAACCCTCAGGAGGCACAAGCGGCAAAGAGGGCAGGAGGCCCGCTCGCCGCCTGGTACCCCTAGCCACCGGGACCCAGATTCTGAAGAATGGGGATGCCAGGATGGGTCCACATCTGAGTCATCGTCCTCCGAGGAGGGCAGAGACCAACAGAGACCTCGATGCTGGCCACCCTAGGGTCCCGAGGCCCGCAGGGGCATGACGGCCCAGTACCGAAATCTTGACCCCGCTCGCCCCCAGCACCCGGCAGCATGAAGGCCCAACCCCACACCCCAAGCGGCTCCGGCAGACCCGGCACCGCCCTGAGGAGGAAGGCGCCCGGCGCCCTTGTGTCCAGGCAACGTCGGCAGCGCCGCCAGGCCTCTCCGGCACCCTTGACGGCGCGAGGCCAGCGCACCGCCAGCAGCGCCGCCCTGATCACGGCGCCAAGCGGTGCCGGGATCGGCGCCCGCGAACAACGCCGCTCGATCACCAGCACTGCGGCGGCGCCCGGGATCTGGCAGCGCCGGGAGCAGCGCCCGATCACCGGCACCATGACGGCGCCGAGATCCAGGCAGGCGCCCGGCGGGCGCAGTCCACCGAGCCGGGCCCAGCCATGGGCCTCGACACGGGAGCCTGCACCTCCAGAGTGACTACGAGGCGGTGTCAGCGCTGCGGCCCGGAGGGCTCTGACGCTCCCCAACACAGCGGAAGGCCTCCCTCGGCAAGAAGGGAAGAGAGACCCCTCCTCCTCGGACCGTATGGGCGGGAGGAACCGGGGAAAAGCCTAAGGATCTCACCGAGATTCCCTGACGACCGTCTCCGAAAGTCGGCGGGCCTTGCCAGGCTTGACGCTGCCGACTTCGAGGACGCGACGGTCCATCAAGAAACAAGCGCCGCACTTAATCCATATTATGGTTGGGTCCCAGGCAGACAGGCGTCATGCCGGTCCGAGATGGAGAAATGCCGACGCAGGAGCACCGGCCTGTAGAGAGCACGGCCCGTCTTAGAAAGAACGTTCCTTCAGAACCGGACATAGCGAAATAAACAAGATTAAACACAGTCGAGAAATCACCGGCGCGTGCAAAGGAAAGAAAAAGGACAGTCTTACCGTGGGGCGTCGGTGTAGAAAAGGAGTCGGACACGCACCGGTTGCTACACGAGAACAGGTGCTGCCTCGACGGCGGAGAAACAGAACTGAGTTGGAGGAGGAGGTTGTCTATTAACGGCCGCCGCGCATGACGCCGCCTCGAGGGCGGGCCGTTAGGCAACTTTAAAAAAAAAAAGCTCCCGTGACGGTGCGCACCTCCGACTTACACCCAGGAAGTAATGAATGGTGAAGATTGACAAGGGAAGATCTTCCTTTCCGCTGGAAGATTCAGGTTCCTTCTCACGCATTACTGTAGGCCTTGGCGCTTAAATCTAAGGATTTACCCAAACTTCGACTCATTAGAGTTTCCCCTAATCACTTCATGATCTCGACCGCGATGGAGGAAAAGTCCTTGCCCAGTTTCCGCCGCTGCCTGTGCGGGCAAAAGATGTCTCGCACCTACTCACATGCCTCGTGCGTTTATCGCCTAGGTGTTGGCCATGACACCCAGGTATGAAAAATGTGTCAAGCTTTTCAGTCAAACATTTTAGACAATTGTCTCACACGACTGCAACTGGGCAGACCAGAAAAAAAGAATCTGCCAGTCAAATCCATGGAAGCCCATTGGGCAGTCTCCGTGACTGTGGTGTCTGCTGAGCAGATCGAACAGATGACCTTCGAAGAGGAGGTGACTCAGGCCGTGGATCAGTCCTTTTCCATGTCCATCTTTGTCCTGCTCAATTTTTGCTCCAACTTCTCAGGCTCCTTTCAGGAGTTGTGCCAGTCCCTTCCCATCAAGGGAGTGGGACCCTCGGTTACGCATGTCTGTCGGTCCCGTAAAAAGGACAAGGAGCCTAAGGAAACTTTGTATCGCCACTGACATTCCTGGAACCATGAGAGATCTCAGTCCCAGGAATCTGTTGTCTTGACTTTGGTCGAAATTGCGACCTCGGCTGCCGGTTTCACAGTACCCCTGTCAGGCCAGCCGGCTCAGAAACAGGACGACAATCTGGTTGAGATTATTCTTGACCCGTCGTTGCTCGATGAGGCCAACATCTCCTTATTCGGGACCCCGGTCCTCCCTGCCACTGAGGAGGAGACCCCAGCCCACTGGGAATCCCCTCGTCCTGGTCCCTGACCAGGAAGAGCCGCGGCTCTCCATGGCTCCTTCCAAATGACCCCAACAGTCCAAGTCGAGGTCTCGGACCCCTTTGACCAACAGGCTGAAAAAGGTACATAAGCGGTCTAAGAAGCGGCGCCACCACTTTTCCTTATCCTCCTCACATGAGGAGGGGCTTCGACAGAAACTCTGTCGATGCTACGAGGACTTCATGTGGCAACAGCTAATTATGTCCAGCCAGAAGTCAGCCCCGGCTTCTACCCCGGCCATTGCTTGGCTGTCTCCTCCTAGGCCGACGCTGACTTCTCAGTAGCCAGTCCACACTGTTCCTCCACTCGGAGAGTCAGTTAAAACCATTCCGGCTCGGCAAAAAACAGTCTCTCCACCAAGTGTGGTGGAGCTGCCACCAAAGCAGCCTCCTTCAGGGCTCCTTCTAAGGCATCTCAGCCTGTTCTGGGCCTACCATATTGGCTGTCTGTCACCCTCACACCTGATAGACACAGGTGGGTTCAGGGCGAGACTGGTGGCTGGCCGATTTATCAGGACCCTTTGGAGTCCAAGGACTTCGACCTACATTCTCACCCTTTGGACAAGGAATCCATTGGTAGTCTTTCTACAGTGGAAGGCCCTTCTTCCTTCATTGGCATCCTCTGCCTCATCTCTGAATCCATGGGGATGCCTTTAGAACCCATTCAGAAATGGGCCGAATACCCCCTCATTGATATCTTCAAACAAGGGGATTCACCAACAGAGGCTTTCCCAGCGGCCAAGGCCATTGTCAACCCGGCTTTGGAGCTGTGGCAGCACCCTGCCTCCAGCCCCGCACATTATGCCCACATGGTCTGCAAGTATGCGGTGCCCATTGGGTCCCTTTTGGAATTCACAGAACATCCCCCGGCCGAGAGACTGGTGCCTGGATCTGTGTTCAGGCACTCTGGTAATACAGGAGACACCGATAAACCTCTGGACAAAGAATCAAAAAAATGGACCACTCGGCCTGGAAAGTCTATGCCACCTCTTCGTTGGGCCTCCGTCAGGCAAGCTCAGCCTTCATCATGGCGCATTTTTCTCATGCCCTACTGGGCTGTCTCGAGGTTCTACCTTACCTCTCCGCAGACCTCCAGACCAGTGTCATGCAGGTCTGCGACCAGGGTAGGGCCATTGCGAAACAGCAGCGCTAGATGGCCTTGGACCTCGGAGATTCCCGTACCTGCTCGGTGGCGGCCATGGTTACCATGCGCCGCAGGGCTTGATTGTGGGTTTCCATCTTCACGGTGGACACCCAGCACAAGCTGACTTGACGTGTCTTTCCTGGGTACCAACCTGTTCGGCCCTGGTGTGGATGGTCACCTCCAATGCATCGAACAGTCCAGTGCCACCTTGAACTCTATTACTTCTGCTCAGAAGGAATCCCAGGGTTCCAAAAAGCAGAAGAAGAAGCCTTTTTGTCATTCTACCCCTTTGGCCAACCAGCCTAATTTCCAGTCAGGGCAACAGGCTCAACCTTGGCTCTCTCGGCCCAAGTCCGGGCCCCCGGTGTCCCATAAACCCGGAGGACGGGGTTCAGGTGGTCTTCAAGCCTGCCCAGTGATGGGATGGGGTGGCAATCCCCATACCCGTCGCACCAGCTCTGGGTCCTCCCGTGGGGGCTAGCTCCACCACTTCCTTTCTGCCTGGTCTGCTGTTTCAATGGACAGGTGGGTTTTAGAAGTGGTAGGCCGGGGACTGCCTCTGAAATTCGAGCAGTACCCACCAAGCTGAGGCATGCCACATGGGAGGAAATGGTGTCCGTACACACACGGTCGGCTCTCCGAGATGACATTGCCCAACTCCTCTGCAAGGAGGTGGTGTCCAGAGTCGCAGACCCCCATCAACCTAGGGTTCATTTCCAGGTACTTTCTGGTCCCGAAATGGACGGGGGCTGGTGCCCCATTCTAGATCTGCATGACCTGAACCAATTTCTCAGGTCCTGCACATTCAGTATGGTAACTTAAGTCTCAGATCATATCACCTCTTGAGCAGAACATGTGGTTCTGCTCTCTGGATCTTCAGGACATGTTCTTTCACATCCTGATCTGTCCGTCTCACCAGAGGTTCCTTTGCTTCCAAGTGGAGGGAGCCCTCTTTGAGTTCTGAGCCATGCCGTTCGGCCTGTCATCGGCCCTATGGGTCTTCACCAAATGCATTGCAGTGGTGGGAGCCCATCTTCGGCATTGAGGGGTCAGAGTGTACCCTTATCTTGACAACTGGCTCATAGTGGGTTCCTCCAGCCAGGAGGTGGAAAGGTCCAGGGATCTGCATCGATCTTGGTCTCCTGGTCAACAAGACCAAGTCAGAACTCATACCCTCACTGGTGATCTGCTTCACCGGGGGAAAGCTCAACTCTTGCCAAGCTAGAGCCAGGCTCCCAACGGACAGGGCGGAGGTTCTCTCCTCCTTTACCCAATCATTTCTGATTGAACACTGGCGCCCTGCCTGATACTTCCTGCAACTTTTGGGGTACATGGTGGCCTGCGCCGACGTCCGATGGGCCCGGTGGCATATGCACCACCTTCAATGGGAGCTGGCCCATCAGTGGACACAGCACCTTGGTCATTTTGATCAGCTGGTCATGGTGACCCAGAAGATGTGGGACGTTCTCCATTGGTGGACCATCCTAGCACATTTGCAGGAAGCGATCCTGTTTATCCATCTCGAACCAATGGTCATTCTCACAACCGATGCCTCTCTCATGGGCTGGGGTGCCCATATGGGGAATCGCAGAGTCCACAGGCTCTGGACCCCTGAGGAATCCCAATGTCATATCAACCTGCTGGAGCTCAGAGCAGTCAGACTAGCACTGTCAGCATCCGCTCTGCCCCTTCGGGGTCAAGTCGTGCAAGTCCAGGTGGACAATACTACGACCATGTACTATCTCAACAAGCAGGGTGGCACGCACTCCCAGCTTCTGTGCAGGGAAGTGCTCCACATCTGGACCCTCGTATGCCAACAGGAGGCAGATCTCCTAGCTAGCCATGTGGCAGGAGCCTCAAACCAACTGGTGGACGCTCTCAGCCATGTGGGCGAGACGTCCCACGAGTGGCCTCTCCATCCGGAGGTAGTAAACTACCTGTTCTCCCACTGGGGCAAACCTCAGGTGGATCTGTTCACCTCCAGGGAGAACACAAAGCTGAGGCTGTTTCATGCCCACCCCCCTCAGCAGGGCTCGCTGCATGAGGATGCTTTCTTGGGCCCATAGGCCCCAGGCCCCTTTTATGCCTTCCCTCCACTTCCCTTGGTTCACAAGGTGCTCCTCAAGGTCAGGAGGGACAAGGCAAGGATGATCCTGGTAACCCCAGGCTGGCCCCACCAGTTCTGGTATCCAGATCTCCTCAGCCTCCACTCCAGGCACTTGAGGCGTCTTCCAGTATGCCTGGACCTGATATCAGTTAGTCAGGTGAAGGTATTCCATCCGAACCTTCAATCCCAGCACCCAACAGCCTGCTTCCTGAGTGGCTAAAGTTCCAGGCTTTGGGTCTCTCTGAGGATGTACTCACAGTCATGGAAGCATCCAGAAAGGAGTCGACCAGGAGGTGCTATACCTTCAAGTAGAAAAGGTTTTCCATTTGGTGTAAGGGCAAGGGTTTGGACCCTTTGTCCTGTCTGGTGTCTAGCATCCTTGACTACCTTTGGTCTCTGTCCAAAGGGGGTCTTCAGTCCACGGCCCTTAAGGTGCACCTGGCAGTCATCTCAGCTTACGGGGCGTGGGCCATCAGCAGACAGTGACACAAGAGAAGGTGGTCTGGTGCTTGTTTAAAGGCCTCGACCATATTTCCTCTCCGGCACATGAACCATCACCACCGTGGGATCTACTGCTGGTACTGGCAAAGCTCATGGGCAAGCCATTCGAACTGATGCACAGGTGAGAGATGTCACATCTGTCATGGAAAACCGCCTTCTTGGTGGTTATCATGTCAGCCAGAAGGACTGGGGAGTTGCAGGTGCTCTCTGTTGAATCTCCTTTCTTGGTCTTCCACAGGGACAAGGTTGTCCTGCGCCCCCACCTGAAATTCCTTCCTAAGGTGGTGTCTGAGTTTCACCTTACCCAGGTATTGTCTCTGCTGGTGTACTGCCACCGTTACACTTCGGAGGCCCAGTACAGGCTCCATACCTTAGACTTGAGACGAGCACTCTCTTATTATAAGGAGCAAATGGCGGAAGTTTTGGGAGAGGTTCGCCAGCTGTGTGTCACCTAATGCTGAAGCCGTACCTGGCAGACCTGCAGCCAAGTGGACAATTGGCAGATGGATTATATCATGCATTGATCTCTGCTATAAGTTGGTGGGCAAGGAGCCTCCCATAGGGATAAGAGCTCACTCTACCTGCCATACTGCTGCATCAGTGGCTGCTTCCAGGGACGTCTCTATCCAGGAAATCTGCAGGGCTGCTACCTGGAAGTCTGCAAACATCTTCATCACCCATTACCACATCGACCTAGAGTCGTGCCGGGATGCTGGTTTTGGGGCCTCAGTTCTCCCAATCTCTGTTCCCCAAGTAAGTATTAGGGGTGGGTGCACCTTGCCTCCCTCCTCCTGGAGAACTGCCAGGAGTCTGCCAAACAGTGTGCATAGAACACCATATCCACGATCCTAGAAGAACTGGTTGCTCACCTGTAACAGTAGATCTTCCACGGAATGATCTCGTGCAGTAAGTCATTACTTCTGGGAGTTCCTGATAAGTGGCGCTCTAACACGACGGTTTTCTTCTAGCAGTCTTCACACCAGGGACCACCCACATGGCCTCACTTACTGACTGTGCCTATAAAAGTGAGTGGTCCCTGGTAGTCTCCATTAATTTTTCTGCCAGCTTCAGCTCTGACAGCAGCTTCCTCTTCTGCCAGCAGTCTACGATGTGGCTTGAACCCATAGCTTGGGATGCCTGGGCTTCATACATGGCACCATATTCCTGTGCTCAACTAAGAGCTTTACGATGGATGTTTCGCTGTTACAGACTCAGGATGCTCAATCAAAGGGTTCTAAAACTTCTGAGTCTTCTTCAAGAAGCAAATAGGGAAGGAAATACCTTCACCTAAAGTCCTGCCTGACCGCCCTTCATATCTCCTAAACATGCATCATCAAGAAAACATTCTTCATCGATGGGCAATATCCCCCCATCGACGGCAGGCACTACTCCATCAAAAGAACATAGAAGTTCAACTTCACATAGAAAGGAACGTTCATCGTTGATGGGACGTCATTCCTCAGCTCCCCTGTTGAAACCACATGTACCATTGACGACGGAGATCCTGCTGTATTCTTCGTTGACTGCACACTCCCCCGTTGACAGGAGGACTCCACAAGACATCCTCATCGATGAGAACACCTCCTCCATCAATGATGGGGCTACCTCCTAGATCTCCATCGTCGACGAGAAGTATGCCACCGTCGACGGAGCATGCATTTGCCTTCTCATCGTCGACGACACACTTTCCATCATCGACGAGGCATGTCCCTGCTGTTCTATCATCAGCGAAGAGCATCCCACCATTGATGGAGCATGCACTGCCTTCTCCATTGTCGATGAGTATTCCACTGTCGAAAGAGCATGCAGTCACTTATCCATCATCAATAGGACACATTATAGTGTCGACGGGGCATGCTTTTATTCCTCTTCCATTGACTGGGCTGATCCCACCATCGACGGAGCAGCCCCTACATCATAGAACAGCACCTTTACCAGCATATAATACATTTATGGAAGGTCCTTATAAAAATGCATCCATGTAAAACCATGAAATATAACAATGCATCATAAGATACTTACGGGGTTGCATCACCACAAAATAAAGGATCATATACTACTAAACGCAGAGGCAAACCAGCCTCATTTGCACTCTTGCATGGTGCTCAGACACTAGTCTGTGATGGACAAAATTTTCAAAGATGTACTGGATCACATTATCGGGAGGCACAAATTGATTCCCCGATTTGAAGCACACAGGTCTCAGAACCCGCTTATATGGCAATTCCATCCTCACAAGTGCTAAGCATAGAAGAAATGGTAAATAAAGTGTTGAATTCTATAGGTTTTGATTATACGACAAGGAACCTCTGTGTGCAAACACTGAGGCAAGGGTTACCCCAAAGGGCATTTGGCTGGGAAGCCAAGTTTCAAGAAAATACAAAATCACACATGCCCCCACAATGCAAAGCATCATGGGCTGCATATGCAAATCACCACAGAATGTTATGCTGGTCCAACTTTAAGCAGAATTGCATGGTGCCGGAAGGCCTCTCACACAGGTTGCAAAGGGTGCTAACAGAAGACATAGACCGTGTTTCGTCCTACCAGGACTCATCAGTATGCCTCGTCTGTTTGACACCCAGTGGAATGGACGCAGCTACCCCTTAAGGCAGTGTGCCTTGGATATATTATGGTGAACCATTAAAATAAAAAACTATTTAAAAGACAAGGAACCTCTGTGTGCAAACACTGGAGCAGGGTTACCCAAGGGCATTTGGCTGGGAAGCAAGTTTCAGAAAATACAAAATCACACATGCCCCCACAATGCAAGCATCATGGACTGCATATACAAATCACCACAGAATGTTATGCTGGTCCAACTTTGTAGGGGCATGTGTGATGGAACCAGGTGTATACTGAGGCAAGGTTGTTTCGGTTGTTAGTTGTGTTTCAAGAAAATACAAAATCACACATGCTCCTACAATGCAAAGTATCATGGGCTGCATATGCAAATCACCACAGAATGTTATGCTGGTCCAACTTTGTGGGGGCATGTGTGATTTTGTATTTTCTTGAAACTTGGCTTCCCAGCCAAATGCCCTTTGGGGTAACCCTTGCCTCAGTGTTTGCACACAGAGGTTCCTTTGTCTTTTAAATAGTTTTTATTTTAATGGGTTCACCATAATATATCCAAGGCACACTGCCTTAAGGGTAGCTGGTCCATTCCACTGGGGTGTCAAACAGACGAGGCATACTGATGAGTCCTGGTAGGACAAAACACGTGTCTATGTCTTCTGTTAGCACCCTTTGCAAACTGTGTGAGAGGCCTTCTGGCACCATGCAATTCTGCTTAAAGTTGGACCAGCATAACATTCTGTGGTGATTTGCATATGCAGCCCATGATGCTTTGATTATACACCCGATCCGTTAAAAAAAAACTCAAACACAGACTGTGTCTCCACCTCCATCAAAACAGGCAAGCACAGAGCAAGAACACTCGCCATTTCTGCCTCCTCATGAATATTCTGAGGAATATTTGGCAGATTCTCATATAATTTCAGAACCTTCCAAAGACACAAATTATGATGGTTCCCCTACTAGAAGATTGTCTGAGTCCCCATATTCTGTACCATCATACTGGGACAAAGAAATATTACAACCAGTAAAGGTCATTTCCCCACCGGATGACCCCTTATTCCCAGAAATGATGTTACAAATACAAAAAACAATGGGGTTTACCACAATAGAACAAGATAGATTAAGTAAAGATATGGCTGAATATCTTGACATCCTGGAAGAACCTATCCAGACAGTCCCTCCCTTTATACCAACATTCAGAAATGCGATTACTGAAGCATGGAGTCCGCCTATAGCTGCACAGGAGCTACCTAGAAAAGTGCATAAGCTTTATCGGGCTCCTCTTGATCATCAGTATTTAACAAATATTCCCACTGCAGAGTCTGTGGTTATTGCAGCCACTCACAACCACATTGGCAAACCTAAACATAGAAGTAAAGTACCTCCCGAAAAAGACTCTAAACGTTTTGATTATATGGGGAAGAAAGTGTTTGCTCCAAACACATTAAATATTAGAATACTTAACTACGTGGGACATATACTGAAATTCCAGCGTACGGTGGACATCTCTGCTGGGGACATTATAAGTAAACTACCTACATCCCCTGAAAAAGAGCAACTCACATCAATGATAAATACACTTCCCCCTCTCAACATTTAAGATTAGGATACGACATTGCCAATGCTTCGGCTAGAGCCTCTGCAGTCGGTATTCTTATACGCCATCAGGCATGGCTCTGACTCTCGGGGCTAGCACCTGTTATTCAACAAAAAGTGGCTAATACCCCTTTTTCTGGTGACCATCTCTTTGGCCCAGGGGCACAAACAATACTGGACAACCTACAAGCCTCAGGCAGATAACTAAAAACAGTATAGTATATGTACTGTAAACCTGAGTATAATTATACAAAAATGGAAATTACGTACCTACCGTAATTCTTGATCTTCTTGGACGAAGTCTCCACCACTCATTCACACTGATGGGATCTTTGCCGAAGGTGTTAGGACTCAGTGGGAGCAAACTTTTTGCAAGAGGGTCGGCGCCAGAGATGGAGCCGTGAGGAGCTGCTCCCCGAGCCTCGGCTCATGCGGCAATGACTGTCTTGGCGTCGACCCTCCAACCACCTCAGTACTTTTTTTCCAAGGAGGTGCAGCGTAACTAACCTAGAAGTATAGCCTAACAAAAACCGGACATAAGATAGTCCGGATGACCCATATAAGAAGAGTCAACAAAGAAGTCTTCACAGCCTAAGATTGAGGGAGTGAGACCAACAACAGAGGTGAGCTTGAGGGATGGTGGGAGAGCGTGTGAATGAGTGGTGGAGACTTCGTCCAAGAAGATCAAGAATTACGGTAGGCACGTAATTTCCATATCTTCCTGGACATAAAGTGTCCACCACTCATTCACACTGATGGGAGAGTACCGAGCTAATAACCCCCCGAGAGGGTGGCATGAGAGACCAAGAGCTCATAATTTAGAAGTCTGTTAAGGATGGTCCTGCCGAATGAAAGATGTCACCTGGCATGGACATCCAGGGCATAGTGCTTGATGAAAGTATGCACTGAGCTCCAGGTAGCTGCATTGCAAATGTCTGCAGTGGGCACACTGCGGATTTTCGCCAGGGATGCCGTGACTGCTCTAGTAGAGTGGGCATACACTCTGCCCTCCAGCTTAACCTGTGCCATGGAATAGCAGTGGTGAAAGCATGCCACCAGCCATGTTGAAATGCATCTGATAGCGACAGGTTGACCCAGCCGGGTCTTGCTGAAGGAAACAAACAGTTGTTGAACTTTGCAAATTTGTTTTGTTCTATCTAAATAGAAACACAGAGCTCTTTTGATATCTAAGGAATGAAGAGTATGCTCTCCTTCATTTTGGAAGTTCGCGAAGTAGGTAGGAAGGACTAAAGGTTGGTTTAGATGGAATTCTGAAACAGCCTTTGGGAGAAACTTAGGATGGGTCCTATGAACTACTTTGTCCTTATGAAACACAGTATATGAAGGGTCTGTGACCAAGGCATGTATTTCAGAGACCCTGCAGGCCAAGGTAATGGCCACCAGGAAGGCCGTCTTCCAAGTGAGAAATTTCAGCTCACAGGTAGCTAGAGGCTTGAAAGGCTTTCGAGTGAGCATGTCTAGTACAAGATCAATATCCCAGGCTGTGACTGGATGTCTGATAGGGGTCTGGTATGCAGAATTCCCTTAAGAAACCTCTTAACCACAGGTAATTGAGCCAGTGACAAGGAAAGTACTGGCCCATGATAAGCTGAAATGGAACAAAGGTGAACTTTGACTGTGGAGTATTGTAGACCTGAGTTTGAAAGGTCTAAAAGGTACTCTAGAACTTTATTTGGTGGGCAGGAAAAGGGATTCAAAGAGGATTTTGCACACCAGAGAGAGAAACGCTTCCATTTGGCTGAGTAAGTTTTTCTAGTGGCTGGCTTGCGTGCAGCCAAGAGAATATCTGAAACTCTGTGAGAGACATTGAACCTGTTCGCTTCTATCTCTTCAGGAGCCAAGCGTGAAGGTGACACGATCTCAGATTCGGATGGATTACAGGCCCCTGAGTCAGAAGGGTTGTCTGAAGGGGAAGCACTTTTGGAGGGATTTCCAACATACTGTTGAGTAACGGAAACCATATCTGTTGAGGCCAGAAGGGAGCAGTGAGGATCATTTTGTCCCCCTGGGACTCGAACTTGAGAAGTACCCTCTGAATTAGAGGAAGAGGAGGAAAGGTGTATAGAAAGCATTTTGTCCACTGCAGCCTGAATGCATCCTGACAGAAAATGCCAGGCCCTGGATTTCTGGAGTAGAAGAGAGGCAGTTTTGTGTTGAGTGGGGATGCAAAAAAGGTCCAGGTCTGGGGTTCCCCACTCTGTGAATAGTGTCTGAACTACGGTTGAGTCTAGAGACTACTCATGAGGATCTGTCTCTGTTCTGCTGAGAGGGTCTGCCAGTTCATTCTGCTCTCCCGGCAGGTAGACCACCTGGATTAGAGCCTTGTGCTCCAAGTACCATTCCCACACTCTCATCGCTTCCCCGCATAAGGGGTAAGAGTATGCACCGCCCTGCTTGTTGATGTAATACATCACTGCTTTGTTGTCCGTTTGAAGGAGAATGTTCTTGTGACAGAGAATATCCATCAAAGCCCAGACTGCATAAAGGACCGCTCTCATTTCTAGGACATGTATATGAAGCTGGGACTCGTCTTAAATCCACGTATATTGGGTGTGGAGATTCTGACAGTGAGTTCCCCACCCCAT
Organism: Neoceratodus forsteri; assembly: GCA_016271365.2. Lineage (NCBI taxonomy): Eukaryota > Metazoa > Chordata > Ceratodontiformes > Ceratodontidae > Neoceratodus > Neoceratodus forsteri. Next base: position 659,496,879 of record CM028131.1, on the reverse strand, counting down.
CAGGGACGTGTCCATGGTAATGGAGATCTGATGATCCAGGGGAGCAAAGGGATACCTTCCAGAAGGTTATCCTCTTGCAACCACCAGGTGAGCGATCTCTTAAGAGGTTCTGTCACCTTGATGAGAAAGGACTGAGGGTGAGTGGTTGGGGACCACTGAATACTGAGCATCCATGGAGAGGTTCTCATGTGGAGGCGAGCTAGGGCTACAGTGAACACCGAGGATGCCATGAGACCCAGCATCCGTTGCATCGAGATAGCTTGAACCAAGCTGTTCTCTCTGATGTATCAGGCCATCTGTAGGATATTGCTTCTTCTGTTCTCTGGAAGAAAGGCTTTGGCACAGGAGGTGTCCAGAAGAGTTCCTATAAAAAGGAGCTTCTGGGAGGGCTGCAACTGTGATTTCTTGAGATTCAGCAGAACCCCCATGGACGTGAGAAAGCCTGAGGCCATGGATACGGCATCGAGAGTTCCTTGCCTGGAGAGACTTGCCAGAAGCCAGTCGTCCAGATATGAGAACACTTGTATTCTGATCTTTCTGAGGTGCATTGCAAGAATTGCACAACACTTTGTAAAAACTCGCAGCACCGACAATAGCCAAAAGGGCAGGACTCTGAACTGATAATGTTGGTCCAAAGCCACGAACTGTATTTGTGATGCTTAGGGTGAATAGGAATATGTTGGTAAGCATCCTGCATGTCCAGGGAGGCTAACCAATTGTGCTGATGAAGCAAAGGTAACAGGGTTCCTAGCGATATCATTTTGAACTTCTCCTTGGGAAGAAATTTGTTCAATTTTCTGAGGTCCAAAATGGGGTGCATGCCCCAGTTTTCTTTGGAACTAGAAAGTAATGGGAGTAGAACCCTGTGTTCCATTGATCCAGTGGAACTCTCTCTACTACCCTGTTGTTCAGAAGGCCTTATATCTCGGAAGCGAGAAGTTCTGACTGAAGTACTGACAGCGTGGGCTGTCATTTGGGGGAACTATCCGGAGGGGTCTCTGAAAGATTGAGGGAATACCCCTCACAGATTATCCGGAGGACCCATTTGTCCGATGTTATGGACTTCCACCAGTTGTAGAATTGAGTCAGATGACCTCCCACCACTGAGGAAGAGTCCCCTTCGGGCAGCTGAGGTGGGACTTGGGCCAGAAATTCAGAAGGCAGCACTGGGCGCTTTGGGCCCTTGTGCTTTCTGTTGAGGCTGGGGGGCTTGGTTTTTATTAAAACCTCCCCTGCCTTTGCCTCGAAAGGACTGATGGTTGTAAAACTGGCGCTTATTAACCCCCCCGAGAAGGGGTGGGAGTAGGTTGAGTCAATTTAGTGACAGACCTAGTCTTTTGTGTGGCCTCTAGACTTTGTTCTACCTGAGGACTGAAGAGATATACACCATTGAAAGGTAATGCCATGACCTGTTGCTGGGCATCATTCGTGAAGCCTAAAGTGCACAGCCAGGAGTGACGGTGGGTACAAATGCCCCGCCACCGCTTGTGAGGCAGTATCGAAAGCGTCCATAGCTGCTTTAACCTGCTGGTTGTTGGACTCGATACCCCTGGTTATGGTTTGAAGAAGCTTCGAATTAGTGTCCGACTCTGGTAGAGCTTCTACCATTTGTTTGAGTGAATGCCAAAGAATATACTCTTATTAAGAGAAATAGCCCTGGTAGCTGGCAATACGCATACCAAGGGTGGCTGCAGCAAAGACTCTCTTACCAAAAGTATCTGTCTTACGAGATTCTTTGTTTATAGGTCGGGATGTAATAGCCAGAGGGAGAACGACCTTATCATTCTCTGCCAAGACTACAATAGGGTCTGCTAAGGCTTGGGAGGCCAAAATGGGTCAATCCTTTGGAGCACCATACTTTCTATCTATGGACTTAGCCACAGAAGGAATGAGAGCAGGATTATTCCATACCATTTGAGAAAGCATCTCAAAGGAAGACTGTACCAGTGGAGTTAAATCCATAGGGATGTCCGGGACATGAAGGTATTGGAATCTTAAAAGCTTCCCAGGATCAATATCCGTAGTCTGGGGAGAAAGAGTGGAATTTAAATTTTTCAGCAGAGACTTAAATGACAGGTCCTCGACCACAGGCTCTGCAGTAGGATTAGATCTGTTCCTTGAACGTCATCACCCAGCCTAAGGTCTGGGTCAGGCTCAGTATCATCTCCTGGCAGCCCAGGAGGGACTGTATGGACAGGAAAGGAGTGAAAATCAGAAGGGAAAATAGGAAAGAAAAGGGTTCAGAGTTGAGAAGCCCTGAAGAGTGTAAGGCATCACACCAAGTCTTGGCGCAGAAAAAGAGCACGGTGCTGAAAGAGCCCTCGACACCGAGGATGGCGCCAAAAGGGAGGACGGCGCCAAAAGGCCACACAGCACTGAGGGCGGCACCAACAATCTCAACGGCACCGAGGCTGGTGCCGAGCGACCCGCCAATGCTGCCGAAACCAACGCAGGGCTCCAAAAACTAAGGTTTGAGGAGAAAGAAGGAAGAATACATTGAGGTAGAGGCATCGGTGTGGCCCCCTGCACAGCAGTCATGTGAGGGGGGAAAACACCTGAGCACGGAGTCGATGGCACCGAAGAAGGTGCCGTGTGACTAGGGAGGCCCAACCACCTTACCCGATCCCCCGAAGGGTCCTAGGGCCCGAGTGACCAGTCCAGGCAGCTGGACCAACCTCCAAGCCCATTGCTCCGTCAGAGCGGCCCACTGATGAAACTGCTCATCTGAAGCCCTACCAAGAGGTGGGGAACGGCTCCGATGTCAAAGAGGTCAGTGACTGGAAACAGAAATCAGTGACTCTGGAGGAGGAGGAGGAGACCGGCAACTGACCCCAATGACTGACCGTCGACACGCAGACATACCAGAGGGTGACTTTGAGTGATGTCTTCTGTTTTTTGACCTGTGGGCCAAAGAAGAGCTCAAGGCCGAACGGTGCTGAGAATGTGACCATTTTCTTTTATGCTTCCGGGGGGACCGCCCCTCCCCTTGGGCACTGGACCGTCTGTTGTTAGACTCCCCCCCGCCGAGAGTGCGGCAGACCGGACCCAGCCTGGCTGACTGAACAGCTTTCATACGAAGTCTCTCCCTACCGACACCTGACCCGCTCATGGTCAACTCCGACAGCGTAGGCCGAGTCTTCTTTCTTGTAATAAGAATAAATTATAGTAAGCAGTACTTATTCGAGAAATACTACAAAATAATAAACTGAAAACTATGCTGCTAGTTTGAAGTTGACCCCTGACGGGTGAGCGTCATCGTCACTGTATCGCACTCGACGGCGGGGAAAAAAGGAACTGAGGTGGTTGGAGGGTCGACGCCGAGACAGTCATTGCTGCACGAGCCATGGCTCGCAGCGCGCTCTTCACGGCTCCATCTCTGGCGTTGACCTTCTTGCAAAAAGTTTGCTCCCGCTGGGTCCTAGCGCCACGGCGAAGATCCCATCAATGTGAATGAGTGGTGGAGACTTTATGTCCAGGAAGATCTGGAAATTACTATATCCAAAGAGAAAATGTCAGGAGGCAAAGAACGAATGACAAGGAACACATCTAAACCAACATGTGACCGCCCCTTAGGATGGCTGGGTGCCTCTTCCTCTCATTAAAAACTTCAGACTACGACACGGTCTCCTCTTCTAGGCCTCAGAGACCTTTTTCTGGGGGCTTCGATTCAAAATTATACTGAGGCCTTTCCCATGAGGCTATATACATCTAGCCACTTTTTGAGGTATCACTGTTACAGGCCATTAAGGTCATTTCATTGGGATGCCTCTTGCTCTGTTGTGTGCCAGACCCTCGTGTCCCTCCCATTAACAGAGCCTGCTACTACTCACATGCTGAGAAACAATCGATATATCCTGATAATAATATAATATGGATTATAATATTCTTACCAAACTTTTACTGCTACGTGCAGACTTCACCTGCCCAAAGATAAAGGCCACAGAAATAATGGTGAGTACATATACATTAAATACCTTATAAACTCTGCAAGACTTTATCAATTTTCTAATCCAAGCTACTTGGGCCAAAAAAAAAAAAAAAATGTGCATGTCACAAACCTTATGACTTTTTTCAGATTAACATATTTGGAATCCCAAAGACGAGATCTAGTGGCTCATAATTCACAATTATCCAGATTATTTAAACTTCTGTTCATGTGTCAGCATAAATAAAGGGCCCACCATACTCACATTTCAGGTTTACACATAAGGCTGCAGGCCCTGGCATACTTGGGACCCCCTTGCAAATGAGATAACTAAATGCACAATGGAACTGACTACGTCACTCTGTGGCATTCCATGTCTTTACCCTAAAATGGGTACAATATTGACCACAACAATACTACTGACTCTAAGAGCCACTGAATTCGATTATGAAATAGATACATTGTTTCATTTCACATCATTGTCTGCTACTTATATAGCCTATTATTCCAAAAATGGATACATTTCTCTAATGACTTTGACAGACTTGGCAAAAAAAACCCAGCAATGGCAGAAAAACACAGTTGTGATGCTCCAGTGCTCCCTCTCCATGATGTGAGGCGAATAGGGGAGAGCATGGTAGTCAGTGTTAGTGCGGTGTACTAGGAGCAGGCAGCACACTGTTAGCGGTGTGTGCTAGGAGCAGGCAGGCAGGCTGTAATGCAATTGAAAGGCTTATTGCAAATATTTCATTACTTTTTCTCCCACAGGGTCAGACATGAATTTTTGGGGTGTCCTCCTGCTCCCAGGCCATGGGAGCCTCTATTTGACCTGTGAGGAGTCCTTGCCCTCTAGTGGTTATCCCTGATCAGAGGGCCGAGGGATAATTCTTCCCCATTTATTTTTTTTTGGGGGGGAGGGGGCTTGGTACTCTGACCCATCAGGGTGACTGAATTGTGAAGACTGATTCTTGGAAGATATGGAGATTATGTACTCACAGTAATTCTTGATCTTCCAGAATATCTTCACATTAAGTCTCATGCCTGCCACCCAACATCTCCCATGCAGGTAAGAGCCAGGGCCTCTGGGCAGCTCACCCTGTTGTGCTGTGGTATTGGCACTTGTAATTTCCTCTTCACTTGGAAGTGGGCCCCCTTACCCTCTTCCTAGTGCAACCCCTCCACAAAGATATTTTTCATTGGTGTTTTTCACCCCTTTTCTCCTTGAACAGTCTCCCTCTCGAGATTTGAGACATACCCCTTGGCTGCTGTTACTACCTGTTATACTGTCTATAGTTCTGAGCCCATGGCATGTGGCAAACTCTAGCCTAGCACAAGGTGCAGCCTTTGTGGATGGGTTGCAGCCTTCAATCTTCTTGAGCCTAGTGAGAGGCAGACGCAGTCTGAGGGTTTTCTCTGTAGTTTCAGCCTGTGGGATGAGTGCTTATTCCACACCTCCATGTGGGATTCATTTTCATTTGTGCCTTCCTTGGAGTAACAAGATGTTTTTACATGTACGTCTGTACTCTGTCCAATTACAGTTGTATTCTGCGCCTCTGAGCCCTTGGAGTTTCCTCCACTAAAGTTTTGTCCTCTGGAGAGCAGAAGTAAATTGGTTAAGTTGGCATCCTGCCTTTTTTAACTACATTGCAGTCTCCTGGGCCTCTTGTACTAGCCAGAGCTATATGCTGCTTGTGACAGACAGCTGGTTCTAATTAATCTATGTTTTTTTTTGTAATATAAAAATGCAGTGGGATGGTCTGTCATGAAAAATCCTGTGCCTGGGATGACAACCCCCCCCCCCAGGTATCAGTTCAAAAGACAGGATATATGTTAAACCAGCAGATCTCTGAATGCAATTAACTTGTCAGTTTGCTTTGAAGCCAGGAACTAATATATCCATTTTATAATGTCCTCAATAAAGTCATTTAATTGCACTGGTGTCATAAGGGAGTGGAATATCCATTTTATGACATCCTCAGGAAAGTCAGTCGATTGCACCTAGTGTCATAAAACGTCCTTTGATGTGTTTGAAAAAGAGAACTGCTCATGGATCAAAGGGACTGATAAATTACAGTCTTAATTAAGAGTATCATCATTTGGACAATGGGTCTTGCTGGAGTCACAGAATCCAATACCTTGATGGGACTTCCTGTATTGTATATATATATACTGTATACATATATATATATTTTTATATATATCCTGAAAGGGAGGAGCTAGATGATGACATCATGAAGAAGGATGAAGCACAGCATTTTTAAACTGTAGTCTGTTTTCCATTGATACACATTCATATACTTGGACTGAGAGAAGGAACATCTAAGAACACTGAAAGATTATAAGAAATACCTTAGATAAATAAGTCTAATGATTGGTAGGAGTTTTGCACTTTTAAACCCGTTTTGTTTTTAAGATTGTATGCGTGGGATATTTTCTTCCGTATTTACTGTTCACCTATTATTATCTATCTTAAAGTAAAGATACATATTTTAAAAGAGAAACTGCCTGGTGTGCCTTGAAACTTCTTTTTTTGTAAGTGAGGCTTAGATGGTTAAAGTTGGCACTGTGCTTAAGCTTATATGGTGATACCAAATTGGGAAAAGGTAAGAGTAATTTAAGGTCTTTATTAGAGTTTTTAAGGGTTCATTTTTGTACACATGGTTCGGTGCCCATAGGCAAAAGATATCTGGCCACCCGAAAAGCAGAATTATCTGAGCCTGTACATTGGATATGCCAGCAAGAGGTTCACAGTTTGAACCCCTCCAGAACTGAGACTAAAGGTTGATTCGAACCCACAAAACAGACAGGACAGTTACCCTGTTTCTGTTAACTGTTCATAAGACTGCACTCAGAGGTTGGCACTTTGGGAGTAGAGGGCTGACCTGCTGAGTGGGTTTGTGACATATTGGTTGGCAGCAGTGCGAAAAGTTTGGTATTACAAGCTTTTATTGTTCAGTGTGTTAGCTTGGGATTGTTCGGCTCACTTGGAAAAAAGAAAGGCAGTATTTATTTTAAAAGGAAACAGAACTATATCTCTTGGCTTAGAGTCAAGTTCCTACCCATTTTATTTTTTTTCTAAAGTGCTAGTCACAGTAGCAGTAGTTAGGGAAGATGGCTTCCAACTACAGCAGGCGCACTGTAGACTACTTAAAGCAGTTGTGCGGGGACAGAGGAGTCCCGTTCGAGGTGAAAGCCAGCAAGCAGAACCTCGTAGATGCCCTGATGGTAGCAGATACCCAGAGCGGCGAGTCACAGACCGTGACTGAAAAGGACCAAACCTCGAGTGTGGCAGGGCTAGTGGCCAGTGCAGTGTCCAGATTCAATGAGGGCAACAGGGCCACTGTTAGTGAAGGGCCACAGCAGCAGGGGAAGGTCACTAGTATCCTGGATCCAGAAGTACTCGGGCTGCAAATTGAGTTGCGCAGAATGGAGTTGGACTTCCAGAGGGAGAGGGACCGTGAACAACGGGAGGCAGACCGTGAGAAGCGTGAGCGCCAGTGAGCTGCAGAGGAGAAGAGGGGGCGAGAATGCCAAGACGCAGTCTGTGAGGAGCAGGAGCACCAGAGGCAACACGAACTGGAGAAGCTACAACTCCAACCAGCAGCACCAGAGCAGGTAAGTGGCTTGGGTTTAACTGAGACTACAGGACTGGGGTGCAAATTGAACTCCCAATTGATAGCCAGATTTAAAGAGGGGAAGGATATGGATGCCTTTTTAAATTCTTTTGAAAAAGTTTGTATTCAGGCTAAAATTCCTAGGGAGTCCTGGAGCTTCCAGCTATCCCCACTACTTACCGGGAAAGCTCAGGATGCATTGGGTCAAATAGACAATGAGGACAGAAATGATTACAGCAAATTTAAAGCTGCACTGTTAAAGAAATTTGAATTAACTGCTGAATCATACAGAGCTAAATTCCGTAAGCTCAGGAGAAGCCCTGACACGAGCTACGAGGAGCTAGCCACGAAACAACATCAGTTTTTAAAACATTGGTGGGAAGGAATTGAGGCAAACTCTGTTGATGAAATTGAAAATGTGATTTTGTTAGAACAGTTTTATTGGGCATGCCCAGCAGAGCTGAAAACCTGGCTGGAGGACCGAGATCCCAAAACAGTGCAAGAGGCTGCTGGACACTCGGACCGCTATGCCAAGAGCAGACCTGCTCTGAGAGCGAATGGGGTGGGCGTGGCAGCACAGAAAGGGAAAAGCGCACCTTCAGGGCAGCTAAAACCCTCATTACCTCCACCAAAACTAGTTAGCCCCAGGTTTCAGAGAAAAGATTTATCTGAAAAGACAAGTGAATGTTAGTTATGTAAAGAAACTGGGCATATTGCCAGACAGTGTCCCAAAAGAATGAGCAATAAGAAAAAATTACTCACCTTAGTAATGTTTTTTCTTCTAATGGAGTCTTGCTGTATTGTGACTATATACAGTTAGCCCCAGCACTTGAACTGCTCCGGAGAGTAAAGGGTTAACTCTATGCAAAGGCATAGAACGTTGAGCTTGAGCTCAGTTTTCAAACCTCTTTCTGTGGTACGCTGAAGTGTAACCTTCAGATTCTTACGAGCCCTGAACTAACTAACTCAAAGTAAGAAATTGTTTCAAAATTTTTGTGCCAAGTGGCAAAAAACAGGGTTTTAGGGTCAAAGACTCAAGTCGAAAAAACCCCAAGAAGAACACAACAGGTAGTGCTTCACCAAACTGAAAGAAAAAAAACCCAAAAGATGGAGGCATGTCCAGAGCACCTATGGGGTGCAGCACTGAGCCTGCCCACCACATCCCCAAACTACTAGGTTCCAGGAGGGGAGGCAGAGAGGGAGGTCAGAATACAAGACTCCATTAGAAGAAACATTACTAAGGTGAGTAATTTTTTTCTTCAAACAACATGAAGTCTTGCTGTATTCTGACTATATGCAGACTACCAAGCAGTACCCCCCTGGAGGAGGGAGTTACAGAACCTATTTTGGGAACAGGCTCTGCAGCACAGCTGTGCCAAACCTAGCATCACTTCATGACAGAATGTTCAAAGAGTAATGCTTGGTGAAGGTGTGAACAGATTTCCAGGTAGCTGCTTTACATATATCCACTAAAGGTATATCTCTAGCTGCTGCGACCGAAGCAGCTGTATCTCTGGTAGAATGAGCCCTCAGGCCTAAGGGAGGCTCTTTCCCAAGTTTAGAGTAGCAGAATTGAATACAAGAAACAATCCACCTAGCAATAGACCTCTTGGTAGCAGGCTTGCCCTTCCCCACCTCACCATAAGTGAGAAACAACTGAGAACAGTCCTTCCTATGGGCCTTAGTATGCTCAATATAGTACCTAAGAGCCCTTTTCACATCCAGACTGTGTAACCTCCTCTCTCCAGGGGAAGAATGATCAGTGAAAAAGACAGGCAGAGACATAGACTGGTTCAGATGAAAGTTGGACTCTACCTTGGGAAGGAACTTTCTATTGGTGCAGAGAACCACCTTGTTCCTATAAAAGGAAATGAAATCAGGTTCAACTGATAAGGCCTGTAGTTCACTGATCCTCCTAGCAGAGGTAATGGCCACCAGGAATACAGTTTTCCAAGTTAAGTATTTCAGCTCAGCTGAAGATAAAGGTTCAGATGGAGGCTGAATAAGCTGTGCAATACAGATGTTCGGATCCCAGGAAGGAGTAGGCTCCTGAAAGGGAAGATTGACACGAACTAAGCCTTTGAAGAATTTCTTGTAAACTGGATGAGAAGCTATAGAAGAGCCCTTACCAGCCAAAAGAAAGGCAGACACAGCTGCCAAATGCACTTTAAGAGTAGTAGGCTGGAGGCCTAAACTGTTAAGATGTACCAAATAGTCCAAAACAGTGGCAATGTCAGTCAGCTCTGGCTTAACATGTCTACTGGAACACCAAAACCCAAACCTTTTCCATTTGGAGCAGTAAGTCTTCCTAGTAGTAGGCTTCCTGCTAACTTTCAAAATATCTAAAAACTGGTTGAGAAAGATGCAAACTTGCATATTCTAGCTCTTCAAGAGCCAGGCTTTCAGCCTGAGAGTCCGAAGGTTGGGGTACAGAATCCTCCCTTGAGGGGAGGTGAGAAGATTGTTCTGCCTGGGAAGACACAAGGCAGTGTTACTGACAGTGACAACAGCAGAGGATACCAAGGTTACCTGGTCCAGTCTGGAGCCACCAGAATCACCTTGCAAGGGTGAGACCTGATTTTTATGAGCACCCTGAATATCAGAGGAAAAGGAGGAAATGCATACAGAAACCTGCTTGTCCAATGTAGTAGAAGAGCATCCTGGGGAACATAACCCAGAAGGGGTGGTCTGCAACAATAAAGAAGGAGTTGATGATTGTATGGGGCTGCAAAGAAATCTATCTCTGGGGTGCCCCATCTCCTGAATATGACTTGAAGAATGACAGGGTTCACGGTCCATTCATGGTGACCCTGGGAAATCCTGCTGAGAGCATCTACTAGGACATCGTCCTTTCCTGGGAGGTGCACCGCCATCAGAGAAGCCTGAAGGGAATAAGCTAGAGACCAAATTTTCAAGGCTTCTGTGCACAGGGCCGAGGACCGAGTGCCTCCCTGCTTGTTGATATACCACATGGTTGTGGTATTGTCTGTTCTGATCTGCACCACTTTCCCTTGGACAACTGCTGAGAATGTCTGGAGAGCCAGGAAGACGGCTCTTAATTTGAGAAGATTTATGTGCAGAAGGGACTCCTGGTGTGACCAAGTTCTCTGAGCTGTGAGATGATCTAGGTGGGGCCCCCACCCCAACAGGGAGGCATCTGTGGTGATAATCACAGAAGGGACCTGACTGATGAAGGGGACCCTTGTCAAAGATTGTCTTCCTCCAACCACCACTGAAGGGCCTTGACCAAGGTTTTGGAAACTGGAACCAGTTTGGAGAGAGGGTCCTTTTTCTGAGACCAGAAAGATCTGAGATGAAACTGAGTATCTCTAATCTGAAACCTTGCTCCCTGAACTACCGCTGTGGAAGCTGCCATGTGGCCCAGCAGCTGTAGAAAGTGTTTGGCTGGCAGAGATACTAGAGGATGAAAAGAGGAGGCCAACATGACCAGTGACTGACCCCTTGAGAGAGGAAGAAATGCGCTTGCCCAATTTGTATCTGTTTCCACCCCTATGAAAGTAAGAAGCTGGGCTGGCTCTAGAACAGACTTCTCTAAATTTAGAATGAAGCCCAAGGATTCTAGAAGTCTTTGGGTGACCTCTAAAGCTGACTTGACTTGGTCTGAGGACTGGCCCACTAGAAGCCAGTCATCCAGGTATGGGAACAGAAGGATGCCCTGCTCCTGAGGAATGCCACCACCACTGCAAGACACTTGGTGAACACCGTTGGGGCAGATGTTAGGCCGAAGGGCATGGCCCTGAATTGGTAATGGCCTGAGGGCAACTCGAACCTGAGGTACTTTCTGTGGGAATGTCTGATAGGTATGTGGAAGTAGGCATCCTTGAGATCCAGGGAGGATAGCCAGTCTCCTAGTCTCAGAGAGGGAAGAACTACTGATAGAGTCACCATTTTGAACTTTGGTTTTGTCAAATGTTTGTTCAGGTACCTTAAATCTAATATGGGTCGCCACTCTCCTGACTTTTTGGGGGTAAGGAAGTATCTTGAATACAGTCCTTTTCCCCTGTGACAAAGAGGTACCTTTTCTACTGCTTGCATAAGCAGAAGAGAAGAGATTTCTGCCTCTAAGGCCTTTGTCTCCAAGGGAGAGGGAGGACTGTAGGACCTTGCTCTCATTCTTGGGAACCTTTTGAAACTGAGAGCAAGTCCCTGGCTCACTACTTCCAGGACCCATTTGTCTGAAGTAATGGACTCCCAGGCCTGGGAGTAGTGAGCCAGCCTGCCCCCTACTGGGATTGGAGAGGCAACCCTGACTGACACCTCAGGGTGTCTGCTTGGCAGGGGGCTTGGACTGAGCAGCCAATGGGGTCCTAGTTATCCCACATCTATCTCTTCCCCTAGAGAACCCCCTCTGCTGAAAAGAAGAGTAGGGGGCCTGAGCTTGGTAAAAAGGCCTGTAAAATGTCTGCCCCTGCCCCTAAACTGCTGCCTCTGAGGAATGGTCTGCTTTTCTTTGGCTGCAGCACTACGATAGGTGGTCCTGTATTCATCCATCTTCTTCATGTAATTCTCTGTTTGTTCCTCAAAGAGAGAATTACCAGTTACAGGAAAATCCATGGCCTTAGCCTGGGTATCCTGTGAGAGGTTGGTACACCTAAGCCAAGCAAATCTCCTCATGGAGATAGATGTAGCCATGATCCTGGAATGAACATCATTGGAAACAACAGCAGCGTGGAACTGCACCTTAGATGCCTCTATACCATTTGCAGCCACCTGCTCCAGCTCCTTGACTAGCTGGGGAGGGGCATACTTAGCCAGTGCCAGAACCGTATCCCACATAGATTTCTAGTACCTGGCCATGTATGCCATGTAATTGTATTGTTTGAGTCTCAAAGAGGATGCCAAGTACTGTTTTTTTTGCCATGGCATCCACTTTCCTGGAATCCTTATCTGGGGGGGGGGGTGAGATGCCAGGGGAATATTAGCCTTGTCACAGGCTGCAGCTTGTACTACCCCAACATGGCTGCTATGATTTGAAAGGAATTCCATTCCTGGACCTGACAAAGCATACCTCCTGTCCATTCTTTTTTCCACAGGAGGAATGGATGTAGGAAATCGTAACATTTTTTGTGTCTGCTTCCCCAAGGATTTGTGTAAGGGGATAGACACCCTCTTTGACTCTGGGACATCCATCATTTCCAGGTAGTCAGGTTCTTCCTGATCCTGTTCAGCCTCTTCCATAGGAAGCTGAAGAGGCTCAGCCACTTTCTTGTAAAACAAGAAATGGGAAGGGGATTGAGAAAGCCTGGAAGGAGAAGCCTGAGAAGGCCCGTCTGGGGAGATGTCAGGCTCTACTGGCTCATCTAGGCCCTCATCTTCTTCATAATCTTCATCCTCCTCCCAATCGCCCTCATAGTATGCTTCAGGATCTGTATCTGAAGCCAAAACCTCCGACCGAACCGATCAGGACTAAACCGAAACTGGTTTGGTCAGAACCGGGCAAAGTGATTGAACTATTGAAACCGCTTGTGCTATCTCATCAGCGGTCAGACCATGGGAAGCGGTATCCGAACCGGCCAATTTCCTCTTTCTTTTGCTCAGAACTGATTCTGCAGAATCGGCTCTGTGTTTGCCCGAAGAGGTATCATTCAGGTCAGTGGGCACCTCTTCAGGTTCGGCCGCAACCGAACCGAGCTGGCCATCTGGGTCAGCAGACTTCTCGGCCTCCCTCTCCCTTAGCCTAAAACATTTATCGAGAGTGGCTTTGGGAAAGTTCTTACATATTTGGCAGTCTTCCTTGAGGTGGTCAAATCCCAGACAATACACACAGACGAGGTGAGGGTCTGCCTTGGAAAAGGCCTCCTTACACTTGGTACAGTGCTGAAACCCAGTGGGTCCGGTTTTCTTCTTGGGTTTCTCAGACATGCCTTAAACCAATAAAAAAATCACCTTACACAGCGGTTAAGCCAGACGATTACAAACTCCACGGTTCCAGCAGTGTCATGGGTCGGTTAAAAAAATTCTAAAATATCGGATTTTTTTAGGAATTGATGAGTACCGGAAAAACCACACACGAAGTAATAATAATTACAAATATAAAGATAAGCTTTGGTTCTGAACCGGACCGACTGGTAGAGAACTGAAATAAAACAATTTCTTAATACAACACAGAAAAATAACCACTACCTGTATCTACCACTTACTGTACCAAGACAGAGGTAAGAATACTGAAATGCAGAAGACACGGTTTGAAAAAAATGACCGATTCGAACTAGACCTAACCAAAGCACAGGAGGAATCTCCGGAGCGACTTCACAGTAAGGCGGAGTAAAGAATGTGACGGTTTTACTTCAGAGTACCACAGACCGAGGTTTGAAAACCGAGCTCGAGCTCAACATTCTTTGCCTTTGCATAGAGTTAACCCTTTACTCTCTGGAGCAGTTCAAGTGCTGGGGCTAACTGCATATAGTCAGAATACAGCAAGACTTCATCTTGTTTGAATATGCAGAATGGTACTAGGAAGGAAGTGGGTTATTTGTGTGTCCCTGGAAGCATGCCTGTGAACATGAGGGAACACATGCACCCAGTCATGGTTAATGGTGTACAGAAGCAAGGGTTAAGGGACACAGGGGCATCTTTGACCTTGGTAAAGGGGGATCTAGTAGAGCCTGGTCAGCTTATACCCAATAAATACGTCACTATACAGGACTTTACTGGTGAGGCAAAAACATTGCCCCTCCCTAGTGTTCTCCTAGACTGGGGTGAAACAGGGGGAACTATGCAACAGGTGGCAGTAGCCAAAATGTTAGCAGTGGATGTGATCCTGGGCAACAATCTCAAACGGGATGGTATGTGCAGTTACCCATAGCCAAGCGGCAAGGGAAAATTGTAGATCCCTGAACCTCACAGAAGCCAGTGTAGAAACCGCTGAGAGGCTAGTTCCCCAGCCTGTGTCTCTAGATGGGGAGACTAATGAAAAGGGGGTAGAAATTTCACCAGTAGCAAGTAACCACACAGCTACAGAGGGTTACTCTGAAGGGGGGGTGACCCATTGTTAGAGGGTTGGGATTGACAGTGATCCTGAGTGCCCTGACGCTCGTGCTAGGGACCCTAGTTTAGTGACTGAAGGAGACCTATCCCATGCCCTGGGAATGTGTGAGGGGTTTGCAGCTGCTCAGAGAAGTGACCCTAGTTTAGAGAAGCTGAGGGCTTGGGCAGACTCGGACGGTGCACAGGGAGGTGACGGCAGACATAAGGTTTGTTGGGAAAATGGACTTATGTATACTCAGGCTGTGCAGGCAGAGGGAGGGATGCAAGTCGGGCAGCTTGTCATTCCCCAGGGGTATCGTGAGCAGTTGCTCAAGATTGCACATGATATTCCCTTGTCTGGTCATCGGGGAATCGCGCACATGACACAGCGGTTGGCCCAGAATTTCTATTGGCCTAACTTCACCCAGCAGGTGAAGGAGTATTGCAGGTCTTGTCACCGGTGCCAAGAAATAGGGAATGTGGGCAAGAAAACCCAAGCCGCCCTGATTCCATTGCCCATAGCGGAGGAGTCATTCCAGAGGGTGGGAATGGATATTGTGGGGCCTTTAAATACCCCCAGCTCCTCAGGGAAGAGATTCATCCCGACTGTGGTGGATTATGCCACCCGGTACCCAGAGGCAGTCGCCCTATCCTCACTGAGGACAGACAAAGTGGCAGATGCCTTACTTGGGATTTTCTCCCGTGTTGGGTTTCCGCAGGAGGTTATCACCGATCGAGGGGGTTCCTTCATGTCGGACCTGATGAAATGTTTATGGGAGAAGTGTGGGGTGGTGCAGAGATGCACAACACCGTATCACCCACAAGTCAATGGTCTTGGGGAAAGATTCAATGGTACCCTAAAGTCAATGCTCCGGATGTTTGCTGAACAGCATGGGAGGGACTGGGAGAAATACCTTCCCCACCTGTTGTTTGTATACAGGGAGGTGCCCCAAGAGTCGACAGGATTTTCCCCCTTTGAACTCTTATATGGACGCCGGGTATGTGGGCCCCTAGACTTGATCCGGGAGGAATGGGAGGGCAAGCACACCACCCAGGGAACTCCCATAGTGGATTATGTTCTTAGGTTTAGGGAAAGGCCGAAGGAGCTTATAGGGACAGCCCAGAGCAACCTGGCAGCTGCCCAACAGAAACAAAAAGTGTGGTACGACCGCGGAGCCAGAGCTCACTAGTACATGGTGGGTCAGGAAGTCATGGTCCTTATTCCAGTCCGGAAAGGCAAGCTGCAGGCTGAGTGGGCAGGATCGTACAAAGTGGTTAGGAAGGTAAATGACGTGAACTACATTATAGAGTTACCTGACAGAAAGGATGTACCATGTCAACATGTTGAAGCCATATGCAAATAGGGCTGACATGGTGTTTGCAGTGTGTAGTCATGGGGAGGACAGATGAAGGAGAGCCCCTTCTGGACTTGCTGGAGGAAAGCAAGCAGGAGTCCTCTGTGGAGGCAGTAAAATTGTCTCCCCAACTGGCCCTTGTCAAGATTCAAGAAGTAAAGGAGGTTCTAGCAGACTTTGCCCCCTTGTTTAGTGCCAAGCCTGGACTAACCCCTTTAGCGACACACGATGTGGAGACAGGGACACAGACGCCCATACGGCGGATAGCATATCAGGTGTCAGAGGCTGTCCAAAAGGACATTAAGAGGGAAGTGGAGGAGATGCTGGATTTAGGGATAATCCAGAGATCCCACAGCCCCTGGGCCTCACCCGTGGTCCTTGTACCCAAGCCAGATGGCTCTACTCGTTTCTGTGTGGCTGTGTGGACTGAGCATGATCATGAAGTCAGCGCCCACCGAGTCCCAGACAGACAAACTCCTGGACAAGTTGGGGGCAACCTACTCACTTTATATTGACCTGACCAAGGGTATTGGCAGGTAGAGTTGACAGACAGAGCTAGGAGAGGTCAGTCTTCATCACTCCGATAGGCTTATTTGAATTTAAAGTAATGCCTTTTGGAATGAAGAACGCCCCGGCCACTTTCCAGAGGTTGGTGAACCAGGTGTTAAATGATGCTGAGGAGTACACCGTGGCGTACCTGGATGACATTGCCATCTTTAGTGCCAGCTGGGAGTAACACCTGTCCCACCTTAGGGAAGTGCTGGGCAGGATACAGAGAGCCGGGCTCACTGTCAAGGCCAGGAAGTGCCAGGTGGCCATGGGAGAAGTGGCATACCTCGGGCATGTGGTAGGTCAAGTAAAGCTCCATCCTAACCAAATAAAAATAGAGGTAATCCAGGCATGGCCCAGACCAGAAACACAGAAGCAGGTCAGGAGTTTTCTTGGAATAGCAGGGTACTATAGAAAATTTGTACCCAATTACAGTGCCATGGCTGCTCCCCTATCTGACCTGACAAAGAAAAGGATGCAAAGAAAATTACCTGGGGCCCAGCCTGTGAAGAAGCCTTTACCAGATTGAAGGAGGTACTGTGCAGTGCTCCTATTTTGACAAGTCCTGACTATAGCAGACCCTTTATAGTTCAGACTGATGCCTCAGACGTGGGTATTGGGGCAGTACTGAGTCAGACATCCAGCCAAGGGAAAGATCATCCTGTAGCGTATCTGAGTAAGAAGTTACTTCCCAGGGAGCAGGCATACTCTACTGTGGAAAAAGAGTGTCTTGCCATAGTGTGGACCCTAAAGAAATTAGAGCCATACTTATATGGGCAGCATTTTGTGGTACAGACCGACCACAACCCCCCTGGTTTGGCTGACGCAGATGGGGAAAAAACAATGGTAGATTGCTAAGATGCAGTCTTGCTTTGCAAGGGTATGACATGACCATTCTACATAGGGCTGGAGCGACCAATCAGAACTCAGATGGGCTGTCTCGTGTCTATGAGGAGTGAACTGATTTGGGAAGCTCATCCCATGCAGGGGATAGAGCCCCCAAATTCAGTCTAGGTGGGGAGGAATTGTGACACTTAGCTGGTTATGTTTTTGTAATATAAAAATGTACTGGGATTGTCTGTCATGAAAAATCCTGTGCTTGGGATGACAACCCCCCCCCCCCCAAGGCATCAGTTCAAAAGACAGGATATACGTTAAAGCAGCAGATCTTTGAATGCAATTAACTTGACAGTTTGCTTTGAAGCCAGGAACTAATGTATCCATTTTATAACGTCCTCAGGAAAGTCATTTAATTGCACCTGGTGTCATAAGGAAGTGGAACATCCATTTTATGACGTCCTCAGGAAAGTCAGTTGATTGCCCCTGGTGTCATAAAAAGTCCTTTGATGTGTTTGAGAAAGAGAACTGCTCATGGATCAAAGGGACTGAGAAATTAGTCTTAATTAAGAGTGTCATCATTTGGACAATGGGTCTTGCTGGAGTCACAGAATCCAATACCTTGATGGGACTTCCTGTTATATATATATATGTATATATATATATGTATATATATATATATATATAGATAGATAGATAGATATAGATATATATATTTATTTTTATATATGGCCTGAAAGGGAAGAGCTAGATGATGATGACATCATGAAGAGGGATGAAACACAGCATTTTTAAACTGTAGTCTGTTTTCCATCTATACACATTCATATACTTGGACTGAGAGAAGGAACACCTAAGAGCACTGAAAGATTATAAGAAATACCTTAGATAAATAAGTCTAATGGTTGGTAGGAATTTTGCACTTTTAAACCTGTTTTGTTTTTAAGATTGTATGCGTGGGATATTTTGTTCTGTGTTTACTGTTTACCTATTATTATCTATCTTAAAATAAAGATACATATTTTAAAAGAGAACTGCCTGGTGTGCCTTGACATTTCTTTTTTTTTTGTAAGTGAAGCTTAGATGGTTAAAGTTAACACTGTACTTAAGCTTATATGGTAGTACCAAACTGGGAAAAGGTAAGAGTAATCTGAGGTCTTTATTAGAGTTTTTAAGGGTTCATTTTTGTACACATGGTTAGGTGCCCATAGGTGAAAGATATCTGGCTGCCCGAAGAGCAGAATTATCTGAGCCTGTACGTTAGGTACGCTAGCAAGAGGTTCACAGTTTGAATCCCTCCAGAACTGAGACCAAATGTTGATTCGAACCCACAAAACAGACAAGAGGGTTACCCTGTTTCTGTTAACTGTTCACAAGACTGCGCTCAGAGGTTGGCACTGTGGGAGCAGAGGGCCTGACCTGCTGAGTGGGTTTGTGACACTGCTGACCCTTTTTCCTCTCCACCTTCCTGTCCAGGTGGCTGAGATAGGCTCTGACTCTTACACCAGCTACCTCCGTGCCACCTTTAGGCCCAACCCTCAGATCTACTAAGTTGGTAGTTGTGGTTTAATATGTTTATTATTTTTATATCCTATATTATTTTCCTATCCCTTTGGGCTAGGAGTCTGTAGCCCTGTCACTCTTTTGTCTCCCACTTGTTTTCTCTCCTGGCAAACAGAATTGAGGAATGGAGGGGGCTGGCATCGGTTATTGTCTGGCCCACATGGGTGATGCCACCACTGATGTCAGTTCTCCCTAAGCTGCAAAAGACTTTGCTCCCATGGGCTCCTAGCGCCTTCAGCTTTGACCCATCAGTGTGACTGAAGGGTGAAGATATTCTGGAAGATCAAGAATTATGGTGAGTACATAATTTTCATTTCTAGGGGCATGGATATGGTGCATGATCCACACTCTGGCAGTCTTTCTTTCCCCTAGAATTCTTGCCAGATGTCTTTAAGCTCAGCTCCACCCACCCATCCGAGTGGTATACTCATCAGCTCTACCTGATGATGTCAGATCTTCCTTTCTGTTGGAAGAGTTAGAGATTTAATTTCATTTTTTAATTTTTTTATTTTTTATGCTTGGCAAGATGAACAAAACTGCCTGTTTTCACAAGCGACAAGGTCTCCTTCTTCGCAGTTTTGTGTGCGGTGTAGGCCTTTCTTAGTGTGTCATTGGCAAACTCTGTTTTCTTCAGCTTGTGAATATATTTTCTTGGTTCCACTCCAGTCGTCGACTCAGCAGTGTAACGTGAGGAATCCAAAATGGGTTCGGGCTTCAAGCATTGTGTTCAGTGCAACCAAAGAATGTTGCAGACGGATCCACATACCTCGTTCATCTGCTGCTTCAGGACAGAGCACAGTGTCACCACCTGCGGCCTTTGCAAGACCTTGCTTCCTTCATCCTTCAAAGACCATTACGCCTTTCTTCTCCTCGGCCAGATAGCTGAATGGTACTCTCTGGTACAATCCAAGGACACCCAAAGGCAATCTCCACAGCTGCGGGATCTGTGGCTCAGCTTGTGGAGATGGAAGAGATGGCAACCAAAGCTGTGGCAGGTGCATTGTCAGGCTTAGTGCTGCTCCCAGGTGGGGCCAGCATTGGGGCGTCATTCTCTGGTACATTCCAGGACATACAAGTCCCTTCAGACCTTCGGGAAGAGCCCCTCCCACCACAGGAAGAAAATATCTAAGAAGCACACCATCAGTCATGGGACTGAGAAAGAGCACGTTCCTCCCGTGAGTCCCTCGACCGTTTGATGAATGTCAATTGCTTGGCTTTGGCTGAGCCTGCCTTGGTCAAAGGTCAGGCCACTAGGTCCACAGTATCCACATTGGACTTGTTGGCCCTGACACAGGCTGACCAGGAGGTCGAGATTTTTCTCGACCTAGCTGACCCACTGTCAGAAGGAATTGAGGAAGACTTGACCTCTTGGCCCTCGCTCAGGAGCATCAGGAGCAGTCGGTGGACCTGGCTGCCTCCTCCCAGGAACTGCCTCCCTCCAGAGTCACGCAGAAGCCAGTCTATGTAATCTACATATCCCCTCCACCTGCCTTCCCTCACCATCGACAGCCATGTTGTCAGTCAAGGTCCAGGACTCGGTTGAGATCACAATCGAGGAATTCCTCATACTCCAGATTTTGGTCATCTGGGAGGCACCACTGTGGGCATTCCTCATCCTCTTAGCCATCTGATGAAGAGAGGCTCCACTGCAGAATGCAGTAGTGCTGCAAGGATATGCTGTGGCAGCAGTGGGCCTTGCTTGGGCAAGGCAGGGCTCTAACCCCCAACCCCGGTAGTCTCCTGGTCACTACTGGTCCGACCCATTCTGATCCTGCCAAAACAAGTGTCACTGACATCCGTCTCTCCCCCGATCATGGTGGAATGCTGCCATTACAGCCCTTGCAGGGAGCTCCTATCAAAGACTTGCATCGGGCTACCAGCTTGCCAGGCCAAATTTCCATGGAGATCACTCTCTTAGCTGTTTTTCACTGTGCATCACTTGTGTTTCATTGAAGGGCTGTGTTCAAGGAATCCTCATATGACTCCGATGGGTCCTCTATGCAGTCCTCGAGGACCTATGCATTCGACCGTGAATTGGTCGAGGACTTGACTATCAACCACAGGCCATTGTCTGTTGGAGCTCTTCTCAGGTTGATATTTGAGTCCATGCAGATCCCTCTGGAGCCAGTTCAGAAAAGAGCTAAGTATCCCTTTACTGAAATCTTGGACAGGGATGATTCCTCAGGGGTTGCCTGCCCGATGGCTGAGGCCATCCTGAGACTGGCTCTGGAGCTGTGGCAGCATCCAGCATCCTGTATGGCACCCTTGGCTCATATGGTCCGCAAGTATGCGGTCCCTACAGGCACCTTGTCCAGTTTCTCAAACCACCCTTTGGATGAGGGTTTGGTGGCTGACTCTTGTTTTCCGGAAAACTGGCTGTGTTGGGCATGTGAACATGCCCCCTGACAAGGAGTCCAAAAAAATGTGACCACACAATGAAAAAGGTGTATGCTGCATCCTCCCTGGGTCTCTGTCAGGTGAGCTATGCCATGGTGATGGCCAGCTTTGGTCATTTCCTGATGGGAGTGCTAGATCATGTCCTCCCTTGCCTATCTGCTGACTTGCAGACGGTGGTCAAGATGGTCAAAGACCAGGGTCAAGTACTGGCTAAACACCAGCTCCAGACAGCCTTGCACATTGGCAGCTTTTGCACCCATTTCATAGCAGCGGCCATCACGATGCATCACTGGGCCTGGCTATGGATCTCCACCTTCACAGCAGATACCCAGCACAAATTGTCTGATTTTCCGTTCTTTTTTCGACCCGAGGTGGAGGGGCAACTCACGAGGACTGAGAAGTCCAACATCACCTCAGATTCTGTGGCTTCCTCACAGATGGACCAGAAAGGGCAAAAGTCAAAAAAGAAGTCCTTTCAGTTTTGTCCCTTTCAGTCACAGCAGCCAAAGCAGCAGCAGCCCAAGCAGGGGCACTCTCAGGCTTGGTGCTCCAAAATCAAGTTTGCTAGTCAGGGCTCCAAACAGAGCAGGGTTAGAGGTAGTGGTGCCCCTCCAGCAGCAGTGGCTGGTGTCCCTTCTAAAGCTGCCCAGTGATAGGTCCGGGGGAGTGTCTACTTCCCACCTGTCCAGTCCATGCTTCAGCTTCCCGTGGGGGATCAGCCTCATGATTTCTGGCACAACTGGCCCATCATTACATTGGACAAATGGGTGGAGGGCTGAGGTTGCCTCTCAACCTTGAAGCTCTCCCACCATACCGACGCCATGCACCATGGGAGTCCTTGGTGTTGCAGGACATGCTCTCTGCCCTCAGGGAGGACATTGCTCAGTGCTTCAAGAAAGGACCTATAGGCTGTGTCCCAGACTCCATGGCTTGTCAGGATTTCATGTTCAGATGCTTCCTGGTTCTGAAATGGATGGGGGGCTGGCACCACATACTGGATCATCATGATCTGAACCAGTTTCTGAGAAAGCGCAAGTTCAAACCCCAGGAAATCTTACTGTATTCTGACTAATGCAGTATGGTCTCACCATAGGACTGCCCCGGAGCTGAAATGGTCAATAGAACCTATGCAAATGATGGAATGCTAGGCTTGAGCTCAGTTTTCAAACCACTGTCCCTAGTAAACAACCTCTAACCATCAGATTCTTTACTCCGCTTGCCTCAGTAAGACGTCTCCGGAGAGCTCCCTTTCATCTCTTGAAGAAAGTTTATTTTTCTCAGTTTTTACCTCAGTAATTTTATTTTTATTGGTATTCTTATCACTGTCCTTGGTATACAGGTAGTAATTGTTTAGATTTAGTTATTAGGGGTGAGTAGTCATCCCCCCCCCCAGTTCTTTAACCGAGTGGAAACTGACAGTTCCCTTATCTTTGTTTTCATATTTGTTTAGTTAATTTGTTCTTTCTGACTTGGTATAGTCGGTTTGTCTTTCAAAACTTTCACCGGAGTAATTTCTAGTTAGCGGGTCTCTTTTTCAACCGGGGTAACTCCTGGATTTGTGTTCTAAACAGCCTGGTTTCTTTTACGGTGTAACAACCGACAAAAAACAAAACAAAAAGTCTAATTGAATTTCTTATGTCACAGAAACCAAAAAAGAGAACAGGACCCACAGGTTTCCAGCGCTGCACAGAGTGCGGGGAACTGTCTGCAAAGGCTGATCCTCATTTAATTTGTTTGTTCTGACTGGGGTCTGACCACCTTCAGACAGACACTGAAATATGTGCTAATTTCCCTCAGTCCACCCTTGAAAGGCTTTTGAAGAGACTAAGGGAAAAAATGACCGACAAGGCCGCTAACCCAGCTACTGAACAGTCCGCTGAACCGGACGGACTGCCCTGTGACTGGGGCGATAGTTCCACAAAGAAAAGAACCACAGATAAGGCTGCTGAACCAGCCATCGCGGTTAAGAAAAAGTGAAAAGAAAAACACCAGGAACCGCAACCAGTTTCTACAGCGGTTCCTTTATCCAATCCTTGCAGTCTCCGGTTCCGGTTGAGAAACAGCCAGTTCCACGAACTCCTGGTTCGCATATCCCCGGTTTAATAGACCAAGGTGGGGAACATTTTGAGGATCCTGATCTTGGTGAAGATACAGGAGAGGATTACGGGGACCTTGGCTATGAGGAGCTTATTGAACCAGACATCTCCCCTGATCCCCACAGGCCTGATTCCCCTAATAAGGGAAATGAAGATTTTTCTTCATACTTCGCTTTTATGAAGCAAGTGGCCCAGTCTCTTGACCTCCCATCTCAGAAATCACTAGAAGGTGAGAAGGAAGAAGATTATAAGGAAATGATGGACATCCCTCCATCAAAACAGCTGCTTCTCCCCTTACACAAATCTTTGAGGAGGTAGACCATGACAATTTTAGAAAATCCCACTTCTGTCCCGCCTACTGGTAAGAAAGTGGACAGAAAATACTGGGTGGACAAGGCTGGGGCTGAATTCCTGTTTGGTCACCCCAGTCATGAAGGTGTAGTACAGGCTGCAGCTTGTGACAAAACTGGCATCCCTCTGGCCTCCCGCCCTCCTGAAAAAGATTCCAGGAGGATGGATTAAATAGCCAAGATTTACTTAGGATCCTCCCTAGCCATTAGGCAGGCATCCTATATGGCATATTTAGCCAGATATCAAACATTTGTGTGGTCTACTATATTAGAAATTGCCAAGTCAGTTCCCCCTCCAATGGCTGCTGACCTGGAAGAAGTGGCTAAGAGGGGCATTGAAGCATCTAAGACCCAATTTATGATGGCAGTGGATGCCAATGACACTACATCCAGGCAGATGGCTTCAGCAGTGTCTCTGAGAAGGTTTGCATGGCTTAGAACTACTAATCTCTCAGAGGACACATAAAACAAGGCCTTGGATTTCCGCTGTGACCCTGTGTCTCTGTTTGGACAACAAACGGAGGTATATATGAAAAAATTGGATGATTACAAATCTGCTTACAAAAGTGCAACAGTAAAGGAGAGATCTGCCAACCCCCAGAGACACCATTCGAGGGGTGGCAGGAGCAGGACTCCTTATAGGCCTTATTTTCAGCCTCAGGTTTTTCCCCAGTATCAGCCTAGGGCATACTTTAGGGGCAGGGGCAGGAGGGTCACTGGCCGCACTAGCCCCACTGTTCAGCCAGTAGCTCAATCAAAACAGACTCCCTGAGCAGAATGTCCGGGTCGCCTCCCCACTACCAGTAGGGGGCAGACTGGCCCACTACTTCCAGGAATGGAAAAGCATCACCACTGACAAGTGGGTCCTGGAAGTAGTGGACCAGGGTTTGGTCCTCAGCTTCAAAACCAGACCAAGATCAAGGGCTTTCAACCCCTCTTCCCCATCAGAAACAACCCTATTGGAAAAGGAAGCATCATCCCTACTACTGCTTCAGGCGGTAGAACCAGTCCCTGCCATTCAAAGAGGCAAGGGCCTGTACTCCAGGTACTTCTTTACATTAAAGAAAACAGGGGAGTGGCATCTCTTCTGGACCTCAGATACCTGAACAAGCATCTAGCAAAACCAAAATTCCGGATGGTCACTCTGTTCACCATACTACCCAATCTGAGGTAGAGAGACCGGCTAGCATCCCTGGACCTGAAAGATGCTTACTTTCACATTCCAGTCAGAAGGTCTCACAGAAAGTACCTCAGATTCAGGTTGCCATCAGGCCATTATCAATTCAGAGCAATGCCTTTCGGATTAACATCTGCTCCAAGGGTGTTCACAAAATGCCTAGCTGTCGTGGTGGCACACCTAAGGCGGCTAGGGTTGTCAGTATTCCCCTATCTGGATGACTGGCTAACTGTAGGCCAGTCACAGCAACAAGTGAGAGAGTCTCTTTCAGTCACTCAGACTGCCCTCTCCTCCCTGGGGTTCTTAGCAAATCAAAAGAAGTCTGTCCTAGAACCGGTGCAGTTGCTGAAGTTCATAGAGGCAGAACTGAATACAAGAACAGGAATGGCCTATCTTCCTCAAGACAGGGCGGACAGCCTGATCCAAATAGCCAGGTTTTTTCACCACATGTTCCCAGACCAGTAAGGTATTTCCTGCAACTGTTAGGGCACATGGCAACCTCAACTGTAACCATCCCAGGAGCAAGGTTTCAGATGAGAGACATCCAGTTTCAACTAAGGGAGTTCTGGTCCCAAAAGAGACTCTTTATCAAAACTAGTCCCAGTCACAGACACCCTTATTCAACCTCTGCAGTGGTGGTAGGTAAGGGAACACCTCAGACAAGGGTACCCTTCCTTCAGCAGTCCCCTTCTCTGACACTTACCACAGATGCTTCCCTCCTAGGCTGGAGAGCACATTTAGGGGATCACACTACTCAAGGCACTTGGGGAAAGTGGCAATCCCTCCTGCACATCAATCTATTAGAGCTCAGAGCAGTTCTTCTGGCCCTTCAGTCTTTTGCCACTCAGGTGGTAGGCAAGGTGGTGCAGGTCAGAACAGACAATACAACCACTATGTACTATATGAACAAGCAAGAGGGCACAAGGTCAACCCCTCTCTGCACAGAAGCTATGAAAATCTGGTCATTAGCATACTCTCTAAAGGTGTCTCTTTCAGCTGTTCATCTCCCGGGCAAGGACAATGTCCTAGCAGATGCCCTCAGCAGGATAAACCAGAATCATCATGAATGGTCACTAAACAGACAGATCTTACAGACCATTTTCAGGAGGTGGGGCACTCCAGAAGTGGACCTGTTCACAGCCCCAGACAATTTTCAACTCTCACAGTATTGCTGCAGACCTCCCTACAGGGGCACAATCCCTCTGGATGCACTTCTATTGGATTGGACAGGGAAATTCCTGTATGCTTTCCCTCCATTCCCCGTATTGCTGAAAGTATTGAACAAACTCAGGCTTCAACCAGCCTCAATGATCCTCATTGCTCCAGACTGGGCCATGCAGCCTTGGTACTCCATACTCCTATCAGTATCAGTAGCCAAGCCAATCACTCTTCCCAGGAGGTACAACCTATTGACCACCTCTCAGGGCAGAATTATGTACCCCAACTTAATATCCCTCAGACTCAAAGCATGGCTCTTGAGGACCTAGAGTATGCAGACTTGCACCTTTCAGAATAGGTTATGGACATACTGAGGGTTTCCAGAAAACTCTCCACTAAGAAGACATATGCCTCTAAATGGAAAAGGTTTTTCTTTTTGGTGGCAGGGCAGAGGCCTGGATTATTCGCAAGCTAACATTTCTGTTATCTTAGACTATATGGCTCCTTTGCACTCCACAGGCTTGACTATTTCCACTCTGAGGGTGCATTTAGCAGCTGTTTCAGCTTATTTATCGACAGGTAAAGCTTCTTTCTCTTCCTTGGCCTCTAAGCCAGTGTTCAAAAATTTTTTAAAGGGCTGCTACATTTACATCCACCCCACAGGGAGCCCACCCCCATGTGGGATCTAAATATTTGCATTGCTCAGCTCATGCAACCTCCATTCGAGCCCATGTCATCAACAGATCTGAAGTATGTGACTTGGAAAACTATATTTCTGTTTGCCATTACCTCTGCCAGAAGGATCAGTGAACTCCAGGCATTATCCACAGAACCAGGTTATATCACAGTTCATAGGGACAAGGTTGTCCTGAGAACTAACAGAACGTTCTTACCTAAGGTGGTATCAGACTTTCATATTAACCAGTCTATTACCTTGCCAGTCTTTTTTACAGACCATTACACTTCAGATGAGCGTAAGTTGCACAGCCTTGATGTAAAAAGGGCAGTCAGCTACTATCTTGACCACACAAAGGGTCACAGACAGAACCAAATCCAGCTCTTCCTTACCTTCGGAGAGGTGGGAAATGGAAAACCTGCCACAAAATGATTCATTGCCAGGTGGATTGTAACCTGTATCCAGTTCTGCTATAGCAAAGTTGGTAAGGAACCCCCTGCAAGCCTCAGAGCCCATTCCACTAGAGGTACTGCAGCTTCCCTAGCAGCTGCTAGAGATATTCCCCTGGTGGATATCTGTAAAGCTGCCACTTGGAAGACAGTCCACACATTCACCAAACATTATTGTTTGGATGTACAGGCCAGAGGTGATGCCAGGTTTGGCACAGCAGTCTTGCAGATCCTGTTTCCTAAACAGGTTATAGGCCCATCTCCAAAGGCACTGCTTGGTAGTCTGCATAAGTCAGAATACAGTAAGATTTCCTGGGGTTTGAAGAAAAAATTACTCACCTTAGTAATCTTGTTTCTTCTAAGGGAATCTTACTGTATTCTGAGCTCCCACCTCAACATGTATACCCTAGAAAAAAAGAGGGAAGAGAGGTGATATGATCGAAACATTCAAACACCTTAAGGGCATTAACAAGGTGAAAGAGTCTAACATGTTACAATATAAGAAAAATAGCAGGACAAGAGGACACAGCATGAGATTAGAGGAGGCCAATTAAGGGGTAATGTGAGAAGTTCTTTTTCACAGAAAGGATGGTGGATGCATGGAGCAGCCTACCTCAGGAAGTGGTGGATATGAATACAGTGCAGGGCTTCAAACAGTCATGGGATAGGCATAAGGGAGCAATACAGATGAGTATGAATAGCTAGGCCATTGACAGAGCAAAGGCCGATGGCACATTTATAAGGTAGAAAAAGAAAAGGGCAGACTGGATGGGCCTTGCGGTCGTTATCTGCCGTCAACTTCTATGTTTCTCTGTTTCTCCCTTCCTCAAACCTAAGGTCCCTGCATTACAGCTGTGTCAGTTGTTGTAAACCTGGGGAGTTTATACTGTTTTTATTTTTGGCATCTGTGACTTGAGTCTTCAAGGATGCCAGGTTTTTGGAGTAGTTGAAAGAAGGGTAATTCCCTATGTTTTTCTCCTGCCATTTCTGGCTCAGGAAGGGTTCGATAGTTGCTAATAATATTATTATTATTGTCATTCCATTAGTCGGAAATTGCTTAGTGCATCCTTTGTAAGAATCTGACGGTTAGAGATTGTTTACTAGGGACAGTGGTTTGAAAACCAAGCTTGAGCCTAGCATTCCATCATTTGCATAGGTTGTATTAACCATTTTGGCTCAGGGGCAGTCCTATGGTGAGACCATACTGCATAAGTCAGAATACAGTAAGATTCCCTTAGAAGAAACAAGATTACTAAGGTGAGTAATGTTTTCTTCAGGATGGTCACTCTGAATCAAATAACTGCATCTCTGGAGCAGGGCATGTGGTTCTGCTTCCTGGACCTCCAGGATCCCTTCTTCCACATTTCAGTCCATCATCCCACTGGTAGTACTTCCAGTTCCATGCAGAGGGGGTTCTCTATGAGTTCCAGATCATGCCTTTCAGCCTCTCTTCGGCTCCCAGGGTCTTCACCAAGTGCATGGCAGTGGTGGCGAGGGGTCAGAGTCTTCCCCTGCCTGGATGACTGGCTGATAGCCAGGCCATCCAAGGAGGCTGTAGAGTGGTCCAGGGATCTAGCCAAGTAGTGGCCGGCCCAGTAGCTGAGGGTTGAGGTGCTGGACGCCACACCTTGCATCAGACTGGCGGCCCGGGTTCAGGAGTGGACTCGGGTGGGGGGGTTGGCGGGGAGGACAGTGATAGAGCATCTGTAGGACTGCTGTCCCCTCCCGGGGTGGCTTCTGGGGCATACCCCACTCTGTAGTGGCCCCCGGTGGAGACCAGGGGTACTGCAGGGAGTTGGGCTAGACGCAGCGGCCAGGCTGCACGTAGGGTGTGCTGCCAGGCATTGCACATCTGCGCTCCAGGGGGAAAAACTACATAGAAAATCTTTGGTGGTCTAGTGGAGACAAAGGAGACCCAAGACCTGTCCACATCCCATCACCGGACCTTCTCCCTGGGCTCCAACTTCCACTGGCACCCGCAGCTGTCCCTTTAATTTGAGACAGGCTGCCACAGTGATCTGGGGAGCTGGTCAAGCTGTGGAGCTGGGGGGAGCCTTCCCTAGGGGAGCCCAGAGGTGAGGTTTCAGGCAGGGAGTAGAGACAGAGTCTGAGGGTACCCTGGAAAGATGCCCTAGGCCCCAGTACAATAAAGAGAGTTTAAAAAAAAATGGGCCAAGTATACACTCAAGCCCTCACAGGTGATTCACTTCATCGGTGACTGAGCTAAACTCCCTTCGAGCCAAGGCCCAACTCTCTGCAGACAAAGCATCGGATCTTACCTCTTTCTCCTGATCATTTCAGGTTGGGTGCTTCCGCCCTGTGCAGGACTTCCTATGGCTGCTAGGGTACATGGCATCCTGCACCATAATGGTCAGATGGGCCCGCAGGCAGATCTGCCACCTGCAGTGGGAGCTGGGCCACCAGTGGTCTCAGCAGACCAACTGGTCACAGTGACCCAGCTGATGTGGGATGCCATCCAGTGGTGGCTCATCCAAGAATTTCTGGAGGAAGGCATCACATTTGTCCACCCAGAGCCAACGGGCACTCTGACAACCAATGTGTCTCTGATGGACTGGGGAGCGCACCTGGGGAACCACAGGTTCTGGCCCCCAAGGTGTCCTGTCACCACATTAGCCTGCTGGAGCTCCATGCAGTGCACTTAACTCTGATGGAATTTACTCCAATTGTCTAGGGTCATGTCATGCAGGTCCAGCTGATCAATACCACAACCATGTATTACCTGAACAAGCAAGGCAGCATGCACTCCCTTCATCTGTGTCGGGTGGCTCTCCAACCTGGACCCTTGAGCATAGCTTGGATGCAGATCTCCTGTCCATCCATGTAGCAGGAGCCTCAAACCAGCTAGCCGATGCCCTCAGCTGGGTGAGCAAGGTGTGTCATGAGTAGTCTCTACATCAGGAGGTGGTGAATCAACTGTTCTCACTGTGGGGCACTCCTCTAGTTGATCAGTTTGCCTCCTGGGAGAATGCACAGCAGAAGCTGTTCTGTGCCTGCCCCCCACAGTGCGGGACACTGATGGGGATGCCATCAGAGGCCCTGGACCCTAGGCCTCCTTTATGTCTTCTCTCTCCCTTATGCACGAGGTGTTGTTCAAGGTGTAGGGGATCCTGGTAGCCCCAGACTGGCACCACCAGTATTGGTATCTGGATTTCCTCAGTCTTAGCAGGATTGTGTGGCATCTGCCTCTGTGCCTGGGTCTTTAATCTTGTCACAAGGGGAAGATCCTGTACCCAGATCTTCAATCCGTGCACCTCACATCCTGGTTCCTGAGTGGTTAGAGATCTTCTCTTGTCAATCTTCACCATTCATTACTGCTGGGTGTAAGCCAGAGGCACACACCCAAAAATCTTCAGGAGGGCTGGCGCCTAGGTAGGGCCGTGAGGAAGCGGCACCACGAGCCTGGCTCACGCAGTATAGACTATCTTGGCATCGCCCCTCCAACTGCCTCAGTTCCTTTTTTCATGCCGTTAAGTGCGCTTCAGTGACTACGTCGCTCACCAGCCGGGAGTCAAATCTTCAAGTCTGTATGACGGCCACTATAGTGTTTTCGTTTTGTTTAGTTTTATTATTTTATCAGTTTAAGGAAAAATAAGTAAATAATTTTAATAAGTAAATTTTTATCAGAAGTCTTCAGCCCTCCTTCGACTGAGTCGACCATGAGCAGGGCAGGTGACAGTAGGGAGACTTCGCATGAAAGCTGTGTTGTCAGCAGGGATGGGTCTGGTCCGCCACCCTCTATGGAGGGGGGAATCTGACTACGGGCAGTCCAGTGCTTGGGGGGGGAGATGGGCGGTCTTCCCGAAAGCAAAAAAAGAAGCAGTCCCATTCTCGATCCTCGTCGAGGACTCGGCACTGCTTGGCCTTGAGTTCTTCGGCCTCCCGGTCAAAAAAAGATATGGTACCGCTCGAGGTCGCCTTCTGGTACATCTGCGTGTCAATCATCAGTTACCAGTGGCAAGAGCATGACCCCGTCTCTGGGGTCTCCTTTGGCTTCTGTTTCTGATGACCGGCATCCTTGACTCCGGAGTCCCTCCCTGCCCTCTGGAGGGTCCTCCGGTGAGCAGTTTCACCATTGGGCCACTCTTATGGAGCAGTGGAGTGGGTTCAGCGGTTATCCCGTCTACCTGAGCTTGTGAGTCTGTTGCTGGGGCCTTCAGGCCTTTCGGTTTTGGACCTAGGGGAAGGGCAGTTGGGGCTTCCTAGTCACGTGGCGCCTTCCTCAGTGCCGTTGATGCCGCACTCTGGTGTTTTTCCCCCTCATAGGGCTGTGGCAGGGGTCAACACTGGTGCCTTTATTTCCTGTTAAATTTCTCAGACTTTCCTCAGCAAGTCAGGATTTGGGAACCACTGGTTTGGCGCTGCCGGCTCTTCTGGTGCCACGTCCTTTGCCAGCGCCACCTGTGTTCTCGGCGCCACCTTCTGTTTCGGCTCTGGGAGTGCCTGCAGTGCCGCATGTGACACCAGGGTTTTCGACTCCTATTCATGGTGCTTCTCCTCTTTTTCCTCCCTTTCCTGTCTATTCAGTCCCTTCGAGACTAGTAGGAGATATTGAGCCTGATCCTGAGCTTCGATTGGAGGACGACTTTGATGAAGATTCCTCCCTAGGGGTGGTGAATAAACCTTCTCTTACAGCAGAGCCTCTGGTCGAGGACCTTTCCTTTAAGTCTCTGCTTAGAAACGTGAATACCACTCTCTCTCTTTCTCCAGACTTTGGAGAGTGATCCTGGGAAACTGCTGCGTCTGCAGTACCTGCAGTGCGGGAGTGCGGGAGTGGTGCCTACAGCACAAAGCACTGATCCAGACAGTGTACCTGCCAGGGGTGCAGAATGATCTGGCAGATGATCTCAGCAGAACAGAGACAGACCCTCACAAGTGGTCTCTTGACACAAACGTCGAGCAATCCCTCTTCAGAGAGAGGGGAACTCCAGACCTGGACATTTTTGTGTCCCCACTTAACACAAAACTGCCTCTGTTCTGGTCCAGAAATCCAGAATCTGGCATTATTTGTCAGGATGCATTCAGACTGCGGTGGACAAGACACTTTCTGTACACATTTCCTCCTCTTCCCCCAGTTCAGAGGGTGCTGCTTAAGCTGGAGGCACAGTGGGGGCAGAATGATCCTCATTGCCCCGTTCTGGCCTCATCAGATCTGGTTTCCATTAATCAAAAGATTATTGAAAACCTCTACGAGACAGCTTCCACTTCTTCCGAACCTGCTGACCAAGGGTCCTGTGGTCCCATCCCAACCTGAAGTCCCATCACCTCCATGCCTGGCTCCTGAAGAGATAAAGGTAAACAGGTTTAACATTTCACATAGGGTCCCAGATATTCTGTTAGCTGCACGCAAGCCAGCTACTCAAAAAAACTTACACAGCTAAGTGGAAGTGGTTCTCCATCTGGTGCATAAAATCCTCCTGGAATCCTTTTTCCTGCCCACTCACCAAAGTCCTAGAGTATCTTCTAGATCTCTTGAACACAGGCCTGCAAAACTCAACTGTGAAGGTTCACCTTTGCGCAATCTCAGCGTACCATGAGCCCGTACACTCTGTGTCTCTAGCTCAGTTACCTGTGGTCAAGATGTTTCTTAAGGGCATGCTGCATACTAGGCCACAAATCAGATGACCGGTAGCCACCTGAGACATTAATCTCGTGCTAGACAAGCTCACCCATAAATCCTTTGAGCCCCTAGCTACTTGAGAACTGAAGTTTCTGACTTGGAAGACTGCCTTCCTTGTAGCCATTACCTCCGCAAGTTTCTCTCCAAGGTTGTCTCAGAATTCCACCTGAATCAGCCCGTGGTCCTTCCAACCTACTTTGCAAATTTCCACAATGAGGGGGAGTGTACCCTGCATTCTCTGGATGTGAAGAGAGCTTTGCTGTTCTATTTAGACAGAACTAAAGAAACCTGCATGTCAAAACAACTATTTGTCTCCTTCAGCACGGCCCGGCTGGGTCAGCCTGTTGCTATCAGATGCATTTCAGCATGGCTAGTGGCATGCCTTTGCTAGTGCTACTCCATGGCACTGGTTAAGCTGGAAGGCAGAGTGTACGTGCATTCTACCAGAGCAGTTGTGGCATCTCTGGCAAAAATCCGAAACGTGCCCATTGCGGACATCTGCAGTGCAGCCACTTGGAGCTCTGTGCACACTTTCATAAAGCACTACACTTTGGATGTCCATGTCAGACAGCATCAGTCCTTTGGCAGGACAATCCTTAATGGACTTCTGTCTTAAGTGAGCTCCTCTCTCCTCCTGCCCGTCTTGGGGGATTATTTTAGCTCGGTACTGTCCCATCGGTGTGAATGAGTGGTGGAGACTTTCTGTCTGGGAAGATATGGAAATTACATACCTTCTGTAATGCTTGATCTTCTTGGATGAAGTCTCCACCACTCATTCACACGCCCACCCTCCATACCCCGAGCTCACCCATCCTGTTTTTGGTCTTCACTCCCTCATTGTTAGGCTGCGAAGACTCTGTTGAGTTGACCCTTCTTACATGGGTCATTTGGACTATCTTATGTCCGACATAGGTTAGTTTACACTGCACCTCCTCGGTAAAAGAGGTACTAAGGCGGTTGGAGGGTCGATGCCGAGGTAGCCTGTATGGCGTGAGCCAGGCTCGCAATGCTGCTTCCTCATGGCCCTACCTAGGCACCAGCCCTCCTGAAGATTTTTGGCTCCCACGCCTCTGGCTTACACCCAGCAGTAATATATGGTGAAGATACAAGAGAAGATCAAGATTTAGGGTAGGTATGTAATTTTCATTTTCAGGCTTTGGATCTCTCAGAAGATGTGCTCCACATTGTGGAGGCTTCCTGAAAAGAGTCAACTTGCCAGTGCTATGCCTTTAAATGGAAAAGGTTTTCTGATTGGCATCAAGGCAGGGAGCTTGACCCCCTGCCCTGCCCTTTGGCTAGCATTCTGGACTACTTGTGATCCCTCTTCCAGTCGGAACTGTGATCGACTACCCTCAAGATGGACCTTGCAGCCAGCTCTGCATGGTGGGCATGGGCTGGTATGCTGATGGTGGCACAGGTGAAGGTGGTAAGGCACTTTTCAAAGGCCTGGACCACCTATCCCCGCCACTGCATGAACCACCACCACCTTGGGACTTATTGTTGGTGTTGGCAATGCCATGGGCAAGCTGTTTAAGCCTGCACAGGTGTGAGATGTTACACCTGTCATGGAAGACCACCTTCTTGGTAGCTGTTGCCTCCGCCAGAAGGATTAGTGAGCTCCAGGTACTTTTGGTGGAGTCACCATACCTGGTGTTCCACAAAGACAAGGTAGTCCTCTGCCCCTACCCAAACTTCCTCCCGAAGGTTGTTTCGGAGTTCCACCTTAATCAGGTGATGAATCTGCCAGTGTACTTTTCCAGTCCAAGCTCCACACATTGAATCTGAGGGGAGCACTCACTTATTATAAGGAGTGCATGGCTGGAGTTTGGGGAGAGGTTCACCAGCTCTTTGTGACATACACTGAAGCCACACCTGGCAGACTGGCAGCTAAGCAGATGATTGGCAGGTGGATAGTCTCCTGCATCAACCTCTGCTATAAATTGACTGGTAGATAGCTTCCCGTAGGGCTTAGGGCTCATTCCACCAGACATACTGCTGCCTTGGTGGCTGCTTCCAGGAATGTCTCCATCCAGGAAATCTGCAGGGCAGGTACCTGGAATTTAGCACACACCTTCATCTCCCATTACAGCACTGATCTCTAGAGCCATGCCGGGATGCTGCTTTTGGAACCTTGGTTCTCCAGTCTTTGCCACGTAGGGGTGTGCGCCTTGCCCCCTCCTCTTGAAGAACTGCTAGAAGTCTGCCAGAGTGTGGATACTGCACCATAATCACATCTAGAAATGTGAGTTACCCGTAACCGTAGTTCTAGGAGTGGTATATTGTGCATATCCACACAACCCACCTGCCCTCCCCTGGCAAGTGGCACAAGGCTCCCTGCTTCCAACAAATAAGATCTGACATCACAGAGCAGCTTAGCTTAAAGACATCAAGCAAGAACTAAAGAGAAAGAAAGACTGCCAGAGTGTGGATGTGTACCATATACCACTCCTAGAAAGTACAGTTACGTAAAAACGTACCGTAATAGTAGATCTTCGAGGAGTGTCTCTTGCAGTAGGTAATACTTTTGGGTTACCAGCAGAGGTCACTGTGGCACATAGCAGCTCTTCTAGCAGTTTTTTCACCAGGGACCGCCCACACATGACATCAGCTTCCTGTTTCCTATGTAAGTGTGGGCGGTCCCTGGTATCCTCAGTTCCCCCGCCGGATTCAGCTTGCAAAGTGAAGACCAAGGGGAAGCCGAATTACCAAAGGAGTCCCAACCCATAGTCATTGGACCAGAATTTGCTCTGTTAAAGAAGGAGGGGAACAGGGGGAGGGAACAAACCTACTGCAAGAGACACTCCTCAAAGATCTACTGTTACGGTAAGTTTTCACGTAACTGTACTATCTTCCATGGAATGGTCTCTTGCAGTAGGTAATACTTTTGGGATGAATCCCAAGCAGTAATGTCCATGTGGGAGGACAGTTATTATAGAAGACCTTGTAGAACTGCATGGCCAAAGGCCCGTCCTACATCATAAGGCAATATCCAGATTGTAATGCCTTGTGAATGTATGAAACGTGGACCTGGTACAGGGTAGCAGCATTGCAGATATCTGAAATGGAGGCTCCTTTAAAGCAAGCCGCATTAGTGGCCATAGTTCTAGTGGAGTGGGCTTGGACAGGTCCCAGTAAAGGCTTGTTGTATTTTTTTTGTAACAAAATGTAATACAATTTGCCAACCAGGATGAAAGAGTACTTTTAGCAACTGGGAGGCCGTTGTGACTTGGGGCAAAACAGACGAACAGTTGAGACGTCTTTCTTTTTTTATTGTTTTGTGTTATCTCTTTATCCCTCCTACGTGCTCCATCTCAGCCACTCCTTCAGGCATGCGCCAAGGCTAAATCCGACCCATCTCAATCCCCTGATCCGCCGTCCCATATAGCAGCTGGCCCCAGGGTAACCCCGACGTAACTCTTCGCGGGGCGGGTCCCCCTCCACCGAGGGGAAAGGCACCGGCCGAGGGGACAGACCAGCACAAAATGCTTGGCCCCAGGGTGCTGCTGGAATGGATGGCTCTGTGGGACATCAGTGGCCTTGGACAGCCAGGCAGTTGTCATCCGGCTGAACATGGAGCGAGTATTTCTGCTTTTCTAGTGGTATTGCCTCGGGCAGGTCTGTAGTGCCTCCAGTCTCCACCGGGGGGCCGCTGCAGAGTGACGCCATCCCTGTACCCACCCCAGGAGAGGAGAGCAGTCCTATGGACGCTCAGTCCTCTCCTTCCCCTACCAGCCTCTGGCATGGCTCGAGGTAAGGCGCCAGCGCCTCAACCCTCTGCGCTGGTGAGACATCTTTCTAATCAATTGTGTCCGATTAGTATAGTAGCGTAGTGTACGATGGACATCTAAAGTATGCAGTAGATGTTCACCCTGATTGGAGTAGTCAGGATAGTAGACTGGAAGCTCCAAGGACTGATTTAAAGTGTGCTTGGAGACTACTTTAGAAAGGAAGGAAGGGTTGGTACAAAGGACCACCCTGTCTTTGTGGAAAATCAAGTAAGGTCCCTACACATGGCTTTAGAAGCCTCGGAAACACAATGAAGTGACAGCTACCAGAAATAGGGTTTTTCATGAAAGAAAACGGAGTTCACAAGTGGCTGCTGGCTCAAAAAGTTCAAGGGTCAATTTTTCTATTATAAAATTGAGATCCCACGGAGGACTGGGTCTTCTAACAGGCGGTTTAATATGTAATATTTCTTTCAAAAACATCTTAGCTAGATGTTGTTGGTAAGGTAACCTGCCATCTAGAGGTTCATGGAAAGCTGAGATGGCAGCCAAGTGGACTTTGATGGAAGAGTAACTTAAAACAGACTCAGATAGTGAGGCCAGGTAGTCCAGAACCTTTGTCAGTGGACAAGAGTAAGGGTCCAAAGATCGAGAGGCAGACCATATGGAAAAGCGTTTCCATTTGGAATTGTATGTTGCTCTTGTTGCTGGTTTATGGGAGGCCAAGAGAATATTGGCAACAGGAGAGGACACTTCTAGTCTAGTTATGAAAGCATCCTCAGGAGCCAAGCATAAAGGTGTAAATGCCTCAGGTTGGGATGTAGAAGAGACCCTTGACACCAAGTCTAAAGGTCTGGTCTGATTGGCAATGGAACGGGGTCCCGTACTGACAGTTGTAGGAGTAGGGGAAACATATGGTGAGGCCACCTTGGGGCTATGAGTATCATGGCTAGTTCTAGTTTCAGTAGAGTCTGTTGCAGGAAAGGGATGGGGGGGAGCATATAAGAAGAGGTCATGTCCATGGTTGGGACAGGGCATCTACAGACTGTCCCTTTTTGTTCAGGATAATGGAAAAATACTTGGGAAGATGGTAATTCATTGTGGAGGCAAACATCCAACTGTGGAGCACCCCATAGGTTATATAGGGTGCGGGATTTTGTACCCCCTTGCTTGTTGAGGTAGAATACTGCTGCAGTGTTGTCTGATTGGATCAGTGATGATCCTGGCGTGAGGTAGGGCCGGAACGCCTGAAGGGCTAGATGGACCGCTCTCATCTCTAGGAGATTGATATGAGGCTGATGGGGAGAAGCGGGCCATCAGCCTTGCGTCTGATAAGGACCGAAGTGCATGCCCCAGCCCTGCAGGGAAGCATCCGTGGTTAATGTTTGCATAAGAAAGGGGGACTGGAAAGGCGTTCCTTGATCCAGATTGATTCTGGTTGTCCACCATGTCAGGGTTGACTTTAGAGAGGGAGTGACCCTGATTTTGTCCTTGAACTGTCCTGTTTTTTGGGACCATTGCTATTGGAGGGTCCACTGGCAGGTCTCATGTGGAGAAGGGCAAATGCCACCATAGGGGTGGCAGTGGACATGTGACCCAGAAGGTGCAGCATTTGTCTGGCTGTGACTATTTTCTCAGTTTGTATGTGTGACGCCAGAGATAGAAGTGTGTCCTGCCTGGCAGGCGAGAGGTAAGCTCTGGCTGTAACTGTATCTAGGACAGCTCCAATGTATTGAAAGGATTGTGTCCGATTTAGGCTGGCCTTTGGCCAACTGACTGATTCCCAGATCTGTAAACATTTTCAGGGTAGCATCTAGGGAGGCAAGCAGAGCTACTTTGGAGTCTGCTTTGATTAGCCAATTGTCTAGATATGGAAAGATGAAGTTCCCTTTTCTTTGTAAGGCTGCTGCCACCACCGCTAGGCACTTGGTGAACACTCCGGGGGCTGATGAGAGGCTGAAAGAGAGTGTTCAAAACTGGTAATTTTGACCCAGTAGGTGGAAGCGCAAACATTTTTGGTGGGCAGGGTGGATGGGGATATGTAAGTAGGCATCCTTCATGTCTAGGGCACAAAGCCAATCGCCTTGTTTCAGGATTGGCATGACAGCAGGTAGAGTGATCATGCAAAAATGTTTGTACTGAATGTAAAGATTCAGTTGTCTGAGATCCAGTATTGGTCTGGTCTCCTGTTCATTTGGGCACCAGAAAGAAATGGGAGTAACATCCTGTTTGATGTTCTACAAGGGGCGCTGGTAAAATGGCCTTATTGGTCAAAAGGCCCTTAATTCATCCTGTAAGATGGGTATATGATCTGGAGGATAATGAATCTTCCATGGAGGGCAAGGGCATGGGGAGGAGAGGAACTGCAGAGTATGACCCTTCTGTATAATCTGAAGTACCCATTTGTCCGAAGTGATCATTTGACAGGCCTCCAGATGGAGGGCAAAACAACCCTCCACAGCCTCTGAGGCCTGGTCAAGGAGGTGGGGGAGAAGCCCTAGTGGGTCACTGGGAGGTGGGCTGCCCAGCCCCTCCTGAAGGGTGGGAGTGGGCACTCCTGGCAGTAGAGGTGTTGCCTCTGGTGGACTGAGCATGATCTTTGAAGCTGCCTTTATTATTACATCTGTATCTTCCACCTCTTTTGGAACAAGAGGAGTGTTGAGTATGGTAGGTTGTAGATGGAGTATGATACATGCCATGGACTGTACGGAGGGTTCTGCCTGATGCCTATAAGTCATCCAGTAAAGTTTGAGTACCTGGCCCGAACAGCTTGGACCCATTAAAGGGTGCATTAGCTACTTTATGTTGTATATAAGGTGCAAAGCCTGAAATGCAAAGCCAGGCATGGTGATGCAAGATGATACCAGTGGCTGATAGGCTGAGGTATCTACGGTATCATATCCCGACCTGAGAAGGTGATGGGAGATTACTAGTTGTCACTGTAGCCAGTAATCTATCCCTTTCCTCTGAGGAAGGGAGTTTATTGATAAGCTCAATGGCAGAGAACCCAAGGGTATGCTGATATTTAATCATATGACCCATATAGTTTAAGATTCTGATATTCATAGCACCTGAGGAAAATTCCTTTTCCCCAGATAGTCAATTCATCGGGATTACTTCTCGGGGGGTAAGGAGCTCATGTGCTTGGGTTTTTTAGTACGGTCATGAGCGGCAGTAATGACCACAGAATCTGCCTCAGGAATACTGGACAGGAAGGGATGGTCCAGAGGAGCTTCATATAGATGATCCGCTTTGCAGGGAACAGCTGTAATAGCTGAAGGCTGATGCCAAGCAGCCAGCATGGCTTTCTGGTAGATTGGTATCAGTGGGGGAACCACTAAAACAGGCTGCTCAGGTTATTCAAGGTATTCTGCTATATACTTAGTTTGTCATGTTCAGTAGTGGAGAATCCCATGACTTTTTATATTTGAGCCATCATTTCACTAAAGGTCGGGTCATCTGGGGGAGAGGACATGGAAGGTATAGGCAGGTCCTCATCCAGAGAAGAGATATCTGAATAAGGGGAGTCAGGCTTGGGAAAATCCAAATCTTGAAACTCGTCATCCTCAAGATCACTGGGGAAGTCAGCTGGTAATTCAAACAACATGAAGTCTTGCTGTATTCTGACAATTTGCATTTAGCTCCAGCTCCTGAACTGCCCCAGAGAGTGAAGAGTTAAAATTCTATGCCAGGCATAGAACGTTGGGCTCGAGCTCGGTTGAAAACTCTGTCTGTGTCCTTTTGAAACCAAACCGTCAGATTCTTTACTCTCACTCAACAGTCGCTCCGGAGAGTTCTCCTTCTGCTTTGTTCAAATGCGGTTAAAGTGTCGGTTTTAGTCCGATTTTTCATTCTGTTTTTCAGTTCGAGATTCTGTCTGTGGTACCATAAGTACTTAGATTAGTATTGTGGACAGTTATTGTGTGGAAATTGTAAATTTTTTCGATCGGTTCGGCTAAACCTATCCTGTAGTAAAATCCTTGTAAAAAAAGTTAGTGTGTGGTTACCGGTCCATATCGGTTGAAAAAAAAAACGTGATTTGAACGTTTTTTTCCATCACCTGTGAAACGGTGAGAAACCAATAGGGGAGTCTTGCCTGGCGGTTGCCATATAAAGGGTAAGTTGGTTAGGTTGGCCATGTCTGAGAAAACACCTGTGTTTACTGTCTGGGGTTTGACCACCTCGATTCAGACTGCCAAATTTGCAAAAATTTCCCCAAGTCTGCCCTAGAAAAAAGGTTAGGTAGACTTAGTAATAAGGAGGCCGAGAAATCCACTGACCCGGAAGGCCAGCCCGGTTCGGTTCCTACCGAACCAGAAGGAGTGCCTCTGACCAAGGTGATACTTCTTCGGACAAGAGGAGAGCCGATCCTGAGGGATCGGTTCCTACAAAAAGAAAACAAAAGGATAAATCGGCTCCAGAACTGCATGTTCTGACCGCCGAAGAAATAGCCAAAGCGATTCGGATTGTGGAATTGCTTCATCCAGTTCCAGCTGATCCGGCGCCTTCTGGCAGGGATTTGGTTCGGTCGGTTCCCCGGTTCAGGATTATTCCCCTGAAGATTTTTACGAACCGGAGTTTGATGAGGAGGGGAATTTTGAAGAGGATGATTATGATGGTGAAAGTCTGGATGTGCCTGTGGAACTGGACATCTCCCCAGACAGGCCTTCTGGTGTTTCCCCTCCTAGGCTTTCTGAGTCCCCTTCCCACTTTCTGTTCTATAGAAAAGTGGCTCAAACCCTCCAGCTTCCTATTGAGGAGGCTGTAGAGGATCAAGAGGAGCCTGACTACATAGAGATGATGGACATCCCAGAGTCTAAGAGACTGTCTACTCCACTTCATAGGTCATTTGGGAAACAGACACAAAAAAATTCTTAGGTCTCCCAACTTTGTACCTGGTTTCTGCTGACAAGAGAATGGACAAGAGGTACACCTTGTCAGGCTCAGATATGGAATTTCTTTATCAGCAATGCAGCCATGTTGGGGTAGTGCAGGCTGCTGCCTGTGACAAGGCAAACATCCCCTTGGCTTCACACCCCCCAGACAAAGATTCCAGGAAGATAGATGCCATGGCAAAGAAACAGTACTTGGCATCATATTTGGAACTCAGGCAGGCTAACTATATGGCCAATACAGCCAGGTACCAGAAGTCCAGGTGGGACACTGTACTGGCACTGGCTAAATAGGCCTCCCCCCCCAGCTAGCCAAGGAGCTGGAGGAGGTGGCTGCTGATGGGATTGGGGCATCAAAGGTGCAATTTCATGCTGCTGCGGACTCCAATGATGTGTCATCAAAAGTCATGGCTACATCTGTGGCTTTTCGGAGAATGGTTGGCTCAGATGTACTAGCCTTTCGCAGGACACCCAGGCTAAGGCCATGGATTTCCCTGTAAGGGGTAATTCTCTGGGGAGCAGACAGAGAATTACATGAAGAAAATGGATGAGTACAGGACCACTTATAGGAGTGCCCAGGCCAAGGAGAGGCAGGCAACTCCTCAAAGGCAGCAAGCTAGGGGCAGGGGCAGGCTTTTTCATAGGCCTTTTTACCAAGCACAGGCCTCTTCTCCCTTTTCACAGAGGGGGTTCTTCAGAGGGAGAGGCAGAAGGGGGATGAGCAGGGCTACATCCACTCTTCAGTCTAAGGCCCCTGCCAAGCAGACACCCTGATTGGCCTGCCCGGGTCGACTCTCCTATACCAGTAGGGGGCAGGCTGACTTACTTCATCCAGGACTGGATGTCTGTTACATCAGACAAGTGGGTCCTGGAGGTTGTAAGCCAGGGGTTGGTTCTCAGTTTCAAAAATTTTCCGAAACTGAGACCCAGATCCTTTCCACCTGCAACTACTTCAGAAACCCTTGCTCTAGAGGCAGAGGTTTCATCCCTACTGGCCTTTAAGGCCATAGAGAGAGTTCCTACTCCATACAGGGGCAAAGGTCTGTACTCCAGGTACTTCCTTACCCCAAAAAAGACAGGGTAGTGGTGACCCATCCTAGATCTAAGATACCTAAACAAGCACCTAATAAAGCCAAAATTCAGAATGGTGACTCTGGGAACCATTCTTCCCTCTCTGAGGCCAGGGGATTGGCTAGCCTTACTGGACCTCAAGGATGCCTATTTTCACATTCCCATCAGGTGCTCCCACAGAAAGTACCTCAGGTTTGAATTGCCTTCAGGCCATTATCAGTTCAGAGCAATGCCCTTCGGTCTAACCTCAGCTACAAGGGTGTTTACAAAGTGCCTAGCAGTAGTGGTGGCCTTTTTAAGAAGGAAAAGGATTTCTATTTTTCCATACCTGGACGATTGGCTTCTTGTGGGCCAGTCTCCAGACCAAGTCAAGTCAGATCTGCAGGTCACCCAGCAAGTTCTCACTTCCCTGGAGTTCCTTCTCAATCTTCCCAAGTCGGTTCCCGAACCAGTACAGCTCCTCACTTTTATAGGAGCAGAGCTGGACACCCTCAAGGCAAGAGCCTTCCTTCCTTTGGAAAGGGCAAAAGCCATCTTTTAGCTGGCCTCTTCCTTTCTCCCTCTGGTTTCTTGAC
Source organism: Neoceratodus forsteri (assembly GCA_016271365.2). NCBI lineage: Eukaryota > Metazoa > Chordata > Ceratodontiformes > Ceratodontidae > Neoceratodus > Neoceratodus forsteri. Next base: position 659,453,845 of record CM028131.1, on the reverse strand, counting down.
CAGCAAGGCATTTTCTGCAGTTTCTGGGCCACATGGCAGCTTCCACAGCAGTGGTCCAAGGGGCCAGGTTTCAGATGAGGGACATTCAGTTCCATCTGAGAAATTTTTGGTCCCAAAGGAAAGATCCTCTTACCAAGCTAGTTCCTGTTACTGAGACCTTAATTCAGGCCCTTCAGTGGTGGCAGGACCTGGACAATCTGAGGCAAGGTGTTCCATTTGTCTCTCAGACTCACTCTGTGGTTCTTACCACAGATGCTTCCCTTTTGGGGTGGGGAGCCCATCTGGGGGCTCTCACAGCCCAGGGACTGTGGTCTCCTCGGGAATCCCTTCTTCACATCAACCTCTTGGTGCTCAGGGCTGTACTTCTTGCCCTACAAGCTTTCTCTCAGTCAATACAGAACAAGGTGGTTCAGGTCAGGATGGACAACACTACCACCATGTGGTATATCAACAAGCAGGGAGGCACTCGGTCCATGGCCTTGTGCACAGAGGCCATGAAAGTATGGTCCCTGGCTTTTTCCCTGCAGACCTCTCTAATAGCGGTCCACCTCCCAGGAAAGGACAATGTGATAGCAGATGCGTTGAGCAGGATTTCCCAGGGCCATCACGAATGGTCTCTGGATCCTTTGGTGTTGAAGGTGATCTTCTCAAGGTGGGGCACTCCAGAGACAGATCTCTTTGCAGCCCCAAACAATCACCAACTTCCTCTGTTTTGTTGCAGACCCCCAATCTTGGGCTCAGTCCCTCTGGATGCTCTGATTTTGAACTGGGAAAGAAGTTTCTTTATGCCTTCCCTCCTTTTCCTCTATTGTTCAAGGTTCTAGTCAAGGCAAGGTTACAACCATGCAAAGTGATTCTGATTGCTCCAGACTGGGCCAGGCAGCCTTGGTACCCCCTGTTGCTGTCCTTAGCAGTGCATCTTCCCCTGTCTCTTCCCAGGAATTACAATCTGCTAACCTCCTCTCAGGGGATGATTTGTTACCCCAGTCTCCAGTCACTCAATCTCAAGGCATGGCTCTTGAAGACTTAGAGTATGCAGATTTATATCTGTCCCAAGGGGTTCTGGATATCCTCAAGGCTTCTCGAAAACCTGCCACAAGAAAAACCTACACCTCCAAATGGAAAAGGTTCAGTATTTGGTGTTCCAAGAAACACATTTCCCCAGACACTGCTGAATTGTCTACAGTTCTGGATTGCATGGTTTACCTTAATGGCCTAGGCCTCAAACCAGCTACTCTCAGATTTCATTTGACAGCTATTTCTGCTTTCCTTTAGTGGGGAAATCTTCCTCTCTGTCTTCTCAACCTGTATTCTGTAAATTTTTCAAAGGATTGCTTCATACAAATCCTCCTTTTAGGGATCCTGCTCCTGTCTGGGATTTGAATATTTGTATTGCTCAGCTGATGCAACCCCCTTTGAGCCTGTGTCCTCAGCAGAGCTCAAGTACTTGACTTGGAAAACTGTGTTTTTGGTTGCTGTTACTTCTGCCAGACATATCAGTGAATTGCAAGCCCTGTCAGTGGAGCCTGACTTCATTTCTTTCCATAGAGATAAGGTGGTCCTTAGAGCCAATAGAAGGTTCCTATCTAATGTGGTTTCTGATTTCCACTTAAACCAATCCATGTCTCTTCCTGTGTTCTTCACTGATCACACCTCCTCAGGGGAATGGAGGCTACACAGTTTAGATGTTAAAAGGGCCCTTAGTTACTACATAGAATGTACAAAGGGTCACAGGTTTGACTCCCTCCAGTTCCTCACTTATGGGGAAGTAGGTAAGGGAAAACCTGCCACCAAGAGAACCATTGCCAGGTGGATTGTGTCCTGTATTCAATTCTGCTATGAAAAAATGGAAAAAACTGCACCCTCAGGCCTGAGGGTTCATTTCATTAGAGGTACAGCTGCATCCGTAGCTGCAGCTAGGGATATCCCCTTGTTAGAAATCTGTGAAGCAGCCACCTGGAAAACAGTTCATACTTTCATCAAGCATTACTCTCTGGATATCCAGGCTAGGAGTGATGCTAGGTTTGGCACAGCAGTACTTCAGAGCCTATTCCCAAAGTAGGTTCTGTCCCTCCTCCTTGGAGGTACTGCTTGGTAGTCTGCAAACTGTCAGAATACAGCAAGGCTTCATGTTGTTTGAAGAAAAAATCACTCACCTTAGTAATTGTGCTTCTTCTAATGGAGTCTTGCCGTATTCTGACCTCCCTCCCTGCCTCCCCTCTCAGAACCTGTTTTGGGAAGTGGGTGGGCAGGTACAGTGTTGCATCCCAGGGGTGTCTTTAGCCCGCTCCTTTTGTGTTGGATGCTTTGTATTTGTTTAATTAAGAGTTTTTAGTTCTTATTACCTGGTTTTTGTTCTTTGGGTTTCCTGACTTAAGTCTTTTAGGGAATCCAAAGTCTTTGTTGCCAGTTGGCTACTAGGCATTTTACAATTTCCACATTATATAGTCAGTGAGTTTAGCTCATAAGAATCTGATGGTTTGGTTTCAAAAGGACACAGACATAATTTTCAACTGAGCTCGAGCCTAGTGTTCTATGCCTGGCATAGAATTTTAACCCTTCACTCTCCGGGGCAGTTCAAGAGCTGGAGCTAACTGCAAATTGTCAGAATACAGCAAGACTCCAATAGAAGAAACACAATTACTAAGGTGAGTAATTTTTTCTTCTTGTTCATTTGACAAATAGTCCTCCACAAAAGGAGGAGGTGACCAGGGTGGCATGGTATCCCTGTCACTATGGAATCTTTTAGGTGGAGGAGGAGATTGGGGAGGATCACTCAGCTCACCTGGGTTAGAGGGCCGAGAGTAACGCATGGCATGCAAGACCTGTTGGACTACATTGGTGATGTCCCATTCTTGGGATGAAGGGCGGGTGAGAAGAGGGGCATGTTGAGAAACAAGAGGGGTAATAGAGGGAATGGGATGCGTAGTTTGAACTGGTCATGCCCCTGGGTGGTAAAGACCAGGGTCCCAATCTCTGTCTGCCTGACCCCTATAAGAAGCCACCTGTGAAAGCGGAGGGGCAGTTAGTAAGTCATAAGCCATATGTTTTCCCTGAGTAATGCAGGGTCTCATTGATGGGCCCACAGGGGAAAAGGAGTTATTTTCATTTAAATTGTCAGATGCCGTCAATGGGAGAGGAGCCCCCATCGAGGGAGCAGCTGTATATTTAGCTGCATGTAAAGCGCTGGAAAGTGTCATCGACGAGAGGGTATAAGCATCCGTCGATGGTGCAGTTACAATTTGAACTGCATTTCAATGTGCTTACGCAACTAGATATGTGATAATGCTTGAGTAACTTGATTACATTTGTGGCTTTCCGCCTCTATATCCGTGGGATATACCACCCCGTAGGGGTATGACGCAAGGAACCCTAGAGGAGGGTTCCCCCCCCTACAGGTACCAGAAGTGAATGCGTTGGCTAAAGGTAGGTTAGGAAGAAGCCCAAAAAGAATGCCCAAAGATATCGAATGTCAAAGAGGTGAGGATGATGGATAAATTCTATGGAGAGAAGGGCTAACTTCCTAAGGAGAGAGGGGAACTCCGAGCCACCATCTACCTCCGTCCAACAGCGGAACCTAACTAACGAGAAGAAAATCACTAATTCTAACTAACATTATGACCATTGGCATGGAGGAGAGGAAAAACCCCCTTTGAGGAGGAAACCTCTGGGGATCCATGGCCTAGGTCGCCTTCCCTCCAGGCTGATGACGTTTGAATTGAGGTTATATATTTTTAAAAGAAAGGGTTTGGTAACTAGGGGGATACGAGTAGTGAGGATGATGATGAATACTGAAGATCCTAAAAGGAAGTACGAATCGAGGATGGAACATGAGGCTGCATGCAGATCGAATGCGAACTTGAGGCAAGATTAATATTGATGGTGATGAACCCTGCAGGAGGTCGGCGGGTCGATGAGGTAGCATAAGGTTGATAATAGGTATGACTGATTGAGTGATGTGAGGAAGTCAAAACTGAGGTTGATGAGGCATGATTATGTGATGTGAACAATTAGATCCTGTTGTTATGATCAAAGAGTAGCATCAGAGTCAATGATGGAATGCTCGAGGGAATGATAAAACTAGATAAACCTTGTTAGAAATAAGGAGGGTATGCTCGAGTAGTCACTGTGAGATAGTAGATCTAGAAGCAAGGATAAGAGGGAGTAAATCCATTTATGAGTCAGAGCAGCAAGGGGTATCCAGATGTGCTCATGGGGATATTCCAGATGAGTCAATGAGGAGACCAATAATATTGTAAACTGGCTTGATGGAGCAATGCGATTGATAGAGCTATGCAAGTGAGCAGACACTGAGGATGAAGTGGCATTCTTGATTATGCGATGTAAACAATTAGACCCTTAATGATTAGACCCGGAGGTTGTAGTCGATGAGGTAGAACGGTATTGAATAATAGGAATGTTAGAGTAAGCGATGTAAATGGATGAGCTTTGAAGTAATGCTGAGTGAAAGATGACTGGATTCATGAACTCGATATGACTGGAGTTATGAACTCGATGCATTCGGCAGGAGGGCTGCAGCTGATAGGTGGCATAGGAATTATGATAGATATGCCCAAAAAGAATGTCGAGAGCAGGCCAAGAGTGAAGGGAATCTTGGGTAGCTGGAAGTGAACTGGAAGAGGAGGAGATGGGAAAGCACTGAAAATGAACTGGCACGAAGGAAGTACAGCCATTAGGCGCCTTGAAAGGAGGTAGAGTCTGAGGCCAAAAAGGGAGATCTGGAACCAGAGGCAACTCAGGTGAAGTGATCGAGGATCAAGACTGGATGAAGTACGATGAGGAATGAGCAAAATTGGATGAAGTATGATGACTAGTGAAGCGAAGAGTGGAGGGAAGCTTATGATGTCTGAATCCTGAAGAGTAGGTATGAAACAAGAAGAAGAGACGGGAATGAACAGGAACAGAACTTGAACGATGGCATCAGGCATCAAGGAGCAAGACAAGCAATGAAACTCCTCAAAATGAGACAGACATCAAGGCCGAGAAAGTGCATCAGAAACCAGAGGATCTGCGAACCAGAGGGCAAGCACGTGACGGCGATCATGGGGAGACAAATCTGATGAAGTACGATGAGGAGGGAAGCCATGAGTGGAAAGAATCCACAACAGGCAGGACGAGAATAAGCGCTAGGCTGAGGAAGGGAACTGGAGCAGATGAGGTACGATGAGGGATTGACGCCATGAAGGCAGGTACTGGAAAGTGAGGCATGAAATGACTAAGGATGGTAGGGAGGTCAATAGGGTAGCATGGGACCCAGCCGATGCAGGAGAAGAACTGCACTGAGGTGAGTCGGAAGTAGGCAGTACACAATCCAGGATAGGCACGGTCAAATGGAGCAACGGAACAGTGCAGACTTGGCAGCAAAACATGCGAAGGCACACTTGGAGAGGGATTGAATGAGATGAGCAGGTTGAGGCCAGGCATCACGGAGCTGAGGGGCTAAGGAGACACAGGATCTCAGATGAAGGAATCAATGATGGATGACACGTATCAAGTAGACTCCGTGAAGGAGGAAGGCTGCGTAACGGGGTGGAAGGGCAAACTGGATAAGGAGGCACCGAGGGCTGGAATGAATGAAGGTCGGATGGAGGCTGCCATGGATCGCCCAAGGACATGAACAGCAGCACAAACAAATAGAGGAATCATGGCATGAGGCGATAGAAGCCATGACCAGATGGAATCTTGGACATCAGAGATTGACGAGAGCACTGAGGAGAGGGAGCAGCACGAGGGCATGCTGAAGCAGGAGTAGGTGATGGGGAAAGTGAGGTAGGAAAAACGAAGTGCAAATGCAGTGGAATTAGATGAGCACTGGATGATCGAGCCAAGGGGCCGAAGAGGGAACGAGAGCCATACAAAATACTGGAGGTATGCAAAGTATTGAACCTAGGAAAGAGAAGGGTGAGGAGAAACAGGGGCAAAAGGTCTGAGTACTATGAGGAACAGACAGGGGAAGCATCATACCTGTTGAAGCTGGAGAATGCGAGCAGAACTACAGGGCATATCCTCAGAGCGGGGGGGGGAGAAAAGGTGAAACGTCAGAAAGCACCAAGATATGCAGAAGGCAATAATCAGCATGTGTCTTCTAGGTGAGAGACAGGAAACTAAAGGGTTAGACCTACATTACAGAATTTAAACAGACTCCCAAGGGAGACCAGTACCGAAGATAACACTGAAGGATGCAGCCGGTAGCATTCAGTGTCTAGCGTTACAGGATGAGAAGGTAGCTAATGGGGATGGAAATAGGGGCAGCATCCAAAAGCTGGCAAGCTGCACAGATGAAAGCTCAGATGCAGCTGCTGTTGAAGACCAAGGATTCAAAACAATTCGATCCGGGAGTAGGCATGCTGGCAAGCTGGGGGGGTTGCAGAGCCACGCAATGGCCGGAAGAGCCGGGGCACCATGAAACCTGAAGCAGGGAGCATAAGATCAATTGAGAGGTACGCCTGATTGAGCAAGGTGAGGAAGTAGACACTGAGGCCGATAAGGCATGAACATACGATATAAGTGAGTAGATCTGGATGTGTGGGCAATGAGAGATCAGAGGATTCAATAGAGTGATGCAAGTAATGAGGCTGCTCGAAAGGAGATACACTCCGAGGCCAAGAAGGCAAGTCTGGGACCAGAGGGTATGCGAACTAGAGGGGTGATACGCTTGATAGAGCAATGGGACCAAGTAGACATCTCAAAAGGAGGCAGAGCCGAAAATGAATACAGTGATGTGATGAAGTAGGCTCCTCAAAATGAGGTAGATTTGGAAATGAATGCGAAATAAACTTGAATGATAGTGGATAGCCTCCGGCCAGCTCGTAGCAAGGGGCGACGGACAGGAAGGCATGGCCAGGAATGGAGACAGAGTTGAATCAAGGAGACGGATACTGCAGGCTAGAGGGAGGCAGCCAAGGCATATCTACGGAGTGACTGAAAGAGATGAGCAGGGTGAGGCAAGATATGGTGGAATGTGAGCAAATCGGACGATAAGGAGTGAAACAATGACTGGAGTAAATCTGTAATGGCTAGTGACAGAATGTATCAGGAAGGGAGGCTCGATGAGATAAGAAATTGGTAATGAGGACCATAGTCAGGAACCTGATACATGGGCAGGAGGACCTCGGATCAATGAGGTGGCATGAGAGGTGAAAATATCAAATGCAGGTCAGACAGAGTTGGTGGGGATGAGAAAAGGCACCAGGATGAGGAAGGAAAAAACAGGCATGCAAAAGATGGAATTGGTTGCAGAGACAGGCACTAAATTCAATGGAGATAGGAGGCCAGACTGAGAGAACGATGCCGTAGCACCATCTAGCAGCGAAAAGAGGGAGCACAACAGGCACGGGGTACAAACTAAGGCACAGCAAGGAAGCACGAATAGGTTTTTTTTTTTTTATTAGCTAGAGTAACAAATATTCATTGGTGTCCTTGAGTCTATTATAACCCCTCTATCTGCAGTCGCTTTACCCGGTGTCAATTACTGCATTGGGAACTGAAGAAGTCTGGCTGAATCTTAGAAGCTGAACCAAGGTCAAATGTTCTGAATTGAAGCCAAATGTAATTTGGCAATGGCCCACCTCTTTCACCCTCAGCTCAGTTTACTTATTGTAGTAATAGTCTGCTGAGACACTGTAAATGATATAAAAAACACAGAATTGAAATAGTAATATAGACAACATAATTGCATTGAAGGAAAAAAGCAGACGTGCTCTAGTTCTCTCACTTCTGTGAGTTTTAGAAAATGAGGCAAACCAGGCTGTAATTAATGCAAAGATATTTAGACATTCCATGAGCTCAGCAGTACTAGATATGCAAACACTGGACAGCCAGGAACATAACTTGAATTGCGGTTCAATGGCACGGAAAGACAACGGTAGCACGGACGGTGCAGACACAAAGAGCGGGAGTAGACTGGGATGCAAAACAGGATGGAGCCCTGAGGGATGCCTCAGAAGGCAAAAGGTTGGAGCCGAGCTGGGCGGGGGACAACACTCTCCAGAAGTGCCAGCACAGAATGGAGCTACTATAGGGAAAGGAATGCCCCAACGAAAAGAAACTGGATGGAAGACGGGCAGAGAAGCAGTAGGCAGAAGGGAGAGAGAGAAGTGGGTAGAGGGGGGGCAGAGAGCGTGGCGAAGCCGACGGCAAGAAAGGAGGAGTAAAGTAAGAGAGGAAGGGGGTGAAGGCAGGAGAATGAGCACGAACCACGGGAACAGGCACTGACAGCAGGAGAAGGCGACAATTTATTGGAAATGCGAGGGAGCAGAGGTAGAGAGCCGCCGCGGAAGCGGCAACAAAACGAGGGGTGGCAGTAAAAAACGAGCATAGCAGAGGCGAGGAAACGCAGAGAGCCAACAAGCCACGGCACTCCTGAGGACAAAACGCTCAAAACAAATCCAAAGTGAAATCCAAAACAGAAGCAGGCTCCGTAGATTTCGATAGAAGGAGAGGCAGAAAGCAGTGCAGCAAGGAGGGAGGGCTGAGACATTGGACAGCCAACGGAGCCTCCAGCAACAATGAAAATGAATCTAATGAAAACAAGTCATTGGAGAGACCAGGATGAGTGATGTTTTGAGGTCGATAGGGGAGTGACATTGTTGCTCCGCCGATTTAACATCGGGCTTAAAGTCCTCCCATTAAAGCGCTGGAAAGCACCATCAACGAGAGGGTATAAGCCCCCGTCAACGAAGAAGTGGTTGGAGGACACGCAGTCGACAGAAGGACACCTGAAACAGTAGCCATTGATGGGCAACGAGGCAGGGAGTGTGAGGAGGGTTTCTCCTTCTCCTTTTTCTGTCTGGAACTAGAACCAGTAGAGGGGGAGCCCTTGGTACGAGCCCCCTGATTCTCCAAGAGAGACATTTTCTGCTCCATCAAAAGATGTTGAATTTCAAGCAACCATCATCAACGAGTTGCCTGATTAAATTCCTGACATAAACTGTAGGAATTGGTGTCATGTGTGGGTCCCAGACACCTTACACACAGTGTGTGGTTGTCAAAGTGGTATATCTTCCTACTGCAATGGCAGGAACGAAATGATGCTTGCTTGTTTGAAGAATCTGTAGACACTCATCTTAATTCCAAATTTCTCGTCGATGACTGCTACACAGAAGTTGCACTATCTGCTGCACGAGCTCAAGACGGTGGGAAAATGAATTGAGGATACCAGGGGCTGCCCATATTTATATAGGAAACAGGAAGCTGATGTCATGTGTGGGCGGTCCCTGGTGAAAAACTGCTAGAAGAGCTGCCGTGAGTCACAGTGACCTCTGCTGGTAACCCAAAAGTATTGCCTACTGCAAGAGACCACTCCGCGGATTATCTATGGTGACAGATGAGTAACCCTCATATCTTCCTGGACCAGATCTTCACCATTGATTCACACTGATGGGTTCTGAGCTAGAGGCGCTAAGCCCCGCGGAAACCAGAACTTTTCAAAAGTGCTGGTGCCGAGGTAGGCTGTGCGCATGCGCGGCACTGTGAGACTAGCTTGTGCTACATTGCTTACCTCGGCAACAGCCCTCAACCGCCTTGGTTCCTTTTTTCCCACCATCCAGTGCGCTTCAGTGATGATGTTGCTCGCCTGCTGGGAGTCAGATCTTCACGTCTATATGACACAGCATTCAGTTTGTTCCATTTCAAGAATTTTTAGCTAGTGTTTGTTATTTTTAGACCAGTTTAGCTTAAAAAAAAAATGATGTCAGTTTCTCTCAGCCTTACCGAACAACGGCCTAAGACCATGGACGGCAGTGGTGATGGTAAGGATCTTCTTCAGGAATGCTGCTCTGGAAGCGGGGCCAAGTCTGGTCCACTTCCCTTGCCAAGAGAGGGTTCTGACGATGGGCGGTCCTGTGTTCAGGGGACAGCAGCCCTCCCATAAACACAAAAAGAAGCGGGCCCATTCTCTTCCTTTCAGAAGTGAAAGAAATGGTACTACTCGAGGCTGCCCTCTGGTAGGTCTGCCACAAGGTCTTCAAGGTCTGGGAGCAGGAGGCCTTCCCCGGCAAAGCCAGTATCCCTGGCAACTCCTGCCCATGGTTGTTTTAGGTCTTGGGGCCCAGAGCCCCTCACTGTCCTGTTGTGGGGATTCTGGTGGGCAGTTTTACCACTGGGCAGCTCTTATGGAGCAGTGGATACAGTATCTGGCACAGTTAGCCCCTTTCTGCAGAACCGGTTCCCAGAGATGCTATCAGGACAGTCTAGCCAGGTAGAGCATTTGGCTCCGTCAACGGATCCTTTTTTTTTCAACTTTTTATTTACAGGTTTTATGTCAAATATAGTCATTAAACATACTGGGTAATGCAGTACATCAAGTGTCATTCAGAAAAGGTGATATACAGATAGGTGAGACATTTACCACATTTAATACAAGATACAGGGGGAATTTCCTGTTTTTGAAAGAAAAACAAATCGATTATTTCACACACAGATTGTCACTTAAAGCCACGCTATCAATGCTATGACTAATTCTATCCATTAGGTAGACAAAAAGATAATATTCCAGCCTTTTAAGCCTTTGTAGAAGTTTCTCAAGAACTGTTAACTCCAGTATCTCTCACAGCGTATCCCCAACAGACATCCATTATCCATCCTAACGAGTACGATTTAGCAATCACATTCCCTCCTGTTTATGCACCAGATTACTTCAGACCTATTTAAACAAGAATTTGTCAATACTGAATGTTGCTTGCTTGTATGTGCTGTGTAGGTATTTGGAAGTCAGTGGAGTGCAAATATTGAAAATTTGCAAACTTACGAGCGTGCGTAGGTACTGTGCAAAGCACGCTCGTGAAACAGTCATTTTTAGGAAGTTTGTGACCAAATTTTCAACATAGTAATTTTAAGACCTCTGCTCATGAACAGTGTCACTGTGATTTTCTTAATGTGTCCCATACATTGATTTCGCACACCGACTGTGCCATTGTGCACTAGATAGGCGGAAACACGTTGTGGGCGAGATGTGAAAAATGACAGCTATACTGCTCATAAGGAGGTGTGGTAAAATGGCAATGTTGGAAATCTGGAGTGAAAATATTGAAAATTCGCGAACTTACGAGCGTGCGTAGGAAGTGCGCAACGCAGGCTCGTAAAACAGTCATTTTTAGGAATTTTTCACCAAATTTTCAACATAGCCATTTTAAGACCTCTGCCCATGAACAGTGTCACTGTGATTTTCTTAATGTGTCCCATACAGTGATTTTGCACACCGACTGCACCATTGTGCGCTAGATGGGCGGAAACACGTTTTGGGTGAGATGTGAAAAATGACAGCTGTACTGCTCATAAGGAGGTGTGGTAAAAAGTCAATGTTGAAAATCTGGAGTGAAAATATTGAAAATTTGCGAACGTACGAGTGTGCGTAGAAACTGCGCAACGCAGGCTCATAAAACAGTCATTTTTAGGAATTTTTCCACCAAATTTTCAACATAGGCTTTTTGAGAGCCCACCTTATGAACACTGGCAGTGTCGTTTCGTTAAATCGATGCAGAAAGGTGATTTCGAGCAGTGACTGCGAAATCACCCTTCGGGCTGATTAACGCCATGACAGTGCAAGAATTCATGAGGAGGGGTCCCAAAAATCCCATGTGGAAAATTTGGTGCAAAAATTCCAAAAAATGCCTGAGATATGCAACAAAGTTGAAAAAACCCTATCTATCCCATTATACAGCTTACCGGCATTTCTTCAGTTTGTGGTCGGCTTTGAAGAGTGCAGACGCCTTCCTGGTCCACCGATGATTGTTGCGCCGAGTCCGGAGGTGTATGGGGTGGGGGTGTGGGGAGGCAGGGTGCATAGTGGGTGGGTGGGTGTGGGTGTGTGGGGGCAGGGAGACTGCGAGGGACCGTTTTTATTTACAGGGTTTTGTTTTAAAAGACGACGGGGACGCTTGCCACGCTGGGTGGGCTCTCAGCGTGGCAGCTGGAAAACTGTTTGGGGGCTGGAGCCCGGGATTGGGCACCCCATCGGCCATAACAGCTTTGCCACGCTGGGGTGGGCCCCCAGCGTGGGGCACCGTACTGGGATAGTGGAGCCGATGGGGGATTGGGCACCCCTGGCCGGCTATACACGAGTTGCCATGCTGGGGTGGCACCCATCATGGCATGTGCAACTCTGTTTGTGAGGGGAGGAGTGCAGCACAGCCGACGGGGGATTGGGCACCCCCGTCGGCTATACAGTGTGGGGGGGGGCAAGCACAGCAGTGTGTGTGTGTGTGTGTGTAGGAGGAGCGTGCATGAGCAGGCGATATCTTATTGCTGCTCACTGAAGCGTAGCTCCCCCTGTCAACTGTACTCCACTGCATTTTGGAGCTGTCATAGACAGCTCCAGCAGGCATTGGAGAACTGGGGCCGCGCCTGCAAACACACTGACTGAATTGGATGAGGGCTGCCACACCTCCGAAAACTCGGATGATGGCACTATGTTTCTTGCACATATGTGCAAGCAACATAAAAAGGTGAGGTACAGAACTCTATACAGGCTTATTTTGTCCAAATGTCCAAATTATTGTCCAGCATATAAGTGTATGGATGGTTACCAGTGACTGGAGGCCAGAGAACAAACAACATTTCCCCTCCAGCTGCTCCTGTTTCAATTAAACTAACCCTACACTCATGTTGTAATTTAACTGGTCTTAAGTAGACTTCCCTCCAACTACAACTTTCTCTACTCAATGTATGTCTACCTCTGTCTGTAATCACTCACAAAATGTTGTAGTACTTTGATTATTGTTCTATTTTGTACCATGTATGTAAAAAAATATATTTTTGATGTAAATCTCATGTTGCAATTGGGTCTCGGCCCCCAGGTCGCATCTGGAATCGAGCATGTTGCTCAGTATGCCTTCCTGGTAGAACTCGTAAATAAATAAACGAAACTAAAAGAAAAAGTCCATACGAACACTGTCCAAAGAAATACATTAATGCTGTTCGTAGAGTCTCAGTGGTGGAGGAGATTAGAAATTAGGTCCTCTTGTTACAGTTACAAAGAGGAATAAGTAATGAAAGTCACTTACTAGGCACAAAATGTTTCAAGTGTCCTTTTGTTCAGAGTCTGAAGAGGGGTCACCCTCCCTGGCAGCCCTCTCAGCTTCAAGTTTATCAAGCAGCTTTGCAGCTTCTTTGGGGTCTGTGTAGATATAGGCCTTCTGACCCACCGTTACATGCAATCAGGCTGGCATCAGCATGCTATTTGGTACTTCTAAGTCCCACAGCCTTCTCCGGATCACATCAAAGCTTTTTCTCTTTTCTTCATGTTGCATACGACAAGTCTGGGAACATTAGGACCCTATTGCCATCCACCTCAACCCATCTATTCTGGGCCACCTGAAGTAGCCGATCTCTCACAGCCATAGACATGGTTACCATCATGATAGTGCACATTCCTGCAGAACGATCATTAGCCCACCTCAGGTTTACTCTACAGGCATGAACAATTAGGCCCTCTACATCCAGCTGGAAAGTTTCAGATACCCAGTTTGTCAGGTAGGCAGGGAGGTCATCCCCCTCGGCACCCTCCGGCATCCTGATTCAGACATTCACTGCTCGAGTCACATTCTCGAAGTGCTCCAATCTGGACTTCAGGAGGGTATGTTCTTTCACACAAGATGCTGCAGCTGCATGGGCCTTCTCTGACGATCACTTGGCGGCCTTCGCTGTGTCAACAATAGCGTCCAGCTTTTGTTCAACCACGACCAGCCTTTCATTATAGGCATCTACTTTTCTGTCCATTTGTTGCAGTTTTAGTTAAGGTGGTCATCGCTAGTTGTATTGATTCAAGCGTTGCTGGTCCAGGCCCCTCAAGACTGTTGTTATGCGGTTGTTGCTATGGAAGGCATAGATGGGGTTTTACAGGCCCCGCCACGAGATGTGAAAAAGTTTGCCTTTGAACCGCTGTTTTTTGGCCCATCTCTGGAAAAAAGTTCAAGAAGCAGTCTCCGCACCACTGGGAATCACGCTGGGTAATTGCACAGCCACAAAGTAAAGTATAAAACAGTGTTTGATATCAGTTTTTGGATGTCAGTAAGGGAGCTCACCGAGAGCACGTCCTCCCAGCTAGATAGCAAGCCACACACCCCCGTCAACGGATCTTGATCCCCTTTTTGGTGACCACACCACAGATGCCAGTTCCACTAGCCATACCCCCTCACAGTGTCACTGTGCTGGGACCGGCAAAGGCACCTTCTTCAGTCACTTCGGTGCTGGCTGAACCTTTGTCGCATGTGGTGACTGGGTCAGCAATGGGTTAAGGCCTCTTAGGGCCTGTCCTGATGCTGCACCTGACAATGTTGAGGGATTCCTGAGTGCCGGGCTCAGTCTCTGTGGTGGTGCCGGCTCCTTTGGGGCCAGTGCCAGCCCCTTTGGTGGTAGTGCTGGCACCAGCTCCTTTGGCGTCAGTACCAGGTCTGGTGCCGGCTCCTTCTGGGCCACTGCCGGGTCTGGTGCTAGTTCCTTCTGGGTTGGTGCCGCATGTCTTTCCGACCCCTAGAGTTGGGCTGGGTGTTCCTAGGTCCACTCCTCTTTCAGTTCCTCTTTCTGGAGAGGAGTTGGAGGAGGACATGTCTGACTCAGATCTCATTATGTCTGAGGACGGCGATGATAACTCCTTCTACAGTCTGGATAATCCTACTCTGGGCACTCCTCCTGTTCCTCAGGAGGATCTTTCTTTCCAGGCCTTTCTTCACAGTATGTGTGCAACCCTTACCCCTGAGACTTCTGCCTTAGAACCCAGGTAGATGGCTACATCTAGAGTGGCTTCATGTTCCCAATATTCTGGTCAATCTTACACCTCTTATCGCAGCTGCTTTGCAGACTGTCTCGAAAGCAGTGAGGGCCAGGCCTGCTCCCATTCCTTCTGTCTGTAAGCAGATAGACCATAAGTATACTGCTACTAAAGACAGACCTATTTTGGCTTCCCAGCTTATTGCTCATAAGATTGTCATTCTAGCTGAGAATGACAAAGCTGTCCTCCCCCAAGAGGTTATAGCACACCCCATCAATAAAGAGTCTCATAAGATTGATATGATGGGAAAAAGAGTCTTTGCTGCAGCTACCTTGAGTATGCGAATAGCTAGCTACCAGGGGCATTTCTCCTGGTACATGTATGCCCTTTGGACCCCTCTCTCAAGTCTCTTGCTGAGGCCTTGCCGGAGTTGGACACCAAGCATAAAATTCTTCAGTCTGTTACCCATGGTATAGAGTCCAACAGTCATCAGTTAATGGTGGTTATGGATGCATATGACACTGCTTCCCGCTCTACTGCTGCAGGTATCTGCATCAGGAGACACTCCTGGCTTCAGACCTTGAGTTTCTCCAATGATGCCCAACAGCAAGTCATTAATAGTGATATAAGTGAATTAGCTACTCAACAGGGTAGTAATATAAAAATTCCCAATTTTAAAAAAGCAGACTTTCATAAAATTAGACAGGCATTACTTTCGTGGGATTGGAAATCAGATTTTGCTGGGTTAATGTTGGACGAAATGTGAAACATCTTAGTGAATAAAATAAAAGAGACTGCAGATGTAAATATACCATATACAAGTAAAAATTCTAAATTGGGTGCTTCCCCTAAATGGATAACCTGTAAAATTAAAAGACAGATAAAAGAAAAACATAAACTGTATAGATTAGCAAAACTTGATACAAACCTAATGCCAAAGTATAAAGAACAGGTTAAATATGTTAAGAAATTAATAAAAGATGCCAAAACAAATTTTGAAATTAAATTAGCAACTAGAAGTAAAAATAACTACAAAGCATTTTATGCATATATAAATAACAAAAAAGGAAATAGACAAACAGTAGGTCCCTTTTAAGGATGACAGTGGCAGCTTATCAAATGATAAGGAAATGGTTGAGGTACAAAATCAATATTTTGCTACTGTGTTTAATCCCAAAGATACAGTAACAACTAATACTAAATATAATACAAAAAATGAAAAACTGATTAAAATTGACATAAAAGATGTGATGGATAGATTAAAGAGAGTTAAGACTAATAAATCCCCTGGGCCAGACAATATACATCCTTGACTGATTTATGAAATAGCAGAGGTAATAGCTTATCCATTAGCCTTTATTTTTCAAGAGTCATTGGATAGAGTAGAGGTTGTTGGTAAATGGAGGGAAGCTTATGTTGTCCCCATTTTTAAAAAGGGAAAGAAGGATTCCCCTGATAATTATAGACCAGTCAGTTTAACATCTGCACTTGGGAAAATTTTGGAAAGCATAATAAAAGATCATATCCAAGACCACAAAATTGTAAACAACCTTGTTGATCGTAGTCAACAGGGGTTTACAAAGTCACGATCATGTCAAACTAACTTGTTGAGTTTTTATGAAAAAGTTAGCAATGTTTTGGATCAGGGTAGATCAGTGGATGTAATCCAGTTAGATTATTCAAAAGCTTTAGATAAATTACCTCATGAAGAACTAATTAAATCCTTCTTGTACTAAATATAAATGGATCCTTGTAAATTGGATATCAGAATGGTTGGAGCATAGGAAGCAGAGGTGTGATTAATGTGCTGTTATCTGATTGGCTTTCTGTGACAAGTGGGGTCCTCAGGGCTCAGAGTTGGGCCCTGCCTGTTCAACATATATATATATATATATATATATATATATATATATATATATATCATCATTACAATATAATAAGGAAATGTATGGATAACCAAGTTTGCCGATGACTGTAGAGTGGGAGCAGTAATAGATTCACCTTCAGATTATATTGGACTTCAGGATGCGCTCAAATATATTAAGAAATGGACAGTAGATCATAAACTTAAACTAAATAAGGATAAATGTATTGTCCTACACATGGGCAAGAAGAATTTGGAATTTAATTACACTATCAATAACAAACAATTAAAACATGTGATACAGGAAAGGGATTTGGGTGTTATCATACAAAATGACCTTTTTTTACTGCTCATCGTGATCAAACTATAAAAAACGCTAATAGGGCCCTTAACTGTATATTGAGACATACAGTAAGTAGAAGCAAAGAGGTTGTGGTCCCACTGTATGGATCATTGGTTAGAACTCACTTGGAGTATTGTTCCCAGGTCTGGGCCCCTTACATTAAGGGTGAGATAGCGAGAGTGGAGAGAGTGCAACGAAGGGCTACCCGATCAATACTGGGAATTAAAAATATGACATATGAGAAAAGGTTGGACAATTTGGATCTGTATTCCTTGGCTTATAGAAGATGGAGGGGTGATATGATCTTAGTCTATAGATCATTTCAAGATATCACTCTCAGAGAAGATTTAGGACTTGAATTATTTGTTAGAAATTACAATACAAGAGCTCATTGTAGACAAATTAAACAACAAAAGTGGAAATCTCAAAAAAGGAAACAGTGGTTCAGTCAGAGGGTTGTTTCAAGGTGGAATTCTCTTCCCCATGATATAGTTAGTAGTCCAACTTTAGATATTTTTAAGATAAGATTGGATGATTATAGTAGAACCACATTTTTAGTTTATTAATTAGTTCACTTGATGATAAAATAAACTCTTGCAAGCAGACAAGGACGAAAGTCTATATATGCTTAGTGACAACTATGAAATGTTCCCTTTGATGGCTCTTATTTATTCGGCCAACAAGTGGAACAGTCCCTTGAGGTCTCTTAAAAGACTAGAACAGCCATTAAGACTGCTCGGCCTGCCACAGCTCACCCTCAAAGGGGGAAAGGCTGAGTTTTTTTCCGCAATAAGCAGTCCTTTCATGACAAAGGCAGAAGAGCCCAAGTCCTAGCCTCCTCAACAACAAAAGAAAGTGCAGCCGCTGACCCAGTGGCACTGAGGGTTGAAGCGCTGGATGCCACATCTCTTGCCACGCTGGCGACCTGGGTTCGGAAGCGAGCCCAGGCCATGGGGGGTTGGTAGAGGAGGGAGAGGATTGAGCATACGGAGGACAGCTCTCCTCTCCTGGGAGGGAGGGGGGTTCACGCTCGGTGCTTGACTGGCCTCTGGTGGAAGCCAGTGGCACGGCAAGTGCAGAGCAGACATGGAGGAATGAGGGAGTGACGATGCTGGCAGTGATGCCTTGGCATAGGGTGCATGCCACTCCCCCACAGAAAAATAGGAAAATGCCTGCAGTGTCCTGGAAGAAGGAGTGCCTGGAGCGTGCCTCCAATTTGCCCTTGCCTAGCCACTACCTCCAGTCTGACGATACGTGAGTATCGGGGTGCTTGACCGCCCCACCTCGGCCCCAACTGGGGGGAAGCCACAGCTACATTGGGACTGAGAGGTAGGCCTGGGTAAGGCGAGAGAGGCAGGAGGATGACTCCTTGGCAGTCCTGAAGGTTCGGGTCTGCAGGATGTAGGGGGCTAAAAGTGTGATTTCAAAAAAAAAAAAAGAAGGCACAGCTGAAGGCAAAGGCCCCAAAAGCACCTAGTGCCACCCTCTGAAGCTCCAGCCCTGGCTCTGCCTCAGCTGCCCAAGGCAGACCTTTCCTTTGGGGGGGGGGCTATTTGACTCAGTTTTAACATCTGTGGAAATCCATCACCACCGACAAGTGAGTTTTAAGGATCAACCGAGAGGGTTACTTACTGAATTTCTCAGAAATCCCACTGATCATCCACCCAAGAAGCAACCCCGGCCCCAGTCAGCTGCCATGTCAGACCTTCTCGCCTACCAGCATATTCCGGTCCATCCCAGCCACCACACATTTCTCCATTTAGTGGCCTTGGGCCAACGTTACCAATTTCTAGTCCTATCCTTTGCACCTCAAGTCTTTACAGAGTGCTTTGCAGTTCTCATGGCTCACCTTCGAAAACTTTGGTTTCGAGTTTTTCCCTATTTGGACAACTGGCTACTAGCTACTAGCCAGCCCATCCAAGCAGGGCACAGAACAAGCAGTGATCACAGCAGCTCAGTTTGTCACCTCTATGGGGGTTCTGCTAAATCTAGAGAAGTCACAGCTTCAACCCTCTCAGCAACTCCTCTTTATCATAGCCCTCCTAGACACCACCAAAGCGAGGGTCTTCCTCCTGGAAGACCGAAAGAAAGCCATCCTTCAGATGGCACATTTCATCATGGAGAACAAGTCCGTCAGAGCTCACTGCATGCAGCATATGCTAGACCTCATAGTCTCTTATCTTCACAGTACCTCTAGCATGTCTGCACATGAGGACAACTCAGTGGAGGCTCAGCATGCAGTGATCCCCAACAACACATCCTCAGTCTTACCCTATCAAAGGGATGAAGCCCCTGCTTCAATCACTTGCATGGTGGATGAAGGAGTACAATCTCCTCCAAGGTCTCCCCTTCTCACCTCCAGAGCCTCAGATAACCCTCACCACAGACACATCCTTGACGGGGTGGGGAGCCCATTGACAGGGCCACCACACTCAGGGGGTCTGGAGCCCTATGGAGTCCCAGCTCCACATTGATGTATTGGAGATGAGAGCAGTTCTGTCTGCCCTTTGGGACTTAGTGGACCCAGTCCATCACAAGGTAATCCTCCTGCAGACAGGCAATAAATCAGTCATGTACTACATCAACAAGCAGGGGGGAGCACACTCTTACCCTCTTTGCAGGGAAGCAATGAAAGTGTGGGAATGGTGTCTGGAACAGAATGTTCTGATCCAGGTGATTTACTTACCAGGAACTCAGAACAGTCTGGCAGATGAGCTCAGTTAGTCAGAAGCAGATCCTCACGAGTGGTCATTGGCACTAGACATCGTACAGTCACTCTTTGATGAGTGACGAACCCCAGAACTGGAACTTTTTGCATCCCCACTCAATGCCAAACTGCTTCAATTCTGCTAAAAAATTCAGGACATGGCATTTTCTGTCATGATGCATTCAGGCTGCGGTGGATAAATTGCTTTCTGTACACATTTGGTGCTGCTCAAGCTGGAGGCACACGGGGGAGAGATGATTCTCATTGCACCATGCTGGCCTCATCAGATAATGATTTCCTCTACTCAGCAACTTATCAGTTGCCCCTCTGAGGCCACTTCACCAGTAGACAGACCTTCTGACACAGGGGTACCTGATCCATCCCAGCCTGTACTCCCTTCATCTCCATGCCTGGCTCCCGAAGAGACGCAAGTAAGCAGGTACAAGGTGTCTCACAGTCTCTTAAATTCTCCTGACCACTCGAAAGCCCTCTACCAGAAAGACTTGCACGGCCAAATGGAGACGTTTTTCTGAGTGGTACTCCAAACCCCATATGGATCCATTCCGATGTCCACCGGATAAGGTTTTGGAGTATTTGCTGGACCTTTCTGATGCAGGAGTGCAATAATAATCAGTTAAGGTCCATTTATACACTATCTCAGCTTACCACAAGCCAGTTCAGAACCTCACCCTAGCTCAGCTACCCCTTTTTAAGAGGTTCTTGAAAGGTATTTTGCACACAAGGCCCCCAGTCAGGAAACCTGTCACTGCCTTGGACCTCAACCTTGTGTTGGATATAGTCACCTATAAGCCATTTGAATCCCTGCTGGCTACCTGTGACCTCAAATTCCTAACTTGGAAAACTGTTTTTTTTGGTAGCCATCGCCTCTACATACAGGGTTTCTGAAATACATGCTTTGGTCACAGACCCTCCATATACCATCTTCCATAGAGACAAGGTGGTTCTCCACACGCACCCCAAGTTTTTGCCTAAGGTGGTATCGGAGTTCCATTTGAACCAGCCTATGGTGTTGCCAACATACTTTTCCCAACTTCCAGAATGAGGGGGAGCACACCCTTCACTCTCTAGATGTTAAAAGAGCCATCAGATTCTACCTCAATAGAATTAAGGACTTATGGCAATCTAAGCAGCTCTTCGTCTCCTTCAACCCCAACCTGCTGGGCCAGCAGGTTACAATCAAATGCATTTCCACATGGATAGTGGCTTGTCTCCGCCAGTGTATTTACATGGCGCGAGTCAAGTTGGAAAGCTTGGTTCGTGTCCACTCCACAAGAGCAGTTGCTACGTCGTTGGCAGAGATTTGCTCTCTTCCCATCGCTGATATCTGCAGAGCTGCCACCTGGAGCACAGTGCACACTTTTATTAAGCACTATGCCTTGGATGTCCATACCACGCAGTGTGCCTCTTTTGGCAGGACAATCCTCAATGAACTCCTATCATGAGTGAGCTCCAGCTCTTACCACCCTGCCTGGGGGGGGGGGGGACTTTGAGCTTGGTACTCAAACCCATCAGTGTGAATCAATGGTGAAGATACAGTGTAGGAAGATATGAAAATTACATACCGTAATTCTTGATCTTCTTGGACCATCTTCACCATTGATTAATACACCCACCCACTGTTCCCCGGGCTCACTCTTTCTGTTCGATGGTCTTCACCTTCCCTTGATCTGGGCTGTGAAGACACTGCTTTCTTGTTGTTGACCCTTCTTATACAGGTCGAAAAGGGCTATCCCATGCCATCTTAGGTTAGGTGTTTTACTTACGTTATGCTGCACCTCCTCAGTAAAAAAGGTACTGAGGCAGTTGAGGGCCGTTGCCAAGGTAAGCTATGCAGCGCAAGCTAGTCTCGCAGTGTCACGAATGCATGCAGCCTACCTTGGCACTGGCTCTCCTGAAAAATTCTGGCTCCCACAGGGTCCTAGCACTTCCGGCTCAGAACCCATCAGTGTGAATCAATAGTGAAGATGGTCTGGATTTTTTACCGGCTCACTTTGATCTTACTTTCAGGAGATGGTATTGTGCTGGTCTCTCACACCTGTATCAACTTTTTGACACTCTGGGGGTGGTTCAGTTTGCCCATTTACAAGCCACCTATCAACTGCCCAGTCAAGATAACCTTTGTTATTTACAAGTTCGAGCATTTTTATTGCAAAAGGGACCCCCATGTAATTCTCTCCCTAATCCCCCTCCCCAATAATTGAAGCTCCTTTGTGATGCTCTGTGTGGCCTGCTTTATCCACACCTAATAGGTTTAGCTTATAATGCCCTTAGGGAAACCTGGACTGAGAACACTCAGTCCATTCTAAACACTTGGAATGTGGAACTCTCGACTAATACAATTTCCGAGAAATGGCTTGAGCCCATCTCACCTTCGATGAGGGCATCGCAAGCTCCATATCGGAAAGAATTAATTTGGAAGAATCACATTTGATTTTTCCAAATGCCAGCTAAATTATTTAAATATTTACCACCATTTTTCAGAGCCTACTGGTGATTATGTGGGGAACCCCAGGCTAATTCTGTTTATATTTTTTGGTCATGCCCAAAACTTAGCTCTTACTGGCAAGGAATAGGTACCAGTTCGACCCTGTTAATTGCACAAGAGTTGACCCTAACCCCACACTTTGTGCTGTTACATACAGATGGCACTCTCATAGAAGTATGCTATATTTATATATTGCTGCCGCAAAAAAGGCAATTACCCGACTATGGCATAACCCGTTCTCCCCTACGCTTGCCCAATGGCAGAACATAGTAAATGAAATTTATTTTGTAGAACGATTAATAGCACAGCATCTCAACCGAACTAACTGCCTTGAATTACTATGGCGACCATGGGTTATTTTTTATCTCTCGGGAAGATGAGTCCTTTGTACCTTGATAGATTGCTATTTGATCTTCTTTTGCATTGCCTGGACAAAAAAATGGCTGGATAACAGGACGCAAAGGGTAATAGTAAACGGAGTTCACAGTGAAGAAAGGAGGGTAACTAGCAGGGTACCACAGGGTTCGGTACTGGGACTGGTCCTCTTTAATGTCTTTATAAGTGACATTGGAGAGCACCTGGAAGGAAAGGTGTGTCTCTTTGCAGATGACACAAAGATCTGCAACAGGGTTGATACACAAGGTGGGGTAGAAAGAATGAAAAGGGACTTGGCAAGGATGGAGGAATGGTCAAATATGTGGCAGCTCAAATTCAATGCAAAGAAGTGCAAGGTAATGCATCTGGGAAACAAAAACCCAGGGGAAGAGTACACAATGGGGGGTGAGTTAATAACAACAACAAAAATCGAAAGAGACCTAGGAGTAATTATATCAGATGACCTAAAGGTGGGCGAGCAATGTGAGAAGGCAGTAAGGAGGGCCGGGGGATATTGGGATGTATAGAGAGAGGCATCAACAATAGAAAACAGGAAGTTGTTATTCCTCTGTACAGACAGTTAGTGAGACCCCATCTGGAGTACTGTGTGCAGTTCTGGAGACCCAATGTCCGCAAAGATATAGACAGAGTGGAGACTGTTCAGAGGAGGGCAACCAAAATGGTGCAGGTTCTGCACCAGAAGACATACGAGGAGAGACTAAAGCAGCTTAATATGTATACCTTTGAGGAAAGGAGGGAGAAGGGGGACATGATAGACACTTTCAAATATCTCAAGGGAATTAACAAAGTACAAGAGTATCTTTCAGAAGAAGAAATGTGCAAGAACAAGGGGGCACAATTTGAAGATAGAGGGGGGGACAGCTCAGAGGTAATGTTAGAAAGTATTTTTTCACAGAGAGGGTTGTGGATTCATGGAACAGCCTTCCTGAGGAGGTTGTGGAGTCAGGAACAGTGGGAGAATTCAAGAATGCATGGGACAGGCATAAGGCAATTCTTGTGGGGGGTAGGAGGAAGTAAGCTGTTGATTAACTAGAATCTGCAGCTTATCCATCAGGTAGGGAAATGGGCAGACTAGGTGGGCCAAGCCGTCCTTATCTGCCGTCAAGTTCTATGTTTCTATATTACCAAAAGTTGGGTGCCCATCTGCCCACCCATATGTATACTAAGGCCCAGATATTCAGAGCAGTTGTGCATGGTGCAACTGAGTTGCGCCGGCGAAAGTGCGGTAGTGCGCCAAGCAGCCATATTCAGCAGGAGCTAGTGCGCAGTGCAAAATCCATTGCGCCAATGCACAACTATAATGAATGCAGATGCAAGAGAAGGCGGCGTTCTCATGAATATCCAGCACAGTGGCATATTCAACCGTGAATCCATGGCGCAAGTGTGGAGCAAATCGAAGTTGCTCTGAGCAGACTTGTTCCCAGTAAAACAGGCAGCCCTGTGAGCTATGTAGCATGGAGCTGCAGGCACCCACCAGATGGAGCCACGCCGTGGCTGTGGTGATGACGGTGACCACTGGCATGTTCATGCTCACCACGGGCACCAGCCAAGGACCAACAGGGGACACCACGGGCATCACCCCGGCGGCTGTAGCCTGCTGCCGCATACAGGTCCCCACGACTGTGCTGCCACATGCTGTGGAATGCAGCCATCACCCCAGCACACAGGCAGAGCATACAGCACCAATGTGAGAGAGCCACAGGGTGGCATGCATGCCTGGCGTAAATGGGGCCTGTGTCTGCACCCACATGGGCAGCTGCATGCCACCTGTCCCTGTGGGACTGGTGCATATCAACAGGAAGGGGTGCCCAAGCATCACCCGCCAGGTGGTGTGCAATGCCACGGGGCGCACATCGATGCCTGCACCACACACCTGGCACAGCCCTGCACTGTGCCACGGATGTGAATGTGGGGATGACCCCACAGGCCACCCAGTGGGTGTGTGTGGCATGGGAAGGGTGCGATGGACAGCGCAGTCCTAGGGATGGGGGTGGGCAGGGTGTGCATGGTGGTGTGGGCATTACGGACAGGCAAGAGGCGCAGCACAGAATAGCACAGGGCTAACCATGGCATGTCCACACAGGTGACAGCACATGCCTGCTGGGGCCCTGGCAGCATCTCCCTGGTCCATCCCACCCTGTAGTGCTGTCAGCCCCAAGTGTGCTGCTGTGACATCCACCACACCTGTCACAGTTGCAATATCGGGACATGGCCTGTGCTGTTCGGTGGCGCTCCTGTAGCGCAATGCATACAAATGAGGTTGTGCACAATGGTAATGATATGCTAATGCACCCCACTGCGCCATGCATTTGCTGATGAGCTCATTTGCATGCGGTGTCTGAATATCGGGATATTGCACCATGTGCAATGGTATTGCGCCGGGAGCAAGTGGCAGCACAATGGCCACACATGCATGTTGCTCGGACCTGCAGTGCGCATGTGCACTGCACTGCCATGGTGTCAATCGTGCAACCAGCGTGATGTAGCGGCACACTGCAAGCTGTGCAGGGCCAGCAACATGCACTCCATGCATACTGGTGTGTTCCCTATTGCACACATGCGTACTGTGGGTGGCCATGTTTCCTTGGGCCATCGCACTGTGCACCTGCCTTGGCCCTCACTATAGGTGTCCAGCTGCCAGTTTGGCCACCACCATGCCAGATGCTGTGCCGGCCTATGCAGCAGACCTTGCCTGTTATCTCGGGCATACTTGGGGGTAGTGGTGGCCCTGCAGGGCATGCTGGTGGTGGAGGAGGGTGAGGGATGGCATGCCGGACGGCTGGCCAGAGCCATCGCTAGGATTGCCCCTGTTCCCCTGTTACCCCTGTTGGGCCTTTCCCTACAGTCCCCCCCCACTGCACAGTTCCTATTCTCTGTTCACCTCCCACGCTGTCCCCACCCGTGCCCAGACCCTGCTGTTTCTGTACATGGTTGTTCCATACATATCTATTGTCTGGCATACCCGCCTGTGTCCGTGTCTGCTTTGCAGGTGGCATGTGGTGCCATGATGCAGTGGCCCAGTGTCCTTCCATGTTGCGGGCATGTGGGGGGCACGTGCCGTGCTCCCATGGCTCCCTGCTGTGTGCCGTGGTCGGTCCCACTGAGGTGATGTCCATCCCCTGGGTTGGTGGCTGTGCCTTGGGGTGCCCATGGGCGGCAGTCAGGGGTGTGTGGCAGGTGTGTGCATGGTGGTGGCCCATAGTCATTGGTTGGGTACCATCCACACACTGTGTTGGGGCCCTTCTTGGCACTGTGTGACCTGTCCCATGTGGTCTGCCATGCTACCTGCCACCCAGCACGTTCGGTGCCTACTGTGTGGGCTTCCTGTGTGCCATGTATGTGCTTGGCTGCATAGTCCAGGGTGTGGCCTGCTATGGTCTGGGAGGGGGGGCACAGCCAGAGGCCTGCAGGGGGGCTCCCATGGTTGCCCTCTGTTGGCACCTCCTGTTGCATGCTTCCTCTGCCACTGTTGCGTTCTGGGGTCAGGTGTCTTGGTGTCTGTGGGTGCCCTGCTGGTGAAGGCCTTCTGTGGCCTATCACTGTACTTCCCTGGCTCTGTTCTCTGTGCCGTGCCCCCTCTGTTGCTTTGCTTCTCTGCTCCCACAGTTGCACTGGAGCATCTCTTTTCACACCATGGCGCAACTCTGACATATTCAGCTGGGTTGCACTGGCGCAGTTTGGCCTGCGCAACCTCTGAATATGGCTCCTGTTGTGCCATGGTGCATTGAATTTGTGCTGCACCAGACTTACGCCGGGCTTTGGCGCATTTCTGAATATCTGGGCCTAAGTGTTTATAACTGCCCCATCTCTAGAATGGTTATGGTTATTCTCTGGAAAACAAAAATTCATCTGACCTTGTATCTTTATGTATATGTTTCTTTGATGATTATGTATTGTGGTATTTAACAATTGTATATCTCTCTGCACAAAATTTAGTGTTTAAAAAAAATAGTGAAGATGGTCCAAAAAGATCAAGAATTGCAGTGAGTACGTAATTTCCATTTCTTTCTCCTGCTGTCAACCGCTCATTCCATCACTGCTGAAGAACACCATAGAACTTGAAAAAGTTACGCTGACACTGCTCTCTCAAGTTTGTTATTTTAAACTGTATTATATGCTGCTACTGACAGACAAGGAACCACTGTTGCCGCTGTAGCATCGTTAAGATTTATACAGGCAATGGCCATTCTGTGTGTATTTATTGGAGGTGGGGTTGATTCAGATTTATGATAGCAAGTTGTTTTTCGGCTTGTTACATATGACCAATTTTCCAGCAGGTGCTGCCTTAAGCAGGACCTAGCAGTAGTAATACCTGCATTCATGAAAAACATGAACAAGGTAAAAATTCCCACTGAGCCTGTGCTCATTTATAAGGGATACCTTATCTCTAAAAACCTGGTTACAATAGAACAGAACAACATCATAACAATATATAATAAGTATATTGTTCAAAACATTCCAACAAAGAAACATCCGGTATTAGTACTGGACATACAAGGTAAAATACATTTCAACCTGGAAGAGGAAATATGACAGAACTGCTCTATCAATGAACATTAGCCATTTTCAAAATTCAAGCGGCATGCCCTTGGTAATGAAGCTTGCGATACAAACCAGTCTTTAATTTTATTCCAAAACACTTGTTTATTTAGTAATCTCAAGTGCTTTGCAAACTATTCCAAGACTGGGGACCCCTGAGAATAGAAGGAAGAACATCCTGTTTTAGATTTCTTGAAAGGGATCTCAAATTCAATGCTAGTCTCCAAAGTAGGGCTAAAGTCAGCAACTAGTATTTTCATATTTTCACAAATATAGTCTGAAAGCTGTTTTTTTTATAACATTTAAGCATCACTTCTTTGATCTAAATGTAACCAGTTCCATTCCCTGTATAATTTAAAATGATGTGTACACCAAGAGGTGTTGAGGAAGAAGCTAGCTAAGCGATTGTATATTACATCCATCCTTACAAGATCCATCCCCGAGGCCCCCCATACTCAACGTCCCCATTATCTGTAATAGGGATAATTATGTGATTATCGTGCATTTGTCACAGGAGGAACAAAAAATGCTGGTGTTGTTCCGAGACAAGATAGGTAGTACTAGTAGTAGTAGTAGATGATTTTATTTATTTAAGACGCCCTTCCCTAGATGCTCAGGACACCCCTACAACATATAACATCCTAAACATCATACTGCAATCAAACCAAACATCCAGCATCCAAATTGAAATATAATAAATAATAAAGGAATAATGCATGACAGGGTGTGTGTCGTGCTTGGATAACGCCATGACTGGGGGGTTGGGCCGCGAGGCTTCAGCGTCCCAGTCTCTAGGTGTGCGTTATTTCAAACGACACACACCCTGGAATGCATTATTCCTATTATACAATGGCTTGTTGTTATATGTAAAATAAAATAATTTTAAAGAATGTTTTTATTAGTGTAGAAAAATAGTTTTGTTTCTTAAGAGGAGATTCAAAAAAAGAGCATAGGCACATGCTCCATATGGTCCTCCATATTGGTTCACAGAGCTGAGACTGGACCTGTGGCATTATGCTGGGATAACACCATGGGTCCAGACCCAAACTGATCAATCACAGTCCAAGATTCTTTCTTGCCATTGTATAATCTAATATATACCATGTACCCTATGTTCTAAAAAACAGTAACAATGATTGTCTCTATTAATCCCCGTAGGCTTGTTGAAACACAAATGTTTTCAATTTTCTTTTAAATATTTCTATGGAGGGGTCCTCCTTCAGGTGCCCAGGTAATGAATTCCAGAGGATCGGTGCCGCCACCTCAAAAGAGTGATCTCCAGAAGATTTCAGTTTAGCCCTGGGCACCTCCACGAGGTCCTCCCCCACTGACTGGAGAGAGTGTCTTGGGTTGTAGGGATGCAGAAGCTCCCCCAGGTAACCCAGACCCAGTCTGTGCAGGGCCTTATAGGTCAGCAGATCAATTTTAAGGGCGAAGGGCCAGTGCATCGGCAGCCAATGCAGTTTGCGCAGCACTGGCGAGATATGACATGATCTTGGGAAACCTGTCAATACCTGTGCTGCAGCATTTTGCAGCAGCTACAGGTGTCGCAGCACAACCCATTGACCCCAAGGTAGAGCGTGTTACAGTAGTCGAGCCTTGAGATAACAAACACATGTATCAGTGTGGCAAGATTGTCAGGAAGGACAAGAGATTTTATTCAGGCAATATTCTGGTAGGTAGGGTAAGCCGTGGTGAAACTAGGTTGAATTAGTATATTTCTTATTGAGTGAAGGGTAAATCTGAGAGCAGCCAAAGTATCCACATTTAGGGGCCATATTATAAGAACTGTGTCTAGCCCTGTAGTTTGGGGGAGGAGTGATAATTGTCTAGCCTTGGGCCTCAGCTACTTGAAAACTGACCTCCCACAGCCAGTGGCACACCACCAGGAAGGGAGCAGATTCTGCATAAAAGCAGTCACTACCAATGTGTTCTGTGTGTTCGTGTTCAGTGAGTGAATAGAACAGCAAAGGAGTAGAATAGGTGACTGGTATTGTAGGTATCAGCAGAAGGAAGTGGAGGACTCTGCCGGTTGACTAGGGCAAGACACCTGTTCACTACTGTGTAACAGTCCCTGCTGAGAAGGGTGGAATGTGAAAGGTAGACCAAAACTGGGAATAGCAACACCCTGTCTAGGGTAGGAGTACATAAAGATTCAAACATGGCACAGGGGAGCACAAACAGAAAGAAACAAAAAAGGGGAAACTAGAAATACCCTATCAGGGGTAAGAGTACAAAAGTATCTCCAAGTGGCACAGGTAGAATAGAGTTTGAGAATGCCAGGAGTGGTACAGTGGCTGTGGGGCAGCAGTTGTCAAAGAGACCTTCTAGAGACTGCGGTGCTGCCCCATCTGTGAGCACATCTCTGGGTTGAGAGAGGAGGTCACTAGACTCCAGGCTGAGCTTTCTAGAATTCAGGAGACCTCTTCCCCCATCCAGAAGCCACCAAGTATGTTATCGTCACCTCAGAGGATTGCTAGGGAGGAGGAACAGCTGGACTATGGTGGGCTCTGGCAGTGTGTGTGTGGGGGAGGGAAACGGAGGCAAATTCCACAACTGGTACCACCACAAAACTCCTATGCTGCTCTGGCAGGGTGGGACTACCAGGAGGAAACACCTGCGGTAGTGACCAAGGGGGAATGTGAGGGCCCTCCATAGTGGAGACCCCAAGGATGGTGGTAGAGGACCACAGAGGAGAAGGAAGCAACTTCTGGTGGGGTATTGAATTGTAAGCGGTAGATTTGGGAATAGGAAAGGGGGGTGAGAGGCAGGTTAGGTGCCTACCTGGTGCCATGGCCCGGAAGGATAGGAAGTAGATCCTGAGGATCGCTAGGACAGCAGGATGGGAGGGAGATCTGGATGTCATTGTCCTCAGGACTAATGACCTGGCTAGGGATGGGGCTGGGACAGTGCAGGGGGAGTTTCGGAAGCTGGGGAGGGTTTCTTAGACAGATAGCTCACTCACTGGCTTTTGCTGAGGTGCTGTATGTCTATGGCAGGGGACAGGACAGAGTGAACTCCACACCCAGGAGCTTCAACTCATGGCTGAAGGAATGGGGCAGAGAAGAAGGGTTTGGCTACACTGGGGACTAGGGACTCACCTGGGAAGATAAGGGTCTATACGAGGTGATGGCCTGCATCCATACAGGAGGGAACCACAGTCCTCAGTGGATGGTTTAAATGTTACTTCAACGAACATTTAAATTAGCCGGTGGGTGGCAGAAGGAATCGAGGAGTCAGAAACTGCCCCCCATAGGCTGAAGCAGAGACTAAGGAAAACCCGAGGACAGAGGAATCCCCAAGGGTGCAAATTAATAAAGGGAGCAGAGTGGTAGAGATAAAGGAGGAAAGGAACAGGAGCGTTAAAAAGAGAGGTGGGAAGGAAGGAGGGCAAAAAGGAAAAAAGGGGGGGCAACAAGCAGAGTGGAAACAAAATCTGGAAGACCATGTGTGAGAATGCTAGTCGAAGAAACAAGATTCTGGACCTAGAGGCCATCATGGCAAAGGCTGACCTGGACATTGTGGCCATTACTGAGTCATGATGCACTGAAAACCATGACTGGGACATGGCTATACTCTGTTCAGGAAGGACCAGGTGGGAAGGAAAGGAAGGGGTGTGGTGCTTTATGTGAGAGAAAGCATAAAAGCCACAGAGATATAGGGAATACAGGAGGAGGCAGAGGTACTGTGGGTCACCCTGGAGATGGGGAATGGAGCCACTGTTTGCACTGGGGTGATCTACAGACCTCCAGGACAGGGAGAGGAATTAGATAAGGTACTGGTGGAAGCCACTGGCAAGATGGCAGAAAAGGGGGAGGTGGTGCTGGTGGGGGATTTCTGCCAGATGTGGATTGGGGCCACCCAGCAGTGGCTTCAGTTAGAAGCAGGGACATCCTAGACACTGCAGGTGGCATTCCTCAGGCAACTAGTCAGTGAACCCACTCGTGATGGGGCAAAATTGGACCTGGTACTCATTAACGGGGACAGTGTTGCAGACGTCAAGGTGGGAGGCCACTTGGGGACCAGTGATCACCATACGCTATGGTTCAACATAAGGACGGTTGCGGAATCGAACCACATAAAAGTGAAGGTCATGGACTTCAGGAAGGCAGATTTTATAAAAGATGGGCAAATGCCTCAGAGACGACCTAGCAGGGGTGAGTGACCTGGGTGGGGCGGAGGAACACCGTGCGAAGATAAAGGGGAGCAGAGTAAAGACAAAAAACCTCTGCTTCAAACAAGTGAGCAAAGGCAAGAGGAAAAAGAGACCTCTGTGGATCTCAAAATAGGTGGCTGGAAAGGTAAAAGCTGAAAGGGTAGCATTCAGAAGGTATAAGGAGATGCAGAGGGAGAAGGATAGGGAGGTGTATCAGGGGAAGCAGGGAAAGCAGTAAGGAGTGCAAAGGTGCAAACTGAAGTGAGAATAGGCCAGAAGGTAATGAAAGGGGCAATTTTTTAAAGTATGTAAGTGAAAAGAGGAAGACTAGGTGTGGGATTGTAAGGTTAAAAAGGGAAAGGGGGGACTGTGGAGAGGGGGACCAGGAGATGGCAGACATCCTGAAAAAATACTTTTGTTCAGTGCTGACAGAGGAAGGAGAAGGGGAAGGGCAACAAAAATGTAAAAAAGCATTAGAGGAAGGGAGGTAGACACTAGTCCTTTATTGGAGGCGAGAGTCCTGAAGGGACTTTCTAATCTGAAGGTGAACAAAGCACTGGGGCCAGATGGGGTGCTTCCAAAGGTATTGAGGGAGCTCAGGGAAATACTGGTTGCACCTATGACAGTTCTATTTAACGGCTCGCTGGAAACAGGAGTGGTTCCAGAGGACTGGAGGGGGTGGATGTAGTCCCACTACACAAAAGTAGTAGCAGGGAAGAGGCTGGCAATTATAGGCCAGTCAGCCTGACATCGGTGGTGGGAAAGTTAATGGAATCACTGCTGAAGGAAAGGACTGTGGAATATCTTGAATCCAGTGGGTTACAAGACCCAAGGCAGCATGGTTTCATGGGGGAGGGGGGAGTTATGTCAAAAAATCTGATAGATTTTTTTGACTGGGTGACAAAACATTTAGATCAGGGTTGAGTGGTGGATGTGTCCTACCTAGATTTCAGTAAGGCGTTCAACACTGTTCCACATAGGAGACTAGTAAGCAAGCTGGGTAGCTTAGGAGTGGATCCAAAGGTGGTAAAATGGATAAGAAATTGGTTACAGGATAGGTGACAGAGGGTGCTGGTACACAGAGAGATCACTCCAAGGAAAGGAGGGTGACCAGTGGGGATCAATGCTGGGACCGGTTCTCTAATTCTTTAACCTCACTCTCTTGCCCTCCCCCACTCTTCAATCCTGTGAACTCCTTCACTCCCTACTGCTCCTAAGTGGAGCTAAAAAACTGCACATACTGTGTGTCTACATCCCCCCCCCCCCAAAAAAAGGCAAGCCCTGGCTAACAGAACTAATTGACCACCTCCCATCAGCTGTTCCAAAAAATGAAGTAATCATCATGGGTGATTTTAATCTTGATTGGCTTGGGCTAGCTCTAATAGCCTTGAATCCATTATTAGTAAGGCTCATCTCTCCCAACTCATTAATGACCCTACCAGACACTCCAATAAAGGTTCCCATCATACCCTTCTGGACTGGATCCTAACCAATAGGAAGGATTGGATTGCAGAATCCGGAGTTCTTGCGGATTCGATCAGTGATCACTCCCCAGTATACTGTGTTTGGGATGCCACTCCCCCTTCTTGCCCCCCTCAAAAGGTTATTAACATTTCCGACTTCTCAGCTTTTAACTCAGATGCCTTTCTTAAAGACCTTACACACGTTGATTGGTCCCCTCGTTTCTCCTCAACTGACATTAACTTTTGCAGCTAAATATCTCACTTCCACTATCGTTTCCCTTCTAAAGAAACATATTCTGACTGCTAGGCGCAGGGTCAGAGGGTGGCCCACCAAATGGTTAAGTCAACCCCTCCTCTCCTTATTAAAGAGGGATAAACAATGACACTGGCCTGATGGCATTGAGGGTTGAGGCGCTGGATGCCACACCTCGCGCCACATTGGTGACCCGGGTTCAGGAACGTGCCTAGGTCATCGGGAGGGTGGAAGATGGATTGAGCAGCGTAAGGTAGCTCTCCCCTCTTGGGTGGAGGCCCAGGGGTAGTGCAGTCGGGAGCAACTAGTGTCAGGAGGGTGCCGCAGGTTGCTACATGCATGTGCCTCCACACAAGTGCGAGCAACTGCGGCATAGGGTGGGGAGAAAATTGTAAAAAATTGGAGCTGGCAGGCTCCATGATGGCCCCGTAGTGCCTGTGCCAGTTCTCTGGAGTCTAGATGTTGGTCTCCGGGAGGAGGGAAAGTTGATGCCCTTCACCCTCAGCCCTGCCAGGGGGGTGGCAATCCATGGGGGATTGCTGGGAGGGTCAGGTGTGGGGGAAGCAGAGATCCTGAGACCAAGCCCCTCCATAGGAGGGGCCAGAGCCACCTGTCAGCTCTACCATGTACCGTCGCCAAGTAGGTGGGAGGTGGTGATGGGGGTCAAAAAGCGTAATAAAAAAAAGGGAGATGAACAATGGACTAAGTATAAATCCTCCTCCTTGCCTGTGGACTGGGTCGCTCACCGTTCACTGTGAAATATCTGCAAACACAAATTAGATATGCAAAAAGCAAATACTACAGAGACCTCCTTGCTAACACTGCCAATGACCCTAGGAAATTCTGTTCTAATATTAACAGCCTCCTAGGGAAAAATGGGAGTCAAACTCCCCGCCGTGAGATGGCAATTAGCAGTGTTAGTTGTAATAACCCTTCTATCATTGCCAATGCCTTTAATCACCTTTTCTCAGATCTATCCTGTTATGAATCCAAAATGTCTCACCCCACCTCCACCACCACCCCCTTGCACCTTCGCTCAGTTTCACGATATGAAGTCCTGTGTCTCATTAAATGTCTCTCTCCCCCTACGGAAGTGCTGGTCTTGGTGGCATAGAACCCAAAATCCTTAAGCTAGCTGCCCTTCTTCTTGCCACCCGTCATGCGTATATTCAAACTATCTCTCCTCTCCTCCACAGTACCTACCATTTGGAAGTCTGCTAGGATCATCCCGGTGTTTAAAAAAGGTGACCCTAGAGCCATCACAAGTTACCGCCCTATTGCTATCCTGTCGACCTTCAGTAAACTCTGAAAAGATCGTGCGCTCCCAGATCTGAGTATTTACTAAAATCTATTCACCAGCCCCAACACGGTTTTAGGCCAGGTCATAGTACCTCCACCGCCCTCATGCAGTTCACCAGTGAAATCAAATCCCATATGGATAAAGGCCTGCTTACTGGTGGTACTTTCATTGACTTAACCAAAGCTTTTGATCTGGTTAACAACCCCTCCTATTACATAAACTTGGATCCCTTGGGTTTCTCTCACTCTTCTCTTCTTTGGTTCTCTAGTTACCTCTGGAACCACTTTCAGTTCATCTCTTTTTCCAAGATCCTCTCTTCCCCTACCCACTTAAGTTTAGGTGTTCCTCAAGGCCCTATTCTGGGCCCGCTACTTTTTTTAAAATGTTTGTCAATGACCTACCATATTCCCCCTCTCACTGCAGGACTCTACTGTATGCTGATGACCTAGTACTCTACCTTGGGTCTAAGTCCCCTGAATGATATCAATTCCAAACTTTCTGCTGACCTTCACTCTACTCAAATGTGGCTAAACTAAAACCGTCTCATCCTCAATGAAACCAAGACCCAGTCTGTGCCCTTCGGATCCCGTCGAAAGATGCGCACCCAGGTCCCTGAACTAGCTATCCACTGTCTTGATGGCTCCCCAGTCTCTTTGACCCTCTCCTTCAAATACCTGGGAGTCTCACACTAAGATGGGTCACCAGGCGTTTGTCCACTCTACCCCCACTTTCTGGAACTCCTTACTCTATCACCTCTGTATCTCAAAATCCCATGCTATCTTCAAAAAAGAATGATTCCATCACCTTAGATCCCATGATACATGTTCTTGTTTATAAATCCCCTAAGCCTATTAATGTGTCTCCTCTCCCTTCCCACAGACACTATTGTGAGTGCCGTATACCGTCCCACTCTTGTTATATGTCCAAAACTCCATTCAAGTTCTATACAAACCACATATTATACAGTACTTTCCTTGCACTTCTTCCCCTTGCCCCACATTGCTGTCCTGCTATTCTA
Organism: Neoceratodus forsteri; assembly: GCA_016271365.2. Taxonomy (NCBI): domain Eukaryota; kingdom Metazoa; phylum Chordata; order Ceratodontiformes; family Ceratodontidae; genus Neoceratodus; species Neoceratodus forsteri. The sequence goes on along the minus strand of CM028131.1, from coordinate 659,418,572 downwards.
GGCATTTAGCACTTCTCTTTTCTTTGACATTGTTGTTATGCTGTCCCATGCAATTTACTATTTGCTTTAATACCACTTATGTTATCATTGTATCACTGTATGCTCAATTTATTTTTAGGAAGTAGTTATCTGCAGTTTTGTATCCTGGTCTTTGTTATACTGTTGTCCTTAATTACCTGTATTTATTTCTTTGTACTACTGTATATATTTGCCCGTATTCCATTCTTTGTATTTCTGTATGTAACCTGTAATGTACTCTCCCGGGTCGTGCCTGAAAATAGGCAGGTTTTTGACTAGTGCACTTAGCCGGTAAACAACAACTAAATACATAAATAAATAATGTTGTTATAAGTGACATTGCAGAGGAGCTGGAAGGAAGGTCTGCATCTTTGTGGATGACTCCAAAATCTGCAATAGGATGGACACTCCAGGAGTAATGGAAGTTATGAGCAGAGACCTGAGGAAACTCAAGGAGAGGTCAAGGGTATGGCAGCTGGATTTCAATGCGAAAAAGTGCAAAATAATGCACTTGGGGCACAGAAACCCAGGGGCAGAGTACAAAATGGGTGGAGTGGTATTGAGAACCACCAAGCAGTAAAGAGACCTGGAGATAATTATGTCGGATGACCTAAAGCTGGCCAGGCAGTATGATAAGGCAGTAGGGAAGGCGAGTGGGATGGTGGGCTGCATAGGGAAGGGTATCACCAGCAAGAAGCTACATTTTCTTATTAATTTAAAACTTATATCTCAGCAGGAGTCAGTGTCTGTTAAGATTAAGTAGACAGATAACTTTTTAGAAGTAGAAGGGGTCTTATTTAGGGCTAAAAAAAGAAAGAAAAGAAAGAAAGTCAGTGTATGTTCTGTGCAGGGAAGGGTACTGTTTCAGCTGACTTTGCTAAACCAGTAGGAGGAAAGAGAGCTTACCTGGGGTGTGGTTTAGACACTATAAAAGCAGGTGAGTCAAATTACAACTTCCTGTTGCTAGCCTTGCTTGTAGAGCAGAAAGCCGCTAACTAAAAGAAGCTACATTTTCTTATTAATGTAAAACTTATATCTCAGCAGGAGTCCGTGTCTGTTAAGATTAAGTAGACAGATAACTTTATTAGAAGTAGAAGGGTCTTATTTAGGGTTAAAAAAAAGAAAAGAAAGAAAGTCAGTGTGTGTTCTGTGCAGGGAAGGGTACTGTATCAGCTGACTTTGCTAAACCAGTAGGAAGAAAGAGAGCTTACCTGGGGTGTGGTTTAGACACTATAAAAGCAGGTGAGTCAAATTACAACTTCCTGTTGCTAGCCTTGCTTGTAGAGCAGAAAGCAGCTAACTAAAAGAAGCTACATTTTCTTATTAATGTAAAACTTATATCTCAGCAGGAGTCCATGTCTGTTAAGATTAAGTAGACAGATAACTTTATTAGAAGTAGAAGGGGTCTTATTTAGGGTTAAAAAAAAGAAAGAAAGTCAGTGTGTGTTCTGTGCAGGGAAGGGTACTGTATCAGCTGACTTTGCTAAACCAGTAGGAAGAAAGAGACTTACCTGGGGGTGTGGTTTAGACACTATAAAAGCAGGTGAGTCAAATTACAACTTCCTGTTGCTAGCCTTGCTTGTAGAGCAGAAAGCAGCTAACTAAAAGAAGCTACATTTTCTTATTAATGTAAAACTTATATCTCAGCAGGAGTCCATGTCTGTTAAGATTAAGTAGACAGATAACTTTATTAGAAGTAGAAGGGGTCTTATTTAGGGTTAAAAAAGAAAGAAAGTCAGTGTGTGTTCTGTGCAGGGAAGGGTACTGTATCAGCTGACTTTGCTAAACCAGTAGGAGGAAAGAGAGCTTACCTGGGGGTGTGGTTTAGACACTATAAAAGCAGGTGGGTCAAATTACAACTTCCTGTTGCTAGCTTTTTTTCTTACTAATTGCCCTCCATCCCACCCCTCCACCCACTCACCCAAAGCCAGTTCTACTTTTATAGCCATTGGATTTGACTGTCAACAGGAACTTCCTGTTTGGCAGTAGGAAGGAAAGGATCATAGAGAAACATTGGTTTTGTCAACCCTAAAGGAAAAAGTAGCTCACTCCCACCCCAGCTGCTGGTGGTCTGATATTGAGCAAGGAAGAAGGAGGCTACTGAAGAAGATAGGAAGTTGCTGTCCCAGAACAGGAAGGGTGAGAGTTGTGAGAGGAGAGAATAAGCATCCAGAGAAACAGTAGAGGACACAAAATAAGACATGATAGGAGTGGTGCAGTGCAATGGCTGTGGGGCGGCAGTGTTCTGGGAGACATTCTGGAGGCTGCGATGCTGCCCTATTGCAGAACTCTGGTCTGAGAGAGGAGGTTGCCCGTCTCAGGCTGACCTAGCTAGGATTCGTGAAACCTCCTCCCCACCCAGGGACCACCAGGGCCAATGCCACTACCTCAGAGGTTGCCAATAAAGAGGAGAGGCTGGACCAGGGTGGGCTCAAGGAGGGAGAGAGTGGTGGAACAGAGCTGCATCCCTTCAGCTGTACCTCTCCACAATTCATTCGCTCTTCTGGTGGAAAGTGGTTCCTCTATGGAGGCACCTGCAGTGGAGACCAAGGAGGATGCTGGGAACCTTCACAAAGGAGACCCACAGGAGGGTGGCATGGGGACCCCACAGGGGAAGGAAACAACTCCTGGTGGGGGACTCAATCATTAGGGGGGGTAGAAATGGGGGAGGAAGGGGAAAGGGAGGTAAGGTGCCTTCCTGGCACCACGACTTGGAGGGACAGGAAGCGAATCCTCAGGATCATGGGAGGAGCTGCACGAGGGAGGGAGCTGGATGTCATTGTCCACCTAGGGACAAATGACCTGGCTAGGAATGGGATCACAGCAGTGCAAGAGGAGTTTGTAGAGTTGGGAAGGGGCCTTAGACAAGTAGCGCATACGGTAACCTTCTCAGAGGTGCTGCCTGTCTATGGCAAGGGAGATGCTAGGGCACTTCTCACCAAGGAATTCAACGAGTGGTTGGAAAAACTGGTGTGGAGCTTAGGGTTTTGGCTTCATTGGAGACTGGGGAGCCACCTGGAGGGATGCAGACCTATACTGGTGTGATGGTCTGCATCTGTCCAGGGGGGGAACCAGGATCCTAGGTGAGAGGTTTACGTGCTTCATTGTGAAGCATTTAAACTAGCCAAGGGGAGGCACTATGAAAAGGGCAAATCGAGCCTCCCCACAAACATGGTGATTAGTGAGGTAAACACCAAGGTACAGAAGTTATTGGGAGTAGAACAGATTTAAATGTAAAAAGGCAAAGGCAGTAAGGACATAAATGGGGCTAAAGGGTAAGACTATCAAAAAGTGGAGGTGATGAGTACCAATGCCCGTAGTCTGTGTAACAAGCTCCTTGAACTAGTGGCCTTGATGGAAGAGGTTGCCTGGATATTGTGGCAGTCACAGAAACATGGTACACAAAGAACCATGACTGGGATGTCAACATACCAGGATACACAATCTACAGGAGGGACAGGGAGGGTAATAGAGGAGGGAGTAGCTCTCTATGTAAAGGAAGGATCAAAGCAACAGAACTAAAGAGTAAACAGGGAGCAGATGAGGCACTTTGGGTCACCCTGGAGACAGGAAAAGGCACCACAATCCGCATGGGGGTTGTATACAGACCCCCATCTCAGGGGGAGGGAATGGACAAGGAAATGATAGAAGGCTTTCTTAGAATGGCAGAAAAAGGGGAGATATTGTTGATGGGAGACCTGAATATGCCAGATGTTAACTGGAGCACCTTTGCTGCAGGCACATCCAAGAGCAGGGTCATTCTTGATGCTCTACAGGGCATGCCTCAGACAGCTAGTATTGGAACCCATTCGGAGGGAGCAATCTTAGACCTGGTACTCTCAAATGGGATGGAGAAAGAATCTCAGATTTAAAAGTGGGTAGCCATCTGGGAACAAGCGACCACCAGTGTGGTTCACAATAAACACAGCCATACAATCAAGCCATACAAAAGCAAGAGTACTGGACTTTAGGAGGGCTGACTTTGGGAAAATGAGAGAGTGCCTCAGAAAATTACTAGCAAACAGGCAAGAAGAAGGGGTGGAAGAACAATGGGGAGTGATCAAAACAGCCATCACAGAGGCAACAAGCCTTTGTGTAAAGCAAATCAATAAAACACAACGAAGGAAAAAACCGCTATGGTTCTCAAAAGAGGTGGCAGGGAAGGTTAAGAAGAAAAGGACAGCATTCAGGAAATATAAGGAAACACAGAAGGAGCAAGACAGAGAACTTTATCAGTTAAAGCAGAAAGAGGCTGGGAAGGCAGTCAGAATAGCAAAGGCCCAAACCCGAGGAAAGGATAGCCAATTCTGTTAAGAAGGGATAAGACCTTTATAGGTACATTAGGAGCAAAGAAAGACCAAAGGAGGATACTGAAGCTTAATAAAGGGAGGGAATGTGGGTGAGGGTGACAGTGAAAAGCAGGATACTGAACAAATATTTCTGCTCAGTATTCACAAAGGAAGAGGAGGGGAGTTACCTAAACCAAACAAGAGAAACACTCTGAAGACGGGGGTCAATACCAGTCCATTTACAGAAGAAAGGGTTCTGAAAGAACTAATAAAATTGAAGGTGGTCAAGGCAATGGGGCCTGATGGGATTCACCCAAGAATTCTAAAAGAACTAAGGGTAGAACTAGTGACACCGCTGACTACTCTCTTTAACAAATCATGGGAGGATGGGGTGGTACCCGAGGACTGGAGGAGGGCAGATGTGATTCCTCTTCGCAAAAGTGGGAGCAGGACAGAGGCAGGAAACTACAGACCAGTTAGTTTGACCTCAGTGGTAGGGAAAATGATGGAATCACTTCTGAAGGAAAGAATTGTTGAGTACCTAGAGGCCAGTGGGGCACAGGACCCAAGGCAGCATGGATTCACAATGGGAAGGTCGTGTCAGATGAATCTAATAGATTTCTTTGACTGGGTGGCCAAAGAAGTAGACCAGGGAGGGGCTGTGGACATGGCCTACCTAGATTTTAGCAAGACATTTGATACAGTCCCCACAAAAGATTAATACACAAGATAGCCAGCCTTGGAGTGGGTCCCAAGGTGGTAGCCTGGATAAAAATTGGCTAGACAACAGGACGCAAAGGGTAGTAGTAAATGGAGTACACAGTGAAGAAAGGAGGGTTACTAGTGGGGTACCACAAGGTTCAGTACTGGGACAGGTCCTTTTTAATGTCTTTATAAGTGACATTGCAGAGGAACTGGAAGGAAAAGTATGTCTCTTTGCAGATGACACAAAGATCTGCAACAAGGTTGATACACAAGATGGAGTGGAAAGGATGAGAAGGGACTTGGCAAGGTTGGAGGAATGGTCAAATGTATGGCAGCTCAGATTCAATGCAAAGAAGTGCAAGGTAATGCACATGGGCAACAAAAACTCAGGGAGACACAATGGGGGTGAGATACTGACAACAGTAAAATAGAAAGGGACCTGGGGTAATTATATCAGATGACCTAAAGGTGGGCAAGCAATGTGAGAAGGCAGTAAGGAAGGCCGGGGATACTGGGATGCATAGGAAGAGGCATAAATAGTAGAAAACAGGAAGTTGTTATCCCTCTGTACAGACAGTTGGTGAGACCCCATCTGGAGTACTGTGTGCAGTTCTGGAGACCCCATCTCAGCAAAGACATAGACAGAGTGGAGGCTGTCTAGAGAAGGGCAACCAAAATGGTGCAGGGTCTGCACCAGAAGATATATGAAGAAAGACTAAAGGAGCTTAATATGTATACTCTTGAGGAAAGAAGGGAGAGAGGGACATGATAGAAACTTTCAAGTACCTCAAGGGAATTAACAAAGTCCAAGAGGGTAGCATCTTCCAGAAAAAGAGATGTGCAAGAACAAGGGGGCACAATTTGAAGATAGAGGGGGGACGGCTCAGAGGTAATGTGAGGAAGTATTTTTTCACTGAGAGGGTTGTGGATGCAAGGAACAGCCTCCTGAGGAGGTCGTGGAGTCCAGAACAGTGGGGGACTTCAAGAATGCATGGGACAGGCATAAGGCAGTCCTAGTGGGGGGTAGGAGGAAGTAAGCTGTTGGTTAACTAGGATCTGCAGCTTATCTGTTAGGTAGGAAAATGGGCAGACTAGGTGGGCCAAGCGGTCCTTATCTGCTGTCAAATTCTATGTTTCTATGTAAGAGAGAGGTGGTGTTGCCTCTGTATAGATCGCTAATAAGACTCCACCTAGAGTACTGTATCCAGTTCTGGAGACCAAATCTCAGAAAGGACATAGAGTGGAAGCAGTCCTGAGGAGGGCAACAAAAATGGTGCAAGATCTCATCAAATGCCCTGTGAGGAGAGACTAAAGGACCTCAATATGTACACCCTGAAACAGAGGAGGGAGAAGGGAGATATGATAAAGATCTTTAAATACCTCACAGGGGTAAATAAGGTACAGAAGGGGAGTATTTTTCAGAAGAAAAGGTGCTCAAGAACAAGGGGACATGCTATGAAGCTGGGGGGGGGGTGGCGATAGATTCAGGAGAGATGTGAGGAAGTACTTCTTCAGAGAAAGAGTGGTGGGTTCCTGGAACAGCCTTCCAGCGGAGGTGCTGGGGGTGAAAACTGGTGGGGTTCAAGAATGCATGGGATAAGCACAAGGGAATCATAGTGGAAAGGACGGGGGGAGGGAGAAAGAGCTATAGGTCAGGCACAGTCTGCAGTAATAATGTAGGAAGGGAGAAATGGGCAGACTGGATGGGCCAAGCGGTCCTTATAAACCGTCAAATTCTATGTTTCTATTGCCTTGGCAAAGACCACAACTTTAAAGCCTGCTCTTTCTGCCAGAGCTTTTTTCCCTTTCTATAATGTCTTTATTAGAATTTCAAAGTTGATTTTCAGAACAAACAACAGGCAAACAAAAGACAAATACAGACAGAGACAGTCCAGTGCAATAAAAAAAAAAGTAAAAAGTGTACAGTTCATTTTCTTAGGCTTCACAATATATCTAGTCTCTAAATTATGCAATACAAATAAGATACAATAGGCACACAGGGAATTTTACACATACTGTATAGGGTCCCAAACCTCTAATCCACTGGGCATATTGCAATTTTCGCCCCCCTTATCTCTTTACCCACTGAGGCCTCCTCTTAGCACCATTTCCTCCACTGGACTCAGTGAAGATAAAAACGGGGCTCAACTCTGAAGGAAGTTCTCCTCTCTCTCTTGGACAGTCAGTGTGAGTCTTTCTAGGGCTAGGGTCTGTACAGTCATAGTATGCCATTGCTGTATTGTAGGTTTAAACCGGAAAACTCACATATTTTGTATACAATGACGGGCCAGAACAAATAATGTTCTCACCCATTGGGGGAGAGGCACCCACTCACCTCCTTCCTCTTCCTCTACTCCAAATAAACAGGCCAAGGGGTCCCTTCCCAAATTCTTCCCCAACAGTTTTGCGACCTCTGACACCACATCCTCCCAAAAATGTTTCAGTATTGGGCAAGTCCAAAAACAATGGATATATGTACCTCTCTCTACTCCACACGTGCCACACAAGGGAGAAATCACCAGGTGAGCCCTATGCACTATAACTGGAGGATAGTACAGCCGGTGCACAAATTTAAAAAAGACCTCCTTGAATTTATTGCAAACCATTATACTGGAGTGCATCGGGAGCACCACCACCCAGTTTTCCTCTGAAATAACCCTAGCCAAGTCCATTTCCCATAATCTCTTTGTTTTCTCTGTCAAGTCTGGGATTTGCTGTCTTCCTTGCTTGGCTGCCTTCCCAATAAACCCTTTAGGGTCAGTTTTAACTTGGTACACAAGGCTCTCCACGGGATCTAATGTAATCCATCTGGCTTCTTCTTTTCCCAAGCTATTCACAAAAGCTCTAACTTGCCAATATCTAAATTGGTGGTGCCTCCCAAGCTTTAGACTATGCTGCATTTGGGCAAAGGAACACATCTCCCCCTGCACTAACAAATTGCCCACATTATGAATCCCACCTTTCTCCTAATCTCGAAGCCTCCGTCCTCCACCCCGGGAAGAAAAAAGGAGTTTCCCACAATTGGCAGTAACACTGTTTCACCCTTATGAGCATCCTTCCATTTTCTAAGTTGCCCCCAGGCCTCCAACACCATCCCAACCAAGGGGTTATCATTCCCTACCATTTTAAAAGCTTTAGGTCCTTTAGTGTGACGATATGCCGTGAGCCTACCAGCATTGCCCTTCTGCTCCAGGTCTATCCAACTGGTAACCTTCGGTTGGTGAACCCAATCTGCAAGGTACCATTGCTGTATGGCAAGATAATAGTTCTCCAAATCTGGAAATTGAGCCCACCCTTACTCTTCTTCACCTTCAGCCTTTGGAGACTAGCCAGGGGTCTTTTCCCTCAGCAGATAAAACTGAAGAAAGCCCCTTCCACCCGCTTCAACTCTTTTTTTGTTAACCCCATATAAAGCATCTGCATCTGATAGAGGATTCGAGGAAGGACATTCATTTTAATATGACTGACTCTTCCGAGCCATGAAATTGGGATTTGCATCCACCTTCTAAGGTCTGCTTCTATCACTTTTATCAGAGGGGAGTAATTCAGACCGTACAATGACCCCAGGGATTTTCCCACCTTAACCCCAAGACAGGTGAAGCCAGTTTGTACCATCTTCAAACCCCACTTCTCCTTTTCTTGTCCCAGGCCCGGGAAATGGAGCAATTCAGACTTTCCCAGATTAATCATATACCCAGAAAACTCAGCAAAGTCCCTGATCAATGCCAGCAAGGGGGGTATTGACTCCTGCAGGTTTTGAACAAAGAGGAGCATATCGTCCGCATAAAGCGTGACTTTGTGTGATATCCCCGTCTCTCCCTTGATCCCCTCTATGCCATTGTGGTGGCGAATCGCCTCCACTAATGGTTCTACTGCTAGGGCAAACAAAAGTGGGGGTAGTGGACATCCCTGCCTAGTACCCCTCTCAAGATGGAAGTGCTCCGACAATACCCCATTCACCAGTATCCTGGCCCGAGGGTCAGCATACATGGCCCGTACGCATCTCATGTATTGTTCACCCAGACCAGACCGGAACATAACCTCAAAAAGATATTCCCATTCAACTCTATCAAACGCTTTTTCTGCATCCATAGATACAATGCCCACACTCTCCCCACCACGAGATGCTCTCCACACCACATTGAGAAGGCGGTGCATATTGTGATAGGACTGTCGCCCCTTGATGAACCCAGTCTGATCTGGGTGAACCAAGTCCAGCAGGACATCCTCTAGCCTGGCAATTAGGACTTTCACCAGTATTTTCACATCGCAGTTGAGCAGCGATATTGGCCTATAAGAGGCACACTCAAGCTCATTTTTACCCAGTTTGGGAACCAGACATATCGTTGCCTCATAGCAAGTTCCTCCCCCTCAGACTTCTGAAACACCTCACAAAGGACCTTTACCAGTTGTCCCCTCAACACTTGGTAGTACTCTATCGGGAACCTGTCTGGTCCACTGGCTTTACCCCTCTGCAATTTTTGTATGGCCTCCCCTATTTCCACCGGTGTGAGTGGTCGATTCAATAACTCTCGTTGGGTAGGTGTAAGGCTTGACAACTGTATTCTATCCAGAAAGGCCTTTATCTGATTCTCCTTCCCCTTGTGTTTCACTCTACATAATTGGCTATAAAACATTCTAAAACACTCTCTAATCCCCTTGGCGTCCATGCACGTGGTTCCTGCTGTATTCCTAATCCGTGTAAGCCTAACAGGGCACTGCCCTCCCTTCATAAGGCGTACAAGCAAGAGTCCTGGGCGATTACCCCACTCAAATACCTGACATTTACAATATATCCAGGACCTCCCAGCTTCTTCTCTGAGCAGGGCATTCAGGGCCTTCCTAGTTGTTTTCAATAACTGCTCTGCTTCACCCTTCTCACCTCCTGCAACCCTCTTCTCCAGGTCCTTCAGTCACAGTTCTAGTTCCTCCCTTTGTTCCCGTTTCTTCTTTTTAAGTCTCACCATATATTCAATAATTACGCCCCGCATATACGCCTTCCTTATGTCCCAAAAATCTGTTTGGTTATGTCCTGGCTTGTATTTGTCTCAGGATAAAGCCGCCACTGTTCCTCTAAGTGCTCCCTGAAATCCTGATTTCTGACCATGTATGTGGGGAACCTCTGGGGGGGGGGCTCTCATTCTTCTCTACAATATATCCTGAGGATCACTATCGCATGATCAGATAGGTGTATGGGGCCATGCAAAATGTCCTGCACCCTCTCACACCAGGTCCTAGGTAAAAAAATATAGTCAATGCGCGACCATACTTTATGTGGGTTGGAAAAGAACGTATACTCTTTTGCCCCCGGATTAATCGACCGCCATCCATCCACCAGGTCTAAGTCTGCTACACCTATCTGCCACTGTCTCATGGCCTCCGATGTCCTGTCCCTACCCTCCGAGTGATCCATTTGGGGATCCATTGTCCAATTAAAGTCCCCCCCAACAGTAAGCCTGGGAACTGCTCCTTGGTGAGTAAAGACATGTAGAATGTTGGGTCATAGACTGCCAGAGCATATATGCTTCCATATGTAACTTTTTCTCTGTGCAATTCCCCGGATATGAAAACATATCTGCCCTCTTTCTGGTCCTTCACCACTTTATTTTGAGCGGAAAGGCCTTATGTATGAGGCAGCCACCCCTCTTTTATGAGACGAATAGGATGTCGCGTAACATCTACCCACCCAACTTTGGACTAACTTATTGTGCTCCACATCTGTCAGGTGTGTTTCTTGGACAATGCCATGTGAGTCCCCAGCCTTTTCAAGGCAGTCAGCAGGGAGGTCCATTTCACTGGGTTTGCTATGCCCTTTACATTCCATGAAACCACCTGGACAGTTTGTCTCTTAGCCATGTTTCATCATACCCTCCCCCTCAATCCCCCCACCATAAAAATGAGTATTGAGACAGTCCCTCTCATTCCGTAGGGACCTATAGTGTTGTTCAGCCAATCTTACAAGAGCCTGTAAAAGTACATGTACACGTAAAACAGATACTGCACCTGAAAACAGTAAAACAGTAACAGTTAGAACAAGAACTACATAAACTATAACAGTGTGACCCACCAGCCTCTCCCCTTCCCCCCTCCAACCTCTCCCTCCCTTCTCAGCCCCGGTAATTCCTGCGTTTGTGTTAAATGATTCGTGTACCTTCCCAATCCTTGCTCCCACCTCTGGAACACCTCCTCCGGCCTTGGATCATCTTGTTTCCCACTTCCTCTCTTTTTTGATCTTCTAAACCCTCGCTGTCTCCCCTCCTCCCTTATAACTCCCTCTATACTGCTATCTCCCATCCCTCTTGTTCCCCCTGTGTGTGCCAGTGATGCATTCCCCCCCATTCTACCCCCTCGCCTCCGACCTAGTCCACGACACTAACTGCCTCTTGAGCAAGAGTGTCATGCTAATCCCCTCTTTTGACATGTTCACCCCACCGCCCCACCAGACAGCTGAAATCATGACCATTATATCCCTCCCTAACTTTAAACAGTGTGTGTCCTTCTTGAAATGAGTTTGGGGCCTTTGCAGCGCCATACAAAGCAGGAGCGTTCCGCCCCAAATCCAGTGCGTCACCTCCCCTGTCCCCCTCATCTAAGTCCCTTAAAAAACAGGCAACTAAAACATAAACAGAGAGGAGGAGAAAACTCTCCAACATATCCCCAACTGACATCCAGTTCTGCAATCAGTGTGTGCAACTCTTAAATCCGGCGTGCTTCCCCATCCCCCAGTCCAGTTCCCATCTATTCATGTCACAAAGAGGCAGAAGCGGCCCCATCCACCAGCTCACCTGATGAGCTAGACCCATTCTTTATGCCTCTACCTCCCTCCACAGTCTACCTTCCCACCAGCATCCAATAGCCCCAGGAAGGGTAGATACCCCCCCAACAGTCGACCCGGAAAAAGACGGAGGGCAGTTTAGAAGAGGAGCGAGGGCTCCACCAATGTTCACAGCCACCTCTTTGCAGATACCCTCTCCTCCTGCCGCTCCCCCCCAACCACCGTCCAGTTAGCTGCTCATTAGCACCCCCCCCCACCAGAGCTTTAATCAGACAACTAGGAGAGTCACAAAAAGGCTTTATAAAGTCTATCTAAAACCGAAAGGAATGGAGAAATGGGCTGTGTCGATGGTGACTTCACCGTCGTCAGCTGCATCTCTTGTAGGGTTGCCACCTTTGGATGAGATGAAAACCAAATACTAAACCACACCCCCAAACTCCACCCCTTTTATGACTTATAAGGGCATCGCTTGGACTCTGATTCGCTTGATTTATTCAGAATTGCTGCTGACATTGCATTGTGTGCAACTTCTTTAAAGTACATCATGATTATTATTTCTGGTTTGTTTGATTTAGATTTAAATATTTTAAATTTCAGTGTGCGTTAGAGATGGGGTTCAGGGGACTTTCCAGTCTGTGTACACAGCTTAGCTGACACATCGAGTGACAACAAGGACACCTCTGACAACCGGCTATGTTGGAACAGGTGGCCTTTTCTGGTAAAACTTTTCAATAAATAAATAAACTACACCAGTAATGGTGGACGAGCTGTAATTAGAAATATCATCTGCCATTTTAAGATGTGCTACTGTCCTTCCCATTGCTCCTACTCTAAAGCTATTTGTAATGTCACAGAAGTTTTTAAAAGTGGTAGGAACTATTCTTTGCTGTTAAATACCCTATTTTATTTCCATATTAGTCATACATACCAGATAGCATGATATGTGATATGTAGCGTGGAGGCAGTATAGTGCTGTGGTTTAAGGCTCTGAGCTGCAATTCTGGAGACCAGGGTTTGAGTCCCAAAGCCCAGACTTGCATACTGTGTGACCCTGCACAAATTATTTCTCTCCCTTGTGCTCCCAGGTTGCACCTGTAAACAAGCTTCAGCTTAGTGTGTCTCTTCTGGTAAAAAAAAATAATAATGTTTGATAAATTACCGAAATTTGCAGTGCCATCAAATCTAGATTGTGTTCCTTTCTCCTCACCAGCTACCTGCTCTCTCTCTCTCTCTTCCTTTTCTCATTTCTGTGGCTTAGCATGACATTAGCCACACCATTCTGTGCTGTTCATCTGAGATGCCTGGAATGGTCTTCCTGGAATATCCAGGTAGTATGAAAACTGACAGCAATAACTACTGAGGAGAGGTGTAGTACTGCTAGAAATGAAATAAAATATTAGATTATTAATTTAACAACAAATGGGGTAACACATATTAAAATATAGGACAGACCCTAAAAGAAAAAATGGTGAGCATTTAAAGGAATAAAATTATTCCTTTTCACAGCAGTCAAAGAGCATACTCACAATGCAGCCTAGAAAGGATTAGGTTGATTTGCTGCTAATGGTCTTAATAGCCCTACTTTACACCTCTCAGATTTACTGGTATACAAAGGTTTACGTGACATCAGAATTTGTTTGTAATATGAACATGCAAGTAAAATGGTGAAAGATTTAACAGAATCTGTTTTACAAGTATGTGAGCATTCAAAATGTCTGTAAAAGTACTACCTCTGAATAAAACTGGATTAGCAGGTAAAGTTTCTGAAACACATTGTACAGTCCGCACTGGACAAGAGGCTACCCTAATGTGGTGCCTGTCTGAATGTCTAAGGGTTTCAGAAAAATGAATGTGTTAATTAAGGTGGTATTGTTTACCCTTCCCATGAATAATCTTACAATTTGCTGGTGTGAAGTTAGAGGTGACAACTGAGCAGACAGGGACACACTTGGCTCTTTAAATGCCCTGCTCTTGAAGGCACTTCCTGATTAGCATGCATTGCAAGCAAGCAAGCGCACTGAAATGTCAGACACTTGCTTACAGTCAGATGAGAAGAAAATGAAACAGTTAGTGGGGAATCTCACAGGTGCTGCTTGACCCACCATAAAAACCGAATTTGCAATGGTGAAAACAGGAAGACCGAATCTGGACCTAGAAAACCGAATCATTCAGTCAAAAACCGAGTAGATGGTAACCTTAATCTCTTGCCAGTTTGCTGCTCACCGAGGTGGATGGCAGCCATCACTGATTCATCAAAGAAGGATAAATCTTCTAAACTGATGGAAAGACACTGCCATTTAGAGAATGAGTATCAGCATAACGACGAGGCTGTTTCCCATTCATCTCTAAGAGGTCAATCCTATGATAAAGACGGGTCCCATCACAGGCCATGATCATGGGTCCTGCTCCCCCTCCCACAACCATCTCTCAGACAACAAGTCTAGGTCGAGCACTAACTTGTCTCCCTGCCGTGTGATTTTCAGCCTGTACCACCGTCAGGCAGAGTCCTATTGATAGTTTTGTCATCAACAACCCAGTTGATGCACAACTCCTTTATCAGACAATGTTGGAGCTGTTTCAGCAGCTATTGCCACTGCCACCATTGTTGCCGCCTCCCTCAGTGCCTTCAGCTGTGCAGTCATCGACCTTGCCATCGATGCTTCAATTCTCAGTCCCCAACCTAGTGTCATGTCCTAAACGGCCTCTGTTGACAGGACACCCGGCGATGGTTCCTCCTTCATTATCTCCTCATTCCATCAACCCTTTACTGATGATGGTCAACAAAGACCTGGAATAGAATCCAGAATACATAAAAGAGGCTGAGGAGGCCATGAATGAAGATAAGAAAGTAACTGACATAGTAGGCTCAAGCCCTACTCTTTCTTTCTGCTCAGAGGAGAGTGTGATGGTCTCCTCCTGAGGATGCCTCATTTCAGGCCTTCTTTAGAAAGGTACAGGCTAAAGTGGAGTTTCAAGCAGAGGAGGTTGATTCATCCAGGAAAACCTTTTTTTTTTTTATATAGCTTTTTGGTCCTAGTCGCCTCCTCCCGCCAACTGGTGACGGGGACACATATGCATTTTTATTTTTTTATAGAATTTCTCCCCTGATCACCCCCAGAGGCCCCAGCACACAGCTGTGCGAACGTGTGGAGGCAAGCTTCACACCCCATGGCACCAGCTCAGCACCTTCCATCTCCTGATACTTTGCTGCCCCCTCTCCACCTACGTTACCCACCAGACCTCCACCCAGTGGGAGCAGAACTACGAGGGGGCACCAACCCAGCCTCACAACCCTCAGGAGAGGAGAGCTGTCCACCGGCATGATCAGTCCTGCTCCACCCTCCCCCCTCCCCACGCCGGCACCCCAATGATCCAAGGTCATTCCCAAACCCGGGTCACCGGCGTAGCACGAAGTAAGGTGCCCAGTGCCTCAACCCTCTGTGCCACTGGGCTGGCACATCCAGGAAAAACTTTTTTTGCAGTTAATTTCTTTATCCTCCTCCCAGGGGGCACACCATCATGGCTGATCCCCCAGACCCATCCCCTGCTCCCGAGTCCCAGCTTATCTTCCGCTTCCTCCATGGCTTGCCCCCCCCACCCCATGGTGGGGCGGTGGGGATCCCTCAACCCACCAAAATGGATCTGGTGCGGAGGTTACTGCTATTCATGGGAGCGGGGCCTGTGGGGATCGGCTTTCATCTTGCCGCACCCAAGATTCTTTTTCCTCCATTGTCTCCCCTTAGGAGAGGAGGCGTGCAAAGACGCACTATGGAGAGAGCGTGCATGCGTCCGCATGCACTCCTCCAAGTGTCTGCCTCTTCTCCCCTTTCTGAGCATCAGTGTGCTGTCCCCCAGCCACCGCTAGGGGCCAGTTGAGCACCGACTGCTGGTGCCTCCCCCCAAGGTACGAGAGCAGTCCCTCAGATGTTTGATCCTTCTCCTCCCCTGCTGACTCCCGCTGGCTCGTGCTTGTTCCTGGACACGGGTCATTGGCATAGCGCAAGGTCAGTGTCTCAGCCCTCAGCACCACTGGGCCGGCATCCAGGAAAACTTTTATGAATTCTTGGAGGTCTCTGCCTCCCTACCATAATCATACCTCCAGGGCATTCAGCTTTGGAGAATGCTACCTTGGCTGCTTGACATAGACAAGCTCAGTTGTCAGCAGTCCCAAGAAAGGCAGACAGATAATATCCTGCCCCTACAATGAAGCCTTATTATTCATCCCAGCCTGAAACAGGTTCAGTGGTGACAATGGCTACTCATGACAGATCAAAGACACCCAAGCCCATGGTTATTTGCCTCCAGACAAGGAGTCGAGGAAAGTGGATGTGATGGAGAAGAGAACTTTTGCTTCTCTCAGCCTATGGATTGCAAATTATCAGGCTTACTTCATGAAGTATCAGAATTGCCCGTGGAAGACTTATGGCCTTTGTGGCTGAGAGAATGCTGGAAGGCTGGGACAAAATGTTTATTGTCCCAGCAGACTGTTGCCAGAGCTGCTGCCTCTGGGATTTGCCTTTGCCACCACTCTTGGCAGTGGGTGACAGGCTTTGCCTCTGTACAACAATCTGTAACGAATGCTCCCTTTAGAAGAAAGCAATTATTCGACAATGATGTGGAAAATGCTTAAGGGATTTACAGTCCTCAAAAATGACTTTACGGATCCTGCATACTTTGATCCTGAAACTCCATGGAAGGGGTCGTAGTTCTTTTCTTAGGCCCTATGCCTGTTTAGGCAGTGGATATTGCAGAGATCAGGGATATGGTTCCTAAAGACCTCAGCCTTCCACTTCCTAGGCTGCAAACCTGCCTGCAATGCCCACATCACACTTACAAAAGGTCAGACCATTATTGGCACACACAAGCGCTTTCTGACTCCCCTCCTTTTCCTTCAGCATCACTGCACCAGGATGTTTTGGTAGGAGGATGAATCTCCCTCTTCCTACAAAACTGGAGGGAGATAACAATCGATGCCTGGGTCCTGGAGGTAGTTCTGCTAAGAGACATCCTAGAGCTCCATACTATTCCTACAGTGATGCCCCATTTTCCAAACAGATATCCTCTGGGACATCTTACCCTCCTGCTGGAGGAAGTTCAAACCCTTCTTTGCAAGAGGGCTGTGGAACTTGTCTCGGTTTCAGAACAGAACAAAGGCTATTATTCCCGATACTTTCTGGCTGCAAAATGGACTAGTGATCTAAGGCCTGTATTAGACCTTCGCGGACTGAATCTATTCATTGAATACAAAAAGTTATGAATTATCTATTTGCAGTCTCTCCTCCCCTATTACTAAAAGGGTACTGTATGGTTGTTCTAGACATGAAGGACGCATACCTTCATGTCAGGATCCACAAGTCACATGGAAAATACCTCAGTTTCTTGCTACAAGGATTGCGCTGACAATTTCTTGTTTTGTCCTTTGGTTTGTGCTCTGCACCATGTGTATTTACCAATGTTTTTGCCACGGTAGCAGCTGCACTTCACAGAGAGGGCCTCTGTGTCTTCTGTTACATAAACGACTGGCTGCTGAAAGCTCCATCATGGGATGCTCAGCCAATTGTGCATACTGGTCAATGAACCGAAGTCAGTCCTTACCACCTGCCAGAGTGTCCAATACATAGGGGCTGTCCTGGGCATGGGACTGAGTCAGGCATTTCTGACCTCCAGCCGTATTATGGCACTGGTGGCCCAGGCACACCTGGTCTTATCTAGCGACTGTGTCTCAGCCAGACTCCTTTTAAGGTTACTTGGCTTGATGGCAGCTGCCACACTGACTGTCCCACAGGCATGCCTTCATATGAGGATTCTTTAAAGGTTCCTCAGAGCACAGTGGCCACAGCATTCAGATGAGTTGGAATGTGTCATACAAGTGACTCCCCCCCCCACTGCTCCCTGCTCTGGTGTCTGGACTGCTCAAGCTTAGAGACAGGGCCCCCATTCCTCTTGCTGTTTCCCCTCCTGGTGATGACTATGGACACCGTGGGTTGGTGTTGGGGTACCTATCTGGGCCCCTTCAGAACTCAGGGCCAATGAACCCCTCTGGATATGGTTCTGCACATCAATACTCGAGATGAGGGCTGTTCTGCATGGTCTACAGGCCTTTGCTTCCCTTCAGCAGCTGATTCATACAGACGATATTTAGGTGATTTACTACATCAACTGACATGGCAGAGTGCATTGTTATCCTCTCTGCAGAGAGTTGATGAGTGTGTGGCATTGGGTGGTGGACCGTGACATATTTCTGTCAGCAGTGTTTCTGCCTAGTGCCCTGAATGCACTGGCAGATCATCTCAGTCCATCCTGTGTGTTCTGCCACAAATGGGAACTCACGGATTCCATTGTGGATGGCCTCTTTGAAAAATGAGGTCAGCCATACATAGACCTGTTTGCATCACCATGCGATGCAAGACTGCCATGTTTCTGCTCACTTGCAAGATGCATTGTCCCTCTCCTGAAAAGTGAGGGTCTTCTTCAAGGATTATCTCTTCCCTTAGGCCACACCTTTGGAACTATACCAACATCAGCGCTAGGAGCACATGAAA
Source organism: Neoceratodus forsteri (assembly GCA_016271365.2). Lineage (NCBI taxonomy): Eukaryota > Metazoa > Chordata > Ceratodontiformes > Ceratodontidae > Neoceratodus > Neoceratodus forsteri. The sequence continues at coordinate 659,400,243 of CM028131.1, read as the reverse complement.
ACTTTTGATAGCCAGAAGCCGCCTATAAGGATATCACACATCAGTCTCTACATAAATGTGAGTGGCCCCATCACTCCTCAGTTATTTTCCCTGAATACAACTAGCCGTTGTTGTTATTTTCTTACAAAGTAATCACTAATAATGTAGTGATATCACTGCCTCTGTATGCTGGCAAAACCAGTGGCATTGTTGCAGTACTGTGAGTGTGGAGAAAAAAATCTACAAGGACGATGCACATGAAGTGCTTGTCTGCTGTTTATGCTTCTTTCACAATGCGAGGACTTGTGAGGTTTGTCAGGGCTTCAATCAAGCAACCAGGTGGTGCAGAAGAAAGGCACTGGAGAAGTTTTTGTCAGAAAAAACTCTAGTGGCCATGGAAAAAGCCCTGGGTTAGAAGGCAGCGTCACCAGCCTTTTGACTGATTTGCAGTCATGGAAGTTAAAAGTTTGCGAAAAAGATAGGTTGTCAACAGACTGTCTTCGGGACGTAAGTACAAACATAAGGACAAGGATAGATCTGCTTCCCTGGCAAGATGTAGGTTGCAGCTGTGGCCTACAGGTAGCCAGCCTGCATCATCATCGTCCCCCCAGCAGTGGTGACACCAGGCCCCCTCCAAACATCGACCAGACACCAAGGTCAGGGCTTGGTTTAGGCGCTACCATACCTTCTACGGATGGCACATCACCATCGTCGACAGGTCCAGGCCCATTGTTGACTCCAGCAGTCACGGCTCCTGGGCAGGGCACTGATGATGCACAGGCAGTGCTGGCATCGTCTTCAGCTATGTTATGGTGCATGCTTCCCGACTGGCTTATGCAGCCTGTACTGCCATCAACGGGGGATTACTGTGTCGCAGACCCCATTGACAGGTACACAGCAAGCACCTCCTGAGCAGAGGCCTCCGTCATTGCTAGTGAGGTCCTCTATTCCAGCCATCGACATGGATGCCTAGGAGGAAGAATATAATCCAGACCTCATACTGGAGAATTATGAGGAGGAGGAGGAGGGATATGGAGAGGAACATTATGCTCCACGTTCCAGCTCAACTGTATCCTCTTGCAGTGAGGATTCTGCGGTGGATAAGCCCAGATCTCCTCCCAAACACCTTACCTTTCAAACAGTGAGGCAGCAAATGCAGAATGCTATGGATTTTGTTGTAGAAGAAAAGGATTCCACCAAAAAGAAGTTGATGGATTTCCTGGAGGTTCCCTGCACTCCATCCACGGTTGTTCTTCCAGTTTATCCTGCATTAGAGGATGCCACCTTTACTGCATGATATAGACCAAATACCATACCAGCTGTACCCAGAACGGCTGACAAGCAGTACCCTGACCCTGCTGCCAAGCCTTATTATGCCAGCCAGCCAGAAACAGATTCTGTGGTCATAATGGCTGCCCATTATAGGTCCAGGGCACCAAAGCATAAGAGTACCCTGCCACCTGATAAGGAATCCAGGATGTTTGATGTGATGGGCAAGCGAACATGCACCTCTGCCTCATTGGGCCTTCATATTGCAAACTGTCAATCTGTCGACCCCCTGCCTGGCTAAGGTAATTTCCTCAAGTGCCTTCACTTGCAGGACTCTAATTGGATGGCGTCAGTTACCCCGACCTAACTGCTTATCCCCAAGGCTCCTTTGAAAATCAGAGCACTTTTCTTTCCAGCATAGCTACTCGGGACCTGCTGCCAGGGAACTGTATTGGTTTTGAACTTGGTTTTTCAGTTTCTACTGCAGCTTGTCCTGGGGAAATTGTTAATATCACTAGCTTAAACTCTGCTGAAATTTTTAACTGCTTGCCTTAAAGTTAAACTGCTGTAACTGTAATTTTTTATGCTCAGCTACTTGTCTTAAAATTAACTGTATTTTTTACTGTGTGATTTTGCCCTGCTATCCCTCTCCTTTCTCTTGCTAATTCTGTCCCCTGCTCCTCTCACTCCTTGTGAGATCCATGCCCCCTGATTGTCAGCTGTTTAAGTAGGTAATTGTCCTCTGGCACCTACCCCCCACTGGTTTCTGTCTCCCCTGTCCTCCCCCCGCCCCCACCCATTGTTCTTCCCCTGCTCTATGTAACCCCCCTGCAAATGGGGGTTCCTAAAAGTCTTCCAGGAGCTTGCCTGAATGCTCCAAGCCTGGGTGGTGTTCGCGCCTGAGCTGTTTAAATGTGGTTCCAAGTGAGTGCTATTTGAGCCTCCACGTACTGTCTCTTTAAGAGCTGTCTGCTTGCAGACTTAATTAGTTTGTATGGGGGGGACTGTATTTAATGCTCGAATCCCGCCCGGGCTGCGGAGTAATCGCTCCATTTTGCAGTCACTGGAAGTGCAAAGGGAGCCCATCTGAAAGCTGTAACTGTTTGCCTGTAATCATTTAAAGCATTAGCAAAATTGTAGTTTGTCTTACCTGCCTTTATTGCAGCTGGGACTCTGTGTATGTTACCCCTCCATTTTGGACCTAAATTGCTGTGCTGGGCCAATTGGGTTAAGGGAGCCCTAAAATGGAGCCTGTGGACGAATCAGAACTTGGGCTCTTAATTTCGAGCCAGACACAAGGGGATTGTATGAGCAGTGACTCTGGGAAATGTAGTTTTGACCTTGGTGCCTTTTTCCACCAACAGAGGGAGTCTTATTGTGAGTGACAGCCGAACCAGCCAACAGAATAGTGTGGAGCTAAAGGAAATGCCCTGCTCTGTGACTGGAAAGATCAGATCAGTGGTGACAGTGAAGAGAGAAAGAGCTGTGTGCTTCTGCGGTGTGTAGTTTCGCGTGGGAAGTGTGTGTGAGGCCCTAAGGTTCGGCCTGCAGCCATTGCAAGCGCCAGATTGGACTGAATCCGACTTGTGAGGAGAAAGAAGGAGATCTGAAGAGTAGAAACCAGGCTCACCCTGTAGAAGATTGAAGAAATTGCTGAATCGCGCTCGGTCTGTCAGGAACTGAAGCTGCTGTGTGCTCCCGGGTATCGTGCAGTAATTGCGGTCTGGATCGAGAAGCAACCTGCCTGGTATAGTACTTTCCTTTTACATATAAATGTGCGTAGTGCTTGTGGGGAATCACTATTTCAAATCCCCTGTACAGTGAATTGTGTGCTACAGCTGGAAGTAAACCCCAGCTTAATTCGGACTACATCCGTTTGCTATCAACTGCAGTGGGGTCCAGTCACAAGGACCTTGTCCCCATGCCCTGTTCTTCTGGCAATCCAGAAGAACATTCTCCATCCGATCCTCAGCTTAGGTATTGTGAGTACAAATCCGGGTATTCCCCTGCAGCTTGTTTTTCAATCACAAGTGTGTCATCTAATTCTTGTTGTTTCACTGCTTCATGGACTGAGCTGTCCGGCTCCGGATTACAATTGGGTGTTGTACATATCTTTTTTTCTACAGGGCCCTATCCATCTGCACCTGCTGGCCAACCCTGGCAACGGACCTGGCTAGCCCCCCACCAACCTGGGTACCCAGAATGTGACTTTTCAGACCCTGTATGTGTGCACAGTACTGTAATTTAATGCCATTAACTAACCTGATTTCCCCCTCCCGTGTTACTGTCCCCTAAATAAATCAGATTATTTGTTGTTATACTATATACTGCCTGTGGTGTTGGTACTTATGGAAACAGTATTGTGTTTTGCTGTGTATGTTGTTTAACCTTACTTTACAGGGGGTCCTCAGAGACATGCTGCAGAATCAGTCTCGAGGGTAAGTGGTATCTATATGAGTGAACAGTGTGTATACGGGGGGTATTGGGGCTGTAACTCCGGTGTACTGTGTGAGCCACCAGAGGGAGTAAAAGGGGGTCTCAGTGTCCCAGAGGGCTGTGGCCAAGTTAGTCTAACCACTACAAACCCTGACCTCTGGGTGGAGGCACCCGCCATAGGACCTAGGCCCCTCAACCTGTCCGTAGTCAAACAGGCAGGGGTAGTAGCCCTTGAGATAGCACCACCTAGGGGTTACATCTCATTCTCTGCTTTTCTCTGTCTCTCCCCAGATTGTCCAGGCCCTGACCAGGCCACCAACCTCCAAGAGGATGGCGCGGCTTGCTTCCCTGCCATGGCCGCCGCTGCTTCGCTCTCCCCGGTTCCTTCTTGGACCCCCATCCGGCTAAGGTAATTTCCTCAGGTGCCTTCTCTGCAGCCTTACTTGCAGGACTCTGATTGGATGGCGCCAGTTACCCCTGCCTATCCGCTTACCCCCAGGGCTTCTTTGAAAATCTGAGTGCTTTTCTTTCCAGCACAGCTACTCAGGACCCTCTACCAGGGAACTGTACTGGTTTTGGACTTGAGTTTTCGGCCCACCCACTGTCCCCCACCCTTGACACTCCTTTAAATGCTCTCCCTTCCCCACTCAGTCATTGTTTCCCTGCCCAGTACAAATTACTACTGATGCCTCTTAAAGCAGCAAGCACCTATTCTGGCACTTGAAGTTATTTTACTCCCCACTCTAGTGTAACTTATTATTTGCACCTCGTTCTTTGCCCCCCTCTTAAATAGTCACTTGGAAAATTAATAATCACATAATCCTCCTTACCCTCAGCTCCTTGACTGGGCTACTAATGATGACTGACTTCTCTGCCACCATCCTGGCCACTGATCAAATCAGCCTACAATCTTTTATGGAATCATTTAAGCCAACCAACCTCCCCTCCCAGCACAGCTTGGCATGAGTCGTTCCCTATGGGCTCTGCCATGCTGTCTTTACTATCAAACCTTGAACATCAGTTGCTTGGACTTTTTGTCCAGTCCCTCACATTCCAGTCCCCCCACTGGCTCCCCTCTTCCTGTCCCCTTCTCTCACTCCTCCTCGCCGGTGATGTGGAAAGCAACCCGGGACCACCTAACACACACACACACACACACACACCATACAAATGTTATCTGGGCTGGTCACTCAGGCCTCAGGATTGCACACTTAAATATATGTAGCCTCCCATCTAAGTTCTCTGAGCTCGAGGCATGGGTGGCCCTATATAAGCCGCATATCCTGGGCCTCTCAGCGACCTGGCTGAAGCCACACCTCACCGATACCTCATATTAGCTCCCTGGTTACTCCATACTATGATTAGACAGGCCAGGAAGAAAGAGGGGTGGAAGCAAAGCACTGTATGTGCTAGACCATATGTCAGCCACTACAATCGCTTACTCTTCCCCCACTTCCGCTTGTGAATGGCTTATTGCTGAGATTGTTCTTGGGGCCACAAAAACTTCACTTAGGTTGCTGCTAAACCCCCGGGCATCCAGGGCTCATCCAGTTTTCTGGATGACCTTGCATACACCTCCTCCTCCAGAGACACAATCCTACAAGGGGATTTCAACCTCAACTGGACTGACACCCCTATACCTGAGTATGCACATCTCCTAAAAACACACCAGTTAGAACAAGTAATCTCTTCCACCACAAGATATAACATGCAGTCAGACAACTATATCACCTTAGACTGGATTATCACAAATCGAGTGGACCTGGTGCTACAGGCAGGCACAATGTCTGACTCCATCAGTGACCACACCCCTACTTACATTGTCCTAACCACCAAATCAATCCAGTCTCCCCACAAATTCTTGTATTTCAGGAAGTTTCACCGCCAGGACCTTGACTCCATCCTAACCGATTCCAGGACTATAAACTGGTCTGTACTCTACTCGTGCAGGGATGTCTTAACTTCGGTCACATACTTTACCGACATGCTACAGAAACTTCAGGACAAACATTTCCCAATCACCACCAGAAGGGCAGAGGTGGCAGCACCCACTGGCTACCCAAGGAACTATGCCTGGCCCAGATGAAAATCAGGGACAAAACATGGAAAGCCTATATGTTGTCTCCCTCCCCCAGCTCTGTAACACATACAGACAACTGCGCAATTCCTGCAAGCAGGCTGTTAAGTTGCTAAAGCACAAGTACTATACCAACTTGCAAAACGACACGCTTGGTAACCCGCACAGTTTCTGGGCCTCAGTAGGGTCCCTCCTAAATCCTAAGTCTTACAAGTAGACAACAGAACTAAACTCACCCTCAGGTCCCATCACTGAACCTGGTGCAATTGCGGACACTTTCAACAGAATGTTTACGGACCTCTCTCCCTATCTTAGCAAGCTCCCTACTCAGTCTCCCTCTGACTTATATGGCAAACCTCAATGCTCCCAGCCTTCCCCTAGTACTGCAGATGCTCCTCCATTTTACTTTAAGGTAATTAGCGTAAACACCACTGCCAAACTCTTAAAGACACTTCCTACCTGAGGTAGCCCAGGTAGTGATGGGTTATACCCCGCTTTCCTGACACTGCTCTCCCCAGTTATTGTAAAGCCCCAACCTACATTTTCAACCTTGCCCTTTCATCTGCAACAATTCTTGACTCTTGGAAGCACGCTCATGTTGCACCCATATTTAAGGCTGGGGATCCCCTCACCCCCGAAAATTATAGGCCCATCTCCCTACTTCCTCACCTGAGTAAATTACTTGAGAAAATCATTCACCACCAAGTATCTGATCATCTAGAAAAATACCACCTCCTGTGTCCTCTCCAGCACGGCTTCTGCAAACACCATAGTACTTCCTCTGCCTTGGCACTTTTCTCGAACCATATCCTTAGAAATATGGACAAAGGCAGGGCCACAGGCACAGTGTTTGTGGATCTGTCAAAGGCTTTCTACCTCATAGACCACCATCTCCTCTACTCCGCCCTGCTAAACTTCAGCTGCTCATCAGACACGTTCACATGGTTCTGTAGTTACCGCTCAGGCAGGTCCCAGTCTGTCGTGATTGGTAAAAATTCCTCTTCTCTGCTACCTACCCACACCGGTGTACCTCAGGGCTCAATACTGAGGTCTCTACTTTTTTTCTATGTTTATTAATGACCTCCCTAGCTGGCCTGGTGGCACTGAGGGTTGAGGCGCTGGATGCCACACCTCATGCCACGCCGGCGACCCGGGTTCGGGAATGAGCCTGGGCCATCGGCGGTCAGCAGAGGAGAGAGAGGATCGAGCATCCAGAGGATTGCTCTTCTCTCTCTCTCGGAGGGGGGGGGGCCATGAACTGCCTGGCACTGCAGCGGCTCCCAGTGGAGACCGGAGACACTGCAATGCCCAGGGCTACAGTAGAGGGATGCAGAGCCGCGACGGACGTCCCTGGCATCATTGCATGCTCAGGCTCTGCAGGGGGGAGGGGGAGGGGCATAACTAAAGAAAAAACACCCCAGCGCACCGAGGAGGTGACGAGGGCCTCAGGGTCCTCCCTCACATCCCCAACACCAGATGCCTACACAGACGATCCCGGGAAGGAGATGGACCCTCTAATTTCAGACAGACACCGCCAGGTAGGAGAGACGGACCCTGCCTCGGGGGGGGGTGATCCGGGGCACTGGGAAATCTCTCAATGGGGGGAGAAGTCTGTGGTGGAGCATCATGGTGGGGAGTAGCAGGGGCCGAGAGTCGAGTAAGCTCCTCTGAGAGATGCTTCGGTGCACCGGTGCTAGAAAAAGAATTGTTAAAAAAAAATTAATAACCTCCCTGCTGAAAGCATCACCTGCAAGGCCATCCCTCTATGCGCATGACCTAATCATATACCACAGCAATAATTCCATAGAGTCCTTGTCTACCACCCTCAAAGCAAACTTTGGGGCCGCACAGAGCTGGTTTCTCTCCAGAAAACTTCTCGTTAATGAGAAAAAGACAAAGGCCATGCTTTTTGGCTCTAAGCCATTCTTAGCAAAGGTAGCCAGGTCAAAAAACCCACTCTTGACTGCTACCCCTGCCGGTCCTCCACTTGAAACTGTCCCTGCCTTTAAATATTTAGGTGTCACCCTAGACCCCTCCCTTACTTTCAACAAACACATCAGCAACACTGTGATAACAAGCATTTGTCAATGCCGAATGTTGCTTGCTTGTATGTGCTGTTTAGGTATTTGGAAGTGATAGTTCCATGCCTTCCTCCCAAGACATCCACTGTGTCTTTCCGTTCAATATTCAGAGTGGAGTGGGAGGGGCAAGGGCCACAGCAGTACAGCAGTTGCCAAGGGGGTGAAGAGGTCCATTCAAAGGCAAAAGAGTCCTGCAGGAGCTCACTAAATTGAAGGTGGACAAAGCGATGGAACCAGATGGCATACGCCCAAGGATATTAAGAGAACTTGAAGGGAGATAGCAGTACCTCTGGCAGCCATGTTCACTGAGTCATTCAACATGAGTGAACTGGAGGAGGCACATGGTCCCTCTACACAAGTCCGCAGCAGGGAGGAGGCAGGGAACAATAGGCCATTCAGCCTCACCTCAGTAGTGGGGAAGATCGGAGACATTGCTTAAAGAAAGGATAGTGGGGCATCTAGAAGCCATCGGAGCCCAGGACCATAGACATCATGGATTCACAGTGGGGACATCATGTCAGACAAATCTGGTTGATTTCTTTGACTGGGTGACAAAGGAAGTGAATCAGGGTGGGGCAGTGGACAATGCTTACCTTGATTTCAGCAAAGCCTTTGACACCATCCCATATAGAAGGCTGGTAAACTAGCTGGGTAGGCTGGGCATGGGGGAAAGGGTGGTAAACTGGGTTAGAAACTGGCTAACAGACAGGAGGCAGAGAGTGGTGGTAAATGGTGTGCAGTCTAGGAAGAGGGGATGACCAGTGGGGTGCTGCAGGGATCGGTCCTGGGGCCAGTCCTGTTCAATGTCTTCATTAGTAACATTGCAGAATGTCTGAAGGGAATTTTTTACCAAATTTTCAACATAGCCATTTTAAGACCTCTGCTCATGAACAGTGTCACTGTGATTTTCTTAATCTGTCCCAAACATTGATTGCGCACACCGAATGCGCCATTGTGCGCTACATGCACGGAAACACATTTTGGGCGATATGAAAATGACAGCTGTACTGCCTATAAGGAGGTGTGATAAAATGGCAATGTTGAAAATCTGGAGTGCAAATATAAAAATTTGCGAACTTATTTAGCGTATGAGAACCGCCGCTAACGCCAAGGCCCTAAAAACAGTCATTTTTAGTAATTTTTTCACTAATTTTCAAATATAGCCATTTTAAGACTTTGCTCATGAACAGTGTCACTGTGATTTTCTTAATGTGTCCCATACATTGATTTCGCACACCGAATGCGCCATTGTGCGCTACATGTGCGGAAACACATTTTGGGCGAGATGTGAAAAATGACAGCTTTACTACTCATAAGGAGGTGTGGTAAAATGGCAATGTTGAAAATCCGGAGTGTAAATATTAAAAATTCGGGAACTTACGAGCATGTGTAGGAACTCTGCAACGCACACTCATAAAATAGTAATTTTTAGGAATTTTTTCACCAAATTTGCAACATAGGTTTTTTGAGAGCCCACCTTATGAACACTGGCACTGTCATTTCGTTAATCAGTCCCAAAAGGTGATTTTGCACAGTGACCGCGAAATCACCCTTCGGGCCCGATTAACGCCATGACAGTGACAAAATTTATGAGGAGGGGCCCCAAAAACCCCATGTTGAAAGTTTGATGCCAAAATTCCAAAAAATGCCTGAGATATGCATCAAAGTTGAAAAAACCCTATCTATCCCATTATACAGCTTACCGGCATTTCCTCAGTTTGTGGTCGGCTTTGAAGAGTGCAGACGTGTTCCCGGTCCACCGAAGATCATCACACCGAGGTCCGGAGGTATGTATGGGGTGGGGGGTGTGGGGAGGCAGGGTGCACAGTGGGTGGGTTGAGGATTGTGGGAGGGGCACAGGGAGAAGCGCCGAGGGACAGTTTTTGTATTTGCAGGTTTATTTTTTTTTAATAAGACAACAAGGGACGTTTGCCACGCTGGGGTGGGCTCCCAGCATGGCACCTGGATACTTTAAGGGGGCATGGAGCCGATGAGGATTAGGCACCCCGTTGTACGATACAATGTGTGCGTGGGGGAGGGGATGGTGCATGAGCACACAGTATGCGTGCATGCTTGTGTGTGTGTGGGGGGGGAGCTCTGCTCACTGAAGCAGAGCTCTCCCTTTCAACTGTACGACCACTGCATTTTCAACTGCTGTCATAGATTGGGAAACTGGGGCCGCACCTGCAAATACACTGACTGAATTGGAAGACGGATGCCACGCCTCCGAAAACTCGGATGGTGGCACCATGTTTCTTGCACATGCATGCAAGCAACATAAAAATCCACCAAAAATTAGGTGCTGCCTACTGCCAAAATCAATTTCTGTCCCCTGAAACTCGCCTAGCCATTGCTCAAGGAAACCTTCTGCCCCACCTTGACTACTGCTCCGCCATATACTCTGCTGCATCCTCTTCCCTACGGACTCGCTTACATACCATGTACAACTCCATCTGCCGTTTTGTCCTTCAAGCCCCTTTTACCACCACTACTGCTCTTTATACCATTCCCTAGGGTGGTTCTCTCTGCAGTGTTGTTTTGACTTTGCTACCAGCAACCTCATTGACAGTGCACTCAGGAACAATCAGCTGTCCCCCTACTCCTCCTTATTCACTGACAGAGTGGTCTTTTGGAGTCTCTGGGCCTCCTCCGTTCCCCCACTGGAAGTCCCTCGCACTACTACTACCAAGGGTAGTAAAGCTTTCTCTGTCTCTGCCCTTTCCCTCTGGAATAGGCTTCCTTTGTCTATCCAATCATGCCCCTCCCATCAGTCTTTCAAGGTAAACTTAAGGGTGTGGCTCCTGGCTGAGGCCGCTTGTATCTGCAGCTGTTCCCTAGGCGGTACCAGGGCCTGTATCCTGGCATAGCACCTATTCGTGCCCTCACCCTACCCCCAGGGCGCCTACCCTCTTGCACTGTTCTGCTCCTCTATTCAATATGGATATGACTACCTGTTTTATTCTGAACTGTTAGCAGGTTCTGCAACTTAAGTTGCATTTCTTCCTATGACTTGTGCCTATACCACGCCTGGTGGTAGACTGAACCTTCATTTTAACTGTATTTATTTAGTTGTTGTTGACCCAGTAAGGTGCGCTAGCCATAGCAATGACTATTTTCAGGCATGACCTGGGAGTTTACAGAGACAAAACATTTGATTAACAGAGGCAGAAACAATACTATATAGTAAAAGCTTAGACAGTAATAATACAGTGTAGGCAGGAAAAAACAAAAAGTACAAATTGAATCAACAATAATGTATAACATAGAATGAATAAGAGAGCAAGTACAATAAATAAAACCATTAGGCAGTAATTCAGGAAGAGAAAATGGGGTAAGATATTATTTTATTTTTATTTGTTTATTTAGTTTTTGTTAACCGGGTTAGGTGCGCTAGCCAAAGTTGACTGTTTTCAGGCACGACCCGGGAGAATACATACATAAAATGAGATGAGATTATACAATACAAAGTATATAGTACAGGTACATAGTATATAGTACAGGTAGGTTAGAATACAGATCAAGTCAGACAGTACTCGAGATAATACATATAGCTATGCAGAGATGACAAAAGTGACAGTATATGCAAATAACTGAAACTGGGCTAAGTGGCAGCTATAAAGACATTTTATAGCAAAGCTTGTTTAGAAGTGCAGCAGTGTCTTGGGCGAAATAGGGTGGTTAGCTGTGAGGCATTAAGTGGGATCAAAGCATGTGCAGGGGTCCCCGGATAGGTGGCGATATAGTTCTTTTCTGAAGATTGGGTGGGAGTTAGTCGGCCTCAGGGCAGGAGGGAGGGAGTTCCAGGTGGCTGGGGTGGTGCAGTGAAATGCTCTAGAGCAAATGCTCTAGAACAAATACCAATTATTATAATTGTATTAAATGGGTCTAGTAGAGTCAGGAATTGAATAGGGTGGGGATGCAATAAAAGGGGAGGAGGATAGGATAAGATAGAAAAAAAGCAAAGGTAAGGGGATGGGGACTAGATATACTAAATTAAGGGCAAGGAAGCGACTGGAGGAAAGTACAGTGCTTACCTGTTGAGGTGAAAGGGTGCATAGATCAGGAGAAAGATAATGGGCTAGAGGGGTTGAAGCAGGAGCATGAGCAGGAATCTGCAAGATGATCACGTAGCAATTTCTTATTTATTTCCTTGCCTCCCCGGTGACTGTATGTACATTGCATGTAATACTTTACCATAATCACCATGTTAAGCCTTTTATATTGCATAGCCACTTAATGTATGTCACTACACCAGTATGTACTGATTTCTCTGAAATATTTGTACTATGTAATTTGACCTCATACCAGGTGTAATCGGCAGTCCTGTTTTGTTCTAATTGTACCTCTGTACTGTATTGATGTTTGTTGTGTTTGCCACCCTGGTGGCCTGGGTCGCAACTGAAAATGGCCCTCTGGTTAAGGAGGGGAAGGGTCACCAGGGGGCATGGGCTAAGAATCGAGGGGGGAAGATTTATTTATTTATTTTATTTTTAGTTGTTTAACCAGGTATAGCACACTAAGCTGAAAGCTTTTTTACAGGAGCGACCTGGGAGCACAAGGAGGTTAAGTGACTTGCTCAGGGTCACACAGTATGCAAGTGGAAGCTGTGGGATTCAAACCCAGGTCTGGTCTGCTGGATGTCACCAGATTTGCAGCTCAGAGCCTTAGACCACTGCGCTATACTGCCTCCTCAATTCAGATTTAGGAGGGAGATGAGGGGACACTATTTCACAGAGAGGGTGGTAGCAAAATGGAACGCCTTACCAGAATGGGTGGTATCATGCAAATCTGTGAACAGCTTCAAAAGGGCATGGGACAGGGAACAGGGGAGAGTGAGGGTGGGGTGGCAGTGGGATGACAAAAGGAGGGGGTTGGGGCAGCTGCAAACTAGGGGTGTTGGCTGCACACTCGAGCAGGCTTAGACAGACCAGGTGGTCTGTTTCTGCTGGCACATTCGTATGTCCGTATGGATCAGTTTGCTCACCCGGTTATCAAAGACATAAATAAATAAGCTATCTATCACACATGATCAAGTATCAAAATAGCCTCTGGAAGGCTGCCAAAGCTGCAGCTGGGGCATCCCCAGAGGGCACTGCCAAGAGTGAATTGCTTACACATTTGACTGCTAGAGCTGAGGTATGCAAACATCTGCTATGCTCAGGATATGATGTCTCAGATGCACCTGCCAGGGCAGCTACCTCTGGTATTTGCATTAGAAGGTATTCTTGGCTCAGGGTAGACTCAGTTGATCTTTAGTGCTCTGACTAATGATGGCCTATGGGAGTGTCAGGACTCAGGCTGAAACAGCTAGTATATGATATTAGATCGCATGCATTACAACTAAGGGGTGACCATTGTTATAGTAAAACAAGAGCAAATTGGTTTACTCAAAGAGTGGTTAAATTTTGGAATTCATTGTCATCCCATGTAGTGGGCAGCAGGGATATGAGCGCATTCAAGACCAGATGAATATTGCTTAGGTAAGGGAATTGCAGGATATAATAATTAAGCAAGGTGAGCATAATAGTCAAATGTGTCTCCTCTGCTCTGTATTCACCTATGAGACCTATGAAGGTGGCTGGACTTGCAACAGATGTGCAACAAACAGTTCTGCATGCTCCTTTTAGAGGCACCAAACCATTTGGGTACCATGTAAAAGGGGTATTAAGAGGCCTTCAAGTCTTGAAAATTACTTTAAGGTCAGTAAATTCCTTGTATCCCATACCTGGCCAAAGTTGAGGTAAAGGATCCTTTTGCCAGCCTGCTGCCAGAGGTGGCCATCAAGCCTGCTGTCAGCAAGGCCGGGGTAAGGGTGGAGGAGACTTTCCAGCTTCACCTCCCCCAGCTGCCCATTCCAGAGCCTCCAAAGCTGGTGGCCCTGCCCCCAACTGCTCAGCATGACTTGTGAGGGACTCCCCCCAAACCACTTTACCTACAGGAGGCTGTGGTAGGGGGATCCCGTGTCCTTTCATTTAACACAGTGGAGGGAGAGTACTATAGATGAGTGGGTCCTGGAGAAAATTGCAAAGGGACATGCTCTGGAGTTGCTAGAAACCCCTCCAGAGCATCCTCTGTCTCTTTCAGCTTATCCCCAAGGACATCTGTCCCTGCTGAAAGAGGTGCAAGCTTTGCTAACCAAATGTGCCACAGAACATGCACCTTAACACCAGAAAAAAAGGGTTCTACTCCAGATACTTCCTGCTTCCCAGATGGACAGATCTCAGACTAGTGCTAGAGCTGCTAGACCTAAACTTCTACATAGGTTGGCCTGCTGGCACAGGGGCAGGTTGCCTACCTGCGATGCCAGTGACCCGGGTTTGGGAATGGATCCAGGATGTCGGAAGGCTGGCTGAAGGGTATAAGGATCGAGCGTCCGACGACTGCTCTCCTTCTCCAGGGAGGAGGGGGTTAGAGTGTTCGGCGTAACATGGACACCTAGCAGAGGCTGGGCATACCGAGCACGTTGATGCCAATTCGCTCAGGGGGACGAGGCAGACGCTGGTCATGATTGCATGTCCCCACCCCTGTACATTGGGGAAAAATGCTGCCGGCCGCCCTTGATGAAGCCCGCCCTTGGCTTCAAGTAGCACACAGGCTGGCTCCCTGACCTATCCCGTCAGTTGCAGCACTATAGGGCCGGTGCCACAATCCCACCCTGGAGGGTAAGCCAGGGGGTATCAGGGAGCCGTGGCCAATATGAGAGTGGAAGCAGAGGGTACGTGACCAGGCAGAGGTACTGGGCAGCCGGAGGCAGAAAAAGCATAATAAATAAAATAATAAAAAAAAATTAAATAAAATAAACTTCTATACAGAATACAAGAAGTTTCACATGGTCTCCCAACAAAATCCGATTCCCCTGTTGCGAACTGGGGAATGGGTTGGTTCCCTGGACATGAAGTATGCATACCTTCTTATCAAGATCAGACAGCATCATAGAAAGTACTTGATATTTGTCCTAAAAGGGGAGCACTTTCAGTTCAGAGTCTTGCCCTTTGGCTTGTATTCTGCACCTCAGGTCTTTATCAAATGCTTGGCTGTGGTGGCAGCAGCCCTTCACAGAGAAGGTCTGTATGTCTTCCCATACCTAGATGATTGGCTATTGAAAGCCAGGTCCAGGGGACAACTCAGACACACCCTGCCCTGCACAAGGCAATTATTTGAAGATCTGGGGGGTTACAGTGAATGTACCAAAGTCAGTACTGTCCCTTTGCCAGAGGCTGCAGTATACAGGTGCCATCCTGGACACAGAACAGGGCAGAATGTCTCATGGCTCAAGCACAGGTGGTGTACAGTAGTCATTACATCCCCAGCCAGAACTTTCTTGTGTCTCCTGGGACTCATGGCAGTGGTCACTGTGACTGTGCCACTGGCTCACTTACATACCACAATGGACACAGAGTGCAGTGGGACCAACCGATGGACAACATGGACCAAAAGGTGCTCGTCATGTCCCCGTTACGCAAACACTGACATGGTGGATGGACCACAGCAACAATCCCAGCTCTGACTCAGATTCTCATCTCAGATGCATCAGGACCAGGTGGGGAACACATCTGGGCCTTTATCAAACCCAAAGTTAATGGACCCAGGTGGAAGCAAAATTACACATAAATGTCCTGAAGATGAGAGCTGTCTAATACAGTCTACAGGCTTTTCAGGAGCATCTGACTCAGGGTCATCTGCTAGTATAGATAGGTGTCAGTATTATGCATTACATAAACAAGAGGGGACTCATTCCGGTCCCCTGTGTCCAGAAACAATGCGAGTGTGGTACTGGGCACTGGAACATGGCCTGGAGTTATCAGCCATGCATCTCCCAGGGGTCCAAAACATCTTAGCAGATAATCTAAGCAGGTCACAGTCCAAGATGCATGAATAGGAACTGCTGACCTTTGTGGTAGATGACCCCTTCACAAGGTTGGGTCATTCAGAGTTGGACCTTTCTGCATCCCCACACAATGCATAACCGCCACATTTCTGCTCCCTGGCTCCAAGGCCTGGAGTATTTTGGTGAGGTGCATTTTCCCTCTCTTGGAAAGGGAGGTTTCTGCTGCAGCTTACACACAGGAAAGAATAGCTCAGGGAGTATCAAAAGGGGCAAGGCTTTTTTTTAGGTATGTTAGCGAAAAAAAGAAGACAAAGGGAGGGATTGTATGGTTAAAGATGGAGGGGGTTGACTGAACAGAGGGGGATCAAGAAAAGGCAAACATCTTGAACAATACTTCTGCTCTGTATTCATAGCAGAAGGGGAAGGGAAGGGTCCGAGAAAAGGCACCAGGAGCTTTGATGGGATGGAAATGGACACTAGTCCATTTTCTGTGGAGAGAGTCCAGAAAGTACTCGCTAACCTGAAGGTAGACAAAGCTATGGGGCCAGATGGGATACATCCAAGGGAGCTCAGGGAGGTACTAGCTGCACCTCTGACAGACGTTTTGAACAGAGTACTGGAGACTGACATTGTCTCGGAGGACTGGAGAAGGGCAGCTGTCGTCCCACTTCACAAAAGTGATAGCAAGGAAGAGGCAGGCAAGTATAGGCCTGTCAGCCTGACATCAGTGGTGGGTAAGTTAATGGAACACTATTACAGGAAAGGATTGCAGAATATCTTGTATCCAACAGATTACAGGACCCAAGGCAGCATGGTTTCACAGAGGGAAGGTCATGCCAAACAAATCTGACAGCTTTCTTTGACTGGGTGACCAAATAGCTGGATCAGGGAGGAGCAGTGGATGTGACATGCCTGGATTTCAGCAAACTTTTGACACTGTTCCACATAGGAGACTGGTAAGCAAGTTAGGTAACTCGGGGATGGATAAAAAGTTGGTAACCTGGGTAAGAAACTGGTTAGCAGATAGGAAACAAAGGGTAGTGGCAATGAGACTGCACTCCAAGGAAGGGAGGGTGGCCAGTGGGGTACCTCAAGGATCAATGCTTGGACCAGTCCTCTTCAATGTCTTTATAAATGACATAGTGGAGGAATTAGAAGGGAAGGTCTGCCTCTTTCCGGATGACACCAAGATCTGCAACAGAGTGGACACTCCGGGGGAAGGGGATGGTCAAGGATCTGAAAAGACTAGAAGAGTGGTCAGCGGTATGGCAGCTGGGTTTTAATGCAGAAAAGTGTAAAATAATGCACTTGGGCCATAGAAATCTGCAAGCAGAGTACAAAATTGGTGGAGTGATACTTCCAAAGACCAAGCACCAACACAGTGTCGTGGTAAGCGGAGTTTGCTCCAGGGAAGGGAGGGTGACCAGTGGGGTGCCTTAGGGATCAGCGCTGGGGCTGGTCCTCTCTAATGACTTTGTAAGAGACACTGCAGAGGAGCTGGAAGGGAAGGTCTACTTCTTTGCAGATGACACCAAAATCTGCAATAGGGTGGTCACTCTAGGGGGATGGAAAGGATGACCAGAGACCTGAGAAAGCTAGAGGACTGGTCAAGGGAATGGCAGCTGGGTTACAGTGCAAAAAAGTGCAAAATAATGCACTTAGGGCACAGAAACCCAAAGGTAGAGTACAAAATGAGTGGAGTGGTATTCACAACCACCAAGCAGGAAAAAGACCTGAGGGTAATCATACTGGATGACCTAAAGGTGGTCAGGCAGTGTAACAAGGCAGTAGGGAATATGAGTGGGATGCTGGGGTGCATTGGGAGGGGTATCACCAGCAGAAAGAGGCAGGTGGTGTTGCCTCTGTATAGATCACTGGTAAGACCTCACCTAGAGTATTGTGTCCAGTTCTGGAGCCCACATCTCTGGAAGGATATAGTGTGGAGGTTATCCAGAGGAGGGAAACTAAAATAGTGCAGGATCTGTATCAAAAGTCCTACAAGGAGAGACTAAAGGACCTCAATATGTACACCTTGGAATAGAGGAGGGGGGATGATAGAGACCTTTAAATACCTCAAGGGGGTAAATAAGGTATAGGAGGGGAGTATTTTTCAGAAGAAAAGGTGCTGAAGAACAAGGGGTATGGTATGAAGCTGGGGGGTGAATTCAGGAGAGATCTGCGGAAGTACTTCTTCACAGAAAGAGTGGTGGATTCCTGGAACAGCCTTCCAGCAGAGGCGGTGGGGGCAGAAACAGTGGTGGGATTCAAGAATGCATGTGATAAGCACAAAGCAATCATAGTGGAAAGTAAGAAGGGGAAGAGAAAGAGCTGTAGATTGGCACAGTCTGCGGTATTAGTGTAGGTAGGGAGAGGTGGGCAGACTGGATGGTCCAAGCAGTCCTTATCAACTGTTAAATTCTACATTTCAATGTAAGCAGGAAAGAGACCTAGGGTAACCATATTGGATGACCTAAAGGTGGCCAGACAGTGTAACAAGGCAGTTGGAAGGGCTAGTGGGATGCTGGGGTGCATAGGAAGGGGTGTCACCAGCAGGAAGAGGGAAGTGGTGCTGCCCCTATATAGATTGCTGGTAAGACTCCACCTTAAGTACTGTGTCCAGTTCTGGAGACCACATCTCAGGAAGGACATAGACAGAGTGGAGTCTGTCCAGAGGAGGGATACCAAAATGCTGCAGGGTCTGCATCAAAAGCCCTAGAAGGACAGGCTAAAGGATTAAATATGTACACCCTGGAGGAGAGGAGGGAGAGGGGGGGACATGACAGAAACCTTTAAATACCTCATGGGGGTTAATAAGGTACAGGAGGGAAGCATTTTTCAGAGAAAAGAGTGCTGTAAAACAAGAGGGCATGCTATGAAGCTGAAGGGGGTAAATTCAGGAGGGATGTGAAGAAGTACTTCTTCACAAAAAGGGTGGTGGATGCCTGGAACAGCCTTCCAGCAGAGGTAGTGGGTGTGAAAACAGTGGTGGGGTTCAAGGGAATCATAGGGGTAAGGGGGGGAAGGAGATTGCGCTGTAGATCAGGTAGGGTCTGCAACAAGAAATGAAGGTAAAAAAAAAAGGGCAGACTGGGTGGGCCCTGTGGCCCTTATCTGCCATCACATTCTGTGTTTCTGTACACATTCTCTCCCATTTCAGTGGGTTCTACTTCATCGTTTGAATGCGTGGCCATATTGGGGGGGGGTCTAGGTACAGGTTGCAGAATCCTTCTGGTGTACCAGCCTCTGGGGCGCGAGACAGAATTTCTGCAGGAAGTGGTGGACTTCATTGCCAAAAGGATGTTGCAGTCACCCAGGTAGTTGGTCCTGGGTGACTTCAATGCCTCGATTGACAATGAATTATCACAATTTGGACAAGACTTCCTCCAGACGATTAATTTTCTGGACCTGGCACAAGCATCTGCTACGGTGACTCACAGCCACGGACACTCCTTGGATCTAGTATTCTCACTGGGGTATGAGATCACTGATCTCAAGATTGATCTGGTCATCTGGTCAGATCATTTCATGGTGGGGTTCTCGTTCGGTCCCCCCTCAGTGGTCTTTCCCCTTTGGAGATGTCTGTTATCACCCTTTAAGGGGGTTGTCCCCAGAGGGACTTTCAGCGATAATGGATCTCTCGGAGGTGAATACTACTTGTGCAGCAGGTGCAAGTGAGATTGTGGCAGCCTACAATAGGTCTGTGACCGCAGCACTCCACTCACTTCAGTCGGTATATGACCCAAGTCCTCTCGCTTGAGATCCCCATGGTTTGAAGGGGCTTTCAAGGAGATGAAGACCAAGGGTCAGAGGTTAAAGCATTGTTGGTGGAAGCCCGGATCAGAGGAGGGTAGGCTGGCTTTGAAAACTCACTACAGTGAGTAGCAAAGGGCAGTCTCTCATAAGAAGGTAGTATTCCTGTCCAGGAAGATTGTTGCAGGGAGAACAGACAAACTCAGCTCTTTAGGACTGTAGACAGGCTGCTCCATTTGGCCTACCTACAGCCAAAAGTTGCAGTTTCAGTATCTAAGTGCAAAAAGTTCACTTTATTCTTCTCTGATAGAGTGTCCTCATTAGGTCCGGGATATGCAGAACAGGGCACCTACTGCCTCACAGTGATCAGTCGGATGTCACAAACTGCACTCCGATTGTCTCAAATGAGTTCAATCCAGTGGAGGAAGTCTGTGAGGTAATCTTGATGCTGCAGCCTATGTATTGTGAATTGGACCTGGCCCAACATGTCTCCTAGTGGGATGTGTCGAGTCTGTTGGTCCAGTGTTTGCCGAGATTGTCCGGTGCTCACTTTTGGAGGGACTGTTCCCCAGTGCTTTGAAAGAGGCACTGGTGAAGCCCCTCCTGAAGAATCCATCTCTCAACACCGACATCTTGGTGAATTATAGATCTCTTAACTTTCCCTTTCTGGGTAAGGTTATCGGAAAAATTGTGGCTCTGTAGCTTGACACCCACCTCACTGCTTTCAACATGTCTGAGCTCCTCCTGTCGGGATTTAGGTCTAGGCACTGTACTGAAACTGCACTAGTCAGGGTTCATAATGATCTCCTCAGTGCTAGAGACAGAGAAAAATGATCAACTGAATTTTCCTCGATCTCTGTTCAGCTTTTGACACTGTGGACCATGGTATGCTGTTGTATCACTTATAGGAGCTCGGTGAACTCACTGGTATTGCCATCAACTGGTTTGAGTCTTTTCTCACTTTTTCACTGGTAGGATGCAGAGGGTGGTGATGGGGAGTTTATCCTCCCATCCTAAGCCCCCACCATGTGGAGTTCCCGAGGGCTTGAATCTCAGTGAGGCACACATTTAGTACCACTATGGTGCGACAGGATCCAGATGCAAAAGACATATGTAACCCCCTTACAAATGAGGGTTCCTAAAAGCCTTCCCAGAGCTTGCCTAATGCTCCCTGCCTAACTGGTGTTCGGTGCCATGGCACCAAAATGCGGGCGTCGTGAGGCTTTTAAAGCCTGCAGTACTGCCTCTTTAAGGGTTGCCTGCTCACAGGGTTCAGCGGGTTGGTATGGGGGGGGACTGGTGTTTCCCTGTTTGAGTCCCACCTGAGCCGCGGTGAAATTGCTTCCATTTGGAAGTCGCTATATGCGCAGGGGGAGCCCCTTTTGAGAGATGTGGCTGTTTGGGCATGGTTAGCTAGCCAGCCATTGGGATCGGGTGGCGCCCGAGCAGAGAGGATGGCCCCATGCTGTCAAGGGGCAGATGCATTGTGGCTGTGAATGAGGAAGGAGCTCTGAGCTCCTGCACCATTGAGTGTTCGCGCGGGAAGCGTGTGAAAGGCCTGAGGCGGCCGTTTAAATCGCCGGCGATCCACAGACTAAATCCGCAGGGCAGCGGTCAGCGGTCAGAGGAGGCTGTGTACCAGCACAGCTACCTACCAGGCTCAACCTGAAGAGGACTGGAGAATCTGCTGAATCGCACTCGGTCTGTCAGGAAAGTTGAAGCTGCAGTGAGACTCCCGATAGCTGTGAGTTCGGTCGGGCCATAGGAGCTGCTGCCTGGTATGGTACCCCTCTGTTGTCTTTCATATAAATGTGTGGAGAAGTATCTGAAGTTCAGGTTCAGCCCTATGAGTGATGTGAGAGCACTTTTCCTTCTGGAGTTGTGAGTACTAAATCAGGGTAGTTCCCTGTTAAACGTTGCTAGCCAGGGCAAGATTTTCTGGTTACTTTGCTGACTACATTAGCTGAGCCGGTAAAAGCAAAACAAGCAGCCTATAGGGGCGAGGGTGGGATTCATGGGCAGACAAGATGGATCACAAGGTCCCCATCTGCCATCATCTTCTTATATTCTTATATGTTGTGTCCTCTTTTTTTTTTTAATACTTTCTTTATTATGATAGGCCCATATGGGCTTGTTACATCATATCAATATTTATACATTATTTGTATAGGTACAAGATACAGATCATGATGACAGAACAGTGTGTACCTAATAGTTATCATTCTTCTGAATAATCCATAGGATGACAGAACTAAAAAGATCTGATAACCATTCAGATGTATTACATGGATTGTTAAACTTCCTATCTATTCTAACTCGATGGAGATATTTTAATGTTTGCACTGTAAAACTGAGAGATTCCTCCTGAGGTAGTGGGGTAGGAGATCTGAGTACTTTTCCTGGTTTCTCTGGCCACATAAGTGGAGGTGGGGGAGAGGGCTTATGCACTTCCATCCATGTTGGGCTCATATAAGAGCCATCTAGTCCACCTATTCTGATATAAGTGAGCCTGTTGGCGGAGACCAAAAGTGATTCTCTCCATTAGATGAATGCTCTCTAGAATAGCCTTCCAATCCTCCACCAAGGGGGGTGTCCTTTGACTCCATTTCTTGGTGATGGCCTTAAGGGTGGCTATCATCAGAACTGACCATAGATATATT
Source organism: Neoceratodus forsteri (assembly GCA_016271365.2). Lineage (NCBI taxonomy): Eukaryota > Metazoa > Chordata > Ceratodontiformes > Ceratodontidae > Neoceratodus > Neoceratodus forsteri. The sequence goes on along the minus strand of CM028131.1, from coordinate 659,378,163 downwards.
GCCTCCCTTCCCTTGACCTCCCTTGGCCATAGTCCCAGGACAAGGTGTTCCGGTCCCAAGAGAATCTGGAATTGGAAAATCTCCCTGAGGTGATGTTCAGTCTCCGTCCAGTATCCCCTAAGTATCTGATAGTTCCAAAAAATGTGTGCCTGGGAGGCTGAGTCCCGACCACACTCCCTGCAACAGGCCGAAGCCAGCTGTAGGGGTGTAATGCACCACCTGTGCCAGGACCCAGAAGTACCGAGATCTCACCTTCCAACCAAATTCTTACCAAACCGGGGCCCCCATCATCTGCCATGTAATCCGCCATATGGCACTCCATTGTTTCTCCAAAAGGTGATCCCCAGGTCTGTTTCTCACTTAAATTTGAGCTGTTCTGTGGGTAGGGACTTATCTAGGAGAAATCTTCGATATAGTGGGGAAATGGCCCCTTTGCTTCCCCCTGATGACCAAACGCCTCGTAAAGGAGGTTCTGCTTGATCTCCCTCAACTCAGGGGTGAAATCTCTGTAAGCTATGGACATAGTCCCTGATTTGGTAAAATCTCAAATTATCCTGTGATTGAAGGCCAAATGTCTAGGGTTACCACCTGTCCTGATTTTCGCAGGACAGTCCTGATTTGGGCAGCTGTGTCCTGCAAAAAAACATGGAAAATACTAAATGTCCTGATTTTACAGTAGTAAAAATATTTTCTAACTTTCAACTAAATGTTCTAGGAAACTACAATAGCTTAACTAAAATACCTTAAAATGATAAGAAACAATAGAAGCAACTAAGAAACTACAATACTTAGCCTTAATTCTGATTATATAGAGAAAACAAATCTGTTGCATCGGTCGAGGTTTGGTATTGTCCTGCGTAAAATCATATTTCAGTAAGAAATGTCCCACTTTGGGCTTCTTAAAAGGTGGTAACCCTACAAATGTCTGCTTGGCTGCCTCAAAAGGGATAACATTGTCTGTTATTAAGACCTGATAAGGGGAGTGGAATCCCTGCTTGTCCCATTTCTTAAACCAGGGGTCCAATACTGCTGCTGGAAAAAGAGGATCGTAGGCCCACCAGCGGAATCTCCATAACTCCATAACTGTTGTCGAGTGGGACCATGAGCTGTACCTCGCCTCCATCCCTCCAGAAGCGCCCTCTTTCCGGTAGAAGTTACCTCTGGGGTCCCAACCCCACCATGGAACAAAATAGCCTGCAGGGGAGGTTCAGTCTTGGTCGCCAAGTCCATTCTCTTCCAATGGGAGTCAAATCCCGGACTTCCCCATAAAACTGCTACCCTCATCTGGGCTGCTGCCCAAAAACCCTTTGGGAAAGCCAATCCTCCTTGAGCCTTAGGGGCGTAAAGGAGAGCTCTGCATATTCTAGGTCAATCCCTAGCCCATAAGAATCCAAAAAACATGTTCTGCCATGTGTTTAAATCTTTCTGTGGTACAGGGCAGGGAACACATTGGAACAAGCAGAGCAACCTGGGTAAAGCATTCATCTTCAATGCTTGTTTCTTAGAGTATATAGATAATGGAAGAAGGACCCACCTCTCAATGTCCTTCCTTAACTGTGGAATCAGAGGGGGATAATTAAGACCCCATAGCTGTTCATTACCAATGCCAGTCCTGATCCCTAAGTAGCTCATCTGATCTAGATCCCACCTCATGGGGTATCTATGCCTCAGACCTGGGGGGAGGGGGATATAATTAAAACTAAGTACCTCCGTTTTACTACAGTTCAGCTTGTACCCAGAAAGGGAAGAATATTCCTCCAACTGCCGAAACTGGGCAGGGAGGGAGGAGTCCGACTCTGAAAGGTACATTAGCACGTCGGCATACAAGGCCAATTTGTGCTCAAACCCATAAGTTCATAATCCCCTTATGTTCCCATTCTCTCTGATAGACTGAGCCAGAGGCACTATGTATAAAGCAAAGAGCAGCGGGGATAATGGGCACCCCTGTCTCATGCTTCTGCCCAATTTCAGGGGTCGGGAGATCTGGCCATTTGCTCTAACATATGTGGACGGGGAGTCATACAATTTATATATCAATTGTGTAAATTCTCTCAGGAACCCAAACCGGAAAAGGACCGCTCCTAAAAAATCCCAGTCGACCCTGTCAAATGCTTTTTCGGCATTCAGATTCATTAGTAATGCCAGAGTGTGGGAGATATTGATATGATCAATGAGGTGGGTTGTCCTTCTCAAGTTGTCCTGTGCCTGTCTGCCCGGGACAAACCCATTTTGGTCTAATTGTATCAGCTGGGGAAGATATAGTTGGATTCTTTTTGCCATAATGGAGGACAGGATCTTATAACCCGTGTTGAGTAAAGAGATAGGGCGATAAGAGGCACATCTAGAGGGGTCCTTTTCCCAGTTTAGGTATCACCGATACCAATGCCCTGGCCCAAGAGGGTGGAATCACACTCCTAATTCCCATCACTTCCGAGAATGTGTTTACCATGAGGGACTGAATGTGGTTACAAAATCACTTAAAAAATTCCCCAGGGAGCCCATCTGTCCCGTGACATTTCCCTGTCTTCAGGGCCCCCACCTCTGCCTTAAATTCCTCTGTGGATAGCGGACACATCAGCTCTTTGGCCTGGTCTGGGGATAATGTTGGTAGTTTCAATTTGTGTAAAAAAGTCTCCATCCTCCCCTCCGGCAGGGGGTCCCTTTCTCATATAGTTGTTCATAAAACTCCTGAAAGGCCTCAACTATCTCAGTCATTTTGTACACCACTTTCTGGTGCCTAGCATGCCACAAGGCCAAGATTGTGGCCATGGCTCTTTGTGCTCTCAATCTACTAGCTAGTAGTAGAAGTGACCTGGGGCCCCCTTCATAGTACTTCTGTCTTAAAAATAATTTCTGTTCGCCTGGTAGTCCAACAACTTTCCCAATTCCCCTTTGAGGGTCTTAAAGCTGCTTCGCCATGGCCCTGGAAAACTTCTGTTTCTATGTTTCCTCCAATTGCTTAATTTGTTCAGTAAGTATTTTCTTTCTCCCCCCTTTCCCTTTTTTTCCTAGCAGCTAACTGAATAAATTTCTCCTGGAGAACAGCTTTGGCCGTATCCCAAAGGGTAGCGCATGATGCACCTTGTCCCTCATTTTCTGTTAAAAATCATTGATAAGTATCTATTATCTGATCCTTAACTTCCTTGTCTTTGAGCAAGGAGACGTTAAGTCTCCAAAAGGTGTTTCTGCGGAATCCTCCTGTATCAGGCACATATAAAGAGGGGCGTGGTCCGAGAGAATGAAGTCCCCGATCCAGGTCTCCTGGACCCTAGAGACATTGTCCCTCAAGACCAAGAAATAATCTAATCTAGAGTTAATATTATATGTAGCAGAAAAATAAGTGTAATCCCTCTGCCTAGTACGTTGATGTCGTCAGACATCCAATATACCCAGTTCCCCCATCAACTTATGTACCTTCCTAGCCACCTGGTGTGATTTTCTTGGGATCTGGGTGGTCGTAACCAAAGTGGGGTTAAAGGAGAGGTTCAAGTCCCCTCCACAAATTATGATCCCCTTCACCCATTCCTGCAGTAGGAGGAAAAAGGATCTATAATCCTGGTAGGGGGTGTCAGGTGGAAAATACACTGAAGCCAGTGCAAGTAACTGCCCCTCCAGCTTGCCCTTCATGAGGGCATATCTGCCTTCCTTATCCACCTTTACAGCCAATTTTTCAAAATGTGACTTAAGCAGTATTAGCACCATATTGCCTCTACGTCTACCCTTTTTATACGAGGAGGGAGCCACCTCCTTAAATCCCAGTTTGAGAAATTTACCATGTTCCCTCTCAGAGAGGTGGATTTCTTGTAAAAAACACATAGTCCAATGCAGATTTCTTAATCGAGGCAAGAATCTTACTTTGTTTAACTGGACTTGTAAGTCCATTTACATTATATGTGCATACTATTCTACCTGAGTTAGCCATTTTACTTAACAAAAAAATAAGAGCCAATGGTAGCATTTGTCCCCCATTCCCCCATCCAGGAGTATCCCCCCCACCCCCAGATTAGTGCAGCAGTTCTCCATCCTACAATTAAACAAATGCCAACAGGGCGACAACAAAACTGATTGAACATATCTGACTTCCTAGGTAGAAGATCCAAAATAAAGGATCCCTATCTGAACCTACTCCACACTGTGGGAAGAGAGTAAAGAGGGTGAGAATATTTTCACTCTCATACTGGAGGGCTCCCCCCCCCCCAGAGCTTCAGTGTTGTTAATGCTATGTCACTCTCAAAAGATTCAAAGCTACAACCTACACCAGCTGATCACTGAGCCTACCAGAATAGCCCCACACCCGAACAGTAGCACCCTGCTGGACTGGATTATGACAAATCATCCTGAAAACATTCTTAACTCTGGCACCCTAGCTGATGCTATTAATGACCACTTCCCTACTTTCTGCATCTAAAGCAAAGCTGTCCCACCTCCATCAAAGCTCCATCTCATCACCTTCCGTAATTATGCAAGCCTTGCACCCCAATCCTTTCTACAGGATGTCTCCTGCAACGATTGGGCTGACTTGTATGAGGCTACTGATGTTCAGTCTGCCCTAAATATCTTCCTAACCAACTTTCTAGCCATTCAGGACCATCATTGTCACCTGGTAACACGACGGGTCAAACAGAGGAAAACCCGGTGGCTAAAGGCCGATCTTCTTGCTAAATTAAAGAGGAGGGACAAGAGTTGGCACCAGTTCAAAACCTCCGGCCTATGAAGTGACTAGAACCTCTACAGAACTCAGAGGAATGCTTGTAAAAAAGACAACAAGCATACAAAAAGCTCATACTGCAAGGAATTGCTTACAAACTCTTATGGTGACTCCAGGAAATTATTGTCCCATGTCAAGTCATTCCTGGGTTCACACCAGCTCTTGTCACCTAGTGACATGATTCTTGAAGGCGTAAATTGTAATGACCCTGAGACCATTGCAAACTTTTTTAGTCGCAAAGTCTCTGACCTTACAGCATTTACCTCCTCCTTCCTGGTACTGCAAATTCCTAATATTCCTCCTGCTAGGTCTGTCCCCCTTTTCTATTTCAGGTCAATTACATGTCAATGTCAGTGGCTCAGTAGGTAGCACACTCGCCTCTGAGGCTGGGAGATTAGAGGGCTGTGGGTTCAGTGCCCACATCTGGCACTTGGGTTAATATCCCAGTACTGACACTGTAGTGCAGCATGAGAGGGGTACTGCACTTCTGAGGTGCCGTCTTTCGGATGAGACGTTAAACTGAGGTCCCATCTGCCTGGATTGGTGGTAGTTCAGGTAGATGTTAAAGATCCCATGGCACTTCTCGAAAAGAGTAGGGGTATGTTTATTAAAACAAAACAAATACTTACAATCAAAGAGAAAATGAAAACATAAAGGATACAGTAAATATCAGTTTCCAAAAGAAAAACTGGTAACTCTGAAAATCAGTCCAAATCTGGAAAAGGAAAAGGAAAAAGTCACATCAAAGTAAAGCATCAAAAAGAAGTCCAATATCGTTCCCATATATTCTGTTTGAGGATTTTCCGTTCTCCTTCTTTAAAATGAGCAATATAAGTCTTTATCCTCTGAAACAAATCCTCAGGAGTGAGATGACGCTGCTGAAACAGAAACCAACATCTAAACTGCCAAACCCAGTATAATATTATAACAGCTATAATATTCAAAGTGCTGGAATTATAAGTAACCCAAGAATTTGGAAATATACCACAAAATAAAGCTTTTTGATCCCACTGACGCCAAGCCTTATTCCAAAAATGACGTTTCCATAAAAACCAAAAGCGTAGAATAAAAGGACAAGAAAAATATAGATGAGTCATTGTTTCAGTAACACCTATACAAGACTCTCGAAAACAATATCTATCTACTACCTGTTTATGTTTATGGTTATCTCGGACACCTATTTTACCATGTGCGCCCAACCAAGCAATATCCCACATCGCTTTAGGAATTCAGGGTCCATTGAGTTAGTACCAATTTGCATTTTTCAATAGGTGTACATCCGAATATTCCCACTGTAAATTGGGTTTCTATGATTTCATTATATAGTTGTTTCCGATTGAGCTTTTTAATCATCTCAATTGAAACATGCCATGTCTTTAACATATCAAATACCGTTCCCCAATCTGTTGTTAAGGTATATCTTCTCCTATTTTTATGAATAAAAACACCACTACTCCATTCTCGAAGAATTTCTTTAAGTGAGATATGGACTAAGGGAACCAGGGTTGCAAAAGGTCTTGAACCACTGGCTTCAAATTAGTAGATAAAAAAAGTGAATAGAAAAACACTATTGGGTGTATCATAGAAACCCCCTACTACGGTATGGGCGTAATAAAACATTCCGACTAATAGGATGCAAACGACTGCCCCAAAACAGGAGAAAAAAAGATGTAAGAGGTTACAAAAACATTTAGGACCCGGAAATATAAGTATGTGTAGAAATAAGGGTAATAAGCATGTTTTAATTAAAAAATACGTTTCTTCTTGCTTAAGGACCATTTATGCCAATTGCTAACTTTTTCCCTGCCCTTATTTATAACTAGTTCCCAATTATATGTTGCTAAATCCGAAACTCCAAAGTAAACACCTAACAATTTATGTGGGGAATCTATTAACTTAATACCCCCTATAGAATCAATAATCTCCAAAGTAGAAGATAAGGTTAGGCATACACTTTTCTGTAAATTTAACCAAGATCCAATAATCGATAAAAAAATCGGTAACACTTAACATAATAAACAACCTTCAGTAACATTAGGTAAAAAATACAAAGATCATTCATGAGCAAATGATTTTATGTGAGGTAGAGGTAACATCATGGACACCGGAAAATCCAGGGACTTGTATAGTAACCGTATAATGGGGTCTAAAGCAATGACAAATAATAGAGGGCTTAAAGGGCATCCCTGCCGTACACCCCTACGTATAAAACAAGGGTCACCAAGTCTACCATTTATATAAGGTCTAACATAGGCTAATAAGTAACATAAAATAAGCCAATTAATAAAGGGTTGTGGAAAACCATAACTGGTAAGTGTTAATCAAATAAATTCTTGGAAAATGCTATCAAAGGCCTTGGATAGATCAAAATTAAACAAATAACCATGTAATAAACCCTGTGATCCTTGAGAATATAATTCCCTTAACAACAGTAAAGCATCTCTAATTGATCTTCCAGAGATTGAACAATATTGAAAGGGTGAAAGTATAGATGGTAAATATTTCGCAATCCTATTACCTAATAATTTTGCAAAAATGTTATATTCCGTATTCAATAGTGTGATTGGTCTCCAATTCCCCAATTTAGTTTTATCACCTTTTTTGTAAAGAAATATCATAAGCCCCTCATACATCTGATCCGTTAATCGATCCTCTATCAGAAAAGCATTAAATACCTCTACCAGTTGGTGCGGTATAAATTGCCATAATGATTTATATATTTCTGCTGAAAGGCCATCGGAACCTGGAGCCACTTTATCTTTAAGGCCTAGAATGACCCCTGTACCTCTTCTAAAGAAAAGGGTCTGATAAGTTCTGTGTTTGAGACATCGATAATGTAGGCATCTATGATTTGTAATAAAACGACATGTCTGTCGTGATTGCTAGCAGGAGTTTCAAAGGTATTTTTATAAATTGTGTAATATAATCCATAATATTATCTTGTCCTTTAATGACCTGACCCTGATCATTTGATAACTGAAATATTTGTTTGCCACAAAATTTCTCCCTAGAGACATCAAAGGGGTTAAATTGACGTTGAGTCCCAGTGGTTTTATATTTCTGTTCAAAAAGTATCGATTGTTGTCGATCATATTGCACTTTAGCCAGGGCAATCTTAACTTCTTTTATACGAGTGGTACAATCGGTACCATATAAATAAGATTCAGAAAATAATGTTTGTAATTCGTGACGTAAACGGCTAGAGGCACAATGTCTAGCGTCAGCCAACAATCTTGCATAAAACTTAAAATATGATATTATATATGATTTGGTATCAGACCACCAATCTATCATAGAATCATATAAAACAGTAACAGTAACACGGTCCATAATTAATTCTTTGAATTTCTGAAGAAATTCAGGGTTTAATAACAGTGATGAATTAACCCTCCAAACCCCCGGACCTTGTGGTAAAATGTCCTCTAGCGCTATTCGTATTCCTATGAGGTGGTGGTCTGAAGTCGCCATCGGCATTGTAATTCCCTTGATTATTCCAACAGTGTGTGAACAAAGCCAGTAATCTATACGTGTTTTTAATTTCCCTTTTGTAAAGGTCGGTAATAAAGATTGGGCTAAAACGTCCACTAAATTCATGTCCACTATGATAGTACATAATGCATTGGTATCACAATACGTTTTCCTATTAAAGGGGACTTCTAAGCATGTATTAAAATCCCCACCCCACAAAATGGTTTGATTTGTAAGGAGAAAAGGTCTAATAAGTTGTAGTATCTGAACCCTGGCAGCTTTCTGTTGAGGCGCATAGATGTTTATAAATCTGTAAGGTAACTGATACCAGAGAAGATCCAATATTAGAACTCTACCAGGAACTAATTCCACAGTCTTTTGCAAAGTAAAATTAGAAGACGTAAAAACAATAACCAACGCCAGAACAAAGATCTTGACCTACGGACCAATAAGAGGGTCCTACACTCCAGTCTCTGGAGGCTAATGTGACTTCCCCTGTGGTATATAATCTAATGTCTTGCAGAAAATATACTTCATAGGCTAAACCATGTAGGGCTGAGAAGGTAGCAAGACGCTTATATCTGGAATGGATACTATTCACATTTAGACTAGCTAAATGTATAATTGACATAAATGAAAAAAATAAAACAAACCATTGCCAAAAAAAACACTTCATTTCTTTTTCCTAATTCTTGCAGCTTTCTTCTTTGAAGTAGTTCCAACAGTATCAGCTGATGAATGTAACATGGGAGCAGCCAAGGGGGGGGGGGTCAAGGAGGAGTGTCCTAACTCCTCTTCTTCCTCCTCCATAGCATCTCCCCAACTTTGTAACGGCTCGTATGGATTGGATGTTGGAACAAAGGAAGAAAGTACAGGGTCGACTTGCTTAGTGGAGCGAAGTCTACGGGCTACTGGGGAAGAGGATCTCAGATTATCCTCTGAGTCTGCCACTTGGTCTCCTGGGAGAGGTGTAGACGATACTAAAACTTGGTGTAAGTTGTCTGAAACTGTGGACAGCCCATTAGACGTGGAAGGCTCTGTTGTTCCAGAAAAACCAAGCGGTGTGAAGGACTCCGTGGTCTCAGGGATACTAAGAGTCCTAAGGGGATTGGAGGTTTCAGAGAGATCTGGAACAGATATGTGATCAGAATTTTTGGGTAATTCAGGTATAGTAGAACTCGTAGAGGAATGAGACTTAACATTACTGTTATCAGACTGTAAAGGTTTTTGGGAAAAATGTGTCTTGGTAGAGGAGGACTTAGCTATATAGGTATCATGCTCTACATAATCCGAGGTATTATGGGCTGCCCAAGGGCAATGTACAAAAGCGTGTGACGTATCACCACAAAGATTACAGGAAGGAGGTGTATTACAAGATAGAGCAGTATGACCTATCATGCCACAGGAAGTACATTTCAACTGAGTACAATCGGAACTCAAATGAGACAAATCCCCACATCTATAACAAGAATGAGGTTGCCCTGGGTAAAACAAAGTTCCACGATCCCTACCTAAGTAGAAACAATTAGGCAAATGCTGTATTCCAGATTCAGTAATTTTAAGCTGAACATTAAACTTCCATCCCCCCATCCAGAAACCATTGTCATCAATTATTGCATGTGGGTGGCCCATAACAGTGCAACGCTGTTCTAGCCAATATAAAATATCTAACACATTGACACCCTCATTCCTAAAAAGAACAGTGACAATTTTAGCAGTTGGTTTAGTAGTAGGAACTACTATGAAATGTTTCCATACAGGGTCAGTCCAGGCAGTATAATAGGCTGACCAAAATTTATCTAACAGAGTGGCTGAACGAAAAGAGACATCAAAGTTATAATCCCCTGAGGAATGTATTAAGGCATACACCTCTGATGGCCTGAGACCTAATGAGTTAATGATAAGGGCTTTCCCTACAAAGTTCCTATCAGGGGGGAGGTCCATACCCCCTTTATAATGGATACGGGCCAAAAATCTTTTCCTCATCGGCACCTCTGTTGTTTTAAATAAAGAAGCATAGCTAGCTGGTTTAACAGTAGCAGGGGCAGTATCAGAATCAGGCAACGTTGTGGCGACAGATTTAACATTCACTTCCCCCTGGTTTGAGTACTGACCTTCCGTGTGCTTCAATTGTCCAGAAACAGTACTGTGGTCCGCAATAATGGTCGATTTAGTAACAGGTGGAAGGGTGAGAGAATCCGTAGGCAGCTCCATCGGCGTTGTGCATTCAGGTCCCGGGGGTGAAGGCGGAAGTGACGTAATCTTTTGGTCCGTCTGCGAAAGACGGTCCTCCGGTTCTCCAGTGGTACACAAACGTTCCGATCATATCGTGGAGCCAGGTAAAGGCAGATTCGGGTCTGGGGTCCAGGTTGATTGAGATTTGATCCATCCTGCGCTTTCCAAAGCTAAGTCTGGGGACCAAGTAGAAAATCTCGCTGAAAAGGGAAAAGAGTCCTCAACTTGTGAGCCTCCGAGTGCATCGTCGGCCGTTTCCATAGGGTCAATTATAGCTTGCGCACTGCTCTTTTTCACCGACACTGAAGAAACTATCTGTCCAGATTCAGGTCGTTTCTGTTTTTTATCTTCCTCCGGTAGAGAAATCAATTTTGCAGTTGCCGCCTCGCGACAACCATCCTCCGCATCCGACGGTGCCTGTGTTTTAAAAGAACTATCCTGGTTATTGTCTACAGCATCGCAGACTTCCAAAACTTCCACAACTGCAGGAGGAGCAGTATCCGTGCTGGTAAGAGATTCTTCTAGTTGTCCTGCAGTGTCCATTGCTTCTGCTATCTCTGGTGACTGAGGCATACTGGACAGAGTCCAGATGTCTCATGGGAAGGATCCCCCACCCTACAGAGAGTAGGGGAATTTCCCCGGTGTCCTGACCAAATTTCCCTCATTCACTAAAAATACCACCAACAGCTTAACCTGGTTCAAGGTCAGTTGGCATTCATCTGTATTCCCTTCCCCCGGGTCGTGCCTGAAAATAGGCAGAATTTGTCTAGTGCACTTACCCGGTCAACAAAAACTGAAAAAAAAAAAAGAAGTCCTTATCCTCCTAAAGAAAGTCTCGGAGACAACGGCTACTGGCTCGGATACCCTAGAACCCAAACTGTTAAAACTGGCTGCCCCTTTTATAGCTGCTCCCCTAGTTAAGATCTTCACTCTCTCCCTTAGCCAAAGCCAAGTACCTGATATCTGGAAGTCAGCAAGGGTCACCCCAGTTCTTAAAAAAGGTGATTCCAAAGACCCCGAAAACTACAGACCCATTGCCATCCTGTCTGTCCTCAGTAAGATCCTCAAAAAACGTGTAGCAACCCAAACTATTGAATTCCTGCAGAAATATGACCTAACTGCTGCACAGCATGGATTCCATAAGGGTCACAGCACAACTACTGCTCTCCTCAAATTTACATCCGACACCCTATCTGCTATGGATGCTGGCCTTCTCACAGGGGCAATTTTCGATGATGTGACAAAGGCCTTTTGACTTGGTTGACCACCCTATCCTCCTCCTCTCTACCCTGCATTCACTGAGCTTTGCACCTAATGTTGTAAATTGGTTTGATAGCTACCTATCAAACAGGACTCAAATGGTCAAACACAACTTCACCTTCTCATGCAAGACAGGACTAAATATTGGAGTGCCCCAAGGGTCCATCTTCGGCCCACTCCTTTTCTCCATTTTTATAAATGGCATCACATCTACCCTATCTGAGACTTCCTCCCTTCTGTATGCTGATGATATAATACTTTACACCAGTGCCAAAAACATAAAGGACATAAATCAGCGTTTCTCGGCTGACTTTCAAATCACACAATCATAGTTTGCAAACCACAAGCTAGTTTTAAATGAGTCCAAGACCAAGGTTATGCTTTTTGGTACTAACTCAAAAATCAAGCACCCCCAAAGTAATCTTAAAGTCTCAGCATTGGATGGTTCCACTATTGGCTCTGTTACTTCCTTTAAATAACTTGGTGTTACCCTCGACCAATCACTAAGCTTTGATCTTCATATACAAAGTGCATGCAAGTCTGTGAACGAAAAGCTGTGCATTGCCTATTGCATTGCTAACCCCTTCCGCCAGGTTAGCAATAGCTCAATGTATTCTACTCCCCTCACTTACCTATGGCGTTGCCACCTATACTGCTGCACCAAAGTCTAGTCTACAAAAGTGGGACATCACCTACAACAGCATCTGTCGCTATGCTTCCTCTGCCCACCGGCTTAAACACCACTGTCTCCTCTCCTCTCCTCTGCTCGGACCTGAATTGGCTACCTCCAAAAGAGACTAGGCTCTACTCTCTTGACTCTATCATAAATAGGATCATCTGTTCACAAACTCCTCCATCTCTTGCAGAGTACTTTCTCAGACAGCCCTCTCACTACGGGTTGCACTCTGTGGACAAGTCCCTTGTCTGTATTCCTAGGTACAGTTCTTCCAAGGGAGCAAGTGCCTTTGCCGTTCTAGCTCCCCAATAATGAAACTACATCCCCCTAGCTGTGCGCCTTGCTCCCTCTCACAATGCCTTTAAGTCTGAGCTTCGACAAGTATTTAATCTCAACAAACAATTGCTCCTGTTTCAAACCCCCTTAACCCCCTCCCTCAACACCAGCACTGTTCTGCACTTACACTCAATTTCATTTCTATCTCTTTTTTTAATCCCTTTCTCTCTTTTCTCAATCTCTCTACACTGTATAACCACCTTTCAGCATTGCCTCTTCCTTCCTGCATCTCTATTGTTTATCAATTAATGTAAACCTATTGTTATGAGGTACTGCTGAATAGTTTGATGTATTTACCTCTCTCTCCAGACCTACTTTGTTTACTGTTGATATTGTTATCCCCAAAGATATTTCTGTAAATTGTCATGTTTTGTTGTCGTATTGTACTGTATCCTCCTGGGTCATGTCTGAAAATAGTCATGGTTATGGCTAGTGCACCTACCCAGTAAGCAAAAACTAAATAAAAATACTATTAGCTCCTTGCACTGAGTGTTAGCAGATGGATCAGCTCAAACAACCCGGAGCCAAAACCGCCCCTGACACTCCTGTTAGCAGGACACCCTTAAGAAAAAAGAAAACACAGTCCTCAGTTTAGTCAGGTTATTTTCTTCACTGACATTCTGGATAGCTAGCCAATCGACCCAGTGTTTTTATGAAAAGATGCTGAAGTAACCTTCTAAATCCAGGTCAATAGCAAGGGAGAGAAAGGAATGAGGCCGCCCCCTGCAGAGACTGAGGATTGGGCCCCATTCCAGGCTCCCGGGCACTGTCCTCACCCAAGCAGGCAAGCTAAATGAAAACATAATTACTTTACTTCCACAAAACAAACCTCCACTCTCATCTTGGTACCTGGTTCTGAGGCTAGCATGGGAAGTCCAGGTGAGCACGGTCAAGGGCACATTTGGTAATTATTGGAAGACCAACCTCAGCAGCACCCCCAGAAGCGTCCAAAGCCAGGCCCCCCCAAACAGATCGGAAGGTCTGCCCAGAAAGGACCACAGCCCAAAAGACAGCCCCTGAGGGACCACCAATGAAGGCCAAATAAGTCCCTTATGCTCTGCTGTATAACCAAAAATACAGTGTGCCCCACTCGGCCACATCTTGGCCCGGACCCCCCCCAGCAGGCAGTTTCAAATTATGTGGAGGTCCACATTGAAATTGGTATGGCTTACCCCACTTGAGCACGGAGGTGCCAGGGCCCCCCCTGGGACTCCCCTACCACACAGCGAGGCGGCACCCCAGCCCCCCCCCAGCCATCAAACCACGGGCCACAAGGTTACTATGAGTAAATTATTACAGTGTACATCTTGTCTAGTATCCCCCATCCAAAGAAACATATTAGATGTCCATTATTTTGCTCCTAATAGTAAATGAAAAGTTTGCTCTCTGCTTTGGGTGAGGCAATTCTCACAGTCCCAGCGTACACCCTGATAAGGTCATAGTATGTGACCTCGCAAAGTCAGAAAGGGGTAAGACCAAGAAAAAAAATTTTGTAAGGATACTGCACCTGGCACTGTTCAGGTAGGTTGAGAGCTTTGTGGTTCATCTGGAGAATCTCCTCATGCCATTTCAGGTGCTGTCTGTACTGGCTCGTTGTTCAAGCCTCTCGAGAGTTTCATGTTGTGGAGAGAGTCCCACATAGCGGAAGTGGCCATATTGCCTTTGGTGCCTTGTCTTTTAGTTCCACCTACTGACCAGTCCCTGGATTCTGTCTGCGCTGCTGATAAGTAGCCTCCATCCTCGGGAGTTGTATGCCCAATTGGCTCAAAAAATCCTCTGCTGCTTTTAGATCAGGGAAACGCCTCAAGCCCTTGGTCTGCTGTACCTTCAAGCGGGCTGGGTACTCAACAAATGCCTTCATAGTTTTCTGTTGCAGTTGTTTAACTACTGTGAGTACCTTTCTCCTTTTGGACAGCAATTGTGGTGTAAAGTCATGGCTGAAATATAAACAAACGTCCCCAAAATGGATTGCTTTTTTGACGACGCTAATTGTAATATTTCTTCTTTCACGCTGTAATCCAAAAATGCAAGGACAACTGAGCGTGGCTTGGCCTTAGGGTCCCCGAGGTTTCAGGATCAGAGATCTGTGAGCCCTAACTATGTTAAGGGATTTTTCTTGTGGGAGATTCAGGATCTCATGTAGGAAGGAAACAATAAAATTAACCACTTCGCCAGTCTCAGTGCCCTCAGGGAGACCATGTATTTGGAGACTATTCCTCCAGTTTCTGTTCTGTAGTTCCTCTAAGCGGGTTTCTAGCTGTTGAGAACAATAGTGAAGGTCCAAGAGGGCTTTGTTATGTAAATCAGTGGTGGTGGTGTTCAAGTTTATTGCAGGAAGACTCCATTGAGCAAGCGCATTCACAAGGAGGTCCTGTAACATAAACACTAAAAGTACAAACACAGATAGGTAATAACAGTATATACATGAAATGCACGTTACATGATACAGGCTAGATATACATACAAGGGTACCACATAGGGTGACCGCAGGTGGTAAACATTGATATGAGACAGGGAAGCGACTTACAGGTTGCATACTGATAAATGAAACATGATAACTGGTGTGTGAAATACATATATTTTGGCAGCTGGAACAAACAACAGACTACAACTGATATGGGGGGGAGGAGTGATTTGATAGAGTAGCAGTGGAGCGTAAACATAGATAAAGCCAGGAGTAGAAGGGGAAGGGAAAGCAGTTAATATGACAAATCAATTATACCTTACCAGTGGATAAATATGGCACAGATGGGGAAGGAAGAGACTTAATGACAGTTACAGGTGTCTTTTATTTTGGCTGAACTTAGTGATTTGTAGAAGTTTATTGAAACTGCGCTAGTTAGTTTCAGTACAGTTTGTAATTGGTTCCAAATGGAGGGAAGGGCATATGCAATAGCACGTTTACCAAAGGAAGTCCACGTCCTTGGTATGTCAAGCATAATAAAGTCAGATTTTCTTAACGAGTATGCGTTATGTGAGATACTAATAAGGGAAGAGAGATAGCTTGGCAATTTCTACAGGAGCAGTTTAAGAGTCCATAGCCCAGCATGGAGCAGGCGTCCAGTAGCAAGGGATGTCCAACCAACAGCTGCATATAAGTCACAGTGGTGTGAACGCTAAGGGGAGTTGATAATGAACCGTAACGCACGGTGATAAAGGATGTCCAGTTTACTTAGATTTGCAAGAGTGGTGGAGGAATAGATTACATCGCCATAGTTGAGTGGGGGAGAAAAGTGGCCTGTACAAGCTTGTTTCGAGTTTCAAGGGGGAAAAGGGGCCCATTTCTGTAGAAGAAACCTAACCTTGCTTTTAACCTTCTAGAGACATCTTTAACGTGGTCATTGAAAGATAATTTATTGTCGATCCAGATACCCAGATATTTAAATTTGGTTACAACTTCCAGAGGCTCGTTTAGCGTGGTGACAATGAAGTCTTGGGCAAGGGTATTGGGGGGGCCTGTGACAGCACTGCAGGAGAATATCATCGCTTTAGTCTTCTTAGCATTGAGCAGAAGCTTTGCCTTTATTAGATTATGCCTGTTGTGCAAACCGCTTGAAGCATCTCCCTTGACTTCAGATAACGATGAGCCAGAAGTATACAACACAGTATCATCTGCAAAAGTGCAGATTGGACGTAGATATGTTAGCATCTAAGTCATTAATGTACAAAGAAAACAAGATAGGGCCTAAGATGGATCCTTGGGGGACTCCTCTTGCAACTGGCAAGGCAGCAGAAAAAAAGCCTTCCGCCTTTACTTTTTGGAATCTTCCAGTTAGGTAGCTAGAGAACCACCGGGTGGTATGGTATGGTATGTGGCACCCAACTTTGCAAGGCAATTGACTAATAGTTTGTGATCAACAGTATCAAAAGCTTTGCTGAGGTCCAAAAAGACTGCACCAGTTACCTTCTTAACATCTATAGCAGAGATCCAATCATTGGTTACTTTTGCTAGTGCAGTGATTGTGCTATGATTAGCCCGGAAGCCAGATTGAGCTGGGTTAATGAGAGAGAAGGTTTCCAAGTGAGATTTTAACTGAATATGGATCAGTTTTCAAGAACTTTAGAAAGGATAGGCAATATGGAGATATGCCTATAGTTGTTTACATCGCATGGGTCACCAGATTTAAGTAGAGGGAGGATATGTGCTGATTTCCAGCAGGATGGCACAGTTGCAGATGTAATGGAAAGATTGAAGATGTGGAGAATTGGGGCAGTGAGATGGGCGTAGCCTGACCTTAGGAAAAAGGGTTCCAAGCCATCGTCCCCTGTGCTTTTTTTGGTGTCTAAGTTAAGAAGAGAATCTTCTACTTCTTTATAAGTTATCTCGCGCAGTTGGAAGGGGCTGGGTGCAGGACTAGATGTAGGGGGAGGGGTATGCTGGCTCACCGCAGCACCAGCATAAGGTGACGAGTCAAAAGCTAATCCAGCTGTGGCAAAGTGGGAGTTCCTCCAGGATTAGGGACTTGTTTTCCACAATCTTGCCACTTGCAACTATCTTTGTTGGGACAGAGGGGCCCATGGGCCGTCCTTTTATAGCTTTGATAGTCTTCCATATTTTATGAGGGTTACCTTTAGCTTGTTCGAGAGTAGAAATATAATAGTTAGCTTTAGCAGAGCGAAGTTTTTTCACACAGTTATTCCTGGCTATTCTAAAGGCCTGCCAATCCGAAGATTCTTTGGAATGTCTAGCTTTAGCCCAGAGCTTATCTCGAGCTATAAGGGCTGCCTTGAGATCCGAGGTGAACCAGGAGTTGGAATTGTTCCGTATCCTTACTTTGATGAAAGGGGGGCATGCTTATTTATTATTGTAGTGAGTTTGTCATTAAGGATGTAAGCTGCCTTGTTGACATCTTTGGCTAGGTAGAGATCTTGCCTTCTGATCATGCTCAGGTCAGATTGGAAGTTTACTGCACTGAATTTGCGAAAGGATCTTTTTATTATAAAGATGGGCTGCGGCCGGGCCTTAATTTGAGATCTTATGCAAGCAACAATTCCATGATTGCTCATGTCGTTGTGAAACACTGCCAAATTAGATATTTTGTGTGGATGGGTGGTTAGTACCACATCTAAAATTGAACTGTTGGCAATATTTAGAGTGTTGTTCCTAGTGGGTTCACTGACTAATTGCCCAAGACCTAGCTCGTCACAAAGGGATTTGAGGCCGTGTGATTTAGGTGACAGCCAGTCCATATTTAGATCTCCTAGAAATATTGTTTCAGTTTTTGCATCTACGAACATGGATTTCAAAAGATTAAGGACTTCATTATCACCAGACGGGGTCTATAGCCACCTAGGATAGTGATACATTCCGGAGGAGGGGATGAAGGCTCAGCGAAACTAACTCAAATTCCTTGGCTAGAGATTTGCAACTAATATTGGTGACCAAGTACTTAGATTTGGCATAGATAACCACACCCCTGCCTCTAGACTCTCTATCTGCTCTAAATAAATTGTAGCCCTGCAGTGATATTTGTTGATCAGTGTTCGTCTTTTTTACACCGGTGTAATCATGATAAAAGAGAGAGTTACCAACGTGGAGCCCTCAGACAGACATTCCTTCGCCAATGATTTAGGAGAAGTCTTCTGGTGGGCCCGAGGCCACTGGCCGAGGGCGTCCAACACCTGAGAAGGGATGTAATCCCAGCATAACACCCACCCTGGAGGGCATTATTCCTATTATACAATGGCTCGTGGTTTTATACAGAAAAAAATCATTTTAAATAATTTTTTTTAGTGTTTAAAACTATTTTTTTTTTAAGAAAAGATGGAAACAATCATCGAGACTATCCATGAGATCATCATCTAGTTGATCAGCAGGGATATTATGCCAGGATAACATCCCTACTGTGATGGCCAACTGACCAATCAGGAGCCAGGATTCTTTCTTGCCATTGTATAATTTGTAATAAAGATAGAGAAAGATTACACAGGTGGTATTTGTGTGTGACCTCAGTGTCATCCTTGTACCCTTCAAGGCATAACCACGAACCCAGAATCTTAGAACACAACAGCAGCATCCGATGATCTCACTCAGGGGCAGCATGTACACTGTGAACAACATGGGTGAGAGGAGCAAGACTAGATCCTCTAAATGGCTGAGGCCTAACTTGGACAAAATGGAGGTACTATTGATTGAGCCTGGTTGGTAGCAGGAGGCAGAGACTACTGAGGCAGCTTCTGGCTTGATGCTGGTGTAATCTGTTAGAACCTCCTCGATCTCCACAGTACATTGTGTTAGCGAAGAAATCTCTGAGCACTGGTCTGAGACCTTTGTTTCCAGCCTTTGAAGAGTCTGGTTAATTTGTTTAAGGGTTTGGCAGGGTTCCCTAGATGTGTTTGTGCATTCGGGTTCCTCCGAGGGGACCTCCTCTGTGTGTCCGGGTGCAAGACTTGTGGTTTCCGAGGCCTCCTACCTGACTGCTGAAGCTGACATTTTTAAGCTTTTAGTAGGTTGAGTTGAGGAATTGTCCCTCCAATGATGTTTCAGAGGCATCTGGTAATCTGAAATTCTCATTTTGGTCGACAGGATGATGGGTTTGAGTCTGGATGCCCGTGGATTTTAACATTGATCAGTCAGAGCGCAATGATTAGGCTACCATTAGGTGGGTGTCCCAACCGGAAGTCCCGTTATGTGTCCTCTTAAGCACAAAAAAGGCCAGTAATTCACTGGATTGTGAGGTGCATATGTGCTTGCAAGACCAAGACTAGTTGGACTATACTAGGGAGTTCTAGAAGATGACTAGAGGTCCCAGAGAGGACACCCTAAGGCCCAGAAGAGCAGCCAGGACTGGTTCTAACTAGTTATCCACCTGCTTACTTTGTGAAAAAAATATTTATCTGAAAACTCTGAATTCTGAGTATACGTTTTGATGGAAAAAGGTATGTTTCTCTGACCTACTTAGCTAGAATAGGAATTTTTAGAACGCTTCTTTCTTCAGACAAACAAGTTTGTTTTTCTCGAAAGATAGTTGGTAGGATTATGATGTCGTGGAGATCTAGCAGCTCCTTACACTGTATAAAAGTCAGGAGATCAGGCTGCAGAGCAGAGCCCTCTCCATCCTGTGCTGATAGGGACATAGCCAGGCCAACGTGACCCCACCACCAAAAGACTCCTCTTAAACCATTGGCGAAGGAATGTCTGTCTGAGGGCTCCACGTTGGTAACTCTCTCTTTTATCAGTATCTATAATTGTTGAAGGTATTATACTCCGTTTCCTTTCACTAAATTGAGACAGTTTATGAAATGTGATATATTAAAGGAATAATGCCTGACAGGGTGGGTGTTATGCTGGGATAACATCCCACGTTAGGTGGTTGGGCCCGAGGCCAGTGGCCGAGGGCGTCCAACACCTGAGAAGGGATGTAATCCCAGCATAACACCCACCCTGGAGGGCATTATTCCTATTATACAATGGCTCGTGGTTTTATACAGAAAAAAAACATTTTAAATAATTTTTTTTAGTGTTTAAAACTATTTTTTTTAAGAAAAGATGGAAACAATCATCAAGACTATCCATGAGATCATCATCTAGTTGATCAGCAGGGATGTTATGCCAGGATAACATCCCTGCTGTGATGGCCAACTGACCAATCAGGAGCCAGGATTCTTTCTTGCCATTGTATAATTTGTAATAAAGATAGAGAAAGATTACACAGGTGGTATTTGTGTGTGACCTCAGTGTCATTCTTGTACCCTTCAAGGCATAACCACGAACACAGAATCTTAGAACACAACAGTAGCATCCGATGATCTCACCCAGGGGCAGCATGTACACTGTGAACAACATGGGTGAGAGGAGCAAGACTAGATCCTCTAAATGGCTGAGGCCTAACTTGGACAAAATGGAGGTACTATTGATTAGGCCTGGTTGGTAGCAGGAGGCAGAGACTACTGAGGCAGGTTCTGGCTTGATGCTGAGTCCTATTCCACTGGCGGCCTCACCAAAGTGAAGAACCTGAGCATTATCCTCAATGACAGAATGACACTTGAGGCCCAAGTGTCATCTGCTGTCCATAGTGTTTTTTCCACTTGAGGAATATTGCCCGGATTAAAGCTTTTATCTTGCCAGATGTCCTGCCCTCAGTGGTGCATACATTTGTGACATCCAGACTTGATTATTATAACGTTTTCTATCTCAGGGTTAGTGGAGGGGTCCTGCATCACCTGCAGCTAGTGCAAAAGGCAGCAGGCAGGTTGCTGACAGGCCTCCTGAGGTCATATCATGTGATCCCAGTCCTGCATGATCTGCGCTGGCTGCCGGTGAGGTGGAGAATCACCTTTAATGTGGGTCTTCTCACCTATAAAGCCCAATACAGTCTAGGTTCTAGCTATTTGAGTGATCTCCTGACTCCCCGCCACTCCCAGCACTCTCTCTGCTCCTACTCCAAGGGCCTTCTAGCAATTCCCAGGGCTCGGCTAAAAACATCCGATGATCGTGCATTTGCAGTGGCTGTTCCAAGGTCAGTGAGGGAGGCCCCCTCATTGGGGTCCTTTAAGCATGGACGGAAAGCATATCTTTTTAGAAAAGCCTTCAGGACTTAATATTAATATTGGTCTTTGGATCACCCAGCTGCTGTATTGTTTCTTCTGAATATGCTGCTCTTAATTTCTTAGGTATGTCTTTTTAGATGTGTATTTATTTTAACTTGTTGCCATTATCTGTACGTTGTACAGTGCCCTGAGCCTCAGGGATAGGGCGCTTTATAAATAAAATCTTGCTTACTTACATTAATACAAAGAGTATTACTGAAACTACAGATAGAGGGTGTGACTCTTATCCTCATTGCACCTCTGTGGCCTTGACAAATATGGTATCCACTGCTGAAACAATTAGCAGTGGAGCCTCTTGTACCTGGGCTTCTGTGCAGAGGTCTGTTGTCACAGGAGAAGAAGGGCCCTGGTCCATCTGGACCTGAAGTCCCTGCACCTGCATACATAACTTCTGCAGATATAGCCATTGCATAGTTTGGGGTGTCGCCAGAATAAGATGATGTGTTGGGTTGCAGCCAGAAAGCCTTCTACCAGACATACATACATACACCTTGAGGTGGAAGTGTTTCACTTTGTGGGTCATTTCCAAAAATATGGACCTGTTCATCTGTCAGGTTAATGGGGTGTTGGAATACTTGCTGTCACTGTCAGTCTTCAGTCTACAGTATTCCTCACTGAAGGTGTATCTCGGAGCTGTATCAACTTTCCATTCCCATTGATGGGTATATGGTAGCTCAATTAGAGGTCTCCCATTCCTTTTTCTAAGAGGTATTCTACATATGAAATTTCCCATTTGCAATTCGGACCCCTGTGGGACATCAGTTATGTGCTTGAGAAACTTACTTTGGCTCCCTTTTGAGTCAGCCGCGATGTTGCGACTTACGCTTTCTTTCATGGAAAATGTTATTTTTAGTTGATATCACTTTGACTCAAAGGATTTCAGAGCTACCGACTTTAATGTATGAGCCTCCTTACTTGATTTTGGAGTCTGTATATACTAATCCTGAGTTTTTATCACAGGTGGTGTCCATGTTCACAATAAATCAAACCATCCACCTTCCAGTTTATTTTCCTGAGCATGCCAATCAAGGTGAAGCACTGCTCCACACTTGGGATGTACAAAGAATCCTGAGATACTATATTGCTCGCACTAAGGATTGCAGAAAGTCCTCTCAGCTGTTTGTTTTGTTTGTCCCTGGGAAATAGGGTGTAGTTGTTTCAAAACAATACTTGTCTAAATAACAAGCACATTGTACATTCAGTTATAGGAAGATCAGTAAGGAACGTCTAGTGCGGTTTATGGTCATTCCATAAGGGGTATGGCCACATCTGTTGCTTGTTTAAGAAATGTCTCTGCAGCTGACATCTGTGCTGCAGCCACCTGGAGTACCGTCCACACCTTTACTAAACATTATAGTTCCAGAGAGAGACACTGCAAGTAGCCCAGGTTGGGAGGGGTGCAGGCAACGGCTGCTAGCCCAAACAATACAGAAAGTCCAAGAGAGCCTGCCAGTGGATTAAGTTTGTACACACTCACTTCATTTTGCATTAAAGCACTTTTGAATGGTGAAATCTAATAGTGAGTACAGTGTTTCTGTTGTGCAGCTTTTTGGAGTGTAGGCTCTCCTGGACTTTCTTTACTAAACATTAGCAGTCTGGACATTGTTTCTTATAGACGTGCAGACTTCGGCCTTGCTGTTCTACAGGGCCTACTATGATAAACCGACTGTACCAACCTCCCAGGTAACTTTTAGGATTGCTTGGGATGGATTCCAAAGGTGTGGCCTAATGGAAGAGATATCCTCGAAGAAGATGGAACAGTTATCTACTTTTCATAACAAAACAAAATGGTTATATTAAATGCACGCTGAAAATAGAATATAGAGTTAACTCTATTTTCAGCGTGCATTTAATATAACCCTTTTGTTTTGCTTTTAGATCACATGCTGACGCAGTGCCTTGTATTTGTTTTATACTTATCATAACAGTAGATCTTTGAGAGAATCTCTTCCCGTAGGCCATGCTGGCCCTCCCTCCTTCCCCCTTTTATTAGCCTTAAGGAAATATGGCATCCAATTCTGCCTTGGGAATTTTCATGGCTGCTTTCTCCAGTGCCTACATCTGCCTAATATTAGAGGTGATGTTATAATCTCCTGGTTCCCCAAGAAAAGAGTCTTCTGAGCTCATTCTTTAGTGGGAAACTGTGGAGAGATGGGGTCGTCCACAGTTATGTAGATGCTGACGCGTGATGTTGTCATGGGCAGCTCCTGTCTAGCAAGTTTCTTTGTGGTCCTAGCACCGATGTGGGGTACAGTTCCAAAGGTGTGGCCTAAGAGAAGAGATTCTCTCAAAAATCTACTGTTACGATAAGAACATAACTGTTCTTTTCTATATGCTTCCCCCATTCCCTCCGATACAGAGGGTTCTGGTCAAGCCACAGGCTAAACTGGCCCTCTTTGATTCTGGTAACCCCTTACCTGTCCAGACAAATTTGATTCCCTCTGCTCCAGCAACTGCAATGGAACCACCCATCCCACTGCCCCGTGAGTGGGACTTCTTTCACTGGAGCAGGGTGCTCTGATGCACCCTGATATCTGATCCCTGCACCGCCATGCCTGTTTCCTGAGGACATACAGCTCTCCTGTTTTGGGATCTCCCCAGCAGTTGCTGGTGTGCTACTATTTGCTAGAAAGCCATCTATGCAGTATACCTACTCACAAAAATGGAAATGTTTAACAGTTTGTTGAACTCAGCGTGCCCTGGATTCCTTTATGTGTCCAATTCCTAAGGTACTGGACTACCTCTCATCCCTTAAGGTCTCAGGACTGGGGTACTCCTCTATTATGGTCCACCTGGCTGCAGTGTCTGCTTTTCACGCCCTCACAGAAGGCAAGACACTGGCCTAGATGGAAGTTTCCCATAGATTCCTAAGGGGTATTCTAATTTTACACTCCATGGTCTGCGATCCAGTTCCAGTGTGGGACTTTAATTTGGTCCTAGAGACCCTTGCTACACCTCCCTTTGAACCAGCAGATAACTTGTGAGCTGTGCTTCCTCTCATGGAGGACACTGTTCTTAACTGGCCATGATGTCTGCTAGGCACATTTCAGAGTTGCAGGCCCTGGCTGCAGACCCTCCTTTTATTATTTTTCATAAGAATAGGGTTACATTTACATATTAATCCTAATTTTCCTTCCAAATGTAGTGTCTGAGAGAACACTGAATTAGACTACTGACCCTCCTGTTTATTTTTTTTCCACCTCCCACAGATACTGGGGAGCATAATTTACATGTGCTGGACATTGCACTGGTGCTTGAATCATACCAAGTGCAACCCCACCCCCCGGCCCCCTGTCTAGGGGTATAATTTCTTTTGCAGGTGGTCTGGGGGCAACAAGAGGAGGTCACATCAAGTGCTAAAACACCCGAGTCATTGCACTCTCAAAACAAGTCAGGAAAGCTGTGGCCTACCTTACTGGCATCTTCACTCACCTGTGCACTCTCAATCTCACCCACCAAAATCTGGATTCTCCCCAAACGCTAATACCAGACCAGGATCTCCACACTGCAAACTTCTGTCTCCTTGAAATCAAAACTTATGACAAAATTAATTCAGCTACAAGGAAGCTGGCCTGGTGGCACTGAGGGTTGAGGTGCTGGACGCCACACCGGTGACTCGGGTTCGGGAACAGACTTGGGCCACCGGGGGCTGGCAGAGGAGAGGAAGGACTGAGCATCCTACAACTGCTCTCCTTCCTCTGGGGTCAGTGGGAGTGGTGCATCGCACTGCAGTGGCAACTGGCGGAGGCCAGCCACACTGCAGTGGCATGCTTCTGCATCACAAATGATTCCAGCAATGCAGAGGTCACATACTTCATCTAAATAAATAAAGCATCTCCATGGGGCTATTCAAACCTTTGTACAAGCACTTTGACTGGGCATGTAAAACAGCAGAAATGATGGGTTTACAGGCAGTACAAGCAAGGCTTCTACAGCACTATCCACGTAGATGTTTTACCCAAAGCACCTCTCGACATAGAAATCCACAGGCTCCTGGCGCTCTCTTTATCTGGTAAGCTGAACCTTTTCTCTCTCTCTATTACCGGGTTACCCACTCTCATTCTGGCATTGGTTGATGCCCTCTCCCTGGCATGGGAAAGCATGCTGCTTCCC
This sequence comes from Neoceratodus forsteri, assembly GCA_016271365.2. Classification (NCBI taxonomy): domain Eukaryota; kingdom Metazoa; phylum Chordata; order Ceratodontiformes; family Ceratodontidae; genus Neoceratodus; species Neoceratodus forsteri. Next base: position 659,352,817 of record CM028131.1, on the reverse strand, counting down.
CCACCTGGCCCCACAGCCCAAATCTCAACGGGTACCAGGATTTTGTCCTTCGACCCAGGCCCTGTAACCCACTCTGTCTCGGCTCCTTGCTGGTGCTACCAGACTCACTGCACCTGTTCCCTCCTTTTGGCTCAGCCTCTCCTTTGTATGGCTCCACTAGTGCAGTGGCCCCAAAACCCAGCCCTGCTCCAGTGCTTAAGCCCCATGCAACTGACTGCCCTGCCACGGGAGAGCTCCTGGGCACTGCCACCCCCAGGTTCCTCCTAACATCCCACCTTCACAGATAGTGGCGCACATGGCTTTGCTTCCTGATGACCCTTTTTCTTTCTTTGGGAAATACCTGCACAGGCCCACGTCCCTTCTGCTACATCCCGGGCTTGCATTAAGCTCCAGCCAGATTCCACCCTCCAAGGTCTGTCTTATGACTTGTGACTCGCCCTGCCCTTATATGCTGGCACCCCAGGACCTGCCCCTTCAAGCACACCCCATAAATGGGTGAAAGGCCCCCCTGACTCCATCTGCCCTCCCAGGCCACCGTGCCACACCAGGTATGAGGAAGTGCCACTGCCACTGGCCTCCCCACTGTAAGGATACTGCCATAGTCCCCACAGCCCTGGCACCCTGGGAACAACACCTGCATGGGATCTGTATGGGCTCCTACCTGTCCTGGCCCCCTATGGCCGCCTGTATTTCCCTGACCCCCAGCATTGCAGGGCCTGGCTAACCATCCTCTCCATGGAGCTCCCTTACCCAGCTCCTCGATGCCATGATGCTGCAAAAGCCATCCTGTCTACACTTTGGGAGTGGGGGGGGGTCTCCCCTCACTGGCCCACTCGGACCGCCGAGCTCCTTTCCTTGACTGCCCACATCTGCTCCTCCAGCCACTCCCCTCCAGCCCCAGGCCTAAAGCCTGGGCTGGAAAAAACCAGAACTTCCTGTCTGCACCCGTATATACTCCCTTAACCTGCTGTCTGCTGACACCTTGGGGCATCAGAGCCCCCAGTTCTAATAAATTCCATGGCTCGGGGGAGGGGGATAGGAGAAAAGGGTGGACTAAAAATGGGAGCATAAACCCCTCTTTTAAGGGGGGGCTTACACAAGGATTGTAGAAAATCCATACAACTGTTTGTAGCTTTTACCCCCAGGATAGTGGGCTCCCTGATTTTTAAAAAAATGGCTGCCCAGTTGTATTATGTTACCAAAAGCACTTATTTGTTGAGTTTTTGTTAACTAGGTATGTACCCTTGGTAAACAAATGCCTATTTTCAGGCATGACCTGGGAGATTACTCATAGAAAAAGCAGCATGGCAAGTCATACAGTACGATAACAATGAGACAAAGACATTGAAAACTATACCTGTGAAGTTAACAGGAAGTCAGATTCTCACAGGAAGGCTTCCTGGTCCTGTTCATGCTCAATGACTACCTCAGTGACTTCTCAGAATGTGTCCATTGTTGACAGAAATGCTGTTGCCACTTAGAGTTCTGTTTATACATTTACTAAACACTACAGTCTGGACATCTTTTATAGATGTGCCACTTTGGCCTCAATGTTCTGCAAGGCCTCCTTACTCAAGATCTTTAGGTCCTGGCATCCTCCCTCTGTGCTTGGTACTGCTTGGCAATCATTCCATGATGTGGCTCAGTGGATGGAGATATCCACGTGGAAGATAGAATAGTTACCTACCATAACAGTAGATCTTCAAGAGAATCTCCTCTATTGAGACACAGCTCTCCCTCCTTCCCGGGCGACAGGTGACTATCCTGCCTGCTCTTACAAGCTGATGCTCCTCTGCTGCCTCATATGGCATCTATATTCAGGTTTTCATATCCTCTCCTTTGTGCCTGGTGTGGTTCTGGTTGCTTTGGTACTTGCTAGTCTGATGATCCTCCGAGTTTGTCTCCGGTAGAGAACTGAGGCATGGTGTGGAGTGGACACCCACATTATATAGGTGCCAATGGGACATGTTGACATGCGTGGTCCCAGCCAGCAAAAAATTTCTGTGTGGTTCTGACACTGACGGCTTACTGTTCCATGATATGGCTTAGTGGGGAAGATTCTCTTGAAGATCTACTGTTATGGTAGGTAACTATTCTTTACACCATGCACCATGTAAGGTTCATCCTGAATAGCACCACATGCAAATTGTGCTGGGCATAAATGCAACCAGGGCTCTGGCCAGTGCAGTCTCTACCAGAAGGTAAGCTTGTAAAGAACACAGCGATTACTGTGAAATCCACAACAAAACCGTAGCCCTCCACATCAATGATGCTTCTTTTCTTGGGAGTTTTATGAAACAAGTTGATAAAAATAACATTTTAGTAGAGGGTTACTGTAACAGCCCTATAGTACACCCAGATGTTCACAAAGAGGTAAAGGTAGAAGAAGCTGGAGACATGCAACAACTCAAGGTCAACTATCACAGACAAAAACAGGTTGCCACATTTTACCTCTCCCACTGGGAGGGTTATGCCTCTCTCATAATCTCCAACAGTGACTGTCTGCCAACAACGCACATGGAGATAGAGAGAGAAAAGGCAGTCTGTTGTGATCCCTCTAAAACCAAAGAAATTATAAACATTCACATATAATTCATCAGAAGAGATGCAGCAATAAAGATGGAAGTTAAAAAATCCGCAGTCTCTTAGTGCTTTTTATTAAATGGCATGGCATTTTTCTGATTGGTTAGAGACCATTCTAAACAGTGATATTATCCAAGTAAAAAAAAATTACACTTTTTAAAAATCCCTTGCTATTAGCCTTTTCACCCTCGTGGAATCAATGAGCCTTGTCAGTCACAGTTTTCCATCATAATCATGGCAGCCAGCTTTACTCATTAAAACCTTCAACTAAGCCCTAAAAATAAAACTGCCTTAAATAAATAAAACAAAAAAAATTTCTAACATGGATACAGTTCACTATACACTGGCAGTTCTGCTGGAGACAGCTCAATCATCAGAAGTCTTCAAGCTAAGCTCTTCCCACCACTCAGGTGGTACAACCTCTGACTCTGACCTGTGATGTCAGATCTTTCTTTCCTCTGGAAGGGACAGTTCTCCTCCTTCCAACTCTTTATTGTTGAAGGATTTTCAAGTTTCAAGCATTTTTTTCCAGCAAATCCTCAAATGTTTCAATCTGCATTCAACATTAAAGTTGCTCCTGGGTCTTCTGGTTCTGCTTCATGATCAACGACAGAAGGTAAGAAACTGAGATTTAAATTCTGCACCTAATGAAGGCAGAAGATGTCGGCCATGGATCCACATGACATGTGCTTGTACTGCCTGGGTGATCAACATGACGCATGGGATGTACTCTTTGCTGGGCCATGCTGCCAGCATCCATTGAAGACTGGATGGCTGAAGGACTGCAAAAAGGCCTTGGTGGCAGCTGGGTCACTTGCTGAACTTGTGGTCATGGTAGAAAAGGCAGCTATGGTGAGTTCCTCGTTAGTCTTGGTGCTGTTCCAGGCTGTGGCCAGTGGTGGACAGTCATTTCCTGCTGATTTCAGGGAAATGTGTATGGCCCTCCAGACCATTGGAAAGAACCCTTTTCACCATAGCAGAAAGCAGCATTGCAGGTCATGGGACCGGGAAAGATCTCTCTCCCTGCTCCTAACTTCACCAACCACTCACTCTTGGTCGAAATCCCTATTGTCAAGGGGATGGTTGAGAGTTCCACAGTAACCCTGTAGGGCTTGCTGACCTCAACTGGGGTCGAGCAGCAGGTCAAGATTTTTCTCCAGCCTGTTAACTAGTTGATAGGGAAGACTGATGAGAAGTCGATCTCTCAGACCCTGGTGCTCTAGGTCCTTACTCAGGATGTCGAGGTCTAGTCAGTACCCCCTGGCTGAACTGCCTTGGGAGTGGCCTCCACAGCTGGTCATGCATCTGAAACCAATAGTGCCTACTCTGCCGAAGTAGGTGGTTTATACTTGTGCACTGGAGGACCCTTAGGTTGACTGGGTTGAGGCACTGATTGTGCACTTGATACTGCTTGACTGGGAGGTATTGCCATCAATGCTGCTCAACCTCTTCATCTTCAGATGAGGAAAGGCATTGATGTAAGATGCGCTGACACTATAAGGAGTTGGTGCCAGATGCAACACTGGGCCATTCGCAGTGTCAGAGGAGGGACCAGCACCAGGGCTGTTGTGCATCCAGTTGCTGAGGTGGAGGTTGTTCTTTCCGCCAGTGTTGCTAGTGGCACTGAGGGGAGAGGACGACAACACCCCTGGTGACGGATGTGGCACAGCGATGTTGTTGGTCCTGGACCTGGCAGCGGGTGTGACACTGGTGATGCTGTCCTCCAGGGGTCGATGCTGAGACCAATGCCAAGCCCAGCACCGAGGGTGGTGCCGGCTGCAGCAATAGGGAATAACCTGTCTCCAAGGACATCATCAGCCCTGAGCCTGGTGCTGGAGGCAGCACCAGCTCAGAATCTAATGGCAGCCCCGTGGTGGAGTTTTCCCCGGAGCCACTGGTTGATACCGCCACCACTGAGGACCGAGGCTACCCTATGGGGACAGTACAACTCTGCTCTCGTCTGGCGGAATCCCCCATGGGCACCAACCGGGTCGCTTCTCTGATGTAAAAGGACCTGTTTGAGCGATGCTGCCAGGCCCCCTGTACAGCTCAGCAGCCCAGGTAGAGGCCCTCGAGACTCTGAGTCTCATCCCCTTCTGGAACATCACTGGTTCCTAGAAAAGTTGCCAGCGTTAATAGGCCCTGAGGGGCCACTTATGTGGGAGCAACACAGAGAGTTTGTTGGTGCCTCAGATGATTTCCTCAGTGATTCCTACATTGCTTAGTTCTCGCCCTTCTCCATGGCACCAACAACCTCTGGAGTCAGTGCCTCATTCCTGTCAATGTGCTCCTCAGAGGACAATGAATCATCTACCCACCCGTCCTTGGCTGCTGAGTACTCTCTCTATCAGTGATTCCTGACTGAGACACTTGAGGAACGTGACATTGGGTCCTACACAGGCCACAATCTGGCAGCCCTGCCATCAAGAGTCCTTGGGATTCCCAGTGATGGCACTACTGACATCCCTTCCTGGCCTGGAGCCTTCAAGGAGACATCACAGGTAGTATGGAGGCTTGTGAACTCTTTTCCTCCAGCCCCCAGAGTTCTCCTGCTCCGGTGTCATGCATCCACAGGGTCTTTAGGTGCCGTACTTCACCATTCCTCGGGGCTGGAAGTACTGCAGGACCCCATCGGGGCCTAGACACCCCATGCATAGCCCGCCCAGTGGCACTGAGGGCTAAGGTGCTGGATGCCTTACCACGCACCACGCCAACAACCCGAGTTCGAAAACAAGCATGGGCCATCGGAGGTCGGCAAGGGGAGGGAGTTGGATAGAGCTGCTGGAAAGGCAGCTCTCCTCTCTGGGGAGGGAATGTAGCATCCCTCGGCTGTTGTCTGCCTCCGTGCATGCGACTACTCCTGGGACCCCGAGGTAAAAATGGAGAGGAAAACATTCCAGTGGCAGGATGATGCCTAACCTGCCACAGGCACCGCTCTTGGACCGGGCATGAAGTAAGCCCGGTAATTCCAAGTGTCAGAGTTGGGGGGTCAGGCTGAAGGGGCAAGCCGGAAGAGAGGTGCAGAAATAGTGTAGTGCTAAAAAAAAAAAAAAGACACCCCATGCGTGAAAGACTTCCAGAGGCAGATTCTATTCAAAAGGATGTCTTTGGAAGGAAGGTTTTTACCTCAGCATGCACTCTTATGTTCATATCCACTCATCATCAGCCTTCAGTAGCCACCTGTGGTTGCAGCTAGGGCAGCCCCTAGCTGCAATGCCGCATTGCGAGTTAGTCAGCAAGCCATTTGCCTTTCTGCTCAAGGCCTGGAGGTAGCTTGACATCAATCAAGGGCATCGTATGATGCCAATGTGGTGGCCTCAAGGCTTACAGGAACTGTAGCCTGCCTAAGGTTGACTGCGTGGCTTCACCTTTCATCCGGCGGCACCCCCCCCCAGCCCTGTCACTGACCATCTCACAAACTTACAGTTTATCCACCAACTAACCAGGACCACAGTATGGTGGGTGGCCAGCGACATCAGTTGTGCGAGACCCTGCAGGGTGGCTAGTTCAAAAGGCAGGCATTTGCCTCCTGCCACCTGATGTTCTCCACTGGGGTGGCATGCATGCATGACAGGCGTCCGGTGGCAACTCCTCCCCTCCTGCTGCTCCTGACTGTGCTACCATCAGGTCTCCACCAATTGGCAGTCACGTAGCAGGAACAGTGTCCTCCCCTCCTGAGGAAGTAGAACTGTCCCTGGGATGCTCAGTCCCTCCTCCCATGGCCAGCCACTAATGGCTTGTGCTCATTATTGAATGCACGTTGTCGGCATAGCAAGCACTATCAATACTGCTGTGCCAGCAGACCAGCTTAGGGTCTTGCTTTTATCCATTTTCAAAATGTACTTTCCAATGGTAGACCAGCTGAGATGCAATATTTCATTTTCAATGGGGTCCAGCTTGTACCTATTTTACAGTACACTGTGTGTACCCAGGACAGCACAGTGGAGATTCAGTATCTTGTTTTCAGTGGGGCTCCAGCTTTTTACCCATTTTACAATGTATTTACCCAGGATAGGCCAGATGAGCAGTAATATCTCATTTTCAGTGGGCTCCTACATTTTGACCCCATATTTCCAACACAGTCTTTTTATGACTTCACGTTCTGATCAAGACAAGTGGAAGTTTTGGGTTTTTTTTTCTATACAGTTTTTTCCCCTCTGGGAGCCCTGGTAGGGGGCTGTGGTCCTCCTCATGGAGGAACTCACTTCTCTGGTCCTCACATGTCCCCGCTCTTGCCGATCCCATAAATTCCCCCTGCGGCGGGGCTAGAGAGGAGGGCGCGGGCTCCCCCCCCTCGAGACCCAATCCAGACACCGGGGTTGGCCCTCGGGGACATCATGGAACCCTGCCAGGCTCCTCTTCTGCTTTCTCCCATCCCCCCCCTCCCTACTAACGTACTGACATCAGTACATGCCTCCCTGCCCATATTGCCCTCCATCCACCGCCAGAGGGCAATCAACGAGCAGGACGACAGGTCTCCCTTCCCCTGAGAGAGGAGAGCAGTCCTCTGGATACTCAATCCTCTCTCCCCCCTGCTGACCCCCAGCGGCCCAGGCTCATTCCTGAACCTAGGTCGCCAGTGTGGCGCGAGGTGTAGCGGCCAGCGCCTCAACCTCTAGCACCACTGGGCCGACCGACAAGTAGAAATTTTTTAAATCTCATTCAAAAAATGATTTGTGGAGTGATTTCAAAATCATGTTTCAGAAGGATCTGAAAAATGACACCTGTCATGTTTGTGGGGGTGGAGGGGGGGAAGTAAGAGAAAGGATGTGTTGAAAATTTGGCGGCAAAATCTGCAACAATAAAATTATGAGTAAACGCTGGAAAAAACTCAGTGTCTCTTCATAACTTTATTTTTTTTTGTTACATTCTAAACCCAATTGTTCAACTTCAGTCTTTTTATGACCCCACCTTATGATCAAAACAGGTAGAATTTTTTAAAATCCCATCCAAAAGGTGAGTTTGCGGAGTGTCTGTGAAAACATGTTTTGTAGGGAATTTGAAAAACAGCACCTATCAGGTTCATGATGTTGGGAAACAAGGGGGCTAAGTTGGAAATGTGGGGCCAAAATCTGCAAAAATCACAAAGTTATGAGTAAATGTCGAAACAAATTCGTTGTTTCTTTGTAACTTGTTTTTTGACATTTTGACTCCAAATTTTCAACATAGTCTTTTTATGATCCCACTTTGTGTTTTTACAATTTTTGACCAGGAAAGGCACACTAAGCTGTGGTACCTTGTTTACTGGTGTGTCCTGGGGGATGGGTTAAATGGACCCGTTGTATTGGTGGGGGATGAACAAGACAGGTGGAATTTTTTAAATCCCACCTGAAAGATGATTTAATGGAGTGTCTGTGTAAACATGTTTTGGGGGATTTCAAAAATATGACCTATCTTTTTCACGAGGTGGGGTTCCTAAAGGTTATGTTGAAAATTAGTTGGAAAAATGTTAAAAAAAATGGCAAGTTATGGTAAAAGTTCAAAATGCATTAAAAAGTCATTAGCCAAACTTACCTCTTTCTTCATTTTCAGGTCTGTGTTGGAAGCAGCAGGGTGTGGCGGTCATCATTGCTGGACACAATAGTTAAGTGAAGGGGTAGGGGTGGGACAGTTGGTGCTGAGAGGGAGGTTGGGTAGGGGGCCAAAGTGTTGTGAAGGCCAGCAGACAGACGATGAGAGACTGTGACAATGAGGCAGTGTTTTCTTCTTTTAAGTACTTAGCTGGCAGCATTGGTGGAGGGCATCCTCATTTCACCGTGTGTTTTGGGGGTGGGAGGGTTAGCCAGCACCAGTGTAGGGCACCCTGGTGCCAGAGTGTGGGGGGAGCCAATGTCTTGTCGAGTGGGAGGGAATATACCAGTAGCTGGGTTGGGCACCTGTTGCCTGTGGTGATCAAAGAACTGCAGAGGGTGGACAAATGCTGGGTTGGGTGGGGTGGGGGACACCAACAGTGGGGTTGAGCACCTAGTTCCAGTGTTATTTAAACAGTAAGTCGGGTGAGGTAGATAGCAGCAGGGTTGGACACCTATTGCCAGTGGTATTTAAATGGTAGGTTAGGCTGGGGAGGGGGGATACACTGGCGGCAGGGTTGAATGAACACCCGAGGCTGGTAATGTTAAAAGCTGGATCGGGGGGGGGGAATCCAGTGGTAGAATCAGTAGCATGAGGCAGATTTGGTGCTGATCATGTCTGACCCTTAAACATCAGGTGTCAGCCGCTGTCAAAACTTCCTTTTACCATCTGAGGAATATAGCCCGAGTGAAGCATCTGGTTCCTGTCGATGACCTTCCAACATTGGTCCACGCCTTTGTTACCTCCCGCTTAGACTACTGCAACGCCCTGTACCTAGGGCTACCGGGGGTAGATATTTGCCATTTGCAGCTGGTGCAGAACGCAGTGGACAGGCTTTGACTGGTACGTCAAGGACCAGTCATATAACACCTGTCCTCTGTGGACTGCGCTGGCTGCCAATTCAATGGCGAATCACCTTCAAGGTCGGTCTTCTGACCTATAAGGCCCTACACGATCAGGGACCTAGTTACCTGCAAGATCTTCTTCATCTCTACTGTCCTTCCCGTCGGCTCCGATCCACCGATGAGGGATTGCTAGAGATTCCCAGGGTTCGTTTAAAGACATCAGGGGCAAGATCATTTAGTTTTATGGCCCCAACCCTGTGGAATTCTCTACCTCATCGGGTGAGAGAGTGCCTGACTGTCCAAAGCTTTAAGTCAGCCCTAAAGACTTATTTATTTAATTTAGCATATCCAGACTTTTAAAATATATTTATGGATTGATTTTAGGAATTTGTTTTAATTTTATGTATTGATCCGTTGTAAAAGCGCCTTGGTTTTGGAAAGGCGCTTCTTAAAAATAAAGCTTTCATTCATTCATTTGGCATGCTAATGGGTGAAAACTTATTATAGGAGTAGCTTCCTCCTTTCATATCCATCAGCAAGCTGACTAGCGTCATCACCAGCCTTCTTGTAATACACTACTCAAAGCCCAACCTCTGCGATACTTCACTACATTGGCCCTAACACAGCCACACCTGCAAAAGCCCTACCATCCTGACATGCTGCCGGTGTTTGCTGTGCAACCAGACATAAAAACATATACCAACCTTTACTTTATCCATCACAGAAACAGATGATTTAATTTCTGTAATTGTGACTGTCTGTAGTGAGCTGCTGCACTAAGAAACGTTAACATTCAATTCTAAGGTTTACTTATTCATTAATTCAGTTCCTTATGAGGATATTGACAGTGTCCAACTAGTGACATCATTCTGACATTCTAGATGATGGCTAAATACAAGCAGGTAAACAGCTAACAGTAAAACACACACTGTAGTAAAACAAAATGCAACACCTCAGAGTTCTGATACTAAGCTTAACTGATACATAAAATGGTCAAACTAATGATAAAAGCAACATTAGTGAGAAGCAATCAAAGATTTTAGGGCATTGCAGAACGAATTTGTACTACCTAAGCAGGATTTTTATAGGTATTTGCAGTGTAGGCATTACCTCCAAAGGGAACTAGAAGCTGAAGCCTTGACATACCCTCCTACACCAAGAATGTTATTAGTATATAATAAAGGTCTGATGTCAGAGACCAAAAAGTACAGTTACGTAAGAACTTACCATAACAGAAGATCTTTGAGAGAGGCTCTTGCAGTAGGTAATCACTTGTAGAACTGGTGCCCCCTGGCGTCAGGACCACACAGAAATGTTTGCTAACACTGTCTGACGGGGGACCACCCACCAGACGTCATGTGACTGATGTCAGTGTGACCCTATATATTTATTTATTTATTTATTTATTGTATAATTGGAATTGCAACCTTTGAGCCAGCGGCTCGTTTACAAAAGTACCTCGTCACAGAGAGGACACACATGGTTAACACAATTTACAGAGTACAGTCAAGACAGATAGATTTTTTACATAATTACAGAATACAGACATACAGAATCACATAGTTTAACACAGGTTGCACGAACAGAAATACATAGTATTACATATAATTGCTTGAACACATGTGTAATTAATAAACATTTCAATTAGTACCAGCAGGTACTAGCAGAGGAGAGAGGGCCCAGGGTGGGGAGTGGGGTGGGTGGGAGGATGGGCGTTCAGCCCAGTGGACCATGTCAATAGTGCCAGAAGAACAGCAGAGTATCTTTTAGTGACAGATGCAGCAGCGGGTGTTGAACAGCAGGTCTCGTAAGGCAGCTTTGAAGGGAGCAATTTTGGCAGTGTTGGAAATAGCTGCGGGGAGTGAGTTGAACCAGGTAGGGGCTCTGTAGCTGAAAGACCTCTGAGCCCAGGTGGTCCTAGTTCTGGGCACTAGTAGGGTGACCTTGTCCGAAGTTCGGGTGGTGGCTCTGGATGGTGTAAATTGGCTGGAGGTAGACATCCCAAGGGGGAGAGCCCAAGTAGAATCTTCTTGGTTAGCAGGCCAGTTTGGTAGCGGATGCGTTCGTCGAGGTTTAGGAGTTTGGCCATGTCATAGAATTGACAGGTGTGGGTGAGTCTAGGGGCACTGGTAAGTAGCCTGCAAGCCTTATCTTGCTGAGGGCAGTGGAATCAGCAACACCATAAACTGGGAGGCCGTAATCAATAAGGGACATTACTGCAGATGTGATGGCAAGCCTGAGGGCATCAGGTGGGAGGCAGTCCTTGTGCCGGTAGAAGATGCCAAGGCGCGCATTTGCAGCGGAAGCAAGGGCAGTAATGTAGGCATGAAAGGTGAGGGCCGAGTCAAATGTGATTCCAAGGTATTTGTACGAGTAAACTTGTTCGAGTGGTTGACAAGTGCTGGGGAAGATTTGGAGGGGACTTTTGCTGGCTTTGTTCTAGCTTTGTTCTGGTGGTGGGTGAAGAGCATTGCCTTAGTTTTTTTGAGGTTAATCACTAGTCTGCTCTTCTTGAACCAATTCTTAGCATCATTGAAAGAGTGCTGGAGGGAGTCTTGGAGGGAGGTGAGATTTTTGTGAGCTGCATAAATCACGTCGTCGTCAGCATATAGTAGAATATTGCCAGAACAGGCGCTAGGCAGGGCATTTAGGTACAGGCTAAAGAGTAGTGGGACCAGGATAGAGCCCTGGGGAACTCCATAGCAGATGGGATGGGTTTCTGAGAGCATCTCATTGTTTTTGACACGTTGGGAGTGGGCTGATAGGTAGCTTGCACACCAGGAGAGGGGACCAGCAGAGAAACCAGTATGGTTGAGGGCATTTAGTAGGAGTGGGTGGGAGACAGTGTCAAAGGCCTTAGAGAGGTCAATGAACACTGCCCCAACTAGGGAGCTGAGGTCCAGAGAGGCATGTAGGAAGTTGGAGAACTCCATTAAAGCTGTGCCTGTACTGTGACCATGTTATATTTTGCTAAATATTCGGTGAGTTGGGTGGCCACCACTTTTTCTAAGGCTTTGGAGAGGGGGGGAGAATGGAAATTGGCCGATAGTTGCTGGGGGCAGACCGGTCACCACCTTTGTGAATAGGTGTGACTGTCGCAGTTTTCCATGCTGTGGGGAATTGCCCCAGACAGAGGGATCAGTTCAGTAGATCCGTAAGTGGGACCAGGACTTCATCCAAGACAAGCCGGAGTATTTTTGGATCCAGGGAGTCGCTGCTAGGACTGGTGCCTTTTAGTAGGAGTGGTTTGGCTTCCTGAACGGATGCCTTGCATAGGTAGAACCGGGGGCGCTGTGGATCTGGGGGCGGCAGGTTGTGAGTAGGGTCGAAAAAGTTACTCTGGAGGACAGGGCTGAGATCAGTAAAGGAGGAGTTAAGGCAGTTGGCAATGTCGGTGGGGTCAGTGATGATGGTGTCATTGACTGTAAGGTGGGCTTGGGGGGGGGCGGAGTGTGATTTCCCAGTTATTTCTTTTATATTGTCCCAGAAGTTCCGGGTGCAGCCCATGAGGAAGCGAGGGTGGCCTAGTAGTGGTCAGCCTTGGCTTTGTGGATGGCCCATGTGCACCTGTTCCGGGCAGCATTGTATGCCTGTCTGTCGGCAGCCTGACCAGTCTCAGTGGCTATATACCAGAGGTTATCCCTGTCCCTGAGTAGTTGGAGTAGGGCAGGGGTGACCCAGGGTGCATTTTGTTTTTTGAAGCGGATCATGGTGTAGGGTGCAAAAAGATCACAGGCCTTGGTAAAAGCTTGTGAGAATAGGTCGAGGACAGTGTCAACGCTCGTTGCATGGCAGATGGGAGACCAATCAATGTGAGCGAAGAACTGCCTGAGTTTTAACAGTCCTCCTGGGAGAAGGCGCCTGTGGTGAGTGGTTTGTGCTACAGGTTTGGGGTGGGGGTGGACCAGGGGAATAGGAGAAGGGAGTGGTCACTTAAGGAATCTGGGAGGACTTGAGTATCATGAATCTTTTGGGGGTGGTTTGAGACAATGATGTCTAGGAGGGTGCTTGTCTCTGATTTTTGGTTACGTCTGGTGGGTTGTGAGACAAGTTGGGTCAGGTCCAATGCAGCGAATGTGTCTCTTATCAGTGAGGCAGTGGGACTGAGCCAGTTTACACTGAGGTCTCCTACTAGGACTTGTTGAGCCTTATGGGGGAGGGAGGAGAGATATTCGGTGAAAGATGATATTGCAGGGGTCTGGTTCCTTGGGGGGTATATGAGACTGTGAGATAGAGAGGGCTCTTTGATGGGTCTGGGGTGAGTTTGAGGGTAAGGGCCTGGGCACCATCTACAAGCTTGGGGGCAGGGAGGGCGTGGCCTACGATGGTGTCACGAGCATAGAATGCACAACCGCCCACGCTACCTACTCAATCCTCGCGAAATAGGGTGTAGCCTGGGAGGGAGACAAAGGAGTCTGGGGTGGACTTAGTTAGCCAGGTTTCTACTAGGGCTAAGATGTCTGGTTGGTGTGAGATAACCCAGCACTGAATGGCAGCAAATTTTTTAAGCAGGCTGCATACGTTCATGGAGGCAATTTAGTTGGACTTATTTAGCGGACTGGTGGGGGCAGGGCCTGGGTTTGGGTGGATATTACCAGAGAGGAGTAATAGTATGACTAAGGCTCTAGCCCTGGGATGGCAGTTAGTTAGTTTCCTGTGGGTACGTTGAGGTGCCAGGCAGGCAGTGGGTGAACAGGGAATGGGCAGGGTTTGGAGGGTCTGGAAGATACAGAGATGGTGGAGCCAGGGGGGCCAGGGTCGGAGGTGGGGTTGAGGGGGCAGCAAGGAGGTGGATGCAAGGGTCTGGGGTGCATTGACATGGTGGTGGGTGGGTGGGCTACAGTGGTAAGGTATGTTGGTACAATTGACCATGGGCAAGGGCTGAGGTCTGGCTGGTGGGAGGTAGATTCCAGGAAGTGTAAGAAGATGATACATATAAGGTGGAGATTAGCACTCATGATGCCAGGTAGCCTTGGAGTTAGAGCACAGTGGCTGGGGGGGAGGGGGAGCCAAAGCTTTAGGGGCTGTAGGAATCAAGTCAAGATTATCTTGGCTTGCTAGCTTGGTGAATAGTGCTGCTGACCTTAGTCTCAAGAGTGCTGGGTTTAAGACCTGAGGAGGGGCAGTAGAGTGCCTTTTTCTTTTTTTTTGGATTAAGGAGCAAAAGCTTTAAGAGCTTTAAGATCCAGTAGAATTATGTCTTGGCTTGGTGGTCTGGTGGTAGAGCTGTAGACTTCAATCCCAAAGATACTGGGTTTGAGACCTGTGGTTGGATAGTAGAGTATTTTGGTAGATTTAAGGAGCAAAAGCTTTAGGATCCAATAGAATTATATCTTGGATTGGTGGCTTAAAAGCAGAGCTGCCAACTTTGGGCCAGGTGAGCAAGGTTTGAGAACCGCAGTAGGACAGCAGAGAGTTTTTCTAGCTAAATTATGGCGCCAAGAAGCTATAAGAGCTTTAAGGAACCAGAGTAATTTGTATCGGATTGCTAGTCCAGTGGTAGGGCTGCTAACTCAGGTGTCAAGCATACAGGGTTTGAGACAGCAGAAGGTATTTTTTTTTTTTTAGCTGAGTATGGGACCAAAAGGTATAAGAGGTATTGATCAGAGGGAGTCAATAGCCTGACTCGTTGGCTTAGTGGTAGAGGGTTTGAGACCCACAAGGGGCAATAGTAGATAAGGTGGGAGTAGAGATTAGGAGGGTGCTATAGCAACTCCTGGTGGCCAGTGCCAATAGTAGCTGTAGGGAGTGGAGATGAGGAGAGAGAGATGGAGTGGTGCCTGGGGGTGCACAGCAGCAACCCCTAGTGGTCAGCGAGTATAAGCTGCAAATGGCAAAGTGGACACACAGTAATTAGAAGGAGAGGTCACGTGATATGTCACATGACCTGTAAGCAGCAATAAATGGAGAGAAGTCCCTGGGTGGGTGGGGCAGTCCGCGCACAGCACGGACGGGGTAACACCTCTTCACAGACGGGCTGGATGGAAGGAGGCTTTCCCTCTTAAGGCTCTCTGCAGTCCCCTGATACAGGCTCCTACATAGTGGGTGGTCCCCACCTCCGCCCTCCAGTTCTCTTGCCGGAGACCAAAAAAGGTCATGACAGGAAAGGAAAGAAGAGGCTCCTGGATCCAAGAAAAAAAAGGCTTTCTAGAAAGAGAGCCTGTAACTACCCCAATAAGGTAAGGGGGAAGGTGGGTGGGAAAAATGTTACCTACTGCAAGAGCCTCTCTCGAGGATCTACTGTTATGGTAAGTTCTTATGTAACTGTACTGTCTTACTTTGAGAGGGCTCTTGCTGTAGGGAATCACTTGTAGGGCTGAGTCCCAAGCAGTAAAGAGTCCAAGGGGCATAGAACTAGAGAGGCTGGAACATAATCCCAGTATAAGTTAGGACAAGAGTCCCTGGAGAACTGCTAGTCTGAAACCGGTCCTATGCCTCGAGGCAATGTCCAGACTGTAATGTTTTGTGAAAGTGTGGACAGCACTCCACGTAACTGCCGCACAGATATCTGCTGCAGATACATTTCTGAAACAGGCTGCAGAAGCAGCCATTTCTCTGGTAGAATGTCCTTTCACCTGACCCGGAAGGACTTTACCATACTTCTGGTAACAAAAAGTAATGCAGTTTGCAAGCCATTTTGACAGACACTGCTTGGAAACCACCGCACTCTCCTGTTTTGGTGCGAAAGAAATGAAAAGTTGATCCATCTTGCGGACATCTTTAGTCCTGTTCGTGTAATAAAGTAAAATCCTGTGAACATCTAATGTGTGCAGGATGGCTTCCCGGCAATTCCAAGCACTGATTGAGAGTCATTTCCGACACGACTTTAGGAAAAAACTTAAGATTTGTATGCAGAGCCACCTTGTCTCTGTGAAAAATCAAATAAGGCACCTTACACATCAGGTCCTGAAACTCAGAAATTCTATGAGCTGAGGTAACTGCAACTAAAAATAACACTTTCCAGGACAAAAAGCGTAACTCAAAGGAACTTGCCAGCTCAAGGGAGGTAAGGTCAGTTTCTCTAACAGAAAATTAAGATCCCATGGTGGAGCAGGGTTATGCACTGGGGGTTTCAGAATGCAGGATACCTTTCAAAAAAGTTTTGGAGACCTCTGAGCCATTGTCCTGCCACCAACCAAATCATGGTAGGCAGAGACGGCTACTAAATGCACCTTCAGGGATGAATAACTCAGGCCCAGGTCTAAGAGATGAAGAAGGTATTCCATGACCTGGGGAGCGGGACACATGAAAGGGTCCAGACCGTTTGCAGTGGCCCAAATGAAGGAATGTTTACACTTCATGGCGTAGGTAGTTCTGGTGGATGGTTTTCGTGCTTCCACCAGAATTTGTGCTACCCTGAGGGAAACCCCATACCTAGAAGCAGCTATGTCCTGAGGTGCCACACATGAAGATGAAGGAACTTTAGCCCCAGGTATAACAATGTGCCCTGTTCTTGAGTGAGAAGGTTGTAGGACAGAGGAAGAGGGATTGGAGGTTCCACTCCCAACTGTTGAAGTAGAGGGAACCAGATTTGTTGAGGCCAAAACAGAGCTATCAAAATCATCTGTGCTCCTTCCACTTGGAGCTTGGTCAACACCTTCTGTAGGACTAGAAAGGGAGGGAATGCATACAGAAATCTCCCTGTCCAAGAAAGCGACAGTGCGTCTAGCCAGAAAACACCATGCCCTGAATCGAGTGAGTAAAACTTGGGAAGTTTTGCGTTTGATGGGGCTGCGAACAGATCCAGCTCTGGATAACCCCACAGATCAAAGATGTGATCTATCACTTCTTGCTTTAGCTCCCATTCATGGGCCCTTACCCTAGTGTGGCTGAGACTGTTGGCGAGAACGTTCTGCACTCCTGGGACGTGAATTGCTCTTAGACGTAATCTATGCAGAATTGCCCAGTTCCAGACCCACATCGCTTCTCTGCAAAGAAGATACCAGTGGGTGCCCCCTTGCTTGTTGATGTACCACACCACACACGTTGTCCATCTGAATCAGGAATACTTTGAGAAGAAGTACGTGCTGAAAGGCCTGAAGAGCATAAAGCATTGCTCTTATCTCTAGCACGTTTATGTGTAAGTGTGATTCCAAAGGGGACCACAGACCCTGGGTTCTGTGGGATCCCAGATGGGCACCCCAGCCTTGTCCTGATGCATCTGTACTCAGTACTTGGGAGTGGGGAGGGGTCTGAAAAGGGGTTCCCAGGAAAAGATTGCTGGGGTCCTGCCACCACAACAGGTCCTGTTGCATTGGGGAGGAAATGAGGATTGGGCAATCTAAATTGTATTCCCTCTGATCCCATTGAGAGCTCAGAGTCCACTGCGAAATCCACATATGGAGTCTGGCCAAAAGGACCATGGGGATAGCTGCTGCCATGAGGCCAAGAAGATGGAGGACCGCCCTGGATGAGATATGACGGTTGGAAGAAACCATCTTGGCCTGACCCGTTAGGGTGTCTACCCTGTCCAAGGGGAGAAAGGCCATGCCCTGCACTGTGTCCAGAACCACCCCAATGAACTGGAGGCATTGGGACAGAGCAAGTTGTAACTTGGGTAACTGACTGTGATACCCAAGTGCTCGAATAGGTGCAGAGTAGCAGACAGGTAAGCTTCCAATCCCTCCCTCGACTGGGCCACTAAGAGCTAACTGTCAAGGTAAGGGAAAATGGCTTGACCCGACACTGCAAGGTCCCTGCCACAACCGCCAGGCATTTGGTAAAAACCTGCAGGGTGGAGGACAAACCAAAAGGGAAAGCCCTAAATTGGTAATGCTCCCCTTGGAAACAAAATCTGAGGAATCTGCAATGAGGACAGAAGATTGAGATGTGAAAATATGCATCCTTCTTGTCCAGAGCACAAAGCCATTGGCCCGTGGATAGGAGACGCAGAAGGATTTGCAATGACAGCATCTAAAACCTCTTGTATTCTATGAAGTGGTTCAGGTCACTTAGATCCAATATTAGGCAGAAATTCCGTCTTTTTGGGTACCAGAAAGAAGTGAGAATAGAATCCTCTCCCTAACTGGTTTGTCAGCACGGGCCCTATTGCTTCCTTGAGAAAAAGAGCCATGATTTCCTCCCTTAAGAGGGGAATATGCATCTTTGGATAACAAGAAACCCTTTGGTGGATTGTCTGGAGGTTTTTCTTGAAACTCTAGGATGTAACCAAGTTTTATGAGCTGAAGCACCCAAGCGTCTGAAGTGATGGACTCCCAGCCACCCAGATACCTTGTGAACCTTCTGCCCACTTGCTCCTCCGATGGCAGAGGAGGAGGGGGGTGGTCAGAGAGTCAGGAGTGGGAGGGAGGGTTAGGGAGGGCCGATCTTGCAGCTCTTTGGGTTTTGGCTTGGGGACCGGCAGGAGAGTTGGGAGCCTTACGCTTGAACTGACATTTGGATGCTTGCTGATTCTTCGTCTGCCATTTATTTTGCTGATGAAAAGGATGCTTTTGCTGTTGTGTCTTTGGACAGTACCATGGTATGAACTGACCAAAGCAGAGTGCCATTATCCTGCAGGCTAGTTATGATGTCCTGGGTGTCTCCGCCGAACAGGACAGACCCCCTAAAGGGGGCATCCTGGATAGCCAACTGAACATCAGGGGCTAGTCCAGATACTCTTAACCAAGAGTACCTTTGAAGGCTCAAAGCAGTGGCTGCACCCCAAGCGGAGGAATCCACTGCATCGTAGGTGGCCCGTAAAGAATGGTGTCCAGCCACCTTGGCCATTTTTAAAGTTTTTGCCTAGGAAGACTTTGACTCAGAGTCTGGTAAGGCCTCAACGACAGGTTCAAGCTGGTGGAACAAGGTCTTCTGGAACTCTAGCATGTGCGAGACATAGTTCAACGCACAAACTGCTAGAGTAGAGGATGCATAAAATTTCCTCCCGAACTGGTCCATTTGTCTGGACTCCTAATCGGTGGGTGAGGTGCTGAGGTGCTGCGGCTTGGCAGATCTATCATGGGCTGCTGTTATGACCACTGAGTCTGCTTTAGGATGTGTGCTCAGGTGGTCTTTCCCCTTAGGCATCTTGTAGATGGGTCATCTTTTTTGGCCATGGCAAGGATAGACGAAGGTCTCTGCCACATAGCTGAGGCTAAGTCCTTGTGTGGTTCCAACCAGGGTGGGTAAGTACTGGACTTGTATCAGGGAAGTCCAGGTGCTCTGCCAACCTTCATCTTTCGGGGTCTAGAGCCTCTGCCTTCCACCCTTGAGCCTCCGCTATCTGTTTGAGGAGGTCCACACAGGAGGGATCTTCTGGTGGGGACTTGGGGGATTCCTGAGGGACTGGATCCTCGTGGGGAAGGATTACTAATCCTGAGATGTCCATGCCTGAGGAGTCCAAATCCAGCTCTGAATCCCTGGAATCTTCTGGAATTTCTGAAATAGGAGGATCTGGCTCCCTGGTGACACCTTCCGGTGTCAGATGAGTCATAGGCTCAGACAGACAATCTGATGTTGAAGGACGAGTGCCCACTGGTGAAAGCGCCCTAGGCAGAGGAGCTGGGTGGCCAATGCCTGGTGGGGCAGGATGTCTGTTGTTGAGTTTGAAGACCAACTGACATTTGGTCTCCGTCCACCACGAATTGAGAATTTTCTTAATGTCCACCTGGATCTGTTGAGGAGGTTGAGTGGAAGGAGGTGGTGGTTGCATAAACCCAGATCCAGGCCCATGTCCTCCAAAACTGTGGGAGGGTAATGGTGAGGGTAGTCCAGCAAAGGGTAAAAACCAAGGTAGCCTGGCTAGAAATAGGCTGACAAAAAAGGGTCCTGCATTGGGGCTAATGAAGCATACCCCGACTGAGGATAAGCCGACGTCTGAAAACCCTGCGTCAGACCGTACTGTGGGTAAGATGAAAGACCTGACAGAGGGTAAGCAGAAGGAGGCCTCACTGGGGATAACCCAACGGCAGTCCCAATGGGGAATAGCCCAACAGCGGCCCCAACGGGGGGGCTGACGGCTGCCACAACGGAAGGAAGCCTGATAGACCAGCTGGGGTTCCCGAAGGAACAGCATTCCATGACAGAAGAGATCCTGAGGGGTTCCCCAATGGAGGAATGACAGGAGGTGCATCCGATGGGTTAGAGTCTAATGGCGGTCCCGGTGGAGGCAAGGGAACCTGTAGGTGTTGGGGAAAAGGGTCTGGCATCACTGGAGGTGGCGTAGGAGCAACTGTAAGACTTATCGGCCCTCTGTCGTCAGGAAACTCCAGCAAAAGGTGGTCATCCGTCGGGTCTTGCAGCCCCAGTGATAGTGAGGGAAGCTCTGATGGGTCAGGTGACAGGAATTCATGAAGAGAACCCCATGAAGACCCCAGTCGTCCAGCTTGGACAGCACTGACATCTGGCAGTGTCACATATGAGCCTGATGGACGCAAAGTGGGCGGGGGATCGTCGGAGGGCCCGACGATTGGCTGATTGACCTGGGTCACGTGGGAGTCAGAGGAGCCGGCTCCTGACTTACCAATCCTGCCGGGTGCTCCTCGGAGGGTCTGATGAGCGATTTATTGGCCATGCCTGCTGTCTTAGACCCCGGGGTGGAGATGGGCCTAAGAGCGGTGGCGGCCTCGGACGAATCCAAGGGCCCCACCACCACTGTGACCAGTGGCGGTGGGGGGACCAAGGCCTGCTCGAAAGGTGGGTGCGTAGGCTTGGTCATGATGCTTACCTTCTAGGAAGAAGAGGGCCGATCCTCCGACGAAGGACCTGTGGGCATCTTCCCTGGAGGGAAGGAATGCCCCTGTTGCCTGTGTTTCTCCTTGTCCCTTCTCTTTTTCTTGTGGGAATCATCGGGTGAGGACGACACGCTCTTCAGTTACTTCAATTCTTGCTCCATTGAAACCATTTTTTCCTTCAGGATATGAGCCTCAGGAGCCTGCTGGCATTGTTTCCGCATGGTCTGATTAAAGTGGGTGCAGACCTTGCACTCCTTGACCTTGTGGCTAGGCCTAAGACAGAAGAGACAAAGAGAATGTTGGTCTTTGTGCGGCAGTTGAACTCCGCACGAATTGCACTTGTTTTTATACTGATCTGGAGAGGACAACATACAAACAACAACTAGAAAAAATAAGAAAATGAATACTCATCGGATGGGCATTCAAACTGCGGTGACAAGCTTGAGTCGGTCCGACGTGCGCAAGTCGATGGTGGGAAAGAACTGGAGGGCGGACCGCCCACTATATAGGGTCACGTTGACGTCAGTCACGTGACATCTGGTGGGCGGTCCCCCATTAGACAATGCCAGCAAAAGTTTCTGAGTGGTCCTGACGCCTGGGGGCGCCAGTTCTACAAGTGATTACCTACTGCAAGAGCCTTCTTGAAGTAAGATCACTTGTTTCACAGACTTATAAGTTACTGCAAGAAGCAGTAGGCACACTGGTGATTCAGAGAATTCAGGACAAGTGGGAAGAGGCGTGTGGGCAAGTTTTGGAGGAGAAAGATTGGAAAGAGATCTGGCAAAACATACATAAAAACACTGCCTCTCCAGTTTGGAGAGAGTTTAGGTGGAATGTAAGTGGACACTACTTCATAACGCCTGTCATCTCCAAACACTATGCCACACACCACTCGGACCTATGCTGGAGGGGATGTGGGGTGAGTGGTATGCATTACCATATATTCTGGAGCTGCCCCAGGATCCAGGATCCATACCTTCTGGAGACAGGTGGGTGAAACCATTAAAACCATATTAGATCTTGTACAGCCCCCACACCCAATTCTGAGAATTTAGTGCTAGGCCTTCCACCAGAGGAGATTTGCATAGCGACTGCTAAGTATTTATTCTTAAATTTAATAGTAGCTGCTTTAAAAGTAGTTACACAGAATTGGCTGACCCCTAATCCCTTGGCTTTTAACCAATGGATAAACAATCATAAAAACATTAAAAACATGGAGGCGGTCACAGCTAAACTAAGATTACAAATTGAGAAGTTTAATTCACGGTTACTCCCTTACTATATTTATGTGGAAGAAACAGAGGGCTGCACAGTACTGGAGCAGCTGCTGACTTAATTTGATTTGATCTTGTTTAGTTAACTTTATTTACGTTACCCTGATTTAATATCAGTTACTGGGAGGGGGAGGAGAAAAAAAAAAGACAGCACCCTCTAGTCAATGTTTCTTTTTTTCATAAAACTTTTTATCCTTCCAGGAACTCTCCAGCTTACCTGCATCCCTGTAAGGCTGACCCAGTCAATCCCCCGCAGATTGCCAGGAGGGAGGGCACCGTCCCCCCCCGATACCCAATCCAGATGCTCCAGTCCAGCCCCCTGTGGATGCAGGAGACATCACAGAACCTGCCAGGCTCCAATTTTCTACTTTTTCTCCTGCCCCCCCCCCGTCAACGTAGTGACGTCGGCATGTGTCTCCCAATCCATACTATCCTCTAACCATTGCCAGAGGGCAGTCAATGAGCGGGACAACAGGTCTCCCTCCCCCCAAGAGAGGAGAGCAGTCCTCTGGATGCTGGATCCTCTCTCACCCCTGCCAACCCCCGGTGACCCAAACCCGTTCCAAAACTCAGGTCACCGGCGTGGCATCCTGTGCCTCAACCCTCAGCACCACCGGGCCGGCCTCTGGTCAATGTTTCTTAGGATTTTTCCTGACTAACATACCCTTCCTATATTTCAATCTGAATATTATACAAAAAGGAAAATTGAGATTAGCAAATTAAAACACACATGGAGAAGTGAGTCGTAAGTTTCAATTTCAATTCTAGTTTATTTGTTAATAATTGACTGTACATTGTTATAATTGATATAGTGATTTTTGGTTGCTTTATGACAACAATCTATATACTTATAAAGTGCAGTGTTATAATGGAAACATACAGCAAGTTTATTAAATTTTAAAGAGACATGGAAAAGATTACAATTTTTAGAGCAGAGACATTATATAACAGTGCCTTCTCTAGAACTCTGGCTGAATTCTTTACAAGGAAAGCCCAATCTGGAAGTTGATGAATAACTTGTGAAAGAAAATGGATAGGTTCCTGCCTTTGTATTAGAAAGTTTATATAGCTTAATGTATGGATTGAACTACAGATTTGTATCACAGGTGCAACTTAACTGAAATGGTTGTATTCCTTGAAGAGCAGAAGAAGCAACATCAGTGTTTCCATGCTTCTTTAACTGGCTTACGTTTTACCTTACTGACCAGAGTCAGAGGGGGTGAGTCTGCTTCCAGTGCCCCACCTGTCTCTATGGGTGTCCACCAAGGCTCTGTACTGCATCCCTCTCCTTGTCTCCATTTTCGTTAATAACCTACCTTTACAGGTTAGTGTCAGTACGTAGCCTAAATACAGTACTTATGCTGGTGACACTGTCCTCTTTTATTCTAACAATAATGTCGTACAAAATGGCATCATCTCCCTCCAGAGTTGTTGCCTTGGAGATAAACCTGCATGCTAATAGAATTTAGAATTCTTTTTAAACTCTGCACCGTGGTCACTCTTCCTACGCTGTTCTAACATTAGATTTGTTTCTCCACTGAGCAGAACACTTGCTCAGAGTCCTGTTCCTGTCCTATGAGTCAAAGTAATGTATTTTATTGCAGGTAAACTGTTTTCAAGTATTAAGGTATTTTAGTTTTTGATACTCCACATTAAATTAGGGTAGTTTTATTTTTTTATTTTTTTAATAATTAGTGATTTTCTCTGGTTCCCTTTCAGTTCCAGGGACCAAGACATTGTGATTCACCATGGTTCCCACTTAGCAAGGAGCCAAGTGTCTTCTAGTTAAAAAAAAAATAAAATAAAAAGCAAAACGCATTTTAAAATGAAGAACTTTGTTAGCAGTTTTATTTTAACTGTGGAACCAAATACACTATTTGGCAGGTGTTTTCAATCAGTTAACACCTGTGAGAAACCTAAGGCCCTGTCCACACTACAGCACTTTTGGAAACCGGTTTGTATAACGTTTTTCAGAACGGTTGTCCCTCCATCCACATTGCAGCTGACTTTGGAGGATGCTCCTCGGAGTTCCCAGGCATACTTGTGGCAGTCCCACGGGTGCCCAATGCATGCCAGGATACTCGAGAACGGGCATGTTAACTGATTGGGCTAAAAATAGCACCAATCAATTCGGGATCCCATGGCAAGGATGGGAATGTAAGTAGCATTATCCCCTTTTCTTTCAGGAGGCAAACATTTGCCAAGACAGCCCACGGAAGTTGCCTTAAACCGCTTTACAGTACGGTGTGCATCCACACCACTGTTAAAATGGTTTAAGGCAACTGTGTTGGGCTGCAACCGTGCTCAAAACCTGCTCTGATCAGGCTTTGAGTACGGTTTCTTAAACTGGTTCAGAGCGCGGATAAAGTGTGCTGTAGTGTGGACACAAACCGTGTCTGCAGGTTTTGTAATGTTACAGACCAACTGTAACGTTACAAAACCCCTAGTGTGGACAGGGCCTAAAAGTAGAACAGGGCCTCCATGATTTTTAAACTGCAGATCCTTTCACCAGCTTCTGCCACAAGCTGTATTTTAACCATTTGGGTCAGGACCATGATTTTAGAAACTGTGATTTATGCAAATGGTTTTGCTCTAAAATAAAAAAGAAAAGGACTGCCAAAAGAGAAGCTTTGTCCACTCATCAGTCTATTTCAGTATCACCAAAAATCTCTCTAGTCAAAAAACTCAAACATGGAGGTGGTTACCTTAATGCCAGCATCCTCCCTGATCACCTAACCTACTGCATTTGCAAAGTTCACCTCCCCAAAGCCACTCCCAGAATACTACTAATTGGTCTTTCAGATCCCTAGACCTCACCCCCTTACTCAATTACCTACATAGCAAAGACTGGTCTTCAATCTCTTCTGTAACCACCAGCGACAATGCCCTGGCCTACTTTAAGTCAAAATTCCTTGAAATCTGGAACCTCCACGTCCCCCTTCTGCTGTACAAGGGGGAGGGGGTCCCATCTCCCCAGGATCATCGCAGAGCTGCTAGTCTGTTTATGCACCCGTGACCCAGCCTGGATGGAACACAAATGTACCCACTCCACCGCTGACTTACAGAGGTACCATTACCTCCACAATGTCTGCACTAGGGCTGTCAGGCCGGCTAAGGCTGACTATTTCTCCAATACTTTCGAGAAAATCATCCATCACTCATCAAAATTTGGAAGGTGGTCCATGCACTATTTTCCCCACCAACTCAGCTTCCTTCCCCTGTCCTCCAAGTTGGTGACTCCTCCCTCTCCGATTTCCCTCTCAGACGCCTCTAAGTTTAACTGCTTCTTTGCCTCCTCTCTTCTCTCCCCCATCCCTCTGCTCACCGTCCTCACCGCAACCCTCCTCTCATTTCTCCTCTTTCACCTTCTCTAGTGTGCCTCCCTCTGCTGTTCTTGATACCCTCCCTACACTAAACTTGTCATAAGGCAAAAGTCCCGATGGTCTGGATGGCAAATTCCACTACCCCTCAGCACTTGCTATCTCCTCACCTTTTGCTGACCTCCTAAATCTATCCTTCTCTCTTGCTTCTGTCCACTCCACCTGGAAGCGTGCTGCTGTCATTCCCCCGCCAAAAGGAGGTGACCCCTTTGCTACTGGTAACTACCACCCCATCTCCCTCCTCCCTATCCTTGCCAAACTACAAGAATGCATTGTGCTCTCCCAACTCTCTCCCTTCCTTGACTCGTCTTTGTTTTTCACTCCTTGCCAATTAGGCTTCTGGAAACCCCACTTCATATCCACCTCCCTCCTCAGGCTTACAGATCCATTCTCACAGGTATGGATCAAGACCTCATCACCTCTGTCATCTTTGTAAACCTGGCTAAGGCATTTGACACTGTCTCCCACTCCCTCCTCCTCTCTAAACTCTCGGCTGCTGGACTCTTAGCAGCGGCCAGCAGTTGTTTCCAGTTGTACTGAGAGGGTAGGACCCAATCTGTCAAAATTGGCGACACTCTCTCCCTACCCCTCCCTATAAACACAGGAGTCCCTCAAGGCTCAGTACTTGGACCACTGTTATTTTCTGTTTTTCTAAATGGCCTCCCTATAGCCTGCTCATCCACAGCCATACACATGTATGCGGATGATACTGTCCTGTATATCTCCGGCCCCATCACTGCTGATGTGCCGTTCAGACTCCAGATCGATCTATAAAGTTCAGCCCTGGCTACGCTCTAACCAGCTATTCCTGAATGCCAAGAAGACCATCTCCATGTCCTTTGGCATGAGGCAGAGACTCTCTAGACTCCCATCCCAACCCCTCTTTCCACATCTTAGATGGTCTCCACTGGAAAATGTCACCTCCATTAAGTATCCTGGGGTATGGCTCGACCAACACCTCACGTTCTCTGGACACATGGTTGCCAGACTCAGAAAGTTGCACCCCAGGCTCAGTGCCTTGTACAGAAACCATGACTGCATCCCATTCCTGGCACGCCATGTTATCATCCAGAGAAAGTACAGTTACATAAGAACTTACCATAACAGCAGATCTTCGAAAGGAGCTCTTGCAGCAGGCAACACCAGTAAGACTGAAGCCGCCAGGTACTAGGACCACACAAAACTTTTAACTAGCAGTCTATCATGGGGGACTGTCCCCACTGATGTCAGCATGCTGACGTCTGCCTATCCTATAAAGGGAGCAGTCCCCCAGACCTACCTCAGTTCTCCCACTGGAGACCCCGGCACAAAAAGTAAATATGGAGAACTGAGGAAGTTCCTCAGAGCCAAGGAAAGGTGTAGAAACTGTGAAGGAATGGCAGCTATCAGGGGGAAGGAGGGAGGGAAAACAGCGCCTGCTGCAAGAGCTTCTCTCAAAGATCTACTGTTACGGTAAGTTCTTATGTAACTGTACTATCTTGCTTCGGTGGGGGCTCTTGCAGCAGGCAACACCGGTAGGACCAAGTTCCAAGCAGTACCAAAACTGACCATTAGTCACCCGGGAGGAGGCTGAAAGCAAAAACAAACTGCTCACGAAAGAAGGCCCTGAAGTACAGCTAGTCCAAAACTGGACCTGCGTCTGGAAGCAATATCTAGACTGTAATGGCGGACAAAGGTGTGAACCTAACTCCAAGTGGCAGCTGCACAGATGTCTGCAGCAGACACATTCCTGAAACAAGCAGTAGTGACAGCCATACCCCTGGTGGAGTGACCCTTGAATTCCCCAGGCAAGGGCTTGTTATAGCTGTGGTAACAGCACACGATGCAATTTAGCAAATATTTAGACAAACACTGTTTCGAAACAGGTGCCCCGTCTCGTCAGGATGAATGAAACAAACAACTGGTTGGGTGTGATTCGTATAATACCAGAGCACGATATGAACATCCAAGGTATGTAACAAAGCCTCCCACTGACCAGAATAGTGAGGGAAATAAAAGGGCAGGTGGATGGACTGATTTAGCGTGAACTCAGACACTACCTTAGGCAGACACCTAGGATCAGTACGGAAAGACACCCTGTCTTTGTGAGAAACTAAATAATCCTTCAAGCAGAAGTAACAGCAACTAAAAATAATGATTTCCATGACAGAAAGCACAGCTTGCAACTCACAACCAGCTCAAAGGGATGCAGAGTAAGCTTTTCCAATATAAAAAGAAGGTCCCATAGAGGGATAGGATCCCAAATGGGAGGTTTCAAGTGTAGGATACCCCGCAAGAATGTGCAGGATACCTCCAGCTGGGCAAAAGCTTTGCCCTCAACAGGTGCATGGTACGCAAAGATGGCGGAAAGGTGCACATTAACCGAAGAGTATCCCAGACCAGAGTCCGAAAGGGAAAGGAGGTACTCCAGAATAAGATTCACCAGGCAGGTGAAGGGATTCAGGTGATGAGCGGTGGCCCATATGGAGAAGTGCTTCCACTTCATGGCATAGGTGGTCCTCATGGAGGGTTTCCTCGTGGCCACCAAGACATCAGCAACCCTGGAAGAAACTCCAAAGTGGGTGACAGCTAAGTCTGCAGAAGCCACGCATGGAGATGCAGAGGCTTGAGGTCTGGATGGACCAGGGTGCCCTGCTCCTGGGAGAGCAAGTCAGTGCACAGAGGCAAGGGAACAGGAGATTCCACTGCCAGTTGCTGCAGCAGGGGGAACCAAATTTGATGTGATGAGTAGGGAACTATGAGGATCATCTCCACCCCTCTGATTGAAGCTTGAGGAGGACCCTCTGCAGTAGGGGAAGGGAGGGAAGGCATACAGAAACACCCTTTTCCAAGAGAGGGACAATGCATCATGCCAGAAAATTCTAGGCCCTGGATTGAGCAAGCAGAAAAGCAGCATTTTTGCGTTGAGTGGGGACACAAAAAGGTTCAACTCTGGACAGCCCCACTTGTTGAAGAAATCTTTGACCACCAAGGGTAGGAGTTTCCACTCTTTTTTGATGCCTGGAACATGGACGGCTGCGAGATCCAGGCCATGCTCAATGGCCCAATGCCAGACTCTCATGGCTTCTTGACAAAGGGGGTAGGAATGAATGCCCCCCCATTTGTTGAGGTAGTAAACTACAGACATGTTGTCCCATCTGTACTAGTAGCAGGCTGGGAAGAATATGGGTCTGGAAGGTCTGTAAAGCACACAGAACTGCCCTCATCTCCAATAAAATGATGTGGAGATGCTGCTCCAACCAAGTCCCCTTGGTCTGACAGTTTGTTAAGTGAGCATCTCAGCTGAGGCCCAAGGCATCTGTGGTGAGAATCTGTTGTGGGGACTCAGCACAGAGTGGGAACCTCTCAGGAGATTGGTGGAGTTCTGCCACCACTCCAAGGTCCTTCTCACCGGATCAGAAACCATTACCGGCTGATCTAAGTCATTGGCACGTTGGTTCCATTGGGCCCGAAGAGTCCAGTGGGGAACCCTCATATACAGGTGGGGTAGGGGAACAGTGGCTATAGCCACCATATACCCCAACAAATGAAGGAACTCTCTGGCTGGTACTTGATGACTGGAGGATACCAACTGGGCCTGCGCTATCAGACACTCTGCTCTGTCCACTGGCAGAAAGAATCTGCCCTGGGATGAGTCTAGCGCTCCTCCTATATACTGGAGGCGTTGGCTCAGAGATAGACAAGACTTCAGAACTTCAGAAGGTTGATAGTGATCTCTAGAGTCTGGAAGAGCCGAAAGGTGCTGTCCAGGATCCACAACAGGAGATCCCTGGAGGGGGCTGTCAGCAGCCAATTGTCCAAGTAAGGGAACACATAAAAGCCCTGTCTCCACAGAGCCACAGCTATCACTGCTAGGTACTTGGTAAAGACCTGAGGTTCAGAGGAAAGCAAAAAGGGAGGGCCTGAAACTGAAAGTGATCCCCCCTGGAAGCAGAAGTGGAGGAAGCAGTGGTGGGCCAGGAAAATCTGGATATGGAGATAGGCATCCTGCATATCCAGGGAGCAGAGTCAGTCCCCTTGGTGAGGAAGGGGAAACAGCCTCTGAAGGGTAACCATCCTGAACCGTTTGTACTCTATATAGAGATTCAGGAAGCTGAGGTACAGGATTGGCCTCAGGCCCCCTGTTTTCCTGGGGACTAGGAAGAAATGTGAGTAGAACCCCTTTCCTCTTTGAGCTGGGGGAGGCTCTATGGCCTGTTTGTGCAGGAGGGCCTGAATCTCTTCCTGGATGAGGGAGATGTGGGCCTGCGGGTAGTGGGAGAGCAAGGGAGGGCTTTCCAGAGGGAGCTCCAGAAATTTGAGGGTGTGACCCTGTTTGATAATCTGCAGCACCCACTGATTTGAGGTAATTGTGTGCCACCCATCTAAGTATAGGGAGAAGCGACCCCCTACCACCTCCCCAAGGCTTCTGCTTGGGGGGGGGTCCAGCAAGGAGTCAGGCAGTAGTGCCAGGGGTGGGCAGAGCAGCTGCGGGAGCTCTGGGAGCCCTAGTGTCAGATCTCCCAGCTAGCAGAGTGTGACCCTTGTGCTTAAAGGCCCCTTTCGACTGCTGGCCCTTGGGGTGCTGTCAAGAGGACCAGCAAAAGGGCTGGCATTGGGAAGATCACGGTTGAGACTAATACATGGGATGTACCGATCTTAAGGCCTTGCCTGATTCCTGAAGGTGGGAGATGATATCCTGGGCATCTCTTCTGAACAAAACAGAACCCCAGAAAGGGGCAACCATGATTTTGGCCTGAACATCATGTGCAAAACCAGACACCCTTAGCCAGGAATGGTGGCCAATTCAGATCCCTGCTGCTACCCCACGCCCGGAAGCATCGATGGTGTCGTATGCTGCCCTTAGCACATGGTTGCTCACATCTGTTCTGGATTTCAAGATTTGGGCCAACTGCGTTTTAGTGGGATCTTCAGGGAGGGATTGAAACAAATCCCATGCCTTGTGCCAGAGGGCATTCTGGTACTGGACCATATGGGCCAAATAGTTAAGGGGCTGAATGGCCAGTGTGGCAGAGGAATACACATGCTTGCCCAACTGGTCCAGCTGGCAAGATTCCTTATCTGGAGGGTAGGTGCTAAGGTGTTTGGGCTTCTTAGTTCAGTCATGGGCTGCTTTCATGACCGCAGAGTCCACTGTGGGGTGTTCGCTTAAAAAGGGTTTACCCACCAGTGAATGGTAGAGGCGATCAACTTTCTTGGCTAAGGCTGGGATGGATGAGTGGTGGATCCACGCCATCTTAGTGACATCCTCATAGGCGTCAATTAGAGGAGCCACCATCAAAGGGAGGGTCTCTCTCTTCCGGAGGTAAGTAACTAGACGAGGGCGTTTTGGGTCAAGTTCCTCTGTCTCCCAACCCATATGGGACTGGATGTAGTGCTTCACATCCAGGAAGGAGGGATCATCAGGGGGAAACTTGAGAATCTCCTTAGAAGGCTCCTGGCCATTAGAGGAGCCTATCAAATCCTCTGATGACTCTGAGGAGGAGGAAGAGAAGGACTCATTCCTTGACTGATCATTGTCCAGGACCAGCGTCTGTGAGTGGCGGTCATCCATATGTCGATCAGAGATCACCCTGTGACCCCCCCGAAGCCCCAGTGGGTTGAGGGTTATGAGATCCTGCCTGGTGTGGGTCCTCACGAGGAGGAGGAGAAGGCTGCCTGACGGTCTCTTTGTTGTGCATGAAGGTCCACCAGGCATTAAATAAGGCCACATAATCCAACAGTGGGGGAGGATTGTAGGGTGGATAAGGATATTGAGGAGGAGGATACGGGTACAACGGTGGCGGAGTCGGTGTAGGGTATCCTGGCATTTGTCCAGCCGGCGTCAGCTGGGGAATCCCAAGGAGGGCTAGCAGTTGTCAGTTGTGGCACAGGCTGGGGTTGAGGCGACAATGCTTGAGGAGCCGTCAGTGGAGGTGGAGACATAACCAGTGCTGGCCTGAGAGGTGAAGGCTGGTGTTGGTCCAGTGAAGTAGCCGACATGGGCCCCAGAGGCGAGGCTGGGGCCTGTGGGGAGGAATTCCCTTGAGGCATGGGCAGAGGTGTCACCTATGTGGAGGAAGAGGTGAGCGCTTGCTCCAGGCAATGCCTGGAAGGGCTGGCACCAGCCCTGGAGTCAGGGACCAATGAAGGCAATGCCTGGACTGGGGGTGTGACGGGAGAAGACCCGCCTCTGGAGGTTCCAACCCCGGTCGAGCCACCAGGCTGAGGACCCATGAGAACTAAGTGCCTGAGCATCAGGGACTGAGAGGCAGGGGATGAAGTCTGCTGCCCCAAGGAGCCACCACCCATAATGGAACTGAGGGCGTGAGGCTGTACCACCGGCAGCCCAGAGGAGTTGAGGGCTGCCTCGGAAGGAGGGACTGACCTCCCGCAGGAGGAAGATCCAGAGGTGGAAGCCAGCTTGTGCGTTGACCACGATCAGGAGGTTGACCAAAGACAGTCCTGGTGCTTGTCCTGGTGTTTATGCTTCCCGCTAGATGACTTCTCCTTCTGTGAAGAAGATGATGCCCAGAAGATTGAACCAGAGAGGTGGAAGAGCTTTTTGCCTGAAGCTCCTCCTCCAACATCGCTAGTTTTTGCTGAAGCAAGTAACTTTAAAGAGTCTTCAAGTGGCATCTCTGTGTGGCCTGGTTTAAGTGCTGGCAGGCCTCAGTGTCATGATTGGGGCCTAAGCAAAGCAGGCAAGCAGAGTGACCATCTTTGGCGGGTATCTGCTTGTTGCAGGCACACTTCAAAGGCCAGTCGGAAGACAAGGCTGGAGAAGAAGACATAAATGAGAAGGAGAAAACACTGAAAATTTATGTAAATACTAAAAGGTAAAATAAAATAGAAAATGGTGGTCGACTGAAGCAGGCGTCCGTGGAAGTCTGACATGCTTGGGTTGACAGTGGGAAAAGAATTGAGGTAGGTCTGGGAGACCGCCCCCTTATAGGATAGGTGGATGTCAGCATGCTGACGTCAGTGCGGGCGGTTCCCCATAATGGACGGCTAGATAGAAGTTTTTTGTGTGGTCCTGACACCTTGCGGCTTCAGTCCCACCGGTGTTGCCTGTTGCAAGAGCCCCCTCGAAGCAAGATTGATCTTTCCAGTCTTTGACTATGGCGACTTGGTCTACAGTGCCGACCCTCATACTTCCTTAGCCAGATTAGACACACTTTTCCATTCTTTCTGCAGTTTAGCGCTTGACTGTCCTCCTCGCGCTCACCACTGTTCTCTGTATTGGTCTCTATCTCTTCCCTCTCTTGAGGACAGACACCATGCCCAGTGTATGAACCTCATAAGTAAATTCTGGTTTGCCTCCCTCCCTGTACCTCTCTTTCCTCACCTCCGCCCTCTGCTCACTCCCTGAGGAGCTTTGACACTCGTACTCTGGCTGCACCCTCCACTTCTACCTCTGCTGGTCAAACTACATTAGATTCCCCAAACTCTGGAACACCCTTCCCCCTACCATCCGTAACGCCTCCTCCTTTCGAGCCCTCTCCACACTACTCCATGACCTCACCTCCCCCATCTGTAACTACCCTTAAATTTACCTCCTCCATACCCTCCCCCCCCTTACAGGTTCCTGCTCCTTAGTATATTTCTTCTGGTCTTTAAATTTGGACTATCTGTGATCATTCCAGTCATTCAAATGCACTTGCAACCTTGTAGTGCTCCTGCCATGTATCCAACTGACTATGTTATACTGCAAATGTACTCTATGTTATGCTACCTTGTTATCACGATATGTTTTGTTGTTGTAACCCACTGCCCCCTCCCCCCACGATGCATCTGAAAATGAGCAGTTAGTTCAGTATGCCTTTCCTGGTGAAACTTTTAAATAAATAAAAGATAGTGGAAAGCGCGCATCAAAAGGTTCCTCACCTCGGCAGTGACCCTCGACATTCAAATCATTGGCTGAAAAGTGCTGTCAGAAGAAGTCTCTACCCAAAGGAGCTGGTAAATTGGCTAAGCCATCTTCAAAACCCAGTAAAGATCACAGGGCATCAGGTTGTGGGAGCCCTGCTGCAATGATGGCAGAAGTGTCAGAAGAGCTTCTAACCAGCCAATGCCTGCAGAGGCTGGCAAGAAAAAAAAATAAATGAATAAAAAGAAAAACATGTTCTTGCCACTCCACTCACAAGGGAGAAGGAGAAGGAGCAGGCAGCTGAAATGAGAAAGTACAGTTACGTAAGAACTTATCGTAACAGTAGATCTTCGAGAGAGGTTCCTGCAGTAGGTCATTACATGTAGGACTGCACCACCTGACATCAGAACCGCATGGCAAACTTTTCCAGCAATGCCTGGCAGGGGACCGCCCACCCAACATCACGTGACTGACATCAGCGTGACCCTATATAGTGGGTGGTCCCCGAGCCTTCCAGTTCTCCCGCCGGAGATCCTAAAAGAAAGACAGGAGAAAGGAAACTGGTTCTGGAGTCCCCAAAGAAATTTGGGGGAAGAAGGGAGGGAAAACATGACCTACTGCAGGAACCTCCCTTGAAGATCTACTGTTATGGTAAGTTCTTCCGTAACTGTACTATCTTACTTTGAGAGGATTCCTGCAGTAGGTCATTACCTGCAGGACTGAATCCCAAGCAGTCCCTTCCAAGAGAGACTGGGAGAAACACGGGAGGAGGAGCAACAGCAAGGACAGAACAGGACAGCCTAAGACAGTAGGCCCTGCAGAACAGCGAGGCCAAACCCGGCCCTACGCCTAGAAGCAATGTCCAGACTGTAATGCTTGCTGAAGGTATGGACTGAACTCCAGGTTCTTGCTGCAAAAATCTTTGGTGCAGAAACATTACGAAGATAGGACACAGACGCAGCCATGCCTCTCATGGAATGACCTCTGATTTACCCTGGCAGAGGTTTGTTGTACTTCTGATAACGGAAGCAAATACAGTTAGCTAACCATTTCAAGAGGCACTGTTTGGAGACAACCATCCCCAAGGATTTGGAAGGGAACGATACAAAGAGTTGGTCAGCCTTATGGGAATCCTTAGTCCAATAGATATAGCATCTCAGAATTCGGTGCACATCAAGAGTGTGCAGAAGCGCCTCACCTTTGTTTGCGGGAGCCGGATAGTACACTGGAAGTTCCACCGACTGATTTAGTGTGAACTCCAAAACCACCTTGGGCAGGAACTTAGGATTTATTCTGAGGAGCACTCAGTCCTTATTGACCAGGGCCTGAAGCTCAGAAATCCTTTTAGCCGAAGTAATAGCAACTAAAAAGAGCGCTTTCCAAGAAAGATAGCGCAGATCACAGCTCATTGCTGGTTCAAAGGAAGGAAGCGTGAGCTTCTCCAACACAAACTTCAAATCCCAAGGTGGTGTAGGATCCCTTTCAGAAATGTTTTCGAGATCTCCAGCTGAGCCACGGGCTTACCATCCACAAGCATGTGATAAGCCAAAATGGTGGAAAGGTGAACTTTGAGGGAAGAGTAGGATAATCCGGAATCCGAAAGATGGAGCAGGTATTCCATAATGTTGGGGCTGAAGTGAAAGGGTCCCACCCCTTAGAAGCCACCCATACAGAAAAATGCTTCCACTTCATAGCATAAGTGGATCTGGTGGAGGGCTTCCTTGTCTCCCCTAAGACCTGGGCTATTCGGGTAGAGACCCAGAATCGAGACTTGATTATGTCTGAAGGAGCCACGCATGAAGATGCAAGGTCCTGAGCTCCGGATGCACAAGCCGGCCCTGGTTCTGAGTGAGGAGGTTGTGCATCAAAGGAAGTGGAACTGGGGGTTCCCTCACTAGCTGCTGTAAGAGCGGAAACCAAATTTGCCTTGGCCAGAGGGGGCCAATCAAGATCATTTGAGCCCTCTCTGTCTGAAGTTTGAGGAGCACCCTCTGAAGAACAGAAAGAGGAAGGAAAGCGTATAAGAAATTCCCTGTCCAAGACAGCAACAACACATTGTGCCAGAAAGCACCAGGCCCTGGAAGGAGCGAGCGAGCAAAAACTTGTAAGTTTTGCATTGGATGGGGAGGTAAACAGGTCGAGTTCCAGTCACCCCCATCTCTGGAAGACAGAATCTGCCACTTCCTAATTGAATTCCCATTCCTGAGCGAGGGTGTAAGTTCTGCTGAGGCTGTCCACCAGGATGTTTTGAACTCCTGAAACATGAACGGCTGTAGTAGACAGACTGTGTTGGATTGCCCAGTTCCACACTCTCATCGCCTCCCTGCAAAGAGGGAATGATCGAGTGCCTCTCTGCTTGTTGATGTACCAGATGACTGACATGTTGTCCATCTGGACTAGCACTAAACTCCTGGGAAGGATGGACTGAAGGGTGTACAGGACTGCCCTTATCTCCAGGGCGTTGATGTGCAGAGACATCTCGATGTGTGACCATAATCCCTGAAACTGGTGGTCCCCTACATGGGCCCCTCCCCCAGATTGGAAACATCTGTGGTCAGCATACAGAGGGGAGCTGGCCTTTGAAATGGGAGGCCCTGAGACAAATTCAGGGGATCCCTCCACCACTGCAGATCCCTCTTGAGAGCGGTGGAAATCAGGACTGGTTGGTCCAGATCATCTCTGAAATGATCCCACTGGACTCGTAAGGTCCACTGAGCAATCCTCATGTGTAGCCTTGCCAGGGGTACTGTGGAGATCAAGGCCACCTTTAACCCCAACAGTCAGAGCACAGCTCTGGATGGGAGAAAACTGGAGGAGGCTACTAAGGTAGCCTGCTTGAGAAAAGCTCCTCCCCCTTCCCTGGAGGGAGGAAGGCCTTGTCCTGGACTGTATCCAGCACTGCTCCAATAAACTGGAGCCTCTGAGAGAGAATCTGAGTGGATTTGGGGATACTGATGCTTATCCCCAAATGAGAAAACAGTTCCAAGGTGAGCGAGAGAGCCTCCAGAAGGTTGTCCCAAGACGAGGCTGAAATCAGCCAGTCATCCAGGTAGAGAAAAACTGCAATGCCTTGACGCCTCAAGGCCACAGCCTCCACCACTAGGCACTTGGTAAAAACCCTGGGTGCCGAGGAAAGACCATAGGAGAGGGCCCAAAACTGGAAGTGCTCCCCCCTGGAAAACAAAGCACAGGAAGTGGCGGTGACTGGGAAACACTGGAATATGCAGGTAAGCATCCTGCATATCCAGTGCACATAACCAGTGAGTCTCCTGAAGAAGAGGCAGGAGGCCCTGGAGAGTCAACATTCTGAATCTCTTGTACTCGACGAACAGCTTGAGTCTGCTGAGGTTGAGTATGGGTCTGAGGTTGTCTGTCTTTTCTGGAACCAGAAAGAAGTGGGAGTAAAACCCCCACCCTCTTTGACTAAGAGGCGCTGGCTCTACAGCTGCTTTTTGCAAAAGGGTCTGAACTTCCTCCCTTACAAGTGGAATCTGGTTGGGAGAGTAAGACAAGCAGCCCGGTGGAGACTCCAGAGGGGTTTCCAGAAACTCCAGGGTGTGTCCTTGGGACACGAGTTGCAGGACCCAAGCATCGGAGCTTATGCCCTGCCATTCCTGCGCATGGAGGGCAAATCTCCCCCCACCAGCTTATCGCTGTGAGGCTGAGGGGGGAAGGGGCTGGGAGTCAGGAGGTGGCCGGCCTGGCAGGAGGAGGGCTCCCTGATCATCTCTGAGTCTTGGAGGCAGGAGGGGAACAGAAGGAAGTGCCTGTGGCCTTTCTCTTCCCCTGGCGATGATTTTGGGCTTGTCTACCCTGCCTTCTGATCTTTTTCTGAAAGGGCTGCAGTCTCTGTGTGCCCGATCGGTACATGGACCTGATGGACTGACGGACCTGCGGGCCTGACCTCTGTCCTGAAGGCTCGTGATAATGTCTTTGGTGTTCCCCCCAAAAGGCACTGAGCCCTGAAAGGAAGCATCCTGAATCGCAGTCTGGATGTTGTTAGTGAGCCCAGAAATGCGAAGCTAAGTGTTCCGCCGCAGGGAGATGGCATCACCGAGGTATGAGCCACTGAGTCAACAGAGTCTTAGGTGGTGCATAAGGCATGCTTGCAAGAAATTTTGGACAGGCAAATGTCCTTGGTAAGCTCCTCCTTGAGGTCCGAAGACTCCATGGACTGGATGCGGGCCTCCAGCTTGACTAAGGTCACTTTCTGAAAATACACCAAATGGGCTACGTAGTTAAGGGAGTGCAGAGCACAAGTAGTCAAGGAATAAACCTTTTTCCAGTATCAGTCAAGCTGTCTGGACTCCTTGTCCAGAGAAGAGGTGCTCATGTGCTTCAGGGCCACTGAGCGATCATGAGTCACGGTAATGACAACGGAGTCCGCCATGGGGTGTGTGTCCAAAAAGAGGGCACCCTCATGTGCCTGGTAGATCTGGTCTGCCTTTTTGGGGACTGCTGGGATGGAATGGGGCAGCTGCCAAATTGTGGTGGTGAGGTCTTCATGTGGTCCTATCCAGGGAGGAACTGGGATCGGGGAGAAGGACTCAATGTCGAGGTGCTCAGCAAGTCTCTTCCGCATGGGAATCCTGTTCCTCAGTCTCCCAACTATAAAACTCCAGGATGGGCCTCAACAGGTCCGAAAAGGGTCCCTCGGGGGGGGGGACTTGGGAGAGGCCTTTCCCTTAGGGACTGGAGACTGATGGTCAGAAGAGTCCTCCGAGGTATCCTTCCCCGAATCCAGATCGTCCTGGTCATCTGGAGTCTCGAAATCCAAAAGGCGAACTTCGTGGGCGGTGGTCCCTAGAACATGAACAGTAGAATGGACTGAGCTCACAGGGGATGAAGACCTGGGAGGAGAATGTGCTGGTGCTGGGAGATGGCTCACCATGTCCATGACAGACTCCGTCCTAGCCTCCTTCCACCAAGACTGAATAAGAGTCTTGAAATCCTGAAGCAGAGCCTGAGGAGTAGGTGAAGAGGAGCAGGACGGGCAAGAACATGGATGGGAGGGTAGTGATACCCATGAATTCCTGGGTAAGGGTGAGAAGGGTACCCTTGATACAGAGAATAACCCTGACAATAATGTCCCAGAGGTGGGAGTAAGCCCAATGCTGCTGGGGACCCGTCAAGGGAAGGGCCAAAGGAAACCCCCAGGGATAGTTCGGGACACTGAAGGGTCTCAGAAAATGCCCGAATGTCAGGGAATTTGACGTCGGGGGGAACTGGTGTAAGCCCCACCATCGTATAAATCAGAAGCGGGGCAGGCATCAGAGTAAAAGTCATTGGAACCACCAGCCAAACTCCTTCTAACAACACATCCTGAAACAGTTTCCAGGAAGCTGGATAACATGGCTAGATGTTTACACAACAGACACCCTATGGCTGAGGCAGGCAACCTACTGTATATGACTTACACTACTCCTTATCGAAATGTGTTGTGGAATAAAGCAATGGCTCTGAATGAAATGGTTGAAAGTGATGTGGGTGATGTTTTGGAAGCAACGACTACAGCAGCCCCTGATGCCACAAAATACCAGTGTCGCTGCTGGCTCTGTGGCACCGGGCGATAAGAGTTCACCTGGCACGCTGGTGACCTGGGTTCATGCCCGTGCCCAGGATGACAAGAGTGGAGGCCAGCAGGGAAGGTACAGAGCATCCCTGAGATGCTCTCCTCCCTAGGTGGGGGTGGGTGGGCTTGAGCATGTACCAGTTTTGGGGCAGGCTCCTAGTGGCCCTCAGTGGCAGCACGCATTTGCGGTGTGGGTGACCACACATCACAGGGGAGTTTCCCAGGATGCCATGAGCGTGTGTCCATATTAGGGAGGACAGGGCATTCCTAATAGAAAAATATGGCTGCCTGGCTGACCAGATGATGGTGGCCGCCCTCTTGTCCGCTGTGAAGCCAGGAGTTGTCCAACACATGCCCCTGCAATGCCTGGTGAATAATGGAACATCCCTGGGTAAGTCTCCTCTCCCGGTGAGCATGAAGGGGGCCCCCCTGCCAATGAAGGGATACGGTCAACCAGGCCATGACAAAATGGGGGGCAGCGGACAGCGATGGGGGAAATGTGGTGGCAGGAGGGGCTTGGCTGCCTGAAGGAGTGGCCAGCCAGGAGGGGCCACAGGGTTGAACAGATTAAGCAAAAAAAAAACCTACCAGTTTCATGTGGCAGCAGATGCCAGTGATATGGAATATGGAGTCCTGACACAATCAGTGGCACTGAGAAGAGTTTTCTGGCTAAGGATAAGTGTCCTGACACTGGACACCCAGAGCAAAGCCACTGATTTCCCACTGGAGGGCACATCATCATTTGGTGACAAAACTCAAGACTGTAAGAAAACAGTGGATGAAGAAATATCCCTAACCCACAAGGAAAATGGGGAGTGACAACCTATTACATACTTGAGGTTCCTAAACAGGTACATCAGAAACTTCAGAATGGTGACACTGCAGTGACCCCATCTCAGCAAGCAGGAGACTGGTTAAGGTCACAGGACCTAAAAACCACATGATTTCAGGTCCCAGTAAGACCCTGCCACAAAAGTACCTGGGATTCAGGCTGGGGATCTGCCAGCAGCAGTTTTCAGCCTTGTTGTTCAGCCTAACTTTAGTACCTAAGGTGTTCTCAAAGTGCTTAGCTGTGATGGCAGCACATTTGAGAAGGCAGGGTGTTGTGCTTTTCCCCTTTACTTAGACGACTGGCTCATTGGGCAAAACAAGGAATCTGTGCCCTCCAATTCCTTGGTAAGGAGCACACTAGAAAAGCTGGGATTTCCCCTAAACCTGCAAAAGTCTTAGCTAGAACCCAGTCAGGTACTGGAGTTCATATGCACTGAACTGCATACCTTGCAAGGCAAAGCTTTTCTGCCACTGAACAGGAAAGAAAATCGGACAACCTGCCAGGGAATTCCTGCAGCTCCTAGGCCACACAGCATCAGCAACAGGTTTAGACCCTGGGCTCTGTTGAGGAAGTACAGGTACCAATGGACAGACCCCTTAAATCACCCAGTACCAGCCACATACACAAAAAAAGTTTTTTTTTGGGGGGGGGGAGACCTGGAATGCCGACAAGACAAAGAAAACCTCAGAGAAGGCATTTCTTTCTTACAGTTTCTCCATTTCGGGTACTTACAACAGATGCCTCCCTCTTAGGATGGGAAAATCACCAGGGTGACAGACCAGAAAGTGGGGTCAGGAGCACACTGGAGTGCACAGAGTACATAAACCTGCTACAACTCAGGGCAGTACTGCTCTCAACCCAGTCCTTCTCCTCCCTGTTGCAAAGCCCAACAGTTCAGTTAAGAGCAGACGATATAACCACCATGTATTACGTAAACAAACAGGGAGGGGCCAGAGCAGTGCCTAATTTGTAAAGAAAGAGGTGCCAAGGCTCTGAGTCAAAACCCCAAATGCCGGGGGTCTGGGGGCCTCTAGGCCACCAAAGCTGTGGGGTTTTAGATGTTCTGTGGTGAGTTTTGGGTCTTATATTGCAGACAAAACACATTTCTGTGTTATGTTCCCTACACCTGATTCTAGGGGAATCATTTTCTTTTTTTTGGGGGGGGGTCAGGGTATTGGACAGCCTGGCTGACCACTGCAGGATTGTGAGCATGTAGAATTCAATGGCAAGGTGCTGTGCCTGTGACCCAAAGGTCAGGGCTCTAGGGCTGGTAGGCCCCAGAAGCTCTTCGGTTTTAGATGCTCTGTGGGGAGTTTGGGGGCTTTTATTGAAGATATCGTACACCTCTGTTACAGGTTACCCACCCCTGAACCCTGGGGAAGATTTTTTTTGGGGGGGGGTTAGGGTATTGGAGACTCTGGCTGACCTTACTAAGCAACAAAATGTACCACATAGCATCTAGCATGGTACAAGTAGCAGCAGAGCCATTTAAAACTGAAGCATGAAAAGGTTTTATAGGTAAAGGATCATGGGCATGTAGAAGCAATGGCACGGTACTGTGATCCAAAGGCCAACAGAGTGGGGACCGGTAGGCCCCCAGAAGCTCTTGGGTTTTAGATGCTCTGTGGTGAGTTTTGGGGCCTTTATTTTTATTTATTTATTTATTTTATTTAGTTTTTGTTGACCGGGTAAGTGCACTAGACAAATCCTGCCTATTTTCAGGCACGACCCGGGGGAGGGGATACAGATGAATGCCAACTGACCTTGAACCAGATTAAGCTGTTACTGAAGATAAAGCACACTTCTGTTAAGGTTCCCTAATAGGGAACCTTAACAGAAGTGTGCTTTAAATTCAATGAAAAACCCAAAACTCACCACAGCATATGTAACCCAAGAGCTTCTGGCCTACTCCTGAATCCAGGGGAAAAATTTTTTTTCCCACTTGAAATTAGGGTATTTGAGACACTGGCTAACCTTATTAAGCAATAAAATGTACCAC
This sequence comes from Neoceratodus forsteri, assembly GCA_016271365.2. NCBI lineage: Eukaryota > Metazoa > Chordata > Ceratodontiformes > Ceratodontidae > Neoceratodus > Neoceratodus forsteri. Next base: position 659,311,237 of record CM028131.1, on the reverse strand, counting down.
AGCGCATCTTGCAGGGTCCAGTTTTTAGCTGGTGGCTGTAAAAGCCATTCAAACTGAGGCATGAAAAGTTTTCTATAGGTAAAGGACTGTGGGTATGTAGAATGCAACAGCAAGGCACTGGGGCCCAAAGGACTCTGTAGCATCAGTGTGTGTGGCCCTGCAATGAAACCTTACTGTGAGATTGCAGTTTATAAACTGATCAGCAATTATCAAAATGAATTTAATGCAGAAGCAATAAGTGGCCAATAAAAGAGAAAACGGAATATAATTTCAAAGTAAACTGATGAGAAAACTGCAGAAGGTACACTAAGGAGCCTTAGAAAATGGGCTATTTATTTCCTGGCATCTGACTGGCTGGTACCCTTGCCATGGGGGTACATTAACTTTCAATAGATTCCGAGGAAATAAAAAATACCAGACTATACTACCCCTTCACCCACTGAAGTAACCTAGTGCCCACCCTGCTTTCTAATTGGCTGAAACCACCAAATTAGATTTTCAAATCGCCATTTATTTTGGTCTCGCTTACAGAGAGATACTGTACTATTCAGTCATTCCTACCACAGACACATGGTGGCACAACCATGGAGGAGCTGTCAGAGGTCCTTGTAGGACCTTTGGCAGACCTATTTAATGCCTCACTACATTCGGGGTGTGTACCTCAGGACTGGAGGATGGCTCATGTGGTGCCCCTCCACAAGAGTGGCCCCAAGGTTGAACTGGGAAACCACAGACCAGTGAGCCTCACATCCATCGTGGGTAAGCTAATGGAGACTATCCTGAAGGAGAAGCTGGTGGCCCTCCTAGAGGCCAAAGGACTACAGGACAGCAGACAGCCTGGCTTCATATGGGGCAGATCCTGCCAAACCAACCTGGTGGAGTTCTATGACTGGGTAACTAGGCAACTGGACAGGGGCCATGCAGTGGATGTCCTGTATCTGGACTTCAGTAAGGCATTCGACTTGGTGCCGCATGGAAGCCTGGGAAGTAAGTAAGTAGGCACAAGGGCAGGTGCAAAGCTGGTGAGATGGGTAGGGAACTGGCTTCAGGGAAGGCAACAGAGGGTGGTGGTGGGTGGGGAGCTCTCACACCCAAGGGTAGTGACGAGCGGTGTTCCACAGGGCTCGTGTTGGGACCAGTGTTGTTTGGGATATTCATTGCAGACATATCATTGGACATCAAGAGCAAAATCAGTCTGTTTGCTGATGATGCCAAGGTGGAAGCGGTGGTGGATGACCTAGGGGATGGCAGGGTTGCAGGATGATCTGGCAAAGCTTGAAACCTGGTCAGACACCTGACAACTGGGGTTTAATGCCAAAAGTGCAAGGCGCTGCATTTTGGGATGAAGAACCCAAGGAGGAGTTACCAGCTGGGGGGAGTGCAGCTAGCCCAGACAGAGGAGGAGAAGGATCTGGGGGTGCTCATTACAGGGTAAATGAACAACTCGGCACAATGTAGGAAGGCAGCTGCAAAGGCCAACAAAATGCTGGGTTGTATTGCAAAGGGTATATCCTTGAGGAGGGAGGAGGTGATTCTGTCAGTGTATAGGTCATTAGTTAGACTGCACCTGGAGTACTGTGTGCAGTACTGGCGCCCGTGTCTGAAGAGGGACATTAAGTTACTGGAGGGGGTGCAGCGCAGGGCAACAAAAATGATCAAGGGGCTTATCATACGAGAGGAGGCTGAGAGAGTTGAACATGTACTCACTGGAGGAGAGGAGGGATGGAGGGACATGATTGAAACCTTTAAGTACATGAAAGGAATAAACAAGACAGGTACAGAGGGGCTGTTCAAAGTAAGGGAAGGGAGGGACACCAGGGGTCATGATATGAGACTGGAGGGAGGAAGGTTCCAGAGGGAGATGAGGAGACACTTTTTTACAGAGAGGGTGGTGGATGGGTGGAACGAGTTACCTGCAGAAGTGGTATCCAGTAGAACAGTGGACTGCTTCAAAAGGGGATGGGACAGGACAAGGAGGAGGGTCAATGAAGGGGAAGCGTGGAAGGGAGGGGCAGCTGCAGAATAAGGGGTGCTAGCTGTACATTCGAGCAGACTTGATAGACCTCTAGGCCTTCATCTGCTGGCAAATTTCGTACGTTCGTAACCATGAACACAACTATTTTGTCATAAAAAAAGTTACTACATCATCTGAAACTGCCACAAAACCACCTTTTATGCTTGTCCGAAGCAGCCCTCCCTCTCGTTTCTATCCCTTACACTTGTCTGTAGCAGATCCCCCATGCATACCCCTGTTCCATCAGCGATCCTCCTCAACCAATTTACACAAACCACCAAAAGTTCACATGTGCCTGCTTTCTGCAGGTTTAGTTTTCGTCTTCCTTGTACCTTGGTTGTCCTCCTCCTAAAAAATATACAGACCTTTCATCCATACTTGTTTTCTCTACAGCGTGCCCGCCTGCTCACCACATCCGTTACTGTCCCGATTGAAAATACACTAACCTACCTGAAACTGTGTCCACCCACCCACCAGCTCTGCTACTCTCCTGACTTTAAATACATGTAATAACTAGGAACTGTTTTTTTCCATAGGAAAAGCAGGTTACACTTCACGGTTATAACCTACGAGTTATAATAGCGAACACACGCCAGCTTTTTGAGTGGAAAATGAAACTAACAGCTCGCTGTCATTGAACAGTGCATTAATGCCACAAGAGAGCGCACAAAAAAAAAAAGCATGGTTAAACAGTTCTCATACACACTCGGCTTTTTCTGAGTGAACTCGCCTCAGAAAGCCACCAGCTACAGCACAAGACAGTTCTTTTCTCTATGATAGTCTCTAATGTCATCGAATACGCACCGTGTTTTTCGGTCCCTGCCCTCAGCACAGAATTGCTGTGACAGATCAACTCACTCCTTTGGCATGTCTTCATGGTAACGGATTTTGGGAGCTCAGCCTTGTACATGTGTTTTTTTGGAAGAGCTTGGGCAATAAATAAAGAGCAGATTAAAATATTTAATAACATGAAACTAAGTTTGCCTAATTCAGCAAACCATTATAAGTGATTGCTGCTATCAGTTGTATGCCATTTTCTTGATACTTGATGTTTGGCTTCAGCGTGGAGGTCAGTCAATTTTTTAACACTGAAGAATACAAAATAAACAGTGTTAATATAAATTAACATTATTCAATCACTACTTTGCACAGTTCATGTGCTTCCATAGTTGCCTTTGAACAAAAATGTTGCAATAAATCACACACACACAAATTTGATTTTACAATGCTTTATTTCTCTTGTGGTACAGTAGCTGGCAAAAAAAAAACAGTCCCCAGCAATTACATAAAATAACACATGGTGTGGGGGAGTGCAAAACTCAAATTTAATGCACACCCTCGGTGTAGGATGCTTTACTAAACCCTTTATGTAGCATCCCACACCTCCGGTATGCATTAAATTCTCGTTATGCACTCCACCCCCATGTATTATTCTATATTTAATGGCTCCAGAGCATTGGCTGCCTGCCCGCCACCTCCATTTCTTGCCAGACTGAAATATATATTCATGTGCCCCAAAGTATGGCCGCCTGCCCGCCACCTCTGCTCCTCACCAGACTTTCAGTCAATACATTCACTGCCTCCACAGCATTGTCTGCCCACTTGCCATCTTTGTTCCTCTCCTGATTAAGTTTTAAAACTGCAGCCCTCCTCACTAACATTGCTCAAAAAGACAGCATAAGCAAACCATCAGAATTACCTAACATGTTTTTTCTTTTATTTGCAGCTCGCTCAACTGCCACCACCACTCCTCGGTCACATTCCCCAATGGAGAAATGAATGGTTAAATGATAATTATAAAATAAAATAAATGAACAAATAAAAAAAAAATTTTTACTGAACTGGGCACTGCTTATCTGTGAGTGGGGGGCAGTAACCATGACAACCATCTGCAAAAACAAAACAAAAAAAATATTCCAATGTAGTTGGAGGAACTTTTGTTATGACAAATGAAGCAAACAGCTAAGAGTTTAACTAGTTAAAAACAATAAAAAAAATCATTATTTAATACAGTTGCCCATTTTCTATGCGCAATAATACCCTGCAGGTTGGGCAGTATTGGGCAATACCAGACCTTCCAGGGGCTATAAGGCCCTCCACCTGTGGCGTCGGGCCTCATTACACCCTTGGGCGGTCCAGTATTGCCCAATACCGCCCACCCTGTCAGGTATTATTGCTTCCTGAACACATGTCCACATTTCCAAGTAATGTAACACAAATGTTACTTTACAGTTTATGCAGGTTCTGAATAAACAATCCAATTGTTACAGCAGGCATGCAAATGGATTGAAATATTACAGCATTTTGACTATAACATTACTACTATGCTCCTGCAGTTGTTACAATGGGAAATCAGTTGCTCAAGTAAGAACAACATCTCATCATATGACAGGGTCTAAGATGTATTGAACCCCTGGCCACTGTGCAACATACAATAGCAGGGCAAAGTTGCACCCTGCTAGATGCTCTGTGGTACATATTGTTGTTGCTTAATAAGGTCAGCAAGAGTCTCCAATACCCTGACTCCATCCAGGTGAAAAAAAATATTTCTTACCCAGGAGTCGGGGTAGGGAACCTGTAATTAATAGAAATGTGTTTTATCTTCAATAAAATCCGCAATACTCAAAACCATAGGCAGGGGGGCTACCCTGGCCCTGGCCCCCCGCTGTTAAAAATCATCCTCCAACTAAATTATAATATAATCATATATACCCCCAGACCTCCCTAGCTTTGTGGGGATTCTGGTCCCCCTTGTTCACTGACTTTGCGCACTCCTCTGCTCAAAACAGACCATCTAAAACCCAAGAGTTTCTGGGGTCTAGTCAGAACAGGCTAATAAAATGTCTAGCATTGCTCCTCAGCCTTTAGCCTAGGGATTTCTTTTCTTTTTTTTTTTTCTTTTCAGCTGGTGGGTGGGAACTGGAAAGTATAATTAAGCAATAAGCCACGAGGGTGTGGTTATTGTGGATTTACTTGCTGGAGTGGTTTGCCCACGCTGGGCAATGGGTAAACCAGCCAGCTGTGGTAATCCCAATAACCCACATCCTCCGAGTGGCTTATTGCGATTATACCAAAGTTTATTTTTTTACTATAATAAACTACAAATATTAAAGAGGTTTCTGGGGGGGGGGGGGACGCTGTGGAGCCCGCGCTAACTAGCAGCAAAATCTATTAGCTCTGAATTTATACTCTTAAAAATTGAAATATTTAACCTGTTGGAGAAAGAAAATCGAGGAGAGTTTGTGAAATCTTTGAAGAGCACCATCGGAAATACATTATGGGTAATCCTCGCAAAGAGAAAGGCGGCGGTTGGGGAGGAAAAGCCACTGGATCCTCTCAGTCTGGTAGGACTGATCCGACTGCACCAGTCTCATCTGCCACAGAGCCCGAAGAGACCCTATCGTTGATTGGGACAAAGTTGCACAGACTAATATCTGTGGTCTCTGATCTGAACTCAAAAGTGGATGCGTTTAATTCCCGACTGACTGTAGTAGAAACGAATGTGGAACAAGTTAAAATTGACATGGAGGAGGTTAAAAAACAATTGGAGACTGCCTCGGCAACTACAATGAACTTGATCAAAGAAAACACGCATGTTCGGGCTAGGTTAGAGACACTCGAGAACCAGGCTTGATCCTCTCATGTACGGATCTTAGGGCTGCCCGAGGGGATAGAAGGAGACCACCCTGTAATATTTATGCAAGAATGGCTTCAAGAAAAACTGTCCCCAGAAGAATCCCAGGCGCCTTATGTTTTCCAAAAAGTTTATAGAATTACACCTCGGGAATACATGTCGGATTCAGACATGCCATGTACATTACTATTGGTGACGGATGGTGTTGGGACAAGAGACCACATACTGAGACTAGATCACTGTGTGGGTTCTTTAATGCAAGATGATAGAGCAATCTATCTATTCCATGACCTAAGCTATGCAGCCCGCATGAGAAGGAAAAAGTTTGATGGCATTAGAAGGCAACTGAGAGAGATTCAAGTCCCCCACGCAGTGCTGTTTCCTGCCCGGCTACATGTTGTACACAACGGGAAGGTCTGGATATTCTCAGATCCCATCAAGGCTGGAAAGTGGATGGCCTCGATTCAGGCCCATCAACGGGTACAGAATCAAACGGAGGACCTATCGGAAGACGATGAGGGAGTCTGAGGAAAGGTGTGAACACTTTCATATTTACTTCTGCCTTTCTTGTTGAACTTTACGCCTTGGACTTTTGGGTTTTTCAAGTTCTTAACAAACAATACTCTTTTAGTGCTGGAAGACACCTTAGGAGCAATAGTGTAAAGCATTACTCAGGTTCAAGGTCAGTTGGCATTCATCTGCATCCCCCTTCCCCGGGTCGTGCCTGAAAATAGGCAGGATTTGTCTAGTGCACTTACCTGGTCAACAAAAACTAAATAAAATGATCCTAGTTCCTTAATATCTTGTTAACTCTTGTTGGAGGTTTCTCTCACACTCTGTGCTTAGAGTAATTTACAGTTAATCGTTGATTAGGCTGCCAAGTTATACTACATTTCAAGAACTATCTTTAGGGTTTACGTGTGATGCCAATAGCCTGAGCTCAGGCAGGCAAAAGCTGGACTTTTTTGTGGACTTTAGTTACTAGGAGAAAGTCATACTGCTCTTGGGCTTACTTTAAGCAGCATAAGCTTCAGCTATAATGTTATATATTGTCATTTGGTTTTCCCCCCACATGTGGTATCAATATATCCTTGATGCACTATGATTAAAGGGTCTGCGAACCCTAAAGTTGATAATTGTATGGACTGTCATGGATACGATGTCTTTTTGGCTTTGTTATAAAGCAACTGAAAATTTAAAAATAAAGTTATAAAAAAATAGAGGTTTCTTTTTTTTATTGTATTTATTATGATGCTGCAGATGTGGTAGATGATGAGCTTTTCATTATTTGTTGGTTATCAGAGGATTTACAACGGTGGTAAACTGCCAGTCTAATGATTTCATTGGCTGTTCACTTATGTCCGTGATATAATTAAGCAATAAGGCACAACAGGGTGTGGTATATCATGGGATATTGTCACGCCTCAGTTGGTTGGGCACAAGGCCGCAGACCGAGTGCGTCCAACCATCCGAGAAATGAAGATATCCCATGATATACCACACCCTGGAGTGACTTATTGCTATTATGAACTGGCTTCAAAGTCTTATGAGTAAAATATTAAAAAAGAACTTTCAAAACCTTTTGAAATGAGTTGATTGTGGTGTTGGAGGAGTATCTTTTAAAAAAATAGTTCCTGGCAGCAGGTGGTGCTGCTGTCAGTGGAGGAGGTGCAGCGGTGAACTCTGACTGTCTAAGGACTAGTTCTGGATATGAACTGTATTGTCCCTGCATGTGTTTTTTGTTCAGGTAAAACAGACAATCTTATTGTGATTTTTTGGGGGGGGGGTTTTGCCCACTGCCGTAGTTTTACCGGTTTGCTCATGAAGTCGCCGCTAGGAGGCAAGTATCTTAAAATGGGACACTCGCAAAAAAAAACAGGTACTTGCCATTTCTCGGCTTTTGTTTTTTTTAATTTATTTATTAAATTCTCGGATTACAAATACCTTTGAGCAGAAACTGCTCGTTTACAAGGTTCCACGTCAAAGGATGAGGGTCAACATACATACAGAGGTAGTAAAAGAATGCACAATAAACAACCAAAACAACTAAAAAGAAAAATAAAAATACTCAGTTATAACATACTTGAGATAATAGTCATAAACGAGCAGCTTGAGTAGGCAGCTGTCTGCGGTAACAATAAGAGATAGAGGGCACCAGGCAGTTAGTATTGCAGGCATGCGACTCGAGAGGAAGTTGAGAGTTAATGGGCCACTGTCCGATGGTAGTGGAAAATGTCTTGTACCAGTGGAGATGTGGAACAGGAAAGGAGTCACAAGGAAGGCTCAGTGCCAGAGGGAATGAGATTGGGAAAGGGCGGCTGTGAGACATGAGTGAGCTGGGAGGTGTTTGAGAGATCTCTGTTCAGAAAAGCAGTCACATTGAGTGGTAGAGGTGAGGTAAAGTTTGAGATTCCTTTTGAAGAGTCCAAGTGTAGTAGAGGAAAGTGCTTCTTTATTGAGGGAATTGAACCATTGAGCAGCTCTATAGATAAAGGACCGCTGACCCATGGAGGTACGACATCTGGGAACCTGAAAGGTTAGAGATCGGGCACCACGTGTTTGTTGAGTGCCACTGTAGGTAGTAAGGAGTGAACTAACACCAGGTGGCATGAGACCAAGGATAATCTTTTTGGTAAGTAAGCAGGTCTGGTATTGTATTCTGCTGCGTAGGGGTAGCCAGCTGACCTGTGCATAGAGGTCACAGGTGTGAGTTTGTCGGGCTGCACCAGTCAGTAGTCTACAGGCTTTGTTGAGAGCAATTGAGATCCCGGGAGGGCACTTGTTGAGGCAGAGCCATAGATGGCAAGGCCGTAGTCAATGATAGAGATGACAGAGCTGTAGATGGCTAGTTTAAGGCATCCGAGGCATACAGTGCTTGTGTTTGTGTAGTAGTCCAACCAGATATTGGCGGTCTTGGCAACAGTGTCAATATGCCGAGTGTAGGAGAAGGTACTATCCAGGGTAATACCAAGGTACTTGAACTCCTTGACATGTTCGAGTGGGTTCCCAGCGTGGTTCTTGATGGTGAGGGACAGAGAGTTGTGCCTGCTCTGTCGGTTACAGAAGGACATGGCTTTAGTCTTGCTGTGGTTCAGGACAAGTTTATGAGAATTGAACCAGTCTTCGATGCGATTAAAGTCAAGCTGCAGCTGGGATTCAAGGACTGTAATGTCATGATGGCTGGAAAACAGGACTGCATCATCTGCGTATAGTAATTTTTTTTGGTGGCAGGCATTGGGGAGATTGTTGATGAAGAGGAAGAAGAGTAGAGGGCCCAGAATAGACCCCTTGGGGACTCCGGAGCGGACTGGTTTCTCATCCGAAGAGATCCCTGCAATCCTTACACATTGGATCCGATTATCAAGGTAGCTGGTGAACCATGGAAGGGCATCGCTGGAGATCCCAATGGAGGACAGTTGCTTGAGCAGTAGGGGATGGTTAACTGTGTCGAATGCCTTGGTAAGGTCTATAAATACTGCCCCTCCACAATTCCCTTTGTCAAGCGTGGCATGGATGAAGGCTGTAAATTCCAGTAGTGCAGTGGTGGTGCTGTGCCCTTTTCTGAAGCCATGCTGCTCTGGGCACTGTACATTGTACTTATCCAGGAATTCAACTAGTTGGTCCGACACTATTCGCTCCAGCGCTTTGGATAGTGGGGGGAGGAGTGAGATAGGTCTGTAATTGGTGTGCAGTGTCCTATCTCCACTTTTGTGAACCGGTGTGACAGTGGCTTTCTTCCAGAGAGAGGGGAAATGGCCCAATCTAAGCGAGAGATTAAAGATTTTTATAAGTGGTTCTAAGATTTCATCGAGGACTTGTGCCAGCAGTTTCAGGTCAAGGGAGTCACCACTGTACCCTTGTTTACTGATGGCCTTTTGAATGTATTTTCTAGCTACTTGTGGTGGGACCTCCTTAAAAAAAACTTTGGGGTTGTACATTCTAGTTGGGGGGTAACTTGGGAGGAGCTGGAGGGGAGGTTGTCGAAAAAATTTGGTGGAAGGACACTGTCCAGGTTTGTAAACGCATTATTAAAAGTGCTGGTGATGATACCTAAGTCGAGTGTAGGAGTGCTATGAAGGTTGAGCATAGTGGGTGGTGTTTTAGGATCCTTGCCTGTGAGTTCTTTCATGTTGTTCCAGAATTTGCTTCCCTGGCCCCAAGAGTTGGTCAGAGCCTCTTTGTAATAGCTGCGTTTAGCATTCCGTATTCTTCGAGTGCAATAATTTCTGGCTGCTTTGTATAATTGTATGTTTACTTCATGCTGGAGTTGCACGAGCACAATGCCAGAGGTGGTCTGTGCTTGAGCAGAGTTAAAGATCTGTAGTAACCCAGGGGTTGGTCTGTCCTTGACCTTCATCTTTTCACTGGTGCATAGATGTCACAGGCTTCGTTGAAACGCTTGATAAATAGGTCCAGAGCTTTGTTGGTGTCATTGAGGGAGTCAAGCACTGCCCAGTTCAGCCTAGTTAGATGGGATTTTAACAGCTGGAGGTGCCCTTGTTTGATAACCCTGGCATAGATAAGCTTGGGAGGGGGCTTGTGGTATTTGTTTGACCAGGAGCAGATGACAGGAGAGTGGTCACTTATTGTATCCGGGAGTACAGAAACATTGGAGATGCGTTCAGGGTGGTTAGATAGAATCCAGTCTAGAAGCGTAAGGGAGCCTGCCCTATAGTTACACCTAGTGGGGGCATTGACCAGTTGAGTGAAGTGATGCACCGCGGCTGCATCGTTATAGGTAGCGGCCTCAGCGGAGAGCCAGTTAATGTTAAAATCACCCATGATTATGGTTTCAGAATTACGTTGCTGGACCCTTAGATATTCCATGATGCTATGGAAGCCAGCAGCCTGGTCCCTTGGGGGTAGGTAAACTGAGATGACAGTGAGTTCCTTGTTATGTGCACCAAGGAGGATTTTGATTGTGAGGACCTGAGAGGAGTTGCTCAGGCTAGGGGATGGGATGATGTGACCCATAAGGGGTATCCTTAAGATAGATGGCAGCCCCACCCGTTTAGCAGTCCTGTCTTGCCTGAAAATGCAGTAGCCAGGGATAGAGACTGAGGTATCAGGGATTTTAGGGTTTAGCCATGTTTCCACAACTGAGAGGACATCAGGTTGTGCTGTAGGATCCATGTTTGAGGAGTCAAGTTTGTTGAGGATGCTGTAGGCATTGATGGATGCCATGGTGAGTGTCCCTGTCCTTCTGCTTGGTGCCACTGTTGGCTGCCCAGGTGGTCCTGGGTTGGGGTGAATATCCTGAGAGCAGAGCAGCATAAGGAGAATTTGTAGGAGAAAGGATTTCAGCATCTTGTAGATACCTGGTGGTTAAGTCATAAGCCAAAGAAATTATCAACAGCTGAGGTCCAGAGTCACAGAATGTGTTAGAATTCTGAAGATGATGAACTGTGCCTCAGCATATGCAGGATGCGAAATCCTTTTGTCTGCATGCTTCTTTGTCATTCAAAGAGGTTGTTGAAAAGCCCACATACAGATCATGGAGCAGGTCAGACGAAAATGTGGATTCAAACAGACCTAGAGTCACTGAGTTTGTCAGACTTAATTGCATGACTTATGTTTTGCTTGGAACAGCTTCCAAAAAGTTGATTTTTAAATGAAAAATGCAGATACCTGGTTGTGATGTTTTGCAGAAATCCAGTTCAGGAGACTTTCACGGATGTAGTGAGCAAGAATTGTTTAGTTACTCCAAGCAGAAAACCATATAAATCCACAAAAACTAAGCTACAGACACAGGCAAGCAGCCACTACAAACTTAACCACCCCAGTCCACAGTTCATGTTTGCAATTGGCATGCTCATTGCCATTTAAATAAACTGGTTTTGGTATCTTTTTATTGTGGGAGAAAACATGATTTGGCCATCGTTGCTCCTGCGATACTGCCTTGCTGATGTTTGGCCATGAGGGGAAGTTGTATTGTTCTGGAAAGGGAGGGGGCTCTGCTGTGCGACTTCTGTTTACCAAGAGAGAAGAAATTGAGTCGCGCACTGCTTCTGCGAAAACTGGTAGTGTAACCGAGTAGGCGAGTGATGAGCTGCTGCTACGGAGCATGCTTTCTGCAGGGCTGTCTTGCTGCCTGGTGCCCACGGACTGGTTTCTTGTGGTTAAGGAGGCTGGTGGCTGGAGGTTTTCTGAAGCCGTGATGATGTAGCTTGATATCATCACGGCTTCAAAAACATCTCGGCCAATCAGCGACGTCCATTTAGGATCACCAGTTCATAATAAATTAATGAACCCCAGACAGTCTGCTGTATGTACCAAGCTCACACACTGCTGCTCCTTGGCCTTTCTTATTTAACCTTTTTTTTGGTCAACCTATTTTATTTTACACCCAATCTATCTGCTGTATCTACCAAACTTGCACAGAGACACAACTCCTCTTACACTTACGAGGTTTTCTGGGGGGTTGGGAATTACTGGTTATCAGCACCAGAGCCCCTGTTTAATCACAAGTATGGTAGGAATGAAACACTAGGCTGTCAGTCTACTGGATGTGCCACCAGTCTCACGCAGCCCCTCAGCCTTTGTATAGCCTTAGGGGAGTTAATTTTTAATTCAGCTTGTGGAGAACTAGGAAAAATAATTAATCAAACCCAGGCAGACTGCTGACTTGAATTTACCGAGCTCATACACAACTGAGCCGATGAGTTCTCTGCTCAGGCAACAAAACTTGTCAGCCTCAATGCAGTCTGCTTCTTTACTCTAAATTGTTTGAATAGCTAAGGTTTTAAATATTTTTTTCTTTTAGTTTGCTACTTTTTTTTAGGTTAGTTTTAGGTAGTATGTTTCAAGTTCTGGCCTGAAGTTTCTTCTGTTCTGCCCTGCACTTCTCCATCACTACTTCCTTGCCTTCTGGCTTCTGCTTAAATGCTTCACCACTTCAGAGTACCCCGAAATGTTGCTGGCTTCCTTGGATCTCCTCCCTAAGCCAGGTATCTACTCCCCACTGACAGTCCCAGTCACTCCCAGCCACAGCTTCTTTCCCACCACCTGGGTGTTCTGTTTCCCGATCCCTCGGTTGGCCCACTTCCTGCCTTGCCCATCCAATGATCGACTCTCCTTTCTCCTTTTTAATTAAGCAACCCCTGACAGACTCCCCGATTTCAGTACAACTTAACAACTCCTCAAGTAAATTTAACTTTCAGAATAATTTTTTTATTCAGAATCCATCAGTGCACAGATTTTTTTTCCTCATGACGAGATAACAGCCTGCAAAAGACGGTGACTACTGACTCCTCCCATGACATTCACATGCAGCATGAGACACCTGACCACAGAACAGTTGGTCAGGTGATGCCCGTACTGTATGTGTCTAGTGATGAAGCACAAGCATGCAAATGCAAGGTGGTCATGCACGCTGTCACTAGCAACCCCAAACCCCTCTTCAGAGCTAGCAACTTGGAAGCGAGCAGCATGGAGAAAGCAAACAGCAGCAGGCAGCAGCTCAGCTGGGAGGACGACTGCAAGGAGGTGGAGCTGATTGCGATCTGCACCGCTGCAGCACCGTGGCAGTACAAACAAATCAGCCAGCTTTGAACAGTGAGTACACACACAAAAAACAATATTTAAAGTGCACTGTCAGGGAGAAGAGGTGCCAGGGCTGAGCCCTGACACAAATTAAGCACTGGGCCAGAGTCTCAAAACCATTCTGTTTTTGCTTTTAGAAGCAGCTCATTAGGGACAGCAGAGGGGCAGAGCCATCTAAAGCTCATGAAGTTTAGCAGGGGGAGCAAGCCAGTTGCAGGAACTGTGCAGTGCTCTTTTCCAGGGCTACACTCTGGAGGAGAGGTTATGACCTCTTCTGCAAGACCTTTGCAGAACTCCATACTCAGCTGGTAGCAGCAAAGGAAGAGATATCTCCTGCAGTACTGGCTCAGCAGAAGCCCACAGCCCAAACCTCCACTTCCCCAGAGTCCCACTGGTTCAGGGGGGTGGAGAGTGGTGGGGAGGGGTTACGGCCTCTTCTGCAGGATCTTTGCAGAGCTCCATGCTCAGCTGGTAGCAGCGAAGGAAGAGATATCTCTCCTGTGGCACCAATTCAACTGGAGCCAACAGCCCACAACCCCACTCTACCAGAGGCCCACTGGTCTAGGGGGTAGCAAGTGGTGGGGAGGGGGAAAGATGGCATAAGCAGCCAAAAAGAGGTCAACCAACTCCACAAAATAGAAACACCGAAACAAAGAATGTGATGGCAGATAAGGGCCGCTGGGCACACCCAGTCTGCCCATTTTTTTTTTTTTAACCTTTAAATTTTTTTTTGCTGCAGACCCTACTTGATCTATGGCACAACCTCCCCCACCCCCACCCCAATGATCCCTATGATTTCCTAGTGCCTTATCCAGGCTTTTTTTTTTTTGCATATTTGCTTTGCAATCCGGTCTCTCCAGTGGCCCCTATCTGATTGACCCATCACCTGGCTCCTCCGGGGGTTAATTGCGCTGTTGTCCTCTGCCACAGGACCGTGGCTCTGCCTGGCCACTGGTGTGGAGTCTGCAGGGGTTCAATCTTCATCCCGCTGCCTAGGGTGTTTTTCTCCCATCCCCCTGTGCTGGGGCGTGACACGTCAGTGCACGTATGTGGAGGCATACGCACGCTGTGGAGTCCTATAGCACCTTCCCTTCATTGGTGTCCTTGATCCGTTCTACCCCATGGCCTCCACCTCGGGGCAGTCATTTGGCGGAACTGCAAAGCCACCCTCCCGGGAGAGGAGAGCTGTCCTCTGGACACTTGATCCTCTCTCTTTCTCTCTCTCTCTCTCTCTCTCTGGCTGACCCCCAGCAACCCACTTGCACTGTGAACATGGGTCGCCAGTGTGGCAGGAGGTAAGACATCAATGCCTCAGACCTCTGCGCCACAGGCATGTTTGAACCCCACCACTGTTTCTGCCCCACTACCGCCAGTGGAAGGTGTTTTCAGATATCCACCACCCTTTCTTTTAAGAAGTACTTCCTCACATCCCTCGTGAATTTATCCGCCTCCGGCTTCATATCATGCCCCTTTGTTCTAGAGCACCTTTTTCTCTGAAAAAATACCCCCATACCTTATTTATCCCATGAGGTATTTAAAGGTCTCTATCACATCCCCCTTCTCCCACCTCTCCTCCAGGGTGTACATATTTAGCTCCTTTAGCCTCTCCTCATAGGGCTTCTGATGCAGATTCTGCACCATTTTAGTTGCCCTCCCCTGGACTGCCTCTACTCTGTCTATGTCCTTCCTGAGATGTGGTCTACAGAACTGGATACAGTATTCAAGGTAGGATCTTATCAACAATCTATATGGGGCAGCACCACCTTCCTCTTTCTGCTGGTGATATGCCTTCCTATGAACCCTAGCATCCCAGTGATCCCACTAGCCCTTCTTACTGCCTTGTCCCACTGCATGGCCACTTTCAGGTCATCTGACTGATTACCCCTAGATCTTCTTCGGGGCTATCTCAGTCATCAGGTCACATTGTAGGAACTTCATTATCGATGAAGCAGGATTCTCAAGCAGTACCATCGGGGCTGCCGACGTCACCTGTCGATGTCACCAACCCTAAAAAGGCATGAGCAGCCCCGCTCCCTCCTCAGTTCTTTCCCGCCATTAACTCTGTTCACATGGGTCTCCATGGAAGCACTGTTCCAGTTTGCAACATTTTCGCCTATGAATTTTTTCCTTTACCCCAGCTTTAAGAATCTCTTTTCAACAAGAAATTCCTTTACCTCATTTATGTCGAGAGTTACTCCTCCTTTCACATCTCTCTTCCATCGCTGCTGCTGTGGAAATAAGAATGCTTCTTCAGATGACCACGACCTCTGTGTCTCCTGTCCTGGGCCTGACAACGACATCTCTGACTGTGAGCTCTGCCAAAAATTTAATCTCACAACCCTTAAGCAATACAAAAAGGCTTTGAAGAAATTCCTTATGGAGCAACAGGTAGCTAGTTCTGGGCGGGGATCCTCCGGGGGCCTCCCTGCCAGACATTGGTGGGTTCGTTAAGCTCCCAGGCTTCAAAGACCCAAAGACAAGTCTTCCGGGAAAAGTCAAAAAAAAAGATTGTGACGGGACCACTCCCCCCTGTGGTGCATCCAATCCCCAATGGCTTCTTCTTCCTCCTCTGGGGGCACTCCGTTGGCTGCGGGTGCACTGACGTACTCTGCTGTCCAGGCCTCTGTTTCTCTCTGGCCTCTACCGACAGCACTTCCTCCCATTTCTCAGTGATGCCAGCTGTCAACCCGCGGATTGTCAGTACCCCATTCGTCGACCCTTGGGTCGTCAAGACAGCCCCCTCCATCATGGCCTGATGCTTCCCAGGCACTAGGGTGTCAGGGCATTTGGGCTCTCAAGATCCGACAGATGGTTCATCATGCCTTGTGCCAGTGACCCCTCCACTGTTGATGCACCCTTCTCCTGCCTTCGACCTCAATTACATTTTTGGCCCAAATAACCACAGCCCTGGTGCATCAGTTTGGCTCTTACAGACCTGGATCTCTGGTGTTGTCAATGGCCCCGTTGCCATCGACACAGCTTAGACCTTCTCGGGCTATACCTGGTAGGCCATCATTGGTCCCTTGATGGTTGGACCTTGAGTTAGAACAGGTCGACATTAAGGAGGAATACCAACCTGACCTCATCCCCCAAGGAAAAATAGGAGGAACCTCTTTCCTCTGATAAGATTACTGATTCTTCAGTGAGTGAGGACTCTGTTGAGCATACTCCTGGGTCCCCTCCTGATGATCCTACCTTTTTTTAATGTCATGATGCAGATGTTCACAGCTAAGGGCTTTCATACTGAGGAAGAGGATGCCATCAGGAAAGAACTGGTGGACTTCTCGGAGATTCTAGAATCTTCCCCAAGGTCATTCCTCCTATCCTCCCAACTCTAAGGAATGCCACTACTGTGGCTTGGCACCATCCAGACATGGTTTTGGCCATGTCCCATAGGGCAGATAAACTCTATCATGCCCCCCAGAGCCTGCCTTATTATGCTGCCCAACCTGGTACCGATTCCGTAGTCATCAAAGCAGCACATGAAAGGTCCAAGGTGTCCAAGCAACTTAGCATCCTCTCCCTGACAGGAAATCCAGACTGACTGACCTTTGGGGTAAGAGGGTTTATGCCTCCTCCACTTTGGGACTTCGGATTGCCAACTATCTATTACACATGGTCAAGTACCAAAATACCATCTGGAAGAAGGGAAAGGTGGCTGCCCACGCCCTCCCAGAATGTTCCCAGGAACAGGAAGTTCTCAGATCTTTACAGGCCGCCAAGGACATCAGTAAGTACCTCCTCAGGGCCTTGAATGACATTTCGGATACTGGTGCCAGGGCTGCTACCACAGGCATTTGCCTTTGTCGGCACTCCTGGCTGAAGGTCTCAGGCTTTGCAGCAGTAGTCCAACAGAAGGCGCTGAATGCCCCTTCAATGTCTCAAAGAAAAAATTACTCACCTTAGTAATTATGTTTCTTCTAGTGGAGTCTTGCTGTATTTTGACCTATTATTATTATTACTAGCATTATTTGGGCCTGATGTCCAGAACATTATTAATGATTTACAGGCATCTGGCGGGGCTATTAAGTCTGTCCTCCATTCGCTCTGTCATATTCAGACTAGCATCAGACAGTGTCCATCCATTTGCAATGTGTCTCACAAGTCCAGAGCAGGCTGCCATCACCAGGGAAAGAGAAAAGCCTCCTCAGCCCTACCTACCCCATCTCCTCAGGCCCAGCTGCCAAGTGTCCCAGAGGTGAAGGATCCGCCCCATCAACCGGATCCACTTCTGCCTGACTCCTTGACTGATCCCCCCCCCCAATCCCTGACCAAGAGGTGGTGGTCGGAGTTTGGTTTTCCCTCCATTTCAACCAGTGGAGAACCATAACTTCAGATCTCTGGATTCTTCAGATTACAGAATGGCTCCACACTCTGGAGCTCATAGAACAGGCCCCCAAGACTCCTCTGGTACCTTCCACCTACCCTCCAGTCCATGTAATGGTTCTTTGGGAAGAGGTATAGTCACATCTGCAGAAAAAGGCCATAGAGCCAGTGTTCAGGGGGCAGAAGAACAGGGGTGTCTACTCCAGGTTCTTCCTGGTCCCCAAACGAACCGGAGATCTGAGCACGAGCTGGCAAGATGCTGGGCTTAACCAATAATCCTTCTGGCAATTTTTCATCACCTGGCACATCCAACATCATTATTTTGTTCTTGACATCTTTGCAGAGGCGGATCTCCCCTTGAATGGTACACTGAGCATTAGGGGCCAGTACCACTGAATCGGGATCCTTCTTACACACGTCCCCTACCGGTTCATCCTGGTCCACTCCCTTGGGGTTCTGTTGCAAATCATAGGCCCTCTTGATCAGAGCAGGAATTCTTAGGGCCCTCCCAGTCCGTCAAACTTGTTTCTCGTGACAGAGTTGTGCCAGTCTCCCAAACATATGGGCATTGGTCCCAGTTAACAGGGGAGCCCCATCATACAGTCCAGTAGGGGGACACACTAAGGCCAGTGTCTCGACTTGCTCCTCTACACCAGTTACAACTGCAGGAAATGACAACCAGAGGCGGACATATTCTAGGTAGGGATAAGACTTGTCGCTCAGCCCCCAAACATGTAGGCCTTCCAAGGATTGTAAGGACACAGCAGATAAGTGTTTGTCATACCAGTCCTTAAATACAATGGTCACTTGTGACCCACTGTCCAGCACAGCCCGAGTAGGAATACCATTCACAGCCACGGTAGTCTCCATTGAAGGGCCCATTATTTTGGACCAGTCTGGAGGGACAGCAGCAGGGGCCTGGATGGATGATTTAGCCACAAAGGGGTTTGAGTTAGGATGTCTGAAGCCTTCATTGTGGTCATTTTGTGCACCCCTTGACCACTGATTCGTTTTCTGAATCTCTCCTTGAAGCCGGTTCACCATTTTCTCCAAGTCTTTCTGAGATCGGCATTCCCTCTTCATATGGCCATCCTTTCCACAGTGGTGACACATGATAGACTCCTGGGTCATCCTTGTAGAGAACATTGCATGAGGAAATGAAATAGTAGCAAGGGATCGGGGTCCAATATCTGCTTGCAGTGGTGAGAGGGGTGCAACGTGTCTCAAAAGTTCCTTTAGGGTGGCAGTCAATTCTTTGATTACAGCCTGGGAGCTATCCTTGGTAGAGGATGCCTGAGGGTGCACCCCCACCCCATGGCAGTCACGTCCTGAGAGGAACCAGAATCTTGTTCCATGAGGGGAACCCTTGCAGAAGCACCCGCCTTCAACTCTCGGACTTCCTTTAATAGCTCAACTTTTAAAAACTGGGCCAGGGTGGGAAGTCCTTTGCATTCTAAGAGTGCTTGTTAGGTGCCGACGTTTGCCCCTGAACCCCACTTGGATGATCACTCTCTGTCACTTGCGCAGTAGCAGCAGATATTGGTGAAATTTCCCCATGTCGCCTTTGCTCAACCCCCCGAATTTCTTTCATTAGCTCATCATAAGAGGGGGGCGATTCCAGTCGGTTGGCGAGGCACAACTGAAGCAGTAACAATTCTGAAAATGGAGCAGACTAAAGGATCCGGTCCAGCCTAGTTCGATCTAATCCATTTGACGGCAAACTACCCTTTCTGAGGCGCTCTTGTAGCAGCTTTTCAAGCCGAGGTACATACACAGACAATGGCTCCCCTGAGTACTGGAGGGCATTTCTTACTCTATGCCACAGGTCCTCATCTGAATCTGGGCTCCCATACACATTCTCCAATGCATCAAGATAGTCCTGTGCAGTTGCTTCGGGGTTACTGGCCCGCTTGGCATGGATGGTAGCCAGGGCAGGACCTCAGAGGCTGTCACTCAACCTCTTTCATTTCTCTGCTTCTGAGCATTGCCATTCAAGTACTAGAGGGGCAACATAGTCTATCCAGGTCTCCCAGTCATCCTCCCCCTGGGAGATGGGGATGGTGCCCAAGAAGATTCCCAACCTTCGGTAGGAGTCATGACTAATGACAGGTACAGATATAGGGGCCAGCATTGTCACAGGCACAGAAGGCAGGGCAGTAACAGATGCTGGAGTGGGAGGGGGTGTTGGGGAGGGAACACCCCCAGGTGGCAGGAAAAGTTTCTTAAAGTCCTCTATGGTTTTCCCTTCCTCCAGCAACAACTTAGCAAATTTCTCCTCAAAAGTCTCAGACAATAGGGGGAGCTCATCCTCCCTGGGGTTTTTACTGTCTCTAGTTATCACTCTCCAGGTGGCTGGTGTCCCTTCTGGGGCAATAGCCCATAGCACCTTGGAACTGTCCACTGGGTCACTACACTCTACTAATGCCATGAAAGTTTGGGTGGTCAAATCAGCCTGCCGCCCCACCACCACAGCATTTGTTAAACATTCAACTTTGGAAAGTGCTCCTTCTACAGCATCTTTACCAATGTTCAGGGGAATATCCAATACAAGCAGGGCATTGTGAGGGTCAGTCTCCTGCCCTGTAAACCACCCCACCAACTGGTGCACAGCCACTTCTGTTGAGGTAGCCATTTACGTTTGACAATAATTCGTAGTTTTGGCAACTAGAAGGCACAAAATCCCAGCGGTGAGCCTCCAAGATGTAACCCCTAGGTGGCACTATCCCAAGGGCTACTACCCCTGCCTGCTTGGCTAGTAGCAGGTTAAGGGGCCCGAGTTCTGAAATGGGTGCCTCCACCTGGAGGTCAGGGTTGGTAGTGGTCAAGGTAACCTGGGCACAGCCCTCTGGGAAACTGTAACCCCCCTCTTTCTCCTCTAGTGGCCTAAACACTGTACAATAATCACTTTCTCAATACCCCTGGCACACAAGTACCCACACTGTTTGCACTTACCACCAGGGCTGGTTCCTCTGGCTCGACCCTGGGGACCCCCTGTAAAACAAGGTTATGCACAGCAAATAGCAACAGTACAGTACTTTGAGCAGAAACTGGAACCACAGTCAGATTACATGCAGAAAAAGATCTGATTTATTCAGGGGACTTGAACAAGGGAGGGGCAAAATCAGGTTAATTAGCTTAAAGGTTATATAAATCAAGCAGTTAAGCATGCGGTTTGAGTCCCCCCCCACACAGTCCACCTCTGGGTACCCCGGTGGAGAAGAGATGGGCTAGCCAGGACTGTTGCCTGGGGTTGCAGCTGGATGGGGCCCTGTGATGGAAAACACAACATGCACAGTACACAATATTTGTAATACGGAGCCAGAGGGCTCAGTTTGTAAAGGAAACAAAAGAACAAGACAATCAGATGACACACTCAGATTAAGCTATTGTTGCAGGGAGCTACCCTTGTATTTACCCACGATACCCAAGACTGGACACAGGCTGGACGAAAATCAAGACTGCAGGTGGTTGATCTGGAATGCCAGGAGAACCAGGCCCACACGAGTCGCAGAGGTCTAGTTCCTGTTCAAGTGTGGAGCAGGGGGCTGATCCCCAGGCAGGCCTCTCGTCAATGGCTTTTCTGTGCAGTGGGTAGTCTGGCTGGTCCAGTCTGGCAAGGCCCAGACCGCATAGAGACAAATTCGGATGCAGTCCGTTTTGGGCTGGATACAGCTTCCAGCAAGCAGAACACAGTTCACACAGTGGGGAACTAACTCTCACCCACTAGCAGCTCATAGCATATTTACATGTATGGGAACTCTACTGTACCAGGCAAAGCGCTCCCTGGTCACAATTGCAAAGTCTCTGCACACACCAGGAGCTTAGGGGTAGCTGGAACTCCTGACAGGCCGATCGCATTCAGCAAAATCTTTGGTCTTCTTCAGGTTGAGCGTGGCTCACTTCAGTAGCTTACTTAAGTCACACAAACTTGGATTTAGTCCAAAATAATTCTCTTCTCTCCCTCTCAGGAGCAACAGGCAGACATGCAAGCCAAACTCATCCCTTTCACAGTTTTCCCAAGCGAATCCACTCAGAATTGCTGCTCAGAATCACTTCAGCTCCTCTCAATTCACTTCCCAGCTCACAACTAACTGAAAACTGCAAGCTGCCTGGGACTTCCCCAAGATCCAAAAGATTTGGTTAGCTGATTTGGCTGTCAGTCAAAGCAAGAACTCCTCCTTCAGTTGCAAAAAAGGCACAAAAAACTCCAAACTACAGTTCCTACGGATTTTGAATTAAGACAGCTCCTGTAGTCCGGCTACATTTTAGGTCCCACCAGTACTGTTTGGTCCAATTTGCAGTCCAGGACCAAGATAGTGGAGACAAACAAAACAGTCCTTGCTACAAAGAAAGCAGGTTAGACAAACTACATTATCATTATCACTCTAAAGATTTTCAGCAAATAGTTACATCTTTCAACAGAGCTCCCTCTCAGATTACTTAAACTGCAATCAGGCAGCTCTTAAAGAGACAGTACACAGAGGCTATACAGGCTCTGGTAATCACATTTAAACTGCTAAAACACAGGACACCAGCCTGGTAGTGAGCATTTAGACAAGCTCAAGGAAGACTTTTTGGGAACCCCCATTTGTAGGGGGGTTATATTCAGTACAACAAATTCCACAAGGTCACTCTTCCAGACCTGCTGCCCCTACTCAAGCAGTGCGCTTGGCTGTGCTCTCTGGATATGCAGAATGCTTAGTATATCTCGGTTTGTCCTCCGCATAGGCAGTTTCTCCTCCGCATAGGCAGTTTCTCCAGTTTATTTTTCAGAGCGAACATTACCAATTCAAGGTCAGTTTGGCTCATCCTCAGTGCCACAGGCTTTACAAAATGCTTAGCAGTAATAGTTGCTGCCCGCAGGAGAGAAGGCCTATACATCTTCCCTTACCTGGACGACTGACTCCTCAAAGCTCCATTCAGAGATCAGCTTCTCCAGACCTTGGAGAGGACCCTCCAGCTATTTAACTCTCTGGGCATAAATGTCAACCTGCCCAAGTCTGTCTTTATTCCATCCCAGAGACTGCTGTATTTAAGGATGGTCCTGAACTCAGCGCAAGGCAGGGCCCTCCTGCCCCAAAACAGGGCAGGGTGCCTTAGGGTGCAGGCTCAGGAAGTTGCCCAGAGCCAACATTCACTAAAAATACCACAAACAGCTTAATCTGGTTCAAGGTCAGTTGGCATTCATCTGTATCCCCTTCCCCCGGGTCATGCCTGAAAATAGGCAGGATTTTCTAGTGCACTTACCCAGTCAACAAAAACTAAAGAAAGAAAAAAAAATAAATTATGTCTCCACGAGGGTGTACTTGAGGCTCTTAGGCCTCATGGCTGCTGCCATTTTCATGGTTTCTCTGGCCAGACTGTAGATGTGTGTGCTCCAGTGGACTCTCCGGGAGCAGCAGCACCAGTGCACCGATGACCTGGAGCAACCAGTGCTGGTCTCCTCTGCAGTCCTCTCTGCACCATTCCTTTAACCATGAGTTGAAGGCCTTGGTGCAGAGCTCCCTCTCCTTCTCCCTATCATAGACAGAAAGCACCTCCGTAAAAGCTACAGAATGTGCTACTTATCCAAGACTCCTTCCGAGCTCCCTAAACTCCCCCTGCATTGTTCCTGCCCCACCCCTAGCCAGGTCATTTGTCCCAAGCTGAACACTGACCTCCAGCTCCCCCTTCCTTCCTACTTCCCTAGCGATCTATGGGACACACTCCACATCCCTCTGGGCTGTAGTGTTGGATAGGCACCTAACTACCCTCTCTGCTCCCTTTCCTATTCCCAACTCTCTCCCCCTGACAATTGAGTCCCCACAAAGTAGTTGCTTCTTCCTTCTCTGGAGTCTTCTTTCACCCTCCTTGGGGCCTCCACTCGGGAGGGTCTCCACATCCTTCCCTCTCACTACCGTGGGTGCCTCCTCTTGGCAGTCCTGCTCTGTCAGAATGGCATAGGAATTCAGTAGTTGTACTGGTTGTGGCTGAAGAAATGTACCTATGACCCCCTCCCCACCTTCCAGATTCCACCACCCCCTCCCTTCTTAAGCCCACCACAGTCCAGCCGTTCTTCTTATCTGGCATCCTTTGAGGTAACTATGTGAGACTTGGTGGCCCCTGGTGGGAGAAAAGATCATCTGACTTCTAGTCAATGAAGCTCTGAGTCTCGTGACTTCCATCTGACCTGTAATCAATGCAGTCTTGAGTCTCGAGACCTTCTCCACCAGCCCAGAAAGACTATGCAGATGGGGCAATGCCACAGACTCCAGAAGGTCTCCCTGAAGATTGCCACCCCTGAACAGGGCCAGCTCTCGCTCACACCGGAGCCTCTTCCACAGTAAGGCGGCATTCCTGCAGCAGCCAACTGCTTCCCGACACCCGGACTACCTCCCTGAGAAGGTACAGCAATTCCTCAGCCAACCAGATCGCAGGTGCTTCACTGAGGCAAGCCCTGATTGATCCCTGCTTCTTTGAGCATTTCAGAGAGCCCTGAGCTAACTTCGGCTCGGTTTTTATTTTATTTTTGCTTACAATTTTAAGTCCTTGTCAAAAAAACTGTTGGGAACTGCTCCCCGCTGCTTTGGCGCCTAAAGTTAATCCTTCCTTTGTTTTACTAATCCCCGACTCCCCTCTGCCTTAGCTGCCTTCTTTGGTCTAAACACACTTTAAGTCCTGCCCTTTTCTGTCCACAGCCGTGGTCCCTGAACAAGGCCAGCTCTCGCTCACACCGGAGCCTCTTCCACAGTCGGGCAGCATTCCTGCAGCTGCCAATCACTTCCAGATACCCAGACTACCTCCCTCAGAAGGAACAGCAATTCCCCAGCCAACTGGATTGCTGGCGCTTCACTGAGGCAAACCCTGATTGGTCCCTGCTTCTTTGAGCATTTCAGAGAGCCCTGAGCTAACTTCGGCTCAGTTTTTATTTTATTTTTGCTTACAATTTTAAATCCTTGTCAAAATTATCCTGCTGAATTGTACTGCTTGCCTGATTAGTTTAGCCCTTGAATTGAGAACAGTGATTAGAGCTCACTTAAGTGTAATTAAACTGTTGGGAACTGCTCCCCACCTATTTGGCGCCTAAAGTGCTGTCCCACCCCCACCCCCTTCCAGGCCTCCTTTAAATACGCTTTTTTACAACCCCTTCTCATGAGATACACTCCTACTGGCCACACCCTGCCAAGTTTCTGCCCAATCCTGTGCACCTGTACTTCTCCTCAGAGCTGCTTATCTGCATAACAGGCTTGCTGTCTCTGGTAGGCATGGCACTTCCTAATCCTGTCTTCTCCTACCCACTTAACTGCGTCCATAATTCTCCAAGCCTTCGTACTTACGGTACCATGGCACGCCCCTCATATGCAAGTTTTTTCTTACTCCTAGCCACCTTATTAATAGCCGCTCACCAAAACAATGAACAAGGAACATAGATACATAGATACATAGACAGTGTCGGCAGATAAGGACCTATGGCCCACCCAGTCTGCCCATTTGAGCTTGTAAGTTCAGTTTATGTTTTCCTAGAAGTCTGTTGCCCCTTACCCCTGACCTCTAGAATTCCTTTATGTCTATCCCATGCATTCTTAAATCCCATGATTGTTTTAGCCTCCACCACTTCCTCTGGCAGGGTGTTCCACTTGTCCACCACCCGGTCTGTGAAGAAATTCTTCCTCATGTTTCCTCTGAATCGTCCTCCCTCCAACTTCATCCTATGCCCTCTAGTCCTGGAACATCTTTTTTGCTTAAAAATAGTGTATTCCTGCCCCCTGTTCCACCCTGTGAGATACTTGTATGTCTCTATCATATCCCCTCTCTTTCTCCTCTCCTCCAGGGAGTACATGTTCAGTTCCTTCAACCTGTCTTCATAGGACTTGTGATGCAAACCATGCACCATCTTTGTTGCCCTCCTCTGAACCTTCTCTACCCTGTCTATGTCCTGGACGTGGGTATGGTCTCCAGAACTGTACACTGTACTCCAGGTGGGGCCTCACCAGTGTCTTGTATAGCGGAATTATGACCTCCCTTTTCCTGCTGGTGATGCCCTGCCTATACATCCCAGCATCCTATTTGCTTTACCTGCTGCCTTGTCACACTGTTTCCTCACTTGAGGTCGCCAGAGATGATAACCCCAACATCCCTTTCCTGCTTGGTGCATGCTATATCCTCAACCCCAACTGATATATTGTGCCAGGGTTTTGTGCCCCATATGCATTATCTTGCACTCTTGCATTGAATTTCAACTGCAAAACCCTGACCATTCTTCAAGTTTCTGCAGGTCCCTTCTCATTCTGCCTACACCCTCTGGTGTGTCTACTGTGTTACAGAGCTTGTGTCATCAGCGAACAGTGAAATTCTGCCTTCTAGGTCTGTGCAATGTCACTGATGAAGATGTTGAATAGGACCGTTCCCAGCACCGATCCTGTGGTACCCACTGGTCACTCTTCCTCTGTGGAGTGACAGCCATTTACCACCACCCTCTGTGTCCTGCCACCCAGCCAGTTATCCTACCCACCACACTACTGTCCTGCCCACACCCATATTCCCCAGTTTGTTTAATAGTCTTCTATGTGGCACAGTGTCAAAGGCCTTGCTGAAGTCCAGATAGGCCATGTCCACTGCCCTCCCTGATCCACCTCCCTAGTCACCCAGTCAAAAATTCAACAAGGTTGGTCTGACATGACCTCCCCTGGTGAAACCATGCTGCCTTGGGTCCTGTAGTCCATTGACAACCAGATGTTCCACCAATCTCTCCTTCAGTAGTGCTTTCATGATCTTCCCCCACTACAGTGAGGCTGACTGGTCTGTAGTTCTCTGCTTCCTCTTTGTTCCACTTTTGTATAAGGGGACTACATCTGCTGTCCTTCAGTCTTTGGGTACCTTCCGTTTCCAGTGATCGGCTAAACAGGATAGCCAGAGATTCAGCCACCACCTCTCTTAGTTCTTTAAGGACCCTGGGGTGCACTCCATCTGGCCCCATTGCTTTATCAACTCTTATTACTTCTAATTCCTTCAGGACCCTTTCTCATGTAAAGGGACTTGTGTCCATTTCTGCACCATTCAAGTTCACCTCTGCAAGTATCCAATCCTGTAATCAGAACCTTATTCCACTGCACCTCCCTTTACTTAGCATGCCCATCTTCCTTTGTACCCGGCCCATATCCTTTACCCCTACACTTTCTGCTCCACTCATATATGTCAATGAGAGTGCTCTCCCTAGTTTCCCTTCACTGCCGCCCTTGCATTATGTCACACCCATCACCACCTTGCGGACAATCACAAAGGAGAAAAGCACTCCTATCCTGCAAAAATTGGAGTAAAAAACTGCTTCTCTTGCTCCTTCTCTGTTCAGGTAATGTGGAGCTAAACCCTGAACCCCCATTACCATTCAATCTCCCACAGAATTTGCATCTGCAGCTGGACTTAAACTAGTGTTAGTCAACATATTGAGCCTTGCAAAAAAGTTTGATCAGCTTCAAGTATGGGCTGCCCATACTGAGCTGGACCTTATTATTATAACTGAATCCTGGGTCAAAAAGACAAACAGTGATCAACAAGTCTCCCTTCCTGGCTACAATCTGCACTGGGCAGATAGGGCAGCCAGAGGGGGTGGTGTGGCCATCTACTCTAAACCTAAGGAGTATGAAATCATATCTCTCAAATTACACCTTCCAACCACTGAATGTCTCACTATTATTGGTGGTTATTGCCCCCCATCTGGTGGCACTGACATCCTCACCATGCTTAAATTCTTAATCACCTCTGCCAACCCCGAAACATTAATACTTGGGGATTTTAATAAGGACTGGCTTACCCCCAAGTTGCACAGACTGAAATCATTCTGTGACGAAGTCGGCATAATCCAGTTAGTTAGCGAACCTACTAGAACCAATACATCCAATCCCGACAACAGTTCTCTCCTTGATGTCATACTTTCTATGCATCCCCACAAAATTCTACACTCTACAGTCTTCCACAATGACATAGACACATAGACAGTGTCGGCAGATAAGGGCCTATGGCCCACCCTGTCTGCCCATTTGAGCTTGTAAGTTCAGTTTATGTTTTCCTAGAAGTCCGCTGCCCCTTACTCCTGATCTCCAGAATTCTTTTATGTCTATCCCACGCATTCTTAAATCCTGTGATTGTGACGATGGGGTGGTTGTTTGTACACGATCACAAGTTAAAGCTCAACATCAACCAACACTCATAACTAAGCGGTCCTTTCGTAAGTTCAACGCATCGGACTACTTATCCGACTTGAGCAAAAAAAGATGGCAAGACCTCTACCTTGCCAAAATGATTGATGAGGTGGTCACTGTCCTTAACAACAACCTCACAGCGCTGGCCAACAAGCATGCTCCTATGATCAAAGCCAGGGTGCGTAAAACATCCAACCCATGGTTTACACCAGACCTTAAGGCTACACTCCTACGCTGTGATAAACTCTGGGCAAAGGCTAGAAAATCCAAAAGCCCATCTGACTGGCAAGCATTCAGAGCATCTAGAAACACCTGCGTTAAACACATTCATTCAAGCAAAGCCAACTATTATGTCTCCACCCTTGAACAGGCAAAAGGGAATTCCCAAACAATCTGGAAGACACTCATGTCTATTGAAGGTCGGCCTGTAGACCCCTCCATCCCACTGAAGATCTTCAGCAATGGTAGGGCAGTGGAAAACAGTTGCCTAATCCTCAAAGAAATTGGTCATTTTGCAACTGCTGGCCTAGCCTTTGACTCTTCACCTTATGCAGCCTGTGGTAGCAACCAAAACTGTAATGACTCTGCCTCTCCAACTTCGACCTGTCCGCTTCAGTTGCTCCCGCTTAGCTACAAAGAAGTCGAAGATTCACTTCTTAATATAAACATTCAGAAAAGTGGAGGGGACATTGGTCTACAACCATGTTTTCTTAAACTAGTTTACCTCTACCTCACTGTCCCTATCTTCCACATATTCAATCTTTCCATTTCCACTGCCATTGTTCGCTCCTGTTGGAAATCTGCCCTTCAAACAACATGAAGTCTTGCTGTATTCTGACTATTGCAGTTAGGTTCTGCCTTTCAACTGCCCCAGAGAACAAAGAGTTAAACTTTCTATGACCAGCATGGAAAGTTCACTGTGAGCTTGGTTGAAGCCCCTGTCTGCTGTTGTTTAAACTCCAACCGTCAAATTCTTTACTCCACCTCACTGAACAGTCGCTCCAGAGATTTCTCCTTTGCTCGGTTCAAAAAGGTCAAAGTGTCGTTTTTAGCTCGGTTTCGACCGAATTTCTGCTACCGAATCTGTCAGTTTAAGTCTCTGTCTGTGGTACCGTGAGTATTAGATAGGTTTTACATTTAGTTTCTGTGTGGAACTTGTAAATTTCGGATCGGTTTGGCTAAACCGATCAGTTTAGTTTAAATAAGTTTGTGAATTTACTTAGTGTGTGGTAACCAGTCCGTATCGGTTCTAAAAAAAAAAAAAACGGATTTTATTACTTTTTTTTCCAAGATCCGTAACACGGTCAGGAACTGATAGGGGAGTCTTGCCTGGTGGCGTGCCGAAAAAAGGGTACGTTTTGAATAGGATTGGCCATGTCTGAGAAACCAAGAAAAAATGGGCCACTGTTTCAACACTGCAGTGTGTGGGGAAGCCTTTTGCTAACGCTGATCCCTACACCACCTGTGTTTATTGTCTGGGGTTTGACCACCTGATTCAGACTGCCAAATTTGTAAGAATTTTCCCAAAGCTACCCTGGATAAGAGAGGTAGACTGAGGGAAAGAGAGGCCGAGAAGTCCGCTGACCTGATGGCTAGCCCGTTTGGTTCCGACCAACCAGAGGGAGTGTCCTCTGACCAGAACAAAACTTCTTCGGGCAAAAGGAGAGCCGATTCTGAGGAGTCAGTTCCGGTTAAAAGGAAGAGAAAAGATAAATCATCCGGTTCGGATCCAGAAATTCATACTCTGACCGCTGATGAGATAGCCAAAGCAATAAGAATAGTGCAATCGCTAACTTCAGTTCCGGCCGAACCGGCACCATCTGGCAGGGGCTCGGTTTGGTCGGTTCCCCCGGTTCCGGATTACACTTTAGAAGAATTTTATGAACCGGAGGAGGGAGAGTATGAGGATGATGATGGTGATTATGAAAGTCTGGATATGCCTATTGAACCGGACATCTCCCCAGACACACCTTCAAGTGTTTCTCCTCCTAGGCTTTCTGAGTCCCCTTCCCAGTTTATGTTTTACAAAAAAGTGTCTGAAACCCTCCAGCTTCCAATGGAAGAAGCAATAGAGGATCGGGAGGAGCCTGATTTTGTTGAAATGATGGACATCCCAGAGTACAGGAGACTGTCTATTCCCCTACATAAATCTTTTGAGAAACAGACAAATAAAATTCTTAAGACTCCTAACTCCATACCTCCTGTGGACAGACAAATGGACAAGAGGTACACCCTTTCAGGCTCTGACAGAGTTCCTTTCTCAGCAATGCAGCCATGCTGGGGTAGTGCAGGCTGCTGCCTGTGATAAGGCAAATATCCCCTTAGCATCACACCCCCCAAATAAGGACTCAAGGAGGATTGATGCCATGGCAAAGAAGCAGTACATGGCAGCATCTTTGGGACTCAGGCAGGCTAACTATATGGCCTACACAGCTAGATACCAGAAGTCCAGATGGGACACTGTGCTGGCACTGGCTAAACAGGCCCCTGACCAGCTTGTCAAGGAGCTGGAGCAGGTGGCTGCAGATGGGATTGAGGCATCCAAGGTGCAATTTCATGCTGATGTGGACTCCAATGATGTTTCTTCAAGAGTCATGGCTACATCTGTGGCCCTTCAGAGGATGGCTTGGCTTAGATGTACTAGCCTATCACAGGATACCCAGGCTAAGGCCATGGATTTTCCTGTTATTGGTAATTCTCTGTTTGGGGAGCAGACAGAGAACTACATGAAAAAGATGGACGAGTACAGGACCACCTACAGGAGTGCTCAGGCCAAAGAAAGGCAAGCCACTCCTCAAAGGCAGCAGTCCAGGGGCAGGAGCAGGCCTCCTCACCAAGCCCAGGCCTCCTCCTCTTCTTCTTATGCTCAGAGGGGGTTCTTCAGAGGGAGAGGCAGATGGGGAATGAACAGGCCTGCTTTCACCCCTCAGCCTAAAGCTCCTGCCAAGCAGACACCCTGATGGGTCTGCCCGGGCCAATTCTCCAATACCTGTAGGGGGCAGGCTGGCTTACTTTGTCCATGACTGGAAGTCTCTGACATCAGACAAGTGGGCCCTGGAATTAGTAAGCCAGGGACTGGTTCTCAGCTTCAAAAAATTTCCCAAGATGAGAACCAGATCCTTTCCACCTGCAAATCCATCAGAGACCCTTGCCCTAGAGGCAGAGGTTTCTTCCCTCCTGGCTCTCAGAGCTATAGAGAGGGTTCCTACCCTACACAAGGGCAAAGGATTGTACTCCAGGTACTTCCTAACCCCCCAAAAGACAGGAGAATGGCAGCCCATCCTGGACCTAAGATATGTGAACAAGCACCTTTAAAAACCAAATTCAAAATGGTGACTCTGGGAATAATTCTGCCCTCTCTAAGGCCAGGGGACTGGCTAGCCTACCTGGACCTCAAAGATGCCTATTTTCACATTCCCATCAGGTGCTCCCACAGAAAGTACCTCAGGTTCGAGTTGCCCTCAGGCCACTATCAATTCAGAGCAATGCCCTTTGGCCTAACATCAGCCTCAAGGGTGTTTACAAAGTGCCTGGCAGTCATGGTTGCTTTCCTAAGGAGGAAAAAGATCTCCATCTTTCCATACTTGGACGACTGGCTCATAGAGGGTCAGTCTCCAGACCAAGTCAAGTCGCATCTGCAAATAACTCAGCAAGTGCTCATTTCCTCCTCAACCTTTCAAAGTCAGTTCTTGAACCAGTACAGCTCCTCACCTTCATTGGGGCATAGCTGGATACAATAAGAGCAAGAGTCTTCCTTCTCCTGGACAGGGCAAGGACCCTTATGGAATTGGCCTCTTCATTCACCCTTCAGGTGTCTCGACCAGCAAGGCATTTCCTGCAGCTTCTGGGCCACATGGCAGCCTCTACAGCAGTGGTCCAGGGAGCAAGATTTCAGATGAGGGACATTCAGTTCCACTTAAGAGCCTTCTGGTCTCAAAAAAAGGATTCTCTTACCAAACTAGTCCCAGTGACTCGAACCCTGATCCAGGCTTTGTAATGGTGGCAGGATCAGAACAATTTGAGACAAGGAGTTCCTTTTGTTATTCAGTCTCATTCAGTGATACTCACCACAGATACCTCCCTGCTGGGCTGGGGAGCCCACCTGGGGGATCTTACCACCCAAGGGCTGTGGTTACCTCAAGAATCTCTGCTTCACATCAATCTCTTGGAACTCAGAGCGGTGTTTCTGGCACTGCAAGCCTTTTCCAAATCTGTACAGAACAAGGTGGTCCAGATCAGAACAGACTATACCACCATAATGTGGTACATCAACAAGCAAGGAGGCACTCGGTCTACGGCCTTGTGCACAGAAGCAATGAAGTTGTGGTCCCTGGCCTATTCCCTGCAAACCTCTCTGATAGCAGTTCACCTCCCAGGGAAGGACAATGTCCTAGCAGATGCTCTCATTAGGATATCCCAGGGTCATCACGAATGGACCCTAGATCCCCTAGTTTTGAAAGTGATTTTCTCAAGGTGGGGCACTCCACAGATGGATCTTTTTGCAGCCCCAAACAATCACCAACTTCCTCTCTTTTGTTGCAGACCCCCAGTCTTGGGCTCAGTCCCCCTGGATGCTCTGATTCTGCATTGGGAAGGGAAATTTCTGTATGCTTTTCCCCCCTTCCCTCTCCCGTTCAAGGTGTTAGTCAAGATAAGGTCACAACCATGCAAAGTGATTCTGATTGCTCCAGACTGGGACAGACAGCCCTCGTACCTCCTGTTGCTGTCCTTAGCAGTCCACCTTCTCCTGTCTCTTTCCAGGAATTACAACTCGTTGACATCCTCTCAGGGGAGGATTTGGTACCCGAACCTCAAGTCTCTCAATCTCAAAGCATGGCTCTTGAAGAGTTAGAGTTTGCTGATCTGCAGCTTTCTCAAGGGGTTCTGGATATCCTTAAGGCTTCTCGAAAGCCTTCCACCAGAAAGACTTACAACTCCAAATAGTTCACTATTTGGTGCTCTAATAAGGATATATCTCCAGAATCTGCTGGGTTGCCCACAGTTCTGGACTATATGGTCCCTCTTAATGGCTTAAGCCTTAGGCCAGCTACACTTAAAGCACATTTGGCAGCTGTTTCTGCCTTCTTGTCAGTAGGCAAGGCCTCTCCTCTGACAGCCCATCCTGTGTTTTGTAAGTTCTTCAAGGGATTGCTGCACACCAATCCCCCCTTTAGGGACCCTGCTCCTGCTTGGGACCTTAATGTTTGCATTGCTCAGCTTATGCAACCACCCTTGAGCCTTTGTCCTCTGCAGAGCTTAAGTACTTGACTTGGAAAACTGTGTTTTGCAGCCATTACCTCTGCCAGGCGTATCAGTGAATTGCAAGCCCTGTCAGTGGAGCCTGATTTAATCTCTTTCCATAGAGATAAAGTGGTCCTAAGAACTAACAGGAAGTTTTTGCCTAAGTGGTTTCAGATTTCCACCTTAACCAGTCTATGTCTCTCCCTGTTTTCCTCACTGACCATTCCTCCTCTGGAGAGAGGAGGCTGCACAGCTTGGATGTTAAAAGGGCCCTCATCTACTACATAGAGCGCACCAAGGGTCACAGGTTTGAGTCTCTCCAGTTGTTCCTCACATATGGAGAGGTCGTATGGCAAACCTGCAACTAAGAGATCTATTGCCAGGTGGATTGTCTCTTGTATACAATTCTGCTATGAAAACTGGGTAGAACTCCACCCTCAAGCCTGAGGGCTCACTCTACTAGAGGTACAGCTGCTTCCATGGCTGCTGCCAGGGATATTCCTATCTTAGAAATTTGTCAAGCAGCTACCTGGAAAACAGTCCATACATTCACCCAGCATTACTCTCTGGATATCCAGGCTAGGAGTGATGCTCAGTTTGACACAGCAGTACTTCAAAGTCTATTCCCAAAGTAGATTCTGTCCCTCCTCCATGGAGGTACTGCTTGGTAGTCTGCAATAGTCAGAATACAGCAAGACTTCATGTTGTTTGAAGAAAAAATTACTCACCTTAGTAATGTTGTTTCTTCTAATGGAGTCTTGCTGTATTCTGACCTCCCCCACCTCCCCTCTCAAAACCTGTTTTTTGGGATGTGGGTGGGCAGGAGCAGTGTTGGCACCCTAGGGGTGCCCCTTTTTCACCCTCCTTTAATTTGGGTGTGTGCTGTGTTTTGTTTTTTTGGGTTTCCTGACCTGAGTCTTTGCTTTGAAACCAAAAAACCCTTTTTTAATAAATTTAGTTGCCAGTTGGCTAGTGTGAGTTTTACAGTTTCCACACAGAACTTCTAGTGAGTACTGCTTGTAAAGATCTGACGGTTGGAGTTTAAACAACAGCAGACAGAGCTTCAACCGAGCTCACGGTGAACATTCCATGCTGGCCATGGAAAGTTTAACTCTTTGTTCTCTGGGGCAGCTGAAAGGCAGGACCTAACTGCAATAGTCAGAATACAGCAAGACTCCGTTAGAAGAAACAACATTGCTAAGGTAATTTTTTCATGTCATCCCGTTATTCAAGTCAGGGGACCCATGCGACTTAAACAACTATAGGACCATCTCAATCTTGCCTGTCCTCTCCAAAGTCCTCGAAAAGCTAGTTTACTCCCAAATAAAACTCCATATCCAATCATCTTCAATCCTCAACCCTGCACAACCCAGCTTCCGGCCCAACCATAGCACAATCACTGCTCTAGCCAAAGTTACCAATGATTGGGTCACAGCCATGGACTCCAAGAAAGTTACTGGTGCAGTGTTCTTAGATCTCAGCAAAGCATTCGACACTGTCGACCACAATCTGTTGGTCTCAAGCCTAATAAAAGTAGGTGCCACCTCCCTTGCTGCCCGGTGGTTTACCAGCTACTTATCTGGAAGGACCCAGAAAGTAAAAACTGGTGGCCTCTTCTCTGCATCCCTCTCAGTGGCCAGGAGAGTCCCACAAGGCTCCATATTAAGTCCCATCCTTTTCTCCCTATACATCAATAACCTTGATGCACATATATCCAAGCCCCCTCTGCATTTCTTCACAGATGATACAGTACTGTACAAATCAGGCCCTACACTGACTGAAGTGAGGGGTGTACTCCAAGCCAACTTTGCATGACTAGAAATCAACCTAATCAATGCCAAACTCCTCCTCAATACCAAGAAAACCAAGGCCATGATCTTTTCCCCAAATACCATCACCACTTCCCTTACAACCACACACAAAGATTTCATCACCACCTCCTTAGGTGAACTCCATTGAAATCACCTCCAAATTCAAATCTCTTAGTATGTGGCTTGACAACAAGCTTTCCTTTCACGACCACCTTGATGATCTGGCAAGGAGGCTAAAAATTAGGCTAGGTTTCTTCTTCCGTAACAAGTGCTCCTTTCCAATGGATACCAGAATTAGGCTGGTCCATGCCACTTTCCTGCCGCTTCTTGACTATGGAGATCTAATCTATTCCACCGCAGTGGCCTCAGGACTTAGCAAGTTAAACGTCCTCTACCACCGTGCTATACGATTCATGACAAACCTACCCTACCGAACCCACCACTGCAATTTGTATGTAGCCGCTGGCTAGACATCACTTTCAATTAGACGCACACTTCTTGCTGGTATCTGGACTCTTAAGCTACTCCTGAACAAGTTCCCGAACTATCTCACAACCCTTTTCAGTATTTCCCACAGTGCCTACTCTCTTAGGAAAAATGACGTCCTCCTCTTTAACGTACCAAAAACTCGTGCCTCACTTGGCAAGTGGGTCATATCGAGAGTACTCCCAACTATCCGGAACCAGCTCCAAGGTGTACTGAAGCTTCCCCGCACAGTCCCTGTCAGTCTATTTAAAAGGTAGGCCACAGCCAAATTACAAGATACATGCAGCTGCTTCTAATCTTAGCTGACTGCTCTAGCCCTTGCCCACTGTTTCCTCTTATTCATCTGGAAACTTGCTGCCTTGTTTACTCCAAACCATGCACTTTGTACCTTTTCAGCACTTGCATATTTCTATGTCATTGTCATTTTATGCAACATGTTAATGCTTTTCCATATTTCTGTACTTGAATTTGTACTGTTTCTCAATTAAGCACTCTGTAACTGTTTGTCTGTGCCAAAGGACCTCCTTGTGAATGAGCTTGCTTAACAGAGTTTTCCTACAATAAACTTGAAACTTGAAACAACTACTGCACTGCACCATACCCCACATTCCCTATTCCTGCTCTCCTTGTGCTTGCTGACCTCATGTCCCAGAACCCAGAAAGGCTAAGCTGTACATAGTACAAGTTACTAAAGTACAATTGTTATTTTGTTTTCTAGTCCCTACCTAGCTATCAGTGTAACAGCAAGCCCCTAAACCCACAATCATAAAATTTCCCAGAACCCGTCTAACAGCAAGCCCTGAAACCAATAACAATACCTCCCGAGACAGTTTAGCAGCATGCTCCAAAACACACAATCACAATACCACCCTGAAATAGTTCAGTAGTATGCCCCAACACACAATCACAATATTACCTAGAAATAGTTAAGTAGCAAGCCCCTAAACCCACAATCACAAAACCACCCTGAAGCAGTTTAGCAGCAAACCCCCAAACCAACAATACTACCCTGAAACAGTTTAGAAGCATGCCCCCAAACACACAGTATTTTCCAAAACCAGTTTAGCAGCAAGCCCCAAATCTCAGAAATCACCCAGAATTCATTTTGCATAAAGCCCCATAACCCACATTTACAATTCCACTCAGGAACTGTTCATCAGCAAGCTCCCAAACCTCCAACCACAGTGTATCTCTGAAGAAGCCAGGTGTACTTGGGATCTAATGAGCAGGGGTCCTGGCTCCTTGGCAGATTCCTGGCAGACTCCAGTCATTGCTGTCCTTTGCGTGAGGGCCACAAGTGGGAGGGCTGCTTGGCAGAAGATGAAAATTATGTACCTACCGTAATTCTTGATCTTCTTGGACGAGTCTCCACCACTCATTCACACTACTGGGATCTGCACCAGAGGCACTAGGACCCATCAGGAGCAAACTTTTTGCTGGAGGGTCGGCACCAGAGATGGCGCCGCGAGGAACGGCGCCGCGAGCCCTAGCTCGTGCGGTAACGACTATCTCGGCGCCGACTCCTCCAACCGCCCCAGTACCTTTTTACCAAGGAGGTGCAGCTGAATCTAACCTAGAAGGGTAGCTTCATCCAAAAACCGGACATAAGATAGTCCGGGTGACCCGTAAGAAGGGTCAATAAAGAAGTCTTCACGGCCTAAAGATTTGAGGGAGTGAAGATCAACAAGAAAGGTGAGCTCAGGGGATGGAGGGTGGGCGTGTGAATGAGTGGTGGAGACTCGTCCAAGAAGATCAAGAATTACGGTAGGTACGTAATTTTCATATCTTCCTGGACATAAGTCTCCACCGCTCATTCACACTATTGGGAGAGTACCAAGCTAATAATCCCCCAAGAGGGCGGCAGCAGAGACTTACAGCTCACATTTTTAGGACAGAAGTCCATTGAGGATGGCTCTGCCAAAGGAAGAATGTCGTCTGGCATG
The DNA here is from genome assembly GCA_016271365.2 of Neoceratodus forsteri. Lineage (NCBI taxonomy): Eukaryota > Metazoa > Chordata > Ceratodontiformes > Ceratodontidae > Neoceratodus > Neoceratodus forsteri. The sequence goes on along the minus strand of CM028131.1, from coordinate 659,274,062 downwards.
GACATCTAGTGCATAATGTTTAACGAAAGTATGCACTGAGCTCCAGGTGGCGCATTGCAGATGTCTGCAATGGGCATGTGTCAGATTTCTGCTAGGGATGCCGTGACCGCTCTGGTAGAGTGAGCGTAAACTCTACCCTCCAACTTAACCTGCGCCATGGAATAGCAGTGATGAAGGCACGCCACTAGCCATGATGAGATACATCTGATAGCGACAGGTTGACCCAGCCGGGTCTCATTGAAGGAAACGGAACAGTTGCTGAGCTTTGCGAAAATCCTTGGTTCTATCTACATAGAAATGCAAGGGCCTCTTAACATCCAAAGAATGAAGAGAACGCTCCTTCATTTTGGAAGTCCGCAAAATAAGAGGGAGGACCAAAGGTTGGTTTAGATGAAATTCTGACACAACCTTAGGAAGAAATTTAGGATGAGTATTAAGAACTACTTTGTCCTTATGGAACACAGTATACAGAGGGTCTGTGACCAGGACATGTATCTCAGAGACCCTGCGGGCTGAGGTAATGGCCACTAGGAAGGCAGTCTTCCAAGTGAGAAATTTTAGCTCACAGGTAGCCAGAGGTTCGAAAGGTTTCCGAGTGAGCATGTCTAGCACAAGATTAATGTCCCAGGCTGCGACTGGATGTCTTGTAGGAGGTCTGGTATGCAGAATCCCCTTAAGAAACCTCTTAACCATAGGTAACTGAGCTAGAGTTAAGGAAATAACGGGCTCATGATACGCTGAAATGGCACTAAGATGAACTTTGACTGTAGAGTACTGCAGACCCGAATTCGAGAGGTCCAAAAGGTACTCCAAAACCTCATCTGGTGGACAGGAAAAGGGATTCAAAGAGGACTTTGCACACCAGAGCGAAAAACGCTTTCACTTGGCTGTGTAAGTTTTCCGAGTGGCTGGCTTTCGTGCAGCCAGAAGAACGTCAAACTTTTCGAGAGACATTGAACTGGTTTACTTCGACCTCTTCAAGAGCCAAGCGTGAAGGTGAAGTGATCTCAGGTTGGGATGGACCACCGGTCCCTGAGTCAAAAGGTTCGTCTGCAGGGGAAGTGGTCTCGGAGGAACTGCCAACATATTGTTGAGCAATGGAAACCACAGCTGACGAGGCCAAAAGGTAGCAATGAGAATCATTTTGTCTCCTTGGGATTCGAACTTGAGGAGTACCCTCTGAATTAGAGGAAGAGGCGGAAAGGTGTAAAGAAAGCATTTTGTCCACCGCAGCCTGAACGCATCCTGACAGAAAATGCCAGGCCCTTTATTTCTGAAGCAGAAGAGAGGCAGTTTTGCATTGAGTGGGGATGCAAAAAGGTCCAGGTCTGGAGTTCCCCACTCTTCGAATAGTGACTGAACTATGGTTGAGTCGAGAGACCACTCGTGAGGGTCTGTCTCTGTTCTGCTGAGACGGTCTGCCAGTTCGTTCTGAACACCTGGCAGATACACTGCTTGAATTAGAGCCTCGTGCTCCAAGCACCATTCCCATACCCTCATTGCTTCTCTGCATAAGGGGTAAGAGTGAGCCCCGCCCTGCTTGTTTATGTAGTACATCACTGCTTTGTTGTCCATTTGAAGGAGAATGTTCTTGTGACACAGAATGTCCTTCAAAGCTCGGACCGCATAAAGGATGGCTCTCATTTCTAGGATGTTTATGTGGAGCTGGGACTCGACTTGAGTCCACGCACCTTGAGTGTGGAGAGCCTGACAGTGAGTTCCCCACCCCATTAGGGATGCGTCTGTGGTAATGAAGATCTGATAGCCCAGAGGAGCAAAGGGATACCCCTCCAGGAGACTGCTCTCTTGAGACCACCAGGTGAGTGACCTCCTTAAAGGTTCTGTCACCTTGATGAGATAGGACTGCGGGTGAGTGGTTGGGGACCACTGAGTACTGAGCATCCACTAGGTGGTTCTCATGTGCAGACGTGCTGGGGTACAGTGAACACTGAGGATGCCATGAGGCCTAGCATCCGTTGCATCGAGAGAGCTGTGACTGAGCTGTTTTCCTTGATGTGACGGGCCATCTGAAGGATATCATTCCTCCTGTCTTCTGGAAGAAAAGCCTTTGTACAGGAGGTGTCCAGAAGAGTCCCTATAAAAAGGAGCCTCTGGGAGGGCTGCAGTTGCGATTTCTTGAGGTTGAGCAGCACTCCCATGGACGTAAGGAAGTGCGAGGCCGTCTCCACGGCGTCCAGAGTCCCTTGCCTGGAAGGACTTGTTAGAAGCCAATCGTCCAGATAAGGAAACACTGAATTCTGACCTTTCTGAGGTGACCAAGAGAACTGCACAACATTTTGTAAAACTTCATGGTACCGAGGATATCCCAAAGGGCAGGACTCTGAACTGATAGTGCTGTCCCAGAGCCACAAACCTCAGGAATTTGTGATGCCTCGGTAAACAGGAATGTGCTGGTAAGTGTCCTGCATATCTAGGAGGCTAACCAGTCATTGACAGGAGCAGAGGTAACAGGTTCCCAGAGAATTATTTTGAATTTCTCCTTGGGGAGAAATTTGTTTATCTTTCTGAGATCTAGAATGGGGCACATTCCACCGGACTTCTTTGGAACCAGAAAGTAATGGGAGTAGAACCCCGTGTTTCGTTGGTGCAGTGGCACCACTTCTACTGCCCTGTTGTTCAGAAGGCCCCGAATCTTGGCGGCGAGAAGGTCTGACTGAAGGGTTGACAGCCTGGGCTGTCGTTTGGGGGGAAGATCCGGAGGGGTCTCCACAAGATTGAGTGAATACCCCTCGTGAATTATCCGAAGGACCCATTTGTCTGAGGTTATGGACTTCCACTGGTTGTAGAAGTGCATCAGACGACCTCCCACCGGAGAGGAAAAGTCCACCTCGGGCAGCTGAGATCAAACTTGGGCCGGCAATTCATAAGGTAGCGCTGGGCACTTTGGACCCTTGCGCTTTCTGTTGCTCCTTCTTTTGAGGTTGAGCAGGTTGGTTCTTATGGAAACTTCCTCTGCCTCTACCTCGAAAGGACTGGCGATTATGAAACTGTCGTTTACTGGCATACCCTCGAGAGGGGGCAGGAGGGGGCCGAGCCAACTTAATGGCTGACCTAGTCTTTTGTGTAGCTTCTAGAGCTCGCTCTACCTGAGGACCAAAAAGATATGCACCGTCAAAGGGCAATGCCATCACCTGCTGCTGCGCGTCATTCGTAAAGCCTGAAGTGCACAGCCAGGAATGACGCCGGGTGCAAATACCAGCAGCCGCTGAACAGGAAGCAGTGTCAAAAGCATCCATGGCTGCTTTAACCTGTTGGTTATTAGATTCAATACCTCTGGTAATGGTTTGAAGAAGCTCTGGCTTTGAATCCGACTCGTAGGGCTTCAACCATCTGTTTAATAGAATGCCACAGGATATACTCATACTGAGAAAAATAGCCTTGGTAACTGGCAATATGCATACTTAGAGTAGAAGCAGCAAAGACTCTCTTACCTAAGGTGTCTATCTTACGTGATTCTTTGTTAATAGGTCGGGCTGTAGTAGCTTGAGGAAGAACGACCTTATCATTCTCTGCCAGGACTACAATAGGATCCGCAAAGGCTTGAGATGCCAAAATAGGACGATCCTTGGGGGCTGAATATTTCCTATCAATGGATTTAGCCACCGAACGGGTGAGAGCAGGATTATTCCATACCATTTGAGACAGCGTCTCGAATGAAGGCTGAATCAGAGGAGTCAAATCGGTAGGGATCTCTGAGGCATGAAGATATTGGAGTCTCAACAATTTCCCAGGATCGATGTCTGTAGTCTGGAGAGAAAGTGTGGAACTCAGATTTTTCAACAGAGACTTAAAGTATAGGTCCTCGACCACCGGCTCTGTAGCAGTAATAGATCCTGCTTTGTCCACTTCATCACCCAACCGAAGGTCTGGGTCAGGCTCAACGTCTTCTCCTGACAGTCCAGGAGGGACTGTATGGACAAGAAAGGAATGAAATTCAGAAGAGGAGGAAGAAGGAAACAAGTGAAAAGAGGAGTCCCCGAGAGCCGCCGGCACCGAGGAGGCGCACAGCACCGAGAACGACGCTGCGAGGCCACGCGGCACTGAAAACAGCGCCGAGAAGCCGCATGGTGCCAAGCGCAGCATCGACGCCGAGGATGGCGCCAAGAGGCCACACAACACCGAGGGCGCCGAAAACACTCCCAGACTCCGAAAAACAGGTTTTGAAGGAAGAAGAGCAGGACATAAGGGCATCGGTGTGGCCCCCTGCGCCGCAGCCATGTGGTGAACACTAAAGCGCGAGTCGACGGCACCGAAGAAGGTGCCGCGCGACCAGGAAGGTCCAACTGCCCTACCTGGTCACCTAGAGAGCCCGAAGGCCCACGAGCGACCAAGCCAGGTAGCCGAACCAACCTCCGAGCCCATTGCTCCATAAGAGCGGCCCACTGATGAAACTGCTCATCTGAAGACCTACCTGCGGGCGGGGTAGGGCTCCGATGTCGAAGCCGTCGGCTACCAGGAGCAGAGGTTGGCGACTCCGAAGGAGGATACCGGCAACTAGCCCCGATAACCGAGTGTCTAGGCGCAGACATATCAGAGGGCGACCTCGAGTGATGCCTTCTCTTTTTAGACCAGTGGGCCGAAGAAGAGCTCGAAGCCGAATGGTGCCGAGAGTGGGACCGTTTATTTTTATGCTTCCGGGGGGACCGCTCATCCCCCCGGGCATTGGACTGACCGTTGTCAGACCCTCCCTCCGGAGAAGGTGGCGGACCGGACCCAGCCCCACTGACTGAACAAGTTTATACGTAAGTCTCCCTACCATCACCTGACTTGCTTCATGGTCGACCATCAAGGTAGGCTGAGACTTCTTTATTATTTATTTTAAAATAAGAATAAATTTAAGCTATACTGCATTGAGATAATACTACAAAATAATAAAACTGAAAACTATGCTGCTAGTTTGAAGTTTGACTCGACAGCGAGCGATGTCATCACTGAAGTGCACTTTCGGCGGAAAAAAGGAACTGAGGCGGTTGGAAGGTCGGACGTCAGATAGTCGTATACGCACGACAGTAGGCTCATGGCCCCTGCTCATGGCGCCTGATCTCTCGCGCCCACCCTCCAGCAAAAAGTTTGCTCCTGATGGGTCCTAGTGTCTCCGGCGCAGATCCCAATAGTGTGAATGAGTGGTGGAGACTTATGTCCAGGAAGATAGACCTTTATGTGAGATGGTAGCTTTCCAACTCTGCCCCTGCTCCACATTTGTCTGCCCAATTGGTGGAGCTCCAAATGAGGCTTGGTTGCTGCAGAAACAGCTCTTGCAACTCAGCCCTCTGGCTGATTCCAAAGTATAGCCTGTGCCTCATGGTGATTCATGTAGGGGAGGGAGGGTACTTTAAAATGCCTCTGCCCCTGATGTCCTGCTCCTCTGGTGATGTAGATCATCTCATCTTGATGGCAAATTAATCTGCACCCCTAGAAGAGATTCAGGTACCTGACTTCACCATGGGGGACTGTGGGTCAGTTGGAGAAAATGGGAGAGACGAACTAGTGACACCCAGAGGTGAGAGTAAGAAGAAGGCAGCTAGAAGAGTCTTAATGGTCAGGATTCTATGATCAGGGGAGTAGAAAGGGTGGGGGTAGAGGAGTGGGGGAATGGCCAGGTGCTTTCCTAGGGCATCAACCATGCAGGATATAGGCAGAATAGGGATGATAATGGGGGGAGAGCTTGGGATGCTGGTACACTTGGGTACAAATGGGAGTGGGGGGGAAGGAAAGATGGAGTAAGAAGGGAAAAGACACAGGAAATAAATAGGTGGTTAAAGGTGCCGATCTGTCACAAACCCTCTCCTGGGGGTCAGGCCCACTGAGCTCACAGTGCCAACTCTTAAGTGCAATCTGTGATATGGGGGGGGGGGAGACAGGGATACCGTCCTCATCCTTTAGAATGTTCGGCAAGGTCACGTCTTCCACAAGGATCCTGGGCATCCCTGTAGCTTTGGATAAGGGTACAATACCAGTTTCGAGTCTTGTGGCCAAATATGGACCCTTCCTTGGCTATTACACAAGGGAGGAAGACCCAGAAGTTACACTCTTTTCGGGGTAGTAGCATAACACCTGATTTGGCCTTCTCCCTACAGGACATGCAACAGCCTGGTTCAAAATCCCTGCAGACCCATCCCTGAGACTCTGGTATTCTCCCTATCCTTACGGATCCCTTACAGACCCTTTTACTTGATTTGGTTCTTATGGTGACCTAACAATTAACAGTTGTCACAGATTATTAACACTGTTTTCACAATTCACACACAAATATATATCTAAACCTCATGCAGGCAAAATTTCTTTAGAAAAAGCAAACATTTTTTACTAAAATACTTAAATAAATACAGTTACAACTAAAAAGAGAACCTGTACTAATTTAGGTTACAGTATGCAGAAACAAATGAGAAAACTATATACAGAAAAAAATGCACTAAAACCTGTTAGCGAAGTCTCTACTTTAGGTATGAAGATTTCAAAGTTCGAAGAATTGCTGATTTGCAAAAATATTTCAGTCTTTCTGCAACAGCCTTTGATTCTTAGGCAGTCTCTATGCTGGCAGCTGTTACATAGAAACATAGAAACATAGAAGTTGACGGCAGATAAGGACCGCAAGGCCCATCCAGTCTGCCCATTTCTTTTTCTACCTTATAAATGTGCTATTGGCCTTTGCTCTGTCAGTGACCTATCTATTCATAGTCATTTGTATTGCTCCCTTATGCCTATCCCATGCCTGTTTGAAGCCCTGCACTGTATTCATAGCCACCACTTCTTGTGGTAAGCCATTCCATGCATCTACCACTCTTTCTGTGAAAAGAATTTCCTCACATTCCCCTTAATCGGCCTCCTCTAATCTCATGCTGTGTCCTCTTGTCCTGCTATTTTTCTTATATTTAAACATATTAGACTCTTTCACCTTGTTTATGCCCTTAAGGTGTTTGAATGCCTCGATCATATCACCTCTCTCCTCCTTTGCTCAAGGGTATACATATTGAGCTCCAGTTAATCTGTCCTCATATGTCTCTGAGTGCAGTCCCTGCCATTTTTGGTTGCCCTTCTCTGGACTGCCTCAATTTGGTTAATGTCCTTGTGAAGGTGTGGCCTCAATACTGCAGTACTCCAGATGGGGCCTAACCAATGTCTTGTACAGAGGGATTATTACCTCCCTCTTACGACTTGTGATACCCCTACTAATACACCCTAACACCCCTAGCCTTACCTACTGCTTTAGAGGTCTGCTTGATGATTTTAGGTCATCAGTGATGATGATGCCCAAGTCTCTTTCTTCCTTTGTGACTGCTAGCAACCCTCCCAGCCTATAAGTGGCTTCAGGGTTTCTCTTCCCTATGTGCATGATTTTGCACTTCTTTGCATTAAATCCCATTTGCCACTCTTCTGACCATTCTGCTAGTTTATCCAGATCTCTTCTCATTCTGCCCACCCCATCTGGATCATCTACTCTGTTGCAGATCTTGGTGTCATCTGCAAACAGACAAGCCTTACCCTCTAGTCCATCCTTGAGGTCACTAATGAAGATGTTGAATAGGACTGGCCCCAGGACTGATCCCTGAGGTACCCCACTTGTGACTTGCATCTCTTCTGACTGTATACCATTTACCACCACTCTCTGTTTTCTGCCAGTCAACCAGTTTGCTACCCAGTTGACCAACTTCTGACCCACCCGAGCCTACCTAAGCTTATTTATCAATCTTCTATGTGGAACAGTGTCAAAAGCTTTGCTGAAGTCAAGGTAGGCGACATCAACTGCTCCCCTTGGTCCACCACTCTGGTTACCCAGTCAAAGAAATCTATGAGATTAGTTTGACAGGACCTTCCTTTGTAAACCCATGCTGTCTTGGATCCTGTGCCCCTATGGATTCCAGGTGTTGCACTATCCTTTCCTTAAGGAGTGCCTCCATAATCTTGCCCACTACTGAGGTAAGACTGACCGGTCTGTAGTTCCGCCTCCTCCCTGCTACCACTCTTGTGGAGCGGGATCACATGAGCCCTTCTCCAGTCTTCTGGGACCTCTCCTGTGCTCAGAGACTCACTAAACAATTCTGCTAATGGCTCTGCTAGTTCCTCCTTAGCTCCTTAAGTACCCTGGGATGTATGCCATCAGGTCCCATTGCCTTATCCACCCTGACCTTAGCAAGCTCTTGTAGGACCCTTTCTTTTGTGAAGGGAGTAGTGCTCACCTCCCTCCCCCCTGTGTCCATGATGCTGAGCTGTGGGCCCTGCCCTACCTTCTTTTCAGTGATTACTGAGTAAAAGTATCTATTTAGGATAGATGCCTTTACAGGGTCCTCCTCCTCACATGCTCCCTTTTCTCCATTAAGCTTAGCAATACCCCCTCTGGACTTTCTCCTTTCACTAATGTATCTATAGAAAGTCTTGTCACCTTCTTTTACTGTTCGTGCTAGTGTTTCCTCAGTTTGGGACTTTGCCTGCCTTACTGCCTCACCTGCTTCCCTTAGGGCAGTTTGGTATGCCTCCTATCTTCATCCCGCTGTGTTCCTTATATTTCCTGAAGGCCAGCCTTTGGCTCTGACCTTTTCTGCTACTGTATTTGAGAACCAAAGTGGTTTCCTTCTTCTTTTGCACTTCCTTTTCTGTCTAACACAATGGGATGTTGCTTCAAGTATTGCATCCTTAATGCTTGCCCACTTTGCCTGTACCCCCTCACCTGTGTTTCTTTTTGCCAGGGCTAGCTTAACTCTGTTGGCCATCTTATCAAAGTCAGCTCCTCTGAAGTCCCATATTTTTGCCTTGGAATGGGATGATTTAGATGTAGTAGCCAAATTGAACCATACCATGTGATGGTCACTGGCCCCCAGGTGACCTTCTACCTGGAGATCTGTGATCCCTTCTTTGTTAGTCAGTACTAGATCAAGGATAGCCCTGTCTCTTGTGGGTTGCTGTATCAGTTGTTTGAGGCCCTCCTGCAGGAATCCACTATGAGTCTAGTTCTGGCAGATGTTCCTGCTGGTATTGACCAATCTGTATCTGGCATGTTGAAGTCTCCCATTATCAGAACCTCCCCTTTAGCTGTCATGTTTTGTATATCTTCTAACAGTAGTGTGTCTATGTCCTCCCCTGGTCTGGGGGCCTGTAGACAACCCCAGTTCTTATGGCTGTCCCATTTCCTGTTTCCAGGGTGACCCACAGTTCTTCTGGCTCCTTATGTGTATTCTGAATTTCTGTAGCTTTGATATTTTCATTAACATACAGGGCCCTCCTCCCCCCTTTTGCACCTCGGTCTCTTCTGAACAATACATAGCAGGTACTGAAGTCTCCCAAGTGTGGTTACTGGTAAACCACGCCTCACTAATTGCTACTATGTCCAGTTTAGCCTCTGACATTATTGCCTGCAGGTCTGGGATCTATTTCCCAGGCTGTGAGCATTTGTGTACATGATTTTCCATTGGCCAGATTTTGGTGTGTTAGTTGTTGGGTGAAGTTTGGCATTACCCCTGTGCATCGTATGGGGAGACAAACCTTTTTTCTTACCTGGTGATGCAAATGAACGGCAAACACACTGAATTCCTGTTTGACCTGTTATCTTGTGGTCAGGAGAGTCCAAGCAAAATATGTGTGTCCAAATGCCTTGAGTTGGGGCTATTTATACATCTGTAATCTTGGAATAGTGTCATCAATTTCCAGTTCAGAGTAACGACTCCATTTTGCCAGGAGAGGGCACAGTTGTGCTGTTTCCAAAGTTTCCAAGAATATTAAAAATCAGATTCTGAGACATATAATTAGTACGGATATGACATTTCAGAGTTAGGCCCTTTGAAGCCCCTGTAGACCACTGGCACCTGTAAGTTAAAATTCACACAGGTTCTCTAGGAAGCATGTTCTTCTCCTGTTATCTCATAAAATGTAGCATATTATAACAGCTTTCTTAGATCAAAGCATTCCACTCCTGAGTGCATGGTTTTATGACATACAAATGGATTTTAGCATATCTCTGTTAAAAAAAAAACTTTGAATGCAATTTCAGTTCCTGGCAAACAGCTGCCTTCAGGTCAAAAGAAGGTGAAGCCTTTTTGGTTTTTAAATCTAGTCTTTTCCCTATGTGCCTTTGTGCTGACACTGGCATCTACATATAATTACATAAAAACATATATACAACAGAATTATATCTACAAATAAGGGCTAGCAGCCGGGCAGCTCACCACAAAAGGGATGGTGTCATGAGAAAGGGTACCACTTTGTGGGGGACTGGGGGGAATGTCTGGGACAGGAGACTCTTCAAAGATGATGGCTCACCAGACAAGAGATGGGACCAGCACACTGGGGAAGAAGTTTGATGCTATATCACAGAGTTAAACTGACTGCGGGGGACATGAAGGGTTGGGAAACCACAGCAAAGGGAGGGAGGGGAACATAGCTAGTGCTCCTCCTATACTGGGGACTGGTAGCAATAAAGTGGGTAAAAACAAGGTCGAGGTTCAAAAAGGAGTAGTGGAAGAGGCAACTGGGTAAGGCTCTCAGGGTCAAGCAAAAGGAAAAATACAAAGGTAAGGAGAATGGAAAAGAATGCAGGTATAGGATCACAAAACAGCAAAACAGGATCCAAAGCTAGTTTGAAGGAGTCTGTTGTAATGCCAGGAGTCTGGTGAATAAAATCAGTGAGCTCCAGGCACTGGTGGTAGACACTGAGGCAGACCTTGTAGCCATCAAAAAAACACTTGGTCCACAGAGAAAAATGACAGGGACTTGACAGTCCTAGGTTATTTATTTGTACATCAGAATACCTTTAAGCTATGTACTCATTTGCAAAAGTTCCACGTCAAATATTGTAACAAACAGATTTGTTATACACTCAGCAAAAATTAGCATTTGTCAAAACATTCATTACCTTGATTACAGGCAACTCAGGTAAGCATCTGTCAGAGCAGTATTAACACAAATGCACAATGCATGGTTTTAACAAATCAGCAGATTACAAAAGATACCATTAGGTTAGGTAGGAGGAGGGGAACGGTGGGAGACAGGGTAGAAGGGGGGGCTAAGGAGGTGGGAGGGGGATGGGTAGAACAGGATGGGTCAGGCACAAGTTAGCGGTTAGGAAAGGCATCAGCATGTGGATTCTCGGGCGAGTTCCTTCTTGAGGGCTCCCTTGATCAAAGACATTTTAGGTAGCTTAGAGATGGAAGTAGGAAGGTTGTTTAGCCAGTGTGCAGCTCGACAGGCAAAAGCTTGTTGTCCCTGGTTGGTTCTAGGTGTGGGAACTGTCAGCACATGTCTTACCATGCTTCTGGTGGTATACTGTTTGTGGACTGGGTGGAAGAGTAATACCATGGCGAGGGGAGCAAGGCCACCAAGTGCTTTTTTGGCCAGTAGGATACTCTGATATTTTATGCATTCTTGCAGGGGAAGCCACACAGTGAGGGAATATAGGGTGTAACAATGTGTGAGTCTGTCAGACCCCATGACGAACTGGCAGGCCTTATTGAGCAGTACCTTCATCGTATTCATGACAGTATTGGAGGCAGCCCCATATACCGCAAGACTGTAATCGATGAGTGAGAAGGCAGAGCTTGTTACGGCTAGGCTCCTGGCCTCATGGGTTAGGTTCAACTGCTGCCTGAAAAGGGCCCCAAGCTCTCTGTTGGCCAAGCCAACAGTGTTGTCCACATGCTGTGTGAAGGTGAGAGACTCATCCAGTGTGAACCCCAGATACATGAATGTGGACACCTGTTCAAGTGGGAGCCCCTGAGCATTCACGATGCACAGAGGGGAACTTTGCTCCTAAGATGGGTACCTGAAAAGAGCATCATTTTAGTTTTTTTTTGTAACTGAGGACAAGCTTATTCTGTTTGAACCATCATTCAAGGAACCCAAAGCTGCTTTGGAGTTCCATAGTAATAACATTCTGTTGTGAGCTGCTCTTGAAGATGACCACATCATCAGCATTGAGCATCATCTGTGTTTGCGGGCAAGCACCAGGAAGGTTACACAATGTTTAGACAGGATAATGGGAAAAGACAATGGGGAGGCATCGCTCTATATGTCAGGGAGGGCATAGAGGCTGTTGAGGATGGACACATCAAGCAAAGCAAAGTGACTAAGGAGGCCTCCCCCACCCAAAGAGCACCACTGCCACAGAGGCTGCCAAGTATGAAGAGCAGGTGGACCACAGTGGGTTCTGGGAGGGTACGGGTGGTGGAACAGAGGTGAAGCCCCCTAGTTGTACCTCTACACAAACCATATGCCAGTCTGGCAGAGCAAGGTTCCTCTATGATGGCACCCTCAGTGGAGACCAAGAAGAATGCTGAGGACACCCACAAGGGAGACCCACAGAAGGGTGGCAAGGACACCACAGGGGAAGGAAACAGCTTTGATAGGGGACTCAATTGTTACAGGGGTATACCTGGGGAAGGGAGAGGAGAGGGAAGTAAGGTGCCTGCCTGGTGCCATGGCTTGGAGGGACAAGAAGCGAATCCTCAGGATTGCAGAAGCAGCATCACAGGAGAGGGAACTAGATATCAATGACCACCTTGGGACAAATGACCTAGCTAGGCATGGGATCAGTGTAGTGCAGGATGAAATTGTGGAGTTGGGGAGGGGTCTCAGAGAGGTAGCAAGCACAGTTACCTTCTCAGAGGTGCTACCAGTCCATGGCAGGAGTGAGGCTAGGGTACTACACACCATGCAGTTTAATGAAAGGTTGCAAAACTGGTGCAGAGCACAGGCTTTGGCTTCATTGGGGACTGGGGTACACCTGGAGAGATGAAGGTTTATACTGGCACGCTGGTCTGCATCTGTCCATGGAAGGGAACCAAGATCCTATGACAGGTTTAAATGCTTCCTTGGCAAGCTTTTAAACTAGCTATGGGGGGAGGTGCTAATAAGAGGCAGGAAATGTTAAGCCTCCCCCCCACAAAACATGACGGGTAGTAAGGTAAACACTGAAGTACAGTGCTCAACAGAGGGAAGGACAGGGGCAAATGGAAAAATAGACAAGGGCAAAAAAAGCAGGCATGGGGGAAAAAAGGATAAAGCCAACATTAAATGGAGTGCAATGAGTACAAATGCCCGTAGTCTGGGAAACAAGCTTCCTGAGCTAGTAGCCTTGATGGAAGATGAACACTTGGATATTGTGGCAGTCACAGAAAACATGATACACGGGGAACCATGACTGGGATGTCAACATACCAGGGTACACAGTCTACAGAAGGGACAGGGAAGGGAAAAGAGGAGGTGGAGTAGCTCTACACATAAGGGAAGGGATCAAAGCTACAGAACTAAAAAGTAAAGCGGGAGGACAAGAGGCACTCTGGGTCACCTTGGAGACAGGGAATGGCATCACAATCCACACAAGGGTTGTATACAGACCCCCATCTCAAGGGGAGGAAATGGACAAGAAAATGATAGAGGACATTCTCAAAATGGCTGAAAAAGGGGAGATACTGTTAATGGGGGACCTGAATATGCCAGATGTTAACTGGATGACATGTACTACAGCCACATCCAAGTGCAGGGTCGTTTCCTGTCCTTGGTGGGGCAGGACTTAGACAGTTAGTGTTGGAACCCACTCGGGAGGAAGCAATACTAGACCTGGTACTCTCAAATGCAGAGAGGATCACACATTTAGAAGTCAGTAGACATCTGGGAACAAGCGACCACTGCACAGTGTGCTTCACAATAAGCACAACCGTGGAGACAAGCCATACAAAAACAAGCATACTGGACTTTAGAAGGGCTGACTTTGGCAAAATGGGTGAATACCTGAGGAATACACTAGCAAATGGGCAACAAAGGAGGGGTGGAAGAACAATGGAGAAAAATCAAAACTGACATCATACAGGCAACAAGCCTTTGTGTGAAACAGATAAAGAAAACAAAGCAGAGTAAAAAAAACACTATGGTTCTCAAAAGAGGTGGCAGGGAAGGTTAAGGAGAAAAAGGCCTCATTCAAAAAGTGTAAGGCAACACAGAAGGAGCACGACAGGGAACTGTATCAATTTAAGTGGAAAGAAGTGGGGAAGGCAGTCAGAATAGCAAAAGCCCAAACTGAGGAAAAAATAGCCAAGTCAGTTAAGAAGGGGGACAAAACCTTTTATAGGTACATTGGGGAGCATAGAAAGGTTAAGGGAGGAATAGTGAAGATTAATAAGGAGAGGGGAGGTGGGTAGAGGGAGACAGTGAAAAGGCAGAGATACTGAATGAATACTTTTGCTCAGTATTCACAAAAGAAGATGAGGAGGAGTTACCTAAACCAGACAATAGAAGCACTCTGGGTAGGGGGGTTGACACCAGTCCATTTACAGAAGAAAGAGTCCTGAAAGAACTCCTAAAACTCAAGGTGGACAAAGCAATGGGGCCTGATGGGATTCACCCCAGAATCCTAAAAGAATTAAGGGAGGACCTAGTGACACCACTGACCACACTTTTTAACAAATCATGGGAGAATGGGGTGGTACCTGAGGACTGGAGGAGGGCAGATGTGATTCCCCTTCACAAAAGTGGGAGCAAGGCAGAAGCAGGAAACTACAGACCTGTAAGTTTGACCTTAGTGGTAGGGAAAATGATGGAATCACTTCTGAAAGAAAGAATTGTTGAGTACCTAGAGGCCAGCGGGGCACAGGACCCAAAGCAGATGGATTTACAGCAGGAAGGTCATGTCAGACGAATCTAATAGATTTCTTTGACTGGGTGACCAAAGTAATAGACCAGGAAGGGGCTGTGGATATGGCCTACCTAGACTTTAGCAAGGCATTTGACACAGTCCAGCACAAAAGATTAATAATCAAGTTAGCCAGCTTGGGAGTGGGTCCCAGGGTGGTAGCCTGGGTTGCAAACTGGCTGCACAACAAGACACAGAAGGTAATAGTGAGTGGCACACATTCCGAAGAAAGGGGGGTCACTAGTGGAGTACCTCAGGGCTCAGTACTGGGTCCAGTCCTCTTTAACATCTTTATAGGTGACATTGCAGAGGGTCTGAGGGAAAGGTATGCCTCTTTGCAGATGATACAAAGATCTGTAACAGAGTTGATACACAAGGGGGGGTAGAAAGGATGAGAAGGGACTTGGCAAGGTTGGAGGAATGGTCAGACATATGGCAACGTAGATTCAACACAAAGAAGTGCAAAGTAATGCACCTGGGAAACAAAAACCCAGAAAAAGAGTACACAATAGCAGGGGAGGTACTAACAACAACAAAAATGGAACGGGACTTGGAGGTAGTCATATCGGATGATCTAAAGGTGGGTAAGCAATGTGAGAAGTCAGTGAGACAGCCAGGGGATACTGGGATGCATAGGAAGGGCATCACAAGTAGAAAAGGAAGTGGTTATCCTCTGTACAGACAGTTGGTGAGACCCCATCTGGAGTACTGTGTGCAGTTTGGAGACCTCATCTACACAAGGACATAGACAGGATGGAAGCAGTCCAGAGGAGGGTAACTAAAATGGTGCAAGGTCTGCATCAGGAATCATATGAAGAGAGACAGAGAGTTTAATATGTATACCCTTGATGAAAGGAGGGACAGGAGGGACAAGATAGAAATGTTCAAGTACCTCAAGGGAATCAACAAAGTCCAGGAGGGTAGCATCTTTCAGAAAAAGAGATGTGTAAGAACAAGGGGACACAATTTAAAGATAGAGGGGGGATGGCTCAGGGGTAATGTGAGGAAATCTTTTTTCACGGAGAGAGAGTGGTGGATGCGGAACTGCCTTTCTGGGGAGGTTGTTGGGAGTAAAACAGTGGGGGAATTTAAACATGCATGGGACAGACACAAGGCAATTGTAGTGGGGGGGTGACAGGAAGTAGGCTGTTGGTTAACTAGAATCTGCAGCTTATCCAGTAGGTAGGGAAATGGGCAGACTGGGTGGGCCAAGTGGTCCTTATCTGCCGTCAAAGTCTATGTTTCTATGTAAACAGAGTCTCTGAGGGCTTGAAGAGGGAGGAGGTGGTGGGATCTGGAAGCTTAGGGGTTGTAATTTATTTGTAATACTCTGTTATACACCCTCTGTATTTGCCTGGTCTGTGTTGTGAATCATGTGCCTCATTGTTTGTGACTTATTTTACTTGTAAAAGTATTCTCTGATGTGTTCCCCCCACCTGCTATCTGTACTCCCTCCCCCCACACACACACAGTCAGAACTGGAAATGAGGTTTGTGTTTTTTGGTTTTTTTTATAACCTTTGTTTGTCCGCTTGGATTAATTACATTTCAATCAAGTAATCTAGCACTCAAGCAGTCACTCAATCAGTCAAAAACTGTGGAAACATGATTTTATTCAAGCAAAGTTTAATTTTGATTTAGCATCCCAGATTATTATGAATTTCTGATTCAAAGTCAGCGTTCACAGTGTGAGACAGCACCTTCTATAAGCACATTACATTTTCTATATAAAATAGAGCAATTATGGGGGTAAAATGAGAGATATCCCACATAAAGTGACAGTGGCACTGTGTGCTTACTGTGACCTGCCACAAATTGGTAAAGATGTGCTTCCTACTGTACCTGGGAAAGGAGAACGTAACGACACTCCTTTCCAGCAACTCCTGTAGCCAGTGATATGTAGCACATGGGCTTTTTGGAGTAGATCTCCGCCTGTGCCCCTTATGGTTAAGGACTGAAGCTACAAAACTCACAAAAAGTTGGGAGGGGACAGCGGGAGATTGTGGGTATATAATCATTGAAGACAAGTGGTATATGACAATTATCTTGAACTTTAATGAGTATTCAATTGCAGAAAAGCGGAAACAAGTTTTAATGCAACAAACTGTGTTTCAATTTACATAATAACATTGCCGAGAAAAAACAGCAATTAAATATAGCTCCATCACCTGAAAGTAATAATTTTTTTCCAAGTCTAGTTTTGCACCTTGGCTGACTATACCAGGGGGTTTACCCTATTAGACCTTACATCAGGTCTCCCCAGCCCCATCATCCCACCTACCCCAAGGACGCACCTGACACCATGGGAGACTGTGACTTGCTTCTCACAGGGCACCCCCCCCCCCCAGGATGAGAGGCTGTTCTGAGGAGGAGGGGACAAAGATGCTAATTTGTGACATCCTGCCCTGGCTGTGAGAGACCCAGGTCTTCATACTGCTGCAGCCAGAAGGGTTTTCCCATTAGGTACTTCAATCCCCTAGCCTGGTATCCACTGGAGGGCCATCAGTTCAGTGATGCATGCACAGCATGTGCACTGTGACAGCTGGGCTAAAGACACACTCTCTCGCAGCTGCTGGCTTCCTCCTCCATGCCCTGCCACCTGTGGTCACCCAGGTGGCGGTAACTGCAGTGAAGTGTAGCCACCCCCCCAGAGGAGGACAACATCTTCTGGGATGCCCTGTTCTCTTCCCCCAGCCAGCCTGATGACTAGGCCTCGCTTCTGAACTGTGGTCGCTGGCATCATGAGTGATAGCACTATCATTGTGCCAATGGATACTGACAGCAGAATACTGTTCTGTAGTGTAGTAAATGACACTACTATTTTTACGGTAACTTCAGAAACAACAACAAAGACAGTAAATTGTACATAGCAGGGTATTAATAAGCTGTAAAAATTGATTAGCAGTTTGACACGTGAAAGTGCCAATCAGGAGTGAATATGCATAGTACTTGGCACTGACTGATTAGCAAAATGTTAACAAATATAGATTTTTTTTCCATTTAGTCAGCTGTGTCATGGTCTCACTAAAAGATGGTTAGCAGTCTACTGCTACGCATTTCTGAAAATGGTTAGCATTAACCCCCCGATTTGCATAGCGTTTTGATATGCTATACCAGCTATTTAATACCCTGCATAGAATTACAAACAGGATGGTTGGGACAGCATTTAAAAAATAATCCTGTCAGAGCAAATTAATGAAATATACTGAATAATGCATGAGCAACCATCACAACAAGGTAAGGGGTTTCTGATGACATCACTGGGACCTCAGGAGAGAAGCTAGAGAGGGCCCTGATGTCATCAGAACCCCAAGATGGAAACACAGCTGTGTTGTGCATAGCTGCCCATGTTAATTTGTATAGCATATGGTTTGAAACATACAATAGAAAAAGCCTTTTTCTTTTTGCTTAAAGAAATCTTTTTAAACTACGTGTTTATCTTTATACCTCAAGCCTGTGGCAAGGTCTTCCTTCCACCACCTACCAATGCCTGCTTCCCATCCCCTGAGGCCATGCCAGTTGGACACCCAGGACTCCTCAGCCCACCTGCAACACACTGCTGTCATGCACACCCATTTTTTCTACAGGGCTGGGGTGATCCATAACTCCTTTGGTGTACTTATCCCAGTCTATGTGGCCACCCACCGTAGAGGTGAAGGCTGGCAGTATCCCCAGGTGGCAAGAAGGACCAGAAATGGACGTGAGGGGCAGGTAGAGGTTTCATTTTCCTTATCCAGCGCCCATTTTTCCTCTTTAAGCCCCATCTCCACTCAGGATGTAGTGAAATCATCGGGTGCCGGCTCATACGACGCACCCAACAGCCATGCTCCATCCCCCATCAGCGCACTGCTCCCCTTCACCACCACCCATGATCATCCAGGAGATGGTATGGCAGCAGGATGCAGATCCCCAACCTCCCTGGAGAACATCCAATGGGATGCTGAATCCTCCTTTCCCAGGCCGACCCTCCGACAGCCCTTGTTCATTACAGAACCCAGGTTATCAGCGTTGAGAGCGGTAGTGGTACCTCTGTGCTGGAGGGCCAGCCAATTCTTTTCAAAAAACCAAAGCCCACCCTGAACCAGTTCCGATATCTTACCTGGGTGATTGGCAGTTTTGTGACATACAGAACTAGATTAGATGCCACACTGGTCCTTGTAAGAACAGATCCAGAAGCAAATGGTTTGATACCTTTTATTGGACCAACACAGATGTTACAACAAGAAAACCATGTTTAAGGTTTTGGACCAACCAAGTCCTTCCTCTGAGTCTCCAAGGAAGGACTTGGTTGGTCCGAAAGCTTAGACATGGTTTTCTTTTTGTAACATCTATGTTGGTCCAATAAAAGGTATCAAACCATTAGCTTCTGGATCTGGAAGTTTTGTGTTTTTTTTTTTTAAATGATGAAATAAATGATTTTGTTTTATGGGTGGGTCTGGGGTTTGTGTATGATGAGAAAATGCAAGTAAAACAGCAGGTAGCATGAATTTCATTCCGATTTTAAAAAGCTGTTGTATGGGCTGGCCCACCGGCTGTGCAACTGCTTGTGACACCGGCGACCCAGGTTCAGAAGCAAACTCAGGCTGCTGGAGAGCCAGCTGGTGGGGTGGGGGGGAATAAGCATCCAAGAGACTGCTCTCCTTCTCCGGGAAGGAAGGTTACAGTGCTTGGTGCATGCCTGGTCCATAGCAGTGAGCTGAGGAGGGATTACCAGAGTCTGTCATGGTCTGGGTGGAGGGGCGGGCAGACACCGACGTCTACCTGCAGGCACGTGGGGCAGCGTCATGGCATCATCGTATGTTACGCCTCTCTGGGTGGAACCTAAGTACAAGAACCCCCCCCATGCCTCAGGGACCTTTTGGTTCAGCCACTGACCCCAGGCGTAGCCGCCACAGAGGTACCTTGGACATTACCATCCCCCAGGACAGCTCTGCCACGAGGGCGCAAACCTGTGGGGTTGAAGTCCCATGGTGGAGTGTGTTTCTGCATTGGGGGTGGGGGGCGCGAGCCTGGGGAGAAGCAACTGCCCAGGAGCATATACAATAAATAATAATAATTAAAAAAAAACTGTTGTACAACAGAAGTGTACAACAGCATTCTATAACCTTTAAACTGTGGTACAGCAGCTAATTATTTAGGATGGAAATCTATGCATAACAAGCATGACAAAAAGTTTCCTTAAAGAAGAACTACACTGAATCTGCAAGTAAATTTTCCCAGTAGACGCTGATTTTTAAATACTGGTTCAAATTCTGTTGCTGTACCATCCATACAGTCTTTTTAGTTTTCCCAGTTAGTGCCTCCTGACTTACACACACAGCTGATAAGGATCATTTTAATATAAAATGGGACATGAAAATCATGCAACACAATTGGTCAAAACACATCACATGATTGATGATTATTTTTTGACAACCACACACCTCACCTGAACTATATTTTTTTTAACAACTAAAAAGCTAATTTTATAAGTGGGGTACTCACTATGCCTTGTACCTAACAAGCACCCAAGGCGTGCATTATTGTCTCATCACCACCTACCCAGTTATGTGTTATCTGTAGATTATGTCTTTGCTCTGCCCTTCCATTGTCAGCACAATGTATCTGCATTCTGCTATAGAACTCTGCAGCTGAAAGGGACATTATAGAGTTCTAAACTGGTACTTACCACCAGAGTGTAAATCAGAAATGTCTACTGTGTTTACTGAAAGGCTTGTATAGAGGAAACAACAGAATTGGAACCTGTTCTTAAAAACAGCTTCTACTGGGAACATGACTTGAAGGTTCAGCAAAGTTCTCCTTTAATGTAATCAAGGAGTGGATGTAGAACAGTGCTGCATGTCCAGAAGCTAAAATTCTAACACACTGTCATTTAGGTCAACATCTGACCTCTCAGCACTGCAGTGAATGTTGTCTTTTCCCCCTTCAGTCTCACGACTTATGAACAACACTGAATCAATGAGTCACGTGTGCATGTAACCGGAAGAGATACAAGGCATTAGAGAGTACTATTGCTACCACCTATTCCTGCCACCAGCAGTGATTACTGTCAGCAAGCACTGGTGACAAGCAGCCGTTTGGTACAGAAATTATTTGTTAAACAATTTAGCTCTTGAAAATAATTACACGAAAGCAATATATTTCAGCACACTACTGCATAGTGGACATTGCTTTCTGAAGGAGCTGGAGCATGATGGGGTAAACTGGTGCAAACTCTCTTCCTTCTCTTGCTCGCACTGCCTGCACATAAGCTTCCAAGGTGCTCCTGAGGAAAAAAGAAAAAAAAAATTTAGTATCTAAGAAATGTAATGCTGAATGCCCCACAATCAGTTAAGAAAAACAGATAGACATCTTAGAATTCCTATCACACAAAGTTTAGTAGACAAGAAATTGACATACCTGCAATATACAACTTGCAATAAAAGCAAATATTCTATATAATGAACGTCTTATGCTTTCCAAATACATATGTATGTTTTTCTAAGTAACATAGCATCATTACAACATGAGAAACACAAGTTTCATCTTTCTTACCCCCAAAACATTTATAAACATAAACACACCATGCTATGACATTCTTGTTCGTGTGTTCTTTCTACTGTGTATAAATACACCACACATTTTACAAAGGACCAAGCAACCATTGTGTGTGACTCTAGCATTCAGTATTATACCCTGTTTTGGGACAGACTAGGAGGACCATTCAGGTATTTTATAGAGAATATGTTACTCTATTTGTACACACTAAAAAATGATCACTGAAATTTAAAAAAAACATTTTTTAAATTAATTTACCAAAAAAGGATCCAAACATCCTTTTCACAATAGCAATAATATACTCCAGGATGTTGTATACGTAAGGGATAATGCATGACAGGGTGTGCAGCCATAAGGGAATAATACTTGCCTTGGCTGGTTGTCAGGCACGAGGAGTATTCGAGTGCTGTAATCATCCGAGAAGTGCATAATTCTCTTATGACCACAAACCCTAGAATGTATAATTCCACTTATAAAATGGGCTTTTATTTAAAAAATGTAGTGTAAGTGAGGTATGTGGTTATCAGAAAATAAGCAACAGTCATGTGACATGTTTTGCCCAATGAGGTTAGAGGATTTTCATGGCCTGTTTTTTATAACATGGTATATAGGCTCTTCTTGGGTGGTTAAAGGCACAAGGCAGTACCTCATACTGCACACTGAACCCAGGAGTGACAATGTCATATGATATACCACATACTGCTGTGTATTACTGTTTAGTCATATGTGGGTAACGAAGAGTTGGGGTGGGGTTGGGCAGTGGGTGTATGCAGTTTTTTTTTTCTAACTACATATAAGGATCAGGAGTGAATGGACTGTACAGTGTGGGAATCTAGTAAATACACAAGGGGGATCAGGAGTTGAGGTTGAGACTGGACACTGGTGGGCATTGTGTGATGGATTTTTTTTATTGTAAATAGGGGAGACAGACTTCGTCTCCTGGGATCTGTACTTGCTTTACCAGAACTATACTGGCTGGGTGAAGCTGTCCTTTAGTCCTGACTTGACTGCCATAAAGCATCTCCTGTGACTGGTTACTGCACAGGTTGGTGGCCTGTGACTGGACTGCTTTGTTGCCAGTCAAAACCACAGGCCAACCTCACCTTGATGCAACTCTAGATTTATGTGAATAATGGAATTGTCCCATGGTTAGAAACACATTTATTTTTCAGAAGAAAAGGTGCTCATGAACAAAGGGATATGCTATGAAGCTGGAGGGGGTTGATGCAGGAGAGATGTTAGGAAGTACTTCTTTACAGAAAGAGTGGTAGATTCCTGGAACAATCTTCCAGTGGAAATGGTGGGGTGAAGTCAGTAGTAGGGTTCAAGAATGTATGAGATAGGCACAAGGGAACCATAGTGGAAGGGGGAAGCGGTAGATCAAGTATGGTCTACAGTAACAATGTAGGTAGGGAAAAACGGGCAGACTGAGTGGGCCAAACGGTCCTTATCTGCTGTCAGATTCTATGTGAGTAGTCTTACTCCCCCCCCCAGAAGCACGGACATGCAACGACGCCCAGCACAGGCTGAGCGTGCTCCTGCACCCTTCCCGCGGACGTCCGTCGATGCTCCCACTTGTCATTGTCGTGATCCCCCACCTGTTGTGCCCCCAGCCTCCGCTGGAAGTCGCTAGTGCCAGGGAATCATTTATCCACCCTCCCCAGGAGAGGAGAACTGTCCTCCAGATGCTCAATCTTCTCCTCCCCTTCTGACGCCAGACGGCCCGAGCTCATTCCCAAACCCAGGTCACCGGCATGACGTGAAGTGTGGTGTCCAGTGCCTCAACCCTCAGCGCCACTGGGACAGCTTTATGTGAGTAGTCTTAGGGCACCAAATTTGTACAATGCAGGAAATCGGAGACTCCTAAAAATTTACAGAAATCCACTGAATATTACCCTCCTTTGTTACAACACTTAGTGTAACATTACACTCACATACATAACTTGAACTAATACTGTCTTTGTAGCAGAATTACTTAATTTAAGAAATATTAACCAAAACAAAAGAATCAGCATTACTAAGTGTAAATTCAGCATTTTGTGTCCCTCCTAATGTACCATTTCTTGGAAATCACCAAGGTAGAAACAAGCAGTTCTCTTGCCTTCATCCAAACTGGCAAACCCCATTTGTGATGATGGTGTCTAACCATTATGGGAATTAATGAGGTGCATTAATTTTTAGGGAGACAGTATAGCGCAGTGGTTTAAGGCTCTGAGCTACAAATCTGGTGACATCCAGCACACCAGACCTGGGTTTGAATCCCATAGCTTCCACTTGCATACTGTGTGACCCTGAGCAAGTCACTTAACTTCCCTGTGCTCCCAGGTCGCTCCTGTAAAAAAGCTTTCAGTTTAATGTGCTACTCCTGGTTAAACAACTAAATAAAAAAGAAACCGCTGTCTTATGAAACATTTTTTTTTTTTTTTTAAGTACCACACATAAACTTTTGCAAGCAGTCCACTAGGGGTCACCCATGACTACATCTAATGTCAACTCCCATATAAATGTGGGTGGCCCCATTCCTCCTCAGTTTCCCCCTGGAGAACATAGACACGGAAACATA
Source organism: Neoceratodus forsteri (assembly GCA_016271365.2). NCBI lineage: Eukaryota > Metazoa > Chordata > Ceratodontiformes > Ceratodontidae > Neoceratodus > Neoceratodus forsteri. Next base: position 659,250,328 of record CM028131.1, on the reverse strand, counting down.
GAAAAGTACAGTTACGTAAGAACTTATCGTAACAGTAGATCTTCGAGAGGATCTCTTGCAGCAGACCACATTGGTAGGTCTTAACCGCCAGGCACTAGGACCACATGGAATTTTTCCAGCTAGCAGTCTACCAGAGGGGGCCATCCACCACCGTCAGTGGGTGGCCCCACAGCCTCCTCAGGTCTCCCACCGGAGACCAAAAGCCCATTAGGGGACCTGAGGAGGAATCCGAGGTAACTATACACTATGTACATATACTATATACATACTATGACGCAATTGGATGGGTTTCCCTTCATGTCAGGAGGAGCAGAAATGCAGCTCTATGGATCTACAGAGCTTTATCAAAAAAACTCCCAAGCTATATCCTGGACTGCTTCAACCAGAACACTCCTAGCTCCTATGCCCTAAGAAGCAACAATATCATCCTGCTCCAATTGCCCAAAGTCAACACCAAAATAGGGAGGGCAGCAATCAGCTATTCTCTAGCTATAGCATGGAACACCCTACAAAAATCCCTATAACTGTCCATTATCATTCCATTTACATCCTTTAAGCAGCACTGTACAGCCTTCTTCACAGTGAAATGCAGTTGCTACCGCTAGAGATAGAATAGTCATCCCACAAAATTATATTCCAATCACATATGGCATATTCCTTCCAGTCAGACACCCCAGTATATGGCACCCAATATTCCCTTCACCATCCTTGTACTCATTATGTGTGTGACTGTCATGACCCTCATTGGGATATATATGTACTGTACATATTGTAGATATTAGTTTAACCTTCTCTTAACCAAGTTTCAACATGTGAATTCACTGTATATTATTGTGTTTTAAACATCATTTTTTTTCTGTATGTATAACTGTCTTATAAGTATGTGATGTAATTGCTGTGTATCAACTCGAACCTTGACTTTATCAAGTCCATCTTGTAAATGAGCCTTGCTCAATGATGATCGCCTGAATAAATAAAGATTTGATTGATTGATACACAGGATAAGAAAGAAAGCAGAAGGCTCCTCTCCATGGAATGGGAAAGCTAGGCAGGAGGCCCAAAGGCCACATACAAGGAAAAAAGGGGGAAGGAGGGAGGGAAAGCATGGCTTGCTGCAAGAGATCCTCTCAAAGATCTACTGTTACAGTAAGTTCTTACTGTTATCCATGGACCAGCACCCCTGACTGGCCCTGTACTTCGTAGGCAGTAATACTTATATTGGCAGAAGACACCAGGAGAAAAGACTGATGTGCGACTAGACTTCTCTGCTGGGATTAAAGAAGTAGAACTCTTGTACTTGGACCTTCCATTTAGGGTAAAAAAAAACAAAAAACTAACAAACAAAACAAAAAAAAAGTGTGTGTTTGTCTGAGTTAACTGAACTGAATGGTTATCTGAACAGTTATCTAGGTGTAAATCTCAGGTGATTGAAAGGACCTGATAGCTGTGAGGTTTAAATTACTTGTAGAAAGATCTAGTAAGTAGGGGGAGTGGCTTAGCTAGAAGGAAGCTACATTTAAAGACTGCCTTAGAAAGATTCTGCTAGTAGCTTGGCAGAAGACACCGGGAGAAAGGACTGCTGTGTGACTGGACTTCTCTGCTGGGACTAAAGAAGTAGAACTCCTGTACTTGGACCTTTAATTTAGGGTAAAAAACACAACTAACAAACAAAACAAAAAAAAAGTGTGTGTTTGTCTGAGTTAACTGAACTGAATGGTTATCTGAACAGTTATCTAGGTGTAAATCTCAGGTGATTGAAAGGATTTGATAGCTGTGAGGTTTAAATTACTTGTAGAAAGATCCAGTAAGGTAGGGGGAGTGGCTTAGCAAGAAGGAAGCTACATTTAAAGACTGTCTTAGAAAGATTCTGCTAGTAGCTTGGCAGAAGACACCAGGAGAAAGGACTGCTGAGTGACTACACTTCTCTGCTAGGACTAAAGAAGTAGAACTCTTGTACTTGGACCTTTAATTTAGGGTAAAAAAAAAATAAAACTAACAAACAAAACAAAAAAAAGTGTGTGTTTGTCTGAGTTAACTGAACTGCATGGTTATCTGAACAGTTATCTAGGTGTAAATCTCAGGTGATTGAAAGGACTTGATAGCTGTGAGGTTTAAATTACTTGTAGAAAGATCTAGTAAGTAGGGGGAGTGGCTTAGCTAGAAGGAAGCTACATTTAAAGACTGCCTTTGAAAGATTCTGCTAATAGCTTGGCAGAAGACACCAGGAGAAAGGACTGCTGTGAGACTGGACTCTCTGCTGGGACTATATTACCCTCCTTCCTCCCACCCAAAGCTAGTTCTACTTTTATAGGCACAGGATTTGACTAACAACAGGAACTTCCTGTTTGGGAGCAGAAGTGAGTGATCACAGAGCCACCAAAGACCCACCATCCTAGAAGTGCAAGAGTAGCCTCCGCCCTCTAGCTGCTGGAGGTCTGCCTCTGAGCAAGTAAGGGGTCTACTGAGAAATATAGGATATTCTTGTCTCAGAACAGGATAATCAGGAGCTTAAAGGGCACACAGGCAGAAAGTAAGGAGAGAGAGAGAGAAAAAAACATAGGAAAGAGTAAGGATTGTAAACAGTTAAGGGGCCAGAAATAAGACATGATGGGAGTGGTGCAGTGCAGTGGCTGTGGAGCAGCAGTCTTCCGGGAGACGTTCTGGAGGATGCAGTGTTGTCCCATCTGCAGGCACCTCTCTGGGCTGAGGGAGGAGGTTGCTCATCTCCAGGCTGAGTTGGCCAGGATTTGTGGGACCTCCTCTTCCATCCAGGGACCACCAGTGCCACTGCCACTGCCTTAGAGGTTGCCAAGAAAGAGGAGCGGTTGGACCACAGTGGGCTCAGGGAGGGTGAGGGTGGTGGAACAGAGGTACATCCTCCAGCTGTACCTCCACACCCTATGCCATTCTGGCAAAGTGTGGTTCCTCTATGGAGGCACCCACAGTGGAGACCAAGGAGGATGTTAGAACTCCACAAAGGAGACCCACAGGAGGGTGGCAGGGGACCCTGCAGGGGAAGGAAACAACTCCTGGTGGGGGACTCCATTGTTAGGATGGTAGAACTGGGCAAGGAAGGGGAGAGGGAGGTAAGGTGCCTGCCTGGCGCCATGGCTTGGAGGGACAGGGAGCGAATCCTCAGGATTGCCGGAGCAGCTGCACAGGGGAGGGAGCTGGATGTCATTGTCCACCTAGGGACAAATGACCTGGCTAAGAAAGGGATTAGAGAAGTGCAGGAAAAGGTTGTGGAATTAGGGAGGGACCTTAGACAAGTAGCACGTACAGTAACCTTCTCGGAGGTGCTGCCCATCTATGGCATAGGAGAGGCTAGTGTGTTTCACGCCATAGAATTCAATCAGTGGTTGAAAAACTAGTGTGGAGCTCAGGGATTTGGCTTCATTGGGGACCGGGGGTCCACCTGGAGTGATGCAAGCCTATACTGGCATGATGGGCTGCATTTGTCCAGGAGGGGAACCAGGATCCTAGGTGATAGGTTTAAATGCTTCACTGCCAAGCATTTAAACTAGCCAAGGGAGAGGCACTGGAAAAGAGCAGGGAAATCCTAGCCCCCCCCTCAAAATCACGGTAGTAAGTGCAGTAAACACCAACATAGAGGTGTCGATAGGGAGAAGGGCAGGGGTAAATGGAGAAAGTGACAAAGGCAAGAAGGACAGGGATAGGGCAAAAAGGAGTAAGGCCATCAGGAAATGGAGGGTAATGAGTACCAATGCCCGTAGTCTGGGCAACAAGCTCCCTGAGCTGGTGGCCTTGATGGAAGAGGGATGCCTGGATATTGAAGCAGTCACAGAAACATGGTACACAGAGAACCATGACTGGGATGTTAACATACCAGGATATATAACCTACAGGAGAGACAGGCAGGGGAGAAGAGGGGGAGGAGTAGCTCTCTATGTAAAGGAAGGGATAAAAGCAACTGAACAAAAGAGTAAACAGGGAGGAGAGGAGGCACTGTGGGTCACCCTGGAGACTGGAAAGGGCACCACAATCCGCACAGGGGTTGTGTACAGACCCCCATGTCAGGGGGAGGGAATGGACAAGGATATGATAGAAGGCATTCTTAGAATGGCAGAGAAAGGGGAGATACTGTTGATGGGAGACCTGAATATGCCAGATGTTAACTGGAGCACATTTGCTGCAGCCACATCTAAGAGCAGGGCCATTCTTGATACCCTACAGGTGGCAGGCCTCAGACAGCTAGTTTCGGAACCCACTCGTGAGGGTGCAATCTTAGACCTCGTACTCTCAAATGGGGGCAGTGAGAGGATCTCAGATCTAGAAGTGGGTTGCCATCTGGGAACAAGTGACCATCAAACAGTGTGGTTCACGTTAAACTCAGCTACAGAGTCAAGCTCACACAAAGTGAGGGTACTGGACTCAGGAAGGCTGACTTTGGCAAGATGGGAGAGTGCCTCAGAAAAGCACTCAGCAAACAGGCTAGAAGGAGGTGTGGAGCAACAATGGGGAATCATCAAAACTGCCATCACAGAGGCAACAAGCCTTTGTGTGAAGCAAATAAACAAATCAAAATGAAAGAAAAGCCACTATGGTTCTCAAAAGAAGTGGATGTAAAGTCAGGAAGAAAAGACAGCATTCGGAAGTATAAGGAAACACAGAAGGAGCAGGACAGAGAGCTGTACCAGTTAAGGCAGAAGGAAGCAGGGAGGGAAGTCAGAATAGCAAAGGCCCAAACTGAGGAAAAGATAGCCAACTCAGTTAAGAAGGGGGATAAAACCTTTTACAGGTACATCAGCGAGTGTAGAAAGACAAAGGGAGGGATAGTGAGGCTGAATAGAATGAATGGTGGGTGGGCAGAGGGGGACAGTGAAAAAGCAGGGCTACTAAATGAATATTTCTGCTCAGTATTCACAGAAGAGGAGGGGGAAGTGCCTAATCCAATTAACAGAAGCACTCTTGATAGGGGGGTCGATCCCAGTCCTTTCACAGAAGAAAGGGTTCTGCAAGAACTCCTAAAACTGAAGGTGGACAAAGCAATGGGGCCTGATGGAATTCACCACAGAATTCTAAAAGAATTAAAGTGGGAACTAGTGAAACCACTGGCTACTCTTTTTAATAAATCATTGGAGGATGGTGTGGTACCCGAGGACTGGAGGAAGGCAGATTTGATTTCCCTTCACCAAAGTGGGACCAAGACAGAGGCAGGAAACTACAGACCTGTCAGTTTGACCTTTGTGGTAGGGAAAGTCATGGAATCACTTCTGAAAGAAAGAATTATTGAGTACCTAGAGGCCAGTGGGGCACAGGACCCAAGGCAGCATGGGTTCACAGTGGGAAGGTCATGTCAGACTAATCTAATAGATTTCTTTGACTGGGTGACCAAAGTAGTAGACCAGGGAGGGGCTCTGGACATGGCCTACCTAGACTTTAGCAAGGCATTTGACAAAGTCCCACACAAAAGATTACTAGTCAAATTAACCAGCCTGGGAGTGGGTCCCAGGGTGGTAGCCTGGGTAAAATATTGGTTGGACAACAGGACACAGAAGGTAACTGTAAATGGAGTCCACTCTGAAGAAAGAGGGGTTACTAGTGGGGTACCACAGGGTTCAGTATTGGGTCCAGTCCTTTTTAATGTCTTCTTAAGTGACACTGCAGAGGGACTGGAAGGAAAAGTATGCCTCTTTGCAGATGACACAAAGATCTGCAACAGGGTTGATACACAAGGAGGCATGGAAAGGATGAGAAGGGACTTGGCAAGGTTGGAGGAATGGTCAGAAGTATGGCAGCTAGGATTCAATGCAAAGAAGTGCAAAATAATGCACCTGGGAAACAAGAACCCAGGGGAAGAATACACAATGGGGGAGTAACAAAAACAAAAAAGGAAAGGGACATGGGGTAATCATATCAGATGACCTTAAGGTTAGCAAGCAATGTGAGAAGGCAGTAGGGAGTGCTGGGGTTATACTGGGATGCATAGGGCAGGCATCAGCAGCAGAAAACAGGAAGTTGTTATCCCTCTGTACAGACAGTTGGTGGGACCCTATCGGGAGTACTGCATCCAGTTCTGGAGACCTCATCTCCGCAAGGACATAGACAGGATATTTATTTATTTATTTATTTATTTATTTCTAAGAATCAGTTTACAACCTTTGAGCCAGAGGCTCGTTTCCAAAGGTACTTTGTCACATAAAGACATACATTGTGTTTTTGGTTACATTGCATAGATTTGCAAAACAATAGGTGTTCAGCAGAGGCGCCACGTCACACTGTGGTCAGACAAATACAATTAGGTTACAGGGTACATGTAATTGATAACAGGTGTTACACAAGTTGGCATCAAGTGAGCAATCTAGTTGGTAAACACTGAAACAGCTGGCACTGGCCAGGTTAAACATAGGCAGTGTACAGGGAAGTGGTGGTGGTGGGATGGCTAGGTGGAGAGCTGCCGGGCGTCAATAGAAGCAGAGGTGGAGGCTATGTTCAGAGACAGGAGCAGTTACGAGTGCTGATGATGTGATTCCGAAGGGTGGTTTTGAACTTGGAGATGGTGGTGGCATTGGTGATGGGGGCAGGGAGAGAGTTAAACCAGGTAGGGGCTCTATAGCAGAAGGACCTCTGGCAACGGCTGGTTCTAGATCTGGGACTTTAGAGTGGTCTTGTAGGAAGACCGTGTTGCAATAGTGGGAGGGCTCTGGTGGATGGATGCCGTGTACTCCCAGGGGGAGCCTGAGTAGGGTTTTTTGTGAGGAGACAGGTTTGCATCGAGCCGCTCATCCAGGTGGGAAGAGGTTAGCCCCGGCAGCTGACAGGTGTGTGTGAGCCTGGGGGCACCAGTGATCAATCTGCAGGCTTTATTCAGGGTTAGGTGAATTTTGTTGAGTGCAGTGGTGTCGGCAGCACCATATACTGGTAGACCATAGTCTACAAGGGACAGAACGGATGATGTAACAGCGAGCCGGAGAGCATTTGGGGGAAGGCAGGTTCTATGGCGGAAGAGGATGCCAAGCCGTGTGTTAGTGGCGGATGTTAGGTGGATAGAAGCAGTCCAGAGGAGGGCAACTAAAATGGTGCAGGGTCTGCAAGAGAAGCCGTATGAGGAGAGACTAAAGGAGCTTAATATGTATACCCTCGAAGAAAGAAGGGAGAGGGGGGACATGATGGAAACTTTTAAGTACCTCAGTGGAATCAACAAAGTCCAAGAGGGTAGCATCTTTCAGAAAAAGAGACGTGCAAGAACAAGGGGACACAATTTAAAGATGGGAGGGTGGTTCAGGGGCAATGTGAGGAAGTATTATTTCACAGAGAGGGTAGTGGATGCATGGAACAGCCTTCCTGAGGAGGTTGTGGGGTCTAAAACTGTGGGAGAATGCATGGGACAGACATAAGGCAATTCTTGGGAGGGGTAGGAAGAAATAGGCTGTTGGTTAACTAGGATCTGCGGCCTATCCTGTAGGTAGGGAGATGGGCAGACTAGATGGGCCAAGCGGTCCTTATCTGACATCAAAGACTATGTTTCTATGCATATGTACTAACCTTAGGGTACAGGCACTTATCGTATAAGCGTAAGTGTCAGGATCTGAGTTCTACTGTATTTTTAATGAGAATCATAATGCCTTTGCTATTATTCTGATTACTGCATTGTATATTGATTAGTTAGGCAATACTGCCATCTTTAGTGCTAGTGCAGAACGCTAACTACATATGTAACTGCAAGTATCCTTCATGATATACAAGACCCATTGTCTTACCTATCTGTTACTTTCTGCTAGCTCAGCATGCTTTCCCAGGCTGGTGAGAAGTCAGGTTATTTGCCACTGGCCAATTATGTTTATATATATATATCTTTTTAGCTGTTGCCATGACATTTATCAGGGATATAAGACCCTTTGCATTGCACCTTGTCTCTGAGAAGAGACGTACTGCTGCCTATAGGTAAGAAAGATTGGAAGTATTCTCCTGGTGATCACACTGGTTGTAAGCCTGCTTTAGATACCAGAAATAAATCACTTTTTGTGCTGGACACCACTTGCTTGTCGTTTCTTCACTTCAGTGCAGTTCTAACAAGAACCTGAGAAGGTGATGGTTTGACCATCCCGCGACATTTGGTGACTGTGTGCAGGTTGGAATGTACAAAGTGAGGATCCCATTCGAGTTCTTTGACCTGAATGTCGAGTAGAGTAGTGCATTTTTGCCTGCTTGGACCTATTCGTACTTACAGTGGTTGTTCTCTTACGGACTTGCTCCATCTTGGTTTCGGGCATGGCAGACCCACACCGGACCACTAGTATACATCCTCTGCGAGTAGCAGCATACCGCCTTGGCTCCACCATTTGCCCATGAGGGACCGGAAAACTGTTGGATGATGGCACAAAGGATTTGTGTCCAGTCTTTCGATTGCTTTCTTTCTTTGTGTGTCTACCCCTTTGTTTGTTATGCCTGAACTGTGCACAGAACTGAGACTTGATATCTCAAACTATCTTACCTCCCATGGAGGCTGGACTGATTTTACGCTAGATGCAAAATCGGCAGAAGGCCCCTTGCTTATAATCTCTGATCAATATCTAGAGTCTAAGCAAAATGCCAAGACATACCACACCACAGGTCTCTTGGTCATGGGTTTACATATAGCCATAGAAAGTTTGCTAGCACGGTGTGCCTCCCTCGGTCTGCAAAACGCTTCTCTAAAAAAAAGAGATGGGCTTGCAGGCAATGGAGCTACTGAAAAGGGAACAGAAACTAGTGGAGGAGACACAGTCACTCCATGATCACAATAACAGACTGTTGCACTGTACTGCTCAAGACATGAATTGTGTATGTTAAGAGATGACAATGAAAGGTTGAAATGTGATAAGAAATAGCTATCTTATTTGAATGACATTTTGAGTGACACGAATGAAAATTTGAGAGAGGATAATGTTGAATTGAAGGAAGAGAATGTAAGGTGATGCATGAGCTAGACAAAGAGCTTAGGGAGAACATCGAATTGGGTGCCACATACCGAGTATTGCAGCGTGAGGTTGAAAAGGGTATTGAGCAGGGCACTGCAAAATTTTGTCATAAGAAATGTAGAGAAAAGATGGCGAGAATGTGCTATCAGCGAGAAGTTCTTGCTGGCCATGTAAAAGCCATGAATGGTTTTCAGTACACACCCATTGATATTACATCATCGGGCGATGACGAGTCTGATTATGAGGACACAAGCTGCCGCGTCATGTCCAAAACCCCGGCCCGCAAGACGGTGGTCTTTACCAGCCATTCCTAAGATGGCGGCCACGTTGGTCTGCCCCCTTGTCACGTTGGCACGCCCTCTATGCTGCCATGTCAAAACAAACATGGCAGCTCTCATGATATGGGAGGCCTAACACCTCCAAATAGCAGCCCACTTCTATTTTCTCCCCTTTCCAGGGAAGACAATTTGGAAGTGCGTGGCCTGATACAGGAGGCCTTCACAAGGCTGGCAACACTGGACGGACAGTCATCCATGCAGGAACGGATTGAGCGCATGTTTGAAATGGCTGTAACCCAGGAACATGCGTTCAAAGCACTCGCTAATGCTGCGGTGGAAGCTGCCCTTCGAGGTGCTCTGGGTCATGTGGAATTGACCACCACTCCCCGTATGCCCACGTCCAATCTCTACAGGTCGCTCATTCTGTTCAGCAAATTACTCAAGGCATTGGACAGATGGGCCCGACCGACAACCTCAGTTGTCATTTGGAGAAGGTGCGCTCCCTTTGCGAGTAGCTTTCTCTCCAACCTGAATACCATGTTCAAGTTCTGAGACAGACCATCGAGCCTACCCTCTGTACAAACTGCTGGAGGCCATCCGCAACCGTGGCACACTCGACTACGATGATATCGCACAGGTGCTCCTTGCTGCCAAAGCCCCAGGTATCGATGGAGTCCACTTGACATACAAGGTTAAGCAGAATGTGAAGAAAAGCCCAGCAGCTTACCATCAATGATTGTGGCTTACCTACGAGGCAGGCAAGGGCCTAGCTGGTGAAAACGCCAAAAAAAGTCAAATTGAATACAAGGACTTGTACATCCGGAATATGACTTCTGCTCTCCAGGATAATGCTGAACTCAACGTTTACCTGCAGACCGATAACTTTGATGAAATCTTCACCAAGACGGAGCGTGCCTTTCAGGTTTACCTCCGTAAATTAGCTTCCGGGAAAAACCCCAACAAGGCCGCCATCCAAACTCCGATGGCCCAGGGAGACACAGCCCAAGCTGCCGCAGTGAACCCTACCCCCACCCACTATATAGTGGAAGGTAACAATGATACAAAGGAAGCCCCTTCTGATGACAAGCTGTCGCACAAGGTGGGGGGGGAGGACCGGAACTACAAGAACAACCGAAACTATAACAACGACAACAGGAATTGGAAAAATTCAAATTCCGATGGCAAGTACTGCAACGGGCCTAGCTTTCAGACCCTCAGAGATGAGAACGAGACCCTCTGGAAACAACTGGAGGAGGCCCATGCCGAAAAGGAGGCCACATCCACACATTCCATGGCGGGCCTGGCACCGGCTAATAACAACAACCCTTTCTGGCCTTCGGCTACTGAACATTCGAGCAGCTGAGGGAAGAATCCTTTCATGGCATCGGGCACTGGCCAGGCCAATGTGGTGATCCAGGAACCACCAACTGAGCAGCCTGAGATCGCGACCCCGATGTCACAGGTACAGTATTCGCATCCTGCGAAGTACCGAGAGGAGGCCCAACGAGCTCCAGTAGACCTCAGGTCGCAGGGACAGGATGATGATGAAGAATCTGAGAACTGCACCGATTGACAATTACAGGCCCCAGTCCAGATTGTGAGTAACTTGTTCATCACCACAAATGGACGGCCCTGCGTAACGGCCACGGTCGCGGGGGCCCCCAATTAGACATGCTTCTGGATACAGGAGCAGCCATGTCTGTCCCTCCATAATGAGAACCCAGCTACATCTGCCTGGTCTACTGGCTGGAAGACCAGCACACAGGGTGTAGATAGTACCAGCTACACACCTATCAATCTGTATCTCTACCTGTGCAGGTAGGCCATCTCAAGACTGATTTTGTCTTTGACCTCATGGTATTACATCATCACCCCAGCATACTGGGAATTGACTTCCTTGCACAGCATGGTTGTGTTGTGGACTTAGCTAACAGGTTATTGCTACAGATCAAGGGACAATGTCATGCTGTCACCATACCAGACTCAGACGCGGTGGCAGCAATCTCCCATAACAACAAGGAGTATGACATCATGGCTCTATTCAAAAGTCATGACCTGTTTTCTGAAATTTCACCTTTGTTACAGAAACACCTTGATGTGTTTGCTGTCAACAAACATGACTGTGGTAGGATGCACACTACCATTGAGATTCCAGGACCTAACCCTGTGAGGCAGAAGCAATACCTGTTCCCTGCTGAAGCCTTACCCTCATTGAGGGAGACCATCCAGTCACTGCTACAACAAGGAGTGATTAGGGCTTGTGTCTCTACTGTCAATTCACCCATTTGGCCTGTGAAAAAGCCAAATGGAGGTTGGAGACTCACAACTGACTACAGGAAACAATCAAGTTACCCCCAGCTGTGCCCCAACTGTGGCATCAGCTCCTGATGTGCTCAAGCTGCTGACCCCTGACAAAAAGTGGTTCTCAGCTCTTGACATCTCTAATGGGTTTTGGTCACTCACTCCCATTAGCATTGGAAAGCCAATACAAATTTGCCTTTACCTTTGATGAGTGCCAGTGTACCTGGACTTGCCTGCCCCAGGGCTTCCATAACAGCTCTTCCCTCTTCCATCTCCACATGATGGATGCCCTGCAGGGGTTTTCCACACCCCAGTATCTCCTGCAATATGTGGATGACTTGCTTTTAGCAACCGCCACAAAAGAAGAACACCTGGCCCGTCTAGATGAATTGCTGACTCTCCTCAGGAGAGCAGGCCTCAAGTGCAATCCCTCCAAAGCGCAACTGTGTGAAAAAGAGGTAATTTTCCTTGGCCTACATATCACAGACTAAGGAAGAAGCCCAGCTGTCAAGAAGATCCTAGGCTTGCAAGATCTGCCACTTCCTATAAGTGCGGCAACACTCAGATGCCTTCTAGGGATGGTAAACTACTCCAGGGACTTTATCCCTGACTTTGCCTTCAAGGTTGCTCCCCTGTATGAACTGCTGAAAAAGGATGTCCCATGGACATGGGGCACCACACACACTGAAGCTGTTACACAGCTTGAACAGGCCTTAGCCTCAGCCCCAGCACTGATAAACCCTAAACCAAGATAACCTTTCCATTTGGAAACTGCCACCTCTGATGTGGCCATGTTGCAGTGCTGGCACAAAAGTACAATGGGTATCACAAACCCACTGCCTATGCATCTCAGATGCTATCCCCCGTAGAGAGAAAATACAGTCTCTATAAAAGGACACTCTTGGCGAACTTTCGGGCTGTCAAGCACTTTCTGTACATCATTGGGTATGCCCCTATTATCTTGCATATCTGCCACACCCCAACTAACTTCTTGCTTTCAGACAAAGTAAAAGATGGATCAGTCTCTAACACCAGACTAACCCACAGGACAGGGAAATCAAGGTACTGCCTGCTAAAATGCCCTCAATCTTGGCCCATGGCCTACTCTACACAGGTATGCCTCACGACTGCGCCCTCCAACCACCTGACCTACCTGACCCAGGACCATTTTTACCAGCCACAACTGAGGTCCCGGAAGATACTACCGTGTTTCGAATCTTTACAGATGGCTCTGCCTCCTGTGTGGATGGAGAGCAGGTAGCAGGGTTTGGACTGCTCATTCTGGATCAGGAAGGTGATTTCAGGTGCATTTCTAGGAAATGCACTGTTATCTCCTCACAGTACGCCGAACTGGCAGCTGTGGCCTGTGCACTGGAGAGCATGCCCCATTGTGACAAGGATGCCGTCAATTTTGCAGACTCCAATTGGGTTTGCTCATCACTCACTGAGTTCTTTCCATTTTGGCAAAATAACAATTTTACATCATCTGATGGTGCCCCTGTCAAATACAGGGAACGTCTTGTGTATATACACACCCTGACACAAATGTTTACTCATAAGCTGTACATTCACAAGGTAAGGGCTCACTGTAAATCTGACCCTTACCATGAGTTCAACGATCGAGCAGACTCGCTTGACAAAGCAGGTGCTCGAGGGAGGAGACATGGAGAATGACTCACCCACCAGGTGTAGCAGCTATTGTGGCATCTATCATAGCTGCCAGCAAGAAACCAGTACCAGAACATCCACTGGCCACTCTGCTACACAAAAAGCAGATCCTGAAATAAGAGATGTGTTCAAATTCCTAGACAAAGGAACTGAACAACCACTGTCAGTTGGCAGTCCATAGAAGAGGCACTTGGACAATATACAGTTTTCCAGTGATCAGAAGCTCATCTGGTATCACAAAAAAGGATACAGGTGACAAGTTGTGGGTTGCACCACAATCTCTGCGAACCAGATTTATTCATATGGTTCATGACACTGCCACTGATGGACACCAGAGGACAGAAAACACCTTTCAGAGGCTCAAAACTGTCGTCTGGTGGCTTGGCATGGCCAAAGATGTAGAACGCTATGTGGACAACTGTACAGTGTGTGCTCAGAACAATCCAATTTTGGTGAAAAGAAATGCCAAATTGCTGCCCCAAAGGCAGTCTGGACCATGGAATGCGATACAGACTGATTTCACTGGCCCTCTTGCCAACTCCAGTAAAAACAAGTATGCACTTGTCATCACAGATTTCTTCTCCAAGTAGGTAGAAGCATTTCCCACTAAGAACAACACAGCAAAGACAACTGCCAAGATCCTGGTAGATCAGTTGTTCTCCAGGTGGGGTCTACTCTTAAAGGTAGACTCAGAACACGGAATTAGCTTTACAGCCGAGCTGATGCAACAGACGCTCCAACTTCTTGGAGTTGATCAAAAATTTCACATCCCTTATCACCCTCAATCCTCAGGCCAGGTAGAAAGAGCTAACAGACGCATCAAACAGATGCTATGTAAATTCATTGATGATAATCCTAAGGATTGGGATTCCCTCTTGCCACTGCTACTGATCGCAATTGGGGTGCACTTGCAGCCACTAAGTGTACACCTTATGAGGTTATGACCGGTAGAGCTACGAGATTACCTGAGCACATACCGATTGATTTCCACATCCCTACTGCAGATAGAGTTTCTGTAGACAAATACATTGAAAAGCTTCATGATGACATCATGAAGACACACCTGTTCGCTGCCAAGCAGATGGGCAAAGCTCAACAAGCTAAAGCTCATTTTAACAAACATGTCGAAGAAGTCGACTGGCAAGTTGGAAACCAAGTTATGCTTCTACAATACAGACAATTCACACATTCATTTGCCAGTAAATGGGAAGGTCCCTATCCCATTGTCAACAAACTCAGCCCTGCTGTGTATCAGGTCAGAGTACAACAGCAGAAAAGGACAGTTGACAAGTGGTTCCATGCTAACCAACTTAAATTGTATAAAGGTGACTAAATTTACTTTTCCTAACCCCTTTGGGTGGAATAGTACTTCCACTCAACCAATCCTTTTTGTTTTCTTATAGGTATCGTCAGGATGGCTATCTTGCACCCCTTTCTCCTACTGGTGGGACTACTGACTGACTGCATCCCCACATACAGTCCCACAGACTCATAAGGAAAGTTTGCAACACTTCCTTAGTAAACTTGAACATTCAGCCCCTATCAGTGTACTGATTAATGTTCCAAACAAAATGGTTAAAGTTACTCAAGGCTCAGATGCCTTTCTTGATGCTGCAGTGGTTGCCCCAGATAAATGTTCACTCTCCATACAATGTCAAACTGATGCTATGGGCTACACAATCCCTGTAGCTCACCTGTCCAAGGATACATTTCATGGCTGACCTAATACTGACATTTCTGAAAATGGTACTCTTTCCATCAGCCAGACCACTCCTAGACATACTGTTTAGTACAATCTCACTGCTCTAATAGATCCTGCCTATTGTGACTGCCTCTCTTCAAAGAAGGCACATGCTTTCTGTCTTCAAAACTATGCAGCTTCTGAAGCTCTTTATCTTTCCGTAGTCCCACCAAGTCAGGAAGAACTGACTGCCTGCCCTTCTCAGGAGGATCATAGGTATCATAGGTAAAAACTAGCTCAAGCTAAAGTAGACAGAAGTCCGTATGCTTGCCAATACTACAATTAAATAAGACAGAATTTTAGTTTATCCTCAGATACTAAATCCAGGTTTATTTTGAAAGAATCCATATTTGAGCTATTCACCACTTCAGCTGGTAGGGAATTCCAAATAGGAACTGCCCTGAAGCTGAACCAGTTCTTCCTTCTCAGGGTGTTCCATTTGCCCGAATGTAACTGTTTGGAATGTCTTCTATTGCTGACTCTGTTGTCAGTAAAAGCAATTCCCAGTCTAATGCTGAGGGAGGGGTCACTTAATGCTCTATAAATTAGACACATATCACCTCTCAGTCTTCTATACTGAAGTGTGTACATGTTTAAGAGTCTCAGCCTTTCTTCATATGGTCCATCTCCGATCCCTGAGATTGCCCTGGTGAATCTACGCTGAACCCTCTCAACTCTTATATCATCCTCTTGGCAGTATGGGGACCACACCTGGACACAATATTTGAGGTGTGGCCTAACCAAAGGATGGCCCGCCTAGTGATTTGACTGCCACATCACTACCCAGAGCCCTGATTAATAATGTGCAATTCATGCATGTCCCAGTTATTTTCAATCATACACACTGGAATATGGCTGAATTTGGTTTCTGTCACACAACTAATACCTCCAAACTTTATAGTATGATGCTTACTGACATTGTTGCTGCTTACCAAACACGCACAAATGATCCCATAGGGGGACCTCATACCACTGAACATGTTGGAGTCTTTAGACCTGACTCTAAAGACTATGTTAAACCCAAATCACGTGCACACACCAAGCAGGATGCAACTGACGTAGCTGGTGCAGCCGGATCTGTCTCTGGCATAACTGGAGCAGCCGTTACCATAACTGGCCTCTTTGGCTCAGGTATGTCCATTTGGAATAGAGAGGATATCGCTTCCATTAAGGCTCAGACCCTTAAATTTTCAACAGACTATTAATAATGATGTAATGCCCCCTATTTTACAAGGTGTAAATTCTCTCAGTAATGAAGAATGTTATACTGTGTACAATATGCAAGAGATTGCCCAAGGATTTATTTATTTATTTATTACATTTTGGTGACCGGGTAGGCCCACTGAGCCCCAAAGGTCCCTTTTTCATTCAATGATACCAAACATAAACTTAATGATCTTATTTTTCAGAATAACCATGAGGCAGACAAACAATATATTGGACGTGAAATTCGATGTTCTGCTTATGTTATATCTACTGTTAACGCTCTCTTCAGGGATTTGAAATCAGGCAAAATTCCAGATTTAATACATGATCTCAGATTGGGTAAATGGTATTACCCACACTGTAAAACCACTGGTTACATATCTATGTGTTTAAAGACTACTCTAAACATCTGTATGGCTACTGTTAGAAATATTGGTTATGTTTATAGGTTTCCTAATCATGCACCTTGCTATTTCATTAAGTCCTGTTCTATCAAGGAGAACATGTTTATCACATTTACTGTGTCTTTACCACATTTTGATCCTGCTACGGCTGTCTTTGACAAATTAGATAGCATTTATTCCATAGGCCATCTTGAAAATAACATTTTCCGTGAAAGAACTGAATTACCCTCGACGCTTGTTTACCATCAATTCCTCCAGGTTTGGGTGGCGCCCCATACAAACTATTGTGCAAAGCAAGGCTACTACTTCCTGTGCCGATGTGATGTTTTCGATATCGTGAAACCTGTCTGTGGATATGCTCCAGAACACCTTGACTGGGCACTGACGTAGGGTGACGAATTGCCGTCCAATCTTACTGATGTTGATCTCGATGATGACATCCCTCCTGCTACATCTTCAGTTCAAGACGCTGAAACATCTCCATCCTGAAGCTACCCTGAAGAGGTACATCGCTTCACTACACAGCTCACCAACCAGTCCTTTTCCTGTCCAGTACATCTACGTCGATGGCGGGTGCCCTTCCTGAGAGTTACCTATACTTCTGATGGCCAGTATTGTATTGTTATCTATTATCCCAGCTTCTCACATGGTACTAAGACTTGTCAAGTTACTAAACCTAACCTTTGTTTTACTCCACAGCAAAAAACTGTTATTGGTCACGCTGTGATCACACTTGTTCCTCTCTCTGAACCAGACGTTATTAACACTGATCCCCAATACTTGCTTGCCCTGTCTCAATATTTGCCTATTCTTAATGTACACACTGATCCTGTGACACTCTCTTTTTTTTTCATCTTTATCCTCCTTCCCTACCCCGGTGCCCCCTCCTTCCATCCGCTCATGTCCCCCGACACCCACCTTAGGGATCTGCCCCTAGAGTGCCCTTCCTCCTCTCCCTGGCACATTGGGGTCTGTCCTTGTAGGTGGTCCGGGTAGACTTAGGGCGGACTTCATCTAGGGCAGCCGGAGATGTTTTTCCGGTTTTCTCCCTCGCCCGCCCCTGGGACGCTGTGGCGCTTGGGACGAGTGTCCGGAAAGTGGCTACGCATGACGACGCCAGCCCCTCATGCGCCCGCGACGGCCCCTCCCCTGCCTGACAAGCGAAGCTGCCTCCATCCTTCCTACCGTCGTGCTTCCACCGGCTATGGAAGGGATGCAGAACGCAGAGCGTTCTTGGTCACCCACCCTGAGGAGAGAGCATCCATTGGGACGCCGATCCTCCCTCCCCTCCGACTCGCTGCCCGAGTCCGCCTTCGAACCGGGCCGCCGGCGTAGACGAGGTGTGGCGTCTAGCGCCTCAACCCTCAGTGCCACCGGGCCGGTGTGACACTCTCTTTAAAGTCTCTTTTAGCAAGAAAAGATTCTCATTTGATTTATATTAGTAATAATATCACCAAAGCTACTAATGCACTTAATGACCTCATCCATGATGGTGATTTGAGTCTTGCTGTAGGCAACACTTGGCTAGAACTCACTTTTAAAGTATTTGTTGTGATTCATGCATTCTTGATTGTCTTTCTTATATTCACTCTGTGCTGCCTGCAACACACCCTAAGACAACATCAAGAACAACTCAAATTCCTTTACAAGGCTCATGCGTCGGACCTGTAAATGACTTTTTAGCTCCATCCCTACCAGCTAACTTGGGATTGTTGCCCCTTCTAAGGCAACAAGGGGTAGAATGTTATCAATGGACCAGCACCCCTGATTGGCCCCCTACCTCGCAGACCGTAATACTTATATGCATATGTGCTAACCTTAAGGCACAGGCACTTATCCTATAAGCATAAGTGTCAGAATCTGTGTTTTACTGTATTTTTACTCAGAGTCATAATGCCTTTGCTATTATTCTGATTGTAACATTTGGGAGATACTTCTATTTACTGCATTGTATAATGATTAGTTAGGCAATACTGCCATCTTTAGTGCTAGTGCAGAACTGTAACTGCATATGTAACTGCAACTGTCCTTCATGATATACAAGACCCACTGTCTTAGCTACCTGTTACTTTCTGCTAGCTCAGCATGCTTTCCCAAGGCTAGTGAGAAGTCAGGTTATTTGCCACTGGCCAATTATAATGGTTTTATATATTTTATTAGCTGTTGCTATGACAATTATCGGGGTATAAGACCCTTTGCATTGCACCTTCTGTCTGAGGAAAGACATACTGCTGCCAATAGGTAAGAAAGATCGGAAGTATTCTCCTGGTGATCACACTGTTTGGTTGTAAGCCTGCTTTAGATACCAGAAATAAATCACTTTTTGTGCTTGACACCACTTGTCTGTCATTTTTTCACTTTAGTTCCAACAAGAACCTGAGAAGGTGATGGTTTGACCACCCCGCGATATTACTTAACTGTCCTATCTTACTTCAAGGGTATCTCTTGCAGCAGACCACACCAGTAGGATGAGTCCCAAGCAGTTCTGGCAAAAAATGACAGACAAATCTGGCAGTTGGCCATTCTGGCATAAGAGAGAAGGCCCTGCAGAAGAGCCAGGACGAATTTGGCCCTGCGCCTAAAGGCGATGTCCAGACTGTAGTGTTTGGTAAAGGTATTGATGGTGCTCAAAGTGGCAGCTGCAAAGATCTTCCCAGCTGAAACATTTCTGAAGCAGGCAACGGAAGAGGCCACACCGCTGGTTGAATGACCATGAACCACATCAGGAAGTTCCTTACCGTGCTTCCTGTAACAAAAAAATAATACAATTGACTAACCATTTGGATAAACACTGTTTGGACACTGGGTTGCCCTCTTTCCCAGGGGCGAAGAAAAATAATTGGGAGGACTTCCTATAGTCCTTTGTCCGGTGTGTACAGTATCTCAAAATTCTATGCACATCCAAAGTATGGGGCAATGCTTCCCCTGGATTGGCAAGCTCTGGAAAATAAACAGGCAGATGGATGGATTGATTCAAAGTAAACTCAGACACCACCTTAGAATGAAACGTAGGACTGGTGCACAAAGACACCCTGTCTTTGTGGAAAATCAAATAGGGCTGCTCACATGTTGGCGCCTGAAGCTCAGAAATCTTTCGAGCAGAAGTATTAGCAACTAAAAATAACGCTTTCCATGACAGACAGTGTAGCTCGCAACCGGTTCAAATGGTGGCAGGATGAGTTTCTTTACCACAAAATTCAAGTCCCAAGCCGGGACAGGATCGTGGATTGGAGGCTTCAAGTGCAAGATGCCTTTCAAAAACATTCAGAACACATAAGGTTGAGACACAGTGCATCCATCCATCTACAAGTACATGGTAAACAGAGATGGCTGAAAGATGTACCTTGATAGAGGAGTACTTGTGTCCGGAGTCCCAAAGGGAGAGCAAGTACTCCAAAATCTAATTCACTGGACAGGTGAAGGGGTCTAAGTGGTGCAATGCAGCCCATATAGCAAAATGCTTCCTCTTCATGGAATAGGTAGCCCTTGTGGAAGGTTTCCTAGCCGCCACCAGGACATCTGTCACCCTAGAGGACATTCTAAACCTCGCAATGGCTACATCCTCTGGCATCAAGCATGGAGGTGAAGAGAACTGAGGTCCGGATGGACCAGAGTGCCCTGCCTCTTGGAGAGCAAGCCTGTGCAATGGGGCAGGGGCACTGAAGGTTCCACTGCCAGCTGCTAAAGTAAAGGGAACCAGATCTGACAAGGGGGTGATCAGGATCATCAATACCGCTTCCATCTGAAGTTTGATCAGAATCCTCTGAATTAGCGGAAAGAGAGGAAAGTCATTTAGAAACCTCCCTTTCCAAGAGAGGGATAAACGTGTCTCACCAGGAAACTCCAGGCCCTGGAGTGAGCCTGCAGAAAAACTGCAGTTTTGCGTTGATTGGGGAAGCAAAAAGGTCCGACTCTGGACAACCCCAACGGTCGAACAGATCTTCCACCATGGAGGTCATGAGTTCTCACTCATGAGCCCATGACTGAGACTGGCTTAAGCTGTCCACCAAGACATTTTGAAAACCGGGAATGTGAATGGCCGAGAGTTGCAGGCCATGATCTATTGTCCAATACCAGACTCTCATCATTTCCCGACACAGAGGGTATGAATGAGCCCCTCCCTGCTTGCTGACATCATGGACTACGCTGGTGTTGTCCATTTGAATCAGCAGTAGGCCCGAGGAGAGCTGGGTCTGGAAGGTCTGCAAGGCATACAGAACTGCTCACATCTCCAAGATGTTTATGTGGAGTTCCGCCTTTATCGCAGATCATGTCCCTTGAGTCTGGTAGGCACCCAGGTGAGCCGACCTGCCCAGACCCAAGACATCTGTTGTGAGGATTTGTTGTTGGGGTCGAATGAAGAAAAGTACCTCTCTTAGAAGGTTGCTGGGTTCTATCCACCATAACAGCACCTTCTTGGCTGGGTGTGAGACCAGGACTGGCTGCTCCAGGTCGGCTGTACGCTGGACCTGCAGTATCCACTAAATAATTCTCATATGCAGCCTGGCTAAGGGATCCATTACTATGGTTGTGGCCATGAGTCTCATGAGGTGGTAGAAAGACCCATGCTGGGATGTGACGGTTGGAGTAGAGCTGGCAGACTTGATTCATCAGGTGCTCTGCCCTCTCTTGAGGAAGAAAGGCCATCCCTTGAACCATATCCAGTACTGCCACAATGTACTGAAGTTGTTGGCTGGGGGTCAAGAATGACTTGGACAGGTTGATTGTGATCCTTGAATCCTGGAACAGGAAACAGGTATTTTATTTTTTATTTACTAACTCTCGAATTAACATCTTTGAGCAAGAACAGCTCATTTACAAAGGTTCCACGTCAAACATGGTGCTAGACGGGTGAACACTGTTACAAAATTATACAGAGTAGTACACAGATGGTAAAAAACATACAGGGGTGAACTTCATTACTTGAATTATACATAACAACACAGTAAAGATAGGGGTAAAGTTAAACAACCTGAGGTGCAGTAGAAGAGACTAGTTGTGACTAGGGACTAAGTAGAACTAGAAAGAAAAATTGGAGAGGAACATGAGGCGTAGACAGTAAGGGGAAACCCGATCGGAGTAGGCAGGCTAGAGGGCCATTGTCTAGGGTGGGAGGAATGAGGGAGAAGTGCTAGCTGGTTAGAGGGAAGGGGACGGGGGAGAGAAGTGCCAGTGTTGGAGAGGATGGAGGAAAGGGGGTAGAGTAGGTGGGGACTAGATGGCAGTAGTAGATTGGAGGGGAGGAAATGTGAAAAGGATACTCAGATGTGAATTAAGGAAGGTGATACCCCTATGCGAAGCAGTCACAAGTACTGGAGCTGGTGAGGTGTTCCCGGAGCAGTTGTTTGGATATCCCGGTTGAGAACATTGTACCAGTGTGGTGCCCTGTGGGCAAACGATCTCTGCCCCATGGAGGTCCGACATCTGGGAACCTGGAAGGTTTGGTTTATGGCATTCCGCGTATGTTGAGAGCTACAGTGTGAGATTAAGAGCTTTTCTACACCTGCTGGCATGAGGCCTAGGAGAACCTTTTTTGTTAACAGACAGGTCTGATACTGAATCCTACATTGGAGTGGAAGCCATCCAGCTTGGGTGTAGAGGTCACAGGTGTGAGTTAAACAGGCAGCACCAGTGAGAAGTTTACAGGCTTTATTAAGTGCCACAATAATCCTATAGCGGGCCGAAGGACAGGCAGCAGTCCCTGAAAAGGAGACCAATGCCTGGGTTGTGGGTGATGGGTGGCCGTTAGAAGGGAGCCCAGCATTCACCAAGCCCGTGCTGGCTGAAAACATGCTGGCCAAGCCACCATGCTGTGTGCCCAATGTGATCAAGGGCCTAAGCAGCAGGGGCTGAGGGGCAGGGTGCGAGCCCTGACCCGAAAGGCCTCCACCTGAAACCGTAATAGTGGAGGGAGGCATGCCACTGACCCCCCCCGGAGAATGATCCCTTGGTAGTCGAAGGATGGTGGGGAGACTGCAAATGGGAGGAAGAGGAGGACCGGGGCCTATCCTGGTCCTTGTCCTGATGTCTATGTTTCCCACGGGCCTTGTCCCTGGACTTCAAAGACTGGGAACCTGAAGACTGGGTCAGGAAGACTGACGAGCTCCTGGCCTGCAGCTCCCATTCCACGGAGGTGACCTTCTGCTGCAGGAGAAAGTTCTCTAGGGTCTGCTGGTGGTGTTGCCGGGTGGCCTGGTTGAATTTCTGGCAGACCTTGCAGGCTTGGACATCATGGTCTGGGCCTAGGCAGCAGCAGAATGACCGTCCTTCTCTGGGATTTGTTTTCCACAGGCACACTTGGTTTTGGAGCGATCAGAGGTCGAGGATGGTTTAGAAGACATAAAAATTCAAAACATGAATAAAAAGGATCTACGGTGAGAGTTCAGAAAAAAAAACCTAAAAGCGAGCGAAAATGGCAGTTGACTGAAGCTGTGGCGGTTTCCAGAAGTCCGACATGCGTTGGTTAACAGCAGGAAAAAACTGAGGAGGCTATGGGAGACACCCACTATTATAGGATAGGCTGATGTCAGAGGGGGACGTTGGTGGTGGGCAGCCCCCTTTGGTAGACTGCTAGCTTGAAAGTTTCCATGCGGTCTTAGTGCTTGGTAGCTAAGTCCTACCGGTGTGGCCTGCTGAAAGAGATACCCTCAAACTAAGATCATAGAAGTTGTCGGCAAATAAGGTCCTCTTGGCCCACCTAGACTGCCCTATTTTCCTTACCTACAGTGCCACGCAGACCCTACTCGATCTCCAGTCCCCCCCCGCCTTATTTCTAAGGCCCCCTTGTGTCTATCCCATGCACGCTTTAATCCTGTTACCATTTTAGCACCCATCATCTTTGCTGGGAGGCTGTTCCAGGTGTCCACAAGCCTTTCGTGAAGAAGTATGTCCTCACATCTCCTCTGAGTATCGCCCCCTCCAGTTCCACAACATGCACCCTTGCCCTACAGCAATTTTTTCTATGTAAAATGCTACCCTCATGCATCTTATTAATACTTGTGAGGTATCTGAATGTTTCTATCATACCCCCCCTTTTCCTTCTTTCCTCTAGAGAGTACATATTTAATTATGTGAGTCTTTCCTCATAGTGCTTTTGTTGTAGGCCCTGCACCATTCTGGTTGCCCTCTCCTGTACCATCTCCACCCTATGTCCTTCTGGAGATGAGATTCAGAAGCAAATGGTTTGATCCATAGATCTATACATGGATAACACTACCTCCCTCTTTCTGCTGGTGATACCCCTCCCTATGAACCTGAGCATCCTACTAGCTTTCCCCACTGCCTTATCATACTGCTTTGCTACATTCAGGTCATCAGAAATTACTATACCCTGGTTTCTTTCCTGTTTTGTGTTTGCCAATACCTCCAGACCCAACTGGTATGTTGCCCACAGGTTTCTGTGCCCAAAGTGTATGATTTTGCACTTTTTTGCACTGAAACCCAGTTGCCAAACCCCTCGACCAGTCTTCCAGCTTTTTCAGATTGTCCCTCATTTTTTCCACTCCCCGTGGTGTGTCCACTCTGTTACAGATTTTTATTTCATCTGTGAACAGGCATACTTTCAATTCCGGCCCCCCTGCAATGTTGCTAGTGAAGTCACTGAAGAGGACCAGGCTTAGTACTGATCCCTGTGGCACCCCGCTGGTCACCTTGCCTTCTTCAGAGTGAACACCATTTACCACCACCCTCTGAGTCATGTTGCTTAGTAAACCTCTTACCCATTTTGCTACCTTTGGACCCACTCCCAGGCTGCCCAGCTTGCTCATCAGTCTTCTGTGTGGAACAGTGTCGATTTGTCGAAGGTTTTACTGAAATTCAAGTAGGCCACATCCACCACTCTGCCCTGATCCACTTCCCTCGTCACCCAGTCAAAGAAATTGATCAGGTTTGTCTGGCAAGATCTACCCTCTGTGAAACCATGCTGCTTCAGAGCCTGTAACCCACTGGTCACAAGGTATTCCCCAATCCTTTTCTTCAGTAGTGATTCCATTACTTTACCCACCACCAAAGTCAGGCTGACAGGTTTGTAATTTCCTGCCTCCTCCCTGTTACCACTTTTGTTTAGTGGGACCACATCTGCACTCCCCCTCATGTCCCCCGGAACTTCCCTCATATCTAGTGACAGGTTGAACTGGGCCATCAGAGGTGTAGCCAGCACCTCCTTGAGCTCCCTCAGTATCCTAGGGTGTACCTTGTCAGGCCCCATTGCCTTGTCCACTTTTAGTTGTGGTGGTGCTAGTTTCTTGAGAACTCTCCTTCTGTAAAAGGACTAGAGTCCACCTCCCTTCCTTGCCCTTGTCCCTTATCTGTGGCCCATCACCTACCCCATCCTCTGTAAATACTAAATGAGAATATTTCTTCAATACATCTGCTTTTTCTTGGTTCTCTTCCACACAAACCCCTCCTTCCCCTTTCTGCCTTACTCTTCCATCATTTGGTCTTCCTCTTTTTGGTTATATACCTAAAGAAAGAACAGTTACGGTAACAGTAGGTCTTTGAGGGGATCTGTCATCAGGTCACACCGTAGAAGCTTGACCATCGGTGAAGCAGGATCCGCATGGAATATTTTCAGCAGTACAACTGGGGTGGCTCACACCATCATGTGACATCACAAACCCTATAAAGGCACGAACTGCCCTGCTCCCTCCACAGTTCTTTCCCCCGGAGACAAAGGGAGCATTGCTCTAGCCATGGGGG
The DNA here is from genome assembly GCA_016271365.2 of Neoceratodus forsteri. Lineage (NCBI taxonomy): Eukaryota > Metazoa > Chordata > Ceratodontiformes > Ceratodontidae > Neoceratodus > Neoceratodus forsteri. The sequence goes on along the minus strand of CM028131.1, from coordinate 659,225,112 downwards.
ACTGGGGAGAGAGAGAGAGAGAGAGAGAGAGAGAGAGGTACCCAGACCAATAAGAAAGACTAGATACACTAAACAGCCAGTTCTAGTAAACAGCCCCCCATAAAAGGGGATGGTGGTAGGGAAGACAGACCTGATGACTGAAATCCCCACAAAGATCTACTGTTACGGTATGTTCTTATGTAACAGTTCTATCTTCTTTGGGGGTATCTCAGTCATCAGGTATCACTGCAGGAACGAGTTCGAAGCAGTTACAGGTGCAAACAGTCTGTGAGGAAGGCCAACCTTAAACTTAAGACAGGAGGCCCTGCAGCACAGCCCTGCCAAATCCTGCACGAGTGCTGGAGGCAATGTCCAGACTGTAGTGCTTGGTAAAAGTGTGGATGGTACACCAGGTGGCAGGTGCACAGATGTCAGCGGCTGTGACCCCTCAGAAACAAGCTACAGAGGGGTATTCTGTCTCTACGGTGAAACCAGCACAGTGAAACCCTGACAGTGCCTATATCAGCAGCGACAGGGATTTTACTTCAATGGACTTTGCAGCAATGGGGGTGGTAGATATCTAACTCCACTGTCTGTGCAACATGGAGTTACATATGTAAAGTGTGGGGGGTGTGTGGGGGGCTACGTTGGGCGTTGTGGTGTTGCCGATTGTTGCGGGGACGGTACGTCAGGGGTGTCGATGGGTTTCCAATGCTATCGAGGACATTGCTGTGGGGGATGTCACACTGGCATCATAGCTCCATCACGGAGGTAGCCATGCCTCTTGTGGAATGAGTTTTGACCACTCCAGGCAATTCTCTGCCATATTTGTTATAGCAGAACACAATGCAATTGTCCAACCATTTGGACAAACATTGTTTAGAAACCTGAACGCCCTCTCTACCTGGGGCAAAAGAAACAAACAACTGCGTCAACTTTCTACATTCCTTGATTCGGAGCAGGTAATATTTCAAAGTTCTGTGTACATCTAACGTATGGAGCAGTGCTTCCCCATAATTGTTACACACTGGAAAATAAACAGGAAGATGGATAGATTGGTTCAGTGTTAACTCAGACACCATCTTAGGAATAAACTTAGGACTCATACGCAAAGACACCCTGTCTTTGTAAAAAATCAAATAAGGCTCCTTGACCAGAGGGCCTGAAGCTCTGAAATTCTTAGAGCAGAAGTAATGGCAATAAAAAATAAAACCTTCCAGGAAAGAAAGCGAAGATCGCAAGTTGCATCTGGCTCAAAAGGAGACAGAGTCAACTTCTCCAAAACAAAATTCGAATCCCAAGCCAGGACAGGGGAACAGACTGGAGGTTTTAGATGCAGGATGCTCCTCAAAGAGGTTCGGGAGACATCCCGCTGAGTTATGGTACGGTCACCCACAGGCACATGAAAGGCCGAGATGGCCGGAAGGTGCACCTTGAGGGAGGACTGCTGGAAACCTGAGTCAGACAGAGAGATCAGGTAGTCCAGGATCTGGTTCACCGGCCAGGTGAAAGGGTCCAGATTATGCCTGGCAGTCCATATGACAAACTGCTTCCACTTTAGGGCATAAGTGGCTCAAGTGGAAGGTTGTCAGATGACCACTAGGATGTATGCCTCTCTATTAGAAACCCCAAATCTGGCCGACCCAGTTGTGCTAGAGGTTGAGGCGCTGGTCTCTACACCTCGTGCCACACCAGTGACCTGGGTTTGGGAACAAGCCTGGGCCGCCAGGGGTCTGCAGGGGTGAGGGAGGATTGAGCATCCGGAGGACTGCTCTCCACTCTCTGGGGAGGGAAGTTGGTCTTCCCGCTCGCTGACTGCCCTCTGGTGGTGGCCCCCTTGGAAGCCTCATGAAGAGGTGAAGCATTGGGGTTACATCAATTTGGTGAATTTATAACTGTACTGTGAAAGTCTTTGAGATTAAAGACATTGCAACTGATTTACAGCGTTCACGTGAGTTATTGTTCCACTTTGAGTGCAACTTCTTTTTACATTTTGCATACTATTGGGGTAGCCACCCTTGTTGCACCATTCTGGTTAATACTGCAGTGCATACTCTGGTTTGTTTTCGTGCCCTCTGGCCAGTATGGGTCAGGAAGGCACTCACCGATGTCATTACATCGGTAGGGAGGAGGGGACAGGAGAAAAATGGAAAATTGGAGCCGGCAGGCTCCATGATGGCCACACCAGTGCCCCAACTGCCCCCCCCGACATCTGGATTTCGCTCTGGGGGTGGGGGGTAATGCCAGCGCCCCTTCACCTGTCACTGGGGAGGGGACCATGGGGGTGTTGGGTCGGGAAACATTGCGGCTGGAGAATGAGTCCCTCTGAGGGAGGGATTGGAGCCACCTGCCAGGCTCAGGGAGCATAAATAACTATAAGGGAAAAAAAAAAGAAACCCCAAATCTGGTGATGGCTACATTCTCAGGAGCCAAGCATGCGGATGGAGGGACCCAAGGTTGGGATGGACCAGGGTCCCCCAATCCTGGGTGAGCAAATTCCTGCAGAGGGCAGAAGGACTGGAGGTTCCCCTGCCAGCTGCTGTAGCAGAGGACACCATATCTGGTGAGGCCAGAATGCAGTTACCAGGATCATGGTGGCCCCCTCCATTTGCAGTTTGATGAGCACCCCTTGAATCAGAGGAAATGGAGAGAAGGAGAGGGACAATGTGTCTCACTAGAAAATTCCATATCTTGGATCAAGCAAGCAAACATTTGGCAGTTTTGCATTGAGTGGGGACACAAAAAGGTCCAATTCTGGACGACCCCATCTGTCGAACAGATCTTCTGCGATGGATGAGAGAAGCTCCCACTCGGGCATGCTGGATTGCATCCAGCTGAGACTGACCGCCAGAATGTTTAGCACTCCTGGGACGTGGGCTGCTGAGAGGATCAGGATGTGGTCTAGTGCCCAATACCCCACTCTCATGGCCTCTCTGCACAGGGGGTACGAATGCATCTCCCCGCTGCTTGCTGACGTAGCACACAACACTGAGGTTGTTTGACTGGATCAGCAACTGACCCAGAAGAAGATGTTCTGAAAGGCCTGCATGGCATACAGAACCACCAGCATCTCCAGGACACTGTTCAGGAGGGAGGTTTCGATCTGGGACCAAGAGCCTTGAGTTTGAAAAGGACCAAAGTGAGCCCCTCCCCCCAGCGCAAACTGGAGGATTTGCTGAGCAGAGGGGATAGATCTGAAATAGAACCCCCTGTGATAGGTGTAGGGGGGTCCATCCACCACTGGAGCACTTTGTGAACTGGGGAGGAGACCAGCACTAATTAATCTAAATCATCCATTCGCTGGTCCCATTGCATTGAGGGTCCACTGCAGAACCTGCATGTGCAACCTGGCTAGGGGAACCGTGGGAAGGGCTGTGGCCATCAGTCCTAACAGCCTCAGGTACACCTTGGCTGAAATATACAGGTTACTCACCTGTAACAGGAGTTCTAGGAATGGTATATGTTGTTCATCCACACTGTCTGGCAGGTTCCTTGCCACTTTAAGTCTTGCCAGAAGGTCTTCAAGCTGGCTCCTCCCACCCGGGTGGTAAAACTTTCGGCTCCACCCCATGACGCCAGATCTAGCCCACTGGAAGCCAGGTTGTGCGTCGAAGCCGGGGAGGTCGGGTGGGTCGTGTGGATGAACAACATATACCATTCCTAGAACACCTGTTACAAGTGAGTAACGTGTATTTCTAGGGACATGGATATGTTGTTCATCCACACTGTCTGGCAGACTCCTAGCAGTTCTCCGGGAGGAGGGAGGGAGGCAAGGCGCACACCCCCTACTTGGGAAATAAAGACTGGAGAACCGAGGCCCTAAAACCAGCATCCCGGCGTGACTCAAGGTCGATGTGGTAGTGGGTGATGAAGGTGTGTGCTGACTTCCAGGTAGCAGCCCTGCAGATTTCCTGGATAGGGACATCCCTTGAAGCAGCCACTGATGCAGCGGTATGGTGGGTAGAATGAGCTCTTATCCCTCTGGGAGGCTCCATGCCCGCCAACCTATTGCAGAGATCTATGCAGCAGGTGACCCACCTGCCTATCGTCTGCTTGGCTGCAGGTCTGCCAGGTGCGGCTTCAGCGTAGGTGACAAACAGCTGGTGAACCTCTCCCCGAACTTCAGCCGTCCGCTCCTTATAATGTTTAGCGCCTTCTAGGGTCCAAAATATGGAGCCTATATTCGGCCTCCGAGGTGTGACTGGGGTAGAACACCGGCAGAGTCAACACCTGGTTAAGGTGAAACTCCGACACCACCTTCGGAAGGAATTTCGGGTGGGGGCGCAGGACAACCTTGTCCCTGTGGAAGACCAGATAAGGAGACTCGATGGAAAGCACCTGGAGCTCTCCCATCCTTCTGGCTGACATGATAGCCACCAAGAAGGCGGTCTTCCACGACAGGTGAGAGATGTCACACCTGTGCATCGGTTCGAATGGCTTCCCATGAGCTTAGCCAATACCAGCAGTAGATCCCACGGAGGTGGAGGTTCTCGCACTGGAGGGGATATGTGATCAAGGCCTTTGAAAAAGCACCTGACCACCTTCTCCTCGCCACCGACTGCTTCCTGATGGACCCGTAGTAAGCACAGATGGCTGCAAATTGCACATAAGAGGTAAATCGACAAGCCCTTGCTGAGAAAGGGACCACAGGTAGTCAGAATGCTTGCAAAGGAACAGGAGGAAGGGTCCAGGCCTTGCCTGACACCAAATGGAGAATCTCTACCATTTGAAGGCATAGCATTTTCTGGTCGACTCCTTACGGGATGCCTCAACGATGTTGAGGACCTCGTCGGAAAGACCCAAGGTCTGGAACTCTAGCCGCTCAGAAACCAGGCCGTCAGGTGCAGGGATTGAAGGTCCGGATGGAATACCTTCCCCTGATTGACTGAGATCAGGTCTGGGCAGGCTGGAAGCCGCCTCGGGAGCCTGGAGCTGAGACTGAGGCGATCTGGATACCAGACCTGGCGGGGCCAGTCTGGGGCTACCAGAATCACCAGTGCCTTGTCCCTCCTCACTTTGAGAAGCACCTTGTGGATCAAGGGAAATGGGGGAAAGGCGTAGAAGAGGCCTGGGGTCCACGGCCTTGAGAAGGCATCCCCCTGCAGCGAGCCCTGCTGAGGGGGGCGGGCATGAAACAGTCTCAGCTTCGCATTCTCCCTGGAGGCAAACAGGTCCGCCTGAGGCATGCCCCAGTGGGAGAAGAGATTTTGTACTACCTCCAGCAGGAGAGACCACTAGTGAGACACAGGCCCTATCTGGCTTAGGGCATCGGCCAGGGTGTTGGAGGCTCCTGCCACATAACCCATACACATACACTCGACCTAGGTATCATCACCAGCACTTTTAATAATGCATTTACAAACCTGGACAGTGTCCTTCCACCAAATTTTTTCGACGACCTCCCCTCCAGCTCCTCCCAAGTTACCCCCCAACTAGAACGTACAACCCCAAAGTTTTTTTTTAAGGAGGTCCCACCACAAGTAGCTAGAAAATACATTCAAAAGGCCATCGGCAAACAAGGGTACAGTGATGACTCCCTTGACCTGAAACTGCTGGCACAAGTCCTCGATGAAATCTTAGAACCACTTACAAAGATCTTTAATCTCTCGCTTATGTAACCCCTAGATGGCGCTATCCCAGGGGCTACTACCCCTGCCTGATTTGCCACTAACAGGTTGAGGGGCCTGGATCCAATGGCGGGTGCCTCCACCCAGAGGTCAGGGTTTGCAATAGTTAAACTAACTTGGTCACAACCCTCTGGGACACTGCAACCCCCCTTTCTTCCCACTAGTGGCCCACACAATATATCAGAATTACCTTCACAGTATACACTTACCCCCAGGTCTGGTTCGGCACTGGGACCTCCTGTGAAATGAGATCAGTGCAACAATCACAGTACAGTACTTTAACACAGACAAATACCTCAGGCAGTATAACTTTGCTGAAACAAAGCAGCTCTGATTTGTTGGGGGATATAACAAGGACAGGGAAATCAGGTTAATTAGCTTATCACTCTAATAATCTACCTGGCTCTGTGCACAGCCTATCCCTATCAGTTACTGTCCCTGGGTACCCAAGCCTAGTGGCTAGTCAAACCGTGGCAGCTGGTAGGGGCCCTTTCACACAGAGAAAGGAGAATTAAACAGTCAGCAGTACAGTAATTCCATTTGGATTTAATGTGGCAATTCAACAGGGACGACCTGAATTAGTACTCACGACCTCCAAATAAGATAGGGTCCTTCAATGTCAGCAGGGCTCACTTGAGGTACACAAACCTCTTCACACATCCATATAAAGAAAGCACTATACCAGGCAGGCTGCATCTGTATCCTGATCGCAATTACTGCAATACCGGGGAGAACACACAGCAGATTCAGTTCCTGACAGACCGAGTGCAATTTTCAGCAATTCCTCAGTCTTCTACAGGGTGAGCCTGGTTTCTACTCTTCAGAGATCCTTTGATTCTTTTCACAGGACGGATTCAGTCCTAACAAGCTGCAGACCGGAACTCTGGGCCTTACACCGTTTTTGACTAAAACTGCACACTGAAAAAGCACAGGCTCCTTCCTTCTTCACTGCCAAAGCTCACACGAAACTCCAACCGACAAAACGGGCACTTCCTTTGAGTTCCTCCCAGTTCTTGACTGGATTGGCTGTCACTCACAATAGACTGCTGCTGTTGGTCCAAAAGGCACTGAAGTCTAAACTACATCTCCCAAGTCACTGCCCATACAATCCTCTTGTGGCTGGCTCAGATTATGAGTCCAAGTTCTGATTAGGTCCAAGGCACCATTTTAGAGCTAGCTTACCCCACACTGATTGGTCCAGTTCAGCAGTTCAAAACTAGAATGGGGAACTAGCAGACACAGTTCTGACTGCAAAGAAAGCAGGTTAGACAAACTGTAATTTCATTATTACTCTAAATAATTTCTGGCAAACAGTTACATCTTTCAGATAGGTTCCCTTTGCACTCCTAGTGACTGCAAAATGAAGTGAATTGGCAGCAGTTAGGTGGTACTCAGAGAAGCACACAGTCCCCATACAAACTAATTATGTCTGCAAGCAGACAGCTCTTAAAGAGACAGTACCAGAGGCTCTAAAACACTCACTGATAAATGGCTTAAATGCCAAACACCATTCAGGCTTGGAGCATTCAAGCAAGCTCCTGGAAGTCTTTTAGGAACCCCATTTGCGGGGGGTTACACCCTTCCTAGCCTGGGAAAGCTTGATGTCGCGTCAAGCAAGTACCCCCATAAGTTTCAACTGCAACCATATACATTTGCATTAGGCTCACATGTAATCATCAGTCAATATATCATTTTACCAAGAACACATTTCTGAAACATTGCAGTCGTCACTCTTTACACAGTATTACATACATTGTACCATAACTCAAGTTATTACCTCTTGTACATGAAACCTGAAGAGGGCCTTCCTATCAGTTACCTTGGGGCTGGATGGGGCAAGGGCACCATATAGAAGAGCAACACAAGTAACTTGGAGTTAGCACTGATGCTCAGTTTGGGCAATGAGCTCGGGGACACATACACTCCTTTATGGACAACATTGAGAGGCAAGTCCACAGGCCTCCCAAGTGAATCATAACTGAGGTGCACCACAGGCTTTACAGCTCGACCAGTCTTTCTAGGGGACTGTTATAGTCTCTACCTCTGAGCCTCATTTTCAGCATTGTCCTCACTTGTCAGGGGAGTCTCCATGGGGGTAGAGAGGCTAGAACTTGGGGCACTTTCAGCTCCAGGAGTTACAGTTTCTGAGTCCACAACATTTGGCTCACATGGAGAGCTTTCGGACACTGGCAGTGGACTGTCAGGGCACTCAAAATACTCTTCTTGTTCAGGTGTATCACCAGTCTGCCCCAATCTATCATTTTCCTCCCAAAGCTCAAACAGTTCAACCATGCACAATGATTCATTTCATCTGATCTGATGCTTTGCACTTCACTTTCTGGAGCACTGGCTCCAGGGATGAAGCTGGGGCTTAGACAGTCCAGAAGGCCCAGCTTCATCTCCAGTATTGACTAGGGGATTGCCCGAAACAATTGACTCAGTTAGTAGAAGGATAGTATTCAAAGTCACTCTCACTTTCTTCGATATGGACTGACAGTCATGCTCAACTGGGACTTGTGGAGACACTTTAACTTTGCTTCTGTAGGTGCAGACTTTCTTGATCTTTTCTTAGCAGCAGCTCTAGTCACTGGTCAGAGGGGCATCTTCTAGGGCTCAGACTCAATTAAGATTTGTCCAATGGGCAGTAAATGATTTCTATGCATTGTTTTTACATCTTTGAATTATTCTCAGGCCTTACTTTGTACACTGGCAGATCATCTAGTTTGCCCACTACAATGTGAGGGAGATGGTGCCATCTGTCAGCAATCTTGTGCTTGCCATACAGTCCCAGATTTCTTAGCAATACCGATCTCCCTCCTGGAGTTCCTGTGCTTTCACCTTTTATCATACCTTTCTTTGTTGGCCAGATTTCTTTTGGCAGCCATGGTTTGAGCCAGTTGATACGCGTGAGTTAGCTGGGCCTTTAACTTTGCACATACTGTAAATAGTTGTCAGCTTGAACCCCATCAGGAGACCCCAAAACACACATCTACTGGTAGTGAGCTTCTCTTCCAAACATCAGGCGGTGGGGAGAATCCAGTGGCATCACTTTTGGTGCAGTTATAAGCATGTACCAGGGTGCTAATTTGTTGGCTCTATCTAGGCTTGTCCTTTGGGTGCAGGGTGCCTAGCATATCTAGCAAAGTGCGGTTGAAACGTTCAGGCTGTGGGTCCCCCTGGGGGTGGTAAGGAGTGGTTCTGGACTTTCGCACTCCCCACAGAGAAAGCATCTCTTTGATCAGAGCGACTCTCAAAGTCTCTCCCTTGATCAGAATGGATTCTTTGTGGAGCCCCATAGTGAACAAAAGTTTTCTACAAGTACTTTGGCCACAGTGGATGCTTTCTGGTCTTTGGTGGGAAAGCTTGGGCATATCTCGTGAAATGGTCAGTGACCACCAGCACATTACTGATATTTCTTTGATCTGACTCCAAACTCAGAAAATCAATACAGACCAGCTCCATGGGTGCACTGGTGGTGATGTTAACAAGGGGACAGCCCTCTGGGGCAAAGCTTTCCTCTGTAGCAGCGACTACAAGTTCGAATGTGTTGCTCCACATCAGCCCCCATCTTAGGCCAATAGAATCTGGATCTCACCAAGTCAAGTGTTCTGTCTATACCAAGGTGCCCCATGTGGTTGTGCAAGGACCTCAGTACTGAGTCTCGAAAGGCAGTGGGCAGCACTAGTTGTTGTTTGTCTATGTCCCCCTCTGTCTACTGTTTCTCTGTATAACAGTTTATTGATCAGTTTCAACTTAGGACCTTCTTTGTATAGCAGTGCAGTTCTCAAATCAGTGGGCGTAATTTGACACATCTTTTCCTGCATGAGGGCTTCTAAAGCTGCTTTGATCATGGGATCGCGGGATTGAGCCACTGAATACTGTCATTGTCCAGCTGAGGCAGTGCACCAATGTCTATTGCAGAAAAGTGGCAATAAGCAGCAGGTATGCAATTCTCAGAGGCTCCCAAGCAATCCACCATGCAGTCCACTGCGTCCGTGGACATTTGTTCCTCCTGTCAAACTTCCGGCAGAGTGCCCGAATGTCAGGTTCTGCCAATCGGACCCAATCATTCTGGGAACAGGCCTCCGGAGAGAGCATCAGCATCTATGTGGTTCAGACCTGCTCGGTATTCGAAGCATAGTCATATGTAGATAATGCAGAAAGCCACCTATAGCCAGTGGCATCCAACTTAGCTGAGGTCTGCACATAGGTCAAGGATTATTGTCAGTTTTTACTAGTATTTTAGCCCCATATAAGTACTCATGGAATTGGTCAATAATGGCCACCTGAGCTGGAACTCTAACTTATGTACAGGATAGTTCTTTTGGATGGGGTCAGGCTTCTACTGGCAAAGGCCACTGGTCTCAGGCCATTCTCGTGCTCTTGGTACAACACGCCCCAACCCTTGCAAGCTAGCATCAGTGTGCAGGGCGTAAGGTTTTCTTGGATCGGCATAGGCCAGCACTGGAGCATGGGTAAGTTGATATGATCTCATGAAAAGCAGTCTCACAATCAGGGTCAGCAGACTAAATACTTCACTCGGATGAAAATACACTCTTTCAGTCTTGAGGACGCTGACTTTTGGTATTTTTGTGGGTTGGGGATACCCTTGAGTAAGGTTAAGTAAAGGCGGATCACTCTTGAATAGTCCTTGATGAGCGCCGATAATAACCACAGAATCCAGGAATCTTTGCAGTTCTTTTAGATTTTGGGCTGTGGCCAGGTGGTCAAGGCCTCAACTTTACTTGGGTCGGTCTCTATTCCTCGGTGGATACTATGTGGCCCCATACTTTACTGATGTTTGAAAGAATTGACACTTATCAATGGACAGTTTAAGGCCAAAGTCCTGCAGTCGGTCCAATACCTTAAATAATCTGCTCTCATGTTCCTCCAGTGAGCTGCCAAACACAATAACATCATCTAGGTATACCAGGCACTCTAGTAAGTTCATGTCCCCCACTGCCGCTCCATCAATCGTTGAAAGTAGTAGGGGCTTACCTGAAATCCTTGAGGCATCCTCATGAATTCATAAAGCCAAACGGACAGATAAGGCCGTCTTCTCACGGTCCTCTGGGGCCATCGGGATCTGGTAGTACCCACTGCGGAGATCCAGCACAGAAGACCACTTGCTCCCGTTTAGGCAGTCCAAAGCATCCTGAATGCGGGGCATTGTGTACTGATCAGGGATAGTCCGCGGTTTAAGGTCGATAATCCACACACATCCTTACTGTTCCATTCTTTTCCTCACTACCACAATGGGAAGCATAAGGGCTTCTGGATTCTTGTATTACACAGCAGCTAACATCTCTTGCAGATGCCGTCTCACATCATCTATGTCAGCAGGTGCCAGGCGTCGAGACCTCTCACGAAATGGTCTTTCGTCATGCAGCCGGATATTGTGCTCAGCTCCTTGCACGCATCCTACATCCCATTCCTTTAAAGAAAACACCTGGTCTCTCTGGGCAAACTTCTCACTGATCCTCACTTTCCATTCAGCTGGCAGTGGGGAGTCGCCGAAATCAAACAAGTCAGGCGTTACTCTGTCATTCTTCCTTGAACTCTTGCTGCTGGGTAGCACTGCAGTGTCTGCACAATGCACATTAGCCAGGATACAACCTCTGTTTACTTGAATGTCTCTTTCAGACACATTATGAACTTGGACCATTACCCTTCTGGCATAAGCATGGGCTCTAGCGGGCAAAATACTAGGCTTGACCAGCAGTCCCTCTGGCAATTTTCCATCGCCTGGTGCATCCAACATTAATATTTTATTCTTAACATCCTTTCTGATACGGACCTCTCCCTGTAAGGTACACTGGGCATTTGGCGCCAGGATCAGAAACTCAGGATCCTTCTTCCATACAATTCCGACCGGTTCCCTGGTTCTGTTTTTCAGCATCTCTTTGTGCCTCATAGGCCTTCTTAATTAAAGCGGAACTCTTAAAGCTCTACTAGTCTTTGACCCCTGTTTTTCTAACACAACTGTGCCAGCCTTCCGAACATATGAGCATTTGTTCCAATCAACAAAGGGACACCATCATACAGTCCAGTGGGGGACACACTAAGGCTAGGGTCTCTACTTGTTCGCCACTCCAGCCACGGAGGTGGGGAAAGACAGCCAAATTCGGATATACCGGAATAGGTGGCCTTCTCACTTAACCCCCATACATGCAGTCCTTCTAATGGTTGTAAGGGTACGTCTGACAAATGCTTCTGATACCAATCCTGGAACATAATTGTCACTTGGGAGCCACTGTCTAATACAGCTCTTGTGACACTCCATTCACCTTTACAGTGGTCTCATGGAGGGACCCACTATTCTGGACCAGTCTGAGAGGCGGTAGTGGGGCCTGGGCAACAGCCTTGCCACAAAGGGCGTGAATTAGCATTTTGGTGCCCTCACTGGGATCATGTCTGCACCTCTTAACCACTGATTTCTTCTCTGAAGCTCTCCTTGTAGCCTATATGCAACTTTGTCAGTGTCTTTTGGGGACTGGCATTCCCTTTTCATGTGCCCATCTTTCCCACAATTATAGCAAAACATACTTTCTGGAGTTTGAGCTGGCCGAGGCGCCACACTGGGAGCCAGGGCGGGGTATTACTAACTGGAAACCTGGGTGCCATCTCTGTCTCTTGGCGTGATAAGCATTTGGAGACATCTCGTCAGTTTCTCCACTTCCATGGTCAAGGAATTGAGTTTGGAGCTGTTATCAGCAGGAGATACATGGGTGGGTACCCCACCCCCATAGCAGATGCAGTCGGATATAGGTCAGGGCCCGTACTTGCAGGCGTGGCCTTCATAAAGGGACTGTTTTGAATTCCCGGATCTCTCTCAACAGTTGCCCCATTGTGGCATATCTTTTCCTTGTCAGAGCACTCATTGACTGTCAACCTCTGCCCCTGAACTTCACTTGATGGGTCACCCTCAGTCTCGGGTCGTAGCCACAGCTGTTGGTGCAGGTACCTCCGAGTCGCCTTTTCTCAACTCCTCAATTTCTCTCATTAACTCATCATAGGAGGTGGGATTCAGTCGATTTGCCAGGCGTAACTGAAGCAACAGCAGTTCTGAGAAGGGGCAGACTTAAGGATTCTGTCCAGTCTGGTTCGGTCCAGTTCAATCGCTGGCAAACTACCCTTTCTGAGGCATTCTTGCAACAATTTTTCCAGCCGAGACATACACAGACAACAACTCCCTTGGTACTGTTGTGCATTTCTTACTCTCCACCATAGGTCCTCATCAGAATCTGGGCTCCATACACATTCTCCAAGGCCTCAAGATAGGCCTGTGCAGTCGTTCAGGGTTACTGGCCCGTTTGCAGGATGGTAGCCAGGGCAGGACCTCGGAGCTCTCACTAACCCTCTTTAAGCTTTTAGCCTTCCGAGCATTGCCATTCTAGCACTTGGGGGCAACATAGTCTATCAGGTCTCCCAGTCATCCTCCCTTGGGGGTGGGGAGGGTGCCAGAGAAGATCCTCAACCTTGGTGAGAGTCGTGACTAATGGCAGGTGCAGAAATAGGAGTCTGCATTGGTTCAGCCACCATTACGGGCACTGGAGCAGGAGAGGGTGTTGGGAGGAACACCCCAGGTGGCAAGAATAGTTTCTTCAAGTCCTCCACAGTTTTCCCTCTCCCAGCAACCATTCAGCAAATTTCTCCTCAAAGTTTCAGATAGTGGTGGGGCTGATTCCTCCCGGTCTTTACTGTCCTTAGTTATCACTCTCCAAGCAGTGAGGCTCCCTCTGGGGTAATGGTCTGTGGCACTTTGGAGCTATCTATGGGATCCTTAAACTCTACTAGGGCCAGGAAAGTGTGGGTGAGCAGATTAGCATGCCGACCCACCACCACAGGGTTTGTAAACCTTCCACCTTGGAAAGTACTCCTGCACAGTGTCCGTATTGATACCCAGGGGATGTCCAGGATAAGCATAGCATTTGAGGTCGATCTCCTCCCAGTACACCACTCCACCAGCGGTGCACAGCCACTTCTGTCGGGTACCCATTTTTTCTTAACAGTGGTTAGTAAATATGGCCACTAGGACACACAATCAGCGGTGCCTCCAAGATGTAACCCTAGATGGCGCTATCCCAGGCTACTACCCTGCCTGATTTGCCACTAACAGGTTGAGGGCCTGGATCCAATGGCAGGTGCCTCCACCCAGAGGTCAGGGTTTGCAATAGTTAAACTAACTTGGTCACAGCCTCTGGGACACTGCAACCCCTTTCTTCCCACTAGTGGCCCACACAATATATCAGAATTACCTTCACAGTATACACTTACCCCCAGGTCTGGTTCCGGCACTGGGACCTCCTGTGAAATGAGATACAGTGCAACAATCACAGTACAGTACTTTAACACAGACAAATACCTCAGGCAGTATAACTTTGCTGAAACAAGCAGCTCTGATTTATTTGGGGATATAACAAGGACAGGGAAATCAGGTTAATTAGCTTATCACTCTAATAATCTACCTATGGCTCTGTGCACAGGCCTATCCCTATCAGTTACTGTCCCTGGGTACCCAAGCCCTAGTGGCTAGTCAAACCGTGGCAGCTGGTAGGGGCCCTTTCACACAGAGAAAAGGAGAATTAAACAGTCAGCAGTACAGTAATTCCATTTGGATTTAATGTGGCAATTCAACAGGGAGCGACCCTGAATTAGTACTCATGACCTCCAAATAAGATAGGGTCCTTCAATGTCAGCAGGGCTCACTTGAGGTACACAAACCTCTTCACACATCCATATAAAAGAAAGCACTATACCAGGCAGGCTGCATCTGTATCCCGATCGCAATTACTGCACAATACCGGAGAACACACAGCAGATTCAGTTCCTGACAGACCAGTGCAATTTTCAGCAATTCCTCCAGTCTTCTACAGGGTGAGCCTGGTTTCTACTCTTCAGAGATCCTTTGATTCTTTTCACAGGACGATTCAGTCCTAACAAGCTGCAGACCGGAACTCTGGGCCTTACACCGTTTTTGACTAAAACTGCACTGAAAAGCACAGGGCTCCTTTCTTCTTCACTGCCAAAGCTCAACTGAAACTCCAACCGACAAAACCGGGCACTTCCTTTGAGTTCCTCCCAGTTCTTGACTGGATTGGCTGTCACTCACAATAGACTGCTGCTGTTGGTCCAAAAGGCACTGAAGTCTAAACTACATCTCCCAGAGTCACTGCCCATACAATCCTCTTGTGGCTGGCTCAGATTATGAGTCAAGTTCTGATTCAGTCCAAGGCACCATTTTAGAGCTAGCTTACCCCACACTGATTGGTCCAGTTCAGCAGTTCAAAACTAGAATGGGAACTAGCAGACACAGTTCTGACTGCAAAGAAAGCAGGTTAGACAAACTGTAATTTCATTATTACTCTAAATAATTTCTGGCAAACAGTTACATCTTTCAGATAGGTTCCCTTTGCACTCCTAGTGACTGCAAAAATGAAGTGAATTGGCAGCAGCTCAGTGGTACTCAGAGAAGCACACAGTCCCCATACAAACTAATTATGTCTGCAAGCAGACAGCTCTTAAAGAGACAGTACCAGAGGCTCTAAAAACACTCACTGATAAATGGCTTAAATGCCAAACACCATTCAGGCTTGGAGCATTCAAGCAAGCTCCTGGAAGTCTTTTGGGAACCCCCATTTGCAGGGGGGTTACACTTAGTTTGGGCCATTTCCCCTCTCTCTGGAAAAAAGCCACTGCCACACCGGTTCATAAAAGCGGAGATAGGACACTGCACACCAATTACAGACCTATCTCACTCCTCCCCCCACTATCCAAAGCGCTGGAGCGAGTAGTGTCGGACCAACTAGCTGAATTCCTGGATAAGTACAATGTACAGTGCCCAGAGCAGCATGGCTTCAGAAAAGGGCACAGCACCACCACTACACTACTGGAATTTAAAACCTTCATCCATGCCACGCTTGACAAAGGGAATTGTGGAGGAGCAGTATTTATAGACCTTACCAAGGCATTCGACACAGTTAACCACCCCCTACTGCTCAAGCAACTGTCCTCCATTGGGATCTCCAGCGATGCCCTTCCATGGTTCACCAGCTACCTTGATAATCGGATCCAATGTGTAAGGATTGCAGGGATCTCTTCGGATGAGAAACCGGTCCGCTCCGGAGTCCCCCAGGGGTCTATTCTGGGCCCTACTCTTCTCCCTCTTCATCAACAATCTCCCCAGTGCCTGCCACCAAAAATATTACTATCATGAGCGATGCAGTCCTGTTTCCAGCCACCATGACATTACAGTCCTTGAATCCCAGCTGCAGCTCGACTTCAATCGCATCGAAGACTGGTTCAAGTTCTCATAAACTTGTCCTGAACCACGCAAGACTAAAGCCATGTCCTTCTGTAACCGACAGAGCAGGCACAACTCTCTGTCCCTCACCATCAAGAACCACGCTGGGAACCCACTCTCAGACATGTCAAGGAGTTCAAGTACCTTGGTATTACCTGGATAGTACCCTCTCCTACACTCGGCATATTGACACTGTTGCCAAGACCGCCAATACTCCGGATTGGACTACTACAAAACACAAGCACTGTATGCCTGCGGATGCCCTTAAACTAGCCATCTACAGCTCTGTCACCTCTATCATTGACTACGGCCTTGCCATCTATGGCTCTGCCCCAACAAGTGCCCTCCGCAGGATCTCAGTTGCTCTCAACAAAGCCTGTAGACTACTGACAGGTGCAGCCCAACTAACTCACACCTGTGACCTCTATGCACAGGCCAGCTGGCTACCCCTAAGCAGCAGAATACAATACCAGACCTGCTTACTTACCAAAAAGATTCTCCTTGGTCTCATGCCACCTGGTGTTAGCTCACTCCTTACTACCTACAGTGGCACTCAACAAACACGTGGTGCCCAGTCTCTAACCTTTCAGGTTCCCAGATGTTGTACCTCCATGGGTCAGCGGTCCTTTATCTATAGAGCTGCTCAATGGTTCAATTCCCTCTATAAAGGAGCACTTTCCTCTACTACACTTGGACCCTTCAAAAGGAATCTCAAACTTTACCTCACCTCTACCACTCAATGTGACTGCTTTGTTGAACAGAGATCTCTCTAAACACCTCCCAGCTCACTCATGTCTCACTGCCTATGGTGCCCGCTTTCTCTTATTGTTACCGCAGCCAGCTGCCTACTCAAGCTGCTCGTTTTATGAATATTATCTCAAAGTATGTTATAACTGAGTATCTTTATTTTTTTCTTTTAGTTGTTTTGGTTGTTTATTGTGCATTCTTTTACTACCTCTGTATGTATGTTGACCCTCATCCTTTGACGTGGAACCTTTGTAAATGAGCAGTTTCTGCTCAAAGGTATTTGTAATCCGAGAATTTAATAAAAAAATAAATAAAAAAAAATGGTGAGGAGCTCCACCTCTAGGCTGCGCACGAGTGACCAAATGCAGAGAGCTTCCCTGCACAGAGGCATGGAGCGCGTCCCGGCCTGGCGGTTTAGGTAGTACATGATTGTGGTATTGTCAGTCTGGACCTGAACCACTTGACCCCATAGAAATGGAGCGAAGGCGGTGAGGGCTAGATGAACCACTCGAAGCTCCAGAAGGTTGATATGACATCGGGACTCCCGAGGGGACCAGAGGCCATGCGCTCTGTGCTCCCCCAGATGGGCACTCCAACCCATCAGAGCGGCATCGGTCGATAGAGAGACCGTCAGCTCGGGGCAGACAAATGGGATGCCCTCCTGCAGATGTGCGGAACGGTCCACCACTGGAGAGCGTTCCACATCCCCTGGGTCACTGTCACTAGCTGATCCAGTGGATCAAAGTGCTGTGACCATTGGCTGGCCAGCCCCCATTGAAGGGGACGCATGTACCAGCGGGCCCAACAGACCACGCTGGTGCAGGCCGCCATGAGGCCCAGGAGGCGCAGGAAGTCCTGGGCAGGGCGCGATTGCCCAACCTGAAATGATTGGGCAAAGGAGCAAAGAACCTTGGCCCTTTCTGCCGAGAGCCGTGCTCTGGCTCGTAGAGAGTTGAGCTCTGCCCCGATGAATTGTATCACCTGCTTTGGCACGAGTTCCGACTTGGCCTCGTTGATGAGGAGGCCAACCTGAGAGCAAACCTGGAGGGCCAGATCTCTGGACCACTCCACCTCCACTCTGGAGGGGGCTGCAATCAGCCAGTTGTCCAGGTAGGGGTACACCCGGACCCTTCAGCGCCGCAGGAATGCTGTCACCACTGCCATGCATTTGGTGCAGACCCTGGGAGCTAGGGAAGGCCGAAGGGCATGGCCCGGAACTCGTAAAGGGATCCCTCCGCTCTGAAGCGGAGGAATCTCTGGTGGGACGGACGGATTGGGACGTGAAAGAACGCGTCCTGAAGGTCCAGAGAATAGAACCACATGCCTCGTTCCAAGGATGGGATTATCTGAGCCAGAGTGACCATCCTGAAGGTCCGAACCTAGGAACCTGTTCAGGTTGTGCAGGTTGAGAATGGGGCACCAGCCCCCGTCTGTTTTGGGACCAGGAAGTACCTGGACACAAACCCCGGGTCTGGAGGAGGATCAAGCCACCTCCTGATCACCTCTTTTTGAGGAGCAGGGCAATGTCGGCTCGGCGAGCCGAAGAGGTTGACCCATAGCCCCGAGGCGACTTCGAAGGGCAGGGCCTGCTCAAACACCAGGGCAGGCTCTTCCTACCACCTCCAAAACCCAATGGTCCGTGATGATACGACCAAGTGGAAAGGAAGTGATGGACTGTCCCAATGGGGGAACCTAGGGGGGAGTGACGAGGCTGGGGGCGACACCCCTCAACCCATCACTGGGCAGGCTTAGAGGAGAGACCGGCCGAGGGACCTCCTGGGCCTTTACCTCCCTGCTTCCTGTTGGAGGAAGCCACCGGCTTGGGTTTGGGATGCCAAGCGCGAGCCTGCTGGTCCTGGTGCTGGTGCTGTTGGGCCCCCTGCCCCGACCGAGAGTCCTTGGTCGGCGCCCCCGATTTCGGTTGTGGAGGCAGAGGTTCCACCACAATCGGTGGGGAAGCTGGCTTTGGCTGAACAACTGGCCCAGGCTTGGGCACCTCGGCTACAGCGAGGGGTTGTTTTGGCCGCTCGGGTGACAGCCACTTGATGGCTGGGGAAGGCGATGGCGTCGGCTTGTTCCCAGACAGAAGTAACTGCTGCCACATCAGGTCCTCGTAGCATCGACGCAATTTGCGCCAAAGCCTCTCCTCTTCTGAGGAGGAAGACGAGGACGAGCGGTGGCGCTGCTTACCTCGGTGCCGAGACTGAGACCACCGATGTCGACGGGATCGGCTGGACCGAGACAATGTCCAAGACCGAGACCGAGATCCTCGGTGTTTCTGAGGACGGGTCTGGGAAGGGGTTGGAGACACCCGCTCTTCCCTCGGCTCGGAAGCCTTAACCGGGGAGTGCGGCACCGGAGGCGCAGGCAAGTCCTCAGTCTCCACCAGGGGAACCGGTGAAGAAGGGTTGTCGGCTTCACCAAGAGACAGCCCGTCCGACGGGTCGAGAAAAATCTCGACCACGTCGATGGGTGTCTCGGCCGGCTGGCCTGATGGGGACGCCGTGAAGCCAGCGGCCTTAGCCGCAACCTCGACCGAAGTCGAGTGTCGACTGTCCGGGGAAGGGGACCTCTCCCGCTCCCATGAACGCCGACGATGGGACTTACACTTTGAGTCCTTCTTTTTGGACCGAGAGGAATGTCCTGCTGGCCCCTCTCCCTTAATGGAAAGGGACTGGCAAAGCTCCTTGAAAGAAGCTGAATATGAGGTACCCAGTGAGAGTGGGATAAATGCCGCGACCGAGGAAGAGGATGATGTGGCCTGTGCTGCCTCCTCCTCGAGGGCAATCATCTGTTCGAGTTGCTCAGCCAAGCCAGCAGCTGGTAACACATGAACCCTCCTTCAACTTAACTGGTGGGTAGCGCTTCGGGCCAAGCTGTAACCGGGCAGTGCGGTCTTCCAGGAGCGCATTTAAAATGAACGGGCATAACTCTGCAGGCTCCGGTCAGCGTTCTAGGCCGAGGCAGTAGACGACGTGGAGTGCGGGTCCATCCTGGACATCTTCTGCCCACAAGGACACTGCCAAAATCCGGAAGTTGATTTGTCCATCGCAACCGCGAGGGAGAAACTTGACCGAAGTCTTGAAAATTTTAAAATAAGTTTTGGGCGAACCGAAGAATTAGGATCCAGTCTACACGCAGAGCGTTAAGGAGGGAACCTGAGCTTCCAAGCGGTAAGGAAGATCTGGGATCATGGGGCGGAGCCGAGAGTTTTACCACCCGGGTGGGTGGGAGGAGCCAGCTTGAAGACCTTCTGGCAAGATTTAAAGCAGCAAGGAACCTGCTAGACAGTGTGGATGAACAACATATCCATGTCCCTAGAAATAATGGCTCTGGGCCACTTCCTGAGCCTGGGCAATGAGGCGCTCTGCCCTGTTTTGAGGCAGAAAGGCCTTCCCCAGTGCCAAGTCTAGAACCGCCCCTATGTATTGCAGCCTCTGGGACAGGACTTGGACCAACTTGGGCAGGTTGATGGTGATGCCCAGGGAGAGGAACTGAAGAGTTCTCTCTAAGGTCCTCAGGAGCTATTCCCTGGATGGGGCCTTTAGGAGCCAATCATCCAGATAAGGGAAAATGTACATTCCCTCTCTTTGGAGGGCCGCAGCTGCTGCTGCTGCTAAGCACTTGGTACAGACCCGCGGCACAGAGGACCAGTCAAAGGGCAGCACTTTAAACTGACAATGCTCGCCCTGGAAAAGAAGCTGGAGGAGCCTCCTGTGGGGAGGGAACACTGAGATGTGCGGGTATGCATCCTGCATGTCCAGAGAACACAGCCCGTCACCTTGCTTGACAAGGGACAGCAGACCTGGCAAGGTTATCATCTGGAACTTTGTGTACTGGACATACAGATTGAGGTTCTTTAGGTCTAAGATGGGCCTTAAATCTCCGGTCATTCTGGGGACCAGAAAGAACCTGGAATAAAATCCCTTGCTCCTCTGGCACCTGGGCACTGGCTTGATGGCCTGTTTGTGCAGCAGGGACTGTACCTCCTTGAAAAAAGAGACATGTGGTCCAGGGGATAACTGGAGGGTAGAGGAGTCGTCTCTGGGGGTTGCTTGATGAGTTCCAGAGTGTAACCCCATTCTATGATTTGAAGAATGCAGGCATCCGAAGTTATGGTTCTCCACTGACTAAGATGGAAGGAGAACTGACCTCTGACTACCACCTCTTGGTCAGGAACCAAAAGAGAGGGGGTCTGGCAAGGTGTCAAGCGGAGGTGGATCCAGTCGTTGGGGCTGATTCATTGCCTCTGGGATACTTGGCCGTGGCTCCAGCAGTGGAGGGGGCGGGCAAGGCAGTGGAGGCTCTGTGTTTGCCCTGAGGCTGAGAGGCTACTTCTGGCCTATTTGATGCCTTGCGAAAAGGAGGGAGCTGTCTGCTCTTAGCTTGCATGCGACAGAGCGAATGGACAGATTTGAGAGCCCTGCCAGATGCCTGCAGGTCATTAATGATGTCCTGGACATCTGGGCCAAAAAGGTTAGAGCCATTGAAGGGGGCATTAAGCACCTTCTGCTGAACATCAGCAGCAAAGCCAGAGATCCTCAGCCAGGAGTACCAATGGAGGAAAATGCCAGTGGCAGAAGCCCTGGCAATACTGTCCAAAATATCATAGAGGGCCCACAGGAGGTGCTCGCTAACATCTTCAGCGGTCTGCAAGCATTTGAGAATCTCCTGCTTCTGTGTACCTTCTGGGAGGGCCTGGGAATGGCCTTGCCCTTCTTCCAGTTGGTATTCTGATACCTGACCATATGGGACAGCTGACAATCCTCAGCCCAAGGGTAGAGGAGGCATAAACCCTCTTGCCCCAAAGATCAATTCTGTGTAACTCCTTGTCTGGGGGGAGGAAGCTAAGGTGCTTGAGTGCCTTACACCAGTCATGAGCTGCCTTTATAACCTTATAACCACTGAATCTGTTTCCAGATGGGCAGCATAATGAGGAAACCCTAGGAAGGTATGGTAAAGCTTGTCCGCCCAGCAGGGCATAGCTGGCACCATATCAGGCCTGTGCCAGGCTGGAGTAGTAGCATTCCAATAAGCAGGCAAGGTAGGAAGAATAATCTTGGGATGAGATTCTGCAATCTCCAGGAAATCCACTAAATCCTTTCTGGTGGTATCCTCTTCCTCAGTATGGAACCCCAAGGCTGAGGATGACTGCTTCTTAATATTGAAAAATGTCGGGTCCTCTGGAGGAGACCTAGGAGTGTGCTTGATAGAATCCTCGCTGATTAGTGAAGCAGAGGATCTGTGTGAAGTGAGAGGATCTTCCTCCTCCTCCTCTTCATCAGGAAGAATAAGGTCAGGATGGTACTCCTCCTTGCCGTTGGCCTCTTCCAGGTCCATGTTTCATGTGAGAGGCACCGGCGACCCGGGGGGCAGCCCATGGCTATTGAGGAGGGGTCGATGGTGAAGCTGCCACGATGTAGCCCTGTAGGCATCAAGCTGGTGAACAATCACCAAGGTGAATTTGATCAGAATCTCATTGAGATTGACGACTGAAGACTGTGTTGATGGGGGGGGGGGTTCGATGGCGCAGGGAGCTATGACCCGCTGGATGGGCCCTAAGAGCCCGAAGAAACTGTAGCCCGAAGGCCTGGAGTAGGATCAGGCCTCGACGGGAGGGCCATCTACGATGGAGGGGCTGACGACTGCACTGAGTACTGGATGGAGGTGCTGTCGGTATGGCTCTGGTGCACTCAGAGACCTGGATAATCAATATGTTAATCGACACAGCTGCAGTTGACAGTGTACCCCCGGACGAGGAAGAAGAGGCTGTCGGAAAGCAGGAGCCACCGAGAGACAGTGGTCCCTATCTAGGTTCTTTTTGTGACTGTTCCCCGAGGACTTGTCTCAGGCCTTAGTGGCCTGGGAGCTCGATGACCCTGCCGGTGACTGAGAGGATGGGATCCTAGAGGACCCCTGCCCAGAGCTGGCTACCTGTTGATCCATTAGGAAATTTTTTAGAGCCTTTTTGTGTCGCCTGAGGGTTGTTTGATTAAACTTATGGCAGAGCTCACCATCTGAGATCTCGTGGTCAGGCCCAAGATAGCAGACACAGAGGGAGTGTTCATCTGTGGAGGAAATCCTCTTTCCGCAGCGGCAGCTATGGAAAATAGAGGTAGAAGGATTAAATCTTGACATACACAAAATAAAGGAATCTCTTTAAAAAAGAGATTCTAAAATAATAGGCAGAAAAAAGCCATAGGCGAAAATGGTACAAAACTGTGTCGGAGCTTCCACAGAGACCCATGTGAACAAGTCGACGGTGGGAAAGAACTGAGATGGAAGCGGGGCCGCTCACGCCTTTATAGGGTTGGTGATGCTGTCATATGATGCTGGCGTGGGCTGTCCCAGTTGTACTGCTGAAAATCTTCCGTGTGGATCCTGCTTCACTGACGGTGAAGTTCCTACGGTGTGACCTGATGACTGAGATATCCCTGAAGATTATTTTATCTCCCCATTTTGTTGACTTGGCAATATTCTCCTCTGTTTGCATCTTTGCGGTACTAACTGCATTCCCTACCTCCCTTTCTTTCTCCTGATATCTCTCCCTATCCTCCTGCTCCTCCTGCGGCGTCTTGTACCATCTAAATGTTAGCTTTTTTGCCCTTACTTTCTTTGCTACTTCTTTAGGGAATCATAATGGTCTCTTTTTTCTAAAGCCCTCCCTTTACTTTTTCCCACTGTTCCTTGACTCTGCCTAGTTTCCTTATCCCTGCTAGGGCATCCCTGAGGCATTCTCTCATTTTTTAAAATCGGCCCCCCTGAAGTCCAGAATCCTCATTTTAGTGTGGTTTGATTCTGGCCCAGTTCTCATATTGAACCACACCGCATGATGATCACTGGTCCTCAGGTGGTTACCCACCATGACGTCAGCAACACTATCCCCATTTGTCAGTACAAGGTCCAGTATTGCCCCCCCACAATGAGTGGGTTCCTTAACTAGTCGCCTGAGGCACACCCCCTGCAGGGAGTCCAGGATGTCCCTACTTCTAACTGTTGCCACAGCTGGGAAGCTACAATCCACGTCCTGTAGATTGAAGTCCCCCACCAGCAAAACCTTCCCCTTGCCTGCCATCCTTTGGATAGTTTCCAACCTATTCTTATTCACCTCTCCCCCGTGCTGGAGGTCTGTAGATCACTCCTGTGCAAACAGTGAACCACTTCCATGTCTCCAGGGTAACCCACAGTACCTCTTCTCCTCTCTGCTCCCCCTGCATTTACGTAGCTTTTATGCTTTCCTTCACATAAAGAGCCACCACCCCCCCCCTTTTACCTACCCTGTCCCTTCTGAATAGAGTATAACATGCTTGGATGACCTCACACAAGGGAACCTAGGTCTCTGCTAACTTGAGGCAAACAGCAACAGGTATAATCTCATGGAGAAGGAGACAGTCTATCTAGAATGTCAGAACCCTATAGCGAACCCAGGACTCTGCTAACCAAATGAGGCAGACAGCAAGAGGTATAGTCCCATGGAGAACCTATAGGGAGAATGAGGGTGGGAGGGCATGGCCTGATGAAAGAGATTGTCTCGAAGATCTACTGTTACGGTAAGTATGCAACTGTTCTATCTTCTTCGAGGATATCTCTTTCATCAAGCCACACCTATGGAATGAGTACCAAGCAGTGCTGACAATGAACAGTCTGGGTAGCTGGAGGCCTAAGAAAAAAGGCCTTGAAGCACTGCTAGGCCAAAGGCAGTCCTTTTTTGGGATGCAATGTCCAGACTGTAAAGTGTTCAGTAAAAGTGTGGACAGTAGTCCTGGTGGCAGCTGCACAATCTCTGCAGCAGACACATTTTTTGAAACAAGCAACACAGGTGGTAATGCCCCCAGTTGAATGACCACAAACACCACCAAGAAGTTCTTTAGCATACTTCTTGTAACAAAAAGTAATACAGTTGGCCAGCCATTTGGACAGGCACTGTTTAGAAACAGAAGTGCCCACTTTCCCAGGGGTGAATGAAACAAAAGGCTGTGAGGACTTGTTTCATGCACTGTATATAGTAGTTGAGTATTCTATGTACCTCTAGAGTATGGAGCAATGCCTCCCCTGGATTGGCATGCTCTGGGAAAAAAACTGGCAGGTGGATGGTTTGATGTGAAGTAAACTCAGACACCACCTGTGATAGAAACTTAGGACTGGTACGAAAAGACACCCTGTCTTTTGGGGAAATCAAATAAGGAGGCTCCCACATTAGAGCATGAATCTCTAAAATTCTTCGAGCAGAAGTAATGGCAACTAAAAAGAACGCTTTCCAAGAAAGGAGGCATATGCCACATGTCGCATCTGATGCAAAAGGAAAGGAAGCTTCAGGTGTAGAATACCTCTCAAAAATGGACTGGCCATCCTCAGTTGGGCAACTGTATGACCATCAATATGCACATGGCAAGCCGAAATGGCAGCCAAATGCATTCTGATAAAAGGGTATGGCAGGCCTGCCTCTGACAGAGATAGCAAATAAGCAAGAACCTGATTTACTGGACAAGTAAATGGATCTGAGAGAGGAGAAGCAGCCCACAGAGCAAACCACTTCCACTTCATAGAATAAGTGGCCCTGGTGGAAGACTTTCTAGTAGCAACCAAGACATTGGTCTTTTTTTTTTTTTTGGGGAAACCCCAGATCTAGCAATGGCTATATTTTCAGAAGCCATACCTGAAGGTAAAGCAACTTGAGGTCTGGATGGACCAGGGTCCCCTGTACCTGTGACAGTAGGCTCTGGCATAACAGCAGAGGTATTGTAGTTCCACTGCCAACTGCTACAGTAAGGGGAACCAGAGTGGTATGTGCTATAGGGGAGCAATGATATTAGAGCTGCCCCCTCCATTTGAAGCCTGAGTAGCACTCTCTGAATTTGGGGGAAGGGAGGGAAGATATACAGGAACCTTCCCTTCGAAGAGAAGAACAACGCGTCTCACCAGAAAACTCCACATCCTGTAGCAGGTGAGCAAAAAAGTGGCAGTTTTGCACTGTGTGGGGGTGCAAAGAGATCCAACTCTGGATGACCCCACCTGTCGAACAGAGTTGCCCCTACTGAGGTAAGCAGTTCACATTCATGCATTCTGGACTATGATTTGCTTAGCCTGTCTGCTAAACTGTTATGGGTGCTTGGAATGCATACCGCTTACAGTTCTAGACCACGTTCTAGAACCCAATACCGGACTCTCATTGCTTCCCTATACACGGGGTAAGGATGAGTTCCCCACTTGCTGGTTGATGCAATGCAACACACTAATGGTGTCCTTCTGTATTAACAGAGGACCCAAGAACAGACAAGCCTGGAAGGCCTAGAGCTCACACAGAACAACTCGCATTTCCAGAACATTTATGTGCAAGGTGCCTTCCACTGGGGCCAGATACCATTTGTCTGGTAGAAGCCCAAGGGAACACCCCAACCCATTCTCAAAGCAACTGTGAGAAGCTGGTGAGGGGAAGGGGTTAGAAGAGGAACCCCTTTCAGTAGAATACTAAGTTCCCGCCACCACTTGAGCACTAAACGCACAGAAGAAAAGACTGAAACCTTTTTGTTATAGGTCATCTGTGAGCTAGTTCCCCTGGACTCTTATGATTCACTGGGGAGCCTTCATGTGTAATCTGGCCAATGGCGCCTTAACAGGGACCACTGCCATAAGTTCTGTGAGCTGAAGGAATGTCCTGGCTGAGACCTACCATTTGTCTCATACCAGTTGTGCCTGGACAAGCAGACCTTGAGCTCCATCCAGGGCAGGAGGGCTGAGTCTAGACCAGTGTCCGGGCTGGCTCCTATATATGGCAGTCAATGCAGATTTGAGAAGTTAGACTATAATCTCCAGAGCATCGGACATCTTCCTGGTGCAGAGTATTTAGGTATATAGGAGGGAATCCCCGGTGGGCTTTCCAAAATGCATAGCCAAGTCTTGTAGGGAAAACCATAGAGACCTTCATTGTGAAGAGTCGCTGTCACTACTGCCAAGCATATGAGTAAAGACCCTTGACACAGAGGACAATCCAAGTGGCAACACTCTGAATGGGTAAATTGCCCCTGGAAACAGAACCTTCAGGATTACCTGCAAGGTGTTTGGATGGAGTCCAGCATGTATGCAGCCTGCATATCTAAGGCATATAGCCCAAACCCTTGTCTACCTAAAGGGGAGAAGACCTGTGGAGGCAGCACTCAAAACTTCTCATATTCCATGAGTGAGTGAAGCCCACTTATTACCAGGTGTACGGTCAGCCAGAAACTTCCTGGCCACCTACGGCCAAGGGGGTAGCAACAGTAAAAATCCCTAGGCATAGCATGAGAAAACCAGTGGGCAAGGAAAATGGACAAGCAGAAGAAATGGCCTGTATGTGGGATGGTCTCCACAAGGTTGTCAGCATGGCAATCCACAAGCCATTTGCCAGTGTGGCACAAGATGAGTAACTGAAATCAGATTGCAGCTAGGATTGTTTGGTGTAGCAGGAGCACTGAAAGAGTAACATAGACTGAGTAGCCAACATAGGGGGCAGAAAAGCAGTATGGCCTACTGGCAAGGGGAGGGGGGGGCCTGCCACACAGCCAGGGAGTTTGTGGCCTGCAGCCCCTGAAATGTATGTGTGTAGCTGCAAGCAGGGCCCAGGGCAGTTCCCACCCTGGATTCTTTGACAGGAGAAACAGGGAAATATGCCAGGCTGCAGAGATGTATGCCCAAGATGTCCCACCTCCTATATTCCTTGCATGAGGGAGGGAATGCATGGGTCTCCAAATATGGTAGGGGCAGCTCTGGGCACCACCGGATGCTCAAGCCATAAATATTAGTGACGCTATGGTACTCGGCAGAAAATGCTAGAGGGAGAATTTGTCCTCTCTAAAGATAGAGTGTTTCCTTTTTATGAGAATCCTGGGCACTCCCAATGACATCTCATGGCAGCTGGCACCTGCTGCAGCACGACATGAGGGAAGGACCCCCTGCTGCAGGTGGTATCGGCTGCAGCACAGCATGAGGGGGGAATCTCCTGCTATAGGAGGGGGAAAAATGAGCTGGTGCCATGCACAAAAATCGTCAACCTGAATCATGAGCCCTTTCAAAGAAGCACTCTCCTTCAATAAAATGTTAGGAGGAAAGGCCTTCCCATCGACATTTCCTGTGGTGACGGGGGAAGGGGACTGGCTGGTGAAGACGGCAACCACTGCATGGGTCCCTTCTGCAATATACGTAAATGCAGTGTCGACGGAGGAGTCCTTGTTAAAGAGGGGAAAAGGACAGGTTAATAAGAGGCTATGGCACTGATGCTACTTGAGGAGAGCGGTCATGATCGTGTTGGTTGACTTCGGGCAGAAAAGCACCGACGACTGCAGTCAGACGGCTTAAAGTCAATGGTGGGGAGGACACTGGTGATGATGGCAACATACTGGCCATATAGGTCTAGCAGTGCAGAAGTCAAGTCCCAACCTTGGTATCTGGTCGGGAGAGGCTACAAGTCGATGGCGGGTATTACCTGGTGACAATGGCCCTGTGCCAGCTGTACAGGCCTAGTGAGGGAAAAGCCAGGCCCCAGCCTTGGTGCCTGAATGACAGCTGGAGGGGCTGCAAGAAAACGCTGAGCAAAGGCCCAGTGGTGAAGGTAATATACCCGCATATAGGCTGGGTATCACAGAAACCAAATACCAATCTTGGTGTCTGAGCAACGGTTGGGGTGGCAGGCAATGCTGTCACCACGGCTGTAGCCAAGAAGCTGTGGTGGTGGTTCCTTGACAGAGTTCTTCTAAACAAAAATTGTCGATGACTGCTCCCTCAAGTCGGTGGAGAAAGCAGCGCAGCGTTGCCTGAGAGTGAGAGAGGAAGACCAACTGACCTCTGCTAATGCTCCCGGCACAGGAGGCCTAGGTTGCAAAGTAAAAGAAAATGAGACTCTGTGTCATTGCCAAGGTCAGAAACCAGGCAATGGGGCTGCCAGCAACACAGGTGTCAATGTAGACTAAGATGGCACTTTAACTGTTGTCGAAAATCACTTTTAAAACTTATTACTAATCATGGATAGAAAATGAGAAAAATGGCGACTGGAACAGCAATGTTTCCGTGCAGGGTCCAACCAGTATGGTCGACGGTAGGACAAGAACTGAAGAGGGATGGAGCCACTCACATTTATATGGGAGAGTCACAGTCAGACATCATCGTGGATGGCCCCTAGTGGACTATTGCAAATGTTCCTATGTGGTCCTAGTGTCTGGTCTGGCGACTTATGTTTCCATAGATGTGGACTCATGAAAGAGATATCCTCAAAGAAGATCTAGTACTATTATGATTTTAGTAGGTTAGTCCATGCAGCAGTAGTATCATTTCAACAGAATTATAGAGATGGCAAAGTCCCATTTCAGCAGAATCATAGGGGTTGTAAATCTCCTCCACCCATCAAATTTATATAAATAAATGCTAGGGAAACCTTGTTTTAGGGGTCCATTGGGGTTGCAAGGAAATTACATGGGTCTCAATCACTACCCCTGGTTACCCCAAAATGATGCCCCTGTCACAAAGCCATTTATAGATTTTCAAGACAATATTACTTCAGTTAGATGCTGTTCTCTGAGTGAGCGAAGACCAGTTAATTTTTTTTGTATACTTCTTCTATTGAGTTATCACATTCAGGTACAGACCCAATTATACATATTCTAAAAACAATTCCTTTCCAGATCCATTATTTTCAACATCAGGTCTTAACATATTGCATGTTTTTCTTCTAGTGGTCCCCATATTACATTATATAATTCAAAGTAAAGACCAGTTCAGAGCATCTCATACAATACGATACAGTGATGTGTTTCATCAGTACAGTACGGCCCTAACCTGCCAGTGCAATTATCAGTTGATATAAAGTGAAGGCCAGTGGCTGGAGCACAGAACTGTGGACCAGGAGATTCTGGGTCTGAATCGTAACTCACTCTGTGCCCTGAGCAAGTCATGTGACATATCTGCACTGCAATCAACCCAGCTGTAAAGTTGGTAGAACTAGGACCGTTGAGAAAGCATGGAGGAAACAACATAAAACGTTAGGTTTGCCTCTCGTGATCTGCTAGCACGTCCCTTCCTGTGAGCACCTAGTACTGTCCTCAATAAATGGTTAACATTTTGCACAAATTCCTGTGGAATATTTTACAAGCAGCAGTGTAAGAAGGCTGATGAGAAGGTTCTAAAATGATGACTTGGCACCATAGAAAGGACTGCTCTGTGTGGAAGGTGAGTGCCAGTTTCATTTGTGTTTACTGTAGAACTAGGACCCCACTGCAAATGAGATGCTGTATCCTACTTGGGCCATCCTAGGTAAATAAATTGTAACCCTCATCTAATTAAGACAAGCCTGTTCCATTTAATTTGTAGAAAAAAATTACACTAATCCAAATTGCTGCTGCGCTTTATGGACTCTAGCCATAGAGCAATAACACCTACTCGAATCTTTTAAAAGATGGCCGCTTACAAGATTCAGAGCAAAGTCAAAATCAATGGTATGTAAAAGTGTACTTCAAGAAGATTACTATGCGCGGTAATAACAGACAGTGAGTTATCACTGAGATCTAAGTCTAAGTGGTGCATCAGACAACAAGGTGTCAGTCTTTTTTAATATTTTTATTCTCAGTTTACTTTGCAGAAGAATACCAGTGAAATGTAAAGAAATCAAACTGCATCTGCTGCTCATCTAAAAGAAGATTTATTCCCCCTAAGGGAAAAAAAACTGCATCATCAAATTTATTTATAAAACTGGGTCTGACCAATTCTGCCTCATCATTGGTCAAGACCTGTACTTCATTAATGTTGCATATACCCCTGCTAGGTGTGCGTTAATCGGAGTACAACTTGTTCAGGTCAAAAGGATAATATGCAACCTCACAACCAAACAACCCAGCAACATCAAAAAGGCATTAAGTAAATCAACCAACTAACCAACCAACCGCGAAGCAAAAATTACCATACAAGCAAACCCACAGAACTCATTACGCAACTAGAATAGCAACATGACAAAAATGATCATGCAAGTAAACCCACGGACTTCATTATGCAAATCAAATCACATGCCACATGACAAAAAGTACAATAGCATACACATGCACACAAAACTGCTAAAAAAATTTAATATTGTAAAGTAACCGTCAAGAAATATAACTGAAAAAAATAAAGACAGTCAGGGATGCCAGAGAGACAGCTTCTGGACAGGACGCTTTTAGAGGAGCTCCTGCAAAGCAATATAGATAAACTGTATAAAAATAAGATTTACCCCAAGCTACAGTTATTAGAGTGCCACCTTTCATCTCCTGAGAGTTAAGGAATCAGTGGATACTATATATCACAATGGGGCAGCAGAAGAATCAACTACCTGGACCTCAGAAATCTACTGCATCTCAGCCTGTCTCAGAGGGAGGAAATAACAGCCTAGCAGGGAGTCCTCAGCCTGCATGTACTCTGACTCCACCATGGCAAGCACTTTTAGAGTCGGTCAAATCTATGGATGCTAAGACAGAGAAAACCCTATCTAAACTTGAGATGCACGATGTGGCACTGAATGAGCTTCGATCCACGGTGACAGAGACCGACAAAAGAAGTTTCACCACTCAGACGGCAATAGCGGCTGTCACGAAAGAAAATTCGGCCATGAGGAACTGCCTGGAAAGTGTAAAAAACAAGCTGCGGGCAGGGAATTTGTGCCTGGTAGGCATACCGGAGGGTGTGGAGGGCACACACTTGTTGCAATTTTTAAAAGACTGGCTGGCTACCTCCTTGAAAGTTCCAGAGGATTTCGACTGGGGGCAATTGCGGAGGGCCTACCGAGTGAAACCACGTGTTCGACCCTCGGACACCGGCATGCCTTGAACTGTTATTCTCCGTACATCGGGTCAAGTAACCAGATACTTGTTTCTTTCAACCGCTCGAGCAACTTACCCTCTTGCAGTCCAAGATTGTCATGTAAAACTCTTCCTTGACCTCTCCTATCAAACCAGGACCCACCGCAAACAATTCAATGCAGTTTGGCTGCAGCTCTGGTCTTTGGGCATAGTCCATTCCTCCCTGCCAGTCTCTGCGTTACCTACAGGGGGAAATTGTGTCAGTTCTCTGACCCCAAGGATGCGGGTCTGTGGTTGGAACATATCGAAACAGAATTTGCGACCCGATCCAGACCTGGTCAAGAAGAAGCAGAACTGGAAGAAGAAGAAGAGGGCTGAGGGACTGTTTCTTCAAAAAGTCGCAAGTCCACATTAAAACTATTGACTCTCCTATACAATTTTATGGGTTAAAATGAAGATTTAGATGATATCCTTTTGTGGGATATTTAAGGGGAAAGCTAGCTATATCTATGCTGCTTTTACTTATTGAAGAGCTCAACCTTATAAATCTGGACAATCTTTGAATTTTGGGACGTTCGTGGATTTTGTTCTCTGGCCCATAATATAAGTTTAAAGGGTTATCTATTTGTTTTAGATACATGCCAGCATTATTTGTGTACGAGAAGGATTATAAGTTGGGGAAAATTTCTACTAATATTTGGTAGCTTGTAGCTATATTTGTGTCCCGAAGTTTAATTGCTGTGTTAAATGGGGCACTGATAAAAGCCTAATTTTTCCTGTATGTTTATTTTGAAAACAGAGTATACAGCACTTTGTTGAGTGCATTTAAAAGTTACTTTTGCTTCTCCCTAACGGACACTGCTCTTGCCATTGAAGTGGCTGGCATTTTTTGGACTGTATCATGGACATTATTTACCTGTTTGGGTTCATAATCTATAATGCCTGTAGAATTCCTGCATGACAACTGTACATCGTGTACTGTTATTTGTTTAAATGCCAACAAATATAAAGTATTAAAAAAAAAAAGTAAAGACAGTCACTAAGTCAGCAAGCCGCACCCTCCAAAAAACTCCCCATCACACATTTTACAATCCTTTAAAAAAAGCCTTAAAACATATCTGTCTGCTCAGGCATTTGATACTTCAGTGGGTTGTTAGCTGGTATTTAATTATGTTTCGTGGTTTTTAAGAGCTTTTATTGTTCATTATATCATTAACTATTGCTGGTTGAATGTGTTGTTTTTGTTTTACTATAATGATGCCCTAGGCCTCTAGGGAAGGGCCCCACAAACAAATAGAGGACTGTATATGAGCAAACATGCACAACAATGCTGTGGTTTCTGTGGTAGCATGAGACCTTGAGAACGCAAATCAAGAGGTCTTGTTGCCATGGACACATCGAGATCAAAAAATGGCGTTGTTTGTGCACGACTGCTCATACACAATCTTTTATAGTCTATGGGTAATCATCAGAGTCCAAAAAAGTGCCACCCCCCTCCGTAAAATTGCCTTACTGTAGTACCACATGGTGTTTCAGTTCTTCCCTGTGTCTGTTGCTTCCTTGTCCAGCTTTCACTGCCGTGGCCGCTCATCGTGCTTGCAAGAATACGTTCGACCTTGTGCTGCAGTTGTGACGTATCTACTGCTGCACAACAATTCAACGTCACTACTGCAGCACAACAAGGCTGTTCTAGGGATGGAATTCCATCCAGATCAGCATTCCACCATATACTGTATAAAACTACTACTACTACATTTCAAAGCTAAACATCAAAAATATCATTCAAACAAATACAACACCTTATTAAAGAAACATGAAATCCACCCACCCAAACTAAAAAGAAAATAGTTCTTACCAAACAAATCAAACTCCATATGTGTCAATGGTGATAAATATAACCCAGAACTGTCCCTGACACCGCTACCTGCGCTACAGGCACAGCTGACAAGGTGCAGCAGAGACACTGCTCTACAAGTGCTGTCCAATGACTAAACTGCTCATCCACAACATCTCCTAAAGGCAGCTTGGATGATGGAGATGGAGCCAGGTGTGTGAAAAAGTCCAGTGTTGTCGCCTCTCTCACCAAGGTCCTCAAAGGAGGGGAGACAGGGTCTTCCTTCACCCTAAACAGAGACAACTGCAACTGGGCCTTCGGCCCTGTACTACAGCCCACACAAGGTGTGCCATTATCCCACCAAAAGGCACTCCTTGTCATGCCTTATTGCTTAAATAATCCCCACTCTATCATATCTTGTTTATTACTTATAAAATGGCAAAGAAAAATCCTAAAACCTCGCTGGTTGAGAGACCCACCTGACTGCATTAAAAAGCTAGCAATGTTGGATCTCATGACCAAGGCAAATAAGCCTCATTACTTAAAAAAACTGGGGCTTTAAATATGAATAATCCTATAAAGGAGTAACACACTGGAATTCGAAGTACCCTGCCATACTTCCTAGGATAGAAAAAAAACAAGGGCAACCCTTGAGGCAGGCACTGTGGCGGACCCCGAAAAATCCTTTCAATATTACTGTTTTGGTTTTTGTTTTACAAACAAAAGACAAAGTGTAAGAGGACTTCCTTCAGTCCTTGGGGCGAAAATTAGAATAGCTCAAGATGGAGCAATGCTTCCCTTGATGTGGCATGCTCTAAAAACAAAAGCAAAGATAAAGGCTCAAACTGCAGCTGGTAACATTTAAGAGGTCAGAACAACTAAAAAGAATGCTGCTCAGAAAACAAAAGGGAATCGTAGCTCGCTATACATGGCAGACTCACAAGGAGCTCATGTAAAAATACCCTACGACAACAAGCCGGATCCAGACCTGGATCAGAAGAGTGAATCATAGCAAACAGTGTAAAAAGGTAATGAAAGAAAAAAATGAAGGCCATTCTAAGTCTGAGAAGCCAATGACTATCCACAGTAATACAAAGGGTTAACAGAGCTCCTCCCCAAACCTGCCTATGACAAAGGGTATTATTAAGTAGTGGCAGCAGGAAAAGAGGCCAGCACCCTGATAACTAAGGAGGTGCAGAAATCGAAGTGGCTGTTAATAGGCCACCAAGTGAACCACTCCTCCCTTATTTAGTAAGAATTCAAAGCATATGAAGTCTAGCGGCTACCAAGGCCTCTGCCATGTTGGAGGAGGCTCCAGGAGACAAAAGGGCATGGCTGCCCAAAACCAGACATGCAGGAATAAGTACTTCAGAGCCCGAAGACTCAAACAACCTCTCATTCAGGGTCAACAGGCCCGTGTATCTACGCTGCAGCATCAATAAACTCCTCCGCTGCCCTAGTATGAGAGAGGTGTGTGGGGGGGGGGGGGGAGAGAGTCACACTGAGTTCTCCCACAAAGGGGACAGCCCCTGAAATGGAAGGCAGCTCTAGGTACTGCAGACCACCTAAACTGCCTAGCAAGACATCTCGGGTGTCTGAAACATGTGCAATTAGCATGGCCTGGTTAGACTTACAGCTCCATTACTGGGGCTACAGGCCCCCAAAGCAAGTCTAGAGTCCTATTATTTATAAGAGACCGGAATAAACATACTATGAGTGGGCAACGTGACCAGGACAGCCATTAGGGTGGCATTAGTGAAATTCCTACAGAGGACATGCCTAGGTTCAGGAATAAAAGAGGAAGGAGCAGGAAAGGCCTGTAGGCATTCCCTAGCATCACAAGGGTGGTTCCTATTTTTCTCACTCACCTCTGTGTATCAGGTAGGGAGGGGAAAGAGTGGGGAGTGGGATGGGGACAGGGCCAGAGCTAACCTCTGCACCCCCGTTATGGGCCTAGTGATTGTAAGCAAAGCCATGGAAGGCCGGACCTCCAGTACTGCCTTCTTTAGGTAAGCCCAGTTTGGTGCCTGAAGGAGCTGGGACTGCCGAAAAGTCAGTGTCTCAGGTGCTATCTCCCTGTGGAGATGTTTGACTGTGCATACCAGTAAGAGGCCTATGCCCACTGCTTGTACCTTTAGGTAGGCATGAACCTAGGGTGGGTTGCCCTGGGCTCCCTGGTAACAACTGGGTGGAATGCAGGTCTTTTAAGGCTTCTTTTGATTGTGAAGCACTCTGAGACCCTGAATAGGGCACTATATAAATAAAATTTGCTTTGCCTTCTTCAACCTGTCTTTCAAGTAATTTCTGCAGTCTAAAAGGGGTCTTTAACACTGTTCTCTGTATCTGGCCTGGAAGGCTGCTGCCCCTGGCCGAGACATCCAGATGACAGTTTTGCCCACTTGGGTGACCATCTCCAGGTTTTGTAACAGGTCCTGCTTAGCTGCTTCATCTGGTATCCCCAGGGCAGCAGTGTGCATCTTTCACCACAGTATATTTTGGTACTGTATTTCACCATGTGTGCCTGATAAC
Organism: Neoceratodus forsteri; assembly: GCA_016271365.2. Taxonomy (NCBI): domain Eukaryota; kingdom Metazoa; phylum Chordata; order Ceratodontiformes; family Ceratodontidae; genus Neoceratodus; species Neoceratodus forsteri. Next base: position 659,189,301 of record CM028131.1, on the reverse strand, counting down.
CGGCAATTCATAAGCCCAAGGAAGCAAAGGCATAGGCACGTTTGCTTATGGCATCCAGCTTCCTGGATTCTTTGCCAGGAGGGCGAGAAATGAGGCGACTGGGTGCCCGGGAACAGTAGTGATCAGCCGTCAGTATTGCAGAATCTGTATCCACTGATGAGTATAATCTTTCTTCACCCCAGAGAACACCATGGCAGCCTGCATGCCCTGCAGCATGGACAGGAATGAGTGCTCCTCTGGTGGAGACCACGGAAAGTAGACCACTGACTCCTCATTACATCACGATGGAGCAGAAATCAGCATCAACCTGGATCATACTTGCCTCACACCCCTCATCCCTCTGGAGGGAAGGAGTATGCATCCGTTCATCATTATGCCCATGGGAGATGGGCTGGAGGGGGTCACATCAGCGCCACCAATGGCAATGAAGAAGACACACTAAGTAAAATAGATGGGAGGTGCATTGATGGGAAGGATATGGGAACAGTCCCAGAGGACCAGAGAATGGACTGGCACTGCCTTCCAGACAATCTCTGAGGTGGCATCCCTGAGGATGATGTAACATTAGTTTGAGTGTCAATGACCCTCTTGGAACAGGCTGTGGGCAATAGCATCCCTGGGGGCGAAGGTTGTGTAACGGCTCGGAAGTGCCGAGACACAGCTGTGACTATGGAGTCTGTGGGATGGTCAAGGGGACTGATACAGTAGTGTTGGCTACATCTGTAAAAGTGCCTACATCCAAAAAGGTCAATGATGGACTCAGGTCCGGTGAAGACGGCAACCCAGTGACCTTAATAGACTCAGTACTGCCTACACCAGGTCCTGACCTCTTCAAAAGGGTGGTCTAGGTGGCTGAAGAGGCCTCATCTGTGATGCCTTTGTTATGGATAGTGACAGGGAGGATCGGTGATGGGAGGCCTGTTGACAACAGTGACCAACCAACCTTGTTAGGCTCAGTTGCGCCTAAGCCCAATCCCGACCTTGACACAAGAGAGGTCGGGGGGCTGAGAGATCAGGTATGGCGACACCTTTGCTAAGGGCTGCTACCTGAGTAGTCGATGCCCTAGAAGAGACTGTCAATGGCGGTGAGCTACCAGCCATAGAAGATCCAGTAATGCCCAGGCCGGACCACGCTGTAACTGGCCAGAGGACAGTCGGGGTGGCTAGAATCACCAGCATGGAAACAGATCATGATGGAGAGGAAGGCGACCTTGAGGGCTGCAGTGGTTATCTGGATCTCTCCCAGGAAGTCTTGTCTCTGTCCCGATGCTTGTGTTTGCGGCTTTTTCCCCAAGGACTTCTTTTGTTTGCTCTGCGACTGATACTTTCCGCGGTGTCAACTGGGGGGAGGGGGGGCAGGCGATGCCCTTCTCTTGTAGCTGTTTCTCCATTGCTGCTATGGACTGCTGCAACAGACATGTATTGAGGACCCTTGCTGCCACCTAGTGGTGGAGTTTAAGCCGTGGCACATTTCAGAAGCCTGAACGTCATGGTTGAGGCCTAGGCAACAAACACACACTGTGTGCGTCATCTTTGTAAATTTGCTCCCCACAGTTGCAAAAGCGGAATAATTTCAAAAACTCCTTTGGTGGCATAGAAAAGCCAAAAAGTGCAAACTGTACTATTTTAATAAAAAAATAAACTGGCGCTGCTAGTTCCACTGGCGGATCCGATGAGCGTAATCAGCGAAGAGAAAAAAAATTAAAATTGCGTACTTACTATAGTTCTTGATCTTCTAGGAATACAGTATCTTTACCATTAATTCACACTAATGGATCTGTACTGGAGGCACTAGGACCCCACAGGAGCCAGAACTTTTCAGGAGGGCTGGCAGTGAGGCAGGCTATGTGCATGCACGGCGCCACGAGAGTGGCTCGTGGCGTCAGGCTTACTTCGGCACCAGCCTCAACCACCTCAGTTCCTTTTTTTTTTCCCAAGCAGGTGCAGTACAACCTATTGGTCAAACACTTATGCTAAGGACATGAGGAGCCCTGACGACCTGTGTAAGAGTGGTCAGTATGAGAGTAATATAGTGTCTTCACAGTTCAAGCACTGAACAAGGGAGAAGACCAAAAAGATGCTGGAGTGAGCTCAGGGGATGGTGGATGGATGAGTGAATTAATGGTGAAGATATTCCTAGAAGATCAAGAATTACAGTACATACCTAATTTTCATATTTTCCAGGAATGTATTTTCACCATTAGTTCACACTAGGGCCCTGTTCACACCATAGCATGGTAACGGAAAACGTTTTTGAAAATGTATTAATTACTGTGCTGTAGCATCCATGCTGTTGCGTCGGCACTGCCAGCAGTGTGTTGTAAACCGTTATTAGAAATGGTTTACAGTGTATGCGCTACTGACTCTGGACAGAATTAACTAGCAACTGGTTCCCATGCACAGACATCCCGCTGCATGAAGGGGAACTGTGCTTGACTGTCTGCACAGCAGGTAAATCTGATTTAACTCCTGAAACATTTTTAAAAACATATTTAAGCCTAGGTCTTATCAGGGTTTAAACATGGTTTTAAAAAACGGACTACCATATGGACTCCTCTCCTGGGGTGGACTGTAGGGTTTGCTTCGCTCTGTAGCAGCCCTTGGGGGAGATCGGAAGCACTACAAGAGTGACGCTGTAGATGGGGCAGAAAAAATTTGAAAATGGCACCCATGCCAGCCGGATGATGGCGGCCCCGCCTCCCCCTTGCCCCAAAGCCGGGAAGCCCCGAAGCTGTGCTCTAGCCTGGCAAAGAAACGCAGTGGTGCAAAGTGCCTCCGGTCTCCCCTTCCTGATGGTCCCCAGCAGGCAAAGGAATACATTCAGGTCAGCCAGGCGAGGGAGCAGCAGGACTGCAGAATGGGAGAGTAGGTGGCGGGTGAAGGCTGGTTGCCTGAAGGAATGGGCGGCTGGATGCAGTAAGTAGGGATAAAAAGAATATGCAAAAAAAAAAAGAAAGGGACTACAAAACATGTTAAGTGCAGACGTGAACCGTGCTAGGGCACTTTAAAATGGTTTAAGCTCCTTAAACTGTTTTAAACACCCTAGTTTGAACAGGGCCTAATGGGTCAGAGTACCAAGCTCAGATGAAACCCATTGGCTAAGGAGGTCGGAGAGAAGATCTCACTCAGGACTGGAGTCCATCCAGGCCAGACTTGCTAAAAATGACATACTGCCTGGCAGAGATATCCAGGGCAGACAGCATAATCAGTGGGCACAGTGGTGTAAGTTACAGCTTCACAAGGCATCACCAACAGGCACAAGAGAACCCATGTGAAGGATGCGACAACTGCAGGGGTGAAATGGACACGTACCTGACTTTTCGGCATAAGCTGTGCCATTGCATAGCTGAGGTGCAGACAGTTCGCCACCCAGGCAGAATGCACTTGACTGAACGAGGCTGACCTATAAAATGGGAGTGAAGGAGACCAGAAGCTACCTGGATAGCCTGAAATCCTGGATCTGCTCAGGTAAAAGTGAGGACCTGCTCCAAACACAGAGAATGTAAAGGGAGCTTCCTGTTATCCTGGAAGCTGGTAAGCACAGTGGCTGTTGCACAGGGACCCTGGTGCCACTTAGAAAGGAAGTTCACGTGTGCACAGCACTACCATGTCCCTGTAGAAAACAGTATAGGGAGGCAGGGTTTTAAATAGCTGGTATAGCACAGCAAAAAGCTAAGCAAAACGGGGTAATGCTAACCATTTTCAGAAATGCTTAGCAGTAGACTGCTAACCATTTTTTCAGTGAGTCCATGGCGCAGCACACAGCAATAATAAAACGATATAATTTTTTTTTTATTTTGCTAATTGATCTGTGCCAAGTGCTATGCATTTTCACAACTGATTAGCACTTTCACGTGTCAAACTGCTAATTGGCTAATTGTTTTTTTTTTTCAGTTAATTTAAAACTCTGGAGAGGATCTGCAATCAAACCACTGATACAGACACTCTGGGAGTAGAAGAAATAGCTACTGGAGAGGTGCTTTCCAAGTAAGCATCCCAGACCACATGTTGCAAGAGGCTAAAAGGGGTTTGTAGATGAGTATAGGCAACACGAGGTTGATTTTGCAGTGAACCAGCAGCTTCAGCATGTGGGGCCTTGTGAGAAAAATACTCTTAAGGAACCTAAAAAGAGGTAGTTGACCCAGACAGAGGGACCAAGGGCTGAAGGCATGCAGATATAACACAGAATCAGACCGTGACTGTGTAATCCTGCAATCCAGCATAAGAAAAATCAGCAAGAGCTTTAGAATGCAGCTAGCCAGTCACCAGAAAGTTCCATGTGAGTTCTGGAGCGCCAGATGGAAAAACCCTTCCATGTGGCTGTGCAAGTTTTCCTAGTGGAAGGTTTACAGGCAGTAGACGATACTTCAGAGACATACTGAGATACCTTGCATCTGTTCACTTCCTTCTCTTCAGGAGCCAGGCCTGAAGGGAGCGCAGGTTGGGATGGACTAAGAGACCTTGAGCCAACTGTCCAACCTGAAAAGGAGGCTCCTCTATTTACTGACTGATAGTTCATTCAACAGAAGAAACCATATTTGTCAAGGTCAGAAAGATGCGATCTGAATGATCTTGCTCAGTTTGCCTGTAGCTCAAGCAATACCCTCTGCACTGGGTTGGGGGGCGAAACTGGAGGAATGCATACAGAAGATCTGCCATTGCAGTCTTAGGCACCTGGACAGAAAACGCCATCATCTGGATTTCTGCAGTAGAAACAAGGCACTTTGGCATAGAGTGGGCATGTAAAAGGCCCACATCTGGGGTGCCCCCCTATCAACTAGCGATCTCACAGTCATTGGCGAGGATGGGCCTGAGGTCAGCCAAGCTCATCTTGCAGCGTATTCAAGACTCCTGGCAGATAGGCCTGGAGTACAATCTTCTGCTCTAGGACCTCGTCCAACATTTCCATAAATTCTCTGCAGAGGGGTTAGAGTGTGCTCTTCGTTAGTTGCTTGTTTAACATGTCCTGGACTGTAGTCTGTCTGGAAGGGAACTGTTTTGTGGTTGATGAGATCTACCAAGGCCCAGGGGCCACACACAAGAGATTGCACCTCCAAAATACCGACAGAAGAGGAGTCAGAGTCAGGTTCCAGACCCCTTGTGTTTGGAGCACTAAAGTGGGTTTCCTACTCCGACAGATAGGCATCCGAAGAGTGTTAACTGAGGCTCCAGTTGGGAATGGGGAAACCTGGAGGAGACTGACCTCCACTGACCATCAAGAGAGTGGTGTAACTATGGGCTTAACCACCTGCTGTTAGAGCCAGCCTGCATTACACAGAGTAGTATTAAAAAGATGCTGTAAAACTATCTGCAAGAGAAGCAGAATTCTGCCCTCTGGAAGGAGGGTGAGCTGTAATCACAGCTAGCGACCCTATGAACTGCAGTTGTTGTAAGGGTTAATCTGAGATCTCTGGATTCTGCAGAGCTGCAAAAAGGAGGAACCAAGGAAACCTGGAACCTAAATTTCTTGGGTGCGTTGGGGCAAGGCAAGGCACCTTGCCCAGATTTTTTTTAAAAGCATATCAGGAAGTAATTCTGGAGAAAAGAGTTAGCAACTGCTAAGTCACAGTCTGCATAATAAACTAAACCCTCTGTTTTTTTTTTTTTGCTGGGGAAGGATAGAACTAGTGGAAAAAAAAATGGAGATAGGAAATCCAGAAGGGGTCAGATCTGAGGCACAGCAGAAGGGCCTGCATCCGAAGAGACAAAGCTAGGAAGTCTTTGTCATCCTCAGGGAGACGAGCATGGGATTAGACTCATAGTCTGAAAGATCTCCTTGCCAACACGGCACTGAGCTAACACAACGCTGGGCCAAGCACAGCACTGAGCCGACATGGCGCTGGGCTAAACACGGTGACGGGCCAAACATGGCACCAGCTCAAACATGGTGTTGGGTCAAAAGCCAGGCCTGTCACCATGCACTACATGCACCGAACCAGCACCGAGGCAGATGTGAAGGTAACCAAGCCGCTCACAGTTCTTGTCTGACCTTCAGAAAAACAAGAAATTATTGTTAAAAGGTGAATCCGTCTTTTACCCTAATATGTATAACAATTTTTTTTTTTCGTGTGTGTGTGAATTCTTGTTTGCTGTGGTTCACTGGCTACTGAGGCATCTCTTGGGCGGCCCCAATCGACCTCGCCTCTGACGCCCCGGCGCAACCCATCCCCTGACCAAGGAATCTGGTCCTGGGCCCCCTCCTCTGCTGCTGGGCCCTTATGGGAAGAGGCAGGAACCATAGAGAGTCAAGTCGGGTTCAGGGCTGGCATCGGAAGCATGAGTTCGGCCCCCTGGAGTCACCGTCGCCTCCTTGGCAGCCAGGGTTTTCCATCTTCAGTTTTTCCCTCTGAGGCACAGATGTGCAATGATGTCAGCACGTGGAGGGCATGCCTCTGCCCCCTCCTGCAGACGCCCGCTGCTGCCTCACCCCATGCACGTCCCCGCTTAGGTGCAGTATCCCCGGTCTCCACTGGGAGCTGCTGCAGAGCAAGGATTCCATTTCTACCCACCCCAAGAGAGGAGAGCAGTCCTCTGGATGCTCAGTCCTCTCCTTCCCCTGCCGACCCCTGACGCCAGAGTCCTCACCCGAACACAGGTCGACAGTGTGGCGCGAGGTGCGGCGTCCAGTGCCTAAACCCTCAGCACCACCGGGCCAGCCCAACAATTCTATCTCAGCATATGAAAAAACAGTATTACATCAGGTACCAGCTCTTCTTAGTCAGAAAAATGTGCCCAGACACAACATTGCCCCCCTGAAAGAACTTTCTAAAATGAAAGATACTGTCATGAAATCCACTGACAATGGGGGTGATGTTGTAATACTAGACAGGGCACAGTATAGAGTTATATTATAGACTTCTGAATGTCAGTAACGATTACACTAAATCGTCAGGCAATCCAACTCTTAAATAGAAGGAGGAGTTAGACAAGTTACTCCAGGAGGCAGTGAATGATGGTTCCATTTTTAAATGATGAATATAAATACATTTACAGTGAATATCCCATAATGCCAACCATTTATGCTTTGCCAGGAGTACATACGAATATGGAAAGCCCCCCTGGGAGACCCATTATATCAGGCATAGGGTCTCTAACTTAAAACTTGGGGAACTTTACAGACAATTTTTTGAAGGGGGAAAAAAAAAACAGCTAACTTCCCTCCTATTTCAGAGACACAGGGGACACCATCTACAAGTTTTTGGATTTTGAATGGCAAGAAAGATACATTTGGCTAGCCATCGATATGGAAGCCTTATATACATCAATTACGCACGAGGATGGCATAATAGCATGCAGGTTTTTACTAGAAAACAGTGACATAAGTACCATTACCCCAGTGGACTTTCTTATGAAAGCTTTATCATTTGTTTAACTCACAATGTGTTTGAGTTTAAAGACACACATTACCTGCAGCCCTGTGGAACAGCCATGGGTGCTGTTAGGGCACCCTCTTATGTCAACCTGTCCCTGGGTTACTAGGAACTAAAGAATATATACAACCAAACTACAAATCCCTTTTATAAGAACATTATTAAGTGGCATTGTTACATCATTGACTGCCTATGTGTGTGGGAGGGCAGTAAGGAATTGGCTACTGAGTTTGTGAAATGGCTAAATACCAATGATTCTAACCTTAAATTTACTTGCTCTATGAGACGTAATGAGGTCGATTTTCTGGATTTAAGTCTCATGGGTGACTCTGTTTTGAAAAAGCGTAGCAACAAAGGATTTAGGAAGAGTACTGCAACAAATGCGGTTCTTAGGTATAACAGTGCCCACCCTACAAAATTGAAAAATTCAATATCACACAGCCAGATGTTGCGAGTCCGGAGGAATTGCACAAATGATATTGATTTTGATGCACAAGCACAGGAACTGAAAGGTTGTTTTCTGGGAAAGGGGGTATGAGTAAGAAACTGTAGAGAAAGCATACAGATAAGTTCGGCATAAAACACAGAGGAGTCTTACACAAGAAAAAGATCATATAAATGGGCAAGGAGTGGGGACCAATTACATTTTCCACACAGCACAAAAATATCTGATTCCATAGGTAACACCATTTGGAAAAACTGGCCCATTTTTTTTAGGAGACACAATAGTAAGAGGGAGAGTCGGGACATCCCCCTAGAGTCACGTTCAAAAAGGCACCAAGTGTCCATGATAAACTGGTACAGTCATCTCCCTGTACTTAAATCAGAACAGAGCAGCTGGTTACTAAGTAGAGCATCAGGGAACTACAAATGTTCAAGGTGCAATATTTGCCAATATGTAAACACAGGAAAAGATCTTTCTGCTTTTAAAAACAACAAAACTTTTATTGGGGATTTTATCATGTGCAATACCACTATAATAACTGGTCAGCAATTTCTCTCAATGTACTGACTAGGTTGATATTTTCCATAACAACCGGCTGGTTGTTATGACATTCGTGAGCCATGCCAGTCAAACTATGCTGCTGCCTCATTGGCCAACATTCTGTATGTGGGCGGGACCAAACAGTCTCACAAACTACTGGAGAAAAATTGCTGGTCTGTTATTATAAAAAATAAAGGATGGGGAAGGTGTTTTATATGAGAATTTAATGCACACCCTCATTGTGGGATGCTTTGATAAACCCCTCGGGCTTTGGCCTCGGGGTTTATGTAGCATCCCACAATTTAGTGTGCATTAATTCTCATATCAACTCCCCATCCATTATTCTCTATATAATTACTGGTGAGCCCCAATATCAACCGGTTTAAAAGTCATATCAACACGGCTGGTTGAAATGAAAAGCTTGGCGCACTGCCAGCAGCTAACCCCACCTGATAATAAGCTAAACGGCAAAAGTCGCTTAAGTCGCAAAACAGTGCAAAACACCAGTGACTATAAAAAAAAGATAGGCAAGTGTGTGTTAAGGATTTTTTTTTACACACCCTTGGTGTGTGATGACTGTGTAAACCTCTCAAGCTTCGCTCTTGAGGTTTACGGGCCATCACACACCTCGGGTGTGTAATAAAAATCCATAACACACACTTGCCTATCCATTATTCTCTATTTTGTGGTATATTTAATTTGGTGTAGCTGTGGGCTTGGCTATTTGGGCAGGACAGTTACATCTTTCAAAGAAAGAATACAAGAGCATGTAAGGTATATTGTTAACAACAGGATGGACAAAGCAGTGGGGAGGCACTTTGAGGAGAAATACAATTCTGACCCAAAGGACTTAAAGATCAAATGCCAGTGTTTTATAGAGTAACAATAAACACAGGAATTGAAGTCCCTGTGTCTTGATTAGTGTTTCCTGACAATATCATGCTGATTAGTTTTGTGGTTTTCTTTAATCAACATCTGTTAATGTGCTCTGCAGTGACTGAAGAGTGAAGAAACAGTGAGGATTTTTCTGTCCCTATCAGTGAGTGATGATATTATTCCTGTCCAGCCTGTTGCTGCAGCAATGAAGTCCTTAATTGCCTTAGTAACTGTTGCACTTCCCAGTCAGAGCAATCTGTAGGGCTAATTGTCTTTACTCCAAGTGTGCTACTAACCTGTCTGGTTTGTGTTCAGATAGACTGTATCATTCTGTTCTCATAAAGAGTTTGGTCATTTGTGTTTCAGTGGGTAACTGAAGTGGTATAAATGTTTATTAAAAATCTCCTGTCTGTATCACAGCAGAGTTCTTTCACATCAAAACTCTGCATTGTTTTTTGGCTATATACTCATAGGGTTGTTTAATGGATATAAAATAAATCTAAAATTTAAGTCATGGAAGTAGTGTGTCCTTGATGTAGCCTCCAGGAAGTTGTTATCTCTCTGTACAGACAGCTGGTGAGACCCCATATCGAGTACTGCGTGCAGTTCTGGAGACCCAATCTCCGCAAAGACATAGACAGGATGGAAGCTGTCCAGAGGAGGGCAACTAAAATGGTGCAGGGTCTGCACCGGAAGACATATGAAGAGAGACTTAAGGAGCTTAATATGTATAGCCTCGAGGAAAGGAGGGAGAGGGGACATGATAGAAACTTTCAAGTACCTCAAGGGAATCAACAAAGTCCAAGAGGTAGCATCTTTCAAAAAGAGGTGTGCAAGAACAAGGGGCACAATTTGAAGATGGAGGTTGGCTCAGAGGTAATTTAAGGAAGTTTTTTTCACAGAGAGGTTGTGGATGCATGGAACGGCCTTCCGGGAGGAGGTTGTGGAGTCAAAAACAGTGGTGGAATTCAAGCATGCATGGGACAGTCATAAGGCAATTGTAGGGGGTGGGGGTAGGAAGAAGTAGGCTGCTGGTTAACTAGGATCTGCAGCTTATCCATTAGGTAGGGAAATGGGCAGACTGGGTGGACCAAGCGGTCCTTATCTGCCGTCAAATTCTATGTTTCTGTTTCATGTAGAACAATATTGTTATGTCAAACTGATAAACAGGTGTCTGTCACACTTTGCTATTTCAGGAACATGTACTGTAAATTCAGAGCGAGAGAGCACAGCGCTTGGAGATCGATCTTGCTGTGGCACCCCCTTCAGCCTAAGCTTATTACCGTTCCTCAACATCTTAAAAGCAGCTCCTTATTTTTGCAATTTTGGGCTTGGATTAGGTAGAGCTTCCAGATTTACTCACCGGGGCAAAGCTATAGTCCAGTGCAGTTGCTGAAAGACCTCAGCCCTCCAGTTTCTGTGCCTGGACAAAAAAAACCTGGTTTAATCTCCCCAAACTTGGTCCATCCACAGGAGCCCACCTGTTAAATTAATTCCAGATGGCAACTCGCTTGTAGGAACTTGGGTATTTAGCAAATCTACCTGTTGCCCCGATTCCCCCAAAGTTAATTTTCTTGGGTGGAGGAAGTTAATTTTCTTGTGTGGAATGTGTAGAGCGTGAGCTAACTGTGTTCGGGAGGGCTCCCCAGAGTGATTTTTCAGCCCGGCCCCGACACTCTTTAAATCCACTCCCCCCCCCCAAGAGTCCCGCCCCCACCATCGTCAATTCAGCTGGCACTCTCCCACTCTTAAAGGGGCTGGTACCTGATTACACTCTATGCTATTTTACCTTTCGGCCAGGAAAGTGACCCTTAACTTTCTAAGCCTGCAGCTCTATCCTGCCACCCTAGCTCTGTCTCACCTCTACATAGATACATAGATACATAGACAGTGTCGGCAGATAAGGGCCTATGGCCCACCCAGTCTGCCCATTTGAGCTTGTAAGTTCAGTTTGTTTTCATAGAAGTCTGTTGCCCCTTACCCCTGACCTCCAGAATTCCTTTATGTCTATCCCATGCATTCTTAAATCCCGTGATTGTTTCAGCCCCCACCACTTCCTCTGGCAGGGTGTTCCACATGTCCACCACCCATTCTGTGAAGAAATTCTTTCTCATGTTTCCTCTGAAACGTCCTCCTCCAACTTCATCCCATGCCCTCTAGTCCTGGAACATCTTTTCACCTAAAATAGTGTTTTCCTGCCTGTTCCTCCCTGCAAGATACTTGTATGTCTCTATCATACCCCTCTCTCCTCCTCTCCTCCAGGGATACATAGATACATAGACAGTGTCGGCAGATAAGGGCCTATGGCCCACCCAGTCTGCCCATTTGAGCTTGTAAGTTCAGTTTGTTTTCCTAGAAGTCTGTTGCCCTTACCCTGACCTCTAGAATTCCTTTATGTCTATCCATGCATTCTTAAATCCGTGATTGTTTATTTACCACTTCCTCTGGCAGGGTGTTCCACTTGTCCACCACCGTTCTGTGAAGAAATTCTTTCTCATGTTTCCTCTGAATCATCCTCCCTCCAACTTCATCCCATGCCCTCTAGTCCTGGAACATCTTTTCGCTAAAAATAGTGTTTTCCTGCACCCTGTTCCTCCCTGTAAGATACTTGTATGTCTCATCATATCCCTCTCTCCTCCTCTCCTCCAGGAGTACATGTTCAGTTCCTTCAACCTGTCTTCATAGGACTTGTGATGCAATCCATGCACCATCTTTGTTGCCCTCCTCTGAACCTTCTCTACCCTGTCTATGTCCTTACGTAGGTATGGTCTCCAGAACTGTACACTGTACTCCAGGTGGGGCCTCACTAGTGTCTTGTATAGCGGAATTATGACCTCCCTTTTCCTGCTGGTGATGCCCCTGCCTATACATCCCAGCATCCTATTTGCTTTACCTGCTGCCTTGTCACACTGTTTCCCTACCTTGAGGTCATCAGAGATGACAACCCCAAGATCCCTTTCCTGCTTGGTGCATGCTATATCCTCACCCCCCACCTCTTATTTCCACACTGTTGTAAGATGAAGTTCCCACTTCTATTAAACCTCCTTTTCATCACTCTTATGCTGCTACTCCCTCACCCCCACATCCAATAAATGAAAATTACGTACCTACCGTAATTCTGATCTTTAAATGTATCTTCACCATTCATCACCTTTGGGTACTTGCCGGAGGTCATGACCCAGTGGGAGCTTTTTTTTTTTGGATGGGCAGAGTCGACGCCGACCAGCGCCACCCTCGAGGCCGGACACACTGCGTGGCGCTGCGCAGGTGGCTGTTAGGTGTTGGTCGACTGCCTCCTGCCAGTTCTGAGTTGCCGTAGAGTAAGAAAGGGTTGGAGGGAGGGAGGGACAAGAAAGTCCAAAGGATAGAGAAAGAAAATATATATAAATAAATGGAGAAATAAATGACTGAGAGGACAGAATAAGCTGAAAGAACTAAGGGATTGGGAAGGGGCCCCAATCCCTGGAAGTAGAAAAGAAGGAGGGAGGGAGGGAGGGTGAAGGAATTTAGGGATAAAGATGTGAGGGGGGGAAGGAGAGAACACACTCTGGACCCCTGACCTGTCTCCAGATTGTATAGGAGCTGTGAAGGAGTAGCTAGAAGGCTAAACTGCCAGAATTCAAGGCACAGAATCACTGGCAAAAACTCCAACATAAGCAGAATTGGCTATTCTGGAAGAAAATACAAGGTACAGGAAATACCCACCCCAGAATAAATTTTTATGGTGTAAGAAATGCAGTTTCTTAAACTAGAATTAAGGTTTTGTCCAAAGGACAAGGAAAATCAAAGTAAAGGTGATGGGGAGAAGAGGAGAGAAAACAGAGAGAGGACACATTACCCCCACAGGGTGGGCCGAGGCACTGAGGAAGAGTGCCCCGGACCCTCTCCCCTACAGAAGTATCCCCATGTGCTCAAGGTCACCCACTCCTGACTAACAGAAAGGAGGGGCAAAAAGAGGCATGGAGAGGGGGGAACCCAGAGACTGAGGCCCCAGGGGGATGGAGGGTGGGATTGTGATGAATGGTGAAGATACACAGAAAGATCAGAATTACGGTAGGTTCGTAATTTTCATATCGTATCTGTGTCAATCTTCACCATTCATTGCCTTTGGGTGAGTGCTGAGCCCCCCCCCGAAGAGGGCTTCAACCCTAAGGGACTGAGTCCCTTAGCTCTCAGTGGGTGACACACTAGGAGAGAGAACCTTCATGGGTCTGGAGAGGCCTGAGAGTGAGACGGAGACCCCCCCCCCCCGGAGGGGATAGGAAGTTGCCCCGACAGACGTCGTCTCACCCTACAGGAGAAAAGATAGGGTCTCTGGTGAGTGGTGTTAATCACCCTACACTGGGCCAAGGATGACAACTGGGAAAGATGCAGCCATGCCGTCCACCTAATGCAGATCACTGTCCCTACGACCCTGGTAGCTACCTCATTGGTGTCATACAATGCCCTTGCTTGGTGCCTTGCCAGCTCCAGGCCACGTGCAGAGAGTGCAATGGCTTGTCTGGTTTCCTCCGTGTCAGGTATCGAGGCTAGGAGTTGACCTAGCCTGGACCACAGGAACCTATCATAGGTAGCATAGTGGGCCTGATGAGCAGCTATCCAGAGAAGCAACCGTGCCACGTTAAAGGTCCTCCTACCCCAGAAGTCAAAATCCAAGGAATCTTGATCTGGGGGGCCGGTCATGGTGCAGGGCACAAAGCCCATCAGGAGTATCCAATTGTGTCAATCCTGAGCTAGGATGAGGCAGGTTACTTGGAGATTCGGGAGGGGGGCACAATACCTCTGGCAGAGATCCCTATGGGTTGGGACTCTGGAAAAGGGTCTCTACCAGAAGCTCATCAATGCTTCCCTAAAGGGAGCAGGCCAGGGGGGCACTACAAGAGTGTCCGCACTGAAATCACCCAAAAAGCCATGCGCCGAATGCTCCGGATTGTGCTAAGTGGGAGGGGTGACATGCAGGTCGTCCAACATCCTCACGAGAAAACGCTGATACTCAGCGAGATCAGCAGCTGGGGAGATGTGGACAGGCGGCTCCTCATCTCCTGAAAAGGAGGATGAGGAGTCAGAGGACCTCAGAGGTTCAGAAGTTGGCTGCTCAGGGAGAGGTTGAAAACCCTGTCTGTCCATGGCCCTAACATAAGAGGGAAATTGAGCAGCCACAGCTCTGAACTGATCCTAGGAGAGAGGACTGCTAGGACCAAGGATACCTGGGAGAGCAGGAGAATGTGGCAGAGGAGAGGGGGCAGAGCCGACAACAGGAATTGTCTGTCCTCCACCTGGGCTAGAGAGTGCACCTGGAGCCACAAGAGAAGAGGTAGCTCTGGAAAACTCCACAGCCGACATCTGGTCAACCATACTGGAACTGCCTAGGCTGCGCCCTGAAGAATCCCCCCTGTGAGGTGACCGGGGCCGTGAAAATCCAGAAGGACAGTCCCCTACCTCAAAAGAATGGGGCCCTCTTGAGGAAACCGAAAGGGAAGGGTGAGGGCCCGCGCTACAACTTCTCCCAGAGCCCAGGTGGGCTCCAGAAAAAGGTCGCCACATGGAATCCATACCCCTTGATCCCTCGGAATCTGAAAGTGCCCTCTTCCTCGAAAGAGCCAGCCTAGGCAGCTGGCAACCCTGGTCAGCCCCCAAAGGGGCTATCCAGAGAGCAGCACCCTCCCCTCCTGTGGGTGCTCCGATCGGCCCCAAAGTTGGGCGATCCAGGCACACCACTTGAGGGGGTACCACCACTGAGATGTCAGAAAACCCTCCAAGTCCAGGCTGCAGAGCAACGGTGTCCTGCACCACTGCCTACTGGTCAGATACCCCTGGCCATGGTCCTGGGATCCACTATCCGCTCCTCAGAGGGGGCTGGTTCCGGCCTGTCGAGGACACTACCAAGATGTCCACATGAGCAGCCAACTCCAAAGAGTCAGACTGCCTATCTGACTGAGAGTCTGATTCCTCCTCCAAAGAGGTGGAGATTGAAGTTCTGTGCCAAACAGTGTGTGGACACCCACTGCCATCCCGACTGAAAAGGGCACCAGACCCAAAGACTGCACCACAGTTGGCACCGCCGTCCCCAGCTGCACCATGAACGGTGCAGGAAGAAGACATGGCTCTGACGACGGCAGCAGCATCGGAGCCTGTCACGGTACCATCCCGACCCACGGCACCACAAGCGGCGCTGAGGCCAGAGATGGCTCCGACCATGCTCTCGGTGCCACGGTCAGAAGCTCCAATGGCACCATGTCCTTGCTTGGAGCTGTGCTGTGCTCAACCACAGTGCCATTTATGGCGCCGGGGCGAGAGACAGTCAAGGATGGCGCCATAGAGCCTCCCACAGCACCGTGAGTGCCATCAGCACCGCGAACGGAGCCAACGGTGACAAGCAACAGACTGGCACCAATGATGGTGCCATCAGGGCCCACGGTGCCACGAACGGCGCCAAGGCACAAGACGGCACTGACAGATGGTGTTGAGGATGGTGCCGACCCAGACCTTCCGAGCCGAGGGTATGACACCGGGGGAGCCTTCACCCCGAAGGGGTGATTGCCAAGATAGTGCCTCCCACCCATCCTGTGGGGGAACAGACTGGGCCTCCTGCACCACAAGAGGGGCTCCTGCCAAGGCAAGGCTACAAGAAGCAGAAGTCCCCCCCCCCAGTCCGTATAGAACTGGGAGTGGACCCGGAGGAAGGGCCGAGAGAACGTGGCTTGGCCCGATGAGTGCGCACCCGGCCCCTGAAAGTTGGTGGAGCTTGTCCAACTTTCCACGCGTGCTGTTCAATGACACGATGGTCCATGGTGATGCAGCTGTTGCACAAATCCATGTTGTGTAGCAGGCCAAGACATGCGAGGCAACGGTCATGTTGGTCGGTGACGGAGTACTTACGGCCACATGGGCAGCGATGCATAGAGGGCCGTCCCATCTTCATTGTTCTCTTGCCCCCCCGACCGAGACATGACCTATGGAAAAAACACCACCAACAAGACCCAATGTCACAAATTAAAGAAAGGAACAGTCTTACTGTAATCTCAGGCGATGCTGAGTAGAGCAAAACTGAACCAGCAGGAAGAATTCAAGATGGAGTCAACGGACTTCATAATGGAGCTGAAGGCTTCAAGAATGACAACAGGCCTCTCACACAGAAGAACTACCCACGAGGTGACCTCGACGGCGGGAGACGAAGAACTGGAGGGAGGGCGGAGTCGACAACACCTAACGGCCAACCTGTGAGCACCACACAGTGCGTCGGCCTCAAGGGAGGCACAGATGGTGGTTCGACTCCACCCACCCAAAAAAAAAAAAAAAAAAAAAAAAGAGTTCTGCGGGGTCATGACCTCCAGCCAGTACCCAAAGGTGATGAATGGTGAAGACTGACACAGATAAGATCAGCAATACGCAGGAACAAAAATTAGACACTCCCTTCTCTAAACTAACATGGGATCTAATCCAACTTCCATCCCCAACGACAAGGGGCTCTGAGACTTTTGGCAATCTCACTAGATCCCCTCTCTGCCATCTTACAAGAACAGGGAACCCAGGAGAATGTACAAACCCGCTCCCTCCGGCTCAGCTGAATATGCAGACAGTCTCCACAAAAGTGAACGATAAAAAAGCCATCACCCACAGCAAATCCCATATAATGAAACATTTAAAACTGCAAGCTCTTAGAATAGCCTGGCTACTCCTTCTACTCTCAGGGAATGTCCATCCAAACCCTGGACCTGGCACTGGGGCATCATTACCAACAACAGTTCATCAGTCAGGGGCACAAAAAAAAGTCTGTTTCTCTTTCGTCCGCCTGGAACAGATCACCTTCCTCTAAATTTGAATAATTATGTACCCTTTCTTTCCATCCACTGGCATGCACATGGATATCATTGGCTGCCAACACTGCAGGACACTGTTCAATGGTCACGTCGCCTGAATGCAGGGCCGCTGTCCCATATGCTTGGAGATATGTTATCTCAGGGCTCAGCTGCAGGAGGCATGGGGTGAGATCAGCATCCTGCGTAACAACCTACAGGGAAACATTTCTTTTAGGAGTGCACCTCCACATCGCCGACACCAAACCAGCCCACCTCTCCCCCAGAGAACGACCAGGCCTGGGGGATGGCAACTGGTTGCAGGAAAAGGGGGCAGAGCTTGGGCAACTCTCCCAAACCAACAAAGCACTCTAAACACAGCAAACAGGTACACACCTCTTGCGTCCATACCATCCGTAACGATGGAGGATATCTCGGGCCAAAGAAATGCCAAATGCAACAGGATAGCAAAACAACATCATAAACAAAACCTCGACAGGAAAAAAATCATAATCATAAGGGACTCCATGATTTGCAGTGTGGACCCCCACCTGAGACAAAACAAACGTGCAGATGTCCAGGTCAGATGTCTCCCAGGAGCATCTGCTTGGAAGGACACTGACCGAATAGTCAACACAGTTCAAATCAAATCAAAATTTATTTATAAAGCGCTTTTCAAAAAATCAAAGCGCTAATACAAAGCAGAGATAAAACATCAACACTAATAAATAAAAACGTAAGAACAATAAAATAACCATAAAATAAACTAACCAAATGCCAGCAAAAATAGATGACTTTTCAGGGATCTCTTAAATGCTTCCATTGACAGGCACTCTCTAATCTGACGAGGTAGAGAATTCCACAGGGTCGGGCCATAAAGGAAAAAGCCCTTGCCCCAGATGATTTATAACAGACCCTGGGAATCTCTAGCAATCCCTCGCCAGTGGAGCGGAGTGGGCGGAGAGGACGATAGGGACAAAGGAGATCTTGCAGGTAGCCTGGTCCCTGGCCATGTAGGGTCTTATAGGTCAGCAAAAAAGGTCAGTTAAAAAGGAAGAAGTGGGCTCAAACATCCTGGCCCACCTAGGGATCAATGACCTTGCTAGCCGGTTGGTCAAGGAGGTTAAGGAGCACATTGCGCAGCTCGGTGAGAAATTGGTTTCATTTTTGTCCAGCATTGCATTCTCTAAGATTTTGCCTGTTTAAGAAAAGGGGAAGAACAGGCAGAAAATCAGAGAGGAAGAGATAAGTGAGCTCAATGCATGGCTCAAGGACTGGTGTCACACAAAGGGGCACCACTTTGTCGGAAACTAGGGCAACTTCTGGGAAAGGGAGTTCTTCAAATTCAACGGCCTCCACCTGACTAAAGAGGGAATCAGAGCACTGGGCCAGAAATTTGAAGTCCACAGAGGACATTTAAACTAGCGAGAGGGGAGATGACGGTAGCTCTAGGAGAAGTACACATAGAGCCTGCTGTCTCTCCCCCTCCAGCTAGCACCAAATCTACACACTCCAGGACTGCAAAAGCAGATAACCGGGAACATAAAACCCTTTCCGACTCGGGCATTGACCATCACAATGGAAAGGGAGGAACCATAAACAGGGAAAACTACAACGGGACAAATAATAAGATCAAGTGAGGCATGACAAACAAAGCGACACAGCAAGAGTTGTCAGCACTATGCCTCAATGCACGCTGTCTGGCTAACAAGATGACTGACCTCACTGCCACAATAGCTGAGGCAGGACTAGACTGGGTGGTCATGACTGAAACATGGTTCACAAATAATCATGGTTGGGAGGTGACTATCTCAGGGTACAACTTGTTTAGGAGAGATAGAACAGGGAAAAAGGGAGTGGGGGTAGCTATTTATGTGAAGGATACCATAAATGCTACAAAAATGTAGCAGACACTAGGGGAAACAGAGGATCTATGGCTCACAATGAGGCCGGAAGCCAGAAACCCATTTGGGTAGGAATAATCTACAGACCCCCAAATCAGGAGGAAGCCAGGGATAAGCAAATCCTGGAAACCATCCTCCAGATGTCAGACAAAGGGGACATGGTGCTGGTGGGGGATTTCAATCTGCCATAGATTGGAATACCCACACAGCAGCATCACAGAAGAGCAGGGAATTCCTAGTCACACTACAGGAAGCAGGCCTAACTCAACTAGTGATATCGCCCATAAGGGAAACACGGTTCTAGATCTGATATTCACAAACAGCGATAGGGTTATGGGTGTTGAAGTAGGGAACCACCTGGGCAACAGTGATCATAACACGGTATGGTTCAGGGTTAAAAAGAACTGTAGACTCCACACACTCCAAACTGAAGGTCTTTGACTTCAGGAGAGCAGACTTCACAAACATGAAGGCCTGCCTACGTGACAACCTTAGTAACTTGAGCCGACAGAAGGGAGCATTGAGGAATATTGGACAAGGTTGAAGAATGCAGTAACCATGGTCACATCACAGTGTGCCCATCAGGTTAGTAAGAACAAAAGGAGGAAAAACCCACTATGGTTTTCTAAGGAGGTGGCAACCATGGTGAGAGAAAATCACATAGCCTTCAGAAAGTACAAGGAGTCGGGGAATGAGACAGACAAAACAGAATATAAACAGAAACTAAAAGAGACAGGGAAAGTGATAAGAAATGCAAACGCTCAGAGGTTAGGATAGTTCAGGATGTAAAAAAGGGTAACAAAACCTTCTACAGGTACATACGTGAAAAAAGGAAGACCAAAGGAGGCATTCTTAGAATCACAAAAAAAGACGGACAAACCACAGAGCAAGATGGGGAGAAGGCAGAGACACTCAATGAGTACTTCTGCTCAGTCTTCACATAGGAAGCAGACGATAATGGACCAACAGTAGGCAAAAAGAAGTGTCCGATTAAAGGAACAGACACAGGTCCCTTCACAGAGGAAAGGATCCTGGAGGAAATAGACAAGTTAAAGGTAGATAAAGCTATGGGGCCAGATGGGATACACCCAAGAATATTGAAAGTACTACGGAGGGAACTGGCAGCCCCTTAGCAGTGCTCTTCAACAAATCATTAAGGAGCGGGGAGGTGCCGGAGGATTAGAAGAGTGCAACAATGGTACCACTCCACAATACTGGAAGCAACGAACAGCCAGGTAACTACTGTCCAGTTAGTCTAATGTCAGTCGTGGGAATACTGATGGAGTCCCTGCTGAAGGAAAGAATCATAGCTTTTTTGGAGCAAACTGGACAGCTTGACAAAAATCAGCACGGTTTCACATCAGGGAGGTCCTGCCAGACAAACCTGGTTGATTTTTTCAATTGGGTCACTAAAACAGTGGATCAGGGTGGGGCAGTGGATGTAGTTTACCTGGACTTCGGCAAAGCTTTTGACTCTGTTCCACACAGGAGACTAGACAAAAAACTGGAGAACATGGGAATTGGGCTTGAGGTTACAAACTGGGTCAGAAACTGGTTACATGGTAAAACTCAGAGAGTAGTAGTAAATGGCACTCTGTCTGTGGAGAGGAAGATGACTAGTAGGGTCCCGCAGGGCTCAGTTCTGGGGCAGATCCTCCTCAACGTATTCATCAGCGACACTGCGGATGAACTAGAGGGAAAGGTATGCCTATTTGCAGATGACACCAAAATCGGCAACAGGGTAGACACAACAGAGGGACAGCAAAGCATGGAAGCTGATCTCTGAAAACTGGAGGAGTGGCCCAAGCCCTGGCAATTGAAATTCAGTGCCAAAAAATGCAAGGTCATGCACCTGGGAAAGTGTAACCCAAGGAAACTGTATTCCATGGGAGGGGAGCAGCTGGTGGCTACCAGGCAGGAGCGAGACCTAGGGGTGATCATGTCAGATGGCCTCAGGGTCAGTAGACAATGTGAAAAGCAGCACTAAAGGCTAGTGGTATCCTGCAATGCATGGGGGGAGGGTGCATCACGAGCAGAAGGCATGAAGTAATCATGCCCCTGTATTGGTCCCTGGTCAGGCTTCACCTGGAGTACTGTGTCCAATTCTGGAGGCCACACCTCAGGAAAGACATAGATAGGCTAGAGATGGTACAGAGAAGAGCAACAAAGATGGTGCAGGGCTTACATCAGAAACTGTACGAGGCAAGACTGGATGACCTCAAATTATATTCCCTAGAACAACGCAGGAATCATGGGGACATGATAGAAACATTCAAATATCTTAAAGGCAACAACAGGGTGCATATGCAGAACCTCTTTCAGGTAAAGGACTACAGCAGGACTAGAGGGCACAACCTTCGACTTAAGGGAGGAAAGTTCAGAAGCAATACAAGGAAATTCTTTTTTACAGAGTACGTTGTGGAACCATGGAATAGCCTGCCAGAGGGGGTGGTGGAAGCCCGGACAGTGGAGGAATTCAAGCGGGCATGGGACAGGCACTGTGGGATGCACAAGCAGGCAGCTTAGTAGGAGGGTAGGAAGCCTAGGGCAGACTTGATGGACCATATGGTCCCCATCTGCTGACAACTTCTATGTAATAACAACTGCATCTCAACATTTTTCAGCCTGCTGGCAAAACTTGATGCTCTCCAAGTCTGGGTGTCTCAAGACAAACCTGATGTTATCTCAGTTGTGGAAATCTGGCTCACTCCAAGAACCCCTAACTTGGCTATCCAGCTGGAGGGCTACACAACATTTGTGGTGGACAGGCAAGGGAAACGAGAGGGAGGCTGCATCATTTACGTTAATGATTTAGTTCAATGCAGGGCACTCCCCATCCCACCCTCAGGTGGAAGATCACAACTGCTTGCAGTCCAGGTACAGTTTGGCTCCCAGGGAAAATGTATCACTGTAGTCTCAGTGTACATACCCTCTAAAGATCAAGAGGCTGGTTTCAAACCAGCCCTTGATTATTTGTCTAATAATCACCATCGCTCAGAAATCATAATGCTAGGGGAGTTCAATATAAACTCATTATCCCCAGATGCTGCACCTTACCAGGATGCCATAGCAGCCATAGACATGGTCTAACTCGTTCAGTCCCCCACTAGAGTAAATCACCACACTGGTTCAAGTACTCTTATAGACTGGGTACTAACCAACTGGCCACAAAGAATAATAAGAACCTCTGTGCTAGCCGATTCTATCAGTGACCACTCACCAGTCATATGCTCCTGGATAAACAAGGCCCGAATCCCCTTCCCCAAAACAATAACCTCCAGAGTTGTAAAAGCTGGACAACTAGCCTCCCTTAAAACCTATCTCCGCCAGCTAGATTGGGCAGGGGTCTATGCTGCCGCTGATGTGGACGCTGCTCTTGAGTGCTTTATTGACAAGTTTAATATGGCCTGCAACATCTGTGCTCCTCTTAAAATGAGGAAAATCAATGGATCCAGCAAGTCATGGAGTACACCACAGCTCCTTGAGTTTATGAGGGACTGGGATAATCTGTGGCACAGGGCTAAGAGCTCTGGGTCTCTCTCTCTGACCTACAGAACTATAAAACAGCATGTAACAAGTGCACAAAAGCCATCCACATCGCAAAAAGATCTCACTTTAAAAGTGAATTAGACAACTCCTGGGGCGACAGTCGCAGATACTGGGACATTATCAAAACCCTAACAGGCACAGCAAGTAAATCACCTCCACCGTTAATTAACATTGAGGGAGTGATTACCCAGGATCTCAAAAATATTGCAGATGGCTTCAGCAAGGCCTTCACAGACCTCAGTGGAGTGCTTCCTCCAGACTATCTTCAACCTGTGCCTAGCTCCACCACAAGTTGTATCAATGTCCATCCAACATACATAACACCTCCCTTCTACCTGAAGGTAATCTCTACAACTGAGGCTAAAAAAATACTTGGAAAAAGTTCTCGGGAAAACTAGATCCAGTGGGGGATTTGCTTGATCTAAAGATCATAGTTCTCACCCTGGATGCTTTACTCTCTCCTCAAACCTGGATCCTAAATCTCTCACTAACCATAGGGAAGTTCCCCCAATGCTGGAAAGCTGAGGTGGTCACCCCTGTCTTTAAAAGTGGGGACAGAACCAGCCTGGCCATCTACAGGCCAATATCAATTTCCCCCCCTTCTAATGCACTAGAGAGGATAGTATATGATCAGTTAGGTGCGTACCCTGAAAAGTACAACCTTCAATGCTCGGAACAGCACGGTTTTCAGAAGGCACACAGTACTTCAACAGCATTGGTTGAATTTAACGGCCATATTCATGAAGCACTTGACTGAGGGCTCTTGGTGGGGGCCACTTCCATCGACCTCACCAAGGCCTTCGACACAGTCAACCATGACTTGCTTCTCACCCAACTCTCCAACATAGGAATATTATCTGTATCTCTGGGCTGGTTCCAGAGCTACCTCTGCAACAGGACACAGCAGGTCAAGATTCAAGACCTTCTATCTGACCATCGGCATGTCAACACAGGGGTGCCCCAAAGCTCCATACTGGGACCCTTGCTGTTCAGCCTGTTTCTAAATGAGCTCCCAAAGGTTTGCCAGAACATGATCTTCCTATAAGCAGACGATGCTGTACTTTACACCTGTCACTCTGCTCCAGAAGAGCTGGAAGAAGGGATGCAAGCACACTTTACGGCTGTGGAAAAATGGTTCCTTCAGTCCAAGCTCTTGCTCAACTACACAAAGACTAAAACAATGTTGTTTGCCTCTCATCAAAACCGTCACAAGTCCCATCCATACTCTTGAAATGGTCAACACCTTTAAGTGCCTTGGGGTCTTCCTTGATAGCGCTTTCTCCTATAGCCAGCACAGAGATCATGTAGCCAAGGCAGCAAGTGCCAGACTAGGTCAGCAGCTCTACCGGCACAGGCAGTGCCTCACAGAGAGTACCATAAAACTTGCAGTGAACAGCTCAGTGATCTCTAGCATAGATTATGATCTGGTAGTCTACCATGCCAGTACCCAAACATCACTAAGGAGAAACAAGACCGTCTTAAACAAAGCCTGCAGACTCGTCCTGGGTGCTGACCGATTAACTCACACGTGAACTGTACTCAAGTACTGGCTGGCTAAACCTGAACAGCAGAATACAGTACCATGTTTGCCTACTAGCTTAAAAAAGTACCCTTGGCCTTGCACCCCGAGGTGAGCAGCAACTACTAAGAAACTCCACTAGCTACAGACTAACCAGGGGTCTAGTGAAGCTGCTTTCATTATTCCTATCCACTGGACCTCACCACGGCAGCGGTCCTTTGAATACGGGGCTCCGTTCTGGCTAAATACCCTCAGCTCTGAGCTGATTGTGGAAACAAAACTAGGCCCATTTAAAGCCAAACTGCTACAGAACCTGGCCACTCTAAGTAACTGCGACTGCAGTACTAGTGCCTAATCCCCATTTTGCCACCTTGTTTGCTCCACAGAGCACTCACCCTCCCCCATTTCCCCCGCCTTGTTTTGCCCCGCAGAGCACTTACCCCCCCTGCCTTTCCTGCGCTTTACCACAAATATTACCCTCCTCTTACTCACCCCTCCCCTCCCTCACTGGTTCCTTTATTCTACTCCCTCACCTTACAATCCTGTTCAGATCTCCCCTCTCCCTCAAGCACCCTACCCAGCCCCACCCCATCCCTTATTTACGAAACCTTATAGTGGATTCCTAGCCCATCCATCCTCCCAGCCCACCTACCCTGTTATTCTGTCTCCCATTTCAGCTTACACCCTCCACCTTCTCATTTATTTCTCCCCCCACCTCTGGCACCCCTTCCTCTGACCTAACTCAACCTGTAGGCTCTAAGATTCAGTTACCTCAATGATTTGCTTATCCACATTTGGTTAGCTCTATGCACAGTCACAAAAATGCTGACCACTCCTATCTGCTGTATTTAACTGTACTTGCTTGACATGTTCTCCCAATCTGCATGTACCTGTATGTACTTACTTGCTATGTTCTCCCCAATCTGTAATGTAAAGTCTATGTATCCTGGCTATTGTCTTGTCGACGTGGAACCTTTGTAAATGAGCTTTTTAGCTCAAAGGTGTAAATCCTACATTCCAATAAATAAATAAAACAAATGCCGATGATTGTTTAATGTAGCAGATATACCCAAAATTCATGATCCGTCTGTTGATCGCATAACTGCTGGGGCAAAATGGTAGTTTGCATCAATTTTGTACTGACACCTTGACAAATTTTGAGATTTTCAGCTCCAGGTACTTAATGCATATTCTTCGGCCATTACTTCGAGAGTAACTGAAATATACAATCAAGTGTGATCTCAATGAATTGGTGGGAGTTAGAGCTTTAAAATGAATACCCATATGTTACCTCAAAAGATTAATGTTAAAAGTTATAGGGTTAAATATCAAGCACCACACCTTAATTTCTTGTGAAATTTCAAAATATTCTTATATTTAATCTTGTCAGACAAGATATATTGTGCTTTATAATATAATTTTATGTTATGTACAAGGGTAAGGATTCTGCTTTGAAATGCATATGTGGTTTTGAAGTCTTACGGTAATATAAAGCTCTAAAGCAGTAGCTAAGGCTAGAGATATGTTGGGGTGTATTAGTAGGGGTATCACAAGTCGGAAGACGGAGGTAATAATCCCTCTTTACAAGACACTGGTTAGGTCCCATCTGGAGTACTGCATGCAGTACTGGAGGCCACACCTTCACCTGGACATTAACCAAATTGAGGCAGTCCAGAGAAGGGCAACCAAAATGGTACAGGGACTGCATCAGAAGACATATGAGGACAGATTAACGGAGCTCAATATGTATACCCTTGAGCAAAGGAGGGAGAGAGGTGATATGATCGAAACATTCAAACACCTTAAGGGCATTAACAAGGTGAAAAGTTTAACATGTTTAAATATAAGAAAAATAGCAGGACAAGAGGACACAGCATGAGATTAGAGGGAGGCCGATTAAGTGGGAATGTGAGGAAATTCTTTTTCACAGAAAGAGAGGTGGATGCATGGAACAGCCTGCCTCAGGAAGTGGTGGCTATGAATACAGTGCAGGGCTTCAAACAGGCATAAGGGAGCAATACAGATGAGTATGAACAGATAGACCACTAACAGAGCAAAGGCCGATGGCACATTTATAAAGTAGAAAAAGAAATGGGCAGACTGGATGGGCCTTGAGGTCCTCATCTGCCGTCAACCTCTATGTTTCTATGTATAAGAGGATAAATTGATAAAAGTGAAGACACCATTAACAGATGAAATTATATAGAGAATAATGGATGAGTAGGTGTTTATAACGAGGATTTTAGCCCAGTGGGATGCCCATAAACCCGAGAGCAAAGCTCGAGGGTTTAACAAGGTATCCACCCTGATAAGTGTATAAAATCAAGTTTTACACCTACCCTCTTTATTTTGTATAATTGCTGGGGATCGTTTTCACCACAGCAATTATACAAAATAAAGGTATTTGTCTCGCGAGTCGAACTGTGGACCGCTGGGGTTTTTAATGTGGTCTGTGGCGGCTCTGACCTAAATGGAAGCTTTTTTTTTTTTGCAGTCCCATTAGTGAAGGTTTTCTGTGCTCAGCAATAATTTTTGTTTTTGAAAAATAAATGAGAGAGAACTTACTGACGACTTCTTCCATTGGGGAAGTTTGCAGGTGGCGCTGAGGAGCGGGGACAGTCATGGCGGGGAACGGGGCAGAGAAGTGGAAGATCGCGTTTGTTACAAGTGCAGAACAGGAAATCGGGTGCGTGTTTGTCGTTATAACCAGATGTTTATAACAACGAAATTATAACCCAGTTTCCCAATGGAAGAAAGTGCTCCCCATTTGTTATAACAAGTTTATACCATGTCAGATTTTGCGATTTTCAGCTACACGTACTTAATGCAGACTCTTGGGCCATTATCACAAGACTAATTTAAACATGCATTCAAGTGTGATCTCAATAAATAGGTGGGAGCTAGTGCTTTAAAATGCATACCCCTAAGTTGCCTCAAAGGTTAATTTTTAAAAGTTTTTTTTAAAGAAGGAAACTTATCTAAAAGAAAAAAAACACCTTTGTTTATACAAAACATTTTTATTTCAAAAATTGTAAAATTTAAAATGTGACTGTTGGTAAAGTAGTGGAACTCAGTCTTGTTCATGTAGGAAAAACCTTCATCATTGTCAGATACGCCAATATCATCTTGGTAATCACATACAGTGGCGTGAAAAAGTATTTGCCCCCTTCCTGATTTTCTCTATTATTGCATATTTGTCACACTTGATGTTTTCAGGTCTTTAGAGAAAATGTAATATTAGATAAAGGGAACCTGAGTGAACAAATAACACTTGTTTTTTTTTTTATTTCACTTATTTAATGAAAAAAAGTTAACCAACACCAACTGGCACTGTGTGAAAAAGTAATTGCCCCTTACACTTAATAGCTGGTTATGCCACATTTAGCTGCGGATGACTGCAACCAAACACTTCCTATAATTCAATATCAGTCTTTCACATCGCTGTAGAGGAATTTTAACCCACTCTTCCTTGCAGAACTGCTTTAATTCAGTAACATTTGGTAGGTTTTCGAGCATGAACTGCTCGTTGCAGGTCCTGCCACAGCATCTCTATTGGGTTTAAGTCTGGACTTTGACTAGGCCACTCCAAAACTTTAATTTTACTTCTTTTTAGCCATTCTGATGTGGACTTGCTTTTGTGTTTTGGATCGTTGTCTTGCTGCATGACCCAACTACGCTTCAGCTTCAGCTGACGGAAGGATGACTGGACATTCTCCTTAAGAATTTTCTGGTACAGAGCAGAATTCATGGTTCCTTTAATTATGGCAAGTTATCCAGGTCCTTAGGCAGCAAAGCATCCCCACCATCACACTACCACCACCATGTTTGACTGTTGGTATGGTGTTCTTACTGTGGAATGCTGTGTTTGCTTTACGCGAGACATTATGGGATCCATGTTGTCCAAAAGTTCCACTTTGGACTCATCTGTCCATAGAACATTTTCCCAAAAAGCATGGATCATCCAGGTGCTTCTTGGCAAATGAGAGGCGAGCATTTATGTTCTTCTTGGTTTAGCAGTGGTTTCCGCCTTGCTACTCTCACATGAAGCCCATTTTGCCCAGTCTCTTTCTGATTGTGGAGTCATGAACACTGACCTTAGCTGAGGCAAGAGTAGCCTGCAGTTCTTTGGATGTTGTTTTAGGATCCTTTGAGACTTCTTGGATGATTTTACACTGCGCCCTTGGAGTAATTTTGGCAGGCCGCACTCCTGGGAAGGTTCACTACTGTTCCAAGTGTTCTCCATTTGGAATTATGGCTCTCACTATGGTTCGATGGAGTCCCAGAGCCTTAGAAATACGCTGTAACCCTTTCCAGACTGATAGAGGGCAACAAGTTTTTTCTGATCTTTTCAGGAACTTCCTTTGATCATGGCATAATGTGCATGTTGAATCTTTGTGCTGGCGTGACTCTGATGGTAAGGGCCAAAATAAGTGAGGTTTATATTGAGCAGGGCTGGCTGTAATCAAGCCTGGCTGTGTTCAATCAGCTGACTCTAATTATCCCTTTAATTGGGTTGATTTAACTAGGGGGCAATTACTTTTTCACACAGTGCCAGTTGGTGTTGGTTAACTTTTTTCATTAAATAAATGAAATAAGTAAAAAAAAAAAAAAAGCGTTATTTGTTCACTCAGGTTCCCTTTATCTAATACTATATTTTGTCTAAAGACCTGAAAACATCCAGTGTGACAAATATGCAATAATAGAGAAAATCAGGAAGGGGGCAAATACTTTTTCACGCCACTGTACCTCTTAGTCCTCATCTGAGTCCTCATCATTTGCATTACAGAGCTGAGACATTACATCATCTGGAAATGGTGTGTCCGTCCACTTGACATTGAGATCATCAATTCAACCGTGCAAAGCTGCATTTGAGGCATTGATAACTGCAACAGAAGAAAGCCTCCACAATTGGCAGACGTAGTTGACTCGTAGAATATGTAACTTCAGTGTTTCCTGGCTGTGTGGTAGCAGAGACAGATCAGTTATTCTGTTGTCTTTGTTATATTTCTCCCAGAAGATCACTGCCTCGCTATATTTACACTAGTAACTTGCTTCCTTCCATACAGTTTATAGATATATGCCTCCAACAGAGCTACAACACTCTTATCCACTTGCCAATCACTCCTAGGTTTCTGAAAGGCATCCACCTAGAATTTTGGTACTTTGATTGTATGTCTGCTCACCAGCTTGGTCAACTGATTCCCTAGAAGCTTTGTGATGGCTCCTCTGAACTGAAAGCACTTGCTTTTCAATTAATGTCCTGGACCCTGGATGAGAAGCTTCAAGAGTTTCAAGTGTGTGCACACAGTAAGCCCCATACCGAGCATAATTTTGCTTGTTGAAGGTGAAGAACGGGGCAGTGAATGTTTCTAACACAGTAGTCTAAGATCAAAGTTGTTTTCTTTTATTGCTGTGTGTGGAACAAATGCTGTCGATCCACTATATCCAGACATGCCATCCAGAGCATTGGGGTTTCCCACAGCTCACCACGATGAATCCGCTGTCTGAAGGCCTCATACTTAGTCTGGAAAGTGACAATCTCATCTTCCTAAAGCAGTTTATGGAAGTCTATGGGTTGAGGTGATGATCTGATCAGGTCAAGCAATACTACAGGATGGCATTCAATTCTGCTGAATACTCTAGAAATCTGACCTGAAGCACTCGCTCTAAGGCATCTGCAAAATGCTCATCTATAGTCCATGCCCAATTGTAATGCTTCCCACACAAAACTCCACTTATGCTGCCAGAGGCACAAAGACCAGCCTGAAATACTATGTCCTCAAAGCCACTGCCACCAACTACCTGTCCTATATTGCCAAAGTTTCCCAGGAATGGGTGGAAATCTCTCAAATGAATTATGACATTGTGGAACTGATCAGGGGAAATTCTACACAACATGATATTTCTTGCTAGCCCAGGGGTGCTGAGGGTTGAGGTGCTGGATGCCACACCTTGTGCCATGCCGGTGACTCAGGTTTGGTAGGGAGGTGGGGGTTGGACGGGGAGGAGAGGATCAAGTGTCCGATGGACTGCTCTCCTCTCCTCTCCTGGGTGGGAGGGAGGACCTGGTTCCACAACGCTAGTGGCACCCAGTGGAGACTGGGTGCACTGCCGTCGGGAACTCAAGAAGGGGAAGGTGTCGGCATTCGTCCTGCGGGCGAGTGGGAGCGCACACATCACATGCTGGATGGCATTGCATGTCCGTGTCCTGGGGGAGGGGGGGGAGACAAGAAACAAGAAAAATCCTGGCACCCGGGAAGGCGATGGTGGGTCCAGTGGACGGCCCACAAGCTCAGTGCCGGGTCTGCCCAGCCAGCCTCCGGATCTCCTCCCACATTCTGGCCGCCCTACTAGGTTCTAGATAGAGTGCCAGAGGAGTAAGTCGGTCCCACCTTGAGGGGCTCAGAGCCGGGGGGGTTTGGAGGTCAAAAGTGTGGTGAGGAGAGATCCCGGGATGGAGGCTGGGCCTGGGGAGACCTCAGGCAGAGTGGGAGAAAGCTGGCCCAAGTGACCATACCAGAGAGAGTCCTAAGGGGCCAGTGAGAGGAGTAGAAAGAAAGTTGAAAAAAAAACAAAAACATGATATGCCTTTGTTGCTGCTCCAACATTAAGTGTCAA
This sequence comes from Neoceratodus forsteri, assembly GCA_016271365.2. Lineage (NCBI taxonomy): Eukaryota > Metazoa > Chordata > Ceratodontiformes > Ceratodontidae > Neoceratodus > Neoceratodus forsteri. The sequence continues at coordinate 659,158,684 of CM028131.1, read as the reverse complement.
GTGAACATAGGGCATATTTACTTGCTGAGCTATTTCTTGTGTTTGTGTGAGGTATTCAACTACAGTGGCATAATCAGTGATGGGTTTGTGGATGGGTGGAAGATATGTGATAACCGTCTTCTTTGGTGAACTTGAATGATTGTTACAAACTAGCGTCAGCCAACCAGTAAACCTTGGGACAAGCTGATCTTCCTTGTGTGCTTCCTGACTGAGTTTCCATAGCATTAGCTTTGCCTTGCCAATATTTACCACTGATGTTGGCACAGTAGACTTGGGCATATCACCAAATGTGGTTGGCTCCTTCTTTGAATTCACTTGTCAATGTTCTAATTCACTTTTGTTAGATACAATTGTCCTTTTTGAGTGAGGAATTTCAGTAGAATCTTCTCGGTGAATGGAGCCTTCAGATTCCTCTTGGTATGCAACACCACGTGTATTGTTCTATGTCCAGTTACTGTTTCAGTGTTCTGATCAAAGTTGTCCATCCAAAAAACTGTTAAGACAATAGATGACTATCACTGTGGCTGAAGTAGCAGTAAAAGACCGTGCTCTTGAAAATGCTGAGAAAGTTCTGCTAAACCAGTTTCAATTTCACACACTTGGGCATAACTACTATTTCCTAAATGAAACAGGATGTTCACGGGCATTTTCTGTCTGATCATATTGTGCAGCACAACTCCAACAAGTGCATGTTTTGTACTGAGAAACTTGCTGTGTGTGACACTATGAATTAGGTCTTCCGAGTAGGACTTTGACAACTGGGAGACTTGTTCACTCTCTGTATGTTTGGGGGATTTTAGTACATGCGAGAAAAATGATTGAACAGTTTATGAGGGCTGTCGTTCTTTACTCAGGAGAGCATCCACAGTTGGTGGCCATGGTAGTGAAGGTGCTGTCTTTACAAATCTTAAGATATGTTCACGCAACAAGGAAGCAGCAAGCTTGATGACTTGATTGTCATCCGTTCTCAAAAGCTCTATGACTGATGCACCACCAGTTAATGATTCAGCACTGATTACAACTAGTGGTTTTTGAGGATCAGCTGTTGAAAATAAAATTGAATCCCCATACTTGTTTTTCAGCTGGTTTCTACGTTTATAACGGTATTGTCGATGTCCTATTCTGATGCCCAAGATTTCATTCAACGCCGTCACTGAAATAACTTGGTGTCTTTGAAGCACATTGTCTTCAATTACACGACAAATGGCCTCAAACCCAGTTCCATCTGACTGCTCATTTTCATCCTCATCATGACTTCTAGTCTGATAATCTGGGGTCCTGTCCCTTGTAATTACTGTATAATTTAGGTAGCACTCATCATGTTTATGAAACTCCCTTGCAATGAGGTCCTCTGCCTTATTTTTTGTGAGCATAACTTGGTCATCACGTAGCTTTGCCGCCTTTTTCATTGTGGCTTCAGCTGTTTTTGTAACAATAGCAGTTGGATATTGCTTCTTCCTCTTCACTTTGATTACATATTTGTTACAGATTCCACATGTATCAGGAAATAACACTCTAGATTATGAGGCACAAAGAACACCACCCCTGAGATGATGATGTGAGCTACGTTCACCAGCATCTGCATGTTCTCCAGATTTTCTGATATTCTTTGCTTTTGTGAACTTTTGATAGCACTGTCTAAGGTAGCCATGCTTGACAGGGTCATAGTTAGGCACTGGAATTGATGCACACTAATCATCATGACGATTTTCACCAACCAACTGGGTTTGAATATGTTTGCTCTCTATAAGTGTGCAGCAACTTTTGTCACTCAGAGGAGTTACTTCAGAGTCTCTTGCTGTCAGGGTGGGGTAACGCACTACACACTGCAGGGTCCTAGGATTTTCCTCTCCACGTTTCCGCTTGACAGAAAAGTTTAGAGACATCCTCGAAGAGTCTGAAATAAAAAGAAATGCTGTGTTTAATATATATCTATCTATCTATATATATATATATATATATATATATATATATATCTATATCTATAGCTATCTATCTATATATATATATATATATATATATATATATATATTAAACCTCTCCCCCCCCCCGGCCTCCCTTTCTACTAGCAGGGCTGCTCCTCTCACCTCTGGGTGCCACCGAGAGGGGTGGGGGCAGTCACTACAAATATCTACACAGTTTCTGTATGACCCATGACTTCTACTACGGAGCCTGCCATCCTACAACAGGCAAACTAAGTGTGGCAACTACCTGGTTCACACCTGGGGGGACCATTTAGCATGGTCATCAACCTGGGTCCCTGGGAGAAAACGTCTGCTCAGCATTATGCTAGGTTTGTACTTCTGGTCAGGGGCACCCAAGTAAATCTGGACACTGGAGGCAATAACCGTAATGTCCAAACCAGGATGGGATTCTAGAGTGTGGCTTTTATTCACATAACACAGAGAATAACAAAGCAAAGATGGACCCCCACAGGGCTACTCTCACTGGTAATGCAGATTACAGAGGTACAGAGCACACTTCCTCACTACGAACCCTCAGGTTCTGAACAAATCTGGCACACACACGGTTTGAACTGGTACACTTCTCTTCTTTTCCATGACTTGGCACCCTGGCCAGTACTAGGACACTTTTCCATATTGCATGGAGATTGATGGTATCTCCCTAAACCACCCACTAGCACATTCCGGCTCTCAGGGAAATCCAAAATCCCACATCTGGGTGCTTTCCTCAGGCACTGGCCAAATGCGCTGAGAGAAAACATAGGTGCCCAAACTGAACCCAGAGAGGTAAACCTGGTTACTCCAGATTGGGGGTCTCCACCTTTCGCTCCCAAATCTATACTCAGCCATTCATCTAGTTACAACACCTTTCTTCGAAACACTGTTTGTAGATGCTCTCTAGAAATGTTTTGCACATTTAGCATTCTACAATTCACTCTATGGAGGTGTCCTGACTTTAAAAGTTTCGTATGTGGCTATGTCTTTACCCTAGACCCCCACTGTTGCAGATGCTTTTAAATCATACACAATCTAAAAGTTCTGTACTTGGCAAGTCTCTCTTTGACCCCACAGCAGGCAGACACTTTTACTTAAACACAGTCTTGGTGAACATAATCTCTTTGTCAGAGCAAAACTCACCACGGTTTGCAGGTGCCCCAGGGCTTTTTCTCACAAAATGCCTCAGGTACCCAAAGAACAAAAACTATTCTCAGGCAGCTTCACCCTCTCCAGGCTGACCAGGGGATTGCCCCTGAATCCTGGAATTCCTCCCCATCCTTCCGGGGATGGGGCACTGGAAAACCTCCCAGGAATGGTCTCTACCACTTCACAAATGGTCTTCTGTGTTCCTCTCTTGGGTGAGAACACACAACCCCTTTGCTCTAAGGTAGCGCTCTCTCAGAGCTAGGTCTGAGGAGCTGCACTGTGCAGCACTCCTCACTCTCTGGAGTCTCCACACTGACTACTCTGAAGACTGACTTGACTCTCCCAACGTTCTACTGCTAACCCCTGCAGCTAGCATTCCATTGTGGCTTATGCTGCTGCGAGAATTCTAAGGTGACATCATCACTCCAGCTCAGCAGAAACTGAAAACAGAGTGTGACAGTGTGAAACCCATTTAACTGGCATTTCACAAGCTGCCTCTCCCTGCCTGCCACTGATTCTAAGTGGGATTCTAGTAACCCCTGGGAACAAGGGGAACATGTATACATACATACACTAACATATACACACATATACATACATATGCCACATATATAAACACAGAAGAGATGGCATGAAAAACTCAAGAAGTATAAACTTGCTAACATTCTGTCTATTAATGATGTCTTCCCTTTTATCAGTTTATCCTCTTATATTACCTTAAAACTTCACAACCACATATGCATTTCAAAGCAGAATCCTTACCCTTTTAGACAACATAAAATTATATTATAAACAGCAATAAATCCTGTCTGAAAAGAATAAATATAAGAATATTTTGAAATTTCGCAAGAAATTAAGGGGTGGTGGTTGGTATTTAGCATCAATCTGTTGAGGTAACGTATGGGTATGCATTGTAAAGCTCTAACTCAGGCCTATTCATTGAGACCACACTTGAATGTATATTTCGCTTACTCTTGAAGTAATGACCCAAGAATCTGCATTAAATATGTGGAGCTGAAAATTGCAAAATTTGTCAAGGTGTCAGTACAAAATTGATGCAAATTACCATTTTGCCCCAGTGTTCATATGATTAACAGACAGAACATGAATGTTGGGTATGTTTGCTACATTATACAACCAACGGCATTTATTTAGCTCTCAGGTGACTCCCCACCTCCATCTATATAGCCTGATTTATTAAATGAACTTCATTTATGTTCTTTTCCATAACTTTCATATGCTGTTTTCGAAATCTGTTACTCATGTTTGTCTTGTTTGGGCTGTTTTCTCCTTGGTATTGAGATGCTTGAGCATGCATTGGTAGTTTTGAAGAATTCCACCGCAAATCACTCTGAACCAGCTGATCCCCGGGATTTGCCCTCGAAAATAAAATGGGTGATCCTAGGCCGTTGCGGCTGGTGGGATCTTGTTAAACTATAGTCTCTGACAGTGTCACAATTTTATCAAGTAATGTTTCTGAATTACAAATATATGCATCATCAAGGAAACAATCTGTGTATTAATCACACTTTTAATTATATGTATATAGTTTAATTATTAATTATGTTTAGACATATTATAAAAAAGGTCTGAGAAATGGAGCTTTCTGATTGGCTGTAAACATTCTAACAGCCTTATGTTAATCTTTTATTAACATACATGTAGAGCTTAATCATATGCTGAACAAGGTTTAACACAATTTAAAAAAAACACTTTTATTATAATAGCAATAAGGCACTCCCAGGGGTTATGTTAATGGTCAGTTAATCACCCTCTAGGGGTATGCAGTCTTTTGTATTCTATAATTAGATCCTTAGTACTTAATTTCATAGAGGTCCTTTGGTTCTCATGGGATTTTGCATTAGAATTCTAGAAAATATCTAGTTTACTTTCAAATAGGAATCTGCTGGATCTGTACTATTTGGAGCCACAATGTATAACAACATTTTTAGGTTGCAATGATTACTGCCAGTAAGCGTTTAATAGCTCTTTTGACATTTTGATTTTTCAGATACATTTCTTTACATTTGGCTAACATGCATTTAATGATTTAAGCAATATTGCTACTAATTAAGTGCTCATCTGTGAGGTTTTCTGCAGAATTATGCTTATTATTTTAAATCACTTCACTGTTTTTTGAGACACATAGACTAATTTGGTTAAAAGATATTTGTTAATATTTATAACAATTTTGTTTGAACTTTGCAACATATGCCTAATTTGATGTCATCAGCAGGGACTATAAATTCACTTGTTTTTTCCTTACAATTGCTCCCTCATGAAGCCTTCATCAGAGGCGAAGTGCTGGGGTTGTGAACCTACCACGTGACTGGCAGTGGTTTTAGTTGTTTAGAGCTGTAGTGCTCAATAAAACTGATTTAATTTCATTCACTCAAGTGAGTCCATGGTTATTCTGTCTCTTGGAGAGTGCAACTGTTTTCTGGATTGTATTGACTATCTGTGTTAGCCACCCATTCGGTTGCACCCATCTGATTCCACTGTGAATGGGCACTACTTTGGAAAACCACTATTTCACACTGCCTCACACTATGATCTCATGGTTACTAAGCCGGTGCTCTACCACTAGACCACACTGCCTCCACCTATGATCTCCTGGTTCTTAAGCTGATGCTCTACCACTAGACCACAATACATCTCACCAATCATCTCCTGGTTGCTAAAAAGATACTGTACCACTAGACCACACTGCCTCCCATGTATGATCTCCTGGTTACTAAGCCGGTACTCTACAGCTAGACTACACTGCCTCCCACATATGATCTCCTGGTTCCTATGTCAGCGCTCTACAGCTAGACCACACTGCCTTACACCTATGATCTCCTAGTTACTACGCCAGCACTCTACCACTAGACCACACTGTCTCTCACCTATGATCTCCTGGTTACTAAGCTGGAACCTTACAACTAGACCACACTGCCACCCATGTATGATCTCCTGGTCACTAAGTCAGTGCTCTACAGCTAGACCACACTGCCACCCATCTTTGATCTCCTGGTTACTAAGCCAGTGCTCTACCACTAGACCACACTGCCTCTCACCTATGATCTCCTGGTTACTAAGCCAGTGTTCTATCACTAGAGAGCACTGCCTCCCATCTATGATTTCCTGGTTTCTAAGCCAGTGTTCTACCACTAGACCACGCTGCCTCCCACCTATGATTTCCTGGTTCTTAAGCTGGTGCCCTACCACTGGGCTACACTGTCTCCCATGTATGATCTCCTGGTTACTAAGCTGGTGCTCTACAACTAGACCACACTGCCTCCTACCTATGATCTCCTAGTTACTAAGCCAGTGTTCTACCCACTAGACCACGCTGCCTCCCATCTACGATTTCCTGGTTCTTAAGCTGGTGCCCTACCACTAGGCTACACTGCCTCCCATGTATGATCTCCTGGTTACTATGCCAGCACTCGACGACTAGAGTACACTGCCTCCCACCTATGATTTCCTGGTTCTTAAGCTGATGCCCTACCACTAGGCTACACTGCCTCCCATGTATGATCTCCTGGTTACTAAGCCGGTGCTCTACAGCTAGACCACACCGCCTCCCACCTATGATCTCCTGGTTACTATGCCAGCGCTCTACCACTAGAGTACACTGCCTCCCACCTATGATCTCCTGGTTACTACGCCAGCACTCTACCACTAGAGCACACTGCCTCCCACCTATGCTCTCCTGGTTACTACACCAGCACTCTACCACTAGAGCACACTGCCTCCCACCTATGATCTCCTCCTTACTATGCCAGCACTCTACCACTAGGCACACTGCCTCCCACCTGTAGTCTCCTGGTTGCTATGCCCGGCACTCTACCACTAGAACACACTGCCTCCCACCTATGATCTCCTTGTTCACTGGCACTCTACCACTAGAGCACACTGCCTCCCACCTATGATCTCCTGGTTACTACGTCAGCACTCTACCACTAGAGCACACTGCCTCTCACCTATGATCTCCTGGATACTACGCCAGCACACTCTACCACTAAAGCACACTGCCTCCCACCTATGATCTCCTGGTTACTAAGCCAGCGCTCTACCCACTAGACCACAATGTCTCCTTCCCACTCAGCTATGGATGACTGTAGAAGCTGTTTCAGGGAGAGGTGGGATGTTGACCTACAAACAAGGTTTATGTCAACTCTTTTTGAAAAGAGCCTCGGAGACTTTAACTTACATCTGGACAACCACCAGAGACTTGCAAAAAGGATCTCCTTATTTATTTATTTATTTTTTTAACTCTAGTTATCCCTGAACCAGCCTGGACAAGATCTCCTTCGACCACTGCCATTGCCACCTCCCACCCATCGAGACTTCTCTCACCTGGCCTTCTGGGACTCCACGGGCCACCCGTGACACACTGCTGCACTTCCCCCTTGAACCGAACCCCCCTTTGGTGGGGCCTGTCTTCAGCAGCTTCCCCCTTTATACAGCTGCACTTGATAAAATGAAGCCTGGGAGCATTCTGGAAGCCAGGAGGAGTGACCCCGACTGTGGACATCAGGGACAGGCAGGGTGTCATTTGCCCAGCTAATCATCATTTCACCCCCATTTCTATCTATTGGACACTGCTGTGCTTGACATCCTGGGCATGCACCTGTGCATACGCAGTCATCAGCAGCATCTTGTCCCATCCCTCCCTTTTCTGGAAAGCCTCAGCTTGCTGCACAACCCATCCTCCCCAAGGGAGAAGAGCTGTCCTTGGGATGCTCAGTACCCCTTCCCCCCAACTGACCCCCAAAGACTTGAGTGCTTCTGACATTGGGTCACTGATATATCAAGCAGTAGTGCTACCACTGTGCCACCGCACTGGCCTAGAAGGGATCTTGATTTAAAATCTAGCCTAAAGAACAACCTGTCTAGCACCTCCTTGTACTGTACTACAGCACAGAACCCTCTAGTACTGTACTACAGTGGCAGCACTGGGTATGAGCTTTAAGCCCCAGCTTGGGCAGTTATGCCCATAGCTTTCTGGCCCAGAAGTATAAACTACCACAGAGCTATCCTGATCATCCTGATGCAAGTGAGTATTACTACAGAGCTATCCTGATGCAAGCATTATTGCTGAGCTATCCTGATGTAAGTAAGTACTACCATAGAAACATAGAATTTGATGCAGATAAGGACCGCTTGGCCCACCCAGTCTGCCCATTTCCCTACCTAATGGATAAGCTGCAGATCCTAGTTAACCAGCAGCCTACTTCTTCCTACCCCCAACCCCCAGAACTGCCTTATGACTATCCCATGCATGCTTGAATTCCACCACTGATTTTGACTCCACAACCTCCTCCGGAAGGCGTTCCATGCATCCACAACCCTCTCTGTGAAAAATACTTCCTTAAATTACCTCTGAGCCACCCCATCTTCAAATTGTGCCTCTTGTTCTTGCACACCTCTTTTTGAAAGATGCTACCCTCTTGGACTTTGTTGATTCCCTTGAGGTACTTGAAAGTTTCTATCATGTCCCCTCTCCTCCTTTCCTCGAGGCTATAAATATTAAGCTCCTTAAGTCTCTCTCTTCATATGTCTTCTGGTGCAGACCCTGCACCATTTTAGTTGCCATCCTCTGGACAGCTTCCATCCTGTCTATGTCTTTTGGAGATTGGGTCTCAGAACTGCACACAGTACTCCAGATGGGGTCTCACCAGCTGTCTGTACAGAGGATAATAACTTCCTGTTTTCTACTGGTGATGCCTCTCCCTATGCATCCCAGTATCCCCCAACCCTCCTTGCTGCCCTCTCACATTGCTTGCCCATCTTTAGGTCATCTGATATGACTACCCCAGGTCCCTTTCCATTTTTTGTTGTTAGTATCTCACCCCATTGTGTACTCTTCCCTGGGTTTTGTTTCCCAGGTGCACTACCTTGCACTTCTTAGCATTGAATCTAAGCTGCCATACATTTGACCATTCCCCTAACCTTGCCAAGTCCTTCTCATCCTTTCCACCCCACCTTGTGCATCCAACTCTGTTGCAGATCTTAGTGTCATCTGCAAAGAGAGACATATTTTCCTTCTAATCTCTGTGTCCTATTCTCCAGCCAATTCTTTTACCCAGGCTGTCATCTTGGGACCCACTCCCAGGCTGGCTAACTTGTATATTAATCTTTGTGTGGGACTGTGTCAAATGCCTTGCTAAAGTCTAGGTAGGCCATGTCACAGCCCCTCCCTGATCTACTACTTGGTCACCCAGTCAAAGAAATCTATCAGATTCGTCTGGCATGACCTTCCCGCTGTGAATCCATGCTGCCTGGGTCCTGTGCCTCTGGCCTCTAGATACTGACAATTCTTTCCTTCAGAAGTGATTCCATCATTTCCCTATCACTGAGGTTAAACTAACAGGTCTATAGTTTCCTGCTTCTGCCATGCTCCCACTTTTGTGAAGAGATCACATCTGCCCTCCTCCAGTCCTCGGGTACCACCATCCTCCACGATTTGTTAAAAGGGTAGTCAGTGGTGTCACTAGTTCTACCCTTAGTTCTTTTAAATTCTGGGATGAATCTCATCAGGCCCCATTGCTTTGTCCACCTTCAGTTTTAAGAGTTCTTTCAGAACCCTTTCTTCTGTAAATGGGCGGTATCAACTTCTGTATCAGAGTGTTACTACTGTTTGTTTTATGTACCTCCCTCTTCCTTTGTAAATACTGAGCAAAAATATTTGTTTAGTATCTCTGCCTTTTCACAGTCTCCTCTGCCCACCCTCCCTCCCTTTATTAAGCCTCACTATCCCTCCCTTGGTCTTCCTTTGCTCCCTGATGTACCTATAAAAGGTTTTATCCCCCTTCTTAACTGAGTTGGCTATCTTTTCCTCGGTTTGGGCCTTTGCTGTTCTGACTGCCTTCCCAGCCTCCTTTTGCTTTAACTGATACAGTTCTCTGTCCTGCTCCTTCTGCGATTCCTTGTACTTCCTGAATGCTTTCTTTTTCTCTTGAACCTTCACTACCACAGAATTATATTGATGTACATGAGTACTACAATACCACAGAGCAATACTGATGTGAGTAATACCACAGAGCTATACTGATGTGAGTACTACCACAGAGCTATACTGATGTGAGTACTACCACAGAGCTATACTGATGTGAGTACTATCACAGAGCTATACTGATGCTTACCATTTCCTACATTTAGTTGTATGGTAATCTATTGCACATAAGCCTTACCACACATGGAAGTGCCAAAATGAGGAAATGATGTTCTCAGTCAAGGTTCAGTATGCAAATCACTGTATTAAGAAACGATAAACTTAAGTGTTGCAAACTGTATTAAAACTGGTAAACTCAAGTGCTGAAAAATCTCTTTGTGAATACAATGGCATTGTTGATGTATCTCACCTCATCACTCTTTACTAGTGTCAGACAGATACTTCTACTCTCTTCTGTCTCAGTCCTGGGGCTTCCCAAACACAGACTACTAAATGTGTGTCAGTGAGGGTAATTGTGCAGCACGTACCCATGAAAAGCAGTTTCTGGTCTACAGCCAAATGGATTCAGTAAACCATTAGAAGAGAAAGGCATTCAGTCACACTAGAGAGCTGAATTGAAACCCAAGTCACAGAGATTTGAAGCAGCACATTAATCCAACTGTGCTACATCAGTAAATTGCCTCTTTTACTCTTAACAATCTAGATCTAAATTATTAGTGCATTCTTTTGTGTAAATGCTATTCATCTGGCAGATGGATTCTAAGACAGTCTATTACATGGTCAATGCTAAAATTGACAGCTTATGAAAGCGTCTGATTATCTGATGTGAGCAAAACAGCGTTAAGTAATAAATGCTGTACACAACACAACTGGTACCATTTGATATTACTTTTGCTCTCATGTGATGGAGAAGTATTTAGTCTGTTCTGTTTAAGTGCATATGAGTTTCAAGACTAAAATGCTTTTTTACACCACTCATATGGTCACCTTTACTAAAAACTTTGAGAGTGTATAAATTGCTTGGAGACGTGTACTGTGCTTACTGTTATGGAAAGCATAATTTAGTATGCAGTAAAACAAAACTTTTTTCTTCATGTTAGAAAATGCAGACTGTTGCTAATTAGTAAAAATATAACAACAACACAGAATATGAGATTCTCTTATAGTATTGTTATACTACAAGGAGTACAAGTATTTATTATTGCCACAAGGCTTTCACCATAGACTCAAAACAGAACACAATTAATTGCTGAAGGTTAAAATCACGATGCATACTTAACACTCCTTCAACAGAGATAGTCCAATGCTCCAAGCACCTCTACACGTTCACACCACGGCAACCACAGTAAACAAACACCAGTGAAATGAAAAGCATTCATCGGTTAAAAGTATTCAGCTACAAACAAGAAAAGCAATACCAAATAAAAGGCCTTCAATGCCTTTTAAAACTATCCATGATGGGTGCCACTGTACTGCAGCTGCACTAGATTATTCCATTGAGAGGCAAGAGAAGAAAAATCTTGAGGCTCAGTTCATTCTAGTTGAGTGCAACAGCTAGAATGATACATAGCTCCTCACCAGATAGCCTCAAGGGACAGTCCTGAGCTTTAGGCAACAGAAGGTTCAACTGATCGATTGTGGTATTTTGTGTGTGTGGGGGGGGGGGACAGAATACATTTAGGTACACTATCTGTAAGTGAAAACCAATCACCTGGTGTACAAGAAGGCAGCAGGGGCAGCACACATAACTGGTCTAATATGAGCAGTCCACCATGTTTTTTTGGTTTTTTTTTTTTTTTACACATTTTATTGAGCAGGTAAGTGGTAGATCATCAAATCCAAGGGTGCAGTAATAATTCATACATGGTATCATCATAGATCATACTGAGCTGAGCACACTTTCATCCATAATGCTCGCCTTATTACTCAGTCCTTATGGAAAAATTCATCCATACGATGTCTGAACACATCCATAGACGGACTTTCTATTACAGAGCCTGGTAGCTCATTCCATGTAGAAACTACCCTCTGATTAAACCACATCTTGCGCTTCCATGTTCTACAGTTTTCCCATGAGAACTGGAACAAATGAGCTCTTGTATTGTGGCTCTTATACCTGAATGTTAACCCCAGTCTGTCACTCAGGTTATGATCAGTTAAGGATCTGTACAATAGGCACATATCACCCCTTAATCTCCTTTACTCCGTTGTGAACATATTTAAGCTGCGGAGTCTTGTGGAGTAATCTTTTGTTTGCATCCCTTTTATATTTTTCGTGGCCTTTCTTTGTACACTCTCTAATTTAGCTATGTCCTTCTTCTGATATATGGCCCAAACCTGGGCACCATAATCCAGTATAGGTCTCACCAGTGAGCTATACAATGTGATCATGACCGATTTCTGCCTGCCAGCAATGTGCCTCAGAATACAATTTAGTACACCATTTTCTTTTTTGCTGATTTTTTGTTATAATGGGGTCCAAATTTTAGGTCGGTTTACATGGATATTCCCAGGTCCCTTTCTTCTGTTGTCTTTTTTAGGTCAATGTTGCCTAGCTGATAGGTTGCTTTCTGATTTTTGTGGCCAAGGTGCATAGTGATGCAATTTTCAGGACTTCGGTATAGTTGGGTAGGTGCTGCACCAAGTGTTTATGTAATCCAGTGCTTTTTAAAGTGTTATATAATCTTCTTTATCTGTTATTTTTATCCAATCACCAGTCATTGGCAAATCTGGTTAGCTAAACCTTCTCATCCTTAAATTGCAGTGTGGAGACATATATGCTAATTAGGCATGGCTCCAATACCAACACCAGTGGAACTCCACTGGGTACCTTTGCCCAACCTGAAAATGCCCCTCTTATGCACACTCTCTGTTTCCTTTGTATTAGCCATGATGTTACCCAAGCCACTTTGTTTTCTGGGATTCCTACTGACTCAAGTCTGGCTATCAATTGTTTGTGTGACAGTTTATCAAACACCTTTGTAAAGTCCAGGAAGGCTCTGGCCACAGATTTTCCCTCATACAAGTACTTGCTTGTTTTATTATAAAATTCAAGAGACTTGCCAGAGCACACCAGGAGGAAGGAGTGCTGTGTGACTGGACTTCTCTACTGGGACTTAAGAAGTATAACTCTTCTACTGGGACCTTCAATTTAGGGTAAAAAAACACAAACAGAAAAAAAGGTGTGTTTGTCTGAGTTAGCTGAAGTGAATGGTTATCTGAAGCAGTTATCTAGGTGTAAATCTCACGTGGCTGAAGGGGATTATAAACTGTGAAATTTACTTACATGTAGAAAGATCCGTTAAGTAGAGGGAGTGGCTTAGCTAGAAGGAAGCTAGATTTAAACACTGCCCTAGATAGATTCTGCCAGAGACTTGGCAGAGAACACCAGGAGGAAGGAGTGCTGTGTGACTGGACTTCTCTACTGGGACTATATTGCCCTCCTTCCCTTGCTAGTTCTACTTTTATAGGCACAGGATTTGACTGACAACAGCAACTTCCTGTTTGGGAGCAGGAAGTGAGTGCCCACAGAGCCACCAAAGACTCACCATCCTAGAAGGGCCAGAGTAGCTCTCTGGCCCCCCCCCCAGCTGCTGGAGGTCTGCCTTTGAGCAAGTAAGGGGTCTACTGAGAAATACAGAATCTTCTCGTCTCAGAACAGGACGATCAGGAGCTTAAAGGGCATAGACGCAGTGAGTAAGTAAGTAGGGAGAGAAGGAAAAAAAAAAAGGAAAGAGTAAGGATTCCAAACAACAGTGCAGGGGCCAGAAATAAGACATGATGGGAGTGGTGCAGTGCAGTGCAGTAGCCGTGGAGCAGCAGTCTTCCGGGAGATGTTCTGGAGGATGCGGTGTTGTCCCATCCATAGGCTCCTCTCTGTGCTGAGAGAGGAGGTTGTTCATCTCCAGGCTGAGTTGGCCAGAATTTGTGGGACCTCCTCTTCCATCCAGGGACCACCAGGGTCACTGTCGTTGCCTCAGAGGTTGCCAAGAAAGAGGAGCAGTTGGACCACAGTGGGCTCGGTGAGGGTGGTGGAACAGAGGTGCATCCCTCCAGTTGTACCTCTCCACAATTCCTATGCCATTCTGGCAAAGTGTGGTTCCCCTATGGAGGCCAAAGAGGATGCGAGGAACCTCCACAAGGGAGACCCAAAGGAGGGTGGCATGGGACCCCACAGGGGAAGGAAACAACTCCTGGTGGGGGACTCCACTGTTAGAAAGGTAGAACTGGGGGAGAAAGGGGAGAGGGAGGTAAGATGCCTGCCTGGCGCCATGGCTAGGAGGGACAGGGAGCGAATCCTCAGGATCGCCGGAGCAGCTGCACAGGTAAGGGAGCTGGATGTCATTGTCCACCTAGGGACAAATGACCTGACTGAGAAAGGGATCAGAGCAGTGCAGGAAGAGTTTGTGGAGTCGGGGAGGGCCTTGAACCGTAGCATGGTAACCTTCTTGGAGGTGCTGCCTGTCTATGGTGTGGAGGTGAGACTAGGGTGCTCCACACCATGGGATTCAATCACTGGTTGAAAAACTGGTGCAGAGCTCAGGGATTTGGCTTCATTGGGGACTGGGGGTCACCTGGAGTGGTGCAGGCCTATACTGGCATGACGGGCTGCATCTATCCAGGATGGGAACCAGGATCCTAGGTGATAGGTTTAAATGCTTCATTGGCAAGCATTTAAACTAGCCAAGGGGGGGGGAAGCACTGGAAAGGAACAGGGAAATCCTAGCCCCCCAAAAAAGTCAGAGTAGTAAGTGAGGTAAACACCAAGACAGAGATGTCGATAGGGAGAAGGGCAGGGGTAAAGGGAGAAAGTGAAAAAGGCAATAAGGACAGGGATGGGGCAAAAAGGAGTAAGGCCATTAGGATATGGAGGATAATGAGTACCAATGCCCGTAGTCTGGGCAACAAGCTCCCTGAACTGGTGGCCTTGATGGAAGAGGGATGCCTGGATATCGCAGCAGTTACAGAAACATGGTACACAGAGAACCATGACTGGGATGTTAACATACCAGGGTATAACCTACAGGAGATACAGGGAGGGGAGAAGAGGGGGAGGAGTAGCTCTCTATGTAAAGGAAGGGATAAAAGCAACTGAACAAAAGAGTAAACAGGGAGGAGAGGAGGCACTGTGGGTCACCTTAGAGACTGGAAATGGCAAAACAATCCGCACAGGGGTTATATACAGACCCCCATGTCAGGGGGAGGGAATGGACAAGGATATGATAGATCACAGAAGGCATTCTTAGGATGGCAGAGAAAGGGGAGACACTGTTGATGGGAGACCTGAATATGCCAGATGTTAACTGGAGCACATTTGCTGCAGCCACATTCAAGAGCAGGACCATTCTCGATGCCCTACAGGTGGCATGCCTCAGACCGCTAGTTTCGGAACCCATTCCTGAGGGGAGCAATCTTAGACCTTGTACTCTCAAATGGGGACAGTGAGAGGATCTCAGATATAGAAGTGGGTTGCTATCTGGGAACAAGTGACCATCAAACAGTGTGGTTCACGATAAACTCAGCTACAGGATCAAGCCATACAAAAGTGAGGGTACTGGACTTCAGGAGGGCTGACTTTGGTAAGATGGGAGAGTGCCTTAGAAAAGCACTAGCAAACAGGCTAGGAGGAGGGGTGGAGCAGCAATGGGGAAACATCAGAACTGCCATCACAAACGCAACAAGCCTTTGTGTCAAGCAAATAAATCAAAACGAAAGAAAAAACCACTATGGTTCTCAAAAGAGGTGGCAGGGAAAGTCAGGGAGAAAAAGATAGCATTCAGGAAGTATAAGAAAACACAGAAGGAGCAGGATAGAGAGCTGTACCAGTTAAGACAGAAGGAAGGAGGGAGGGAGGGAAGTCAGAATAGCAAAGGCCCAAACTGAGGAAAAGACAGCCAACTTGGTTAAGAAGGGGGATAAAACATTTTATAGGTACATCAGAGAGTGTAGAAAGACAAAAGGAGGGATAGTGAGGCTGAATAGAATTGACGGTGGGTGGGCAGAGAGGGACAGTGAAAAAGCAGGGATACTGAATGAATATTTCTGCTCAGTATTCACGAAAAAGGAGGAGGGGGAGGTGCCTAATCCAATTAACAGAAGCACTCTTGATAGGGGGGTCGATCCCAGTCCTTTCACAGAAGGAAGGGTTCTGAACAAAACTCCTAAAACCGAAGGTGGACAAAGCAATGGGGCCTGACAGAATTCACCCCAGAATTCTAAAAGAATTAAGGGGAGAACTAGTGAAACCACTGACTACCCTTTTTAACAAATCATGGGAGGATGGTGTGGTACCTGAGGACTGGAGGAAGGCAGATGTGATTCCCCTTCACAAAAGTGGGACCAAGACAGAGGCATGAAACTACAGACCTGTCAGTTTGACCTCTGTGGTAGGGAAAGTGATGGAATCACTTCTGAAAGAAAGAATAATTGAGTACCTAGAGGCCAGTGGGGCATAGGACCCAAGGCAACATGGGTTCACAACGGGAAGGTCATGTCAGATGAATCTAATTGATTTCTTTGACTGGGTGAACAAAGTAGTAGACCAGGGAGGGCTGTGGACATGGCCTACCTAGACTTTAGCAAGGCATTTGACACAGTCCAACACAAAAGAATAATAGTCAAATTAACCAGCCTGGGAGTGGGTCCCAGGGTGGTAGCCTGGGTAAAACACTGGCTGGACAACAGGACACAGAAGGTAATTGTAAATGAAGTCCACTCTGAAGAAAGAGGGGTACTAGTGGGGTACTGCAGGGTTCAGTACTGGGTCCAGTCCTTTTTAATGTCTTTATAAGTGACATTGCAAAGGGAGTGGAAGGAAAAGTATGCCTTTTTGCAGATGACACAAAGATCTGCAACAGGGTTGATACACAAGAAGGCGTGGAAAGGATGAGAAGGGGCTTGGCAAGGTTGGAGGAATGGTCAGAAGTATGGTAGCTTGGATTCAATGCAAAGAAGTGCAAAACAATGCACCTGGGAAACAAAAACCCAGGGGAAGATTACACAATGGGGGGAGGTAGTAACAATAAAAATGGAAAGGGACCTGCCCTGCTCTCCAAGCACAGGCTTGCTGCCCACTTGGGCAAGCACCTCATCCTTGCAGCTGCTTTTAAACTTGAGCTGCCTGCCGACTACAGCGGCGAGACCGGGAGCTCGCCTGCTGCCACCCGCCCACTGCTTTCCAAGCACAGGCTTGCTGCCCACTCGGGCAAGCACTTCATCCTCGCAGCTGCTTTTAAACCTGAGCTGCCCGCTGACTACAGTGGCGAGACCAGGAGCCTGCCTGTTGCCACCCGCCCACCACCCTCCAAGCACAGGTAATTGCCGAAGCCAGATCTTCAGCCCTCAGCTGCTGTTGCTGCGAAGTACCTGGATTTTTTTCCCGAATTTCTGGCACCATCTGACTGCAGTGCCCCCCACTGGCCGCTCAACATCTTGGTGAACTCCCTGAGTGGCTACCTCTGGAATCCAGCGTGGCTGCTTTCCCAGGACTGTGCCACCAAGTTTGAAACGACTTTTGTAGCCTGTGCTGCCTGGCCCTCGCTACTAGTGTGTGTACACAAAACCAATTACAGCTAATCTGAAAACCGGGATTCCTACTGCTGATTTTTGTTTGTTTAAGGTCTGTTACTAGCCTGTATTTGCTCATTCTGGTAGAAAAAAAAAAAAGAGTCAAACACTGTTTGTTTGCTTTGCTAGTTTCCCCGGTTTAGCCTAGCTAGACCCCTTAATCTTCCCATTCTCTCCTTTGTGTGATTCCTAGCCAGACCCCTTAATCTTCCTATTCTCTCCTTTGTGTGTCTCTTTGTGCGATTCCTAGCCAGACCCTTTAATCTTCCCATTCTCTCCTTTGTGTGTCTCCCTCCCCCAGCATTCCTTGGTTGGCACTGTGCCGCCAAGTTTGAAATGACTTTCCCTTGCTCTAATACAGAGACACGCAGTTCTTGCCTAATTGCACGCCCGTGCATAAATTTTGTAGTCTCTGCTGCCTGGCCCTCACTACTAGTGTGTGCACATAATACCAATTACAGCTAAACATTCCTACTGCTGATTTTTGTTTGTTTAAGGACTGTTACTAGCTTTTGCTCATTCTGGTAGAAAAAAAAAAAGAGTAAAATACTGTTTGTTTGCTTTGCTAGTTTCCCCCTCTTTTAGCCTAGCCAGACCCCTTAATCTTCCCATTCTCTCCTTTGTGTGTCTCCCTCCCCCAGCAGTCCTCGGCTGCCACCTGCCTGAGGTCTGTGACCCACCCCCTGATTTAGCTTAATCTTGTTTCTGTGCATTATCCTTTTGTTTTATTGCTAATTTCCTAACCCTCCCACTGAGTCCCCAGACTATCTATATCTGACCTCTTTCCCTTTCCTGTAGGCTTGCTGCCCACTCGGGCAAGCACTTCAACCTCATAGCTGCTTTTAAATTTGAGTTGCCCGCCGACTACAGCGGCGAGACTGGGAGCCCGCCTGCTGCCACCCGTCAACTGCTCTCCAAGCACAGGTAACTGCCGAAGCCAGATCTTTAGCCCTCAGCTGCTGTTGCAGGGAAGATCCTAGATTTTTTTCCCGAATTCCTGGTGCCATCTGACTGCAGTGCCCCCCTTGGCCGCTCACCATCTTGGTGAACTCCCTGAGTGGCTAGCTCTGGAATCCAGCGTGGCTGCTTCCCAGGATGGTGCCGCCAAGTTTGAAATGACTTCCACTTGCTCTGGTACAGAGACACGCAGTTCTTGCCTAATTGCACACCCGTGCACAAATGTTGTAGTCTGTGCTGCCTGGCCCTCGCTAGTAGTGTGTGTACATAATACCAATCAAGGGTGTAGACAGGCATACTCACTGTACATATTTGAGTACAGTTGTGTTGAGTGCCTGTCACAAACCATATGCCGTTCAGTTAACATTTTCATTCTAATCTGTAGTATTTGGGTTAGTGCAGGCCACTGAGGAGTGTCTCTGTTTAATCTTCTGTTGTTTAAAAGACAGATGCATGTATAACCTCTTTAGACATTAGAGGAATCATCTGACAACAATCTGACTTGTTTGGAAGGGGGTGCCATTTGGAAAGGTTGTGTACATTTTTTAATGGTGGGGGGAACTGTTAGAGACTGTATACAAAACGAAAATTTCTGGCTACACCCCGATACCAATTACGCTAAACTGAAAACCAGGATTCCTACTGCTGATTTTTGTTTGTTTAAGGACTGTTACTAGCCTGTATTTGCTCATTCTGGTAGAAAAAGGAAAAAAAGAGTAAAATACTGTTTGTATGCTTTGCTAGTTCCCCCGGTTTAGCCTAGCCAGACCCCTTAATCTTCCCATTCTCTTCTTTGTGCGTCTATTTGTGTGATTTTTCCCCTCCTCCCCTCCACAACTACTTAAATACACCTAAACCACTCCCCCTTCTGTGCACCTTCTCCCATTGGCCATCTTGCCCTACACAAATTTAAAGCTGCAGAACACCTCCTAGAGTGCGGTCCTGCCCCACAGAACTACATTTCTAACAGCCCCTTGTCGCACCACTCCCTCCTCTCCCCTTCATAAGGCTGATCATGCTAATTCTCTCCTACTACTTCCCCTTGTCCCCCACTCTCCCTCGGAAAGATGAAGCTGGCACTGCCTATATTATGGGCCATCTCCCTAACTACTGCACTGGTACTGACTGACTTCTGCACTACGGTGCTGGCCTGCGATCAACAGCACCTCTCCTTCCGCTCATTCCCCCTCTCCCCTGTCTCAACTCTCTTGATTCACTACTAGGGATAAGTCCACCCTGGCGTACATCTCATCCTACTCAATAAAGGAGAATGCCACCTCCTTGGCCACTACCTGGCTAACCTCTCCTGGTCTCCTACTATTCCCTCCTGCCCATACATTCTCCTACTATCACTACTCTGCCTTGCTGGGGACACTGAGTGCAACCCTGGCCCAACAAACTCTCATATCACCCCCTCCTCCAGCATCTGGACAAATGCCCCTCGTCTTAAAATCCCACATATCAATGTCTGCAGCTTTCCATCTAAATTCACTGACCTTGAGGCTTGGATTTAGCTACACAAGACCCATATTCTGGGACTCACTGAAACATGGCTAAAGCCACACCAGACTGAAAACACCTTCAAAATACCTGGATACTCCTATCTACGCCTTGACAGGCCAGGCAGGAAAAAAGGTGGTGGTGTGGCCCTGCTCTTAAGGGAACCCCTCTCAGCTAGCATTGTCCTACACTCTGACCCTTCCTCACATAGTGAATAGCTACTTTCTGAACTGACCCTGGGATCCTGCAAGAAACTCTATATTGGCTGCTGCTACTACAACCCCCTCGCGACCGGAACTATTGGACTCACCAGCCTCCTCCAAGGCCTGAGCTCTCTAACTCCCCATAGGGAATCTATCCTTCTCGGTAACTTTAATCTAAACTGGCTGAGCTGCCACCAGCCTGACTATATATACCTGTTAAAGCAGCACAACCTGGTGCAGGCGATCACTCTCCCCACCAGACTAAATCCATGCTCGGCCACCCAGACTCTACTCGACTGGATCCTCATAAACAGGGAGGACCGAGCATTACACGCTGGCACCATGGCTGACTCTATAAGTGATCACTCACCGACCTATCTCCTCTGGTCTTCCAAACTAAAGCACCCCCACCCAAATACCTATCTCTAAGAAATTTCAGCTGCCCAGTCTCCACAAATCTCCTCGAGGAGGCCCAGTCCTTGGACTGATCCAAGCTTTTTTCCCTTTCCAATGCAGCCATAGCAGTTTCCAAATTTACCTGGACTCTACTAACACTCCAGGACCGCTTTTTCCATGTCACCACCAGAAAGGTCAGAAGCGGATGCTCATGCTGGGTCTCTAAAGACCTCCTAACCCTTATGAAGGCCACAGACTGCAAGTGGTCCACTTTCAAGCAACCCCCTCTCCTGCCCTCTGGCATCCTTACAAGCGAATGAGGAACAAATGTAAACAACAGGACACATTTTTGAAACAGACCCACTTCCACAATCTGCAAAAGGCCAACCTTTTCTGGGACTCTATCAGTTCCATCCTAAACTCCCGCCCCAGCTACGCTGCACCACATCTCAACTCCCAGGATGGGCTGCTGACCGACCCTCACGAAGTGGCCAATGTCTTCAACTGTAAGTTCACCAACTTATCCATGTACCTAAATAAGCTTCCAACTGCCCAACCTTAAAGCTCAGCCCTAATACCTGATACACTGCCATCCTCCTCCAGCTCTGCCACTCAGCCGCAAAACCCCCATTCTATTTTAAAGCCCTCTCCATACATGACACAGTGAAGCTACTCAAAAGTCGACCTAACCATGGCTCCTCCGGATCTGATGGGCTATCTCCAGTCTTCCTTAAGCTGATCTCTCCAGCGATTGCCAGGCCACTCACCTTCATCTTTAACCTTGCCCTTTCCACCTTCTCCATGCCTGACCCATGGAAGATAGCTAATGCTATCCCCATTCTTAAATCTGGTGACCCCAAATCCTCCAACAATTACCGTCCAATATCCATCCTCCCTCATCTCAGTAAATTACTTGAGAGAGCAGTCCACAATCAGCTCACTGAGTACATAGGCAAATACACCCTCCTATGCAACCAACAACACAGCTTTTACAAGAATCATTCCACCGCCACTGCCCTCGCCCTTCTGACCGACCACATCCTGTCTAACATGGATAATGGTAAAGCCACTGGGGCTTTTGACATGTTTAACCATGCTCTCCTTACCTTCAAGCTTAGCCTCCTTGGTTGTTCTCAGAAAGTCACAAGCTGGTTCACTAACTACCTTACCGATCGATCACAATTTGTGTGTATTGGTCAAACCTGCTCCCCCACCCTGCCTGTCCCTCAAGGCTCAATCCTGAGTCCCCTCCTTTTCTTCTTATTCATTAAAATGCTTCCCTTCGACTGCCTCAACTGTCATTCTCTCCTGTATGCTGATGACATTATCCTCTTCTACCATGACAAATCCACGGCCGCAATCTCCTCAGTTCTCTCGCACAGCTGGTTCTCAAAAAACCTCCCATTAGTAAATGCCAAAAAAACTAAATCCATGCTGTTCGGATCTAAGCCCTTTCTGGCCAAAACTAAAAACCATGCTCCCTTACGCATTCTCACCCCGGACGGTCCAGCCCTGGAGGATGACACACCTACAAATACTTAGGAGTACTGCTCGACCCCTCCCTCACCTTCACTGAGCATGCAAATTCCCTTGTCAGAAGGTTCCATGAAAAGTTAGGTGCCGCCTATAGATTCAGGCAATACCTCACCCCTGAAGATAGACTAGATATTTTCTGGGGTAATCTTCTCCCTATTCTTGACTGCTGCTCCCCTATTTATGCCAGGACCTCAGCTACTGCCATGGCTAAACTCTCTGCTGTCTACAACAGTGCCTGTCACTTTGTTTTATTGGACCCATTCTCCACCCACCACTGTACCCTCTATAACACCCTTGGATGGCTACCGCTACAAGGTCACTTTGACCTAGCCCTCTGCTGCATGGTAGACAATGTCATCCATACGGCTCCAAAATCCCCCCCTAACTGCCCTTCTGAAAACCCGAATGCTCCTCTGCAACCTCTGCTCTAATGGTACTCCCCCTCTAGCTGTTCCTAGGGTATCCACCAACATGGGTAGCAGAGCTTGGTCTGCAGCTGCCCCTTTGCAGTGGAACAAACTACCAGCTGAACTCCATTCCATTGATACACACTCCAGTTTCAAGTCCCGCCTTATAGTCTGGTTCCTGGGAAACTCATCCTGACGCTGCTCCCTCAGGTCTGACACTAACCCACACTAGTCAGCTCCCCAGCCCAGGGGTTACCCACCTACCCACACTAGTCAGCACCCCTGCCTACAACTGTTATATTGTATTTTTCACAGTAATATTTGACTTCCTTGCCTGTACGTATTGTATATACATTTTTTACTGAGTATTCTGTGTATTACTTGCTCACTGGACGATGCAGTCACACACTGTACACTGTGCCTACGATTTGTTTGTTTTGTACCAAATCTCCTCATGTCAGATATTGAAATCTTATATTCACTGTTCTCAAATGGATCTATGCATCAAACCTGTATATTGTGCTTACTATTGTTGCTTGTATCAAATCTGTTTCATGTGTATTACCGTTACCTTGCACTCCACTGTCACCCTGCGCCATGTGTTATGGCCCGGGTCGTGCCTGAAAACGGTCCCTGGGATCAGTGCACTCACCCGGTTATCAAAGTCATAAACAAAAAATAAATAAATAAAATGACCTTAAGGTTAGCAAGCAATGTGAGAAGGCAGTAGGGAGGGCTGGGGGTATACTGGAATGTATAGAGAGAGGCATCACCAGCAGAAAACAGGAAGTTGTTATCCCTTTGTACAGACAGTTGGTGAGATCTCATCTGGAGTACTGCATCCAGTTCCGGAGACCCCATCTCCGCAAGGACATAGACAAGATAGAGGCAGTCCAGAGGAGGGCAACTAAAATGGTGCAGGGTCTGCAAGAGAAGCCATATGAGGAGAGACTATAGGAGTTTGATACGTATACCCTTGAGGAAAGGAGGGAGAGGGAAGACATGATAGAAACTTTTAAGTACCTCAGTGGAATCAACAAAGTCCAAGAGGGTAGCATCTTTCAGAAAAAGAGATGTGCAAGAACAGGGGGACACAATTTAAGATGTGTGGGGGGCGGTTCAGGGGCAATATAAGTATTTTTTCATAGAGAGGGTGGTGGACGCATGGAACAGCCTTCCTGAGGAGGTTGTGGGGTCTAAAAATGTGGGAGAATTCAAGAATACATGGTACAGACATAAGGCAATTCTTGTGGGGGGTAAGAAGAAATAGGCTGTTGTTTAACTAGGATCTGCAGCTTATCCTGTAGGTAGGGAAATTAGCAGACTAGGTGGGCCAAACGGTCCTTGTCTGCTGTCAAAGTCTATGTTTCTATCCTAACTCAGCTGAATATACCCTAATTGAATAACTGCTTTTCTAGGAACTTGGTCTATGTTTGGGTCACCCCCATAACAGCACACAGTGGCAGGCTGGTTTGTCTTGCCACGCATTATTACATACTATCTTTAAAAGGACCCCTCCATATACTGTGTTTTTGCACCAAGTCTTCTTAAAATGGGAAAAGCTGGGGCTCATGCATTATGCACGGTTATCTGAAGGCAGTTTCTTGAAATCCTTCCAAGAGCCACAGAGAAAATGAGGGCAACCAGCAGAGAACCTGTTCACCTACCTAAGGGTCAGGCATTTACTAACTAGGGGTGTGGGTGTGTGGGCACCAGCCAGTAAATCACTAGAATGCATCCCCCTTCGAGGAGGAGTTGTATGCTCCTAGCTAACCTCCTATCCGAATATTACAGAACCATGAAAGGAAGGATAACACCGCCCACAGAGGGGATACAGTTACGGTGGGAGGAGGATCTTGACTTACAAATGTCTGATGGTAGTTGGAACAGAGCTTATGCACACCTGGCGAGGTGCTCAAGAAGTAATAAACTGAGATAAATACAGCACTATTTTATGTGCGATACTTATTTTAACCCTGTTAGGATACATGCCAGGTTCTTTGTTGATTCCACTGAGGTACTTAAAAGTTTCTATCATGTCCCCCATCTCCCTCCTTTCCAAATCATGGTCTCCCCCTTCCCCCTCAACCCCAGCAAAACCCCAGAGGAAGGATGGCAGACCTATTTGCAAATTTAGGAAAACCTCAATCTAGAAGAAATGCGGTAAGCATTAAATACAAGAGAGGCCTGGAATCTCCACCTGATAGAGTGCATGTGGCATGAAAACTGTTAAAAGAATCGATGCAATTCCAGGCAATAGACATTTTTGCTTTGATCCACATATCAGGAGATACCATTTTTAATATACGCTTTAACACGCCAGTCCATCTTGAAAAAATGTGGGCAACGTTTTCTTATCTGAAACAAACTCCTGTGTGGGCTCCCTTTGTGGCCATTCCTCTGTCAAGGCCATCAGTGAAATTCATAACCATATTATTCCGAAACGAGAATGTACATGTCTCGGAAATCTTATACTGGGTGAAGCAGCGAGCAGATGTTATGGATAGATTGGCTCTGATTATTGATAGTGAAAGTATATGGACTGGAGGTTGGAAGATCAAAGTAAAGTTACAGATGGCGGAGGAAGGCCCTGTGCATCTTCCTAGTTGCTTTTACTTAGTACTGGAAAGAGGTTTTTATTTTTTATCCAGGCCAGCCATAAACATGCCACAGATGTGGGTCCTTCTTATGTCTCAGCAATGCATGTGAGGCACTCATTTGCAGTTTTTGTCAACAAATGGGACATCCTAGCAACCAGTGTCAAAACCCTCCAAAATGCAACTTATGTGACGATCATGGACACTTATTTCTACAATGCCCTTGGGTAGTGCATAACAAGGGTTCCTTTTGGGATCAAGACATCATAGCGCATGCAACTCATGAGAAACAGTCGGGTCAACAGCAATATTTAAGCTCTGAAAAGGAGCATGAAGCAACAGTGGACTGGCCTGAAATTTCTCAGGAAGTGATAGCAGAAGTTACTACCAATCACTCTACTCTGGGCCAGCAGCCCAAAGAGGACATAACTATCCAGCAGGCTACAGTGGAAATTGCAGACGAGCAGGCAGGGCCTTCTACAGTGGTAAACCAGCCTGGGGATATGCCACCCCACCCCCCTCTTGCAGGAGAGCTTCCATCCTGTGACAGGGAAGAGAAGATCTGCCAGAAATATCCCTAAATCAAAGTTACCCTGAACAGAATTCATTGTGGATTCCAACAAATATGCAGCTTTGAAAGATCCAGTAGAGGAAGAGGAGGATTCTGAAGCCTCTTCGGTTGTCTCATCTCAAAAAGAAACCTCGGACATGGAAGGAGAGGTGGGAGAGAGGCCTAGAGTATGAAAATGAACCAGGAAGAAACCATCCTGAATACTCCCTTCCCCCATGTTAAGTCTCAATGCCCAGTTCTGCTGAAGATTGTATTATGGTCCATTCCTTAAATGTCAATACCATAAAAAATTACAAACTTAGGTGTATCACTTTTCAGGCTCTACAGGACATGCAGGCGGATATCTGCCTTTTGCAAGATACCTGACTTCGCTCAGAGGCAGATATTTATCAAGCAAAGAAAGCATGGGTTGGGGGTTCATCTCTCTGGTCCTTGGGGGAGGAAGTGTGCTCAGGTATAGGTATATTATTTAAAGGCTTTATTCAACTGTCTAAAATAATAGAGATAGTGCCAGGGAGAGCATTATTTATTGATATTACCTACCAGGCACCGGGATCTATGAGTTGGGGTGGTGTATGCACCACAAACCGAGAAAGCTAGGGTGCAGTTGTTCAAATCCCTCCAACCTTATTTACATACCCATCGTAAACTCATTTTAGGGGGTGATTTCAATTGCCCGTTGGATTTAAAAGACAAGACAGGGATAACGTCTAAGATGTACTGTGATACCAATATGTTAAAACAAATCCTAAACACAGCAGAATTATGGGATACCTATAGAACCTTACATAACACAGGGGGACACACATATTATAGGGCTTCATTGTCCTCCAGGATTGATTATGTATTTGTGTCTAAACAGTGGTCAATACAGTCTGCAGCTACCTTTTCCTCAGCCTCATCAGACCACTTTAGTTTAGAGATATGTTTAGGTCAGTTGCATAGGAATAACATAAGACCTGGTTATTGACACTTGAATAATACTCTTTTAACTGACCCTGACATAGTACATAAGGTAAAAGAACATCTCTTGGCCAGAGCTACATTGGTGGCCTGGTATGATTCGGTTGCTGACTGGTGGATGGACACGAAAGTGTTCCTCTGTCAGTCATTTAAGAAATGGGGAAGGCAGAAAGGGAAATCTGCTTATTTTTCATACTTGAAGCTCAGAAAGCGTCTTTATCAACTAATTACTGCACAGAACATAGACCATATAGACCATTCCATGCAGATTCAGGCTATAAAAAAGACATGCAAACCTATTTATATTCAAAATCAAAATCTTTGCAGATGGAACAATCTGCAGGGACTCAAGGTACAAAGGCATCGTTAGATATATTTAAGGATTGCCAGTCACAGGTGGGGAGAAAGATTTGGGATGCAGTTAAAGATAAAACAGATGTGGTACACTCTGATTTTCACAAGATCATGGAGGTAGTACAGACACATTTACATTCCTCGTTTGGAACCCCACTCCAGACTGAGGATAATTTGGGACAGTTTTTTAGCGGATTTTGAAAGTCCAACACTTGATGCCCGGTTCTGTTGCTTTGATTCCTTCCATTATGTAAAGAGCTACTCCTCCTCCTCTTTTACCCTCCCTGTCCCTCCTGTAGATAGTGTATCCTGGTATGTTTACGTCCCAGTAATGTAGAGTTGGGGAAGGGCCTAAGACAAGTAGCACACACAGTATCCTTCTCAGAGGTGCTGCCTGTCAATGGCATGGGTGAGCAATATACGCTTTCTGAGCTTCAAGTATGAAAAATCAGCAAATTTCCCTTTCTGCCTTCCCCATTTCTGAAATGACTGACAGAGGAACACTTTCGTGTCCATCCACCAGTCAGCAACCAAATCATACCAGGCCACCAGTGTAGCTCTGGCCAAGAGATATTCTTTTACCTTATGGACTATGTCAGGGTCAGTTAAAAGAGTATTATCCAAGTGACAATAACTAGCCACCACCACTACCGCAGAGGTTGCAAAGAAAGCACAGCAGTTGGACCACAGTGGGCTCAGGGAGGGTGAGGATGGTGGAACAGAGGCACACCCAGTCAGTTGTTCCACTCCACAATCCATACATCATTCTGGGTGAGCATAGCTCCCCTATGGATGCACCCGCAAAGGAAACTAAGGAGGCTGAGGACAACTGTCACAAGGGAGGCCCACAGGAAGGAGTCAGAGGACACCACAGGGAAAGGAAGCAGCTCCTGGTGGGGGACTCAATTATTAGGGGGACAGAACTGGGGGGAGCAGGGAAAACTGAAGTAAGGTGCCTGCCTAGTGCCATGGCTTGGAGGGACAGGAAGCGCATCCTCAGGATCACGAGAACAGCTGCACGGGAGTCTGAGCTGGACGTCATTGTCCACCTAGGGACAAATGACTTGGCTCATCATGAGATTACAGCAGTGCAGGAGGACTTTGTAGAGTTGGGGAGGGGCCTAAGACAAGTAGCACACACAGTATCCTTCTCACCGAGGTGCTGCCTGTCAATGGCATGGGTGAGGCGAGGGTACTTTGCACCATGCAGTTTAATGAATGGTTGAAAAAATGGTGTGGAGCACAGGGGTTTAGCTTCATTGGGGACTGGGGTTCCACCTGGAAGGACACCAGCCTATACTGTCAGGATGGTCTGCATCTGTCCAGGAAGGGAACAAGTCTTTTAAGCAATCGGTTTAAATGCTTCATTGGCAAGCTTTTAAACTAGTCAAGGGGGGAGGCACTGAGAAGCAGCAGGAAAATCCCAGCCTCTCCCTACAAAACAGGGTAATAAATTATAAAAAGACAGAGGTAGAAAGGTCAGGGGGGGGGGTGCTGCAACGGAAGGTAAAGCCATCAAAAAATGGAGAGCAATGAGTACCAATGCCCATGGTCTGGATGGAGGCAGTATTGCGCAGTGGTTTAAGGCTCTGAGCTGCAAATCTGGTGACATCCAGCAGACCAGACCTGGGTTTGAATCCCACAGCTTCCACCTGCATACTGTGTGACCCTGAGCAAGTCACTTAACTTCCCTGTGCTCCCAGGTTGCTCCTGTAAAAAAGCTTTCAGCTTAGTGTGCTACTCCTGGTTAAACAACTAAATAAAAAAAAAAAATAAATAAATAAAAACCAAGCTTCCTGAATTAGTGGCCTTGATGGAGGAGGAACATCTGGATATTGTGGCAGTCACAGAAACATGGTACACACAAAACCATGACTGGGACGTAAACATACTAGGATACACTATCTACAGGAGGGACAGGGAGGGTAAAAGAGGAGGAGGAGGAGTAGCTCTTTACATAAGGGAAGGAATCAAAGCAACAGAACAAAAGGGTAAACAGGGAGAGAGAAATAGCACTGTGGGTAAATTTGGAGACAGGCAATGGCACTACAACTCACACAGGGGTTGTATACAGACCCCCTTCTCAGGGGGAGGAAATGGACAAGGAAATGATAGAAAGTATACTCAGAATGGCAGAAAAAGGGGAGATATTGCAGATGGGTGATCTGAATATGCCAGATGTTAACTGGGTGCAGTTGCAGCAGCCACTTGAAGAGTGGGGTTATTCTAAGATGCCAGGGGCATGCCCTAGACAACTAGTATTGGAGCCCACTCGAGAGGAGCAATCTTAGACCTGGTTCTCTCAAATGGAGATGGAGAGAGGATCACAGATGTAGAAGTGGGTAGCCATCTGGGAACTAGTGACCATCGAATCGTATGCTTCACAATAAACACAGCAACAGAGTCAAGCCATACAAAGGCAAAAGTACTGGACTTTAGGAGGGCTGACTGCACCAAAATGGGTGAGTGCCTAGGAACGCACTAGCAAATGGGCAGGAAGGAGGGGTGGAAGAACAATGGGGAATAATAAAAACTGCCATCACAGAGGTAACAAGCCTTTGTGTGACGCAAATAAACAAAACAAAATGATGTAAGAAACCACTATGGTTCTCAAAGGAAGTGGCAGGAAGGTTCAAGAGAAAAAGAAAGCATTCAGGAAGTACAAGGAATCACAGAAGGAGCAGAACAGAGAACCGAGTTAAAGCAAAAGGAAGCTGGGAAGGCAGTCAGAACAGCAAAGGCCCAAACCGAGGAAAAGACAGCCAACTCAAGTTAAGAAGGGGGATAAAACTTTTATAGGTACATCAGGGAGTGAAGGAAGACCAAGGGAGGGATAGTAAGGCTTAATAAAGGGGAGGGAGGGAGGGCAGAGGGTGACTGTGAAAAGGCAGAGATACTAAACAAATATTTTGTGCTCAGTATGTACAAAGGAAGAGGGGAGGTACCTAAAACAAACAGTAGAAACACTCTGAAACAGAAGTTGATACCAGCCCATTTACAGAAGAAAGGATTCTGAAAGAACTCTTAAAACTGAAGGTGGACAAAGCAATGGGGCCTGATGGGATTCATCCCAGAATTCTAAAAGAACTAAGGGTAGAACTAGTGACACCACTGACTACCCTCTTTAACAAATCATGGGAGGATGGGGTGGTACCCGAGGACTGGAGGAGGCAGATGTGATTCCCTTCACAAAAGTGGGAGCAAGGCAGAAGCAGGAAACTACAGACCTGTTAGTTTAACCTCAGTGATAGGAAAATGATGGAATCACTCTGAAGGAAAGAATTGTCGAGTATCTAGAGGCCAGAGGGCACAGGACCCAAGACAGCATGGATTCACAGCGGGAAGGTCATGCCAGACGAATCTGATAGATTTCTTTGACTGGGTGACCAAAGTAGTAGATCAGGGAGGGCTGTGGACATGGCCTACCTAGACAGCAAGGCATTTGACACAGTCCCACACAAAAGATTAATATACAAGTTAGCCAGCCTGGGAGTGGGTCCCAAGATGACAGCCTGGGTAAAAAATTGGCTGGAGAATAGGACACAGAGAGTAATAGTGAGTCCACTCTGAAGAAAGGGGGGTTACTAGTGGGGTACCGCAGGGTTCATTATTAGGACCGGTCCTCTTCAATGTCTTTATAAGCGACATTGCAGAGGGACTGGAAGGAAAAGTATGTCTCTTTGCAGATGACACAAAAGATCTGCAACAGAGTTGATGCACAAGGTGGGGTGGAAAGGATGAAAAGGGACTTGGCAAGGTTAGAGGAATGGTCAAATGTATGGTAGCTTAGATTCAATGCTAAGAAGTGCAGGTAATGCACCTGGGAAACAAAAACCCAGGGGAAGAGTACACAATGGGGGGTGAGATACTAACAACAACAAAAATGGAAAGGGACCTGGGGGTAGTCATATCAGATGACCTAAAGGTGGGCAAGCAATGTGAGAGGGCAGCAAGAAGGGCTGGGAGGATACTGGGATGCATAGGGAGAGGCATCACCAGTAGAAAACAGGAAGTTATTATCCCTCTGTACAGACAGCTGGTGAGACCCCATCTGGAGTACTGCGTGCAGTTCTGGAGACCCAGTCTCCAAAGACATAGACAGGATGGAAGCTGTCCAGAGGATGGCAACTAAAATGGTGCAGGGTCTGCACCAGAAGATATATGAAGAGAGACTTAAGGAGCTTAATATGTATAGCCTCGAGGAAAGGAGGGAGAGGGGGGACATGATAGAAACTTTCAAGTACCTCAAGGAATCAACAAAGTCCAAGAGGGTAGCATCTTTCAAAAAGAAGTGTGCAAGAACAAGGGACATAATTTAAAGATGGGGGGGCTCAGAGGTAATTTAAGGAAGTATTTTTTCACAGAAAGGGTTGTGGATGCATGGAACGGCCTTCCGGAGGAGGTTGTGGAGTCAAAAACAGTGGGGGAATTCAAGCATGCATGGGGCAGTGATAAGTCAATTCTATGGGGGGGGTAGGAAGAAGTAGGCTGCTGGTTAACTAGGATC
Source organism: Neoceratodus forsteri (assembly GCA_016271365.2). NCBI lineage: Eukaryota > Metazoa > Chordata > Ceratodontiformes > Ceratodontidae > Neoceratodus > Neoceratodus forsteri. The sequence continues at coordinate 659,127,077 of CM028131.1, read as the reverse complement.
TGCAGCTTATCATTAGGTAGGGAAATTGGCAGACTGGGTGGGCCAAGCGGTCCTTATCTGCCATCAAATTCTTTGTTTCTATGATCCAAATGAAACCCGAAATTGAGAACCCTGATATCTGAGGAGGAAATTCGTACAGCTATGAAAAAGTTAAAACCTAACACGGCCCCAGGACCTGATGGATTAGGCCCAAAATTCTGTACAACATTTCAGGATACCCTTATCCCCCTATTGGGAGAAACATTTAATGATATTATATGTAACTTGGATATGCCCGACTCTATGGGAAAAGCTTTATTGATCTTGCTATATAAAAAGGGGGATAGTTTGGATGTGAATAATTGGAGGCCCATGTCATTATTGAATGTGGATTTTAAACTGCTTTCAATTATTCTAAGTAACCGTCTTAGTGGGGTAGCTAAATTAGTTATTTCAACCTCTCAAAATTGTGCAATTCCAGGACGTACTATGAAGGATAATTTGATTTGCCTAAGAGAGGTTTTTTCACAAGGACATTTTGGGGTTACTACAGGGGTATGTGGTTACACTAGACCAAGAAAAGGCTTTTGATCGGGTGTCGCATAATATACTGTTTCAGATCTTAGCCTTTTATGGTATTCCCCAGCAGTTTATTGCATGTTTACAGTTACTGTGTAGCTCAGCACACTTGCACTTGCTCCTGAATGGTAGAGTTGGTCACCGAATACAGCTTAGGAGAGGGGTATGGCAGGGGTGTCCGTTAAGCCCCCTGCTGTGCATCTTTTATACTAATGTTCTGGTGAAACTGAGTATTCTGGGCAAATTGTAGGCATGAGACTCTCTCCATGTACTTTGCCTATCAAGGTACTGGTGTATGCAGATGATCTCTGCCTTTTCATAAATTCACAAGTGGAAGGAGATAAAGCACATAAGGCATTGGTTGATTATTCAGTGGCAACAGGAGCTAGCATTAATTTTCATGAAAGCAAAGCTCTGACAGTTGATTCAGTAGCACTTACAGACCAAATCTACGGAGTGCCTTTAACTCAAGAAGCAGTCATTCTTGGCATTAAATTTGGTCCTAGGGAAATGGAGAAAGTAAACTGGGAATCTAAATTAACATTATGTGATGCATGGATTAGGGGCATGGCAAGACCTACAAGTTACTAAACTTAAGAGTGTATCTGATAAAAACTTTTATAATTCCACTCCTGTTATTTGTGGGATCTATATTTCCTTTACCTGACACATTGGATTCTAGGTTGTATAGCACATTTTTTAGGGTTATTTGGGGAAGTCGGTTGTACCCGATTAAACGTAACATAACATACAGATCCATTGCACAGGGTGGCATTGGGATGATCCACCCATTGGTATTTTTTCACTCCATTTCCTGGTATGAGAACTTACTCCCCAGTCTCAAACAAGGGGCACAGATCTGGACGACCTGGGGACAGGAATGGCTGAAAAGGATTCTGCCCATCTGGTCCCTCAATAAATGGACCTTTAAGTTAAAGAATACAGGTATCCCTACTTACATGGGTTTTGCTTTGCAAAAAAATTAGAAATTGGAAGATTACCATAACAGACTTAACATCCCTTTCAAGACAGTTGATGTACCAACAAGTAGTGCGAACATATTTCACAGAACCATTCTCCTTTCCAAAAGGAACTCCACAGGGGTTGGAGGTTACAACACGACAGTTAATGGATGCTAGAATCCCCAAGTTTTTATAGGACACTACATGGTTGGTGTGTCATGGAAGACTGGGGGTAAAAAATAACCACAAACACAAAAAAATAGAAGAGAGGTATTGCCTTAGAGACACATGCAACATGATCCTGGAATCACAAGAGCACCTTTTTTTTGAATGTCCTTTTGTGGTTTCCTTTTGGAATTTATTACATTTTATGATTCAGGATCAAACATTTTTAACTATGACATACAAGGTTTTAGTTTTAGGTATATATAATGGTTCCTGGAAGAAACATACTGTTAGTACCCTTAGGTTGATATGTGGGATTTTGAAATATCACGTTTGGCAAGCCAGGTGTCATTGGGTACTACAAAAACAGTACATCTCTCAGCAAGAGCTTGTTAGAATTATATTAGGACAAGCTAGACACAGCTACAAGTTAGATAAAAATCTGAAGCATGATCAGCAGATAAATGTGTTATGCAAACACTGTTTGGGGTGGATAAAATAGGAAGAGAAAAAAGGGGAAACTGGATAGTCATACACTAGGACGAACTAAAGGTTGGGGGTCCAATCCCAATTGGTCCTTGGAGTCTGTAATATGGAGTCTACAGATAGGGAACTTCACATATTAAAGAGGCCCTGTCTCAAATAGATAAAATTGAGAAGCCCAGAAAAATACAGGTTACTCACCTGTAACAGGAGTTCTAGGAATGGTATATGTTGTTCATCCACACTGTCTGGCAGGTTCCTTGCTGCTTTAAATCTTGCCGGAAGGTCTTCAAGCTGGCTCCTCTCACCCACCCGGGTTGTAAAACTCTCGGCTCCACCCCATGACACCAGATCTAGCCGCTGGAAGCCAGGTGGTGCATCAAAGCCGGGAGGTTAGGGAGAGCGGAGTGAACAATACACCATTCCTAGAACTCCTATTACAGATGAGTAACCTGTATTTCTAGGGACATGGATATGTTGTTCATCCACACTGTCTGGCAGACTCCTAGCAGTTCTCCGGGAGGAGGGAGGCAAGGCGCACACCCCCTACTTAGGGAATAAAGACTGGAGAACAGAGGTTCCAAAACCAGCATCCCGGCGTGACTCAAGGTCAATGTGGTAGTGGATGATGAAGGTATGTGCTGACTTCCAGGTAGCAGCCCTGCAGATTTCCTGGATAGGGACGTCCTGAAGCAGCCACAGATGCAGCGTATGGCGGGTAGAATGAGTTCTTATCCTCTGGGAGGCTCCATGCCTGCCAACCCATAGCAGAGATCTATGCAGGAGGGTGACCCACCTGCTCTCAGCCTGTTTGGCTGCAGGTCTGCCAGGTGCGGCTTCAAGCGTGGGTGACTAACAGCTGGCGGAACCTCTCCCTGAACTTCAGCTGTCCGCTCCTTATAATAGCGAGCGCTCTTCTAGGGTCCAAAGTATGGAGCCTATATTCGCCTCAAGGTGTGATTGGAGTGAAACACCGGCAGAGTCAACACCTGGTTAAGGTGAAACTCCGACACCACCTTCGGAACGAATTTCGGGTGGGGGCACAGGACAACCTTGTCCCTGTGGAAGACCAGATAAGGAGATTCTATGGAAAGCACCTGGAGCTCTCCCATCCTTCTGGCTGACGTAATAGCCACCAAGAAGGCGGTCCTCCACGACAGGTGGGAGATATCGCACCTGTGCATTGGTTCGAATGGCTTGCCCATGAGCTTGGCCAATACCAGCAGTAGATCCCATGGGGGTGGAGGTTCTCACACCGGAGGGAATATGTGATCAAGACCTTTGAAAAAGCGCCAGACCACCTTCTCCTGCGCCACCGACTGCTTCCCGGCCCATGCCCGGTAAGCAGAGATGGCTGCCAGGTGCACCTTAAGGGTCGTTGACCTAAGCCCTAGCTGAGACAGGGACCACAGGTAGTCCAGAATGCTTGCCAAGGAACAGGAGGAAGGGTCCAGGCCCTTTCCCTGACACCAAATGGAGAATCTCTTCCATTTGAAGGTATAGCATTTTCTGGTCGATTCCTTACGGGATGCCTCAACGACGTTGAGGACCTCGTCGGAAGACCCAAGGCCTGGAACTCTAGCCGCTCAGGAACCAGGCCGTCAGGTGCAGGGATTGAAGGTCTGGAGGGAATACCATCCCCTGATTGACGGAGATCACGTCTGGGCGAGCTGGAAGCCACCTCGGGAGCCTGGAGCTGGGACTGAGGAGATCTGGATACCAGAATTGACAGGGCCAGTCTGGGGCTACCAGAATCACCTGCACCTTGTCCCTCCTCGCCTTGAGAAGCACCTTGTGGATCAAGGGAAAGGCGTAGAAGAGGCCCGGAGTCCACGGCCTCGAGAAGGCATCCCCCTGCAGCGAGCCCTGCTGAGGGGGGCGGGCATGGAACAGTCTCAGCTTTGCATTCTCCTGGAGGCAAACAGGTCTGCCTGAGGTGTGCCCCAGTGGGAGAAGAGATCTTGTACAACCTCCGGTAGGAGAGACCACTCATGAGACACAGCCCCTATCCAGCTTAGGGCATCGGCCAGGGTGTTGGAGGCTCCTGCCACGCGAATGGCTAGGAGATCCGCCTCCAGGCTGCGCACGTGAGACCATATGCAGAGAGCTTCCTTGCATAAAGCCCTGGTGGTTTAGGTAGTACATGGTCGTGGTATTGTCCGTCTGAACCTGAACCACTTGACCCCGTAGAAACGGAGCGACGGCGGTGAGGACTAGATGAACCGCTTGGGAATCCAGCAGGTTAATGTGGCATTGGGACTCCCGAGGGGACCAGAAGCCGTCTGTTCTGTGCTCCCCCAGATGGGCACCCCAACCCATCAGAGAGGTGTCGGTCGATAAAGAGACCATCGGTTCGGGGCGGATGAACGGGATGCCCTCCTGCAGATGTGCCGGAACGGTCCACCACTGGAGAGTGTTCCACATCACCTGGGTCACTGTCACCAGCTGATCCAATGGATCGCAGTGTTGTGACCACTGGCTGACCAGTCTCCACTGGAGGGGACGCATGTACCAGCGGGCCCAATGGACCACGCTGGTGCAGGCCGCCATGAGGCCCAGGAGGCGCAGGAAGTCCTGGGCAGGGCGCAATTGCCCAAACAGAAATGATTGGGCAAAGGAGAAAAGTACCTCAGCCCTGTCCGCCGGGAGCCATGCTCTGGCTTGAAGAGAGTCGAGCTCTGCCCCGATGAAGAGAATCACCTGCTTCGGCACAAGTTCTGACTTGGCCTCATTGATGAGGAGGCCAATCTGAGAGCAAACCTGGAGGGCCAGATCTCTGGACCACTTCACCTCCTCTCTGGAGGGGGCTGCAATCAGCCAGTCATCCAGGTAGGGGTACACCCGGACCCTTCGGCACCGCAGGAATGCTGTCACCACTACCATGCATTTGGTGAAGACCCTGGGAGCTAGAGAGAGGCCGAAGGGCAAGGCCCGGAACTCGTAAAGGGATCCCTTTGCTCCGAAGCGGAGGAATCTCTGATGAGACGGACAGATTGGGACACGAAAGAACATGTCCTGGAGGTCCAGGGTACAGAACCACACGCCTTGTTCCAAGGATGGTATTATCTGAGCCACAGTGACTATCCTGAAGGTCCGAGACCTTAGGAACTTGTTCAGGTCATGTAGGTCGAGAATGGGGCACCAGCCCCCTGTCCGTTTTGGGACCAGAAAATACCTGGACACAAACCCCAGGTCTGGAGGAGGATCCGACACCTTCCTGATCACCTCTTTTTTGAGGAGCAGGGCAATATCGGCTCGGCGGGCCGATAGCGAGACTGCGGACCGCATGGCCCCCTGGGGGGCGACGGCTCGAAAGGGTGGGCTCTGCTCGAACTCCAGAGGCAGGCCCTTTCCTACCACCTCCAATACCCAGCAGTCTGGGGTGATAGCGGACCAGGCGGAAAGGAAGTGGCGGAGCCGCCCCCCCCCACGAGGGGAACCTAGGGAGGAGTGATGAGGCTTGGGGCGACACCCCTCAACCCGTCACTGGGCAGACTTGGAGGAGGGACTGGGCGAGGGACCTCCTGGGTCTTTACCTCCCTGCCTCCTGTTCGAGGAAACCACAGGCTTGGGTTTGGGATGCCAAGCGCAAGCCTGCTGGCCCTGGTGCTGGTGTTGCTGGGCTGGATGTGCCGCAGGCGCAGAAGGATGAAAGGACTTGTGCTGCTGACGGCGGCCTTTGTCCTTCTGGGCGGAGGTGACCGAGTCCAGAGTGGCATTGGACTTCTAGATCCGCTGGAGGTGTCCCTCTACTCCGGGGCCGAAGAGGTCGGTCCCCAGGAAGGGGACGTCCACCAATTTGTGCTGGGTATCCGCCGTGAAGGTGGATATCCTCAGCCATGCCCTGCGGCGCATGGCCACTGCGGCCGCAACCGATCTGTCACAGGAGTCACCTATGTCCAGAGCAGTCTGAAGCTGCTGCTTCGCCACCGCCCCTACCCTGTCCTCCGCACCCGCGCGACCAGCGGTCTGCGGTCGGGTGGGAGATGAGGGATCACCTCATCCAGGGAGCCCATGAGGCGTGGGAGAAGTATGCCATCAGCACAGCCGAGCTGGCCTGGCGGAGGCCAAGGGAGGATGAAGTGTAGACCTTGAGCCCGGCGTAGTCCAGCTTTTTGGACTACTTGTCGGGGGGCTTGTCCACGTTCCTATCGTTCCTGGACCTCCGTAAAACGCTGTCGGTGACTAACCCCTCTGCAGAGGGGTGCTCCGAGAAACTGGACAAAGAGTCGGTAGGGACCGTATACTTCCTGGCCATCCTGGCCGAGGGCGCAGGACAGGAAGCAGGCCGCTGCCAAAGCTCCAAGGCTGGACTGACAATAGCCTCAGCCACAGGAAAGGCCTCCGTTAGAGAATCCCCTCGGTCCAGTATCTCCATCAGGGGACACTTGGCCTGTTTGGAGATGGCTCGAGCTGCATCCCGGTGGACTCCGAGATGAGCCGAAGCAGACCCATAAAGGACAATGGGCTTTCATCCACAGACTGGCCCGTGGAAGACTCCAGGTCGACCTGCCTGGAGAACAGGGAGGAGTCGTCGTCGGACTCCGAGGAGTCCACGAAGAGCTGCCTAGGGCCTGAGCCACCATCTGCCTGCCGAGGACGGTCGGGAGTGAGGGTGACCGACAACCTGTGTGGCAGGCCGTGACCTGACTGAGAATCCTTGGTCAGTGCTCCCGATTTCGGTTGTGGAGGAAGAGGTTCCACCACAATCGGTGGGGCAGCAAGTTTCAGCAGAACAACCAGCCCAGGTATGGGCATCTCGACAGCAGCAAGAGGTTGCTTCGGCCGTTCGGGTGACAGGCATTTGATGGCCGGGGGATGCGTCGGCGTTGACTTACTCCCGGACAACAGTAACTGCTGCCACATCAGCTCCTCGTAGCGCCGACGCAATTTGCGCTGAAGCCTCTCCTCTTCTGAGGAGGAAGACGAGGAGGAGCGGTGTCGCCACTTACTCCGGTGCCAAGACCGAGACCGCCGATGGTGGGATCGGCATGATCAGATGAGTCGGAGACGGGACCGAGACCCTCGGTGCAACCGAATGCCTGGGAAGGGCGGACACCCGGCCCTCCCTTGGCTCGACATCTCTTTAACCAGGGACTGCCACCCTGCTGGCCAGGCAGATCCTTGGTCTCCACCGGGGGGACCGGCGAAGACGGGTTGTCAGCTTCACCAGTCGACAACCCGTCTGATGGGTCGAGAAATATCTCGACTGCATCGACAGGTGTCTCGGCAGGCTGGCCTGACGGGGATGCCGTGAAGCCAGCGGCCTTAGCCGTAACCTTGACCGAAGTCGACGGTCGGCTGTCCGGGGAAGGGGACCTCTCTCGCTCCCACGAATGCCGATGGTGGGACTTACCCTTCGAATCCCTCTTCTTGGACCAAGAGGAAAGTCCCGATGGCCCCTCTCCCTTCGTGGAAAGGGACTGGCAAAGCTTCTTGAATGAAGCAGAATAAGAGGAACCCAAAGAGAGCGGGATAAAAGCCGCGACCGAGGAGGAGGAAGATGCGGCCTGGGCCGCCTCCTCCTCGAGGGCGATCATCTGCTCGAGCTGCTCGGCTGAGCCAGCCACCGCGGACTCTGCCCAATGGGCCTCTTTTGATTTCACCAGCGGGTAATGCTTCTCGGGGTGCCTGAGCTTCAAACGGGCAGCACGATCCTCCAGGACGTTGGCCGAAAAGGAGCAGCACAACTCGCAGGCCTGCGGGTCGTGGTCTAGGCCAAGGCAGTAGACACACGTGGAATGCGGATCTGTCCTGGCCATCTTGTGCCCGCAAGGGCACTGCTGAAAGCCGGGAATCAATTTATCCATCGCAGCCGAGAGGGATAAGGAAGACCGAAGTCTAAAAAACTTTAAAACGAGTTTCGGACGAGCCGAAGAGATAGGATCCAGTCTAAAATGCAGAGCACTAAGGAGGGAATCTGAGCTTCCAAGCGGTAAGGAAGATCTGGCGTCATGGGGTGGAGCCGAGAGTTTTACCACCCGGGTGGGTGGGAGGAGCCAGCTTGAAGACCTTCCGGCAAGATTTAAAACGGCAAGAAACCTGCCAGACAGCGTGGATAAACAACATATCCATGTCCCTAGAACTAGTGGTTTAGATTGATATAATTTATACAAACTTATAGTCTAGTTAGAGATAATTCCTAGAGAAATTAGCCCCCCTGAATAGTCTTAGAGATTTCAAAAAAAATTACTGCCCCCTAGTATTGTTCGATTTTCTCACAATACAAAACTTCCCCAACTCTTTGTACAGGTGCTGTGACCCAGATCCATGGAGGAGCCCAGTGCTGCTGCGGGCAGTGAGGAAGGAGGAAGTGGGACGGCTGCAGGAGCAGCAATCGTGAATGGTGCTGTAGTCTCTGAAGGTCTAGTAGAAAACCGTTCCAAAGATGTCCAAATGGAAAGAAACATTGACCCGACGATGGATTTTGAATTTATGGAGGGAGATGCAAACTTACAAAGAGACCATGATGAGAAACGCCAAGGGATTCGGGCGCAGCTCCAACAGGTAGAATCCACATACCAGGAGGTGAGAAGGAAGCTGGAGGAGGACAAAAAAACTGCTCGTGAACAGGAAGCTCATCAGATACGGCTGCCACCATGCTGATGAAGCTGTTTGTGTTCTAGACAGAATGAGTACCGGAGCACAAAGAATGCCAGAAATGGGGAGCATACAGCACCGCCCTCATCTCCAACACATTTATGTGCAGAGAGAGCTCTGACAGAGACCATAGCTCTTGAGTCTTGTGACTCCCTAGATGAGTGTCCCAACCCATCCCTGATGCATCTGTAGTCAGAGTCTGGCTGGGAGGAGGGGACTGGAAGAGAACCCCCTTGGTGAGGTTGTTGAGATCCTGCCACCATAGGAGACCATGCAGCATCGAACTGGAGACCATGACCATGTGGCCTAGGTTGTCTGACCTCTGATCCCACTGCGCTCCGAGCATCTACTGCGAAATTCGCATGTGGAGCCTGGCTAGAGGGACAGTGGGGATGGCCACTGCCATAAGGCCAAGGAGTCGAAGAAACAACCTGGCTAGAACCCACCTGCTGGAGGCTACTAAATGAGCTGGTTTCTGAAAGGTTTCCACCCTGTTCCAAAGGAGGAAGGCCATACCCTGGGCTGTATCCAACCCCGCCCCAATAAACTGGAGGCGTTGGGAAGGGGCAAGTTGGGAGTTGAGATAACTGACAGTAATCCCCACTTGAACAAAAACGGCCAGGGTAGCTGAAAGGGAAAGTTCCAGCTGCTACCTCGACAAGGCTGACGGAAGACAGTCATCAAGGTACGAGAACACGTAGTGTCCCTGGCATCTCAGGGCTGCTGCCTCAATCGCAAGACACTTGGTATAAACCCGGGGTACCATGGACAGGCTAAAGGGAAGGGCCCTGAACTGGTAATGTTCCCCCTGAAAGGAGAACCTGAGGTAGCAGCGATGGGCCTGAAAGATTGGGATGTGTAGGTAGGCATCCTGCATATCCAGGGCACAGAGTCACTGTCCCTTATGCAGGAGGAGCAGTAGACCTGGGAGGGTCATCATTTGAAACCGTTTGTATTCTATGTACAGGTTTAGAGCACTGAGGTCCAAGATGGAATGCAAATCTCCTGTCTTTTTTGGAACCACAAAGAACTGGGAGTAATACCCCTTCCCTGCCTGGTTTGACGGAACGGAGTCTATTGTTTCTTTTTGCAGAAGAGCGTCGATTTCTTTCCTTATGAGGGGAATGTGCACATTTAGATAATGAGACACCCCAAGTGGTTTGTCTGGGGGTCTTGCAAGAAACTCCAGAGTGTGGCCTTGTGTGATCAACTGAAGGACCCACGAGTCTGTGGTGGCTGCCTCCTAGCCTAGCAAGTGACTGGCGAACCTTCCGCCCACCGGCTCACCTGATGGAGGAGGAGGAGAGGGAGCAGGCTACGAGTCAAGAGAAAGAGGGAGAGGATGGGAAGAGCCTCCCCTAAGGCTTTCTTGGTATTAGCCAGAGGGGTGGCTGTTGCTGAAGGGGCCCGATGTTTAGTCTGACATCTGGCCATCTGCTGCTCGGTCTGGCAATGAAAAGGCATCTTGGCCTTGAATTTAGGATAGTACATGGTGTGAACTGACCTCAAGGCATTGTTCTTGTCCTGGTGGCTGGTAATTATATCCTAGGCATCACCCTGAACAGGACTGCACCTCTGAAGGGGGCGTCCCGGATAGCCGTCTGGACATCAGGTGCCAAGCCTGACACCCTGAGCCAGGAAACTCTCCTGAAACACACTGCCAAGGTGGTGCCCCTGGCTGAGGAGTCCACTGCATAGTAGGTGGCCTTCAGAGAGTTGCGACAGGTGACTTTGGCCGACCTAATGGAGTCTGGCATGGTTTCACTGATAGGCTCCACCTGGCTGAACAGCAATTTTTGGTACACTAGCATGTGTGGCACATAATTAAGTGCACGCATGGCTAAAGTGGAAGAAGAATAAAACTTTCTCCCCAACTGATCAAGCTTCCTGGACTCCCTGTCAGGAGGGGAAGTGCTCATGTGCCAGGGCTTGGGGGACCTACTGTGGGCCACTGTGATGACTACAGAGTTGGCCTTAGGGTGGACACTTAGGTGATCCTTATCTTCTGGAGTTCTATAGGTCCTATCAGCCATCTTCACTACAGCTGGAATGCAGGAAGGCATCATCCATATAGTGGAGGCCAAATCTTCGTGAGGCTTTAGCCACAGGGGTGTGAGGACAGGTGATGTCTTCTAGATGTCCAGATGTTCAGCAAGTCTCTGACTTTTGGGATCCTGCGCATCAGTCTACCATTCGTAGACCTCCGCAATCTTTTTCAGGAGGTCTGCGAATGCAGGGTCCTCCAGAGGTGATTTAGGGGACTCCTTTGACTTGGGCTCCTCCGGAGGGGGACTCTCGAACCCAAAAGCTGCGGAGGAAGACCCAGACTCGGATTCTGAGTCCAAAGAATCTGGAGGTCTGATGTCTGAATAAGAGACCTCCTGAGTCCTAGGAGGATTACTGCCCGTCATCAGGGCCGTTGAAGGACCTTTCATCAGGCCCAATGCTGACTTGCGCGGTTCCAGTGGGGAAACAGGCCTAGGAGTCTGATCCACGTAGACTGGGGAATAAGATCTTACTGGGTGCCTGCTGTCTAGCTCCGAGACAAGCTAAGATTTAGTCTAAGACCACCAGGACTGGGGGATGGCCCAAAAGTCCGCCTGGGGCTAAGGAGGAGGAGGAGGAGGAGGAGGTGATAGACGGACTGGAACCCTGAAGAGTACCCTATCAGGTATCCTGACGTGTGGTACCCGTGCATCTGGTAACCAAGAAAAGAGTACGAAAGCGCATACCCTAATGTCATGAAGCCTAACATTCGGTAGCCTGGTGGAGGGTACCCAGGGACATAATGACAGAGGCCCTGATGGAGGAGCTGTAGAGGCCAACATGGGACCTTGAGGAAGCCTAAAAATCGGCCCAGAAGGACCTGAAGGAACTGAGTCAGGCGCAGGGCCGATGGCCGGCAAAACCTGCGGCGGCGCTGAAGGTCCCACCAGAAAAAACAGTGGGGAACGGTCCTGTGGGGTGCCTGGAAGCTCAGACGTCAGGTTCAGGGTTGATCCGGAAACAATGATACCTCACGGATGACCCCCATCCTCCAGCTCGCGCTGATCTGGGGAGGGCGGAGAAAGCTCACCAAAGGAAGATAATGGGGTATCTCCATGGGTAAAACCCAACAGAGAATGCTTCCCAGAGACTGGCAGCCGGCTCTCATCCAGTCGGACATTGCTGGGGTTCACGCTGGAGCCCAACGTGAACAGGACAGCTGGATGGTCATTGGAGGGACCGATGACTGGCTTAACAGCCTTGGCCGTGTGGGCAACAGAGTCCCTGGAGCCAGACTTATCAGCCCGGGCCAGGCATTCATCGGAGAACCCGGCAAGCTGCTTATCAGCCCTGCCAGCCATCTTAGACCCAATGGTCGAGATGGGCCTAAGGGTGACGGAAGCCCAGATTCTGTCAAGGCGCCTGTGTCCACCGAAACAAGTGGCGGCGGGAGGACCAAGGGCTGCTCCTGGGAAGGTGGGGCAGACTTGGTTGCAGCGGAGGTCTTTTCGGAGGAAGAGGGCCACAGTTCACCCGAGGGCCCTGAGGGTGGCCGCGGGTGAGAGGGGGACCGATCCTGGTCCCGGTGCTTCACTTTGTCCCGCTTCTTCTTGTGTTTGTGGGAGTCAGTGGGAGAGGAAGAAGCGCTCCTCAACATTTGCAGCTCTTTTTTTCATGGATGCCATTTTCTTCTTCTTCTTTAGGAGATGGCCATCAAGGGCCTGCGGGCAGTGCTTCAGTGTGGTCTGGCTGAATCCTCGGCAGGCCTCACAGTCCTTGGTGTTGTGCTCCAGACCCAAGCAGAAGAGGCAAAGAGAATGGGAGTCCTTGTGCGGGAGCTGCGTGCCGCAAGAATCCCACTTGTTTTTATGAGACCTGATGGATGATGGAGAAGACATGCAAAAAAAAAAATCAATAATTAAGTGATAAAGAGAAGAAAAAATGGATACACATCTGAAAATGGCAGTCAGACTGTAGCAACTAGCTCCGCGAGGTCTGACGTGCACAAGTCGACGGTGGTAAAGAGCAGGAAGGCAGGTGTGGGGACTGCCCACAACATAGTGTCAAGCTGACATCCACCACGTGACATCGGGTGAGCAGTCCCCTGTCAAACACTGCTAGCTAAAGTTTCCGTGTGGTCTTGATGCCAGGGGGCGCAGTGCTCAAGCTTATTATCTACTGTATGAGCCCTCTCGAAATAATATCTGAATTTGCCTTATTCCATTATGTCAGTGTATAAGGATTATTTCTATAAATGGTCATTCTTGAAAATATGTCCCAAAGGTATTGTTTCCACTTAACTAAATTGTTTTTAAAGATTTTATTTGTGGCCAATAAAAGTACTAGCATGCTCTCTCTCAGTGGTAACAATGCTATTTACTCATGTACCTGGAAGCATACTGTACATGTGGTGATTTTATGACTGATTGCAAGTAGTCGTACAGAAAATATATGAACTTCTACAAGTACCTCTGTGCACAGCTGCTGCACTTTGTTATTCAGTCTGCTGCCTCATGGTGATATTTAGTGTTTGCAAGCAGGAGCTCTATATCTTTAAGAAATCTATGACATATTTCACGTCATGTTTCTGCAACAGCAGACATTGCAAAAGCAGGGGTAATTCTTGCACTTAATGAAAAACCACGTGCTACTTTCTTTAATGGTTAAGACTAGCTTTACCTTATGAGAAGTAATCGATCTTTTTCTGATGGATGATCATCAAGCCACTGGGAATACCGTGGAATACACCATTCTGCTCTCTGTAATAAATAAAGTGGATTACCAGTAATGGAACATGCAATAATATACAGTCACTGCATGTGTTTGCTAGGGATGACAAACTGTTAGTAAATAATTTCCATGCAAACCTGCTCTTTTCAGTGGTCTTCTAGTAGTGCAAGTGCACAAGTGATGTAACTGACATTTCAGTGTTTCCCAAGGAAAAATGTGAAGTGCTGTCTAGGTTGTGTGTTAATGGCATGAGACATAATTTGTCCTCTGTTCTGTAACTGATGTTTCCTTTCTACTGCTGTTCTTGTCTACACCTGCAATACCGTAACTGTATCAGCATGTAAGTGAACAAGAGACTGACACTGAACATCATGGCAACATCATTGATGATCTGGGGCCCTTGTTTAAGAGGAATACTCTACTAACATAACAAGCTTGACCTTTTTATATTTTACCACATGCATATTCAAGCCATGCACCACTAGGGTTTTCAATAAATACAATGGACCAGAGTAGGGGGAAGATGACCTACAGTACAGCCAGGCAGGAGGCACTGCAGTACCTTACAGTAAATGACATGTCACAAAATACTGCACGACAAAGTGGCTCAGTTGCCATTGAACTGCACTGTTCCTTGTGGTGTATATACTGCCGCACTATGCAATAATATTGAAAGGTACTGTGTTGCATCTTGGCTGGCGCTGATGTAGGCCATACAACTGTAGCACAGCTATGCTACATTGCACAATATTTACTCATTCCATACAGTACATATTGTCAGAAAGTGACCAAAAACCCAACTAGAGCAAGTACTGCCCTCATCATGCAGAGAGGCAGACAGTCATCAAACTCCACCCATGACGGGCTGCCCACTGATTTTAACACTACATGATTTGGTGATGGTTGTCCAATGACCCCTGGAAAAGAACCTGTGGTAGTCTTAGTCCACTTCCGAGTGGACAGTTGGCCACATCCAAAAAAACAACATACAGAATAATGGATAGGGAACTGCACAAGGCTGTGCTTACATCGAGGCAGCTGATGACATCACAGACGTTCAGAGCGAAGCTTGAGAAATCCGTATGATGTCATCAACCCCAAAGATAGAAACACAGACTTGGTGCACAGTTCCTGGTCTGTAATTTTATATAGTATGTGGTTTTATATTTAAAAAAAGAGATGTGGAGACCTTTTTTTGTCTGTTAACTCTTCCCGGCATTCTCTCGTCTGCGGTGCCTGCCATCCTACATGCTCATCTTGTTCTGAGAATCATAGCAGGATTCTGGCAGGAATCTACTCTGTTTTTGGCAAAAAGCACATTATAGTTTAAAAAAAACTTGCCTGTCACTGAAAAAAAAAAAAAAACCATCACTGACATGAAAGTTTGTCCGGTACCAGGTGCTGACACTGGCTGTGATGCATGAGCACTTGGATTTAGAACTGTCCTACAGCAGCTTTCTGTAGTAGATCGAAATCTAGCTACAATAAGGGGCAACCATATATGATATATTATTCACATGTAAGCCGGATTTATTTGACCAAAATAGCCAGCCTATATCATACCCCTCGGCTTATACGCAGGTCACTCGGTAACAGTAGGTTTCCAATTGAGCAAGAACAGAACATCAATTACTGGCAAATACTGCCACACAATGAACAAGCTGCACATAAAGATGGCACTCTTCTCAGCATGTTCATCCACTCACAAAGATGAGCGTCAAGCGTAAATGCAGTGCATATGATGTCGCATTCAAGTTGCGACTGATTGAGCATGCTGGGTCCACTAATAACTGTGCCACAGCACGGCATTTCAGAATCACTGAGAAGCAGGTCTGTGAATGGAAGAAACATCAAGAGATGCTGACTGAGCTCCCTAAGTCCAAAAAGGCCTGCCATGGTGATCGACCAGCATTACACCAACTGGAGAGTGATTGGAATGAATGCGTGCTGGAAAGTAGACAGAGCGGGTATATAGTAACCTGCATGTCAATTCACATGCAGGCTCTCAAGATGGCAAAGCAAGAAAAGTATCAGTATCCAGGTATAGACACTTTTCTTGCATCTGCCGGCTGGAGCTTTCAATTTATGGAGCGCAACAATTTAACACTTCAACAGCAGACAAAGACTGTCCAGAAACTCCCCACTGACCTTGAACTTAAAGTTGACAGCTTTCATCAGTACACAATAAAAATGAGAAAGCTGCATGGCTATGAACTTTCCCAGACTGGCAACATGGACAAGACCCCGATGACCTATGATCTCCCCTTCAATCACACTGCGAACCCCTCAGGTGTGCTCATTAAAACATCAGGCCATGAGAAAACACACTTAACAGTTGTGCTTTCTTGCAGGATGGATGGGACAAACCTCAAGCCCACTTGTCAGTGTGTGGCTGAATAAGGTGTGGGGCAGTAGACTGGGCGCTCTACGCGGAAAGTGGTCTCTCCTGCTGTGGAACATGTTCCGTGCCCACTTGACTGATTCAGTTAAAAAGGCAGCAAAAAAGAATCGCACTGACCTTTGTGTGATTCCTGGAGGACTGACATCTATGCTGCAGCCTTTAGACATCTGCTTGAACAAACCATTCAAAAAATGCCTACGTAAGCTGTGGTGCAACTGGATAATATCGGGCGCAGGCACACTGACGAAGGGTGGAAATCTCAAACGGCCGGACATCGAACTGGTGTGCGAGAGAGTCGAGCAAGCCTGGGATGCTATACTGAGGAAGATGGTTGCCAAAGCATTCCTGAAGTGTGGTATTAGTAACAGTCTCAACAGAATGCAGGATGACACTCTGTTTGTGGAAAATGAGAAGCTGGAACCAGACGTTGAGGACGGCGATGACAGCCCATACACTGATGTTCTCACGGATGAGTTTATGGCAGAGAACGAAGCAGCGTTGGGCTTTTCTGATTCAGAGGCGGATACCGTGGAACTTTAAATGGGACTGTCAACACCGCAAGTACACTGAGCACTGACATTTATTTTAATGTATTAACGTTTTTCCCTATGCTGCTTTTTGATGGTGTGCTGATTTTTAGTTGATTATTGTGCAGTAGCCTTAATAAAGTTTTTTGTCGGCTTATATATATGGTTCACTCGTTTTTATTAAGATACACAGCTGAAAGTGTGTTTTGTGGGGGTTCGGATTATACCCGAGTCGGTTGATATGTGGGTATATATGGTACTATATGACAGTGTATGGTGGAACATTGTTCCAACTCGATTTTCATCTCAGGGGGGTAGTTACTCTAAAATGGGCAGGCTAGATGGATCGTAAGGTCCCCTTCTGCCATCACTTTTCTATGTTTCTAGCTCAAATGATGTTGTACCACAGTTCAAAGGTCATGGAACATGACTGTGCCCTTCTGTGGTACAACAGTGTTCCAGCTGATTTGGAAAGGGCACGAGCCACAGTTTAAAACAGCTGAGGTAACAGAAACTGCTAGATCAACCAGACAGAATGTTGCTGTACACAATCTCAATTGCATAACTCCAGCAGATGCAGGATCAACCAGGTATCCCCTGTTACAGAAAACAATCCAATGCAGGATCAACCAGATATTTAAATTTACTCACAAAATTAAATGCTATTCCTCAGAGTAAGCCTCTCCTAGCTAAGCGAAGAATTCAGCTGCCATGTTTTTTTTAAATCCCTTCCAAACGCAAGTGACAACTAATGGAAGTCTGCGCTATAGATGTAGTGATGTTCGGTCCCTATCAACTGCACCTCTAACCCTAGCAACCAGCCCTGAACCCCCGAATAAGATGCTTGAGCAAACAATTTCTTTTTGTATATATAAAAAAAAGTACCTAAATGGTCACATTCTATTTAGGTTATTTTTGGGGACACCATACACCGTAAAAAAATACAGGATGGGCAGCTCTATGCACAACCAGTGTGTTCTGCCACCTCAGGGTTCTGATTTCTATGAATCTCTCGAGCTTCGCTCTCGAGGTCAGAGGGAATCAAAATCCCTCTCTGGCAAAACACACTGGTTTGCACAGCTGCCCACCCAGTATTCTCTATATAATTCACTAACAACACCCAAATGACTAGCCATTTCCGGGGTATTAACACCTGGCTGTAAAGTATTTTTCACCTAGGAACAGGAACCTCTGAATGGGAGTTAAGACCCAGGAACTGAACAGTGGTAAGGGCGTTATTACTATTTCACGTATAATTTTGTGAGAACAAAAAAGGTGCTACATCAGCACATGGTCTGAAATCAAATCAAAATGTTAACATTAAATGTACGCTGACTTCATTAGCTTTGCTTTTTTCTCTTTTAGATAATACCTGATGAAGACATATGGCTGAAACTTCAATTCTAACTCTATTCTATTTTCAGCATGCATTTAATACTACCATTTTGTTTTGTGGTTTAAACTTACAGTTTGTTTTCATGACATGGGATGTGGTAACATGAGCTGCAGTCCCATTAGCTATGCCAGGCATTGCTTGGTAACTAACGCCTAGTATGGTAGCCAAAAAGGATACGATTTTTTGTAATAAACAATTAATTAGACTGTTAATTGCTAATTTTCTTTTTACTAAAGCTTCTTCTCCTGTTTGCCAACTGGTCTTTTCAGGCTTTGGTCCACCCAGCCCTATCACTCCACTATCCCTAGGACTTACTTCTCCTCCCGGTCATTCCCCACAAATTGCACCTCACAGCTGGGCCACTGGGGCTGGCCATGCCCCTCTAGAGCACAGTTCAAACTTGCTACTGGAGGAGGTGCCTCGTCAATGGGTGCATGCCCTGTGGTGGGCCAAGCCATCATTCCACTTGGTCAGTGGCTTTCCCCCATTTTCTCCCCCTTAAACCACTGACGTGCAATGATGTAATTGTGTGTGTGTGTCTGGAGGCACTACACATCGGTTGACAGTCCTCCCTACCATGTCACACCCACTGCACTACACCAAACCTCCCTTGGTGGCAGTCTAAAAGCAGTGTGGCCAGACCTCACTCCCCGGGAGATAAGAGCAGTCCATGGGACGTTCAATCCTTTCCCCTGCCTCCCCCACCCCCACCGACCCCTGTGCAACCTGAGTCTGCTCCCAAACCTGGGTCATCAGCGTTGTGGGTGGTAGCGCAACTGATGAGCCACCAGGCTGGCTTACTTTTCGATTACTGACACACTGGTCAGCAGCTGTAACTCAGATGTGAAGGATTAAATAGACATTTTGCCACAGTGTTTACCAGTCCCATATGTCTCTGCCCCACACATCTGACCCCCCCCCCCCGACTGATTTTGCACAGACTACCTCCTGCGGTAGTCTATTTCACCACACAGTACCCTCTCCATGAAGAAACCCTTTTTTACAATCCTCTTAAATCTCTCACCCACCACCAAGCTAAGGTTACTGTTGGCCCTGCAAGAACAAATGTCCACAAGCATAAATTATGTTGAAAATGTATTTATTAAATTTGCAGAATGTAGTGCTGGATATAAAATAATCAGAGTTGCAGTGTGTCACACTCACAAGCCACTACTTCAGGTGCTCCAGTGCTTCGATCGCTACAACTTCACCAGGATCACTGTGTTCCGCTAGTACTTGTGCTTCCACACAGTGCGAACAACTCTCTTGCTATCTATTTATCCTCTGGAGGCATTTATACAGCATGTCTCTATCTAGTCCTCCCTTCTCTTTCTTGCCTGCACTGCGTACATGTTGAGATTTTTCAACCTCTCCATATTAAGTGTTTTCCAGTTGACCCTGAATCATTTTGATTACCACCTCCACCCTGTCCTGTCTTTCTTCAAGTGTGGGTTTCAGAACTGCACACAGTAATCCAGCTGGAGACGAACCAGGGACCTGTACAGAGGCACAGTCACTTAACTTCTCCAGCTACCAGCATCCTATTCACCCTCCTCACTGCCCTGTTGCATTAATGTTTTTCAATTGTCAAATGTTATTACCCCCCATTTTTAATTCTATTTTCATATGTTTTGCCCCATCACTTCTTAGTGTTGAATTTTAACTGTCAGACCTCGGACCACTTATCTAGTCTTTCCAGGTGCTCCCTCGGATTTCTTACCTCTTCCTCACTATCCATTCTTCCCCAGATCTTGGTGTAACCCCCCTGCAAATGGGGGTTCCCAAAAGACTTCCAGGAGCTTGCTTGAATGCTCCAAGCCTGAATGGTGTTTGGCGTTTAAGCCATTTATCAGTGAGTGTTTTTAGAGCCTCTGGTACTGTCTCTTTAAGAACTGTCTGCTTGCAGACATAATTAGTTTGTATGGGGGACTGTGTGCTTCTCTGTTTGAGTACCACTCGAGCTGCTGCCAATTCACTCCATTTTGCAGTCACTAGGAGTGCAAAGGAACCTATCTGAAAGATGTAACTGTTTGCCAGAAATCATTTACAGTAATAATGAAATTACAGTTTGTCTAACCTGCTTTCTTTGCAGTCAGAACTGTGTCTGCCTAGTTCCCCATTCTGGTTTTGAACTGCTGAACTGGACCAATCAGTGTGGGGTAAGCTAGCTCTAAAATGGCCTTGGACGAATCAGAACTTGGACTCATAATCTGAGCCAGCCCCAAGAGGATTGTATGGGCAGTGACTCTGGGAGATGTAGTTTAGACTTGGCGCCTTTTGGACCAACAGCAGCAGTCTATTGTGAGTGACAGCCAATCCAGTCAAGAACTGGGAGGAACTAAAAGGAAGTGCCCAGTTTTGTCTGTTGGGAGTTTCAGTTTAGGCAGTGAAGAAGGAAGGAGCTCTGTGCTCCTTCAGTGCACAGTTTCAGTCAAAACGTGTGTAAGGCCCAGAGTTCGGGTCTGCAGCTTGTGTAACTGCTTGTTAGGACTGAATCCGTCCTGTGAAAAGAATCAAAGGATCTCTGAAGAGTAGAA
Source organism: Neoceratodus forsteri (assembly GCA_016271365.2). Classification (NCBI taxonomy): domain Eukaryota; kingdom Metazoa; phylum Chordata; order Ceratodontiformes; family Ceratodontidae; genus Neoceratodus; species Neoceratodus forsteri. Next base: position 659,106,732 of record CM028131.1, on the reverse strand, counting down.
ACCAGGCTCACCCTGTAGAAGACTGAAGAAATTGTTGAATTACACTCGGTCTGTCAGGAACTGAATCTGCTGTGTGTTCTCCCGGGTATTGTGCAGTAATTGTGATCGGATAGAGAAGCAGCCTGCCTGGTATAGTACTTTCTTTTTTTTACCATATAAATGTGTGAAGAGTCTCGTGGAGCTCAAAAGTAGCCCTGCTGACGTTGAAGGACCCTATCTTGTTTGGAGGTCGTGAGTACTAATTCAGGGTCGCTCCCTGTTGAATTGCCACATTAAATCCAAATGGAATCACTGTACTGCTGACTGTTTAAGCTAATTTTTCTTTCACTGTGTGAAAGGGCCCTACCAGCTGCCACGGTTTGGACTAGCCACTAGGGCTTGGGTACCCAGGGACAGTAACTGGTAGGGATAGGCTATGCACAGAGCCATAGATAGATAGTAAAGTGATAAGCTAATTAACCTGATTTCCCCTGTCCTTGTTATATTCCCCTAAATAAATCCGAGCTGCTTGTTTCAGCAAAGTTATACTGCCTGAGGTATTTGTCTATGTTAAAGTATTGTACTGTGATTGTTGCACTGTATCTTATTTTACAGGAGGTCCCAGTGCCTGAACCACCCTGGGGTAAATGTATACTGTGAAGGTAATTCTGATATATTGTGTGGGCCACTAGTGGGAAGAAAGGGGGGTTGCAGTGTCCCAGAGGGCTGTGACCAAGTAAGTTTAACTATTGCAAACCCCGACCTCTGGGTGGAGGCACCCGCCATTGGATCCAGGCCCCTCAACCTGTTAGTGGCAAATCAGGCAGGGGTAGTAGCCCCTGGGATAGCGCCATCTAGGGGTTACATTGGTATCACCTGCGAAGAGGCCGATCTTGCCCTGGATCCCTACTCCAACATTATAGATGAAGATGCTGAACAGGACCAGATGCAAGGCTGATCCCTGCAGCACACTAGTATTTATCTTCCCGGCCTTCCACCTGACACCTTCACATGCCCTAACATTCAGTACAAAAAAAACATAGAAGGACTTCTTGGCCCATCCAGTCTGCCTGTTTTTCCCTATGTACAGTATCATCGCAGATGCTGCTTGATCTCCAGTTCTTTCTCCTCACTAAGATTCTCTTATTGCTAGTCCATGCATTTTTAAACCCCACCATTGTTTTTGCTGCCACCATCTCCACTGGAAAGCTGTTCAAGGAATCCACCACTCTTTCTGTAAAGAAGTACTTCCTCACATCTCTTCTGAATCTACCCCTCTAGATTAATAATATGTACCCTTGTTCTTAAGCACCTTTTTTTCTGAAAAATACTTCCCTCCTGTACCTTATTATCTCCAAGAGATATTCAAAGGTCTATATCATATCCCCCTCTCTCTCTCGCCTCATTTCTAGGGTGTACATATTGATGTCATTTAGTTTCTCCTCATAGGGCTTTATTTTATATTTTCTTTTTATTTATTATGTACTTGCGTTACAAGTAGTACATTTTTTCTGAAAACTTCATACAGGTTAGTTTTGTACATCTGTAACCACCCAGTCACCTGGGGTTACTAGAATCCCATCAGTGTCAGTACTAGGTAGGGAAAGGCAGCTGGTGAATAACTAGTTAAATGGTTTTTTACCTACACATTCTCTTGTTTATCTGGCTTCAGCTGAGATGAGGTCATTTAGACCTTTCACAGCAGCATAAGCCACAGCTGGCTGTGAGTGAGGAGTTTTAGAATTTTGGGTCAGTGTGAGTCTGTCAGCACTAGAAGTCTGTAGTTGGAAGTGAGAGGAGTGCTCAGCTGTGGGCTCTGAGAGGAGATCCTGTTTTCTCATTCTAGTCCTGGTGTTCTCCAGCCTGCCAAGAGAAGTGGTGGAAACCGTTGTCTACAGCAGGATCTCCTGATTTTCATACCCAGAGGGGTGAAAAGGACTGCTAGGAAATGGATCCTAGGGGCAATCCCCTTTTTGATCCAGGACAATTCAAAGCTGCCTGTACTGTTCTAACTGTGAGTAGTCTGACTTTGTGCTGCAAAAGAAAGTACCTGTGCGTTGGTGTTTCTCTAAGAGAGAAAGGTACATCAGTTCTGTACTGAAATTTGAGACTGTTCTCAGTTTAAAGTTGGCTGACAATTGTGGTGGTCCCGATGCAAGATTGATTCACATTGTTCAGGACGTTAATTTGTCACACTACCACTGTAGTGCTTCTAAATGCTGGATGCGAAAGTTCATTCAATGAAGCATTTACCCAAGAGTTTTCAACCTGTTTAAGGTGCAACTCTGAATGAATGGCTGGGTATGGATTGGGGAGCAAAGGGTGGGTAGCCCCCCATTTGGAGTAACCAGTTCAGGACTACAGGTTCCGTAAGAGTGCCTGGTTACTTTGGACATAGTGACCAACGTCTGAAGAGATGTTTACCCCCTGGAATGGGTTGTGCTAGTAATGAGCCCATGTGTGCTCCGTTGTGGCAAGTGCCTCTGGAAGAAGTCCTATGCCATATGGGAAATGTGTATTCAGTTATGGCCAGTGCCACTGAGAGAGTGTTTGATGCCCTATGCCATATAAGAATGCCAGTACAAGAAGTACAATGTCCTATGAAATATGAGAATATGTAGAGTTTCTGTCAGATACAGTCATTTTGTTGTTCTGCAAATTCCTTGTGCCACAATGTGTAAACCTTGGGGGTCCACCCTTGCTTCAGAGAACATTTTTCAGAATAAAGTCACACTCTAGAACCCCAACTATGGTTTGGACAATTACGTTATTGCTTCCTGTGTGTGAATTTACTGTGTACCCCTCCAGAAGTATAGGTCTAGCATAGCCCTAGCAAAAAGTTCTCTCCTCAGGACCAGGTTGTTTGTAAATACCTTACTAGGTCATAGTTTTGTTTTTGTACACCCCCACCCCTTTTTGTCCTCTAGAAGTAATGAGCCTGGTATACATGCCTCCAAAGTTAGGGATGGTACCATTTCTGAAGTAGTTTGTGTCCAGTTAAGGGTTCCAGGGGTAGCTAACTGTGTAAATTAGAGGGTTTTACAAAAAAAATTGGGGCTCATCCAGAATGTTTAAATTGGGGGCACATCATAAAAAATGTGGGCTCATCTGATGATGTTTAATTTTCGGGAGAAAACCAGGATGTTTTTCTGAGGGTATGTCTAGCATCTTTCTGTCTGGTAGCAGTGTAGCCCAAACAGAAAGAAAGCTTTGGACAAAAGGATTTTTGCACAGAAAGTACCATCCAAATGTGCTGCTTGTGTGCCTTCTAGACCAGTAAAGAACAGAGTGCTGCTTGTGTGTTTTCATCTGTGACAATGGACAGTAAAGCATTGAGGTGTGTGTCCTAGTCTCTGCATCATAAAGTGCTTACAGAACTTTTAAATTACAATTTTCAAATGTCAAAAGTAGTGTGGAATTTAAGTAACCGACTCAGATATGTGACCCGAAAGTTTCATGTACTTTGTGTGCAAATTGGGAGAGTCGCTAGAGAAATTGTCCAGAAACTGTGGAAAAAATGGTCAAAACAGCACTCCTGCCACTGAAATTGCAGCTGAGACAAAAAGTAACAGTTTACAGTTTAAATTTACTCCTGCTCGACCAGTGCCATGAAGGAAGAGCAAGCAAGGAGAGAGAGACAGAGAGGCTCATTTGCATGGCGTCAAGTGATTGGTGCAACTGCAATCAGTCCCACCACCTGGCTAGCATCTGTGCACTGCAGAGTGATCGAGGAGGAGAGAGATTGGGGTGCGAGCTGATCAGACCAGGATCAACTATTGAGGGGCTCGTGAGTGTTCTAAACTGTAGTAAACATACTGGTACTGTGTAATTTTGGGCTCAACCTGTTATCCGATCAACTGGAGAGCGATCGAGGCGTTCGTGGCTACGATCGACGGGACCGCCAGCCCGTTTCACCCCAGAGGCCTTCCTAGGATCGGCACCAGGCCCAAAATTTCCATCGGAGGGAACCATCTACTGAATTCAGTGAGTAAATAAGTTAAAAGTGCAAACAAACTGTATGTGATTATCAAGCCAGCTGAATCTGTGTATAAGCAGTATGATTTTTTTTTGCTAAAAAGGACTGTGAGTTGTTAGAACAAGTGCAACAAAAATTCTGAGCAAAGACTATGAGCAGTGATAATGGTTTCAGCAACAATAAATATCTCTTAAGAAGAAAGGGACTGTGAGTTGTATAGGGGAAGAAGAAAACATTACTCACCTTAGTAATTATATTTCTTCTAATGGAGTCTTGCTGTATTCTGACAATTGCAGTGATTCCCAACCTTTGAACTGCCCCGGAGAAATAAGGGTTAACTTTCCATGCAGAGCATGGAACCCTGAGCTCGAGCTCGGTTGAAGTCTCTGTCTGGAGTGTTTTGAACTCAAACCATCAGATTCTTACGAGCCCAACTAAACTAAAAATTCTACTGGAAATTGTAAAACTTCTACTAGCCAACTGGCTGAAAAGTTTTGGATTCCCAAGGAAGACTCAAGTCAGAAAACCCAAAAACTAAACCCAATGTACTTAAAAAATAACAATAATAAATAAGCACCCAAACAAAAGGGAGGAGGGTGCCAGCAAATACACCCCTGGGGTGCAACACTGCACCTGCCCACCCACTTCCCAAAAACAAGTTCTGAGAGGGAGGCAGGGAGAGGTCAGAATACAGCAAGACTCCATTAGAAGAAATATAATTACTAAGGTGAGTAATTTTTCTTCAAACAACATATCTTGCTGTATTCTACAATCTGCAACTACTAAGCAGTACCTCCAAGGAGGAGGACAGAACCTACTTTGGGAATAGGCTCTGAAGTACTGCTGTGCTAGGCAGAGCATCACTCCTAGCCTGGATATCCAGAGGTAATGCTTGGTAAAGGTATGGATTGTTTTTCAGGTGGCTGCTTGATAAATTTCTAGGAGAGGAATATCCTGGCCGCAGCCAGGGAAGCAGCTGTACCTCTTGTAGAATGAGCCCTCAGGCCTGAGGGTGGAGTATTTCCCAGTTTTTCATAGCAGAATTGTATACAAGACACAATCCACCTGGCAACAGATCTTTTGGTGGCAGGTTTGCCCTTTCCCACTTCTCCATAAGTGAGGAACGACTGGAGGGTACGCTCTATGTAGTAACTAAGGGCTTTTTTGACATCTAAACTGTGTAGCCTCCTCTCTCCTGAGGAAGAATGTTCAGTGAAGAAAACAGGGAAAGACATAGACTGATTTAAATGGAAGTCTGAAACCACTTTGGGCAAGAACCTTCTATTTGTTCTAAGGACCACTTTATCCCTATGAAAGGAGATAAAATCAGGTTCCACTGACAGGGCTTGCAATTCACTGATAATGGCTGGCAGAGGTAATGGCTACCAAGAACACGGTTTTCCAAGTCAAGTACTTACGCTCTGCTGAAGACAAAGGCTCAAAGGGGGGTTGCATAAGCTGAGCAATGCAAACATTCAAATCCCAGGCAGGGGTAGGGTGTCTAAAGGGGGGATTGATGTGAAACAATCCTTTAAAAAATTTACAGAACACAGGATGGGAAGATAGTGAGGAAGGCTTCCCCACAGACAAAAATGCAGAAACAGCTGACAAATGTACCTTGAGAGTAGCTGGTCTGAGGCCTAGGCCATTAAGATGGACCATATAATCCAGAACCGTAGGCAATTCAGCAGTGTCTGGAGAAATATTCTTCTTAGAACACCAAATGCTGAATCTTTTCTATTTGGAGTTGTAAGTCTTTCTGGTGGAGGGCTTTCGAGAAGCCCTGAGGATGTTCAGAACCCCTTGGGAAAGATGCAGATCTGCAAACTCTAACTCTTCAAGAGCCATGCCTTGAGATTGAGGGACTGAAGATTGGGGTACCAAATCCTCCCCTGAGAGGATGTTAACAGGTTGTAATTCCTGGGAAGAGACAGGGGGAGATGGACTGCCAGGGACAGCAACAGAGAGTACCAGGGCTGTCTGGCCCAATCTGGAGCAACCAGAATCACCTTGCAAAGCTGAGACCTTATTTTGACTAAAACTTTGAACAGGAGTGGGAAGGGGGGAAATGCATACAGAAACTTCCCTTCCCAATTCAGAATCAAGGCGTCCAGGGGACTGAGCCCAAGACTGAGGTCTGCAACAAAAGAGAGGAAGTTGGTGATTGTCTGGGGCTGCGAAGAGATCTATCTCTGGAGTGCCTCACCTTGGAAAAATCACTTTCAACACCCGAGGGTCCAGGGACCATTCGCGATGGCCCTGAGAAATCCTGCTCAGTGCATCTGCTAGCACATTGTCCTTGCCTGGAAGGTGAACTGCTACAAGAGAGGCTTGCAGAGAATAAGCCAGGGACCACAACTTCATGGCTTCTGTGCACAAGGCCGTAGACCTAGTGCCTCCCTGCTAGTTGATGTACCACATGGTGGTAGTGTTGTCTGTTCTGACTTGAGCCACCTTATTCTGAACTGACTGTGAGAATGCTTTTAGAGCTAGAAAAACTGCCCTGAGCTCTAGAAGATTGATGTGTAGAAGGGATTCTAGGGGGGACCACAGGCCTTGGGCAGTGAGGGACCCCAGGTGGGCTCCCCAGCCCAGAAGAGAAGCATCCATGGTAAGGACCACTGAACAAGGCTGAGCAACAAAAGGAACACCTTGCCTTAAATTGTCCTGATCCTGCCACCACTGGAGGGCCTGGATCAAGGTTGGAGTCACTGGAATCAGTTTGGTAAGGGAGTCCTTTCTCTGAGACCAGTAAGCTCTCAGGTGGAACGGAATATCCCTCATCTGGAATCTTACCCCTTGGACCACTGCTGCTGAAGCTACCATGTGGCCCAAGAGCTGGAGGAAATGCCTTGCTGGTCGAGATACCTGAAAACTGAAGGAAGAAGCTAGTTCCATAAGAGCCCTTGCCCTTTCTTGAGGAAGAAAGGCTCTTGCTCTGAGTGTGTCCAGTTCTGCCCCTATAAAGGTAAGGAGCTGGACTGGTTCGAGAACCGACTTGGGAAGGCTGAGAAAAAATCCTAGGGAAGTGAGCACTTGCCGAGTCACTTGCAGGTGAGACTTGACTTGGTCTGGAGACTGACCCACTAATAGCGAATCGTCCAGATAAGGAAATATGGAAATCTTTTGCCTTCTTAGAAAGGCAACTACTACTGCCAGGCACTTTGTGAAAACCCTTGGAGCTGAGATTAGGCCAAATGGCATTGCTCTGAACTGATAGTGGCCTGAGGGCAACTCGAACCTGAGGTACTTTCTGTGGGAGCACCTGATGGGAATGTGAAAATAGGCATCTTGGAGGTCCAGGGAGGCTAGCCAGTCCCCTGGCCTTAGAGAGGGAAGAATTATTCCCAGAGTTATCATCTTGAACTTTGGTTTTAAAAGATGTTTGTTCAGATATCTGAGGTCTAGGATGGGTCGCCACTCCCCTGTCTTTTTGGGGGTCAGGAAGTACCTGGAGTACAGTCCTTTGCCCCAGTGTAGGGTAGGTACTCTCTCTACAGCTCTTAAAGCTAGGAGAGAAGAAACCTCTGCCTCTAGGGCAAGGGTTTCCAAAAGATTTGCAGGTGGAAAAGATCTGACTCTCATCTTTGGACATTTTTTGAAGCTGAGAACCAGTCCCTGGCTTACTACTTCCAGGGCCCACTTGTCTGATGTAATAGACATCCAGTCCTGAACAAAGTAAGCCAGCCTGCCCCCTACTGGAATAGGAGAGTCGACCCAGGCAGACCCATCAGGGTGTCTGCCTGGCAGATGCTTTAGGCTGAGGGGTGGATGCAGGCCTGCTCATCCCCCTTCTGCCTCTCCCTCTGAAGAGCCCCCTCTGCAAAAACGAAGAAGAAGAGGCATGTGCTTAGTAAAAAGGCCTTTGAAAAGGCCTGCCCCTGCCCCTGGACTGCTGTCTTTGAGGAGTTGCCTGCCTTTCATTGGCCTGAGCACTCCTGTAAGTGGTCCTGTACTCGTCCATTTTCTTCATGTAATTCTCTGTCTACAGGAAAATCCATAGCCTTAGCCTGGGTGTCCTGCGAGAGGCTAGTACATCTGAGTCAAGTCATCCTCTGAAGAGCCGCAGATGTAGCCATGACTCTTGATGAGACATCATTAGAGTCCACAGCAGCATGAAATTGCACTTTAGATGCCTCAATCCCATCTGCAGCCACCGCCTCCAGCTCCTTTGCTAGCTGGGGGGGAGGCCTGTTTAGCCAGTGCCAGTACAGTGTCCCACCTGGACTTCTGGTACCTGGCTGTATAGGCCATGTAATTCGCCTACCTAAGTCCCAAAGAAGATGCCATGTACTGCTTCTTTGCCATGGCATCAATCTTCCTGGAGTCCTTGTCAGGGAGGTGTGAAGCCAAGGGAATATTTGCCTTATCACAGGCAGCAGCCTGCACTACCCCAACATGGCTACATTGCTGATATAAGAACTTTGTGTCTGAGCCTGAGAGTGTATACCTCTTGTCCATCCTTTTATCCACAGGAGGTATAGTGTTAGGAGACTGTAAGATTTTTTGTGTCTGTTTCCCAAAAGATTTATGGAGGGGAACAGACAGTCTCCTGGACTCTGGGATATCCATTATCTTTACATAATCAGGCTCTTCCTGACCTTCTACAGCCTCCTCCATAGGAAGTTGGAGGGTTTCAGCCACTTTCCTGTAAAACATAAAATGGGAAGGGGACTCAGAAAGCCTAGGAGGGCAAACACTTGATGGTCTGTCTGGGGAGATGTCTGGTTCCACGGGCACATCCAGACCTTCACTTACATCATAATCCTCAAATTCCGCTTCCTCTTCAAACTCCGGTTCATAAAATTCTTCAAGGGTATACTCTTGAACCGGGGGAACCAACCTAACAGAACCCCTGCCAGAAGGAGCCGGTCGGTCGGAACCGGCGGAGCGATTCCACAATTTGAATCACCCTGGCTATCTCTTCGGGGCTCAGAACATGAACCTCTGGATCCGAACCAGTCGATTTATCTTTGCGTTTTCCTTTTGTCTGAACCGATCCCTCGGAATCGGCTCTCCTTTTGCCTGAAGAAGTATCGCGCTGGTCAGAGGGCACTCCTTCTGGTTCGGTCGAAACAAAACCAAGCTGGCCATCCGGGTCAGCGGACTTCTCGGCCTCCTTTTCCCTCAGTCTACCTAATCTCTTCTTGTGGGTAGATTTGGGAACATTTTTACATATTTGGCAGTCTGAATCGAGGTGGTCAAACCCCAGACAATAAACACAGGTGGTGTGGGGATCGACCTTGGCAAAGACCTCCCCACACTCACTGCAGTGTTGAAACCCAGTGGGACCGTTTTTTTTCTTGGGTTTCTCAGACATGGCCAACCTAACTAAACATACCCTTTTTTCGGCAACCGCCAGGCAAGACTTCCTTATCGGTTCCTAACCGTGTCACGGGTATTGGAAAAAAACGGTTAAAACACATTTTTTTTTAGAACCGATAAGAACCAGTAACCACACACTAAATATAGCAAAAATCACAATCAAATGGTCGGTTCAGCCAAACCGAACCGCACTTTTACAAGTTCCACACAGAAAAGTATAGCAATTCCTATCTAGTACTCACGGCACCACAGACAGAGACTGAATCGACTATGTGGATACTTTTTTTTCGGTTTAAACCAACGAAAAACTGAAAACTTTAACCAACTTCGAACCGAGCTAAAGCAGAAATCTCTGGAGCGACCGTTCAGTGAGGCGGAGTAAAGAATCTGATGGTTTAGGTTCAAAACACTCCACACAGAGACTTCAACCGAGCTCGAGCTCGAGCTCAGAGTTCCATGCCCTGCATGGAAAGTTAACCCTTAGTTCTCCGGGGCAGTTCAAAGGTTGGGAATCACTGCAATTGTCAGAATACAGCAAGACTTCATGTTGTTTGAAGCAGCAAACAGGCAATCCTGTGCAAAGAAAGACCGTGGGGCTTACAAGTGACTTTAAGCATGTGTAAACAGTTTTCCTGAATTGATGCTGATTGCAAAGTCAAGTTAAAAATCATTTGAATGTGCTGAAATGTACCAGCAGAGCAATCGATTGCAGTTTAAAGTAAATTCAGTAGTCAGAAATGGTCGGAAACATAGTTTTGTGCAAGTGAACAGAGTTTGATGCATGTCAAAAGTTAGCGCCGCCATTATAGGGTGGGGTCAACAATGTAAACATAGCAGCAGGGAGCCATTTTGTGAAACAATATGTGACTAGTGAGCAATTCAGTAACAAGTTTGTGTATTTGATTTCAGACATGCTTCGGGAACTCCCTGATATCAGGATCATGCCCAAGCTATGATCACCATTGAGGTGGCAGCACTAAGAGAAACAGAGAGAGCTTTCTATAGTGAAAAGTTGCCTCCAGCTGTAGCAATCCCTAGCCATTCAGTGAGACTGTGCATAGTGTGTCTAAAGGCTGGAAGGGATGTGTTTCTCATACCCCATTTTTCAGACTGCCTTGTGAAGTATGGAATGAACTGGGATGCAGCGCCAGAGAGGGCATCAAGAATTCTATTGGCTCCCATGTGGACCCGAGTAGGGGACTCTGCCTGCAGTAGCACGCAGCATCAGGTTGAACCTGTTGGGAAAAGTTCTACAGAGTGTGTTAGAGAAGGAGAAAGTAAAATTGATTTTGATCCACTGCAAGGGCAGAAACAGAGAGAGGTTTCCACGCTTGTGTCCCAGATGGACAGTGCAAAAGAAGGATCAGTGGACTCATGGAAGCAGGGTCCGACTCCTAACCTAGTGGGGGAGGATGAACTGCAAGAGACACTGAATTGGAAAGTATCTACCTCCACGCCCAGTGAGGAGTGCAATGTCTCAGGAGTGAGGACGTTTGCTCAATCTTGGGCACAGATAATGAGTGAGGAAGGGGAGGATGAAGAAATGTATTTTCATGTTGAGGGCTCCAGTGAGTCGCCTCATGCTCTTGCCTCAGGAGCTAGAGTCAGTTGGAGAAGGCTCTAGCAACTTGTCCACAGAGATAGTAGGGGACAAGTTCTTTCGTTCTTTAAATATGAGACACTGGCTCAACCAGGACTGGCCACTCCCAAGCTGGGCCATGGGTTGCAGACTAGTAAAGAATAGCAAGGAGGAGAGACTGATATGTAGGAGGGCTGATGGCATCTATTCGAAGGACTTTCCTATCTTTCCTTGCCAAGTCTGGGAGGAAATCAAACAGAATAGGCAACCCTTGTTGTTGGAAGAGGCAGGAAAGAATTTGTGCTCTGGTGCAGCAGAATGTGTAAGGGACAAAGTTGTAAGTGACCGCCTTAAATTCTGGAGAATGAGGAGGACTCTGTTTATGGACACTGTGCGAATTATGGTTGGGGCTGGGAATGAGACATTCCACATCAACAACTGTGAACGCCCAGATGGGATCATAGTCCTCACCCCACACTCTGAGTGGTACTACCCTTAATGGTGCCACTTCTGTGAATATGCCCAGCATGCCTCAAGGAAGCAAGCAGTGGCAGACCAGTGTCTGTCATCTGAAGCAGCAGTACCCATGGAGGAATATGCAGCTCTTCTGGTGTTCCAGTATTCTTCAGGTGTATCCAGATTCATCATCCCATCAGTTTTCCTATTTCATTGTTTGGTTTGCAGATGACATCAACTCAGCAGTTTTCATTTTTCATCATTTGTTTTTTCAGAGGACATCATTCCAGCAGTATCCGAAGATGCCATCTGGTCTGAAGGGAGATGTCCTCAGCTCGTAGAAGTAAAGTGATCTTTTGTTTTCATTCTTCAAGGCACCAGTAAGACCAAACTTTTGGACTTTGCACAACACATCCTACATCTGAAGATTGCTCACGAAGCTCTAACTTTTCATCAAAGACTCTCCTAATGGATTACAGTGTTATAAAGGCCCAGTCCTGACCAAGAACTGTTCTTCAGCAGGCTTCGGCCTAGGAGAGACTTTTTAATGGACCATGCCTATGGGCAACAGTAATCTTGTCTCTAGTTTTGAGTTTTATAGGGCTTTCCATCCCAGAATGTGTTGTATAAATGTCTACTTCCCATTTTTTTACTTTTGCACTTTTATAGAAAAAAATATTTTGGGGGTTCTTTAGTGTTTATGTGGAGGTTTAGACACTGTGGAATGCAAAATGTGTTTTTGTGTTTTTTCTTCTCTTGCAGGTGTTCCTGAAGAAAAAAAGAAAAGAAGAGGAGGATTCTGGAGCTCATCCGAGATTCCCTTTTCTTAGTGTTTTTAGGATTGTTTATGGTTAACAGGGTGTTAACATGTTTTTCTTCACAGGTGTGAAATTGTGTGGAACTGTAATGCAAGGTAATGTATGTTTCCTTTGTTTCTTCACAGGTACCCTGGGAAGTTGGGGGGATAGGTTCCCCAGTAGGCAGCTTAGTCAGATAGATTTTCCCTAGAGGGCTAGGAGGATAGACAGGCTGGGGTCCTGATCTGCAGCAGGGGCCCTCAGTCCTGGTCTACTAAGGCATGCTTCAAGCAGTCTTCTTGGAGTCACTGATTATCCATAGATAGATCATAGGATAGGGGATGAAGTTTCAGCAGCTGGCCGCTGTTCCTTTAGTGCTGCCTGTCTGGGCCTGGCACATGGTAGGGGAGAAGTAGCACTACCTCTCCGTAGGTAACACAGAGAGTAGGATGGCCTGGTGCCGGATGGAGAAATGACTGAGGACAGTCATTTGCATGTCAGGGGTGAATGTAACCACCCAGTCACCTGGGGTTACTAGAATCCCATCAGTGTCACTACTAGGTATGGAAAGGTAGCTGGTGAATATTTAAATGGGATTTTCACCTACTTATTCTGTTTACTTGGCTTCAGATGAGATGAGAGAGAAGAGGGAATTTAGAACTCTCGCTGCAGCATAAGCCACAGCTGGCTGTGAGTGGGGAGTTTTAGAATCTTGAGTCAGTGTGAGTCTGTCAGCAGTAGTAGTCTGTAGTTGGAAGTGAGAGGGGTGCTCAGCTGTGGGCTCTGAGAGGAGAGCCTGTTTTCTCACCCTAGTCCCGGTATTTTGCAGCCTACCAAGAGAAGTGGTGGAAACCACTGTCTACAGCAGGATCTCCTGATTTTCATACCCAGAGGGATGAAAAGGACCGCTAAGAAATGGATCCTAAGGGCAACCCCCTTTTTGGTCCAGGACAATTTGAAGCTGCCTGTACTGCTCTAACTGTGAGCAGATCTGACCTAGTGCTGCAAAAGAAAATACCTGTACTTTGGTGTTTCTGTAAGAGAGAAAGGTATACCAGTTCTGTTCTGAAATTTGAGACTGTTCTCAGTTTAAAGTTGGCTGACAATTGTGGGGTCCCAGTGCATGACTGATTCACATTGTTCAGGACTTTAATTTCTCACACTACAACTGTAGTGTTTTCTAAATGCTGGATGCGCAAGTTCATTCAATGATGCATTTACCCAAGTGCTTTCAAGATGTTTAAGGTGTACTCCGAAAGAATGGCTGGGTATTGATTTGGGAGCAAATAGTGGGCAGCCCATCTGGAGTAACCAGTTCAGGACTACAGGTTCCATAAGGGCACCTGGGTACTTTGGACATAGTGACCAATGTCTGAAGAGAAGTTTACCCCCTGGAATGGTGGAATGGGTTGTGCTAGTAATGAGCCCATGTGTGCTCCGTTGTGGCAAGTGCCTCTAGAAGAAGTTTAAAGTCCTATGCCATATGGGAAATGTGTGTTCAGTTGTGTCCAGTGCCATTAGAAGAAATGTTCAATTGTGGCCAGTGCTACTGAGAGAGTGTTTAAAGTCCTGTGTCATATGGGAATGCCAGTGCAAGAAGTACAATGTCCTATGAAGTATCGGAATACGTAGAGTTTCTGTCAGATACAGTTGTTTTACTGTTCTGCAAATTCCTTGTGCCACTATGTGTAAACCTTGGGGTCCACCCTTGCTTTAGAGAACATCTTTTGGAATAAAGTCACACTCTAGAACCCCAACTATGGTTTGGACAGTAACGTTATTGCTTTCTGCGTGTGGATTTACTGTGTACCCCTCCAGAAGTATAGGTCTAGCATAGCCCTAGTAAAAAGTTCTCTCCTCAGGACCTGGTAGTTTGTTAATACCTTAATACGTCACAGTTTTGCTTTTGTATACCCCACCCCTTTTTGTTCTCTAGAAGTAATGAGTCTGGTATACATTCCCAAAGCTAGGGATGGTACCATTTCTGAAGTAATTTGTGCCCAATCAAGGGTACCAAGAGTAGCTAACTGTGTAAAGTAGCGGGGCGGATTACACATTCATTTGTTTAAACAGCATTTTTTCATAATATAGTCATTCCATCCATTTCCATTCCATTTCGTCGCTTTACTGTAGGTTATATTTTTGTTATGGTTTCCCCACACGTAAAAACAGTCTTAGTGATGCAGCATTTACCTTTTCTTCTTTTTTGTGTTTCAGATAATCAAGATGTTTATGCTTCTCCATTGAGCTATGGCATATGTTTGCTGAAAACTCTGTTACCTTTTGTGACCACAGATTATTTATTGTCTACTGTCTTTAAGGAACAAAGTCTCTGTCGTGCTGCATAATATATAATATCCAAGCCCTCGTAGGGCTTTTGATGCATACTCTACACCACTTTAGTTGCCCTCCCCTGGACCAGCTCCACTCTGTCTATGTCCTTACAGAGATGTGGGCTACAGAACTGGACACAGTTCTCTAGGTGAGGTCTTATCAGTGATCCACACAGGGGAAACACCACCTCCTTCTTTCTGCTGATGATACTCCTCCCTATGCACCCCAGCATCCCACTAGCCCTCCTAACTACCTTGCTGCACTGCCTGGCCACCTTTAAGTCATCCGATATGATTATCCCCAGGTCTCTTTTCTACTTGCTGGATGTCAATACCACTCCACCCATTCTGTACTACACCCCTGGTTTTCTGTACACTAAGTGCATTATTTTGCATTTTTTCACATTAAAAAACCCAGCTGGCATACCCTTGACCACTCCTCAAATTTTCTCAGATCTCTGCTCATCCTTTAACACCCCCTTCCCACCAAGTGTCAACTCTATTGCAGATTTTGGCATCATCCACAAAGAGGCAGACCTTTCCTTCCAGCTCCATTGCAGTGTCACTTGTAAAGACATTAACGAGAACCAGTCCCAGCAATGATCCCTGAGGCACTCTCCTGTTCACCTTCCTTTCCTCAGAGTGAACTCTGTTTACCACCACCTTCTGTTGCCTATCCCCTAACCAATTTCTTGCCCAGTTTCCCCCCCCCCTTTGGACCCACTCCTAATCTGCTCAGTTTGCATACTGGTCTCCTACTGTATGAGGAACGGCAACAAAATCCTTAATGAAATCTAGGAAGGCCATGTCAACCGCTCCACCCTGATCTAATTCCTTGGTTACCCAGTTAAGGAAATCTATCAGATTCTTTTAACATGATCCCCCCACCCCCCGAATCCATGCTGCTTGACAAGGAATATACACCTCTGCAGTGCAGTGTTACAGTCCAAGACAAAATAGGTCATACTTTGTTCCCTCTACTATGCAATGCAATAAAATAAAATAAAAAAAGACTGCAATTAACAATTTTTGAACTGGCCCTCACCTTTATATAGACTGCATGCAGTGAAATGAGCAAATATTAAAAACACTAAAATGTTTAAAATGAGACTTATTATATCACTTCAAACCTCTAATCATGCAGAGAATATAATTAAATGTGCTATTTCAGGAATGTACATTCCTCATGCAAAACAGTATGTTTTAATTCTGTTATTTATATAATTAAAACGTTTCCATACTATATATTCTAAGGTATCGGTCTGGAAAGCTGCAAGACTAAAGCAGGAGTACAAAAGCACAAAACAACTACAGGAACCCAATAATGCATTTGCTACTACAGTGATATGAAAACAATTGTTACACTACGGCTTGTCAGTGAGGTGGACATAGTCATTTTATGTGAAAAGCAAAGTAAAACTGCAAAGAAAAAAATCATCCAGCTCCTTAGGGTCCTATTCCCAAAGCATTTTCTAGCACTACATGCAGTAAAATGAGTGCAGTACTTGCTCTGATTTTGGCATTCAGTAAAGTGCTGGTATAATTACTTCTGGATTTTTGTCAGCAACAGTGAACAGTGCTTACTCATAATCCTTCTTTACAGGTTTCAGTCCTTAAAAAAGTAGATTAAATCACACAAAGAGAGGCATTTCTCACCATACTAAGCATACCTGGATGTGCCAGTACTCCTGCCATCACTAGGAATTTCCCTTACGGGTACAGTGTGTGTGTGTGTGTGTGTGTGTGTGTGTGTGTGTGTAGAATAAAATATTATTACTCTCCTACGCCTTTTATTTAGTAATAAACAGTCCACATAAGCCTTGCTGAAGATGAACCACTGGCTTTGGCCCCTCTGTTGAACTGGCTTCCAGGTAGGCAAGTTAGGTTGGGGAGGTGCCTGGCACTACCCCTGTGGAAAGAACTACTGGGGCCACCCACAGGATGGCTGCATCTGGCTGGGAGAGAAGAGTGAGGGGATAAAATGAACTGTACGCCTGTGGCTCATCCTCACTCCTGTCTCCCAGCTGAAGGCTTGGGAGGGAGGGGGTCAGACTCTGTCCGTCCTGTGGTGGCTTGGGAGTATCTCAGGGCGATGGGAATGTTTAGTTCTCTCAGCCTGTCCTCACAGCCCTGCTGTCCCTCAACAATCATTGTTGACCTCCTTTAGACTACCTCAAACTGGTCGATATCCATTTTCAGGTAGGGGCTCCAGTACTGTATGCTGTACTCCAGATGCGTTTGTACGAAGGATCTGTACAGATGCAGTATGACTTCCTCCTTTCTGCTTGTGAAACCCTCTAGCAACACACTGCAGCATTCTGTTTGTCAGGGCTGCTGCATTTCTACACTATGTATCTAACAAAAGAGCAGTGCACACTATTTCAAGAGACATGCTTTTCAGGTCTTTTTGCTCCAGCAAGTATTGCTTCTTAGGTAGGTGTCAGTACACACAGCCACTGCACAGCTTGCTTAAGGTCGCTGGTGATGAAGCTGGCCAAGATGGCCAACAGGCAGGTTGAGTGAGAGGTGCGACCTGAGCTGGAGGGACTAGCGACTGAAAGCTGGCATAAAACTATGCTTTTCTAATACAGCTATATTTCAACTTTTAATGCTGAAAGCTGTGAATACATGCCCCATACTAATCTAGCTGCTGAGGTACTGCTATTTTTACAAACAAAAGTCAACTTCATTCAGGAAAAACAATATATCAACCCTAGATGAAGATGGACTATCATTAATGGACAGACAGAAAAGCAACCAATCACAATTGCCAGTCTATAAGCCCCCAATGAGGACAATTTAAGATTTTTCTAATTTCTTTATTAATCTGTCAGTCTCAGTCCCCATACATTACAGCAGGGGACTTCAGTCTAACTCTTAGTCAAAAGGACAGAAGTCTCTGATCAATGGGGGGAAAACATAAATTGGTATTGGTGACAAAACAAATTCAAGGAAGACTTAGCTCTTATAAACCATTGTAAACAAAATATACAAAAAAAAGCATATTCCTTTTATAGTACTCTAATGTACACGAAAGTTACTCAAGGATATCCTTCTCACTGGTATCAAAAGAAATTATACAAACTAAAAGAGGTTACATATGGAAATATTACTATATCAGACCATGCCCCGCTATCTCTCTCCATGAGAGTCAGTAATCTTCAGTTAAACATAAAAGCTGGATAATAGACACAGGACTACTTAAGGATGTTATATTGTAATGTTTAATACAAAAAGAATTAAAAGATTTCCTTCTGCTAAATCACGATCAGGACACATTTCTAATAATGGTACAGGAAGCTCAATTAGCATATTTAAGAGGCATAAACTACCACATCCACTGCCCTCACAGACTTGAGGAAGGTGTGGGGGTCCTGAGCAATGAGGATTTCAATAAAGCAGTGTATGTGAACCTCCTGAAGAAGTCTGACATGGTAGACCACAAAATCCTCCTAGAAAAACTAAGAAAAAATTGGAGCTGCAGCGTAAGTGAACTCCTGGTTTACAACATACTTAACCAACCACAGGCAGTCAGTAGCCAGACAACACCCTGTCAGAGGTGGGTTATTTTTTCAAGGGGGTCCCACAGGGATAGATACTGGGTCCTTTGTATTTCTTGGTTTACGTAAACCACTTCCCTAGCCATACACACCACTCCAAGATAAAACTTTATGCAGATGACACAGTCCTCATAACTAGAGTGACAGATTTCTCTAAAATGGAGAAAAAGCTCCAATCACACACTGATACCACCAATTGGTGCTTTGTCTCTACAAAGGTGGTCCTAAGTAGGAAAAAGACCCAATCTATGGCCTTCCACAAAAAAGGATAGAAAGTAGAGACACCAGGGAGCTATGAATCCAGGTCCTACATGGCTCTACCATCAAAGAATCCGCAGAATATAAATACTAAGGAGGGGAAATTGACAATACCCTAAACTTTGAGAAGCATATTAAATCAACTGTCAACAAAGTGAATACTAGGCTAGGAGCACTCTGCTGCAATGCCTACGCCATATCCAAAAAAAGGTAGGCCGACTCTAGTCACCCAGCTACTGTCAGTTCTAGAGTATGGAAGCATAGTTTACTAGTATACAAAAAACTATTTACTAGAAAGACTGGAAGTAACCTACCATAAGATGGCATCATTTGTCCTCAGCCGCCCATATAACATTCACCAGTGTGAAATGCTCGGTAGAGTACACTAGAATATTCACAAAACCACATGGGAAAAATCCAAGTCAAGTCATGGCTTACAACACAGTTAAAGGCTATACAACTGGACATCAAAACTTAGTAAACAACTCTTCCAAAAAAAAATACAAGTACGATATCCAAGAGATTAAAAATAGGGGCCTCCACATCCCCAGGGCCCGAACCAACTGTAAGAAAATTACCCTTGATTACTTCTTCTCAAATCCTTGGAGCTCTTCGTCTCCTGCATCATGTAGGAGCAAAACTCTGCCCAAATTTAAAACCATTCTACAAACAGAATTCACAGACATTTGTAATTGTAACTAAACTTAAACTGACTGATTGAGTGATTTTCTAATACTGTAAAAACCTTCCCTGGATCAACATCCACTGCCTAGGTCCATACATTGCGTTTGTACTCCTAGCTGTCAATGTAGACACTAATGTAATGAGTTTGCCCTCCTATCTGTAAATATTGAAGCCACTGAAATGAACTTTATCACAGGACAACTCTGAAAATAGGCCCATGGTGGTTCTAATAGTTCTTCTCCAGTTTAAAAATAAAATGTCTATCTATATACATACACACACACACAAAAGGCAGCAACCCCAGCTCCACTCTAAAAACTTGTGCACAGCCCAACTGACGAAATGACAGCAGCAGGAAGAGGCAGCACAAAGTTCAACAGTTAATACATTCTTTAATCTAGTTTGTAAAAGACTTACAAAGAAAGTCCCTTGCAGTGCAGAACGCCAAACAGAAACTCTACCGGTTTCGGCCGAGAGCTTTTTCAAGAGTTACTGTGTGTACCAAACTTTACTAAAACACTACATATAGTTTTTAGTGCAGTTATTCATGTTCAGTTCAGTTTATTGTGAAGGGATAAAGATCAGTTGAGCAAGCTCATTTGCAAGGATGTCCCTTGTACAATATACAAAATATATAATAAAACACCATAGTAAGATACAAAATACAATATTCACCAAATTCATGGTGTATGTCCCTTTCTTGAAAATAGAAATAAGTTTAAATGGGTGACATTTGTTTTCCATAGTCTTTTCTGGTCTGCCCCCAATGTTTTTTTAAGTTTGGTTACACTGTACAACATGATTTTCCAATGTACTATGCACAACTAAGGAATATGAAGTCGATTTTGGTACGGTGTTTCCATGAGACTAATTTAGATAAAAACTATACTGAAAACTAGATGTAATGTTTTAGTAAAGTTGGTACCCCCTTATATTACAGTGAAAATGCATACATTGTTTTTTAAATAGTATCATAAATATGAGTTATTTTTTAAAAACTGCACACTTTAGCACTTTAATGTCGCACTGTCCCTTTAAGAGAATTTGGGTACAAAAGGGAAGTACTTTATTGTTATACAGTCACTTTTGAAAGCACTCTGGCGAAACCAGTAGAGTTTCTGTTTGGCATTCTGCACTGCAAGGCACATTCTTTGTGAGCTTTTGCAAGTCTTTTACAAACCGGATTAAATAATATATTAACTGTTGAACTTTGTGCTGCCTCTTTCTGCTGTTGAGCTTGCATCTTTTGTCCAGTACTTGGAAATGTCTAACCCAAACCTGAAATTTACGGGTCACTACAGTCAGGAGAGGGTTAACTTTTTGGATATTAACATTTTCAAGATGCAGGATAGCACAATACGAACTGATCTGTATAGGAAACCAACAGACAAAAATAGTCTGTTGCTAGCCAGCAGCTGCCACCCGAGCCACACCATCAACAACATCCAAAATCCCAGTTTATGCAGGCGAAACGTGTGTGTTCTGATACGGACGCCTATCTAGATAGGAGTTAGGAACTGAGGCTTAGATTCACAGACAGAGGATACAGCCCCACCCTAGTGGGACAAAAAGAAGAAGCAGTCCAGCATATCCCCAGGGAGATACTACTGACATACAGGCAGCATACACAGAGCTCAACTCCACAGAATGTGTACTTCATTCCAAAGTATTGTGCCAAGAGCCACATAGTAAGGGAAGTTCTACAGAAATACTGACATTCTAAAGACTGAGCCAGCTCTAAACACAGTGACAGTGCAAACACCTCAGATAACTGAAGAGCTAGGAACCTCTCAGATATGCTGGTTCATAGTTATCTTCCAAATAAACTAACACAGTCCTGGCTACCAACAGCACGTCGGTTGCTATAGATGTGGTAGGTGTACCTACTGTGAACGGATACAGAAAACAAAGAGTTTCACCTCAGTAAACAGCAATACGACTTTCAACATTAAAGGCTTTATAAATTGCAGCACATTGTGTGTAGTTTTATGGCTAAGTGCACCTGTGAGGCCTTCTATGTGGGGAAGATGACTCGGACATTTAAACTTAGGGTGGGGGGAAATCTTAGCGGTCAGAACAGGTGATGTGTACAATGCCCTGTTGTGTCACCGTAACAGAACAGGGGATGCCACATCTCACCAGTTCACTTTCTGTGGGATAGACAAGAGTACAATTGGGCCTGACGAGTGGTGACCAGGCTCTGCTCCTGTCACAAAGAAAACTGTACTGGATTTATAAGCTTGGTGCCCTAACCCCACCAGGACTTAATGATTATTTTGAGCTGGTACCATATTTTAGGAATAAAAAAGTTTAATTGCTGTGACAAATCCTTTTTAGACTCTTCACAAATAATCTGTTTTTGGCTTGCGAGTCACTTGTACATGCACTTACCCTGCAACATGAAGTATTCTATTAGCATATAATAATATTTAACATTTCAAAATGGCTACTTGCATGAAAATTGGGATCTTAGTGCAAGTGGGGTTAGAGAATTAACTATTATTATATTTACTAAATTGATTTACTGGTTTGCGATAATGAGATTACATTTCAAACAGTCTGGTATTGATTTACATTCAGACATCCATTTAAGAAATCTGGATGCATACTTTCCTTGTGTGACATTTGAATGTTTGTATACTGAACAATATGATATTCCAGACAGTATCAAATAGCTTGATGTTTATGATTATTTTTCTAGCATCCTTATTATGATTCATAATGAAATAAATTGTCTTGCTTATATTATGTAGTCATCTTCAGCTTTACTTATGTGGTGCTGCCATTGGTTCTGCTACTCAGTTTTAGTATGCTTGCAATCTACACCCATATGTAATTACACGGAATTGGTGTCTGTCACTTTAAGATGGGGATTTAAATGTAGTGCGATTACCACTGTAGGACACAACCTGGTGATGCTTTGATGTGAAACTGGTAGTAGGTCAGTGGATCTCACTGTGTTGTTCCTGTGTGGGGGGGGTCTCTGTGTTACCAGGTTATGCCCTGCTTTATTCATACATGTTTTTTCTGCATAAAATGTACTGAAGCTTATTTACAGCTTTGGCTCATTTTGTTGGCAGTAGGTGGTGCTTGAGTTACCTGCTAACCTTGTTGAACTTTTCTCTATAGCACACCCGGCTGGTGGGACGGCTTTTGCCTTTGTCCCAATAAAACAAGTCCAGCCCTGGCCCCAGGATAGTTACAGGGATGGGTCATGATAACAGCTGTATGGAGGGACTTTAAATAAAGCAGCAGCAATCTGCCAAGTTGTGACTATACTGTAAACAAAGATGGTGGCTCTCCGGGACTCCACAGCCTGTAAAGCCTCTTGGAAAGGGGTGAGAGGCTGGACCAAACTTTGCCTGTGAATTTCAGCTAATCAGCAGCCAACTATGTGCTACAGATTGTTTGCCTCGGAACAAGCCTGACCAATCAAGCGTCAAGTTTCACACCAGATAAATGGAGCTGTTCCCAGGGATAGAGGCCAGTTCAGCCCAAATGCCAGAGTGAGTTACTGTGTGAGTGTGGGCCAGTATGCCATTGTCTGTCCAGGCACTGTAGGCATGGCAGACCTAAAGAGTCTGGGATCCCAGTAAAAGTTAGTGTGAAGAAAAGAAGCAGTTTTAAACAAAACTACAGACTGAAGCAAAGTTTGGAGTTGGAGTTTTCCTGCCCCCCCCCCCACCAGGGGGGAACAAGCTCCTGCAGCATCTACAATCTAAGAAGGTCACTAGCCTAAGAAAAAAGTGGAAGAGAGAGGGAAGAGAAACCACCAGCTAGCCTGGGGAAGCCTGTGTACCAGCCGGAAGCAACTGCCTCCATGCAGCCTGTCCCAACAACCAACGTCGGAGGTATCAAACAGTGAGTAAACACTGGAATTTGGGCCCTGCAACTGGAAAAAAAGTTTCTTGTGCCAGGCACTAAAGGAGATATCCTGGTCAGAACTTTGCCAGTGGCTGAAGACCTATGGAGGCCACCCTGACACCCATACTCTGGAACACAAATAGGGGTCCCTTTGCAAACCTTTCTAATCTGCTGGAACAGGTAAAGCTTTGTGTTGTGTTTAAATTGTGGTTTACCCACAACATTTTAAAGTGCAACACTGAGCTCTATGCTGCTAGTGGCATGCGTGTCCCCAGTGCAGTACCCATTGCAATGTAGAGCTCTCACCCATGGCCTTTGGGAGGAATTAAGTCGGGTACATCTTCTTTGGATTTGAGGACTGCTGGGAGTGGACAGTCTCTGTGAGGAAAACTGTTGAACCATTTTACTGCTTTAACTGCATAGAGATTTAGTATTTTGCCTGTACAGGTTATCAATATTTTACTGCATAGAGTTATACAGTTTACTGCTACCCCCACTACTTCCGTTTTACCCTTCTGCCACCCCTTGTTCTTTCCGTACCCTCCCCTTTAAATAAATTATTTTTGTGACCTACATGTCTTGGTCTGGGTATTGTCACTGCATCACTGTGCCACTTGTTTTGGGGGTGGGACTGTGTGGGCAGTTTATGCACCGTTTCCTGGGGGGCAACAGCCTTGTGTGTCAGCATCCAGGTACCCTCATATTGCCACTCCAGGTGGAGGCACCATGCCACGTTAGGCCACAGTACCCAGTGTAGCACATCTTTAGGTAATCCAGGCCAGCCTCTCTCGGAAGGGGAAATGAGAGGTGAACAACAAGGTTCCTGGGCGGTATGCTAGATGAAAAAATTACTCACCTTAGTAATGTTGTTTCTTCTAATGGAGTCTTGCTATATTATGACAAGTGCAGTTTGTCCTACCACTAGAACTGCTCCAGAGGTGAAAGAGTTAACTTCCATGCAGAGCATGGAGCTTAGAGCGCGAGCTCGGTTAAGAAGCTCTGTTAGGGTGGTTTCAAACCGAAACCGTCAGATCTTTACGAGCAAAAACTCACTAAGGTTCTGTGTGGAAGCTGTAACCTACACTAGCCAACTGGCTACTAACATAGCTCAGACATTTTCCTGGTCCCAACACCAAGACTCAAGTCAGTGGACCAGAAAAATAAGATAAAATAGCTAAATAAACACAACACCCAAACATGAAAGAGGGCATCAATAAATGCCAACAGTGGACTGCCCACCCCATACCCAAAGTAGAAGTTCTGAGAGGGGCAGGCTGGGGGGGAGGTCATAATATAGCAAGACTCCATTAGAAGAAACAACATTACTAAGGTGAGTAATTTTTTCTTCAAACAACATGAAGTCTTGCTATATTATGACAAGTGCAGACTACACAGCAGTACCTCCATGGAGGAGGGACAGAACCTACTTAGGGAATAGGCTCTGAAGCACGGCTGTGCCAAACCGAGCATCCCTCCTGGCCTGAATATCCAGGGAGTAATGCTTGGTGAAAGTGTGTACTGTTTTCCAAGTAGCTGCTTGACATATCTCCAAGATAGGGATGTCTCTAGCAGCAGCTAGAGATGCAGCTGTACCTCTGGTAGAGTGAGCCCTCAGGCCTGAGGGGGAACCTTACCCAGCTTTTGATAGCAAAATTGGATACAAGAAACGATCCACCTGGCAATGGATCTCTTAGTGGCAGGTCTCCCTTTCCCAACCTCACCATAAGTGAGAAACAGTTGGAGGGAGTCAAACCTGTGACCCTTAGTACGCCTATGTAGTAACTTAGGGCCCTCTTAACATCTAGGCTGTGCAGCCTCCTCTCACCAGAGGAGGAATGATCAGTGAAGAACACTGGAAGTGAAATAGATTGTCTAAGGTGGAAATCTGAAACCACCTTAGGCAAAAACTTCCTGTTAGTCCTGAGGACTACTTTATCCCTGTGAAAGGAAATAAAGTCAGTCTCTACTGATAAAGCCTGTAACTCACTTATGCGCCTGGCAGAAGTGATGGCTACCAGAAATACAGTTTTCCAAGTCAAATACTTAAGCTCTGCCGAAGACAGAGGCTCAAAGGGTTGCATCAGCTGAGCAATGCATACATTAAGATCCCAAGCCGGAGCCGGGTCCCTAAATGGAGGATTGGTATGAAGCAATCCTTTAAAAAACTTGGAAAATACAGGGTGAGCAGAAAGAGAAGAGGGCTTCCCTGCTGAAATGAAGGCCAAGACAGCTGCCAAGTGCACTTTCAGGGTAGCTGGTCTCAGTCCCAAAGAATTAAGATGGACCGTATAATCCAATACAGTGGGTAGATCAGCAGATTCCGGGGAAACATGCTTCCCAGAACACCATATGGAAAACCTTTTCCACTTGGAGTTATAGGTAGCCCTGGTGGAAAGCTTCCTAGCAGCCTTCAGGATTCGAGAACACTTTGAGAAAGTTGTAGATCAGCAAACTCTAACCGCTCAAGAGCCAAGCCTTGAGGTTGAGGGATTGAGATTTGGATACCAAACTCTCCCTGAGCACAGGTTAACAGATTGTGGTGTTCCTGGGAGACACAGGGGAAGATGGACTGCTAAGGACAGAAGGAGTGGTACCAGGGCTGCCTGGCCCAGTCTGGAGCAATCAGGATCATTTTGCAGGGCTGAGACCTGATTTTGACTAGTACTTTGAACAGGAGAGGGAAGGGAAGGCATAAAGAAACTTCCTTCCCAATCGAGGAGAAAGGCATCCAGGGGACTGGGCCCAACACTGAGGGCCTGCAACAAAACAGTGGAAGTTGATGATTGTCTGGGGCTGCAAAAGATCTATCTGAGGAGTGCCCCATCTGGCAAACACTATCCCCAGTACTAGGGATCCAGTGACCATCGTGATGGCCCTGGGAAATCCTGCTGAGAGCATCTGCCAGGACATTGTCCTTGCCTGGGAGGTGAACTGCTATGAGGGTGTTCAGGGAATAAGCCAGAGACCACAACTTCATCGCCTCGGTGCACAAGGCCAAAGACCGAGTGCCCCCTTGTTTGTTGATGTACCACATTGTAGTGGTGTTGTCTGTTCTGACCTGTACCACCTTGTTCTGAACAGATGCAGAAAAACCTGAAGTGCTAGAAAAACAGCTCTGAGTTCCAACAGATTGATGTGGAGCAGAGATTCCTGAGGGGACCATAACCCCTGGGTAGAGAGGTCGCCCATGTGAGCTCCCCATCCCAAGAGGGATGCATCTGTAGTAAGGGTCAAGGAGTGGGACAGAGGGATGAAGGCACCCTTGTCTCAGATTGCTCTGATCCTGCCACCACTGAAGGGCCTGGATCAAGGTTCGAGTCACTGGGATTAACTTGGATAGGAATCTCTTCTTTGAGACCAGAAAAACTCTCAAATGGAACTGAATGTCCCTCATCTGAAATCTTGCTCCTTGCACTACAGCTGTGGAAGCAGCCATGTGTCCTAGGAGCTGCAGGAAATGCCTTGCTGGTCGAGAGACCTGCAGAGTGAAGGACGAGGCCAGGGCCACTAAGGTCCTTACCCTTTCCAAGGAAAGGAAGGCTCTGGCCTGCTTTGTGTCCAGTTCTGCGCCTATAAAGGTGAGTACGTGGACAGGTTCCAAAACTGACTTTGGAAGATTGAGAAGAAAGCCCAGAGAGGTAAGCAGCTGCTGGGTAACTAGCAGGTGTGATTTGACCTGGTCTGGAGACTGACCCACAATGAGCCAGTCGTCCAGGTAGGGAAAAATGGCAATCTTTGCCTTCTTAGATGAGCAACTGCTACTGCCAGACATTTTGTGAACACCTTGGGGCAGAAGTGAGGCCGAAGGGCATTGCTCTGAACTGATAATGGCCTGAGGGCAGTTCGAATCTGAGGTACTTTGATGGGAGCTTCTGATAAGAACATGGAAGTAGGCATCCTTGAGGTCCAGGGAGGCTAGCCAGTCCTCTGGCCTTAGGAGGGTAAATCATTCCCAGTGTCACCATTTTGAACTTTGGTTTTAAAAGGTGCTTGTTTAGATATCTTAGATCCAGGATAGGCCGCCACTCTTCTGTCTTTTTTGGGGTAAGGAAGTACCTGGAGTACAGACCCTTGCCCTGGTGTAGGGGAGAAATCCTTTCTACAGCCCTGAGAGCCAGGAGGGTTGAGACTTCTGTTTCCAACGCAAGAGTCTCTAAAGGGTTTGCAGGTGGAAAAGATCTGGTTCTCATCTTTGGAAATTTTGAAGCTGAGAACCAGACCCTGGCTCACTACTTCCAGGACCCACCTGTCTGAGTTAAAGACTCCCAGTCCTGGGACGAAGTAAGCCAGCCTGCCCCCTACAGGTAATGGAGAGCCGACCCTGGGCATCCCATCAGGGTGCCTGTTTGGCAGGGGCTTTAGGCTGAGGGGTGGGAGCAGGCCTGCTCGTACCCCGTCTGCCTCTCCCTCTGAAGAACCCCCTCTGTGCATAGGCTGAAGAGGAGGAGGCCTGGGTCCAGTAAAAAGGCCTGTGAAAAGGCCTGCCCCTACCCCTGGGGGGCTGCCTCTGAGGAGTGGTGTGCCGTTCCTTGGCTTGTGCACTCCTATAAGTGGTTCTATATTCATCCATTTTCTTCATATAATTCTCTGTCTGCTCCCCAAACAGAGAATTTCCCACCACAGGAAAATCCATAGCCCTAGACTGGGTATCCTGTGACAAAGTAGTACACCTGAGCCAGGCCAATCTCCGAAAAGCCACAGATGTAGCCATGACTCTAGAGGATACATCATTAGAATTCACTGCAGCATGGAATTGCACCTTAGATGCCTCAATACTATCAAGAGCCACCTGCTCCAGTTCCTTTGCAAGCTGGCCAGGGACCTGTTTGGCTAAGGCCATGATAGTATCCCATCTAGATTTCTGGTATCTCGCAACATAAGCCATATAGTTTGCTTGTCTGAGTCCCAAGGATGCTGCCATGTATTGTTTTTTGGCCATGGCATCAATCTTCCTGGAGTCCTTGTCGGGAAGATGTGAAGCCAGGGGAATATTAGCTTTATCACAGGCTGCAGCCTGAACTACCCCAACATGACTGCATTGCTGTGAAAGAAAATCTGTATCAGGAACTGACAAAGTGTACCTCCTGTCCATCTTTTCTTTCATCTAGGAGGCACACAGAATTAGGAGCTTTAAAATTTTTATTATTTGTTTCCTAAAAGATTTATGCAAAGGGATGGACAATCTCCTGGACTCTGGGATATCCATCATCTCTACATAGTCAGGCTCCTCTTGCTCATCCAAAGCCTCCTCTAGGGAAGCTGGAGGGTCTCAGCAACTTTTTTATAAAACAAAAAATGAGACTGGGACTCAGAAGCCTAGGGGGAGATTCACCTAAAGGTCTGTCTGGGGAGATGTCTGGTTCAATGGGCACATCCAGACTTTCAAAGTCACATTCACGCTGATCATAATCCTCCTCCCCCTCCTCTGGTTCATAAAACTCTTCTATATCATATTCCTGAACCGTTGGAACCAACCAAACCGACCTTTTGCCAGACAGTGGCGGTTCGGAGGGAACCGGAGACAAAGACTGGACAATCTGTATTGCCCTGGCTATCTCTGCAGCAGTTGGAGAAGGAATTTTGGACTCCAAACCTGCTGATTTTTTAGTTTTCTTTGCTGGAACTGGCTCCTCAGAAGCTGCTTTTCGTTTGCCAGAGGACGTCTCGCCCTGGTCAGAGGGCACTCCCTCCGGTTCGGCTGGCACCGAACCGGGCTGGTCATCCGGGTCAGCGGACTTTTTGGCCTCTCGTTCCCTGAGCCTGCTCACTCTCTTGTCCAGGGTGGCTGCAGGGAAATTTTTACAAATCTGGCAGTCTGAACTGAGGTGGTCAAACCCCAGACAACAGACACATGTGGTGTGTGGGTCAGCCTTGGCAAAGGCTTACCCACAGACACTACAGTGCTGAAACCCAGTGGGCCCGGTTTTTCTTTTGGGTTTCTCAGACATGATGCCAGCCTAACCAACAAACTTGCCCCTTTAATGGCCGTGCCGGCAAGACACCCTTATCGGTTCCAAACCGTGTCACGGGTCGTGGAAAAAAACGTAATGAAATCCGTTTTTTTTAGAACCGATAAGAACCGGGAACCGCACTCTAACAAGCCTTAAAAGGCTTTAAAACTAAGTTTTAGTACAATTCGATCGGTTCAAACCGAACCGATAACAATTTACAAGTTCCACACAGAAAACCTATCTATTACTTACAATACCATAGACAGAGCTTGAACCGATCGGTTTTGCAGTTAAAATAATTAAATCGCGGTTAAATTCAACCGAGAAATAGCGTTTAAACCGAGAAATGAACCGAGCAACAGGAGGAATCTCCGGAGCGACTGTTCAGTGGGAAGATAAAGAATCTGACGGTTTGGTTTGAAACCACCCTAACAGAGCTTCTTAACCGAGCTCGCGCTCTAAGCTCCATGCTCTGCATGGAAGTTAACTCTTTCACCTCCGGAGCAGTTCTAGTGGTGGGACAAACTGCACTTGTCATAATATAGCAAGACTTCATGTTGTTTGAAATATAATTATGGCTAACAAATATTGCTCTCATAATTGCACTCTAAATTAATTATAAAGAGATCTAGTGGCCAGTCCAGTGGTGTGGAGGGCTGAGGCATTGGTGCTTTACCTCCTGCCATGCCAGCAACCCGTGTTCATGGTGCGAGTGGGTTGCTGGGGGCTGGCTGGGAAGGGAGAGGGCTGAGCATCTGGAGGACAGCTCTCCTCTCCTGGTGAGGTGGCTTGGAGTCCGCTTGAATGACTGCCCCAGGTGGAGGCCTGGGGGCAGAAAAGGTTGGGCAAGTGAAGGGAGGTGCTGCGGTACTGCAGCATTTGTACGCCCACATACGCAGTTCGATGTAAGAAATTCCCAGCAATGGGGGAGAAAACACGGTGAAAAACACCCTAGGCGGTGGGATAAAGACTGACTCACCTCACAGGCCATGCACTGGTGGCTGGGCACAGCCACAGTCCTGTGGCAGAGGACAAAAAGATGAAGGTTAGTCATGGAGGAGCCACGTGACGGCGCTAGTGGGGGTCAATCAGATGGGAGCCAAAAGGAAGACCACGAGATAAAAGCACATACAGTATTAAAAAAAAAGAAGAAAGAGAGATCTAGCTGGAGCTGAAGCTGACTTCATTACCTCTCCATCTGGAGAGAACCTTGCAAAGGCTCTCACAGTATCAGAGGTAAACTCAAGCCGATTATGGAGGCCCATGCCAGGGGTGCAATGATGAGACCTAGGTCAAAGTATTTTCTATGGGAGAAACAGATGTTATTAGCTTATCAGATTCACTGTGAGACAGTGAGCATTATAACATACAAACAGACGAAGTAGCCAGCAGAAAAAGGCAACTAGGTCCATCTACAGTAGTCTGCTGGTAATTGCAGGGTCCATAGCTTGAGCTATTAGTTGCATCTCGGATCATGAAGGTAAGCTAACAGAAGAGCCCAGAACAATAAACCAAGTCTTTAAAGAAGTTTATGAGGAGCTTTACACTCAAGTTATGAGGAGCTTTACACTCAAGTGATGCAAAGAAAATAGAAGGCATCAATATATTTCTTAACACTCCAGATTTAAAACTGCTTATTGTTAAGGAAACAACTGCTCTGGACAGTGATTTTCAACAACAGGAAATGAAAATTACATACCTACCATAATTCTTGATCTTCTTGTTATATCTTCACCAATCATCACTGGTGGGTATACGTCAGAGGTGCTATTACCATGCAGGAGCTATTAGCTTACAATTTATTTTTGTTTGGGGGAGGAGTTAGTGCTGAGGACAGAACTACCCTTGAGGACGACGCACAGCGTGCCGCTCAAGCGTTAGTCAGTAACTGACGTCGACTTCTCTCCCACCTCAGTTCTGTCTGCCAGAGAGAGTGAAATTAGCATTACAGAGAAGAAGGGAGGGCGGGGCAAGGGAGCCCGAGAGACAGTAAAAGGAAAGATATAAACAGAAAGGAGAAAAATGCTGACCTAGAAGGAGAAGGGAGGCTACCTGAGGGTGTGGCACTGGTGGGAGGGGGCCCAACCACCGGGCAGTCCTACGGATTAGAGAAGTGGGAAGGGTTAGGAAGAAGAATAAGGGATAAGCAAGAGATCAGAGCCCCTTCAACACCCTACCCTCTTCAGGAAAGGAACAGTCAGGGCTGCCTTCACCCTTACTTTCACAGAAACTCCTCAAGGGAAAAATCAGCCTGTCTCAACAGAAAGAGACCAGGCTTAATTGGGCCAAGCTAGCCCGAAAAATACTGATCCTAAGGAGGAAAAGGGAGGCTCCTGACCAAGTCCCTAGAGGGTAGGTTGCTGGGGTCTCTGGAGATGTCCTAGGGCACTGGGGAAGGGACAGGGTTCACCCCAAGACGAAGGACCTCTTAATATAATTTTACATCCAGGAGATGTTATTTTGAACTGATCCATAGCAGGGCAAGGGAGAAGGAATCCTGGAAGGAGAGATACTGCCTTAGGACAATAAAAGGTTCATGGAAAAAAAGGGAGGATGGGGAGAGATCCTCGGGTCTTACCCTTCTTTTTTCTTTCTTCATGCACACCAGATCAAGAGGCCCGGAAGGACCAAACTCTCGTCTTGAGACAAGACAGAAGAGAGCGTGAGAGAGACAATAAAAAGATCTGAGGAGTTCCCCTCATTATAAGGCAAAGGAGACCCCGCTTGTCCTCCCCTCCTACAAGGAGAAGAGCTCCCGAAGGAGCAGAGAATATAAGCAGAGCTTACCCTAAATAGTCCCCACAGAGGGAAGAGCAAGCAGGGAGGAGGTACTGCTCAGAGATTGAGACACCAGAGGGGAAGGTGGGTGGGAAACAGTGATGAATGATGAAGATATACAAGAAGATCAAGAATTACAATAGGTATGTAATTATCTTCACCATTCATCACTGGTGGGTGAGTACCAAGCCTCCCAAAGGGGACCTGGCAAGTCCCTGAGGGCAGACCTTCCCTCAGCCCTCTGTGGGGGAGGACCAGAGGGGGAGAAGCCCCTTACAGGCCTGGAGAGGCCCGAGACTGGTCAGGATGAGACAGGGACTCCCGAGACCCAGGAGAAGAAGGCGCCCCACCAAATCCCATCTCAACCTGCGGGAGAAAAAACGGGCTCCTTGGAAAGGGGAGGTAATCACCCTACACTGGGCCAAGGGTGACAACCTAGACAGGTGAAGCTATGCTGTCCATCTCACTCAGACTGCAGATCCTGCCACCTAGATGTTATCTCGTTAGCATCATAAGATGCTCTTGAGAGATGCCTCGCTAGCTCTAGGCCAGAAGCAGAAAGACAGATGGCCTACCTGGTTGCCTCCGTATCAGGCAAAGTGGCTAGGAGCTGTCCCAGCACCATCCATAAGTGGCTAGAATAGACAGCCATATGGGTCTGATGTGCCGGAATATATACAAAAGGAGATGCGCTGAGGAAAAAATCTTTCTCCCCAGAGGTCAAACTCAGCTGAGTCAGACTCCAAAGGGCGGTCGTGTCTCAGGCGACAGTGCCCAGAGGGGTTATCCAGTAACTCTATCCCAAAAGTGGGATGAGGTAGGGAGCCTGGAGACCCCAGGGGTGCATGATATCTGCGCTGGCAGTCCCTTGGGTCAGGACAGGGGGTAGCTGGTGACTGCCAGACCTGATGGGACACTTCCTGAAAAGGAACAGGCCATGGAGGGATAACAATATTCTCCAATGAAAACTCTCCCAGGAGAGCAAGCGTTGCATGGGCAGGATCGCAGCCTCCAAAAGGAGAAATGTGGAGTTCCTCCACCAAGCTCGACAAGAACTGCTGATAGCTGGTGGTATCAGCGTCTGAGGACAAGTGGACCGAGGAGTCTTCTTCCTCAGGAGAGGAAGACGAGGAGGAGGAGGAGGAGGAGGAGCTCAGTTCAGGATTGGGTGCAGCAAGGAGTTGTGGTCTAAAAATTATCCGGTCCAGAGCTCTAAGGTAGCAAGGAAAAGCTACAGCCGAACCTCTTAACTGGTCCCATGACAAGGGCCCCATAGGACCCAAGATGCTGGGGAAAGCAGACAGTTTGGGCAGAGGATCAGAAGGTGGAGGAGAAGACTGGCAAACCAGAGGAGGATCCCTGCTAGGGCTCCAGGAACGTTCGCGCGACCCCTCCTGGAGGGTGGGGCTAAACCACAGGAAGTCGCACAACTGTGCAGGTGCAACCCGAGTGATGCCCCAAAGAAGAAGCCCCGAAGTGAGGAGACCGGTTCCGGTCTGACCCTTGTAGGTGGTCCCTAACTCCACCCCACTGAGGAGAGCAAAAACAAGAGGGATCAGCACTGTGGCTCCTACCAGAGCCACCAGCAGCTCTGAGAGAAGACCCCCGGGCCATCCCAGCCACCCTCAAGCCCTCCCCTTCAGAAAAGGATTTGCCCTCTCTTCTGTCCCCGAGACACTGAGGGGGGTAACACCGGAGGAGCCACAGGTGTCTGCGAACCTGCCCTAGCAACCCCCAAGTTAACCCTTAACAAGGGAATAGAAGCCATGCCGTTCCCAGCTTCAGTGCCAGAATGGCCCCTCCCAAGGCACCAAACCTCCGACCAGGATAAGGCAGCGCCACTTCCAGACCTAACACATCCTCTGCCTTGCTCTATCATGCGGTGCCGGCCCGCTCCACAACACCAGAGATGGCACTGCCTGTTGCACGGCACCACCAGAATGCATGGCACCAGACACAGCGCCGCGAGAATTCCAAGCACCACAAGCGGTGCTGGAGGACTCAGAGATGGCATCCCCGGAGACAGAGGAGGAGAAAAAAAACCTCAAAGCCATGCTGCTAGGCCTTGTAGGGAGGCGATGCCCTTCAGAGCCCAAGACCTCCTCAGAGGGGGGTGACCAATCCGGGTCAGAGCCCTCTTTTCCCTCCGAAGAGGAAGAAAGCAGGGAGACCAGGACAGAGGCCACCCCTCTCACACTACCAAGTTCGGAACTGCTCATAGCACTGAACGAAGGCCATGCCGCACCTTCAGCACCACCCTGTTCACCATGGTCCCCTAGTGCCAGGAGGAGGAGTGGAGCTGGCGGATGGAGTCAAGGACCCCACCAGTATGGATCCAGTGTGTAGCTCCGATCACGACACTGGGGGTGGTCATGGCTCCAAGGAGGTCAATGACCAAGAGGGGTGCTCAACCAACCCCCCCCAGAGGAGGCCGACTGTCCACCAGACCTCTCTAGCAAACTGGAGACACCAGCGAGGCTGGTGTCATCAATGGCTTGTGGCCCTCCGATATGTACAGTAATGGGAGATGACTCAGGGGAAGGGTCAAGTGATGTTGCCTTGGCGTCCCAGGACTGATGACACCCTCCGAAGGTAGGAGGATTACGACCCACCTTCGATATGCGCGTTTCAAGGACATGGTGGTCCATGAAGAAGCACGTGTTGCAGTTGTCCATGTCGTGTTGTAGACCCAGGCAAGAAAGATATCGATCATGACAGTCCGTTATGGATATGGACTTGCCACACAGGCACCGACACACAGGGGCATGTGCTGCCTTGGATTCTGATTTAGGCCCCGGACTGGACATGATCGACTGCACACAAAAAGAATAAAAATAAGAAACAGATTAGGCATCATAGAAACAATGGCAATAAATAAAATAAAGAACAGTTTCACTCATTAGAAGAGTCTACGGCAGCGAGTATAACAGAACTTCGGTGGTGTTGAACTAAAAGAACTACGTAGCTGTCTTCAGCTCCAACAAGGTACACCCTCGATGGCGGGAAGAACAGAAATGAGCTGAGGGAGGAGTCGGCATCACTTACTGGCTAACGTTCGAGTGGCACGCTGTGCATCATCAAGAGGGCAGCTCCAGCCTCAGCGCCGACTCCTCCCCCAAACAAAAAAAAAATTCTAAGCTAATAGCTCCCGTGGGGTCATAGCGCCTCCGGCATACACCCAACAGTGATGAATGGTGAAGATACATACAGGAAGATATAATGGAATCCATAAGAGAACTGGCCTTAGTGGGCAATCTAGTGCCATTTCGAACAAAACTGTTCAACAACCTTTATAAAGAAGGCAAGTTGCCCCCTTCCTTCATCTTCTTCCAAGCTGTGTACAGGGAGTGCTTGGAAACAACTGAGAAGCTGCGTGGAATATACTATTTTGGACTAAATATCAGTAACTACTCTCTCTCTCTTGCTTACATCTGACAGAAGTTTTCCTCACTTTTAAAGTGGTATTGCTTTGTGTTTGTTTTTAGTTTTTAATTCAGGAAAGGGGGTTTTAAAACTGCTTATCTTCTGCATATTTGATTTTCCTTTGTGGCTAACTGAACTGATTACTAGAATTCTGTGAGAATCTGCATCAATATATTTTGCAACTTTTGGTGGGGTTGTGTGATTCAAAATAGCAAAAGCTGCAGTTTGTAATTGGATGTCAAACATAGCCTGAGGTGGGGGTAATTGTCTTCACAAGTCAGAGGTCTGCAACCCAGCCATTTGTCTAGCTAGACCATTTCCGCATTGTTCAAATTACTATAAACTAGTGGTGTGATCCTGTTTGAGGCAGAAGTCCATCTTCTTCCAAGTTGTGTACAAGGAGTGCTTGGAAACAACTGAGAAGCTGCGTGGAATATACTATTTTGGACTAAATATCAGTAACTACACTCTCTCCCTCTCTCTCTTGCTTACATCTGAGAGAAGTTTTCCTCACTTTTAAAGTGGTATTGCTTTATGTTTGTTTTAGTTTTTAATTCAGGAAGTGTTTTTTTAAAACTGCTTATCTTCTGCATATTTGATTTTCTTTTGTGGCTAACAAACCACCCGGCTGTTTTGGGGCCGGAGAGGTTTACCTGTGTCTGACTTGGATGTCTGGATTTTTCTCTGTTTGATTAGCAGGGTACTTTCTCTGTTAAACTGTTGTGTAGGGTATCTTGCTGACAGGAAGGCACTCATCGCAGCGGCAGGTGAGAGCTTTTAGTTGATTGTTTTGTGAGGACACAGTTTAGGCCCAACCCCTTCCCACCCTCACCCAACCACCCTGGAAATAGTTCCTTTATACCTGAGGTTCTGACATCATTTCCTCGAGTGCAAGGTGCATTTCACTGTCATATCCTCTCTAGCACACTGCACTGACAGTATAAGCATACACATTGTATAATATATATATATATTTCTATACAACAAATCACACACGCACACACACACACAAATACAAAAAAACAAACAAAAAAACTAGATAAACATGTGGGGAGTAGTGCAATGTAATGGCTGTGGGGAAGCAGTCTTCCGGGAGTCCTTCTGGAGGCTGAGATGCTGCCCTATTTGCAGACAACTATCTGCCCTGAGGGAGGAGGTTGCCCGTCTTCAGGCAGCACTGGACAGTAGTAAGGAAACCTTCCCCCAGGCCACACTGGACAGTAGGAAGGGAACCTCCCCCATTCAGGGAGCACTAGCGCCACCACCACTACCTCAGAGGTTGCGAAGAAAGCACAGCAGTTGGACCACAGTGGGCTCAGGGAGGGTGAGGAGGGTGGAACGGAGGCACACCCAGTCAATTGTTCCACTCCACAATCCATACACCATTCTGGGGGAGCATAGCTCCCCTATGGATGCACCCACAGAGAAGACTGATGATAACTGTCACAAGGGAGGCCCACAGGAAGGAGGCAGAGGACACCACAGGGAAAGGAAGCAGCTCCTGGTGGGGGACTCAATTATTAGGGGTATAGAACTGGGGGGAGCTGGGAAAAATGAAGTAAGGTGCCTGCCTGGTGCCATGGCTTGGAGGGACAGGAAGCGCATCCTCAGGATCACGAGACCAGTTGCAAGGGATTCTGAGCTGGACGTAATTGTCCACCTAGGGACAAATGACTTGGCTCATCATGAGATTAGAGCAGTGCAGGAGGACATTGCAGAGTTGGGGAGGGACCTAAGACAAGTAGCACACACAGTATCCTTCTCAGAGGTGCTGCCTGTCAAAAGCATGGGGGAGGTGAGGGGTAATTGGCACCATGCAGTTTAATGAATGGTTGAAAGAATGGTGCGGCACACAGGGGTTTGGCTTCATTGGGGACTGTGGTTCCACCTGGAGGGACACCAGCCTATACTGGCAGGATGGTCTGCATCTGTCCAGGAAGGGAACAAGTCTTTTGAGCAGTCGGTTTAAATGCTTCATTGGCAAGCTTTTAAACTAGTCAAAGGGGGAGGCACTGACAAGCAGCAGGAAAATTCCAGCCTCTCCCTACAAAACAGGGTACTAAATGAGAAAAAGACCGAGGTAGAATGGTCAGTGGGGAATGCTGCAACAGAAGGTAAAGCCATCAAAAAAATGGAGAGCAATGAGTACCAATGCCCGTAGTCTGGGTAACAAGCTTCCTGAATTAGTGGCCTTGATGGAGGAGGAACATCTGGATATCGTGGCAGTCACAGAAACATGGTACACACAAAAACCATGACTGGGACATAAACATACCAGGATACACTGTCTACAGGAGGGACAGGGAGGGTAAAAGAGGAGGAGAGTAGTTCTTACATAAGGGAAGGAATAAAAGCAACAGAACAAAAAGGTAAACAGGAGGAGAAGAAGCACTGTGGGTAAATTTGGAGACAGGCAATGGCACCACAATAAGCACAGCGGTTGTATACAGACCCCCTTCTCAGGGGGAGGAAATGGACAGGGAAATGATAGAAAGTATACTTAGAATGGCAGAAAAAGGGGAGATATTGCTGATGGGTGATCTGAATATGCCAGATGTTAACTGGGGTGCAGTTGCAGCTGCCACTTCGAAGAGTGCAGATATTCTAGATGCCCTACAGGGGGCATGCATTAGACAACTAGTACTGGAGCCCACTCGAGAGGGAGCAATATTAGACTTGATTCTCTCAAATGGAGATGGAGAGAGGATCACAGATGTAGAAGTGGGTAGCCATCTGGGAACTAGCGACCATCGAACAGTATGGTTCCCAATAAACACAGCAATAGAGTCAAGCCATACAAAGACAAAAGTACTGGACTTTAGGAGGCTGACTTTGCCAAAATGGGTGAGTGCCTAAGAATGCACTAGCAAATGGGCGGGAAGGAGGGTGGAAGAACAATGGAATAATAAAACTGCCATCACAGAGTAACGAGCCTTTGTGTGAAGCAAATAAACAAAACAAGACGATGTAAGAAACCACTATGGTTCTCAAAGGAAGTGGCAGTGAAGGTTCAAGAGAAAAAGAAAGCATTCAGGAAGTACAAGGAATCGCAGAAGGAGCAGGACAGAGAACTGCATCAGTTAAAGCAAAAGGAGGCTGGGAAGGCAGTCAGAACAGCAAAGGCCCAAACCGAGGAAAAGATAGCCAACTCAGTTAAGAAGGGGGATAAAACCTTTTATAGGTACATCAGGGAGCAAAGGAAGACCAAGGAGGATAGTGAGGCTTAATAAAGGGGAGGAGGGTGGGCAGAGGGAGACTGTGAAAAGGCAGATATACTAAACAAATATTTTTGCTCAGTATTTACAAATGAAGAGGGGGAGGTACATAAAACAAACAGTAGTAACACTCTGGATACAGAAGTTGATACCAGCCCATTTACAGAAGAAAGGGTTCTGAAATAACTCTTAAAACTGAAGGTGGACAAAACAATGGGGCCTGATGGGATTCATCCCAGAATTCTAAAAGAGCTAAGGGTAGAACTAGTGACACCACTGACTACCCTTTTAACAAATCATGGGATGATGGGTGGTACCAGAGGACTGGAGGAGGCAGATATGATTCCTTCACAAAAGTGGGAGCAAGGCAGAAGCAGGAAACTACAGACCTGTTGGTTTAACCTCAGTGATAGGGAAAATGATGGAATCCTTCTGAAGGAAGAGATTGTCGGTATCTAGAGGCCAGAGGGGCAGGGACCTAGCAGCATGGATTCACAGCGGAAGGTCATGCCAAACAAATCTGATAGATTTCTTTGACTGGGTGACCAAAGTAGTAGATCAAGGAGGGGCTGTGGACATGGCCTACCTAGACTTTAGCAAGGCATTTGACACAGTCCCACACAGAAGATTAATATACAAGTTAGCCAGCCTGGGAAAAAAATTGGCTGGAGAATAGGACACAGAGGTAATAGTAAATAGAGTCCACTCAGAAGAAAGGAGGGTTACTAGTGGGGTACATGAGGTTCAGTATGGGACGGTCCTCTTCAATGTCTTATAAGCGACATTGCGGAAGGACTGGAAGGAAAGTATGTCTCTTTGCAGATGACACTAAGATCTGCAACAGAGTTGATGCACAAGGGTGGGGTGGAAAGGATGAGAAGGGACTTGGCAAGAGTTAGAGGAATGGTGAAATAGGAACTTAGATTCAGTGCTAAGAAGTGCAGGTAATGCACCTGGGAAACAAAAACCTGGGAAGAGTACAATGGGGGTGAGATACTAACAACAACAAAAATGGAAAGGGACCTGGGGGTAGTCATATCAGATGACCTAAAGGTGGGCAAGCAATGTGAGAGGGCAGCAAGGAGGGCTGGGGTTACTGGGATGCATAGGGAGAGCATCACCAGTAGAAAACAGGAAGTTATTATCCTCTGTACAGACAGCTGGTGAGACCCCATCTGGAGTACTGTGTGCAGTTCTGGAGACCCAATCTCCACAAAGGACATAGACAGGATGGAAGCTGTCAGAGGAGGGCAACTAAAATGGTGCAAGGTCTGCACGGGAAGACATATGAAGAGAGACTTAAGGAGCTTATCATTATAGCCTCGAGGAAAGGAGGAGGAGGGGGACAT
Organism: Neoceratodus forsteri; assembly: GCA_016271365.2. Taxonomy (NCBI): domain Eukaryota; kingdom Metazoa; phylum Chordata; order Ceratodontiformes; family Ceratodontidae; genus Neoceratodus; species Neoceratodus forsteri. The sequence continues at coordinate 659,067,205 of CM028131.1, read as the reverse complement.
GATAGAAACTTTCAAGTACCTCAAGGAATCAACAAAGTCCAAGAGGTAGCATCTTTCAAAAAGAGGTGTGCAAGAACAAGAGGGCACAATTTGAAGATAGAGGGGTGGCTCAGAGGTAATTTAAGGAAGTATTTTTTTCACAGAGAGGTTGTGGATGCATGTAATGGCCTTCGGAGGAGGTTGTGGAGTCAAAATCAGTGGTGGAATTCAAGCATGCATGGGACAGTCATTAGGCAATTCTGGGGGGTGGGGGTAAGAAGAAGTAGGCTCCTGGTTAACTAGGATCTGCAGCTTATCCAGTAAGTAGGGAAATGGGCAGACTGGGTGGGCCAAGCGGTCCTTATCTGCCGTCAAATTCTATGTTTCTATGTTAAGCCATTATAACATTAATACTGAAAATCAATAAGCTGCCAAAAAACTGTGGGTCTTATAGACCTGTATCTCTTCTTAACCCAGACTATAAAGCCTTTACAAAAATACTGCAGGATTTGGGGAGGGAGTTAAGGAAGACTGTGAAAAGTAGAGGGCCAAGTATTGACCCTTGTGGGACACCAGTAAGAACTGGTTGGCTGGTGGAGATTGTTGTGTTTATTTTGACTTGTTGCATCTGAGCTGAGAGATAATCTTTGAACCACTTGGTGACCTCTGGTGCAAAATTAAGGGTTCGTAGGGTATGGAGTAGTAGCTCGTGGCGGACTGTGTCAAATGCCTTGGTCAGATCGACGTACAGACCCCCAGCCATGAAGCCTTGCTCGAGGGCCTCATGAATATAAGTAGTGAGTTCAATGAGGGCGGTGGAGGTGCTGTGGCCCCTCCAGAAACCGTGTTGTTCATGACAGAGCAGGTCGTGTTTGGTTAGGTAGTCAGTCAGTTGATCCGATACTATTCTTTCAAGGGCCTTAGAGAGGGGTGGCAGGGTGGATATCGGTCTATAATTGCTTGCGGTGGTGGGGTCACCACTCTTCAGGATAGGGGTTATGACGGCTCTCTTTCAAGCCGAGGGGAATTGGCTGAGGCATAAGGACAGGTTGAGGATTTTGGTGAGATGAGGTAGTGTCACATCCAGTGAAAGTCAAATAAGTTTGAGGTCCAGGGAGTCACTGCTATAACGAGAGTTTGCCAGAGCCATGGTGACATAGAGTTTTGCCTCATTACAAGAGAAGACTCTTAGCCTAAAAGGGGGGAGTGATGGTGGGGGCCGAGGTGGCGGTGGGGGTGGGTGGATGATAGTGTCAAAGTAGTTTGGTGGGAGAATATAAGAGAGATCAGAGAAGGAGGTGTTGAGGGTATCAGAGATAGCAATAGGGTCCTGGGTGATAACCCCCGTCTACTGTAAGCTGAGTAGGTGTAGGGGAAACCGTTTTCTCACAGAGCTCCTTGATACTGCGCCAGAATTTATGCCCTGAGCCCCAGGAGGAGGTGAGGGTATGTTTACAGTAAGCAGCTTTGGCTTGCCAGGTGGCCCATGTGCATCTGTTTCTGGCTTCTCTGTACAGTTGCCTGTCCCGTGGGAGCTGCGAGTCAAGGGCCTTATGCCATAGGTTATCCCTCTGGTGCATTTGGATGTATATGCCTTATGTGTATGAAACCTGTAAATGTTGAAAATACCGTGGCACTAGGTGTTTTTTTATAAAGGTAAAAAGTTACTAGGTGACTGTATTATAGAATTAAACTACTTGGGTAGAGATATCAGAAAACCCCCTGTTGTGTTCAAATGCATATAAATTATAGATTGTTTGAGAGGCCCTTTGGCACCATGCATTCCGGCTTTAAGCTGAACCAGCCTAAAATTTCATGGGGATTTGCATATATATCCCATGATAATTTGCATTATGGGGATATGTGTGATGATGTATTTTTTTGAAATTTGGCTTTATTGCCAGTGCCCTTTTGGGTAACACTTGCTTCAGTGTTTCTGCACTGAGGTTCTTTGTCTTTAGCTTGTTTTTGTTTTTTTTTTGGTCTCCCCATCACCCAAACATGCAAGACCAACATGGGGGATAAACAGGTTACTCACCTGTAACAGTAGTTCTAGGAGTGGTATATGTTGTTCATCCACGCTTATTGGCATGCCCCTTTCCCCTTTAAATCTTGCCGGAAGTCTTCAAGCTGGCTCCTCCCACTTATACCTCGGTTCTGCTCCATGATGCCAGATCTTAGCCCGCTGGAAGCCAGGTTGTGTGCGTCCGCAGCCGGGGAGGTCGGGTGGGTCCATGTGGATGAACAACCCTCTCCTAGAACTACATTGAGGTGAGTAACCTGTTTTTCTAAGATCATGGATATGTTGTTCATCCACACTTATTGGCAGACTCCTAGTAGTTCTCCGAGAGGAGGGAGGCAAGGCACACACACCCTACTTAAGGAACAGAGATTGGAGAACTAAGGCCCCAAAACCAGCATCCCGGCATGACTCAAGGTCGATGTGGTAATGGGTAATGAAGGTGTTTGCTGACTTCCAGGTGGCAGCCCAACAGATATCCTGGATAGAGTTGTCCCTGGAAGCAGCCACCAATGCAGCAGTATGGTGGGTAGAATGAGCTCTTATCCCTCTGGGAGGCTCCTTGCCCACCAACTCATAGCACAGACCTATGCATGATGTGATCCATCTTGCAATGGTCCATTTGGCTGCAGGTCTGCCAGAAGCGGCTTCAGTGTAGGTGACAAACAGCTGGCGAACCCCTCCAAGAATTTCCGCCGTCCTCTCCTTATAATAGGAGAGCATATCTCAGGTCCAAAGTATGGAGCCTGTATTCGTCGTCCGAGGTGTAATTGGGGTAGTATACCGGCAGAAGCAACACCTGGTTAAGATGAAACTCTGACACCACCTTCGGAAGGAATTTCGGGTGGGGGCGCAGGACAACTTTGTCCCTGTGGAAAACCAGATAAAGGGAGTCCACTGAAAGCACCTGGAGCTCCCCTGTCCTTCTGGCTGATGTGATAGCCACCAGGAAGGCCGTCTTCCACAACAAGTGTGACAGCTCACACTTGTGCATGGGTTCGAATGGCTTGCACATGAGCTTTGCCAGTACCAGCAGTAGATCCCACGGAGGTAGAGGTTCACGCATCGGAGGGGATATGTGATCCAGACCTTTGAAAAAGCGCCCGACCACTGTCTCCTGCACCAATGTCGGCTGACCAGCCCGTGCCTGGTAAGCAGAAATGGCTGACAGGTGCACCCTGAGGGTTGATGACCGCAGACCCCCTTTGGAGAGGGACCAAAGGTAGTCGAGAATGATAGCCACAGAACAGGATAAGGGGTCCAGACCCTTACCCTGACACCAAATGGAAACTCTTTTCCATTTGAAGGCATAACATTTCCTGGTCGATTCCTTTCTGGATGCTTCCGCCATGGTGTAGACATCTTCGGAGAGACCCAAAGCCTGGAACTCTAGCTGTTCAGGTACCAGGCTGTGAGGTGCAGGGATTGAAGATCCAGATGGAATACCTTCCCCTGATTCAGAGACATCAGGTCTGGACATGTACAAAGCCGTTCCTGGTGCCTGCAGCGGAGGCTGAGGAGATCTGTATACCAGAACTGGTGCGGCCAATCTGGGGCTAACAGAATCACCTTCGCCTTGTCCCTCCTCACCTTGAGAAGCACCTTGTGGATCAAGGGAAATGGAGGGAAGGCATACAGGAGACCTGGGGTCCACGGCCTTGAGAAGGCATCCTCCTGCAGTGAGCCCTGCTGAGAGGGGCAGGCATGAAATAGTCTCAGCTTGGTGTTTTCCCTGGAGGCAAACAGGTCCACCATCGGTTTGCCCAATGGGAGAACAGGCTGTGAGCTACTTCTGGACGGAGAGACCACTTGTGGGATGTCTGGCCTATGCGGCTGTGAGCATCTGCCAGCTGGTTTGACACTCCTGCCACATGGATGGCTAAGAGATCCACCTCCAACCAGCTCACGAGGGTCCAGATGCAGAGCGCCTCCTTGCACAGCAGACGGGAGTGCGTGCCACCCTGTTTGTTGAGGTAGTACATGGTCATGGTATTGTCCGTCTGAACTTGAACCCCTTGACCCCGGAGCTGAGGAGCGAAAACTGATGACGCCAATCTGACTGCTCTGAGCTCCAACAGGTTGATGTGGCATCGGGACTCCTCGGGGGTCCAAAGGCCGTGGGCCCTTTCGTCCCCCATGTGGGCTCCTCAGCCCATAAGAGAGGCATCAGTCGTGAGGACGACCGTTGGCTCGGGGTGGACAAACGGGATCCCTTCCTGCAACCGGTCTGGGGTGGTCCACCATTGGAGAGCATCCCACATCTTCTGGGTTACAGTAATCAGCTGGTTGAAGTTATTGTGGCGCTGAGTCCACTGGGTGGCCGGCTCCAATTGGAGAGGGTGCATGTGCAACTGGGCCCAACGGACCACCGAGGTGCACGCTGACATGTAACACAGAAGGCGCAGAAAGTCCCGGGCAGGGCGCAAGTGCCCAACCAGAAATGATTAGACAAAGGAGGAGAGAACCTCCGCCCTGTCCGCTGGGAGCCGAGCTCTGGCTTGACAAGAGTCGAGCTCTGCCCCAACGAAGACCATCACCTGAGAAGGCACGAGTTCTGACTTGGCCTCATTGATCAGGAGGCCGAGTTGGGAGCATATTTGGAGGGCCAGATCTCTGGACCTCTCCAACTCCTGTTCGGTGGAACCTGCAAGGAGCCAATTGTTGAGGTAGGGGTAAGTTCTGCCCCCCCCGGCGTCGGAGATGGGCCGCCACCACTGCAATGCATTTGGTGAAGACCCGTGGGGCTGATGACAGGCTGAATGGTACGGCTCGGAACTCATGCAGGGTCCCCTCGACCCTGAAGAAGAGGAACCGCTGATGGGATGGACAGACTGGGAAGTGAAAGAATGCGTTCTGAAGATCCAGTGAACAGAACCACATTTCCCTCCAAGATGGTATGATCTAGGACAGAGTGACCATCCAAAAGGTGCGTGACCTGAGATATTGATTCAGGTCGTGGCGATCTAGAATGGGGCGCAAGCTCCCCATCCGCTTGGGCACCAAGGAGTACCTGAAGACAAAACCTGGGTCTGCTGAAGGATCCGCCACGAGGGCTACTGCCTCCTTGAGGAGGAGCTGAGCAATGTCGGCTCGAAGAGCCGACTGGGTGTGTGCAGAAATCCGATCTTCCCGAGGGGTGCAGGCTCGGCTGGGAGGGTGCTGCTCGAATTACAGAGGCAGTCCCTGACCGACCACTTCAAGAACCCACCTGTCTGTGGTGAAAGCAAACCAGGCGGAAAGAAAGTGGCAGAGCCGACCCCCCCCCCACGGGAAGACCCAGAGCTGGTGTGACGGGAATAGGGGTGGCAAGCCCCACCCCATCACTGAGCAGGCTTGGAGGAGGAGAAGGCTTCAGGACCTGAGCCTCGGCCTCCTTTACGGCCCTGTTGGGGTCCAGGCTTGGGCAGAGTGCGCCAAGCTTGAGCCTGCTGCTGATGCTGATGTTGCTGTCCTCCCTGGAAGGAGGACTGCTGAACCACAGGGGAAGAGTGCTGAAAAGGCTTCTTCTTTTTCTTCTGCTGGTTCTTGCCGGAAGAACTTTTAGCAGAAGTGGTGTCCAAGGTGGCACTGGACTGCTCTATGCGCTGTAGGTGACCGGCCACTCCTGGGCCAAACAAGTCAGTCCCAAGGAAGGGCACATCAGCTAACTTGTGCTGAGTATTCGCCGGGATGGAGGAGAGCCTCAGCCAAGCCCTGCGTTGAGAGGCAACTGCGGCGGCCATCGAGTGGGCACAAGAATCCCCAATGTCCAGGGCCATCTGGAGCTGCTGTTTGGCAACAGCATGGCCCTGATCCTGGACCTGCTTAACCATGGTCTGCACGTCCGCAAGGAGATGTGGGAGGACTTCATCTAATGACCCGAGAAGGGCATGAGAGAAGTGTGCCATGACGACGGCCAAACTTGCCTGACGATGGCCCAAGGAGGAAGTCGCACAGACTTTCCGCGCCGAATGATCCAAAAGCTTGGACTCTTTATCGGGTGGTCGGTCAGTGTTGGCAAAACTGCCAGTATGCCTGAACACAAAGGCAGTCACCAGGCTCTCGGCCCAAGGGTGCTCTGTGACCCCATGGGCACTGTGTACTTGTGGGCCAAGCAGGCAGATGGTGCTGGACAACAGGCAGGACACTGCCATAGCTCAAGAGCTGGACCAACAATGGCTTCAGCCACAGGAAAGGCCTCCGTCAGGGTATTCCTCCTCTTAAGGATGTCCATGAGGGGGTACTCCACCTTTTTTTGGATGGGTTCCAAGGGCATCCCTGTGGAATCAGAGATAATAATAATAATAATTTTTATTTATAGGGCAGCTTTCAAGTGTCAAGGCGCCGTACATAACAATAATTAAAACAAGCATCATAAAAAATACAAGCAATCCAAATAATTAAAATGATCAATATTCAGGGAATGCTGTTTCCCATAAAAAGGTCTTTAGACCCCTCTTAAAACTCTCCACAGAAGTGCACTCCCGCAACCGACGGGGTAGAGAGTTCCAAAGGGTGGGGGCAACATACGAGAATGCCCAAGCACCAGAAGATTTTAAATGCACCCTTGGAACCTCTAGCAACCCCTCATCGGCCGAGTGGAGAGATCGATCAGGGTGACAGGGAACCAGAAGTTCTTTCAGATAGGCTGGGCCCAGATCATGTAGGGCTTTTAAAGTCAGCAAGCCAACTTCAAAGATGATCCGACACCGAATTGGCAGCCAGTGCAGTTCGCGCAGCACCGGGATAATAAGACAGGGTCTTCTAGAACCTGTCAAAAGCCGGGCTGCAGCGTTCTGCACTAGCTGCAGATGACGGATTTCAACCCCAGAAAGCCCTAGATAAAGGGAGTTGCAATAATCCAGGCGTGAGGACACAAAGGCATGGACTAAAGTAGGCAGGTCGGCATATGGAACAAGATGCCGAATCCTGGCAATATTCCTAAGATGATAAAAGGAAATCTTGATGACTGCTGACACCTGTGAATGCAGTGTCAACCAATCGTCAAGAACTACCCCCAGGTTCCGCACCCATTCAGAGGTCGGGAGAGAAACGCCACCAAGAAAAATTCCGGAGGACGCAACACTACCGACCCCCATATCTGTTGGCCCGGGTCCACAACCAGTACCTCAGTCTCATCCGAGTTCAACCTCAGCCAGCTGGAATTCATCCACTCCTGGATTTCTCTTAGACAGCTATTAAAGACCCAGAGAGCTCTCTCCTGGTAGGGGGCAAAAGGAAGATAAAGCTAGGTATCATCTGATTCTGCATAACAGTGAAACTTCAGCCCATACTTCCTTACAATGTCTCCGATAGGTAGCATATACACTGCAAATAACATGGGTGACAATACTGAACCCTGAGGCACCCCACATGACAAAGTTGTTGAATCTGAGGAAAAACCCTGGACACAACCCTTTGTGATCTCCCAGTGAGGAATGAAGTGAACCATCTTAAGACGGTTCCAGATATTCCACAAAGCAGCCTAAGGCATTCTATCAACATCATGTGATCTACGGTGTCAAATGCTGAAGAAAGGTCGAGGAGAACCAAGATGGAATGGCTCTTCTGATCTCTAGCCATCAAGACATCATTGAGCACCCGAACCAGCACTGTCTCGGTACTATGTTTTTTACGAAATCCGGACTGGAGGGGTTCATAGATGTCGTGGATGGTCAAATGGTCCTCCAGTTGTGCAGCCACTACTTTCTCAATCACCTTCCCAACAAAGGGAAGGTTAGAGATAGGTCTGTAGTTTTCGAGACAGTCAGGGTCCAAGGTAGCTTTCTTCAAGAGGGGTGTCACCACTGCCTCTTTCAGGGAGCTAAGAAACTCATCAGATTCCAAGGAGCACCTGACTATATGCACAAGGACAGGACCGATGATATCAATACAACCCAGAATTAGGGAGGTCGGTCCAGAATCCAAACTACAGCACGTAGGGCGCATATGCTGGATGATCCTCATGACATCCATGAACTCCAGTTGGCTGAAGGAGCTCCAGGAAAACTGAGGCACTGTGATCTCACACCGGTCCATGGCCACTCCCCTAGGGTGTGATGGCAACAGTTCCGCCCTAATGTCAGCCACCTGATTTGCAAAGAACCGAGCAAGCTCGTTGCACTCCAACTGCGAAAAAGCTTTCCCAACTTGCAGACAGGCTGGGTTGCACAGTCTGTCCACAGTTCAAAAGAGCTGAGCTGGTCGATTCTGAGCAACCGTGATCTCCCTGGACAGGAATTCTGCCTTCTTACGGGTGATAGCGGATTGATAGACCGAATAATGATCCATCAATCTAAGGTCGTTGGCATCAAGGGTGGACCTTTGCCAGCAACGCTCTAACCTTCGCCCCTGTCTCTGCATCTCCCTCAATGTCCCATCAAACCAAAGGGACTTGGGGTGAAGGGAGAGGGGGCGAACACAAACTGGAACAATAGAATCCAGAGCCCCCACCACGGCTATATTATAAGCCGACACGAGGGTCTCTGGATCACTGCTTGCCAACGTGAAGACGAGAGGTCAAGCACCGCTGCAAGGCCTTGGGTATCTATATCCCGAAAAGGGCGGTACCTAACCAACTCCACAGGGGCAGGCCTTCTAGAGGGGGTGCAAAAACAAAACCCCAGGGTGTAATGGTCTGACCACCAGAGGGGTTCCACCCCCACATCGGATGCCTCGACCCCCAGGAGGAAGATCAGGTCCAAAGAGTGTCCAAATTTATGTGTAGCAGAGGAATCCACCTGTGTAAGGCCCAGCGTTGTCATTAGCTGGAGGAAGTATTGACCAAATTGTGAGAGTTTGTCGTCGACCCAGTTGTTAAAGTCACCCAGAACCATCAATCTGGGTGACTCAAATGCCATATTGATGAAGAAGTCCACCACTTCCTGAAGGAATCGCTTCTCATCACCGGGTGGACAGTAAATGAGAACAATTCGAAAGCCTACACCTGCTACTACTATACACTCAAAGGACTCAACCCCCACCACCACCACCACTGGGACCTCCGTTAGAGCAGAGTTCGGGTCCTGAAACAGACCGCAACCCCTCCCCCTGCGATCCAATCTTGGGACGGTGTAACACTGAGTACCCGGCTGGAATCACAGCCTCCAAAATGGGGCCAGAATTTTCGTCCAGCCAGGTCTCGGTAATGTAAGCCAGGTCCACCGTACCAACAAGATCAGCAATAATTGTGGTTTTGTTTTTAATGCACCTGGCATTGCATAACACTGCCTGAGCTGGATGAACCTCATAGGCCATCCAGGCCATCTGCCCACGATAATCGTTGGTGCCCTTGGGTATGGGCACCAGACATGGAAAACCACGGTCTGGATTCCATTTCGCCCCAGGGCGCCTTCCAGCGCAACCACTCCAATACAATGTCCCCCCTCCATCATCCCTCCTTGTTCATAACCCTCATGCTCTTTCTCCCTCTTACCAGTAATACCCAGCAACCTACATTGCTGGTAGGTCTCAAACTGGAGAGGGGGAGAACAAAAAGGGCGACGGGCACGAAGAGAGGAGGATGAGTAGCATACAACTGTGGGGGATGAAGGCCAACACGTGCTGTAAGCTGTACTACTGACTAAAAATAAAACAAGCAAAACCTAAAAGAAAAATGAAACAAACTAATAATGCCCACTTAATAAAAATAATTTAAAAGCCCCACCCAACACCCAAGTTAACTTAACATCAATTCAGAGCCTGAAATTTAGAGACCCTTACAACACCCCTTAAACACAAAATAACCCACTAAAACAAATACACAGCAAAACAGAGCTTCGGGACTCTCACCCCCCAAACCCAAATACATAATACAGCAAAATGCAATAAATAATTGATTCCCCTTCCCCACCCAGTCCTCTCACCACTGGGGGGGAGAGAGGTAAAAAGCAATATACAATACAATGAATAATTAGTTCCCTTCCCACCCAGTCCTCTCACCACTGGAGAGAGAGGGCAGCACTCTCACTGCCAAACAAAACATGTAATAATACAATAACAAATGAATATAAACATGACAAAATTATTACAAATAATGAAAAAGAAAGAAAACTGTAAACTCCCCCCTCAGTCCTCTCACAACCAAGGAAAGGGAAAGTTACAATCTTCCACACTGCCAAAGAGAACAGCTGTAAAATCCAACAAAACAAAAAATAAATAAAGTACATGGACGCAGGGCCCTCTCACCACCCGATCGTCCAAACGAATGAAAGTTAGTAATCCACAGAAAAGTCAGGAGGGGGTCAGCAGACTCTTCAACCTAGGTCCAGAATTAAGTAAAGGCGAGCCCAGGTACCACTGAAACCACCCAGTCATCCAAGCAACAGAAGAAATAATAATCCAGGAGGGGTGGGTGAAGAATCAGCAGTCTCTTCGATAAAGGACCAGAAATAAGTAGAGCCACAGTCAGGAGCCAGCCAAACCCGACTAGTCCAAAGGAAAAAACAAAACCAAAAGCTGAGTCCACAAATCCAATCTGCTTAAAGAATCTTCTTCACATACAAGCCCCTTCACTCAATGCCAGGTGCACTCAAGAGAAATAATGTAGCCCACACCAAAGGATCCTAAGAAAGGCCACTGTTTGCAGCCACTTCCAAGGGTCCACGGGAGCGAAGTATCCCAGCTGACTCCCTGGCTGGATAACAACATCCAGCCCCCCATGTGGCGGCAGATCTCACAAAGAAAACACCCAACAAAAAGACCAAAGGACGAGTATTTTACCAATCTTGAACACTCCACCACCCACGATTCACTGGGCAGACAAAGAAAATGCAGGGAAATCACCCACAGAGCATGGATTAAAAAACTCAGTTCTTTAACAGCCCTCGCCTTCAGCACACCCGTACAACTCCTCACAGGCAAGGAGAGCATGAAACCGACACGCTGAGTTCCTCCCTGCAAAACTCTCCACCGACAATACTCCACTGGAACACTCCTCAAAGGATCAACCAAGACCAGCCAGGAATTCTCCACAGTTCTCAACTTTCTAATGCCCGTGAAGCTCCTCACAGGTAAGAGTGAGCAAGCACAACAGCACTGACGACTCCTTGCAAGCTGGTGAAAAAAAAATCGGTCAGCACAGTCGGCATGGATAGCACAAAACGCCACTTGTAATATGAGAAGAACGAAACAGAAGCGGTGGAAAGGGCAAGACTCTCATCCCAAGTCCAAAATCAAGCACCGACACCGCACAACCACCGCTACCGCTAAGCAGCAGGACTCAGACGAATAAATGAAAGAAACCAATGCAAACCAAATAAAACCGAGAAAAAAACTTTTTTAAAACTAAAACTTAAGTAAAATTAGCACTCCTAAAATGGAGTAGCAGTAGCACGCCCAGCCTGGTGGCCATCTTACGAGCAGCACATGAGGAGATTACTGAAATTTAAAACTGTTCGAGTTAGCGATTGTCTCTTCGCATCATCGTTCATGGAGGAGAAATCTTCCCCTTGATTTCGCCTGTGTCCTTGCGGCCAAAATAATGTCGCGCACCGATCCCCATCTCACGTGCGTCTGCTGCCTCAGTGTCAGTCATGACACCTCATCCTGCAGTTTCCTGTGGAAATGAGCTTTCTAGGATCATAGATATGTTGTTCATCCACACTTATTGGCATGTCCCTTTCCCCTTTAAATCTTGCCAGAAGTCTTCAAGCTCCCTGTGCTGACAGACGACTCATCATCCCTGGGATGAGAGTGAAGTCCCATGACATCGGAGTCTGAAGAGTCGGGGCACAGTGGCCTGCCACCCAAATCACCCTCAACCCACTGAGGGCAGTCCGGGGTGACAGTGACTGACAAACGTCGGGGTAGTCCAGTGTCTGATCGGTCCTCTTTGGAAGGAGCCCCTCCCACAGGCTGCTTAGGCGGTGGCTCCACCACTATAAGGGGAACTGAAGGCTTCGGTTCCGAGGGGGTCGGCTTCGGCCTAGGAGGTGAAAGCCAAGTAATGGCTGGGGTAGAAGTCAGAGCTGGCTTATGCCTGGACAATATCAGCTGTTGCCACAGAAGGTCCTCATAGCGCCAACGAAGTTTCTGTCGGAGCCTCTCCTCATCCGAGGAGGACAACCAGTGGCGTTGCCTCTTTTTGGAGCGCTTATGGCTCTTCCTCGGTCATTCGGACTAGGGGGTTCTAGACCTCGACAGAGATTGGGCAGGCTGACTCGGTCACTCGAGAGACACCGGCGGGACTGGTGAAACCCGTGGGTCTGGAACCAGGACCTCGATGGGGACACCAGCGGGCTGGGTCTCCTCATCAGGGAACACAAGGACCGGAGTCCTCTCCAAAGAGTCGTCGACCAGGGCCGGCGACAGCGGGTTGATTGGATCAAGAACAATCTCGACCTCATCGGCCGCATCCTCAGTCGTCTGGCCAGATGGAAGATCCATGCAGCCTGTGGCCGAGGAAGCGATCTCGACCAAGGTCGAGACTGCATGCTCCTGGGAATGAGACCTCTCTTGGTTCCAAGAGTGCCTTCGCTGAGATGAAGATGTGCTCAGTTCCTTATCTCACTTATGGGATCAGGAGGAGTGCGAGCCTGCAGGCGCCTCTCTCCAGGTGAGGAGAGACTGGCACAACTCCTTGAAGGAGCCTGAGAATGTGGAGCCCAGGTTGAGCGGAACAAAGAAGCTTCGAGTGTCCAAAGCGAGGGCAACTTCTTCGAATGCCTTCATGCGTTCCAGCTGATCAGCAGAACCTGCAGCCGTGGAAAACATCCACCTAGAGTCCTTGGACTTCACCAGAGGATTCCTTTTCTCTGGTCTCCCCAGTTTGAGATGTGTCAGGCAGTCGTCCAGGATGTTGGGATGGAAGGTCATACAGAAACTGCAGGACGAGGTGTCATGGCTGACACTGAGGCAGCAGACGCACGTGAGGTGGGGATCGGTGCGCGACATTTTTTGGCTGCAAGGACACAGGCTAAATCCAGGGGAAGATTTCTCCTCCATGATCGATGATGCGAGAAGGGCTGATCGCTAACTCGAACAGTTTAAAATTTGATGAAACCCGAGTTTTGAAAGCCAGAGACCTCACAAAATCGTGAGCACGAGGAGGCAACCTGTGTCTTCCAGCGGAAAGGAAGATCTTGCGTCACGGGGCGGAGCCGAGGTATATACCACCCGGGTGGGAGGAGCCAGCTTGAAGACTTCCAGCAAGATTTAAAGGGGAAAGGGACATGCCAATAAGTGTGGATGAACAACATATCCAAGATCCTAGAAAGTTAATTTCCACAGGAAAGATAGATCAGTGGGTCAGTAGGTGAAGAGGAAGGACACGCCTAGTCTGTTGCTGCAAACTGATGTGTTGAAAAAGGGATATGCCATTGCTTAAAGTTTTTTTTTTTTTTTAACCAGGAGAGAGACACTAAGCTGAAAGCTTGTTTACAGGTGTGACCTGGGAGCACAAGGAAGTTAAATGACTTGCTCAGGGTCACACAGTATGCAAGTGAGGGCTGTGGGATTCAAACCCAGGTCTCCTGGTTTGCATCTCAGAGTCTTAAACCACTGCGCTATACTGCCTCCATAGTTATCCCCTGTGTTTTAAATAAACATCACACAGAGATTGTGTGTTGAACCTGAAGTTCTGTGTCTGGTCCATCTGTTATTCCACAACCCCTCCACAGTTCTTACGAATTTAACAAAGTCGGCTGAGCTTTTCTTATCTTTCTTGTCAGATTACTACCGTGTTGTAGATTATATATGCATTCATTAGTCTGACCACAGCTGTTGTGCTTTTTTAATATCCTAGCCAAGATCGCTGCACCAGTGGATAGTACTGTTAATCTCATTTTATGGCGAGCGCTATGGAAGTTTAAAGGCTGGTGTGTATACGCACCACTCAGTTTGTGAACGTTAATCAGCACCTTCTGATATAATCTGTTACCCCACAGGGTAGGTTGCCTTGCCTTACCTGGGTCTGTGAGGGATATAATGCAACTTAACGGAGATCGAGAGTGTACAAATCACCTGTTCATAGTTATAGTACCACGCAGCTCTCTCACAGACTTTAAGTTCTGCATGAGATTTGATTAAAAAAGATTCACTTCGGATGTGCTCAGAGGAACCCTCAGTGCAGGAAATCAGGCAGCCAGCCTTAAGTCATAGAAAAATCACACCAAATGCTGCACTCGAACAAAAAAAAACAAGGAGAAAGGAAGGCCTAGTGTTTGGCCGGAGCGCTGGGAAGAAGGGTACATTGCTGTGCACCTTGCCACATTAAATTTGGATTATTCAGTCTTGGAAATATTCTCTCCTTGTTTGTTTTTTTGTTCGGGTGCAGCATTTGGTGTGTTTTTTCCATGAGATTTGATATGCTGGGGTTTTACTTTTTACTCGGTCGCGGATGGTGAGAGTGCTACTGATCTACAGTATAATCAAAGCGAACTTTACTCCTTCAACAAGAGATAATTGGCAGTGCCCCACATTGCATGGACTTATTGACCTAACATAAAAAAAATATCCATTATTATAAATGTATTGCATGTACAGTTTACCTTTGTTTTACCTGGAGAGACACACTCAGCTGAAAGCTTGTTTACAGGTGCGACCTGGGAGCATGAGGAAGTTAGGTTCGGAGGTCTGCAAGACTTCCGGTGACATCATGGCAACGGTGGACGGCAGAGACTGATGGCTCTACATACATTTCCCCTAATTCGAGAGAAACCTCAGTGTGTAAGGGGACAAAATCTCAGAGCAAGTAGGAAAACTGATCCAACAAATGGCAGGGAAGGCACAGCGAGCTAAAGGAACGAAGCAAAACATTCCGACGTGTAAAATGCGGCAAACGTTCCTGGGCAGGTCGCAAGAGGGCCTAGCCGCTCTTCCTTTGCGAAGACATTACCCCTCCGAGTCCTCCATCGAAATGGACCAAAACGAGATGGAAATTTCAGAAAGCACAGCGAATACTTTACAAAAGATTCTGGACACAGTTAACAAAATAGACAGTGATCTGACTGACCTCAGAAAGGATGTCCATGTCCTAGATAAAAAAATGTTGGCAAATGATGTACGATTTACAGAGATATCAGAGGCCCAGGACAGCAATCAATGCCTAATCCTTTACTTGCTACAGAGAGATCAAGAGACACAGGCAAAACTTGAAGATCTTGAGAACCGATCACGCCACAACAATTTCAGAATTCACGGGATCCCAGAGGGGGCAGAGGAGGGCTTCACTACAGTGGGGGATTTCATCCAGCAAGTCCTTAGATCAGTACTCTCTATTCCTGGGGATCTCAATCTAGAAACAGATAGAGCGCACTGCTGTTTGGTTAACAAACCAACCGACCCCAAGGTGAAGCCCCGTTCCTTTATTATATGAATGTTATATTTCCAGAACAAGGAGTTGATTCTTCTAGAGGCATGGCGGCAACGAGATTTAAAATATCAGGAGATGGCAATCTGGTTCCACCAGGACTTCTCGTCGGCATTTCAAGCTGAGAGACAGAGACTTCGAGGGATTATAAGGGACTTGAAAGTTAAAAAAAAATACATGAAAGTTCAAATTTTATTTCCAGCTAGGCTGAAGCTAATCACTGATTCTGGGGTGAAAATCTGTCCCTCACTGTTGGAAGCCACCCCTACCCTGAAGAAGTCAGATATCCAGACCCCAAACCTCGAGTGCGAAATATTGGAGAAGAACCTAAAGAAAAGCACATGGCATGTAGTAAGCAGAGGTACGACTAGAACCAGGGAAGCAGCAGGAGTTTTTCCGAAGGCAACCATGGGTGATATAGCGAAAATAATGCAACGGACGGGCAAGACAGACCAGACCCAAAAAGCTGCTAAGACTGCATTATCTCCCACAAAAGAATAACCTTTAATATCTGAGGTACTGTTAATAACCCACTTGAAGGAGAGACTGTGTGCTCTCTGTAACAATCGGTTGCGAAGCACATTAGAGGGCTAGATTGCTAAAGTTTTTTACACATGCGGTAACAACGTACCTGTACTGGTATTTGCAACTGCGAAGATGATTGAAAGGGGAGCGTGAAGGAAATAAAAAGGAAGGGATTATAAATAGTATAGTTGGGCTAGACGCTGGCCTGTAGCACGAATGAGTGAACAAGCGGGGTCGACAGGGGGGAATTGGGAGATGGATGCACCACTGTTAAGGCCTATTAGATCAAGCAGGAAAGCGCAGGAGGGAGGGACAGAGGTCAATAGGCTTGCTCGGAGGATTTCAGATCTGGAAGACTGGTATGGTGATTAAACATTAGGAGGGAAATAGAGGAGAATCACCCTACTGCGGGATATCCGCTGGGGGGGGGGAGTGCAACAATAATATTTGTATTAATGGGGGGGGATGTATGTGGAGAATATATGGGAACAGGCACTTCACCTTTAGCAAGTGACGTCTTACACTAAAGAGTTGTGAATCAGACACTAGTTCGCTAGTGTCGGTTACAACACCCCAATACCATCAGAGGGGCTCTGAAAAGCCACATATAGTGGCATTTGGCGACAAGTTTCACCGCCAAGATTTTCTTAGGAAGACAATTTTAATAGTTATGCATTTTAAAACGCTGATTTATTATAAACAAGAATGTTCAAGTCAAGTTGTATTTAGCTATACTGTTGGACAAAGTTTTCAAGTTATACAGTGTGGATTGTTATTAAAGGAATGTGCTGGATTAACACAGATGTGTGGGGGGAAAGGAAGATGGATTGGGCAAAGCATGCAGACTCAAGATAATTATGACAGGACGTATACCCCTAATAAAACAAAATGGAGCTTAAAATAATCTCCTACAACATTAATGGTCTTAACTCCCCAGTTAAAAGAACAAAATTATTATCAGAGTTGAAACGGATGAAGTGTGATGTGGCACTACTCTAAGAGACACATCTCTTGGATACAGAACATGCCAAACTACAACGGCAGTGGGTGTGAAGGGTAGAGGCAGCCTCTCACGAGACAGCTAAAAAGGGGGGGGTGGCAATACTGATAAAAAGAGAATGCCCCACAGAAATACAAGAAGTGGAAAAAGACTGTCAAGGTAGATTTATTAGAGTTACAGGGAATGTGCGGGACAAAAAAATATAGTTAATGTATACGCCCCCAATATAAGAGCAGAGACTTTCTACATTGATCTTTTCCAGAGAATAGCAACTCTCCCCCAGGGCCTCATAATAGTGGGAGGTGATTTTAATGTGTCCTTATCCCCACTGATAGATCGCTCATCAGGGCATGCTGCCATGTCCAGAAAAGCCATCAAGAGATTAAGGGCTCTGATGGAAGAGGGGGGAATGGTGGACATATGGAGATCTCACCACAAAGGAGAAAGATTATACGTTTTACTCAGCAGCACAAAACTCATATTCTCGCATAGATTTTTTTATAACTCATAAATCTGATCTCCACGTGTTTACAACCTCCAAGATTTACCCAATGACACTGTCTGACCACGCACCAATAGCCACAACAGTTGCTTGGAGAATATAATCTAGATTTACCAACTGGAGAATGAATGTCTCCTTGTTAAATAATAAAGCCCTGGTACAGAAAACTGAAAAAGTCATTAAAGCCTTAACTGTGGACTCTCCAATGGTCGATTGTTCGCCATTATTACGGTGGGACACTATGAAAGCTGTGACAAGGGGTCATCTGATTAGTCAGGCAACAGCCAAAAAGGAAGGGATAGAAAATTGAAGGAATTGCAGCAAACAATTGAAAGCTTGGAAAAGGAACATAAACAGAGGAGGAAGGGGGAAGAATTCTTAAAGAATTAAAAATGAAAAGAGCAGAGTTAAATACCCTGGAAACAGAAAGGGCAGAGGGCATTTTAAGATTTGCAAATTATAAATATTATGAAGGCGGTGGAAAAGCCTTCAAGCTACTAGCACTGAGGTTGAAAAAAGAGCAAGCCAACAGATATGTCCCCTATTTACAGGATGACAAAAGGGGTAATGATAAAATTGAGAAACCGGGAGACATTGCTGAAGCGTTCAAAAACGATTACAGAGACCTCTATACTGAAACGAGAGACCAACAGGAGGTCATAGATCAAACCAGGAAATTCCTGAAAACTATGCAATTACCTAAACTAACTGTAGAAATGCAAAAGCAAATATCAGCAAAGATATCAGAAAAAGAGATCAGCTCAGTAACATCCTCCCTACCATATGGAAAGGCCCCTGGCCCCAATGGATTCCCAGCTGAATTTTATAAAAAGTTCAAAAAGACCCTTACCCCTATGCTAACCACAGTTATGAACACCATTTTGAAAGAAAAACAACTCCCTAAGTCATGTCAAGAAGCAATAATCACAGTACTTCCCAAGCCCGGAAAACCTACAATGCACTGTGGCTCCTACAGACCCATTTCCCTTTTAAATCAAGATTTTGAAGTAAGCAATAAGACACTCCAGGGTGTGTGTTAGACACTTTAAAACATGGCAATGAGGCGTAGTGAGGCACGAGGCCACCGGCCGAGTGCGTCCAGCCTCCTAGCCGTGTGTTAAAATGTCTAACACACAGACCCTGGAGTGGCTTATTGCACTTATGAAATGGGCAGCTATATTATAGATGCATGTGAAAGGTAAAAAAACTGCTTTAAGTGTAACCCCTAGATGGCGCTATCCCAGGGGCTACTACCCCTGCCTGATTTGCCACTAACAGGTTGAGGGGCCTGGATCCAATGGCGGGTGCCTCCACCCAGAGGTCAGGGTTTGCAATAGTTAAACTAACTTGGTCACAGCCCTCTGGGACACTGCAACCCCCTTTCTTCCCACTAGTGGCCCACACAATATATCAAATTACCTTCACAGTATACACTTACCTCCAGGTCTGGTTCCGGCACTGGGACCTCCTGTGAAATGAGATACAGTGCAACAATCACAGTACAGTACTTTAACATAGACAAATACCTCAGGCAGTATAACTTTGCTGAAACAAGCAGCTCTGATTTATTTAGGGGATATAACAAGGACAGGGGAAATCAGGTTAATTAACTTATCACTCTAATAATCTACCTATGGCTCTGTGCACAGGCCTATCCCTATCAGTTACTGTCCCTGGGTACCCAAGCCCTAGTGGCTAGTCAAACCGTGGCAGCTGGTAGGGGCCCTTTCACACAGAAAGGAGAATTAAACAGTCAGCAGTACAGTAATTCCATTTGGATTTAATGTGGCAATTCAACAGGAGCAACCCTGAATTAGTACTCACGACCTCCAAATAAGATAGGGTCCTTCAATGTCAGCAGGGCTCACTTGAGGTACACAAACCTCTTCACACATCCATATAAAGAAAGTACTATACCAGGCAGGCTGCATCTGTATCCCGATCGCAATTACTGCACAATACCCGGAGAACACACAGCAGATTCAGTTCCTGACAGACCGAGTGCAATTTTCAGCAATTCTTCCAGTCTTCTACAGGGTGAGCCTGGTTTCTACTCTTCAGAGATCCTTTGATTCTTTTCACAGGACGGATTCAGTCCTAACAAGCTGTTACACAAGCTGCAGACCGGAACTCTGGGCCTTACACACGCTTTTGACTAAACTGCACACTGAAAAGCACAGGGCTCCTTCCTTCTTCACTGCCAAAGCTCAACTGAAGCTCCAACCGACAAAACTGGGCACTTCCTTTGAGTTCCTCCCAGTTCTTGACTGGATTGGCTGTCACTCACAATAGACTGCTGCTGTTGGTCCAAAAAGGCACTGAAGTCTAAACTACATCTCCCAGAGTCACTGCCCATACAATCCTCTTGTGGCTGGCTCAGATTATGAGTCCAAGTTCTGATTCGTCCAAGGCACCATTTTAGAGCTAGCTTACCCCACACTGATTGGTCCAGTTCAGCAGTTCAAAACTAGAATGGGGAACTAGCAGACACAGTTCTGACTGCAAAGAAAGCAGGTTAGACAAACTGTAATTTCATTATTACTCTAAATAATTTCTGGCAAACAGTTACATCTTTCAGATAGGTTCCCTTTGCACTCCTAGTGACTGCAAAAATGAAGTGAATTGGCAGCAGCTCAAGTGGTACTCAGAGAAGCACACAGTCCCCCCATACAAACTAATTATGTCTGCAAGCAGACAGCTCTTAAAGAGACAGTACCAGAGGCTCTAAAAACACTCACTGATAAATGGCTTAAATGCCAAACACCATTCAGGCTTGGAGCATTCAAGCAAGCTCCTGGAAGTCTTTTGGGAACCCCCATTTGCAGGGGGGTTACATAAGTAATTAAAAACTTTTTTTTTCTTTAATTTAAATAAAATAGTTCCTCCGCCTTCAGTTCACTGTGTTTTGTTGGGGGAGGGGGGATGTGGACTTTTGACCTGGGATGGCTGCTGTAGTTATAGTTTTTATACTTGTCTTTGTCATAATGATACCCCCCCCCCCACACACACACACACAATAGGAACAACAGGGACCAATATAAAGTTTCGGCATAAAAAATTGAGAAATGACAGGGCTAAGGGATGGAAGTATTGAGCGAGTGGCAGGTCATTCATTGAAAAGCACTGTGAGCGAGCGGGCAGAACCAGAAGAAATCTCGACTTTTTTCCCATTTTAAGCACTGCAAGCGAGCAAGCGGGCTGACCTGAAAGACTTTTTTCCCCGATTATAATTGCGTTGCGATCAAGTGAAGGAGGGAATCTGTGGCCAAAAGAGCAGTATGTGATGGTGAAATTGTGATAAATGGGAGGAAGAGATGGAGGTAGGCAGCAGCTGGCAGGTTGATCACTGCAGAGAACTGCGAGTGAGCGAGGGGAAAGGTGGTTGCGTTCAGATCAGACTGCAGCACTCGCAAGTATTTTTTTGCGTGTGTGTGTGTGTGTGTCCTAACATAGGCACTTGGCTGTGTTAAAGTTGGTACTGGTGCTTACAGTGTCCTTACCAGAGGACATTATTAGTATTTTTTTTGTATTGCTTTACCTAGTACAGTGCGTGGTTTTAGTGGGGAAAGCAAGATGGCCGATTTTAAATGTTGAACATTCCATTTGGGTAAACTACTAGAATCAATACAGAGGTAATCATACCAGATCTTTTTCATGTGTGTTAGAAATATTAACACACTCTTATTGACCAATAAGATTGTCTTATTTGTGGTTCCATTTCAAAAATCTTAACAAAAATACTGGCTAACCGGTTACAAAAACATATTGGATTATTAATTCACCCAGATCAGACAGGATTCATACCGTTTACACACATGTCTGATAATACTAGGAAATTACTTGACATACTTATGAATAAGGAGAACTCCCCCACTCCCCAAATTGCAATTTTCCTGGATGCCGAAAAAGCCTTTGATAGGCTGAATTGGAATTATATACAGGTGGTCATGGTGCACATGGGGATGGACGGATCATTCCTCCAATGGGTAACAGCGGCTTATCGGCATCCCCTGGCTAAGGTTAGGGTGAATGGAACAATCTTGGAATCATTTAAGATAGAAGGGGGAACTAGACAAGGGTGCCCTCTGTCCCCCTTGCTTTTTGCTATCGCAATGGAACCCTTGGCCCAAGCAATTAGAGAAGAGGTTAAGATCAAAGGGATACCGATGGGGGATCTTGTAAATAAGATCTCCCTCTACGAAGATGATACGTTGATTTATCTGAGTGACTCAGACTCATCAACCCCGCCTTTAATAAGCATGTTAAACCAATTTGGTAAAATGTCGGGTTTTAAAATTAACGTGGGAAAATCAGAGGCCCTTCCTATATAGGGTGACTTAACAGTTGCCACACGAAATAAAATTCCCTTTAGATGGGTGAAGGGAAGTATAAGATATCTGAGAATTCAAATCCCAACCACATTATTCAAATTATACCAGTTGAACTATGGGATATTAAAGAACAAAATATACGCAGACCTAAATAGATGGCAGACACTCCCCCTGACTTTTACGAACCGAATAAACACAGTGAAGATGAATATATTGCCCCGATACCGTTTTCTCTTTACTAATCTCCCTATTGCTTACCCTGGAAAGGACTGGAAGGAGCTTAAAAATAGGTTGACCAGATTTATTTGGGCAGGGCATAAACCTAGGAAAAGACGGGAGCTCGTGACTGAATCCAAAGATAGGGGAGGGAGGGGAGTTTCTAACTTTTATAATTATTACAAAGCAGCTCAGATGTTACCCATTATGAAAATGCTGATTCCAGAAAATAGAGGAGGATGGTATTCTATGGAAAAACAGGCCCACCCAACAACCCTGCTGAATGCTCTACCTTGGGCAGCAGTACCCGCAGACTTAAAATCTGTACAGAACAGATGGACACATCAAACCATCAAGATATGGTTAGATAGTAGACAATGGTGGGAGATTCCCACTCCACTCTGGTGGTTTATTTCGCTTGACTGTCTCCCTAATTTCCCTACTCAACCGGGAGATAATTGCTTCCATCGTTGGCGCAGGGGAGGACTTAAGGACCTCACACAGTTCATGCAGGGGGACACTATCAAATCTTTTTCAGAGATGCAAAAAGAGTTTGATCTACCTCAGAAAGATTTAAGTATTTGCAGTGTCAGCACTACATAACAAATACAGTTGGAATCTTGGCTATCACAGTCAACCCACCCCTACCACTTCTAGCCACATTCCAAAGAAGTCGTCTAGCAGACTACAAAGGCTATATATCCTATATGTATAAAGCGCTGCAGGACAACATAGGAAAACCATATATACAAAAAATAGAGAGAACTTGGCAAGCTGAATTAAATACGGCGATAACAGAAAATGAATGAGGTAGGATCTGGGCGGGTATTTCTAAAACTATAGCTTCACCTAAGTGGAGAGCGTATAGATGGAAGGTCACATCTAGATACTTTATCACTCCGGTGATGTCATCTCACTACACAGACCCTCCAATAGATAGGTGTTGGAGAAAATGTGGAGCCAGAGGGACCCATATGCACATTTTATGGGCATGCCCTAAGATTTCAAAATACTGGCAGGAAGTCACACAGGTCCTTTGAGACATTTTTCAACTGTATAACACTCTCACTGAAGTAAATGTGTTAATGGCATTACCACCAGATGAACTCACATCCAATAACCAGAGGTACTTATATTACATCATGGTGACTGCTGCGGTAAAAGTAACTACCCAGCATTGGGTGCAGTCTTGCTCTCTGTCTATTGATAGGTGGAAAGCCAATGTTCAGCATATTAAGGAAATGGAAGCAGTCACAGCACGCTTGAGACTAAACACTGATCAATATAACTCAAGACGGTTGCCCTTCTATGAGTATATTGAAAATACAGAAGGCCGACCAGTGCTAGAGCAGTTCCTTTTGGCCTAATTTTAAGTTAAAGTGGGGTGGGGTTGGTTGGTAAGCAGGGGTGGAAATGGCTGATAATTTGGATGGTTTCATGGGGTATTAAGAGGAGTCGGTTGAGAAAAGGGGGAGGGAAGATTGAGGATATGAAGGTTATCTGAAATATATGGCTAAATAAATATAGGTGGAAATGGATATGAATTATATTTAACAAATCCACACTGACAGACGTTTTAGTTGTGTTTAAAATAGGTTTTATTTAGTATCAGTCGAATAGATTTTATCTTTAAAACTTATATTTTCTGGAATAAGTACCATGACTAATAGTATGGTCTCAAACATTGTTTTCCCTTTCTTAAATGGGGGGAAGGGCACAGAAATGCATTATAATGGCAGTATAATGGAGATTTTGCAGAGAGTTGTTGTGATGTCTTTTCTTCATCTGTAACTAAAGAAGAAAGGACAATGTAAGCACTGAAATGTAAGCTTTCTCTGTTATTTATACCTGCCTAAATGTATAAAATTGTTTGAAACTACCAATAAACTTATTTTCAAGTTCAAAAAAAAAGTTTGGAGGTCTGCGTATCTCATTTCTCCTAATCTATGTACTACAGTACCTACTGTAAGTTCATAAAACTTATAAATAAAAAGTTAAAAAAATAAAGTAAAAATATCTTTAAAAAACCTATTTACATCATGGCAAAAAGATTTTGGGACTTGCCTAAATAATTAACTATGGTTACAAATTCTTCTGATTATTACAGAAGTTTCAAAAAATAAGCGGAGGTAAATCCAATTTCAATATTATTCACCAAACCTATTATGCTCCAGAAACATTACATACATTTTAATAGCAGTATATCAGATAAGTGTCCCAGATGCAAAGAAGCCTCTTTTCTTCACATGTTCATTACCTGTCTACTATTTTCAAACTACTGGTGCTACATAATTTAATTAGTTGGACGGGTAGTTGGTATGGACTTTCCATTCAACCAAGGCATTCTATTATTTGGAAAAATTCTATTTGAGAATTAGCAAAGAATGTCCCATTATTATTAATCTGCATTGTGTAAAGCTAAAAAATTGATACTGCAACACTAGAAAGATCCGTTGCCCTGGCTACAACAAATTTCTTAAATCTCGTGATTGACCGCAGCAGTTTGGAAAGAATTTACTTGAATATGGAAGAAAATGAACAGAAATTTCAAGCGATCTGGGACCCCTTTTTAAGATTTTTTTAATGAAAAATAACATCCCCTTTTGACCAACTAATGAATTCAGTACCTTGCTCTGATATATTCTATAAAAATGATGTTTTCTGATGATGGAATAAACCCAACCCAGATACACAGGGATGTGAGGATATGGCCTTATTCCTCTCCTTAAGTGTAATAGGAGAATGGTGACAGCTGCCGGAGTCCCAAAAATAAGAGGGAGAAAAAGGAGGTCACTGGTGATGGCTATCCCCAAGTCCTTTTCCTCCTCTGATTCTGTGACCTTGACCCCCTAAACTGTACTCATTCCATGGGTTCTTTCTTCCTATATGCATGACCTTGCACTTCATCGCATTGGACCTGAGTTGCCATATGCCAGAACATCTTTCCAGCTTTGTTAGGTCTCCCTTTAGGTCCTGCAGCCCTTCATCCGTGTCCACTCTTCCACAGAGCTTGGTGTCATCTGCTGAAAGGCAGATTTTGCCTTTAATGCATCTTCAATGTTATTAATGAATATACTAAATAACACCAGGCCTAGCACTAACCCCTGCAGGACCCCACTGATGACTTTCCTCGTACTTGAAAGCTCCCCCCTCCACCACCTTTTGGGTTCTAACACTAAGCCAATTTGCCACCCACCTTGTTCATTTACTTCTCACCCCTAGGTCCTCCAATTTCCTGATTAACCTCTTATGGGGCACCAAGTCAAAACCTTGCTGAAACTGAAGTACAGAACATCAACTGTCTGGCCCTTGTTTGCTGCTTTTGTTACCCATTCAAAGAAGCTGATCAGGTTTGTTTGACAGGATCTCTTTGACATAAATCCATGCTGTCTCTGTAAACTGTAACAACGCACTGACTACTGAAAATGCATTTAACTCCCAGTTCTCAGACTAGTCTGCCTACACCTCCCAGTTCTCTGATCATAGAGAGGCGAGCGTCTCCTTCAGCCCCCAACCTGAGTTGACTCCTCGCTGTCCTTTCTATTTCAAGATCATCACTGTCAGTGAAATTTAGAGACTCCTTGCTGGCCTCTCTCCCCACACCAGTGCTTGTCATGACAACATTGAGCCCAAGCTTATTTATCTTGGGGCCTCTTTCCTTGCCCTGCCCATCTCCCATATCTTCAACACATCTCTTATTACTGGTATCATCCCAGACATATGGAAAATGGCTAGGATCATCCCTGTACTCAAACAAGGTGATGCAAAAAACCTCGAGAACTACTGCCCTATTGATATCCTACCAGCCATTAGCAAGCTGCTTGAAAAAGTGGTAGCTACCCAGCTTAGACTACATCCAAAGTTATGACCTACTTATCCCAGCACAACATGGCTTTCGAAAGGGTCACAGCACGTCCACTGCCTTGGCCAAGGTCACCTCAGGGTTGCTACTGATCAAGGAAACTTGACTGAGACAATCTTTGTTGATCTCTCAAAAGTATTTGATCTAGCTGACCACACACTCTTGTGTTCCACACTCCAGACCCTTGGCCTCACTCCTCCTGTCCTAGCCTGGTTCACTAATTACCTGCCTGGGAGGCAGCAACTCAAAGTTCAATAAGGTCCTCTCAGAACCCACTCCTGTTAACTCTGGGGTCCCTCAGGGGTCTGTGCAATAGCCCATTCTTTTCTCCCTTTTTGTTAATGATCTGCCCCTAGTCCCAGTTTATGGTCGTATCACCCTTAATGCAATGACCTTGTGATTCTAACCAGCTCCCAGGAAGGAAGTTTTATCAACTCTTAGCTTAACACCGACTTTGATCTTATACAATCCTGGCTAAAGGCCCACAAGCTAGACATCAATCTGAAACAAACCCAGACTATGCTCTTTGGATCCCTGGCCAAATCCAAAGCCTGGCCTGCTCCTCTGAGAGTCATTGGAGCTGATGGATCCCTTGTGTGGGTTGCTGACTCCTTTAAATACCTGGGTGTTACTCTTGATCCTCAGCTAAACTTCTCCCTGTACATACGTAACGTATGCAACGCTGCAAATGGTAAGCTGGGCCTGGCATATACAGTTAAAAGTAGCCTTACTCCAGCAGCATGTCTTGCCTTGGCTAAGGGGGTTCTCCTACCCACGCTCTGTTATGGGCTAGTCACCTTTGCCCATGCCTCAAAAAATAATCTGCTCTTCCGGTGACGTCACCTGATGAGAGGCAGCTGAACTCCAGAGCCCTGCTACCAACCCCCTATTAAATTTGGAATTTACCGTATTTTTACAGCCCACCTCAGCAAACAAATACCTTCTCCGATCCCTTAGATGGCCGGGAAGCCTCCCAGAACAAAACCGACAAAAACAGGGAACAAGTCAGGCAGCAAAATGAAGCAGTTACTTCTCGGTGGGGACAAAGAAGGATTTGCGGCCCTTATGCCTCATGGCCACTTACCCTTGCAGTCTTCAGCGGAGTGGGGGGGTGGATGAATTCGATGCTCCCAGAGACACAACCTGCACTTAGCAGCGCATTCTAACAACAGTCAACAAAATTGACTCATCACTGGCAGATTTGTGACAGGAAGTTCGATCTCTGGACAAAAAAGTCTCACTGAATGCAAATAAAGTAACCGAACTATCCGAGGCCCAGGACATGCATGAGCAGCTGCAGTGAGACAGGCTTGTTCAATCGAAACTTGAGGACCTGGAGAACCGGGCATGCCGCAACAACTTTTGGATACACGGCATGCCAGAAGGAGCAGAAGAGGGCTTTGCAATGCCCATAGATTTTATTCAGCATCCACTTCGTGCCCTGATGTCTGTACCCCCGGACCTCCAGCTGGATATAGATCATGCACATAGATCCCTGGGGCCCCAACCAAAAGACCCCAATGCCAGACCCAGGTCGTGGATCATACGGATGGTCAATTTCCAAACAAAGGACTGGATTTTAAAAGAAGCCTGGCAGCTAAGAGACCTGAAATATAAAGAGGCTAACATTTATTTCGAGCAGGACTTTTCAACGGCCTTGCAAACAGAGCGTCAGCAAGTAAGATTGGTGGTCCAAGAGTTCAAATCTAAAAACGTCAGGGCACAGTTACAATACCCAGCAAAGATCCGCATATTTTTAGAAGCAGGACCGAAGACATATAATACCTTACTGGAAGCAGCATCAACCCTGCAAGAGCTTAGTATTAATCCCAGCATGGATTTACAAAAATTGGAGCAGAGTAGCTTCTTCAGTATGGTCAGTAATCCACAGGATCACAGCAGGAAGTGGGGCAAACCGAGGAGCTTCTCGGGGGGCGCCATGTCAGATGTTGCCACGTTGATCAGTCGAGTAGAAAAGAGGAACCAAGAAAGCCAAGGATTTACCCAGGCATCCAAGTCTCCCAAATGCTGAGGTACTGTGATTTATGAATTGAAGCGGGAGCAGTTCGGAAACAGGATTACAGCCTCCATGGGAGCAAAAATTTCCCCTTTGCTTTTGGAAATCTTTAGCATTATCTAAATGAGAACGCTGTGGGCAGAATGGTATACAGTAACTGATCTTGCTAATCATGACCCCTGGAGCATTGGATCTGTAAGTGTTAAGGTTGGGGAGGAAGGAGGAAAGATCTGTGACTCTGTCCAGCACAACATCATATAGTGCTTGATTATTTTGGAAAATATGCTCGGGGGCATTAGGGAAGGGGGGGGTATAATTCAAATAAAACAAAATATACTGTGCTGAAGGGCTCAAATGGTTAATGGGTGGAGGTGGGGGAGGGCAATTGGAAGGTGTTTGGCAGTGCACCTGGTGGTGGAAGGCTTAGTGGCCACAAATGTCTACCTAGCAAAGCGGAGTGAGTGCCCACGGCCCTAGTGGGAATACCCATGTAAGGCCGCTTCCGGATTGCGACTAGTGATCCTATGCCCAACAAGGGCGGAAAAATCTTGCTTGTTATTTTTCCTTGGAAGTTTACTTAAAGACTGGTATTATTTTAAGTCCCTTTGCTGTTTACAAGGGACATGCAGTTCTATCATACTGTTGATTTGTATCTGTTAAACTGGTTATCTAGTTCATATATAGTTCTGCAAGTTACTGTTAAGACAACTTACAGACATGGGAAACAAACACTGATCTCAATTATGAAGCACCAACAGAGCAGAAGGCAGAGAAATCGCAGAGGGAACTGGTGGAGGAGCAGGGGGGTCACAGAGTTACCAGAGAGGTTCTAGGTCTTATGCCACCCCCCCCCTGGGTAGTTTAAATATTTTCTCTTATAATGTGAAAGGGGTAAACTCCCTGATTAAATGTACACAGCTATTAAATGAACTAAAAGGACTCAGGAGTGATATCGCGTTTCTCCAAGAAACGCACCTCTCAGAGGTAGAGCACACTAAATTGCGTAATGGATGGGTGGGGAAGGTGTGGACAGCTTCACACCCTGTTTCTAAAAAGGCTGGGGTAGCCATTCTTATTAAGAGAAATAGCCCACTGAAGGTCACGGACTCAGATCAGGGCATGCAAGGGTGCTATGTGAGGGTTACTGGGGAGCTGCTGGGTAGGGTGGTGCACCTGGTCAATATATACACCCCCAATACAAGAATCGACAGATTCCTAACAGATCTTTTCTTGAAGCTGGCCACATTACCACAGGGCTAACTAATAACAGGTGGGGATTTCAATATAGCATCTTACCCTCATATAGACCGGTCCAGCGGCGCAGCTCTTACTAATAAGGCAGCCACCAAAAAACTAAGAGCTTTGACAACAGAGACGGGCTTGGTAGATGTATGGTGAGTTCTCCATATGACAGAGAAGGACTTCACCTTCTACTCCAACGTCCAGAAATCTTACTGTAGAATAGATCTGTTTTACACCCAACAATCGGATTTGCATTTTGTTAAGGGAGCTGAAATACATCCAATTACATTATCAGATCATAGCCCAATTTCACTTAGACTGCAATGGGGAAAAGACACTAGAGCTAAAATGTGGAGGCTCAACACCTCATTACTAAATGATAAAAGTTTTGTTACTAAACTAACCCAAGCAGCCACTAATCTGGAAATGGACTCCCCAATGCAAGACTCCTCCCCTCTGATATAGTGGGATATGCTCAAGGCTGTCCTTAGGGGCCAAGCCTTTAGCTTTGCTGCAGACCAGAAGAAGTTAACCCTCGCTAAGGTTACCAAACTCATCAACAAAATTCAGGAATTAGAACTACTAAAACAAAATGCGGGGAGAAAGAAAATCAGGAGGGAACTAAATGTAACCAGAATGGAACTGTCGAGGCTGGAGGACAGGAGGGAGGAGGGAGGAGGGGATGCTGCAATTCGTAAATCACAAGTATTATGGGGGGGGAGGCCGGACTTCTGGCCTTTCGTCTCCGTAGAGACCAAACGGAAAGAAATATCCCATGTGTAATAGATGAGAGTGAAAGATCCTGGGTGACCCCTGCTGATACAGCACAGCAATTTAAAAGGTTTTATCAGACCCTCTATGCGGAAGACAAGTTGGAGGCACAGGTAACATCAGACACAAGGGCCTTCCTAGACTCACAGGCTCTACTGGAGCTGTCACAGGAAGAGCAAAATGAGTTGTTGGCCTCCATAACCTATCAGGAAATAGCACAAACCATTTCAGGGCTGGCAGTGGGTAAATTCCCTGGCCCGGATGGACTAGGTACAGAACTGTACAAAAAATTAAAGAAAACTGTAACACCATGGCTGCAAATAGTATTTAGTGCCTGCTTGGAGGAGAACCGTCTGCTCCCCTCATGGGAGGATGCGATGACAACAGTCATCCCCAAACCAGACAAATCTGGTACTGCCTGTGCTGACTTTAAGCCAATATCACTCCATAATCAAGATCTAAAGATTTTTACCAAGATCCTGGCAACCCGACTCCAAAGGTATGTGGAAAAATTAGTCCACCCAAACCAAACAGGGTTTATCCCAAGACGCCACCTAGCTGATAATATTCGGTTGCTTCTGAATATTATGGCATAGAGCCCCAAGGCCCCCCATCCCAAATAGCATTATTCTTAGATGCTGAAAAGGCGTTTGATTGCCTCAATTGGATTTATATGAAAATGGTATTGGAACGGATGGGAATCGGGGGGGAACTTATTAAAATGGGTAACCTTCTGTTATCAACACCCCACAGCAAGGGTCAAGGTCAATGGCACACTTTCTAGTGGGTTGGATATAGGTAAAGGGATGAGGCAGGGGTGCTCACTGTCGCCCCCGCTCTTCGCCTTAAGTGTGGAACCCCTAGCCCAGGCCATTAGGACCGACCACAGAATCAAGGGTATCACTATTGGACATCAAACATATAAAGTGTCATTATATGCTGATGACATCCTGATACATCTAGAGGACCTGAGGTCATCCCTGCTGCCCACCCTGGAACTCCTGGAGAGGTCTGGGAAGATATCAGGTTTTAAAATTAATCTAAATAAATCAGAGGCTCTGGCACTTAACATGGATCCAACTGTTACCCCACTGGAGCCAACCACATTTAAATGGGTTAGGGAGAAAATAAGGTATCTGGGGATACAGATCCCGAAAGATTTAACTAAACTGTGTCACTATAATTACACCGCCTTGAAGCAGGAAATATTTAAAGACTTGAACACATGGCAGAATATGCCTTTCACGTTCATTAACAGAGTCGATATGGTCAGAATGAACATTTTACCCAGATATCTGTTTCTCTTTTCGACTCTTCCAATCCCCTTCACTAAGTTAGACTGGAAAGAACTTCGCAAGAAACTCTCCCATTTCATCTGGTCTGGGTGGAGACCCAGAAAAAATGGGACCTATTGGTGGAACGGAAAGAGAAAGGGGGGCTGGGAGTCCCTAATTTTTATAACTACTGTTTGGCTGCCGAGGCACTACCCATCCTTAAATTACTATCACCAGAGATGAAAGGCAGCTGGTATACTATAGAAGACTGTGATTTGGGACTGACACCCTTAAACCTGGTGCCGTGGCTAGCTCTGCCAGCAGATCTGAAGACAATTCAAAACAAATGGACCCAACAAACTATAAAGGCCTGGCCTGAGGCTAGATAGTGGTGGGAGATCCCAACAAGGGTTTGGAACTACATCCCTCTAGCCAAATTAGCCAACTTTCCTGCCTCTGAGAGGGATCCGGTGTTGCTAAGGTGAGAACAACAAGGCCTTAGATTTCTTTCCCAGTTTATGCAGGGTCCAGAACTTAAATCCTTTCACACCATACAAACAGAATTTGGCCTAAGTAACAGGGAATTTTTTAAATTCCTGCAATGCAGATATTATCTCACTGAGGTGGTTGGGCAGGCAGTTCTCTCAACTGATCCACCAAAGTCGATTCTCTTTACTTATCAAAGTGGTAGATCGGGCACCACCTGACAGTTCATGTCAAATATCTATCACGAGTTACAGGAGGGGGTGGGCTCCCTCTTGGTTCAATAAATTCAAGGAAAGTGACAGGAAGAAATGGGAGGATTTTACACAGGAGGAATGGGGGGAAATATGGGCAGGGACTACCAAGACCACAGGATCCCCTTCTTCGAGGTTCTTCCGATGGTGTGTAAATGTCAGATTTTTCATCACCCTCACAATTTCCTGTCACTACACATCATCACACATAGACCTGTGCTGGAGGAAATGTGGGTCGAAGGGCACCCATAGTCATGTTTTCTGGGACTGCTCAATTATCCAGCCCTTCTGGGCAGCAGTTAAACAGAGTGTCCTAAAACTTTTTGACCTGTTTTTGTACACGTGGTGCTGGGCCTACCACCAATTGGCATAAATACTCCAAATCTGAAATATCTCTACTATATTATGGTTGCTGCCGCGCTTAAGGCCATAACACAGACCTGGCTGTCATCCACACCACCTTGTCTAATGCCCTGGAAAACAAACGTTGAACAAGTCAGAGATATGGAAGCCATAACAGCTCGACTGAGGCTACAAATTACTTGCTTTAACTCCAGATGGCTTCCATATTTCAATTATATTGAAGCCGAAGGGGGGAAGACCACCCTGGAACAAATACTGCACTTCTAGACAGGATTAAACACACCCATGCCTCTGCTGAAGGTGGGCGTTGGTGAGGGAGGAAGGGCGTTCAAACATCTGTATCACCTGTCCCACTGAATTGTTCACCCTTTCTTTTATCCCGAATGTACTCTGCATATACCTCTTATTAATGACTCTTGGTGTTAATGTAAATAGAGTATAGTATTAATTGAAATGACGACACCCAGTGAATTGAGTTGTCTGACTTTTGCCATTATCTATCTTTTTATTGATTGTTTATACATAAAAGTAGAAGGTTTTGTTCAGCCATGAAATGTCAATACTTGGAGGGGTATTTTGTTGAGAGGATATCCTCGTGATTGGACGGGGATGGCTTCTTCCTTATGGACACTACCATCAACTCCCAGTAACACAGAAGAAGAAGAAAGCTTGAGTAAACAGACTGTATTGCCTATGCCACTTCTTAAAGAGGCTTTTTTCTGTACACTGATATATTACCTGATAATATGTGGATTAATTATAAAAGCCCGTGTTATCACCTTCTTAATAAAATTATAAGTTCAAAAAAAAAATCTGACAAAATGGGATGTTGCTTATAACAACATATGCTGTTTTGCTCTCTGTGCCCCCCGTCTCACTCACCACTGCATGCTATACAATAAACTTAAATGGCTCTCCCCTGACAACCATCAAACTTTTGTAATGTGCAACTTCGTTGACAATGGCATCAGAACAGCCACTCCTCCCGCACTAGCTAAGCTTTTCAAGCCTGCAAATCTCTCTTATCTGTTAAGGTCTAGTGGCTCACAAATATTCCAAGTTCCCAAAACCCATACCCAAATGGGTGATTGGGCATTCACTGACACTGCACCCAGATTATGGAACTCCCTCCCTGTCCATGTTCATACCTCCCCTTCCCACACCTGCTTCAGAAACTCCCTCTGGGGCTTCCTGAAACTTGCCTCGACCTGACATTGTACCTCAGGTATTATGTCCCTTTGTTGCACTGTACTGCACTTTATTGTCCTGTCCAGTTATCACCTTTGAGATCGGTGTGTTTGTAAGACTATAATCATGGCTGCCAAATTTTTTTTTTTTTTCCATTATGTGCCCCGCCCCCCCAATCCTCCCACCGGAAGTCAGCCTGTACCCATTCGTGCCCCCCCATGCCCAGACTTACCCCCTAATGGTCACTGTAGGCTAGCCCCAGCTCATCCCTGGGTCAGGGCCATGGGAGAGGGACCCTCCTGGCAGACATCTAAGACAGTGAGGACAGCAGTAGGGCACTTCCCCCTTCCCCACGGAGAAGGAGAGCAGTCCTGAGGTCGCTCAATCCTTCTCCCCCGGCTGGCCCTCCAACTCCCGTGTCCATTTATAAACCTGGGTTGTTGGCATTGTAAGCGGAATTCCAACCACTGCACCAGTGGGCCAGCAGCTGTCAAATGTTACCTTACTATATGATGTTCCACAACTGACTGTCAATTGCTTACCATGTTTTTTTTTTACATGCCTCCTTGTTAAGTCATGCCACGTCTGACTATTGTCTTTTCTCTGAAATTCTGTAACACCTGCTTTTTTATTGTAATCTCCCGGGTTGCACCTGAAAATAGGCATATGACTGTCTAGTGTGCTTGCCTGGTTAACAAAAGCTAAATAAATACATTTGCTTCAAGAAACCTATCTAGCCTTTCCTTCAGAATGGCCTCCATAAGCTTACAGACAATGGAGATCAGACCTACCAGTCTGTAGTTCCCAGAGTCATCCTTAGACCCACTCTTGTGTAGCAGTACCGCATGTGCAGTTCTCTCCCGCAGCACACCCCCCCATATTTAATGAACTGTTGAACAGATATGCTAGCGGACCCACAGGTTCACTCGACAGCTCCCTCAACACCCTCGAGTCAGTGCATGCCATCTGGTCCTGGGGACTTGTTTACCTTCAGAGACAAGAGCCCTTTCCTAACCCTGTCTTCTGTTATCCAGTCATTATCCATGTCCCCTCCTCTGTCTTTTCCCCTCCTCAGCATCCCTCATGGCACCAGCCCATCTTTTATCCTTGGTAAAAACAGAGCAGAAGTGTCCTTCAACATCTCTGCTTTCTCTTTACTGCCTTCCACCCACCCTTCCCTCTTTTTAACTTTACTATGCCCCACTTTGTGCCTTTCTTTTCACTAATATGCCGGAAAAAGGTTTTCCCTCCCTTCTTGTGTCCCTCTGCAATATGCAGCTTCTTTCTAGCCTTTGTCTTCCTGACCACTCTGCCAGCCTCCATCGCTTTCACCAGGTAATCCCCCTCATCCTTATCCTTTCAGGACTATCTAAACTTCCTGTATGCAGCACTCTTTTCCCTCACAGCCTGTCCCACCACCCTATCAAACCAGTTTGGTCTCCTAGCTTTGGAGTTTTCCCCTTTCCTCCTACAGCAGGCATTAGTATCAGCTGCTGTCCCATCCTTGATCAGTATCTACAGTTGATCCCCCATGTCCTTCTTAAGACTACCTAGGTGTCCCATCAGTATCCCTCCCATCTTCCTGCAATCAGTCTTCCTGAAGTCCAGCACTTTTGTCTTAGTGCTCGCTGTTTCCTTCTCCACATCAACCTGGAACCACACCATGAGGTGGTCACTGTTCCCCAAGGGCTCCTCTACCATGATGTCCCTGACGAGGTCACCATTTGTTAATACCAGATCCAGGACATAGTAAGACAGTGCTGTGATGGCAAAAGGAACTTGGGGTATGACTTGTTTACTCCTACTGGCATGCAGCGCTGACTATACCCCAATTTGAGTGCTAATACATATCCAAGCTGTACCTCCGGCATGCTTACCCTAATTATGCTGTATAACCCAAACAAACTGTGTTCAGGGCATTTATTGCTGTATAAATGCTAACCTTACAGGTCTGCTCTCCAAGGGGTGTGCAGTATACATGCTATTTTTAGAACAGCTACCAACTTATTAACTTGAAGGGCAACTTGAAGGGCAATGCCACCCTGCTGTATGATAGGACACTACAAGAATGTACAGCTTTTGTAAAGCAAGGTGGTGTTTCTTTAGACTGCAGGGTGAAAATTTAATGAACAGCTGTTTAACACATAGCTTGCTAATCTGAAAGTTGCTTTTAAGTGTTAAATCCCATGTGCTCTGGTCATATTATCAGATGAGCACAAATCAAACCCCAGCTGCACGGAAAATTTCAAATGATCTAAACAATTTGCTTGTTTTCACTGACAGATACATGTACATATGAAGATAAGAAGATGCCAGCAGAATAAGGCCTTCTGGTCTATTGTGTCATCTCATATTGCAGAGTCCCCAGTGCCAGGTAAAGACTCTGCTCACCTCCAGACAGCGCCTCCTCCTTTCTGGTTACCCCTCCTTTTGACTCTGACTTTCCACTTTACCCTGTCCCAACCTCTTCTGAAGCCACCCACTGTCTCAAATGATACCGCTTCCTCCAACTTGCCATCACTCTCTCCATGAAGACATGCTGTCTGGTCTCCTTCCTAAACCTCCCTCCCTCCAACTTAAGACAATGCCCCCTCTTCATTTTGCTGCCACTGAGCCTGAAGAGACTCTCCTTGCCAACCTTGTTTATGCCTTTCATATACTTGATGGTCTCCATCATGCCCCCCCCCCACAAGAGTACATGCTCAGGGACTCCAGCCTCTTCTGGTATGTCCTGCCCTAACCCCAAATAATCTTTGTTGCCCTCTTTGGACCATCTCCATCAGGTTTATGTCCTTATTAAGGTATGGACACCATTACTGTACACTGTACTCTAAGTGTGACCACACCAGTGACATCTACAATGGCACTATTACCTCTTCCTTCCTACTGCTGATCCTTCTACTAATGCAACCCAGCATTCTATTTGCTTTTGCTGCTGTCTTCCTGCACTGCGTGGAATGCTTCCGGTCGCTAATGAGCAACAAACCTAGGTCCTTTTCCTCTTGGAGGCAGCGTAGCGCTGTGGTTTAGGGCACTGAGCTGCAAACCTGGAGACCTGGGTTGGCAGCCCCCACTTGCATACTGTGTAACTCTGAGCAAGTCACTTAACTTCCTTGTACTCCCAGGTCACACCCGGTAACAAGCTTTGGCTTAATGTGCCTTTCCTGCTCCAAAGTACATAAGTACATTTTTTTTGCATTGAAGCCAAGTTGCCACATTCCAGACCACCTCTTGAGCCTTGCTAGATCTTCCTTTAGGTCCCATATCCTCTCTGCTGTATCCACACTCCAACAGAGCTTGGTGTCATCTGCAAATAAGCAAATCTTGCCTTTTATGCCCTCACCAATGTCACTGACGAAGACTTTAAAAGCACTGGACCAAGCACCGAGCTCTGTGGGACCCCGCTGGTGACATCCCTAGCACTTGAGAGCTCCACCCACAACCACCATGCCTTGGGTCCTGCCTTTTAGCCAGTTATTTACCCACCTAGTCAGTTTCTCCCCACCCCCCAGGTCCACCACCACCCCCCCCAGGTCCTGCCTTTCAGCCAGTTAGCTACCCACCTAGTCAATTTCTCTACAGCGCCCAGGACCACCAGCTTTGATCAGTCTTTTGTGGGGCACAGAATTAAGGGCCTTGCTGAAGTCCAAGTACAGGATATCCACCACTTGGCCGTTGTCCACTTTTAGTGACTCAGTTGAAGAAGTCGATCAAGTTCACTTGGCCCGATCTCCCAAACATAAATCCATGTTGCTGCTCATCTTGGAGGCCATTCTCTTCCAGTTATCCTACCAGCCGTTCCTTAAGTATGGCCTCCATGAGTAAGTACACAATTGGGATCAGGCTGGCCGGTCTGTATTTGCCAGGGTCATCTCTCGAACCAGTCTTATAGAGAGACACTACATGTACCGTTCTCTAGTCCCAAGGCACCCCCCGACTCCAGTGAACTACTGAACAGGTCATCCAGGTGGCCCGCATGTTCCTCTAACAACTCCCACAGCACCTTTGGATGGATACTGTCAGGGCCCGGGGATCTGTCCACCCTCAAATAACTGGACAGCAGTGATCTGAAATCTTAACGTACAATTAAGATTCAATATGGATTAATTTGATTTACAACTTACCTTAGTAAAACAACACATTTATTAAAGGGGGGTCTCTATTTTAAATGGGTGGGAAGCAAATTACCTGATGTGGGGATTTTAGCTCTGGAGGTGCTCTTGAAAACAGGAAGTGAAGAATAGTACTGTATGAAATAAGGTCCCCAACAGCTGAACTATTAGCAATATGTTCACTTGTCTGAAAGAGCAATGGCCTGGAAAAAAAAATGCAAAACAGATGTAAACATAATCACATTAATTCAGTCTAAATAGGATTTTTAAAGACAAATATTAAAATGTTACATGAAAATATGGCACTCTTTTACTTTTGTAATAGTATTATATTACAATTATTTTTGCTCTTGTAAAGGTCTCAAAATCAAGATTGCATTTTATGTTACTTGTGTTAAATGAGCTGTGTCAACAGAGGGAGAGGAACTTGGTAACCTCCAGCACACAGATATGCTGTCATTCTCTCCTCTGGCTTTCATTTAAGTTTTGCAGAAAATGTTATAAATTCATGAGGCATACTGCAAAAACTGACAAGGTGCCGTTTACTGGAGAGTATTTCAACACAAAGTGATTTGAATTAAATGAGACCCTGCGTGTGTCTCATTTACAGTGCCTCATTCCCATTCTCCAAACTTGTTACTGAGCCCTCAACTGCAACTTGACTTTGATACAACTAGAAACTGGACTGACTTGTCTGCTCTGTTTCATAAAGACTGACTTCTGGATCTGATCTTTAGATGTCAAAGATTTATAGCCAAACCATTTTATGGATGAACTGGGTTTGTTTTAGGGATGAATCTACTTTCAAAATAAAAGAAGGATTAACTGTTGGTGTGGTGGCAGTGTCACTGTGTGTGATACCGCCAAACCTGGCAGCAGGAACAGTAAGGAGCTGGGGGAGGATCAAGTGTTGTGAAGATACTCTCAGTCTCACATGTCTGTGACAGAGGTGGGCAAGCCAGGAATTGTTCACCTAGAGCGAAGCCAGGGCTGAGCCAGTGGTCTGGCTTGACTCTACGAGTCAATGGCTAATGCAGGCTGTTCTCTACGTAGGAGATGAACATTTCAGACACTACAATAACTGCTCAAGCTGACAATAATTCTTACTTTGAGCGTAACTGGCTTGGCTTGACCTTGGCTCTCAGTTGCTTGTAGATGTCGAGCCGAGCCAAGCACCAAGCTCGAGCCAGGCTTAGCCTGCTCTGGCTTGCCCACCTCTACTCTGAGGCATGCAAAGGGAGGGAAGAGTGTGTGTGCATCAGGTGTGCCAGCACCTGAGGCTGTCATGTGCTCTTAAGAGGGTGAGACACAGAAGGAAAAGTGGTGCCAGGCTGGCTGATGATTCCCTGCTCATTCCCTTGCCCCCACAAGCGCATCATGGTTGCTTCCTCTCTGGCCTCTACTATGGCCTCAGAATGACCTCCACCATAGTGACTGTAGGGCTTTTGCTGCCATAGTACTAACAGCATGACCCCACCTGGAGGGCACACTGAGAGGGACCAACACAGTATGTCCTGGGGCCCAACACAGTATGTCCTGGATGCCCCACAGAATCCTGAGAAAAGCAGGTCCATAAATCGGGTAGGCGGCACTGGAGGTGGTTGAAGGAGGTATCCACTAGTGGCTCAGGTAGATAAAAGTAGGTTAATCTGTAGTATAATCTCCAAGAGAGAATGCATTTCGGACTGAGGCACGTACATTTCAAAGTGATTTATTACTGAAGTAGAAATGTTCCTGCTTTGCTAGGATTACACAACATGCAATTATAATGAGGACTTTGTGAAACAATCTGACACCAATACGACTCCCCCCCCCCCCCAAAAGAGTATTTCAGGATTTTACTACTTGTGAATCAAAGTACATGTTTGGAAGAATATTTGCATGGTGAGCGGCACTGAGGTTAGGAGTTCAGAGAACAGGCCTCGCCAATGAAAGGTTCAAATGTAGCCAATGATCCACTGCAGGACACTGAGAAGGTCACCTGAATTCCCTTTGCTGTAAACTGTGGAGAAGCAGGACCTCACTGAAAACAAAATGGTGCATCTTTGGTGTAAGCAATAATACCCTACAGGGTGGGCGGTACTGGGAAATACCAGACTGCCCAAGGGCCTTATAACCTGTGGAAGATACAGTATTTCCCAATACCACCCACCCTGGAGGGTATTTATTGCGCTTAGAAAATGGGCACTGTAAAAAATAAAAAGTTTGATAAAATTGTTAATGTGGCGGAGTTAGGCTACACCCTCGGCTGTGACTGATGGACCACTTTTCTATCTCCTTATTTTCTAGCAACAGTTAATGCTTTTCCCTTCGCTTTTCTTTTTCCCCCTACCCTAGGCTGGCCACCTAGCGTAGCTCTTTACTGTCCCTATTAAACTTCCTACTAGTTCTCTCTCTTTTCATTTCCATCCATCCAGTCCCTGGAATGATGCCAAACATCCAGAGATGTGTTGTGTAAAGTGCATAAGTGCATTTTGTGTTCAAAAAACATGAAGGCTATTTTAAATAGGAATGAATACAGTTAGTAAAGCCTTTTTAAAGAAAAAAGGATTCAGAAGTCATATAAAACAATAATAGTGTCATGATTAGTACAGTTATAAGAAATCCTTAAGATATTTTCATAATTTCACACTATAAACCTCTTACTGTATAAAGATTCTATGTATAAAAGTGCTTAGTCACTGTGGATCAGAGATAGAGAGTCAATATCTGTGGAAATATAAACTGTACTTTAACTGAACCAGGAAGTTCCCTGAAACAAACCCCTCCCTCCTCAGACATGAAACAACATGTCCTGACTTGTAAATAGAAAAGGGCCAGTCAGGTGATCCCACCAAAAAGATATAAAAACCTCTTCACAGAGTTTACTTCAGTTCGGCCAAGAGGGGCTCAGACCTAGGAGAGGGAGAAGAGAGGCAGACAAGCTGTTGAATGCAGATGAGAAGAGTCTTAGGAGCTCTAAGATCCAGGACCGTATTATGGGAGAAACTACTGATGTTAAGTAGTGATTTTCTTCGCAATTTTTGTTGTTTTCATTTATTATTTTTCAAACTTTCGAAAAATAAATATCACACCACGGTGTGTTAAACCTGTAAATTTGCCTCGTCTGAAGTTTATTCTCACACGCTGTGACAGTTAATTATTAATTTTATTTAAGATTTTTAATTAAATAGTTCCTCTGCCTTCACTAGAATAATGGCCTTTTGTCCTACTGCAGACCTTGTAGTTAGAAATCCAGTTGGTATGCAGTTACCGTCTCCACAGCAGACTGTTTTTTTTAGTTGGAACTATCACAAACGCACTTGCAAGTCAGGCCCTCTGCTCACGCAGTGTCAACCTCTGAGCACAGCAATGTGAACAGGTAACAGACAGGGTAACCCTCCTGTCTGCTTTTGGGTCCAAATCACCTTTAGTCTCAAGTTCTGGGGGGATTCAAACTGTGAACCTTATGCTTGCGTAGCCAGTGTATAGGCTCAGATACATACCCTCTTCGGGGATTACGGTACAATCTTTCACTAGGGACACCAAGCCAGGCTTCCAAAATGAACACTTAAAACTCTATAAAAGACCTTAGGTATATTCTTACCTTTTTCCAGTTTAGTAACACCATCGAACTTTTGAACAGTTTTTGTCAGTATTAATCCTCTATATGTAACCCCCCTGCAAATGGGGGTTCCCAAAAGACTTCCAGGAGCTTGCTTGAATGCTCCAAGCCTGAATGGTGTTTGGCGTCTAAGCCATTTATCAGTGAGTGTTTTTAGAGCCTCTGGTACTGTCTCTTTAAGAGCTGTCTGCTTGCAGACATAATTAGTTTGTATGGGGGGACTGTGTGCTTTCTGCTTGAGTACCACTCGAGCTGCTGCCAATTCACTCCATTTTGCAGTCACTAGGAGTGCAAAGGAACCTATCTGAAAGATGTAACTGTTTGCCAGAAATCATTTAGAGTAATAATGAAAATACAGTTTGTCTAACCTGCTTTCTTTGCAGTCAGAACTGTGTTTGCCTAGTTCCCCATTCTAGTTTTGAACTGCTGAACTGGACCAATCAGTGTGGGCTAAGGTAGCTCTAAAATGGTGCCTTGGATGAATCAGAAGTTGGACTCGTAATCTGAGCCAGCCACAAGAGGATTGTATGGGCAGTGACTCTGGGAGATGTAGTTTGGACTTCGGCGCCTTTTTGGACCAACAGGGGCAGTCTATTGTGAGTGACAGCCAATCCAGCCAAGAACTGGGAGGAACTCAAAGGAAGTGCCCGGTTTTGTCTGCTGGAGTTTGAGTTGAGCTCTGGCAGTGAAGAGGGAAGGAGCCCTGTGCTTTTTCGGTGTGCAGTTTTAGTCGGGAAACGTGTGTAAGGCCCAGAGTTCCGGTCTGCAGCGTGTGTAACTGCTTGTTAGGACTGAATCCGTCCTGTGAAGAGAATCAAAGGATATCTGAAGAGTAGAAACCAGGCTCACCCTAGAAGACTGGAGAAATTGCTGAATTGCACTCGGTCTGTCAGGAACTGAATCTGCTGTGTGTTCTCCGGTATTGTGCAGTAATTGCGATCGGATAGAGAAGCAGCCTGCCTGGTATAGTACTTTCTTTTACCATATAAATGTGAGAGGCTTGTGTAGCTCAAGTGAATCCTGCTGCCATTAAAGGACTTTTGCCTGTTGCAGTTTGCCATATAAATGTGTGAGGAGTCTCGTGGAGCTCAAGAGTAGCCCTGCTGACGTTGAAGGACCCTATCTTGTTTGGAGGTCGTGAGTACTAATTCAGAGTCCTTCCTGTTGAATTGCCACATTGAATCCAAATGGAATTACTGTACTGCTGACTGTTTAACTAATTTTCTTTTCTCTGTGAAAAGGCCCTACCAGCTGCCACGGTTTGGACTAGCCACTCAGGCTTGGGTATCCAGGGACAGTAACTGGTAGGGATAAGCCTGTGCACAGAGCCATACGATGAGTAAAGTGGATAAGCTAATTAACCTGATTTCTGTCCTTGTTATATCCCCTAATAAATCAGAGCTGCTTGTTTCAGCAAAAGTTATACTGCCTGATGTATTTGTCTATGTTAAAGTATTGTACTGTGATTGTTGCACTGTATCTGCTTATTTTACAGGGGGTCCCAAAGCCTGAACCAGTCCTGGGGGTAAGTGTATACTGTGAAGGTAATTCTGATATACTGTGAGGGCCACTAGTGGGAAGAAAGGGGGGTTGCAGTGTCCCAGAGGGCTGTGACCAAGTTAGTTTAACTATTGCAAACCCTGACCTCTGGGTGGAGGCACCTGCCATCGGATCCAGGCCCCTCAACCTGTTAGTGGCAAATCAGGCAGGGGTAGTAGCCCCTGGGATAGTGCAATCTAGGGGTTACATATACATCACATTTAAAAAAAGAACTGGCAGACCCAGGCAGTCTTTCAAAATAAAGGATACTTTACCAAAAGATGATAAAAACATGAACAATGTAAACACAGAACAATATATCAAAGAGCACACAATCACTTAGAAGAACAAGGGCAAAGTACAAAACAAAATTCCTACCAACATACAGTTAGACTTTTTCTATGTAATGTATTACCTCTAAGTGCTTATAGTTAGATTAGAGGTCTGTCTTTCTTGAGTCCCAAAATGATATGTCATATTCCCCAGTTACAAGGATACATTTCAACTCCATCTCCCCATCCCCTTGGTGAGTCATCTAGTTCCTCCTTTTTAGAATTAAAAAAATACCAATGATTTCCTGTCAGGAGATATATTAAATAATGTGACATCAGCAAAAACTCATTTCCCAAACTAGGAATCTTCTGATCCGCCAGTTCCTTTCAAGTTTACAACCCTGCAAATTCTCTCACCTAGGTGCAAGATATCTGGCAGGAATCAGCTTAATGATGTCCTGTTTCTGTAGTCATAAAATGTATATTTTAGTTTCCCAGCTTCAGAGCAGCAACAGGTCATAAAACAGCCATAAAACGCAATTTCTCAAGTAAGTTAATTACACTATAGAGATCTCCTGTCAGTGTAATACATGCAGCTTCACTGAAACCTGGGGGGGGGGCACACCCATGGAGTACAGGCTGTCTTATGTAAGACAATCACATACTATATTTTTATATTACAAATAGCATACAATAATCATAACCAGCTGGCCAAGCATCAGAGGAGCCCCCCTCCCCAACCACCATCGTCATGCAACAGTTTTGTTCACGACACCCTGTTTACTCTCTGTTTCATTTTTCTTTTTCCAGGTGGCCAAGCGTCACAGTCCTCCACACCTAGACTGAATTTGGGGCTCTATCCCCTGCATGGGATAAGCTCCACAAGTCAGTTCACTCCTCATACAGACGCAGTAAGCCATCTGCGTTCTGATTGGTGCTCCAGCCCTATGTAAGATCACCATGTCATACCCTTGCAAGGCAAGACTCCATCTTAATAGTCTACCATTAGTTTTTCCCATTTGCGTCAGCCAAAGCAGGGGGTTGTGATCAGTTTGTACCTCAAAATGCTGCCCATATAAGTATGGCTCTAACTTCTTTAGGGCCCACACTATGGTAAGACTCTTTTTCCACAGTAGAGTAAGCCTGCTCCCTGGGAAGTAACTTTTTACTCAGGTACACTACAGGGTAATCTTTCCCTTGTTAGGATGTCTGACTCAGTACTGCCCCAATACCCATGCCTGAGGCGTCAGTCTGGACTATAAAGGGTCTGCTATAGTCAGGACTTGTCAATACAGGGGCACTGCACAGTTCCTCCTTCAGTCTGGTAAAGGCTTTTTCACAGGTGGGTTCCCAGGTAATTTTCTTAGGCATCTTTTCCTTTACCAGGTCAGATAGGGGAGCAGCCAGGGCACTGTAATTGGGTACAAATTTCCTATAGTACCCTGCTGTCCCTAGAAAACTTCTGACCTGATTCTGCATTTCTGGTCTGGGCCATGCCTTGATCACCTCTATTTTTACTTGGTTAGGACGGAGCTGTCCTCGACCTACAACATGCCCGAGGTATGCCACTTCAGCCATGGCAACCTGGCACTTCTCAGCTTTGACAGTGAGCCCGGCCCTCTGTATCCTGCCCAGCACTTCCCTAAGGTGGGACAGGTGTTCCTCCAGCTGGCACAAAAGATGGCAATGTCATCCAGGTATGCCATGGCGTACTCCTCA
This sequence comes from Neoceratodus forsteri, assembly GCA_016271365.2. Lineage (NCBI taxonomy): Eukaryota > Metazoa > Chordata > Ceratodontiformes > Ceratodontidae > Neoceratodus > Neoceratodus forsteri. The sequence goes on along the minus strand of CM028131.1, from coordinate 659,022,644 downwards.
GCACCATTTAACACCTTGTTCACTAACATTTGGAAAGTGGCCAGGGCATTCTTCATTCCGAAAGGCATTAATTTAAATTCAAATAAGCCTATCAGAGTGATGAAGGCTGACCTCTAGCTCTGTTAGTTAACTCTACCTGCCAATACCCCTTTGTCAGGTCAATAGTCGTAAGGTATGTCACCCCTCCCAACTTGTCCAGGAGTTCATCTGTCTGGGGCATCGGGTGGGTGTCTGACTTCGTGACTGCATTCAGTCCACGATAGTCCACACAGAAATGAGTAGAGCCATCTGGCTTGGGCATAAGGACTACGAGTGAGGCCCAGGGGCTGTGAGATCTCTGGATTACCCCTAAATCCAGCATTTCCTCCACCTCCCTCCTAATGTCCTTTTGGACAGCCTCTGACACCCGATATGCTGTCCACCGTATGGGCATCTGTGTCCCTGTCTCTACATTGTGCGTTGCTAAGGAGGTTAGTCCAGGCTTGGTGCTAAACAGTGAGGAAAGTCTGGTAAAACCTCCCTTACTTCCTGGATCTTGTCCGGGGCCAGCTGGGGAGACAATTTAACTGCTTCCACAGAGGAATCCCGCTTGCTTTCTTCCAGCAAGTCCAGAAGGGGGTCTCATTTGTCTGTCCCCTTCCCATGACTACATACTGCAAACACCATGTCAGTTCTATTAGCATATGGCTTCATACATTCTTTCTGTATGTCTTCTCTCAGGTAATTCTATGATATAATTCACATCATTTACCTTTCTAACTACTTTGTACGGTCCTGCCCACTCAGCCTGCAGCTTGTCTTTCCGGACCGGAATAAGGACCATGACTTCCTGACCCACCGTGTATGAGCGAGCTCTGGCTCTGTGGTCGTACCACACTTTGTGTTTCTGTTGGGCAGCTGCCAGGTTGCTTTGGGCTGTCCCCATAAGCTCTTTTAGCCTTTCCCTAAACCTAAGGATGTAATCCACTATGGGAGTTCCCTGGGTGGCATGCTTGCCTTCCCAGTCCTCCCGGATCAAGTCTAGGGGCCCACGTACCCAGCGTCCATATAAGAGCTCGAAGGGGGAAAATCCTGTCAACTCTTGGGGCATCTCCTGTATGCAAACAACAGGTGGGAAGGTATTTCTCCCAGTCCCTCCCATGCTGTTCATAATGCTTGTAGCACTGACATTCAGTGTACCATTAAATCTTTCCACAAGCCCATTGGCTTGCGGGTGATAAGGTGTCGTGGCGTCTGCACCACCCCACACTTCTCCCACAAACGTTTCATCAGGTCTGACATGAAGGAACCCCCTCGATAGGTGATAACCTCCTGCGGAAACCCAGCACGGGAGAAAATCCCAAGTAAGTCATCTGCCACTTTGTCTGTCCTCAGTGAGGATAGGGCGACTGCCTCTGGATACCGGGTGGCAAAATCCACCACAGTCAGGATGAACCTCTTCCCAGAAGAGCTGGGGGTATTTAAGGGCCCCACAATATCCATTCCCACCCTCTGGAATCACTCCTCCACTATGGGCAATGAAATTAGGGCAGCTTGGGTTTTCTTACCTGCCTTCCCTATTTCTTGGCACCGGTGACAAGACCTGCAATACTCCTTCACCTGCTGGGTGAAGTTGGGCCAACAGAAATTCTGGGTCAACCGCTGCATAGTGTGTGTGATTCCCAGACGACCAGACAAGGGAATATCGTGTGCAATCTTGAGCAACTGCTCACGGTACCCTCCTGAGGAATGACAAGCTGCCTGCCTATCACCCCTCCCTCTGTCTTTACAGCCTGAGTATACATCAGTCCATTTTCCCAATAAACCTTATGTTTACTGTCACCTCCCTGTGCTCTGTCAGAGTCTGCCCAAGCCCTCGGCTTCTCTAGACTAGGGTCACTTTTCTGAGCTGCTGCAAACTCCTTACACATTTCCAAGGCATAGGACAGGTCCCCTTCAGTCTCTAAACTAGGGTCCCTAGCACTAGCGTCAGAGCATTCAGGATCACTGTCATCCCTAACCCTCTGACAATGACTGGGTGGGCCAAGCGGTCCTTATCTGCCGTCAAATTCTATGTAATGGGTCACCCCTCCTTCTTCAGAATAACCCTCTATAGCTGTGTGGTTAACTGCTACTGGGGAAATTTCTACCCCCTTTTCATTAGTCTCCATATCAGGAGACACAGACTGGGGAACCAGCCTCATAGTGGTTTCCAGCATGGCTTCTGTGGGGTCCAGGGAAATAAAGGTTACTCACCAGTAACAGGAGTTCTAGGAGTGGTATATGTTATCCATCCACACTGTCTGGCAGGTTCCTTGCCATTTTAAGATGGGTCGGAAAGTCTTCAAGCTGGCTCCTCCCACCCACCCGGGTGGTAAAACCCTCGGCTCCGCCTCATGATGCCAGATCTAGCTCTCTGGAAACCAGGTTGTGTCTCGAAGCCGGGGAAGTCGGGTGGGTCATGTGGATGAACAACATATACCACTCCTAGAACTCCTGTTACAGGTGAGTAACCTGCATTTCTAGGGACGTGGATGTGTTGTTCAATCCACACTGTCTGGCAGACGCCCAGCAGTTCTCCGGGAGGAGGGAGGCAAGGCGCGCACCCCCGACACTTACTTGGGGAATAAGAACTGGAGAACCGAGGTCCCAAAACCAGCATCCTGGCGTGACTCTAGGTCAATGTGGTAATGGGAAATAAAGGTGTGTGCTGACTTCCAGGTAGCAGCCCTGCAGATTTCCTGGATAGGGACATCCCTAGAAGCAGCCACTGAAGCAGCGGTATGGCAGGTTGAATTATCCCTTTGGGTGGCTCCATGTCTGCAAACCTATAGCAGAGATCTATGCTGGAGGTGACCCACCTGCTTATCGTCCGCTTGGCTGCAGGTCTGCCAGGTGCGGCTTCAGCATAGGTGACAAACAGCTGGCGAACCTCTCCCCGAACTTCAGCCGTCTGCTCCTTATAATAAGCGAGTGCTCTTCTAGGGTCCAGAGTATGGAGCATATATTCGGCCTCCGAGGTGTGACTGGGGTAGAACACCAGCAGAGTCAACACCTGATTCAGGTGAAACTCCGACACCACCTTCGGAAGGAATTTCGGGTGGGGGCCAAGGACAACCATGTCCCTATGGAATACCAGATAAGGAGACTCAATGGAAAGCACCTGGTGCTCTCTTATCCTTCTGGCTGACATAATAGCCACCAAGAAGGCAGTCTTCCATGACAGGTGGGAGATATCGCACCTGTGCATTGGTTCAAATGGCTTGCCCATGAGCTTGGCCAATACCAGCAGTAGATCCACAGAGGTAGAGGTTCTTGTACCAGAGGGGATATGTGATCAAGGCCTTTGAAAAAGTGCCAGACCACCTTCTCCTGCACTACCGACTGCTTACCGGCCTGCGCCCGGTAGGCAGAGATGGTTGCCAGGTGCACCTTAAGGGTCGTCGACCGAAGCTCTAGCTGAGAAAGGGACCACAGGTAGTACAAAATGTTAGCCAATGGACAGGAAGAGGGGTCCAACCCCTTGTCCTGACACCAAATGGGGAATCTCTTCCATTTAAAGGCATAACATTTTCTGGTTGACTCATTACGGGATGCCTCAACAATGCTGAGGACCTCGTCGGAAAGACCCAAGGCCTGAGGCTCTAGCTGTTCAGAAACCAGGTCGTTAGGTGCAGGGATTGAAGGTTCGGATGGAACACCTTCCCCTTGTTGACTGAGATCAGGTCCGGGCGGGCTGGAAGCCGCCTCGGGAGCCTGGAGCTGAGGCTGAGGAAATCTGGGTACCAGAACGGGCGAGGCCAGTCTGGGGCTACCAGACTCACCTGCGCCTTGTCCCTCTTCTCCTTGAGAAGCACCTTGTGGATCAAGGGAAATGGAGGGAAGGTGCAGAAGAAGCCAGGGGTCCACGGCCTTGAAAAGGCATCCCCCTGCAGCAAGCCCTGCTGAGGGGGGCGGGCATGAAACAGCCTCAGCTTTGCATTCTCCTTGGAGGTGATCAGGTCCACCTGAGGGGTGCCCCAATGGGAGAACAGGTCTTGAACTACCTCCTGCAGGAGAGACCACTCGTGAGATGCAGTGCCTATCCAGCTGAGGGCATCGGACAGACTGTTCAAGGCTCCTGCCACATGGATGGCTAGGAGATCCGCCTTCAGGCTGATCTCGAGAGACCAAATGCTGAGAGCTTCCTTGCACAGAGGCAAGGAGTGTATCCCGCCCTGACGGTTGAGACAGTACATGGTCGTGGACCTGAACCACCTGACCCCATACAAACAGAGCGAAGGCGATGACAGCTAGCAGTGCTGCTCAAAGCTCTAGCAGGTTGATGTGGCATCGAGACTCCTGGGGGGACCAGAGGCAGTAGGCCCAGAGCTCCCCCAGATGGGCACCCCAACCCATCAAAGAGGCATCGGTCGTAAGAATGACCGTCAGCTCAAGGCGGACAAATGGGATACCCTCCTGCAGATGAGCTGGGACGAGCCACCACTGCAGGCCATCCCACATCTTCTGGGTCACGGTTACTGGCTGGTCCAAAGGACCGGAGTGCTGAGACCATTGGCTGGCCAGCCCCCATTGCAGGGGATGCATATGCCAGTGGGCCCAAGAGACCACGCTGGTGCAAGCTGCCATGAGACCCAGGAGGCGCAGGAAGTCCCGGGCAGGGTGAATTGCTCAACCTGAAATGATTGGGCAAAGGAGGAAAGGACCTCGGCCATGTCCGCCGGGAGCCAGGCTCTGGCTCGAAGAGAGTCGAGCTCTGCCCCGATGAACTGAATCACCTGTGAGGGTACGAGTTCCGATTTGGCCTCACTGATCAGGAGACCAATTTGAGAGCAGACCTGGAGGGCCAGATCTCTGGACCGCTCCACCTCCAACCTGGAGGGGGCTGCTATCAGTCAATCATCCAGGTAAGGGTACACCCGGACCCCTCGGTGCCACAGGAATGCTGTCACCACTGCCATGCATTTGGTGAAGACCCTGGGAGCTGGAGAAAGACCAAAGGGCATGGCCTGGAACTTGTAGAGGGATCCCTCTGCTCTGAAGTGGAGGAATTGCCGATGTGACAGACGGATTGGGACATGAAAGAACGCGTCCTGGAGATCCAGAGAGCAAAACCACATGCCTAGTTCCAAGGATGGCATGATCTGAGCCAGAGTGACCATCCTGAAGGTGCGCGGCCTTAGGAACTTTTTCAGGTTGTGCAGATCGAGAATAGGGTGCCAGCCCCCTGTCCGTTTTGGGACCAGGAAGTACCTGGACACAAACCCTGGGTTTGGAGGAGGATCTGCCACCTTGCTGATCACCTCCTTTTGGAGGAGCAGAGCTATGTCGGCTTGACAAGCCGACAGAGAGGCTGTGGAACCAGTAGCCCCCAGAGGGGAGACAGCTCGATAGGGAGGGGTCCGCTCGAATTCCAGAGGCAGACCCTGCCGACCACTTCCAGCACCCAACAGTCCATGGTGATAGCGGACCAGGCAGAAAGGAAGTGGCTGAGCCGTCCCTCCATGGGGGGGGACCCAGGGGAGGAGTCACGAGGTTGGGGGCGGCACCCCTCAACCCATCCCTGGGCCGGCTTGGAGGAAGGGCCAGCCAAGGAGCTGCCTGGGCCTTTCCCTCCAGGTTTCCTGTTGGAGGAAGCAGCAGGCTTGGCCTTGGGATGCCAAGAGTGAGCCTGCAAGCCCTGTTGCTGGTGCTGCTGGGCCGGATGTGCTGCAGAAGCAGAAGGGCGAAAGGGCTTACGTTGTTGCTGGCAGCCTTTGTCCTTCTGGGCAGACGCCCAAAGTGGCATTGGACTTCTCAATCCTCTGAAGATGGCCCTCCACCCCAGTCTCGAACAAGTCGGTGCCCAAGAAGAGGACGTCTACCAGCTTGTGCTGGGTATCCGCCATGAAGGTGGAGATCCGCAGCCAAGCTCTGCAGTGCATGGCTACTGCGGCCGCTACTGACCGAGCACAAGAGTCTCCGATGTCCAAAGCAGTCTGGAGCTGTTGCTTGACCACCACCCTTCCCTGATCCCACACCTGCTTGACTGTCGTTTGAAGGTCAGCCGGGAGATGAGGAAGCACCTCATTCAGGGAGCCCATAAGGGCGTGTGAAAAGTGTGCCATCAGCAGAGCGGAGCTAGCTTGTCAAAGGCCTAGGGAGGAGGCAGCATAAACTTTGCGCCTGGAGTAGTCCAGCTTTTTGGACTCCTTGTCCGGGGGCTTTTCTACATCCCTAGCATTTCTGGAGTGCCGGAAGACGCTATTGGTTACCAACCTTTCAGCCAAGGGGTGCTAGGAAAAACCGAAGAGGGAACCGGTGGAGACCGCAGATTTGGGCCATCCTGGCCAAGGCTAAGACAGGATGCAGGCTGGCCACACACTTCAAGTCCGGACCAACAATGGCCTTGGCCACAGGGAAGACCTCGGTGGGGGAATCCCCCCTTATCGGCTTCTCCAGTCAACAACCCGTCCAACAGGTCGAGAAAAATCTCGACCGCATCAACGGGTGTCTCGGCCGGCTGACCTGACAGGGATACCGAAAAGCCAGTGGCCTTAGCTGCAACCTCGACCAAAGTCGATAAAAGACGCTCCAGGGAGCGAGATCTCTCCCGCTCTCACGAACGTCGATGGTGGGACTTACCTTTCGGTTCCTTTTTCTTCGACCTACTGAAGTGAGTCCCTGAGGGCCCCTCTCCCCTGGTAGAGAGGGACTGACAAAGCTCCTTAAAGGAAGCAGTATAGGAGAAGCCCAAGGAGAGCAGGATAAATGCCGATGCCGAGGAAGATGAAGAGGCGGCCTGGGCCGCCTCCTCTTCAAGGGTGATTAACTGCTCCAGCTTCTCCGCGGAGCCCGCAGCCGCAGACACCGCCCAACGGGCCTCCTTCGACTTCACCAGCGGAAACCATTTCTCGGGGAGCCCCAGCTGAAGTTGGGCAGCGCGGTCATCCAGAACCGAAGGCGAAAAGGACTTGCAGAGATCGCAAGCCTGTGGATCATGGGCAAGCCCGAGGCAGTAGACGCATGTGGCGTGCGGGTCGGTCCGAGACATCTTCTGACCGCAAGGGCACCGACAGAAGCTGGGAGTAGATTTTGAATCCATCGCAGCCGCGAAGGAAGGAGAAGACTTAAGTCTTGTAAATTTTAAGATGATTTTCGGTAAAACCGAAGGTTAAGCATCCAGGCCTAAAGTCGCAAGAGCGCTATGGAGGGAACCTGAGCTTCCAAGCGGTAAGGAAGATCTGGAGTCATGGGGTGGAGCCGAGGGTTTTACCACCCGGGTGGGTGGGAGGAGCTAGCTTGAAGACTTTCCAGCCCGTCTTAAAGCAGCAAGGAACCTTCCAGACAGTGTGGATTGAACAACATATCCACGTCCATAAAACTACAATTTTCCCTTGCCGCTTGGCTATGGGTAACTGCACACACTACCCTATTTGAGATTGCTGCCAAGGATGATGTCAACTGCTGAAGTTTTGGCTACAGCCATCTGTTGCACAGTTCCCCCTGTTTCACCCCAGTCTAGGAGAACACTAGCAAATGGCAATGTGGTCTCCTCACCAGTGAACCCTTGCACAGTTACAAATTCATTGAGTATAAGCAGACCAGGCTCTACCAGATCCCCTTTTACCAACGTCAGGAATGCCCCTGTGTCCCTTAGCCCTTGTGTCTGTACACCATTCACCATGACTGGGTGCGTGTGTTCCCTCAAGTTCACAGGCATGCTTCCAGGGACACATAAACAACCCACTTCTTTCCTAGCCCCATGTTGCGTACTGCTTGTCCTTTTGGAACACTGTCTGGCAATACGCCCAGTTTCTTTACAAACCCAACATTCGTTTCTTTTCTCAGAGAAATCTTATTTTTAAAACCTGGGGCTAACTGGTTTCGGTGGAGGCATTGAGGGTTTTAGCTGCCCTGAAGGTGCGCTTTTCCCTTTCTGTACTGCCACGCCCACCCCATTCGCTCTCAGAGCAAGTCTGTTCTTGGCATAGCGGTCCCAGAGTTCAGCAGCCTCTTGCACTGTTTTGGGATCTCAGTCCTCCAGCCAGGTTTTCAGCTCTGCTGGGCATGCCCCAAAAAACTGCTCTAACAATATAGCATTTTCAATTTTATCTACAGAGTTTGCTTCAATGCCTTCCCACCAACGTTTTAAACACCGATGTTGTTTCGTGGCTAGCTCCTTGTAGCTCATGTCAGGGCTTCTCCTGAGCTTACGGAATTTAGCTCTGTATGTTTCTGCAGTTGAATCAAACTTTTTTAAAAGTGCAGCTTTAAGTTTGCTGCAATCATTACTGTCCTCATTGTCCATTTGACCCAATGCATCCCGAGCTTTCCCGGTAAGTAGCGGGGATAGCTGGAAGCTCCAGGACCCTCTAGGAATATTTGCCTGAATACAAACTTTCAAAGGAATTTAAAAAGGCATCCATATCCTCCCACTTTAAATTCAGCTATCAATTTGTAATTTAATATGCAACCCATTCCTGTAGTTCTAGTTAAACCCAAGCCACTTACCTGCCCTGGTGCTGGTGGTTGGAGTCATAGCTTCTCCAGCTCATGTCACCTCTGGCGCTCATGCTCTTCATGGTCAGCCTCCCGCTGTTCCTGGTCAGCCTCTCACTCCCTCTTCTCTGCAGCTCGTTTCTCTCGCTCAGCGTCTCTCTCTGGAACTCCAGCTCCATTCTGCACAACTCAATCTGCAGCCTGACTGCTTTTGGCTCCAGAATGCTGATGACCTTCCCCCGCTGCTGTGGCCCTTCACTTGCACTGGTCCTACTGCCCTCCTCACTGGACCTGGACACTGCACTGGCTGCTGGCCCCTCCATGCCCAAGGTTTGGTCCTTTACAGTCACAGTCTGTGACTCAACGCTCTGGGCATCTGCTGCCATCAGGGCATCCACGAGGTTCTGCTTGGTGGCTCTCACCTCGTGCAGGACTCCTCTGTCCTGGCACAACTACCTCAAGTAGTCTGCAGTGTACCTATTGTAGTTGGAAGCCATCTTCTTCTTCCCTAACTACGGCTACTCTAACTTGCACTTTAGAAAAAAAATATAACAGGTAGAAACTTGACTGTAAGCAAAATGATATAGTTCTGTTTCCTTTTTGAAAAATAAATCACTGCCTTATTTTGCAAGTTAGCTGTACAGTATTAAGCTGACACACTGAACAGTTAAAGCTTGTGTTACCAAATGTATCACACCGCTGCTAACCAAATCTGTCACAAATGCACTCAGCAGTCAGGCCCTCTGCTCCCACAGTGCCAACCTCTGAGCACAGTAAAGTGAACAGGTAACAGACAGGGTAACCTTTCTGTCTGCTTTTGGGTCCGAATCACCTTTAGTCTCAAGTTCTGAGGGGATTCAAACTGTGAACCTTACGCTAGTGTACCCAATGTACAGGCTCAGATATGTACCTTCTTCGGGGATTGCGGTACAATCTTTCACCAGGGGCACCAAGCCAGGCTTCCAAAATGAACCCTTAAAACTCTATGAACGACCTTAGGTATATTCTTACCTGTTTCCAATTTAGTAACACCATCAAGCTTTTGAACAGTTTTTGTCAGTCTTAACCCTCTTTACGTCACATGCAAAAAAAGAACATGCAGACCCAGGCAGTCTTTCAAAATAAAGGGTACTTTACTAAAAGATGATAAAAACATGAAAAATGTAAACACAGAACAATATATCAAAGAGCATACAATCACTTAAAAGAACAAGGGCAAAGTACAAAACAAAACTCCTACCAACATACAGTTAGACTTGTTCTGTCTAATGCATTACCTCTGAGTGCTTATAGTTAGATCAGAGATATGTCTTTCTTGAGTCCCAAAATGAATATGTCATATTCCCCAGTTACAAGGATACATTTCAACTCCATCTCCCCATCCCCTTGTTGAGTCATCTAGCTTCTCCTTTTTAGAATTAAAAAAAAAATACCAACAATGATTTCCTCTCAGGAGCTGATTAAATAATGTGACATCAGCAAAAACTCATTTGCCAATCTAGGAGTCTTTAGATCCACCAGTTCCTTTCAAGTTTACAACCCTGCAAATTCTCGCACCTAGGTACAAGATATATGTCAGGAATCAGCTTAATGATGTCCTGTTTCTGAAGTCATAAAATGTATATTTTAGTTTCCCAGCTTCAGAACAGCAACAGGTCATAAAACAGCCATAAAATGCAATTGCTCAAGGAAGTTAATTATATTACAGAGATCTCCTGTCAGTGCAATATATGTAGCTTCACTGAAACATTGGGGGAGACACACCCATGGAGTGCAGGCGGTCTTATGTGAGGCAATCACATACTATATTTTTATATTACAAATAGCATACAATAATCATAACCAGCTGGCCAAGCATCAGAGGAACCCCCCCAACCACTGTCGTCATGCAACAGTTTTGTTCACGACACCCTGTTCACTCTCTGTTTCATTTTTATTTTTCATTTGAGAGTCATATGTTTTTCTGTCGTGATACTTGTTTTTTTTTTTTTAAACACCAGGAGATGTTGTGGACTTGTGATCAGGAGAAGCACGGTTTGGTAGTGAGCATGGTCAGAACTCCAGGCAGTTGTTCAGGCTGCATTTTTTTAGTTTTTGGTCCTCGTTGCCTGCCATGACTACCGGGATAGAGATTTTTCTTTTTGCTTGTGTATCTTTTTTTTTCCAATTGTGTAACCAGGAGGGACACACTAAGCTGAAAGCTTGTTTACAGGTGTGACCTGGGAGCACAGGGAAGTTAAGTGACTTGCTCAGAGTCACACAGTATGCAAGTGGGGGCTGTGGGATTCAACCCCAGGTCTCCAGATTTGCAGCTCAGAGCCTTAAACCACTGTGCTATACTGTCTCCCTTTGACGACTTCCCCGTCCTTGCTGCCTTCCTCCAAGACTGGGAGACGAGAGTGTGAAGAGGTGATGGACTTCATACAGATATCAGAAATGGCACTGGGGAAAGGAGGGCACTCAAGATATCAGCAGCAGAATGGAGCACGAGAGATAAAGTTATGGTATCCCCATTTCAATTATTTTGTTTGTACAAGTCAGTGGTTCCTTTTAAATAGCGGGCACTGATGTGGGGGAGGGGGACGAGCTGAACGAGAGCCGCTGAGCCGCGCTGCGATGGAACAGGCGGGTTTTAATAGTAGCTTACCCAAGGTAAATAAAAAAGTAAGAAGGAACAAGTTTTGTCAGTACACGTTATGTGAGCCCTGATTCTCTGTGTGTGTGTGAGGTGGGTCGCTAAGTGGTAAAAAATTAAATGGTGTCGGTTTTAAAATGTGTGCCCAGTGCTTCAGCCAATGGTGAAGTAGGCAGGGCACAAGGATACCTGGCTGGGCATGAGGCAGGTCTAGGCTGGGTCCTTCTATTTGGTGGGCATCTATTAAAAGTTACTGTACCCCTGTCGAATGGGTACCAACCAATCAGATGCTTCCAAATTAAAAAGCCCATTTTCCAAGTGCTAAGTAAACTATAAGGTAAATACATAAAATATAGAGATGAGTCCAGGATTTTCATGAACAGCAAGTCATGGATAGCTGGCACACAAATGATTAAAATAATAGCACTACAGTTGCCAGTAAACGATGGAAAGCAAGAGAATGGGATGCAGAAAGGGGTAGCCATCACCAATTTTCTACCCCTTAGATCTGCTACTGCATAAAACCGCCACAAAACTCAGTTCACAAATTATTTCCATCATTTTAAAATACATGATTTGTCCCTTCCAGCCCGCTAATTTATAAATTCTCTGGCATCCGTGATATGTAATCTGACTGTTGTATAAGAAGGGGAGACCTTCATAGATTGTTGGGGAAATGGATGGTGAATCAAAAGCTGAAAAACATACAGCGATAGAAAAAGAACTCTACAAACATTAATTCAGTGTTTCTGCTGAGTTATAATATCAAAGCGCTCTTTTCATGAACCAAATAACACACTTGAGTCCTCTTTTTTAATTTAGAAGCACTGTGTGTGGGAGTCTGGGTTGGCTTACCGAGGAGTATATGAGGAGACTAAATCATGTTGAGCATAGTTGCTTCTTTCTGCATTTGCAGCAGGAAAGCCTAGCAGCTGCATAAAACTGCTTTACATTTTTGTCTTGTTAGGGTGGATACTCAGGCAGGGAAAAGTAAGGGAAGGCTGAAGAAATAACATCACGGCATTTCAGAACTACAGACACCACCGAAAGAAAACAGTGTCACAATTTCAACAATAAACAATTTATTCTTCAAACTCAGGAAATAACGACTATAACTTATACCGCAAATGAAAAGGAAAGGGTTATTTATATAATTAAACCCCGTGCCCTACAAGATGAACTTTGCAGTACTGACTGCTAACCTCTCTCTTTATCTATGGATATAGATGGCACTTTTTCCTACTTCCAATCCAAATTTACTGTTCTCTGTGACAAACACGGTCCCCTTAGGAGCCCTCATGTTCCTGGGTCTTACCTTCCCTGGGTCACCCCAAGCGCAGAAACTTAATTCAAAGTGTGTGACTGCCTCATATCTTAGGCTATGACCTTTAATGAGGACTTGCTGAAATAAAAACACTTCTGTAACACCAGCACAAAGGCCATATCAAATTAGTTTGCCACAAAACTATAGAACAACCTATGTTCGCCCAATAAATTCGGAATGGTTATACATTTCCTCTTTCATTCCTTGACCCAGTCTTCATTTTCTGTTCTCAAGATGGGAAGCACACCTATCTCTGATCTGTCTTTTGTTGGTAATCCTTTCAATGGTTTTTCACTTCCTATGTTGTAGCCCTTCAAGTTCCCATCTCCCCTTTCTCTTCTATCCCTCCATCTCCTTCTAGTCTACTTACCTCCTTTCCTACTCACAGAACATACAACACAGACTCTGACAGCAGAAACAGACTGATGGCCCATCTAGTCTGCCCACAGTTTAACTACCTTATCCTCTGACTAAGTGTCTTGAGGAGTTATGCGTCTCTACTCCCTTCCACTTTCCTTCTCTCCCTGGTTCCCCTAGTGGGATTGTGAGTGCCTTTTCTCTGACCCAGCTGCATCTGAACCCATTTAGTGTACCTGCCCCCATCACTTCCTCCGTCAATCTGTTCCACAGCTCCACCACCCTCTCAGTAAAAAAGAACTTCTTCACACCCTTCCTGAACTGAGCCTCCATCAGCCTTCAGTCAGTGACTGCATATCTATTTCTAATAAACAGGCCTTTACTAGTCACTCTGTTTATTCCCCTTAGGAACTCATAGGTCTTTATCATGCCCCCCCACACTGCCTGCCTCTGGCAAGTACATGTTCAGTGCCCCCAACTATTCCTCACAGGATGTGCCCTGCTGGCCCTGAATCATTCTGGCGACCGTATACCGAACTGACTCCAACCTATTTATGTCCCGTCTCAGGTAAGGATTCTGGAACTGGGCACAGTTTTCCAGGTGAGGCCTCATCTGTGACCTGTATAGGGGCAGCATCACTTCCCCTCTCCTATTATCAAAACCACTATCAAAGCACCCAAGTGTCCTGGATGCCTTGCTATAAAGCCTTACTGCACTGGTTGGTTTGCTTGAGAGACTCCCAAATCTCTCTCCATGGTTGTAGAGGCCAGCCTAACACCCCCCCACCCCAACAAAGGCAGCCTGGAGAGTCACTCTTGAATGGCTTGGCAAATGAGTTGGGCTCAACAGCTTTCCGAATAAATGTAATGAATGAGTGTAAAAATCCTGTGGACCCCTATTAGGTTGCTTCCACTGTCAAAGATGACAGGATTCAGGACAGTTGCAGTCTACTGATGTAAAACAGAGAGTATTGTGTAGGAGCACTCATACACAACAAAGTTATTTTTTGATCGAGTGACTTCCGTGGTGACAAGAGACCTCGAAAGCACACCACAGAAACCACGAGATCAGAAAATAACCTTGTCTGTGTATGAGTTGCTCATACACAATCTTTTATAGTGTATGGGCACTCATTCCTGGCAAACATGTCCCCCACATAATTTAATTCCTTACTGTGGCACGTTGCTTTGGCACCAGTAACTTCCGTGTGGTCTATCACTGCCATGGACTTTTATCATGCAAGCGCGACTATGTTCGGTGTTGTTATGCTGCACTGGTGATGTACTCAGTGCAGCATAACAACATTATGACGTAGTCAAGACAGCACAGCAATGCTGTTCTGAGCATGAATTTCCATGCTCAACAGTGTTCCACCATACACTATAATGCCCTCTGTGTTTGCCCTAGTCCAGGGCATATTTTGAGCTCTGTACATTTAAAGTCCAATGCTGCTTAAATTAAATGAACTTACAGAATGTTTATCACTTAATTTAATTAAGCTCTATAACCATAGTTTCACATTAATCTAGGGCAGTGTTGGGCAACCTAAGATAACCACAGGGCCGTAAAACACCTCCGAGGGCTGCAAGATCCCCTTTACCTCAGTATTACGAAGAAATTATACATTAGAATACAATAAACTTCATTTAAATGACTCAAAACAGCATTAAAGGTTATAAACAGCATTAGGTTATAAGTTACAATGCAATAAATTTTATTTAAATGACTGGAAACAGCATTAAAAGTTATGTTATGGGATGGATGCAGGGGCCGCAGGTTAACCCCTGGAGGGCTGCAGGTTGCCCACCATTGATCTAGGGCCTACTGTTCTCTACCCTGCTGATTTTTTTTTTAATTTTTATAGATCCCTGTCACTGTTGTAATTTAAAGCAATATTCCCACACACAGTTCTTTTCCAATAATACCTGTTAGTTTAAATAAGTAAGAGCAGTTCATGTTTTGTAAAGCTATATGCAAGCATGATCTTGTTTGCTAATAAAAGGGGGTGTGGGGAGGGTGCCATTTTGAGTTAAGAGTCCTGCAGAAGGGATGAGACAAGAGGTGCTGGAGGTATGTTGCCTACCTGCCAGGCAGACCCCTTCGGGGTTATATGCAACAGGGCCTCAGCAGAGAAAAAGAACTGCTGAGAATGTGGGAAAACAGGAATGGAATGTCTACATAGGTGGCTCAAAAAGAATATTTATAGTATAAGAAAAGGAACAGCCACTCAGGTGGACCTGAAAAGAGAAATTCGGTTGGGAGAGAGAAGAATAAATAGCCCTTTGCTAGGCTTAAAAAGATGAATGAGAAAAGAGACAATCATAAATTGCAGAGGATGGCCCTAATGGAGCCTAATCAATAAGACACCTCAGGGTGTGGGTAGTAGTGTGAGCATCGCATGCCCAGGGGCATAATAAGGCACAGGGTTGAAGGCCAGGTGCATTATTGCCCTAGGAATTGCGGTGATCACACTACTATTCACACCCTGAAATGTATTATTACATTTACAAAATGGGTAACTAGTAAAATTAATAAATTAAAAAGCTTTGAAAAATAAAAAAATATATCCAAATAGGTGTAAACATATAAAAATATAGTCCATCTGCAAGTGGCTTGAGATAGGGCTTGACAGCTAAGAGGTGCTGCTAGATTTCTGTGTGACATTTAAAATGTCTGTGGTCTGATCTCTCGCCCCCCACCCCCCTTTGAAAAGTGTTCATTTTCTTTTCGTTTTAATGTATTTTATTTTCATTTTGGAGTAAAATGAGTGGGCATTAGAGAGGGAGAAAAAAAAGACTGAGGCAGCTAGTGTAGACAGATGGTAAGGAGGTGTGGTACAGTAAGAGAGCATGGAGCGTGCTCAGACGAGGAGGCGTAGCAACATACAATTGGTAACCGACTCCCTAAATGGTAGGGCTGGTGGCAAGTAAGTAATGAGTAGCCAGACTCAATTGTTGTTTCGTAAATGG
Organism: Neoceratodus forsteri; assembly: GCA_016271365.2. NCBI lineage: Eukaryota > Metazoa > Chordata > Ceratodontiformes > Ceratodontidae > Neoceratodus > Neoceratodus forsteri. Next base: position 659,006,898 of record CM028131.1, on the reverse strand, counting down.
AATGCATTATTTTGTTTTGAATTGCATGATGAGCTAGGGAGTGGGTGAGAGGTGACAGATCTCAGTGACGCAAGGGGGCAGGGGGCCAGAGCGAGCAGGCTGCTGGACAGATAACATGTAGGACTCAAAAATGTTTTGAAACCAAACACAAATTGTGCAACTTAATAAATAAAGAATACTGAATAAAATTGAAACTATTTATGGTGGCTAATTTAGAAATGCAGAAACAGAATTTGACAGCAGGAGGAGACCAATAGATTGAATTTGTTTTACAACTGATGGTGATTGTCACCTTTTTTATGTACTGGGGAAAATGGCATCTGCTGGATTTTGAAAGTTCTGAAGCAGGGCACATTCATTTATTTGTGGTACTGCATCCTGATTGCCAGCCTTTTCTTCTAACCATAGGTAGTGATCTCACCATGACGGGTGCTGGACAATCAGGACACTATCTTCCCTACCCATCTGTAAGAGAATGTCAGAGGATTTAAAGATGGGATTGTGACTCTACATGGTCACATTATGCTTGTCTGGCAATTAAACCATGACTTGAGGGTGGGGTGCAGTACAAATGATCAGTATCTGAGCTTTAGATGTACCATCTGTCTCAGTAATGTGCTGTGTTGTCTCTCTAAAGGATGCAGCCTAGAGTAACTGGAATGTCAGAAGAGTGCTTGTTATCCTGTACTGAAAAAAACCCTCTCACCCAATCAGAACACAGAGCTACTGGCCTGTTTTTTAAGCAATAAGGCATGACAGGGGACAATGGCATGCCTCAGAAAGTATTGCACTAGGCAATGCCAAGTGCCCAACACAGACCAGAAGTACCTTTACCCCAGTTACACACCAACTGGAGTGCATTATTGCAATTATAAATGGTTCCTCTGATTTTTATTTTAAAAACAGAGTGATTAGGTTCGGAACATTCAGGGCTTTTGACCTGTGCTGTTAAACTGGAATAACACACAGTCATGTGGTCACACGTGACCAGTCACAGGTCTTGGTTTCTCTTACCCATTTTATAATCTGTGATAAACTGACAGTAAACCCAATAATGGGACTGATTGGCTAAGACCAGCACTATAGTGCGTCTGTGAGAAACTACCAAATAATTTCAGTTCTCTCACAGACATGCAGTAATGCTAGTGATAGAGTGATTTTAGCGCTCTATTTTTGGAAAAAGAAGAAATGTGGTAGCCGTGTTAGTCCAGTCAACAATGTAGAGAAAAAGGAAAACAAATATGTTCCAGGTGATATGCCTTTTACTGGATTAACAAAATGAGACTAGCTTTTGAGAGAGAATACTCTCTCTCTCTCTCCTTCAGGTCAGGTCAGGACCTCACCTGAAGAAGACAGTACTATCTCTTGAAAGCTAATCTCAGAAATAATTTTGTTAGTCCAATAAAAGGTATATCACCTGGAACATATTTGTTTTTCTTTTTCTCTACAGCGCTCTATTTTAAAACTGTTTTGTATAATAGCTATAACGGTCACAGTAATAACCAGACAAGGGTGTTGATAAAAAACTCTGCCTATGGCCTCACGTAAACCCTGGCTACTAACCCATCATTGTTATAACTCCCAAAAAACGAAAGTTACGTACTTACAGTAGCTGTTGCCCTTCAATTATATTTTCACCACTGATTACCACTTATGGGTCTGCGCCGGAGGCACTAGAATATCGCGGGAGCAAAGCTTTTGGCCAGGCAATGGCTACTGGGCCTGGCACCTGTGCATCCCCCACGTGGTGCCACACACTAGCCAATAACTGTTGCCTGCTCCCTCACCAATCTCTGTCCTATTTTCCAGGAGAGAAACAAAGTGGGGAAAAATAAAGAGAGGCCTAAAGAAATCTCCTAGCCCAAATGGATAGGGAAAGAATACAGGAAAAATAAACAACAAAATAAAACCTGGACTACCAAACTCTAGCTAGAGAAAAGGGTATACTAGGTGGCACTAACAGGTAGTTGGGTATGGAACCAGAGCCTCGACACCACCACTAGCCAGACAACAGATGGGTAGTGATACTAAGGCAGCAGCCCTGAAGCATATGACTTTGGCAGGTAACCTAAGAGTGGTATACCCTAAAGTTGGGACCCCCTTGCAATTGAGATGGCTTCAAAGTGCCATAAGCAGGAATGGACCACACAGACTCCTAAAAGGCACCTTCATGCCACCAGATAGAGAACCAACTGAAAACTCATTAATTTACGGCCCCCTCTGTCTGCCAGAGGAAAAGGGAGTGGATTTCTGGTACTTGTGGAGTTGCAGGGCTGAAAAGCCCAGGGGAGTTGAGATGTGTCAGTCTCCCCAGTTACGCCTAAGGATTGTGGGCTAATAGCCCAGCTGACATAGGAGAAAAAAAAAGGCATACCAACCAATAGGAATAGGCTGGTGTAGCCAGAAGAAAAACCATTACAGAAAGTGACATGTTGTTCCTGCAACACCAGGGATGCATCCTGAGCAAGTCTAGTATAATTCGATCTAATCTAATGCACAGCACCCCTCCACAGGCAGGGCTGCTGCCAAGCAGAATTAGATTTGGACAGTGCCCAGATGCATTGGTTGTATTTTGAAACTAATGGGGATATGCCCAAGAAAAAGGGGGATATTCCCCAAGTAGGGAGGAGGAGGACAAAAAAAGAAAAGGAGGGAACTAGCCTTCCTTTTTCAAATCAAGTTACTCCACATGGGGGATCAACCAGGGAGGGACACGGAGCACTAGATGTTGTCAGCCAACATAAACAAGGTGAATTTCCCAGAGCCTCTGGCACTGCTGGAGCAGGGGAAGGTGGGCGGATCTGGTAATCAATGATGAAGATATTCTGGAAGATCAACAGTTATAGCAAGTATCTTTCTCTAAAACTATGGGGTCAGGATAATATTTAACTTCATCAATGTCTTTACTGATGACAGGTGCCGCAGAATGCACTGGCAATGCCGGTGACAGCTGAGAGGAAAGAACCTGTAGCATGCTAGTAGAAGCTGTTGATGAGAGCTGCTGAGCAGTAGGCCCCGTCGGTGGAATAACTGACTGTAGTGATATTCCAGGGAGAATGTGTCTGATCATTTCTGAGAACACCACCAGCATGGCCTGAGAGTTGACGGCACCCTGAAAAAAGGTCCGGGACTACTTCGACTGATGGGCCCTTGCCCAATGACATCCTACCATCCACCGTAGGTACAGAGGGCACCGCAGCCAGGCCCTGACCTTGGTGTCTCATCAATGGTTGGGGGGGGGCTGCAGTCACCACCAACAAAATGGGTGATGACACAGTACAGTTATCTTGTCTTTACAGTGACAGGGACCTTGCCTGCCAAGCAGGTCTTTCTTTACCTCTGTGTTTATGCTTGTGACCAGATGAGGAGGAGGGCTGTGACGACGACTGTTCCCTGTCCAGATCCTTCAACTTCAGCGGCCACTTCTCGTCCAATTGTGAGGAAGATACAGAGTTTGAGCCCTGCACATTCTCCATGACTTCTAAAGTTTAGAGAAGGAAAAATATTTTCTAGAGCTCTGGCAAATCTCACAAGTCCTTGCGTTGTCAGACCCATACAGCACATGCAGACTGCATGTGTGTCTTCTTTGTAAATTATCTCTCCACACCTACAATACCAAAATAAGGGCTCTTTTGATTTTGACAGCATGCAGAGACAATGAAATAACACTTGTAAAGTAAAAGAATAAATGACAATGGCAAGGTTGATGGCATTTCCTTCAGCAGGTCTGACAAGGATGGGTGACAGCAGGAGAGGAACTGAGGAGTGATGGGGCCACCCACACTTATATATGCAGACGTGGGGTGTCGTTAGGGGCAGCCCCTAACTAGCAAAAGCTTCCATACGTGCCCAACGCCAGATGGCTATAGTTCCAATGGTCAATCAATTCTTTATCTGTAAAAAGGCACCTTTCTCGAACCAAGGTGCCCGTATAATAAAATCAAACACATTAATAAATAACAAGATACAATTAAACTAATAAATACAGTAGTAGCTTTAAAAATCGGAAAATGCCAGGCTAAAAAGATACGTTTTCAGGGCAACTTTAAAACTTTGGACGGTCAGGCAATCTCGCACCCGAAGAGGTAGAGAAATCCGCAGGGTCGGGGCCATAAAGGGCCTTGTAGGTTAGCAAAGCAAACTTGAAGGTGATCCACCACTGTATCGGCAGCCAGTGCAGTCCGTGGAGCACAGTCGATATATGACTGGTCCTAGAGGAACCAGTCAAAAGACTGGCTGCCGCATTCTGTACCAGCTGCAAGTGGCAGATATCAACCCCTGGTACCCCAAGGTAAAGGGCACTGCAGTAGTCAAAGAGGGAGGTAACGAAGGCGTGGATCAAAGTTGGAAGATCATCGGGATGAACCAGGTGCTTTACTCGGGCAATATTCCTCAGACGGTAAAACGAGGTTTTGACAGCCACCGACACCAGCAATTTTAAAGTCAGACTGCCATCAAACATAACGCCCAGGTTCCGCACCCAATCTGAGGTAGTTAGCTGGACACCTCCAAGCCATAAACCCGAAGGAGATCCCGCCAACACACCTGCTTCTCGATGACCTGGGTCCACAACCAACACCTCAGTTTATTCTGGGTTTAACTGCAGCCAGCTCACATTTATCCAGTCCTGGATCTCGGTTAGACAGCTGTTAAAAACCGAGACAGCATCATCCTTGCCAGGCACAAAGGACATGTACAGCTGAGTATCATCTGCATAGCAGTGAAAACTCAAGCCGTACCGCCTAATAATCGCTCCCAACAGCAGCATATACACCGCAAACAACCTGGGTGCCAAGATGGAGCCCTGCGGCACCTCACAGGATAGGGAGAATGGAGCTGAGGGGAAAAAAAAAAAAAACACCGACACCACCCTACGAGTCCTACCCTCGAGGAATGATCGAAACCATCTGAGGACTGACCTCGAAAGTCCACAGAGGAACCGCAGGCACTCCAACAGCACACCATGGTCTACGGTATCAAATGCGCAGAGAGATCTACAAGGACCAAGATGGAACAGGCCTATCGATCTCTTGCCATTAGGAGGTCATTTAGTACCCAGACAAGGGCTGTCTTGGTACTATGCCTCTTCCTAAATCTGGACTGGAACGAATCATAAACATAGCCTTTGGAAGACAGAAATCTTGCTTGTAGAGCAGAAAGCAGCTAACTAAAAGAAGCTACCATTTTTCCTACTAATATCTCAGCAGGAGTCAATGTCTGTTGAGATTAAGCAGACAGATATTTTATTAGACGTAGAAGGGGTCTTTAAGGTTAAAAAAAAGGAAAGAAAGAAAGTTAGTGTGTGTTCTGTGCTGGGAAGGGTACTGTATCAACTTACTTTGTTAAATCAGTAGGAGGAGAGGGAGCTTAATTGGGGGTGTGGCTTAGACAATATAAAAGCAGGTGACTCCAATTACAACTTCCTGTTGCTAGCCTTTGGAAGACAGAAATCTTGCTTGTAGAGCAGAAAGCAGCTAACTAAAAGAAGCTACCATTTTTCTTACTTATTGCCCTCCATCCACCCACCCACCCTAAGCCAGTTCTACTTTTATAGCCACTGGATTTGACTGACAACAGGAACTTCCTGTTTGGCAGTAGGAAGAGAAGGATCATAGAGAAGCATTAGTTTTGCCAACCCTAAAGGAAAACAGTATCTCGCTGTCCCCCCTAACAGCTGGTGGTCTGACACTGAGCAAGGAAGAAGGAGGCTACTGAAGAATATAGGAAGTTGCTGTCCCAGAACAGGAAGGGTGAGAGTTGTAAGGAGAGGAGAGAGTAAGCATACAGAGAAACAGGAGAGGGGACACAAAATAAGACATGATAGGGAGTGGTGCAGTGCAATGGCTGTGGGGCGGTAGTGTTCTGGGAGACATTCTGGAGGCTGCGATGCTGCCCTATTTGCAGGCACCTCTCTGGTCTGAGAGAGGAGGTTGCCCGTCTCTAGGCTGACCTGGCTAGGATTCGTGAAACCTCCTCCTCCACCCAGGGACCACCAGGGCCAATGCCACTACCTCAGAGGTTGCCAAGAAAGAGGAGAGGCTGGACCAGGGTGGGCTCAGGGATGGAGAGGGTGGTGGAACAGAGTTTCATCCCTCCAGCTGAACCTCTCCACAATTCATACGCTGTTCTGGTGGATAGTGGTTCCTCTATGGAGGCACCTACAGTGGAGACCATGGAGGATGCTGGGAACCTTCACAAAGGAGACCCACAGGAGGGTGGCATGGGACCCCACAGGGGAAGGAAACAACTCCTGGTGGTGGACTCAGTCATTAGGGGGGTAGAAGTGGGGGAGGAAGGGGAGAGGGAGGCAGGGTGCCTGCTTGGCACTACGGCTTGTAGGCACAGGAAGCGAATCCTCAGGATCGCTGGAGCAGCTGCATGAGGGAGGGAGGGAGCTGGATGCCATTGTCCATCTAGGGACAAATGACATGGCTAGGACTGGTATCAGAGCAGTGCAAGAGGAGTTTGTAGAGTTGGGGAGGGGCCTTAGACAAGTAGCGCATATGGTAACCTTCTCGGAGGTGCTGCCTGTCTATGGCAAGGGTGATGCTAGGGTACTCCTCACCAGGGAATTCAATGAATGGTTGAAAAACTGGTGTGGAGCTCAGGGTTTTGGCTTCATTGGGGGGACAGGGGAGCCACCTGGAGGGATGCAGGCCTATACTGGCGCGATGGTCTGCATCTGTCCGGGGGGGGGAACCAGGATCCTAGGTGAGAGGTTTAAATGCTTCATTGACAAGCATTTAAACTAGCCAAGGGGGGAGGCACTGAAAAGGAGCAGGGGAAATCCCAACCTCCCCCCACAAAACATGGTAATTAGCGAGGTAAACACCAAGGTAGAAAAGTCATTAGGGAGCAGGACACAGGTAAATGTAAAAAAGGCAAAGGCAGTAAGGACAGGGATAGGGCTAAAAGGGGTAGGCTATCAAAAAGTGGAGGGTGATGAGTACCAACGCCCGTAGTCTGTGTAACAAGCTCCCTGAACTAGTGGCCTTAATGGAAGAGGGTTGCCTGGATATTGTGGCAGTCACAGAAACATGGTACACAGAGAATCATGACTGGGATGTCAACATACCAGGATACACAATCTACAGGAGGGACAGGGATGGTAATAAGAGGAGGAGGAGTAGCTCTCTCTATGTAAAAGAAGGGATCAAAGCAACAGAACTAAAGAGTAAACAGGGAGCAGATGAGGCACTCTGGGTCACCCTGGAGACAGGAAATGGCACCACAATCTGCATGGGGGTTGTATACAGACCCCCTATACCAGGGGGAGGCAATGGACAAGGAAATGATAGAAGGCTTCCTTAGAATGGCAGAAAAAGGAGATATATTGTTGATGGGGGACCTGCATATGCCAGATGTTAACTGGAGCACCTTTGCTGCAGGCACATCCAAGAGCAGAGTCATTCTTGATGCCCACATGGGCATGCCTCAGACAGCTAGTATTGAACCCACTCGGGAGGAGCAATCTTAGACCTGGTACTCTCAAATGGGGATGGAGAAAGAATCTCAGATTTAGAAGTGGGTAGCCATCTGGGAACAAGCTACCACCAAACAGTGTGGTTCACAATAAACACAGCCATACAGTCAAGCCATACAAAAGCAAAGAGTATTGGACTTTAGGAGGGCTGATTCTGGGAAAATGAGAGAGTGCCTCAGAAAAGCACTAGCAAACAGACAAGAAGGAGGGGTGGAGGAACAATGGGGAGTAATCAAAACAGCCATCACAGAAGCAACAAGCCTTTGCATAAAGCAAATCAAGAAAACACAATGAAGGGGAAAAAACCGCTATGGTTCTCAAAAGAGGTGGCAGGGAAGGTTAAGGAGAAAAGGATAGCATTCAGGAAATGTAAGGAAACACAGAAGGAGCAGGACAGAGAACTGTATCAGTTAAAGCAGAAAGAGGCAGGGAAGGCAGTCAGAATAGCAAAGGCCCAAACTGAGGAAATGATAGCCAACTCTGTTAAGAAGGGGAATAAGACCTTTTATAGGTACATTAGGGAGTGAAGAAAGACCAAAGGAGGGATACTGAGGCTTAATAAAAGGGAGGGAATGTGGGCAGAGGGTGACAGTGAAAAAGCAGGGATACTGAACGAATATTTCTGCTCAGTATTCACAAAGCAAGGGGGGGGGGTTACCTAAACCAAACAAGAGAAACACTCTGAAGACAGGGGTCAATACCAGTCCCTTTACAGAAGAAAGGGTTCTGAAAGGACTAATAAAATTGAAGGTGGACAAAGCAATGGGGCCTGATGGGATTCACACAAGAATTCTAAAAGAACTAAGGGTAGAACTAGTGACACCACTGACTACTCTCTTTAACAGATAATGGGAGGATGGGGTGGTACCTGAGGACTGGAGGAGGGCAGATGTGATTCCTCTTCACAAAGGTAGGAGCAGGACAGAGGCAGGAAACTACAGACAAGTTAATTTGATCTCAGTGGTAGGGAAAATGATGGAACCACTTCTGAAGGAAAGAATTGTTGAGTACCTAGAGGCCAACGGGACACAGGACCCAAGGCAGCATGGGTTCACAGCAGGAAGGTCATGTCAGACAAATCTAACAGATTTCTTTGACAAGGTGACCAAAGTAGTAGACCAGGGAGGGGCCATGGACATGGCCTACCTAGATTTTAGCAAGGCATTTGATACAGTCCCACACAAAAAATTAATACACAAGTTAGCCAGCCTTGGAGTGGGTCCCAAGGTGGTAGCCTGGGTAAAAAATTGGCTATACAACAGGACGTAAAGGGTAGTAGTAGTAAACGGAGTCCACAGTGAAGAAAGGAGGGTTACTAGCAGGGTACCACAGGGTTCAGTATTGGGACCGGTCCTTTTTAATGTCTTTATGAGTGATATTGCAGAGGAACTGGAAGGAAAAGTATGTCTCTCTGCAGACGACACAAAGATCTGCAACAGGGTTGATGCACAAGATGGAATGGAAAGGATGAGAAGGGACTTGGGAAGATTGGAGGAATGGTCAAATGTATGGCAGCTCAGATTCTATGCAAAGAAGTGCAAGGTAATGCACCTGGGAAACAAAAACCCAGGGGAAGAGTACACAATGGGGGGTGAGATACTGACAACAGTAAAAATGGAAAGAAACCTGGGGGTAATTATATCAGATGACCTAAAGGTGGGCAAGCAATGTGAGAAGGCAGTAAGGCAGGTTGGGGGGATACTGGGATGCACAGGGAGAGACATCAATAGTAGAAAACAGGAAGTTATTATCCCTCTGTACAGACAATTGGTGAGACCCCATCTGGAGTACTGTCGCAGTTCTGGAGACCCCATCTCCGCAAAGACATAGACAGAGTGGAGGCTGTCCAGAGGAGGGCAACCAAAATGGTGCAGGGTCTGCACCGGAGACATATGAAGAAAGACTAAAGGAGCTTAATATGTATACCCTTGAGGAAAGAAGGGAGAGAGGGACATGATAGAAACTTTCAAGTACCTCAAGGGAATCAACAAAGTCCAAGGTACACAGATACATAGATACATAGACAGTGTCGGCAGATAAGGGCCTATGGCCCACCCAGTCTGCCCATTTGAGCTTGTAAGTTCAGTTTGTTTTCCTAGAAGTCTGTTGCCCCTTACCCCTGACCTCCAGAATTCCTTTATGTCTATCCCATGCATTCTTAAATTCCGTGATTGTTTCAGCCCCCACCACTTCCTCTGGCAGGATGTTCCACTTGTCCACCACCCGTTCTGTGAAGAAATTCTTTCTCATGTTTCCTCTGAATCGTCCTCCTCCAACTTCATCCCATGCCCTCGTCCTGGAACATCTTTTTAAAAATAGTGTTTTCCTGCACCCTGTTCCTCCCTGTAAGATACTTGTATGTCTCTATCATATCCCTCTCCTCCTCTCCTCCAGGGAGTACATGTTCAGTTCCTTCAACCTGTCTTCATAGGACTTGTGATGCAATCCATGCACCATCTTTGTTACCCTCCTCTGAACCTTCTCTACCTGTCTATGTCCTTACGTAGGTATGGTCTCCAGAACTGTACACTGTACTCCAGGTGGGGCCTCACTAGTGTCTTGTATAGCGGAATTATGACCTCCTTTTCCTGCTGGTGATGCCCTGCCTATACATCCCAGCATCCTATTTGCTTTACCTGCTGCCTTGTCACACTGTTTCCTCATCTTGAGGTCATCAGAGATGACAACCCCAAGATCCTTTCCTGCTTGGTGCATGCTATATCCTCACCCCCAACTGATATATTGTGCCAGGTTTTGTGCCCCATATGCATTATCTTGCACTTCTTTGCATTGAATTTCAACTGCCAAACCCTGACCATTCTTCAAGTTTCTGCAGGTCGCTTCTCATTCTGTCTACACCCTCTGGTGTGTCTACTCTGTTACAGAGCTTTGTGTCATCAGCTAACAGTGAAATTCTGCCTTCTAGGTCCCTGCAATGTCACTGATGAAGATATTGAATAGGACCGGTCCCAGCACTGATCCCTGTGGTACCCCACTGGTCACTCTTCCCTCTGTGGAGTGACAGCCATTTACCACCACCCTCTGTGTCCTGCCACCCAGCCAGTTACCTACCCACCACACTACTGTCCTGCCCACACCCATATTCCTCAGTTTGTGTAATAGTCTTCTATGTGGCACAGTGTCAAAGGCCTTGCTAAAGTCCAGATAGGCCATGTCCACTGCCCTACCCTGATCCACCTCCCTAGTCACCCAGTCAAAAAATTCAATGAGGTTGGTCTGACATGACCTCCCCCTGGTGAAACCATGCTGCCTTGGGTCCTGTGGTCCATTGACAACCAGATGTTCCACCAATCTCTCCTTCAGTAGTGCTTCCATGATCTTCCCCACTACCGAGGTGAGGCTGACTGGTCTGTAGTTCCCTGCTTCCTCTTTGTTCCCACTTTTGTATAAGGGGACTACATCTGCTGTCCTCCAGTCTTTGGGTACCTCCCCTGTTTCCAGTGATCGGCTAAACAGGATAGCCAGAGGTTCAGCCACCACCTCTCTTAGTTCTTTAAGGACCCTGGGGTGCACCCCATCTGGCCCCATTGCTTTATCAACTCTTATTACTTCCAGTTCCTTCAGGACCCTTTCTCATGTAAAGGGACTTGTGTCCATTTCTGCACCATTCTCACCCCTTGTACCCCCTTCAGACCCATTACCCTCCTCTTCCTCAGTAAAGACTGAGCAGAAATACCTGTTCAAAATGTCAGCTTTACTGTTGTCATCCTCCATGCGACCCCCATCCTCCCCCTTCAGTCTCACTATCCCTCCCTTTGTCTTTCTTTTTTCACTTATGTACCTGTAAAAGGTTTTGTCCCCTCTACCCACTGATTTTGCAATGTGTTCTTCTGTCTGAGCTTTGGCTTCCTTACTGACCTCCTGCCTCCCTTTGCTTCTCCTGGTACTTCTCCTATCCCCTTCTGCCTGTGTCTTTTTGTATTGCCTGAATGCAATCTTTTGGCTTTCACTTTTTTTGTTACCTCTTTGGAAAACCATAATGGTCTCTCTTCCTTTTCCTCTTGCTAACCTGCTTAATGCATAATTCTGTTGTTCTTGTAATCCCCATTTTAAATACTGCCCACTGTTCCTCAACCCCTGATTCCTGTCCTATTCCCCTTAATGCCTCTTTCAAGATCTCCCCATTTTCCCAAAGTCTGCCCCCCTAAAATCCAGGATACGTGTTTTTGTGTGGTTTGGTTCTGCTCTTTCTGTGATTTCAAACCACAATGACTGGTGGTCACTGTTTCCCAGGTGCTCCCCACTGTTACCCCATCACACTGTCCCTGTTTGTGAGCACAAGGTCCAGTATTGCCTTCTGCCGAGTTGGTTCCATGACCAGTTGCTTGAGGAAGGCACCCTGAAGGAGTCCAGGATAAATCTGCTCCTAGTTGATGCTGCTACTGGGATGCTCCAGTCCACGTCTGGAATATTGAAGTCTCCAACCAGTACTACCTCACTCCTTGTCTGCCATCCTTTGGATGGCTAGCATCAGCTCTATCTGTTTCTTCCTCCTGGGCTGGTGGTCTATAGACCACACCTGTGCGGATGGCTGTCCCCATTTTCCTTTCCAGCTTAACCCACAGTATCTCTCCCCCATTTTGTTCCTCCTGGATCTCTGTGGCCCTTATGTCATTTTTCACATACAGTGCCACTCCTCCTCCCTTCCTGCCTGCTCTGTCTCTTCTGAATATGTTGTAGCCAGGTATGGTCATCTCCCAGTCGTGGTTATCATTACACCAGGTTTCAGTGATGGCCACAATGTCCAGGTCTGACTGTACCATGACAGCCTCCAGATCTTCCATCTTGTTGCTAAGGCTCCTGGCATTTGCACACATGGCTTTCCATGATTTGACCTCCCTAGACTGTTTCACTGTTCTACTCCAGCCCCTTCCTTGGTTGTCATTTATCCCTGGTTCTCCTTGCTGTCTGCTCTTCTGCTGAAAGAGGGTAGCATCTTTCAGAAAAAGAGATGTGCAAGAACAAGGAGGAACAATTTGAAGATGGGGGGATGGCTCAGAGGTAATGTGAGGAAGTATTTTTTCACGGAGAGGGTTGTGGATGCATGGAACAGCCTCCCTGAGGAGGTCATGGAGTCAAGAACAGTGGGGGAATTCAAGAACGCATGGGACAGACATAAGGCAGTCCTAGTGGGGGGGGGTAGGAGGAAGTAGGCTGTTGGTTAACTAGGATCTGCAGATTATCTGTTAGGTAGGAAAATGGGCAGACTAGGTGGGCCAAGCGGTCCTTATCTGCCATTAAATTCTATGTTTCTGTTGTGGCTGGTCAAATGCGACCACCTTTTCAATAACCTTACCCACAAAGGGTAGGTTAGAGACAGGCCTGTAGTTAGCCAGACAATCCGGGTCCAAGGAGGGTTTCTTAAGAAGGGGCCAAACCACAGCCTCCTTCATAAGATCTGGAAAGATCCCCCTCTCTAAAGACGCCCAGACTATCTCAGCAAGGACCGGACCAATATTATCCACACAGCCTACTAAAAGGCGCGTGGGGCCCGGGTCCAAACTACAGTTGCTCAGACGCAATGACTGGATAATCATCACAATATCATTGATTGTGGGCTGGCTGAAGTCACACCACACAAACTGGGCATCCGACATCTCCTGCCGACCACCGCAACTTCCTTGAGAGATGGTCAGGCAGATGCTGGACCTGATTGTGGCAACCTTATCTGTGAAGAATCGAGCAATCTCCTCACAACGCTCTTGTGAAAAAGCATTTCCAGGCTGGAGACAGAGTGGATTGCACAATCTGTCCACAGTCCGGAAAAGCTGGACTGGTCGATTCTACGCAGCAGCAATTACCCTGGACAGGTATTCTGCCTTCTTACAGGTAATTGCTGATTGATAGAGCACATAGTGGTCTGTCAAACTAAGTCTGTCACACTCCAGGCCCGACCTCTGCCAGCGCCTCTCTAACCTTCATCCCACTCTCCTCAACTCCCTCAAGGCCTCATCAAACCAAAGAGACCTGGGGCAAAGAGTGAGGGGATGGACATGAACAGCAGCTATAGAATCCAGGGCCTCTGTCACTGCCTTGTTATAGGCTAGTGCCAGATCCCCTGGATCCATGCATTCACTTGGTATACCCAATAGGTCCAGTACCGCCATCAGGTGACACACCCCTCAAAGGGCGGTACTGGACCATCTCCGTAGGGGCAGGCCTATCTGGGGGGCCAGGAAGCTGAACCTGATGGTGTGATGGTCGGACCACCCGACTGGTTCCACCACCAAGTCGGATATCTCCATCTCCAGGAGAAACACCAAGTCCAAAGAATGACCACCAGTATGGGTCGAGGAGGAAATAACCTGTGTGAAGCCCAGTAAATTCATTAACTAGAGGAAGTCCTATCCAAACTGTGAGAGTTCATTGTCGACCCAGGCACTGAAATCCCCCAGGATCAGCCAACTGGGGGATCCCAATGTCAGGTCGACAATGAAGTCTGCAACTTCCCGCAGGAAAACATTCCCATCTCCTGGTGAAGGTAGATGAGAAGAATCCTACACCCCACACCCTCGCCCAAGATACATTCAAAAGAGTTGGTGGCTCCCACTGGTAACTCCATCAGGTTCAGTTCCGATCTAAAACAAATGGCCACATCCCCGTCCCTACGATCCATCCTCGGGCAGTGCATCACCGAGTACCCAGCCAGAATTGCTGAAGCCAAAATGGGACCAGCATTCTCATCCAGCTAGGTCTCGGTGATGCAAGCCAGGCCAGATGATTTAACAAGATCCGCTACTATAGCGGTCTTGTTTTTAATGGACCTGGCATTACATAATACCACCCGAGTAGGATGAGCAACCGAGGAAGACCGAGTTACCTGCCTGCTGTAAGCAGAGCCCTTGGGTATGGGACCCAGAGATAGAGGACCCCTTTCCTGGACCCATTTCGCCCCAGGGCATCTCCTTGTCCCCACTATCCCAATCTGCCCACTCTTTTCCATTCCCCTACCAGGCCAAGCCCCCACCCTTAGCCTCCTGACTATCCCCAGCACCCTACACCGTCTATACACCTCAGGGGATAGAGAGGGACAAAAGAAAGGGCAGAGGTCCCTCAGCCTAGAGGGGTAATAGTGCCTGACTGTCATTTTGCCTGCCCAACACATCTTCGCCACAGATCGCAAACACCCAAACTAACAACTCTCAAACTTCCACACCACACACACACAACAAACAATGAACCAAAACCCCAACCCCAAATATAAAAATATAAAATAAATTCTATTACAAAGTGTGAAGGTGATTTTAGTTGAAAGAAAAGTCACACAGATTCTCCAGATTGAATAGTTATTTCCCTCTGGGAAGCTCCCACCTCTCTAGAGATCGAGGTTATTGCCCCCCCCCCCGACACTATCTCCCACAGAGGCCAGGAGAGCAGTCAGCAGATTATCCACACAATTAGATTAAACAGGGCACTCTAACTGTCCGCCAGGGTTTAACATATTAGGAAAGAAAAGGAAGAGTCTGACCATCACCGGACAAGTTGAATACAATCCACTTTTAGTTCTTCTACAAAAAGCTTCTCCAGCATGGCTGTCTCTCCCAGGATCCTGGAAAAACTCTCGTCAAACCAGGCTACTCAACTGCCTGGCCATTTCCCAAGGAGTCATCACCGAAAGTACTAGGCCATGAACAAGTCCCCAATTGGAGCCGGCTTTCCAGCCCCGCTTCCCCCAGGAACTACAGAGCACTGGATCCAATAGAGTACGCTCTTCAGTGGCCCCAGACCCGGACTCCTACATGACCAGTTACCCCGGCGATCCCTCCCCCGGGTTCAGGCCAGGAACACCGACAACCTCCCTCGGGCAAACAGCGGGTCAGAGATCCAACAGGACCCTCGTCATTCAGTTAGCAGATGCCGGCAGGCTAATTGTGGTCCAATGCCTTGGCAGGACCACCGAAAACAGGACCCTCACAGTATCATTACGGAGTCTCCAGCAATCCTCAGGACGACAAGTCGCATACACCGCGGACTCAGCTCCAAGTGCAAATCCACTTCCAAGGATGGCCTCAACGACTCTCCTCCAATTCCTCCCCCTCAAACCCGGCAAGATAACCAGGTAGGAGATAAACAAGCGTTCTTCAGCCAAAAATCGTAAAAATGGGAATACTCAGCGAGCCATTCATTCAGGCATTCAAAACATTAGTATAACATTAACTTTGCATGACTCATTAATTCAGCTACTTCAACCAAAATGCTCTAACCATCAACTAACTCACTTCTTCAGCCCATCGCTAAAAATTAACATAATGAAATAAAATAAACAAAAACAAAACAATAAATAACACAAAATTACAACTAAATAATCCCCAAAAAAGGAAAAAGAATTAAAACCTCCACATAAACTGTTGTTTCCTGTAGCTAGCCCAGCATGGCCATCATCTTTAGGTGTGGCTAATGGAGGAGATATCCTCGAAGACGACCTTTCATACCTTCCAAGAATCAATATTCATCATTAATTCCTGCTTATGGGACAGAGTCCTAAGTTTTCTCTTTTTCTTGAGGGAGGAGCTTGTTTACCCTGTGGGTACAATATACCCTCAGCCCTCTGCATGGGGCAGAACACCTGATTGTAGGGGCTCCTCACAGGTCTGGCAAGGCTGGAGACCGGTCAAGACAATGCGGGAATTCTTGAGCACAGGAGCGGGAGGGTTCCATGACAGGTCCAGTCTGATCCTAGGGGAGAAGAAATGAGCACCATGGAAGTGCAAGTTAAGCACCTTACGCTGAGCCAAATGTGCCAGTCGGGAGAGGTGAAACCATGCCATCCATCTGATGCAGACTACAGTTCCCACCAGTCTGGAGGCTACCTTGTTGACATCGTAAGATGCCTTTGACTGATGTTGTGCTACCTCCAGACCCTGGGTAGAAAGGTCAGTTGCCTGCCTTAATGTCTCACTTGGTGGCACTGTAGTTAACAGGCTGTGTAGCTGTAACGGTTATTGGTCGGCATGTGTGCCAGATGTGCAGAGATGCACATAAGGGGTGCATGCCGAGGTGAAATCCTTCTCCCAAGAGCATCTGTATAACTAGAATCTGCAACTGAAAGTCAGTCACGCGTGAAGCCCTATGGCACCAATGGGGTCTGAAGTACTTAAAGTCCCAAAGTGGGGTGAAGTACCTCACCTGTGGACCCTGTCGGTACACGATATGGCAGGAGGAGGTTCCCAGAGATGGCTGGATTGGAGGAGGGACACCTCTACTCTGCCCTACATGCCTCCTATCATGGTCCTGGGCGTAGGACGAATGACTACAGTGTTGATGTTGGGAATGTCAACAAGTCCCAATGGTAGGGTTGTCGGATCACAGCTTGTATAGGCCTCAATGTCAAGCACCTGGATCAGCTGGCAGCATCTTCAGCACTGGGCTCAGGATCAGCAACATTCTTGGAGACAGGCCCTTCCCTGTCACTGTGGTCAGCTCCATCCTCAACCCTTCGCTCGGTGCTGATTTCGACATCATGCTCAGTGTCATCACCTTCCTTGGTGTTGCAGGCAACACTGGAGTTGGGGACGACCTCCGAGTTGATGTCATCACTGGCAGCTCACTTGGAGATGGTCCCAGGATCAACATCACGGCTGTCACTGCCTCCGTCTCATTGTTCAGAGCCATCCCCATCCTTGGTGTCACTGGTGAAACCATAGACAGGGACAGTCTCTGAACTGGCAACAGAATGGACAACAGCCTTGGTGCTGGACCCCCCAACTCCTCGAACAGTGTCAGAGGGAGGCCCGGCATTGTCCTTAAGGTCACCCACCATATTGTCACAGCACAGGCGACACCAAAAGACAATGTTGAGGTGTCCATATGTGTAGACTGTGCATAGATCTTACGCCTTACCACTGCGGAGATCTGCTGTTCGAGGCAGGCACACTGTGAAGGGTTTGCAGTTGACTACCCAGAAGGAGTGGACTGTCCACCAGACCAATCCACTGGAGTCTCGGATGCCTCAGTGAAGTGAGGTGGAGGAGAACTCCATACTTCCACGGAACCACGGGTCTCAGGAAGAGGCCCGGAGAAAGACTGAAGGTCCTTACCTTGCACACACGTGTGCAACGCTTGCCTCCAAAGGTGGGGATTGGATAACCCCACTTCAATGTGTGGTCCTTTAAAGTTTCACAGTCCACAGCAAAGCAGGTGTCACAAGCCTCCATATCGTACTCCAGTCCAAGGGAGGCTGCACAGGTCTGATGCAGATCCATCATGGTCATTTTGTTCCCACAAGAGCAAGGACTCAATTTGGGCAGCTGTTGGATTTTCTTTTTGTGATGCAGTCCCTTTCTTTTCAGACTTCTGTATCACAGAGAATCAAATAAATGGTAGAAAATGCTGTGAATTACAGAAGAAGCACAGTGACCCAGGTATAAAAGTTCAGCAGCAACAAGGTGATCTCATCTGTATATCTGATGGCGGGGAAGAACAGAACGGAGGTAGGTGAAGAAGCAGGCAGTGGTTATTGGGTAGTGCACAGCACTATGTAAGGGGTGCGCAGGCACCCTGCCCAGTAGCCATTGCTGGCCCCCTGGCCAAAAACTCTGCTCCCATGGGGTTCTAGTGCCTCCGGCCCAAACCCATATGTGGGACGTAATGGTGAACATTGATTCTTGGAGGGTCTGCTTGACTCATAAGACCTAGTATGGACGTCAAAGTTATGATTGTTATAGTGTTTAATGTGTCCCTGCATGCATTCCTGCAGCCAATCAGCCTCAGTCTCATGGAGATGTACAAATGAACCCTGCCTGGTGCCCTCTACAAGGATGGAGGATCCCGTAGCAACTGATTGTTTGGGGGGGGCAGTTACAAGTTTAATGTATTGAGTTGAGTATTGTGATGCTACTGTATTTTATTTATTAGTGTGGGTTGTCAATTGTAATTTGCTCTGGCTGGATCCCAGACAATACAGATAAATAACTATGCTAATGATGATGCTTTCAGGGAGCTCATCAACTATAGCAAAAAACAACCATTTTCAGTGTGACAAACAAACAATTAAACTAATAGTTTGGCATAAGCAAACAGCAGAATTAGCATAGAAGACCAATTACTGTAAGAGCACTGTAAGGCAGAGATGTAAACAGAACTACACCAGTATTTTGTAATAGTCTGGTTTCATTCAGTCTCATTATTTAAAGTTCAAGGAAGAGACTCCATTCACCAACAGTATGACTCAGTTCCTCTCCTTCTCTAAAGGAATTGATTCTCTATTGTGTCACGGTAGCAACTGCCTTGGCCTTGCAGTTCAAGGCCAGAGAGAAAACTTTTTTTTTAATGTTGTGTTTTAAAGTACTTCTAGCTGGTAGCTTCTAGCGTGGTGGCCCAGACCAGCGGTAGCACTGCTGTTGGGGAGCATCCCAGTTTGGAGGGGTGGCACCACAGTCAGCCACTGCAGTGACTACTCATGGTGGGCCAGACCATGAGTAGTGCTGCTGGCATGCATTCCAGTTTGGGGAGGGTGGTGCCACAGGTCCGGGGAAGGTGAGTGGGCAGTAACAGGGGTTCCACGACATGCATGCAAGACTCCTACATTGCTAAACCTCATGAGATTAAAACAACGTTGATGTCATCAACAAGACAGACTACACATGATGCCCATACACGAATCTGTCTGCCTGACTGTATTGTGTAACCCTGTGGAGGCACCCCACACTGGAGAGCTTGATATGGGGGAGTGGGGAAAGCCACAGGAGAACGAAGCAGACCAGAGAATGGTGTTGGGAGACCCCCCCCCCGCCAGAGGGGTGACAAGCTGATGGATCAGAAAAGCAAAGCTGACACAAACTCTACCCCCAGCTAATTAACTGACTATACCCTTTTCACCTTTTTAAAAAAAACACTCCCCACTCAACACGAAATTCCCTCTGTGTTAGCACTTGCCCAGAGATTGATATCTTTGCCATTTTGAGCTCTGTGGGTTAAAAACTCAATGTTGTTTAAATTAAAATAAACTTATACTAAATATTTCACTAAATAACCTTTGTAACCAGCATCCAAAATTTCAGATTAGTCCAGTGTTTACTGCTCTGCACCTTGCCGACTTCATTTTTATTTCACTGATCCTAATCATGGCTGTGTAATTTAAATCTATGTTCCCACAAATTCTTTTGCACTACTGTCTCAGAGTAAACAGATCACAGCAGGTAACACTTCAGTTTTAATCAGGAGTTGTACTTCAGCACTGCAATGGTGCAAATAATTTCCTTTTTTCAGTTCTAAGGGAAAGTGGTGAGTCGAATTAACAGGAACTAATTCATACTTTCCTCCCTGGCTAAAAACATTAACCACAAGAAAAAAGTACATTATACCATGTCTCTCAACCAACTGCTAACAAAATAAAAGAAGCAACTGTGGAGATGATTCTTGTGGATTTACATCCCTATTCTTCTTTCAACTGTGGAGCTGATTATGTAGGTGGTGGCTGCTTATTCCCCTACACAGAACAAGTATTCAGACTACTAACATGGAGGACAAGAATGCAGGAGTCTCCCATATCCACTAGATGCTAGTATAAGCCTAGTATTAGTCACCATGTGCTGCAATAATGTCTCAGGACAATTAAAATGTTTAGAACGAAACTGTTCAACTTACAACCAGAATGAAACTGTCTTAAGACACAATTAAAAGTATCTTAGGATGAGGATGCAGAAAAGGGCACCCTTAAGAAATCTAGGCATAGCAGCACAGCAAAAGGAAAGGAATCGAGCAGTACAAATGCTACACAGACTAGCAATTATACAATAACAAGGCTGCAAAGAATTATTAGAGGTCAACCACTAGGAAAATAATGATAGAGATTGGTGAAGGATGGTACAGCATTAGTTATGTAATAAGGAGTAAAACACACAATAAAGGAACAGCAAAGTACAGTACTCCATGCAGGGTTTTAAATAATTGATTAGCAGTTTTTTCTTGGGACAATACTAACTGTATAGAAAGCATTTATATATGTTTTCCAGAAGTGTTACGTTTGTTAAACACAGTGAGGCAAGTGCTATGCATTTTCACAATGTTTTAGAACTTTTATGAGCAAAATGCTAATCAAATTTTAGAGTTAAATAAAACCCTGCCATGCTATCAGAAACAAAGAAATCTCTGTATGAACAAATCAATTAGAAACATATAAATTGTCGGTGGAAAAGGACTGCTAGGCCCACCCAGACTGCCCAAGGGTTCTCTGCCTAGTGTGCCTCTGCAGACCCTAACTGGTCTCCCCCTCCCTGTTCCATTACTAATATACCCCTATGTCTATCCCAGGGTTCGAATTTAATGGTATTCTGCCCTGTTTTGCATACCAGTTTTGGTGACGGAATACCATTTTCCTCATTCTGGTATTCCAGCTGGATTTCTACTCCACCATGCCACGGCTCTGCAGTTTAATCTATAACACTGCTTTTTTCAACAGATGAAATACCAGGCCCTATAGGTGGAATACCAGAATTAAAGCTTTGGTATTCTGCCTCCCACATTAGATTATTTTCTTAATTTCTACCCCTGTCTCCCATGTATGCTTGAAGACTTCCACCATTCTTGCCTCCACAACTATGACTGGCATTCAGTTCCATGCTTCTATCACCCTTTCTATGAAGAAATGTTTCCTCACATCCTTCCTGTAATTCCCCCTTTCCAATTTCATTGCATTCCCCCTAGTTCTAGAACTCCTCCTCTTTTGGAAGATGCTCCTTCCCTGCACTCTGCTCACCCCTATGAGGTACCTGAAGGTCTCAATCATGTCACCCCTCACTCTCTTGTTCTCCAGAGTGTATAGATATTGAGATCCCTCAGTTACTTCTCATAGAAGTTCCCTTGCATTCCCTGTGCCATCTTGGTTGCCCTTCTCTCGCCCGCCTCCACCATGTCTATGTCTTCCCTGAGTTGCAGTCTATAGAAGTGGACACAATATTCCAGGTGTGGGTAACCAGGGAGCGGTACAGTGACTGCACCACCTCCCTACTCCTGGTGGTGATGCCCCTCCCTATGCACCCTAGCATCCCACTAGCCCTGCCCACGGCCTTACTTGATGCATTTTCAGAAACCATTCCCAGAATACCTTTTGACACCGCGTGTTCAGCCATCATGCAGTTCTCACCCGCCATGCAATATCTGCATTGTCATTTATTCAGTGATCTTGGTTACATGGTCCTGAGTTGCTTCTGAGCTCTATTTTGCAAAACAATGACATGCCCAAAACAGCACATTTATGTGGTTCTGGTGCACAATGGCCCTGACATACAAGTAAAATATTTTGGACTTCAGGGAAACTACACCCTCATATCTTGTAAATTGCATTTGTTTTCTTGTCAACAGATAACACTTTTCCTGCAGCTGTTAGGAATACATGTGTTTGCTTTAGTTTGTTTTCACTGTCCTTGCTAGCCCCCTGTAACTATCCAGGGGGGTACCATGTTATAGTTGTTTGAATCTCATTATCCACGAGAGCTGCATTAGTATATGAGAACATGTTGTCACATCACCCATTTATACCTGTATCTCTATGCTTAAAGTACAAATATCCTGAAATACCTCTCTGGAAACACAGAAACTGAATGCAATTTAAAGGGAAACCCCCAAACTGCAACTCGGACTGTTTGCAGAGCTGACCAAATGTAAATGTGGTATTTCACACCTTGCTGCAGCTTGTTTTTTCACACTATAATTAAGCAAACAGGCATACTGTGGTGTCTACAAGGGTGCTGACACATCATGTTCTCATTTGCTAATGCAGCTCTCAGGAACAATGAGATTTCAACAAAAACAGAAAATGGAGACCACCCCCAGGATAGCTACAAGGACTAGCAGGAACAGTGGAAACAAACTAAAGCAAACAGTATATCCACAAAAGCTACAGGAAAGAGTTTTCTGTTGACATGGAAACAAATACAATTTATAAGATATGAGGGTGGGACCGGCCCAGTGGCACTGAGGGTTGAGGCGCTGGACACCACACCTCGCGCCACACTGGTGACCTGGGTGCGGGAACAAGTTGGGGCCACCAGAAGGGATCGAGCATCCAGAGGACAGCTCTCCCTTCCCTGGGGAGGGTTCCAGGGATGCGCCACTCTGTAGAGGCACCTGGCGGCAGTCGGGTACAGCACAGACCTTTAGGCACTATGGACCGAGGGGGAGGAACTTGAGGGACGGTGGCACATACTGCCCAGCTGCCACTGCATGTCCAAGCTCCTTGGGGACTACATAAGCACAGAAAACTCCTCTGGATGCTCCAGTGAGATGACGAAGACCCCAGTGGCGTGCCCACATCCCAATGCTGGCCCAGCGCACCCAGAACTCCCCACGGCCGACCCGGCAACGAGGTAGGTCCCTCTAGTTCCAGAAAGTGCTGCCAAGGAAGGGAAGTCCATCTCCTGGGGGCTGGATCTGCCAAGTCACTCAGGGGAGGAAGAGCCTGGGGGAAGCAGAGGTTCAGGCAGGAAGTGAGAGGCACAGCCGAGAAGGTACTCACGAAGGATGCCTCAGGCTCCGGAGAGAGAAAAAGAGTTAAAAAAAAAAAAGATATATGAGGGTGTAGTTTTCCCTTAAGCAAATGGATCTGAAATCTCTGCAACTTACACAGAAATATAGAATTTGACGACAGATAAGGACCACTTGGCCCATCTAGTCTGCCCATTTTCCCTACCTACTATAATATCACAGACCCTACTTGATCTCCGGCTTTATCCTCCCTTTCCTAACCACTAAGGTTCCCTTATGCCTATCCCATGCATTCTTGAATCACATTACAGTTTTTTCCCCCACCACCTCTGCTGGGAGGCTGTTCCAGGAATCCACCACTCTCTCTGTGAAGGAGTACTTCCTCGCATTTCCCCGGAGTCTACCACCCTCCAGCTTCACAGCATGACCCCTTGCTCTTGAGCATCTTTTTTTTCTGAAAAATCCTTCTCTCTTGTATCTTATTTATACCAATGAGGTATTTGAAAGTCTCTATCATATCCCCTCTCCCTCCTTTCCTCCAGGGTGTACATGTTGAGGTCCTTTAGCCTCTTCTCTTAGGGCTTTTGATGCAGACCCTGCACCACTTTAGTTGCCCTCCTCTGGACCGCCTCTACTCTGTCTATGTCCTTCCAGAGATGTAGTCTCCAGGACTGGACACAGTACTCTAGGTAAGGTCACATCAATAATTTATACAGCGGTATCACCAC
This sequence comes from Neoceratodus forsteri, assembly GCA_016271365.2. Classification (NCBI taxonomy): domain Eukaryota; kingdom Metazoa; phylum Chordata; order Ceratodontiformes; family Ceratodontidae; genus Neoceratodus; species Neoceratodus forsteri. The sequence continues at coordinate 658,983,243 of CM028131.1, read as the reverse complement.
CTCCCTCTTTCTGCTGGTAATACCCTTCCCTATGCACCCTACCTTGTCACACTGTTTGCCCACCTTTAGGTCATCAGATATGATTACCCCCCAGGTTTCTTTCCTGTTTGTTGGTCGTCAGTACCACTCCCCCCCATCTTGTACTCTGCCCCTGGGTTTCTGTGCTCCAAGTGCATGAGTTTACACTTCTTCGCATTGAAACTTAGTTGCCACACTCTTGATCACTCCTCAAGCATTCCTCCCCAGAGTGTCTACCCTATTGCAGATCTTTGTGTCATCTGCAAAAAGGCAGACCTTCCCTTCCAGCCCCTCTGCAATGTCACCAATAAAGACATTAAAAAGGACCACTCCCAATACTAATCCTTGTGGCACCCTGCTGGTCACTCTCCCTTCCTCAGTGTCAACTCTGTTTACCACCACCCTCTGCTGTCTATCCCCCAACCAATTCCTTACCCAGTTTACACCCTTTGGACCCACTCCCAGGCTGCCCAGCTTGTTTACGAGTCTCCTATGTGAAACAGTGTAGAAGGCCTTACTGAAATCTAGGTAGGCCACATCCACCGCTCCACCCTGATCTACTCACCTGGTCACCCAGTCAAACAAATCTATCAGATTTGTTTGGCATGACCTCCCCCAGTGAATCCATGCTGCCTCAGATCCTGTAAGCCTCTGGATTCAAGATATGCCACAATCTTTTTCTTCAGTAGTGATCCATTCATTTCCCCACTAGTGAAGTCAGGCTGACTGGCCTGTAACTGCCAGCCACCTCCCTGCTACTACTTTTGTGAAGCAGAACTACATCTGCCCTCCTCCAGTCCTCCAGAACCACTCCCATCTCCAGTGAGTGGCTGAACAGGACCATCAGAGGTACAGTCAGCACCTCTCTGAGCTGCCTCAATATCCTGGGATGTATCCCATCTGGTCCCATTGCCTTGTCCACTTTCAGATTTGCTAGTTCCTTCAGAACTCTCTCCTCTGTAAATGGACTAATGTCCCCCTCCCTTCCTTCAATGCTCCAGTCACTTATCTGTGGTCCCTCACCTTTCCCTTCCTCTGTGAACACTGAACAAAAGTATTTGTTCAGGATGTCTGCTTTTTCCTGGTTCCCCTCTTCACACACACACACACACACACACACGCACACACAGATACAGACACACTTCCTTAGCCTTACAATCTCTACTCTGGTCTTTCTCCTTTGGCTTATATACCTGAAAACTTTCTTGTTCCTTTTCTTTACTGCCTGTGCTATTTTCTCCTCTGTTTGTGCCTTTGAGCTCCTGACTGCTTTCTATGCCTCCCTCTGCTTCTCTTGATACACCTCCCTATCCTCCTCCCTTTGTGTCTCCTTATATCTCCTGAATGCTAACTTTTTTAGCCTTCTCAGTTACCTCTTTTGAGAACCATAGCAGTCTCTTTTTCTTCTTGCTTACTTGCCTGACACAGAGGTTTGTTGTCCTCGCTATGGCCCCTTTTAGTTTTGCCCACTGTTCCTCCACTCCACCCAAGTCCTCTTCCCCCCCTGCCAGGGCATCGCTAAGTGTAACCCCCCTACAAATGGGGGTTCCCAGAAAGTCTTCCTTGAGCTTGCCTAAATGCTCACTGCCAGGCTGGTGTCCTGCATTTTAGCAGTTTAAATGTGATTACCAGAGCCTGTATAGCCTCTGTGTACTGTCTCTTTAAGAGCTGCCTGATTGCAGCATAAGTAATCTGAGAGGGAGCTCTGTTGAAAGATGTAACTATTTGCTGAAAAATCATTCAGAGTGATAATGATAATGTAGTTCGTCTAACCTGCTTTCTTTGTAGCAAGGACTGTTTTGTTTGTCTCCACTATCTTGGTCCTCGACTGTAAATTGGACCAATCAGTTCTGGTGGGACCTAAAATGTAGCCGGACTACAGGAGCTGTCTGGAGTCAAAATCTGTAGGAACTGTAGTTTGGAGCTTTTTGCACCTTTTTTGCAACTGAAGGGGGAGCTCTTGCTTTGACTGACAGCCAAATCAGCCAACCGAATCTTTTGGATCACGGGGAAGTCCCGGGCTGCTTGCAGTTTTCAGTTAGTTCCGAACTGGGAAGTGAAATGAGAGGAGCTGAAGTGATTTTGAGCAGCAACCCTGAGTGGATTCGCATGGGAGAATTGTGAAAATGCTGAGTTTTTGGCTTGCATGTCTGCCAGCTGCTGTTGTGCGACTAAAGTAAGCTACTGAAGTGGGCCAGGCTCAACCTGAAGAAGACCGAAGATTTTGCTGAATGCGATCGGCCTGTCAGGAGTTCCAGCTACCCCTAAGCTCCCGGTGTGTGCAGAGACTTTGCGATTGTGACTGGGCAGCGCTCTGCCTGGTACAGTAGAATTCCTTTACATGTAAATGTGTTATTTGCTGCTAGTAGGTCGTGAGTTAGTTCCCCACTGTGTGAACTGTGTTCTGTTTGCTGGAAGCTGTATCCAGCCCAAAACGGACTGCATCCGAATTTGTCTCCACGCGGTCTGGGCCTTGCCAGACTGGCCCAGCCAGACTACCCACTGCACAGAGAAATAATCGACAAGAGACCTGCCTGGGGACCAGCCCCCTGCTCCACGCTTGAACAGGAACGACGCCTCTACGACTCGTGTGGGCCCTGCTTCTCCTGGCATTCCAGATCAACCACCTGCAGTCTCGATTTTTGTCCCTGCAACAACAGCTTAATCTGAGTGTGTTATCTGATTGTCTTGTTGTTTCATTTCCTTTACGAACTGAGCCCTCTGGCTCCAGATTACAAATACTGTGTACTGTGCATGTTGTGTTTTCCATCACAGGGCCCCAACCAGCTGCAACCCCGGGCAACAGTCCTGGCTAGCCCATCTCTTCTCCACCTGGGTACCCAGAGGTGTGACTGTGTGGGGGGACTCAAAGCGCATGCATAACTGCTTGATTGATATAACCTTTAAGCTAATTAACCTGATTTTGCCCCTTCCTTGTTCAAGTCCCCTGAATAAATTAGATCTAACTTTTTCTGCATGTAATCTGACTGTGGTTCCAGTTTGTGCCCAAAGTACTGTACTGTTGCTATTTGCTGTGCATAACCTTGTTTTACAGAGGGTCCCCAGGGGCGAGCCAGAGGAACCAGCCCTGGTGGTAAGTGCAAACAGTGTGGATACTTGTGTGGTGTACCAGGGGTATTGTAAAAGTGATTATTGTACAGTGTTCAGGCCACTAGAGGGGAAAGAGTGGGGTTACAGTGTCCCAGAGGGCTGTGCCCAAGTTAGCTTGACCACTACCAACCCTGACCTCCGGGTGGAGGCACCCGTTTCAGAACTCAGGCCCCTTAACCTGTTACTAGCCAAGCAGACAGGGTAGTAGCCCTTGGGATAGCTCCACCTAGGGGTTACATAAGCTATTCCCCAATCTTTGTAAAGTCAGCCCTCCTGAAGTCCAGGACCCTCGCCTTTCTGTGGTTCGATTCTACCATAGCACTTATATTGAACCACACCGTACGGTGATCACTGGTCCCCAGGTGGCCACCCACCATGATGTCTGCAACACTATCCCCATTGGTGAGTACAAGGTCCAATATTGCTCCCTCACGAGTGGGCTCTCTTACTAGTTGCCTGAGGAACACCACCTGCAGGGAGTCCAAGATGTTCCTGCTCACAGCTGAAGCTGAACCTGCAGCTGGGATGCTCCAATCTATATCTGGCAGACTGAAGTCCCTCACCAGCAGCACCTCACCCTTATTTGCCATCTTTTGGATGGCTTCCACAAGAACCTCATCCATCTCACTCACTCCCTCCACTGTGCTGGAGGTCTGTAGATCATGCCAGAGCGAACACTGGCTCCATTCCCATCTCTAGGGTGACCCACAATACCTCCGTCACTCCCCTCTATTCCCCGTGTTTCCGTTGCCTTTGTGCTCTCTCTCACAAAAAGAGCCATCCCTCCACCTTTCTTACCCAATCTGTCCTTCCTGAACAGAGTATAGCCTGGTATGGCTATATCTTACTCATGGTTCTCACTGCACCATGACTCGGTAAAGATGAAGATGTCCAGGTCAGCCATTGCCATAATGACCACTAGGTGTGGGATTCTATTTCCCAGACTTCGAGCAATTGCACATGGATCCCCCCCCCCCCAACGGGATAGTTACAAGGACTAGTGTGAACAGTGGAAACAAACTAAAGCAAACAGTATAAATATCCCCAACAGCAACTTCCTCACTGGCAGACGTGCATTGAGGGAGGAAATGACTATAACCAGGGTGGGAGTCGAACAGATTCACACATATTTAGCATGATGCAGAAATTCTCTCCACCTGGGACTAGAAAACATGAATGTGAACCAGGAAGTCCCCAGTTAAAATCCCACCATAGCCATGGTGGATGGCTATTTCCACATAACCATTCACTGACGCACACGGATTCTTAGCGAGTCATGCCAAAGGGTGCTGCAGGCACAGTCGCCACCAGGGGCACCACTACTCTCCACTGATTTACTAAAACTCCAGTAAAGCAGCTGAGGAAGGACCAGTGATCTGTATTAAGAACACTGCTAACTACGACAGGTCCAAATTTTCATCACAGTCACCACAATAACTCAGCGTGAAATTACCAGCTTGTTTTTCACTAAGGGGTTAGCTATTCTCTATATTTTCACTTAGAACACATGCTATTTCACTTAGAACAAGTTATTTCAATTTAGAATTTGGAAACAGAACACAGAGAACAACTGGTCAGAAAAAAAAGTTTACAATGGAAAGAAAGGCAGTTTCAAACTAAAACATAGTAAAGCACTAATAAAAATGTTAAAATAGTGTAGCATATAGCCAATACATAATGGGTTGCAGTGGAATAACCCATCTAGCTCAACTAGTGAGCAGTAAGACCCATAATTCATGAGCAAGGCCCCAATTTCACTGCAGCAATTTGGATCAAAGTTTTGCGGTGGCAGTCCAGGTAGCCGCAGAATGTCTGTGGTGGCTGTTTCTGATTTCTGTTGAACTTCTGTGATGCCTGCTTGGGGACTTCTGTGGCAGCAAAGATACACTTCTGTAGTTCTGTGCCATGCATTTCCTGCCCTGTGACTTTATGAGTGAAATGCAAAGGACTAACAAAGGATTGAGAAAATAAAAAAAAGAGGATGAATAAAGATGAAAGAAGGTTCAAGAAGGGCACATGTCCAAAACCAGACTAAATAACTGAAACAGTTCAAAATAATGAAAAAGTGGAAAGCACTAAGTAGAAGAAACTGATATCCGCATGTGAGCACTAAGACCAAGAGACTAGGCTGGGGGGCCACGAGGAAAAGAAAAAGAAAGAAAGAGAAAGATGTAACACAACATATTAGTCCATACAGAAAAACCCCACAGAAACTTTCAATAGTTTTCTTCTAATAAATATTCTGTCCTGGGTACTCTCTAGGCCCCCAGTACATTTCAGGCGAACAGCATTACACCTATGAACCGGGTCCTCTGATACAGAAAATAAGTCAGACACTTGAAAAGCCTGCAGCAGGATTAGTCTCGCTCCTCGGGGTCATCTTTAGAGTCTGAAACTGTTTCCTGTTCAGATAGTGTCCAAGCTTGGGGGGGCGCACCTGTGACTGATGGCCAGAGGCTTTTTCCTTTTTTGCAATTTAGTAAACTTTATTGAATTTTAGAAAAATACCAATTAACAATACAACAACCATCAAACTTACAACGTCTAACAAGAACAATAAATCAAACATGATGACAATGTCAACAATGAACAGTAAAAGATACAACCAACATCAAGAAAAAATACCACAAACAATGACAGATCTACAAACCCTATAATTATCCCAACCCCCTCCAAAAAAAAACATCCCCCAGGTGGACATGCAGAACAGAATAATGTGTGGCTAGTAGACAAAGAAAAAAATATATATTATCCGTCCCTATAAGGTGTTAAAATGAAAAAGAAGACAGACTGTAATGGGTGTGGGAACAGCCCAGATGGGAAAAACAATGAACTCAAAGTAGACAGTATGACTAAGGTCAAACCCACAAGACTCCATCATTACTACTGAATCAAAAGAAGCAATGCATAAAAGCTCTCCCAGCGTGACTTGAAGGATGATAAGATATGAAATAAACATGCTATAGATCTTTCAGCATTCAAGTCAAGTAACATTTCATGGACCCATTCCAGTCTTGTTGGGGGGGGGGGGGGCTCATCTTTCCAATGGTGAAGAATTAATAACTTGGCCACCACTGAAATCAGAGCCATATGCCTTCCTGGGCCCCCACAATGGTGGTCCATAATACTCTAATATACAGATTTCAGGGGTTAAAACATTCTGACAAGCCTAGAACAGGATCCAAACTATTCTGGATAGAATCCCAAAAAGAATGTATCCTAAGGCATTGCCAGAAAAGATGAAATAAAGTGCCCTCTGCACATCTGCACCTAGGACAAGTGGACAAAGAGACTTAACTATTTTCTATAAAGATGCATAGGGGAGTAATAAAAGTTGTGAAGAATATTAAACTGAACAAGAGGCAACCAATCTTGCTTTATATACTTATAAATGTCTGACCAAATCTTAGACCAATAGGAGTCTTTATCAAGACCAAAAAAGTTCTTCCAATTAAAGGCAACGGGGGAGGTATTGTCCCAAAAAACTGATTAATAAAGTTGTGAAACACTGTGGGATTGGTAAGCAAGGGTAGAAAAGGTATCAAAAAGTGTCCCAGCTTCATTAACCCAGGGAGGGCAACCCAAAAAGTGTAAAATAATGTGTTTTAACTGGCAATATTTAAAAACAAATAAAGATGGGAGGCCAAATTTGACCCGAAAGGCTTCAAAAGAAATAAAAGTATTGGCCAGCAGCAGGTCGGATAGACAATGAATAGGGATACCCTGCCAGTACTGAGCAACCAACAGCCTATGGGCAATACAAAGACAGATTACTAAACAACGGTTGGGAGATGTCAGTAATACATGACAGTCTGATATGTCTGCAAAACTGGCCATCAGCCTGGATAGACCAAGGTACGGGGGAAACCCAAAGGTCTCCCCATAATTTAGAACAAGCATTTGTCAGTGCCAGATGCTTGCTGCTGGTATTAATGTTGTACTGGGTCAAGGTGCAGATCCTGGACCGTGCCGGAAGAGTAAGGGTTGGACCTGATTGGGGGGGGAGGCACGGGGTAGTTATGGTGGGGGCAACAACTAACAAACTGAAGGGAATTATTATTTTTAATCATGGCTGTTGTTTATGCGCCTTGCCGGCAGCCCCCATCTGACTGACCCTCCCCAGCCCCATCCCTCGGAATTACCAGCGCTTACCTTGCCTGGCCCAGGAGCAGCACCTGCAGGAAGTCAGTCTTCATCCTGCTGCCAATGTATTTTCCCCTCTCATTTTTCTCCCAGGGGCCCCAAGAGTATGAACGCATGTGCATGGAGGCGCACATGCACCGTACAGCCCTGGTCACGACCCCTTTCCCCCACCCCATGGCTTAATGCCTGGGCACCCTCTGAGCCTGTGCTTCCCCTAGCCTCCACTGGGGGTCGCCATTGGCTGAGAGAATGCCATGCTTCCTCCCCGAGAGGAGAGTTTGTCTGCTGGCAGCTCCATCCAGCTCCCCCCTTCTGCCGACTCTCCAATGACCCGGCTCGCTCTCAAATCTAGTCGCTGCATGGGTCGAGGTAGCGCCAGCGCCTCAACCCTCTACACCACCGGGCCGGCCAAACTGAAGGAAATTTAAAAGAATAAAAAGTACTGTTTTCACCATTCTCTGCTTGGAGTAGGAGCTGGGCTCTCAGTGTAGAGGTTCCTCTGCAGCAGTGCTGATCTAGTCTGGTGTACTTGGGTGACTTCAGAAAGGAATATGGCTTCTATTCCCACCAGTCTGATGTGAGAACATCATAAAACTGAACTGCAGGTTGTGGTAGAGCTGTGCTCTATGTTAGGAATAGCTGGAGCACCCAGGGACATATTTTTCTAACCTCTCCCCTTTTTTGTCTTAAAGTAGTCTGCTGCAGCAGTGCCATTTTCCTATCCCATTTATTTCCCATTTTATGCCTTGGTAGACTGGCCACCTACCTAGGTAGTCTCCCCTCTCACTATTCTCTCTCTTACATTTTTTCTCTTTTTTGTCCATATGTAGTGCTAAATTGCCCGCCGTGCTGAATAAAATGCTTGATATGCACATGAATAAGAGAAACAGGTTAAGAAAGTGCTTATAGTGCTTTAGCAGTCTTAAAGTGTCAAGCATGTTTGCTGGCTGTTGATAATAAAGGTACTTTGTAAAGAGTTTACATGTTTAAAATCCTGATTCTAAAAAATCTGCACTGTAGTGCTTGAATTCAGGACAGAAGCAGCCTAGCTGGAAGAAGGCTAGAACTTTAATGAAAAGAAATGTGCGTGGTAAAAGATAAGCCATTGTATGACACAGACATTAACTTTTCCCTGCTCTAACACAGAGAGAAAGATAAGACCAGCTGTGCTTGCTGAAAGAGCTGATTTATGAATGTGTCTGTCGGTACAATGTTTTGAAGTTCACACACTTCATGCCTGAACAGTGTCATTGTCTGACTTGCAGATTATTGGTCAAGTCCCTTGTAAACTCTCTTGCATTGGATCACTGCGACACACCTCTCAAAGCCCTCTACTATAACAAAATGCTTTGCCTGTCGGCAAGCATAAAAAGAAATAAAGAACAAAGAAAAAGGTTATATTGGGCACATAGCACAAAGCTTGTTCGATACACAACCAAGAAGGAATGTATTGATCCTTAACCTGGTCCTCCACCAAACGATTCCAATGAAAATATTTAGCCACATGGAGAGCGAAATAATATCTTTGAAAGTGTGGGAGAGACAACCCCCAAATACCGAGGCCTCACTAGCTTAGAGTAAGCTGTCTGGGAGTTTTATCCAACCATAAAAATTTGGAAAAAAAAGCATGCAATTTATGGAACCAAGAGTTAGGGAGAAAAATATTTAACATACTGAGGGGGAAAAGTAATCTTGGAAAAATGTTCATTTTAATAATAATGGCTCTCACTCATAATGTTACAGGTAAGGATTTCCACTATCTCAAATCCTGTTCAATCCGCTGTAGAAGAGGGTCAAGATTAAGGGAGCTCAAGAAACTAAGGTCTTTAGTAATTTGAATACCTAAATACTTAAATGAATGGGAAGCCCACTGAAGACCTAAATCAGAAAAATCCTGTTTAAAGAGACGAGGAGAGAGTGGATAAACCACTGTTTTATGTAAATTTAGTTTATAACCTGAAAACAAACCAAATGTTTGGATTATATCAAACACTGCAGGACTAGAAACCAAAGGATCAGAAAGAAGAAACAAAATGTCATTTGCAAACATAGATATTTTCCAATCCTGACCCCCCAACTGAATACCCAAAACATTAGGAGAAGAGTTAATTGTTTGGGCCAACGGTTCTATATATAAACTGAGCAAAAATGAGAAAGGGGCAGCCCTAGCGAGTGCCCCAGGTCTAGGGAAAAAGATCAAAAAGTACCCCATTACAAAAAATCTTGGCAGAGGGTGAGGAATACAAAACACAAAGCCAATTAAGATAGGGAGCAGAGATATCATAAAGGGGTAGAAGAGAAAAGAGGTATGACCATAAAACTCTGTCAAAAGCTTTTTTCTGCCTCCAAAGAAACAAGCACTGCATCTGGACCTGTCCCTCCAGACACAGAAATTATGTGAAAAAGCTTTCTAAAATGGCTGCTAACAAGCTGACCTGCCATAAATCCAATCTGTTCTGGGCCAATTAACCTGGTCTAGACGCTACACAACCGGGCAGCCAAGACTTTAGCCAAAATCTTCATAGCCACATTTATGATTGATTGATAAAATTTTAATTTTATCCAGGTACAAACTTTTGGGATAATATCCCTGTTTTCAATAAGGATACCATGCACAATAGACACTTATTACAGTACTACAATTTACAACACTAAATACAACACCAAACCAAAAATAACAAATACAACTATTTTGGGGTACATAAAAACTATTGCACAATTATACAATCAATAAAATCATGTATAGCAATTACAGTATGATTTGTAATGTTTTCTCAGAGCTGACTGGAATTCAGATAGTGAGCTCCAATGGTATAGTGTTCCACGTCTGTGCTACAGACGTTTGTAAAGTAATATCTCCAAACCTGTTTGGGGATTTGGGCCAAGACATATTTACTGTGCTCCTTCTCAGTATGTATGTATTTACGAGAGATATCGGTCTGTGGCTGTCTGGGCAGGCAGAGTACTTCCCCGGTTTAGGGAGCAAAACAATTTTAGCTTCTAATAAAGAAACATCTTGGAGATCATGAGCTTGTAAATAATTAAACAAACATGATGAAACAGAGGCAAGACCATCCACAAATGATTTATAAAAATTAGATGGAAAACCATTCATCCAGTCCCAGTGCTTTATCCAAGACAAGAGAAGAAATAGCTGCTCTAACTTCTTCCACCCTGATGAGCGTCGATAGATATTAAGTCTTGTTGGGTTTCCAAAAGGTGTGGGAGAGGAACATCGGTCAAAAAGTTATTCAGGGCCTTTTCACTATCCTGGGGCGAAATGGGTGCAGTATAGCCTAGCGATTAGAGTAACAAGCTGTGAATGAGCTTGGTACATCCAGCAGGCCTGGGTTTGATTCCCACAACCTCCACTTGCATACTGTGCGACTCTGAGCAAGTCACTTAACCTCCCCAGTGCACCTAGGTCACACCTGAAAACAGGCACGTGTGCCTAGTGTGCCTTACCCGGTTACCAAAGAATAAAAATAAATAAATAATGAAAGTATAGAGGGAAGGAAAAGTAAGTCCTAAAAGCAGCAGCAATTTCACGAGGGTCAGAAATGAAAGCAGATGAAAAGGCAAGGCAAAAGACGCCCAATCCCAGAGGCTCTGGGCATCGTACAGATAAGTAAACACATATTTCAAAACAAATCAATAAGACAAAAAATAAATAAATATAAGCATATAAATAATTAACTCCTCGTAAAAACAGTTCCCATAAATTATAAACTAAACATCAGACTGCCAACTACTATAACCAAATCTATGAACTGACAGCTTAATCCAAAAAGGCCTGGGTGAACAGGAGAGCCTTAAGGTGGGCCTTGAATACCTCGAAGGTTGGGGCCCCCCTTAACCCCAAGGGGCAGCGAGTTCCACAGGATGGGAGCAGCGACACTGAAGGCCCTGTTGCCAGTCGATTTCAACCTCGTCCTGGGAATCGCCAGGGGGCCTCCACAGGAGGAACAGAGGGGGTGAACCAAGAGAGCAGGTGCAAGAAGGTCTAACAGATAACCAGAGCCCTGACCGTGTAGGGCCTTATAGGTGAGAGGACTCACCTTAAAGAGGATCCTCCACCTGACTGGTAGCCAGTGTAGGTCACGCAACACCAGTGTAATGTGGCAAAATTTTGGCTGCCCAGTAAGTAACCGGGCAGCTGTGTTCTGCACTAGCTGCAGTCTGCGGAGAGATCCTCCCGTGACCCCAAGGTAGAGCGCATTACAGTAGTGAAGCCTTGATGTAACTAAGGCATGCATCAAAGTGGGGAGGTCCAGAGGCGGAACAAGGGGCTTTATCCTGGCAACATTTCTGAGATGAAAAAAACAGGTGCAGACAGTGGAAGATATCTGCGCCTCCATCGTCAAACTCCTATCCAGAACACCACCAAGATTTCACACCCTAGAGGAGGCCTTCAATGGAACAGATCCCAGAATAAGTCCAGTCTCTGATCCAGAGGCCATCCTATCACGTACTCTGTTCGACTCCACCACCAATACCTCCGTCTTATCGGGGTTCAGTCACAACCAGCTAGAGGCTATCCAGTCGTTGATCTCAGCAAGGCAGCTGTTTAGCACATCTACCGCACTGGATGTTCCTGGGGCAAAGGAAAAGTATAGCTTGGTATCATCAGCATAGCAATGAACACCCAAGCCATACTTCCTAATGATCCCTCCTAGGGGTAGCATGTACACTGTGAACAACACTGGGGCTAGCACTGACCCCTGAGGTACTCCGCAAGATAGGGGGCTGGGGTGGAGGAGAAATTCCCCATCATAACCCGTTGCCTCCTGTTGGTTAAAAAGGACTCAAACCAGTAGATGACAGTGCCGGTGAGTCTGCAGAGTTCCCTGAGGCGGTCAAGCAACACACAATGGTCCACAGTGTCAAATGCTGAAGAGAAATCAAGGAGAACAAGAACTGTCTTTTCTCTTCAATCTCTAGCCCTGAGGACATCATTCTGCACCTGAACAAGCGTGGTTCTGTGCTATGCTTCACCCGAAACCCCAACTGGAAATGTTCATACAACTCATGGATCACAAGGTGCTCCTCCAACTGAAGCGCCACTACCTTCTCCATGATCTTCGCCAAAAAGGGAAGGTTGGAGATAGGTTGGTAATTTGCCCTAACCTCTGGGTCCAAAGATGGTTTCTTTAGGAGTGGTCTTACCAATGCCTCCTTCAAGGCATCAGGGAAGACCTCCTCGGATAGGGAACACTGGAGAATCAGAGCAAACACCAGGCCAATGGGGTCGATGCATCTGATCAAGAAACGCATCGGCACTGGATCCAGTTTACAAAAAGTGTGCTTCAGATTGGTCGTCAGCCCACTGACCTCACTTACCTCCACTGGTCTAAACTCCCCCCAACCAGGCAGAGTGCACTCAGAACACTTCGGGCAACCACTATCAGCTATAGTGTTCCTGACTTGGGGAACTCCCTGCCGGCTAACAGACACTCTGTCTGAGAAGAACCGAGCAAACTCTTCACATTCAGTATTAGAAAAAACCTTCTTCGGCTATAGACAAGCTGGATGAAGTAGCATGTCCACAGTCTGAAAAAGTATAGCTGGTTGGTTCTTTCCAGCAGCATTCTCCCTGGACAGGAACACTGCCTTCTTATGGTTGATTGCCCCCCGGTATGCATTATAATGCACATGCAGGGCCAGTTTGTCCTCCTCCTCCAGGCCGGACCTCCTCCAGCAGCGTTCCAACCTCTGACCCTTTCTCTTCATCTCCCCGAGGCCCCATCAAACCATGGGGATCTCAGGTAGGAAGATTTGGGTCATACACGGACAGGTGCGAGGGAGTCAATGGCATCGGACAGCACTCTGTTATAAGAGTCCACCACAGCACCAACACCTCCAATGCATGCATTACCCACATCAGATAGATCAACTGCTGCCAAAAAGCCCTCCAGGGTCAATCCCCACAAAGGACGACAGCTCATCACCTCTGTAGGGGGAGGACATCCGGTGGGAGCCCTGAACATGAACTGCGCCGTGCAGTGATCGGACCATACCACCTGATCAATCTTGAGATCATTTATCTCAAGCCCCAGTGAGAACACCAGGTCCAGTGTGAGCCCGTCCTGGTGTGTCACGGCAGAAACAACTTACGACAGGCCCAGCGATGACATAATCTGGAGGGGGTTATGACCAAGTCGAGAGGATTTGTCGTCGGTCCAAACATTGAAACCCCCAAGACAATACATCTGGGGGCTTCCAATGTTTCACCAACGATTAATTCAGCAACCCTCCTGCAGGAAATTCCTCAGTACTTCCGGGGGCAGTAAATAAGAAGAATCCTGCAGCCTGTGCCCGACCCCAATGAATGGCCACACATCAAAAGAACCCGAGTTCTCACTAGGTGCAGTGAAGCCCAAGTCAGATCTAAAACAGATGGCTACCCCACCGCCCCTACGTTTCTCTCTGGGGCAGTGCACCACGGTATACCTGGGGGGGGGACGGCGGCCTCAAAAACTGGGCCACCATCGTCCCCAACCCAGGTCTCTGTGATGCAAGCCACGTTGACCAAGGAAATCAAGTCTGCAATAATCGCGGTCTTGTTCCTGATCGATCTGGCATTCCATAGCACTGCCCTCAGGGGACTGGTGGGCAAAGCAGCCCCTCGGGTTACCTGGCCACCCAGTCTGGTGGACTCCCTGGAGACGGGAAAAGGGATCCTGAATAGATGAAACTCAGTAGAAAGCCTGTTGTTCCCTAAGGTGGAGGGCAAACATTTTGCTCATCTTTTCGCCCTGGCCTATATAAGTAGCTGTTGTCTTAGGAATGGCCCTTTCAGCGTTGTCTAGGAGAATTGCAGGATATTGTGTTTTCAGTTGAGAGAGCCATAACCTATCCAGGTCAGAGGAGGAGGATGGAGAGAGGTGTTTTCCAAGGTATGGATATCATGCAAAATTTGGTTTAGCCGACAATCCTTGGATTTCTTCCAGATGAAGGCTAGATGAATTAACTTTCCCCACCAAATTCATTTTAAAAAACACCAAACTACATCCAGGGCAAGAAGAGATGGTATATTCCCTTTAATGGATTGCTGAAGAAGCGCCTGGAACTGATCGAGTAAATCCGTGTTCTGCAACAACTGGGCATTTAAGGACCAGGTGTGGTCACTTTTAGTCTTGGTAAATATGTCCAAATTAATCAAAACTAGAGCATGATCAGAAATAACAGCTATGTCAATGTGACATGAATATAGTGTAGGCAACAGTTGTGAACTAATAATAAAAAAACATCTAAACGAGAAGAAGAGTTGTGAGGAGGAGACTAAAATGTATAAGCACGGTCAGACAGGTGAAGTACCCTCCAAGGGACCACAAGCCCCAACTGGTCAACAAATTTTCTCAAAGCTCGTTGAGTGGGGGAAAGCCCAGCTGTGGGTCTATCAATCCTATCCAAATCATTGTTAAAAACCAAATTCTAATCCCCACTAAATATCAATGGCAAATGGGCAAAGGGAGCCAAAGCAATAGCCAGAGTTGGGGAAAAAGGAAGGGCTGTCGATGTCTGGTCCATAAACAGACCCCAGGAGGATTTCAGAAGAACTCAATAGACCATGCACGAAAATATATCAGCTGTCAGGGTCATCCACCTCAGTCAAAAAAGCAAAGGGGACCCGTCTAGCAACACGCAAGAGTACTCCCCATTGATGGGTACTATTCCCTGAGCCATAAACCTGCCCAACCCAGTCCCTCCTAAATTAACTTGCTGAGTAGGTATGTGTGTCTCTTGGAGAAACGCAATATGAACTTGTCATTTTTTCAGATGTTTAAGGATACAGTACCTCTTGAATTTGGACTGTCCACCCTTAATATTCCAAGTTACCATCTCCCATGGGTCAGACATAAAGACAAGGTACAAAACAAGAATAGAACAGTAAAAGCCACGAAATAGGTATTTGATCGTAACTGCGTGTTCACTCATCCCTCCCCACCCCATAAAAGAAAAAAACACTAGCTCATAAGTACAATAACCACCAACAATATAGAAACAGGACTATAAAAAAAGACTAAATCCAGGCCCAAGAAAACCCCTCTCCTACCCTTATGGTCCATGCATGCCTTAGGGGTGAAGAGCTCTCGACGGCCCTCAAGATAGCTAAACAATACATACAAATCCACAGAAACCTCTCCCCAAGGCACTCTTTAATAATAATAATAATAATAAATGTGCCAAGAAAAAGTAATATTAACCTTGAGAATTTAAAGCAAAGGGGGATGCATACAGTGAGAAGGGGTGAGCATCTGCAGGGGTAGAGCAAATCATAAGTGGGCAAAAAGAAGAGAATGTGAACCAAGAAGGTAATGGGGGCCATTTAAGAACAAGGAATAACAGTCACCTAGAAAGCAGAAATGAACAAAGTGGGCAAACAAAAGGAAGAAAGCCCCTAGAAAAAGGAAAAAAGGAAAATACATTTTAAAGCAGAGCCAGACAAAAGGAAGCACATAAACACATCACTGCTAAAAAACACATAATGAGGGAATCTGTCTAGAAAAGATAAGAAAAAAGAACTGACGTAACCAGAGAAGCACAAGTGAGAAAAAACAAAGCCAACAACAGTGATCCCTAGTACAGGCAAAATAAGTGAATGGCAGCTATTGGTTCAAAGTCTGCAACTCCTCAATCAATAGGTCAACTATGCTGCAAGGGCCTATTCATAAAAAAGCCCGTATCAACCAAAGAAACACTGCGCTCATCAACAGGAACAATAATAAAGTGCACCAAGCCCCCCAAAAAAAAAGAAAAAAATGAGAGAGAGGCAGATAGAAGGGTGAAGGAAAGGACACTCCGCCCGAGTACCACTTACTTCACCGTCAGAACAGATCCACAATATAGTACCCCCCCTTACCTGAAAAATAAAGGCACAGAAAGATTAGTAACTTGCTGTTTTTAACCATAGAAACTGCCTAAACAAGAAGTAATAAAAAAAGAACACCCGGTATGGAACAACACTGTTCATCAAACAACTTGCAAGTGTCATAATGCTAAGAGTGATAGTTCGAAGTGGTCCCAATGATACACAGTTAAGAACCAGCTGATTTACAAGTGAAGATACCGCAGGAGCTCCTTAATGCAACAAAAAACATCATGTCGGTTACAATATAACTGGGACTAAGGGTAAAGGTGCATGCAACCATAGAATCTCGAAAGAAGCCCCTCGGCTATAAACAAAAAGAACCAGACATCGGCAAGAGAACTATGAGCCAACCATCTGGAATGACGTTATGGCCCAAAATCGTAATAACGCCATCAGGAGTGAGGGGGACAAAAGAAACATCTGGAACAAGCAAACTTAATTGATTAACCCCCACCACCACCACCACACAAATTAATACTAGAACATAAACAAAGCACCTAGCCAATGGGAATAACAAAACTGGAAAATCACAAAAGGTGGAATCCCTTAAAAGGGACTTGTGCTATGGAGAAAAAAATAAAGAGCCTTCTGGAAACAGTACAAAGAAAATAACAATAAAGATTAAACCTAGACGTCCAAAAGTGACCTGCTCTAGCACGTACAGTAAAAAAAAAAAAGGGGGGGGCACAACAAAGGGTAGAAGTGAAACAGGGAAAATAATATAACTAAGATAGGAGAAAAAGGAACTCAAGAACCGGTAGTGGGACAAACAGCACCCCCCCCCCCAAAAAAAAAAAATAGACATGGGCAGCCGAAAATTCTGAAATAAAGCAGGATATATTGAAGAGAGGTCTTTTGTGGCCTATGCAGCAGAACTGAATCTCTTCTGGCCATTCAGAGTGGAGACTTCCAGGTGGGCCAGATAAAGGAGCCAATGTTTAATTTGAAAGAATGGGATGATACTCAGCTCTCCGCTGTTGAGCCTGCAAGGTTAAGTCCTGTATCATACACAGCAGATGTCCCTCCCAGAGCAAGTCCTGAGACCTCAGGTAGCCTTCAGCAAATTCACTCTATCCAAATAGTTCAAAAGCTGAAAAATAAAGAGGCCATGGTGATTCCCCAACTGGCAACTTAGGTCACGGTGCCCTGTCAGTCCGTTTGATGATGTACATGGGGCCATTAGCAGAGTGACCGGTGATCTTAATTAAAAATTGTTGTAAAAAATAAAGTACATTGGAACTTTTGGCTGGTTCAGAAAGACCCAAAAGGACAAGATTATTTCTCCAGCTTCTCCCCTCAAGATCTAGTTTTTCTTCCAACTTGGCCAGAGTATGCTGGAGGGAGACAGCCTCAGGCTCAAGACAGTTTAAGCGATGCTCTGTAAAGCTAATGCAGGCTTCAGAGTCAGAAACCACGTATCGTCAACTCTGAGAGAGCTGGCTTCATGTCTTTAAAATCCTCCATCAAGGCGAGCACAGCTGTTTTGATTGTATTAAGCTCAAGGAAGAATTTCTCGATTGTAAGCTCACAAGGTTCAATAGCTGGAGGAATCATGGGTGATACGCTGCGATGCACCCGTTTAGGTTCCAAAGTTAGGGCCTGCAGTTCCTGAGGTTGACTATTATCGGACGGTAACTGTGTGTCCATTGCAGAGGTGTCCACAGAATCTGACATCGCTATCCACTCTATAGGAAGTAAAAGGGCCAAAAAGCACAGTTAATACCAGAAGAGATCAACAGGAAAGGGAAAAATAAGGGTAAAAAGCAGGGGAACCGACGGAGCTCACTCCTGAAGCTGTTAACCTGACAACTGCATCATGTGACTCGCCCACCAGTCTTTTTCCACTGCCAAATGAGAACTGTCTGTAGCGTGGGTCACCCCCGTTAGCAAAAGTTGCTAGCTGAGTTCCTCCTTGATGTGTACCATAACAGTCCTTATCTATAGGCACCCAAGATACACCATCCTCAACTTTTCTCCATCCTGCTGCCAACAATGAGGCTTCCACTGACCACTTTTCTAAGGTATTCCTTGCAGCTGTGAGGCCATGTCTTATGCCAAGTCTCTGACCTATGTGTGCCATTCCGGACGTACTGGCTCCCACATTAACCTGTTGTTGCTGTTCCAAACATTTTACATGCGTAGTACTATCAGATGGCTGTGTGTCTGGCAGCAAAGTTTGTCCTCTAAAGATTGTCTCAGTATGTACAGTATACTAGCAAGAGATTTACCAGTTTGAACAATTTGAACAGCATTCTGATCATTGTACCTTGCAGGATGAGCTATAGGAACTCTAGTTTTTGACTGCACAGTTTTGTTCCTGCCCTCAGCCTGCTGAACAGCATTTCATTCCCACTCTGAAACTGGCCTAAATGTAGGTTGTGTAGAGAATGTTACTGGTTTTAAAAAGGGGGAAACAACATCAGCATGCTCTGTCACCTTGTTTCCTTTACATGCAAAAATGATTCTGGTGGCAGAGTCAAAGGGCAGCACAACGTAGCTAGGAGAGGGAGCAGCCAAGTCAGGATTCTTTGGTGCTGCTGCATCATCCACTTGTGCCAAAACAATGAAGATTATGTACCTACCGTAATTTTTGATCGTACTGTATATCTTCACCATTCATCACTGGTGGATACTACGGCGGAGGCGCTAGGACCCCTTGGGAAGCTTTTTAGCTTTACAAACTTTCTCCCTCCTAAGAGGAGGAGGAAGGGCCAATGTCGAGAATGGCACCACCCTTGAGGCCGACGCATCGCGTGGTGCTCACGGGTTGGCCACTAATCGATGCCAGCCCCTCCAACACCTCAGTTCTGCTTTTCCTGCTGTTGAGACTGCAATGACTTTGTGGGACAACAACAGATTCTACCGTGTCACTCCCAGTTCTGGCCCGGTTCTGCTCGTTCGGTCTTTCTCTTTCGTTTTTGTTAATTTTGTGTGCGGTCGGATCATGTTGGGTTCGGGGCAAAAGCGTTTAAAGGCGGGTATTTCCCCTATGCATCGGTGCCTCTGTGGAAGTCGGTTTTCTATAACAGACCCATATGACCAATGTTTTACCTGTCTAGGGCCAAGCCATAACATGGATCACTGCGACGCCTACTTTTGATGGATTACCACACCCTGGAGATCTGCAAGGTTGGGTCGTGACACACCCAACCTTCAGTGGTCGGTGTTGCATGAGGGCCGGTAAGGTCCTTGTGCCCATCCCCGGGCCTCCCCCCTCTGCTACACGCACACTGGGGGAGAGCAGGTCTCCACTGGCTCAGGTCTCACTGAGCCCGGATGCTTGAGTGAGTGGTTGGGGAAATGGTCAGCCTCCTCAGGGGGGCCTGCTGTGGATCCAGGAACTGGCCAACATCGGTGTCGAGGCCTCTGCTATACATGGGGCCTGCATCGGTGGTACCTTTGAGGGCTTCAGAGGGTGTGACCTCGGCACCTGGCACTGATTCTGGTGTCAGTGAGCGAGGCCGAAACAGTCATTGCCGCAGAGTCCCTTCCCGACACCACCCTTAGTGCCAGCACAGGTAGAGTAGCTGGGGTTGCCTCTCTTGGGATCGCCGTGGTCTCCTCCTCAGATTTGGAGGATGACTGGGCTGATCCGGATTGGCAATCGAACTCCCTGGAGTGACAGTTGCTCCCCAGGATCTGTAGAAGGTTTTGGTCCTTGAGTTCCATTCATAGGGTCGACACTGTATGCGACATTGCCCTTTCCTCTGTCAGTGCCATGTTCAGTGCCGCTGAGGACTCCGGTGCCATTCTCAATGTTGGTGCCATGGCCAGTGCCACAGTTGATGATGGTGCCGCGGTTGGTGCCACACCTGGTGACAGTGCTGGGCTTGGTGTTGGTGCTGCAGTTGGTGCCGTTTCAGGGGTACAGTGGTTGACGCCGTCCCTGAAGTCGACGCCGTATTTGAGATCGATGCTGCAGCCGGCAATGATGTCGATGCCACTTCTGGTGATGGTGCCGATGTCAGTGCAGTGGTTGATGCCACCTTTGTTGATGGCACCACCTTGGGGGCTGTCCCTGGGGATGCCGGTTTTGGTGCCAAGTCAGTTTTCAGTGCCGACACAGAGTTCGAGGAGGAGTCAGAGGTTGACCCTGGTGCCAGCTTCTCTCTCCCGCCCTCCCTTAGAGTGGTGGCATAGTGGGACCGCTTTTGAGGGGCAGGTCTTGGTCCCTCTGGGCCGGGGGCCCAGTTGGCCTCCCACTCTGCCCCAGTAACCTCAGTCACCCCAGGGCAGAGTCAGAGTGCTGGGTTGGGCACCCCCTCCCCATCTAGGGGTCAGAGTCCTGCAATGGGTGGGGACAGAGGTTGCCGTTCTGGGTCTGCTTGGCTCCGGTCTCCTTACCACAGGTCTTCTTCCCGAGGGCTTCTGCTGACTCAGGGAGGTATGAGCAGCAGGTGGGGTCTAGGAAGCTCAACCCCCCCTCGCTTCAGAGGGGTCCTCCGCTTTTGCCCATAGCCCTGGCAGATGGGTTTCGGTCTCTCAGGACCATTCTGCCAAGCCTTCTCCCCCCCCTCCTCTCCTGGGTCTTCCTGGTCTCTTGGGACCTTTCACTTGGGAGCAGTACAGGGCGATGGTGAGTACTTTCCCCATCTATTTCAGGGCCATGGATGAGATGGTGTTCGCCATCTCTTCTTCCTGCACTATCATTTACTATGCAGAGCCCTTCCACTTCATCAGCTTCCTCCTCTGATTGAGGACTCCACCCTGTAACAGTCCTCTGATGTGGATGTCACAGACTATCAGCGGTTCCTGGTGACGATGATGGAGGAGCTCAATCTTTCCTCTACAACTCAACACAATCCTGCGCATGCGATGATGGTGTTCCTTGGGGAGTACAGCCAGGAATCAATGGTGATCCCTCCATGGCCTCAGCCTTTTATGGAGGAGTAGCATAGTGTCTGGCAGTTCCCCACCTCCACTTCCCCAGCCCCTGGGGACTGCCAGCACAGGTACTGCACTCCCTTGGGGTCTCCAGGGTCTTTGCCCCACCCCACATCGGGTATGGAGTGGCTGGATAGCCCTTCTGGGTGCCTACGCCTAACAAGAGACCATCTTCCTGATGTGGACTATGTGGAGTTCGACCACTGGGGCAGGAGAATTTTCACCTTGGTGCGTCTCTTGCTCTCCATAGCTGCACATCAGACACACATGGTGGCCTATGAAAGGCACATGTGGGCTTCACTGGGACAAATCCTGGTGACCATGCCTGATAGCAAGGCAACCAGGTGGCCCATCACTATTTCCACGAGAGGCCTGGAGCTAGTGAGACACCAGGCGCAGGCATCTTATGATGCCAGCGTGGTAGCCTCCAGGATTGTGGGATCTGCCATCTGCAATAGGCAGATGGCAAGGCTTCACCTTTCCCGGTTGTCATTCTTGGCCTGGTGTAGGGATACTGCCTCGCCATTCCAGGGGGCACGGTTTTTCTCCCACAAGGTCAGACCAGAACTGTCTGGACGCCCTCCCTTCCTCTCCTGCTGGTTAGGAGGCTCGTTCTGGCTCTGAACAGTCACGGATCTGGCCAGACCCGTGATGGGCACTCCCCTCTCGTGAGTCTGCCATGAAAGGCTGACGGATATCTAGCCTTCAGGGAGGTACCAGTACCACTTTGTGGTTCTTGGTACTCACTCACCAGTGATGAATGGTGAAGATTGATACAGTTAAGATATGAAAATTACATACCTACAGTAATTCTTGATCTTATGTATATCTTCGCCATTCATCACTGCTTCCTGCCCACCATCCCCTCTTGGGCCTTAGCTTCTGGCAGTGCCTCCTCCCTGCTTGCCCTCCCCCCACCAATTGAGGCCAACTGTGGTCAGAGTCTCACTGGTATCTCCAGGCTCCCTGCCACTTCTTGAAAGCATCAGGGGCCCACTCGGGGGGGGGGGGCAAGCAGGAGCTCTTGCCCTCTTTTCCTCTGGCTCCCCGCAGCCCTCTTGACAGCTAGGAAGGCTCTTCAGAGTCTCTCTCTTCTGAGAGTCCTGTCTCAGGTTTCCATCTCTGGCTAGATACCTGCCGTCTAGCAAGGGCCCTTCTGCTGGAACCAGGGTGCTGGGGGCCCTCTCTTCTCCACAGTAGTCTTTTGACTTCTTTCTTCCCTTGCAGGGGACCCAGGGCTGGGTTTCTTATTAACATACAGTTCCCTCGGTCTTCCCCAGGAGTTAGAAACCTTGTTGAGGTCTTACTCTCTTGTTAAATCACCTTCCCAGTGGTGCTAAGTTATAGGAATTTTTATCCCCTTATGCCCCAGGATTTCCCTTGGGCACTGAGGTGAACTTTGGCTTGAAGATGGTCTCTCTCTCCCACCTGCCGGCCTCAGGGGAGGGAGAGAAGGAGCAGACTGGGATTGTGTGTCTCCTAACTGATGGACCTAGGGTTGACTCCTGGACTGTTGGTCAGTGACATCTGTCAGACATTCTTGCTGGGGTTGTTTTTCCCTATACCCTCCTGGGAAAATCCAGCTTTCTGAGTTCAACTGCCTTGTCATAGGTTTTTCCCTAGTTTAAAAAAAAGCAACAAGGTGTTGATGAAGGAGTTAGGCTCCCTCTAGGCCCACAGGAAATTCTGGAACACTTAAGTGGATAAGGGTCTTCTTACAAGATGGGAGAAAAAAGTGTGATCTATATATGGAATGAAAATATAAAGAAACAAAAGTTTGTGCCACGTGAATGGTGGCTTTAAGTCATAGCAGGGTTCCCCATAGCCAGCAAATATAGGGCGGTGGTTGTGGTGATCAGGGCCAAAGGTGTATTATTCTTTGGGTCTCCTATATACACTGTACATGTATATAAGTGGTTTCAAGTAAGGTTTAGAGCACTGGTATCAAAACAAGCGTAGCTGTGCAATAAAGGATGGGGTAATAGGCAATTTTGGAGGATTTTGTAAAACAAATTAGGCTGATGGCTACAAACACAAGACTGGTGGTAAAAAATACAGGGCGGTGATAAAAAAAAAAAAAATACAAGGTGGCGGCCCACAGCGGTAAAATAACGAAAGGAAACCACTGTATAAGTCATTATTTGCAGGAACTACGTGATGTTGTGTAACTTGAAATACAGAAAGATGTCCTACATTCAAAAGCAGAGCAAGAGCGGGGTAGAGGAAGAACACATCCCCCCAGTGCTCTTGCTGGCTGCACAGTGGTGTCCTCTACCAAGCAAGGAGCTGGTCTTTTTGTGCTACTCCGTACAGCGCTGTGTATGGCCACCAGATGGCACTGCCAATGATCCACGTTCACAGCAACTTGTCAAACATTTTCATTTTAGATGAGCATGGTGAGTGTATATACAGAAGATATGCTAAGGTTGTGCAGTATTTTTCATCACTATTTAAAATTTTTTTGTTGAGTTATTTATTTAACTGGGTTAATCCAATGAGCAGTGCCCTTGCTCACGGATGACCCAGATGCAACAGCACATAAACCTTCATAGCAAAGAATTACTTTAATCAAAATACATTTACTAAAAACAGTTATACATTAAAACATTCACATGAATGTCAAGACAGCAGATAGCTCTTTAATATTCTTGCAGAAACAATAGATGGATTAAACAAATTCCAATGTTATACAACTTGAAACAAAAAAATGGATTAGCGTATATATTACATGTCAAAAAGGAATTATAGACTTTGACGGCAGATAAGGACTGCCTGGCCCATCAAGTCTGCCCATTTCCCTACCTACAGGATAGGCCACAGATCCTAGTTAACCAACAGCCTATTTCTTCCTACCCCCCCCCCCCCACAAGAATTGCCTTATGTCTGTCCCATGCATTTGAATTCTCCCACAGTTTAAAATATGTAGCTGTCACTAGATTCAAACCCTGGTCTCCAGCAGGACAGACAATGACTTTCCCACAGTGCCACTGAGATGCTAGAGTTTACCTTGAGAATTGGCTCCTGTCATGTAATTACCAATCTAATACTGGAACATACTGCTCATAACATAATAAGTTAAGCCACAGAAACATTCCCAAATCATTGTCCCTTGATGGTACTGAATATGTTGCAATAATGTCAGTCAATTAGACAATCAATGTATGTTACACTGGTGTGTGCTTTTATCAACAGTTATAGAACTCTTCCTTTTTTGGTTTTGTACTTTCTTTTTATTGCATTAATAAAAAGACATAACAACTATTTCCCTCATGCAAGAGGATTTAATTGAATACAATATCGAAAACATGGGATATCACTTAATCCTAGCTCTCACATAGATATACAGCAGGAGTAGGGGAAAAAACTTAGATAATTGGCAAAATTCACCAACTGTCCCAGGTATAAGAAAGTCCAGCATGCCAGCCGCTTCATGGCTAAGGTAATTGTCCATTTAGTAGGTAGAATGTCCAGGAAATTTGAACTGCACTAACCAGTAGTGCTGTGACCTTGCAAAGAGAAAATATAGCAAAGGAAATTATGGTCCCCATACACTCGGCTATCTCCCACTCCTCCCTGTCCACCAATACAAATATATAACATAGCACAGATCTCAATATACGATGAAAGCACTTATAACATGACCAAGAAATCATAATCAGTGGAGTAAAATCCCCAGTCATTATAATTAACAGAACTTATACTGGGTAATTACAACAACGAGAAGGTAAACAGATCTTTACCCCCTTCCCCAAAATACTGCTTCAACCATATTGTCCCAGTCTTTAACTTTTAACTGCCCACTATGGTAGAGTGAGTGGCAAAAGAAAAAGTCAGTACTCGGCCTTCTTCAGAGTCAGAGCTGACCACCACATTATCCATTCCCAGTTTAATATTGAATTCAGTTGCAGCTTTTTTGGCCCAGTGACCCGCATCCTTTGGGTCTGTAAATTGCCAATTCCGGCCCCCATATGTAATTCATAAGTGGGCTGGTAGTAGGACAGAGTGTGCTATCCCCAATGACTGGAGCTTCTGCCGGACTGCATCGAATTGTTTCCTCCTCGAGTGGGTCTGGAACAAGAGGTCAGGAAACAACTTTATCTCTTGATTCTGGATCTCCAAGGGGGAAGCTGCACGAGCTGCCCCAATAAGAATGTCCCGGACCTCTGGCCCCATCGTTTTCAGGATCACTGTTCTCGGTAGACTCGTGTCTGCAGGCCGTACTCTCGGAGTTGCTTGATACGCCGGCCGCAGAGCTGTCCACTCAAAGTCCTCAGGGATCAAAAGACTTTCAGCCAGCCACTGCCTAAGAAAGGACAGGAGGTTCACCCCTTCAGCACCTTCAGGTAGGCCAACTATTTGGGCATTCCCGACCCGAATCATGTTTTCCACTCCTTCTAGACGGTATCTGAGCTGCTGGTTCTCTCTCTCACCAAGGTGGTTGCAGTAGTCTGGGTTGCTAAGGATCTCTCATCCACATCAGCGATGGTTGAGCTACGAACTGTTATCGCCACATCGTGGGCTTCCAATTTGGTGAGAGTTTTTTCAAGTTTTGAGTCCATCGCTCTTACTGATTCCACCAATGCTTGCCACAGAGGGTCTTTGACAGTAACATGCCCTGCCGTGTGGTCTTGATCTAGGTTAGGTGGCGGAGGTTGCGATGCAGTGGAAGGCCTCAAATTTGCAGACGAGTGGGGCTGGTTTTGCTTCATGCACGCCATTTCAAGTTTAGTTCTGCTAGAGAGCTGAGAATCTGCAGATTGCACTGAGATCAGCTGTAGTGGCAAATTCACACAGAAAAATATATTCTAGTAGGCAAAACAGGAGCAAAGTTTGCAGAGCTGCAGAAGACACGTCCTGCCTGGAAGCCAGCTCTTTGGAGCCCCCTATATAACTCTTCCAATGTTATTTATAAGGATCAGCACCCTTAACAGTGCCCTGACTGGAGCAGCGGCATAAACCAAGAAGCCATATATGATTGACAGTTAAAATGACTGCAACAGTTTTCCTCAAGTCACCTGTTAAGTAAGTAAAATTGTATTTATAGGAGGCGCCCTTCCATTGCTCAGAGCACCTTTACAATGTAATTGCAGACAGTACAATAAAACATCTTAAAATACAAACCATAATCCACTTAACACAGAAATCCTAAAATGTTTTGTTCCTAGAAATGCTGTTTCAAAGAAATGTGTTTTGATGGAGTTTTAAACCCTTCCACAGTCAGCCTCTCACATATCTGACGAGGTAGAGAGTTCCACAGGGTACGGGCCATAAAGGCAAAAGGTCTTCCACCAAACGTCTTCCAGTGTACCCTGGGAACCTTTAGCAATCCCTCGTCAGAGGATCGGAATGAGCAGAAGGGATGATAGGGAGATAAGAGGTCTTGCAGGTACTGGGGTCCTTGCTCATGTAAGGCTTTGTAAGTCAGCAATGCAACCCTGAAAGGGATTCGCCACTGTATAGGCAATCAGTGCAGTTCATGCAGCACAGACGTTATGTGGCTGGATCTAGGTGTTCCAGTTAACAACCTGGCCGTCACGTTCTGCACTAGCTGCAGTCGGTGAATATCCACTCCCAGTAGCGCTAGGTAAAGGGCATTGCGGTAGTCAAGCCAAGTGGTGACAAAGGCGTGGACCAATGTTGGCAGATCCTCAGACGGAACCAGATGCTTCATCCTAGTGATATTTCTGAGATGGTAAAAGGCGGATTTGACTACAGAAGACACCTGAGCCTTCAGGGTCAAACATTCATCAAATACCACCTCTAGGTTACGCAACCGGTTCGAGGCATTGAGCAAGCTCCCCCCCAAGTTTTAGACTGGAAGGTTTTCCTGTCCATGACCCGTCCATCCTCAGATCAGGGTCTACAACCAACACCTTGGTTTTATCCGGGTTCATCCTCAGCCAGCTGGCAGTCATCCAGTTCTGTATCTCCTGTAGGCAGCTGTTAAACATCAAGACTGTATCAAATTCCTGGCCGGGTACAAAGGACATGTACAGTTGAGAATCATCTTCATAGCAGTGAAAACTTAACCCGTACCGCCTTAGAATGACCCCCAGTGGTGGCATATACACTGCGAATAACATGGGAGAAAGCACAGAACCCTGCGGTACCCCACAGAGCAGACTTTGAGGACACGAGGAATAAATTAGAGGGGGCGAGGAATAAATTCCCGACATCACCCTCTGTGATCTGCCCTCAAGGAATGATCAAAACCAGTTGAGGACTGTTCCATCCAGTCCACAAAAGAACTGCAGGTGTTCCAGCAATACCCCATGGTCCACAGTGTCAAAAGCTGCCAAGAGATCAAGGAGAACCAAGATGGAATGGGCTCTCCGATCTCTCACCACTAGAAGGTCATTAAGAACTCGAACCAGGGAAGTCTCGGTGCTATGCCTTTTCCTGAAGCCAAACTGGAGAGGGTCATAGATATTATGGCTAGATAAATGATCCTCCAGCTGCAAAGCGACCACCTTCTCAATAACCTTTCCTACAAAAGGTAGGTTAGAGACTGGATTGTAGTTGGCAGGGCAGTCTGGGTCCAGGGAGGGCTTTTTCAGCAGTAGCCTAACCACTGCCTCCTTTAAGAGATCCGGAAAGATCCCTCTCTCCAAGGAAGCCCAGACTATCCGGGCTAGGACAGGGCCAATAACCTCAACACACCCTACAAGAAGGCGTGTTGGGCCCGGGTCCAAATTACAACAAGTTGGTCACAGAGTCTGGATGATCTTCACTATATCCATGACTACTAGCTGGCTGAAGGCAGATCAAGTCATTTGGGTGTTAGTACCACTCAGTAGGCCACCATAAAAACCCATGGGGAAGCATTGGCTGATCTCCATCCTGATGGTGGACACCTTATCAGTGAATAACTGAGCAAACTCCTAACACTTTTCCTGTGACAATGCTACTCTGGCCAGTAGACGGACTGGATTGCACAGTCTGTCCACGGTCTGGAGGAGCTGGGCTGGTCTATTCCTTGCTGCAGCAATTTCTCTGGACAGGAATTCTGCCTTCTTATGGGAAATTGTTGATTGGTAGACCTCATAATGGTCCAACAACCTAAGTCTGTACATCTCCAGGCGAGTTTTCCGCTAATGTCTCTCCAACCTTCGTCCCTGCTTCTTCAATTCCCTCAGTGACCATCAAACCATGGGGCACCAGGGTGAGAGGTCAGAGAACGAACACAAACTGGAGCAATGACATCCAGGGCCTCAACTACTGCCCTATTATAAGCCAGCATCAGAGACCCTGGGTCAATGATATCTAACGGAATACCCGAAAGGTCCAGTACCATCGTAAGGCCTTCAGGTGTTAACCTGTCTTAAAGGATGGTACTGTACCATTTCCTTAGGGGCAGGCCCATTTCACGGGACCGTGAAACTAAACTTCAAGGCATGATGGTCTGACCATCCAATGGGATCCACCTCCATATCAGAGATCTCCAACTCCAGGTGGAACACCAAGTCCAGCGAGTGCCCCCTTCATGTGCTGCAGTGGTAAAAACTCATGTCAGGCCCAATGAATCCATCAACTGGAGGAGGTCCTGCCCAAAGTGCGAGAGTTCATCATCGACCCAGGCACTGAAGTCCCCCAGAATTAACCATCTGGGGGACTCCAAAACCATCAAGGCGATGAAGTCCGCTACCTCCTTCAGGAATACCCTCCCATCCCTGGGTGAACGGTAGATGAAAAGGATCCTGAATCCTGCACCTACAACAGCCACACACTCGAAGGAGTTAGCACTCCCCACTGGCACTTCCCCGAGGCTCAGTTCCTGTCTAAAACAAACTGCACCCCCCCCTTTGGTACACTCTCGGGGCAGTGCATCACCAAGGACCCGGCTGGTACTGCAGCAGCCAAAATGGGCCCTGCATTCTCATCCAGCCAGGTCTCGGTGATGCAGGCCAGGTCTGCAGAGGCTACTAAATCTGCAACCACTGTGGTCTTATTCTTAATAGACCTGGCATTGCGTAACACTGCCCAAGAAGAACCATGTAAACGGTCCTTACACTGGTAAAGCATTCCAAAACATTTTTATAAAATGTGTCGGTAGTGTTCTCTATCCTGATTGGCAGAGAGGTGCCAGTGGCCATGTCCTTATCAGGGCATATTGTGCCAACCGGCACCGCTTCACTCAGTCAGGACACAGCACCTATGGAAATCCGTGCTAGCTATAAAGGTTTGAACAAAGTTTGGTGGCAGCTGTCTCGGTGATCTATAGTCACTGCCAGCCTGCACTAACCCCCCCCCCTGCAGTTCAGTCTGTTCTCTGATTAAGTGAATCCCCACCTCTAGAAATGAACAATCTGATCTTAATTTACATTTGTGTTTAGAAAGTTTGTGACAGGTCACTGATCCATGGCTCTTCCATGGACTGTCACCAGCTTTGTTCCCCGCTGTGTTCCTTCGCTCCACTCCCTGCAGTCTCCCCATCATGCTTTGTTTCTCGGCCTCCCCTGACCTGACCCAGTGACAGAAAATGGGGAAAACAGCCACTCTCCTGGGAATGGGAGTTTCCAATCAGCACTCAGAAATTACCTCCGCTACGCCGGCCCACTGGCACAGCGGTACGGCTACCACTCGTGGCGCCAGCAACCTGGGTTTGGGAACGGACTTGGGTGGCTGAAGGGCCGGCCGGGGGGAGGAGGATTGAGTGCCCAGTGGCTGTTCTCCTCCTCCAGGAGGGGTGGGACACCGGTCCCGCTGCTATACCGCCGCCTGGGTGACCACGGGTGGAGGTGCAGCGAGACAGCATACAGCAGGGTGGGAGGACATCTGCTGGGAAATGGAGTGACATCACATCGAGACGTGCTCAGCCGCTAAGCTTCCCTAGCGTGTGGACCTCCTGAGGGCAGGGGACCAGAAAAAAGTGAAAAACCCCGTACCAGGCTCCTGTAGACAGGACCTGGTGGTCCCGAGAACACCCATAACCAGGCTCCATAGAACCGACGCACACTTAAGGACTGGAGAGGGTTGGGGAGTCCCTCTCCTCCCCACCTGGGGGGTAAACTGAGGCAGGATGGAGGCAGGCTTGCTGGTACCTGGAGGGAGGTATCTGGGGTGGGACTATGGGAGCGCGCACAGCCTACAGTCCCCGAAGAAAGGAACCAGGTGCAGCAAGGAATGGGGCATAAAGAAGAAATATAAAAAAAAAAAAGAAATGACCTCCGCTAACTGTGCTGCTGAAGGTAGAAAGCCGATCACATGAACACCTGGCGTGCTGCCAGAACATGGCTTTAAAATCATAAACTGACCCCCACTACTTTATATCGAAGGACTCACTGCAGTGTTGAGCCAGTATGTCAAACATGAGTTGTACCTCTTGCTTATTTTTTAAAATAGTCATCTTGACCACACCGTGACAGGTAGCGGGAAAACCAGAGCTGCCTCTGCTGGCTAAGCTCATTCTGAGAGATACGCTAACAGGGAAAGACGTGTGAGCTAAGGTGGCTGCAAAGGGACACGCCTGCTCCCTGTAAAAGCAGTTCATACAAAGACAAACTCAGACAAAAAAAAAAATACATTTGTCAAACAAAAGACTATATAGTCTCTCTGTGGGGCACTAGCCTAATTAGTGTGTGTGTTTTCGTGTGTGAGATGAGAGGGGGTTGCACTGTACTGCACTGCTGACCAAGCCCATATAAAACAGCACAGTACAGTAATGGGGAACTATTTTAACTATAAAAACCTCTTTACCACCATTTTCCACATCCATCTTTATTTCTTTTGTTTATGTTTACTTAGGGGACCCATTTTCTAAGCAGAATAAGACATTCAGAGGTGTGGTTTATGGCCTGATAAGAGCACTTCCCAGGTGCTAAAGACACTCGGCGCAAGCGCCTCATGACTCATTATGCATATGGGGCGTGATATTATCAGGCCATAAACCACACCTCATTGTGTCTTATTCCTTACATGAAGCATGGTTACTACTAAATCTAGATGAGATCCAGTGCTCAGTGCTCTATCAAGGGGGATGCTCAAGTGTCTAACTGCTGTACCAATTCAATAGGGGTGTAGTCAGATGTAACCAAAGGTGAAGCCGACTCGCAATCATTTTTATAATTTGTTTTTGCAAACATCATTTTTGTTTTAGTGTTGAGGGCCAAGTGATGTTTATTTACTGTACCTATCTTTGCAGAGCAAAAAATAAGTCTTCTTGTAACTTGTCAGTTACTACTTTATGATTGGCAGCCTCTGGTGAATAGCACTGCATTGTTGGTGTACAGTAAATGAAAATTACATATTTACCATAATTCTTGATCTTCCAGAATAACTTCACGATTGAGTCACACAGATGGGTCCAAGTCCAGGGGCACTAGGACCCCGCGGGAACAAATTGATATGTAGGGAAAAAGCCAATGCCGGCTGCTGAAGGTGCCTGCACTCCTCAAGTGGTGCCATGCGCAGCGGCCAATACCCGTCACTGGTTCCTTCACGCACATCAGTTCTATTCACAAGGAGAGAAACAAGGTGGAGGGAAATAAAAGAGAGGACTAGATACTTCCTAGCCCAAAAGGATAGGAGAAGGATACAGAAATGAAATAAACAAATAAAACCCGACTACTAACTTAGAGCCTAAGGCTTGTGCCTACCAGGTGGTGCAAAGGTAGTTGTGTCTGAAAAGAAGCCAGAGCTTCTTACAACTAGCCAGACAGGGTATGGATAGTGATAAGAAAAAACAAAGCAGCCACCTTGGCAGATGGCTCCAGCAGAAGCAGCAAAAGGGGAAGTCCAAACCAGGACCCTCTTGCAAATGATATAGCAACTGGGGCAAAAATGGGAAAATTACATCTGGGCTCCCAAAAGAGAACAGCTCCATGCTACCAGATAGAAACTGACTAAACTCAAGAGTAAACCCATGGCCCTTTTTTCTCTAAGACAAATGGGAGAAAAGTAGGGATGAGGAGCATGGAAGCTGCAGGACTGTCAGTCCTAGGAAATAAAGATGTGGTTATCTCCTCTGACATGCTCCAGGCAGAGTGGATAAGAAAAAATTACTTACCATAGCAATGTTGTTTCCTCTAATGGAGTCTTGCTGCATTCTGACAATATGCAGTATGATTGACAGCTGCCCCAGAGAGTTAAGAGTTAAACCCTATGCAAATGCATAGAACGTTGAGCTCGAGCTCGGTTTTCAAGCCACTGTCCTTGGCACATTCTATGTAACTGACCAGATTCTTATCAAACTACTAATAAGAAAGCTAAATAAATCGCACAATGCCAGCGACCCAGGTTCAGGAGCGACCTCGGGACACCGGGGTAGGCTGGGGGAGACAGGCTGGAGCGTCTGACGACAGCTCGCCTTCTCCAGGGAAGGGAGGGTTTCACAACCTGGCAAGCGGCGACCCCGGCGGAAGCCAGGGGTGTGATGGCAAGCTGGGGTCCCGAGGGCACGATTGGTTGAGGGCGTAGGTCAGCAACCAATCAGCCTCAGGGATTACTCCTTCATGGAAGGAGGGGAAGGACGTTGCCGACGCTGGTGTTCGCGCCTTGACGTATGAGCACGCAGTGTCCCACAGAAATGCGGAAACACCCCCACTGGAGTTGAGGTCTCGATGTGCTGGCGCCTGCCTGTGACCTTGGACCCTGACGCATGCAAGATTCGGGGGTCCCACCCTACCTTGACCCCACCTGGGGGGTATCCAAGGCAGGATGGAGGGACCGAGCTAACAGGTAAGGCATTGGCAGAGACCGGCTTGATTAGCAACTCCCGATGGTGCGGCTCCAGTGGGATGGCAGGTGGGATAAATAGTAATTACAAAAACGAAAGCTAAATAAAAATAATCCATAACTATAACTAACACCCCAAGGGTAAATACACACAATAATAAGGCATAAAGAAGACTCAAGTCACTGATGCCCAGAAAAAACACCACCCCCTGGTGGGTAACTTTGTTAATGACTGGAGTGCAGAGACCCCGCTTCCCTAGGTTCCAGAGGGGAGTCAGGGTGGGAGGTAAGAATACAGCAAGACTCCACTAGAAGAAACAACATTACTATGGTAAGTAATTTTTTCTTCAAACAACATGAAGTCTTGCTGTATTCTGACAATATGCAGACTACCAAGCAATGCCCTATGGAGGTGGGCACATAACTTATTTAGGGAACAAGATCTGCAATACTGCTGTGCCAAACCTGGCATCACTCCTGCCCTGGGTGTCCAGGCAGTAGTGCTTGGTGAATGTGTGAACAGTTTTCCTGGTACCTGCTTTACAGATGTCAAGCAGGGGATATCTCTGGCAGCT
Organism: Neoceratodus forsteri; assembly: GCA_016271365.2. Lineage (NCBI taxonomy): Eukaryota > Metazoa > Chordata > Ceratodontiformes > Ceratodontidae > Neoceratodus > Neoceratodus forsteri. Next base: position 658,949,967 of record CM028131.1, on the reverse strand, counting down.
GCTATGGAGGTGGCTGTCTCCCTAATAGAATGAGCCCTCAAACCCACTGGTGGCTCCTTACCTAGTTTGCCATAGCAGAACTGGATGCAAGCCACAATCCATCTGGCAATGGTCCTCTTTGTGGCTGGCCTGCCTTTACCCATTTCACCACAGGTAAGGAACAAGTGAGTACAGTCCTTCCTATGGTCTTTTGTTCTGTCCATGTAATAGTTGATGGACCTTTTCACATCCAGCCAATGCAGCCTGCATTCACCTGAACTGGAATGATCAGTAAAGAAGACAGGCAATGTAATGGACTGATTCAAGTGGAAGTCCAAGACTACTTTAGGGAGGAACTTTCTGTTAGTTTGTAGAATAATCTTGTCCTTGTGAGAGGCAATGTAGTTGGGTTCTACTGACAGGGCCTGAAGCTCACTGATCCTCCTGGACGAGGTGATGGCCACCAGAAACACAGTCTTCCATGTGAGGAATTTGAGCTCTGCTGAAGACATAGGCTCAAAAGGGGGCTGCATAAGCTGAGCTATGCAGATATTATGGTCCCAAAAAGGGGTAGGCTCCCTGTGAGGGGGGTGAAGATGGAGCAACCCCTTGAAGAATTTCTTAAAGATAGGATGTGCAGCTAGGAAAGGGCCCTTCCCAGTTGACAGACAGGCAGAAACAGCTGCCAGGAGCACCTTCAGGGTGGAGGGCTGCAGGCCCAGGGATTGAAGGTGAACTAAGTAATCCAGCAGGACTGCTAGGTCGGCCTCCTGTGGGTTCAAGTCCTTCTGTGAACACCAGATGGAGAATCTCTTCCATTTGGAGGAGTAAGTTTTCCCGGTGGAGGTTTTCCTGGAGACCTTAAGGATGTCCAGGACTCCTTCTGAGAGATGCAGGCCTGCATACTCTAAATCTTCAAGAACCAGGCCTTGAGCCAGAGGGACTCAATGTTGGGGTACAGGATCCTTCCTTGAGAGGATGTCAGCAGGTTGTGCCTCCTAGGGAGGCAAACTGGACTGGCCACTGATAGGGAAAACAGCATTGAGTACCACGGCTGTCTGGCCCAATCTGAAGCAATCAGAATCATGGTGGCTGTCTGAACCCTGAGCTTGACTAAGACTCTGGGTATCAGAGGGAATGGAGGAAAAGCATACAGAAATTTGCCTGAACAATCCAGTAGCAGAGCATCTAGAGGCACCGAGCCCAGTGCTGGGGGCCTGCAACAGAACTGGGAAAGCTGATGATTGTCTGGGGATGCAAAGAGATCTATCTCTGGAGTGCCCCATCTTCTGACGACTGGCATCAGAATTTGCCTGTTCAGGGTCCATTCATGATGGCCCTGGTTGATCCTGCTGACAGCATCTGCCAGGACACTGCCTTTCCCTGGCAGGTGGACTGCTGATAGAGAGATGTTTAGGAAGTAGGCCAGACTCCAGCTCTTCATGACATCTGTGCACAGCACTGAGGACCTTGTTCCCCCTTGTTTGTTGATGTAGTACATGGTGGTGGTATTGTATTTTCTGACCTGCACCACCTTGTTCTGTAGCATTGTGGCAAATGACTGAAGTGCTAGGAACACTGCTTTGAGCTCCAGCAGATTTATGTGCAGGAAAGACTCCTGCTAGAGCCAAGTTCCATGAGCAGTGTGTTCCCCCAGGTGAGCTCCCCACCCTAGTAGTGAAGCATCTGTGGTTAGCACTACTGAAAGAGCTTGCTGCAGAAAGGGGACTCCTGTCCTGAGGTTGTCCCTGCCTTGCCATCACTGTAGTGCTTATCTTAGAGTGGTAGTTACTGGTATCGGTTTGGACAGAGAATCCACTGTCTGGGACCAAAAGGACCTCAGATGGAACTGAATGTCCCTCATCTGAAATCTGGCCCCTGGGACTACTGCTGTGGGGGCAGCCATGTGACCCAGGAGTTGTAGGAAGTACCTTGCTGGGTGAGGGACCTGAAGATGAAAGGACTCTGCCAACTGAATGAGGGCACCCGCCCTTCCTGGAGGCAGAAAGACCTTAGCTTGAATTGTGTTCAGCTCTGCTCCTAAGAAATCTAGGATCTGGACAGGTTTCAGAACTGATTTCTTGAGATTCACCACGAACTCCAAGGACTGGAGGGTATCCTGTGTGAGGGTCAAGGCTTCCTCCACCTGTTGAGGGGAGTAACCCACTACCAACCAGTCATTCAGGAAGGGAAAAACAGTGACTCCTTGCTTTCTCGGATGTGCCACGACCACTGCCATACACTTTGTGAAGGCCCTTGGTGTCAGTCCGAAGGGCATGGCCCTGAACTGGTAATGACCTGAGGGCAGTCTGAATCTGAGGTATTTTCTGTGAGATTGCTGGATGGGAATGTGGAAATAAGCATCCTTTAAATCTAGGGATGCTAACCAATCCCCTTGTCTGAGAGTAGGTAAGATGATAGCCAGAGTGACCATCTTGAACTTTGACTTTGTGAGGTGCTTGTTTAGGTATCTCAGATCTAGAATGGGCCACCACTTCCCAATTTTCTTCAAGGTTAGGAAGTACCTTGAGTACAACCCTTTTCCTCTATGCTGAGAGGGAACATGCTCCACTGCCCTGACTTGAAGTAGGGTGGAAATATTTGCCTCCAGCAGGGCTGTTTCTGAGGGGGTGGCAGGTTTGAATGATCTTGCTCCTGTTTTTGGGAACAGTTTGAAACTGAGAGCAAGACCCTGGCCTACTATCTCCAGGACCCATCTGTCTGATGTGATGGATTGCCAGGCCTGAAGGTAGTAGGCCAGCCTGACCCCCTACTGGCAGTGGGGAGGCAGCCCAGACAGACACCTCAGGGTGTCTGTTTAGAGGGTGTAGTGGACTGAGAGGTGGAACCAACATGGCCAGTGCCTCTTCTGCCTCTACCTCTAAAGTAACCTCCTAGGCTGTTGGTAGGAGGGAAAGGCTTGAGCCTGATGGAAAGGCCTGGGGTAAGGCCTACCTCTGCCTCTTCTGGTCTGTTGCCTCTGAGGGGGTGGCAGCCTTCTCTTTGGCAAACACATTCTTGTGGGCTACCCTGTATTCATTCATCTTTTTCATATATGTTTCTGTTTATTCCCCAAGCAAAGAATTTTGTGTCAGAGGAAAATCAATGGCATTGTTCTGCATATCTTGGGAGATATTTGTACACCTCAGCCAAGAAAATCTCCTGAGGGAAATGGCCAAAGCCCTGGAATGGGAGGCTGCATCACTGGCATCCACTGCCATGTGAAACTGGCATTTGGATGACTGAACCCCTTTACTGACGAGCTCCTCTAAGTCTGCTGCCAGTTCAGGGGGAGCCTTCTTGGCTAACTGTCCCAGTGACTCCCAGAGGACTTCTGGTATCTAGATATGTAGGTCATATAGAATGCCTCCCTGATCCCCAAGGAGGCAGCTAGATACCCTTTTTATGCTGAGGAGTCAATTTTCCTTGAGTCCTTATCAGAAGGATGGGAAGCAAGAGGAGTGCCAGCTTTTTAACAAGCTGTGGCTTGTACTACCCCCACATGACTGCAGTGGCTACTTAAACATTCAGTGCCATCGCCAGCCAACACATATTTCTTGTCCATTTTCTTGTCTGCTGGAGGGACAGAACTTGGGGTCTGGGGAATTCTAGAGGTCTGTTTTCTGAGAGACTTATGAATGGGAATCATAATTCCCTGGGAGACAGGGAGATCCGTAATCTCCTTATAGTCATCCTCCTCCTCCTCCTGTCTAGTCTCCTGGACAGACAACTGTAAAGTCTCTGCAACCTGCCTCCTGAATGCAAAATGAGAGGTAGATTCTCTTGTAGGATGAGGTGAAGACTCATATAGAGGATGTTCAGGAGAAACCTCAGGCTCAACAGGTTCTCCCAGATCCTCATCTTCATCATGATCTTCATATTCTGACTCATAAAATTCCTCCGGATCCAGAGAGCCTGTAGGAACCAAACTGACATGTGTCTGAACTGAGGTATGAGTTACCAGTCATTGAGCCGGTTTGCCCCAACCGGGCTGCAATGACTGGACAATGCATATTGCACTTGCAATCTCCTCAGTGGGTGGAGCTACAACCGCTTGTTTACGCGGTTCCAAACCGCTTTCCTCGTGGCCCTATCAGGGGCTGAGTACGCTTGTCTTTTCCCCAACGAGGTTTCACCCTGGTCCGAGGGTTTGGTCGCTGGTTCCACTGGTTTATATTTTGAACCGGACTGGACCTCATCGGACAGTTTCTCCTTTCTGTCCCTCAGTTTACCCAAATGTCTATCTAGGGTGGATTTCGGAACATGCTTTACAGATTTTGCAGTCTGATTGTAACTGGATAAACCCAAGGCAACACAGACACATTAAGTGTGGCTCAGCCTTAGCAAATTGCTCCCCGCACTCGGTGCAGCACTGAAACCCATGGGACCTTTATTCTCTTGGGTTTTAGTGACATAGCGCTCAGTAAATTTAGGGCTTAACCCAGTGGCTGAGTTAGGCCGGTTAAGCAAATCCAATTAACAACCTTTTATCCGAAGTGGCTCAGTCAGGCCCGGATAAAGAAGCACAAAATAATGTATTTACCACTGATGGCTTTAGTTTAGGCCTGGTAAAAAGAGAGATAAAAGTTTTAGGCAGCAAGCTGTTTAGCACCTGTGTTAAAAACCCAGAAGTCGTCTTGGTTTTTAGTCCAAAACTTTGAACTGAAGCCACAAACACAATAAAGATAGAATTCAAATAACATTTCACCACAAGAAAAGTGAGAAAGATCTTCAGATTCCTCCCAGTCACGGAGAACCATTTAGAAACCGAAAACTTACCGAAATGAAGTTAAACCTAGACTAGTCTAACCTGTAACCGCAGGACAGAGGTTTGAAACACAAAATAAATAAATGGTAGTTTGAAAAACCATCAATATTCGAAATTCAACTGCAAAAGTTGAGGAGCAGTCTCTGAGGCGTCTTCACAGGCTAGCGGAGTAAAGAATCTGGTTAGTTACATAGAATGTACTGAGGACAGTGGTTTGAAAACCAAGCTCGAGCTCAACGTTCCATGCATTTGCATAGGGTTTAACTCTTAACTCTCCGGGGCAGCTGAATCGGTCGTTCATACTGCATATTGTCAGAATACAGCAAGACTTCATGTTGTGCGAAAGGCCCAAAGTGCAGAGAGAAGTAACAAAGATATATCAACCAGAAGGTTCTGACATGAAAAAAAGAAAATGCCTTGCTTTTCCCTGCAACCACAAGGTTGTACTGAGTGTGAAGCTAGTACACTGATCCATGCAAGTGTATTGCACCCCTCCACACACAGAGCAGTTGCTCAGTGGAGTTAAGAATGTTGAGTGCCCATGGCAGGTGTTGAATGTGGCAACTAAAAGGAATATGTCCTAGAGGGGATATACTCCGGGCAGAGAGAGAAAGAGGACGAAGAAAAAAATGGAGGAAAGGGGCCATCTACCCACTCAATAAGAAAAAAAAGACAAGGCTGCTTTTTTGGTTAATAGGGGGACCACAAGTGACCCCTCCACTCCCTTTTTTTTTTTGTGAGGGTTGGCAACAGGGGAATCAACCCCTTTTTAAAAAAAAACAACGAAAACTACCACCATATAAAGGCCATGATAGAGGAGATAGGAGCAGAAAGAAGTGCTGCTAGTACCCACAAGGTAAACTGCAAGAGGTCCTGGCTCTTAGCTGAGTGGTGGGTGGTGGACGGGGATGTGAATCAACGGTGAAGATATTTTGGAAGATCAACACTTATGGTAGTTACAGTAAGTAGGTAATTTTCATATCTTCCAAGAATCAGTCTTCACCATTAATTCACATTGATGGGTCAGAGTACCAAGCTTTCCCAAAATCGGAAGGAGGTGGCTCACCCTGAAGGTAGAAACTATGTATGATGGAAGGCTGACTGTATTTCTTCAACTTATTTGCCTCCATCTCTTTTTTGGGTTTCGGCATCACAGAAAATAAAGAAAATGAAAGACAGCATCGCAAACTGTAAAATTCTGATGGTGACACAGAAAAAAATTCAGTGACGACGGTAGGTCAGTTAGGCGCTGTAACTCCCATGGTGTGCACTTGACAGCAGGAAGAACAGAACTGAGGTGCATGAGGGAGCTGGGGACAGTTACTGGCTGGTGTGCGAGGTACCACATGAAGTGCGCAGGCACCATCAGTAGCCAACGTTGGCTCCGTTCCTGCACAAAATATGCTCCAGTGTGGTCTTGGTGCGTCCGATCTCTCTCTCACCAGTGAGAATCACTGATGAAGATTGATTCTTGGAAGATCATTGATATTTCTATATAAACCTTTGGAAGGTCATTTATAAATTGGCTGAACAGCAAGGGTCCCAAGATGGAACCCAGTGGTACTCCCAAGCAAGCTGATTGGGCTGTAAGAGGAATCTATTCCCCTTTTTTGGTTCTCTGCCTTCTACAATGCAAATAATCGAAAAACCAGCCTAAATGGAATGTGAATACATCTGCCTGAATATTTAATTTGTGGCCCAAATAACTGCATATTCGTTATTTATTTGGCTTGGAGGGTGGGAGAGAAAAACAGACAAAAAGCTAAGCCTGTGCCGGCCCGGTGGCGCTGAGGGTTGAGGCGCTGGATGCCACACCTCGCGCTACGCCAGCGACCCGAGTTCAGGAACGAGCTCAGGCCATGGGGGGTCGCCAGGGGAGGGAAGAGATTGAGTGTCCAGAGGATTGCTCTCTCTTCCCGGGATGGGCTCTAAGGGATGCGCTGCACAGGGGCAACCTCTGGTGGAGACCGGGGGAATGCCGAGTTTGCGGCGCTATGCATTGGGGAGGTGCTGCAGCAGGCATCGGCATTCATGCCGCTGACGCCACTGCACAACCAAGCATCGGGGAAAACAAAAAAATGGGAAAAAAAACCTCCGGAGGATAGGCGAAGGCAGTACCGCTGGCTCCACACTCCCAAAGCTGGGCTCTTCACTCTACCTGGTCCCCGCACTCAGACTTCAAGGCTCACTATACTATGAGATAGAGTGGCCTGGGAGGATAGGGCAGCTGTTCCCCGTGGGGGCTTAGATCCGGGGGTGTAGCCCAGTTGGAGTGAGCGAGTAGGTGCGTTTGCCACAGCAGAAAGGTAGAGAGCTGGATGGGTAGATGCTGGAAAGAGTTCCTCTGGCTAGGGGTGAAGAAATAAATGTGAAAAAAAAAAATAAAGCTAAGCCTATCCGCTCAACAGGTGGCCAGTGCTAAGGTTCTGGACACTTTCTCACCTCATTACAATCTTTTTACACCCACCTCCCCCTTCCCTGGTGCCCCACACACTGAAAAATGTAAATCTTCCAAGTTGCCAACTCTTGGCACTACACCAACAGCCGACAGTGTCTTTTAAACTACACTCCAATCTAGTCAACTCCCCCAGTCTTTAATGACTCTCTTATTACAGACCTCACCTCTTAACTCTGATCCTTGATTTGTCGGGGGCAAGTAGCAATAAATTTAGGCTAGTCACCCCGCCTCCTGCAGCACACCCTAGCCCTGCCTAATCCGTCTGTTGCCTGTTAAATAATATGGAATGGTGCGAGAGGGCACGCAATCATGAGGGAGTGGTGGGGCAGTAGTGCCATTAGTATGCTATTCAGCCTATCAGGTGCAAATGCTGGCACAGTTTTGTTACTGCAGGCAAGCAGCAACTCCAGACAAATAACTTAAGTGTAAGTATTTGTATTCAGGAACAACAAATGCTTGATATTTGTTACTCCTGATTCTGTAACAACTGGGTTACAAAAAGCTTTAGGTCAGCATGGCTCAGTTGGAAGCACATCTGCTTCTGGGCCAGAAGGTTGTGGGTTCTAGTCCCACACCACGACTGAGCTCATGCTATAAATGCTGGCGCCTGAGTGCAGTATTAGGGGATTCTGTACACTGTTAAGTGTGCTCTTCTTTGGATGAGATGTTAAACCAAGGCTTTTCTGCCCATCTCTGGTGCTATCCAGGTGGGTGTCCAGGTAGCAGTAAAAGGCACTTTTTGCAAGATTCAGGGAATTTCCTCAGTGTACTGGCCATCATTCCTATTCCTGTAAAACTGGTTCATGCAATTGTCCAAGGCTGTGTGTGGTTGCTGTTGTGCCAAATGGCTGCCCCTATAAGTTTACAATCATGTCACTATTAGTCTCTCATTACTTGTAACGTGCTTTGGGATATAATGTGTATGAAAAGCACCATATAAATGCTAATTCTTCTTCAAAAAAATAAACAGCTCCCCTTTGTGGCCATTGGCCGGGGTAGTCCCAGGTTGCCATCCTACCCTCTCAGTAGTCTCCCCACCCCCATCCCTGGTCCTTCCATACCTTTTTTTTTTAAGCTATATTTTTTTGCTCCTTTCGCTGGCACTGGTGGCAGATATATCGGCCTGTCTGGTCCCCTTCCCCTGACTGGGAGCCATCACAGTGCTTTCAGTGCTGGGGGATTTACCCATAAGTTTCCTCTAGTCCCCCTTTCCCCTTGAGGATGCCAGCAGAAGGACTCGAATCCAGACTGGCAACGTGCTGATGTACGTCTCAGCTAAAGCGCCTAATAGTGTCCGTCCCCTCCCTACACCGCTGACCTTGCACTGCCACCCATGTATCCAGAAGTGGCAGTGTCGGAGCAGTGTAATGACTCTACCCCCTCGGAAGACAAGTCCCCTCGGACGCTCACTCCTCCCCCGCCAGCCTTCAATGTCCCAGGTTTGTTCCCAAACCTAGGTTGCTGGCGTTGTCCGCGGTAGCTCTACCGCGGTGCGGACAAGTCAACATGGTCATCCCATATCTAATAAATATCTGGCATCTTCCCAGCCCACCACCCAACACAGTCTTTTACAAAACCCACTCCCACCAAATTGACACCCCTCCCCCCAGTCCCTTGACAGAGACAGCACCACAGAGGGCCATTAAATATTTTCTAATGCATGATGGGGGCACAGAAAGGTAGTCTCAACAGGTAAATGCCCAGAGGCATAGTACAGCAATCTGGTTGTCCTGCCAGGCCCCTCCTGCACCTGATACTGTTTTAAAAAACAAGTACTGCAGCTACTAAGATAAAATGACAATAAAGGTACCATTCAGGTAGTGAAATGCACCAAACGGAACTCTGTAAAGTACTAGTTAATGGCATGAATAAAGGAGGTTGTCTTTCCTCAATCCACATACCTGGTCAGCCATATAGCAACCCCCACATACCAAATGGCTCCACTTACACATTCGAATGGCTGTGCAAGGCAAAATGACTAAGTGGGCGTGTGCTCCTTTATATTACCCATGAGACCACGTTGCTAGGAAATGAGGAGCATAAAGTGGTGTGTGTGGGCAGCGTTATTACATTTTTATCATCCCCACGTGTGTGAGAGAATCAACTTTTGTTGACATGCTTTTGAATTTCAGGGGCTTCTTCTGACCTTGGTGGGAGGGAAATGCTGTAATCTGGATAACTGAGGGACAGTCCCAGTGCTGGGGTGGGAACAGTATACTGTGGGGCTGCACAGCTGTATGGTTGACCAGCGAGCTGGACTGGGGAAACAGAACCTCACCTAGTCATGCTCTCAAATACCATTACATTTTACAACAATGAGTTTGGTGCCTTTTACTCAAGGCCCCTAGAATTCTGCTGTCACAGAATTTTGTGGAGAACTTGCAACATACCACAGAATATCTGCTGTGCCACAGAATTCATTGCTTTTGGTGATTCTTTATCAATATTTACAGTTATTCCACAGGACCTGGTTCCTTCTTCCTCCTTTTATATCCAAAACCCCTCGATGCTCAGCACGTGATGTTATATATCAATGTCGTTAGTCACATCATGCATTAACTAATGACTGGGCTGTATTTTGCCACAGAAATGAACAGTTGTTTATCTACCGCTGCTCTCACTCCCCAAGGAAGTGCACAGCACACCAGGTAGTGTGATATTTGCTCAACCTATACTACAGCCCAATAACATTTTCAGCCATTAAGATATTACTCTGGGGCCAACTTAAACAAATACTTGACAACAGCACAGACCTGTTTACTGAATATCTGACTTAGTACATTTTTATTTGTGCCTTTAAGTTATAGGGAAGTCCTCTGAAATGAACAGCTGGTAAAATGAATTAACATGTCTTTTTAAAATAAGTAAAAAGAATTACGTCCAGAAAGGTAGAATATAATGCTGTGTAGACTTGCTGAAAGAACAGACCTGTTAAATGAATAATTGTGCTGTACACATTTTTGCCAGGGTTATTGATTATATGTTGTTATTGGTTGATAGAATTACCTAAAGGTTATGAAGTAACATTGTATGCAGAGCTGGACGTTGGGTCAGCAGGTAGCGTGTTCCTGTGCTGGCGACGCAAGTTCTGAGACAAGCTCGGGGAGCTGGCTGGGCAGCATGAGGATGGGGGGCCAGCACTGTTGCACACCACTGCTCTGAGCCTGGGAAGGCATGCACAGTGTTCTGTCGCGCGGGTAACATCTTGTGACGGGCCATGAAGCCTTCCCTCACAAGGGGTTCACACGTGTGTCAGGGCCTGACGGGGCAATGCAGTATATCACGAGAAGTGGGTTGGCACGAAAACTGAGTCTTGAAATATCTCCACTATTCTGTTTATTCCATTTCTAAAGGGATTGTATGAATGAGGATACAATTTCATGACCACAAAAAGGGAAAATGTATTTAAAAAAAAACAATGTTACACATTGCATATAATTATATTTATAGTGATATGCAGTGGGGACCTCACGAGTGGTGTAAATAGCATGAGTGTAAATAAATCATTTATCACACAAGGTCCCCTCTGCGTACTTCATTTACACAACATGATAGGACCTTAAATGATTTTTTTTTTTTGCTTAATCTGTTTAACCTTGTGGCCCCTCCTTCTGGCAGCCAAGCCCCTTCCACCACAAGCTCCCCCCATCGCCGTCCGCTGCCCCCCATCTTGCCGTAGCCAGGTCAACCTGACGAATCCCTTCGTTGTGGGGGGGTGGGAAGAGGGCCTTCTCTTGTGGTCACAACCAGGAGAGGAGACTTGCCCAGGGGGCATTCCATTCCTCATCTGGCATGGTGGAAGCACTGCCTGGACACCTCCGGCCTTCGCAGCAGTCGAGGGGGCAGTCGCCATCATCCAGGTGGCCATATTTTCTATTAGTAATGCCCTGCCCTCCCAATACGGTCGCACACATGCGGCATCCTGGCAAACGCCCCTGCGGTGTGTGGTCACCCACACTGCAAATGTGCGCTGCTGCTGAGGGGCACCAGGAGCTTCCCCAAGAGCAATGCAGGCTTAAGCCCCCCCCCCCACCGAGAGGAGACCATTCCAGGGATGCTCTGTGCCCTCCTGCTGGCCTCCACTTCTGTAGACCTGGGCTCGAGTGCGAACCCAGGTCATTAGCATGCCAGGCGAACCCTTATCACCCAGCCAAAAAATATTATTTCTAAAAGTCTGTGGTTTTATTTTTCAACTAGTGGTACTGTGTATTCTCCCATCCCATTTGTCATACCCACTGCAAGGACCTGGTGTCAGGATGACAAGCTGATGCTGTGACGTGGCAGTTCACTGGTGCTGCAGAACGTCTGCAGAAATTACAAACTACTGCCGTAGAACTTGGTCCCAAAGTGCTGCAGAAAAATTGGGGCCTTGCTTTTACTACCTTTGGTAGTGCAATTACTGTAATGTTAACAAATATAATAAAAATATGTGAGGGTTACAGGTGGTGTTCTATATGCAGTGTTGTGTTCATTTAAAAAAAATGTAAAGCTTACTGCCATCTTGGAGCCCTCGCTGACTGACTTGCACCCTTGGCTCTGCTACTTAACAATGGCTGACATCTTTTATCCTCGACTGAGACAACAAACACATCACACTGGTGGGTCTTAAAAAGGATGAAACATGTCAGTGGTTTCCTGTTTTTAGCCTTAATACACTTACAGGGATTCCCCATCCACCCTACTGCCCAGGGCACACTGTGATTCCCTCCTTGGTATGACAAGCAGAAATTTGTCCAGGCTACTCTTTAGGGCCTGCACTATTCTTTAAAACTAGGGTCTTTGCTGGTAGGTTTTCTCATAGGTTCAACACCATCTTGGAGAAATACCTCTTAATATTACCCCTGAATTCAGTACCTGTCAGCTTCAGGGTGTGTACGAACATACAAAATTACCAGCAGAAGGAGGCCATTACATTCTATCAAGTCTGCTCAATGCAGAGCTCATGCATCTGGTGTTGCATGGCGCTCCACCCACCTCTTCCAACAATCTTACCCTTCCCTTCATTTTATCGCATCCGGTCTTAAATTCTCCAGCTGTTTAAAACCTCCGGCAGTAGCTCTTTTTACGGCTGCATAGCAGAGCTACACTGATGTATTGCAATTACGCCTGTCCATTCAGTACAGTGCAGCCCCTCACCGCACTATTTTCTTCATGAGGTCTCGAAAGAAAGACGCGGGACCTGTATTTACAATATTAAATAAACACATGTTGGTAAAAAGAAGTGTCGTGTGTTATTGCTTCCTACATATTTTGCTTGTTTTACCGAGACCTGGCCCATCAAACTTAAAAGTGCTAGCTTACTAGTGTGAAACCACTCAACTAAAGAAGACGGGACCTAAGCTACTGTGCTAAAAAGAAAGTTTAACCCTTAGGCTGCCATCGTTGACAGAATTAGAAGGTACAGGAATTCTAGACTGTTGTATCAGTCCGCGGTACGGCAAAGGTTAATTCAGCTTTGAGTTTCACAGTGCAGTAGGAATGCCATGGGTCATCAGATAAAGGCTTCAATTTTAACTCCTTGTGACATGTGAGGAATGTGGTTAGGGATCATGTAAAGGCTTCAGCTTAAACTCCTTGAGACATTTTTAAAGTCTTTATGTTTTTGTTTTTTGGAAAGATCCTAGGCTGGGGTTAGTGGACAACATGGTATACACACACACACACTTCTGTCTGTTTTTGTATACGGGGCTAGTTTTTAATGCCAACATTGACAGCCTATTCCAAGTGTCGAGTTTCCCCTGTTTTAAATGGCCAACTGACCAAACAGCCTGCTAAAGTACTGGTGTTAATGTAACCAAACTCATAAACAGAAGTTAGACTTTTGCAATAATTATTTAATAATTACTGGTGACCCCCTTTAATGCATGGAGCCGCTGCTGTTTTCAAATGCTGTAATAATCGGTAGAATGGGTAATTACAGCATTTTATGTCAGTCTTTGCAAGCGTGCCACCTCATTGGCTTACATTCTGTGTGTGGGCCGGCTAATCAGTAGCTCAAACATGGCTGCTTCAATCCCGCTAAGTGGCAAACCAGCACGGCAATGCAGACTTTTCCTGTCTGTCTGAAATTCATTTTATTTAATTTCTTTGTAAAAAAGTTATCTGGTTGATCCTGCCTTTTACATTATTTAAATGTATCTGGTTGCTCCTGCTGTTTGTTGGTCTCGGGAAACCATGAGTCAGACCCAATGTGATCTCCATTGTGACAGTCACTGTTCTCCTGGCTTCCAAACCGTGACCTGCGGTTCAACAGTTTTTAGTTTGTTTAAAAGAAGAAAAAAATGTCTCTAATGAACACAGTGTGTGTGTGTGTGTGTGTGTGTGTGTCAGTGACAGAATTCCCTGCTTAGGTTAAGAGCTAGGGGTTACTCACAGCACATTTTGGATAAAGCATCACACAGAATTGACCAAAAAAGCAGATTGGAACTTTTAGAATATCAACTAAAAAGAGAACAAACAGATGGGATAGTATTCACTACAGAATATGGTTATGGGTCTATGGACCTCAGGGCGATAATAAAGAAACACTGGCACATACGAAGAGTTGATGCAGATTTGCAACGTGTTTCAGTGGTGGATCCCCTCATTGCATTTAAAAAGGGTAGGAGTTTGAAAAATGTATTAGTACAAAGTGAATTTAAAAAGTCACCAGCTCTGGGGTCTTGGATGAGTTCTAAACCACATGTTTTTTTTCCTTGCAAAAGGTAATACCAATTACAGCTAAACTGAAAACCAGGATTCCCACTGCTGATTTTTTGTTTGTTTAAGGACTGTTACTAGCCTGTGTTTGCTCATTCTGGAAAAAAGAGAGTAAAATATTGTTTGTTTGCTTTGTTTTAGCCTAGCTAGACCCCTTAATCTTCCCATTCTCTCCTTTGTGTGTCTCTCTGTGTGATTTTTTCACCCTCTCCCCAACCCCTCCTCTACAAGTTCTTAAATACACCTAAACCACTCCCCCTTCTGTGCACCTACTCCCATTGGCCATCTTGCCCTACACAAATTTAAAGCTGCAAAACACCTCCTAGAGTGCAGTCCTGCCCCACAGAACTACATTTCTAACAGCCCCTTGCCTCACCACTCCCTCCTCTCCCCCTTCATAAGGCTGACCATGCTAATTCTCTCCCACTACTTCCACCGAGAACCCTCCAGGGCTCCCAGCTCATCCGCCGCAAGAACCGGGGCCACCGGGTGGTTGGCCCTCCCGAAGCCACTGCCCGAGACCACTTGCTTGGACTCCAGACCCAAAGAGATACAGCAAAGCTACAAACCAATTGGAATGCGAGCGCCTTCTCCAGGCTTGCTCCGATTGGTCCTTCACCCCTTATTATCTTTTCTCTGTCTCCTGAGCTAAAAAGGCACTTTTTTTTTTACTTATGCTTGCTAATGTATGCCTATTTTGTTAGAATCTGCCTATAAACTGCCTAAAAAAAGCTGTAATACTTGCAAACTGCTCTTGCTAGATTGATTAAGTAAAACAGCCCTTTCCTTTGCCTCTGTAACTGCTGCCCAGACTTCAGGGCACCAAGGAAGTCGACCCCTTTCATTTGAAAATTAGTTTTGTCAGTGGGTAGCTCGACCATTGTCTGGGACCAGTACTAATTGGCTTCACTTTCTCTTCCCCTTCAGCCGAGAACCCTCCTGGGCTCACAGCTCATCCGCCGCAAGAACCGAGGCCACCGGGTGGTCAGCGCTTCCGGAGCCGCCGCCGCCCGAGACCACTTGCTCGGATTCCAGACCCAGAGAGGTACGGCAAAGCCGCAGAATCTCACGTCCACACACCCATCCCCCTCCTTGACCATTATATAGACTTCCTTGCCCCGCCCTCCCCTGCCATTGGCTTTCCTACAAATCTATTCTCCCCACCTCCCTAGGATGCCCACAGACATAAATTTTGGGCTGCCACTTCAGGTTCAAGTGTCCCATCCTAACTAACCCAGCGCAGTTTCCCCTACCACTCGTCTCAGATCAGATTTGTGACTTCTTATTACTGTCCCTAGTCGCTGTGTCATAGTAAATTCTCCTTGCTCCCTACAAGCGAGTTCAGCACCTACATCCCTTTGTTGACCCTATGGTGTGTAGCTTTAGCTGGTGTTACTTCTTAGATTAGGTTTACGACTTCTCGTAACTATCTCTAGTCGCTGCACCACAGAAACATCTCCTTGCTCCCTTCAAGTGGTATCAGCACCTATATCCCTTTTCAGACCCCGTGTCGTGTAACCTTATCTGGTGATACCTTGCCCAGATTAAGCCCTTACAACTGTTTCTCTTTCTGATCCCCAGACTTCAACCATGGAAGTTGCAATCTGGCTCTACCTATTTACCGCCTTGTGAACCCTACCCTTATTAGGGTACACGCCAGATGGAATTTACCCCAAAGAGGACTCGTATCCCTACCACAAGAATGTCTACCATGGAGTCCCTATACAATCCCGTGTATGCCCCCAAGTTGTCGTACTCCACTTTCAACTGAGTCTCCCTCTCAGACAGCCACCAGCATCTCGTTACCTGCCCAAGGAATGTTACCTACTCGGCCCAGTACCTGCATCTACTGGTGTCATACAGCTATGGTCTTAGCATGTGTATCACTAGGACTGAACAGTACAAAGAATAGGTCCATGCATTCCTACGCCAATACTTCCACTAGTCAAAGAAGGTTTAGTTTGTTCAAATTACCACTTGTTGCCCTGAGGAAAGTTGTACTCCTCATCTTGCTATGCTCAGGTAATGTTAAACTTAACCCTGGTCCTATACAAGCAATTCCTTCACCGTCCGAAGTCACGAAGTATTAAGGTATCAGCTTTATGCATGTTAATGTGTGTAGCCTCTTAAAGAAACTCACCTCAATACAGGCATGGGCTATCCATACGGAGCCGGATGTACTTGTCATATCTGAATCCTGGCTTCGTCCATCCACGCCAGATAAAGAGGTCAATATCCCCAACTATCCATTATTCAGAACCGATAGACTAACCAGAGGCAGTGGTGTAGCCATCTATGTTACGGACAAGTTTATGGTCGCTACCCTCGACACTACATCAATTGCCAATGCCTGTCCTTAAAAATCGAAATATCTACATCAATGGCCCTCCATGTCATAGGATGTTATAGACCCCCGTCCTCGGGGTCACAGCTCCTGTCCCACCTAGCATCTACTATGAGTACCGACACAATGGAAACAATTATACTAGGGGACCTTAACTACGACTGGCTGTCAAGCGCACCGCTTCCACTTAAATCCTTCTGTGACTCTCATGGGCTCACTCTATTTATTAATGAACCTACTCCTACCAATAAGAAAAACCCTATGAAAAGTACACTATTAGATGAACTTCTAGTAAGCAAACCCCATTTCTTCTCCCATGCTGGGATCTTTTCTGCCGATGTTAGTGACCATTGCTTTATTGCTGGCATAAGAGCAGTCCCTAAACCAACAGCCTCAGCAAAGTTCTCTACCAAAAGATCAAAACTGAATTTTGACCCGCTTGCATATATCAATGACCTGAAAGCCTCCCTGCTTTGGCAGACCTTTTATTTAGCCAAATCAGTAGAAACAGCATATGCCATTTTCCACGAAATTGTATCCAGCGCTCTTAACACCCATGCACCCTTAGTCAAAACCCGCATAAAGGCTAGCAAGTGCTGTTGGTTTACAGCAGACATCAAGGCAGCACTATTATAAAGAGACAAGCTCTGGAAGCTAGCACGCAAATCCCACAAAGTCGAAGACTGGCATCTTTTCAGAACAGCCAGAAACCACTGTACAAAGCTAATTCGGGAAACCAAGTCCAACTTCTATCGCTCTGAACTCGACACTGCCTCCAACTGCCCTACCAAGTTCTGGTCCACAATAAATGAACTTTCTGGTAATACCACAGGAAACACTCTCCCCTCAAAAATTATTTCTGACAATGTAACTATCAACAACAATAAAGAGATACTACAAGCCTTCAACAATCACTTTGCTACTGCAGGGCTAGCTTTTGATAACTCACCTGCACGTAACCTATGCTCCCAGCTTACCACACTACCTTCAGAATCTAGTCCCTCAGATGCAGTCTTTTCATTCTCACCTGCCTCACTAAAAGAGGTCGAAGATCTCCTCCTCCAGTTAGACACCAGAAAAAGTGCTGGTGCTGACACCTTCGATCCATACTACCTAAAGATTGCCTATCATGTCTTGGCTGTACCGATCACGCATCTATTTAACTTGTCCCTTTCTCAAGGAACCCTCCCCAAACTGTGGAAGACCACACATGTTATTCCATTGCTTAAATCCGGAGACCCCTGCGATCTAAACAACCACAGGCCTATCTCCCTTCTCCCGGTACTATCAAAACTTCTGGAAAAAATCATGAATGTCCAGCTGAAATCTTTCATAGATGATACTAACCTGCTAAACCCAATGCAATCTGGTTTCAGAACTGAACATAGTACGAGCACGGCCCTGGCCAAGGTGACAAATGACTGGCAGCGTGAGCTAGAGAACAAAAAATGTGTCTGTGCCATTTTTCTAGACCTAAGTAAGGCCTTCGACACTGTCAACCACAGCCTCCTTCTTTCTTCATTAAAAGCTATTGGTCTAGATTCTACCTCCTTGCGTTGGTTCCACAACTACCTTTCTGATAGGCACCAACAGGTCAAGGCCAAAGGTGAACTCTCCCCCTCAGATCTGTTAAAAAGAGGTGTCCTGCAGGGATCCATCCTGGGGCCACTCCTATTTGCCATCTACATCAACAATATAGACTCAGGCATCAATGAGGCGAAAATTCATCTGTTCACAGATGATACAGTGATCTACCTAAGCTGTACAACTCCTGAAACTGCCTGTAGTGACCTGCAAGCTGACTTCAACATACTTCAATACCAGTTCCTTAGTAAAAAATTGCTACTTAATGCCAAAAAGACAAAAGGCGATGCTATTTTCACTTATTAACCATGCAGCCTACCCTGCTCTACCCCCCCCCCCCATCACCACCCTCCTAGGAGAAACCCTGGAATTGTGCCGAAATTCAAATACCTGGTGGTCTGGCTAGACTTCAAACTCTCCTTTGCAGACCACCTGGAGGATTTGTTAAAAAAACTGAGCAGAGACTAGGTCTCTTCTTCAGGTTAAACCACCTACTAACTACAGAGGCCAAGAGACAGCTAGTTCAGTCTACGTTCCTTTCCCGAAATGATTACGCCGACTTTATATACAGCCCATGTGCTACTTCATACCTCGGTAAATTGGACATACTTTACCACAGGGCCCTGCACTTCATCAATGGTCTCCCCTTCTCCACCCATCACTGCTCTTTATATGCAGCCGTAGGTTGGACCTCCCTACACTACAGACGAAATAAAAATGCAGCTCTCTGGACTTTCAGAGCTATCATTGGCAAACTTCTGCAGTACATTGTTGATTGTCTGACTCTCAATATGCATGGAACCTATGCCCTAAGAAGCTGTTCACCGATTTCTCTGAAATAGCCCAATGCCCTAACGCGTTTTGGGAGAGCTGCCATAGGATTCATTCTACCGTCACTCTGGAATGTGCTACAGAAATCACTGAATCTGAGGACTCCTGTTAGTCTCACTGTGTTTAATACCTTATACTCAAAGTACATTACAGAAGCCTGCAACTGCTTCCAATGATCCTAGCTTACTTACACCCCCCTTCCACATTCTCCCTGCTTTTCCCATCCTCCTTCTTTCTTGTATCAGTGCATAACTTGTCCCTGAGCCACCTACTTATCTACTGCTCTAAATCTCACCCTCCCTCCCTCACCCACCTATTCCTTGTATGCCCACAGCATCTCATTCCTTCGCTCCTAGTATTATCTCAGTTCCAGACACCCCCACCCCCCCAACTGGCTGCCCACGTCTCCCCCTTGATACGCCTGGGTCTTTTTAAACTGACTATGTATGTCTCTTCGCTTGTAGTGTCCACTTCAACTAATCTCTTTGCTGGACTATAATGCCTTTACCTTACAGGAATACTAAACCATGTGTGTTGTTGTATCTGGTATACATTTTTACTGACTTGCTACCCTATTGTTACGTATACCCTTACCCACTGTCTTTTACCAGAACCCAAATGTATTTTTACTTATCCTGTCTATTACAGGCCTACCTGTACTGTTGTACCCTTGCATCTACTGTCTATTTGTCTGTATATAAATGCATTGTTCCTTGACTTGTGTTACGTAGGTCCACCTTGTAAATGAGCTTGCTCAATGGTGTTCGCCTGGATAAATAAAGAATTTAATTGATTGATTGATGTTTTTTTCCCTGCAAAAAGGGCAAAACTTGTAGATGTACAATACAGAGCAGATATTTTGTAAACCCAAGTAACCAGGGCATCAAGGAGGTTAAAAACCAACAGTTTTTTTGACTTGTTCAAATGTGTGGTATACGCCCTGTGGTGCTCCTGTGGCAAGGTGTATGTGGGACAGACCACACGTTGTCTTAAAGAGAGAATACAAGAGCACTAGAGGGCAATACAATGGAAAGATAAAGAACATCCTATAGGAGACACTTATCAGGCTTGGTGGACATTCAAACACACAAAATTAATTATATGGCTATAGATCAAGCACCATTTAGAGTGAGGGGTGGGGAAAGAAAACTGGAATTGGATAAAAAGAGTTCATGTCCACCAAAGCCAGCGACCCGAGTTCGGGAGTGACCTCGGGTCGCCGGGGGTTGGCCGGGGGGAGACAGGCTGGAGTGTCCAGCTACAGCTCGCCCTGTCTGGGGAGGGAGGGTTTCACAACCCGGCAAGCGGCGACCCCTGGCAGAGGCTGGGGGCGTGATGGCAAGCTGAGGTCCCGATGGCGCGATTGGTTGAGGGCGTAGGTCAGCAACCAATCAGCCACAGGGACTACGGGAGGGACGTTGCCAATGTCGGCACTCGAGCCTTGACGTAAGGGCCTGCAGCGTCCCACAGAAACGCGGAAACACCCCCACTGGAGCCAGGAAGACAGAGCGCTGAGCCGAGGTCTTGATGTGCTGGTGCCTGCCTGTAACCTTGGACCCTGACGCATGCAAAATTCGGGGTCCGTCCCTACCCTGACCCTGCCCGGGGGGGGGGGGGTTCCGAGGCAGGATGAAGGGACCGAGACCAACAGGTAAGGCATTGGCAGAGACCGGCTTGATTAGTGACTCCCGATGATGCGGCTCCAGTGGGGACGGCAGGTGGGATAAATAGTAATTACAAAAAAAAAAAAAAAAAAGAGTCCATGTGGATTTTTAAACTTAAGACTCTGAGACCCTCAGGTTTCGATGACAAGATGGAATGGCAGCCTCACATACATGATTACTTATGGGAGTATGTTCTGATATTGATACTGTACATAATTTTGTAACCCCCCACCCTTTTTTGTGGCATAAAGCATAAATGAAATTTCAACTACTGAATGTGATTGATGCATATATATAGAATGTATATGTATTTAAAATCACCAGGTTTATAGACAGGGAAATCTATGGTGCCATAGATATTTAAATATTTTAGAATGTGTGTTTTTCAGTTATTTTATGCCTCTCTATTAGCTGTTTTTAATGGCAGCACTGCAGTCTGGGGGCCTTACTTTGAAATTTCCAATAAAATTACTGGCGAACCCAAACACTAACTAGAGCTGTCCAGCCACTGGCAGGCAGTCATTGGGTTGTATTAAAATGTTGTATTTAAAACAACTGTTTAAGTATTTAAATCACTGATTGTCAAACTGTGGACATGCCTCCTGACAAAGGGGTAGCATTGCCCCAAAGCACAGAGGCTGGAGAGAAGTGTTTGTGCCAGTAATTCACAAGGGTGTCATATTTTTACTGCTTACAATTGTAAGTATTTTTTATTTTAATATAAAATAAATACTCTCCCTGAATTTCTTTGGAGTCTGGAGTACCGGATTATTTAATTTTTTGTCTGTCTGGTATTTTTTCCAGCACCCACTTTATCTGGAGTGCAGCTTTACATTTATGAAGTACACAGGATTCCCTGCACCAGCACAGAGTTCCACAACTGCCTCACTGGCATTTCAAGAGCTGAAGGAAAAAAACTCCCTGCACCAGTAATTATAAAAAATAATGTCTATTCAACTGTGCTGTTAAGGATTTTTTTCCTTTTACATACCCTTGGTGTATAATGACCTCATAAACCTCTTGAGCTTCGCTCTCAAGGTTTATGGGTCATCACACACCGTGGGTGTGTAAACAAAATCCATAACACACAGTTGTATTGCCATTATTCTCTATTTTATGCATTGTGATTCTACAGCATTTGTGGTCAATTTGTCAGTGCTACACAAACATGGTTGCCACTTGTGCTCCAGAGTTCTGTTCCTGTGTCTACTGTACTTTGCACTGCAGGTACATGCAGGATTCCACTTAAAATAAGCTGCTGCAACTCATTTAAGCTGTCCTGGGTAAATAAAGGGTAAAAATCAGGATGCTCTCTATGATATCAACACCTCACCAGCTTCGCAATCCCATGCTGACATCACAAATCCCCATCTTCTACTGAAATCTTAATTGTGTAAATAAGTACCTGCATTCGCCATAAGCAAGATCCCTCTGAAAACAAGATACTGCATCTCAGCTGGTCACTACTGGGAAAATACACTGTAACAATAGGTACAATCAGGACCTCACTAAAAATGAGATACTGCATGTTAACTGACCTATCCTGAGTAACTACACTGTACAAATGAATAAGCACAGGATCCAAGTAACATGAGATTTTGCATTTTAGCTGTGCTAATTCTACTAAATACATTGTGAAAATGTGTAAAAGCAGGACCACACTGAAAATGAAATATTGTGGCTCAGCTGCCCTATCCTGCTACTCACATTTGCAGTGTGTGTGTGTGTGTGTGTGTGTGTGTGTATTCTGAGTGTATTTTCAAGGAGGTGTGTAAATCCAGAAGCAAAAGCACTGTCTGGTCACAGCATTACCTTGATGTTTATGGTTTTGTTTTTTTCTACTATTGTGGTGTAAATGTGGAACTTTTACATCACAATAACACAAGCACAACTAAGTCACACATTAATTCTGTATCTCTTCCCCAGAATCAGTCATTCCCCTAGCATGTATTTTGTTGAGTTGATATGTCTTTCCTGGTAAACTCTTAGAAGTAAATAAATCTCTTATCACATTAATGCGTTAACAGCCATGTGGCTGTTACAAGAGTTTGGTTTTCCCGCCACCCCTCTCTCGGAGAAGAAATGCCTCCTTTCAGAACCTTCATCCTGACAATTTACAACTGTGGCCTCTGGTATTCTTGTTTCTGGTCCACCTAAAATGCTCATCCAGCTAAACCTTGCTCATACCTTTGAGGGTCATGAAGGTCTCCATCGTGTTCCTCACTCCATTCTTCCCTTGACCGAGTACACGTTAAGGTTCTCCAGCATTTACACATATGAGAGTCCCTGCTGATCCTGAATCATCTTTGTGTCTCTCCTCTGTACTACCTTCAGCTGCTTGATGTGCTTCTTGTGGTAGGGGCTCCAGTACTGTACACAGTACTCCAGGTGCGGCTGCACCACAGATCTTGTGACCTTTCTTTCTGTTGGTGAACCCCCTTGTTAAGCAATCCAGCATCTTATTTGCCAGTTCATCATAGCTTTTGTCCCACATACCCATGATCATTTTGGTGGCCTCTCAACTGCCTGAATGTGCTTTTTATACAGAGAGGTCCAAGCTGGCAGTATAGCATAGTGGTTAAGGGCATTGAGCTGCAAACCTGGAGATCTGGGTTTGAATCCCACAGCCCCCACCTGCATACTGTGTGACCCTAAGCAAGTCGTTTAACTTCCTTGTGCTCCCAGATCACACCTGGAAATAAGATTCCGCTTAGTATGCCTTTCCTGGTTAAACAATCCCCCACCTTCCGCCATGTTGTTGCACTGCGTAGACGTTTCAGATTGCTCTTGACTGCAGTCCCCTAGTCTTTCTCTTCCTAGCATGTACGCCATCCCTGGAGTTCTTGCTCCCTATGTGTGTGACACTGCACTTTTTTGTGCTGAACCCCAGTTGCCAGATTCCAGACCATCTCTCTAACCACATCAGGTCCTCCATCAGATCCGACTCTCTCCTCCACGTCCACACACCCATAGAGCTTGCTGTCATCCACAAAGAGGCAGAATTTGCCCTATATACTGTCCATAATGTCACTTATGAACACCTTAAATAGCACCAGAGTGAGCACCAACCCCTGTGGAACTCTGCTGGTGATCGCTCTCTCATTCCTGAGTGCTCTCCTCTATCATTACCCTTTGGTTCTTCACCCCTAGCCAGTTTGCCACCCACCTAGTCAACTCTTCACCCACCCACCCTCTGTAACCAGAGTCCTACTGTGGGACACCAGATCAAACATCTCAGACTGTCAGATTTTGCTAATACACAAGAGTATGCGGAAGACAGGGATCATGTTCCCTTCTCAGCCACCTTTTCTCAAAGGAGAACATATTTATAGCCAACAACCTTTCCTTATAACTTTTGTCCCACGTACCCATGATCATGTTGGTGGCCTCTCGACTGCCTGAATGAGCCTTTTAAACCGAGAGGTCCATGCTGGCAGTATAGCCTGGAGGTTTAAGCAACGAGCTGTGAATGAGCCTGGAACATCCTGCAGGCCTGGGCTTTGTTCCCACAACTTCCACTTGCACACTTTGAAACCCTGAGTAAGTCACTTAACCTACCTGTCCTCCTGGGACACACCTGGAAATGAGCTATGGCTCAGTGTGCTTTTCTCAGCAAATAAATTGTAAACATAGAAATAAACATCCCGAAGGGAGTCCACCAACCCGGCCAGCATAATGTCACCTGTGAATATGTGCTGTTTGCTGGAAACCCCGGCTTCCAGGCTGCTGATGCAAAAATGGGTAACAGTGGCGAAGCACTGATTCCTGAGGGATGCCATCAAATATCTCTTTCCACTTGGAGTAGTGCACGTCGTCCACAACAATCCTCTGCTTCTTGCCCCAAGCCATTTAGTAATGCAACTTGTGGATGTTGCATGAATGAAAATACCACCAACAAGCTTAATCTGGTTCAAGGTCAGTTGGCTACCTGCTTCCCGGCATGGAAGCGCCTCCTTGGTGACCGACTGCAGCTACAGCAACACACCAGCTGCACATCCAGGCCACCCGGCTAGTTTGGCGCTCAGCCTCCGAGAGAACACAGGGCTACCTGCTTCCCGGCATGGAAACGTCTCCCTGGCGACCGACTACGGCCACAACCGCACACCGGCCGCACATCCAGGCCACCCGGCTTGTTCGGCACTCAGCCCCCGAGAGAACACAGGGCTACCTGCTTCCTGGCGTGGAAGCACCTCCCTGGCAACCGACTGCGGCCACAGCCGCACACCGGCCGCACATCCAGGCTGCTTGGCTTGTTCAGCGCTCAGCCTCCGAGAGAACACAGGGCTACCTGCTTCCCAGAGTGGAAGCGCCTTACTGGTGACTGACTGCGGCCACAGCTGCACACTGGCCACACAACCAGGCCGCCCGGCTTGTTCAGCACTCAGCCCCCAAGAGAACACAGGGCTACCTGCTTCCCGGCGTGGAAACGCCTCCCTGGCGACCGACTACGGCCACAGCCGCACACCGGCTGAACATCCAGGCCGTCCGGCTTGTTCAGCGCTCAGCCTCCGAGAGAACACAGGGCTACCTGCTTCCCGGCATGGAAGCACCTCTCTGGCAACCGACTGCAGCCACAGCCACACACCGGCAGAACATCCAGGCCGCCCAGCTTGTTCGGCGCTCAGCCCCCAAGAGATCACAGGGCTACCTCCTTCCCGGCGTGGAAGTGCCTTCCTAGCGACCGACTGCAGCCACACACCAGCTGCACATCCAGGCCATCCGACTTGTTTGGCGCTCAGCCCCCTAGAGAACACAGGGCTACCTGCTTCCCAGCATGGAAGTGCCTTCCTGGCAACCGACTGCGGCCACAGCTGCACACTGGCCGCACATCCAGGCCGCCCGACTTGTTTGGCGCTCAGCCCCCGAGAGAACACAGGGTAAGAGACAGCAACATTTCCCAACATTCAGTGTCTCTCCGATTGGACGAGGACCTTCTGGAGCCAGCCGTTATTGGCTGCATGATCTGTAGCTCCTGTCCCTATTGGCTGAAGCTGAATACCGGCTTTTTAAACTGCCAGGGACCAACAGTAGTGGAATTATAGTAATTGTGAGGGGGATTTTCGGCCCCCCCCCCACAACCCCACCTGCCTCCTTAATTAAATACACCTTCTTCCCACCCACCTACTGCTAGGTACCTTCCTATTAGCACAATAACAGACTGCAAAGTTCCCTCCTATTGGCACAATAATGAACTGCTGGACCTTAATTGGTACTTGAACAAGTCAGTCAGGAATCTTCTTCTGGTACAGTCTCTTGCCTAAATTCTAGGTACCATCCTATTGGCACAATAACAGACTACAAAGTTCCTTCTATTGGCACAATAACAAACTGCTGGACCCTAATAGGTGCTTGAACAAGGCAGTCGGGATCCTCTTTTGGTACAGTCGCTTGCCTAATTTTCATAGTGGATGACCCTAATATCTCATTTCTTTCTCTTTGTCTTTTTGCCATCATGCAGGGTGTTAGCTCTACTCTGTGCCACCTACTGGGCCCGCTCACACGACTACTTATCTCTGGCACCATCCCCACGCAAAGTACTAGCACACACTGGGGCCACAGTACCTTCTATTCTCACCTTAACATGGGCTGCAATCTTACCTATGGTACTATGCTCATCTTAAACCAATTCCCCCCACTTCAACCAGCATGTTTTATGCAACACCCGCTTCTCTTCTCTGCCCGGGTGCTCCTCTTTGCCTCCTTGGAGTGTGTCCGACACCGACCTACTGCATCCTCAATGCCACTTTCTTGCACTCACAGGAAGGGCCATACAAAGACCTTCAAAATGACCCTGATTGCTCTCAAAAATATTCTACTGCTCCTCCTAATCTGTTCTGGTGACAATGAACTTAACCCGGGCCCACCCTCTACTATTCCCTCTCCCTCAGATTTAACAAGCATAAAAGGGCTAAAGATTCTGCACGTAAATGTCTGTAGTCTCATAAGAAAGCTGGACCTTATCCAAACATGGATAAATCACACCACTCCTGATGTATAGGCTATCGCTGAGTCATGGCTTAAACCCTCAACCAAGGACACTGAAATAAATATACCTTCCTACAAAGTTTATAGAACGGACAGATGAACCAGAGCGGGAGGAGTTGCTGTTTATGTACAGGATAAGTACTATACCTCCATCGTCAGCTCTATCTCCGAGCCTAAAGAATATGAAAGTCTATCAATTAAATTGCAACTGTCACCCTCCCAACCCATTCAAATCATTGCATGTTACAGACCCCCATCTGCTGGCCTAAAAGTCAATCAGCACCTGAGTTCCCTACTCGACTCTGCATCTTCAGAGGTCATAGTTGTAGGTGACCTAAATCTCAATTGGTACGCCTCTTGCGCTAAGTCTCTCAAGGAGCTAAGTGGCACCTTTGGTCTCCATCAACTTATCATGGAACCCACCCGGCACAACAACAAAAATCCAGCCAACAGCTAATTACTTGATATGATATTGGTTAACAAGCCTCATCTATTCTCTCTCATGTGGGAGTGCTCGCTAGCTATCTCAGTGGCCACTGCATTGTGGCGTACGTAAGGTCCCTGCCTAAAATTATCTCCTCCTCCAGGTACATCCAAAAAAGGTGCAGATGGAATTCTACACTTCCGCCTTCCATGTTGACCTACAGCATTCCAATTAGCAAGAGTTTTACCTTGCCTCTTCCTTTATTGACGCATACAATATTTTCCATACTATCCTCATGGATGCAATAAACTGGCACGCCCCACTGGTAAAAACCCGAACAAAGAACATTTCTTGCCCCTGGTTTTCTACCAATCTAATGTTGGCTCTTTTGCACAAGGATACCTTATGAAAAAAGGTAAGAAAAACTAAACTTCAGGCTGACTGGGTTTCCTTCAGAGCTGCCAGAAATCAATGCACTAAGCTTGTAAGGCTGCCAAATCCAGCTACTATAACACCAAACTGAATGCATCTACCCACAGCCCATCCACCTTTTGGAAGACCATTAGGGAAGTTGAAGGTCATAGGACATCCAACACCTGTCCATCAAAGATCTCCGTCGACAGCGTAATGCTCACAGATAAACATGATATATTGATCGGGCTAAACAACCACTTTACCATAGCTGGACTGGCCTTTGATTCCTCCCCTGCTAATGCCCTGAGAGACTATCTCTATGGGCAGGGCAAGACACCCTTCCCCACCGCAAAGGCTGTGCCATTTTTCTCCTTCAGCCAGGTATCTCTGAAACAAGTCGAAGACATGTTAATCAACCTAGACATTAGAAAAAGTGCTGGTGCTGACTTCATTGACCTGTACTTTCTGAAAATCCGCTACCATATACTAGCCGTCCCCATAACCCACATCTTCAACCTGTCCCTTATGCAGAGTTCCCTTCCGGATAGCTGGAAAACTGCCCATGTTATCCCATTATTCAAATCAGGGGACCCTGTAGACCTTAATAACTATTGGCCAATCTCTCTGCTTCCTACCCCGTCCAAAATGTTGGAAAAGATTGTCAGCCTGCAGATTAGAGAACACCTTGAACTACATAACCTACTCACCCCGATACAATCTGGCTTCAGACCTCAACACAGCACTGTCTCTGCTCTTGCAAAAGTTACCAACGACTGGCTGAATGCATTGGACAATAAACTTTATGTAGGTGCCCTATTCTTGGATCTAAGCAAGGCATTTGACACTGTAGACTATGCCCTCCTACTGGATATTCTCCGTAACCTTGGTCTGGTCTGTACTGCCCTCAAATGGTTCGAATGCTACCTAGTGGGATGACTGCAGCAGGTTAAAGTAGAAGGAGACTTTTCCCCTATGAAAACCCTACATAGAGGTGTGCCACAAGGCTCAATACTGGGCCCCCCTTGTCTTTGCCATCTATGTAAATAACATCCACACTGGCATCCATCATGCTGACATCCACTTATTTGCAGACGACACTGTATTATACATTTCCAGACCGACCCCTGACAAAACATGGTCAGACCTCCAAATTGAATTTAACTATCTACAGAACAACGTACTGCATCTTAAGCTCCTGCTTAATGCAAAAAAAAACAAAAGTTATGCTCTTCTCTCCCTCTCAGAGATCTATCCCTACGAATCTGTCGGGTGGGTAAACCTCTATTATTACCCTCCTTAATGAATCCATGGAACTGGTACACTAATTTAAATATCTAGGGATGTGGATTGACCACAAATTGTCCATTCTTGACCACATTGAAGAACTTTCCAAAAAAACTTAAACAGAGGCTCAGCACATTCTTCCGTATTAAGCACTTGCCAACCTTAGAAGCAAGAACCAGAATCATACAATCCACCTTCCTCCCATTACTAGACTACGGGGATATTCTATATGGACAAGGGAACATCACAGCGCTAAAAAAGCTTGACATCTTATATCACCGGGCTTTAAGATTCATATCGGGAGCCCCCTACATTACACACCACTGTTCCTTATATGCCTTGGTCGGCTGGACCTCCCTTGGCATAAGGCGATACAAAAACGCTGCAATCTGGACCTACCATGCTATCATCAAGAAACTGCCCTCGTATATCTCGGACTGCCTCCCTATCTGCACCCCTGGTTCGTACATACTAAGAAAATCCACCTTTATCACTCTTGTTATTCCCAAAGTCAAAACTCGTTTTGGCAACATTTCCATTGGCTACTCCCTTCCTACCCTATGGAACAAGCTCCAAAAAGTACTACAAATTGCCTCTTCACTTCCCCTGGCTACCTTCAAAACCTTACTGTCCAGGACAGCCACAGAAAACTGTAATTGTGCATCTTAAAACCCCTATGCTAACACCCCTTCCTCTTTCCCCTACCTATGTCTACTAGACAAGAGTGATACAGGAAATTATAAGGGTGCTTCACAAAATGTCCACTGGTCAAGACGGCTACAGAAATTTACAAGTGTGCTTCATAAAACCCTTATGTTATCACCTCTCATGTCTTCTCTCTGTCTCTTACTTCCCTTATAAGTGATTCAGCATACCTACGTCTTCTGACCCACACATTTACAGTACCTCAGATAGCCATTGCCCTTACTCCTTTCTCTAGATCTGTTTTTTCACCCTTCAGAGTTGACTTCTCCTCCATGCAGACCTTTGACCTACCGGCACTGACCTGGCATCCAACATTCAGTTTTAACACTATCAGAATGGGCTGGTACAGCTAGCTATTAGAACTCTAGAGTACTTTGTGAATTGTATTTTTCTCTAAACCAATTTGTGTTAGCTCTACCAAGCTAGCCAATAGAATGTCTATCATATTTGTTTTATTTTTATTTTTGTACTTTGCCTCAACACATCTGTATATTTCCTTACCATTTTGTATAAACACCCAACTGTATGTTGTAAATGTTTGATATATCTACTCTATGAGGATGTATTATTGAATACTCCAATGTTATTCTGTTTCATATGTAATGTTTACCAGGTCCATCTTGTAAATGAGTTCTTCTCAACGATGTTTCACCTGGCTAAATAAAGATTGAATGATTGATTCATTCATCTGTGTCCCCCTCCCCCAGGTCGTGCCTGAAAATAGGCAGAATTTGTCTAGTGCACTTACCCGGTCAACAAAAAATAAATAAATAAATAAATGACACACTGCTGCACTCTGCCCAGAAGTTTCTCATGCATCACATGCACCACAGTGTTAAAGGCCTATTTGATATCCTGATAGACTCTGTCTACAGTTCTGTCCATCGCCCTACCTAGTCACCACTTAAAAGACGATTAGGTTTGTTTCAATCTACTCCTCATAAGGCCATGCTCAGATGGGGTGAGACCTTTAGCCTCAACAAAGTGCTCCATTATTATGACCTTAATAACCAATTGCAGGATCTTCCAAGCAGTGAAGTCACAATGACCAGCCTATAGTTGATCAGGTTTGATCTGGCCCCTTCTTGAAGATAACAACACAGGTCAATGTTCAGTCCTGCAGCGCTACACCTGTACAAACTCACGAAAGATTACTGCAAGCTACCCCACCAGTTTTCCTTCAGCTCCACTATGACCCTGGGGTGGATCGCATCTATCCCTTGGTACTTACCTGACTTAGTCTTTGGCTGGTGGTCACCTACCTGGGCAGGAGTAATTGCTGCAGGCTGCATTTCAACTATGCAATGCAAAAGTCCACTGCACGCAGTCCACCGACCTGTTACTCTGAGCTGCTCACAATATTCTGACCAGGCAGGCTGCTGTGAATGTGCTGTTCTGTTATTAAAGTTCTTCCAATATTAGTGCAGTATTAATGCAACAGGGATTGAGTACGCACTCCTAGGAAAGTTGGAATTTGCAGGTGTTCACACTGCACATAGCTCCTGATGCGTTTTGTAACTTTACTGGTTCATTTGTCAAGACCCTTGACAAAGTAAACAGTAAGGTTACCTGTTGCACTAATTCTGTAGTAATACTGGAAGCACTGTAACAGCAGCCTGCTTTGGTAGTATACTGTGAGCAACTTAGAGTAACAGAGGTCGGTGGAGTGCATGCAGCGGACTGTTGCCTTGCATCTTTGAGTGTTTCAACTGCACCAGTCAGTCCCAGGTACTACTGTTTTATCTGGCAGCTTGTGTATTTCGACTATCCCTAATGAAAAGTGCCCTTCCACTAAGCACCCACACTCCCGAGGGCCCCTTGGTGAACAGAGTAGCAAAGTATGCAGTAAGCATCTCAGCCATTGCCACTGGCTCCCTTCTAGGCTCAGCCTCTCCTTCCCTGTTTTCAGGAACACTACCCTCTCCTTCACCTTCCTCTTTCCATTTACTGTATGTACTTGACAAAGGCTTTGGTGCTGTCTTCAGCTCCTACAGCTATCCTGGCTTTCAAACCCTTCTTGACTTCCTTAATCCTAGCCTTACAGTCCCTTAGTGCTGCTCTGTACTTCTCTCTGGCCTGGAGGCAACCTGTCTCTTTCCAGCAGACCCATTTAATTTGGATCAGTGGATACAGGTTCCTATTGAGTCAGCAGGACAACTTCTTAACCCCTTTTGTCTTACTGCTTACAGGGGTGCATACCTCACTGGCTTATTCTAGCATTTTCTTCGACAAACCCCATATATACGCTCCACTGTTCGCCTCATGCAGCTCCTCATCCCCACAGTCACCAGATTTTGGAAAAGCCCACTTTTCTGAAGTCTGAATTCCTGGTGGCCTATCTAGTCTTCCCTTCACCATGGAGAAGGTTACTCAGTTGGGATCACTGCCTCCTACTGGTTCTTGAATGTCCACACTGGAAATAGCCCCATCCCCACTGCTGAGAACAAGGTCAAGGATGATCTCAAGCCTAGTCCCCTGTTGGACATGCTGTTCTAGGAGCAGTCTGTGAAGGCAGATACGATCTCTGTCTCAGGCCTGCTGTTGACCCTCTGAAGACACCAGTCTATACCCTACTGACTGAAGGCTGCCAGGATTATTACTGCAACCAATTTGGCTATTATCATTACTTTACTGACCTGCTGGAATACTCCTCTGATTAACTGTTTGGCAGCCTACAGTACACCCCCAGACTGACTCTCTTGTGCCCCTTTTGTACTTTCTCCACCCTGATGGGCTCTGTTGGACAGTTAGCTCACAAATGTCCTCCTTGTCCACCCACTGGCTCCCTCCACTATGAAGGGAGACACCCACCCCCATTCCTGTTAGGCCTATCCCTTTGGAATGGTATCCTGGTGTTGAAGTCATGTTCCACCCCATATCATGTCTCTGTGAGTGCTACTAAGCTTTGTCCTTTGAAGTGCATCAGTAACTCAAGCTTGATCATTTTGCTGACTACCCTCCTCATACTGCCCTGCATCAAATGAGGATATCTGTCCCTCTGTGCTTCCTTGGCTCCACCCCTAGTGTCTCCCTCTCCTGGTGCTCCCCTGCTTTGTTTTCCTTCACTTGGTGATCCCTGAATTCTCCTCATCCCTTTGGTGATCCACTGCACCGGCAACCTCGCTTGTATCCTCTAACTTAAATCCCCGACTGTCCTGCCAAAATCCCTCATGTTGATTTTCATATATTACCAATGATACCTTGCATTAGTGGTGTATATGAAATTTTACATTAGCAATCATAAGTTCTTTGATGTTAATGTGCATGGGTCCAGCCAACCTCTGAACTGTCTTTTTTAGTGAAAGGATTCAGCTTGACGTAAGCCCACCGTCCCTTACCATAACTGGTAAATATGTTTAAATTCTATGGAGTAGTCACAGTGCTGGAGCATCAATAATATCTTCAGGGGCTGGAACTATCTCCAAAGGAGTACATCTTAACCATTTGTTTTCAATTTCCAGTGACAACGTGGAACCTAACTGAAAAACAGAAACTTTGCTTTTCTAATGAATGTTTTACAATAATATTAAAATTCTTTAAAACACCCATTTCATAAGTGTTGTAAGAGACATTACAGGCTGTGATGATACTAACATACTAAATAGCCAGCAGATTAGACCTATTGGTCTATCGAGTCTGCTCGAGTCGCAGCCCTTACAGTGAATTCACTGTGGCTGCCCCCTCCCCCAATGTGTCCTCTTGCTGCCCTATTATCATGACCCTCCCCCCACCAATATTTTACCCGTGTCTGTCCCACCCTCTCTTAAATCCTTCCACTGTACCCATCCCCCACCAGTTCAGATGGCAGCGAGTTCCAAGGCATCACCACTCTTTCCATGAAGAAGTGATGCCTCACCTCTCACTTAAATCTCTCTCCCACCAATCTCAGGCAATGCCTCCTTGTGGCTCCTTCTTCCCTCAGCTAGAACAGCTCATCAGAGCTAACCCAGTTAATCCCCTTCAAATATTTAAAAACCTCTATCATATCCCCCCCATCCCTCCTCTCCTCCAAGGAGTACATGTTCAACTCGCTTAGCCTCTCCTCATAGGACAGGTCACTCAGGCCATGAATCATCTTTCATTCATCTGTACCCTCTCAAAAAGGGCCATGTCCCATCTCAAGTACGGACGCCAAAACTGCACACGTACTCCAGGAGTGGCCTAACCAGGCATTTATACAGGGGCATTATGAACTCTCTTCTCCTAGATGTTATGCCTCTGGCTATGCACCTAAGTATCCTACTTGCTTTCGCAGCTGCCTTCCTACACTGCTCATTGTTATTCATTTTGGCACCTGTTGTCACCCCAAGATCCTTTTCTTCCCTGGAGACCGTCAACTTCACCCCTCCAAGACTGCAGTGATGCCCCGGGTTCCTGGACCACAAGTGGAGTATGCTGCACTTCCTGGCATTGAAATTCAGTTGCCAAGTGTGTGACCACCTTTCACATGTTTCTAAGTCCTCCTGCAGTGTCCTGCTCCCCTCCTCATTGTCCACCACTGCCCCCAGCTTGGCATCATCCGTGAATAGACTCAGTTTATTCCTAACTCCGACCCTGATATCTGAAATGAACGCGTTAAACAGGACCGACCTCAACACTGACCCCCTAGGGGACCCTTCTTGGAGACAAGAACTCACCCCTAACCACCTCCGTCTGAAATCTACCCTTTAACCAATTCCCAATCCACCCCAGTATCTTCCCCCACAGCCCCAGACTCTTCAGCTTGTCAAGCAATCTATGGTGTGGCACTGAGTTGAAAGCTTTACTGAAGTCCAGGTACACCCAGGTACAGGACATCCACTGGTTTCCCCGGGTCAAAAGACCTAGTGACCCAGTCGTAGGATATGACCAAGTTCGTCTGACATGATCTTCCTGGACGAACCTGTGCTGATGTTTATCCTGGCAACCATAGGCCACCAGGAACTCCACTATCCTTTCCTTTAGGATGGGCTTCAGCAGCTTCTCCACCATTGACGTCAGACTAACTGGCCCGTAGCTTCCCGGCTCCTCCCTCAGACTGCCCTTATGTAGAGGCACGCCATACGCCTCTCTCCAGTCCTGGGTTACCCAACCTGTTTGGAGCGAGGAGCTGAATAAGTCCATCAGTGGCACAGCCAGGACATCTGCAAGTTCTCTCAATACCTTTGGGTGAATCCCATCTGGACCCAGGGCCTTGTCCCCCACTCAGGGACTTCAGTGCCACTCTCACCCTCTCCAATCTCCCCACCTTTGAGTGCCGCCCCCACCTCCCTACCACAATCCCCCCATGGAGTCGGTTCCCCTACCTTCTTCATAATGACCGGGCACTATACTGTATACTGTGAGAATATTTACATGTAGTGACTGACAATGTGAATATTAATTAACCCCATTGTGTCTCTTTCCATAAATAAAACCAGACAATTTCTCAGACATGGGGTAACAGACTATACATTTTATAGTTCAGTCTCTTTTCCTGCTCTAACTTCTTAATATAACATTGTTGCCCCCTAGTTTTTGTGGCATTGTTCATTTTAGACGCTGTGGTTTATTTCATCCTTCTCCTCTCTCATGGAAGAACTACCTGTTTCATGTATAGTCAAGAATGATCTTTTATACATACACTGAGGACCCTTTGTCAGCAGGGGTTCTACCATTTTGTGCCTTCTACAGCAGCACAATTCTGAAAAGAGGGTCCTAATTGTTTTATTCAAACACTCAAGAAAGAGACTGTGGATCTTGAGTGGTATGTACGCTCCGCTCTTGCCTTTGGAGACCTAGGTCATTACAAAGACAGTGATCCAGAGTTCAGACAAAATAAATTTTACAATCAAGTTGTGCCTTTTATTTTTTAACCCTCCCCAAAATATTTATATGCATTTAATATTATACAGCAGTTGCAATGTTTACATATTTTCAAATGCTTTCATTCCTTTAGTTCAGTGCTCCAGATAAAGTATAAACAATGCCTATTTAAGACTAGAAGATCAGCGCATGCGCATCTTGTTTTGCATATTTAGTGTATCAAACACACCAAGACACAACTTTCTGTGCTGCATTGCTTCACCTCCTACAGTTCAGGGTAAAGAGTTACTGGCTTGGAATGGATGGAGTCTAAAGGCTGGACTGGTGCAGAAACTGTGCCAAAGATCACAAGGGAGGAGCCAGGACACTGGAGAGGCAGGCTGCTGGGGCTGAAGATGGCAAGGGAAGAGCCAGAAAACTGGAGTGGCAGGCTCCCAGGGCTGAAGATCGCAAGGGAAAAATCAGGACACTGGAGTGGCTGACTGTCAGGGCTGAATATTGCAAGGAAGGAATCAGAATACTAGAGAGGCAGACTGTTGGGGCCAGAGTTCACAAGGGAGGTGTATGGACGCTGGAGAAGGCAGGCTGTTGGGGTTGGAGATCCCAAAAGAGGAGTCAAGAGGCAGCAGTGCCAGGCTGTTGAGGCCAAAGATTTGATGAGAGAAGTCAGAATGACAGCAGGCTATTCATTTCAGCTTAATATCACAAGGAAAGAGCAGAACATGAAAACTGAAGGGATAGCAGGGGGTGGCTAGCCATTCAGGCTAAAGGGTAGCATCATGCACTCTAGAGGAGGGGGCACTGCCCTGACTGCAGGAGGAGATCAATGCTCAACTGGTAACAGCAAGAGATATCTCATCTGCGGGAACGGCTAAGCTGGGGTCTACCCCGCCACCACACACACACACACACACTCTGACTCCCCCAGAGGCTCACTGGTCCAGGGAGCAGGAGGGTGGTGGGGAAGTATGGCAGGGACAGCCACAAGGGGTTCAACCATTCTCACACCATTCAAACAGCAAATCGCTTTGCACTCCTGGAGGAAGTTCAGGTACATGACCCCATCAGGGGAGATTCTAAGTGTGGCAGGGGAAATGAGCAGGATGACTTGATGGCATCCTTGGGGGGTGAGCAGGAGGAAGTCAGTAAGGAGAGTCTTAGTGATTGGGAATCAATAATTAAGAGAGTAGATATGGTGGTAGGCGGGTGAGGGAAGGGGAGTGAAATGGTCAGATGCCTTCCTGGTGCATCCGCCACTGGGGATATAGACAGGATAAGGAGGATGGTGGAGGTGCTGGTATGCTGGTACACTTGGTTACGAACGATCTGACGAACCAGCCTGTGGAGGCAAGTGGAACTTTAAGAGGCTGGGAGCACAGACTGAAGGCGCACTTGGCTTCTCTGGCCTTTTCTGAGGTCCTCCCTGTGTGGAATGGGGGAATAAGTATGACAGAGTAAGGAAGGAAGAGACTTAGGGGTTTAATGGGTGGTTGAGGGGATGGTGTCAGGAGGAAGTGTACCCTTTGTGGGGGACTGGGGCGGGCTTCTGGGACAGGAGGCTCTTCAAGGGTGATGGCCTTCGCCTGATGAGAGAGGAGGCTAGTGCTCTGGGGCATAAATCTGATGTTTACACTGGACAGTTAAACTGACTATGGGGGAGAAGGAGGGTAGAGGAACCACTGAAAAGGTGAGGAACCTAGTTGGGCTCCCCCTGAACAGGGGACTAGTAGCAGCAAGATGGGTAACAGTAAGGTTGAAGTTCAAATTAAGTTAGGACAAGAGGCTGGTGAGGGAGGGCTGACAAAGTCTACATTGAGAATGAAAAATGAAGGACACTAGGGAAGAATAAGGGAGAAGGAATTGAAAAAAGCAAGAAGGCATCAGGAGAAAGATGGAAAGGGGTCTGCCTCAATGCAAGGTTTCTGGGAAATAAAATTCATGAGTTCCAGGCAATGGTGGTAGACACTGAGATGGCTCTAGTAGCCATCACAGAAACTTGGGCCAGAGAGAATAACTGCAACCTGACAGTCACATGCTATACCATATTTAGATGGGAAAAAGGAGACGCAGCCCCATAATATCAAAGAGGGCACAGAGGCAGTGGAGGATGGAAATATCAGGGGGAGGTAATGGGGAAACAGAATTGCTGTGGGTTCAGCTCATGGCATCCTCAGGCAAGAAACTATGAATGGGGAAGAGCTATAGACCTCCAGAACAAGGGGAAAGAGACAGATAAAGAGCTAGGGACAGAAGCAGAAAGTGGGTGGCAAAAGGGGAGGAGGTGGTGGTAGTAATAAGGAGCTAGGGACACAACCAGAAAGAGGGTGGCAAAAGAGAAGGTGGTGGAAGATCTAAACCTGGCAAATACTGACTGGGTCATTCCAGTGGCCAGGAGCTGTGGAAGTCGGGCCTTGCTGGATCCACAGCAGTACCACCTGCTAGTACAGCTAGTTAAGGAACACACTAGGTAGACTGACATCCCTGATATGGTGCTCACCAACTCAAAAGTGGTAGGAGTGAGTGTAGAGGAGCCACTAGGGACCAGCGTCTGTAGCTCTACATGGTTCAACCTGTCCTTTGGGAAAAGTAAACCCCTGTCAAAGGCTGAAGTCCTAGATTTCAGAAGGGCAGAGTAACCAGATGAGAAAGCTGATCTGGGACAAGTCAGCAGGAGTGGACAACATCAGGGAGGAAAGATGTGGGGCAATCAAGTGGGACAATCTTGAGGCAACAAAGTCTTGCATGAGAAAGGTAATCAAAAGAAAAAGCTACAGGAGACCATTATGGGTTGCCTGAAAGGTCAGGGAAGCAGTGAGAGCCACAAAGAAGGCCTTCACCAGGTGCAAGGAAAAATAAGGGAAGGAAGAATGGGGAAAGTACCAAATAAGAACAAGGAAGATCAAAAGGATGGTTAGAGAAGCAAAGGCAGACACAAGAGCTGTGTATTGCGTAAGGGGCCAAGGGAGGGAAAAAATAGATTACTCACCTGTAACCACAGTTCTAGGAGGGGTATATAGCTTTCATCCACACACTGACAGTTCCACTGGAAGTGCTGATTCATCTGAACATCTTTAAGCTGAGCTTCTTCGCCATATAGATGGTATATCCTCCTGCTGACGTCAGATCCCGCATGCTGAAAGCAGGGATCCACGTGCCACTTGTCAGGGAAGGCCAGGTGGGTGGTGTGGATGGGAACTATATGCCGCTCCTCGAAAGTACAGGTACATAAAAACTTACCTTAACAGTAGATCTTCGAGGAGTGTCTCTTGCAGTAGGTAATACTTTTGGGTTGCCAGCAGAGGCCGCTGTGGCGCACAGCAGCTCTTTCAGCAGTCTTACCGGGTCACCCATACATCATCATCTTTCCGTTTCCTATATAAGTGTGGACGGTCCCTGGTATCCTCAGTTCCCCCGCCGGATTCAGCTTGCAAAGCAAGGACCAAGGGGAACCCAAGGTACCAAAGGAGTCCCAACCCAAAGTCACTGGACCAGAATTTGCTCTCTTAGAGAAGGAGGGGGACAGAGGGTGGGAACAGACCTACTGCAAGAGACACTCCTCAAAGATAGTAGAGTTACGTTAGAACTTAACTAGTGACGATTGACTGCGAAGCAGTGAACTGAATCGCGACGCACTACACGAGCTAATGGCGGGAAAGAACTGGAAGGTGGGCGTGGGGAACCGCCCCTTTATACTGACGTCAGTCACCTGACATGGGGGCAGTCCCCCGCCAGAGACTGCTAGCTAGAAATTTTTCCGTGGGGTCCTGACGCCTGCCGGCTTCAGTCCTATCTGTAATTACCTACTGCAAGAGCCCTCTCGAAGTAAGATCTACTGTTACGGTAAGTTTTTACGTAACTGTACTATCTTCCACAGAGTGGCTCTTGCAGTAGGTAATACTTTCGGGATGATTCCCAAACAGTAATGTCCATGTGGGAGGACAGTTATGACAGAAGATCTTGTAGGACTGCGCAGCTGAAGGCCGCCCTACGTCGTGAGGCAATATCCAAATTGTAATGCCTTGTGAATGTATGGATTGTGGACCAAGTAGCTGCATTGCAAATATATGAAATGGAGGCTCCTTTAAAGCAAGCTGCAGCAGTGGCCATAGCCCTAGTGAATGGGCTTGGACAGGTCCTGGTAAGAGTCTGTTGCATTTTTTTGTAACAAACTGTAATACAATTTGCCAACCAGTTAGAAAGGGTTCTTTTAGCAACTGGGAGCCCTTCTCAGCCCGAGGCAAATGTGACGAACAATTGAAATGCTTTTCCAATTGATTCTGTTCAATTAGTATGGTAGCATAGTATTCAATGGACATCTAAAGTATGTAGTAGATGTTCACCTTGACTACAGCATTCAGGATAGTACACTGGTAGCTCCAAGGAATGATTCAAAGTATGTTCGGAGACTACTTTAGGAAGGAAGGGTTGGTAAGGAGTGCCACCCTGTTCTTGTGAAAAATTAAGTAAGGTTCCCTACACATGAGGGCATGAAGCTTGGAAATATGGCAAGCTAAGGTGACAGCCACTAGGAATAAGGTTTTCTATGAAAGGAAACAGAGGGCACAAGTGGCCACCAGTTCAAAGGCTCAAGAGTTAATTTCTCTATTAGAAATTGAGATCCCACGGAGGAGTGGGTCATTAACAGGTGGTTTGATATGCAGAGTTGGACTGGCCCACCAGTATACATGGAAATTTCTAGGTGCGCCCCTTCAGTTGAGTACCTGACCACCTTTTAAACTCTGAGAATCTCTTGCTTTATAATCTACTTTTTTAATTAAATGGGCACTGTAAATAAATGCAAGATGCAAACACAGAGTTAGTATATCATATTGAAGTAGAATACTGATGTGAGTGTGTCAACCTGGGCCCTCCCCTGGTTTTCCAGATGGGACCCCTGTACCCCAGTCTGACCCTGTTGATATGTAACATTCCTTTCAAAACTATTTTGGCTAGATAATGTTGGCACAGTAATCTGTCATTTATGCAGTCCATGGAAGGCAGAGAATAGCGACCAAATGGAATTTAATGTAGGAATCACTCAAACTGGACTCTGACAACAAGGCCCAGTAGTCTAGAACTTTCGTCAGTGGGCAGGAATAGGGATCCAATGATCGAGAAGCAGCCCATATGAAGAAGCGTTTCCATTTGGAGATATATGTTTCCCTGGTTGCTGGCTTACATGAGGCCAAGAGAATACTGGAAAAAGGAGAGGATACTTATAATCTGGCCATGAAAGCATCCTCAGGAGCCAAGCGTGAAGGTGTAGATCCTTCAGGTTGGGATGTAACAGGGTTCTTTCATTTTGAGTCAAGAGGTTGAAGATTGGAGTACCTCCTTGCTTGTTGAGGTAGAACACCACTACAGTGTTGTCTGACTGGATCAGCAATGGTCTAGAGTCAAAAGAGGTTGGAATGCTGGAAGGGCTAAAGCAGAATGCCCTCAGCTCTAGGAGATTGATGTGAGGCTGAGGGAGAGAAGTGGTCCACCTGCCCTGTGTCCGATAAGGACCCAAGTGTGCACTCCATCCTGTCAGGGAAGCATCCATGGTGAATGTCTGCATGGGAGTGAGGGCCAGAAAAGGCATTCCTTGTCATAAATTGGTTTCAACTGACCATCCTGTCAGAGCTGACGTCAGAGAGGGAGTGACTCTGATCTTGCCTTCAAATTTTTCTTGTTCTTTGAGACCACTTATTATGGAGGCTTCACTGAATAGGTCTCATATGAAGAAGGGCGAGTGCTACCGTAGGGATGGTAGTGACCATGTGATCCAGAAGGCATAGCAGTTGTCTAGCTGTGACTACTTTCTGGGTTTGTATGTGTGATGCCAGAGACAAGGCTATGGCCTGCTGGACAGTAAGTTCTGGCTGAAACTGCATCTAAGATGGCTCCAATATATTGGAGCTTGAGTTAGGGTTTCAGGTTGGGCTTTGGCCAGTTGACTGTGATCCCTAGAGTGTGAAAATATTTGCAGGGTAGCCTCTAGGTAAGAAAGAAAAGCTGTTCCGCTTTGATTGGCCAGCTATCTAGATATGGGAAGATAAAGTGCACTTTCATTCTTAAAGCTGCTGCAACTACCTCTAGGTATTTGGTGAACACACTCAGGGCCAAGGAGAGGCCAAATCGGAGTGCTTGAAATTGGAAATGTTAACCTAGCAGGTAGAAACGAAGAAACATGCAAAGAGCAGAATGGATAGGGATATGCAAGTAGGCACCCTTCATATCTAGGGCACAAAGCCAATCTCCCTGTTTCAGTATTGGCATGATGGAAGTTAAGGTTATCATGTGAAACCATTTGTACTGGATGGAAAGGTTCCGTTTTCTGAGGTCCAGTATTGGACCGAGGTCTCCAGTTCGTTTGGGTACCCGAAAGAAGTGGTAGTGGAATCCCTTTTGATGTGAGGGGGGATACTGGAGAAACGGCCTGTGGCACCAGTAGAGCCCTTAAGTCCTCTTGAAGGATAGGTATATGATCTGATGGATAATGAATATGTCGAGGAGGACGGGGGCCGGAGATAAATTCCAGAGTATGACCCTTCTGTATAATCTGGAGTATTCATTTGTCTGAAGTGACTGTTCGCCCGGCCTCTAAATGGAGGGCAAAATGACCGCCCACAGCCTCCGAGGCATGTGTCAAGGAGGGGTGGGAAAAAACCTTAGTGGGTCACTGGGTACGAGCCGCCCAGCCTTCCCAGATGGGTGGGGCAGAAGCCATGGGCGGCGGAGGTGTTGCCTGTAGTGGGTTTAGTATGACCTGTACAGCTGCCTGTACTGGTATCTCTCTATTTTCCACCTCTTTCAGAGTAGGAAGAGGATCGAGTACGGTAGGTTGTATGCGGAGTATGGTACATGCCATGAACCGTACGTAGAGTTCTGCCTGATGCCTGTAAGTCATCCAGTAAAGTCTGATTACCTGGCCAGAGATAACTTGGACCCATTAAAAGGGGCATTAGCTACTTTATGCTGCACATCAGGCGTAAAGCCTGAAAAGTGGAGCCAGGTGTGGCATTGTAAATAGATGCTAATTGCTGATAGTCGGGCCGAGCTATCTATGGCATCATATCCCAACCTGGGCAGGTGACGGGAAATAGCATTGCTAGTTAACAAAGTAACCAATAACCGCTCCCGTTCTGGTAAAGGAGGGAGGTGATTGATAGTCTCAATGGCAGATGATCCAAGGGTATTTTGGTATTTAATCATAGGTCCCATATAATTTAAAATTCTGATATTCATGGTACTGGAGAAAAAAACCTGTTTCTCCAGAAAGTCAAGTCTGTGGGATTCTTTATCAGGTGGTAAGGAGCTCATGTGATCATAAGTGGCAGAACAAAGTCCACTTCCGGGATAGCTTGAAGGAAGGGATGAACCAAAGGAGCTTGATAAGTATGATCCACCTTACAGGAAACAGCTGAGATAGCTGGAGGCTGACGTTAAGCAGCCAGCATGGTATTCTGGTAAATTTGAATTAGTGGGGAACCACCAAGATGGGCTCCTCTGGCAGATCAAGGTATTCTGCCATATCCTTATTTTGTCATGTTTTTGTGGTAGAGAATCCCATGACTTTCTATATTTGTATCATCATTTCATGGAATGAAGGGTCATCAGGAGGGGTGCTGCGGATTCTAGACAGGCCCTCATCCAAAGAACAGATTTTCCAAAAAAGGGAGACCGAGGAAGAAATTTCAGTTTCTGGAAATCTTCGTGTTTAAGGTCACTGGTGAAGTCAACCAGGAGCACTTGTTCATCTAAAAAATAGTTTTCCATATAAGGAGGAAGTGACCAGGGTGGTAATGGATCCCGGTCATCATGAAAATTCTTAAGCGGAAGAGTAGGAGATCGTGGAAGGTTGCCCTGCCCTCTTGGATTGGAGGGCTGGGAGTGCCGAATGGCATGCAAGACATGCCGTACAACAGTGGAAATGTCCAGTTCCTTCTGAGAAGGGGGGGGAGTGGACGTGTAGCCTGAGCAGGTCTTGCACCTGGGTGGTTGTTAAAGTCCAGGGTTCCGATCTCTGTCCACTTGAACCCTATGACTGTCCACATAAGAGGGTGAAGGAGTACAAACATGGCATAAGCCACTGTTTTTTTATGAAGCCCCATTTACCAAGAAAGAATATGAGGGCGCACTGTCGACGGAGGGACACCTGGAGCGGTGGCCATTGATGAGGTGTGACGTACAAGGTTGAAGAGGATCTCTCCCGCTCTGTGACTTTAATGGAACCCAGAAAGGGTTAGTTATATATTGCCTTTTTATAGTGCTGGAAGCACTGTCGATGACGGAGTGAAAAAACGTCATATCAATGAGTAGGCAGAATAATGATGCACCGTAGATGGTGGACAGCCGTTGAAGAGAAATAGGGATGCATCGTTGATGGGGATGTCCATCAATGAGAATATGGATGCATCGTTGATGGGTATAGCCATCAATCAGAATATGGATGCAGTGTTGACAATGGTGGCCATCAATGGTAACAGAGATGCATCACTGATGGTGGTAGCCATTGATGAGAACATTGATGGTTATGGCCATCAATGAAAATATAGATGTATCATCGACGGTGGTAGCCATCAATGAGGATGTTGATGGGTATGGCCGTCAATGAAAACATAGATGCATCGTTGACGGTGGTAGCTGTTGATGATAACATTGACGGTTATGGCCGTCAATGAGAATATAGATAGATGCATCATCGACAGTGGTAACCGTCGATGAGGAAGTTGATGGTTATGGGCCATCAATAAAATTATATATGCATCGTGGACGGTTTGGAGGCAGTCGATGAGTAAGAGAAACATAGAGGATGAGGAGGGGTACTCCTGCTATATGTGTGTCCAGAAATGTATATCAGTAGATGGGGGAGCTTTTGTTGGGTGTGCCTCTTGTTCATAGACTCTTCAATGTTGTTTCTCATCGATGACTGCTGTTTTCAGAAGTTGTTCTAGTTGCTGTACGTGAGCTGAAGACGACAAAAAAATGAACTGAGGATACCAGGGACCGCCCACACTTATATAGGAAACAGGAAGATGATGTCATGTGTGGGTGGCCCCTGGTAAATTACTGCTAGAAGAGCTGCCGTGCACCACAGCGGCCTCTGCTGGTTATCCCGAAAGTATTACCTACTGCAAGAGACCACCCCCAGGAAGATCTCCAGTTACAGGTGATAAACTAATTTTCCTAAGGGCATGGATAAAGTTCACCATCCACACACTGGCAGACAATCAGATTGGACTTTATTCTGTTGCCTCAGGGGAGGGAAGGGTGGCTGTTGCGGGTCGTTCTCCCGTGCCACAGACTGTCTGTAAGCAGGGCACCTCGGGGTTGAGGCACCGGCAAGCCTCACAAAGCTGGGTGGACCTCCCCTGACGAAACGGGAAAAGCGGCGGAGGGAGAACGGGGCACAGAAGCAGAGGCACAATCGGCAGCAGAAGGTGCTGTTGTCACAAAGTTGAATTATTCACTGGAGCCTCCGCAGATGACTTTAGGCACCAAAGCGCCAAATTCAAAAAAGGCACCAGCGCCTCATTGGTCCCTAGCAGTTGTGATGCTCGAGTAGCCTGGACAAAAGGCTAAGACTGAGCGAGCTGCCAGATTGGACTTTATTCTGTTGCCTCAGGGAGGGGAAGGAGGCTGCAGGTCGTTCCCCCCCTACAACGGACTGTCTGTAAGCGGAGCACCTTGGGGTTGAGGCGCCGGCAATCCTCACAAAGCCGGGCGGACCTCCCCCCGACGAAACGGGAAAAGTGGCGGAGGGAGAATGGGGCACAGAAGCAGAGGGACGATTGGCAGCAGAAGGTGCTATTGTCATAAAGTTGAATTTTTCACCGGAGCCTCCGCAGATGACTCTAGGTGCCAAAAAGCCAAATTCAAAAAAGGCACCAGCACCTCATTGGTCCCTAGCAGTTGTGACGCTCGAGCAGCCTGGACAAAAGGCTGAGATTAAACGAGTGGCCAGACTGGACTTTATTCTGTTGCCTCAGAGGAGGGGA
Organism: Neoceratodus forsteri; assembly: GCA_016271365.2. Classification (NCBI taxonomy): domain Eukaryota; kingdom Metazoa; phylum Chordata; order Ceratodontiformes; family Ceratodontidae; genus Neoceratodus; species Neoceratodus forsteri. The sequence goes on along the minus strand of CM028131.1, from coordinate 658,905,061 downwards.
GGGCAGCTGTTGCGGGTCATTCCCCCCTGCCACGGACTGTCTGTAAACGGAGCACCTCGGGGTTGAGGTGCCGGCAATCCTCACAAAGCCGGGCGGACCTCCCCGATGAAACAGGAAAAGCAGCGGAGGGAGAACGGGGCACAGAAGCAGAGGGACGATCGGCAGCAGGACGTGCTGTTGTCACAAAGTTGAATTTTTCCCACCCACCCACTCCAGTCCCTCCTCCCATTAAATGCCCAGCAACCACGCCCACCCATCACCGGTGGCCAATCGGGCTTGGTGACTGACTGCAACTCATGTACCTGACCTCAAGTTACACAAGTAGCAGCTATAATATACACCTCTGACAGGTCTCAAGTATCCACTCATATGGTTACCAGGGAAATAGATGGCAAGAGGTTAATGCATATGAATAGGTATTCCACAGAATTTGTACCTGAATGCCTACTCAACTTAAAAAGCTACTATTTGAAACTGTTAGTATCTGCCTACTAGGAGAATGCCTACTCAATTTAAATGGTTATCGTTTGAACCTGTCTGCAAGTAGATAGTGCATTATTCTGAATAGCAACAAGTACAAGTTCCTACACCCTAACTCAATTGTGCAGCTCATGACTTGCTCCGAGTCTTACTGGGGAAGCATAGGTCCAAGTGGTAGACAGATGGTGGTAACCCCGATGTTCCATGTTAATACTGTCATTCTTGAGCCATTCCTACAAGGGAGATAAAGTGATTGATTGTTAGCCAGGAGTAGCTATTAGGTGATTTCAGACAGCTGACTGGAGATACCCAGACTATCCTCCTCTCTACCACAGGGGTCCACATTACACATGGACATGTCCGTAAAGCTAGGTATACCCTGTCACTACCAGCCCAACAGAGGACTGCTATTGGCCACAATGTATATCCTGTCCCTCCTCTGGGTGGACGGGCTCATTGGCTCAGGCGACCCTGACCTACACAGACCGCAGCAGCCTGATACCCTTCCATTCTCTCACTACCAATTCCCCTCCCAAGGTAGATTCCAAGCCCTATTGATGGCCTTCGAACTCACCAAAAAAGGCATTTGGTATCCCACCATCCTCTATGCAAACAGGTCAAGCACAAGAGGATTATTCTCGTTCCTTAACCCTACCTCACTATGCCTCTTAGGAGCCCTCCTACTCTGGGCAGGAGATATACAACTGAACCCAGGTCCCCTTCCTGGCAATCTCCTGATATCCTCCCTGCAGGACCTACAGTGGATGTCCTCAAAGGGCCTGCGGATCATGCACGTGAACATGTGCAGTCTGCAACCTAAGATGCAAGAAGTGCAAGCATGGCTGGACCTCTACAATCCAGATGTCCTGGCCGTGTCAGACACCTGGCTCAAATCCCACATCCTCTCACACGAGGTCACTGCCCTTGGGTATCACGCCTATAGGAAAGATAGATACATAGACATAGATACATAGACAGTGTCGGCAGATAAGGGCCTATGGCCCACCCAGTCTGCCCATTTGAGCTTGTAAGTTCAGTTTATGTTTTCCTAGAAGTCTGTTGCCTCTTACCCCTGACCTCCAGAATTCCTTTATGTCTATCCCATGCATTCTTAAATCCCGTGATTGTTTCAGCCCCCACCACTTCCTCTGGCAGGGTGTTCCACTTGTCCACCACCCATTCTGTGAAGAAATTCTTCCTCACGTTTCCTCTGAATCGTCCTCCCTCCAACTTCATCCCATGCCCTCTAGTCCTGGAACATCTTTTTTGCTTAAAAATAGTGTATTCCTGCACCCTGTTCCTCCCTGTAAGATACTTGTATGTCTCTATCATATCCCCTCTCTCCCTCCTCTCCTCCAGGGAGTACATGTTCAGTTCCTTCAACCTGTCTTCATAGGACTTGTGATGCAATCCATGCACCATCTTTGTTGCCCTCCTCTGACCCTTCTCTACCCTGTCTATGTCCTTACGTAGGTATGGTCTCCAGAACTGTACACTCTACTCCAGGTGGGGCCTCACTAGTGTCTTGTATAGTGGAATTATGACCTCCCTTTTCCTGCTGGTGATGCCCCTGCCTATGCATCCCAGCATCCTATTTGCTTTACCTGCTGCCTTGTCACACTGTTTCCCTATCTTGAGGTCATCAGAGATGACAACCCCAAGATCCCTTTCCTGCTTGGTGCATGCTATATCCTCACCCCCCAACTGATATACTGTGCCAGGGTTTTGTGCCCCATATGCATTATCTTGCACTTCTTTGCATTGAATTTCAACTGCCAAACCCCTGACCATTCTTCAAGTTTCTGCAGGTCGCTTCTCATTCTGTCTACACCCTCTGGTGTGTCTACTCTGTTACAGAGCTTTGTGTCATCAGCGAACAGTGAAATTCTGCCTTCAAGGTCCTGCGCAATGTCACTGATGAAGATGTTGAATAGGACCGGTCCCAGCACTGATTCCTGTGGTACCCCACTGGTCACTCTTCCCTCTGTGGAGTGACAGCCATTTACCACTACCCTCTGTGTCCTGCCACCCAGCCAGTTACCTACCCACCACACTACTGTCCTGCCCACACCCATGTTTCCCAGTTTGTGTAATAGTCTTTTATGTGGCACAGTGTCAGAGGCCTTGCTGAAGTCCAGACAGGCCATGTCCACTGCCCTACCCTGATCCACCTCCCTAGTCACCCAGTCAAAAAATTCAACGAGGTTGGTCTGACATGACCGTCCCCTGGTGAAACCATGCTGACTTGGGTCCTGTAATCCATTGACAACCAGATGTTCCACCAATCTCTCCTTCAGTAGTGCTTCCATGATCTTCCCCACTACCGAGGTGAGGCTGACTGGTCTGTAGTTCCCTGCTTCCTCTTTGTTCCCACTTTTGTATAGGGACTACATCTGCTGTCCTCCAGTCTTTGGTACCTCCCTGTTTCCAGTGATCGGCTAAACAGGATAGCCAGAGGTTCAGCCACCACCTCTCTTAGTTCTTTAAGGACCCTGGGTGCACCCATCTGGCCCATTGCTTTATCAACTCTTATTACTTCCAGTTCCTTCAGGACCCTTTCTCGTGTAAAGGGACTTGTGTCCATTCTGCACCATTCTCACCCTTGTACTCCTTCAGACCCATTACCCTCTCTTCCTCAGTAAAGACTGAGCAGAAATACCTGTTCAATATGTTAGCTTTACTGTTGTCATCCTCCACACGGCCCCATCCTCCCCTTCAGTCTCACTATCCCTCCCTTTGCCTTTCTCTTTTCACTTATGTGCCTGTAAAAGGTTTTGTCCCCTTTACCCACTGATTTTGCAATGCGTTCTTCTGTCTGAGCTTTGGCTTCCCTTACTGACCTCCCTGCTTCCCTTTGCTTCTCCTGGTACTTCTCCCTATCCCCTTCTGCCTGTGTCTTTTTGTATTGCCTGAATGCAATCGTTCTGGCTTTCACTTTCTTTGCTACCTCTTTGGAAAACCATAATGGTCTCCTCTTCCTTTTCCTCTTGCTAACCTGCTTAATGCATAATTCTGTTGTTCTTGTAATCCCCATTTTAAATACTGCCCACTGTTCCTCAACCCCTGATTCCTGTCCCATTCCCCTTAATGCCTCTTTCAAGTATCTCCCATTTTCCCAAAGTCTGCCCCTAAAATCCAGGATACATGTTTTGTGTGGTTTGGTTCTGCTCTTTCTGTGATTTCAAACCACAATGACTGGTGGTCACTGTTCCCCAGGTGCTCCCCACTGTTACCCCATCACACTGTCCCTGTTTGTGAGCACAAGGTCCAGTATTGCCTTCTGCCGAGTTGGTTCCATGACCAGTTGCTTGAGAAGGCACCCTGAAGAGTCCAGGATAAATCTGCTCTAGTTGATGCTGCTGCTGGGATGCTCCAGTCCACGTCTGGAATATTGAGTCTCCAACCAGTACTACCTCACCTTTGTCTGCCATCCTTTGAATGGCTAGCATCAGCTCCTGTCTGTTTCTTCCTCCTGGGCTGGTGGTCTATAGACCACACTTCTGCGGATGGCTGTCCCCATTTTCCTTTCAGCTAACCACAGTATCTCTCCCCATTTTGTTTCCCCTGGATCTCTATGGCCCTTATGTCATTTTTCACATACAGTGCCCTCCTCCTCCCTTCCTGCCTGCTCTGTCTCTTCTGAATGTGTTGCTTGTGAGGTATGGCCATCTCCCAGTCGTGGTTATCATTACACCAGGTTTCAGTGATGGCCACAATGTCCAGGCTGTCTGTACCATGACAGCCTCCAGATCTTCCATCTTGTTGCTAAGGCTCCTGGCATTTGCACACATGGCTTTCCATGATTTGACCTCCTAGACTGTTTTGCTGTTCTACTCCAGCCCCTTCCTTGGTTGTCCTTTATCCTGGTTCTCCTTGCTGTCTGCCCTTCTGCTGAATTTTGCCCCTTTTCTGCCTGTCCACCTCTTGGGCTAATCTCCATCTTTTGCACACTGCTTTGTAGAGATAGCCACTCCTCTGGTTCACTGGTTCCACTACTAGCTGTGGGGGGTGAGCAAGTGGGTACCCTCCTTGCTGGCCTGCCACCCCCTTTGCTAGTTTAAATGCTTGTCAATGTAGCATTTAAACTCATCATTGAGTGCCTGGATTCCCCTCCAGGATGGATGTAGGCCGTCAGGCTTGAACAAACCTCCATCCCTCCAGGTGGGTCCCCAGTCACCAATGAATGCAAACCCTTCCTCACAGCACCAGTTCTTCAACCATGAGTTAAAGTTCCTGGTGCATGTACTCCTATACTCTCCCTTGCCTCTCTAATAAAAGAGGGGGAGGGGTACTTATCTATGTAAAAGATACCCTGAACTCAGTTGAGGTCAACCTGCAGTACAATACCAGCACTGACAATGAATCTGTCTTCGTACGCGTCACCCTGGGCCTCTGCAAGCACCGCACTATTGGGTGAGTATATAACCCTCCTAAGAATGCCCTCCAATCCCTGGAGTCACTCCTAAAGGATATAGCCAAAGATGTCTCCTCTGAACTCCTCATCTTGGGAGGCTTCAACCTGAACTGGGCGCAGGAAACCAACCAGTCTCTGTTTGGGTTGATTCAAGATGTAAGCCTTGTTACATACTAACATACTAAAATGCCAGCAGAATAGGCCTAACGGTCTTTCGTGTCTGCTCGTTTGGTCAGCCCCCAGCCTGGGTGCTGACCTTGCTGTCCCCCTCGCCTTCTCTGGCTTCTCCCTTCCCAGTTCCGGATATTCTTGCTGCATTGGATTTTGCTTCCAGAACCCTTCCTGTACCTGTCCCACCCCTCTTGAACCCCTCCACTGTCTCTGCCTCCACCAGCCCCTAGGCAGTGCATTCCATGGCTCACCACCCTCTCAGTGAAGTAGCACCTCTTCCTTTCTCCCTGAATCTTCTCCCTCCAGCTTCACCATGCCCTCTAGTGGCCTTCCTCCTTCCTTGAGCACCCAGACTGTTCCTCCCTATTTACCCTCTTCATGTACCTGAAGACCTCTATCATGTCCCCGGTCCTTCTCTCTTCCAATGTGTACATATTAGCTCTTGAGCCTCTTCTCATAGGTCCTGTCCCCAAGCCCCAAATCATTTTGGTTGCCCTCCTCTGGACCCTCTCCAGGAGGTTAATGTCCCTCTTTAAGTGTGGCCTCCAAAACTGCATGCAGTACTCAAGGTGCGGCCTCACCAAGCAGTTATACAGAGGGAGTATCACTTCCCTCCTTCTGGAGGTGATCCCCCTAGCGATGCATCCCAGCATCCTGTTGGCCTTGGCTGCTGCCCTCCTACAAGTCTCAGAGTTGTTCATCTTGACATCCACCACCACCCCCAGGTCCCTCTCAGCCTTCGAGACTTGTAGCATTCCCCGGGTGTACACTTGGCCCGGGTTTCTGGCCCTCAGGTGGAGCTACCTTGCATTTCCCTGCATTGAACCTCAGCTTCCACTTTCTAGACCATCTTTCCAGAGCCTCCAGGTCCCCTGTGAGACCCACCCTCCCCTCCTCCCCATCCACCACCCCCAGTTTGAGTCATCCATAAAGAGACTCATCTCCTCCTGATTCCTGTACTTATGTCAGATCGTAGGTGTTGAACAGAAGGGCCCAGGACTGATCCCTGTGGGACCCCACTAATGACCCTCCTTGGGGATGAGACTATCCTGCAGCGACGACCCTCTGGGTCCGATCCTGGAGCCAATTGCCTATCCATCTGATCATCTGGTTCCCCACCCCATTTCTCCCAGCTTATCCAACAGGCACGTGAGAACAGAGTCAAATGCCTTGCTGAAGTCTAGAAAGGACATCCACTGGTCTACCCAGGTCCAAGGTACTTGTCACCCAGTCATAGAACTCCATCAGGTTTGTCTGACACGATTTCCCAGGATAAATCCATGCTGTCTATCGTCCAGGCACCCTGACTTATCCAGGTCCCCCTAGCCTCTCCTTGACAATGCCCTCCATCACCTTGCCCACCACCGATGTCAGGCTGACAGGCCTGTAGTTCCTCCACCTCCCTTGATCCCCCTCGTGGACAGGCACTATGTGCCCAATCTTCCAGTCTTGGGCACCCATCCTGTCCTCAGAGAGATGAAAGCTCTGCCAGGGGTTCAGCGGACATCTGCAAGTTCCTTCAGCACTCTGGGATGTAATTTATCCGGCCCGGTGCTTTCTCCGTCTTAAGGGGCTGAGGCTTCCTCACTCTCTCTGCTGTGATTTCCACTTCGTACCTCTCTTCCTGCTTAGCCCTCCCCACCTGCCAGTGATGCCTCCCATCTCCCAAGACCTGCCAATCGGTGGGTCCCCCTCCTCAGTATCTCTGTCTCCTCCCATGAATGATACACTACCCCATTTTCCCTGGTGAAAACTGAGGTGAAGTACTCATTTAGTACCTCAGCCTGCTCCCCGGGTCTTGTGCCCATCTCTCCCCTGATTTAATTCTGCTAATCTGCCCCTTCACCCTTTGTTTTCCCCAATGTATCTAAAGAACCCTTGTTCCCTCTCTAATTTCCCTAGCCAGGTTCTGCTCCTTCCTTGCCTTAGCCCCTCACCACTCTAGTGGCCCTTCTAGCCATCAGCTCAGTACTCCCCTCGATCCTTTCACTCCTTGAGCATTTGAATTGCTTATAGGCTGCTTTCTTTCCCCGCACCACCTCCTGGACCTCCCTGGTCCACCAACAAGGTTTTTGGGCCCTACCGCATTTTTGTCTTACTCTTGCACAGGTGCTGGTAGCATCCTGTACCCCTCTCCTGATGATTTCCCACCTACTATCAGCGTCCATGTCTGACCCAATCCCATCCCAATGCTCCTTAAGGATCCTTCCCATTTCCTTAAAATCCTCCCCCTGAAAAAACTTTCTACACTCTGACTGCAACAGAGTCAGCAGCTCTACCTCTGGACCACATTGTCTACCTAATACCTCTGTTGTGGCAGTACCACTCCAACACAGAGGTATTAGGTAATGTCAGAAAAAGCCAACTACTGTTATTCAAGTCATCTCGAACCCACCAGACTGAACCACAAAACATGGAATCACTCTATCCTCGACTGGGCTCTGGTGACAAACCCCTGTAACATCCAGTCTGCTGGCATCCTGGCTGACACTTTGAGTGACCATTCTCCCATCTTTTGTATTTGGAAGAACAGGGCGCCCAGAGTACAACCGCTGTATCCTGACCGCGAGGGATTACACTCACTACACTCCCTACCAACTCACCGGCTATCTAAGCAACCTAGATTGAAGCCCGATCAAACTCCTTCCTACTCTGGATGAGGCGGTGGCCTACTTCCAGATGATGATTAACACAGCAGCTAACCTCTTCACCCCCATGAAGAAACTCCGCGCAAATGGGAGCTGCTACAAATGGATAACTCTACCACTAAAGGCCCTGACGACACACTGCGACAAGGCTTGGAAAAAGTTCAAGCACTCTTCCCTACCGGCTGACCTCTTGAATTACAAAACTCTCAAGAACAAGTGCAAACTGGCCATAAAAACAGCCAAAAGGGAGTATGTCATGCACCTTCAGAAAAATAACCTAAGGAACCCTAGGCTTTTCTGGGCCCACATTAATGAATTGGTGAAGGGGAATGGCAAGTTCGAACCCAGCCCCATAGAGGTCAACGGACAACTAATACATGAGGATACCGTAATTGCCACCTCACTAAACCATCACTTCAATAACCTTGACTCATACAAGGCTGGCCTAGCTCCCCTCAACACAGACCACAGCACGAGGGCTCACCCTGATCTTGACCGCCCATCGTTTCATCTATGGCTAGTCAAGTCTAAAGAGGTTCTCTCACTACTGAGGACTCTAAAAATCTCGGGTTCTGGGGGACCCGACGGAATTCACCCCAGGTTGCTGAAGGGCCGGGCCCCGGCCCTTGCCAGACCCCTAACCTGGCTAATCAACTGCTCTTTGAAGGAGGGAGCAGTCCCTGAACAGTGGAAGCAGGCCCATGTTATCCCAATCCACAAGGGCGACTGCCGGGAGTCTACTGGCAACTACAGACCAATCTCCCTGCTCTGCATCCTGTCAAAAAGCCTGGAGAAGCAGATCTATGGACAACTCCGCGAATACCTGGAGATCCACAAAATCCTAGAACTCTCCAAACATGGCTTCAGAACCGGGTATGGGACAGATGCTGCACTGACCAAATCTGCAATAGACGTACTCCGAGACCTGGACAAGGGCACCCCCACTGGAGCGGTCTTTGTAGACCTTTCCAAGACCTTCGACCTGGTTCACCACAATCTTCTTCTAGCTAAGCTGAGCAATATAAGCCTAGCCAGCCATGCTCTAAAGTGGTTCGAAAGTTACTTGACTGGCCGCATGCAGAGGGTAAAGTGTAAGGATGCCATATCGGGGCCACTTTCACTAAAAGAGGGGGTACCTCAGGGATCAATGCTCAGCCCCCTCCTCTTCCCCCCTGTTCACTAATGAACTATCTGACCACTGCGGCGGGAGCTCCGTTGTCCAGTACGCGGACGATGCTGTCATCTGTCATTCCACTGCCAATCTGGGATGCCTTAGCCACCTACTCCAAGATGACCTTTGGTCACTTGAGCAATGGTTCATTGAGAACAGGATGGTCCTCAATACGGACAAAACAAAGGCAATGTTGTTTGACCCTAGATCCCTTGGTCATGATAGAACACAACACCTACATCTCACATCCTCAGCTGGTAACTGCCTAGAAGTAGTGCCCTCCCTGAAATACCTCGGCCTTACCCTGGACCAGGGTCTCACCCTGAAGAGCCACATAGACTTAGTCACCAAAAACTTACATGGGAAACTAGGCACCCTCTACCGACTGAGAGACCAGCTTGTTCCCGAAGCCAGGATCTCTATCACCACCAGCGTCCTCCTCCCGACACTCACATATGCCACCCCAGTCATGCAAGGACTGGGGAAGCTGGAGAGGAACAGACTTCAGGTGCTTTACAACAAGGTGGCTCGCTTCGCCACCCAGGCCAACCCTAGGGATCACCACTGTGACTCCTTATCCTCATTAAATTGGCCCTCATTGGATGCTCGCCTCCAGTACCCGCTGCTCAGCCTAGCCTACAAGTTAGTTGGCCAGACTCCCCCCCATGTCTCTCTGAGCTTGTTGCTCTAAAGACCAATCCCTGCCTCCTCCGCATAACAGGCCGAACTCTCCTAGATGTCCCTGGGTTAGAATCAAGGCGGGTGTTATGTCCTTTGCTCCCACCGCTCCCACCCTGTGGAACCAACTCCCCTCTGGGGTGCAGGAGGCTCCCTCTATCAAAACCTTCTGCACAAGGCTTAAGGCCCACCTGGCAGAGCCAGTTCTTGCCGTTGCACCGGCTCCTGATAGGAACCCAGTGAGAAAAGACCAACCATGTCCTACCCTCCTCCACTGTTAAACCTAAAAAAAAAAAGGAAAAAATGTCCTATCACTGTTGAACAACCTACTTATTCCAGTTGCACTGTGATGTTCCTATATTGCCATTATAACTGTGTTGTTGTTGTAACTGTAACCTGAATTAATGCTGTCTCACTGTATTATTCTCTTGCACTATGTAATCCTGGGTCGACCCTGAAAAAGGGACCTTCGGGGCTCAGTGGGCTTACCCGGTCACCAAAATTTAATAAATAAATTCTCTGGAAGGAGGGGCAAGGTGCACAACCCTACTTGGCGAACAAAGACTGGAGAACCGAGGTCCCAAAGGCAGCATCCTGACGAGACTCTAGGTCGATGCTGAAATGGGAAACAAAGGTGTGTGCTTACTTCTAGGTGGCAGTCCTGCAGATCTCCTGGATAGGAAGGTCGAAGAAAGCAACCATCAAGGCAGCAGTAAGTCTGGTGAAGTGAGCTCTGAGACCTACAGGAGGCTCCGTACCAGCCAACCTATAACAGAGGTTGATGTAGGATGTGATCTACCTCCCAATCGTCTGCTTTGCTGCTGGTCTGCCAGGCACAGCTTCCATGTTACAAACAGCTGGAGAGCCTCATGCCGAACTCCAGCAGTGCACTCTTCACAGTAGAACGCACCCACCACTGGTCCAGAGTATGGAGCCTGTGGTCAGCCTCTGAAGATAAGACAGGAAAATATACCAGGAAGTTGATCACCTGATTAAAGTGGAACTCCCATACAACCTTTGGGAGGAACTTCAGATGGGGGTGAAAGACGACCTTGCCCCTATGGAAGACCAGATATGGAGACTCCACTCAGAGCACCTGGAGCATCTGGCTGATGTGATGGCCACTAAAATGGCCATCTTCCACAATAGGTGTGACATCTCATACCTGTGTATTGGCTCAAATGGCTTGCCCATGAGCACAGCCAGCACCAAATATAGGTCCCATGGTGATGGTGTTCATGCACCGGAGGGGACAGGGTGGTACATGCCCTTGAAAAAGCACCCGACCACCTTCGACATACCAGCTCACCCTCAGTATGCAGAGATTGCTGCCAGGTGCACCGTCAGAGTCATCACTCCCAGCCCCAGCTCAGAGAGGCACCAGAGGTACTCAAGGATACTAGCCACAGGGCAGGCAAGGGGATCAAGCTCCTTGCCCTGACAGCAAATGGAAAACCATTTCCACTTAAAGGAGTAGCACCAGTGAGTCAACTCTTTTCGGAAGCCTCCACAACATGAAGCAAACCTTCCGAAAGACCCAAAGCCTGGAACTCTAGCCACTCAGAAACCAGGCTGTGAGGTACATGGACTGAAGATCTAGGTGCTGGACCTTCCCCTGTTGCATGGTCAGCAGATCCAGGTGAAGAGGCAACCACCTGGAGGCCTGCTGCTGAGGCGGAGGTGATCCAGGTACCAGAACTGCCGTGGCCAGTCTGGAGCCATCAGGATAATCCATGCCTTGACCAAAACCTTGTGGATCGAGGGAAGGGATATGGTTGTGGTGTTGTCTGTATGGATTTGCATGACCTGACCCCTGACCAAAAGAGTGAATTCTATCAGAGCTAGCTGCAATGCTTGGAGCTCCAGCGGGGCTGATGTGGTGATGGGACTCCCTTGGTGACCAGAACCCATAGGCTCTGTGATCCCACAGGTGTGCTCCCCACTGCATCTGAGACGCGTCCGTCGTGAAAGTGACAGTCAGTTCTGAGCAGACAAATGGGACACTTTCCTCCATATATTCTGGGACCAGCCACCACTGGATGGCATTACAAATCAGCTGAGTCACTGTGATTGGCTGGTCCAAGTGTCCTAGGCGCTGGGACCACTGATGGCCAAACTCCCCGTTACAGGTGCTACATCCATCAGTGGGCCCACTAGGTCATGCTGGTGGAGGACATCATGTACCCCAGCAGTCACAGGAAGTCCTGTGCAGGGCACGAGCACCTAACCTGAAATGATTGGGCAAAGGAGGTAAGATCCATTGCTTGGCTCACAGGAAGGTGGGCCTTGGCTCGCAGGGAGTCAAGCTCTGCCCCGATGAAGTGAGTCACCTCAGAGGGGATCAGTTCGAGACTTGGCCATGCTGACCAAGCGGCCCAAGTCTCTGTGGGTCTGGAGGGCCAGATTCCTGAGCAGCTCTGCAGCCTCCTTGGATGGCTCAACAATGAGCCAGTCATCCAAGTAGGGATATACCCTTACGCCCTTGCACTGTAGGAAGGCTGCCACCACTGCCATGCACTTGGTGAAGACCCTGGGCATGGATGACAGTCCAAAAGGCAACACCTGAAACTGACTGTGAATCTGTTCAGTGTGAAACCACCAGTGGGATGGAAGGATTGAGATATAGAAAAACATGTCCTGGAGGTCAAGGGAGCAGAACCACATGCCCTACTCCATGGATGGTATTATCTGGTTCAGAGTGACCATCTGTAACATGCGCTTCCACATGAACAGATTGAGATTGTGCAGATGCAATATGGGGCACCAGCCACCCATCCATTTCAGGACTAGAAAGTACTCGGACACATACCCCTGACTTGCCAGGACATCTGGGACACAGGCTATAGCCCCTTTCACAAGGAGCTGAGCAACATCCTCCATGAGGGTCAATAGTGTGTCCTGCGACACCAAGGACTCCTTTGAAGCGCGGTATCAGTAAGAGGGGAGAGCCTCGAAATTGAGAGACAATCCTCTGCCTACCACCTCGAGACCCAAACGTGTCCACAGTAATGATGGAGAGAGTGGCGAAGTTGACCCCGACAAGCAGCTGGGTCAGAGACTGGACAGGTGGGAGGCAGACACCCCCACAACCCATCAGTGGTCAGCACTGGAGGGGGCATCAGCTACTGACTAAGAGAACTTGGTATTGGGGTGCAAGAGACCAAGAGAGGAGGTGACATAGACTGTCTTGTCCGCATGGTCATGCTTTTTGCAACTCCTTGTCATCCCTGTGGTTTCTGGACTTCCGGAAAGCCAAGTCTGAGACCAGACCCTCAGCTGAGGGGTAGTCTGAGAACCCAGAAAGAGTGCCTGTAGAGAGCAGTGTTTTAGTACCATCAATAACAACAGAAGAAGGCTGGCTCAGTGGCGCTGAGGGTTGAGATGCTGGACGCCAAACTTTGTACCATGCCGGCGACTTAGGTTCAGGAGCGAGCTCGAGCCACCAGGGGTCAGTGGGGGAGGAGAGGATTGAGCATCCATTAGACTGCTCTCCTCTCCTGGGGTGGGTTTTGGGGACTTCTCCGCCACGTAGCGGCTCCTAGCGGAGGTTGGGGGCACCACATACCTTGGTGGGGACAGTCAATGGGGAATAGTGTCAGTGGGCATCTGCAGAAGGGGGCGCTGACACCACTGCACAAACGCACTGGTGGGCAGAACAGAGAGGAAAATCTCCAGCACCCGGGAGGTGAAGGTGGGTCCAGTGATCAGCCCTCACATCCAATGCCGGGCCTTCCCAGTCCACATCCAACACTCCCTCCAACTCTCCCTGGTCACTCCTTTGGATTGTTAGATAGAGCACCAGAGGAGTAGGTGGTCCCGCCCCGAGGGGCTCAGAGCCTTCAGGGGGGTTGAGCAACTGGGGGACAAGGAGTGGAGATGCGCCCATGTCAGAGGTTGGATGCTGGAGGGCTTCAGGCAGGTCGGAACCGGCTGCATCAAGAAACTACACTGGAGAGAGTCTGGGGGTCGCCAGTGTAGAGGAGGTAAAAAAAAAAGTTGATAAAAAATAAATAAATAACAATAGAAAAAAATTTAAAAAAATGTAGAAAATGGTTTCAAACATAGGCAGTCCAAACTTAAGTCCACTTTCTGAGATACATACAAAACCCAATATAAAAACTAAACTATCCATCTCTCTCTCTCTCTCTCCTTTAATAATGTCTCTTTTTTAGCAGCTAAATTGGTACCTCCTGTTGGTGGCAAAGTGCCTCGCTTGTACAAAATTCATCAGTTTCCTTCCTAAAATAACATTGTGACCCAAGCTGCAAATTGGCCTCTTGCTGACAGCTAAGGAGGTCAAAAAGGTCAAACTGTTATAACTTGGCTATATTTTCCAAGAAACCCAAATTCTTATTCTTTCTACATTCATCTCAAAAACTATAACTATACAGATCTTCACAAACCAGGAAACTCTGCTCCATATAAAGATCCACACATTCTTCTATAACCATATATAAGAGAGATAGAAATGGCAAGAAACATAGGCATGGAGACAGCGGGGTGGGAACATGAAACTGTAAAAGTGATCAAGTCCTAGATTTTAATTGAAAATGTGATTGCACAATCAGAAAGACAAAAGACAGAAAGAAAGAGGACAGAAAAGATCCTTGCTTTCTGGATAACCACTGGGACAGGGTCTTATTCAGTCTTGTCACATATCCACCTCTTTAAGAGGAAACCGGTTTTAAAAAACAGGTTTCCAAAACCTTCTTTCAGTTCTTGTTTAACGTGAATTTATCATCTTTACAGTTCTGCACATATGCAGTAATCTTTTCCCATAACACCCAGTACAGCAGTTAAGTTTAAACCCACACATTTTTTTTCAACCTTCACAATTCTCAATTCCTGAGCCATATCTTGACAGAAAATCATCACTGACATTCTCTTTTCCAGATTTGTACATCACTTTTAATTTATGTGGCTGTAGTGCCAGGTACCAGGTACCATCTTGTGATTTTGGAATTTGTATCCTTCACTTGGTTAAGCCAACAGAGAGGACTGTGATTTGTTACAAGTACAAAGTCAGCTCCTAGCAAACAAAAATTAAAGGACTCCATGGCCCACACTGCCACAAGGCATTCCTTTTCAATGGTGGAGTACCTTTCCTCTCTATCATGCATTTTCCTACTGATATACAAAACAGGATGTTACTTCCCATCTGTATTCTGACTCAAGACTGCACCTAGGCCTACTTCTGATACATCTGTCTGTAACAAAAACTGTTTCTCAAAATCGAGGCTTCTAAATACAGGCGCTGAACATAAGGCAGCCTTGAAGGCCCCTAACAACCTCATCACATTCTGGGGACCATTTCACATTATTCGGGAGACGTTTCTTTGTGAATTCAGTGAGGGGAATAGCTGACTGGGCAAAGTTGGAAACAAATCTCCAGTACTAACCAGTCAGCCCTAAAAATGATCTGACAAGTTCCTTTATTTTAGGGACAGGACTGGTAGCCACAGCATCTATCTTAGAAATGTCTGGCTTCACTTCTCCATTTCCCAAAACATATCCCAACTAGCTGGTTTCCTGCATGCCCAATGCACATTTAGTAGGATTCATTTTCAGGCTTGCCTTTTTGATAGCTTGGACTACTGCTTGTAGATGTTCCAGATGGCCTTTCCAGTCCGGATTGTTCACCATGACATCATCCAGGCATGCAGCACAGTAACCAGTATGAGTAGCTAAAATTACATCCGTGTACCACTGGAATACAGCAGGTGCGCCAAGTAAACCAAACGGCATGGTGGTGAACTGACAGAATCCAACAGGAGTGGCAAATGCAGTTTTGTCTCTGGATTCTTTAGCTAAGGGAATTTGTCAGTAACCCTTGGTGAGATCAAGGGTACCGATGTAATTGGCATAGGGCTAGCGTCATCATCCGGGCAACCTAGGAAATTGCCCAGGGCCCCAACACCAGAGGGGGGCTAACCAAGGGCCCCCCGTAAAAAGTGTCAACTGTCAACTTTGCCATAGCCACTCGCTGGCAGGTGCAGCATGCTTTCTGCTCTGACCGCTGCTGGTGAAGATGTGACATTACAGTTTACATCAGTGCTGCTAAGCCGAGTGGAAATAGAGAATGTATTCCTTTCAAAAAAACAAAGACTGTGACTGAGCCCTACTTGTTGACTGGCAAGGCCGTAATCCATTACAGTGTTCTGTGGGGCGGGGTATGAGATGTGCGGGACAATGGCTGGAGGAGAGTGTGGTGGAGGGGTGGGCCTGAGCAGCTCGGCCAAAGGCTGGCTTTAGCTTAGCTGTGTTTGTATTGTTGCAAAGGCGGGAGTTCAAAGTTGGGCACGGGCGAAGTTGTGGCAGAGCAGTGGCAGGGGCTGAGTAGAGCAATCGGCTGTGCATCGGGCCTATGGAATTTAATGGCACCGATGAGACATGACAACAGCAACGGACATGGATGAAGCTCCAAGTCATGACTGGCAACACACCAGGTAGGTAGACCTCCGGGAGGGAGGGGAGGCTCAGGCTGCAGCCTGTCACAGTGTACCAAAATCTGCTTTTTACCCCCTCAGCAACCCAACGGCACCAGTTAACCATACCATGGTTCTTTGTGCGCCGAGTCCTGACCTCTGGCCTTCCATCACTACGGCTGAAAGTGAAAAGGCCTTGGCTATGCAGTTCATGGCTCTCTATTAGTCAAGTCAGCTCTGTTGCTTCCCATGTTACACAGCATGGCTAGACACACACTGCTTCTCACCAAGACCCTATTATTCCCAACCGCTAAGACTGCTTATTTTTGCCAGGTATAGTACTATGTATAAACGGTCAAATCTTGGGGCAACTCTGATGAATACTGATTGAGTTATAGTGTTTGATGGGGTATGGGACATTGAAAGTTTAGGTGCCAGTCGCGATCAGAGCGCAAGTGGCTCGACAGGCTGGGTTGCTCTCTCGGGGGTGACTGCCTCTTGAGTCTCTGCCAAGCTGGGGCTGCTTTGACTGTATTTTTTTTTTTTAACATGGCCAGACGTGTCTGAGGGGGCCCCACTGGAGGTCTACTGCCCGGGGCCCACAAAAAACCTGACGCCGACTCTGAGTTGGCACTTCCTAATCTGTCCACCAAGTCATTTATCCTGGGCGTAGGATAACTGTCAAATTCGGACACTTGATTAAGTTCCTAAAATCAAGGCAGATTCTTATACCCACTTCTTTTTTATTTACAATCACCATTGGTGATGACCAAGCACTTCTCAGCTCTTCCATGATACCCAATTATTTCATTTTTTTGTCTGCTAGAGCGAGCATTCCCTGTCACTATTATGTGCTCAACCCCTTTTGCTCAGCCTGGCACTGTGGTAAAAGTACTGTTAAATGCTTTTACCAAGTTACACGTTTCTGCTGTTTGTTCAGAGGTTAAGGAAACATTCACCTTTACAGCATCAGCAGTTGCAGTTTGTTCCAATCTGTCATAAGCTATACCAATATCTTCTGTAGACATTTCTGGTAAAACTAGCAAAGCAGTCTTTGGTGTTTTTTTCAGTAAATTTCTTCAGGAGGTTAGCATGGTACATCTTGGTAGGATTTTTCCTATCAGGGGTCTCAATCTCGTAGTTAACAGTGCCAGTATGTCTAAGCACTTTATAAGGCCCTTGCCACTTCATTAACAGTTTATTTTCTGTAGTGGGTAACAGTAGCAAGACCTTTTCACTTGACTCAAAAACTTTTCTTTTACCCCATAGTCGTAATATGCCTTCTACTGGTTTTGGGCCTCTTCCTGATTACTATGGGCAATTTCAACATATTTTGCCACTTTCTGTCTCAGGGCACACATGTGAGATGTAATAGATTGTTTCTGAGTAGGGTTATCTTCCCACATTTCTTTTATTACATCTAGTGGCCCTCTAGGTCGTCTACCATACAGCATTTCAAATGGTGAAAAACCTGTTGATGCCCGTGGCACTTCTCTGTAAGCAAGAAGCAGGTAAGGCAAGTATTGGTCTCAATCTTTCCCTTCCCCTTTTACAAACCTTTTTACTATGCGTTTTAGGGTCTGATTAAAATGCTCAACAAGACAGTCTGTCTAAGGATGATAAGGGGAGGTTCTTATGGCAGTAATACCTAGTAGTCGGTACAGCTCCTTCACTAATGCAGCACCAAAATTACTACCCTGATCAGTAATAATCTCTTTAGGTATATCCCTGCTGAAAAGTTAGGCAAGTTCTGCTGCCACTTTTGGCGCTGTGACAGCACGCATTGGAACTGCCTCTGGGTATTGAGTAGCATAGTCACATACTACCAAAATGAAATGATTACCTGTTTTACTTTTGTCTACGGGGCCAACCACATCCATTGCAATCCTCTCGAAAGGCACATCTATCAAGGGTAGGGGCACCAGGGGCACCTTGTCTTTGTTATTCAATTGGGCCACTTTCTGACATTCAGCACAGGAACTGCAATAGGGAGCAACATCTTCATGAATTCCAGGCCAGTAAAATCTGTACAGCAATCTGGCAAGGGTGCGATCCCTCCCCGAATGACCAGCCATAGGACTATCATGTGCTATCTGTAACAACTCAGTTCTATACTTCTTCAGTATAACCAATTGTTCTATCTGTTCCTGTGTCTGTGGTTTAACCAAGACTCTGTACGGTGACCCATTATATTTTTTAACCATCGGTTCACCCTCTTTTGGTTTCACCCCCAGCTGCTTAAAATAACCTTGGACAGCGGCATTACTAGTTTGCTCTGAAACAAAATCACAATCAGTTATCAGTTTAGCTTCAGCATTTTCATATATTAACCCCTTATGTCCATCGGTCACCAGTTTTAGCTGCCATCCTTCTGGTAATCACTCCTGGGCTCACTTCTGCAGAATCCATACCTTTCTGCTGTGCTTCCTTGGTACCAGGTCTTGTACCCATGCACACAACTCTTGGCTTGGAGCATCTGTTCTCAGACATTGTCCTAGTGACCCTCCCCAATGCCACAAAAAGGATCTTGAGCCTCCCCCATATACCGAAATAATCTTGGGCCTCCCCACAGAAACTTAGCATACTCTGCACAGTACATCAGGAATAAAGTGAAACTCCTTTGAGTAGTTGGCTCACATTTTATTCAGCTTATGTCCATCAATCTTTTTTTGCCACTGTTTTTGCAGGTGTCTTCTTTCTTTCTTTCCTAGACTTCTGGATCTTGAAGCTGGTCTCAAACAAGCCTGCATCAAAGTCACCAAAAGGAACACTGTCTGTACCATCTGAGATTTTCTTTGCCTGTGCTGCTGTCATCATAGCTGCTGAAACATCAGGATTTACTCCCTCTGTGATTAACTCAGTAAATCCTGGAAAGCAACTGCTAATAATCACAGGCACAGGTACTTTTTGTACTACTCCCCATTTCATTTGGTATGACACAGCATTAATGTTCAGAGTCACTTGGGTGGTGAGGTAGTATCGAGTGTCCCCATGCATGCAGATTACCCCAGTACCTCGTCCTTTGGCACAGTTGTTTTCGAGAACTTCAACATACACTAGGGTTTGTCTGCTTCCTGAATCTATAAGTCCCTTCACAGTCTTATCTCCCACCTTGACATCTGTTAAATACTTGCCCCAGTTTGCTAAGGATAAATCTGTTCAAGTGTTACCCTCCTTACTACAGCAGTATCTTGCAATATGGCCTGGCTTATTACAGTTATGGCAAACAAAGTCTTTGGGTGCAGATTTGTTACCCCCACTATTGTTCTTATCAGACTTGGGAGTTGAATCGGGGGTCTTACCAGTGCTTGGCTGTTACCTTGCTGCTGTGGCATCTGTCTGGCCACCTGACAGTCTTCTGCCAAAGAAACGGCCTTTTCCCCATTTTCTGGTCAGTGTTCTTTTACCCAAACCTGCATGTCTATAGGCAGGATGTTAATGAACTGCTCCATTGCAAGTGTGTTGATAATCTGTGGAACTGTTCTGCCCTCTAGTTGGAGCCATTTAATAAGGAGTTCTCAGAGTCTGGTGAACGCTTCTCGAAGACTGTCGACTTAGTGGTACTTCAGGAATCGGAATCTTTGCCTGTAGGTCTCTCCTGAGATGTCATATCTTTTCACAAGGTCATAGCTTTCTGACTGTGCAGTGCCCATATTGTGGTAGGCAAGCTGGGCTTTACCTGTCAAGCAAGGTATCAGCCTGACTGAACATTGCTGCTTTGGCCACTGGCATTGGTTTGTAAATGGAGAAGTGTGGCTCTCTCATTTAACTAGCTCCCCATCAGCTGCCTGCACATTGGTTGGGCCCACACCTTAATTAAGCCAATTTTTGGCTGATGCACCCTATAAAGGTAAGCCATTTGAGGCAGGTGCAGTTTAGAGTAGGGACCCAGCTGATGGGTGGTCTACCTCAATGTTGGTAGCTCAGTGACTTCATAGCAGGGCCCTGAGGGGAATACTAAGAGACCCCCACTCTTTTGAAATCAAAATAGTAAGTTGCCAATCCAGGCTGAAGAAATATGTTGTTACATTGGGGGGGATTGTGTTCTGACTACTGGTTTTGTCCACATTGCTGTAGGCAAGTTGGGCTTTACCTGTCAGGTAAGGTACCAGCCTGACTGAACATTGCTGCTTTAGCCACTGGCAGGCTGCGGCAACCCTTTCAAAAGTTGTCAGGTATGCTTCAATCTCATCTGAGGGATAAAACTTTGTAAGTTTAATGTCTTTTTTTTTTTGTATATTCTTTTTTCCACCCTCCTCATGCTCGCAGGCCCCCACTCCTTCAGGCTCTGCAAGTCTCCCGATAGCCCCTCCGGTCCTAACCCGGCCCTCCTCTAACTCTCGCATTGCAGTCGATCCCCGGACATATCCGCTGCATCCTTTCGCATGGCGCCCTCCCTCCTCTGAGGGGAAGGCACCAGGGGAGAGGGATGACCCCAGCACACTCTTCTTAGGGCCGGGGATGCTGCCATGGAGAAGGAGGCCCTGGGAGGCACTGGAGGCAACGGGGACAGAGAGCCGTCATCCCGGCCAGCGGCCGGTATTTCCATTTTCTGGTGTTCCCCTTTCATGCGATCCTCTGTTGGCCCCTGGTCTCCGTCAGGGGCAGCTGCAAGCGATCATGCGTCCTAACCCTTCCAGGGAGAGCAGTCCTATGGGTGCTCAATCCTACCTTCCCCTGCAGACCCCCGGTGCCCGAGTCCATTCCTGAACCCGGGTCCCCGGCGTGGTTTGAGGTGTGGTGTCAAGCGCCTCAGCCCTCTGCGCCACCGGGCTGGCCAGTAAGTTTAATGTCTTTTAAAGTTGTTTGTGACTTGTTGCACTGTTGGATCTGTGCCAGATCCTCCAACTTTTATAGCTTGCAAGGCATCCAGCCATCGCTGCTCCAGTTGCTGCATCTCTTCTCTGCTGGTCCAGTCATGGCGTCTCTTCTCTGCTGCTCCATTCGTGGCATCTCTTCTTTTTCTGCTTCTCAAGTTGCTGCATCTCTTTTTTTCTGTGCCTCTAAACGTTGAGGCTCTTTTTCTCTCTGCTGCATCTTTTCTCTGTTTCTCCGTCTCTTTTTGCTGTATAGCCCACCATTTGAGAAAGGCAGTCATGCTTTCGGTTTCTGTCCCTGCCTGTTCTTTTTCTATCACTGGTGCCAGCTGTACAATCTCAGCTTGGACTTCTGTCTCTGCTAGTTTGGCTGCCATCCTTCTGGTAATCACTCTTGGGCTCGTTGCTGCAGAATCCACACTTTTCTGCTATGCTTTCTTGGTACCAGGCCTAGTACCCGCACACAAAACTCTTGGCTTAGAAAAGAGTATGCACGGGATTTATGAATCCCACATAGTCTGACACCATCTGTCATTGAGGCTTAGGTCAGGAAACATGCAGACCAGAAGCTGTAAAATTCGCAAGAAGTGTTTTATTACGTTCAATAATAATAAAACTAAAATAAAATGCACAGAATTATTTCAAACATAGGCAGTCCAAATATAGGACTACTTTCTGAGCTCAAAACAAAACCCGAAATAAAAAACTATCCGTCTCTCTCTCTCGCCCCTTTTATAAGGCCTCTTTTTCAGCAGCTTATTTGGTACCTCCTGTTGGGGCAATGTGTCTCTTGCTTGTACAGAATTTGTCAGTTTCCTTCCTGCAGGACGCTTGCTAAAAGAACACTGTGACCCAAGCTGCAAATTGGCCTCTTGCTGACAGCTAAGGAGGTCAAGAAGGTCAAACTTATAACTTGGCTATATTTTCCAAGAAACCCAAAATCTTTCTACATTCATCACAAAAACTATAACTATATATATAATATATTCACAAACCAGGAAACTGAGCTCCATATAAAGATCCACACATACTTCTATAACCATATATAAGCAAGGCAGAGACAGCAAGAAACAAAGGCAGAGAGATAATGGGTGGGAACGTGAAACTGTTGGAGTGATCAAGTCCTAGATTTCATATGAAAATTTGATTGCATAATTAGACGAACAAAAGATAGAAAAATAGAGGACAGAAAAGATCCTTGCTTTCTGCATAACCATTAGGACACGGTCTTATTCAGCCCTGTCACAAGCAGAAGGTGCTAGGCAGGAGGCTGGATGCTGCCAAAGCTCCACAGCCGATACCAAAATGGCCTTGGCTATGGGAAAGGCAACCCTCATGGGATTGTCCCTGTCAAGGATGTCTATGATAGGTACTTAGCCCTTTTCTGAACAGGCTCCAGAGGAACAGACATGGACCCCAAAATGAGTCCGAGTAGAGCCCTGAATAACACCGGCTCATGGTCTGCAGTCAACTCCTTGACCAGCTGGTGGTCGAAGGTATGTGTCTTGGACAACTGCATGGATGAGCTAGCAGAGTTGTCTGAAGACTCCTCAAAACCAACCCTCAATTGTTTGCCACCATGGCCCACCCTAGAGTTTTCTAACCGGGTGATTTTGTCGGGGCACCCACCAAAGGATGTGGTGGAGGCAGCTCCACCAGCAAGGGTGCAGAGACAGGTGTTATATATGAACATACGAAATTGCCAGCAGATACAGGCCATTCAGTCTATCTAGTCTGCTTGAGTGAGCAGCACTTCAGTCCATTAAACTGCAGCTGCACTCCCTCTCTCCCTCATATGCCCTCCCCCCCACTACCGGTTTGTACCCTCCCCTTGAATCTGTCCCACCCCCTCCTGAAGCCCCCAACACTATGCAGCACGTTCCACCCTGCCACCACCCTTTCTGTGAAATAGTTACTCCTCAGTTCCCTCTTGAACCTGCCCCCTACAACTTCATAAAGTGTCTCCTGGTTTCCCTTCCACCCTTCCAATTGAACATACACTTGGTGTCTACTCTGTTCAAACCCTTCAGGTACTTGAAGGTCTCAATCATATCCCTTCTCTCCCTTCTTTCCTCCAGGGTATACATATTGAGGTCTCTCCTCATATGGTCTGTCCCCCAAACCTAGGATCATTTCTGTTGCCCTGCGCTGTACCCCCTTCAGTAGTTTGATGTCCCTTTTCAAGTAGGGGTGCCAGAACTGCATGCAGTACTCTAGGTGCGGTCTCACCAGGGACCTGGACAGGGACAAGATGACCGCCCCACTCCTAGAAGTAATCCTCCTTGCTATGCACCCTAGCATCCTGTTTGCCTTCACTGCTACCTTCCTGTACTGAGCAAAGTGGTTCATCTCCCTGGTTACCAGCACTCCCAGATCTTTCTCCTCCTTGGATTTTGTTAACGGGACATCCTCCAGCCAGTAATTGTGTCCTGGGTTCTTGCCTCCTAAATGCATCACTTTGCTCATCTTGGCACTGAAACCAAGCTGTCAAGTGTGAGACCATTCCTCCAGTTCTGCCAAATCCTTCTGAAGTACTTTTGCCCCCCCCCCCCCATCTACCTCGGCACAAATCTTTGTGTCATCTGCGAAGAGACTGACCTTGCTCTTAATCTGTGATGCAATGTCGGCTATGAAAATGTTAAACAGAACCAGTCCCAGCACCGAGCCCTGTGGTACACCACTTGTTACTGCCCTGGGTTCAGATGCTCCCCCCCCCCACCACCACCACTACTACCTTCTGCTGCCTACCCTGCAGCCAGTTCTTGACCCACCTGACTAATTTCCTCCCCACTCCCATATTCTTCAACTTGCAGGTCGGCCTACCATGTGGCATCAAGTCAAAGGCCTTGCTGAAATCCAGGTAGAGGACAGCCACCGCATGTCCCCTATCCAGTGCCCTCGTAACCCAGTCATAAAAATCAACCAAGTTCATCTGGCAGGATCTGCCTGAGACAAACCTGTACTGCCTGCTGTCCTGGAGATTGTTATCTTCAAGAAATTGCACCAGTCTTTCCTTCAGGATTGTCTCCATCAGTTTTCCCACAATTGCAGGAAGGCTCACCAGTCTGTAGTTCCCTGGTTCATCCTTGGGCCCATACTTATGGAGAGGTACCACATGTGCTTCCCACCAGTCCCTGGTCACGCACCCAGAGTTCAGAACGGTCCACCAATGGCCCTGCCAGGACCTCTGGCAACTCTGTCTGGGCCAGGTACCTTGTCCACCTTCAGGGACTTAAGGCCCTCCCTCACCCTTTCCACCGTAGTTTCCCCATCCGTGGTTGCTTCTCCCCTACCCTCTCTCCCACCTCGCCCTTCCTCTCAGGTACGGGCCCATCCCTCTCCTTGGTGGAGACTGTATAGAAGTATTCATTAAGTACTTCTGCCTGCTCAGCCCCCTTTTCTACCCACCCACTTCCCCTCCTGATCCTAACAATTTGATCCTTGCTCTTCTTCTTCTCTCTGATATATCTGAAGAAATCCTTTTCTCCTTCTTTGATCCCCTGTGCTAACCTCCGTTCCCTAGCCACCTCTGCTGCCCTTACCACACTGCTCACTTCTCTGGATTTCTTCACATATTCTTCTCTGTCTGCCCTGTTGGATCTTATATAGGTCCTCACTTTCTCCAGTACCTCTCTACTCATCCAACTTGGTTTCTTGGTCCTGGCTTTTTTTATTTATTTTTTTTAATTTTTGTATTTATGCGCCTTGCTGGTCAGCCCCCATCCAACCGACCCCCACCCCCAGCCCTGTCCCCCTGCATTACCGGTGCTTACCTTGCCTGGCCCTGGAGCAGCACCTGCAGGGAGTCAGTCTTCATCCTTCTGACCGGCATATTTTCCCCTCTGATTTTCTTCCAGGGGCCCCAGGAGTATGGAGGCACGCATGCACCATACAGCGCCGGTTCCAATCCTTTCCCCACCCCATGGCCTAATGCCTAGTCACCCTTGGGCCTGTGCCACCCCAGCCTCCACTGGGGTCGCCATCAGCTGAGGGATGCCATGCTTTCTCCCTGGAAGGAGGAGGATTTGCCTGCTGGCAGTTCTATAAACTCCCCCAGTTCTGGCTTTTGACACAAGTTTTAGTGGCTTCAACCAGTCCTGCCTTGATGACTGCCCATTTTTGTTCCATGTCCATTTCTGGGCGGATGCTTGCCATATGATTTTCCAGTATGCATCCCATCCTGCCAAAGTCCACCGTTTTGAAGTCCAGGACCCTAGTGTTTGTAGTGGCTACTTCCTTACCCAGATTTATTGAGAACCACACTCTGCGGTGGTCACTGTTTGCTGGAGGTTCCTCCGCCCTTACATCCCTGACCTGTTCCCCATCTTCCAGTACCAGGTCTTGTATATTCCCCCCCCCCATTGGCTCCATTAGCCTCTGGGTAGGGAAGCCATCCTGGAATGCTTCCAGAAGGATCTGCTCCTTGGCGCAAGTGGTTGCTAGGATGCTCCAATCCACACCGGCAGATTAAAGTTCCCCACCACCACTGTACTCCCTTTGCCACTATGCCTCCTTTTCTGCTCCCGAAGTTCCCTGTCAATGTCCTCCTTCTGGGCCTGAGGTCTATAGACAACCCCCAGACAGATCTTGGTCCCTTTCTGGCTGTGTAGTTGCAACCAGATTACTTCCGCCCTGCCTTCCTCCCTATCACATCTCATCCCTTCCCTTACGTAAATGGCAACCCCACAGCCTTCCCTTTATCTCTGTCCCTCTAGAACAGTTTGTACCCTGGGATGGTTAGCTCCCAGTCATGATGCCTGGTTGCCCACGTCTCAGTAATGGCAGCTATGTCCACCTCTCCCTCTGCTATCAATGCCTGCAACTCTGCCAACTTGTTCCCCAGGCTCCTAGCATTTAGTGAAACCATTCTCCACGCTGCTCCTATCCTTCCTGCTTCTTTAACCCTTCATTCCAACCCCTATTTCGCCTAAGGTCGAATCTATTCCTGTGGTGGGGGGAGGTCCATGGGACCCCCTCTCCTGGTGATTCCCAGCTCCAATGCCCCCCCCAAACCTGGGAGTTCGAGACAACTGTCTTGTGAGACCCATCATAGGCTTGACTGGCACCAGCCAGTTGACCACAGAAGTCAGGAATAGAGCCTACCCTGCCCCACCGTGGCCCATTGCTGCCAGAGAAGTTCCTCACAGTGCCGCCGCATGCAACAGTAAAGCCTCTCCTCATCTGAGGACAAGAAGGTCGAGGAACACTGATGGTAATGCCTCCCAACTGAACAAGACAAAAAGCACTAGCGGCACCTCAACCTAGCTCTTAACCCTGATCTTCAACGTGAGGGCTGATGCCAAAGTGAAGCCACAGTTTGCATAACGTGCACCGGCTTTGGAAGAATGACCTCCAGTGGCACCTGTTCCTGAGTGAAGCTGGTTGTGGACACCAAATGGTCCATGTTCTCCTGGGTGAAGACTGGGAACGCCAGAGTCTTGAAGAGTGACTCCTCATCTACCTCTTCTGAGAACAGGTCGACATTGTCAAGAAAAATCTCGACTGCCTGACTGACAGGTGTCGAAGTCAGCAAGCCCGACAGCGGCACCATCGAGCTTGCAACTTGGCCCTCGATCAAAGAAGGCTTCACTGAAGTCAAACACTTAGCACATTTCGAGCGGTTGGGGGAGTCAAGGGAGCAGGAGGAGTGTGACCTCTCACAGTCCCACAACTGGCGCTGGTGGTGATTGTATTTCTCACCATTTCATTTCATTTTAACTTTTATTCAAAGAACTGAATAGGATTATTCGACTGAGACTAGCTCATTTCCAGTGAGGTCCTTGTGCAAAACAGCAGTCAGTTACATGGTGGGCAGGGCTCTTGCAGGGGCCAACACATTTCCTGGAATTCACTGGGGAAGAATGCTCCAGTGCTTGCCCCAGCCAGAAGCAGCACCGAGGCTCACAAAGTGCCCTCCACAGCACTGGCTGCTGTCGCTTCCATGGGAGCGAGTTTGGCAACTGACCCCTCCACTGCAGCAGCCTTCTTGTGGACTTTCAACTGTAGTTTCAACTCCTAACTGGCCAGCCAGCCAAAGAGAAGGTGGCCCACACGATCCTCCAAGGAGGAAGGGGGCATCATCTGGCACAGGCCGCAGCCCAAAACATCATGTGCAGCCCCCAGACAGCAAATAAATAGATAGAAACTTTATTTATATAGTGCCCCTTCACAGAGGCTCAGAGCGGTTTACAATGTTTAAAAACAATCCATACAAATTATTTATTTATTTATTGAAGAGAATCAGAATTACAATCCTTTGAGGACTCCTTTCCACATCGGGAAAAAAAAAGAAAAACACACAAACATAACATTAACAGTACAATACATAGGTCATACATCACAAGGACGTATACATTAGCAGGTTACAGTGTCAGGGATCTTAAAGTAGATCCTGGGTCATAGTTATGTAAATATGGCAGGTTACAGTTTCGGAGGGTCATTAAATGGGCCCAGAGTCATAGTTTATATACAATGAAATTGAAGGATCTGGGAAATTACAATACATAATGCAGAGTTAAAATATAAAATAATGACTATCTTTAGCTAAGAATAAAACAACAGTCAGTTCATTACATGATGTTCTACTCATAATAAATTATGTAGGTCATATGCTTGATTAAATAAAAATGTTTTCAGTCCTTTTTCAAAGGTTTCCACCCTTAGATATATTGGCAGTGAGTTCCACAGAGTGGGTGCAGCAACTGAGACAGCACAGTCCCCAGAATGCCACAACCTAGCCTTGGGAACCACAAGGAGGCAGCCCTCGGAGGAACAGAGAGCGCGAGACGGGCAGTGTGGAACCAGGAGGTCTTGCAGGTAGTCTGGTCCCCCCCATGCAGGGCTTTATAGGTCAGTAATCCAACCTTGAAGGCAATCCTTCACCTTACTGGGAGCCAGTGCAGTTCACGGAGGACAGGCATAATATGGTCAGATCTTAACGCGCCAGTCAACAGCCTAGCTGCCGCATTCAGCACCAGCTGCAGACGGCAGAGGTTGCCTCCCAGATAGCCCCAGGTAGAAAGCATTGCAGTAGTCCAGCCTGGACGCAACGAAGGAATGCACTAGGGTGGCCAGGTCCTCAGTTGGTATCAGGGCCCGGATTTGGGCAATGTTCTTCAGATGGTAAAAACTGCTTTTGACGATGGCTGACACCTGTGCCTCAAGTGTCAGACTGTCATTGAGGACCACGCCCACAACCTTGACCTGAACTGAGGGTGCCAAGGAAATGCCTCCCAGTACTAAACCAGGAACATGTCCAGATCCCCCTCCATCACGACGACAGTCTGGATCCACCACCAGTACCTCCATCTTGTCTGCGTTGAGTCATAGTCAGTTTTGATTCATCCAGTTCTGGATTTCCTCCAGGCAGGTGTTAAAACACCAAAGCCACCAGCTGGTTTCCAGGTGCACAGGACAGGTACAGCTGGGTATCATCGGCATAGCAATGAAAATCCAGCCCATACCGCCTGATAATGTCTCCCAGTGGCAACATGAACAACAAGGGCGACAAGACCTACCCTTCCGGAACTCCATAGTGTAGAGGCATCAGGTTGCATGAGGATAACCCCATCGTCACCCTCTGCACTCTACCCAAGAAGTAGGACCTAAACCAGTTGATGACATTACCGGTTAGTCCACACCAGTTCTGCAGTCGGTCCATCAGCACTTCATTGTCCACGGTGTCACACGCCACCAAGAGAGCCAGGAGAATAAGAATGGTACGTTCTCCCCCATTTCTTGCCATTAGGGGATCATTCAGCACCTTCACCAAGGCAGTCTCTGTGCTGTGCCCGGGTATAAATCCAGATTGGAAGCACTCGTAAGTGGCAGAGGAGGCAAGATGAGTCCCGAGCTGGATGGCCATCATTGTCTCTAAAACCTTCCCTAAAAATTGGAGGTTTGAGACCAGTCTGTAGTTGGTGAGACACTCCAGGTCCAATGAGGGTTTCTTCAACAGGGGTCTAACCAAGGCAAACAACTAGAAAAACTTGAGCACTCACCATAACCTCAAAATATATAAGGGCACAAGTCTATTTCAAAAAGTAGAACGTTTTATTGTGTGACAATACACCTGACGCATTTCTGATGGCACACCACCCTTTGTCAAAGGCTGAATATCCAAAGTAATGGATGCAGTTAAATAAATTTTTTTTTTTAACTTATTTTTTTTATTATCTTAAGTCCAGGTATAGGGTAATACACTTAAGTTACAATATCATTAAACAAATCAGAGCTAAGTACATTTCTTTCAAAAAAAAAACCAAAAACATTACATAGTATAGAGAGGTGATATATTCATCTATCCATATAAATTTAATTTATTTTGCCTTTGGGGGGGAGATAGGGCCAAGGCCCGGAGTGAAGCGGTAACAACTGTTTAATCGGGCAAAAGCTAAATCCACTGACTGATCCAGTTGGGAGATTAACATATTCCCCGTATAAGGTTTAGGCTCCAAAAAATAAAGAATTAACTTTCGTTAAGTAAGTTCAGGTCCACTTACAGGATTAAGTCAGGTCTATGTTCTGCAATCCTAACCCACCAAGAGGTCCAGAGATTTGTCATCTGAAGAGTCCTCGCTTGTAATTTAGCTGTCATACACTCCATGACATAGATACCATACACCAGGTCCTCCCATGTTCTCAGGGTGGGGGGGGGGTTGAGGAAAGCAAATTTTTGGTAATACTCTTCTTGGCTGGTCCTTCTTGATCTCTCTGCAGCATTTGATACTGTAGACCATGGTGTGCTGCTGGAGCGCCTGCGGCTGCTTTGTGGTCTGTCTGGTACAGTCCTCAAATGGTTCCATTCTTTCCTCGCAGACAGATTTCAGGGAGTTTCAATTGGAATGCATTCCTCTGGGACTTATTCCCTGTCTTGCGGGGTGCCAAAGGGCTCCATTTTGGCCCCCATGTTGTTTGCAGTATACATGCTGCCATTGGGAGATATCATTAGGCGATACAGTTTGAGCTTTCACTGCTATGCAGATGATACTAAAATGTGTATGTCCTTTCTGCCCAGACAGGACGTTGCACTCTCTGCGTTAAACAACTGCCTTACCGAGATCAGAGCCTGGATGAGTACTAGCTGGCTGAGACTGAATCCGGACAAGACCGAAGTGCTGGTTGTGGACCCTGGTCATCCAGAGGTGGGTATAGGAGCTTGCCAGGCATCAGGTGTTCTGACTGATGGCATACAGCTTACTACCTCAGACCGAGTGCGTAACCTTGGCGTTATTTTTGACGATGGCCTGACACTAAGATCTCAGGTGTCGGCTGTTGTCAAATCCTCTTTCTACCATCTGAGGAATATCGTCCGGGTGAAACACTTGGTTCCTCCGGATGATCTTCCAACATTGATCCACGCCTTCATCACTACCCGCCTTGATTACTGCAATTCTCTCTACCTAGGGCTGCCAGGGGTTGATATCTGCTGCTTGCAGCTAGTGCAGAACGCGGCAGCCAGGCTTCTGACTGGGACTTCTAGGTCCAGTCATATTACTCCTGTGCTCCGCAAACTGCACTGGCTGCCTATTAAGTGGCGGATCACCTTTAAGGTTGGTTTGCTAACCTTCAAAGCCCTACATGATCAGGGACCCGGTTACCTGCAAGATCTCTTGATACCCTACTGCCCCTCCCGTCCTCTCCTATCCACCGATGAGGGATTGCCAGAAATTCCCAGGGTACGACTAAAAACATCAGGTGCCTGTGCTTTTTCGGCTCCAATCCTGTGGAATTCTCTACCTCGTCGGTTAAGAGAATGCCTGACCGTTGATAGATTTAAGATTGAGTTAAAAACATATTCATTTAACTTGGCCTTCCCTAATGATTAATGCATTTTAGCCTTTTGTTTTAATACTGTATTTGTATTTAGTTTTTATGTGCGGCGCCTTGGTTCTTGAAAGGCACTATAAAAATAAAGCTTGATTGATTGGCTACAGTTAGTAGCACCGAGGCCAAATAGGACTTAGTTTTATTTTTAAACTTAGGGGGAAATGTAATAATAAAGCTATGGCTGGGGTCAATGGGTCTAATTCTGGACATATATCCCTCAAAACTTCCCCCAATCCTTGCCAAAAAGGTCCCAGCACTGAACAACTCCAGAGTATATGTGTGAGATTGGCTTCCCCAGAACCACAACCCCTCCAGCAAGAGGCGTCGTGTGTAGTCTTGAATTTAGCTGTTATTTGTGGAGTACGAAAGAATCTTGCCACCACCTTCCAGCCAAATTCTTGCCAAATATAGGAGCCTATAATTCTGTGTTGGCGCCTCCAAATCCATATCCAATCTTTATCAGTGGGGGCCACCCCCATCTCTGCTTCCCAGGCCCTATGTACTCTATTCCAAATGAGTCTAGGGTGCTGTCTCTCTGCTAAGTAAAATCTGGATATCAGGTGCCTGGAAGATTGTTCTTTAGAAACTGCCAGCAGTAGTGTAATTAAAGGTGTAATCTTCCCCTGATCTACCTCTAAGCCCAGGACAGATTCCAAGAAGTAACGGACCTGGAAATATTGGAACCAGTCTCTATTAGGGATAGAGAATTCCTCATGCACTTGTAAAAATGTTTTAAAGTGGCCATTAAGATAAAACTGGTAGGTGTATTTCAGGCCTCTGTTGTCCAAGTTCCTATATCCATTATCTAGATCAGCTGGACCAAAAGCCGGGTTGTGCAAGGCATTCCCATCCAGCGAGCACTAAATTCATTGCCTGGTAGGGATAGATAGGTGATCCATCCCCTGAGAAAGCTCCGAACATAACGGGAAGTCTCCATGCTCAGTGAGTTTAGGGTGGGTGGTTGGTATATTGTTGTCTCATCCAACCGGATAATTGACAAGGACTGTTCTATCTCTTGCCACAGAGGGCCATCTCTAGGTGGGTGTAACCATTCTGTAATATGGGCCAAGAGGGCAGCTATAGCATAACTCGACCAATTTGGTAGGGCTAAGCTCCCCCTCTCCTTAGGGTCCTGCTGTCTGTCTAATGATATTCGCGGCCTACCCCCCTGCCACAGGAAGTTTGATATCAATCTGTTCCATCTCTTCTCTTCTCTTCCCTCTTTGGGAGCATCTGAGGGATCGTCTGCAGGAGGTATAATAGGCGGGGTAATAGATTCATTTGAACTGTCGGTATCCTATTCAATAAAAACACTGGAAGATGGGTCCAGGTTTTAAGATCTTGTCTTACCTGATTAAACAATAAATCATAATTAAGGGGGAAGGTCTGATCTGGTTTCCCTGATATCATGATTCCTAAGTATCGAATGGACTTACATTTCCAATTATAGGGATGTTTATCTTGTACTGATCTGGGGATAGCTGTACCCGTGTACAAAGTCTCTGTTTTTTGTGTGTTAACTTTATATCCCGAAATTTTCTCTATCTGCGTTAGGGCCTGTTCTAGAATTGGGAGGGAATGTTCTGGATCTGTAATGTAAAGCAGCAGACCGTCTGCATACAATGCCACTCTATGCTCTCTGTCTCCAAGCTGGTAATCCCTCACTCCCTCCAGCTGCCTCAGAAATTGTGCCAAGGGTTCTACATATAAAGCAAAAAGGTAGGGAGAGAGGGGGCACCCCTGCCTGGTGCCTTGGGTAAGAGAAAATCTAGTGGAGCAGGAGTCATTAACCTTGACCACTGCCTGAGGGGCTGAATAAATTCCCATTATATTTTTAATGAACTCCGTGAGGAAACCCAGTTTAACAAGGGCTTTTCTGAGGAAAATCCAAGAGACCCTATCAAATGCTTTTTGGGCATCTAATCCTAATATCAATAAAGGGGTATGGAAGTTGTATGCATGTTCAATTAAATATAGGGTTCGTTTAATGTTGTCCGAGGTTTGTCGAGTAGGAATAAATCCGGCCTGATCTGGATGTATCAAAGAAGGCATCATATCATCCATCCTATGCTCTAATATTATTTATTTATTTAGATTTTGTTGACCAAGGTAAGCCCACTGAGACCAGAGATCCCTTTTTCAGGGGCGACCCGGGGTTGAGAACACCAACCACTTTACATTAGGTGTGGATACAGTAACACAGTATAAGAGTACATTCACAGTCAGTAGGGTACATTTATACAATTACAGTTTCATTACAACAGGTCTACAGTATCAATTGGTTTTTGCTTATAGGCATGTATCTTATAATCTTGGTTCAAGAATGAAATGGGTCGGTATGACTCTCAAGTATTTGAGGGCTTCCCTGGCTTTAAAGGTGACCTGTAAGGAAATACTGCAGCCCGCTCCCATTCCCACATACCTTAAAATGCTGCTGCAGAAGTCTGGGGCTGCAGTGAGCTTAATTTTTAATCCAGTGTGTTTTTTGTAATAAAATGCGAAACTTTCGGCCGAACAAGGCGCCCGCGGGTTCCGTCTGAGCCGGTAGCAGAGTCATGGGATTACACCTATTTAGTGCGTACGCTACCACCACTGCTCTTATTATAGTAGCCGTGGTGCTATTATACTTAATATATGGCTTATGGGGGTCTTCGTACAATGTCACTTACAGCAACACTTGGACAGGTTGTTGCTGTAAGTGACATTACATGTGAACCCCGCTAACCATGGTGGTAGCTACGCCACTAAATAGGTGTAATCCCCATGACTTCTGCCGTCAGATGAACTCCAAGGGCGCTCGCAGTGTTCGGCCGAAAGTTTCCGCATTTTATTACAAAAAACACACTGGATTAAAAATTAAGCTCACTGCAACCCCAGACTCCTGCAGCAGCATTTCAAGGTATGTGGAAATGGGAGCAGGCTGCAGTATTTCTTTACAGGTCACCTTTAAGATCACAGATATCATGGCTTGTGACCATGACAGGGGATATATGACCTTCACATGACTCTCCACCAGAGACTTTGTCAGCGGCTCCTTGATCCACTCCCATGTGGATTTATAAAATTCGGCTCCATAGCCTTCAGGGCCAGGACTTTTATTATTTTTAAGCTTAAGCCGGAGAGGACAGCGGAGGTTGTTGTGCATAACTGTCAAAGGATCTCTTCTTTTAGTTACTGTTGTTTGTTGTATTTGTTTCGTAAGTCTGTGTGCTAGGATCTTGGATGCCCGAGGGCCTCCTTCGTAATATCTCTGTCTAAGCCAGAGTAAGGCCTGTTCTGTTTTAGCATTAAGTATTTTCTGTATGGCCAACTGGGAGGTCGCTATTTGGTCAATCAAAGAATGATCTCCCTGCATACAAGCAGTTTGCATGAAGCTCAGTTGGTCTTGAAGCTGCTTTAAACTGGCCTCCATTCTACATTTTTTATTAGACGCATACGCTATTATATGACCTCTAAGTACTACTTTCAAAGTGTCCCAAATTAGTTGAGGTGGGGTCTGTGGGGTAACATTATCAGCCAGTATCTCTGCTATTTTAGTTTTTATTAATTCTTTATATTCAGGGTCTTGTAAAATAGAGTTATTAAGGTGCCAATAAGTATTCTTCCTCTCTTCTCGGGTCATTAACTCCAATGTAATAGGGGCATGGTCTGAGAGACATATATTGTGAATCTCCAATCCACATACCAAATCTAGGTGCTCCCTTGAAATACAAAAATAGTCCAGTTGGGAGTAATGTTTGTGAGCATGGGAGTAGAATGTCAATTGCCTTGTGGTAAGGTGTTGTTGGCGCCATGTGTCTACGAGAGCCATCTCTCCAATCAGTTTTCTTAGGTGTCTCTGGCTCGAGGTTTGTGGGGGGAACTTTGGGACTGACGTGTCCTTTGAAGGATTGAGGAGACAGTTATAGTCCCCTCCTAGGACCAGGATCCCTTTCTTAAATTCAAGAATCTTATCAAACAGTTGTTGGACAGATGAAGCATCGCTACCAGGAGGGACACAAATATTTGCTATAGTATACTGTTGACCAGCCAGAGTGCCCTCTGTCAGGACTAGTCTTCCCTCAGGGCCCAAATAGTGGGTAGAAACAACAAAGGATGAGTGTCTGGCAATTAATATAACTACTCCCCTATGTCTTCCTCTGTGGTAAGCAGATTCAAACAGGTGTCCAAAGCCGAATTTGAGTAATTTTTGCTGTTCACTGGAGTTAAGGTGGGTTTCCTATAATAAAAGCATTTCAACATTAAATTTCTTAAGGGCCCTAATGGTTCTATATCATTTCACAGGGCCAGTTAGCCCATTTACATTATGCAAAAGTACTCTTAGAACCTTAGCCATGAAAAAGTAGAAATGTACAATAAAGCCTCTCTCCCGCTTCTCTGTCCCCACCCCCTAACAGCACCTTCCAACATCAATACCATGCTCTGTGTGACATTGAGACTTCTGTCCTGGAATAACAGAAAAAACTACCAAACCCTGATCCCAATTGGGGGGCAGGCGGAATACAAAGAACTGTAAACTATGTACACTGGTGACTTCCAAACTGTACATGGCTATTCTAAACCAACCTAGTTGTGGCAGCCTAAGCTGTCGAGGGAGCAGTGCGTCAAGACGCAGTCAAAGGGCGCCCTGTGGGTGTTAACCCAAAATGAGGTAAAAGCTGAAATGAGAAGGAAAAAAAAAAAGTTTAAAAGGAAAAAAAGGGGGGAGGGGGGAAGGGATTGGCCATAACTAAGGGTACGGAACTGTAAGGTCACAAATATATAAGTAGAGGAATGGGATATCTAAGGTGCGGCATCCTAGGTCCCACAGTTCCTGCACACACCCAGCTTAGAGCAAAGAAATTTTATATTAATTACTAGGATGCTAGTCTGATTAAATTGCAGTCTGTACTAAGACTCTTTATCTGTACTGGCTCTTCGTCGCACACAAGGTCTCCAAATCTAGGTAAAATAATAATCCGGAAGAAGTAGAATGAAATAAGACATTTGTTATAAGTTCCACATTTCAAAATGACTGTTGTATATTTGGCTCTAAAAAAAGAACAAAATCCAGAAAATAAATCACATATAGCTATGGTCAGCTAGACCAAGAAGGAGCAGCTCCATACACGACTTAGCAGGACTTTCTGGGGCAATCAATTTTCCAGCCGGGATCAAGGGCCAGCCCGCCAGCTCCGACCCCCCACGGAACATCTCAGCGGCCCCCAAACATCATCAGGTCAGATTCGGTCCCGAGCCGGGTCCCCAAGCGCTACAGGGAACCCCACAGTAGATTCAGGAAAAGATCCAAAGGAGGAAAGCCCAAACTGATAAGGAAAAGGATTTAAAAACATTATGTCCCTCTGGCAAATGGATATATATCGTAGCCCACTCTTGGCGTAACCATCCCCCACTCCAACCCCGACAGGTCCTCTAAGAGATCTCATGCACCACCGGGTATGTCTGACACCTTTAGCCGAAAAATCCCGAGATCAACCCAGGGCCTAGGTCCTAGATCGCATCCCGGGAATTGACCTATGTCTGAAGTCTATTCTAGGCTTGAACTGCTTATTGCTGGAGGTAACCTGGTACATGTATAAGATCATTTACTACAGCCAAGTCGGAGAAGGGGGAGCCCGCCAGGGAGCCAACCACAGCAAGGTTCTAATACAATGGGACCAGAGGTTCTCTCTCCATTGCCTAGTCAGTTATTCTAATGAGAGAAGCGCTCTCCCATCATACTGAATAAGGTATTAAATAATCCTTATAAAGAGGGGGGAGAAGATTCTTCATTAACTCTATACTGGGCTGTCCTTCTGGGTCCCACCCGAATCCACCAGTTATTCGGCACCCGAGCGCTCGGGATCCCTGTCTCCTAACCTCCACAACCTCATTTCTTCTTCAGTTTTATGTGGGGTGCTGCCATGATGTCCCAAAAGAGGAAGCCCCACCACCAGTCGTCCCACCCCCTCCCCCAGCAATGGAAAGACTCACCCAGATCGGAGCGCGGAGCAAGGCTCTTCAGTTCATCTGATTTCACTCTCTGATGATAATCCTCGTTGAGTAAGCTTTTTAAGCAAGTCCAGGGTCTGCTGAATCTGAGAGTCCTGGTTGGGATATGTGGCGCCCTGGAGTTGCATCAAGGGCCTGTTAGGGAATTCAGACCGAGATGGCATTGGGAGGTTTCGCTTCTTAAATCAAGCATGGCCTCCGAAGCAGAGCTGTATGTACGCTGCCCTTCAGGAAACTGAACCGTTAGTAATGCAGGACATGGGGTCCTAAAATTGAGTTTATTTTGTCGTAGCACTTGTAGTAGAGGGATGTATTCTTTTCATTTTCTGAGGGTGTAAGAGGCGTAATCGTTGTCTATGTATATCTGCGTTGTGCCATAAAAGACTTTCTTCTGTGCCCAAGCTTTCCTCAAGATAAGATCTTTAGTAGTGAATTTCAGGAAACGAATAATTATGGAAAGAGAGCGGGTTGAGGGAGATGTAGGCTTAGGACCCAATGCCCTGTGAATTCTCTCAAACTCTAATGTAAGTCCATATCCAGGACCAGAACTGTGCGCAATAGTGTCTCTGTGAACTCTGAGAGATCCCACCCCTCTGTGCCCTCCAGCACTGAGTAAATCTGAAGATTATTCCTTCTCTGTCGATTCTCCAAGTCTTCTTGCCTGTCAGTGATAAGTTTGCATGTTTGTGTTATTTGTTTCATTTGGTCTTGCAACTGGGTTATTTGTGAAGAAGAAGATGTCTGATACTGATCCAGGCCATCAATCCTCGTTTCCAGGCCCTGTAAGTCCATGCGAATCTCTGTGACCGTGTCTTTGAAAGATTTAACTTCTGCTTTTATATCCATGAGCTCTGTCAGTATTCTGTCTAATTTACTATCCGTCACGGGGTTCAACTATTCCTTCAGTTTAGTTCTGGTGGATTTATTGTTATTTTTGGCTCGAGCTCCATGTCTGGAGGGTGTTTGTATTATGGCTGCGTGTTGTGAGGCGGCGGAGGCCCCCCGAGTCAGATACATCTCCTTCCATTTCGTCTAAATCCTGCGGTAATGCTGAGAACTGGTTCAATATTTCCATTCCCAGTTGGTAATGTTTTCTCCTAGTGTCCAGTTGTAATTTCTTCAATGGAATTTAAGATGAAGAAGTAAGGAGGAATGTTAGAGGTGTGCAGAGCGCGGGAGCTATGCGGCCATATTTGGGATGACATCACCAGAAGTCTCCAGTTTAATAACAATTTTGAAAAACGTCATATCAATGCCCACCAAGTGATTGGATCTCCATTTTACACTCTTAAAGGTTATACCTTAATTAAAGCACCAACCACTGTGTAATCTAACTACCACTCCATATTCAAATCTCCTAAAAAAATTTTAATAAATATTTCATACTAAAAAAGGAAAAAGAAAAAGAAGAAGAAAGGTAAAAAGGGGGAGGGTAAACTAAAAAGGGGGGATACAGGGGAAAAGGGAAGGAGGAAGAAAGAAAAATAACTTTTAATACTCAAGATTGACTATGCACTGGACAGAGTGTTTATTTGAAATCGGAACTCTAAAAGCATCCTGAAACGTAACAGATATGTGTCTTTTAGATTTTAGTAGTACAAGTGAATCGGAACAGGAAGAGAGCATTATGTACCATTTTCACAGGGAGAGATAGGATGAAGACCCCCTCCCCCCCACTATGCACCATGGAGGAGCTCAAGGCTACAGGGACATTATCAGGAAGACCACATGGCTGAAACAAGAGGATTAGGAGGGGGAAGAAGTGGACATGGCAGAGCACAGTATCAGAACCACAGGAATCGGAGGAATTGCAGAGGCAGTAGGTGGTGAATGCTAGAGCAGCACATCTGCAGTTAATAAATCTTTCAGCCCACAAGCTAACAAATGCTGAGGATAATCTACTGAGTAAAGGCCTAAACTTCTCGCCAACCACGCATGCGAATAAATTTCATACTGTGACTGAACTGAATGTGGCCTGTAGAAATTTTAATCTCAAATTGTTTTTTCATAAAAGGACAGAGTTTTACCACCACGACTAGAGAGAATTTAGAGAAAAGAGAGCATTTTAGAGCCGTCTCTACCTTTAACCCCCCTCCCCCCCAACTTGTATGGCTGTGAGTGTTTTCAAAACCCTGGTGGAAGCTGACAGAGGAGATTTTTAGTCACTCTCCACCTACGAGTTTTAATAATCTCACATATGATGAAAAACTGGTTTCAAAATTCCTGCAGGAGAATACAGAGATAGAGATAAAAAAAAAAAAAGACCAACAAGGGGGGATGTGTTGTTGTCCTTAACAACAGCAACTACATTCAGGAAGCCGAAAAGCAATTTAACAATGTGGTTTTCTACAGGAAACTAAGTAGAGACCCGACTTATGAATGCAAAACCTCAATTGATGAGTGTATAAGGGAAGCATATAGCAACGGGGACATAAAGAAAAATGAACTGGATTATTTGAGTGTCGAGTCGCCAGTTAGAGCAACCTTTTATTTACTGCCTAAAATTCATAAATCTATGGTTACTCCCCCAGGTCGACCCATCGTTGGTGGGATTGGGTTACTAGCAGAAAGTTTATCTCAATATCTGGATCATTATTTGTGTCCTTTTGTTAGTGCTCTGCCATCCTACTTACAGGACACAACTGATGTGTTAAGGATGTTAACAGATTTACAAGTTAATAATGATTGTCTTCTTGTGACAATGGACGTGTGGAGTCTTTATACTCCAATATGATGGAGCCCTGGATGCAACAGCATTTTGTTTTAACAGTAGAGGGGAAGGGGCAATACCAGGAACTTTTTTTCTTGTCAAATTATTGGAATATGTACTCACATGTAATGCGTTTATGTTTAGCAAGGATTTTTTTCTGCAGGTAAAGGGGGCGGCGATGGGGGCCACATGTGCCCCATCAACTGCTAATATTTACATGGGTGCTTGAGAAAATAAGTAAGTGCTACATAAAGATATAAATCCTTCTTCTGATAACATTAAAGTATGGAAGTGGTACATAGACAATTGATTTCTCATCTGGCAAGGCACCTTAGCAAGCTTGGAAGAATTTGTTAAGTACCTAGAGGGGACAAACTGTAATTTAAAGTTCACTCATTATGCCTGAGACACAGAAATTTCCTTTTTGGATCTAAAAATTATGGTACAGAGGGACAATAGCGTGACTACTGATTTATATAGGAAAAAAAAATACGGTAATGCTCTTTTAAGGGCCAGTAGTTGTCACCCAAGACTCATTATTAGTAATATTCCAAAGGGGCAGTTTTTACACACTCATAGAAACTACAGTACAGATGAGTGTTTCCAAAAGAGTGCACTTATTTTAAAAGACCAACTTAAGGAACGTGGCTATAGTGAGAGAGATATAGTGAATGGGTTTGAGCAAGCAGAAGGAAGAGATAGAGATGGTTTGTTAGAACCTATGAGATCAGATGCTACATCCAGAGAAGAGGAGGTGAGATATCATTTTGTTCTTTCCTATTCCACACAGGCAAGGGAGATTGAGGAGGTTATCAAGACACATTGGAAGGTGCTTCAGAGTGACCCAGGTCTTAAAGAGGTGACAATGGTGCCACCACGTATGGCATTTAAAAGAGCACCCACAACTGAGGACAAAGTTTTCAATAGCCATTTTGTAAACAAAGGAAGGAATAATGGCACATGGCTACAGAATAGTGCCGGGGGTGTCATCCATGTAAAAGATGTAATGTGTGCACTGCTATTAAAAAAGGTGACACTTCTGTCAATAATGCTACTGGGAAAACCTATGAAATCAGGCAGTTAATTACATGCGATACTGAGGGCCTGATTTACTTAGCAACATGCAGTTGTGGAAAGATATATGTGGGAAAGACAAAAAGAAATTTACATATTAGGACTGGTGAACACATTAGAGCCAAAAACAAAAAAAATGTGTCTTATGCCACTGCAGCACAGACTGCAGATTCATTGAACCCTCATGAACACAGTTTTGTCTTTATGGGAATTGATAAGGTGCATCCAAAACCAAGAGGAGGGAATTTTAATGATCTGATTCTCGCTAGAGAGGCCTTTTGGATTATTAAGTGCTGATAAAGAATGTGGTTTAAATCAAGGTTTTGAACTTAAGCCCTTTTTGAAGAGAAAGAAATAGATCCTTCTGTTTGATGCTGTAGTTCTGAGTGTTGCTTAAGAAGGAGATTCTGAACTCAAGGCTCTATTTTTAGTTATAGAAATAGACCCCTCTAATTATGTTTTTATGCTAGATATTTTTGCACATATGTTTGCGTACGTGCTATTGAAATATTTGGACATTATGAATTTTCAATTGTATATGGATGTTATTCCTCTGCTGTTTGAGTATTAAGAGTTATTTCTCTTTCTTCCCCCTTCCTTTTTTCCTCCCCTCTGTATCCCCCCTTTTAGTTTATCTCCCCTTTACCTTCCTTCTTCTTTTTAATATGAAATATTCATTAAAAATGTTTTTAGGAGATTTGAATATAGAATGGTAGTTAGATTATACAGTGGTTGATGCTTTAATTAAGGTATATACCTTTAAGAGTGTAAAATGGAGATCCAAACACTTGGTGGGCTTTGATATGATGTTTTTCAAAACTGTTATTTAACTGCATCAGTTACTTCGGATATTCAGCCTTTGAGAAAGGGTGGTGTGCCATCCGAAACGCGTCAGGCATATTTTTATACAATAAAATGTTCTTCTTTTTGAAATAGACCTATGCCCTTGTATAGTTTGAGGTTATGGTGAGTGCTCAAGTTTTTCTAGTTATTTTCATTTACTTTGGAGCACCACCGTTCCACGTGCAGCCCCGAGTCTGTTTGTAATAAGGTCTAACCAAGGCCTCTTTCAGTGCCACAGGAAATACTCCACTTCCCAAGCAACTCTGAACAATCTCAGCAACCACAGGTCCAATCAGGTCCACACACCCAATCAAAAGTCGGGTTGGACCTGGGTCTAGGTCATAATGTGTTGGTCACAGCCTCAAAACTATCTCAGCCACCTCCTCCATTCCAACTGGATCAAACTTAGCCCATACAAGAGGGGTGCCCTGACATGTCAGGTCAAACCCCGCAAGCTCTTTGAATGACACT
The DNA here is from genome assembly GCA_016271365.2 of Neoceratodus forsteri. NCBI lineage: Eukaryota > Metazoa > Chordata > Ceratodontiformes > Ceratodontidae > Neoceratodus > Neoceratodus forsteri. Next base: position 658,863,340 of record CM028131.1, on the reverse strand, counting down.
GGAAGAGATCTCAGCTCTGACAGAGGACACTTTGTTGGCAAAGAACAGGGCAAACTGTTCACACTTTGTGCTTGAACCTGCTCCCCTCCGCCTGGAGATAGGCTGGCTGTAATAGCCCGTCCACCATGGGGAAGAGCTGAGCTGGTCTGCTCCTTGCCTCAGCAATCTCCCTTGACAAAAAAATCTGCCTTCTTTCAGGAGATTGCCCTCTGATGGTCACCATAATGCGACTTCAAGGCCAATTTGTCCTCCATCAGTCCAGATCTTCTCCAGAGCTGCTCCAACCTCCAGCCCTTTATCTTTAACTCCCTGAGTTCCCCATCAAACCTAGGGGGCCTCCAGCAAGTAGATAAGGGTCAGACACGAACGGGTGCGATCAAGTTGAAGGCCACAGTAACTGCCCTATTACAGACCGCCACTGCCTCCTCCGGCCCACTCACATATGAAGTTTCCACACTCAATACATTCAGCACTGCCTTAGTTCTGTTGGGGACAGTCCCTGTAAAGGGCAATGCCAGATAATCTCCACAGAGGATAGACCCTCGGGGGAGGGGCCCAAACGTGAACCTCAAGACATGTGTGGGTCTGTCTATGAAATCTTTTGGCAGCATGTGATGCAAAACCTGAAGATGGGAGCTGCCTTTGCTTTGTGTTCTATCTTCCGTCGTCACTGAGGCAGGAGCAGAACTGAAGAAACCCTTTGAAAAAGTAATGAATTTGCGAATGGCGCACATTAGGCCCTAAAAAGCATGAAGCTGTGAAGGAGAAAATCAAACTCTTCCAGTGGAAAGAAAGATATGTCACAGGATGGAGCCAGGTGCTTAGCTTAAAGACATTCCGATGAGCAAGCACTTCCCGTGGAACTGCCAGTGTGTGAATAGTGAACAATATCCATGCCATTAGAACAGTTCTTTAGATATATTAGGGGGAAAAGAAAGAAGGAAGGAGGAATTGTTAGGTCAACAGAGGGAGCTAGAGTAACTGAAGACAGGTGGAAAGCAGCTGCTCTTAATGACTACTTTTAGTCTGTATTCACAAGGGAAGACAGAGGGCTTCTGCTCAAAAGTAGCATTATGGCATGCTTGCCCATCAGTGCAGTGGTAGCACTACTGCCTGCAACACTGGCAACCCAGGTTCAGATGCAAACTCAGATCATCAGGGGCCGGCCAGTGGGAGGAGGGTGGAGCTTTCCAGGGACTGCTCTCCTCCTCCTCTCAAAAGGGAGGGCAGCCATCCCCACTGCAATGCCGCCACCTGGGTGATCACCGGTGGAGGTGCAGCTTGGAGATACAAAGTCCAGCAGTAAGTGGTGTGCAAGGAATACACCACCACTTACTGCTGGACTTTGTCTCTTTGTGGAGGTTAGCTGCCTCCTTCGTGGTGCTTGCAGATAGCTGAATTGCTACTGCACGGTTGAGTTCCGCTTTGTGTCAGCTTGGAGATGCCATGGGAGGGGAGGATGCTGGCCAAGTTCTGGGGCAGCTTCACACTCCTGCATGTCCATGCCCCTTGGTTCTCCCAGCGAGCCAGCATCCTTAGGGAGAAGGGTGAAAATGAAGGAAAAAAGCCCCACAGTGGAACCCAGTGATGGTCTCTGGCACACAGTCCAACCAAAACTGGACAATCCCAAGGGGTGCCTGACAAAGACTTCAAGCAGTGGGAGGGAACGGAATAGGGAGCCGTTCCCTTCTTCCCCACCAGGGAGTAAACCTAGGCAGCATGGAGGTAGCCCATGGGAAGAGGTCCAGGAGTAGCTATAGCTTCAGATACCTTGGAGGACTGGAGAGAGAGGTAAGGCTGTGGTGATTGGAAGGGCACAAACAGAGAATCAAAAAAAAAAAAAGAGTAGTATTAAGGCAGCTGTAAGGGGGATCTCTGAGATGAAACAGCAAGTATTTAACAGTGAAAGTGAGGGCTAGCAGACATGAAGATGGATAAGGCTCCTGGGCCAGATGGAATGCATCCAAGGGTATTCATGGAATTGGCAATGGAACTAACTGAACCCCTGGTGGGGATATTCAATTGCTCAGTTCAGACAGGGGTAGTTCCAAAAGACTGAAGGGTAGCAAATGTAGTCCTGCTTCATGGTTGGGGGACGAAGAAGCAAACAGGTTAACTACAGACCTTTCAGTCTTACCTTGTGGGTAAACTGATGGAGACACTAGTCAAAGAGGACCTCATGAACTACCTGGAGAGCATGGACTTCAGGATAGCAAGCAGTATGGGTTTGTGGCAGGAAGGCCTTGTCAAACCAATCTGCTAGTATTCTTTGACTAGGTAACAAGGGCAGTGGATAATGCCCATGCTGTAGATTTACTTTACTTCAATTTCAGACAGGTTTTTGACTCAGTGCCTCACAGAAGGTTGTTGAAGAAACTGGAGTATCGGGGTCCAGAAAAGGGCAGAGTTACATGGGCGAGAAACTGGTTGGAAGAGAGAGAGCAGAATGTTATGGTAAACCGAATCAAATCAGAAGACAGGGAAGTCACCAGCAGGGTGCCACAAGGATCAATCCTGAGTCCAGTCCTTTTCAATATGCTCATTAGTGACATGGAGGAAGGAATCCAGGATAAGATGCATCTCTTTTACAGAGGTCACAGCTCTGTGGTAGGTAGACAGCAATGAGGAGGTTAGTGTGATGCAGAGACTTGCTAAAGCTAGAGAGGTGGTCAGAGGTTTGACAGTTAAAATTCAATGCCATAAAGTGCCAGGTGATCCACACAGGGAACCTGAGGACAGAGTACTGGATGAGGGTTAAAGCTGTGCACAACCTCTGAGGACAGAGACCAAGGGGTCGTCATCAGTGACTCCCTAACAGAGTTAAACCAGTGTAACAAGGCCTACAGTTATAGTACAGTGGGGTGTATAGGAAGGGATACTGACAGTAGAAGGAAGGAGGTATTATTACCTTTCTATAGATCACTGGTGAGGGCCCACCTGGAGTACTGTGCCCAGTTCTGGAGTGCACACCTAAGGAAAGATAAGGACAAACTGGAGATAGTGCAACATAGGATGACCAAAATGCTTCAGGGCCTACAGGGCAGAACTTCAGAGGATTGGCTCAAGACACTGAGCATGTACTCGCTGAAGGCTGGATGAGAGAGGGGAGATATGATAGAGACCTTCAAGTTCCTGAAAGGAATTAGGAAGGTAAACTGCAAGGAACTATTTAGCATAAGGAGTGGATCAAGAGCATGTGTGCATGAGTGGAAAGTGATTGGGGGAGGGGATTCAAGAGGGTAGTTAGAAAGTGTGGTGGAGCTGTGGAACAATCTGCCAACTAATGTGGTGAGTGTCAAAACTATGAACGGTGTCACATATGGCTGGGACAGGGTGAAGGGATCAGTGGTTGCTCAGGGTGGCAGCAGGAGGGTGGGGAGCATGGAGTGGATAGTGTGGGATAGAAGCCTGTATGGACAATAGGTCCCGGGTTTGTTAGGATTCATGGGCAGGCTGGCTGGACCAGTGGTCTTTTTCTGCCATCACTGTCTAAGTAAGTTTCTATGTTTCTATCAAAAACTGTGCAAGTCCACTGTTTTGCTCGGATCAGCGACTTGGGCTTTCTGTTACTACAGTGCATTCTTCCACTGATGAAAACAAAAGGATTATGGGGATTGTGAGCAGAGAGAAAGGAAGAGAAAGAGAAAGGAGAAAAGGAAAAAGATGGAACAAACAAATGCCAGGCATGTAAGAGTAACAAAACTCAGAAAGAACACCTATGGAATTGGACGACAGAGCAGATGGACAAACTAGATAAAAAGGGCAATAAAATAAAGAAAAATAGGGCAGAGGAAAAACAGACTATTGCTACAAACCAAAGTTCTCAGGAACACAAAAGACAAGTGAATGAAAGATGAGCCCAAACTGGTGAAAAACAACAGACAAAATAAAACTGAAACCACAGAAAAAACAAGGGGACTCCAAGAAACACAGCCTACCCTCAGAAATTAAAGAACAAAACAGCCCAAAGAAGCAAGAAAGAAAAGAGCAAGAGAGAGAAAGATTACTGCACTGTCAGACCAAACATGGCAGAGACAAGAAAGGAGACAGAGATTAGATAGTGTCAGTGGTAGAGGCCGACTGACAGAACTGCCTTCTCAAAAGTAATCTCTAAGACATGACAGACTGTTGTTAATAGTGCCATGAAAAAATGTCTAGGGGTATAAGTAAGGCACAAAGTCACAGGCTGAGTGCCTTCAATCTCTACAGGTGTTTTCAGTGCACTACTACCAACAACCAACTATTGTGCTTATAAAATGGGTTTAGTATAGTACAAACTAAATAAATAAAAATAATAATAGAGAATACATTTTTATGATTTCGAAATTAATATTTTTCCCAGTTGTTTCCAGTGCTGCGTTCAAAAATTGATTCAAGATAGCATCTGTGAACTCAAAGGTAACTAGTAATAAGTCTGTTATTTTAAATTTTTTGTTGTGAAACAGAGAATTCAGGCTGCACATTTCAAAAGTGAAATTTATAGGTAGCACAGTGGAACTTTTTAGGTGTTGGCAGTACTGCAATATAGTATGGCAGGCAGCCTATCAGAATGCAGCATTTTCCCTACCTATTTTATAAGGATAGTTGACGTAGGCCCCAGACTCACATCTCCTCAGACAGTCCAGGTATGCAGCAGAGCCAGATAGGTTGTGTTTATTGGGGGCCTATAATATCAAAGTTAAAAGCATTGAGCGAGTAATGAATGCATTACTTTTAAAGTAAGGTGAATGTGAAACCAAATTTGGACGAGCATACGCACACATTTTTAAATGCCAGGATTTCCGTATAGTCTTTCTTCATAGTTAATTCCTCCATGCCTTCATCACAGACTACATTGACAGAAAAGTACTGTGACACCACAGCATTTCAAAATGTGTACTCATCCCAATTTCGTTTTACTCACCTCACTTTAAAAATGGTGAGTACGTTACTTACAATATTCCCTGGAGCCCTACTTCATTTGGTAACTTACTAAATAACATATCTGAAGACGACAACAAAAAATGACTCATGAGAAATAATACTCCATTGAGATGTTAAGAAGAAATCAATTTCCTTGTCCGGAAGCCTATTTCCATGAGGAGATAATTAAAGTTGTACTTTCTGCTTAATACCACTGCATGTAAACAAGCAATATACCGAGATCTCTTACATAACATGAAGAAGCAATCTGTTTTAAACAATACTCCTCATGCTGCATGATGAATACAAAGCAGGAAAGGACAATTTATTACCAACCTGCAGGTAACATTGTAGTCCTTAAGGGGATACATTTTAAGTGGGACGTGTGCTTCATTAATAAATTTCAGAAGAGGAATGAAAATCAGCAATACTGAATCTGTTGTTCAGAGGAAAAGAATACACCATTCAATCAAGACAAGAGTCGTATAAGCGGGATTATCTTAAAATCCATCTTCTAAAGTGAGTAAAACTGACCTGAATGATCTCAGTAATCTGTAGGGCTTGCCTAGATCAGACACCCTTCTGCAGAGTGGGGCCACTGCCAACTCCATCTGAAATGCAAAAGATTTAAATCGTGACATCTGGATGTCACTTGGAAAAAAAAAAAAAACAGTGACAGCATGTTCTCCATAAAAGCGTATGAGAGACTTGTTTATGAGCACAATAAAAATATCATTAGAATAAGTTAACCATGACAAAATGTGTTTATTTATAGAATACCATACTGCTGAAATACACATTCAAGACAATGCTAATAAAAACACGCAATTGTAATTTTTAGTCATATTACACACATTTTTGATCCGCAGTTGTTTTGTTGTATTTACTTATGGCGCATAGGGAATTTGAAGTAAAGGTAAAACACATGCAGGCTTTATTTCCTGTATACTACCTTACAAAAGACCTTTTATATAACAAAGATAATTTGCAAAGGATACCGTGCACTGCAGCTATTGAACTACTGTTACAATTTTAAGGCTACTTTACCATCCCCCCACCCCCACGGTAATATGACAACATGGAAAAATAAAGTACAGCAGAACACAGATTATCGGAAATTCTTATTAAAATCTGATCTGTTTAGATAATCAAGTGTTCTGTAGATCAGGATTTCATTATTTACAACAAGGGAATAGAAGCAATATGACTACGTTGTTTAGATAATCGAGTGTTGTGTAGATCAGGATTTCATTATTTACAACAAGGGAATAGTTAGAAGCAGTATGACTAAGTTGTTCCTGTGTGCATCACCCCCTTTCACTGTGATGGAGGTTGAACTGGTGGCTGCTCGCTTACATCAACTCACCTCTCTCGCTTCATCACTAAAGACTCCGAAAACTGTAACACCCTACAGCACCTGACAGATAGCTTGTACCTGTTACTGATTCTTGATACCCTCTCCCTTCATCACTGTGACTGCTACAAGAGCTGTGAGACTCGGACTACTGCAATGTCAATCACTTGCGAGCACTGCATGTATAAAGAACTGCAACCACGCATTCATAATTTCAACCAGTTCTGATACAATTTCATCAGGTTTAAACATTAAAAATATACAGGAATATTTTTTTTAATTTCCCTGTCCTGAAGTATCATGATCAGCTATTCCCTCTACACACAAACTCACCCTGTGTAAACTCTGTTTCCACCACTTCCTTGTGGTATTCATTGCTGGCAACAACTATAGCCCTGGTATTAACTGCTTAATCTCCTTACTTCTCTTACCCATCCTCTGTTCCAACAGAGAGCTCAATGTCCTTGGGTACCTTAACACAAATTGACTGTCTCACATCCCAAAAAAATTTGCACCCACTTAATCCAAGCCCTGCGCTTCATACAACTCATCTTTGAACCCACTCACTGAAATCCTCACTCCTACAACCACTCCTTTATAAGCTGGATCCTATCCACACACCCTCACCACATAAAAGAATCAAGCATAATTCCAGACACCCTTATTTATTTTTTCTTTTGCATTATTCATTTTCACCCCTCCTGCATCCGAGCGGCCTCTCCTTCAGGCCTTCTGCTAAGGAACTCCCCTGATCTCCAGTCTAAACCCACTCCCCGGCGCCAGCTTCTCAATCCCATACTGCAGCCGGCCAAGGGTAGCCCGACGTAACCCATCATTGGACAGGTTCCCTCCTTCCGGGGGAAAACTGCCTTACTGGCATTCTTTCTCTTGGCCCTGGGTGCTGAGATCGGTCCTAGCTCACTAGAGGGCTCCGTGGAGGTGGGGATCCAGGAGGCCGTCATCTGGACGCCATTGTTCTGGTTTTCTAGGTTCCCTCATCGCACCGCTCATGCAGTGCCTCCAGTCTCCACTGGGTGCCGCTGCATAGCGAGGCAGTCCCCAATCCCACCCCAGGAAAGGAGAGCAGTCCTTCGGAAGCTCAATCCTATCCTCCCCCTGCCGACCGCCGGCGTCCCAAGTCTGTTCCCGAACCCGGGGCACCGGCGTGGTTCGAGGTAAGGCGCCAGAGCCTCAGCCCTCTGTACCGCCGGGCCGGACAGACACCCTTATTAACCACCACATGGTCTAATGTTTCTGTCAGCTTTGTCACCCCAAAGCCTCACCTCCCAAGGTACGTCCGATGCAGGTCTTTCAGGTCACTCAACCTGTTGGTAATACTCAAGACCTCAGAGTCACTGACTGCTTCCCAACTCTATATATCCAGTGACATAGATAATACCTCCAATTCCACAGTTCTAAATTCTCTTAACAACCATGCACCTCTCAGGAGGCTGAAAATATGCGACTCCCACCTTCCGTGGTTATCCACTGACCTAACATCATCTCTGAAAGCTCTATACTCCATGTGATACCACAGCCACATTAAAAAAAAAAAATAATTCACAATGCCAAGGGTATCTGGGAAGCCAAGTCATTTGGCCACTAACCTGCAGAATAACCTAAAATACCCCTCATCATTCTGGAAGGTCTGTTCACTCTGTGTTTGCCCCCCCAAGTCTACTACCCATGTCCTTAAATCTGAGGGTCACCAAACCCGTCCCCCACACTTTAGCCTCTACTTTTAATTAATATTTCATAACTTGTGTGCCTTCCTTTCTTTATCCCTTAACCCCCCCACCTGAGTCTGTCTTCTGCAGCTGCACCTCCTCCCCCCGACTCTCCCCATGCTAGCCCTCTTCCCACTCTCTCCACTCCTCCACCTTCTCTTTCAGGTATATCACCCAATTCTATGTGATAACGGCGACTACAAAAGAGAGCCGATAAGAGGAGCGAATGAAAAACAGCAGCAAGCTACAGCAAGCAGCACTATAGCATGCTGCCATCTCAGCGCACAGTTGGACTTGCTTTTTCTGCTGACAGTCCTACATGTATGGGGCTAATATATCGCAAATATCATTGCCCTATACATGTAGAACTCCCAGCAAAGAATTTTAGTACAGTTAGACAGCCCACCTCCCCAATCCTATTCCTATCCTATCACTCCCTACATAGAGCGCATGCACAGGTCCACAGGTTGCTGCTGCGAGTCGAGCGGTGCAGGGTCGGTGCTGTACAGAGGGCAGCCAGACCAAAAAGTTAAGAAAACACAACAATAGCATTATTATAATTACAATTAGAAGATTCTTACTAATGCAGTCTTATTTGTGCTAGAGTCAAATGCCTTTATCAAATAAAACTGCATTAGCAAAGGTATTTTCTGGTGTGATTTATAATGCTGCTGTGAGTGCTGTTATTGTGACTTTCACAAAGTGCATGCAGCCTGGTCCCATTCCTCATGTCATCAAAGAGCTGTTTTTCAGGTGGGGCTGCAGTGCTCAGACGGCTGCTCAGCTCATACACAGAAGGTAAGAGCCGGGCATTCTAAGATAAAATTTAAGTATTTAACATCAGAAAAAAGTTTTAAAACTAGTTCATGTAGCTAATTGGGCAGGCAACTTCCCAGAAAGAGTTGCCTGCCCGACATGTAAAATCGTGTCAGCAGCTCTTTAAATGAAATGTTGGTAGAGTATTTCAATACAATGGTCTACAAGACCAAATGCAGCATGGATTCAGAAGGGGGGGGGGGGGGTTCATGCCAGATGAATCTCTTTCACTTCCTTTTTGACTGGGTGGCCAGGGAAATAGATTAGGGGAGTGTAGTGGACATGGCCTATTCGGACTTTAGCTACTGTACTGCACAACAAACTGATAAAGAAATTGAGCAACCTAGGGGTGGGATCCAAAGTGGCGAACTGGGCAAGGAAATGGTTAATGGATAGGCAACAGAGGGTGGTGGTTAAAGGCACTCACTCTAATGATGGGATAGTGACCAGCAGGGTGCTATAGAGCTCAGTACTGTGACCAGTCCTCTTCAATGCCTTCATGAGTTACACTGCAGAAGAACTGGATGGAAAGGTATTCCATTTTGCAGATGATACCAAAATCTGCAATAGGATGGCCACTCAGGAGGGGGCAGAGAGAATGCACAGGGATACTGGGACACTCAAGCAGTGGTCAAAAGCATGGCAATTCATGTTCAATGCCAAACAGTACAAAATCATGCACTTACGGCATAGGACCCCAGCAACTGAGTAAAGGATGAGGGGAGGTACTGACAGTCACTAAGCAGGAAAGGGACCTTGGGGTGGGTAGGGGGTTAGTGGGATGCTGGAATGTACTGGGAGAGGTATCTCCAGCAGGAAATGGGAGGTAGTGTTGCTGCTGTATCGCTCGCTTATGAGACCCCACCTTGAATACTGTGTCCAGTTCTGGAAGCCGCACCTCAGAAAGGACACAGACAGGGTGGTGGTAGTCCAGAACAGGGCAAATAAAATGGTGTAGAGGTTGCATTAAGTGCCCTGTGAGGAGAGACTGAGGGATCTCAACAAGCACACCCTGGCAGAGAGGAGAGTGAGAAGGGCCATGGCAGAGACCTACAAGTATCTCACGGGGGTGAACAGGGTGCAGGAGAGGAATCTCTTTCAAATGAAAAAGAGCACCAGGACTAGCAGGCATGAAATGAAGCTGGGGGTGGGGGTGGGGTTAAGAGGGATGTAAGGAAGTACTAGGTCACTGAAAGAGTGGTGGACATCTGGAACAGACTGCCAACAGAAGTGATGAAAGTGAAAACGGGGCTTCAAGCATGCATAGGATAGACAAAGGGAAATATTAGTTAATAGTCAGGGAGGGAAGAGGGTATTGGGAGACCTGTTAGGGTCTGCGGAGACAGACTAGGCAGGGACCATCTCGGCAGACTGTGTGGGGCAAGTGGTCCTTTTCAGCTGACAAATTCTATGTTTCTATGTGTGGCTGGATTGATGTCCCGATTTCCCAATCCACATTTACTCCATCCATAAAAAGCTCTTACCCAAGATTTGTGCAAAGTGCCATAACAAATCCCATTTCCCACTCTCTGTCCAAGGGAGACTGTCCATAAGATGATCCTCCCTGGGCCGCCCCGGTGGCGCTGAGGGTTGAGGCGCTGGATGACACACCTTGCACCACGCTGGTGACCCGGGTTCGTGAACGGACTCGGGCGCCGGGGGTCGGCAGGGGAACGGGTTGAGGACTAAGCGCCCGTGTGGTGCTCTCCTCCCCGGATCGAGGGGATGGGACAGCCCAGTGAGCCAGAGACCCCCCCGACGGAGACCGGGGTACCGCAGCAAGCCGGGCAGGCACATACTAGTGTGGCTGACATTGGCAGGGGTGCCATGCGCCAGTAAGCGTCAGGGCACGCCCACGCATGGGGAGGGGATGGAACATGGAAAAACCCAGTTCCAGGGGTAGGCAATGGCACCAACTCCAATGTACACTGCCGGGCCCGACCTCACCGACCTTCACAGATCCTCCACCCGGGGCCCACGTCTGCAGCTGGAGTCTACAAGGTTTGAAGTGTGCCCAAGATAGGAGGGGTGGCCCCACCCCGGAGGGGTTAAGCTGGGGGTGCCAGCTGCAAGGCGGGGCAGAGGTAGGGAAGGTACGGATGAGGGGGGCTTCAGGCAGGGCAGGGCACAAGCTGGATGCCTGACAGAGTCTCCTGGGACCATGACCGGAGTGAAAGATAATCGGAAAAAAAAAAAAAAAAAGAAACGATGATCCTCCCTGTGGCTGATGATGCAGATATGGTATACAGTGCTACTCCTATATCCACCTTGCCCAGGCTGGACCCCAACCTTCATTGTTTCTGCAATTTTTCCCTCAACTGCCCTACCCATCACTGATCCCTCTACTCAGATCTTTGCTTCTTCTCCATCTTTTCCCGGAACCAAACTCATTGCATCTTTTTTTTCTCAAATTCTGGTTCTCTTCCCAGTTACCCCCTACCACTTTAACTGGACAATAAGCCTTTTCCTACCGCCTCCCCCTTCTTTGCAACAAGCTCCCTCCGATCCTCCTTACCCTTCCTGTCCTGCAAACTATTCTTTATGACTTCTCCATCCAAGTTTTGCTCCAGCAACTACATTTCCTTTTGTACCCTTCTTCTCCCTCAACCACTGTCCCCACTCACCCTCTCCATTTTCTACTGTCTGCCCTTTTTGCTCCCTAGTGATTGCCTCTGCCTGCCCAGTGTTCTTCTCCCTGGCATGCAAATACCTTTACACCGTGCATTTGGGTATTTCCCTTGCCCCCAAGAGCCTTCCTGTGGTATCCTGCTTTGCTACAGCAGATTTTTTCTTCAAGCAATTGTACTTTTCATGTCATATGTTCTCTTAGCCTGCTGCTCTGTTTTTTGTTTCAATTTACATTTTACACCCCCGGTGTTGCAATCACATCTCTCAGGTCAGACTCAGTCTCATTCCTCCATGTCTCCAATACTTATCTCCTGCCCCCTAATGCCAGAGCTTGCCCCTTGTGGAGGAGCCAGTCAACAGCCAGGCAACATTCCCAACATTCTTGGGATAGCTTCCATTCCTGCGCACACAGTGGGGGGCACCCAGGGCAGGGCTGGAGTGGCTGGTAGCATAGAGTGGGGCCTAGAAGCGCCGGATCTTATGCTGCTTCACTCCAAGGATTTTTCTGATTAGGCCCGCCCACCACCCTGGCACAAAGCCAATAAGCACCCCTGGTGCCAACCTGCAGGCAGGGAGCTGCTGGTGCTGCATGGTCACCCACAGCATACACATCAGAGGAAAGAGTTTGCACTAGGCTGGGGTGCTCTGGCTAAAGAAAGCATTTACACTGATACAAACCAGACACACACCACCACATATGATGCTGACAAACGTATAATATAAAAAGCTTTAATAGCTATAAAAGACAAACGGCAACATTTCTGTCCGCTTAACGCGTTTCTGGTCCCCAACTGGACTCTGTCTCAAAAGCTAAGTCATGAAAGTAACTAAGCACAATAAATGGTACCCAATCTTGGACTGAGTACTCTTTAATATGCTTAGTCACTTTCATGCCTTAGCTTTTGAGAAAGGCTCCAGCTGAGGACCAGAAACGCATTAAGCAGGCAGAAATGTTGCCATGTGTCTCTTATAGGTATTAAAGCTTTTTATATTTATACAGTTGTCAGCGTCATATCTGGTGGTGTGTGCCTGGTTTGTATCAGTGTAAATCACCCACAGCATCAAGGCAGTCCCTCTATCCCCGCTGCAAGTGGTGCTCAGACAGCAGGTTGCTCAGACACCTCCCCAGGGTCAGTATGCAACACCTCTGTATCATGTTTCAGACCGCACCGGCCCAGGCGAGGGAGTCAGAACTGAGAATTGATCCCGGGTCTCCAAGGTGGTAGAGCAGTGCTCTACTGCTGGCGACACCAGGCCAGACATCCTGCTTCACTGTACAGTACTCCAGTTGTACTACAGTGGTGGTCAGTGACAAATCAGTCATGTGGCAGCATGTCAATCAGTAACTCACAGGTATACCTCTCAACAGTGGTTAATCCGATCAACCTGATGCCAGTTTAGCACAAAGTCCTTCCTAGTGTTATGACAGGGTTATGACTAAGCCATCTTGACAACAGAAACACTATATCTTCGGTTATAATGGGACCTGTCACTGAACACCATTGTATAGTATATACAGCGCTGTAACAGCTTGTCTGTATTTTTTTATTGACCTGTATTTGATTTTTTTTATTGAGTTAACTGATGCTTAATATTTTTGTTTTGTTGTAATACACTCACACATATACACGTGCACACAACAGATGCACCTGCAAACAATTCAGCTCAGTGTGCTTTTTTCTGGTCACCAACTTGCAAATAAACTGATCAATAAAAATAAAACATACATGCATTTCATATTCAGCAGGGATAGGAAAGAAATATGGTCCCTGAAAAAGACTTCATAACTGACCGATTCCAAATTCGAAATGTGGCTTGAAAAAGAGTTCCAGAGATTGACAGCCCTGTAATTAAACATTCTGCCACTGCCTGTCCAGGAAACAGCCAACAGGCTAGCACTTGCAGAACACAAGCGCTGAGCCAGAGTGTAAAAAGAAACGGACTCAACAGATAACATGGCGCTAAGCCACGTCAGTTCTTGTATCCCAGCAATAACATCTCGAAACATAGGCCTGGGCCCCATTATCAAAATGATTTCTCCCGTTCTGGGCTTATGTTGTAAACGTTTTGAAAACAGAGCCCAGGAAGTCAATGTAGCATAGCAATAACTGGTGCCACTAAGCTAGAATATGAACGAACAGCACTACAAAACAAGAATTCCGTCTCATCCTATATTATATCAGTTTTGTATGTCGGATAAAACTCATACTGTTGAATTCACTGCTTGTACTCATTTAAGCACACTGATCTTTGATAAGCCTATGAATAAAAAACTGGAATATGCAATGAGTAACTTAACAAATGCATGGATTAACATTTCATTGGAGTTGGCTTCCAAGATTAGCAACATTTTTAACAGGACAATAAACTGTGTTACAGAACAAACGGAAACAAGGAATACTTTCCATAACTGTATTTCTAAATTTAAAGAAAAAGATTTTAAAGCAAAATGACGACTACAGTATCATGTTTCAAATAAAGTATCAGTATAATTTTTTTTGTATTATTTATTTAAAATTGTCTACGCCGGCTAAGGCAAACAGAAATAGGGAAGTCGTTTTTTCAGCTGTGACCAAGGAAGAGGAAGGTGGTGCATTCAGGAACAAATGAAGCAAATACAAGAAGGGGAAATGATCATGTCAAACCCCAGGAATCTCCCAGTACGATTAGACATAATGTAGTCAGCCCAGAATCGCTGACTGCCCCGGAGCTGATGTAATGTGGAATGTATGCAAATAATGGAACTAGAACGCTGTTCAAACTGCTGCCTCTAGGTGGACTGTGTTCCAAGTAACAGTCAAATTCATTTTCTCCGCCCTGACAACTAGACGCCCCGAAGAGCTTTCCACAGCAACTTCACTGCAAGTTTGCAGATCTGAAATATGTCACCTGGAAAACAATTTTTCTCATAGCTATTACCTCTTTACAACTTGTTTTCTTTTTTTTTGCTGACAATGAAAAATCACCTTGGACCAACAGGAAACTCCTACCCAAGGGGGTATCTGAATTTCATTTAAATCAATCCATTGTTTTTCACAGTCAAGTCCACCTCGAGTGAACTAAGGCTAGTTGTCTGGATGTTAAAAGTTCCCTTAGTTACTATATAGGCTGTACCAAGGACCTCAGGTGTTCCCACTCACAGTTGCTTCTCACATCCGGTGAAGTGGATAAAGGCAGGCCTGCCTCAAAAAGATCTGTTGCACACTGGATAGTATCCTATATACGGTTCTGTTACAGCAAAACAGAAACATCCACCTCAAGGCCTGAGGGCATATTCCACTCATACTGGGAGATCCCCTGGAAGAAATATATATACAGTACATATATTTTTTTTTTTTCAATTATTTAACCAGGAGAGACACACTAAGCTGAAAGCTTGTTTACAGGTGAGACCTGGGAGCACAGGTAAAGTTAAGTGACTTACTCAGGGTCACACAGTATGCAAGTGGGGGCTGTGGGATTCAAACCCAGGTCTCCAGATTTGCAGCTTAGAGCCTTAAACCACAGCGTTACTGACTCCCTAATATTACTATGGTAAGTATGGCAAGTCATTTTTTCTTAAAGGAAAGCTGTCATTATTACCTGCCCCTCCCCCGCCCAGCAAAGCTTACCCTCCGGTTAAGCTTTTAATGTCTGTTGTAGCTTTTTTCTCACGCCGCAACATACATTATTTTAACTTGTAAAAATCCATAGCCTGGAAGTATGGTGGACGTATGGGGGGAGCTCCATTATCTGTAAAGGTGCGGTGACACACTGCTCGCTTCAGTACATTCTGTATTGAAGCAAACGGTGCATCGCCGCACCTTTACAGATAATGGAGTCCTCCCCCTCCACGTCCGCCATACTTCCGGGTTGCTGATTTTCACAAGTTAAAATAATGTATGCTGTAGCGCGAGAAAAAAGCCGCAACACATATTAAAAGCTTAACCAGAGGGTAAGCTTTGCTGGGGTGGGAGCGGGTAACAATGACAGCTTTACTTTAATGTACAAATAGAATATAATATAAATGCTATAAATAGGATACATTGTGTGTTTAGTGTCTTTGCACAAAACTACTGCAAAATGCTTCAAAGCAGAACAAGCAGCACGCATAAATTTGGTTCAGCAGGCACAGAAGAAAAGATGAGTAAGGAAGATTAGAGGACATGGGCCAAAGAGAAGAGATGAGACTTTAAAGGGTAAATCAGTATATAAAGGGGGGTGCTCTCAGTATTAAGCAATCTGGGGGCATGCTTCCTTCAAAAAAGTCTACAAAAAAAAACTCTAACCTCTATTTCAGTGAAAGCTAATGCATGTTAGAGTCATTAAATCAGAACTGAGGGCAAAAGTAATAATACAAAGCAGTGCAGTATAATCTGTTGGACAACAGCCAGGTTGGGTGGGGGTGGGGACAGTGACAGAGGTGGGATTACTACATCCTACACTGGGAACGCAAGATTATTAGAAAGGCTAAACAGCAATATGAGAATAATGTTGCCAGTGATACAGGAAAGAATGTTAAGAGATTCTGGCTAAGATAGAGGCAAGAAAGACATGTGAGAGAGTGGACCCCATAGCTTTAAAAGTGGACAAGATTGTTCAAGAGCCCATGACACAATAGGGGGTAATGTTGGAAAACCATCATTAGACACATTTTAGCTTATAATTAACATATGCTCTGTATTTGTTTTATAAAATGGGCATCCAAAATAAAGAAGTCTCTGGTCAAAATATATCATGTGACCATGCATGAAATCTGTTTCATGCACAGTCATCCTGGTCCTAAACCACATCACACAATGAGCAAATCAGTCTTCCTACAACCAGAACTATCTTCCATCAGTCCCCCTACAACCAGAATTGATCTTCCATCACAAACATGGCTGCTACCTTTAAACTTCAACTGCACCCTAAAAATAAAACTATCTTAAATAAAAAATAAAACAAATTAATTAAATGTTGTTTCCCTGATCATCACACTTTCCTTACACACATAAACACATTAGATATATTAAGTATTGTTTATAGTTTTCTTTACAACTTGTTTTCTTTTTTTTTGCTGACAATGAAAAATCACCCTTCTATCTTTACCTGCTCATCAGGGAAATATCTGCTTGCTGATAGTGAGATAACCGAGTCTCTGGCTGTAGAAGAGGCCTTTGTGTTGTGTGTGTGTGTGTATACAGTATGACAGGAGATGAACATTCTGCCAGTGAAACTGAGCAGAATTTTGAATCCATGTATTCCATAGTAAACATTCCATGATAAACATTCCATGTCTTGATGCCAGCAAAGAACAAACTTTGTCCAGTAGTAATACAATGACATCATCAATTACATCATTTGCAGTGGGTAGAAGGACTATTTTATCATAAATGCACACAAGTAAATCTATTGTTTCTACATATAAACATGCTTTTCCCAACTGTAAAAAGTTAAAAAAAAAAGAAAAGGAGCCCATTTTATAACTGCAATAAGACACTCTGGGGATGTACATGGAACAGATTTTACTGCACTTCCAGGGGCTGAAGGCACTCACATTTGGCCTCGTACCTCACTCTGCCCTTGGGCATGCGGTAAAATCTGTTACATGCACATTTCGTTGTGTCTTATTGCTTACTTATATTTTTCATAACAGCTATGCACATTTAAAGGTGATGTGTAAAGTAAATACTGCAGCCTGCCCGAGTCCCACATACCTTTCTGTGCTGCAGTGGGAGTCCGTGGTTGCTAATGATGAACATTACTAGAATAATTGATATATTTTAAAACACCGACGAAACTTTTCGGCAAATGTGGAAGCGCTGCACGGGTCCCAATCAAGCAGGCGCAAGTTTTCATAGGCATTCCACCCATTTAGTGACCTGATAAACATCACTGCTCTCAATGTAGCAGCAGTGGTGGGGGCTTAATATTCTTATTTTATTGCTTCCATGGGGATCTTGATACCTAAAATAATACTTACAGCAATGGCCTGTCCAGGTGTTGCTGTAAGTATTATTTGAGGCATAAGATCCCCTTGGAAGAAATAAAGTACGAATATTAAACCCCCGGTACTGCTGCTGCATTATTTTATTTATTTATTTG
This sequence comes from Neoceratodus forsteri, assembly GCA_016271365.2. Taxonomy (NCBI): domain Eukaryota; kingdom Metazoa; phylum Chordata; order Ceratodontiformes; family Ceratodontidae; genus Neoceratodus; species Neoceratodus forsteri. The sequence continues at coordinate 658,845,847 of CM028131.1, read as the reverse complement.
TATACAGTTTAGGAATTACAACCCTTTGAGTCAGGGACTCATTTACAAAGGCTCCGCGTCATTACATTTAGTGAGGACATATACAGAGCAAGATACAGTACAGAGACAACAATGGGCTAAACATAGACATGGCATCACCAAAGGTGCAAAAGATCTATGCCACTATTAGTTACAGAGTTTGTTTGCAAAAAAAGCCAAAGCCCTATAGAGTAGTTTAATTAGCAGTCACAGTAGCTGTTTAACAAGATATGGGTATGCAGCACTGGCTTAAACGGCCCTAGCCTTGGGATTTCGAGGGCAGCATCAGGGAGGGAGTTCATACAGTGTGGTGCCCTGTAGGAAAAGGATCTTTGGCTGGCAGTGGTCCTTGCAAAAGGGATGTGGAAGGTAGTAGCATTAAGAGCAGTGGTGTTTGCCATGTCACTAAATGGGTGGAATACCTATGAAAACTTGCACCCGCTCTATTGGGACCCATGCGGTGCATCTGCACTCGCCAAAAAGTTTTGGTGGGGTTTTAAAATATACAGTTTATTCTAACAATGTTCATGATAGCAGTAACGGGCTCTCACCCCAGCACAGAAAAGTATTTGGGACAGGAGCGGGCTGCGGTACTTACTTTCCAGGTCACCTTTAAAGGAAAACAGGACCACTGACGTACTGTAGGGGCATTCACTGCTAAGCACTGGGACTCTTGTGTTTATGCACCTCCTCATTTGCAGCCAGTAAACTTGGTACCATGATTTCTGGATTTTAACCCTTAGGCTGCCAGAAGATTTTGAACGTATAGGTTTTTAGGACGTGAATACACGCTGATGGCACAGCAAGAGTTAACCTTCATTTTCAGATTCCTGTGAGTGCTCTCAGTTGTGCTGTTCTCCACTGACTGCAACCATGGACAGGCAACTGGAGTTGAGCCCTTATGATATATGGCAATGGCCAAGGAATATGAAATGACATAATGGGCGGGTGATTGGGGGGGTGAGGGGACCACTAGACCACCAGAGCATTTCAAACAATGGACGGGATGGGCGATCAGAGGGAGCTCCACTAGATTATCGAAGCAGTACAATACACTGACAGGACGAGAGATCGGGGCGGTGGACTACTAGACTGTCAGAGCAGTAGAACACATTGACAGGACAGGTGATCAGGGAGACCACTAGGTGCCAGGGAATATGAAGTGACATATTGGATGTGCAATTGAGGGGGTAGGTGCAACACTAGATGCCAGGGCATCAATATATTGACAGGACAGGTTATTTACCACCTCTTCTAACCTTCCAGTATGCCACTGCCCCTATATGCAAGAGCAGTCACCTGCTTCGCCTAGGTGCACAGGCATATTTTCGTGCCACTCACAAACAAGTTAGTGCCTTGCTTACTGTGTCTTAATATGTAATATTCAGTGAGTCCCCTACTTTTGGGATGCGAAAAGGTGTTAGTGAGGCATTAACCCATTTTGTGTGCACAAAATGGCTTTGAATGTCCTTGGCCTTTATTCCTTATGTTCAACAGAACTGGGAACCATAGTCTGACTATTTAGCCTCTGAATTAGACTCTGATCCCTGCAGCAAGAGGGGTGATTTGAACAACTCCTGGATGGAACATTATTGGAGAATAAATAATCAATAATGCCATTAATCACAGAGTCAGGATCAATACAATATTTTCCAGTACCTTTTTATTTATTTATTGGATTCTGATGACCGGTGAGGGCACACTGAGACCCAGATCCTTTTTTCAGATATGACCGAGAATTAATTACAGAGACAACAAATGCAGAGACAGTAGGTGGCAAGAACAGGTTTCACACACATAATACACTAAATAAAATTAGCGTACATGGAGATAAATGTAGAACGTCATGTAAGACATTCCATATAACGTATTAATAATTACGTGTATAAAACAGTTTTTGGGGGACAGCTATGTACCCATCCTATACATATTTAATGCAGCAATGTACACTTGATCAAAAGAACACATCCAACTGGACTACTCTTTTGACCCTGGAGTACAGACTCCCTTTCTCTCACATTCACAAATGTGGCAGTATAGATAGTCTGACTATCTCCTATTAAATCTCTACACTCAGAAGCTTTCAGCAGTACTTCAAAAGCTGACTCAAATTAACAGACCATCTCTTTCCAACCTGACATTTAAAGTCCAGGATATAAACTGCTGAAGGGCAGTGCACTTTGGCAGGTACAAAGAACTGATGGGGCACATCTGGTGCTTAACTGTCTGCCGCAAGTGGGCAGTGGGTTACATAAGGATCAGAATACAGAATTAGTTGGGAAAATGGGCTATTCTATCACATAATCCTTTCCTTTGTCCCTGGGCTTTGAAAGCTGACCCTCTAAGGCTACTGAGATGTGTGTCAGGAACTGTTAATACAAGGTGACAAATATACTGTAGGTTTAGAAAAAAGTAGTACAATATAGCGTGACACAGGGTAGGTTTTGTTTCTACCACTGTTTTTCTAACTCCGAGTCTAAAATAAAGTTTTTGGACTTACTGACCAGACCCCAAATGACTATGTTTTGTTACAAATTGACAGGACTCTCAGTAATGAAGAGGTTGAAAGGTTCCCAAAAGCCCAGTCAATGTTTCAATGTGAATTAAAATGTCAGGAAAATGTCACTTAAGCTTTCTGATTGACCCCCAAAAAACAGCCAGTTCAGCTCTGAATGACAGACACTGGCTGACTCTGAAAGCAGTTTTACTAATGTGTTTTTAGCTCTAGACATTTTTTATTTTAGAATTGTTGTCTACTGGGCTAGCCTGATTTAGGTAGAACACCTATTTTTCAGGAAGAATCTAATAAGCCATTATAAAAGCAGAGTTGTTATATATTGAAGAATATTCGGAATACTGCTCTGACAGGAGCAATGGGGGAGAGAGTACTTCTAGACCACCAGGGAATGCAGGAACATACTGATTTGACAGGGGTGATCGGGAGAAAGGGGTCCACTAGACACTGGGGCAGTCAGCTGCAGAATAGCTGCCCTGCCTTTGGGGGGTGGCCTTAGCATGGAGTTAAGGCCAAGTTTCAGCAGCATTAAACAGTGCTGCACTGGGGGCTATTAAGCACCACTGAAACCTTTTGAATATACCACTGCACCCTTACGTATGAGGGAGCTCTCATTTGCATAGATGAGTTATCATTAGCGTGATCGCATCGCAATAACCTGTCCCTATAAGTTGCTCGATCGCTTTGACATAAAAAAATCCCAACACTAAAGGGTTTAAATATATTAGAAAATGGCAGCCCCACAGAACTGAATGGGGCGTGCTCCCACAGCCTTAGTTTTGTGACATCACAAAACAGTGCTGCGTGGGCCGACGTGGGGGTGTGTTTTTCTAACCGGGAAGTCGGTCTTTTTTTCTGCAGCATTACGATTTCCAAAATTATGAGGGATATAACTTTGTGAATTGATAGACTTTTCAACACCAAACATCAGTAGCTCAATTCCAGTCAGGTAAGGAATCAAAGGGCTAGGGGACAGTAGCAATGCTGAAAGTAGAAACCTGCTCTTTAAGTTGCCAATACTGCCACTTCTGTCTTCACTTGCGCTCCTTGTTACCTAAGCATCGCAGCTCTCAGGTCATCCGTTTGTGTCCCTAAAAAAAACAGCATAATGCTGAAAACTGCTTGTTCATACAGACAATGTGGAGTAAAACACTCAGAGGTGTGGTGGGGTGGGGCAGGAGATTAAAAAAGTACAGTTACATAAGAATTTACCTTAACAGTAGATTTTCGAGAGAGGCTCTTGCAGTAGGCAATAACCTTGAGGACTGCGCCCCCTGGCATCAGGACCCCACGGAAACTTTAGCTAGCAGTGCCTGGCAGGGGACTACCCACCCGTTAAGTGACCGATGTCAGCGTGACACTATATAAAAGGAGGTCCTCATGCCTGCCTTCCAGTTCTCCCGCCGGAGACCTCCAAATGGAGCAATAGGAGAACAGAAAAGAGGCTCCTAGAGCCAAAATATGCTCATAGAGGAAGAGCAGCAGAAGATGGGGGAAGGAGGGAGGAAAAAAAGGTTACCTACTGCAAGAGCCTCTCGAAAGATCTACTGTTACAGTAAGTTCTTACGTAACTGTGCTACCTTACTTCGAGAGGGCTCTTGCAGTAGGTAATAACCTTGAGGACTGAGTCCCAAGCAGTGTGAATCAGAAGACACTGAAACACAGGAGGCAGGAAAGGTCTTCAGAAAGGCAGGGAGTTTAGGACAGAAGGCCTTGGAGGACAGCTAGCCCAAAGCCAGCCCTGCACCTAGAGGCAATGTCCAGATCGTAATGCTTGCTGAAACTGTGGATGGAGCTCCAAGTGGCTGCCGCACAGATGTCCGCAGTGGATACATTCCTGAAACAAGCAGTAGAAGCAGCCATGCCCCTAGTAGAATGCCCCTTAACCTCTCCTGAGAGGGTTTTTCGACATTTCTGGTAATAGAACACAATACAGTTTGCCAACCACTTGGATAAACACCGTTTGGAAATTGATGCATCCTCTCCTTTGGGTGCAAAAGAAACAAAAAGATGATCAGATTTTCGGACAGACTTAGTATGGTTAGTGTAGTAACGCAAAATTCTGTGAACATCCAAAGTACGCAGAATTGCCTCCCCCTGACTGGAATACATATGAATAGATTGAGTCAATGTGATCTCAAAAACCACTTCTGGTAAAAACTGAGGATTGGTACGCAGAGCCACCCAGTCTCTTCGAAAAATCAAATAAGGCTCCTTACACCACTGGGCCTGAAGCTCAGAAATCCTTCAACCAGAAATAAATGGAAATTACATACCTACCGTAATTCTTGATCTTCTTGGACGAAGTCTCCACCACTCATTCACACTGATGGGAACTATGCTGGAGGCACTAGGGCCCAGTGGGAGCAAACTTTTTGCAGGAGGGCCGGCACCAGAGACGGAGCCACGAGGAGCGGCACCGCAAGCCCTGGCTCATGCGGTAAAGACCATCTCGGCGTTGACCCTCCAACCGCCTAGGCACCTTTTTTCTCTGAGGAGGTACAGTGTAACTAACCTAGAAGGATAGCCTAACAAAAAACGGACATAAGATAGTCCGAATGACCCATGTGAGAAGGGTAAACAAAGAAGTCTTCACAGCCTAAACATTGAGGGGGTGAAGTCCAACCACAGAGCTGAGCTTGGGGGATGGTGGGTGGGTGTGTGAATGAGTGGTGGAGACTTCATCCAAGAAAATCAAGAATTAAGGTAGGTACATGATTTCCATATCTTTCTGGACATAAAGTCTCCACCACTCATTCACACTGATGGGAGAGTACTGAGCTAATACAGAGTGGCAGGAGAGACCAAGAGCTCACAAATTTAGGACAGAAGTCCATTAAGAATAGTTCTGCCAAACAAAAGATGTTGCGTGGCATGGATATCCAGGGCATAGTGCTTGACGAAAGTATGCACTGAGCTCCAGGTAGCCGCATTGCAAATATCTGCAATGGGCACATTGCGGATTTCCACCAGCAACTGCTCTAGTAGAGCGAGTGTACACTCTGCCCTCCAGCTTAACCTGTGCCATGGAATAACAGTGGCAAAGGCATACCACCAACCATGCTGAAATGCATCTGATAGCGACAGGTTGACCCAGCCGGGTCTCGCTGAAGGAAACAAACAATTGTTGAGCTTTGCGAATTTGTATCATTCTATCTAAATAGAAACGCAGAGCTCTTTTGACATCCAAAGAATGAAGGGTACACTCTCCTTCATTTTGGAAGTTCACAAAGTAAGTAGGTAGGACTAAAGGTTGGTTTAGATGGAATTCTGAAACAACCTTAGGCAGAAACTTAGGATGGGTCCTAAGGACTACTGTGTCCTTATGAAACACAGTGTACAGAGGGTCTGTGACCAAGGCATGTATTTCAGAGACCCTGCGGGCTGAGGTAATGGCCAACAGGAAGGCCGTTTTCCAAGTGAGAAATTTCAGCTCACAGGTAGCTAGAGGCTCGAAAAGCTTTCGAGTGAGCACGTCTAGTACAAGATTAATGTCCCATGCTGCGACTTAACGTTTGATAGGCGGTCTGGTATGCAGAATAACCTTAAGAAACCTCTTAACTACTGGTAACTGAGCCAGTGACACGGAAAGTACTGGCTCATGATAAGCTGAAATGGCACAAAGGTGAACTTTAACTGTAGAGTATTGTAGACCTGAGTTTGAGAGGTCTAAAAGGTACTCTAGAACTTTATTTGGTGGGCAAGAAAAAGGATTCAAAGAGGATCTTGCACACCAGAGAGAAAAACGCTCCCATTTGGCTGTGTAAGTTTTTTCTAGTGGCTGGCTTACGCATAGCCAAAATAATATCTAAGACTCTGCGAGAGATATTGAGCCTGTGCACTTTTATCTCTTCAGGAGCCAAGCGTGAAGGTGAAGCGACCTCAGATTGGGATGGACCAGAGGCCCCTGAGTCAGAAGGTTTGTCTGAATGGGAAGCGCCTTCGGAGGGGTTTCCAACATACTATTGAGTAACAGAAACCACATCTGTTGAGGCAAGACGGGAGCAATGATGATCATTTTGTCTCCCGGGACTCAAACTTAAGAAGTACCCTCTGAATTAGAGGAAGAGGAGGAAAGGCGTATAGAAAGCGTTTTGTCCACTGCAGCCTGAACGCACCCTGACAGAAAATGCCAGGCCCTGGATTTCTGCAGCAGAAGAGAGGCAGTTTTGTGATGAGTGGGGATGCAAAAAGGTCCAGGTCTGGAGTTCCCCACTCTGCGAATAGTGACTGAACTATGGTTGAGTCTAAAGACCACTTGTGAGGATCTGTCTCCGTTCTGCTGAGATGGTCTGCCAGTTCGTTCTGCACTCCCGGTCGGTAGACCGCCTGAATTAGAGCCTTGTGCTCTAGACACCATTCCCACACTCTCATTGCTTTTCTGCATAAAGGGTAAGAGTGTGCACCGCCCTGCTTGTTGATGTAATACATCACTGCTTTGTTGTCCGTTTGAAGGAGAATGTTCTTGTGACAGAGAAGGTCCTTCAAAGCCCAGACTGCATAAAGGACGGCTCTCATTTCTAAGACGTTTATGTGAAGCTGGGACTCGTCCTGAGTCCATGTACCTTGGGTGTGGAGATTCTGACAGTGAGCTCCCTACCCCATCAGGGACGCATCCATGGTAATGGAAATCTGATGATCCAGGGGAGCAAAGGGATACCCTTCCAGAAGATTGTCCTCTTGCGACCACCAGGTGAGTGACCTCTTCAGAGGTTCTGTCACCTTGATGAGAAAGGACTGAGTGTGAGTGGTTGGGGACCACTGAGTACTGAGCATCCATTGAGAAGTTCTCATGTGGAGGCGTGCTAGGGGTACAGTGAACACTGATGCCATGATACCCAGAATCCACTGCATTGAGATAGTTCAAACAGAGTTGTTCTCTCTGATGTATCGGGCCATCTGAAGGATATCACTCCTTCTGTCCTCTGGTACAAAAGCTTTTGCACAGGAGGTATCCAGAAGAGTTCCTATGAAAAGGAGTTTCTGGGAGGGTTGCAACTGCGATTTCTTGAGATTTAGCAGGACTCCCATGGATGTGAGAAAGTCTGAGGCCGTGGCTACGGTGTCGAGAGTTCCTTGCTTGGAAGGACTTGCTAGAAGCCAGTCGTCCAGATATGGGAACACTTGTATTCCGATCTTTCTGAGGTGCGCTGTGAGAATTGCACAACACTTTGTAAAAACTCATGGCGCCGAGGGTAGCCCAAAGGGCAGGACTCTGAACTGATAATGCTGGCCCAAAGCCACAAACCGTAGGTATTTGTGATGCTTTGGGTGAATGGGAATATGCTGGTAAGCATACTGCATGTCCAGGAAGGCTAGCCAGTCGTATTGATGAAGTAAAGGTAACAGGGTTCCTAGCGAAATCATTTTGAACTTTTCCCTGGGAAGAAATTTGTTCAATTTTCTGAGGTCCAAAATGGGGCACATGCCCCCGATTTTCTTTGGAACTAGAAAGTAATGGGAGTAGAACCCTGTGTTCCTTTGATCCAGCAGAACTATTTCTACTGCCCTGTTGTTCAGAAGGCCTTGCATCTCACAAGAAAAAATTACTCACCTTAATAATTATGTTTCTTCTAATGGGATTTGAATGTTTGCAATGCTCAACTTATGCAACCCCCTTTGAGCCTATGTCTTCAGCAGAGCTTAAGTACTTGACTTGGAAAACTGTGTTCTTGGTAGCCATTACCTCTGCCAGGCGTATCAGTGAACTGCAAGCACTGTCAGTGGAACCTGATTTTATCTCCTTTCACAGGGATAAAGTGGTCCTTAGAACCAATAGAAGGTTCTTGCCCAAAGCGGTTTCAGACTTCCATTTAAACCAGTCTATGTCTCTCCCTGTTTTCTTCACTGATCATTCTTCCTCAGGAGAGAGGAGGCTACAAGGTTTAGATGTCAAAAGAGCCCTTGTTACTACATAAAGCATACCAAGGGTCACAAGTTCGACTCCCTCCAGTTATTCCTCACTTATGGAGAAGTGGAAAAGGGCAAACCTGACACCAAAAGATCTACTGCCAGGTGGATTGTGTCTTGTATACAATTCTGCTATGAAAAGCTGGAAAAAACTCCACCCTCAGGCATGAGGGCTCATTCCACAAGAGGTGCAGCTTCTTCCCTGGCTGCTGCCAGGGATATCCCTCTCTTAGAAATCTGTCAAGCAGCCACCTGGAAAACAGTCCATACCTTTACCAAGCATTACTCTCTGGATATCCAGGCTAGGAGTGTGCTCGGTTTGGCACAGCAGTACTCCAGAGCCTATTCCCAAAGTGGAACCTCATTGGAGGTACAGCTTGGTAGTCTGCAATTGTCAGAATACATCAAGACTTCATGTTGTTTGAAGAAAAAATTACTCACCTTAGTAATTATGTTTCTTCTAATGGAGTCTTGCTGTATTCTGACCTCCCTCCTTCCCTACCTCCCCTCTCAGAACCTGTTTTTGGGAAGTGGGTGGGCAGGTGCAGTGTTGCACCCTAGGGGTGTTTGTGGCTTGCACCCTCCTCCTTTTTTTTTGTTTGCTGATTTATTATTGTTATTCTTAGTACATTGGGTTTTGTTTTTGGGTTTCCTGGCTTGAGTCTTCCTTGGGAATCCAAAACTTTTTTCAGCCAGTTGGCTAGTAAGAATTGTTACAATTTCCACATAGAATTTTTAGTTAAGTTGGGCTCGTAAGAATCTGAAGGTTTAGGTTTGAATCACTCCAGACAGAGACTTCAACCGAACTCGAGCTTAGCATTCTATGCCCTGCATAGAAAGTTAACTCTTTGTTCTCTGGGGCAGTTCAAAGATTGGGAATCACTGCAATTGTCAGAATACAGCAAGACTTCATGTTGTTTGAAGCAAGAAGCTCTGAATGAAATACTGACAGCCTAGGGGTGTCGTTTGGGGGGACGATCCGGAGGGATCTCTGAAAGACTGAGGGAATACCCCTCGCGGATTATCCAGAGGACCCATTTGTCCGATGTTATGGACTTCCACCGGTTGTAGAACTGAGTCAGATGACCTTCCACCACTGAGAAAGAGTCACCCTTGGGCAGCTGAGGTGGGACTTGGGCTAGAAACTCAGAAGGCGGCACTGGGCGCTTTGGGCCCTTGTGCTTTCTGTTGCGTTTTCTTTTGAGGCTGGGGGGCCTGGTTTTTATTAAAACCTCCCCTGCCCTTGTCTAGAAAGGCCTGACAGTTGTGAAACTGACGCTTATTCACCCCCCCAGGAGAAGGGGCGGGAGCAGGTCGAGCCAATTTAATGGCAGACCTAGTTTTCTGTGTGGCCTCTAGAGCTTGCTCTATTTGAGGACCGAAGAGATACATACCGTCGAAGGGTAACACCATGACCTGCTGCTGGACATCACTCATGAAGCCTGAAGTGGGCAGCCAGGAGTGACGGCAGGTACAAATGCCCGCTGCCACTTGGGAGGCAGTATCGAAAGCGTCCTAGCTGCTTTAACCTGCTGGTTGTTGGACTCGATACCTCTGGTTATGGTTTGAAGAAGCTCTGAATTAGTGTCCGACTCCGGTAGAGCTTCTACCATTTGTTTGAGCGAATGCCAAAGAACATACTCATATTGAGAGAAATAGCCCTGGTAGCTGGCAATACGCATACCCAGGGTGGATGCAGCAAAGGCTCTCTTACCTAAAGTATCTATCTTATGAGATTCTTTATTTATAGATCGGGCTGTAGTAGCCTGAGGGAGGATGACCTTATCATTCTCTGCCAAGTCCACAATAGGGTCCGAAAAAGTTTGGGAGGCCAAAATGGGTCGATCCTTGGGAGCAGCGTACTTGCTATCTATGGACTTAGCCACAGAAGGAATCAGAGTGGGATTATTCTATACCACTTGAGAAAGCATCTCAAAGGAAGGCTGTACCGGAGGAGTTAAATCCATAGGGATCTCCGTGACATGAAGGTATTGCAGCCTTAAAAGCTTCCCAGGATCGGTATCTGTAGTCTGGAGAGAAAGAGTGGAATTCAAATTTTTCAGCAGATACTTAAATGACAGGTCCTCGACCACAGGCTCTGCAATAGGATTAGATCCTGTTCCTTCCATGTCATCACCCAGCTTAAGGTCTGGGTCAGGCTCAATATCATCTCCTGACAGCCCAGGAGGGACTGTAAGGACAGGAAAGGAGTGAAAAACAGAAGGAAAAGAGGAAGGAAAAAGGTTCAGAGTCGAGAAGCCCTGAAGACTGGAAGATGTCACACCAAGCCTTGGCGCTGAAAAAGAGCACGGTGTCGCCTGACCCGGCACCGACTGAGCCCTTGGCACCGAGGACAGCGCCAACAAGCTGCACGGTGCCAAGGACAGCACTGAAAAGCTGCACGGCACCGACGACGGCGTCGACAATCCCAATGGTGCTGAGGATGGTGCTGACAGACGCATCGGCGCCGAGGATGGCGCCAAGTAACCCATCGATGCCAATGGTGCTGAAACCAACACAGGGCTCTGAAAACTAGAATTTGAGGAGAAAGAAGGAAGAATACCAGGAGAAAGAGACATCGGTGTGGCCCCCTGTGCCGCAGCCATGTGAGGGGGAGAAAACACCTGAGGCGGCGGTCGGCACCGAAGAGGCACCGCATGACTAGGGAGGCCCAACCACCCTACCCGATTCCCTGAAGAGCCCAAGGGCTCCAGAGTGACCGGGCCAGGCAGCTGGACCAACCTCCAAGCCCACTGCTCCATCAGAGCGGCCCAATGATGAAACTGCTCATCTGAAGCCCTACCAGAAGGGGGGGAAGGGCTCTGATGTCGAAGAGGTCAGTGACCAGAGACAGAAACTGGTGACTCCAGAGGAGGAGACCGGCAACTAACCCCAATGACCGACCGTCAACATGCAGACACACCAAAGGGCGACCTTGAGTGATGCCTTCTCTTTTTTGACCTGTGGGCCAAAGAAGAGCTCGAGGCCGAACGGTGCCAAGAATACGACTGTTTTCTTTTATGCTTCGGAGGACCACCCCTCCTCTCGGGCATTGGACCATCCATTGTCAGACCCCCCCCCCTCTGGAGAGGACACCGGACCAGACCCAGCCCGGCTGACTGAACAGCTTTCATACGACGTCTCCCTACCATCACCTGACCCACACATGGTCAACTCCGTCAATGTAGGCTGAGACTTCTTTCTTTAATAAGAATAAATTATAGTAAGCGGTACTTATTCAAGATATACTATAAAATAATAAACTGAAAACTATGCTGCTAGTTTGAAGTTTGACTCCCGGCGGGCGAGCGACGTCACTGAAGCGCACTCGATGGCGGGAAAAAAGGAACTGAGGCGGTTGGAGGGTCGATGCCGAGATAGTCTTTATCGCACGAGCCAGAGCTCGCGGTGCTGCTCCTCACGGCTCCATCTCTGGCACCGGCCCTACTGCAAAAAGTTTGATCCCGCTGGGCCCTAGCGCCTCCGGCGTAGTTCCCATCAGTGTGAATGAGTGGTGGAAACTTTATGTCCAGGAAGATCTGCAACTAAAAGAGCACTTTCCAAGACAAATACCACATATCACAACTACCAGCCGGTTCAAAAGGAGGCAGGGTAAGTTTCTCTAAAATAAAATTTAGATCCCAAGGCTGCGCTGGACTGTGCACCGGGGGTTTCAAGTGGAGGATCCCTTCCAGAAAGGTTCAGGAGACCTCCAGCTGAGCCACAGTTTTGCCCTTTCCATGGTGTGGTAGACAGAGACAGCAGACAGGTGAACCTTCAGTGAAGAGTAACTCAGGCCCAGGTTGGAGAGATGCAGCAAGTACTCCATGACTTGAGGAACAGGGCACAAGAAAGGGTCCCAACCCTTCGAAGTGGCCCAAATGGAGAAACGCTTCCATTTCATAGCATAGGTCATCCTTGTGAAAGGCTTTCTAGCCTTCACAAGGACTTCAGCCACTCTGGAGGAGACTCCAAAGCATGAAGCAGCTACGTCAGAAGGTGACACGCATGAAGGTGAAGGGACTTCAGCCCTGGATGGACCAGCATTACTCTCTCCTGAGTCAGGAGATCATGGCAGAGGGGCAGGAGAACCAGAGGTTCCACTGCAAGCTACTGGAGAAGTGGAGACCATATCTGGCGAGGTCAATATGGGGGCGATTAGAATCATGCGAGTCCCCTCTGCTTGAAGCTTGAGCAGCACCCTCTGCAGAACTGGAAAGGGAGAGAAAGCGTACAAAACCCTCCCTGTCCAGCAAAGACAGAGTGCGTCTCACCAGAAAACACCATGCCCGGGAGTGAGTGAGCAAAACCTGAGTAGTTTTGTGTTGTATGGGGATGCGAATAGATCCCGGTCTGCATGACTCCATAGGTCAAATATGTCTTTGACCACTGCTTACTTGAGCTCCCATTTGTGGGCTCTTACTCTGGTGCACTTCAGACTGTCCACTAGGACATTTTGCATGCCTGGAACATGAACCACTGTGAGGTACAGTCGATGCAGAATTGCCCAATTCCAAACCCGCATCGCCTCCCTGCAGAGGGGATACGAGCGAGTGCTCCCTTGCTTGTTTAGATACCAGACTACACACATATTGTCCAATTTGACTAATAGTGGGTCATGACACAGCAAAAGGGTTGGAATGCTTGATGCGCATACAGCACTGCCCTCATCTCCAAAACACTTATGTGTAGGGAGAGTTCTGACTGAGACCACAGCCCTTGAGTCCTGTGGGTCTCCAGATAAGCCCCCCAATCCATCCCTGAAGCATCCATAGCCAGGGTCTGGATGGGGGGATGGGACTGCAAAGGGTCCCTCTTGGTAAAGTTGCTGAGATCTTGCCACCACAGAAGATCCTGTTGCATCAAACTGGAAACCATGATCATGTGGTCTAGGTTGTCTCACCTCTCTGATCCCACTGCACCCTAAGTGTCCACTGTGAAACACGCATGTGAAGCCTGGCCAGAGGGACAGTGAGGATGGCCACTGCCATAAGGCCAAGGAGCTGGAGAACCAACCTGGCCAAAACCCACCTGTTGGAGGCCATCAGGCGAGCCTGCTTCTGTAAGGTTTCCAGCCTGTCCTGATGGAGAAAAGCCATACACTGGGCCATATCCAGCACCACTCCAATAAACTGGAGACACTGGGAAGTGACAAGTTGGGACTTGGGGTAGCTGACTGAAACCCCCACTTGCGTAAACAGGGCCAGGGTAGCAGAAAGGGAAAGTTCCAGCTGCTTCCTTAATGGAGCTGACAGAAGCCAGTCGTCGAGGTAGGGGAACACATAGTGGCACTGGCATCTCAGAGCCGCTGCCACTACCGCGAGGTACTTGGTAATGACCCGAGGTGCCGAGGACAGGCCAAGGGGGAGGGCCTTGAACTGATGATGTTCTCCCTGAAAGGAGAACCTGATGAGGTAGCGGCGATGGGCCTCAAAAACTGGGATATGCACATAGGCATCCTGCATGTCCAGGGCGCAGAGCCACTGTCCCTTGTGCAGGAGGGGCAGCACACCTGGGAGAGTCAGCATACAAAACCGTTTGTACTCTATGTACAGGTTTAGAGTGCTGAGGTCCAGAACTGGATGCAAATCTCCCGTCTTTTTTGGCACCAGTAAGAAGTGGGAGTACTATCCCTTTACTATCTGGTCTGCCAGAACGGGCTCTATGGCTTCTTTTTGCAGAAGGGCCTCGATTTCCTCCCTTATGAGGGGTATGTGCACTTCTGGATAGTGAGATACCCCTGGGGGCTTGATTGGAGATCTCTCTAGAAGTTCCAATGTGTCGCCTTGGTTCACCAGCTGAAGGACTCATGAATCTGTGGTGACTGCCTCCCACCCAGACAAGTGACCTTCCACCCACCGGCTCCCCCAACCAAAAGGGGGGGGGGCTGCAAGTCAAGAGGTGGAGGGATGGCTGGGGAGAGCAACCCCTGAGGCTCTCTGAGCTTTGGCTGGAGGGTTGGCTGCGACTGAAGGTGCCCGGTGTTTGATCTGGCTGTATGCTGCTGTTTTGTCTGCTGCTTGGTGTGGCAACGAAATGGCTGTTTGGCCTTAAATCTGGGGTGGTACATAGTATGGACTGACCGTAAGGCTTTGCCCTTGTCCTGAAGTCTGGTGATTATGTCCTTCGCATTGCCCTCAAAGAGGACAGAACCCAGGAAGGAGGCATCCTGAATGACTGCCTGGACATCAGATGCCAAAACTGACACCCTTAACCAGGAATATCACCTGATGCAAAGCCCCATAGCGGTGCCCCTGGTCAAGGAGTCCACCACATCATATGTCACCCCTAGTGAGTGGTGATAGGTGACCTTAGCAGACCTGATAGTGTCCGCCAGAATGGTCTTGGACTCGTAGTCCGGTATAGCATCAATGACAGGCTCCAGTTAATGAAACAGAGACTTCTGGTAGACGAACATGTGCGCCACATAATTCAGAGCGTGAATGGCCAGTGTGGAGGAAGAATAGAATTTCCTCCCAAATTGGTCCAGCTGCCTCAACTCCTTGTCAGGAGGGGAGGTGCCCATGTGTCTCGGCTTGGTGGACCTGTCATGAGCTGCTGTAATGACCACTGAGTCTCCCTTTGGGTGGACACTGTGGTGATCCTTCCCCTCTGGTGTCCTGTATATCCTGCCTTTTTTGCAACCGCCAGGATGGAGGAAGGCATCATCCAAATGGTAGAACCAGATCTTCATGAGGCTCTAACCGGGGCGCAAGGATAGGGGCTATCTCCTGTATATACAGGTGCTCAGCTGGTCTCTGATGCTTAGGATCCTGTGTGTCAGTCTTCCACTCGTAGGCCTTAGCTATCTTTTTCAGGAGGTCTGCCAAGTGATTTGGGGGACTCCTTGGGCTTGGGGCTCCTCTGGAAGTGGAGTCTCAAAACCCAAAACTGAGGAGGAGGATCTGAACTTGGATTCTGAATCTGAGGAATTTGAAGACCTGACGACGGATTGAGAAAACTCCTGAGACCTAAGGAGGGATACTGTCCGTCGCCGGTCTAGTCAAAGGACCTTTCAGCAGGCACGACGTAGACTGGCATGGGTCCAGTGGGGAGGAGGACCAGGGAGTCTGATTCTGGTGAACCTGGGTAAAGGATCTCACCGAGTGCCAGCTGTCCAGCTCCAAGGTGAGCTGTGACTTGGTCCCCGACCACCAAGACTGGAGGATGGCCCAGAAATCTGCCTGTGGCTGAGGAGGAGGCGGAGGGGGTGGAAGGGGCTGATAGAAAGGCTGAAACCCCGAAGGGAACCCTGGCATCGGGTACCCTGATGTATGATACCCGGGCACTGGCTTAACTGGCAAGCAGTAGGCAGGCACATACCCCAGCGTCGTAAAGCCTGACGCCAGAAAGCCGAACGGAGGGTAACCTGGTGTGTAATGAGGTGCGTTAGTGGTAAAGTGCATGGTGCCATGAAGAAATAAATATGCACATATTAAATAAAGCTATGAAAGAATAGTGTAGAAGTGCATTCAGATTCTGGGGCTAGCTGAAAACAAAGGTTCCCAGATTTTCCCCTTTCATGGGAGTATGGTTACAAATGTAAGGGAGCGGCTGGTTCTTCCCTTTTCTTTTGTACCAGCTGCTTTGCCCTTAAAACAGGCTAGTATTATAAAATAAATGTGCAAAGGTGTAAAATAGTGGCTTAAAATGTTGAAGTAGGTGCCTGTTGTAATAGCATCCATTGCTTGTAAGAAATATAGTAGTAGTCCAGCTTGCTTGCTGGCTGGCAGTTATATTTATTTACTGAAATGTTTCACCAGGAAGGCACACTGAGCAACAGGTTGCTCGTCTCCCGGTGCGATCTGGGAGGAAGGGGTACAATAGGGATGAGACATTTTACATTCAAGTTACAAAGAGCAACATAGCATACAATTAACTAAGGCAGTTGTTACAAACAGTGTTGCATATATATGTATTTTGTGAGAACAATTAATAAGTTCAATGGCAATAAGTGAACAAGTGCTGTTGTGAAATAAGGGGTGAAAGAGAGAGAGAGGGGGGACGAGATGACAGATAGTGCAGTGTTGTGTCCCAGAGAGACCCCTTCAGGATGCGGGGAACCCTGCAAGGGAACAGGGATGAGAGAGAGAGAGAGAGAGAGGCAGGGAGAGACAGAGAGAGAGAATGTGATTAACACCTACGAGGGGGAATAAGGCCAGACTCAAAAATAGAACCCTTCAGGATGCGATGAACCCTGTAAAGGGGCAGGGAAGTTCAGACGATTGTAAACCCTCCTGCAGTTAGGCGTTATAATTATATTGGGACAGTGAGAGGGAAGGAATGAGAAATAACACCTGGGAGGGGATGAGGCCTGATCTAAGGAACCTGCTAGGCTGCTGGGGGCCCTTAAAGGGTACCTGGAAGGCAAAGGACAGGTAGATGAGGAAGAAAAGGCGACAAGCCTAGGCACTATAGGACTCCTTCAGGATGCTGAAAACCCTGCAAGGGGAGTATGAAGGCTAGGGAAAAAGGGGGACAAAGTAGGGAAAGGGAGAAAGGTATGAGAACTAGCACATAGGAGGGACAAGGGTCAGTAGAGGCAGTAGAGTCGATATAGGCTTTGGGTAAATTCTGAAGGAGGGCTAACTGTAAGGAGCAAGACAAAGGAAATTAAGGTGAGGCATAACAGGAACAGTTAGATGCAAGATAGTTGGAGAGGGCAGTGTTGATGGAATAGAGGGAGAAGGAGTGTAGGATTTAGGGAGGTAGAGAGTTTAGGGTTGCCACCTGTCAGGTTTTTTTCCTGGTGGTCAGGTTTTCAGGGTCCCTATCAGGTAATCCGGTTTTGCTCTGTGCTGGTCAGGTATTTGAGCCATTTTGAGTGGTCACATACTTTTAAAATAAATGTTGTCATATCACTCATTGTTTCAGCTACATGTTTAAGTTACAAACAAGTTCTGTTGTCAATGTAGCCTTCTGTTTGTGAATGCAGTCACCCTGGGAGGTGTAAAGTATGGCCATTGACACCATTAGCACTAATTAACCTAATCTTTCCATTGCATCTTAAAGTGGCATAACAGCACAGCTGCCCCAACCTTTGTAACAGTAACAGAGCCACTTCTCCTCCACTTTCATTTTCTGGTAAACATTTTCATCTCTAATATAATTTAGGCATTTTAAATGTTTTAAAATATTTTATTTCTTTAAGAAAAAGTGTAGTCACTTCTTTGGCTTTTAAATAGTACTGTGAACATGAACAGGAAATGGAGCCAGAAAAGATATAAGGTATGTATACTATTGTGTGCTATTTACAGTATTTCCCTTGTCTTCCCCAGATCATATCTGTAATTTAGATTTTTGTATCACTGTGTGTTTATCTGGTAAACCAGTATAAATAAATAAATACATAAGTAAATAATTAGGAATAACCTAGGAAAGTAACTTTAACAGGTACAGTATAGTATCTTCACATTTTTGTTGAACTACTGCTTTAAACATTGTTTTTTACTGATATAACAAATGGGCTTCTAGGAGGAACAATGCATGATGAGTCATGAAAAGGGGTGGGGCTAGGGGCGGAGCTTAGGATCCGGTTTTTGCCTCATCCAAAGGTGGCAACCCTGAGAGAGTTCCATATTTTACAGAAATGGTGAGAGTACCCAGACAATTTAAATAAAGAAATTTGCTTCTCAGCTGAAACTATTGTTTGAGACTACAGAAAAAGATCTGAAGATTACTAAAATAAAAGAGCATAAGCAGGGAGCTGCTTCACTTTCTTATATTTATTGCTAGAAGCTGTTCCAGCTGTAAATAAGAAAAAAAATGTAAAATACAAAGGCACATGAATGGAGCTAAGGTGCCTTCTGTAAGTATCCAGCCTACAGAACTACAGATGTTGAGGGGCTTTTCTGCTATACAACTATAACATTAAGTGACTGGTTAACCTACAAAATGGTGGAACTGCTCCCACTCTTACCTGAATGAAGCAAGGCCAAGAATGCATCCTCCTTTAGGAGTCAGCGGCCTCAGTATGAGATTTACTTCTAGGAGAACATACTGTCAATCACAGCAAAGTGGGAGGAGCTAAACCTCATTAACTGCCAGTTAGGTATTCAGCACCTGAAACATTGAAATAATCTCATGTATAAAGGAACTGTTTATGATTCTGTATTCCTCAACTGTTATGTTTGTGGGAAAAGTGTCAACCTGATCCGTATCACTTGTATTAGAGAAGGAATTCACCTGTATTAGAATGGGGTGGATTAGGTGACCTGTACTCACAGTATAAAGAGCTCTCCTGTGCTGTAGTTCCTCAGATCAGCCTTGGAAGCTGTACCAGGAGGATGTGTACCTGGCTAAGCAGTTCACAGAAGTAGGTGGATCCCCAGCTAAAGGGTGATCCACTCTGTGGTCAGTACTACAGGGGGAGGTACTGAAGCTCTGGATGAGCTCAATTTGTTTATTATTTTTATTATTGTGAGTTAAAGTAAAATTCACACACCTGTGTGTTTCAAAGCCTACATTGTTGTCTCTGTTATCCATTCCCACAACCATTCACAGTCACCAGGGGGATGGAGGGAGAGAAAGCAGCATCTGCTGCAAGCGCTCCTCTCGAAGATCTACTGTTATGGCAAATTCTTACGTAGCTGTACTATCCCCTTCGAGAGGGCTCTTGTAGCAAGTTAGACAGGACTGAGTCCCAAGCAGTGAAAGGACTGACCCCGGTCAGTGGGGGAGGAGGCAGAAGTCAATTTAAGTTTCTCATGAGAGCAGGCCATGAAGGACTGCAAGTCCAAAACCTGCTCTGCGCCTAGATGCAATGTCTAGACTATAATGCTGGATGAAAGTGTGGCTGGAACTCCAAAGTGGCTGCGGCACAAATGTCAGCAATGCACACATTTCGAAAAGAAGCAAACAAAGCAGCTACGCCGCTGGCTTGAATGGCCTTTTACTGGGCCTGGTAAAGGCCTATCGTACTTGCAGTAACAATAAACAATGCAATTAACCAACCATTTGGACAAACATTGCTTTGAAACAGGAGCCCCTTCTTTCCTTGGGCAAATGAAAAAAATAACTGATCGGATTTCCTGATGGCTCAGGTGCAATCTAAATAATAGAGAAGCACCCGGTGGATATCCAGAGTATGTAGTAAGGCCTCCCCTGAATTTGAATACTCTGGGCAATACAAGGCAGATGGATGTCTTGATTCAAAGTAAACTCAGACACCATCTTAGGAAGAAACTTAGGACTGGTCCTCAAGGACACCCTGTCCTTGTGGCAAATGAAATAAGGCTCTTTACACATCAGAGCCTGAAGCTTGGAAATCCTTCGCGCAGAAGTAATAGCAACTAAAAATAACACTTTCTGTGAGAGAAAGCATAGCTCGCAGCTTGCGGCAGGCTCAAAGGTAGGCAAAGTAAGCTTTTCTAAAATAAATAAAAGATCCCGGGGGGAGCAGGGTCCCTGATGGGAGATTTCAGATGCAGTATGCCCCGCAAGAAAGTGCGGGAGAGTTCAAGCTGGGCAAGAGTCTTGCCTTCGATAGGTGCGTGGTACACAGAGATGGTTGATAAGCACACCTTTATCAATGAGTAGCTCAGGCCTGAGTCTGATAGGGAAAGGAGGTACTCTAGAGCGAGATTCTCTGGACAGGTAAAGGGATCTAGGTGGTGAGCAGTGGCCCAAATGCAGAACTGCTTCCACTTCATACCTTAAGTAGATCTAGTTGAGGGTTTCCTGGTAGCCACTAGGACGTCTGCCACCCCTGGAGAAGCCTCAAATTGGGCAACTGCTAAGTCTGCAGGAGCCATGCATGAAGGTGCAGTGACTTGAGGTCTCAATGAATCAGGGTTCCCTGCTCCTGTGAAAGCAGGTCAGAGCACAGAGGCAGGGAGATCAGAAGCTCCACTACTAGTTGCTGGAGAAGTGGAAACAATATCTAGCGTGGCCAGTAAGGGGTTATCAGGATCATCTCTGCCCCTTCAGACTGCAACTTCAGCAGAAATCTCTGCAGCAATGGAAAGGGAGGGAAGGCATACAGAAACCTCCCTGTCCAAGAGTGGGACAATGTGTCTTGCCAGAAAACACCATGCTCCGGATCTAGCAAGCAGAAACTGGGCAGTTTTGTGTTGGATGGCGATGCAAAGAAGTCCAACTCGGGACAGCCCCACCTGTCGTAGAGATCTTCGACCACTGAGGGGAGAAGCTCCCATTCATATTCGTGTGCATTGGACTGGGAACGGCTTAGACTGTTGGCCAAGCTATTTTGAACACCTGGAATATGCACAGCAGTCAGATCCAGGTGGTGCTCTATGGCCCAATACCAGACTCTCATGGCCTCCCTGCAGAGGGGGTAAGAATGCAGTCCACCCTGCTTGTTTATGTAAAAGACCACTGATGCATTGTCAGTCTGGATCTAAAGAGGTCCAGGCAGCAGATTCGTCTGAAAGGCCTGCAGAGCATACAGAATCACATGCATCTCCAAAATATTGATGTGGAGATGCTGTTCCAATGGGGAGCAGGTCCCCTGCATCTGACAGTCTGCCAGATGGGCGCCCTAGCCCTGGCCTGACACTTCCATGGTCAGAACCTGCCGTGGTGACTCTGACCTGAAGTGAACCCCCTGGAGAGATTGGAGGGGTTCAGCAACCACGTCATGGTATGTCACATAGAGTTGGATACCGACACTGGCAGATCCAAATCATCTGTATGCTGATCCCATTTGACCCGAAGGTTCCATTGGGCTACCCTCATGTACAGGCAAGCCAGGAGAAGTGCTGCAATGGACCGCCATATGTCCCAGCAGTCTGAGAAAGACTTTGGCCGGAACTTGGCAAGACGATGAGACCAGTTGAGCCTATGCCTTAAGGTGTTCTGCCCTGTCTACGGGAAGGAAGGCTTTGCCTTGGACGGTGTCCAAGATTGCTCTAATGTATTGAAATATTTGACTTGGCCAAGCGGAGGATTTTGGGAGACTGAGAGTAATCCTCAGATCCCAAAACAGAGTGAAGGTGGTCCCCATGGTTCTGAGCAACTGCTTCTTGGAGGGAGCTGTCAGAAGCCAGTCATCTAGGTAAGGGAAGACTTAATGGCTTTCTCTCCTCAAGGCCGCTGCCATTACTGCAAGGCATTCTGTAAAGACTTGAGTGGCCGAAGACAGTCCAAATGGCAGAATCCGAAACTGCTAGCAGTTTCCTTCAAGACAGAAGCTAAGGAATCTCTTGTGGGGTGGGAACACCAAAATGTGAAGATACGCATCCTGCACATCCAGAGAACAGAGCCAATCCTCCTGATAAAGTAAGGGGAGAAGGCCAGGAAGAGGGGTCCATCCTGAACCATTTATATTCTAAGAACTGGTTTAGGCGGCTGAGGTCCAGGATGGGATGCAAATCTCATGTTCTCTTTGGAACCAGAAGAAATGTGAGTAGAATCCCTTTCCTTGCTGTGTTGGTGGGACGGGTTCTATGGCCTGTTTTCTCTGGAGGGCTTGGATCTCATCTTGGATAAGGACAATGTGAGCCTGAGGGAAATGGGAGGGAACCGTAAGGCTGAACAGAGGAATCTCCCAAAATTGTAGGGTGTGCCCCTATTCCACTAACTGTAGAACCCACTAATCTGAGGTTATTTTGCACCCACCATCTCTGTAGAGAGAGAGACAACCACCCGCCACCTCCCCCAGGGATTCTGATGGCGGAAGGGGGGTCAGGTAAGGAGTCAGGCGGAAGAGCCAGAGACAGGCAATGAGGCCTGGGAGGTTCTGGGAGCCAAACCTCCCATGGCTTGGGAAACAGCCTTTCACTTGAAGGCATTTCGGTGCTGTTGGCCTCTGGGTTGCTGCTTGAAGGTGTGACAAAAGGACTGTCGCTGGGACGATTTAGGCTGAGACCGGTACAAGGTTTGAATGGAACATAGAGCCTTGCCCAACACTTTTTTAAATGATAATATTTTGAGAACCCTCGCCAAATAAGACAGGTCCTCTGAAAGGGGCATCCAGAATCTTAAACTGGACGTCCGGAGTAAACTTGGAGAGACTAAGCCAGGAGTAGCGACGAAGGCAAACTCCCGTAGCCGCAGCTCTGCCTGTGGGTCTGCTGAGTCTTAAGAGGCTCAGAGAAAGTGAATCCCCACATCTGAGCCCGACTGCAGAAGGCGCAACAGCTCAGTCTTCCTCAGAAGATCAGGCTCAGCCTGTGCCACCTCAAAAGCTTTTTCACAGCCGGCTCGGTGGCGTTGAGGGTTGAGGCGCTGGACGCCACACCTTGTTCCACACTGGTGACCCGGGTTCAGAAATGGACTCGGATCGGCGGTGGGTCAGCTGGGGGGAGAAGGATTGAGCACCCAACAGCTTGCTCTCCTTCTCTGGGGGGGGGGGTGCAGCTTACTCCGCTGCAAGATCGCCACCTTCTGGGTCACCAGGGGAGGTCCTGCATAAGGAAGCACAAGCAGCAACACAAGGGGGTTGACGCCAGCAGGGAACTGAGATGGACGCACATCTCAACGTGCGCCTTATCCCTTGTTCCCATTGCACGCTGGCATCAGGGTTGGAGAAAGCTCAGAGGAAAATGCCCTTCAGCACCCTGGATGAAGTCCTCTGGAGCCAGTCTCACCATCAGCCGACCAAGGGCAGATCCCGCTGTGCAAGCTCGCTGCAGAGGATGAAAGGAAAGGTAAGGGGGAGATCTCTCCTCGCTCCGCCCAGGGGGGTGGGTAATCCGGGACATCTAATTGGTCCCAGTAAGCAGCGAGTGTAGCACTCTAGGGGCAGACCCTGATGGCCGGTATAGATGTGGAGGGTGTCACTCCCTGAGCATGGAAGGAAAGTGGGTTGAGGGGATGTAAGGCGTGGAGAAAAATAAGTAAAAAAAAAAGCTTTTTCACACAGGGCATTCTGCTATTGAACCATGTGGGCTAGAAAGTTTAGGGAACGGATAGTACAGGTGGCTGAGGAGTAGACCTTCTTCCCAAAAGGGTCTATGTGCCTGGAGGCTGAGTGCTAAGGTGCCAGGGCTGCTGAGAGCGATCATGGGCTGCATTAATAACAACTGAATCAGCCTATGGGTGTTCCCCATAGAAAGGTTCGTTCCTCGGGGCATTATAGAGGTGATCTGCCTTCTTGGAGCTTGCCGGTGTAGCAGACAGGTGTTTCCAAGCAGCCCTATTGACATCCTTGAAGGAGTCAATAAGGGGCAGAACAACTAAGGGCAATTACTCCTTCTTACAGAGGAAAGCGGCTAGCCAACATCGCTTGGGATCCACTTCCTCCACATCCCAACCCATGAGGGCCTGGATGTGCCTCATCACATCCATAAAAGTGGGGCCATTTGGTAGATGCTGCAGGGTGTCCTTGGGCACTCTGGTTCTAACAGGAGGTCAGATTCCCTTGACCCATCATGAGATGAGGGGGAAGAATATCCCCCGGATTTGCCTGAGTCTGGTGAAGGAGAGGATGATCAACAATGCCTTTATCAGTGGCTCCTCAGACGACTGGAGCCAGCTCCACCTGGCTGCAGATCAGGCTCTTTAGGAGGAGGTGTTGGAGGCTTCCTAGGGGGAGTCGGCTCCTTAAGTGGATTAGGAGAAGGGTTCTTCAGATTCAGAATCAGGGCCTCCTTATCCTTGAAATATGCTCATCAGGCTGCAAAGAAGGCATTAAGATCTGGGGGCGACGCCGGCCCGGTGGCACAGAAGGTTGAGGCACTGGCACCTTACCTCGAACCACACCGGCGACTCAGGTTCAGGAATGGACTCGGGTCATTGGGGTTCAGCAGGGGCAGGAGAGGATTGAGCGTCCGAAGGATGGCTCTCCTCTCCTGGGGAGTGGGAGGCTTTGCTCAGCAGCGCCCTAGTGGAGACTGGGGAACAGCTGAACTGTCGCACTGCGGAACCAGAAAAAGCAGCTCAGGTGTCCACCGGATGACAGCTCTCAGACTCCCAATGCCTCCGGAACCTCTAGGGAGCCTCCTCGTTCTCAGCAGAGTCCCTTGGCCCTAGTATGAGTGTGCTGGGGATTGCCCCTGTCCCCTGGTGCCATCCCCCTCAGAGGAGGGGGACACACCCGGCAAAGGGTCACGTCTGGGATATCCCAGGGACCGGCTGCAATATGAGGCCAGATGGAGAAGCTCAAAGAGAGGTTGGTGGAGGTAGTCGGGGGGGCTTATAGAGCCCGAAGGAGTGGGGGTCACCAGAGCTAGAGGAAGAGGAGTAAAAAGATAATACAAAAAAAAAAAAAGATCTGGGGTGGATTTGGAGGCACAGCTGGGGACGCTGGCATCTCTGGGGCAGGCTTAGAAGGCTCCAACATTATTTGGTAGCAGTAACACTGGCACTGGATATACTGGCGTCGGGTTATCGGGCATCGGTCCTGAAGGTAAGGAACCATTCGGCGTCGGTCTGACCAGAATGGAAATGCTGGGCATCTGTCCCTCAGACATTGGATGAGGGGTGACAGGACCAGCCAGTGAGTGTAGAGGATTAGGGGACACTGGCTGAGGCATCGGTGGGGTTGATGTAGGAGTGACTGGCGTCGATGGAACAGGCGTGGGCTGACACCGGTCTGGTGAAGCAGCAGGTGCCGACCTAGAAGGAGAAGCCTGCTTTGGGAGATGGCTCCCCAGTGGGGCAGAGGTGTCCTCTTGGCGTGGGGGGGAATGCATGTCCCTGGCATCGCTTGGAGGAGTTGGTCCCTGACGTCCCAACCAATTTAGATGCCTTGACTGGGAGAGTGATGGGAAAAGACCCATCACCCAAAGAGGACCTGATCCAGCCAGCTGGTAGACGACCCTCCTGCTGAATGGGCCTGAGCTTCAGAGGTTGAGAGACTGGGAACGAAGCCTCAAGCGCCAAGTAACCACTGCCCAAAACAGTAAGAAGAGTGGTGGTTTGACCACAGAAGCCAGAGAGAGAGAGAGAGGCTGCGGGGTGGAAGTGGCTGACCTCCCGTGGGAGAAGACCATGTTAGGTGCCCGACTTGCATGGGGACCTGAAGCCGAGAAGCAGCTGGGGTTTGTAACAATGCTTCTCCCTGTGTTGTGCTTTCCTGAGAGCTTCTTCCCCCTGGCTGATGAGTGGAAGTCCACAGCGGCAAATCGCTACGCTCATGATGCCAGTGACCTGGTTGGGAAGGAGCCGGGAAGCTGGAGGAGCCGGCCAGGCAGGAGGCTTGGCGTCCCAGGACCGTCGCTTCTCTGGAGTGAGGGGATTGGGGCTCGGTGCTTGACTGACCCTGGGCAGAGACCCGAGGTACAGCAAGCCCAGCCACACACACAGTGGGAGCTGCATGACTGACATCGGCCCTTGTGCCTTGATGTCAGGGCACATGTCATGCGGTGAAGAAAACATGAAAATAGCTTGTTATGCTCCCGGTAGATGGTGTGTGGGTCCAGATCCCCAATGTCCCTGCCTGTCCCGGAGTGGGCGTTCTGACGAAACTAAGGAATTCAGGGTGTATGGGCCCCACCTCGTCCCCGCCTGGGAGGCAAACCACGGCCATATGGGGAATCGACCACTCCGAGCTTTAGGTAAGAGGATGGGGACAAGATGGCCAAAGATGAATCCTGAAGGCAGTGGAGCGCAGCGGGCAGGAGTACAAACGGCTAGTTAAAAAAAAAAGTGAAAGCTCTGGAGGCTGAGGAAGAGGAGATACTCTGGTGAAGCTCCTTCTCGATCGCTGAAAGTTTTTGCTGCAGCAGAAAGGCTTCCAGGGTCTTCTGGCAGTGAAGCTGGGTATGACAGTTAAAATTCTGACAGTGCTGGCAGGCCTCAATGTCATGGTCCAGGCCTAGGCAAAGCAAACACGATGAATGTCCGTCCTTGTGGGGAAGCTGCTTTCCACAAGTAGACTTTGTTTGCCGCAGCTCCACTGAGGAAGGAGAAGAAAACATGCACAAATTACTGTAACTGTATGAGAAAAAATAGAAAATAAGAAAGTGCAGGTAATCGCAAACAAAATGGCAGTCGACTAAGCAGAAGGCGTCCGTGAAGGTCTGAGTAGCGTTGGGTCGACAGCGAGAAAAGAACTGAGGTTGGGCTGGGGGACCACCTCTTTAATACTATAGGTAGATGTTGTGGGTGGGCTGACGTCAGGGGGCGGTCTACGCTGTATACTGCTAGCTAGAAGTTTTCCGTGGGGTCCTGGTGCCTGCCGGCTGCAGTCCTAATGGTGTAACCTGCTGCAAGAGCCCCCTTGAAGTGAGCTCTACAGAATTATTTTCATTAACAAAAAAAAAAGGCAACTCTGGAATCACCAATAGGACAAAAGACCAAAGCCCCCCCCCCAAAAAAAAAACTTCCAAGTTCATGCAGATGGAGGGACTATTTTATCAAAACTAAGATACACTTTTAATGTTCATATTTATATCTATATATATATTTTTTTTTTTAAAGTTTGACCACTTCTAAGAAAATCTATTTTATAAGCAATAAGACACTCAGGGTGTGCATTAGACAGTTCTGATGCACGCTAAGGGTTGAAAGGCATGAGGGCCTGCGGCCTCATCCTGTATGTCTTATTGCTTACTTATAAAATGGGTCTAGGTTTTCGAGGGATCTGATTGGCTATTAGCCATATTAGAAGTGTCTAATGCACAGCTAATAAGATAATCAGCATAACATTTGGAGGGCAGAAGGGATCAATGCTTTCAGGCTTAGAATTTGTAAACAGAATTTTCAATTTTAAAATCACTGCCATTTTTTCTGCTGTCAGTGAGGAAATCTTGGTGTAAAATAAAGAAATACAAAAGCTCACCACTAACTGTGTTTGGCAACTGATAGTAGTAAATGTAAGGATAACGCATATCACTACATTTAAAATGTAACGATAAATTGTATTTTCTCACTTTGTGGTTCTGCTCTATCACTTACGGAGATCAGTGCAGCTCCCACAGGCTGACCTGCCAATCACGCCACGCTTCTCATAGTGACCCAAGGCAAACGAGTACTGTATGTACTGCTGAAACTGCCCCACATGTTAATGTATACAATTTGTTATCCTAACTTCTCTGTGTTTTTATTCATCTTATTAAAAACTGAAACGCAATGCAACTTCATCCCACCAACCCCACCTGTCCGTCCTATCGCCCACTTCAAAGGCTACAATTTAAAAGAACAGTATTTAAAACAGGCTTCGTTTGCACAGAGATATCACTTTCGGTTCTAGTTTAAAAAAGAAAAACGGCAACACACCTCACTTCCATGCCTCCTGCTCTCTCCATTATTAATGATGCCACATCATTTGAAAAATTCAGCATTTTACGAATGCCTTCACCATATCTCCTGTTGGCAGTGTGATTGTCTCTCTCACAGCTACCACATTTACTTCAGGGATCATCCCCGCTATCCCTTCACTGCATTTCAACGTAAATAACAGTCTTACGAGATAAAAAGGAAATCAAATAAAAAAAACAATAAGCCTCCGAGATGAAAGTTCCTGTCTTGTAACGGTACACACTTTCCCTGTGCACCCCATGTAACCAGCAACTCCAGGATGAGCGCTTTTAGTTTCACTTGTCTAGTAAAAAGGAAAAATGGTTATATAAGTTGATTTGCATGATGAGTTGATAAGCCCCTGGTTATACTAATTGATTTGCTGGT
Source organism: Neoceratodus forsteri (assembly GCA_016271365.2). Classification (NCBI taxonomy): domain Eukaryota; kingdom Metazoa; phylum Chordata; order Ceratodontiformes; family Ceratodontidae; genus Neoceratodus; species Neoceratodus forsteri. Next base: position 658,817,874 of record CM028131.1, on the reverse strand, counting down.
GATGGCATAGGGGAGGGGAAGGGAGTAGAGGACATGGCAAAAGAACTAAAAGACCCGATTTAAAAAACAAGTACAGAAGCCTACCTAGACCAAAAGTCCTCAAGGGGGGAAATGCATCAATCCCTTAGAGGCGGAGCAACTATTTTCTATACAAATACATGAAATATCTAGCTTTTTTTGTATTTAAACCTCTTAGTTTTAGGTTCATCGTTAATATAAACTACAGAGTCACATTTTATAAGCGCAATAAGACACTCTGGGGGTGGCCAGCCCAGTGGCGCTAAGGGTTGAGGCGCTGGACGCCACACCTCGCTCCACACTGGCAACCCAGGTTCGGTGACGGACTCGGGCCGCCGGGGGTTGGCAGGGGGACAGAGGGATTGAGTGCCCAATGGCGGCTCTCCCTCTCTGGGGAGGGTTGCGTGCTAGTCTTGCTGCTATACTGCCATCTCCCGGGTGAACCTGGGATTGGCAGTGCAATCGAGACAAGCAATGAGGAGGGGCAGATGTCTGCCGAGAGTCCAGGGAGAAATTGCGTCTCGATACATGGCTCCCAATTGGCTCTCCTCGAGTGCAGACAACTGCGGGGTAGGGCTCACAAGAACAGGGAAAATGGACCCCGTCACTCCCAGGTGACGACCCCTCCAGAGTCGAAGCATGTCCTCCACCAGACAAGGGTCAGACTCCACTGTGCACTGCGTGCTCATCTGAAGGTTGAGGGAGGCAACTGCCGGCCTCTCCTCACCCCACCTGGGGGATTATCTGGGCATCAAGGGTCTAAACTGGAGCAAGCGGTTAGCACTCTAGGAACAGACTCCTAAGGCACTACAGGTGTGCGGGTGGCTTGAGGGGATCTGTCTGAGTGGAAAGAAGGGGAAGGAAGGTGGAAAAAGAAGGAGTAAAAAAAAAAAGACACTCTGGGGGTGTGCATTGGACATTTCTAACACATGGCCAGGGGCTGAAGGCACTCAGCCTGTGGCCTCCTCCTGCCTCAATACACTCCTAGCAGTGCATTAGAAATGTCTAATGCCCACCACCTTGTGTCTTATTGCTTACATACAAGTTAATTAACTGCACTTATAAGGCCTCCCCGAAGAAGTATGCATGCACAAAACTGGTTGGGGCACTTGTTGAGCACCCCTGCATCACTGCAATTTTGCACCAGGTATGTAAGTTGTCCTTTGCTTTTTTTTCCATATCTAGAGGTAGTTGCTGTGTTTTTCATTTGAGTGCATCCCACCCTACCAGAGATGTGTTCATCGTGAGCGTAACAGACAGTTCTGGGCGAACAATAGGACTCCCTCCTACAGATGTTGTTGGAACAGCCACTATTGGGTGCCATTCCACATCGGCTGGGTCACCACAATCGACTGGTACAGGTGACCTAGATATTGGAACCATTGTCGGCTTAACTCCCACTGCAGGTAACTCATCCACCAACGAGCTCAACAGATCATGCTGGTTATAGATGCTATATACCTAGCAGCTGCAGGAAGTCCAGGGTAGGGTGCATGCACCCACTCTGAAATGATCAGGCAAAGAAGGTAGGGTCTGATGCCGAGTCCATTGGAAGATGGACCCTGGCTCACAGGGAGTCAAGTTCTTCCTCGAGAAACCTGACCACCTGCAAGGGGACCAGTGTGACTTGGCTCGGAAAATCAGAAGGCCCAAATTCTGGCAGATCTGGAGGATCAAATCCCTGGGCCTCTCCAAAGCTTCCCTGGATTACCCAGCTGTCAGCCAGTCGTACAGGTAGGAATACACCCTGATGTTCTTGCGATGCAGGAAGGCTGCCACCACTGCCATGCACTTGGTGAACACCCTGGGCATTGATGAGAGGCCGAAAGGCATGACCTGGAACTGGTACAGGATCCCCTCTTCACAAAACCAAAGGCACCGGCAATGGGGTGGATGGACTGGGATGCGAAAGAATGTATCCTGGAGGTCCAAGGACCAGAACCACATGACCTGCTCCAGAGATGGAATAATCTGATTCTGAGTGATCATCCAGAACTTGTGCTTCCACATCATCTGATTCAGATTGCGCAGATCTAGTATGGGACACCAGCCCCCCCTTCCATTTCAGAATCAGGAAGTACCTGGACACACACTCCTGAGTGGCCAGGGCATCTGAAACATTGGCTCGCACTCTAGGAGCTGTGTGATGTCAGCTTGTAGCACAATGTGTCCTTCAACACTCTAAACTCCTGAGGAGCTCAGAGTCTGTACAGCAGGAAAGCACTGAAATCCAGAGGCAAGTTTTTATCCATCACTTCTAGAACCCACATGTCTGAGGTAATGGCACACCATTGTGGCAAGAGGTGGCACAACTGACTCCTGACTGGGAGACAGGAGAAGGAATAGATGGGAGGGTAGAAGACACCCCACAGCTGCACAGCCTTAGAGGGGGCTCCAATCGCCGGGCCGTGGAGGCACCACCACCTCTGCCCACCTCTATTTTACCCCTGGCCGGTGAACTTGGGTTTCAAATGCCATCACTGAAACTGCCCCTGCTGGAGATGCTGCTGAAGTTGTGGCTGGAAGGCCTGAAACCGGAAAACCTTCTTTTTAGGCTTTTGGGCCTTTAGGTTCATCTGGAGTGAGGCAACAGAATAAAGGGTGGAACTGGACTCCTCTGTCCACGCAAGATGTCCTTCCACCCCAGGGCCATAGGGATCGGTGCCCAAGTAGGGGACATCAGCCAACTTGTGCCGGGTGTCTTCTGTAAAGATGGCGAGCCTCAACCAGGCCGTACAATGCATAGTTATGGCCACAGCATGGCATGCACACAGGATTCACCCGTGTCATACAAACATACGAAGAAGCCAGCAGAAGAAGGCCATTTGGTCTATCAAGTCTGCTCGTATTGCAGGGTCCACAGCTTGAGCTAATGTCCCTGCCCTTCCTCCCCACTCATCCCATCCTCCCTACCCATGATCCTTACCTTTCCCCTATGCTTGTCCCAGCCTCTCTTAAAGCTGCCCACTGTCTTCAACGAGATGATCTCTGCCAGCAGCGCTTTCCAAGTGTCCAGCACCCTCTCTGTGAAAAACTGCTTCCTGACCTCCTTCCTAAACCTCCCACCCTCCAGCTTAAGACTGTGCCCCCTAATGTTATGGTTGCCACTCAGCTTGAAGAGACTCTCCTTATCAACCTTATTTATCCCTTCCAAGTACCTGAATGTCCCAACCATGTCCCCTTTCTCCTATCTTCCAGGGAGTACATGTTCAGTGCCCTCAACCTCTCCTCATATGCCTTGTCCTGCTGACCCGCTATCATCTTTGTAGCCCTCCTCTCAACCTTCTCCAGCAGGTTAATGTCCTTTTTGATGTGTGGGCACCAATAATGAACTCCATAGTCTAGATGCAGCCTTACCAATGACCTATACAAGGGCAGTATAACCTCCCTTCTCGTACTACTGATCCCCCTAGATATGCATCCCAGCATCTTGTTTGCCTTTGCTGCTGCTTTCTTGCACTGCGTGGAGTGCTTCAGGTCACTGGTGATCATCACTCCCAGGTCCTTCTCCTGCTCTGATGCAGATACTCTGACTCCACCCAGGTAGTACTCTGTCTTGGGATTCTTGGCTCCAATATGCATAACTTTGCATTTCTTGGCATTGAAGCCAAGCTGCCAGATCCTGGACCACCTCCCCAGCTTTTCCAGATCTTCCTGTAGGTCCTGTATCCCTTCAGCTGTGTCTACTCTCCCACAGAGCTTGGTGTCATCCGTGAATAGGCACATTTTGCCCTTAATGCCATCCCCAATGTCACTGATGAAGACACTGAACAACACTGGCCCCAGCACCGAGCCCTGCGGGACCCCACTGGTTACCTCTCTGGTGCCAGATAACTCCCCCCCACCCAAAACCACCATCTGGGCTCTGTTCCTCTGCCAGTTTTCCACCCATCTGGCCATCTTTTCCCCAATCCCAAGATCCACCAACTTCCTGATCAACCTTTTGTAGGGCACAGAGTCAAAGGCCTTGTTGAAATCAAGATAGAGGATGTCTACTGCTTGGCCTTGTCTACTGTCTTAGTGACTCAGTCGAAGAAGTCAATCAGGTTCATTTGCCATGATCTCCCCCCCCATGAACCCATGCTGTCTCGCATCCTGGAGACTATGCTCCTCTAGATATTCCACCAACCTTTCCTTTAGTATGGTCTCCATGAGCGTGCCCACAATGGAGGGCAAACTGACTAGTCTATAATTCCCTGGGTCATCCTTGGGACCGCTTTTGTGGAGGGGCACTACATGTGCTGTTCTCCAGTCCTGCGGTACCATGCCTGGCTCTAGTGAACTATTAAACAGGTCTGTCAGTGGCCCTGCCAGCTCCTCAGCCAGTTCCTTTAGTATCCTTGGATGTACTCTGCTCAGGCCTGGAGATTTATCCACCTTCAATGCCAGTAGCCCCTCCCTCACTCTATCCTCCTCTATCACTGCATCTGTGTTCCCCTTCCCCCCTCCCTCCTGAAGGCACTAGTCTGTCCTTCTCCCTGGTGAAGATGGAACAGAAGTACTCATTTAGTATCTCTGCTTTTCCCCCATTATCCTCCACCCACTCCACCCCTTTCTTAAGCCTAACAATCCCTTCCTTCTTGTCCCTTTTCTCACTTATATAGCAAAAGAAAGCCTTCTCCTGCTTCTTAATTCCTTCAGCTGTCTGCAGCTTCTTCTGTGCCTTTGCTTGCCGGACTTCCTTACTTGCCTCACTAGCCAACCTTAGGTAATTTTCCCTATCCACCTCTCTCTTGGTCTTCCTGAATTTTCTCAACCTCTTTTCCCTTACTGCTTGGGCAACCCCAGAATTGAACCAGCTGGGCACTTTGGCCCTTGTGTTCTTCCCCCTGAGCCTACCACACTCATCTGTGGCAACCAGTATTCCTTCCTTAACGATGGACCACCTTTGGTACACCCCCCTTATCTGCTCTGATGCCCGCCAGGTGGTTCCTTAGCACTTCGCTCATTTTCCTGAAGTCCGCCCTCCTGAATCCAAGATTTTGGTCTTAGCCGGGATGCTTTCCCAGCCCATATCCAACTGGAACCACACTGTGCAATGGTCACTTCCACCCCGTGGTTCCCTGACCATTATTTCCTGTGCATGTTTCCCATTTGTGAGCACCAGATCAAGAATTGCCTCAGCTCTTGTTCGTTCAGTGACGGGCTGTCTGAAGGTGGTATTTAGCCAGTGACTGATGCAGGTCTCTGATGCACTTCACTGGAAGCTGCTTTTCAGCTGAAAGTAGGGAAAGGAGTTCTCCTAGCACCCTGAGAAGGGAATGGTCAAAATTCACCATCATGATGGAATAACTGGCCTGACAGAGACTCAGTGGTATGGCAGTGTACACCCGCATGGCCAATCTCCTTGAACTCCCTGTCTGGAGGTTTGTCTGCATCCCCTTGGTCTCCAAATTTATGGAAGGCTGAGTCCATCACCAATCCCTCTGCAGAGGGTGGTCAGAGGACCCAGAAAGGGTGCCTGTTGGGACTGTATACTTGTGGACCATATGGGTGAAGGGTGCTGGGCACGATGTTGGATGCTGCCAAAGCTCCAAGGCCAGTACCAAAATGTCCTCAGACAATGCAAAGGCAATCCCCAGGGATTCGACCCTATTAAGTGTATCTGTAAGTGGATATTTAGCCTGTTTCTGAACTAGCTCTAAGGAAACCTTCATGGACTCTGACCCTAAGTTGAAACAGAGCTTCAGAGACACTATTCCATGTACCGTGGTTAGCTCTTCAATCAGTTCCTGGTCTAATGTACGAGTCCTGGTCGAGGCCATCAACAACTCACCTTTGGAGTTGGAGGATTCCTCAAAGACGGCTCTCAAATGTATGCCACCATGAACCACCCCGGTAACCTCATCCTGGAGGATCTCCACTGAGAGCCAGCCTGGTAAGCTTGCAGTGAAGTGAAACTCCTTGGTTGGGGCCCCAAACAAGGGCTGAGGTGGAGGTGGTTCAACTCAAAGTGGAGGAGAAGCAGGGAACTGCTAAGTAGCATGGAATGGCATAGAAACAACTGGTGAAGGTCAAGGGACCAAGGGTCCAGGGAACAAAGCCCTACTTCATACGGCCAGTACCCTACTGCTGTCAAATGAGCTCCTCACAGTGTTGACATATTTGTGATAATGCCTGTCCTCACCCAAAGACGAGGTGGCTGAGGAGCATCATTGACGGTGTCACCTGGTCGAATGAGACAGAGTGCATGAGCAGCACCTCGACCACTGACCTTAAGGCCAATGTCAACAGGAATCCTCTGAAGGGTTAGCTTTAATCACCTGCTTTGGCAGGGTAACCATAATAAGGTTCAGAGGTATGACCACCACTGGAGGCAGCTTCCATGGCAACTCAGCAGGGGGTACCTACTGGGCCCTGTCCTCCTTGTTGAAGACAGGGAGTGCTGGGGTTTGGGAGAATGACTCCTTGTCAATCTTCTCCAACAACCGGTAGACTGGTTTAAGAAAACTAACGACTGCTTGTTCGACCAGAGTTGAGGCTGACAGGCCCAACAGGGTTACTGTGGAGCCCTCGACCGAAGGAAGCCTGACCAATGTCAAACAGTTGGGGAGTCAAAGGAGTGGGAAAACCGTGATCTTTCCTGGTCCCATAACTTGCAGCAAAGCTGCTCTTTGTCCTCCTTGTTGCAGTAAGCAGGACTCTTCTCAAAAGTCTGGAAGGCCATATATATTTCTCGGAACTCATCAGAAAATGATACTCTGATGCTGACCTTCGCCGGAAACAGTGCTGAAACCAACAAGGAACTCACCACAGCTGCTGTCGCCTCTTCTTCTATGACAAGCTGGGCAGCCAACCAGGTGACCACTGAGGCCTTTAGTGAGCTTTGGGCCATCCTAGGGCAAAGTCTGTCCTTCTGGTCTTCAACGGATGCTAGCAGCATGGCATGGCAAAGACTGCATCCGGATACATCGTGTTTACCATCCAGGCAGTAAATGCACATGTCATGCGAATCTGTGGCATACATTTTATGACAGAGTGCAAAATTAAAACACCGGTTTCTTGCCTTTCGTCATTGATTGTGAAGCTGGAAGCTGCAGCAGCAACTTTAATGTTGGACACAGACTAAAAAGTTAAAGATTCATCTGAAAAAGCAGTACTAGAACACTTGATATCTTTCAATGCTGCAGAGCCGTGAAGGAGGAGACCTGTTCCTTCCAGCAGAAGGAAAGATCCAATGTCAGTGCAGAGGTGAAGGATATGCCACCCAAGCGGTGGGAGAAACTTAGAAGACACTGACTCAGCTATCTCCAGCAGAACTGCCAGAGTGTGGATGTTGAACTATATCCACATTGTTAGAATTGTACTTTTCAGATGTGTTTAAAGGTACTCTGCTCTGCCCTATGCCTAACACCCTGCCTAACAATACCCCTAAGGTGTGCAATTACTGACCCATAATTACACACCCTGTTGTGTCTTATTGCTTAAGCAATAACAAACAGGGTATGGGTTGTGTCTAATAAATCACCAAGACAGCTGTTGTCACGCAGTGAAGCCCAGTGGCTTTAATTGCCAACTGGTGGTTTATTAGAGCACAACCCACACATCCTGGAGTGTGTCATTGCACTTATAAAATAAGAATTGTTATTTAGAAGTAAGGGACAAAAAAAAGTGACAAAAGGGGGAAAGAGGGACAGACTACTGTCTGAAACATGAAAGCAAAACTTTTTTCAGGTTGCTATGCTTGGGATGCCTTGACACAGTGGGACAGTTGAAGTGATTTGGTAGCTGTAATAGTGTGCTTTGGTTGGGGTACCTTGAAACTATATTGAACTGTGGGTTTGTGCTAAGATGAGCATATGGTTTTCAGGCACTGGCAGCAGACTGCAGGATTTTCAGAACCCATGTTATACAGCAAATATCTATAAAATCCTGTGATCTCCTTCAAGTCTTTGAACACCTCAATTACTGCCAGTCACCCCATAGTCTCCTTTTCTACAGAGGGAATAAGCTCAGGTCTTTTAGCCACAACCCTTTGTTTCAACTCTCCGGTCCTCTTTATTACTTCTGCTGCCCTACGCTGTACCTTCTCCAACATCTCTTAATCTCTCTGTTTTTTAGTGTGGAGCCAGAACTGTACACAGTACTCAGGATGTGGTCTGACCAGTGCCCTAGAAGGTAACGGTATTATATCCCTTTCCCTGCTGTTGATTCCATTTTTGATACAGCACAGCACTCTATCTACCCTTCTGACTACCACTGAGCACTGTAGTTAGGTACTGAGGAAGGTGTGTGCAATGCCTTCTAAGTCCCTTTCCTGCTCAATCTCGTAATGGGGACTCCTTGAGCTTGTGTCCATTTCATGTTCTTTTTACTGTTACGCTTTTTTGTTCTCATGTTTTCCCCATGTCCCCTTCCCACAGAGTAATTCCTGGGAACAAGCTGTTCACAACTCAGTGTATCCTCCTGGTTAATTTTTTTAAAATATATAAATAAATAACATATTTTGTTTACAAGGTTCACAACCTTATATTTGCTAACATTAAATTCCATTAGCCATTTATCACAACCTTACGTTTGCTTAAATTCCATTAGCCATTTATTCACATAATAATATAGTGAATACAAATCCTTTAGCAGAGTTTTAAAGTCTTCCCTGGCAATCTTACAGTAGCTCTGTCTGAATTTTACCAACAGGCTGTGTAGCCCTGGCTCTATATTATTTTATAATATAAAGCTACCAACAGTCCCTATTTCAGGCAGCATATCCCAGTGTCCCTACAAGTTTTGCAAAATATCACTTTTGTTCCTTTTTTGCTTACCTGCCCCAGTTTTGTCCCCCTTTTTTTTTTTGTTGCTGACTGCTAATCCATGAGTGACAGTTATTTCAGCACCACTGTGGCGCTGCTCGGGCTGGACAGCAGTTTACAACTTCAACTCCTGCACCTGTGTTGCACTGCAAGCATGTCAGTGGGAGCACAGTAAAGCATGTTCCTTCCCGTTAGATTAGACTGGGTAGTAATGCAAACAAGCACACGTGGACGTCTGCCTGCCAGCAGCTGAGAGGGACTCCAGACAGAGAACAGATCGGCAGCAGGGAACTAAGGTACCCAATCCTGATCAGCCCTAGGGAGTGTGTGAAAACAATCTGGTGTGGTGGTGGGAGTCACTGAAGCGAAGTTTGCTCAGCAAATGAGGTGAGTGAGAGCGAGTTGGATGGAGGAGCAATACATGCAGCTTGAATGTCTGATCACAATTTAACGCAGGTTTGCTTCTAATGAACTTTTGTACATCATGGATTTGGAACTTGCTGCAGCAGAATGATGTACTGGTTTAATCTGAATGTTTGCTACTGGTGTTACTGTGGGGTGGCATGGCCAGAGCAAGCAGCAAAATGTAATCGATTGTGTGCAGCGTTATCTGCGGTGGTGCCCATGGAAGTGACACGGTTTGGGGGGGGGGGTCATGGTCTGGACGGACCGTCCCAGTTTTAGGCCTCGGAAAGTTGGTAGCTTTAATTTTATATAAAATAACTACTGGCCTAAGAACCTTCTCCGGAGACACTACTGGCCACTGTTCTTCAACATGACTTTTGTCTCCTCCAGCAATCACTGGCTTCCATCACTAGGTCAGTTAGTTATCCACCTCAGTAACTTACAACCCAGCCCCAGTTAACTTATTTTGTTAGTAGTGTTTTGTACAGTATATTATCAACTACCTTTTTGAAACTGAGATTGTCCAAGCACCAATGCCTGTGCTGCAGCCAGGGCAATTTTCAATAGGGCTGTGTTGCACCTTGCCACTGGATGAAGGAGGGTGCGGGAGTCGAGAGCAAACAGTTCCATGTCCATTTGGCAGAAGTGGACAGCAAGGGAGCAAATCAGCTTATTTCTTCCCCATCTAAGCATACTCAATCACTATTGGCAGATGTGTCCACAGTTGGACGCATGCTGCAGGAAACCGTAAGGGACTGAAACAAATTGAAATACCATTAAGAAAATAGCACATGCTGTGGTCACTTGGGAAACTGAGGAAGTGGGTGCTGCTGGATGAAGGTGCATTGCTGGTGTACAAGCTTTAAAAAATCCTAGCCATTATGTCAAATGCATCCCCATCCTCAGTCCTAACGAAGAACGGGATCCAGCTGGTTTGGCATGATCTTCCTTTTCTTAATGCAGTGTTGAAAGTCACAAATGCCCCAGTTCATTCCAAGACTGCCACCAAAGAGTTGTTAAAGTACAGTTACATAAGAACTCACTGTACCAGTACATCTTCAAGAGGATCTCTTGCAGCAGGCCATCACTGGTAGGACTATAGTCGCCAGGCACTAGGACCACATGGAAACTTTCTAGCTAGCTGTCTACCAGAGAGAGCCACCCATCTCTGACATCAGTCAATCCTATAAAGGCGGGTGGCCCCCATACCCTCCTCAGTTTTCCCGCTGGAGACCAAAAGCTGGATGACATCGGGAGAACCGAGGACAATTCCGAGGTATCCTGATAGCATATACAGAATGAGAAGTAGAAGGCTCACCCCCTATGGAAGAGGAGAGTAAGACATGAAAAGGGAGAAGGAGGGAGGGAAAGCAGGGCCAGCTGCAAGAGATCCTCTCAAAGATCTACTGTTATGGTAAGATCTTGCGCAACTGTACTGTAATTAATGGCTTTCATTTTTTTCCCATAGAAAACCCGTAGCATAATTTGCCATAATAAAGGACTGTTTATTATGGTGAACATGCACCGGGCTTCCCTTCCGCTGCGCGTGCACCAGCACCAGCAGCCGCTCTTCCGCACTGCCAGAAGCCAGCCTAATGCACAGAGACCAGACCACCACTCCGACTCGGAAGTAATTACAATTTAAAAAAAAAAAAGAAACAAACAGCTGCACTAAAACTATTCAAACTGCCTACTAACATCCAAAAAGAAAAAAAGAAAAAAAAAAAACTTTCTTCCAGTAGCTGCGTCCAACAGCTGACGCTGCTGAAACCTGGTCAGATCGCGGCTGCACAAAGACGTTTTCTCTTTACTTTATATAATTGCTATGGCGAAAAAAACAAAACCCAGCAATTACATAAAATAAATTATGGGGTGGTGTGTAAACTCAAATTTTATACACACCCTCAGTGTTGGATGCTGATGGTATCCCATGATGATGGCAATGGCGATTGGGTGCCTGCCAAAAGGGCAACTTAATCGTGGTGCCTGTGGATGGGGTGACTGGGGAAGCTGGGCGATCGGATAGTGGGGGTGGGGATGAAATAGCAACTGGATGTCACTATATGTCTACGCACAGGAGAGGGGGGAGCGAGCACGCCGAGCATGGGCTGGGAGGGGATGGAGGAGCTGTAGGGGGTGGCGCTGCGATGACCTGCTGAGCTACATCATGGCATCGGGGATTGGTCTGCGGGTATGGTGCCAGGTGCGGGTGCCTTCTGTTGTATCCGCCCAAGTCTTTTTTTTTCCCCAAGTTGCCACCCCCCCCTGCCATGCACCCCCTTGGAGTTGAGAATCTTTAAGTACGGGGGCTAGGGGGCGAAGGGTGCGGAGGGCACAGCCCCCCCATAAACAATAAAAATCCAAGTCCCCGATGCCATATTGCTGTGTGCTTGGGAGTCCACTGCCGAAAAAAACTTTCGGCAATGTGACTTCGCCCTAACAGCGATCGCTCATCTGCGATCGCCATGATCACATAAAACCAATGCTGAGATAAACCTCTCGTGCTTCGCTCTTGGGGTTTATGTGGCATCCAACACCTCGGATATGTGTGACATTCTCGTTACACACACACACCACCCACACTTTAGCCTATATATCTTACTTCGAAGGTATCTCTTGTAGCAGGCCATCACTGGTAGGACTGAGTACCAAGCAGTTCTGACAACTACAGACAGACTGTCCAGGTGGAGGCAAAACCGAGGGCCCATGAAAGGAGGCCTTGAAGAACAGTTAGGCCGAAGTTAGCCCTACACCTAGAGGCAACGTCTATACTGTAATGCTTGGTGAAGGTGCGGACAGTGCTCCAGATAGCAGCAGCGCAAATGTCAGCAGCTGACACATTTCTGAAACAAGCCACTGATGTGGCCGCACCCCTGGTGGAACGGCCCTTAACCATACCCGGAAGTTCCTTACCGTAACTCTGGTAACAAAAGGCAATGCAACTGGCTAGCCACTTAGGCAAATACTGTTTGGTCACAGGGGTGCCCTTTTTCCCAGGGGCGAACAAAACAAACAACTCATTAGACTTCCTCGAGTCTTTGGTCTGGTGTGTATAGTACCGCAAAATTCTATGCACATCAAAGGTATGGAGCAATGCCCCCCCTTGATTGGAATTCTCTGGAAAATAAACAAGCAAGTGGATGGACTGAGTCAAAATAAACTCCGACATTGCCTCAGGAAGAAACTTAGGGTTGGTTTGCAAAGACACCCTGTGTTTGTGAAAAATCAATTAAGGCTTCTTACACATCAGCGCCTGAAGCTCAGAAATCCTTCAAGCAGAAGTAATATCAACTAAAAATAACACTTTCCATGACAGAAAGTGCAGCTCTCAGGCTGGCCTGGTGGCACTGAGGGTTGAGGTGCTGGACGCCACACCTTGCGCCACGCCGGCGACCCGGGTTCAGGAATGGACTCGGGTCACTCGGAGGCCAGCGGGGAAGGCAAGGATTGAGTGTCACAGCTCTCCTTCCTCAGCGTGGGGGGGTCTGTGCTGTGAATGGCAAAGCTAGGGGGCTCACCCGCGCCCAGAGTGCTTGGCTGCCTCCGCAGAGGTGGAGACAGCTGCTGCACACGGTGCGTGGGCACAAAGGAGCAAGGAGAAAATCTCTGGTGGCAAGATGGCGCCCTACTCCTGCAGGCACCATTCCTGGGCCAGGCATAAGGTAAGCCCGGTGATTCTGGGGACAGAGGCTGGTGGGGTGGGGCAGAAGGGGCTGTCCGGAGGTAGAAACAGCAGCTGTGATAAAAAAAAAGAAAGTGCAGCTCACCAAGGCCTCTAGAATTCTGCGGCCACAGAATTTTGCACAGAACTTACATCCTACTGCAGAACTTCTGCAGTGCCACAGAATTTAGTGTTCTTGGTGATTCTTAATTAATATTTCTGTTTATCCATAGAATCTGGTTCCCTTCCCCTCTTTTTATATCCAGAACCCCTCTATGCTCAGACTGTGATGTTATCAGTGCTAGAACATCATACACTAGCTAATGAAATGGCTGCATTCTGCCACAGAAATGAATAGTCACTTATCAACCACAGCTCCCACTGCCAGAGGTTGTGGCACAGCACATCAGGCATGGTGATATTTGCTCAACCTGCACTATAGCCTAATACAATTTTCAGTCTTATGTTATTACACTAGGGCCAACTTAAACAAAACCTTCACAATAGCAAAGACCTGTTAAGTCCATACTTTAATTTGTTCAAACTTATTTTTGCCTTTAAGGTATAGATATGTCATCTGAAATGAATAACTGGTAAAATGAATTAACCTGCCTTTTTTAAGAAAAATAAAGTAATTTGCCCAGAAAAGTGAAATATAATAATGTTTAGACCTTACTGTCATTGGTTGATAGAATCACCTAAATGTTATTGAGAAATGTTGTGTGCAGGACCAGCTGTTGGGCCACAGGGCAGTATGTTGTGTTCCCATGCCGGCAGCTAGGTTCGGAGATGAGCTCTGGGAGCTGGCTGGGCAGCACACGGATTGGAGGAACACATCACCGCTCTGAGCCTGGGAAGGTATGGTGCAGTGTTCTGTCACACAGGGACACATTGTGATGGACGGGAGAGCTTTATCTCACAATGGGTTCAAATGCATGTCACGGCCTTATGGTGTTAAGTAGCGTGTCAGGGGAAGCAGGTTGGCATGAAAAATGAGTTTCGCAATATCTCCACTATTCTGTTTATTCCATTTCCAAATGGACCTGTATGAATGAAGATACAAATTCACGGAAATTATATATTTTACATATATACATATACACACACACATATACAGTATCTCTCATAGATATATATATATATATATATGTATATACACACACACACATTTGTATGTATGTTACAGATTGCATATAAATACAGTATATAAGTGATGCACAGTGGGGACCTCATACGTGGTGTAGACAGCACATATAAATATATAAGTGATACACAGTGGGGACCTCATACGTAGTGTAGACAGCACATATAAATATATAAGTGATACACAGTGGGGACCTCATACATGGTGTAGACAGCACATATAAATATATAAGTGATACACAGTGGGGACCTCATAAGTGGTATAGACAGCATGAGTACAGTACAGAAATACCTTATATATCACATAAGGTCCCCTCTGCCTGTTTCATTTATGCAATAGGCTAGGACCTTAAGGGATAGATATTTTTTTTTTTGCTCTTTTAGGTATAAAATTATTTCTATAAGTCTGTTATTTTTTGAACTAGTGTTACTGTGCTTACCCCCTTCCTGATTGCTATAACCATTGCCATGGACAAGAAGTCAGAATGACAAGCTGACACTGTCATGTAGTAGTTCGTTAGTGCCACAGAACTTCCGCAGAAATTACAAACCACCGCCGAAGAAGTTCTGCGGCAAATGGTAGTCTTGCCGCAGAACTTGGTCCCAATGTGCCGTAGAAAAGTAGGGGCTTGCTCATAAGACATGGCCGGTTCAAAAGGAGAAAGTGTAAGGTTTTCCAACACAAAATTGAGGTCCCAAGCCAGGACAGGATCTTGGGGATGGGAGGCTTCAAGTGCAGAATGCCCCTAAAGAAGGTGCAAGACGCACCAAGCTGAGCCACTGAACAACCCTCTACAGGTACATGGTATGCAGAGATGGCAGAAAGATGTACCTTAATTGAGGAGTACTGCAAAACCAAGTCTGAAAGGGACAGAAGGTACTGCAGCACCTGATACACTGGACAGGTGAAGGGACCCAAGTGGTGTGATGCAGCTGAAAGAGCAAAGCACTTCCATAGAGTAAGTGGCCCTGGTAGAGGGCTTCCTGGCAGCCACCAGGACATTCACCACTCTAGGAGACACCCCAAATCGAGCGATGGCTATGTACTCAGGAGCCATGCATGGAGATGGAGAGATCTGAGGTCCGAATGGACCATGGTGCCTTGCTCCTGGGAGAGCAAGCCTGTGCATAGGGGCAGAGAGACCACAGGTTCCACAGCCAGCTGTTGAAGGAAGGGGAACCAGACCTGACAAGGCCAGAAGGGGGTGATCAGGATCATGGTGGCCTCTTCCATCTGAAGCTTGATCAGGCCCCTCTGAAGGAGCAGGAAGGGAGAGA
This sequence comes from Neoceratodus forsteri, assembly GCA_016271365.2. Classification (NCBI taxonomy): domain Eukaryota; kingdom Metazoa; phylum Chordata; order Ceratodontiformes; family Ceratodontidae; genus Neoceratodus; species Neoceratodus forsteri. The sequence continues at coordinate 658,802,619 of CM028131.1, read as the reverse complement.
CGGTGTAGAGAAATCTCCCTTTCCAAGAGAGGGGCAACAGGTCTTGCCAGAAAACTCCAGGTCCTGAATCTAGCAAGCAGAAAAGTGGCAGTTCTGCACTGTGTGGGGATGCAAAAAGCGCCAACTCGGGATGACCCCATCTGTCGAATAGGTATTTAACCACTGGGGTCAGAAGCTCCCACTCATGGGCTCTGGACCAAAACCAACGTATGCTGTCCGCCAGAACATGTTGGTCACCGGGATCATGGACGGCTGAGAGCTCCAGCCTGTGTTCTATATCCCATTACCAGACTCTCATCGCTTCCCTGCACAGGGAATAGGAATGAGCACCCCCCTGGTTGTTTATGTAGTACATCACACACATGTTGTCTGTCTGGATCAAGAGAAGACCCGGGGATAGCGGAGTCTGAAAGGCCTGCAGGGCATACAAGACTGCTCGCATCTCCAGGACACTGATGTGGAGTGTCCTCTCCACCTCAGTCCACAAACCCTGAGTTTGGTGGATCCCCAGGTGAATCCCCAGCCAAGATTCAAGGCATCAGTCATCAGGATCTACTGCGGGGGAGGAATATAGCAGGGAATCTCCCAAAGCAAGTTGCTGGGCTCCAGTCATAACAGTACCCTCCTGACTGGATCTGAGATCATAACCAGTTGATCCAGGCCATCTATGCATTGGTTCCACAGATCCACAGTGTCCACTGAGAGACTCATGTGCAGAAGGGTCAAGGGAACCGTAGCAATGGCAGCAGCCATGAGGCATAGGGGTCACAGAAAGGCCCTCGCCAGAACATAACAGCTGGAGTAAAGAAGATGGGCCTGGTCCATCAGACATACTGCTCTGTCTGAGGGCAGGAAGGCCATTTCCTGAGTCGTGTCCAGCACTGCTTCTATGTGCTGGAGACATTGGCAGAGGGTAAGAATGGATTTTGGCATGTTAATAATGATGCCCAAAGCCTGGAAGAGAGTGCGGGTCAGCACCAGTGTTTGAAGGAGATGGTCCCTGAATGAGGCCGCTAAGAGACAATCATCAAGGTATGGGAATACGTAGAAACCCTGCCGTCTCAAGGCAGCTGCCACCACTGCCAGGCATTTGGTAAAGACCCTGGGCACTGGGGGCAAACCAAAAGGCACAGCTCTGAACTGGTAGTGCACTCCCTGACAGTGGAAACAGAGGTAGTGCCGACAGGGGACAAAAACCTTGATATGCAGGTAGGCATCCTGTATATCCAGAGAGCAGATTCAGTCCCCCAATGGAGCAGCAGCAGTAAACCTTGAAGGGTAACCATCCTGTACCATTTGTACTCTATAAAGAGGTTCAGCTGGCTTAAGTCCAGGATGGGCCAAAGATCTCCCCGTCCGTTTGGGGACCAGGAAGAAGTGGGAGTAGAATCCTCTGCCCTGCTGAAACTGCAGGACCGACTCTATGGTCTTTTCTCGAAGTAAGGCCTGAATTTCCTCCCTGATAAGAAGGAGGACATGGCTGGGAGGGTACGAGGACGGGCCCGGAGGGTTTTCTGACGGCCACTCTATGTACTCTAGCATGTGGCCATGTTCAATGAGCTGCAGTACCTAGCTGTCTGTGGTTATCTCCCTCCACCTGTCCAGGTGGAGGGAGAAGTGACCACCTACAACCGCCTTCTGAAGTTCTATGGGGGGGGTCTGGCAAGGAGTCTGGAGGAGGGAGCAGCAGATGTTCAGGTTGCCACTGCCCCTCAGGTGTTATGGGTGGTGGCGGCAAAGGGGGTGGCAAGAGCTGCCCCAACCCAACGCATGCCCTGAGCTTTGTTAGGGGGTTGGGCCTGCCTGTGGGAAGAATGACAAAAGGGAGCCCTCTGTCCTAACTTAGTCTGGGTATGGTACATTGAGTGGACGGATTTGAGAACCCATCCCGAGGTCTGCAGTTCAGAGATGAGATCCTGGACATCTCCCTCGAAAAGTTTGAGACCCCTGAAAGGGGCATCCATTATGCTGGACTGGACATCTGGAGTGAAGCCCAAGACCTATAGCCAGGAGTGGTGCCTCATGCATATGTTGCAGCCACTGCCAGGCCAGAGGCGTCCACCACATCACAGGCAGCCCTAAGGACATGGGTACCAATGTCTGAGCCTGTTCTGAGGACCAGGAGGGTCTGTTGCCTGGAAGGGTCATCCAGCATAGCTAGGACCACCTCCCTAGCCTGGTCCCATTGTAGATTCTGAAACTGCACCATATGAACCAAGTAACTGATGGGCCGAATGGCCAGACTGGCAGAGGCAAAGGCACGTTTGCCCAGCTGATCCAATTGGCAAAACATCCTGTCTGGGGGGAGGGAGCTTAGGTGTCGTGGCCGCTTGGTGCGTTTGTGCGCAGCGTTGATGATGACCAAACTGGCCTTGGGCAGCTACCCAAAATACGGCCTGCTAGCTGAGGTGAGGTAAAGCCTGTCCACCTTCTTGGATACTGCCAGGACCATGTAGGGGCAGTTTCAGGCAGCCCAGGTGACATCCTCATAGGAGTCAATGATTGGGGGTCCACTAAGGAGGGCCGTCAAGCTGACGTAGGTAGACAGCCAACCGACACCTCTCAGGGTCCTGCTCCTCTGTCTCCCATCCCATAGTGGCCTGAATGTTCATGATGGCCATTAAGGTAGGGTAATCAGGAGGGGATTTGGGAACATAACTCAGTGCCTCTTCCCCTTCCAAGGAGTCATCGGGGAGAGAAGATTCACTAATGACACTCTCCTCCACATCATCACTGTCCTTGGGCTAATGACTGACTGGCTGACCCAGAGTTAGGCCTACCCGGTGTGTGTGTGTGTGTGTGTGTGTGTGTGTGAGGAGCACTATTGCCTGACCTACAGAGGCTTGGAGAAGGGGTCGGAGGTGGCCTTTGGGGGAGGTCAGACCCTCAGGGTGCTACATCTGCATGGAGGATCACAAGGCAGAGATCAGACCATTGTAATTGACGGGGTGGCCGTCCCCAGGCACAGGTAGTTGTAGACTAGCAGAGATCCCAGAGGCGTTGGGTATGGATAACCTGGCACAGGTCCCACTGGTGCAGGATAAGGGTAGGCAGGCAGCCAGGCAGGTGCTAGACCAACAGGCATCAGTGTAGAGTACCCAGAGTGCAGTTCCACAGGTGCAGACTGCGGTAGGTCAGGTGCTGGTGCTTCTGGAGCCGGTAGCGGCAGGACGGTCGTAGGCTCATTAAGCATTGGCTGAGGTGGGGCCGGCACAGGCCAAGCGGGAACTGGCTGCGGAATACCAGGTGCAGGCCTGACAGGAGGGACAGGCAGGGCCAGTGTAAGTCCCACTGGCTGTGGTGAAGAGAGGACAGGCGCTGGCCCAGTGGGCATCAGCCGTGAGGGTGCCAATGGAGGATCCACGGGTGCCAGTTGTGGGGAGATGGATGCCAGAGTGGAGGGCGACCCCCTGAGCAAAGGCTGAGGAGAGACCTGGTTTAGGGAGGTACTGGTGTCCTACATCATCTGCCCCTGAGAAGGAGGAGCAGAACCGGTGGTAGTTCCAGAGGATGAGATCACTGCCGGAAGCACGGGTGTTGGAGGGGCGTCTGCTGGTAGACTGGTGTCTGACGCACCCACATTGCCCAAAGAGAAAATGGCTGAGCCACCTGTGTGCCAACCAAGAATAAGGGTTGAAACAGCAGAGGCTGAGGAGCAGGATACAAAGTACCCTGACCCGGAGAGCCGCTGCCTGTGAGGGAGACCTGGAAGGGCAGCTGGACCATGGGTAGCCCTGTAGGAGTTAGGGCATGCAGGGCCAAGGAGGTCCACCCCAGAGGGAGGAGGATCCATGCGTAGTCAAAGACTTCTTGTGAGGAGATCGCGAGCGGGAGGCAGACCAGGGTTGGTCCCGGTCCTTAGCCTGGTGCTTGTGTTTCCTGGAGGCCTTATTCCGGGACTTCGATGATGAAGACCCCGAGTACTGGGCCGGGGAAATGGAGGAGCTCCTGGCCTGCGGCTCCCGTTCCATCAAGGCGACGTTCTGCTTAAAGAAACATCACCGGGAGGCCAGGTTGAACTTCTGGCAAGTCTTGCAGGCTTGGATGTCGTGGTCTGAGCCTAGGTACAAGATGCAGGCACAATGGCCATCCTTGTATGGGATCTGTTTGCTGCAGGCACACTTCATGGAGCAGTCAGAAGATGAAGAAGGTTGAGAAGACAAACTGTCAGGTGAGAAACCCGAAATCTCAATGTTAAAAGAAAAAGAAATGTTATGGCGTCACCGTAGGCTCCGAATTAAACAGGACATTTTGTGGCAACCAATAATGAGGGGAGGGGGGCTAGGTTTACCAAATCTATGATTATACTACTTGGCCCTTCAGTTGCCCTTCCTTAAAAACTTGACCCCTTTGTCTGGCCCTCAAAAGGCTTGGGTTCTGCTGGAGGATCCGCTGGGGGAACCCACCATGTACAATAGTCTATATGCCCTGGCTTTAGCTAGGCTTCTGACTAAAAAGGTGGATAACCCTTTTACCAGAGCCTCAGTTTGGGCTTGGATAACTGCTCACATCTTGATACTTTACCCCTGCACCTTTTCGCAAGATGCCACAATCCGCCATGCCCTCTGGGAAAAATCACTTATTCCTGAGCCGGTTAGTGAAGTTCTGTCTGAGTGGGCAGCTAAGGGTCTTTGTCTGCTCTCCCATCTATATGAGGGTAATACTTTAATGTCTTACCAAAAACTAGCTAAGAAATTTAGCTTACCCCCAACACATATTTTCACATACCTGCACATTAGAAACAGACCGGGAGTGGGGAGTGTGAATGGAGTCCCCCCCCCCGCCTAGATATTCCTCACTTGAGAAGGTGTTTTTGGTCCCCCAACTGGCAAGTGACCTGGGCTCTTTAACCAGGTACTACAAAATCCTGTTGGAGGCCCTTCCAGACCCTCTGGCAACCATTCCAGCTATCTGGAAAGCAGATTTGGGCATGCAGCACCTCTCCAAGGGTGAATGGGGTACAGCCCAGAAAAGGGACATGGAGTGCTCAGTCAATAACAGACTGCAGGCAATCCATTATAACACTCTCCATAGATCCTACTTCACCCCAAAGCTAGCCAGTAGGATTGATCCAACAAAGTCGGATACTTGCCCCAAATGTGGGGTTGCTGTGGGTACCTTTTTCCACATGGTGTGGGCCTGCCCCAATGTTTTGCAATTTTGGCAAGCCATAACAAGATTGTGGGTGACAATAGGCCACTGTGTGCAAGTAAAGTGCTTCTGGCAATGCCAGGGGTTAGGGGGTTGAGTGGGGTTTCGGACCACTCACTGAGGAGATTGGGAGTAGTAGTGGGTAAACAGGTGTTGGCCCAGCACTTTTGGACAGAGGAGGTGCCTATGGTGGCTTTGTGGATCAAGATGGTACTGCAGAGTATGAAGCTCAAACACACTCAATATGCATCCAGAAACCAAAGGAACAGGTACCATAAACTTTGGGGATCCCCTGGAGGAAACACTGCATCACCCATGGTTCTCCACCTTCTAGGGGAAAAGTCTAACTCCACCTCTACCCTCACCCTTACATTTAAGTCCCTTTCTGCTGGTTAATTTGCTGCCTCTATTCTCCTTGTCTCACCTTTCCAACCCCTCCCATAGACACTCTACCTCCTCCTTTGTAATTCATCCTCACCCCCCCCCCGCTGACGGTCTGCCGCCAGTTCCCTGCCCCTCTTTCTCAGTTATTACAGCCCTTTTAATTGGCTTCTCTGTCCTCTCTCCACTCTAGGGAGCCTGCCTGGACAGGCAGCACTACCACTATTAGCAGTGCTCAACGACCGCAACCTCGGCCGCTGTGCTGGCCCCACCGCTTTTACAAGACCGCTCTCCTGGAACCCAACTTCGGATCCCTGCACAAGGTATGGCCGCCCCTTAGCCAAGGAGCCCGGTTCTCCGCAATTGGAAGCTGATTGGTCCACTGCCTCTATTAGTGGCATGTGATTGGACCGGGCGGCCTCAGGCAGCACGGCCATTGATGCACTTTTCTGTTCTGTTCTGTCGGTCTGCTGCCTGACTCATAGTGTCGCTGCTACCCTGTAATTTTTGTCCCACCCCCACCACCCCCTCCTAGGCCTCCTTTAAATACACTTTCCCCCTCCCACTCCAAGGTCCTTCTCGCATTGGGTTGGCTATTCCAGTCCTAGCCATTCCTTCTTCTAAAGCTGCACACCTTGCAACTAGCTTAGCTGCCACTTTTGTCCATATTAGTGAACTCCCACTCCCATTCTGTGGTCACTCTCGGAAGCAGTTTATCTTCAACTTAAGATGCTCACTCAGTTGACCATTGTGGTTATGTTTGTACTTCTCTGTCCCATTCCTGCGGTGAGCAACCCATGCCAATCTCATCTACAACATGCACCTCTCAATGCACTGTACTACACTCTTGGTATGGCCATGGGGACACACAGCTCTGATAACTTGGACCTCTGCTCCCCTTTATGGCACTTTGGTTACCTACTACAACTAAAAGTGCTCAGCTCCCCTGGTGATCCCTCAGGCTATGTTTGTACTATACAACATAATCAGTAAACACCAGTGCTGTGGCACCAAAAGGCATAGGAACCTAACAAACAAGCAAGTCTGCAATACGTTCAAATCCTTCCTTCTACGAATTCTGCTAATGCTGCTCCTCCTCTCAGGAAATGTTCACCCTAATACAGGACCATCTGGGCAGTCCGCGGATACATCGAAAAGGAGGGAAGGGACTCTCACCCTGGCATCTATCAACACCTGCAGCATCCTCAGCCAGCTTGATTCCCTCCAATCATGGATACAACAACACAACCCTGATGTCCTCTCTGTTGTTGAAACATGGTTAACCCTAAGATCCCCGACACTTCAGTTTCTATTCCTGGTTACACTATTTTCAGGCAAGACAGGATTACTAAATGAGGTGGGAGCTGTGCTATATATCTTATGAATACCTTTAAGGGTCATATCATTCCATCCTCTAACCAGGGGAACTCCTTTCAGGTCCTCGCCATCAAAGTTCTCCTTGGAGCCCATAATAAGGAACTCATTGTTGTCTCAGTTTACCTACCCCCAAATGACCAGGCCACTGGCTTCAACAACATCATAGAATATTTTAGAGCCCAGCATCATAAATCAGAAACCATAATTCTTGGTAATTTTAACATTAACTGGCTCTTGCCTGAGGCCTCTGTCTACAAGTATGCAGTCACAGTGCAACATCTCACATAGCTTGTCCTCGCCCCACCAGATGTAACTACAGGACCAGTACCTTCACACTCCTAGACTGGATACTGACTAACCGCCCTGAATGTATCTCTAATGTTACAGTACTCCCGGATGCAAGAAGTGACCACTCACCTGTCATCTGCTCCTGGGCCAACAAATTCCACAAGCCCCCTCCCAAACTAATCTACACAAGGGATATTAAGCAGGGGCACCTTCAGCTGCTGAAATCCCATCTAAACAGACTGGACTGGGCAGTGATTGACACGTTCAATGATAATAACAAAGCTTTGGACTTGTTCATCAACCGCTTTACTTCAGCCTGTGACATCTATGCACCATTGAAAAAGATGAAGGTCAAAGGACGGACCAACCCCTGGATTACTACTGAGCTTGTAACACAACTCAAGCATAGGGACCACCTCTGGCACTGTGCTCGAGCTACTCCAATGCAAGAAAACATACAAAAATACAAAACGGCCAGAAATGATTGCACTCGACAGATACGGAATGCTAAAAGCAAATATTACAAGGAGGCACTGACCAACTCCTGGGGTGATGGGAAAAACTTCTGGAACAACCTGAAATAACTCACAGGCAAGGACCCTAAGGCACCCCTTCCCCCACACTATGCTCAACACTCCTGGAACTCCAATGCTCGACCTTGGTACCATCACCAATACCTTTAACAATGCATTCTCTAACCTGGACAGTGTCCTTCCTCCAAATTTCTTTCACGACTCTTCCTCCAAAACCTCCCATGTGACCCCCCAACACAATCACACAGCTCCACAGTTCTTCTTCAAAGAGGTTCCACCACAAATGGCCTGTATCTGTATCCACAAGGCCATCCGTAAATCTGGGTACAGTGGAGACTCCCTTGAATTAAAAGTGTTGGCGCAAGTCCTGGATGAAATCCTTGAGCCCCTGAAATGATCTTCAACCTCTCACTTAGACTGGGCCAATTCCCCTCACTCTGGAAACAGGCAACTATCACACCGGTGCACAAAAGTGGCGACAGAACACTTCACACTAACTACAGACCTATCTCACTCATCTCCCCCATTATCTAAGGCATGGAACGTATAGTCTCGGACCAATTAGTTGAATTCCTGGATAAGTACGAAGTCCAATGCCCAGAACAGCATGGCTTCAGAAAAGGGCACAGCACCACCTCTCTTGGAATTTACAAGTTTCATCAACACCACGCTCGACCATGGAAGCTGTGGGGGGTGCTGTATTTATAGACCTTACGAAGGCTTTCGAAACCGTTAATCACCCTCTACTACTCAGGCAACTGTCATCCACTGGGCTCTCCAATGATGCCTTTCCATGGTTTGCTAGCTACCTCAGTAATCGGGTCCAATGTGTCAGGATAGCAGGTGTCTCATCTGATGAAAAGCCAGTCCTCTCAGGAGTCCTCCAGGGGTCCATCTTGGGCTCCCTACTCTTCTCACTCTTCCTTAACAGATTCACTAGTGTCTGTCAGCAAAAAATACTTCTCTACGCAGATGATGCAGTCCTGTTTGCTAGCCACCATGACTCTAAAATACTTGAAACCCAGCTGCAGCTTGACTTCAAGCGCGTTGAAGACTGGTTCAACTCACATAAACTCATTCTGAACTATAGCAAGACCAAAGTCATCACCTTCTGTAACCCACGGAGCAGGCACAAATCTCAGTCCCCCACTATCAAGAACCACTCTGGGAACTCACTTGAACATGTCTCTGAGTTCAAGTACCTTGGTATCATGCTGGACAGTACACTCTCCTACACTCAGCATATAGACACTGTTGCCAAGGCCGCCAACATACGGACTGGCATGTTGCACAAGCACTGTATGTCTGCAGATGCCCTTAGACTGGCCATCTACAGCTCGGTCACCTCTATCATTGATTATGGTCTTGCCATCTATGGCTCCACTTCTACAACTGCCCTCCGCAGGATCTCAGTTTCACTCAACAAAGCCTGCAGGCTTTTAATGGGTGCAGCCCACCAAACACACACCTGTGACCTCTACGCACAGGCTGGCTGGCTACCACTCCTCAGCAGAATACAACACCAGACCTGCCTGCTAACCAAAAAGGTTCTCCTTGCCCCCAGGTGTTAGTAAGCTTCTTACTGCTTACAGTGGTACTCAGCACACAAGTAATGCCCAGTATCAAACCTTCCAGGTTCCCAGATGTCGTACCTCCATGGGTCAGTGGTCCTTCACCCACAGGGCTCCATGGTGGTTCAATACAGTCAGCAATGAAGCACTTTCAACTACCAAGCTCGGACCCTTTAAATGGAATCTCTGACTTTATCTCACCTCTACCACACAATGTGACTGCTTCTCCTAAAAGGACTGCTTCAACCACCACCTAGTAGCTCAAGACCAGTCACCCGCCTCCTACCTGAGCATTTTTCTCTCTGGCTCCTACTCTCCCACGTGACTACTTGCCTATCCCCTTCCTCCACCCCCCCACACCTCTTCACCACTTCCCTAACCTCACTACCTATCTCCCTGTACTTGACACCCTCCCCCTCTCCCTCCCAGACAGCGGCCCCTCAGCCTGCCCACTTCTTTCTGTCCTCCCCACACCCAATCTCACGTCTATTGTCCTACTGCTTCCTAATCTCCTGCTCTGTTACCTCAACTAGCTGCTTATTTAAGTTGCTCTCTAGTAATGTCTTTTATTCTTGAAGTGTGTTATAACTGCAAAACATTGCCAACCTTTATAGGTGTTATGACTGTATACCATTGCCAACCTTTGTGTGTATGTTTCCCCACTTCCTTTGACGTGGAACCTTTGTAAATGAGCAGTTCCTGCTCAAAGGTACTTGTAATCCTAAAGTTTAATAAATAAAAAAAAAACAACAACTTAACTGTTACTGCAGGTTATGGAGATATACTTGTCTGGACCATTGCTGTTCCAACTTTGCTATATAATCTGTGGACCAACAGTCTTTATTAGATTATTTAATGCAGGTGCTGCTAATGCAATGCAACTGATGGTCACTCCTTTTACTTAATGTATGGTACTCTTCCTTATAGATAGGATGTTCTAATATATGCTGTATGACTATGTAAGTTTTCTTGCTGATTTTTAAAATAAAGTTTACAAACAAAAAAAACTAAAGAAACAAAAATAATAAAGCGCAGTAAACGGGGAAAATGGCAGTCGACTATAGCTGTGGTGGTTTCAGCGGTCTAACATGCATTAGTTGATGGTGGGAAAGAACTTAGGAGGGTATGGGGGGCCGCCAACCTTTATAGGATTGGCTGAAGTCAGGGGCTGATGTCGGAGTTGGGTGGCCCCCTCTGGTAGATTGCTAGCTAGAAAGTTTCCGTGTGCTACTACTGCCTGGCGGCTATAGTCCTACCGGTGATGACCTGCTGCAAGAGATACCCTCGAAGTAAGATTTATGAATTCGGAATCGTACAGATGCCAAAGTTAGACTCACTGGCCTATAGTTTCCTGTGCACTCCTAAGCTCCCTTCTTAAAAAAGGGAAAGATGTTTGCAACTGGCCAATCTTCTGGTATTTTATCTTTCCAGAGATTCACTAATGATCTCTGCTAGTGACTGTGCCATTTCTTTATTCAAGTCCTCAGTTTTAAATTCCTGTGGCCCTCTTCCTCCTTCTGTTTTCCCCCAATGATTAATTTTTGGAGTGAACCTGAAGTAAACAAACATTTAAGCAGATGTTTACAAAAGTGGATACCACAGCTGGCCCAGCGACCTGAAGGGTTGAGACGCTGGACGCCACACCTGTCACTGCTCTGGCGACCCGAATTTGGGAGGAGACTCGGGTTGCCTGGGGTCAGATTGGGGGGGGGCAGGATACAGAGTCCAGAGGACTGCTCTCCTCTCCCAGGAAAGGGGATGTCTGCTGTTCTGCTGTCAGCCACCACCAAGTGGAGGCTTGACTGTGGTGCAAGCACGGCTGACGTCACAGGAAGGGAGAAACTGGTTTGATGTAAGATGTGTATACATTCACAGAGCACGTCCTGCGAACCATGCCATGGAAGGGGATGCATGGGGAGAACACGAAAAACATGGTGTAGGTTTTGGAAAGCTCTGGCTGCCTTCCCCTAGCAAATTCCTCTATTGGACCAGTGACACGCGGCTCCTGGATGTGGTTTTTGGAGGAAGGGAAGGATGGCTCCTCCTCCCTTGGCCCCGCCATAAAGGGAAAATCCGAGGCAGAACTCGGGGACCGTCGGTTCTGCAGAGGTGGCTGCCAGTTAGGGGAGGCAGGGACAGGGCTGATAGCCCAGCTGCAGCCGCACTGAAGAAAAAGAGCTTTATGGGGGAAAAAGTGGGTACAACATACCTACATAAAACCTGAATGATAAAATGTATCATAGTATCATACTATTTAAGAATGGAAAGAAAATTAAAAAAAAAAAGTGAAAAGGCCCCATTGAAACTTACCTGTGCAAAATCAGCTGCAAGCCTCATTTTACCTCCTTCGCCCAGTGGTCTCAGAAGGCTGGCATTGTGGATAAAGACTTCAATGGCTCTCTGAGCAATTAGCTCTGTGTTATCATATACAAAATCCACACACTCTAAATGTCTAAAATAGTCACTCATTACTCGGGCTATAAAACCTTCCAGTTCCTTCATATAGAGAGTGCATGGGACATCTGGTTTTCCAGAGTTGGACAATGACCTGCCAGGAAAACATTGTAGATCATATTAAGTGATGTAAATTCAGGTTTGAAACACTAAAAATCTTAGCAAATGTCACTATATAGTGGGATGAATTATATTTTTCTGGAAGACATCTAAAGACATTACGCGTGCTTACTAAATCTAAATGGTGCACAAGAACCACATAAATGAGCTGTTCAATACAGCAGGAAATCTCAATATTGGGAAAGCTGTGTAATCACAATTAATAATGCCATCTCTAAAGCCCTCCACAATGACAGCAGTAAAGCCATACAGTGTTACATATTAGGAAGACGCTGCTACAGTATATCTGCATGTTTTAACTTGTTATGACACATTTGTGCTGTAACATTTCTGCAAATCTACTTGCACAGTTGCAAACTAAGTAAAACAAGCTCTTATTACCCAGAAAAGTCCTCTTGGTGCATAGTGACAAGAATGTCCTCTATAGAGTCTCGTACAGAATTCAGCAACGGCTGCACCGCACTTCCCATGAGAACATGGACTGACTGGAAGGTGGTGAAGGAAAGAAAGAAGAATGTAATAAAATTTAATGTTCATAAAAAATACATTTAACAATAAGATGCATTTACTATGACATTATTTTATCACTGAAGTGACAGTACCTGCTAATCCCTTGAAAGAAACTGTGCCTCAAGCATTGTGCTGGCACCAGACAGCTTAGCAACTCTTTTTTTTTCTCATATAGTTTTTTATTACCCCCATCTACCCTCATCCACCACCAAGTCTTCCTCCTTCTAGCCCCTGGCCACCACCAAGCTTCATCCTCTACTAGCATGGCCACATCTGCCTTCTCCAACAGCTTTACCTGTGACAGGACTCCAGTGAGGGGACCATCTACCCAACCTTCAGGCACAGGATTCTGTGATAGGCAGCAGACTCCACAGTGTAGGGCCCAAGTGTAATGGAGACTAGCATTCTGATGAAGGCTGAGGCCTTTTTTCCTTTTTGTGAGCTTCCCATCTCTCCTTTCCTGGATGCTGGCATACTGCTGAAAACCTCGAGACTCTTAGCATGAAATGTTTCCTTCTCACGAGGAATCAGGCTCCCCAGCTTACAGCAAGGGGTCACTGTTGGCAGATCTAGTCATCCACCCACCCCAGCTAGGCCATGTGGTGCTCAACATCACTTTCCTCTTCCCTCAGCCACCCGGCTCCAGTTCCAGAGATTACTCCAGAACCTGGGTTGCCAGCTGGCAATGAAAGCATGACACGCATCCGCTTGGAGGTGTCCTAACTCTGGCAATTTTTAATGCATTGTGTGTTATCTATAATCTGCTTCAATTTAAATTAATGGATCATAACAAGAAGCAACACCACTGGCCAGCCCGGTGGCACTGAGGGTTGAGGCGCTGAACGCCACACTTCACGTCGTGCCAGCGACCCGGGTTCAGGAACGAGCCCGGGTGCTGGGGGTCAGCAGGGAGGGAGCAGGATTGAGCATCGAGAGGACAGCTCTCCTCTCCTCTCTCTGGGGTGGGATCTGGGGTCTTTCCGGTGTGGTAGTGGCCTCTAGGGGTGACCAGAGGTACTACCAGTGCTGGGAGTGCATTGGGGCTGCACGCAATGGACGTCCACGTCAGCAGTTGACGCCATTGCACGCCCGTAGGGGGTAAAAAAAAAAAAGGAAAACCTCCCGGCGTGCTGTATGATGGCCGGCTGTGTGGTGCCACCGACTCCATCCCTGGACGCTCCCTCTGATCAGGACCCCCCCCCCCGGATCCTGCGGTGGTGGCTGCGTGCCCACCGTGGCAAAGATTGTTGAGCAGGTACCGAAAAAGGTAGAACTTGGGGTTTGGGTGGTGCAGGGGCTGTGTAGCCGGACTGGACTGGGGAGGAACCATAGGTAACACCTCCCCAGCCACAGAGAAACAAGAAAATATGTAACAAAATAAAAAAAAAAAGAAGCAACACCACCACCAAAGTGGATGCTATTCATTTTTAACTTGGTTGCAGTTAAAAAATAAATGTAATGCCCACTGCTTTCGTGGGGGGAATGAACTTGATAGACCACATGTTTTCCTTTTTCCTATTCTAAATGTCTGTGTGCACGTAAGGATTAAAGACAGACAGTTGTAGAATTTTGTGGTACAAACAAGTCTAAAGTGCAAGATAGCTTCATAGATCTTGCAAATAGGAGGGAGAACATTCAGCTAACACTCTGTTCAAGTTGAGCCTACATGTTTCCAAGGAATGTTATTAATGAGCACCAAACAATGCAAAAGGTGGAGTACATCACAGACTGGGGAAAGAGTACCAGTCAACCAACATTCAAGCATCCCCAAGGCAGGCAGCTATTTTTATTCATTGGACTTGGGTAACCGGGTAGGCTTGTTGAGACAAATGCCCCATTTTCAGGAGTGACTTTGTGTTAATCACAAAAGCTATCTAATTAGTGATACAAACCAGGAATGAACATTAAATATACATAAATAGATACTTAGGAGACCCACAACTACTGTAGGAACACCAAAGCAATAACAAAAGGAACATCACTAGTACAGTATTAGATACAACGTAAGACTAAGAACAGGACAAGAAACAAATACAGCAATAAATTATGCAGGACCGGGGAATGAATCTTGGCAAAAGCAGGTACACTGACTACTTGCAAGTATTTGAACGTCATAAAATTAGGACAGTCAATTAAGTTGGTTGGAAAATTATTCCATAAGATGCAATGGAGACAATTGATCTTTGACTAGCAACAGACTGAGTCCTTGAAATAGTCTGAAGCAGATGTTAAGACGAGCGGATAAATCTCCTCTGAGGTTTGCATTCTAGTGTAGTTGCATGTTTTTTGGAGGATAGGTGTGCATGATTTTATAGGTCTGGCAGAGGAAGGGATAGCTGAGTCTACCTTCCAGAGGAGCGAGTTTAACGTAGTATGAACTATGCAGTGGTGCTCCCTGCTATTGTCTCCCACAGTGTATCGAGAGACACAACGATACAAGGCAACCACTTTCTGTAATACTGTCATACAGGATTACTCCATGTGCTGGAGTGGATTCAACAACCCAAACCACGCGTGGTTACGTAATACAACAAACTGGGACATGCAGTACTTACAAGCAGCGCAATATCATGGGAAAACCAATACACAGAGGATAAGTCTATTTATTCCAGTGAGTAGTTACAAAAGTTAGCCTTCTTAAATGGCATCAAGTAACAAGTGGGCTGCCTCAGGGCTCAATGGTGGGATCCGCTCCTTTTTTTTATTTATATTTCATTTGTACGTGCACCATACAATATTTCCCAAAAGGAATGGTTCAGTAAAATAAACTTTTTTTTAAAAGAGTACATAAAAACATAGTCAACGGTGACTGTGAATAAAATGTTAGAGGAAATGCATTACATGTTTCATAAAGTATTACTTCGCAGTTGACTATTATTTTCATGAACCACAGTGCAACTTTCAAACAATAGCAGAATTGTTCCAAGGCTTGGGACCATGCTAGGACAGTAAATCAATTGTTCCAACTGCCGGTCCACCTGTTAGACTTGATAAGTGGCATTTTCTAATTGAGGTTTATATAGGGCAATAAAAAGAGCTGGAAACTATGTTTTGTAAAAATGCTTATCTTGAGTTATAGAACCCAGCATTAAACAGTTGATGCACTTTAACAACAGTTACAGGGAGTACTGAAATAAGCCCCACATTCCTGGTTAACAGAATGTAGAGCTGTGTCCATATTGTTAGCATTTAATTTTAGGTAAGCCCAGTATGGAGAATAAAATAACTGCTACTAGTCCACTAGTGGCCTACTTCAGAGTCGAAACTGGTGAGCTGTCCCAAGGGTTTCTGGGATAAAGAAACTTGCTCAGAAAGTCAGAGTGTGATACTATTTGTATCCAGTCAACATCACTTAACCAAGACTCCCACTTATCCCCAATTAAAAAAACAACTATTTTCCAGGAACATTAAGCACATATAAACAAATCAGTTGAACTATAATAATGACAAAAAGGGAGAACTAGTCTGGGTGATCAGTGTCTCTCTGTGTAATGCATTCTTCATAGCTGTTTTTTTTTATTTTTCCCCACATTGTCTGGCTCCAAATAAATAAAAATCTTACTGTACCTCCTCAGTGAATTCTAAGATCGGCTGGGAACATTAGAACATTCATTTATTTGTTTTTGTAACATGGCTAAAAATAGGAGTTGACAATAAAGAAAACAGATTGGAGGAATCACATCATGTGGTACATGAGAAACCATGGTCTAATACCATAGTAGATCATGGTTTGTAATGTAGTACAGAAAGACACCACACAAAGTGAAAGCAGGATAGAAATATATGCAAATTGTATAATATATGCATATGGAAATGAGGGACAGAGAGAGTAAAAAATGATGCACGCTGTGACTGACAGAGGGAGTGGCCAGTGATGAATGTGCACACAGAATGGATGAGTATACACTGACAGTTTGTCTCTGTGGAGTAAGCAGACCAGCAAACCGAAACTGTACTACCGACAACTGAATACATGCCGAGGTGCAGGCTAGCTGTGTAGGCGGGAGGGCAGCAAATTATCTTTGTGGATCTGTGTTCGACGTTCCTGTTGACCGGAGCGGCAGAAGGCGATTGTAGGTGAGCAGCACTCTAAGCGATAGAATGCCCACCAGAGCAGAACTGTAATGGGGGTACAGATCAAGGCGCAGCGCTGCACTGTAATGCTGGGGAATATAGGCAGCTGGAAATCTAGCGGCAGCATTGTAACGAGGGGCGGAGGAGAGAGTGCATGCCTGGGAGCAAGCACAAACACAAGTAAGTCACAGAACCAGGAGCGGTAGTGAAGTAGGAAGAGAAATGCAGAAAATGCAGCAACACATCTGTGGGAGGGAACGATCTATGGGAGTGCATCCAACAGAACGTCCCACAATGCACCAGAACAGCAGTAGGCATGGTAACAGAACGAGCAGTGTAATGAGAAATCAGCCGCCTCGATAGTTGTCACAAAAGTACTAGTGATTCATAGTAATCAGTAGTGTTGAATAGTCAAATAAAAAACTTACATGTTTGTGAGACCCACGATGTTAGTGGGTGAGGTTGTGTAAATTTTCTGAATGATGTCGAAGGGTGTTCTGCATGACAGCAATAAAACGTTTGCATGAAAGCAACACCATTGTGATCGCATAAAGCTGACAAAAGACTACGGAGTGTGAGTCGTTGCTGCACAAACCATGTTACAAGCGGATTAAGCCACTTTCGGAAGCATGGGTCTACAGTGGAATTAATCCATGGCTGGTTAGGTTGAACCCTCGGCCTTCAGCCCGCTGCGTGGTCCAACCCCCCCAACCATGGATTAATTCCACAGTAGACCCATGCTTTCTCGTGGCATAATCCTTACTTGTCCACCAGGTGAGTCTACTGGGCATAACGATGCCTACTCCTAGGCATGACCTGCAAACATGTCTTAGTGATGCCCAGTTTTCAGAGCTGGTTCCACACTCTATCGAACCCTCTTTTGCTTCATTCTGGTTATATAGCTCAGTAGTAGTAGTGAAAATCTTTATTTTTATACAGAATAGCAGATGGAATATCACATCATTAGGACAAACATCCTATTTACAAGATGGTCCTGTTTATATGAAGTTCCAACACATAAGACATACAAATATAACATAAATAAAACTCGAACGCCAATATAAAGACATCTACAACATATAATACTTCTTTACACATTCAATACTATACAACACAATATATTACAAACCTACAGAATACTAATTTCAACATTAAAATGGGCTGAAATCTGCCATTTTCTTTTACAAATTTTCCTCTTATGCAGAAGAGAAATGCGGGACACTAGCTGTGGTCTCATGCAGAGCATGCACACACAACATATAAAGTCATCATGTCTGTTAGTGACACAAAGTTCTCAGTATTCACACGGCAAACTGTCACTCACCATGAAAGGTCTGGTATGGAAAAATCAGTTTTTTTTGCATTTCTTCTAAATACGCTTACGACACCAGGTTCAGGTTTAGTCCCAGAACAATGCAGCGTGTAGTTGGTCCTATTTCAATAAATCGACTTTCCTACACTGGACCTTGAGTGATGAGTGCTTGCCTGGTGAATACTAAGTACTTTGTGTCACCAAATGACTTTTTGATATTTGTGGGTACAGTCTGCATGGGACGACATCTAGGATCCCATACTTCTCTCTTGCCTGACTTTTGACCTGTACAGTATGTGCTGCACAGAGATAAAGAGGTGGAGTCTGATTGGCCAAAACAAAGAATTATTACAAAATTATAATTCCAGTTCTCCTCAGGTCTAACTCTGCTTTGTGATCTTATGCAGCGCCGAGTAAAAAGCTTTACTAAAATCCAGATATACAACATCTCTAAGTTTACAAACAATGAAATTAAATTAAATTTGTTTGACACAATTTCTCTTTACCAAATCTACAGTATATACTGTAAGGACACTGAACTGAGCTGGTGTTTCTTTATGATCAACAATTAATATCTGATAATTGCTTCCACCACTTTTTCTGGTACTGAACCAGTAAATTATAAGTGAGTAATGCATGCATAAGATTGATGGCAGAGTTAGAAATGAAAATTACATACTCGCCATAATTCCTGATCTTCTAGGAATATCTTGATCATTGAGTCATACTAGTGGGTCTTATGGGAGGCACTAGGACCCCGTGGGTGCCAGAACTTTTCAGAAGAGCTGGAGTCGAGATAAGCTGCATGCATACGTGGCACAGCAAGACTGGCATGCGCTGCATGGCTTACCGTGACACCAGCCCTCAACCACCTCAGTACCATTTTTACCAAGGAGGTGCAGCATAACCTAACAAGAACTTATGCACTTAACCTAAAGGCATGATAGCCCTGGTTATCCGAATAAGAAGGGTCAGCAAACCAGTAACACAGTGTCTTCACAGCCCAAACATAGTACAAGGGGTGTAGACCAATAAAAACATACTGGAGTAAGCCAGGAGATGGCGGATGGGCATGTGAATCAATGTTGAAGATACTCCTAGAAGATCAGGAATTACAGTGGGTACGTAATTTTCATATCTTCCAGTAATCAGTCTTCACCAATGATTCACACTAGTGGGTCAGAGTACCAAACTCAGACAAAATCCCCTGGACTAGGGCGGCAGGAGCCAAGGGCTCACTCAGGACAGAAGTCCATTCAGGATTCTCCTGCCAATGGTGGCATGTTGCCTGGCATGGACATCCAGGGCATAGTGCTTAACAAAGGTGTGCACTGTGAAACAAGTTGCAGCTCTGCAGATATCACTGATAGGTACAAAGCAACTCTCTGCCAGGGACATGGCAACTGCTTTAGTGGAGTGGGCATGTACTGGACCTTCAAGCTTGACCTGAACCATGGCACAGCAGTGCAGACAACTCACAATCTAGTCAGAAATGCACTTGACTGTAACACGCTGTTCCTTTCATTTGGGATTGAAAGAGACGAAGAGTTGCCTGGCTTGCCTGACATCCTTAGTTCTGTCCATGTAAAACCTAAGGACCCTCTTAACATCCAGAGAATTTAGAGTGGGCTCTCCTTCATTCTGGAAGTTGGCAATGTAGGCAGGCAGCACTAGGATCTGATTCAGATGGAACTCTGACAGCACTTTGGGTAGGAACTTAGGATGCATGCAGAGAACTACCTTGTCCTTGTGGAAAACAGTATATAGAGGATCTGTGGCCAAGGCATGGATTTCATACACTCTGCAAGCAGAAGTGACAGCCACTAGAAATGCTGCTTTCCAAGTTAAAAACTTTGGCTCACAAGTTGCAAGGAGCTCATTTGAAAGTCTTGCAGGTGAGCATATCCAGCACAAGACTGATATCCCAGGCAGCCACCGGCTTCCTGATGCGAGGCCTTCTGTGTAAGATGCCCTTACAGAACCTCCTGAACAGTGGCAGCTGTGCCAGATAGACGGTACCAACAGGGTCGTAGTATGCAAAAATAGCAAACAAGTGAACCTTGACTGTGGAATACTGTAGGCCAGCATCAGAAAGGTTCAGCAAATACACCAGAACCTTGACAGGTGGGCACCCAAAGAGGTCCGTGCAGGTTTTGAGCACCAGATGAAAAATCCTTTCCATTTGGCTGTGTAAGTCTGCTTAGTGAAAGGTTTATGGACAGTCAAAACTATTTCAGAGACCCTCTGAGATACCATGTACCTTTTCACTTCTATCTCTTCAGAAGTCAGACCTGAAAGTGAAGGGATCGCAGGTTGGGATGGACCAGGTGACCGTGAGTCAATAAGTATGCCTTGAGTGGAAGAATCTTCGGTTTGCTGACAGAGAGTCTGTTCACCAGAGGAAACCATATCTGTTGAGGACAGCAGGGGGACATCAGTATCATCTTGCCTCATGTGCCTCCAGTTTGAGCAATACCTTCTGCAATAGGGGGAATGCAGGGAATGTATACCGAAACAGATTTTGCCATTGTAGTCTGGATGCATCTTGACAAAAAATGGAAATTACGTACTTACCGTAATTATTGATCTTCTTGGACAGTCTCCATCACTCATTCACACTAGTGGGATAGCGCCAGAGGTGCTAGGACCGAGCGGGAGCCTAAAATTTTCTGAAGGGTCGGCGCCGAGACAGGACCACGCATGCGCGGCCCCGCGAGACTAGCTCGTGCCTATGTAGGCTATCTTGGCGTAGACCCTCCAACTGCCTCAGTACCTTTTTGACCGAGGAGGTGCGGCGTAACTGATGAGAATAACTCATCCTGAGTTTCTGGGCCTGAGAGGGTCCAGATGGCCTTTGCAAGAAAGGTCAAAGAATAATTTCCTCACAGTCTGAACCACAGGACCATGAAGACCAGGAAAGAAAAACGAGTGAACCCAGGGGATGGTGGGTGGGCGTGTGAATGAGTGATGGAGACTGTCCAAGATGATCAATAATTACGGTAAGTATGTAATTTCCATATCTTCCTGGACTAAGTCTCCATCACTCATTCACACTAGTGGGAGAATACCAAGCTAAACTCAACAACCCTGAGTAGGGTGGTAGGAGACAGGGTTCACTCAGAAATGACAGCCAAGGTCTGTCCTGCAAATAAAAGGAGCTGTCTTGTAAAGAGCAACTAGAACATAGTGCCTACAAGATAAGCGTTTGAGTTGTAACTCATCACTTTGCAGACAACTGCAACGGACACAAAAATGAAAGTCTGCCAGGAAGCCGCAACCACTCTAGGAGAGCGGCAAGAACCTGGCTTCACAATTTGGTCTAAGACCAAAATTAATAGCATAAAAGACATGTACTAATGTAACGTAAAGGGACCTCTGGAACTGAAAGAGTTGGAGGTAAAGTCTACTGGTTCAGGGTAGACCAGAAAGTGCAGATGGAAACCCCCACTATCAAGTATGGCTGACCTGTAAACAACAGGTCCAGGAGCACTTGAACCCCTTACTTGGTGAGCAAGGGGATCCAGGTGGGGTTAGTCCATCAAGGAGAATGGTCTCCACTTAGTCACAGGAATCTTCCTGATGGAAGGCCAAGCACCACTTAGAAGCCTCTTGTGGTGGTCTAGTAGAACCAGATCCTACCCACTGCATATTCCAAAGGAATCATCCTGCCCCTGTGTGTACAACTAGTAGCAGTCTCTGAACTCAGGGAAGAAAGGAAAAGTGTACAGGAGGATGTCCACTGGTGAAAAAACATTCGACAGAAAAAAACAGGGGCTGGATTTCTAAGGCAAATAGAGGCAGGTGTGTGTCGAGGAGGGACACAGCAGAACCAAGCTAGGGCTAACCCATTTGTTGAAGTGACTGAAAGAGGCAGTGACTCAATGCGGTGAGGCACTACCCACTCTGGCCTCCCTGAAGGGAGTAGGAAAGGATTCTAGTTTGTTTGCTGAAAAACAAACATCATAACTCCATCACGCACTTGAAGAGGATAGCTTCATGAGCGACTGGCATGGACCAGTGCGCAGGAACCAAAGGTGTGAATATTTCAGAAGCTACCTCAGAAAAAAGACCTACTTGACCTTCCGTCAAGTAGGAGAAAATCACCTGTTAAGTTAAGCAAGCAAGGAAGTAGGAACCTGAGTTCCGACTCAGTGGAGAGTTGCTTCTGCTGCTGCAAGGCTCTGCTCAAGAGAAGAAAGCCTGATAAAAAGGGGAATTAACAGACTGGGCAGTTGCCTAGGTCTAGGAAATGTCTCTGAATGAGAGAAATCTCTCTAGAGAAAGAGATGACCCATACTCGCGGATCGGACTCGGGGAAGAAGAAGTCAGGTACTCTTTATCGCATTTGAGACAAGCGCCTCAGGGCTGAGGCGGAGCCTGGACGAGATCAAAAAAAAAGAGGGGGATATTGGGTAATTCTCGCTAGGTCTTGTGCTGTGAAAAATTATAATATTTTTTTTTTATTAGTCCGAACCTAACAAGGCTTTCAGGCTGCTATTTTACAAGGATTGTCTTGATTCAAAATTATGAAGATGTTGTCCATCTGAGTGCAGAAGGAGCCTGAGCGTCCATACTGAAATCATGACCGGACTAATAATCACAGCTGGAGAGATGTTAACCACCTGTGCTGAAGAAGCCACCGAAGGGGCAATATCACAAAGGAGCTATATACCCCTATCAAAGGAGCGGAAGAGCCAGAGCGGCTTCCGACCATTAAATTAGAATGTTCCACAGAGTGCAACTGTCTTGACAATTGAAAAAGTCTAGACGCAGAAGTGTATGGTCCATAGACACAGTGTGAAATACTATAGTGGACCCCATTACTGAGGAACTACTGAAAAGATTTTCCATCATGGACTCTGATGATAGAGAGGACGTGCCCTTCAGTATATAAAATGAGTCGTCCGCTGTATTACTGACCAGAAGGACAGGGAAAGACCCATCTAGATGCACTTCTACCCTAGAAGAACCTCCAAGAAAGGTCTAGGTCAGAGCCACTAGAGACTCCGACATCAGGAAGGATGTCAAGGAGCTTGATACCACGTAGGGAGCCGAGAAAGTGCTGAGCAGAATGAGATTCCACTGGCAGAGCAGTACAGCAGAGTTCCATCAGCAGAAAACCGCTGGATGACACAAGATCCCACATAGACTGCCACTCACTAAGATGTGTGGAAAAAAATAATCCACAGAACAGGAGTTCATTCTGCGATAAACATCCCGCCACAAGTTCTGTGGAAAGGAAGTCCGAAAAGGAAAAATGTGTCACTAATTCTGCTATACAGTACCCACTAGCACCCGTGCAGCACCAACATCACTCGTGGCACAGGAGGGCACCAAGCAGTGCTTATGCCAACCTGGGTGATACCCGAGGGCAGCCGCAGCAGTACCCACAGGCACCCCCAGCACCCATGTAGCAATGACACCCAAGGGTGCCCCTGATACCCATGGTACCATGGCACCATGGTACCCATGACACCCATGGCAAGAATGGCACCCGAGGGCACCAACGGCACCCATGGGCACCTGTGGTGCCACCCGTGGCACCCACGGTACTCATGGCACCAGTGGTCGCTCACGGCGCCACCCACAGAAGCTCCTGGCGCCACCCACAGGTGCTCCCAGTGCCATCCATGGCACCCTTGGCACCCACAGCACCTGCGGCGCCACCCACGGCACCTACAGGTGCCCGGCGCCACCCGCAGCACCCGTGGGCACACAGCACCACCCAGACACCCGTGGCACCACTGATGGCACCAACAACCAACGGCTGCAGCAACAAGAGCACCCATGGCACTGCACAGAGTGATGGTGCTGACCCATGGCACCGACTAAGGCACCAAGCCATGGCTCTGAGGCATGGCACCGACCAAGGCACCAAGCCATGGCGCCGAACCACAGCGCCAAAGGAAAATGCCAATGGAAATCCTGAGAAGGGGAGAAGGAAAAAGGTGGTGCCCGTGCTGGCCCCTGCATGGAAAAGGGAGAGGGGGGTAGGCACGAGGGGTCGACACGAGGGCAAAGGCACCAAGAGGGCACCTCGCCATTTGTGATCCAATCGACCCGGCTCCGGTCCAATGGCTCCGAGGCCCAGAGGTCCCGAAATCAGGAACAGAGCCAGGAAAAACTGGAAAGTCAAACCCCCTGCTCCATAGGAGCGGCCCAGAGGTGAAACTGCCCACCGGAGTTCCAACGAGGAGAGAGATGGAGCTCGGAGTCGAGAATGCAGCCGTTAGGAGCGGGGCCAAGTGGAACCCACCAAAGTCGGTTCAGGCCCATTGCCCCTTCCGATGAACAATCCTCGTGCAGACGTACCAACGGGCAACCACAAGCGGCACCGATTCTTCTTCCCCTAACGAGGAAGAGGAGCTCGAGGTTAAGCGGAGCCAGATCCCCGGAACTGCTAGATTTGTGCTTCGGAGGACTGTCCTCCCCCCGAGCACAGGACTGTCTGTAGTCAGACCCCTCCCCCCCGATACTTAAGGGTGGCGGACCGGACACAGCCCCTCTGCCATAAAAACTTTCAAACAAAGTCCTCCTACTGTCACCACTGCCATCTAAGGACGACTCCGTTGATGGCAGGAAAGAATCTCTTTTTCTTCTTCTTCATAATCTTCTTCTTGATCGTAAAATAAGAAATTACTACTTAACATATTAAATTAAACGTTAAACCCTGCTGTCGTATAGACGAAAACTTAGACTCCGGCAGACGAGCGACATCGACATCCAAGCGCACTCGACGGTGGGAGAAAAGAAACTGAGGTGGTTGGATGATCAACGCCGAGATAGCCTACATAGGTGCGAGCTAGTCTCGCAGTGCCGCATATGCGTGGTCCTGTCTCGGCGCTGACCCTTCAGAAATTTTTAGGCTCCCGCTTGGTCCTAGCGCCTCCGGCGCTATCCCACTAGTGTGAATGAATGATGGACACTTAGTCCAGGAAGATCCTCCAGTCTGAGTAGTGGTTCTCCTATGCCATTTATACTACTGGTATCTCTAGGACATCCATAGGAGATCATGCTCGGCCTCAGCAGCAGCAACATTCAGGTTTTGCGCTGGTAAAAAAAGACATACTGTGCTGGCCTGCCACTGGGTGTTGCATAATCACAGACGGGCAGGAATGGGAAGACTGAGAGACTAGTTTACTTTCTCCTTTAAATGCCCACCTCCTCACCCTTCCCTACCCCATCAGAACAGCAGTGGGTGGTACTGGGAGTAGAATGGTACACTAGGACCATAAATTTCAACTTTCATGTGGTGGAACCAAGTGAACAGTTTAAAACAAAGACCTGCTGTTTGGCCTACGCAGTCGCTGAGGCGTTCTTGCATTATCAATGAGTGATCAGCCACAATGCAGGGGGGCTTAGTCAGGTCACTGAGTTTAAAAGTCTTGTCTTAGGCCACCTACCTTGTAACAAAAACAAGGCAAACTATCTTGTTTTGTTTGAAAGTCCACCCTGGCGCAACCCCCAAAGTCTGGGTGCTGACTCTCAGGGTCAGGATGGGACAGAATAGCAGCAGGTGGTGTTGGAGTGGAATGGGCCCATAAAATCTGCAGCTCCACAGTCTGCATCTCCCCTCACTCTTCTGTCCCTCCTCACACAGAAGCTGACTGCCTGCCTATGCCACGCTGCTTTCGCTTTTCTGCAACGATCCATCTTTACCTGGCTTCCTTCTGCCCGATTTGGGCATTTGACTTGAGTATTTTGCCATCATACAGCCCCTGGCTGACAGACATCCTCCAATGGTACCCAAACCTCGCTCCATCACAGATTCTAAGCTTTAATTAAAAAAAAATTATGTTTCTAAGCCTAACAGCTGAAAAGTTACAGCTTTTAAAACAATTTCAAGCATTATAAAATATCAAAAATGGTCTGAAGATGTTATTGGTGGTTTTGCTGAAGAAGAAACATTCTTTTCTAGTTGAAATTAGCATTATGAAAGAGAAATGTTTTGTATTTAGTTTACTTTTACTAATAAAAGAAAGGAATTTTGTTTCATATCACTTCCTTCATATGCACTGTATCATAAAAGTGCTGTAAAATCCAGCAGCTTTCAGCATGCACTGATAGGTTAACGAAAGGTTGGGGGGACTAGGAACAGAGAAAGAGAGAGACTAAAACACTGGTAGAATACTGGACTTGCTCAGGGTCGCACAGTAAGCAATGGACAGTTGTGGGGGGTTAGATCTGGGACTTCAGGTTCACAGCTCTGTGCTCTAACCATAGGGCCAAACTGCCTACCTAGTAACAAACATTACTCTGTTATGATCAATGCTGTCCAGTCCCCCTCCAACTTGTATCATTCTATCTAGGTCATTCTTATTACTGAATCAATAGGGACTTCAGATTTTGTTCCCTCTTCAACATTTTGTCATTAATACAGCCAATGGTTGCGTATTTCTTCTACATTTACCCAGACTTGTACCCCAATTAATATCTGATAATTGCTACACGTTTCTTGTATCAACTTCTTGAAAACGACTCATGGTTTTTCCTGGATAGTAAATGAATACCCCAAAATGTGGTCTGCCATGGAATCTTCATGACAAAAAACTGATTTGGCTTAAAAAGTGAACCTAATAATCACCAAAAGAGCTCTGATTAACTCAGCTACTCAGCATCCCCAAAAATGCATTTCAGGCTATTTCATTTGTTTAATTACTAAAGGCACTTCCATGGAATCTGTACCTTTTTCTTTTGGAGTTCATCTGGTTTCCTGAAGTCAGAATTTTCAAACTGCGACATCACAATCAGTTCCACAGCAACAGACTGTGTTGTCAAAATTAGGGGATAACCTGATCTAGGGAAAGAACATCCAAGTACAGAGGATCTGTAAGGGGCAAAGATCCTGTTTTCATGAAAATGTCGCAATGTGGGATGATGCCTGGCTGTGGCCATGTCCCACCATGGAGGTTAAGTCATGGGGTCATGGTACAGAAGTATGTGCTGGAGGCATGGGGGACAGGGCTGAGTCCGACTGGAAGGAAAAGTGAGAGGGTTAAACGTAAATTAAAAAAAGGCAATGGCAAAATTGTGTCCTACTGATGCCATCTGCAATTCTTCACTGGTGGCAGCCAGACCTCCACTCTTTATCTGAAGTGCCAGGTATACAGAAAACATTAAATGAAGTGTGTCTGACTTTCAGATTTAAACAATTAGGTATGGGCCATACAACTCAGTTTACAAATAATTTCCCATAGCGGTACATTAGAACTCAAAGACAGAATAAAATACATTACTATAAGCAGTATTCTGTCTCTTACTAAAATTATATGATGGTCTGCTGTCTAATTTATAGAACCAGTGCAATGTTTCTTCATCCTTTAGAAATTCTAACCATGCACTGTACGGTAACCTATTGACTGACATTTCCATGATCTTTTTTCCAATAACCTAATGCTGCCAGGTAGCTCTAATCGCTACTGTTACTGTAACTGTCTCAGTATAGATCATAGCCGTGGGCATATCCCATGGTAAGGACAGAATCATCCTAAAAAGTTATTTTGTACCATTTCCTAATCCTTAAAAGGGTTATTCCACACCCAGATTTCAAAGCCATACAACAGGTGGCTATTTATTTATTTCAAAGTTCAGAAATACACCTTTGAGCAGAAAGTCTCATTTACAAAGTTTCCTTGTCAGAATAACAATTTGTTTACACCATGTCAAAGACAGTATTAAAAACTGATTAACAAAGGCTGAACAATATAGGAACTTATTGTCTTAGAACAGGAAGATCAGGAGTAAAAGGGCACAGAGGCAGTAAATAAGTAGGGGGAAAAAAAAAAAAGAAAATAAACAAACAGAGGAAAGGGTAAGTATTCCAAACAAGCAGTGCAGTGGCTGTGGAGCAGCAGTCTTCCAGGAGACGTTCTGGAGGATGCAATGTTGTCCCATCTGCAGGCACCTCTCTGGGCTGAGGGAGGAGGTTGCTTATCTCCAGGCTGAGTTGGCCAGGATTTGTGGGACCTCCTCTCCCACCCAGGGACCACCAGGGTTACTGCTGTTGCCTCAGAGGATGCCAAGAAAGAGGAGTGGTTGGACCACAGTGGGCTCAGGGAGGGTGAGGGTGGTGGAACAGAGGCTCATCCCTCCAGCTGTACCTCTCCACAATTTCTATGCCGTTCTGGAAAAGTGTGGTTCCTCTATGGAGGCACCCATAGTGGAGACCAAGGAGGATGCTGGGAACCTCCACAAAGGAGACACACAGAAGGGTGGCATGGGACCCCACAGGGGAAGGAAACAACTCCTGGTGGGGGACTCCATTGTTAGGAAAGTAGAACTGGGGGAGGAAGGGGACAGGGTGGTAAGGTGCCTGCCTGGTGCCATGGCTTGGAAGGACAGGGAGCGAATCCTCAGGATCACAGAAGCAGCTGCACAGGGGAGGGAGCTGGATGTCATTGTCCAACTAGGGACAAATGACCTGGCTAAGAAAGGGATCAGAGCAGTGCAAGAAGCATTTGTGGAGATGGGGAAGGGCCTTAGACAAATAGCACATCGGTAACCTTCTTGAAGGTGCTGCCTGTCTATGGCACGGATGAGGCCTACGTGCTCCACACCATGGGATTCAATCAGTGGTTGAAAAACTGGTGCAGAGCTCAGGAATTTGGCTTCATTGGGGACTGCGGGTCCACTAGGACAGATGCAGGCCTATACTGGCGTGATGGTCTGCATCTGTCCAGGAGGGGAACCAGGATCCTAGGTGATAGGTTTAAATACTTCATTGGCAAGCATTTAAACTAGCCAAGGGGGGAGGTACTGGAAAGGAGCAGGGAAATCCTAGCCCCCCCACCCCAAAATATCAGGGTACTAAGTGAGATAGACACCAACATAGAGATGTCAATAGGGAGAAGTGCAGGGGTAAATGGAGAAAGTGACAAACGCAATAAGGACAGGGATGGGGCAAAAAGGGGTAAGGCCATCAAGAAATGGAGGGTAATGAGTACCAACGCCCGTAGTCTGGGCAACAAGCTCCCTGAACTGGTGGCCTTGATGGAAGAGGGGTGCCTGGATATCGTAGCAGTCACAGAAACATGGTACACAGAGAACCATGACTGGGATGTTAACATACCAGGGTACACAACCTACAGGAGAGACAGGGAGGGCAGATGGGGGGGAGTAGCTCACTATGTAAGGGAAGGGATAAAAGCAACTGAACAAAAGAGTAAACAGGGAGGAGAGGAGGCACTGTGGGTCACCTTAGAGACTGGAAGTGGCACCACAATCCGCACAGGGGTTGTATACAGACCTCCATGTCAGGGGGAGGGAATGGACAAGGATATGATAGAAGGCATACTTAGGATGGCAGAGAAAGGGGAGATACTGTTGATGGGGGACCTTAATATGCCAGATATTAACTGGAGCACCTTTGCTGCAGCCACATCCAAAAGCAGAGCCATTCTTGATGCCCTTCAGGTGGCATGCCTCAGACAGCTAGTTTTGAACCTACTCGTGAGGGAGCAATCTTAGACCTCATACTCTCAAATGGGGACAGTGAGAGGATCTCAGATCTAGAAGTGGGTAGCCATTTGGGAACAAGTGACCACCAAACAGTGTGGTTCTCGATAAACTCAGCTACAGAGTCAAGCCATACAAAAGTGAGGGTTCTGGACTTCAGGAGGGCTGACTTTGGCAAGATGGGAGAGTGCCTTAGAAAAGCACTAGCAAACAGGCTAGAAGGAGAGGTGGAGCAACAATGGGCAAATATCAAAACTGCCATCACAGAGGCAACAAGCCTTTGTGTGAAGCAAATAAACAAATCAAAATGAAAGAAAAAGCCACTATGGTTCTCAAAAGAAGTGGCGGTGAAGGTTAGGGAGAAAAAGATAGCATTTAGGAAGTATAAGGAAACACAGAAGGAGCAGGACAGAGAACTGTACCAGTTAAGGCAGAAGGAAGGAAGCAGGGAGGGTAGTCAGAATAGCAAAGGCACAAACTGAGGAAAAGATTGACAACTCGGTTAAGAAGGGGGATAAAACCTTTTATAGGTATATCAGAGAGCGTAGAAAGATAAAGGGAGGGAGGGATAGTGAGGCTGAATAGAATGGATGGTGGGTGGGCAGAGAGTGACAGTGAAAAAGCAGGGATACTGAATGAATACTTCTGTTCAGTATTCACAAAAGAGGAAGTGGGGAGGTGCCTAATCCAATTAACAGAAGCACTCTGGAGAGGGGGTCGATCCCAGTCCTTTCACAGAAGAAAGGGTTCTGAAAGAACTCCTAAAACTGAAGGTGGACAAGCAATGGGGCCAGATGGAATTCACCTAGAATTCTAAAAGAATTAAGCAGAGAACTAGTGACACCACTGACGACCCTTTATAACAAATCATGGGAGGATGGTGTGGTACCTGAGGACTGGAAGAAGGCTGATGTGATTCCCCCTTCACAAAAATGGAAGCAAGACAGAAGCAGGAAACTACAGACCTGTCAGTTTGACCTCTGTGGTAGGGAAAGTGATAGAATCACTTCTGAAGGAAAGAATTGTTGAGTACCTAGAGGCCAGTGGGGCACAGGACCCAAGGCAGCATGGGTTCACAGCGGGAAGGTCATGTCAGACGATCTAACTGATTTCTTTGACTGGGTGACCAAAGTAGTAGACCAGGGAGGGCTGTGGACATGGTCTACCTAGACTTCAACGAGACACGTGACACGATCCCACACAAAGATTAGTAGTCAAATTAACCAGCCTTTGGAGTGGGTCCCAGGGTGGTAGCCTGGGTAAAACATTGGCTGAACAACAGACAATCAAGGTAATTGTAAATGGAGTCCACTCTGAAGAAAGAGGGGTTACTAGTGGGGTACCGCAGGGTTCAGTACTGGGTCCAGTCATTTTAATGTCTTTTATAAGTGACATTGCAGAGGGACTGGAAGGAAAGTATGCTCTTGCAGATGACACAAAGATCTGCAACAGGGTTGATACACAAGGAGGCGTGGAAAGGATGAGAAGGACTTGGCAAGGTTGGAGGAATGGTCAGAAGTATGGCAGCTTTGATTCAATGCAAAGAAGTGCAAAGTAATGCACCTGGGAAACAAAAACCCAGGGAAGACTACACAATGGGGGTGGGAGGTAGTAATAACAACAAAAATGGAAAGGAACCGGGGGTAATCATTTCAGATGACCTTAAGGTTGGCAAGCAATGTGAGAAGGCGGTAGGGAGGGCTGGGGGGATACTGGGATGTATAGGGAGAGGCATCACCAGCAGAAAACAGGAAGTTGTTATTCCCCTGTACAGACAGTTGGTGAGACCCCATCTGGAGTACTGCGTCCAGTTCTGGAGACCCCATCTCTGCAAGGACATAGACAGGATAGAGGCACTTCAAAGGAGGGCAACTAAAATGGTGCAGGGTCTGCAAGAGAAGCCATACGAGGGGAGGCTAAAGGTATTTAATATGTATACCCTTGAGGAAAGAAGGGAGAAGGCGGACATTTTTATTTTTATTTCAATCTAGGATTACAATACCTTTGAGTCGAGGCTCTTTTACAAAGGTTCCACATCAGCGTGTGCAACAGTCATCATTTTTAGTTACAAACATATAGTCACTGACTTACAGACATGTAATAACCAGTACAAAGACTTGAGCTATGAGCAAGATGGGGGGGGTCGGTGGGGGGAGAAGTGAGGGTAGGAGATCGAGGGGGGAGTAGGAGGTGCAGGGGTAAGGGGGAGTACGGGAGGTGGTTGGGGGCAGGGGCAGGAGTGGAGATACGGTGGGGAGGTGGGCGAGGGCAGGAGACAGTGCAGCCAGGGGGCCTTGTCCAGGGAATATGACAGGTAGGGTGCTAGAGGTGCAAAGACTGATTGTAAGTGCTGGGTGCTGGGGCATGTGCAGCTGGAATGTTGGAAATGTTAAGATGGGCAATCGCAGGATACAAGCAGTGAGAGGCGCAGTTTGGACTTGAAGAGGCCGAGTGTTGGAGCGGTCGCTATGTCGCTGCCAAGAGAGTTAAGCCAGTTGGATGCCCGACAGACAAATGATCTTTGTCCTTGGGACGTGCGACATCGTGGGATATGTAGTAAATGGGAATTGGATCTCCTTGTAGTGACATTCCTATGTCTAGGCTTAAGGAGGGCACAGACACCAGGTGGCGCAAGCCCCATTATAATTTTCTTGGCTGTGATGCAGGTTTGGTATTTTATGCGTTTGTCCAGTTGAAGCCATCCAGATTGGGAATAACGGTCACATGTGTGGGTACGGCGATGTGAGCCAGTGATGAGATGACAGGCCTTATTCAGGGAGTTCGCGATATGTTTGAGAGCAGTGGTAGTTGCAGACCCATATATGATAAGACCATAGTCTATGATGCTGGCAATGGAGCTTTGGACGGCCACTGACAGTGCTTCTGGGGTTAGGTGTTTCCTGTGCCGGAATAATATGCCTAACCTCGCACTGGCAGACTTTGCCACATTGCTGATATGGACAGCGTATGAGAGATGGGGATCAAGGGGGATGCCAAGGTACTTAAACGATTGTATTTGCTCTAGGACGGCTCCTTGTTCGGTTGCAATGGAGAGGTGGAGTTGTTTGTTTTTGTTGTGGAGGCTGCAGAAGACCATAGACTTGTTTTTTTCTGACTGAGAAGCAGTTTATGATTTAAGAACCAGGATTCGATGGAGGCAAAGGCCTGCTGTAGTTTATTTTGTAATTGGATTGGATCAGGGTCCGGTGAGGATCACAGCATCGTCGGCGTCGAGAATTATTTGTTCTGGGCAGCTGTCCGGTAGTGAGTTTAAGAATAGGCTGAAGAGGGGGGTCCCAGAATGGAGCTCTGGGGGACTCCCGAGCGGACTGGTCTAGGGTCCGAGAGTGTATCAGCAATTCTTACTGTTTGGGACCATTCTTCAAGGTAGCTCTTAAACCAGCCAGTGGTGTCGGTTGACAGCCCAGTGTTCTGAAGCTGGACAAGTAGGAGGCGGTGATTGACGGTGTTGAAGGCTTTAGTTAAGTCAATGTAGATTGAGCCTAGTAGTTCACCGGAATCAAGTGCGTTGTGGATTGCGCCGGTGAATTCAAGTAGGGCTGCGGAGGTGCTGTGACCTTTGCGGAACCCGTGTTGTTGCTTGCACAGGATGTTGCACGTATCCAGGTATTCTGTGAGCTGGTCTGAGACGATGCGTTCTAGTGCCTTGAAGAGTGGGGGTAGTAGGGAGATAGGTCTGTAGTTATCGTGGGCAGTTTTGTCACCACTTTTATGGATTGGGGTGACAGTGGCAGATTTCCATCTGTCCGGGAACTGGCTATGGCTGAGGGAGAGGTTGAAAATTCTGGTCAGAGGACTAAGCACTTCATCAAGTGTGAGAGACAGGATTTTGAGATCGAGGGAGTCATCACTGAATCCTGATTTACCAAGGGCTTTGGTAACATATTTGCATACTTGGTGAGCCTTGACTGCTTTGAAGTAGAAGCAGAGGGAGCTGGTGGGAGTAGTGTTCATTGCAGACAGAGGGGCTTCACCATCTTTGAAGTAGTCCTGAGGTAGGACAATGCTGAGGTCAGTAAAGGCTTTGTTAAAGGTATCCGCAATGGTTTTTGGGTTGAGGGTTGTGGTTCCGTTGATGTTGAGTATTGATGGGGGGGTTTTGGGTGGATTACCGGTGAGTTCCTTTATGTTCTTCCAGAATTCCCGACCATTGCCCCAGGAGTTTGTGAGGGCATGCTTATAGTAGGCGGACTTCATTTGCCGGATGGTTTTGGTGCAGTCATTGCGGGCATGTTTGTAGTTTTGGATGTCGTTTTGCCTTCCAGAGTTTCTGGCCAGCTCCCATAGGTGGTCTCTTGTTTTTAGCATCCTGAGGAGGTCCCCTGTGAGCCAAGGGTTACTGAGTGATTTGACTTTGCGTTTCTTAATAGGAGCATACGTGTAACAGGCCACAGTGAAGTTGTTTATGAAGTGGTCAAGGGCAGTGTTTACGTTGGTTGCATTGAAGATAGGGGACTAGTCTTGATGGAGGAGGTGGATTTGAGTCGAGGAAGGTGACCACTGGGTAGAACCCTGCTAGTGACTGTTTTTGGTGGTTGTTTGATTAATTTATTTGACCAGGTGCAGCTAACAGGGGAGTGATCGCTGAGAGAGTCAGGGAGGACATTAGTGTTAGATATCCACGATGGGTGACTGGTAAGGATCCAGTCCAAGAGTGTGCTGGTGCCGGTCCTGTAATTTTTCCTGGTTGGTGAGTCAACCATTTGTGTGAGGTTCGCCACAGCAACGGTATCCCTCTGTGCACCAGCATCGGCCGCAGGCCAGTTGATGCTGAAATCGCCTAGGAGGATGGATTCGGTGTCTGGTGGGAGTGACTTTACAAAGTCGAGCACAGCTGTTAGACCAGTTCCCTATTCTTTGGGAGGGATGTAGATGGTGGCAACAGTGAGGGGTTTGTTTTGGGCTCCGAGGAGGATTCTCACTGGTAGTATCTGAGCAGTTGTGGTGCCCTTGTATGGAGTCTTTTAGGTAGAGAGCGCAGCCCCCGCCTGTTTTGGAGAGGCGATCCAGCCTAAAGATGCTGTAGCCAGGAAGGCTGATTGCATGGTCCGGTACTGATGGCGTGAGCCAGGTTTCGACAACTGCCAGGATGTCAGGGCAGTGTTGGCTGGTGAAGGCCTGTAGGCATCCATTTTAGGAAGGAGGCTGCAGATGTTGATTGATATGAATGAGAGGGCACCCGAAGGCTTGCTCAGATTAGTGGCTTTAGAGCAGAATGGGCCAGGGTTTGGGTGCACATTGCCTGACAGCATTAGGAGGAGGACTAGCCTCAAGGAGCTGTGGCGTATTTCTTTAATGGAATGTTTTCGCCTGATAGCATCTCGGGAAGTTGCCGAGCATCGACGATAGTGACATGATAGAAACGTTTAAGTACCTCAGTGGAATCAACAAAGTCCTAGAGGTTAGCATCTTTCAGAAAAAGAGATGTGCAAGAACAAGGGGACACAATTTGAAGATAGAGGGGGGGACGGCTCAGGGGCAATGTGAGGAAGTATTTTTTCACAGAGAGGGTGGTGGACGTATGGAACAGCCTTCCTGAGCAGGTTGTGGGGTCTAAAACTGTGGGAGAATCAAGAATGCATGGGACAGACATAAGACAATTTTTGTGGGGGGTAGGAAGAAATAGGCTGTTGGTTAAATAGGATCTGCATCTTATCCTCTAGGTAGGGAAATGGGCAGACTAGGT
Source organism: Neoceratodus forsteri (assembly GCA_016271365.2). NCBI lineage: Eukaryota > Metazoa > Chordata > Ceratodontiformes > Ceratodontidae > Neoceratodus > Neoceratodus forsteri. The sequence goes on along the minus strand of CM028131.1, from coordinate 658,767,687 downwards.
GGGCCAAGCGGTCCTTATCTGCCGTCACAGTCTATGTTTCTATTCAGTGACATAACAAAACAAAATGAACATAAGCACCGTTTCGGCAATACAGAGTGAACAAAAGTTAACATTCAACAGGTCAAATAATACAAACCATAACATAGGCAGTAGGAGCTATACAAAGGTAGCAACCCATCTGGGCATTGTCAGAGGTTAAGTCTGTGCACTTTTATTGCACACTAGAATGGAGGAGAGGCACATGCGTGAGGAGACCGTGTGGTGGGTAATTTACTTTTGTTTTAAAGCATCTTTGTAGCCCCATAAATGCCCCCCACACGAAGATTTTACAAAACCTACTGATTACACTAGCAGATTGAGTAGCTTTCTGTTTCAACAATATGCTTTTTCCGTGAGGCTCTATTATTAAACCCAGATAGCTGTACTCATCTGTAACCTGAAGAACATAGCCCTCCACATTCCACAATGTTTCTGGTCTCACTCTTCCCAAAAATCATAACTTTACACATTGCTGTATTAATCTGTAGGCCTGAGCTATTTAAGTGCCTTACTGTCATTGACAATGCTGGGGGTGTCAAGGAGCATAGGATGACATCATCTGCATATGTTAGTGCATCTACCATGGTGCCATTAATTGATGGAACGAATGTATCCACCTCTGCCAGGGAGACAATCGAAGTTTCAACATACAAATTAAATAACGTGGGCACAAGTAGGCATCCTTGTTTAACCCACTTACAACAGGAAATTTCCCCTTGACAGAGCAGAACCCTTTCCCACCCTGACTTGGCCACTATTGTTTTGGTGGAAATATTGTAAAATTTCCAACTACATGAAGTCCATACCCAATTTTCTTAAAATCCACCACAAAATTCCTCTCTTTCTGTTATCAACCATACTATGAATGTTAAGGCAGGCTGCAAACATTTTAGGATTATTTTGCATGTACATACTCGTCTATTAGGAAGGCGATTGTAAACTGATGATTGGTTGTACCAAAGTCTGTTTGCGCTATTGAAACTGAATTTGTTTTCCTCCACCTAGAGTTCCAAACCTATTAACATTATTCTAGAGAACAATTGAAGTGCAATATTTAACAATGTTACAGGATTATAATTTTATGGCCTTGCTAAATCTCCTTTTTATGTTGGTTTGCGCATGCGCAGCCAACATATTGCGGTAGTAGCAGATTTGGAGGCGCGGTCACTGTTGGGCGAATGCAAGGGCACGCATCAGTAGGTGCGTCTCTCATTCTCCAATAAGCCTGCATGCTGAGCCACACCATGAATATATAATGTGGCGAGAGCACATCTAAGAAAGGTCCGCTGCAATGCGAGCAAAGCTTGTCGCTCATGGTCGGCACCTCTGACGATGCTTGCCCTGGTGAAAAAAATAAATTAAACATGGCACACCTGCCTGCAATAATGCCGACTTCATTGGTGCCCAATTCCCATCGGCATGCCTAACCCAATGTATGTGCCGGCATGGGACAGAGGTACCCACTCCCCGTCGGCGTCATCACCCCCAATTTAATATTATTAGAGTGCCCAAACCCTGGTTCTTGCTCCCCCGCTTTCGCTGTATGCCGATGGGGTGCACAATCCCGTCGGCTACAGCATCCTCCCAAAACCTTAGGTGGCATGCTGGAGCCCATCACAGTGTGCAAAATCCCTGAAAAGAAAAACCGTCCTGCAAATTTTTTTTTTTTTTATCCCTGTGAAAGAAGAAAATGGTCCCTCGCAGTTTCCCTGCCCCCTCCCACAACCTGCACCCACCCTCTGTGCACCCTGCCTCCCTACACTCCCCTCACCCCATACTTACCTCCGGAGTCTGGCGCGATGATCTTTAATAGACCAGGAACACATCTGTACTCTTCAAAGCTGACCGTGAACTGAAGAAATGCCGGTAAGCTATATAATGGCATAAATAGGGTTTTTTCAACTTTGGTGCATATCTCGGCCATGTTTTGGAATTTTTGCACCAAATTTTCAACATGGGGTTATTGGGACCCCTCCTCATGAATTCAGTCACTGTCATGGCGTTATTCGGTCCTGAAAGGTGATTTTGCGGTCACTGCGGAATCACCTTTAGGGACAGAGTAGAAATGACAGTGCCACTGTTCATGATGGGAGTCTCTACTAAACCTATGTTGTAAATTTAGTGAAAAAATCAGAAAATGGCTGTTTACAGTGTGCGTTGCGCTGTTTCCACGCGCGCGTCGTAACACTAATAATTGTAATATTTTCACTCCAGATTTTCAAAATTGGCATTTTTCCACACCTCCTTATGAACAGTACAGCTGTCATTTTACATATCCTGGCGTTTTCGCACGTCCGGCGCACAATAGAGCGGTTGCTGTGTGAAATTAATTTTTGAGACAGTTTGAGAAGATGACGGTGCCACTGCTCATGAGCAGAGGTCCTATGTTGAAAATTTGGTGCCGAAAGTCCATAAATGACTGTGTTACAAGCGTGCATTGCACATTTCAACACTGGCATTTTTTCACACCTCCTTATCAACAGTACAGCTGTCATTTTTCACAGCCTGCCCAAAATGTGTTTCCACACCTCTGGCGCATGATGGCGGGGTCGCTGTGGGAAATCAACTTTTGGGACTGATTAACAAAATCACGGTGCCTCTGTTCATGAGGGGAGGTCCCAAAATGCCTATGTTGAAAATGTGGCTAAAAAACTCCCCAAAATAATTGGGTTACAGACGTGTGTTGCGCAGTTTCTATGCATGCTCATAACTTCACCAATTTTTCATATTTTCACTCCAGATTTTCAACGTTGCCGTTCTTTTTACACCTCCTCATGAACAATACAGATGTTATTTTCCACATCCTGCCCAAAATGTGTTTTCGTCCCTGTGTCACCAAATGGCATAGCCACTGTGCAAAACCACCTTTCAGCAAACAAACCGATAGTGCCGCTTTTCATGAGGTGGGCTCACAAATAGCCCATGTTGAAAATTTGGAGTGAAAATACCAACACACACCTACGGTGTTAGGGTTTCCAACTGTAACACCCCACCCTATAGAGACTGACAGGCATCAGGGGTGTGACTTGGGATCATCAGCTGTAATGCTCATACCATTCCACCCCCACCCCCCAGCCAGTGACAGGCATTGTGGTGTGCCTTGCACTGTTCGGCCCCAAAGTTCACCCCATTCTCTATACTGTACCCACCTCAGTGTATTTCCTTATGGAATGGGTAAGTATAATGCCCAAAGACCCCAAAGCACACCGCGACACTTGTCAGTGTCTACTGGGTAGGGTGAGGTACAATGGCATGAGCGTTATACATGACGACCCAAAGGCACACCTCAATGCCTGTCTGTCTCTATAGGGTGGGGGCGGGGTTGGCGTCACTTCAATACTTCACTGCCATTCCTATTATGCATCTCTAACTCCGGCATTACCAATGCCAATGCCAGTGAGACAACACTCGGCATTGAAAAATGCTTGTTTATGTCTGTTGTGCACATGCGCAGTGAACATTTTGCTAGAAGAGTGGGTTTTGAGAGGTGTGACGCTGTCAGTCCAATGCAGAGCAGTCTGTTAGTGTCTCATCAGTGTCACCAATGATCAGCCAGGCTGATCATGACACTGTTCTGGCTTGCTGGGCATAAACTTCATGTAGTTTGAAGGAGAGAACAGGGCCGATCACAAGCCGGCTCTTTCCTTTGATCTACATAATGCCACCCAGCAAGCACAGCTGATCTGACATGATCAGCCTGCTGTGGTCCCTCCCTCTCCTATGTCATCCCTGGTGCTGGCTACAAACCCGCTAGCCTGCCCATTTTTTTTTTAGACTTTATTTCTTGCTTACCCTGAGGGACTCTCTCAGGAGCGGATTCTCAGTGGCAGCTCTGCTGCCCGCCTGAAGCCCCCTCCCCCCCTAGTGCTCCCAGACTCCTCCTCCTCCAACCTCGCCTGGCACTCGATCCCCTGGCTCTGGGCCCCCCAGCGCAGGGCCACCAACTCCTCCAGTGCTCTATCTACAATCCAATGGAGTGACCGGAGAGGCGGAGGGAGACCATGAACACCAGGATGGATGGCTTGACATTGGGCATGGGGCCCCACCACTGATCTGCACCATTGCCTACCAGCACGGTAAGGGTTTTTCCTCTGTTGTTGCCCTCATAGGATGCGGCATTCAATGGCTTCCTGTGTGGCAATTCCAAGCGCCTCATGCCGCTGGAGCCTGCCGATGTCCTGCCCCCTTTCTACATCCCGACTGTGCCTTCCTCTGGTCTCTACCAGAGGCCACTACAGTGCCAGAAATCCCCCAGAAACTTACCCCAGGAGAGGACAGCAGTCATCCAGACGCATGATCCTCTCCCTCCCCTGCCGACCCCGACGACCCAGATCTGTTCCCGAACACGGGTTGCCGGCATGGCGTGAGGTGTGGCATCCAGCCCCTCAACCCTCAGCACCACCGGGCTGACCACCCTGCCCATTTTCATTGTGCAACACTGGGGTGCCCACCCCTGGTGCTGCCAAACACAAGGCAAACCCTGTCCTCTCAAGCGACACCACGGAGTAACCCCCTGTGCTGCCAAACATAAAGAAAACCCTCGCGCAATCTCTCAAGACCCATTTTCTGGCATGGGGGTGCCCAGTCTTCCATGCTGGCTGCTACACCCCTGCCTGTTTTGATTATGCAACACCGGGAAGTCTACCCCCAGTGCCACAAACATAACAATGACAGTGGGGTGCCCAATCCCCACTGTTGGTACCTGAAATAAAGAAAATTGTCCCTTGTAGTTTTTTTTTTGTAATATACCCTGTAAAAAAGGAAACTGTCCAGCAATGTCTGTTGCCACTGCTGCGGTTACTGTCCCCTCACCTGACCCTCCCACTCAACACCCCCCAAGCCCTTACTTACCTACCAGGGGTTCAATGCTGTAATCCTCTCTCAACCAGAGACACATCTTCACTCTTCAACGCCGGACTGCAAACCGAGAAAATCAGGTCTGCAGTTCAATGTATTTCAGAGGGGTTTGAACATGACATCCTAACTTGGTCATTTTTAAATATTTTTGCCCCAAATTTTCAACATCCATTTTTGGGACCCCACCTCATTAACAATGACAGTGAGATTAGGCAAATCTGTTCTGAAAAATGATTTTGCAGTCGCTGCGCGAAATCACCTTTTGGGCAGGACTTGAAAATTTTCTCCACCCTTGCTCGTGAGCTGGGGTCATAAGAAGGCTATGTTGAAAATTTGGAGTAAAAATATTAAAAATGCAACATAGTTATGAGCCTAGGCTGAAACTGATGAATGCAGGCTTGTAACACTGGTAATTTTCAATATTTTGACTCCACATTTTCAACACAGCCATTTCTTCACAGCACCTCATGAATGCGACAGCTGTCACATTTCAAATCCTGGGTAAAATGTGTTTTAGCACTTGTAGCACAAAATCACCTTTTGGGCAGGATTTAAAAATTTTCTCCACCTTTGTTCATGAGATGGGGCCATAAGAAGGCTACGTTAAAAATGTGGGGTAAAAATAAGAGAAAACAACAACGTTTGGCGCCTACGTTGAAATCTTTCAATGCACACTTGTAACTGTGGTATTTTCAATATTTTGACACCAACTTTTCAACATAGCAATTTTCTCATACCACCTCATGAATGTAACAGCTGTCATTTTTCAAATCCTGGCCACAATGTGTTTTCACACTTGTGGCGTGAAATCACCTTTCCGGCACGATTTGAAAATTCTCTCCACTTTTGTTCATGAGATGGGGTCATAAGAAGGCTATGTTGAAAATCTGGGGTAAAAATATTTAAAATCAACAAAATTATGAGTGTACGTTGAAAAGTTTCAACGCATGCTCATAACTGTGGTAATTCTCAGTATTTTTGACCCCAGAATTTTAACATACTATTTTTTCACACCACCTCACGAATGTGACAGCTGTCACTTCTCAAACCCTACCCAAAGCATGATTTCACACTTGTGGCACAAAATGACATTTTGGCTGTTGTTTTACAAATGACACCTGTCATACTCACAAGGAGTGGTCATAAAAATATTATGTTGAAAAATTGGGGTACAAATGTGAAAAACCAATTAACTTATGAGGCAATGTTGAATTGTTCCAACATTTACTCACAACTTTATTTTTGCAGAGTTTGGCCCCTAATGTTCAACATATTCTTTGTGTTACCTCACCTCCTGAACATGGCAGGTGTAATTTTTCAAATCCCCTCCGAAACGTGTTTCTACTGTCACATAGCAAATTCACCTTTCAGATGGGATTTCAAAAATTCCACCTGTTTTGATCATAACGTCAGGGTCATAAAAAGACTGTTGGACATTTGGGATTGTTCCGAAATGTATTCTACTGACACGGCCATAACTGCCATGAAATAGAAGACGTAGAGCTGAAAGCTGAATGTCCACCAGACAATGAGATATTAAGGATGCTTCCAATGACTCCCCCGGATGTGGCTCCTTCCTATTGTACCTGTTAAAAATTCTGTAAGCAACTCTGAGTTCAATTGACTGTACTATGAAATGACAATAAAGATGATATTTACAAAAAAAAAAAAGTGAGAGCCCACTTAAAAGTAGATATTGCCTCTCAGCTGCCCTATCCTGGATAATTACAATTTAACAATGTGTCCAAGCAGGACACCACTGAAAATGAGACACTGCATCTCATCTGCTCTAATCTGGGTAAATATATAGTAAAAATGTGTATAAGCAAGACCTGGTACAGAAACAATACCAGTGGTGAATATTCAGCATTGACAAATGCTTGCTGTGTGATGGAATTATAATGCCCCTCCGCCATTCCTCAAGCACGATTCAATGTTCCATAATGTAATTAAACAGCAGATCTCACTCCACCACTACGGATCCACCTGGAGCATCTTTACTGTGATATTCACCCCCGTCAAGTGTTTTATTTTTCTTTTGACATTTACTGCAGCAGTTACTTCCTCTTCTGATGTATATACTATAGTTGGTACTATACTTGGTATTCTAGACAACCAGAAGGCAATTTGCCCATTTTGCTCATCTCCCATATTAGTTTTCCCATTTCCTATAAGTAAATGGGGATCTAATTTTGCTTGGATGCTTCCTGAATTTACTACCTCTTTTGGTAGACCATTCCACAGTGGTATAACCCTCTGCGTAAAGGAGTACCTTCTCATGTTCTTTCTTGGAAATGTGAGTTTGAGTTGCCATTCATGACTCCTTAACATTACATTTCTATTATTAAATTCCAAGTCTAGGTCTTCCATTAATTGCCCGTCTTTTAGAGTTCTGAATACAGTAGTTCAACTAAATCCCCCATTTTGCGCCTTAATTCCAAAGGGTACAGTTCTAACTGTTGGATTAAGTGTTAATTATGCCTGCCCCCATGTGAATCATCTTCTTATTCTATGCTGTACCCTTTACGCTCTCGTGATTTCGCTTACGTAAGGACCCATAAGGGACTGCAATAGCCCAGATGTTGTCGGACCAAGGCCTTGTAAAGGGGTAGGATACAATTCCTGTGTCTCGATACAACAGCTCTCCTAATACATCTGATGATTTTATTGGATTTTTTAATCCCTTCCATACAGTGGAGATTAAAACTGAGGTCCTGCTCTGTAATGATTCCCAAGCCTCTTTCGCTTTCCACGGTCTTTAATTACACTCCATTCAATGTGTAGGTGTTTTGCTTGCCTTTTGCACCAAGGTGCATAACCACACATTTATTTGTGTTAAACACCATATCGTTGCAAGCAGCCCTCTTTCCCAGTAATTTAAGGTCCTCCTTCAAGATATCTACCTTATTTGCATTATCCACTTCTGCTCCTAGTTGGGAGTCGTCCACAAACTTTTTGAGCCAGTTGCTGATTCCACTGTTTATAAAAGTGATGAACAGTGAGAGCAGCACTTGTCCCATCACAGACCACTGCAGCACCCCACTCGTCACCTGACCCATATCAGACAACAGACCCCCTGATCCTCACCCTCTGGGTCCTTTCTGTCAACCACCCTTTAACCCCACCTTAGTATTTTATTATTAATACTACTGTTATGCTTTTTTTATTAGTATTTCATGAGGAATCTTATCAAATGCTTTTGAAAAATTCCAAAACACCACATCTACAGGTACGTTATTGTCAAGGGCTTTACTAACTTTTTCATAAAAAAACAAGGTGTTCGTTAAGCAGGGCCTTTGTTTTCTAAACCCTTGCTGTGTTTCATCTTGTAGTTTTTTATTTATAATTTCTACTTCCAACTTATCCTTTGCTAATGAGTCCAATACCTTTCCCAAAATGGAAGTCAGAATTATAAGCCGATGGTTGCCCAACTCTCCATTACTTCTCTTTTTATAGATAGGGACCACAACTGCAGTCCTCCATCCTCAGGAACCCTCCCCCCACACACACACACATCTATGGACATATTGTAAAATAGGTGTAAGCCATCCCCTGACTTTTCATGAACTACAGCTATTAACTGAGTGGGAGTGGGGGAAATCTACTTCATACTTTTTATTAAAGAACTCCCACCCCACCTCCACACTAATTGCAGCTGAAATATTTTAAGAGACACTGTCAGCCCTTTACGTACTTTCTTTGCCGATACTCATAAATGTGCCTGAAGCAATCCATCTTCTGTTGTAATACACATTTCAGCAATGTAATCCCTATAAAAATATTTACTTTTATGAATTCTACTAAAAAGCGAAACTCTGTTGTTCAGTTCCTATTGTCCGTGCCCGATGCCAAAGCGCAGTCACATCTGTAAATGGCACTGAAGCACCAGAAGGCTCATTCACAGACTATCCTAAGTTCAGCTGGCAATACAGCCTAGAGGTGAGAGTAGCAAGCTGTCAATGAGCTTCGTACATCCAGAGATCAGGGTTCAATTCTCACAACCTCCACTTGCATACTGTGTGACCCTGAGTAAGTCCTCCCCACTGCTGCCAGGTCCTTCCTGAAAACATGCCTGGGGTCTAGTAGGAGTTACATGGTTACCAAACTATACAGTTTCTAATAGTAGAAAGGAAACTGAACTCAGAAAAGTGTTTCTTTTTTTGAAACCGGTGCTCAAACTAAGGTAAATCACAGTCTGAAAGTCGAGCCATGATACTGGGCATGAGCATAAACATCACATGCATAATCATGCGTATACATATGCACACGTGCATGCCCAGTATCATAGCTTGACTTTCAGACTGATTTACCTATGTTTAATGCCGTTCAGCCATTTATTCAACTTTCCTTTTCCTTTACTACCAGCAACTGTACTTTAGCTGAACTCGGTAAAGTAGTCTGTGCATGAGCCTTCCGGTCACTTCAGCGTCATTTACAAATATGACCACGCTTTGGCATTGGGCACGGAACAAAGCGTGGACAAAAGGAGCGGACCGACAGGGCTTTGCTTTTCAGCAAAATTCATAAAAGTAAATATTTTTATGGGGACTACATTGCTGCCATGTCTACAACAGCACAAGACAGACTGCTGCTGCTGGCAGTGCAGGCACGTTTATGAGTACCACAAAGAAAGTAATTAAAGGGCTGACAGTGTCCCTATAACCAACGATTGTTTGTCTCTTTTGCTACCAGTTCCCAGAACAGTTAGTTATACTTAGCTGAAAGAGTGGCTTGCAATTCACTCTATAAATTATGCCTATGTACATCTTTTTTTTCATTTAGTAGCTACAAGAGTACGCAAAAGCGGTCGCATCAGGGTATAGGTTTGGTGCTTAATATAAACCAAGTATATATAATATAAACTAGTGCAAGAACTGAATAAAGCACTCAGACCAAGGTTATTTACATTACTCATTCAAAAACAGTGCTCCAGTGCAAAAAAGTCTGGCTTGTTCCACCTATATGGTGGCAGGTAAACATTACAAAACACCTCCTAAATCTGGCACGTGTCACTGCCGTACTTCACCAGCAGTAAGAACCACCCCTGCAGGCCACTAATGGGAGCAGGGAACACAGAGAACCATCCAGTGTATAAGGGCGGTCACAATATACAACTAGACATCTAGTGAGACAAGGGAGTAGTGAGCATATAGAGCCTGTCAAGTAGTAGGAAACCCAGCCCTGCCAATTCCATAGGAGAGAAAGGAAACAAAGAGGGAATGAAAAAGAGCCACTGCCCACCCAGAAAACGTAACGGCAACTGAGAAGGATGCCATACAGAGAGCTGCAGGGCAGCCACGTCCTCCTAGAGGGAGATGTGGCTCTATGAAGGAGATCCTCTTCAAGATCTAGTGTTGCTGCTATGTAACATCTTTTATAGAGCCACACATATAAAGCGAGTCCCAAGCAGCTGAAAAAGAACTGCCCAGAAGTTATGGCAACTGAAGGATGACAACCCCCCAAGAGCTCAGGCTGGCAGAAGGGTAGGCCAAAGGCAGGACACTCAACAGCTCAGAGTCAAAACTCTGAAGAAGAGCTATATGAACCACACTTCTGAAAGGTGAAGAAGAGAAAACCATGATGACTGAGAAGGATGCCACGCCTCCAGCAGCATGCCAAGCGACACTATCATATAGCGTCATGCATCCTGCAGACAATATTGTATGAGAACCAAAAGATACTTGGGTACTCATGATTTGGTACTTGGGTATTCAGAGAAATTAAACAACAACAAAAACCACAACATTTAGCCCTCCCCAGGCAGCCAGGGAAGTCCTTGGGCCACCCCCTTCCTGCCTTAGTCATCTCCCACCATCCACCTCCATTTCTTATCCTCTGGGGGGCAGCAGGCCAGCAAGCCCAAACACTCTTGGATGGGAAGGTCAACAGACCTCACCCCAATACCGGTAGATGTAATTAGGAGGGTGGATGTGGAGAGGAAGTGGAACAATTAGTAACAGACAGTGAATGGGAGAGTACTGGAGGGAGACATGTTAGAAAAAAAAATAGAAGGAAGGGAAGGAGGGACAGAGTCGACCTGGAGGGTGGTGTCACTGCATGATCAAAATCTTTTTTTAACAAGATGGAAGACCTGCAGATGCTGTTAACTGAGGGAAAGGTGGACACAGCAACAATAATCGAGACTTGAGCCAAACCACACCACACCATGACTGGGATCTCTCGATCTCCAGATACAAACTATATAGCAGACAGGGCGATAGGCTAAGGTGGGGCAGGTGGGGGGCAGTTTATATCAGGGAGGGAATAATGTTCACGAGGATAGAAACATTGTGGATTCAGCTACGGTCCAATAGTGGGAGAAAGGTAAGGTTGGGGGTGATCTACAGACCACCCAACCAAGAAGATGAAAGGGGCAGGGAGCTGAGTTTGCAAATGCAGGAAGTTGCAAAGAAGGTAGAGCTGGTAGTGGTGTGGGAATTTAACCTGCCCAAGGTGGACTGGAGCATTCCACCCACATCCTGTGCCAGGAGTCAGGTGATCCTAGAAGCAATGTAGAGTGGGATCCTGACTCGGGGTGTAACAGAGGTCACAAGGGAGGGGGCAATCCTTGATCTAGTGCTCACAAATGGGGAGCATGTACAAGCGATAATGGTCAAGGAGCCCATGGATGGTAGCGACCATTGTACAGTGTGGTTCAGGTTGGATATGGGCAGGGATAGCATCCCCACTAAGACCACAATCCTGGATTTCAAAAGGGCAGACTGCAGGAAGATGGGCAAGGCGCTAAAGAGGCACCTGGCGGGTGGCAGAGTGGATATGGGAGTGAACCAAAAATGGTCCGTCATCAAAGAAGGAATACTGGCTGCCACAGCGGAATGTGTTATAGTCAAGCGGGAAGAACTTGGAGGCCAAAGCGCAGAGCTGGTTCAGCTCTGATGCTGCCCAAGTGGTGAGGGACAAGACGTCAGCCTACAAGAGATACAGAAAGACAGAGGGAGAGGTGGATATGGGAAACTACCTGAGGTTGGTCTAAGGCACAAAAAGAACTGCAGATAGCCGAGGGACTCAAAAAGGGGGAGAAGGCCTTCTTTCATTACATAAATGAAAAAAGGGACAAGAAAGACGGAATTGTTAGGCTTAGGAAAGGGGATGAATGGGTAGAGGAGAACTGGGAAAGGCTGAGGTACTGAAAGAATACTTCTGCTCCATCTTCACCAGAGAAAAAGATGGACCGGTGCCGAGAAGGGGAGCAGAGGGGGAAGGGAGCACAGATGTGACGATAGAGGAGGACAGATTGAGGGAGGGGCTGCTAGCACTGAAGGTGGACAAATCACCAGGCCCAGATGGCATACACCCAAGGGTACTGAGGAAGCTGGCAGGGGAACTTGCGGGGCTGCTGGTGGGCCTGTTAAACAGTTCACTGGAGTCAGGCATGGTATAGGATTGCAGAATGGCATATGTGGTGTCCCTCCATAAGAGCGGTCCCACGGATGACCCGGGGAATTACAGACCATTCAGTCTGGCCTCAACCGTGTGCAAACTCATGGAGACCATATTTAAGGAATGGTTGATAGGGCATCTAGAGGAGAATGGTCTCCAGGATGAGAGTAGTATGGGTTTGTGGGAGGGAGATCATGTCAAATGAATCTGACTGCCTTCTTTGACTGGGTCACTAAGGCAGTGGACAGGGACCAGGCAGTGGGCATCCTTTATCTGAAATTCAGCCAAGACCTTTGACTCTCTACCCAACAAGAGGTTTATCAGGAAACTGGCAGACCTTGGGATTGGTGAGAAAATGACCAGGTGGATAGAAAACTGACTGAGGAATGTGACCCAGAGGGTCATGGTAGGGGAAGAGATCTTCTTTGGGGATATCTCTGTCATCAAGTCATACCTATGGAACTTAGCTGTCAGGCACTAGGATCCCACAGAAGCTTTTCTATAGCAGTCTAGTAGGGGTCGCACATGCTGACATCAGGCTCCGACATCACAGCGTTATATAAGTGTGGGCGACCCTGCTCCCTCCTCAGTTCTTTCCTGCCATCAACCATTCGTGCAAGGACTCTGTGGAAGCTTTGTCGCTCAGTTCGACTGCCAAAATTCTACTTACCTTTCTTTGGTTACAGCCTTTGAAACACTTTATTTTAAAGTGATTCCTTTGGTTTTTGTATGTTGAGAACTACTCCTTCGTTGGCTCTTTTCTATCACTGCAGCTGTGGAAAGAAGATTTCTTCAACTGATGACACGAACTGTGTTTGCTATCTCAGGCCTTTTTACAACGCTCTTGCCTATGAGCTTTGTCTTAAGTTCAACCTCACCACATGGTGGCGACGCAAGAAAGCCCTACAGAAATTCCTTATGGAGCAACAGGCAGCCAGCGGAGAGCAGGGGTCATCCAAGGCTCCCCCCACCCAGTCGCCGGCATCCTCTTCAGGTTCTCAGGCCACCAAGGCCCAGGACAAGTCCTCAGGGAAGCACTCTTGTCAGGATAAGGACCGGCCTAAGGACAGTTTCTTTCTACAGCAATCCCAGTCCCCGTTGGATTCCTTCTCTTCTCCTGGGATCGCACTGTCGAATGTCTCGGCTTCAACACCTCACTCTGTGCAGGCATTGGATTCAATCAGGTCCCCCCCCCAATGGAACAGAGTTCTCCCAGACTTCTTCGGGCTGCAGAGGAGTCGTCCGCCCCAGCCCTGCTGTCGAGACCTCTTGAATCCAGAGTTCCACATGTACCACGCCCCTCCACCTTGACTATGGCTAGTGACAGTTTATCAGAGCTGGGCTCTTCACCCTCTCTGTCGATACCCATGTCGGTGGTGTTTCCTTATCCTGCCATTGACCTTAATGCCATTTTTATTTATATTACCTCGGCTCTCATACAACTGTTTGTTCTACAGCCTGATCCTTTGTTGCCGTTGCCGCCAGGCGCCGTTTCATGTTGACACCAGTTCCATCCCATGTCCTCTAAAGAGCTGTTGGTATTCCGGCTGTCAATACCTGCTGCAGAACAGGTGAACGTAGAGGAGGAATATCACCCTGATCTCATCCTTCCTACTGAAGTGGCGTAGGAGGAAGACATTGAGGTTGACTCTTCTGACAGATCTATTGTCTCCTCCAAGAGTGAGGACTCGGTCAAACACACCCCAAGGTCCCGCCCCCCCCAGGACCCCTTGTTCTTTAACATTATGTCATGAGGGGGAACCTAGTGGATTTATTGGAGACCCCAGAATCTCCACCCAAAGTTATTTCTCCTTTGCTTCCAGCATTGTAAGATGCCTGGCATATGCCTAACCTGGTACCTGCCATGCCCAGAAAGGCTGATAAGCTTTATCAGGTGCCTTTGGGGGCTGCCTTTTTATGCTGCCGAGCTGGAAACTGAATCAGTGGTAATCAAGGCCGCTTATGACAGGTCTAAGCTACCCAAGCACCTTAGTTCCCTCCCCCTTGACCGGAAATCTAGGAGGACTGACCTCTGAAGCCAGAGGACTATCACCTCGGCCACTTTGGGCCTTAGGATTGCCAACTACTTGGCTCATATGATTAAGTACCAGAATACCCTCTGGAAGAAGGGCAAGGCGGCTGCTCAGTTCCTTCCAAAGGGTTCCCAGAGACAAGAACATCTCAAAGTTCTCCAGGCCTTGGAAGATGTCAGTAAGCATAGTTTTAGAGCCACCTATGATATTGCTGATACTACAGCCAGGGCAGCTGCCACTGGCATTTGTTTTAGAAGGCATTCCTGGCTTAGAGTCTGGCTTTGCAGCTGATGTCCAGCAAAAGGTGCTGAATGCCCCTTTTGTGGGTCACAAACCTTTTGGTCCTGATATATAGGATATTATTAATTACCTGTATGCATCCAGCAGGGCCATTACGTCTGTCCAATCCCTTTATCATACCCAACCCAGAAACAGGCCGAGACTCTCCTTTCATAAAGTCTCTCAAACATCTGGCTCAGGAACCAGGCTCCAGGGCAAATGCAGGGCCAGCTCTGTTTTGCCTGTTCCCCTCCTTCACCACTGGTCCCTCTGCTAAGCACTCCAGAGGAGGTGGAGCGGCCCAGGCTACTGCCCAGGCAGTAAAGAAACAAAGGGTTCTACTCCTGGTTCCCAAAAGAGAGTCTGACTCTTGACTAGTGAATAAACTCAATTTTTTTTTTTTGAAATTTCTGTTTATCCATCTATCCCCAGTCTGCCACCCCCGACCCATCAGGAGAGACACAACAGACATCCCACTGCTTGACACCCTGCCCAGAATGGAACCCCGGGACCCCATGGAGCCGCGGTTTTACCCCCCAGGTGAGAACAAGGTGGGGGCCCTAACTCCCCAAAACTTACGTTGCGTCGGGTCTGTCGGGCGGGCGCAGGCACATTGTGGTCACGTTTTCTGGCTCCCCATCTCCCCGGCAGTGGCAGGCTCTTTTCTCTTTTTCTGCCTCCCCTACAGCATGCAACCCTTGATGTCATGGCGCAAGGCGCCAATGTCCACGCTGTACAGTGGCCACCCATTCCCTACAGTTGGGGCTTGCAGTACTCCGAGCCTCCACTCAGAGTCAGGCGAGTGCACGGGCATCGGCCTCTTTCCTACCCGGAGAAGGTGAGCTGTCATGGGACGCTCAAGTCTATCTCCCTCCGGCCGACCCACCAATGACCTGAGTCTGCTCCCAAACCCGGGTCTCCGGTGTGATGCATGGTGTGGCATCCAGCACTTCAACCCTCAGTGCCACCGGGCCGGCTGAATAAACTCATTTTTGGCATCAAGCAGGCTCCGTTTGCATTTTCTGCTTTTTTATTTCTATTACTACAGTCCCAGAGTTCCACCCATTCTTGGACTTGTTTATAAATAAAAAGAGCTGGCACTCTGCCAGGAGCAACTGGCATGTTGAAATAACTCCCCTTCCTAACCAACTCCCCCCCCCCCCAGTCCAACAGATAGTTCTGTTTAAAAGGTACCCTGTTCATTACTGTGAATGTTGCGAGACAATTTAGGATACATTCTGTATGCGAGATGCTATACAAAATCCATAGTAACACTGCACTTTAAGGTCAGTAGGGACTCTAAGTCCATCACGTCATCCTCGTTTCATGAGCTGGGAATAAATAATACATGGCAATTTATATTTATATTATAGATCAAGGGAGCACTCCAGACTGACTTTCCTCTGCGCATGAGACACTCTTATTTTGTGAAGAGTGCCTCATATGTAGCTGCCCTGGAACAGGCATATTTGGGGAAACTGTCTTAAACTGTAATATATTATTGATCAATCTCAGTCAATAATGTATCAATATAGCCACTAAGACCACTCTTATGGTTGGATGAGTGGTCTCACTTACATCATTGGGGTATCAGAAAAGTTCACCTTTGGTGTGCGGTTCTCACACCCTAGGAATGCACATGAGACCACTCTTACAACCATCAGAGTGATTTCAGCAGCCATATTAACAAACACAAATGGATGGAAGGTGGACCACACTGACAAGATGGTGCATCTCAGGATAATAAAACAAGTGGCATAAGCCATTCTGTATTTAGAATTCATGTGAAACCATTTGCCTAAATATTTCTTGCAGGATGATGACACTGTGAAGTAAGACATAAAACGAAAGGCACATTTTTAAACATAGTTTAGTTTTTATACAATGTCACAGTTCTTAAATATTGTAAACTTTAGTTACCTCTAAGGCTGAGTTAATAGATTGCTCGGCAGTTCGAGGAAAGGAATTCAGACTTGATACAACCTGAAAGAAAAAGTAATTTCATCATTTGATTATTTGCTGGATGTGTTCATACAGACACAGTTTGACAAAGTGTTTTTCCATGATCTATTACAAAAAGTGGAAATACTGATGTCAGTGCACCCCTACAAGCACCAGATGTTCCTTCCCCCTCCCTAAGGCAAAAGCATTACCAAGTGCCATGCTTGGCCTAAAACTAGGAGGCAATCGCAATGCAGGACAAATAATGCCCCCTCTCCACCCTCAATCCTCACCTGCTAGCTTCAGCTCCAGATACCCTGAGCTTGAGTCATGAACTTGGGTCAGCAACATGCCAAACTCTCCTCCACTGCTCAGCACAGTGGAACCAGCTGGGTCCACAGACTCCAATCTCTTTATTCCCAGGTACCCTGCTGTCTTCCATACATTTCTGCAATCCTGCATCCAGACCCTGGCATCCCCTCAGTTTACCCCATGGCAGGGACTCAGATCTCATGTCAATCAATCAATGTCATTTTTATTTACCAGGAATAACACCATTGAGCAAGCTCATTTACAAGGTGTTCCTGGAAGGACACAAGATGAATACAGGAAAAGACATTACAAGTCATACATTATGCACTGACAGTAACATTTACGATGCAATCGGGGGAGGTCTGAGGAATATAAAAGAAAAAAACAGTGCAACTGAGGTCAAGTAATTTAAACATTCTGAAAAACATATCACTTTGATGGGGGAGAGAAAAGATAAAACAAGTGCATATCAATCAACATCAACTAGGTACAGAGTTTCAAGTGCTACATAGGTGATGCAACACAGAACAGGCAACCTCATAGGGAGCTGTGCTCAGATTAGGAAAAGCATTTACAGGTCTCCTGCAAAACATGGGCCAGTAGGGACTTAAAGGTCTGTAGCCCTAGGACTTTTGTAAGTTTCAAGGAGAGTTGGAGAGTATTCCACAGAGCCGGGAGAGCATGGCTGACCGCTGATTCGTCATAGCGGGTCCTTACCTTAGGTATGTCAAGCAATATGTAAGAGTATCTCCTAAGTGAACAAGTGCATGATGTGCACTTAAAGAGTTCTGTAATATATGGAGGGAGTTTATTTAGGACGGCTCTATAGGACCATAGAGTGCCATTTTTTAATCTTCTAGTGTTGAGCAAGGACCATCCAAGTTGGGCATATAGGGCACAATAGTGGGTTCTGAAGAGTGCATTTGTAATGAATCTTAATGCTCTATGGTAAAGTGTGTCTAATTTAGTGAGGACTGACTGTAGATGAAATCCACATAATCAATGAGGGGGTGAAAGGTAGTCTGGACCAGCCTTATTTTTGCTCCATGATTAAGGAGGTGCTTGAGTCTAAAAATAAAAGGCCTAACCTCTGTTTCAGTTACTTTTTTTTATATATATACTTTTTCCTTTTTCTGTTTTTTCTTCCCCTTCCCAGGGTCACGGCGTACACATTCATACGCGGGCGTGGAGGTGCCCACGCAAACCAGGATCCGGTGACACCTTACACCCCGCCCCTACCGCCTGCGCACCCATCGGGCCTCCACTGGATGGGTGCGGGACTACAGAGGAGCGGGCGTCCACCCCTGGAGGGGAAATCCCACTCTAACCCTTCCCCCCATGGCCAGCTCCCCGGTGACCCGAGGTCGTTCCTGGCGCGAGGTGTGGTGTCCCAGCGCCCCAACCCTCAGCACCACTGGTCCGGCTTTGTTTTAGTTTCTTAAAGAGTTCCTTGCTGTGGACAGCGTATGAAAGTTGACAATCAAGATCAAGCCAGAATCCCAGATATTTAAATTTGTCCACTACCTCAAGTATTTCTCCAAGAAGGGTCATTATCTTGAGGGTGGGACAGGGGGTAGTCGGATTTGCTACTTGGGCATGAGGGGAGAGAAGCATGACCTTAGTTTTTGGCATTTAGCAACAATTTGAGATGGAAGAGGTTATGCTGGAGCAGATTAAAGTCGTGTTGCAAGTCTGTACATGCAAGCTCAAGGGAAGGCCTGGCGACATACATACTGCCTTATTGGCAAAGAGATGAATGTTTGCCATCCTGACGTTGGTGTTGAGGTTATTTATATACATTACAAATAATGGGGGCCCAAGTATGGCTCCCTGGGGTACTCCTCTAGGTAGGATTTTGAGAGGAGAGAGGTCACCTTGCGCATTGACTTACTGCTGCCTATCTGTAAGGTAGAACAAAAACTATTGCATGGCGGTAGTATCAAGGCCGATATATTTTAGTTTGTGTAACAGTATTGTGTGATCCATGGTATCAGAGACCTTACTTAGATCCAAGAAGACTGCACTGATATGGAGTTTAATGTCAAGTGTGGTTTGCCAGTCGTTGGTCACTTTTGCCAGAGCAGATACCGTGCTGTGCTTTGGCCTGAAACTGGACTGTAAAGGGTTGAGAATGTTGGAGGTGCCCAGGTACTCTCTTAGCTGCATGTTAACTAGTTTTTCCGAGTAATTTAGATAGAACTGGTAGCAATGATATGGGTCAATAGTTGTTAAGGTCAGAGGGGTCACCTGACTTAAAGAGGTGGATTATCAGTGCTATTTTCCAGGCAGAAGGAAGAACCCTTTGTGTAAGAGACAAATTGAATAGATGGGTAATGGGTGCTGTGAGGAAGCGGTGTCCTACCTTAAGGAAGAGAGGTTCAAACTGATCAGCACCAGCACTTTTTTTTGATATCCAGTGCGATCAGAAGTCCTCGATTTGCTTAAATGAGATAGGATTAAAATTATATTCAGGAGGTGGTTGGGCACCCCACGGGGGTAAGTGGGGGGGGGTCAATAGGGAAAGACTGCATGTGAAAGCGGCTTACAGGTGACGTGTCAAAGGCAAGCCCGGCAGTGGCGAAACTATTATTTAACTGTTCTAGTATATGGTGCTTGTCGGTGAAGGTGTCTCCACGAGAGACAATCTTAGCGGGCAGAGATGGGGATGAACTATGCCCTTCAGTTTTTGCTTAAGATTTGCCAAAATGTGGTGGCATTATTTTTAGAAGAATCTAGTGCCTTCTGGAAATATTCCGCTTTAGCAGACCTTATAAGCTTGGTACACTGGTTCTGTGCTAATCTAAATGCTGTCCAATTGGACACAAGCTTAGCTTTCCAAGCCTTCTTCCATACTGCATCTTTGGCATATAGTGATGTTTTTACTACTGTGGTAAATCAAGGGCAAGTCCTTTTCCTTGTTCTTGATTTCACTGATGGGGCGTTTTTATTTACCACGTTCAGAATGTTGTTCTGGAGGAGGGTACAGAGGCCTCAGTAAATGAAAATTACGTACCTACCGTAATTCTTGATCTTCTCTTGTATCTTCACCATTCATTACTGCTTGGGTTAAGCTTGAGGCGCGCCCGCTACGGGAGTTTTTTTTTTTTTTCCAGAGTCGGCTCCAACGGTGTCGCCTCGAGGATCACGCATCGCACTATGCGCGAGGGGCGCTAGTGCCGTCAGACCCTCCTCCATCTCAGTTCTGTTAGCCGGAGAGGCAAAATAAAGTGTAAGAAAGAAAGTGAGGCAAGAGAGCCAAGGGATAGAAAAAAGGAAAGGAAATAAACTGAAAAAGGAATAAGCCGATGGAGAATAGACAGAGGAGAGAGAATTCCTACCTGAAGGGACTGCAGGGCCTCCTTTCCGGGGTAGCTCTAGGGGAGGAACAGAGAGAGGGAGAGGAAGTAGAAGAAGAAGAAGAAGAAAGAAAGAAAGAGGCATGTTGAGAAGGAGAACAGTGCCCATCGAGCATTGTTGGTTAAGAGGCTTATAGGCTTGAACTAATAAGGGAGCAAGAATCCCAGTTGTTAGGACTGAGGAGAGGTTCCACCGAACCTCCTGAACAGACCCAAGAGAGGGCAAACTCTCTGAACTCTCAACATGCCAAGTTCCTTCATTCTAGTTGAGGGCTCCTAGACTGTTCGAGCAGAACCTGTTCCAGAACAGCGCCCATCTAGGAAGAGGACTAAGTTCCTTAGCACCCTGTTAAGTGCTACCACAGAAGAGTATGGAAAAAACATGCCTTCTCGGAGGCAGTTGGTAAGAAAAATAGAGAGGAACTCAATCCGACTTGCTAAGACAAGGTAGACAGAGGCTTGAAGCTGACAAGTTCAGTCAGCAGCTGGAAAAGCTTTGAAAAATAATGCCTGCCAGGGGGATTCCAAACTTTGAGGAGGCCAAGACAGGGCATGGCCACCAGGCTGTGAAACTACATGACCTGAAGAAGGTAAGGAATCGCACCATAGGGCAGTCAGAAAGAGTTCCCTCACATTAAAAAAAATTGCAACCGTAGTCGTTCCTCTCACCTTGAGGAAAAAGCGAATCCATTCACAAGAATGGGAAAAAAACAGATTTTTTTTTTTTTTGGCATAAAGGCCAAGGGAGGAGAGAGAGCGAGGCAGGAGGAGAGAGAGCAACAGAAGGAGGCCACTGAGGGAAGGTGGGTGGGTATCAGTAATGAATGGTGAAGATACAAGAGAAGATCAAGAATTACGGTAGGTACGTAATTTCATATCTTCCCTTGTCAATCTTCACCATTCATTACTGCTTGGGTGAGTACTAAGCCCCTCCCCTTGACAAAAGAGGGGTAGAACCCTGAGGGAACAAGACCCCCAGCCTCCTGTTGGTGAGGAACAGAAGGGGAAGACCCTGGCTAACACAAGGGAAGCCTAAGTGGGAGAAGAGCTAGGAGGTGCCTCCCGAGGACGCGGAGACGGAGAAAGCCCCTGCAAAAGCCTCCTAGCTCTGGAGGAGAGAAGATGGGTCCCACGGGAAGCAGAGCGGATCACCCTACGCTAGGCCAGGGGTGACAACCTTGATAGACGGAGCCATGCCGTCCGCCTAATGCAGATCGCTGTCCCCGCAAGCCTGGAAGCCACCTCATTGGCGTCATAAGATGCCCTTGCTTGGTGTCTTGCCAGCTCCAGGCCTATAGCGGAGAGGGCAATAGCCTGTCTGGTTTGCTCCATATCAGGCACTGATGCTAGGAGCTGGGAGAGCATCGACCATAGATGCCGATTGTAGGCAGCGTGGTGAGCCTGATGTGATGCAATGCAAGCCACCGCTGCGAAGAAGAGAAACACTCTTGCTCACGGTCGAATTGTGAGAATCGAATCTGGTGGGCGGTCGGTACACTAAGCGGCGGCGCCGGAAGGAGTCTCTAGGTACACCAAACCTGAGGACGGGTTGGGAAGGGTACCCAGGGATTCCGAGGGGGCACAATACCTTCGACGACAGTCTGCTGGGGCTGGAGAAAGGGCGGCTGGCGACTGCCAGGAACGGATAGACGCCTCCTGGAAGGGGATAGGCCAGGAAGGTACCACCAGGTGCTGGGCACTGAATTCTCCAAGGATTCTCGCGTCTCCCGTTCGGTATTGTCTCGCCTAACGTAAGAGATTCGAAGATCCCTCACCATCCTCGAGAGGAATCGCTGATATTCAGTGAAATCAGCGTTGGAAGAAAGATGAGCAAGGGGTTCCTCTCCCTCAGAGGAGGAAGACGAGGATGATGGAGCCTCGAATGTCCAGAAGATTCCTGCGGCGGTGGGGAGAGTCGAAAGACCCGCTCATGCATGTATTTAACGTATGAGGGGAAGGCTGCCGCAGAACCTCTGAACTGCTCCCAGGATAACGGCCCCGTAGGACCGACATGGCCTGGAAGAGCGGGGTGGATGCAGAGGTACTGGAGAAGGCACCTCTGAAGAGGCAACTGACCTCTGCCAGGGCTCTGAATCGGGGAATGGAGCCCGAGCTGGTGGGATCCCGGACAACAAACCAGGCCGCAAGACAGACCCTGAGGATGCGATGCCTGGAAGAGCCCAGGGGGAACCTCCTGTGACGAACCAGGACTGCATGGGTCCAGAAGGGCAGTCCACAGCAACGCCACCGGAGGGAACCCTGGGGCCCAAGAGGAAAGGGCGGGTTCGCGCAGCTTCTACACCCCGAGGGTGGCCGGCGGAGACCGGGGCACCCATCCCCTGCCCCTCGACCCCTCGGACTCCGAGAGAGCCCTCCTCCTTGACTGCAGCATTCCCCCACCCCAAGAGGAGGCAACAGCACCCGGGAGGGCAGCTGTCACAGGCCCCCTATGAGGGGGAGCCTCCTCCTCCTCAGTCCCCACCACATCACCCCCCTGGGACCCAGGGCCACCCCTAGCCCGAGGACCCTCAGGGGAGGACAGGAGTGGGGACAGTGGAAGGGGCCCGCTGCGCCGCCTAGCACCCTGTGCCACCGGGGACCCTGACCCCGAAGAGTCAGGGTGCCAGGATGGGTCCACATCTGTGTCATCGGCCTCCGAAGAGGACGAGATCAGCAGGACCTCAATGCTGGCAACCCCAGGGATCCCCGGAGCAACGGCGCTGCGAATGGCGCTGATGTCAGGGATGGCGCCGGATGACCCCCGCCCACTCGCGACAGCCAGGCCTGGTCCTGGCTCCCCTGCCGCACCAGTTAGGCCCAGGGCGCTGCTCCCGGCGTCGGAACCCAACCCGGCGCGCCGAGCACGAACCGGGCCCGCTGGGCGCCACGAGTGGTACTGAAGGCCAGGCGGTGCCGCGACCCGGTGTTGTCTCGACACCGTGCCGCGGCGGTGCCGCCGGATCTGAAACGGGCGCCGGAGGGCGCGCGTGAGGGTCCACAGTGCCAGGCCCAGAAATCGTGGGCCTCGACACTGAGGGAGCCTGCACCTCCGAGGAGGTGACTGCCGAGGCGGTGTCCCCGTCGCGGCCCTGGGAGGGACCACGACGTTCCCCCGACATCGCGAGAGAAGCTTCCTCTTCGGCAAGAGAAGAGGAGGAAGCTTCCTCCTCCAGCGGACTGTATAGGCCCAGGAGGGGACCCGGGGAAGGGCCTAGAGACCTTACCTGGGAATCCCTGGGCGCGTCCCCAGTCGTGAGACTGCAAAAGCTTGAGCATGCGGACTTCGAGTGACGGTCCATGGAGAAACAAGCGTCCTGCGTGTCCATGTCGTGGTTGGGTCCCAGGCAACGGAGACAGACATCATGCCGGTCGAGGAGAATATGCCGCCACAGGAGCACCGACGATAGGGGCGCAGTTCGCCTTCGACTTACGCCTTGCTCCCAAACCGGACATGATGCGAACTAAACAAGTAAAAAAAAGAGATAAAGCACTCGGCGCCGCAGAATAGAAATAAAAAGAACGGTCTTACCGGAATACGGCGTCGAGTGGATGTCTGAGAAAAAACGAGGAGTCTTCAGCTGAGGAAAACCCGATCACTATACGCAACCGCGTTAGCAGTGCAGCCTTGACCGCGGGAGAAACAGAACTGAGATGGAGGAGTTCATGCACTCAACGCCACCGCGCATGCTGACGCGGGTATCGTCATTCTCGAGCGGCTGCTGGAGCCGACTCTGGAAAAGAAAAAAAAAAACTCCCGTAGCGGGTGCGCACCTCTGGCTTAACCCAAGCAGTAATGAATGGTGAAGATTGACAAGGGAAGATCTGAGTGGGCAAGGTAGAATTCTTGCCATCTTATGCGACTCAGCTTGGACAGGAAGTTGGAACAATTAAACTTTCAGAGATTTCTCTTATACAGTATATGAAGCAGGAAGCAGATGCAAGCTTTGCTAAGGCCCTCACATATGCAATGATTCTGTGGTTGCTGATGTCATTATGAAACACCCCGATATGGGAGATTTTCTGTAGGGTTTGCTTACCAGGATTAAGTCGAGGAGACTATCTGTTGGATTTCTGATGTTTGAGCGGGTGTGTTCAGGGATCAGCTGTGTGAGGCCATAGGCATCACACTGGTCTTTTATAGACTTGGAATTCAGGGGGAACTAGTCAAGGTTAAGGTCATCCAGTATGAAGATTACCGTGCTACCAGTATCCAGAAAGGTGCTGAGGTGGGGTGACAATCTGAGTCCCCCTGCAAGTGGCCTGTAACACCCTATAATGAGTATAGTCTTGTTTGGGGATAATGAGACCTTTAATGTAAAACATTCAATCTCTCTAGATACTGTAGATGAGTTGGCTATCGTAGCTGAGAATTTATCGAAAACGTATAGAAGTCGAACTTTCTGAGTAGGCTACACAAGTTAACATGTTATTAATATTTTTAGGCCTTTAAGGTGTGTTAGTTCTGAAGGCGCTTTTAGGTGAAGAGGGGGGCCGGGATTTAACTCCACATTCTCTGAGCAGAATAATAATATCAATAACAGGTTTGTTAACCTGAAGTTTAGCACTTTTAGGGATATTGTCTGGCCCAACTTGGGGGGCTGAAGAGGTTGGGGGAGGTTTATATGGGAGGACCCTCTGGTGATAAAGGATGGAAACGTACACTGCCACTCAAACAGGAAGATTTATTGGTTCAGGGACAAAAGATATTAACACTCTAACATTCCAGGTATATGGATGGTTTACAAGGTTCACTGTTCCAGCTGAGCATTTCAGCTGGACTTGTAAAGGCAGGGTATTTACGCTGTTGTGAGAAGTACCCAGGGTACTAGTGTAAACTTCACTGTGATAAACAATGCCAAGTAATATAAGGCAGCGTAGTAAGGCATACTTCAAGAATTTTATCCCCATGTTGCTTGCTGCTTAATGTACCAGGGTGGGTATGAACAATTAAGATAACATCGGTTTGGAAGGGGCTGGAGGAATAAATAAAGGGAGGCACCAAGGTCAGTGAATTCCATACTAGGCAAGTTAAGGGAAAAAGAAGACGAGTGGTGACCTCTACTGGTCCTATGGAACTAGACCCTTGAAACTATGTAGGGTATATGTATGAGATGATGCCCCCCTAGTGGTAGGTCCCTATTAAGAACTTATGGCAATCTTGGGAGATGGTGACACAGAACCAGTGAATGAACACAGAACTAAGTTTGGTCAAACCAGCTAAGGGAGGGGGAGTTTGTATGAAGCATACTCAAATCTCAGCTTGGGCCTAGGCTGGGAGGAACAGAACAGAAAGGGGGTGCAGATTTTCCTGAAGTGAGAAGATGTAGTGCAACTTCATCTATTCTACTCATTGTGTTCTTCTACTGAAACGCCCTCTGGCAATGGATATGAGAAGACTCAGGCTACCATGTTGGTCTTCACTTGTGCTAAGTGCCAATCTGCAAAAGTTCTCCTCTTTGGGGCACAGGAGACAGAGAGCAGTGTGAGCATGTCCCCTCACCTGAGGATGTAGACTACACCGGCTCTGGGATGTCTGCTCCACCTCTGGTTGCCTTGCAGCAGGGTACAAATCTTGATAACTGGCAAGGCAAACCGCTCCTGCACTATGACTCTGAAGCTGGCTCAGTGGTGCTGGCTGGCAGTGTGCTGCACTATCATCCAGGGAGAGCAGGGATTGATCCTTGATCCTGAATTCCTGCTCTGGACTGGTGGGGTTCTGAGCACATTGCAGAGGGAGTGTGCACAGACCCTCGGGTGGAAGGATTGATGCCGCTCACTGTTCAGTGCCTCCTGTGGTCTGTGCAGAGCCTTGGCAACGTGGGTAACCACACAATGCCAACTCCTCCCTAACAGGCAGATGCAAGCAATGCGGTGACACGTGGCATCACAGAGAGGTGTGAGGGTCTTGTACAGGGAAAGATCCCCAGCCTGCCAATAGTGATGGCCATCCCCATGTCACACCAACATCCCAATGCAGCTCAAGTGGTCAGTGTCCAGTACAATGGGAAGAGAAAAACTAAATCACAAAATTAATTAAAAAAGGGTCATCTAGAGGCCTCCTTATTTCTTAGGTCTATGGTTGAAACAGAGAAACACTGAATTCGTTGGCAGATGAGGACCGCTTGGCCCACCTAGTCTGCCCATTTTTTCCTGCCTACAGTAACTCCGTAGACCCTACCTTATCTCCAGCTCTTTCTCCCTTCCCACATTCCTTTCCACTAAGATTCCCTTACGTCTATCCCATGCATTTCTGAACCTCGCCACTGTTTTCATCCCCACCAACTCAGCAGGTAGGCTGTTCCAGAAATCCAACACTCTTTCTGTGAAGAAGTACTTCCTCACATCTCTCCTGAATCTACACCCCGCCCCAACATCATAGCATGACCCATTGTTTTTGTGCATCTTTTTTTCTGAAAAATACTTTCCTCCCATACCTTATATACCCCGTGAGTATTTTAAGGTCTCTGTTAGGGCTTTTGATGTAGACCCTGCAATATTTTAGTTGCCCTCCTCTGGACCGCCTTCACTCTGTATGTCCTTCTGGAGATGTGGTCTCCAGAACTGTACACAGTATCCTAGTGAGGTTTTACCATTGATCTATACAGAGGCAGCACCTCCTCCTGCTGTCGATACCGCTCCCTATGCACACCAGCATCCCACTAGCCCTTCCAACTGCTGTGTTGCACAGCCTGGCCACCTTTAGGTCATCAGAGATTATTACCCTCAGGTCTCTCTTCTGCTTGATGATCATCAATAACACTCCCCTATTTTGTACTCTGTCCCTGGGCTTCTGTGCCCCAAGTGCATTATTCTGCACTTTTACACACTGAAACCCAGCTGCCGTACCCGTGACCACTCATCGAGTTCTCTCAGGTCTCTGCTCATCCCCCCCACCAAGTGTCCACCCACCAGCAGATTTTGGTGTCATCCATAAAGAGGCAGACCTTCCCCTCCAGCTTATCTGCAATGTTACCTAAAAAGACAATAAAGAGGACTGGTCCCAGTACTCATCCCTGAGGTACCCTGCTGGCCACTCTCCCATCTTTGAAGTGAACTCCATTTACCACCATCCTCTGTCACCTATCCTCTAACCAATTTCTTACCCGTATTACCATCTCAGGACCCACTCCTCAGCTACCTAGCTTGCTTACTAGTCTCCTGTGTGGAATGTGTCGAATTCCTTACTAGTTGAAATGCTGAGCTCCAATTTATGTTTATTACCATAGCTCACTGTGCCAGGATAATCATTAGGAAAAGCATGATATAATTTTGGACTCATATGAGGAACTGAACCTAGGGACTTAAGAGAATAAGAGTGAAAACATTTTAGGGAAACAAAACCAATCCACTATTGTCCCCAACGGGTCCACCAGATAAATGCGTGGTCAAAACCCGCATGGTCAAAAAACACACTGCACAGACACCCAAAAGCGTGCAGTCAAAAACCGCGCTAATGTAAACGAACTCCAAACTGGGTACACTGTTTTGACTGCACGGCTTTTGACCACATGTTTATTTATTTGAGATCTTAACAGTATCCGGGGTTCCCACCAGCTTTCCACAAAATGCAAGCAGCAGTTAAACAATAAACATATTTATTTACTAATTTTGTTTTTGTTAACAAGGCCAGTGCAGTAGGCAAATACCTGTTTTCAGGCAAAACCTAGAAGAGTTACAGCACAGTGGAATGACAATAGAAATAAGGAGATGCTACAAGCATGGAAAATGAGATCACACATGATAAACATTAAATATTACACATCAATGCAATGCACAAGAAATATAGCAGCAGCAGTAGTAGTAAAACAAAGTCTCTGGCGGCTAATAGATACCAGAGCAATACAGGCAATGACACTTTTATCGATTATAAATTACAAATACTATGCACACAAGTCAGTAATTTCATACAAAAATAACAAGGAATTTATTGGGGGGGGGGGGGTGTCTAGGAACGGGTTCCAAAGCAAGGAAAGGGTTAAGGCAGTTAAATAATAACAGTGGCTATTTACCAGGCCCTATGTGGCCCTAGCACAGCCCTCCTCAAACCAACACAGTAACTGGCCTAACTGTACTGTTGGTCTGCCAACCCAACCCCCTCTAGTACCAGTTAATTATTACCCCTAGTCCTAAGGAGCTCCTGGGGAAGCCGAAGTACCCAAGTGTTGGATCGCGGCAGGCCAGATAATGTTGCTCATGGCTGGCTGGCATGCTATGAAACAATGATATCACAATTCTGACACTCCAAACTAATTTTTGGCTGGCTTGGTCCATTAACAGTACAAGGCCTAAACTGTGGCCCTATCAAACTATACTGAATAGGTGTTACAGGGCCCATAATCCCAGATTTAGTACTCATGGTTACCCATAGGCTGGCAGTATAGCTTTGAGGTTAGAACAACCAGCTGTGAATGAGCTTAGTACGTCCAGCCAATCTGGGTTTGATTCCCACAACCTCACTTGCACACTGTGTGATGACCTGAGCAAGTCACCTGACCTCTCTGTCCTCCCGAGATGTCAGGCCTCTGCACCTCACTTCTACAATCCTCAAGGCAGCAACCTCTGCAGGCTATAGAAACATATACTTTGATGGCAGATAAGGACCGCTTGGCCCACCCAGTCTGCCCATTTCCTTACCTATTGGATAAACTGCAGATCCTACTTAACCAACAGCCTTCTCCTAACCCCAACTATAATTGCATTATGTCTGTCCCATGCATTCTTACATTTCCACACTGTTTTTGACCCCAAAACCTCCTCAGGAAGGAAGTTCCATGCATCCACCACCCTCGCTGTGAAAAAATACTTCCTCACGTTGCCCCTGAGCCGTCCCCCCTCTATCTTCAAACTGTGCCCCCTTGTTCTTGCACATTTCTTTTTCTGAAAGATGCTACCCTCTTGGACTTTGTTGATTCCCTTGCGGTACTTGAAAGTTTCTATCACGTCCCCCCGCTACCTCCTTTCCTTGAGGGTATACATATTAAGCTTCTTTATTCTCTCTTCGTATGGTTTCTGGTGCAGACCCTGCACCATTTTAGATGCCCTCCTCTGGACTGCCTCCATCCTGTCTATGTCCTTGCAAAGATGGAGTCTTCAGAAATGCACGCAGTACTCCACATGGGGTCTCACCAACTGTCTGTACAGAGGGATGACAACTTCCTATTGTCTACTGGTGATGCCTCTCCCTATACATCCCAGTATCCCCCCAGATCTCCTTATTGCCTTCTCACATTGCCTGCCTACCTTTAGGTCATCTGATATGACTACCCCCAGGTCCCTTTCCATTTTTGTTGTTGTTAGTACTATACCCTGGCAGCTGTGATCTGCATGGTGGTTTTAGGCCTCAACTGATTTTACAGCAGTGCAGACCCCTCTGCTCTGATCAGGGAGAAAATCTAGCTTGTACACTGTGGCTCAGTTGCAGCGTGGACACACTAAGCTGAAGTCCCCAGTGTTTTCTTTCTCTCTGTCTCCCGTTTCCCTCTGTGCTGCAGGCAGCAGTCTCCTCCTTGAAGATGTCAAATCAAACTTCTCTCTCCAAACTAACTCTGCAGTGCAGGCTTGCATTTTCAGACAGTAGGTCTGCTTTCCTCTCACATCAATAGCAGAATCTCGCTCCTATCAACTCCACAAGCAGACAAGAGATCTGTTCTTCTCCACTGTCTCCTGCAGATTCCAGATGTGTTCGAAGATTTCTTAGTCTAACAGCAACAGACAGCCTCCCAACTGGCTAAGTTCACCTGTCAGTCACTTGAAAGGATCTGGCTGTCTGTCACTTGAAGGCTGATTGGTCACTCCACTTTCAGGTGACTTAATGAGTCCTCCACAGTCTTATGAGCCCTCAGGCTCCCTGGCAGACTTCTGAAGCCTGACTGGCAGTGGCATGCCCTCTGACCCTCTAAACTGAAAGAGATTAGAGGGCAAACAAGATGGCTACTCTTTTTGCACTCCTAGGTACCCAGCCCCAAAGTCTGATTTCCAAGTGCTCCTGCCCTTAAAACATTTACAGAATATGGGTAAGGGCTGCTATGTATGGAAATTAGACACATTCAGTGTTGTTGCACCCTAGCTGTGACATCAAAGTGTTGTACCATCTTCAGTATGTCACTACTAGGGTACAACAAAAAAGAATGCCCGCACGCCATACTTATACTGTCAGAATCTCTGATCGCTCTCTTTTTTTTTTTTGTAGTTTCAGCCTGTCCATACCGTAAACAAGAACGAGTGATCGGAAATAGCTTTAGGGTTTTTTTTCAGGTACTTCACTAAACTAAAATAAAGAAACAAACTGCAAAGCAATTTAGGAATTTTTTTTTTTTTTTCTCGTTGAAAAACACTGTTGCTCTTCTTTCAAACCGCTAATCGCGCCAGCTGACACACTGACTTATAATTGCTAGTTTTTAATAATTACTGGTAATGTCGCCAGTGTGCCTTGAAACCCCAAATAAACTACATGATGCACTGGATACTTTGATTCCAGCCATCTGGAGTCTGCAAGGGTGCGTGGTTGTGTGAAAGCTGCAAGTGTTCCAGGGAGTGGGTTGCTTGCAATGGCTCACACACTATAGAAAACTTGTGCAAAGTGGCCCATATATTATAGAAGATAAAGTATGGGCCACTGTGAATATAACAATGCTAAAAAAATTTTTTTCTTGAGGTTGCCATGACAACCAGAGACCTCTCAAGTTTTGCTCTTGATGTCTAATGATTCTCATGACAACCTCTTGAAGCAAACACAGCATTGTTGTGCACAGTGGCCCATACAGTATCCTCTATATAGTACATGTTTAGGGCTTACTGTGTATGGAATTCAGTGGCTCTCAAAAAGTTGTTGTGGCGGCTCGTCGGCGCGGCATTAGTTTCCGCTTGCGATGCCGGCGACCGAGGTTCAGAGAATGGACTTGGGTGGCTGGAGAGCAGCTGGAGTGGAGTAGGTTCCGCGTCGCACGACTGCTCACCTACTCCAGGGGGTGGGGAGGGTATTCAGGACCACTGCATGGTACCCCTGGCGGAGCCGGGGGTCCAGTGCGAGCCTGGAGCGCTGGGGCGTGGTGACCGTCGGCTACGCCTTGACGTTCATGGCACACCACGCCCCCAGAGAAAAGTGGAAATACCAGCCTCCGGGTTCGCCGGATGATGGCTGCCCGCTCTCGCTGACTCGAGGGGTCCTGTGCCCTCCGATCCCACCTCAGCAGCGCCCAGGGACTGACGTCTAGTACGCTGGGGCCCACCCCCAACCCGGTGTCTTTCCCCTCGGAGGAGGGGGACCCACTCAGCAAAGGGATATGCCGGGCCACCCCTGGGTTGGCTGTGATGTGAGGTGAGGAGGGGGACAGGGACAGGGTCACAGTAGCAATGTGCAGCCGGAAGGAGTGGCAAACCCAGAGGCACGACTGGAGGGGGAAAAAAAAAAAGTTGTTGTGCATGGTTGTAAAGTTGTGCACATTCTAAAAATGTTGTTGAGCACGGTTTATCATCAACTGCACCTGTGTCCCTGCTCATGCTGACTCTGGCCAGCCAGGCCACTTTCATTTTCACTGAGTGCTCCCTACTTGCACCAACTCCTGCCTGTCAGCCTACTTTCATTTTCACTGAGCACTCACTCACACTACTTTCCTCTACAAAACCATATACTATTAAAAAAAATATATGGGTGACCATACCCAACTCGCCTTTTATTTCCATCTTGGAGCTGAGTTAACAGCATGGACCTCTTGAGCTTTGGTCTCAAAGTCCACATGCTGTTATCTCTATCCCTCAAGGAAATCACAGGCTTGTTGTGTATGGTCATCCATACATTATTCCTTATATTGTGTCCCCTTGAGTGTTGTGTGCAGTTGCTTTTTTTAGTCCCTTGAGTAGGGAGGCTGTATCAGGGGGAGTCCACAACTGTTGTGAGTGCTGGTCGTGCTCTACTGGCAGGTGTCTGCCTTTGATGTGCAGTGGGAGCCACTTTAACTTTGGGGCAGGAGACGCCAAAGATTTGCCATTCTCCTACTCCCTCCTGCACCGGTCCCCGCAATAACAGTCCAGGTCCTTGGGGGCCATAGGGAATGATAATATTGACAGGCTGGGCTCCACGAAGCCTGAAAGGCAAACTCCCACATGCTGGGGAGGTTAGAGTTTCCGCTCACTACTCTTATCAAAATACAAGATGATGGATCCCTAGAGTATGTTCGAAGCTACAGCTGGGCCAAGACTGGGTGCAAAATGCAACACTTCCGAACACCTTCATGAACAAATTAGGTACTTATGCAGTTTCTTCTAACTTTTTTTGAATGAACTAAAAGCCCAAGCCCCTTTCTCCTAGTCCCTCCCCCCCTTACCTAACCACAATTATCAGGGCCACTGAGCCACACTTCATTCTATGGTCAGACAGTGAGTAAGCAGCTGCTGTTTTTGTAGCTACTGCTGCCTAAGCTATTCTACTGATTGGCAGAAACTGGTGGTTAAACGCCGATGGCCCATGCCCGCCAACTTGTGAGCGGAGATTTGCAGGTCTGTCATATGCTCAGCTCGAGTGTGGGGAATCAGTGTCCACTCATGAACCTGGGTCTCGCTAGGTTCAGCACTGAGCACTACAGCGGTACCACTTGGCTGGCTCTGCTCACTAATTTTATTATAACTTCATATGCCTGTTTCCTCATGAGTAATCTATAAGCATAATGAGCCGTATGACAAATTATGCAGGCTTATCTTATCTTGTAACTTCAAAACACAGCGAAGGTTGTAATTTTTTTCTTTATTCTGTTCTCATTTCCCCTCCCCTGGACTTCCCCTGCCTCCTCTCCCTCATCTCACTATAGGTTAGTCCCTTGGCTGTCTGCCCGTCAAAATGCCAGTACTGGCTCACCTTCACCTCCCCAATACAGGCCAACAATGCCACCACCTCATACCCTGCTGAGACATGCTCCCCCCACACACACACACCTGCAGCATAGTCCATTTCAACTGGGGATGTCAGCCTACTCTAGCAGTTCAACATTCATGGTGAATAAGGGAACAGAGGAGACCAGGGTTCGGCCAGACTCAGAGACCTGGGCTGCCAATGGGGACCTTCAGATACCGTAAGCCTGTGATTTTACCCTATTATGAAACCTGCCACTATCCACAATGAGATGGCTTCAACACAGCATATGGCCTATGGGGAGGTAGCCCACGTCACCTGTTCAACAATGATGCCAGTGCTGCCGCCAATCTCACCATAAAAGATGATTAAATCACAAGATTTTGCAATGTTCACAGAACCCACCATCCCAGGCTGGGAGTTGGGATCTTGGTGTGAACCCATGTATCCAATATGGTACCATAATGGGCCTCAGTCAGGTAGCACGCACAGTAACCTTCTCGGAGGTGCTGCCTGTCTATGGCATGAGTGAGGCTAGGATACTCTGCACCATGCAGTTCAATGAATGGTTGAAAGACTGGTGCAGAGCACAGGGTTTTGGCTTCATTGGGGACTGGAGGTCCACCTGGAGAGATGTAGGTCTATACTGATGCGATGGTCGGCATCTGTCCAGGAAGGGAACCAAGCTCCTAGGTGACAGGTTTAAATGCTTCATTGGCAAGCTTTTAAACTAGCCAAGGGGGAGAGGTACTGAGGAGATAGTGGAGTGTGTTGGACCACTCTTAGGAATACGTCTAATGCGCAATCGAAGCTGCGCAAGAATTATGTAATATGTTACGTCACAACGTTAACTATATGTATTATCGATCATACTAAAAAACTACTAATATGCATATACTGTGTACCTATTGAAAACAAAAAGAAAAAAGGGGGGGTGCAGGGGGCACAGCTCCCAATTAAAGGCAGCATCTACTGATTAAATACTGCTATGATCATGCCTACAGTGATTGACGATAGTGGAGATTATTGTCATCTTTGGTGTTGTATTGTTTGTTGGCCAGTGTTGGTAATTTTTTTTTTTTTTTTTAACTATTTTAAGTATGTTGCAAATAAACATGTTTTCTTTTTTTTTTCATTCAAGTTTATTGAAACTCCAGAGTCTGCATACCATCACAAGCCATACATAATGTACATGTTTACACATTTCATAAACACTGTAAATTACTGGAGCCAAAGAAGTTTAATTTCCAGACTTTAACTCATTTCATTCTCCAGCATAAGTCTGAGTCCCCATCCCGCAAGCCCCACCCATGACAGCAGTACTTTTTCCCTCTTCTTTTTTATCCCTTTTTTTTCTTTTAACTTTTCCTCCTTCTTTCCTATTCCTCAGAATCAACTTAAGGTCCCATTGTTAGGTTCCACCTGGTCCATTTACAGATATAACTATTCATCTTGGTATTTATCTTGTGTGTTAGTTCTTCCATTTCCCTTATCTCTTTTATAATGGAATACCATTGAGATAGATCAGGTACATTGGGGGAAAGCCACTTTTTGGTAATTGATTTATGGGCCGCCGCCAACGACACACCCCAGAGGTACATGCTATCGGCTCCCTTTACCTCCCTGGGAGGTATCCCAAAATTAAATTCTTTATTGTTAATTGTGTAGTGTGGGAGAATATCCTCTCTAATATTCTGGAAACTCCCTGCCACAAAGGGCGTAGAGCTCCACACTCCCAAAAGATATGGAAGTGGTGTGCCACTTGGGCACCACATCCCCTCCAGCAATGCGAGGCTACTCCTGTGTCCCACCTACTCTGATTTTCAGGCATGTAGAAAAATCTCACCCTCATTTTCCAGGTGAATTCCCGCCAATTAGGTGAGAGGGTAGTTTTATTTACTGCCTGGAATGTTGCCTTCCATTCTTCTTCTGTTATTATTAGCCCCGTTTCCTGTTCCCATTTAGTTCTGATTCGAAGTGATTCTCTTGGGCAAAGTTGTCTCACAGCTCTGTAGAGAGCTGAAATGTGGCCCTTCCTGAGGGTTCCCCCTTGTATAGATTTTATGACCTCCAAGAGGTTCTGTATTTGGGGCTTCGATTCCTGTAAATTTTTAAATAAATATATATGTGTTCTGATCTGTAGGTAGCGGTAATGATCCTGGTTTCTTAAATGGTATGTTTGCTTGATGGTGTGTAATGCCCCAAAGGTAGTCATTCCAGAAAAAAATAAAATAAATAAATCAACGCAGAATACACAGGTGCTCAGGGTACCTGCTGCAGGTATTAGGCAGCAGGGTACTGTGCTAAGGGGCCCCTAGAAATAAAGAGTCAACCTCCTGACACACAGAAAATACTGTAAATAATAGAAAAGTGTCCCTGTGCATTTATAGCTGGTAAAAAGACAGATGTACAAGCAATACATGTCATAATGGCCTGGATGGAATGTTGTGCTGAGTGGCTCATGCACAGCAGTCCAATCCAGCCATTCTAGAACTCAGGCAGGATTAAACTTTAAAAATAACAGTTCAGTTAGTCAGTTGGTCAGTTCCTGGGCAGCTGTTGAGGAGAGAGGACACAGTAAGTCAAAGGGATAAGGAAAGGGCTTACCTGGGGGTTGAAGCCATCCCTGAGAACTTAGCTGTGTGCCTGCTCTGCCTCCACTGCCTGAGGAAGCCTGCTGTTGTGGTGCGGTCGTCGGTGGTGCCATTGGGCACCACGAAGAAGCCAACGCCGTTTTCACCGCGTTTTAAGGGCTTTTATCCCTCCGTTTATTTATTTTGGCCCCTGAGGTAATTTTTAAAGTAAATTCCGGTCCCACGTCGGCAGCAAGCAAGCTGCATCGTCTTCGGCCGTCGGAGGCCCCCGGAGCCGTCCCTCTCGTTGCCTGATCCTTCCCTCCCACTGCCAGCTTTCCTCCCGCCTCCCAGTGACAGCACAAACTCCCCGGAGACTGCAGAGCGGTGAGTTGACGGCAGCACACGCTGTGCTGACCGCCAGTTTGCTTAGGGGACTGCATTTCTGAAGAAGAGCGCAGTAAGCATTTAAAGGAGGCGCCGGAGCGCTGCAGGGGCATCGGGTCATTAGGACCCTCGATTTAATTATGCATTAGGGAGGCGGGCTATGCACGCCCATGGGGAGGGGCCGAAAAGCAAGGCCAGCATAGCGGCCTATGAATATTTAACAGGGGGTGGAATTAGAGGCGGGGTTTCACAAATAAGCAACAGCAGGCACTGGGAGCCTGCACATTTAAAGGGGCAGCGAATTTAAAAGGGCAATTCAGGCCCAAATGCAAAGTAGGGCATTAGGCCCATTATAACGTGGGGCACCAGGCCCAAAGTTTAGAGGGGCATTAGGCCCATTATAAATTGGGGCACCAGGCCCAATACAAAGTGGGGCACCAGGCCCAATGCAACGTGGGGCACCAGGCCCATTGTGAAGTGGGGCACTAGGACCAAGCTAACATAGGGCATCAGGCCCGAGATAAAGGTAGGGC
Source organism: Neoceratodus forsteri (assembly GCA_016271365.2). Taxonomy (NCBI): domain Eukaryota; kingdom Metazoa; phylum Chordata; order Ceratodontiformes; family Ceratodontidae; genus Neoceratodus; species Neoceratodus forsteri. The sequence continues at coordinate 658,731,132 of CM028131.1, read as the reverse complement.
ATTAGGCCCGAGGTAAAGCCTGGTCTAAAGGGAGGCCCCGGCCTAGCAGAATAGGGCAAGCCAGCCTAGTGGTACTAAAGGGAGGCCCCGGCCTAGCGGAATAGGGCAAGCCAGCCTAGTGGTACTAAAGGGAGGCCCCGGCCTAGCGGAATAGGGCAAGCCAGCCTAGTGGTACTAAAGGGAGGCCCCAGCCTAGCGGAATAAGGCAAGCCAGCCTAGTGGTACTAAAGGATTCCCTAGCCACAACGTACAGTAAGGGATCCTATTCCAGAATACCCTACCTATAGAAACAGGGGTTCAATGAGAGTGTTTGATTTGCCTATACTGTGAAATACTGTGATTACTGTACTGCTTATGCTGAACTATTGCCCTAAGTACCTGAACTATTGTCCGAAGTTCCTGAACTATTGCCCTAAGTACCTGAACTACTGCCCTAAGTACCTGAACTATTGCCCTAAGTACCTGAACTATTGGTCTAAGTACCTGAACTATTGCTTTAAGCACCTGGACATTAGCCCTTATCAGTAACAATTACCCCTGAAGTTATAATTTGCCCTCCTCTGGCAAATTATTGCATCATTCCACAGTTCTTTGGGCATTCTTCAGTTATATGTTTACTGCTGTACGAAGACAGTCTCAATCTTCTACCACACTGCAGTCTCATAGTGTGGTCTGTAACACCATGTGCTCAGAATCAGTCTCTACTCAGAAAAAGACGTCCTTTCAGCATTCTTCACTCCTGGGAGATCATCCATCAGCTCATCCCGTCCGTTTGTGTCGTCTGCCAAAGTCGAGTCCGTTGTCAGTCGTACAAGTCGTACCCGCCTTTTTCTTGTTTTCACAGCTTGAAAGTACATCCGCCGAAACGCATTATGACAGCCGTGACAGTGTCGTTCTGTATGGTTCCTGTTCCAGATGTCCCAGAGTTGGTCGCCCTCTACAGAAGAGACAGCTCATCCTGGAGAACATGTTCTGCACCCCCACCTGGTCGTTCGCCGAAAGTCGAGTCCGTCGAAGCCCAGTCCGGGACGCGTCTGCCGTTTCTTTGTTTTGTGTTAGTTCCTGATCCTAGGATTGCAGAGTCAACCATCATCTCTGCAGATTCTTATGGTTCCTGGTCCTGTCAGAGGTCCTTCCGAGTCCAGCTGGCCCTTGGAGTGCCGCAGCATCGGTCAGGTCGTGGTAGTCCTCCATTGGATTCATCGCCACACAGATCTTGATCTTTCTTCATCCTTGGCAACCCTGGAAGTGGGTTTTGGCCCAGGAACCTCTTGTTTCAGTGTGTTATTTCAGGAACCAGTTGCTCTGGTTCTACATTCCGGCAGTCTTGGAGAGAGTGGGCTTTTGCCGAAGATACATGGTTTGTTTACAAACCTCTCACCACCCAGTGGCCTTATCTAGGTCCTTGCTGGGAATTGAGATTAAGGTTCTACAGTTCTGTTTACTTCCTTGTAGCTACCAACGAAGAACGATGGTGTACACGAAGACGCCGGATCTCTGGACTCTTGTAATATCTGGACTCTTATGGAATTGTGTGATGCTGATCACCCTAATGCAGTGCTGAGTAGCCTATGTAACCTGATTCTCATTTAGAGTATAGAAGTACAGTATAGACGAGTGTCAGAATAAGAGTGGCAGTAGGCCTAGAGTTTATTCTTGCAGTAATAGCCATAAAAGTGGTAGATAAAAGTATTTCCCTGTTCCTTTGCCCTATTGTTCTCGGGCAACCTCTCCTCCTTCTTGTGACTGTGTCTGTCTACCCTTAGTACCAAATAAATGCCCTGGGGCATCGAAATACTAAGTTGACTCCTGCCTCTCCTTGTCTGGATAGCAGTTATCCTATGCACATAATTCGGACCTTGGTGCCTCATTACATCATCATCTTCCAGAGCACCACATATGTGAAAGTCTAGTATCGTGTCTCCGGAGATCATTTGCCCTAGGTTAGTGAATCCTAGTCTAGCCCACCTTCTAAAAGAGTGGTCCATCTTGGCTGGGAGGAAGTGTTGAGGCCAGGCGAACCAATGTAGTGGCCAGATCTCCTTAAATAAGTCATATTTGGTCCATAATCTATGGATCATTTTTATGGTGCCTTCGACTGCCAGCAGCGCAGATGCTGTCCCCTTGTGCAGGGAGGCATCTGCGATTCTTGCTCCAAGGGGAGGGCCCCCAGTCCTAATAATCTCCATGTCTCTCCAGTGGGCCTCGTATGTCTCAGTGGTCCACAGTAGAGCACTCTTTAGGTAGGCGGCCATGCAGTAATCTTCTAAATTAGGGACCATCCTCCCGCCATCAATCTTGTCTGCCTGTAGCAGTGCCATCCTCACCCTAGGTCTACCCAGATGCCAGATAAATTTCGCAATCAGCTTTTGCCATTCTTTGAAATGTTTCTTTGGGACAAATATTGGGAGAGATTGGAAGAGATATAAAAACCTGGGGAGGATGTTTAGGGTAATAGATTGAATTTTGGAGTAGAGTGGTAAATTGAGGAGCTGCCATTTAGCTAAGTCTTGTGTAAGTTGGGTCTGGAGTGGGCCATAATTTGCAGTGAACAGCCCCCCTAGGTGTTTTTGTGAGTTGTATTCCGAGGTATTTGATTTTCTGTTTATTCCACTTAAGTGGTAATATCTTAGTTACTTCTGGGAAGGGGTTGTACAAGAATTTAAGAATTTCTGTTTTCTCTTTATTTAATGAGTAACCTGCATGTAGGCTGAATTCTTCTAGTAGATTCCAAATTTTTGGGATTGACTTGTCAGGGTTTGTGACATAAAACAGGACATCGTCCGCATATAATGAAATCTTATGTTTGGTGTCTCCGATCTTGATGCCCTCCACCTCCGGATTTCCTTGTATGGCTGATGCTAGTGGTTCGATATATAGGGCCAACAATAGGGGAGAAAGGGGGCATCCCTGCCTAGTCCCACGGCCGAGCAAGAACCTATCCGATATGTTCCCGTTTAGCCTGACAAAGGTTTGTGGGGCTGCATATAGGCTCTTAAGGGCATCTATCATGATCTGGGGATGCCAAAATGTTCTAGAGCAACAAATAGAAAGGGCCATGACACCTTATCAAACTCCTTTTCGGCATCGAGGCTCATCAGGCAAGTCGGGGTTTTATCAATGGAGATTTTATTTATGATGTTGATAGTACGTCTAATACTGTCTGGGGCTTGACAGCCAGTAATGAAACCTGTTTGGTCTTTGTCTATTAGGTATGGAAGAAAGGCGTTTAATCTGGTAGCCAGAATAGAAGTGAAGATCTTATAGTCGACGTTAAGGAGCGAAATGTGTCTGTATGAGCTGCATTCAGAGGGGTCCTTGCCCAGCTTGTGTATTACTGAGATACTGGCATAATCTCAAGATGGAGGTGCCACTCCTCCCGCCCAGGCCTCATTAAAGATCCGAAGTAGGTGGGGGGCGAGATCCCTTCTAAGTTTTTTGTAAATGTGCCCGCTGAATCCATCTGGACCGGGTCATTTCCTGGGTTTCAATCTTGTAATAGCCTGATCCAACTATGTTAGTTTTATGGGGGCCGCCAGGGCAGCTTATTGGTCCTGGGTGAGGGTCGTCAGGTTTAAGGATTCAAGGAAATGAATTTTCTCCGACATAGGGGACTCCTGCTGGGGCTGATAAAGTTGCTTGTAATATCTCACAAATGCATCCATAACTTGGTCTTGTTTATAAGTTAAGGCCCCCATTTTGGGATGCCTTATCTTTGCGATGGTGGCCTTGGTCTGTCTTTGTCTGAGCTTAAAAGTGAGCATTTTAGCGGCCCATGCCCCCCCCTTTCATAATAGGATTGTCGAAGATAGCAGAGTGATTTTTCTACCTCGAGGAGGTGGAGCCTATGCAGACAGGTTTTGGTGTCTTTAATTTGGTTATCTACTTGTTTTGTCCATCTTAATTTTTCCTGCAATTCTAAATCTCTGAGATGCGAATTTAGTTGTTCTAGTTGTGCTTTCCTTTCCTTTTGTTTATATGTCCCTATAGCAATTAGCTTCCCCCTCATCGTAGTTTTAATTGTATCCCATATTATCTAGGGGGGAGTATCTTTCTCTGAGTTATGGGATAATGTCTGGGCCACAACCTCTGAGAGTTTTTTTAAGATGTCTTTGTCTCTCAGAAGGGAGGTATTTAGTCTCCACTGGGATTTCCTTCTCGGGAGGTTGAGGTCCCAATCCAGGAATAAAGGTTGATGGTCTGAGTGGACTGCAGATCCCGCCTGAAGGTGACCAAAGCTGGAGGGGTCTCTGACATGTGTGAAGAACATGTCTATCCTCGAGTAAATTTTATACCTAGGGGAATAGTATGTGTAATCTCTTGCTTGGGGATATTTTTCCTTCCAAATGTCTTTTAAACCTACTTCCCCTAGAAGCCTAAGGTAGAGTTTGGCAGTCATGGTACTCTGTGTGGGGATTAGGGATGTGGTGTCCAAGTGCCTGTTCAGAGTGAGGCTCCAGTCACCTCCCAGAAGTAATGTTCCTTTAGTTTTCTCAAGGATCATCTTAATGAGTTCTGAATAAAAGGCAAAAGAGGAGCCGGGGTGGCGTATTCGTTAGCTAATGTTACATAACCATTTTGGATTCTGCCTATGATGATGACGAATCTCGCTCCCAGGTCTGCCACCACAGACTCCTCTTTGAATGGAATGGAGTCCTAAACTAATAGTGCTACTCCCCTTTTTTCCCCCTTTCCAACGGGGCATGATAGATTCTAGGATAGGCCCTACTTTTAAGCTTAGTGGCTTCATGGGGGGCGAGGTGCGTCTCCTGCAGGAAGACAAAATGGCCATGTTGCTCACTAAGGAACTTAAGCACTCTTTTTCACTTGATTGGGCTATTAAGGCCATTGACATTATATGTTAAAATCTTCATGCTTACAGGTGGCATGGTACCTTTCTGAGTCTTATATAGGTCTAAGCACTTTTCTTTGGCTTAAGTTTCACTTCAGTATTGACTAGCAGGCAGGCAGACTCAAATTGATCTACATAAATGCACAACAAACTGATAAACAGTTATCTGGGTATTGATCTAAGTTCAAAACAAACTATTTACATAGTATTTAAAATTGTATTAATCTATTGGTGGTCCGGCTTTCAAGGTCTAAGGGCCAAGTTTGGCGCCTGGGGTGCACTCTTCTTATGTGCCTAGTACCCGTCAGATGTATTGGGTACTTTTATACTCTAGAGAATATCTCTTGGATTCTCCAGAGATCAGTCTACATCAGGATAGTGAGCCTGGTTGGTTTATACTGCCTTTCCCATAACCAGAACGACCAATTTTTAAGGTGGAAACGAACAGAAAGGGTTTCCCCTATCATTATTTCGACCTTTTATTATATGAACTCTAATTGGGCTGGGTTCAAGATAAGGATACCCAGCCTGACTTTCCGAGTAGCCATCAAAGGCCCGTCTCCAAGCCGCGTCATCCGGGAAATCCCCCAGAGTCCGCTTATTGGAGACTCGAGGGCCGAATTTACACATGGTTCTCCGTGTAAAAATAAAGAGCCCAGACTCAGTCCCGAGCCAAGCCAGAGCAAAACAACATTATGACTAATAATGAATACAATCTATAACCCTTGATAGAAACCTTGAACGTATGGGAGCTTAAAAAATAACAGAATGCTGCCCATGTCCAGAGAGGCATCAAGCCAGTAACGGCAAGTGTAACTTGAAATACACGAACAGAACAGTAGAATCATATAATTTCAGGGGAGGATGTAGCCCAGGCCCTGGATGTACCCACATGAACCTCCGAGGGGTCCGATGCATGAGGCAGCAGTCCCACCTCCCCCCCTCACCCCTGAGAGCAATATACTGACCGTAAATGCGCCCTGAAGCCAAGAGGGCAATTCTATAAAAGTCAGCATCCAGTTCTCAACAGCTTAGTTAGGAGAAGATGGGTCGTGATCGGGAAAACATCCCGGGCCAGTCCAGTGACCTCTCGAATCTCAGGGCACAAGAGACTCACAGGTAGCAGTAAATCTGCAAGTTCGCCTTCATTATTGTTCATATGGTGCCAGCGTGGTTTGCCTCGGATGTAGAACGGTCCTCCACGGTTGTATTTCCCTCACTCTCATTTTCCTCTGCAGTGTGGTTTCGTTGAATCGCGGGGGAGTTGAATGGCTTCAGAATTGCGGTTAAGTCCGCTCGGAGGTTAGTCTGCGGGTCGAACTGCTGTGTGCCCTTACGTTTACTGCCTCTCTGTGCCACAGACCATGCTGAACGAAGCAGCTCCTTCTCCATTTGATCTTTGTGCAGTAGAGGGAGAGAAATCTCCATATTTTGCAGGTATGTTTGTGCAGTTAGTAAATCTTCAAAAATTCTGGGGCCTCAATCTGTTTCTACTCAGAGGCGCGCCGGACACAAGATTTGTGCTTTTTGACCTCTGCTCCTCAGTTGTTTGATGACGGGCCATAATTTTTTCCTTCTTCTTGTACTTGTGTGGTGTAATCGTTATCCAGGGAGAATAGATGCGGTTTTGTTGATAAGTGATATCTTTTGCTTTCCAGGCCCTGTTAAGCAGTTCCTCCTTCGTCACATAGTAGGTTAACCAAACTACAAAGGATCGAGGTCAGGCACCTGCATTAGACGGTTTGGGGGCTAGTGAGTGATGGGCTCTGTCTATACTTAAGTCAAAATCCTTCGGGAGGCCCAATGCTTCTCTGAGGACTGCCTGTAAGAAGGAGACAACATTCGGGGCTTTATGTTCGGCACCCTCAGGGATTCCATATATCCTAATGTTTTGTCTCCGACTACAGCCCTCCAGGTCATCGATTTTATGGTTCAGTTCTCTTTCCCTGGCCAAAAGATATGGAATAAGTTGGTCTTGTCGATCCGTTTGTTCAGTGACGGTAGTTAGGCCGAGTTCCAGCTGGTCAGTACGATGCTCCACATTATTGATATCTGCTTTTATTTCTGTGAGTGTTTTATCTATTTTTTCTACCGTTCAAGCTGTTTGCAGGATTGTAGCAATCAGATGCTTATCTGCCATGTCGGTCTGGGGCTCGGGGGGCATGCTTTCCCTCGTGGCCTCCTCGGCAAACGGGCCACCAGTTTTCTCTCTAGTTAAAAGCTCCCAAAGCCTTGAAACTGGTGTCTCAGTATGCCTAGTGTTTATGGTTTTAGAGCTGGTTGCTTTGGCTGGTGAATGCATGCTTCTATCCGGTCGATGAATTTAGATTTTGTTAAGGTCGGTCCAGAGCCACAGGGCTAAGCAGCCATTGATTTCCTGACGTCACCAGAAGTCCAATAAACATGTTTTCTATTAAGAAAGGGGGGGGTGCGGCGGCACAGCCCCCCAAAAACAGAAAATGTTGGTGCGTGCCTCTTGCCACCCACTGTTAACTCACTTGAGCTCTCTTCACCTCGCGGGTTGCGTAGCATAACGCTTACACGTTGCACAAGTTGTGCAATTCAGGTCGCGTTTACGCTATACAAGATTGGGTGGGTCCGACTCTCTCCACTATCGCCGGTACTGATAGGCAGCAGGAAATTCTAAGCCTCCCCCCACAAAACATGGTAGTTAGTAAGGTAAACACCAAGGTACAGAGATCGACAGAGGGCCGGACGGGGTAAATGGAAAAAAAGACAAAGGCAATAAGGGCAGGGATGGGGTAAAAAAGGGTAATGCCAACATTAAATGAAGGGCAGGGGGCGAGGCTTGGCAGCTGAACAGAGCAGTCGCATTCCTATAGAGTTCCAGAAGAAATCATTTTAAAAGTGTTTAAAACCTTGATTTAGGCTGCCCTTTTCAATAGATTCTGGCTGATACTACTTCATTACTTGGAGCAAAGGCACAGATGAGGAAATCTAAGAATTCTGCAGCTCTTATGGACTTCTTTAAACCTAAGACACTCCAGCCACGAAATAAACGGCCAACACAACAAGATGAAGCCTCGGGTGGTGGTACCTGTGACAGTGAGGAGGTCTCCCTTGCTACTCTGCACTCGACCCTAAAGCAACTTGTAAAAACGATCCAGGATATGGATACAAATTGGATACCCTAACCCCCCATGTCAGCTCACTTGAGACGAGGGTCGATGCTCTCCAACAAACAGTGCAGAAGATGGCGGGTTCTGCCACCAAGCACTCAAACTTATAAAGGATAACTCTCTGCTTCGGATGCAGCTGTAACAGGCTGAGAACCAGGCCAGGGAGCAAAATGTTCATATTGTGGGGCTCCCAGAACAATCAGAGGGGAATGACCCTCTAATCTTTGCCCAGATCTTTCTACCACAGCTGCTGGGGATAATAGAGGTGGACTCTGCCCTTAATTTGGAGAAGGCATACCACATCACACCCCACAGGGCAATTGGCGACAATCTGGGGCCTCAGATTTTCCTTGTGGTTTGTGCCAGCATGGGGGTCCGGGATCGCATTCTGACTGGCCAAACAGAAAAGGCAACTGTGATATGGGGACGCAGAAATTTCTATGTTCCCAGACCTTTCCTATTCAATCAGACAGCGCTGAAAAGCTTTTGACCGACTGCGCTCTAATTTGCGGGGGCTCAAAATACCAAACCAGCTCCTTTTCCTGGCAGAACTCAATGATTTTTGGGAATGGATGCACTTACCTATTTAATGATCCAAATGACGCCTCCAAGTTGGTTTCCCAGATTGAGGCGGACGTGGAGGGAAAGGCAGGAGTGTCGTTAGAAGACGAAGAGACTGGGAGAGACGAGTGACTGGTGTAGCACATTGCCAACAGTAAGTTGTGAGATTTAGATGTTTGGGCCCCTGGCGGCATAGTTTGGACTGCGGTATTTGCTTTGCATAGCCTATGGATTGAGATTGTCTCCCCACCACACACTCTCTCCTTTATTCACTACACAATGTCCAGAACAGGCTGTCTTCATGGTGACTGGTGCTTGGACAATTGAGACACGATTCCTTTGCCTTAAGCTAATTATGTAATTATATGGCTGGATTTCCACTGGGCAATATGGCATTATAGTTCCCTCAGTTATTGGAAATGGGGAGGGGTTCCATTCTATGGGGCCTTGTTATGCACCTGTCTCTGCTATTATTAGACAAATTACGGCCTGCACGTTATCCTGTTATGCTATTGGAAAGCTGTTTTCTTGTCGAAGTGGTTTGTAAGGTGATCTGCTAAACTAGTATGCTACTGTGTTTGATAGGGATACATATAGGCATTTTTGCCACATTGATAATTAATGTAATGAACCTTTACCCATCCTCTGCACTTGTATCCCGACACTGTTCTGAGCTGTAATAAGTCTTGGGAAAACAACTGATTTCTTGTTATGGGTATTTCTCCCTATGATGCAACACTTTGGAGGGTATTACAGATGCATCCTGCATGTTTACTGTTATCAACTTTATGATGGTGTATAACTCTCCATGACTACTATTATGTAAGTTTTGATATGAAACTTACAAATAAATTATACTAAAAAAAATGGAGGGCAGAGAGTACCAATGCCCATAGTCTGGGTAACAAACTTCCTGAGCTAGTGACCCCGAAGGAAGAGGGACACCTGGATATCGTGGCAGTCACAGAAACATGGTACACGGAGAACCATGACTTGGATGTCAATATACCAGGGTACACAATCTACAGAAAGGACAGGGAGGGTAAAAAAGGAGGAGGAGTAGCTCTCTACATAACGGAAGGGATCAAAGCTACAGAACTAAAGGGTAAATGGGGAGGACAGGAGGCACTGTGGGTCACCTTGGAGACAGGAAGTGGCACCACTGTCCGAACAGGGGTTGTATACAGACCCCTGTCTCAGGGGGACGAAATGATAGAAGGCATTCTCAGAATGGCAGAAAAAGGGGAGATATTGTTGATGGGGACCTGAATATGCCAGATGTTAACTGGAATACATTTACTGCAGCCACATCCAAGAGCAGGGTCATTCTCGATACCCTACAGGGGGCATGCCTTAGACAGCTAGTGCTGGAACCCACTCGGGAGGGAGCAATCTTGGACCTGCTACTCTAAAATGAAGAGAGGATCACAGATTTAGGAGTGGATAGCCATCTGGGAACCAGCGACCACCACACAGTGTGGTTTATGATAAACACAACCGTGGAGTCAAGCCATACAAAAACAAGGATACTGTACTTTAGAAGGGCTGACTTTGGCAAAATGGGTGAATACCTAAGGGACACATTAGCAAATGGGCAGAAAGGAGTGGTGGAAGAACAATGGAGAAAATCAAAACTGCCATCATAGGGGCAACACGCCTTTGTGTGAAACAAATAAAGAAAACAAAACAAAGTAAAAAAACGAGTATGGTTCTCAAAAGAGATGGTGGGGAAGGTTAGGGAGAAACAGGTAACATTCAGAAGTATAAGGAATCACAGAAGGAGCAGGATAGGGAACTGTGTCAGTTAAAGCAAAAGGAAGCGGGGAAGGCAGTCAGAATAGCAAAGGCCCAAACCAAGTAAAAGACAGCCAACTCAGTTAAGAAGGGGGATACAACCTTTTATAGGTACATTAGGGAGCAAAGAAAGGTCAAGGGAGGGATAGTGAAGCTTAATAAAGGGGAAGGGAGGTGGTCAGAGGGAGACAGTGAAAAGGCAGAGATACTGAACGAATACTTTTGCTCGGTATTCACAAAAGAAGAAGAGTTACCTAAACCAAACAATAGAAACACTCTGGGCAGGGGGGTCGACACCAGTCCATTCAAAGAAGAAAGGGTCTGGAAAGAACTACTAAAACTCAAGATGGACAAAGCAATGGGGCCTGATGGGATTCACCCTAGAATTCTAAAAGAACTAAGGGGAGACCTAGTGACACCACTGACTACCCTTTTCAAAAAATCATGGGAGGATGGGGTGGTACCTGAGGACTGCAGGAGGGCGGATGTGATTCCCCTTCACAAAAGTGGGAGCAAGGCAGAGGCAGGAAACTACAGACCTGTTAGTTTGATCTCAGTGGTAGGGAAAATGATGGAATCACTTCTGAAAGAACTGCTGAGTACCTAGAGGCTAGCGGGACACAGGACCCAAGGCAGCATGGATTCACAGCAGGAAGGTCATGTCAGACAAATCCAGTCAATTTTTTTGACTGGGTGACCAAAGCAGCAGACCAGGAGGGGCTGTGGATATGGCCTACTTAGACTTTAGTAAGGCATTTGACACAGTCCCACACAAAAGATTAATAAACAAGTTAGCCAGCCTGGGAGTGGGTCCCAGGGTGGTAGCCTGGGTAACAAATTGGCTGCACAACAGGACACAGAAGGTAATAGTGAATGGAACTCACTCCAAAGAAAGGGGGTTACTAGTGGGATACCACAGGGTTTAATGTCTTTACAGGAGACATTGCAGAGGGTCTGAAGGGAAAAGTATGCCTCTTTGCAGATGACACAAAGATCTGCAACAGAGTAGATAAACAAGGGGCATGGAAATGATGAAAAGGGACTTGGCAAGGTTGGAGGAATGGTCAAAAGTATGGCAGCTTAGATTCAATGCAAAGAAGTGCCACGTAATGCACCTGGAAAACAAAAATCCAGGTGAAGGGTACACAGTGGGGGTGGGGTACTAACAACAACAAAAATGGAAAGGGACCTGGGGGTAGTCATATCAGATGACCTTGAGGTAGGCAAGCAATGTGAGAAGGCAATAAGGAGAGCTGGGAGGATACTGGGATGCATAGGGAGAGGCATCACCAGTAGAAAACAGGAAGTTGTTATCCCTCTGTACAGACAATTGGTGAGACCCCATCTGGAGTATTGCATGCAGTTTTGGAGACCCCATCTCTGCCAGGACATAGACAGAATGGAGGCGGTCCAGATGAGGGCAACTAAAATGGTGCAGGTCAGCAACAGAAGCCATATGAAGAGAGACTAAGAGAGCTTAATATGCATACCCTTGAGGAAAGGAGGGTGAGGGGGGACATGATAGAAACTTTCAAGTACCTCAAGGGAATCAACAAAGTCCAAGAAGGTAGCATCTTTCAGAAAAAGAGATGTGCAAGAACAACAGGCCACAATTTAAAGATAATGGGGGGAAGGCTCAGGGGCAATGTGAGGAAATATTTTTTGACGGAGAGAGTGGTAGACACATGTAATCCCCTTCCTGAGGAGGTTGTAGGGTCAAAAATAGTGGGGGAATTCAAGAATGCATGGGACAGCCATAAGGCAATTATAGTGGGATGTAGGAGGAAGTAGGCTGTTGGTAAACTAGAATCTGCAGCTTATCCAATAGGTAGGGAAATGGGCCAACTGGGTGGGCCAAGCGGTCCTTATCTGCTGTTAAAGTCTATGTTTCTATGTAGAAAACTACAGCAAACTGAAACTGCATCACAGTACAGGGGCTCAGTGCAGTCTGCCGGGGGAGGCTGCCCAAAACAGAGGAACTGTCAAAAGAATGGATGTCGACACGCTGTGCAGTGCAAAAAACAAATTGCTACAACTGCAGGCACAGGAGCGCAAATCAATAAGTACCTTTTTGTGTGTGGGGGACAGCGTTTACAAACAGACCCCTGTTATGGCCAATACACTTACCTGCATCTTTCCAAATCACTTTGTGAGCAAATGGGTTGGGTAGCTTGGGAGGAGTCTGTTTGTTTAAACATGGGCATAAAGACCCAATAATAATCCTCCGGACACAGATTCTTCCTCCATTAGCTGCCATGCAGGGAGCTGAGTGGCCCAGTAATAATACTTGAAACAGTGTAATGCAAGGCCTCCTTTCTTCATGGTAGTAGTTCACTTTTTGTCCAATTAATTTTGTGGCTAAATATTATTGTGATTCTATACTGTTTTATATTGTAACTGTAGTGTACTTTGAGGGACCTCACTGGAAATGAGTTATGCTCAATTGAGTTGTTATTCCTATTTATATCGATAATTAAAAAGTTATACTACTACTACTTCTTCACAGGCATTGGCAATATACTTCTTTTAATTCTGGCCCCCCCATTCCCCAGAGAAATTTATGTAGTATACTATTAAACTACATACATACGGACATATGAAGAAGCCAGCAGAAGAAGGCCATTTGATCTATCAAGTCTGCTCATATTGCAGGTCCACAGCTTGAGCTAATATCCTGCCCTCCTCCCTCCCTCCCCACTCCTCCCATCATCCCTACCCATGATCCTTACCTTCCCATGCCTATTCCAGCCTCTCTTAAAGCTGCCTACTGTCTTCAACATGATAGCTTCTTCCAGCAGTGCATTCCAAGTGTCCACCACCCTCGCTGTGAAGAAGTGCTTCCTGATCTCCCTCCTAATCCTCTCACCCTCCAGCTTAAGATTGTGCCCCCTCGTGTTATGGCTGCCACTCAGCTTAAAGAGATTATCCTTATCAACCTTATTTATCCCTTTCAAGTACCTGAAAGTCCCAACCATGTCCCCTCTCTCTTTCCTGTCTCCAAGCAGTAAATAGTCCATAAGACGATACTACCTGTCTTCGACTACTGTGATGTAGTCTACAGTGCCGTTCCCATGTCCTCCCTAACCAGACTGGATTCCCTTTTTAACTCCTGTTGCTTCACCTTAGATGCCTCCCCCTCACCCACCACTGTTCTCTCTACCACTCTCAAGCTCTCCCCTCACTAGAGAATCTCCACCACCCCCACTGTGCCAAATTCATGGCTAAATTCTGGTTTGGGTTGCTCCCCACTTATCTTACCTCCTTCCTATCTATTCTCCCCCCACCGGACCATGCCCTCAGATCTTATGACTCTCGATTACTCGCTGCTCCTCGTCGGTCAACTTCAGTGGGACAGATAGCTTTCTCTCACCACTTCCCTAAACTATGGAATGCCCTCCCTCCTCAGATTCACCATTTGTCATCCCTGCACTCTCTCCCCTCCGCCCTACAAAATGTTTTGCAGTAAACTGTACCTGCGGCTAATTCATAAATTCCCTCCTGCATCAGCTAGTATTAAGTTGTTCAAAGAAAAGTTCTAGGACCCTAATAGGCATACTTTGAAATAGATATACATTTGGGAAGTATATTCATCTTGATTGTGTTCATTCTTTCTATGAGGCTGACAGGCAATCCCTCCCATTTCTCACAGTACATGCGTACATTATCTAAGAGCATTGGATAGTTTTCTTTATAAAGGTGGGTTGCTTTATTTGGGATTGGAATACATAAATATTTTAGGGAGTTAACTAATTTTGGTTGTAGTGCAAGATTAGACAGCAAACTAGAGACTGCCTTACCAAGCGGTAGTAGTTCACTTTTTGTCCAATTATTTTTGTGGCTGGCTATTTTCCCGTACTCTAATAGTATGTCCTGAAGAGCGCAAAGCCTTGTTGGGTATCTTTTAGGTATACTAGTAGGAAATTTGCAAACAGGGCAACTTTATATACCGAGTTCCTTACCTGTAAACCCATTAGCCTCTGATCATGTCTCAGTACTTCTGCCAAGGGCTCCAATACCATCACATACAGTAGGGGGGAGAGAGAGGGCAGCCCTGCCACGTACCTCTTGTTAAGTGGAACATTTTAGAGAGTATGCTGTTGACCAGAACCTGGGCCAACAGTTGATTGTAAAGTACCTTAATCCATTGAAACATGTTTTCTCCAATGCCAAATCTCCCCAAAGCTTCAAACATATACCCCCACTCCACATGTTCAAAGGTTTTTTCTGTGTCTATGCTTAAGATTGAAGCCGCTTCCCCTGTACCTCTTCCAGCCCTGCGTCAAACCACATTTAGCATTTCTCTAAGATTATGTTTTCCTTGTCTCCATTTTACAAATCACGTTCGGTCCTCATATATTATTGTAGGTAAGAGCATCTCGAGCTGACCTGCCAATGTAGAGCCACAATTTTGTAGTCAGATGTTAAGAGTGAGATTGGCCTGTAAGAGGAGCACTGTTGGATATCTTTCAATGGTTTAGGGAGAACAACAAGGGTAGCAGACCACATGGAGGGGAACAATGCACCAGATGCTTCTTCAATCATGGCCAAAAGGGGTTCCAGCAATTTGTCCTGAAAACATTTGAAAAAGTCAATGGGGAAAGCATCTAGACCCGGTGCCTTCCTCCACTTAAGATGTCTAATGCCCATCTGAACCTCTTCCCCTGTATCGGTGCATTAAGCATTTCTCTGTATTTCACATCTATACTTGGGAGGGCTGCCTTATCCAAGAAATATTTGATTTGGGCATCTGTGGGGGAGACCTCAGTAGAGTATAATGTTTTGTAGTACGTTTTAAAGCTGTCACCGATCTCAGAGTCTGTTAACGCCTCCTCTCCTAATGTACAGTATTAATGATCTTTGCTACATTCTTTGCACTTTCCCTGTTCCTCAATTGCCAAGCCAGCCATTTCCCCCCTGCATCCCCCTCAAAATAGTTACCTGCTTGGGTGAGAAGCAGTGCCCTCTCAATTTTTGCACTGTGGGCGGTATTAAACTACCATTATAAGCATTGTAGAACCTGATACTTCTCTGTGGTGGGGTGTGCTATATCGGCATTCTCCATCTCAGAGATCTGGTTTTCAAGAGCAGCTAATTCTGACTGTCAGTGTGATTTTTTTTTTTATTTGTTTAGATTTTGTTGACCGGTAAGTGCACTAGACAAATCCTGCCTATTTTCAGGCACGACCCGGGGGAGGGGATACGGATGAATGCCAAATGACCTTGAACCAGATTAAGCTGTTGGTGGTATTTTTAGTGAATGAGGGAAATTTGGCCAAGACACTGGGGAAATTCCTCTACTCTTATCGATAAGTGCCATGGGATCTTTAACATCCACCTGAACTACCATGTGCTGCAAATAAGAGAATAGCTCCTCTGATTACTGCCTTGAAGGCATCCCATCTAACCGCTGCGAAGGTTTGTCCAGGTGGGTTATTGGTAAGGTAATCCTTTATCTGCTCTTTCACAAATATCTGAAATTCTTTTTTAAGCAGAGTAGGAATCAACCTCCAGCCCTTGAGAATACTAGATAAGTCTATCCTGACCAAAACAAGTCATACAAGGGAGTGGTCAGTAATGGCCATAGTGCCATGTGTAACTGAGGTTACGTTTGGGAGCATTCCTTGTTACACGAGGGCAAGGTCAAGGCGGGCATAACATCTCGCAGAATGAGAGTATATTGTACTGTGGTTTATACTGTGCTGATAGGACAGTAGAAGGCTTATGTCCATAATAAATGTCCCCACTACTCAGTGGTTTCAACCTCCAGGGTTGCAGCCATGAAGAAAGGAATGCAACCACTTTTTAAAATCTGCGAAATTTGGTGACTGGACTATTTCTTCAGGAAGATGGTTTCCCAGTCTGATAATTCTAGGGACGAATGAGTACTTCCGTGGGTCAGCTTTTGGGGTGCTTTCTCGGAGTTGTTACCCAAGCCCTCTCAGGTCATGTGGACAGGACTTATATTTTAAATCATGTTCGGTCATCAGATCCTCATCAGTTAACAGTTTGTAAAGACAAAGTAAGTCTCCCCTACTTATTCTCAATTTAAGTGTCCATAAACCCAGATAATTTAATCTATCTGTGTATGGTTTTGGTTTTAACCTCAGAATTTGCTTAGTAAACCTATGCTGAACTCTCCCCAGGTTCTCAATATCCTTCTTCAAGTAGGGACTCCAAAACTGGGAACAATAGTCAAGACGAGGTCTTATGTAAGAATTATATAGGGGCATGAGCATAGATTCTGACTTACTGAAAAACGATCTCCTAATGCATTTGGTAAGATGATTAGTGTGACTAATCATGGAACTGCATTGAGTACTACACTTTAGATTACTATTAATTAATACTCCAAGATCCCTATTTGTTTTAACAACCAATAGTTTCGTACCTTCAATGCAGTAATCTTGTTTCGGATTTGATTTCCCAAAATGCATTACAACACATTTTGATATGCTGAACTGCATTTGATTCCTGCTAGCCCATTCAGAAATGTACTTGAGATAATTTTTCATCATTGCCCCTGGTATACTCCCGACCTTTAGGATTCAGATGCCTCCATGTATCTACAAGCCTATTAACCTGCACTGAATGGCCAAACGCTTGAGTACTCTTAGATTCAGGCCCTCTCACCCCTGAAGTACAGTCCATATTATCTAGTACTAAATTAAAGTCTCCACACAATATTCAAGGTCCCTCCATAAACACAGGTTACTCACCTGTAACAGTAGTTCTAGAGGTGGTATATGTTGTTCATCCACACCATTTGGCATGGTCCTTTCCCCTTTAAGATGTCTTCAAACTGGCTCCTCACACCCACCTGGGTGGTATATCCCTCGGCTTCACCCCATGACACCAAATCTTGCCCGCTGGAAGCAGAGGTTGTGTGCCTAGGCCAGGGGAGGTCAGGTGGGTCCATGTGGATGAACAACATATACAACTCAGTAGTGTCAGTGGCTCAGCAGGTAGCACACTCGCCTCTGAGGCCAGGAGATCAGTAAGCTGTGGGTTCCATCCCCACACCAGGCACTTGGGTTAATATCCCAATACTGACATTGTAGTGCAGCATGAGAGGGGTGCTGCACTTCTGAGGTGCTGTCTTTCGGATAAGACGTTAAACCGAGGTCCCATCTGCCTGGATTGGTGGTAGTTCAGGTGGATGTTAAAGATCCCATGGCACTTCTTGAAAAGAGCAGGGGAAATTTCCCAGTGTAATGGCCAAATTTCCTCCATTCACGAAAAATACCACTAACAGACTAATCTGGTTCAAGGTCAGTTGCCATACATCTGTATCCCCCCCTCCCCCGGGTCGTGCCTGAAAATAGGCAAGATTTGTCTAGTGCACGTACCCGGTCAACAAAAACTAAAATAAAAAAAAATAAATAAATAAAAACTCCTAGAACTACTGTTACAGGTGAGTAACCTGCATTTCTAGGGACATGGATATGTTGTTCTATCCACACTATTTGGCAGACTCCTAGCAGTTCTCCAGGAGGAGGGAGGCAAAGCGCACACCCCCTATTTAGGGAACAGGGACTGGAGAACTGAGGTCCCAAAACCAGCATCCCGGCATGACTCAAGGTCAATATGGTAATGGGAAATGAAGGTGTGTGCTGACTTTCAGGTAGCAGCCCTGCAGATTTTCTGGATAGGGATGTCCCTAGAAGCAGCCACCAAAACAGAGGTATGACGGGTGGAATGAGCCCTTAGGCCTCTGGGAGGCTCCCTACCTGCCAACCTATAGTAGAGATCAATGCAGAAAGTGATCCACCTGCCAGTTGTCCACTTGGTTGCAGGTCTGCCAGGTGCGGCTTCAGCATATGTGACAAACAGCTGGTGAACCTGTCCCCAAACTCCAGCCATGCGCTCTTTGTAATAAGCGAGCGCTCGCCTCAGGTTCAGAGTATAGAGCCTGTGTTCGGCCTCCGAGGTGTGATTCGGGAAGAAGACCAGAAGAGTCATCACCTGATTAAGGTGAAACTCCAACACAACCTTTGGGAGGAACTTTGTCCTGATACCAGATGAAGAACCTCTTCCATTTGAAGGCATAGCATTTTCTGGTCGATTCCTTTCTAGATGCCTCCACCACGGTGAGGACATCTTCAGAGAGACCCAAAGCCTGGAACTCAAGCCACTCAGGAACCAGGCTGTCAGGTGCAGAGATTGAAGATCCGGGTGGAAAACCCTCCCCTGACTGATGGAGAGCAGGTCCGGTGGAGTGGTAGACGCCTCAGGAGCCTGTTGCTGAGGCCGAGAAGATCAGGGTACCAAAACTGGCGGCGCCAGTTTGGAGCCACTAGGCTCACCCATGCCTTTTTCTGCCTGACCTAGAGCAGCACCTTGTGGCTCGAGGGAAGACAAAGAAGAGGCCTGGGGTCCAAGGCCTCGAGAAGGCATCCCACTGCAGCGAGCCCACCCCACTTCAGTGAGCCCTGCTGAGGGGGGTGCGCACAGAACAGCCTCAGCTTTGCGTTCTCCCTGAAGGTGAACAGGTCCACCTAAGGGGTGCCCCACTAGGAGAACAGGCTGTGATCTACCTCCGGATGGAGAGACCACTCATGAGATGCCTCGCCTACCCGGCTGAGGGCATCTGTCAGCTGACTGGAGGCTCCTGCCATGTGGATGGCTAGGAGATCCGCCTACAGGCTGCGCATAAGGGCCCATCTGTGGAGAGCTTCCTTGCACAAAGGCAGGGAGTGTGTCCCACCCCGTTTGTTGAGGTAGTACATGATCGTGATGTTGTCTGTCTGGACTTGGACCACCTGACCCCAAATGTGCAGAGCGAAAGCAGTCGAGCCAGCTGAACTGCATGGAGCTCCAGCAGGTTGATGTGCCATTGGGACTCCTCGGGAGTCCAGAGCCTGTGGACTCTGTGTTCCCCCAGATGGGCACCGTTGCCCGTGAGAAAAGTGTCGGTTATCAGGACGACTGTCGGCTCAGGGCAGATAAACGGGATCCCTTTCTGCAGATGCTCTGGGACTAGCCATCACTGGAGGGCATCCCACATCTTCTGGGTCACAGTGACCAGCTAGTTGAAGTGACCCTTGTGATGAGACCAGTGGCTGGCCAGCTCCCACTGCAGGGACTGCATATTCCAATGAGCCCAGCAGACCATGCTGGTGCAGGCTGCCATGTAACCCAGAAGGTGCAGGAAGTTCCAGGCAGGGTGCAATTGCCCAACTCGAAATGATTGGGCAAAGGAGGAGAGAACCTCTGCTCTGTCCACTGGGAGCCAGGCTCTGGCTTGGCAAGAGATGAGTTCTGCCCCAATGAAGCTTATCACCTGTGAGGGCACAAGCTCTGACTTGGCCTCACTGACCAGGAGGTCAAGGGAGGTGCAGATCTGGAGGGCTAGGTCCCTGGACCGCTCCACTTCCTGCCTGGAAGGACCCGCAATCAGCCAGTCATCCAGGTAGGGGTACACCCAGACCCCTCAGCACCTCAGGTAAGCTGCCACCACTGCAATGCATTTGGTGAAGACCCTGGGAGCCGAGTAGAGGCCAAATGGCATGGCCTGGAACTCTTAGAGGGGTCCCTCAGCACAAAAGCGGAGGAACCTTCAGTGGGATGGATGGATCAGGACGTGAACAAATGCGTCTTGAAGATCCAGGGAGGAAAACCACATGTTTTGCTCTAGAGATGGTATGATCTGAGAGAGAGTGACCATCCTGAAGGTGCGTATTCTGAGGAACTTGTTCAAGTCATGCAGATCTAGAATGGGGCACCGGCCTCCCGTCCGCTTTGGCAACAGAAGTATCTGGAGACAAACCCTGGGTGTTCCAGAAGAGACGCTACTCTGACCACGACCTCCTTGTCGAAGAGCTGGGCTATGCTGTCTCGAAGAGCCGACCAAGAGTCTGCGGATACCAAGTCCTCCCATGGGGCACAGGCTTGGCTTGGAGGATTCTGCTCGAATTCCAGAGGCAGATCCTGATCGACCAGTTCTAGAACCCACCTGTCCGTGGTGACAGTCGACCAGGCAGAAAGGAAGTGGTGAAGCCAGACCCCCACAGGAGGACTCAGAGGAGGCATGATGGGTATGAGGGTGGCAACCCCATCCCATCACTGAATAGGCTTGGAGGAGGAGGACCCAGCTGAGGAGCCACTGGGCCCCTTCCCTTCAGGCTTATGGACCACCAAGGTCACTGACTTGGGACGGGGTAACCAGGACTGAGCCTGTTGGCCAGCCTGATGCTTGGCTGGTTTTGCCGCAGGAGTGGAGGACTGAAAGGGCTTTTGCTTCTGTTACCTGGAGCCCTTGGGATCCTTCTGGGCAGATGTTACACAGCCCAAGATGGTACTGGACTTCTCAATGCGCTCAAGGTGACCCTCCACACCGGGCCAAACTAGTTGGTGCCCAAGAAAGGAACATTTGCCAGCTTGTGCTGAGTGTCTACCGTGAAGGTCGAGATCTGCAGCCAAGCCCTATGGTGCATGGCTACTGCAGCCGCCACCAAGAAGGCACAGGAATCTCCCAGATCCACAGCAGTTTGTAGCTGCTGCTTGGCCATAGCCTGGCCCTGATCTCGGACCTGTCTGACTGTGGCCTGGAGGCCCACAAGCAGGTGAGGAATCACCTTATCCAAAGAGCCCAAGAGGGCATGGGAGAAGTGTGCTATCGAGACAGCCAAGCTCACCAGATGTAGGCTGAGCAAGGAGGCAGCATAGACTTTTTTAGCTGCATGGTCCAATTTCCTGGACTCCTTGTCCAGTGGCTTGTTGACGTCCCCAATATTGCCCGAGCACCAAAACGTGGAGTTGGTCACCAGTCCTTCAGCTGAGAAGTGCTCAGTGAAACCCAAGAGGGTACCAATGGGCACTGCATATTTGCATGCCATCTAGGCAGAGGGTGTAGGGCAGGACGTGGAGCGCTGCCAAAGCTCCAGGGCTGGGCCAACAATGGCCTCAGCTACTGGAAAAGCCTCCATCAGAGAGTCCCCTTTGTCCAGAATCTCTGTAAGGGGATAACAAGCCCACTTCTGAACGGGGTCCATTTTCATCCCTGTGTACTCGGGAGATGAGGCGGAGGATGCCCAGGAAAGAAGTGGGCCCTTCCTCTGTAGATTGATCCCCCATGGACTCCTTGTCAACTGGACGGGAGTGCAGTGAGCAATCCTCAGACTCGGAGGAGTCCACATAAACCAGCCGACCGCCCAAGCCACCTTTAACCTTCCATGAGCGGTGAGGTGTGACAGCGACCAACAGCTGATGGGGAAGCCCCTTGGCCAGCTGAGACTCCTTGGTCAGAGTGCCAGTCGACGGCTGCTTAGGCGGCTCCACCACAATGAGCAGAGAGGCCAGCTAAGGCTGAACCAAGACAGTCTTGATCTGCTCTGTTGGGGGACGGACGGTCTCAAGCAACCCCACTGGGAGAGTCGGTGTAAGCCTTTCAGATGACAGCCAAGTGATGGCTGGTGTGGAAAACAAAGTTGGCTCAGTAGCGGCCAGCATGATCTGTTGCCACATGAGATCTTTGTAGCACCGATGCAGCTTGTGCCAAAGCCGCTCCTCACCTGAGGAGGACGAAGATGAGGAATAGCGATGGTGCTGCTTCCTGTGATGCCGGGAGCGCCGATGATGGCAGGAACTGCTCGACCCACTGGAGGAGGACCGAGACCTTGACCTCAGCCACCGGGGATGTCAACGGGCAATTCCTTTTAGTGTGAGTTTTTATGCCATTCTCTTTCCATGAACAAACCTTTAAATTTTCATCCATTATCTCTTCTGTAGATCATATCTTTTTGTACCTTTGCAACGTGAAGTAGTAAGCAGAAGCTCAGTTTTTTAACAGGAAATTCTGATAGTCCAGTAAGATCAATAGCGCAAAAAACCCTTCCCCTTCCCTCCCTATTTTTCTGGTTGTCCAGTGATAATGTCAATAGAAAATAACACTGAATGGAATGTAAAACAGGTATTCCAGAGATTAACCATTTGCCCCCATCCCGCCAACACACAAACACTCCCCTAGTCCTGCGGTGGAGAATCCCCCCCCAGATAGAGTTGAAAACTGGAAAAGCATGAAGTATGTTACATAATATACTTTGACACCACCCCTCCCCCCAAAGATGCATATAATATATGCATCATCCCCTGTAGTTGATAGGTGGTTCGCTACTTGGTCTGCTACCCACCTGTACACTTGCAAGATATCTTAAAGAAAAGATACAAGAATTGGTAATGGCATATCTTTTTATGTCCATCGCCGCCCCCCCTTTCCAAAATATGAGAGGATGGTGCCCTGGAGCAAATGGAGCTCCAAACTGACTTGTTTTTTCCTTTCTCTCCGCTCTGTTTTCTTCTTGTTATCTTGACTAATAGGCTATGGCAACTACAGGATTCAAGAATGCATGGGATAGGCATCAAGGAATCCTAGCGGTTGGGGCGAAGGGACAACCCAGTTCAAGAGAAGCTTGAAGAGGCAAACTCACATGCGCAATTGGGCAGACAAGGTGGGCCAAAGGCCCTTATCTGCCATCAGTATCTATGTACTAGACTGATGTCCACATATTACAATCCCCTAATGTCACTCTTGGTACCAGAGAATCCACACGGGGATGTATGATCTGTTTTAATCCATTGTGTAGCCTGGGGACAAACTCGTCCTCTGCTGAAGGAATGTTGCAACACAGTTGAATAAGCTCAGACTGCTGGACTATTTAATAATCACTATGCTAGTCACGCCACTTGATTGAATCTCCGAACCAAGTGAGGGAGATACACACCTCCCGGGATAGTTATTCGCTTCCACACACATGGTTGATGGTTTATAACTTCCTACACTAATAATAACAGTGTGTAAGAGATAAAGGATGAACAGTCCAATATTCAATTAACTTTTGTAGATTTGTATAAATGTTGCTGGCTTATACTGGCAATGATAGGAGGTTCTCTTCCAACTCCCTGCCGTTACCTACAGCCCCTGTCACAGTTGGGGAGTGGTGGACTAACCATTGTTGATGCTGAACATAGGTAGACACTAGTAGTATACAACACATGATGGAGTGAGCCTATAGGGATCAATATAATTAAATTATTAAATTAAAATCTAGTAATGTCTACATAGTCATTTGATCATTAAAGCATCATGCTGCATTACTATCAGGATGTGTGCTGCTTTTGCAAACAGCTGCTAGATCAAGATTTTCCGTCACCCAAGATCTGACAGTCTAAATGAAAAGTGTTGATACTCTTACCAGTAACAACAGATGAGTGAGATCATTTGTGGGTGACAAGGGCAACTGTAATCCATGGGAGGGAGAGCCATTGCTCAAAGTATGGTTTCCAGTTTGGTGATACTTGTACATTCGTGCAGTCACAGAGTTGGAAAAGTGGGCGTCCCTGATCATCCCCTATGATTGACTGGGCGATGACACTGCAGATTTTGCCCAATTGACAGCTTGTAAATTACCACCGATTTCTGAACAAGACCGCCCATGAACACAACTGATGCGCATAGGCTCTCAGCACCCCTCATTTGGCAGCCATGTCATTAAAGCCATTTTGATAATTGGTGAGGCTAGTATGGTTTCTTTTGTAGTTGGTTGGTTCACTGCAAAGTTTTATAAAAATAAAGCACAAAAAAAAAAAAAATTTGATAAAATCTGGTGAAACTGTGGGCCATAATTCTTTCCAAGCATCTGCACCACGGCATCCAAACAATACCTCGTATTTCAGATTCGACCCCGTATGCTCTGTTCGCTTAGTTAGATAAGAGGATAACCACCCCACATAGATCGTGACACAGTTAGGAGAATCTCTATGTTAGTTGATCACCATGTGTTGACAGGCACGTCCTCAATCAGTACAGTTTATCTTGGATACAGTACATCAAAACTGGGTCTACGGTTCTGTCATCAAAAAATAGTCTGTATCCCAAATCCCAGCACCACGTCAGTTCACAGCCAGACCATAAGTTAGATGATTAGAGCTAAACTGTATTGCTGTACCTTACTATTTCATGTAGCCGGTGCAGTGGATCGGGGGGGGGGGGGGCACAAGATCTATCCTCTCCTGCAGCTGCATCCATGTTCATAAACTGCTCTGCATCTTGGGGTTTGTCAAAAAAATATTGAGGATATCCTGGCATACTAATCTTGAGGTTGGCCAGTTACAGAACAGAAAACTCCCAGCCGTGATGATGCAGGTTGGTTGTGATACCTGCAAACTTCTGGCGTTGGGCATGAAGATCCTTACTATAATCTTGAAATATTGAAACTCGCCCTCCCTTCTTGGTGATCAGACCTTTGGCATGGGCAGCTAAGATCACGCTCTCCTCCTCCTCAGGGAATTGTAAATACTTGATCAGCTAATGCCTTGGTCTGTCTCCGGGTTTGGGCTTAGGGCTTGTATGGTGAGCCCACTGTATTTCATAATTTGCCGCCTCCAGTTCTAGCCCCAGTTGTTCCACTAATCATTTTTGCACAGTCTTTCTGCCTTTTTTCCCTTCCAGGCTCTCTGGTAGCCCAATTATGCGTATATTTGATTGTCTGACTTGGTTCTCTTGGTCCTCCGAGTAGTTTATCAATTTGTCAACTTGTTCTTTCATTTTCCTTTTACCTCTAGTCAAATCTGCAACCGTGTCCTCGAGGTCACTGATCCATCTCTGGGCTTCATCCAACTTAGCGCTGTGGGCAGCCAAGGTTTCTGCAAGCTCAGTGACTACTGATTGTATATGGGTTACTTGGGCAACTAGGTTTTCAAAGCCAGCTCTGACCTTGTGTTGCAGGTTTGTAATCAAGCCAGGCAAAGCTGCTATCACTGGGTCCTGGAAGCTCCGATTTTGCACAGCTTCCGATGACATGAGTTGGAATCTTGTATTGCCCTCTGCCAGAGCCGTGGTGGGTTTTCCTACCCTTCAAATTGAATGGTAGATTGCTTTTTTGTTGACTTCTGTGTTGCCATTCTTAATATATTGATAATCGTTATCTTTCTTTTTTTATTTTTTACTTTGTTTATTCTCCTGCACCCCCGGGCATCCTTCAGGAGTGCCCACTTGGAACCCGCCCTACTCCCAACCTGAACCCCCGCATCTCCTTGACCCCCTCTCCCCGTATGACTACAGGCAGGCCCAACCCCCGGTACCATCTCCGGGGCTGATTCCGCCCTCCCTTAGCGGCTAACTCCTAAGTGTGAGGAGCCTACCTGCATGTCGTCGGATCCTCCGGAGACAGAAAGAGATCCTGGGCAAGTCTGGGCCAGTATTTGGGATGTGGGAGGGTCCACCGGGGCCACCATCATCTCCTGACTGTACAGGAGGCTTTTCCTGTACCCACCCCGCGGAGCCCAGCCAGCAAGGCTACAGATTGCCGTGGCTCTTCCCCCAGGCATTACGCCGCGCCGCTACACTGGTGATCCTCCAGCCACCGCCAGAGGTCGCTCCAAGAGCGAGCGCATTCCCCTACCCACACCCGGGGAGAGACAGCAGTCGGTGGACGCTCGATCTCTTCCTCCCCTGCCGACCCCCGGTGGCCCCGGCTGGTTCCTGAATCCGGGTCGCTGGCATGGCGCAAGGTGTGGCGTCCAGCGCCTCAACCCTCAGCGCCACCGGGCTGGTTATCTTTTCTCTTGATTTGGAGCTTTCTTAAAATCTTAATTAGCTATTGCTGTCTTATGGTACTTAAATTATTTTTGCTAAAACATAACCACTTTGGAAAGAGAAATTTTTGTTGCATTAAATTTCAAAAAGGGACTACATTTATTGCACAACTCAAGACATGTACAAGAACTTGGTTTCAGCAGGAGGAGGGTTATCTAGTACCAGAGAGGTCATCAACTCAGTGCTGGGACCAGTGTTGTTCAATGTCTTCATAAATGACATTGGGGATGGCATTAAGGGCAAAATGTGTGCCTATTCATGGACAACACCAAGCTCTGTAGGAGGGTGGACACAGCTGAAGGGATACAGGACCTAAAGGATGATCTCAAAAAGCTTGAGACGTGGTCCGGGATCTGGGAGTTTGGCTTCAATGCCAAGAAGTACAAAGTTATGCACACTGAAACCAAGAATCCAAGGACAGAATACTACCTGGAAGAGGTCTAGGCATCTCCAATGAAGGAGGAGAAGGACCTGGGAGTGATAATCAGCAGCGACCTGAAGCACTCCATGCAATGCAAGAAAGCAGCAGCAAGGGCAAATAACATGTTGGGATGTATAGCAAGAGGGATCAGCAGTAGGAGAGAGGAGGTTATACTGTCCTTGTACAGGTCATTGGTGAGGCCACATCTAGAGTACGGAGTTCTGTACTGGTGCCCACACCTCAAAAAAGGACATTAAACTGCTGGAGATGGTCCAGAGGAAGGCTACAAAGATAATCATGTGTCAGCAGGGTAATGCATATGAGGAGAGGTTGAGTGCACTGTACATGTACTCCCTGGAGGACAGGAGGAAGGGGGGACACAAGAGTGAGACCTGGTACTTGAAAGGGATAAATAAGGTGGATAAGGAGAGCCTCTTCAAGCTACATGGTGGCCATAACACAAGGGGACACAGTCTTAAGCTGGAGGGGGGAAGTTTAGGAATGAGGTCAGGATGCACTTCTTCATGGAGTGGGTGGTGGCTAGTTGGAATGCACTGCTGGAAGAAGTGATCTCATTGAAGATAGTGGGCAATATCGAGAGAGGCTGGGGTAGACATAGAAGGAAGGTAAGGGTCAAGGGTGGGGAGGATAGAAAGGATGGGAGGAGTGGAGGGGCAGTGTCAGTAGCTGAAGCTGTGTACCCTGCAACATGAGCAAACTAGACAGACCAAATGGCTCTCTTTGTATGTTTGTATGTTCATAAATTTCCTCAATATCCTCTGCCATTGCTTTTATTATTCACTACTTAAGATTATGTAATAGAAACATAGAATGCGATAGCAGATAAGGTCCACTGGGCCCATCTAGTCTGCCCTTTTTATTTTTATTTGTTTTATATTTCCTTTATTTCATATCATCGTTCAACAGATATACTTTTACATATAATGACTTTCATAAATTTCAGCCAGTCAAATTTCATACAAACTGGTAATCAACATCAGAACTTTGGCATTTAGTGCAAGACAGTATCTTACAGTCATGAATTTCTTTTCGTATACTATATTTACACATGGTTTCTAAATTACTCCATATTAGTATACAGGCAGAAAATATTAATGCTTAGGCACTTATAAAAGTAATCTCCCTTCTCTTTAATTAATCAAGGCCTTAGCTACAGTTTATTTTACTTCGGTATAGTCCCCACTTTCATAAATCCATCCCCCTTCTGTGAGTCCATTTTTGATAGCTTTTATTTTTATTATACTACTCTATTTGATCTTGGTAGAGTTCCCACCTAGTTCATCTTGTTGTGTAAGTTTCCATCTGATCTTGGAGACCTAGGGAGATCTGTTCGTTATGTTGAATAGTTAATATTACTGATTTCCACTCCGAGGTTTGAGGGGCAGTTGTCTGTAACCATTTTTTTGTAATGGATTTATAAGCAGAGCCTAATAGTATTGACCATAAATACACTTTAGCTTTATCTCTAATCTCTACCAGTGGGATCCCTAATACTAAGTTAGAGCCCGAAAGTGGACTTTGAATATCTAACATCAACTTAACATGACCTATTACTCGTTGCCAAAAGACAGATATCTTTGGGCAGTCCAGGAAAATATGTTTATGCGAGGCCCTTGGTTCACCACATTCCCTCCAACAATGTGATGTATTTCTTGGATTTCTCAAAGCCATTACTGAGGGGACTAGGAAAAATCTGACCCTCATCTTCCAAATAAACTCCCTCCATATAGGAGAGGAGGTGGTTGCCCAAGTGCCTTTCCATATTTTGCTCCAGTCCTTAGAAGGTATTGTAAGTGTCAACTCCTGTTCCCATCTAGTTTGAATCGGGGTCATTGCATGGGATGCATGTAGTACAAGGGATCTATATATTGTTGTTATCGCCTTTCTCCATGGAGAGGGGACCAGATATGCTTAAAGGGGGTGTTATCTTCTTCCAGCCTGGTACTCCTCTCATTATGTCTAATTTGTGTAGAAATATAGTCTTTAATTTGGTAGTAATATAATCAGTCTTTTTCAGACCATCCATACATCCTCTGGGCTTCTGCAAAGCCCAGTATTTCTTTCCCTTTTAAAAGTTGCCATGGGGCTTCGAGCCCTTTTTTAATCTGTTTTTTGTACCACTGGTTGTCAAATGTCTGGTTCAAAGTAAACCATTTGTACTTCCAGTAGTGCTGTTGGTTAGATTTATGTTTTGTTCCCATTTGCCATCCTTTCAGGATGGCTGACATCGCCTGAGGGGCTATCTGGGTGGCCTTCCTGAGATGAGACGGAGAAAATAAGCAGGCTGGGAGTGGGATTGCAAATGGTCTCGCCAAATCTATTTGTTTCCATTTGGCCTATAGGATTTATTGCCCCAAAGCAATGCCAGTTGCATCTGAGTGGCAATCCAATAGTTTTGAAGCGAGGGTATGGCCACTCCCCCCCAACTCCTTGGGTAGAGTTAGCTTCGGGAAGCCAACCCTCTGCCTCTTTTGGTCCCAGAGGTATACATTCAATATTCTTTGCCAGGAAAGAAGTTCTTTAGGGGTGAGGGCCCACAGGACACATTGAAACATATATAGAAATCTTGGCAGCGCATTAATCTTAAGGGATAGGTTCCTAGTATAGAAGGAGGATGGAAGTAATGCCCATCTCCTCACGTCCTGTTTAATATTAGTAATCAGAGGGTGATAGTTTTGGGTAAATAATTTGTCTGGGTCTTTGGGGATTTTTATTCCTAGATATCTTATACTATCGTTATCCCACTTAACTGGGTATTGTTTTTTAAATGAAGGTGTTGGTTCGTACTCAAATGTTAGAGCTTCTGATTTACCTATATTAAGCGTAAATCCAGATAGTCTGGAAAATTCTTGAATCCTCTGGAAAAGGGCCTCTAGTGATGTTTCCAGTTTAGTAAAATAGAGTAAAATATCATCTGCAAAAAGAGCCAGTTTCTGCACCATCCCCTTCACTGTTACTCCCTCTATGTCTGGGGCCTGCCGCAAATATTGGGCCAGGGGTTCTATGTAGTAGGCAAACAGTAACGGGGAGAGGGGGCAGCCCTGCCTAGTCCCTCTATATAGGGGAAATCTGTCTGATATGTGACCGTTTGTTCTTACATATCCGATGGGATTCTTACAAAATTTGAAAATGGTATCTATTAATTGAATCGGGAAGCCAAATTTTATCAGTACCTCTCTCAGGTATTTCCATGACACCTTATCAAAGGCTTCCTTTGCGTCCAACCCCAACAGAACTGCAGGAATTCCATTTGCGTGAATATATTCTATAATGTATACCGTACGACTTACATTATCCTGGGCTTGACGTCCAGGGATAAAACCACACTGGTCCATGCTTACTGTGGCTAGAGCATATTGGACCAGGCGCCTAGCTAGTATCAAAGCCAATATCTTTTAGTCTGTGTTTAAGATAGATATAGGTCGGTATGAGGAGCAGTGCGTAGAATCTTTCCTGGCTTTGGGTATAATAGAGACTACTGCCTCATTCCAGGAAGGAGGGATCTCTCCCTCTTGTGAGGTCACGAAAGAGAACACTCGCTCCAATATAGAAACCAGTGTTTTAGTAAAGATCTTATAAAATTCCCCAGGTGACCCATCAGAACCTGGGCATTTGTCTGTTTTTAAGTTTCCAATCACTGCTGCCACCTCTTTATTAGTGATTGGAGCCGTCAGCCGGTCACCTTGGCTCCATAATAGTACAGGAAGCCGAAGGGGTGCTAAAAATTTCTGGATCTCTTCGTCTGAGGGACTAGTCTCTTCTGAGTAAAGTGTAGAACAGTAGTGATGAAAAGCTTCAGAAATTGTGTGTATTTTGTTTTTGAGTTCATTCGTAACTGGGTGTCTTACTTTTATGATAGTAGATTTGACTTTCCGGGTTCGCAACTGACTTGCTATCAATCTTGTAAACCTAGGTCCCCCATCATAGTATTTATGCCAGAGATAAATTAATTTCTGTTCTATGGCATAATCTAAGATAGCATTCAGCCGCTTTCTGAGAGAAATAAGCTCTCGAGATCAAGCCTTACATTGCTTAACTTTTTGCAGTTCTTCTAATGCCCCATCTTAGCTTCCAGAGAGAGTCTATGCTCTTCTCTCTGCTTCTTCTTATATGAAGAAATTGATATAATTTTTCCTCTCACTATTGCTTTAACTGTATCCCAGAGCATGGCAATAGTAGTGTCCTGGGTATCATTATCTAACAGTGCCTGGGTTATGGTATTTTTAATCGTTTCCTGAATCTCCTTATCCCTGACAGGTTGAGCCTCCAGAATGTTTTTCTGTGGGGTGTTTGTGATAGTATTTTACAGTAAATGGGTGCGTGATCCAAGAGAGTAAAGTCTCCCTGCCATACTTGCTGTATGGTGTTTAAATGCTCTTTTTGAGTCACCAAAAAGTCTAAGCAGGAATAGGAGTCGTGCGCCTGTGAGTAGAACGTATGCCTACGCACTAGTCCACACGAGTATCTCCAAACATCCTCATAGCCCAACTCCTGAAGTAATTTCTGGACCTTTCTATTTATTTTATTTCTTCAGCCCTGAGAGGGGCGGTCCCCACCTCCCCCGGAGATATCCAGGTTGAAGTCCCCACCACATATCAATCTGCCCTCCGCCCAGCCTGCCAACTAGGTGAAGAGATTTCTATATACTAGGAATTCCGTCGCTGGAAGAACACATATTGAGGCAAGCGTAATCATCTGTCCCTCTAGATAGCCTTTAAGAAATACAAACCTTCCTTCTCTATGATCTTGTCCTTGATTTCAAAGGGAGTACCTTGCCTAACCAAAACGGCAGTACCCCTTCGCCTACCCCCCTTATAGGAGGAGGCCACCACCTGGGAAGTCCAGTCTCTCAAATTTGTTATGTTCATTTTGAGAGAGGTGTGTCTCTTGTAGCAATAAAATATTTGCTCCCTGCCGTCTCATTAACTGGAGGATTTTACTTCTCTTGACAGGGTTTGTAATGCCATGCACGTTATAGGTGCAAATGGTGTAAGATTGTGCCATCTTATGTCAGATCATGAAATTCTGGTTTATACCGAACCTCAAACTTATGGTCTTTCGCCCATAATGGTGGTCTCCTTTTCTTTAAGTCATTTATTTCACCCCAATGTTTTATAGTGCCTATAGTTTCCAATCGTCTTGCTATGCCAATCGCAAAATAACTCTTAAACTTAACAAGAAACAGTTGAACAACCATTAACAGTAACTTAAACAAATTTACTTCCAAGGTTGGGGGCAAAGTTACCTCACTAGCCCCTTTGTACTCCTAATACTAGGAGGGCGAAGAGGAATTGGTACCCCTCCGTTTCTGGAGGACCTCCTCTAGAGCCTCGTTATCGTAGGGCTCCTATGTAAACTATTGTATTACGGGTTACTATTACAAAAGTATGCCCCTTGCCCAGCTGACCATTCAGTCTAATTTTACCCTTAAAGTGTACTATAGAGGCCTTTCAACCAAACTATTCAGTTAGAGCCTTCTACTCAGACTCCACTCTATTAACTAGGTATTGCGTTCCTGGGTTTTATGGCACAAGCGAACACACTCAATAATTTAGGCAGTCAGGTCAAAATCTCTTCCATTTATAAGAACAGTCTTAGTCAGGCTTGCTGTAAAAAGAGAATGGGAAAGGGGAGGGGGAAGGGAAGGCAATGAGTATAGTTATAGGGGAACATTTAGCTTAGACATATTCCCGTTTAAGTCCCCCCTTGTTAGTTGGTTTATAGCCAGTTCTTATTTGTCATCAGTTGGCCATGATTTTCAAATCTTAGTTGCCTAGTAGGGCTGAAGGCATTGCCTAAAATCCTCAGATCCACAATCGTTCCCCAAATCATGTCTTCTATTTGTTGACAACTTGATGGCTCAGCTCCATCGGTCCCCCCCCCCCCAAGAACAAGTCTCCAGTAAAGGGTCCCGTTCATCTGTTCCATATGGAAGGGGGAAGCACAGGATGAGACAGTCTCAGAATATATATGTGCGACTATGTTGCTTTATACTCATCCTGGAATGCAGTGCTTAGCGGAGCGCTTCCATTAAATTCGTGGTAAGTGGCAAAGTCCCACTGAAGATCACACTACAGTTCCTTTCCCTTCTATCCTCAGGTTAAGGAGTCGCTTTGAGATGTTTTCCCTTCGAGGATCTTCTGGATACTGTGCATCACCTCGGTGTGTGTTCCGTTTCTGATTCCCCCATCTTCCTGTTGCTTGTGCGCTGTTTAAAGAACCCCTGATTCCCGACCTCCTGGTTCCCACTCTCCTTCACTGGGATATTTTTTCTCTCTCAAGGCTTCCATAGCGTCTTCCACTGTGGTGTAAATCTTCACCCCCTCCTCCCAAAATACTCTCAGCCTTGAAGGGTAGGGTGTATGAAAGCGTATTGACTTTTCTCGCAGTGCTCTCAAGATCGGTAAGTATTTGGCCCTTTGGACCTGTATTTCGTGGGGATAGTCATGATCCAGAAAAAGCCTATGCGTGAGGTACAGTATTTAAGCTCCTTTTTCGTCCAAGCACGCCTCAGTAGCTCTTCCTTGACACTAAAGGAACTCAACTTGAATACGATGGAGCATGGGCGTGCAGCTGGGTCGGACGGTTTTTGTTGCAGTGACCTGTGCGCTCTTTCGATGTGGAAATTCAAGGTAGGTGGCAGGTCGAGAATGTCTTTCAACAGGTTTTCCAGGAAGGGCGCCATAGGGGATGTTTCAGTATTCTCCCGGAAGGCCATACAAGCGCAGGTTGGCACGCCGAGAGCGACCT
The DNA here is from genome assembly GCA_016271365.2 of Neoceratodus forsteri. Taxonomy (NCBI): domain Eukaryota; kingdom Metazoa; phylum Chordata; order Ceratodontiformes; family Ceratodontidae; genus Neoceratodus; species Neoceratodus forsteri. The sequence continues at coordinate 658,698,001 of CM028131.1, read as the reverse complement.
TCTAAGTCCAGACATTTGGCTTGTAAGTTTTCTGTGTGCTGTACAAGGGCCTGGACTATTTTTGCTAGCTGTGTGGTAGTGTCTTCTGCCTCTGATACTCTCTCCTCAATCTGGCCTATGCGGTTCTCAAAGGTAGCTAATTGGGCCTGCATGGCCCGGAACTCCTGCTTGTCCTCTTTTCTGGATTCAGTAATTTCGTGCAAGAGCCTCTCAAATCTTGAGCGTGATAGGTGTTCATTTTCCCCATCTGTATCATAATCGGGTGCTTTTATTATTATTTTATTTATTTATTTAGTTGTTTAACCAGGTATAGCACACTAAGCTGAAAGCTTTTTTACAGGAGCAACCTGTGAGCACAAGGAGGTTAAGTGACTTGCTCAGGGTCACACAGTATGCAAGTGGAAGCTGTGGGATTCAAACCCAGGTCTGGTCTGCTGGATGTCACCAGATTTGCAGCTCAGAGCCTTAGACCACTGTGCTATACTGCCTCCAGTGTGCTTGTAGGCCGGGTGGAGAGGACGACCTGCTTGGTGGGCCCGACTTCAATCTAGTGGCATCCTTGAAGTTCGTCCTTGAGTCCTGGCGATTTTTGCCTCTATTGGCACTCTGGAGTGCCCCCCCTGAGCTTTTTGACATCTTTTAGGCTTAAACATTCGGTTTTTGGGGGATTTTTGGTCAGCCAGGCTGGGAGCCTCACATATTAACCTTGTAGCGGCTCTGTGACGTCACCGGAAGTCCTAGTCTGCCCTTTTTAGTGTGTGTGTGTGTACTATATATTTTTTTATTTTACCTTCATTATTTGCTACAGACCTCACTTGATCTATGGTGCCATCTCTTCCCCTTCCTTTCTTACCCCTATGACTCTCCTGTGCCCATCTCAGGCCTTTTTGAACCCCACTGTTTTCGCACCCACTACCTCTGCTGTTCCAGGGATCCAGAACCCTTTCTGTGAAGATGTACCTCCTCACATCCCTCATGAATTTAACCCCTCCAGCTTCACAGCATGGCCCCTTGTTCTATAGAACCTTTTTCTCTGAAAAAAATACTCCCCTCCTTACCTTATTAACCCCCATGATGTATTTAAAGATCTCTATCATATTCCCCCTCTCTCTCCTTTGTTTCCTCCAGGCAATATATGTTTAGCTCTTTTAACCTCTCCTTGCTGGGCTTTTTTTTTTTAACTTCATAGTTTTTATTGATTGTAATATACAGTCACAGATCAGTACATCAATAAACAACATTAATCACCATGTTAAGCTAGTATATAATGTGACTATTTCGCCCTTATTTTCTATGAAGTAAATTATTCTTATATTTGATCAAACTGCTCGTTAGCAGAGCAATTCTTAATAAATTTTACTGATTTACAAAACCAAAACTTATTGTCTTCTATAAACAATGTTATTCACTAAAAAATAGTGTCATTAACCTCTTATGCGCCTATCTTTAAGTCAATTCCAGATCTATTTTTGATGCTGACCTTGCACTATTTTGGTAGCCCACCTCTGGACTACCTCCACTCTGTTTATGTCCTTCCTGACATGTGTCTCCAGAACTGGATACAGTACTCAAAGTGAGGTCTTATCAGCAATCTATAGAGGGGCAGCACCACCTTCCTCTTCCTGCTGGCGATACCCCTTCCTATGCACCCCAGCATCCCACTTACCCTTCCAACTGCCTTGTCACACTGCCTGGTCACCTTTAGGTCATCCGATATAACTACTCCTAGGTCTCTTTCTTGCTTGTTTTTTGTATGCATCACTCCACCCATTTTGTACTCCGCTCCTGGGATTCTATGGCCCAAGTGCATTATTTTGCATTTTTTGCATTACAGCCCAACTGCCATACTCTTGACCACTCCTGCAGTCTTTTCAGATCCCTACCCATCCTTTCCACGCACACCCCCACCCAGAGTGTCCACCCTGTTGCAGATCTTGGTGTCATCTGCAAAGAGGCAGATCTTTCCTCTCACTGAGTTCCAACTGTGCCTCCTCAAGACAGCATCCCTATTTCTAATAAGTAAGTCTTCACTATTCATTCCATTTTTGCTCCTTAGAACCTTATAGGTCTCTATCATGTCACCTCTCCAGCCTGGCCTCCACTGAGTACATGTTTCAGTGGGTCTGGGTCAATATCTTGTACCATTTGACAGGGAAAAATAAAATTACTACAACCTATTCTGTTCTATCCTGTCCTATCCTCCACCTGAAATCCGCAAGGGTTTGAAGTGCCGGGGTACTTGGTGTGTAGCGGACTTTTCCCACAAATAAACTCTCACAGCAGCATTCATTTGCTCTTGTTTGTGCTTTTATGACTTGTTTTGCACACCTCTCTTTGTTCTTGTTTTGACTCCATCTGTTCTTGTTTTGACTGATTAAGAGGCTGCTGCATTGCCAATCCATATCGCTAGCTTCATCTGATTTTTGTTGTTTTTCTTTACCTATCCTGTCTATCTTTTCTAAAATTGGTTGCACAACCATATTCATGTGACACAGTACAGTTATGTAAGAACTTACCATAACAGTAGATCTTTGAGAGATGCTCTTGCATTAGGCCATCACCGGTAGGAATAAGCGCCAGGACCACACGGAAACCTTTCTAGCTAGCAGGGTAGCATGGGGGACAGTCCACCACCGATGTCACTCCGCTGACGTCAGCCTATCCTATAAAGGTGGGCAGTCCCCCACATCCTCGTCCGTTTTCCCGCTGGAAACCCAAAGCAGGTAGCAGAAGAAGAAGAAACCAAGGAGGTTTCCCGAGAGCCAAAAAATGGTAAAGCGAGAGCAGAAGACTCACTCACAAGGGACAGGAGAAAAGCAGACACAGAGTAGGAGGGAAGGAGTGAGGGAAAATTAGGGCCTGCTGCAAGAGCTTCTCTCGAAGATCTACTGTTACAGTAAGTTCTTACGTAACTGTACTACTTTACTTCGAGGAAGGCTCTTGCAGCAGGCCATCACTGGTAGGACAGACTCCCAAGCAGTTTCCATAATATAAGGAAACAATAGCAGGAGGACAAAGAAAACAGCAGCCAGAGGCTCAAGAGAGAAGGCCCTGCAGAATGGCCAGGCTGAAGATAGTCCTATGCCTAGAGGCAATGTCCAGGCTGTAGTGTTTGGTGGAGGTACGGACAGAGCTCCAAGTTGCAGCTGCACAGATATCTGCAGCGGACACATTCCTGAAGCAAACCGTGGAAGCAGCCGTATCCCTAGTAGAATGGCCCTTAACAACTCCTAGAAGTTCCTTGTTGTACTTTCAGTAACAGTAAACAATTCAATTAGCTAACCATTTAGACAAACACTGTTTGGATACCGGGGCGCGCTCTCTCTTAGGGGCGAATGAAATGAACAACTGATCAAACTTTCTCAAAGTCTTAGTCCGGTGTGTATAGTATCTCAAGATTCTATGTACATCCAAAGTATGAAGAGCAAAGCCTCCCCCTGATTAGAATAGAAACATAGAAGTTGACGGCAAATAAGGACTGCAAGGCCCATCCAGTCTGCCCATTTCTTTTTCTACCTTATGAATGTGCCATTGGCCTTTGTTCTGTCAATGGCCTATCTATTCATACTCATCTGTATTGCTCCCTTGTGCCTATCCCATGCCTGTCTGAAGCCCTGCACTGTATTCATATCCACCACTTCCTGAGGTAGGCCGTTCCATGCATCCACCACCCTTTCTGTGAAAAAGAACTTCCTCACATTACCCCTCAATAGGCCTCCCTCTGATCTCATGCTGTGTCCTCTTGTCCTGCTATTTTTCTTATATTGAAACATGTTAGACTCTTTTACCTTGTTAATGCTCTTAAGGTGTTTGAATGTTTTCATCATATCACCTCTCTTTCTCCTTTGCTCTAGGGTATACATATTGAGTTCCGTTAATCTGTCCTCATATGTTTTCTGATGCAGTCCCTGCACCATTTTGGTTGCCCTTCTCTGGACTGCCTCAATTTGGTTAATGTCCTTGTGAAGGTGTGGCCTCCAGTACTGCAAGCATTACTCCAGATGGGGTCTAACCAGTGTCTTGTAAAGAGGGATTATTACCTCCCTCTTCCGACTTGTGATACCTCTACCTAGCCACCCAACATCCCCTAGCCTTACATACTGCTTTAGTGGTCTGCTTGGATGATTTCAGGTCATCAGTGATGATGATGCCCAAGTCTCTTTCTTCCCTTGTGATTGCCAGCAACTCTCCTCCCAGCCTATAGGTGGCTTCAGGGTTTCTCTTCCCTACGTGCATGATCGTGTACTTCTTTGCATTAAACCCCAGTTGCCACTCTTCCGATCATTTTGCTAGTTTATCCAGATCTCTTCTCATTCTGCCCACCCCATCTGGATCATCTACTCTGTTGCAGATCTTGGTATCCTCTGCAAACAGACAAACCTTACCCTCCAGTCCATCTGCAATGTCAGTGATGAAGATATTGAAGAGGACTGGCCCCAGGACTGATCCCTGAGGTACCCCACTTGTGACTTGCATCTCTTCTGACTGTATACCGTTTACCACCACTCTCTGTTTTCTGCCTGTCAACCAGTTTGCCACCCAGTTGACCAACTTCTGACCCACCCCGAGCCTACCCAGCTTATTAATCAATCTTCCATGTGGAACAGTATCGAAAGCTTTGCTGAAGTCAAGGTGGGCGACATCAACTGCTCCCCCTTGGTCCACCACTCTGGTTACTCAGTCAAAGAAATCTATGAGATTTAGCGTTACCACCTGTCCTGATTTTCACAGGACAGTCCTGATTTGGGCAGCTGTGTCCTGCAAAAAAAACATGAGAAATACTACATGTCCTGACTTTATAGTAGAAAAAATATTTTCTAAATTTCCTCTAATTGTTGCAGAAAACTGTAATACCTTAACTAAAATACTTTAAACTGATAAGAAACAATACAAACAACTAAAAAACTACAACAGTTAGTCTTAATTCTGATGATATAAAGAAAAGATGTCTGTTACATTGGTCGAGGTTACATATTGTCCTGCGAAAAATCATAAACTCATCGCCCCATAAACTCTCTTCATATTTCAAAAAAGGAAAATGGACATCACCAGGACTCAAGCCACAGATGTCACAGAGAAAAGACAGCCCAGATGTTTCTAATAGCAACCACAGCTGTAGTGAAGTGCCCATAGATTCTAGTAGGGGACAGAGGGTGAGAGTCCAGAATACTGAAAGATTCCCTTGGAAGAAACAAGATTACTATGGTAAGTAATTTTTTCTTCTAACCTCAGGAAATCTTACTGTATTCTGACATATGCAGACTACCCAAGCAATACCTTTGGAGGCAGGCACAGACCCTATTTAGGGAACAAGCACTGCTGTGCCAAATCTGGCATCACCCCAGGCCTGGGTATCTAGGCTGTAGTGTTCCGTAGATGTGTGAACAGTTTTCCAGATAGCTGTTTTACAAATTTCCAACAAAGGGATATCCCTTGTGGCTGCTATGGAAGAAGCTGTTCCCCTTGTAGAGTGGGCCATAAGGCCTACAGGGGGTTCCTTGTCTGCTTTGCTATAACAGAACTGGATACAAGCAACAATCCAGTGTGTGACAGTTCTCTTTGAGGCTGGCTTTCCTTTTCCCACCTCGTCATACGTTAAGAAAAGCCCTATCCTGCCTGTGATGTTTTGTGTGATCCTGGTACAGTAATAGCTGATAGCCCTCTTAACATACAAGCCGTGCAGCCTATGTTACCCTGAACTGGAATGATCAGTGAAAAAGAATGACAAAGTGATAGACTGATTTAGGTGAAAATCAGACACCACTTTCGGGAGAAACTTCCTGCTAATCCTGAGGACTACCTTGTCCTTATGGAATGATATGTATTTTGATTCTGTGGACAAGGCCTGAAGCTCACTAATCCTGGCTGAAGTGATAGCTACTAGGAACACTGTTTTCCATGTCAAATATTTGAGCTCTGATGAGGACAAGGGCTCAAAGGGTGGCTGCATCAGCTGGGCAGTACAAATGTTGAGGTCCCACGCAGAAGTGGACTCCCCTGTGTGGGGGGATACAAGTGCACCAGGCCCTTGAAGACTTTTCAGAACACCTGGTTTGATGCCAGAGATGAGCCCTTACCCGCTGCACCTTACGGGTAGATGGCCTAAGGCCAAGGGAATGAAGGTGCACTTAGTAGTCCAGAACAGCTGACAGGCTAGCCTGGTTATGGTCTATACTCTGCTGTTGGCACCAGATTGAAAACCTCTTCCATTTAGAGGTGTAAGTTTTCCTAGTAGATGGCTTCCTGGAGACCCTGAGTACCTGTAGAACTCCTTCAAAAAGACTCAAGCTGGCATAATCTAAGTCCTCAAGAGCCAGACCTTGAACCTGAGGGACTGGAGGTTGGGGTAAAGGATTCTGCCCTGTGAGAAGGTCAACAGGTTGTGCTTTCTGGGAAGCGAGATTGGTCTGCTCACAGACAGGGTCAAAAGCAGGGCTGCCTGGCCCAATCTGGAGCAATGAGGATCATGGTTGCTGGTTGAACCCTGAGCCTGTACAGCACCCTGAGTAACAAGTAAAATGGAGGGAAGGCATACAGGAACTTCCCTGTCCAGTCACAGTGCGTCCATGGGCACTGTGCCCAGCGCAGGAGGCCTGCAGCAGAACTGTGGCAGCTGATGACTGTCTGGGGCTGCAAAGAGGTCCACTTCTGGGGTGCCCCACCTCCTGAACACTGCCTGAAGGACCTGCCTGTTCAACACCCACTCATGGGGATTCTGACTGATCCTGCTTAGGGCATCTGCGAGGGCACTGTCTTTTCCTGGAGGATAAACAGCCAAGAGAGAGATGCCCAGGGAATACACCAGCCTCCATATCCTCATAGCCTCTGTGCACAGAGGGAATTACCTTGTACCCCCTTGTTTGTTTATGTAGAACACTGTGGTTGTGTTGTCTGTTCTGATTTGAACCACTCTGCCCTGCAACATTGGGGCTGAATGCCCAAAAAGACAGCCCTGAGCTCCAACGGATTTATGTGGAGCAGAGATTCCTGTGGAAACCAGGTCCCATTTGCAGTCTGCTCTCCCAGGTGTGCACCCTACCAAAGGAGAGAAGCATCTGTTGTTAGCACCGCTGAAGGTGACTGTTGCAGGAAGGGCACTCCCTGTCTTAGGTTTTCCTTTTCCTGCCACCACTGAAGTGTTAGGAGCAGAGTTCTTGTGACTGGCACCATGTTGGACAGGGGGTCCCTTTTCTGTGACCAGTAGGATCTGAGATTAAAGTGAATATCCCTCATTTGGAACCTGGCACTGTTGCTGTTGCAGCTGCCATGTGTCCTAGCAGCTTGAGGAAGTGCCTTGCAGGTCTGGGGGTATACAGCTGAAAAGAGCTGGCCAGCTGCACTGATGCTTCTACCTTCCCCTAACGGAGGAAAGCCTTTCCTCTTACAGTGTCTAGCTCTGCCCCTATGAATTCCAACAGCTGAAATGGAGCCAGCACTGACTTCTTGCGGTTTACTAAGAAGCCCATGGACTGCAGAGTATCCTGAACAATGGTTAAGGCCTCTGTAACCTGCTGAGAGGACTGATCTACCACTAGCCAATCATCCAGGTATGGAAAAACTGTGACCCCCTGCCTCCTTAAGTGGGCTACCACCACTGCTAGGCATTTTGTAAATACCCTTGGTGCCGATGTAAGGCCTAAAGGCATGGCTCCGAACTGATAATGGCCTGATGGCAACCTGAACCAGAGATACTTTCTGTGGGACTGCCTGATAGAGATGTGAAAAAAGGTGTCCTTCAGGTCTATTGATGCCAGCCAGTCTCATTGTCTGACAGTAGGTAGGATGGTGGACAGAGTGACCATTGTGGGCTGAGGTTTCACTGCTATGCTGATGATACCCAGCTCTACCTTTCTTTTGCACCTGACTAGGATGGAGCTCTCTCTCTGTCTTTAACAACTGCCTCGCAGAAATCGAGGAGTGGATGGATTCGAGTTGGTTGAAGTTGAACTCAGAAAAGACTGAGGTGCTGGTTGTGGACCCGGAGCGCCAGATAGCGGGGCTGGGGGTAGGTTCACCCTCCGGGCTTTTTCTTGGAGGCTTATCACTCCTGACTTCTGAACGGGTGTGAAACTTGGGGGTAATTTTTGACGAAGGGCTGACTCTGCGTTCGCAGGTGTCAGACAGTCCTCTTTTTACCATCTGAGGAATATCTCCAGGATTAAGCATCTTGTTCCATCTGGTGATCTTCCTACGTTGGTCTATGTCTTTGTGTCCTCGCACCTGGATTACTGCAACTCTCTCTACCTAGGGCTACCTGGGGTGGAAATCTGCCGCTTGCGGCTAGTGCAGAACGCAGTGGCTCGGCTTTGACAGGAACTGGGTCCTGTCATATTCCATGGTACTCGTGAACTGCACCTAGCTGCCGGTACAGTGGCGGATCACCTTTAAAGTCGGTCTTTTGACTTTTAAAGCCCTACACAGACAGGGCCCGGACTACTTGAACAGCTTCTGATCCCTTACTGCCCTGGGTGATCGCTCCGCTCAGCTGACGAGGGGTTGCTAGAGATTCCACAGGTGTATTTGAAATCTTCTGGGCCCAGGCATTTATGCATGCAGCCCCAACCCTTTGGAAATCTCTACCCCGTTGGTTATGGGAGTGCACGACCGTGGAGGGATTTAAACAAGCTCTAAAAACATATCTGTGGTACCAAGCATTTGGTGAATGATTTCTTTTAATTGTATCAGTTGTTTTATACTATTTATGATGTTGGGATGTTTGATGTGTTATTTTAAACTTTGTTAGGTGCCTTGGTTTTTTGAAAGGCGCCATAAAAATAAAGATTATTATTATTATTTTGAATTTTGGTTTTGTCAAATGCTTATTTAAAGAGGCACCAACGCCTCAAGATGATCTTTGAAAAGCAAAATATGTGGACACAAAGCAGCCTGTATTTCTCATTAACTCTGTATTTCAAACCCCCCATTATTTACTACTTAGGCAGTATGCATGAAAACAGGTAATTTGTTCTCTGAGGGTTCATCAGCTCCCTGTTGCTTCTTCCCAACCTGATGTCATAATACTTTGCTTGTAGCATCACAGCAATTCTCATGGCAACTGACTGATGTCACAGCAGTGCATTATAATTTCAAGTAGGGAATAAGCTGTAGAGGCAGATGAGCTCTAAATAATAATGCTCTTGTTTTTATGTGAAATTGTTCAGTAATAATGCAGAGGAAAAATGTAACGAAGATATATGAAATTGTAGCGGAGTTGTGTATAAATATTATGTTTTCCAAAGTTTTCTTAAAGGTGTCAGTTGCTCTTTAAATGTCCAAGATGGGTTGCTACTCCCCTGTTTTCTTCACTGTGAGGAAGTACCTTGAGTAGAGTCCCTTCCCCCATTGGGCCAAGGGGACAGGCTCTACTGCCTTGTCCTGTAACAGTTTTTCTACCTCCTCCTCCTCCAGCAGCTGAAATTCTGGCTGGGTGGCAGGTCTGAAAACTCTTGACCTCAGCATGGACAGAACCTTGAAGCTAAGAGCAAGGCCAAGGCCCACCACCACCAGGACCCACTTGTCTGTGGTAATGGACTTCCAGGCCTGCAGGTAGTGAGCTAATCTGCCCCCGACTGTAAGAGAGGAGGCGACCCTGGCAGACCCCTCAGGGAGTCTGCTTAATCTGTGTGGTTGGCTGGGGACTGGGCCAGCCCTACTACTGCCCCTGCTTCTGAAATAACCCATGTGTGGCTGGGAGGGCCTGGGTTTGGAAGAAGGACCAATAGTGGGCTCGACCTCCACCACCTCTACTTTGCTGCTTCTGGGGAGTAGCTGCCATCTCCTTAGCAGCAGCACTCTTACAGGCTACTTTATATTCATCCATTTTCTTCATATAGGTTTCTGTCTGCTGCCCAAAGAGGGATGTGGGCTCACAGGGGAAATCCAAAGTCTTTATCTGGGTGTCCTGGGAAAGGCTAGTAGTCTTGAGCCAGGCAGACCTTCATAGGTACACCAAGGGAGCCATAAGTCTAGCAGCAGTGTCATTGGCATCCACTGCCATCCTGAACTGGAACTTGGAGGCTGCTATACCTCTTTTGACAGCCTCTGCCAGATCAGATGCCACGGGGGCAGGGCAAGCTTTGGAAATCTCCATAACTGTGCTCCAGAGATTCTTCTGAAACCTGGCCACATAAGCCATGTAGGTAGCCTGCCTGATGGCCAATGAGGAGCCTAAACAGGATTTCTTGGCCATAGTGTTAATTTTTCTGGAGTTCTTGTCAGGCGGATGGGATGCTAGCTTTGTTACAAGCAGCGGCCTGAACCACCCCCTCGTGGCTGGAGTGCCTAAAAAGGAATTCAGCCCCAGACTTGGCCACCCAGTACTTCCTATCCAGCTTCTTATCCACTGAAGGGATAGATGTGGGGGTCTGCAAAATCCTAGAAGCATCCCTCTTTAGAGATTTATGGATGGGGAGCAACAGCTTCTTAGCTGATAGCATGACCATCATTTCTACATAGTCTGGTTCCTCCTCCTCCTCCTCTGTAGTGTCTTGTGTGGGACGGTCCAGAGACTGTGCCACTTGCTGCATGAATGCAAAATGTGTGGGAAATCTTCTGATCCCTTCTCAGGAGAATCAAGACTCTTGAGGATCAGGGGAAACATCAGGTTCCAGGGGTTCCCCTAAATCTTCATCGTAATCCTTATAGTCATCTTCATCCTCTTCATAACCCTCGGTATAAAGCTCAAAAGAACCGGGAACCGAGGAAGAACCTGGGGTCTGAACTGAGGGAACTTGAGCGCTTGACCGTGGAACCAAACTGGCACCGGTCTGAAGAGACTGGATAATTCTTACAGCATTGGCAATTTCCTCTGTGGTCGGAACCATCGGGGTTCGCTGGATGTGGTTCCTTCCCCAGATGCTTCTCTTTCTTCTTCTTCTTCTTCTTCTTTGACGTGGTTGCCGGTTCATTGGCAGTTTCTGTGGTTTGTTTTTTTTTACTGTGGGAATCATCACCCCTGTCAGAGGGTGATTCTTCCAGTTCCTTTGTGATTTCTTTGGTGTGAGAAGAAGAAAGTTTGTCCGTAACGGGGTCAGCAGTCTTCTCGGACATTCCTTCCTTCAGCTGATTAAGTCACCTGTTAAGCACTGACTGTGGAAAGTTTTTAAAAAATTCACAGTCTGCCTTCAGGTGGTCAAACCCTAGGCAGAAGACACAAACCAAATGTGGATCAGCTTTTGCAAAAGGGTCACCACACTCAGTGCAATGCTGAAACCCTGTAGGGCCAGTTCTCTTTTTAGAAGTCTGAGACATAATAAAAATACCAGACTTCCCTGGTACTTTGTCTTTTTTTTTTTTTCCTCAGTCGCTGAAAAACTGAGTGTCAGCCCGGTTAAAATCCCAACAAACAAATCGACTGACAGGTACCAGAGAAAAGGTAAACAAATACAGGTTACTCACCTGTAACAGGAGTTCTAGGAATGGTATATGTTGTTCATCCACACTTATTGGCAGGTATCCTTGCCGCTTTAAATCTTGCCGGAAGGTCTTCAAGCTTGCTCCTCCCACCCACCGGGTGGTATAACTCGGCTCCGCCCCATGACGCCAGATCTGGCCGCTGGAAGCTCAGGTTGTGCCGGGCTAGGAGGTGTGGAGGATGTAGGATGAACAACATATACCATTCCTAGAACTCCTGTTACAGGTGAGTAACCTGTATTTCTAGGGACATGGATATGTTGTTCATCCACACTTATTGGCAGACTCCTAGCAGTTCTCCGGGGAGGGAGGCGAGACGACGACACCCCCAATACTTACTTGGGAAAGAGAGACTGAGAACCGGGAGGCCCCAAAACCAGCATCCCGGCGTGACTCAAGGTCGATGTGGTAATGGGTAAGAAGGTGTTTGCTGACTTCCAGGTAGCAGCCCTGCAGATTTCCTGGATAGGGACGCCCTGAAGCAGCCACGTCGCAGCAGTATGGCGGTAGAATGAGCTCTTATCCTCTGGGAGGCTCCATGCCCGCCAACTTATAGCAGAGATCTATGCAGGAGGTGACCCACCTGCTTATCGTCCGCTTGGCTGCAGGTCTGCCAGGTGCGGCTTCAGCGTAGGTGACAAACAGCTGGCGAACCTCTCCTCAAATTTCAGCCGTGCGCTCCTTATAATAAGCGAGTGCCCTTCTAGGGTCCAGAGTATGGAGCCTATATTCGGCCTCCGAGGTGTGATTGGGGTAGAACACCGGCAGAGTCAACACCTGGTTAAGGTGAAACTCCGACACCACCTTCGAAGGAATTTCGGTGGGGCGGGACAACCTTGTCCCTGTGGAAGACCAGGTAAGGAGACTCGATGGAAGCGCCTGGAGCTCTCCCATCCTTCTGGCTGACGGATAGCCACCAAAGAAGGCGGCCTTCCACGACAGGTGAGAGAGCACACCTGTGCATAGGTTCAATGGCTTGCCCATGAGCTTCGCCTAGTACCAGCAGTAGATCCCACGGAGGTGGGGGTTCCCTACTGGAGGGGAATGTGATCAAGGCCTTTGAAAAAGCGCCAGACCACCTTCTCCTGCGCCACCGACTGCTTCCGGCCGCGCCTAGTAAGCAGAGATGGCTGCCAGGTGCACCCTTAGGGTCAGCCGACTCAAGCCCTTGACTAGAAAGGGACCATAAATAGTCCAAGATGCTTGCCAAGGAACAGGAGGAAGGGTCCAAGCCCTGTTCTGACACCAAATGGAAAACCTTTTCCATTTGAAGGCATAGCATTTTCTGGTCGACTCACGGGACGCCTCAACTACATTGAGGACCTCGTCGGAAAGACCCAAGGCCTGGAACTCTAGCCGCCAGGAAATAGGCCGTCAGGTGCAGGGATTGAAGGTCCGATGGAACACCTTCCCTGATTGACTGAGAGCAGGTCCGGGCGAGCTGGAAGCTGCCAGAGTCCTGGAGCTGAGACTGAGGAGATCTGGGTACCAGAACTGGCGAGGCCAGTCTGGGGCTATCAGAATCACCTGCGCCTTGTCCCTCCTCGCCTTGAGAAGCACCTTGTGGATCAAGGGAAATGGGGGAAAGGCGTAGAAGAGGCCCGGGGTCCACTGCCTCGAGAAGGCATCCCCCTGCAGCGAGCCCTGCTGAGGGGGGCGGGCATGGAACAGACTTCAGCTTCGCGTTCTCCCTGGAGGCAAACAGGTCCACCTGAGGTGTGCCCCAATGGGAGAACAGATGCTGTACTCACGTCCGGCAGGAGAGACCACTCGTGGGATGCAGCCCCTATCCGCCCAGGGCATCGGCCAGGGTGTTGGAGGCCCTGCCACGCGGAATGGCTAGGAGATCCGCCTCCAGGCTGCGACGAGTGACCAAATGCGGAGAGCTTCCTTGCATAGAAGCATGGAGCGCGGCCCCGCCCTGGCGGTTTAGATAGTACATGGTCGTGGTATTGTCCGTCTGACTCGGACCACTTGACCCCGGAGGAACGGAGCAAAGGCGGGAGAGCTAGGCGGACCGCCGAGCTCCAGCAGGTTGATGTGGCATCGGGACTCCCAGGGACCAGAGGCCATGGAGCCCGTGTTCCCCAGATGGGCACCCCAACCCATCAGAGAGGCATCGGTCAATAGAGAGACCGTCTGCTCGGGACGGACTAACGGGATGCCCTCCTGCAAATGATCTGAACGGTCCACCACTGGAGAGCTGCTCCACATCCCTGTGTCACCGACACAAGCTGGTCCAAAGGATCGCAGGCTGCGACCACTGGCTGGCCAGTCCCCACTGAAGGGACGATGTTCCAGCGGGCCCAACGGACCACGCTGGTGCAGGCCGCCATGAGACCCAGGGAGGCGAGGAAGTCCCGGCAGGGCGCATTGCCCAACCAGAAATGATCGGGCAAAGGAGGAAAGAACTCGGCCCTGTCCGGGAGCCGCGCCTGGCTCAAGAGAGTCGAGCTGCGCCCTGCGAATAGGAATCACCTGCTTCGCTCGAGTTCCACTTGGCCTCGCTGATAAGGAGGCCCAGTTGAGAGCAGACCTGAGGGCCAGATCTCTGGACCACTCCGCCTCCTTCCTGGAGGGAGCTGCTATCAGCCAGTCGTCCAGGTAAGGGTACACCGACCCCTCGGCGCCGCAGAGGAATGCTGTCACCACTGCCATGCATTTGGTGAAGACCTGAGCTGGAGACAAGCCAAAGGCATGGCTTGGAACTCGAAGAGGGATCCTTCGCCAGAGGTGAAGGAATCTCTGGTGAGACGGACGGATAGGGACGTGAAAAACGCAGCCCCTGCAAGTCCAGAGAGCAGAACCACACGCTGCGTTCCAAGGATGGTATTATCTGAGCCAGAGTGACCATCCTGAAGGTTCGAGACCTTAGGAACTTGTTTAGGTCGTGTAGGTCGAGAATGGGGCGCCAGCCCCCCGTCCGCTTCGGAACCAGGAAGTACCTGGACACAAACCCTGGGTCTGAAGGAGGGTCCACCACCTCTCTTATCACCTCCTTCTGGAGGAGGAGAGCGATGTCGGCTCGACGAGCCGCCAGTGAGGCTGGGGATCCCGAAGCCCCCCGAGGGGCGACGGCTCTGAAGGGTGGTGCCTGCTCGAATCCCAGAGGCAGGCCTCTTCCCACCACCTCCAAGACCCACCTGTCCGTGGGAAACAGCGGACCAGGCGGAACGGAAGTGCGGAGCCGCCTCACGGGGACCAGGAGGGGTGACGGGAATGGGGCGACACACCTCAGCCGCTCACTGGGCAGGCTTGGAGGAGGGACCGGCCGAGGGACCTCCTGGCCTTTTCCTCCCTGCCTCCTGTTAGAGGAAGCCGCGGCTTGGGTTTGGGATGCCAAGGCTCGAGCCTGCTGGCCCTGACGTTGCTGGTCGAGGCGCAGAGGCACAGAAGGACGAAAGGGCTTAGGCTGTGGTTTGCGGCTTTGTCCTTCTGAGCGGAAGAGACCGAGTCCAAGGTAGCATTGGACTTCTCGATCCTCTGCAGGTGACCTTCCACCCCAGGGCCGAAGAGGTCAGTCCCCAAAAAGGGAACATCCGCCAACTTGTGCTGGGTATCCGGTAAAGGTGGATATCCTCAGCCAAGCCGCCGACGCAATAGCCACTGCGGCCGCCACCGATCTGGCACATGAGTCCCCTATATCCAAAGCAGTCTGGAGCTGCTGTTTGGCCACTGCCTGCCCTGGTCCCGCACCTGCTTAACCGTAGTCTGCAGATCGCGCGGAAGATGAGGGATAACTCATCCAGGGAGCCCAACAGGGCATGAGAAAATGTGCCATGAGGACGGCCGAACTGGCCTGACGAAGGCCGAGAGAGGACGCAGCGTAGACTTTTCACCCGACATAGTCCAATTTCTTGGACTCCTTGTCAGGAGGTTTGTCCACATCCCTGGCGTTGCCGGCGCGCCGGAAAACGCTGTCGGTAACCAACCCCTCAGCAGAGGGGTGTTCAAAACCGACAAGGAACCGGTAGGGACCGCGATACTTCCTGGCCATCCTGGCCAAGGCGCAGGGCAGGAAGCAGGGCGCTGCCAAAGCTCCAGTGCCGGACCCACTATGGCCTCGCCACGGAAAGGCCTCCGCTCGGAGAATCCTCGGTCCAGAATCTCCGTGAGGGATACCTGGCCCGCTTGGAACGGGTTCGAGCTCCATCCCTGGACTCTGAGATGAGCCGGTAGTCCTAGGAAGGACGACGGGTTATCGCCCATTGACGACTCTGAAGACTCCAAGTCCAGTCGCTTGGAGAAAAGGAGGAATCATCTTCGGACTCGAAGAGTCCTCGAAGAGCTGCTCTGGTCTGAGCCACCTTCACCTGCCGAGGTCGGTCGGGAGTGAGGGTAACTGACAGCCGAAGGGGTAGACCTTTAGCCACCGAGAATCCTTGGTCGGAGCCCCAATTGGTGGCTGTGGGAGTGGAGGTTCCACCGAATCGTGGTGCAGCTGGTTTTGGCCGAACAACCGCCTGGTATAGGCTCCTGGATAAGTCGAGGGTTGTGTCGGCCATCCGTGACAGTTGACTTAATGGCCGGGGAGGCGACGGGTCGGCTACTCCGGCCAGGAGGAGCTGTTGCAACATAAGGTCCTCGTGACTGCCGACGTATCCTACGCCAGGCCTCCTCATCCGGAGGAGGAGGACGAGGCCGAGCGGGCGCCGCCTTTGTCAAGCGAAGTCAGGACCAGACCGCTTATGACGGTGGGATCAGCTGGACCGCCAAGAGTCCGAGACCAGACCGGAGTCCCGAATTTCCGAGGTCGGTGCGGGAGGTGTCGGCCGAACCGGCACTCCTTCGGCTCGGATGGTGCATCCGAGGCTCCAGACCGGAGGCACAGGCGAGCCCACGGATCTCAACTCCTCCGGGGACCCGGGAGAGGGAATCTCGGCTGCTAAAGGCGACAGCCCGTCCAATGGGTCGAGAAAATCTCGACTTCATCGGTGGGAGTCTCGGTCAACTGACCTGACGGGACACCGTGAGGCCAGTGGCTCAAGCCGAGCGGTCGACCGGAAGCCGACGGTCGACGGCCCGGGAGAGGGACCTTCTCGCCTCCCAAGAGCGCCGACGGAGGACTCTACCCTTGTCCTCTTTTGGACCGGAGAATAAGGTCCCGCTAACGAGGCCCTTCTCCTTTAGTGGAGAGGGACAGACAAAGCTCCCCAAAAGAAGCCGCGTAAGAAGAGCCCAGAGAGGCGGGATAAATGCCGCTGCCGAGGAAGATATCAGCCCGGCCGCCTCCTCTTCGAGGGCTTACCATCCGCCGAGCTGATCCGCCGAAACCGGCCACAGGACACCGCCAACCGGCCTCCTTGACTTCACCGAGGGAAACGCTGGACGGCCCAGATGCAATCGGCAGCACGGTTCGAGGACGTGAGGCCGAGAAGATGAGCACAGGTCGAAGCTGCGGGTCGTGCTCAAGGCCTAAGCAGTAGACACACGTGAGTGTGGATCCGCCCGAGACATATTCTGCCCGCATGGGCATCTCCAAACCGGAGTCGATTGTGTCCATCGCAGCCGCTGGGGATAGAAGACTGAAGTCTTTTCGCAAATTTATTTTTTAAATCCGCAAACGGAGAAATAGGAACAGTCTCAAACGCAGAGCGCTAAGGAGGAACCTGAGCTTCAGCCGGTAAGGAAGATCTGAGTCATGGGGCGGAGCCGAGTTATACCACCCGGTGGGTGGGAGGAGCAAGCTTGAAGACCTTTCCGCAAGATTTAAAGCGGCAAGGATACCTGCCAATAAGTGTGGATGAACAACATATCCATGTCCCTAGAAATGGGAGGTTTTTTTTTTTTTTTAACCTCAAAATAAAGCGAAAGACTTGGTGTCCCCCGGTTGCGGGAACTGGACAGGAACTGAGAAACTTACCCAAATAGTGCTAAAATCTAGACTAGTCTACCTGTACACCAGAAACAGCGGTTCAAAAAACGCAAGAAAATAAGGAAACTGTATAAAACCAAGAGAAAAATAAAATCATCAGGAAAGATGAAGGAAAGCTCTCAGAAGCGTCTGACCAGGCAAGTGGAGTAAAGAACCTGACAGTTGCAGGATGTTTACCAGAGACAGTGGTTTGAAAACAGAGCTTGAGCCTAGCATTCTATCATTTGCATAGGTTCTATTAAACTTTTCAGCTCCAGGGCAGTCCTATGGTGAGACCATACTGCATATGTCAGAATACAGCAAGATTTCCTAGGATTAGAAGGCATAGAGAAACCTCCCCTTCCAGGACAGGGTCAATACGTCTCACCAAATAACTCCCGACCCCGGGACTGAGCGAGCAAAAAATGGCAGTTTTGTGCTGAGTGGGGACACAAAAAGGTCCAGCTCTGGATGCCCCCACCTGTCAAAAAGGTCTTTGGCTACTGGGATTAGACGTTCCCACTTGTGAGCCCTGGAGCAGGAGTGGCTTACACTGTCCACCAGGACATTTTGGACACCTAGAACATGGACAGTGGAGAGTTCCAGATTGTGCTCGATGGCCCAATACCAAACCCTTATTGCCTCCCTGTACAGGGGGTATGAATACATCCCCCCCGCCTGTTTATGTAATAAACAAAGTATATGTTGTCCGACTGAACTAAGAAAGGACCGGGGAGGAGATGAGTCTGGAAAGCCTGAAGGGCGTATAGGATGGCCCACATCTCCAGGACATTGACGTGGAGGCCTTATTCTACGTCTGTCAAAATGCCCCCAATCTGATAAGCTCCCAACCCAAGTGGGCTCCCCAGCCGAGACCCACGGCATCTCTTGTCAGAATCTGGCAGGGGGTCGGGACAGCAAAGGGGACTCCCCGAAACAGGTTGGTCAGCTCCAGCCATGGGGACAGGACCTGTTGAATGGAGTCGGAGACCATGACCAGCTGGTCGAAGTCATCCGTGTGCTAGTCCAATTGGACCCACAATGTCCATTGAGGGATCCTCATATGTGGCTGGGTGAGAGGCACTGTGGAAATAGCTTCTGCCATGTGACCCAGAAGACACAGCAATACTTTGGCTGGGCCTGATGGCTGGAGGAGACCAGATGGGCCTGGTCCATCAGACACTCTGCCCTGTCCCTGGGCAAAAAGGCAATGCCCTGAGCCATGCCAAGAATGGCCTCTATGTACTGGAGCCATTGGCAGGGAGTCAGACAGAACTTTGGCTTGTTGATCATGATCCCCAGGGCCTGGAAGAGGTTGAAGGTATGATCCAGGGTCTAGAGAAGATGCTGTCAGGACAGGGCCTTTGGGAGCCAATCGTCCAGGTAGGGAAAGACAAAATAGCCCTGCCCCCTGAAGGCAGCCACCATTACCGCCAGGCACTTGGGGAAACCCCTGGGGGCTGAGGACAGGCCAAAGGGGAGCACCCAGAACTGTAAATAGGCATCCCGGAAATGAAAGCGGAGATAGCAACTGTTGGAAGGGAAAATTTTGATATGCAGGTAGGCATCCTGCATGTCAAGAGAACAGTCAGTCCCCCTGGTTCAGGAGGGGCAGCAGACCCTGAAGGGTGACTATTCAAAAGTGTTTATATTCTATGAACAGATTCAGGTCGCTCAGGTCCAGGATGGGCCTGAGGTCTCCGGTCTTTTTGGGGACCAGGAAGAAGTAGGAGTAGAACCCTTCCTCCACTGGGCCTGAGGGATGGATTCTATGGCTATTTTTTTGTAACAAAGCTTGAATTTCATCCAGATTGAGAAGCAGATGAGCTGGGGGGGGGGGTTACAAAGACTTGCCCATAGGATTTTTGGGAGGCCACATGAGGAGTTCCAGAGTTTGGCCGTGTTCTATGAGCTGCAGTACACAACTGTCCAAGGTGACCCCTTGCCATCCTTTGACACGGAAGGAGAAGTGACCCCAGACCACCTCCCTCAGGGTTTCTACTGGGGTGGGGGGTCTGGCAAGGAGTCAGGAAGTAGGAGCGGGCGCTGGTAGAGCTGGGGCAGGCGCACGAGGAGCCCTAGTGGTGGTTGTGGTAGAAGCCAACGCCTGCTTGCACTTTCCCTGGCCTTTGGTGGGAGGGCGGGAGTGTCTGCGAGAGGAGTGACAGAAAGGTAACTGCTGGCTAGACTTAGGATGCATATGGTGTTACACTTGGTCCCCATACCCTTACTGGTAACCCACTGTGCACCGATGACAATATCTATATAAGTTCATAATCAGTACTAACATTTAGGGCGTTGGTACTTACCATATAAGAGTAAGTTACCAGGGACATTATTACTGTGATTATTACTGGAAATGTACAAGTAATGCACCAAGAATATATCTCTGTGTTTATTTATTTAGTTTTTGTTGACCGGGTAAGTGCACTAGACAAATTCTGCCTATTTTCAGGCACGACCCAGGGGAAGGGGATACAGATGAATGCCAACTGACCTTGAACCAGATTAAGCTGTTGGTGGTATTTTTGTGAATTGTGAAGTGTTCTTCGTCTCTCATGTTATATTCTTCTGAGAAGTCATTGTATAGCCTACACTGCCATCGTGTGGATTTATTTAACACCACATGTATTTTCTATATTTGCTATGAGTTCTTTGTTCTTATTTTAGCTGATTTTACACTTTTTGTATTTCTCTAGATACACTGTGGAGCCACCTAGTTTCTGACCAATAGGGCATGTTTTATGCATCTAATTCATGTAAGAAATAATAGTTGCTATGGTAATTATCATAGTATATAACCTGCTGTATTACGTTTTCTCTCCGAGACCATTTTCATACGCTGGGGTATTGGGAAACTCTGGCTCCCAGTGTCTATTTGGTAAGACCCGTTTTAGGGCATAAGTTTACTTTTTGTGTAATAAACAAGTTTATTACCGCATATGCCACTTCTCTGTTGCTTCTTCTGCTGGTTTATTACCACCAAGAACCTGAGAAGGGCTTAGACCCAGACACTACTGGTGACCGTGTGCAGGTGGTCTAAACTAGCAAAGATCCACTATTTGCTGGCTTTTCCCTTACGGGTAGTAAGTAGGTGTACACACCCATATCACCTTGCCCATGTTTTTCACTCTGTAGCACCCTGAAATGTCTGGCTGATTACTGGGCATGACTGATGCCATCTCACCATGTTCAATGGCAGTTTTGAGTTGCAGGATTGTGTGAGTGCAGACGCCCGACCGTCTATTTGGTTCAACCACTGTGGATCGATACACAGCAGGGCAACCACTGATGGGTTAACTTGGGTTTTCCATCCTTTCCTGCCATGTCCAATATCTGCGCAGATCTGAGACTTGATGTCTCTAACTTTCTTGCTTCTTATGGAGGCTGGAATGACTGTGCTGGACGCGAAACACTCCGATAACCCTGTGCTGGGAATCTCAATCCAGTACTCAGAGACGAGACAAAGAGCCAAAAAGTGTGATTTTAAAGAGCTGTTGGTCGTGCCTCTTTATGCTGCTTTGGAAACCTCCGAGGTGAGGTTTCATTCCCTAGAACTGTAAACTTAGCTCTTAAGAAAGAGATGGGTTTGTAAGCATCTGAAAGTCTTAGGAAACAGCAGAGACTGGAAGGAGAACTTCAATCCCTTCGTAGTAAGAATGAGACTCTTTTGCATTGTACTGTACAGAATAATGATCGAGAGTTATGCATGTTAAGAGAGGACTGTGATAGGCTGAAGCAAGATAAGAGGCAGATTTTACAAATGAGTGATTTACCGAGTGAGATGAATGAGTCTTTGCGTGAGGAGAATGAAGAGTTGAGAGACAATCGGAAAAGGATAAATGATGAGTTGGATAGAGAGCTCAGGGACAACTGCGAATTTAGCACCATGTATAGAGTGCTGCACAAAGAGGTTGCACGAGGCGTTGATCAGAACAATGCAAAAGTTAGTCACACAGTGCAAAGCTAAGATGGCGAAACTGCATCATCAGCAAGAGGTACTGGCTGGTCATATCAAAGCAATGGGCGAGTTCCATTATACACCTATCAACTTTATGTCATCCGGAGATGACGATTCTGGTGACTAAACCAACCAAGATTGCGCCCAGCCACACTCTCAAAACGGCACTTCCCCCACCCATCGTTCACAAGATGGTGGCCCCCTACGCTGCAATAGTGTGACCCTACCTAAGTCATGAAACATATGGTGACTCTCATGTGCGATGCCAAGTTGGTGACCCCCATGATGGGGGGGGGACTGAGACCCTCCGATTGCCGTCCTGAAAAAGAAAGACAAAATGGAGATCGATCAGATGATAGAGGCAGCCCTCGCTAGGACACAGATGACTGAGGAGAAAAGATGGATCTTTCATGAACACAAGGAAACCATGTTGAAGGAGGCCGCTGCTCAGCAGTTGCTTGTCCGCTATGTGGCAGAGGCCGCCCTTCGTGGAGCACACTCCAACCGTTTCCCTGATCTGCATGCTGCAGCTCAGAATACTAATCTCCTAGCTGGCCCGGTGGTGCTTAGGGTTGAGGTGCTGGATGCCACATCTCGCGCCATGCTAGAGACCCGGGTTCAGGAGCCAGCTTGGGTTGCCGGGGGTCGGCAGGGGAGGGAGAGGATAGCGTGTCTGAAGGACTGCTCTCCTCTCCCAGGGAGGAGAAAGGTTGTTGTCCTGCTCCTTGGCTGCCCCTAGTGGAGGCCAGAGGGCAGCGCCAGATCATGGGAGACACAGAAGCATGGTTACGTGATGTGCACGTGCCTCCACACATGCACATTCATGCCTCAAGGGGAGGGGAGGTACAGGGAGAAAATGGAAAAACACGGAAAGCAATATATATATATATATATATATATATACACATATACATATACATATATATATATATATATATATATACACAGTATATATAAAAAGAATACTAATCTCCTTCAGGAAGCCCATTCCATGCGCAGATTGCTGACAGCATAGGCCGCATGACCCCCAGTGACAATCTCAGCTGTCATTTGGAAAAGTTTGTTCCGAATGTGAGATGCTCAGCGACCAGTGGGCTATCAAGTACAGATCCTCCAGCAGACTATAGACCCCGGCCTCTGGGCAAAACTCTCAGAGGACGTCCGCTAAGCCACAGATGTGACCTTTGATGATGTCACCACGAAACTCATTACCGCACACTCCCCAGGCGTGGTTGGCATTATGTTGGCCCATCCTGTTAAACAGAATACCAAAGAAAGTCTGTCATACCATCAAAGGTTATGGCTGGCCGACAGTACTGGCAAGGTGTTCTCACAAGAAATAGCAGACAGAGACCAAATTGAATACAAGACCTTGCTTATTCGGAGCATGATTCCGGCTCTGCGTGACAAGGTCGAGCCCACGGTTTTCCCCAGAGCTGACAAATTCTCAGACATTCTTGCGAGAACAGAGCGTGCCTACCAGCTCTACCTCTGAGATCTGAACTCTGGCTCAAAAGCCAAGGTAACTGCAGAACAACCTGCCAGCGAGCCCATAACCCACTACATGGTGGAGGGCAAGGCCCAGGACAATAAGGCTGCTCCCGCTAACGACAAACTGACCTATAAGAAGGGGGGGGGGGACTGCAACAGGAATAAGAACAGAAAAAGACACTGGGATAACTCCAGTTCCAATCAGAATGACAACCAGGGCAATCAAAATTATCGACAAGGCCCTTCTTATCGTGAGGTATTAGCAGAGAATAACAACCTCCGAGCACTCCTTGGGAGAGTCCAATCAACGGCTTAGTCTATCCCAAGGCAGCCTATTGCAGCATTAGCTCTGGCAACCCAGTCCTTACTAGGCCAAAGAGATAGTGGGACCTCCTCTGGCCAGGCTGCAGCAGGCCCCAATTCTAACTTCTCGACTGTTGCAGCTACTACCAATGTCCAGGACTTCCTGTATCCTATGCAGGACCCGGAAGATGCCGGGCAAGATCCTGCTGGCCTATGTTTTCAAGACTCACCTGAAGACACCAGTAATAGTTCAGATTGACAATTATTGGCCCTAGTCTGTACTGGGAACAATATTACTATTGACACAAATGGACGGCTTTGTACTGAGGCCACGGTTGGGGGCCGTCAAATTGTTGTATTGTTAGATACAGGCACAGCTATGTCTGTACTACATGATGAGAATCCAGCTTCTTCATCTTGGTCCACCGGCTGGAGAACCAATGCCCAAGGTGTGGATGGCATTAGACTGCCTACCTACCATT
This sequence comes from Neoceratodus forsteri, assembly GCA_016271365.2. Classification (NCBI taxonomy): domain Eukaryota; kingdom Metazoa; phylum Chordata; order Ceratodontiformes; family Ceratodontidae; genus Neoceratodus; species Neoceratodus forsteri. The sequence goes on along the minus strand of CM028131.1, from coordinate 658,674,498 downwards.
CTATTGTACTTTCCGTGGTGATGGGAACCCTCAGCATGAATCACATTTTTGACCTCGTGGTATTACGTCATCATCCCAGCATCCTAGGAATTGACTTCCTTGCACTACACGGCTGTGTAGTAGACTTGGCAAATCAGCTCTTGATTCAAATCAAAGGGCAATAACATACTGTCATGATTCCTGATTCCCACATGGTGGCTGCCATTGCAGTCAATGACAAGGAATATGATGTCATAGCCCTGTTCCAGACACATGAGTGCTTCAAAGAACTGTTGCCCATCCTGCAGAAGCACCTTGATGTTTTCGCAACACACAAACATGACTGTGAGAGAATGCAAACCATCATTGAAGTCCCAGGTCCTGAACATGCCAGGCAAAGGCAATACCCTTTTCCTGTAGAGGCCTTACCATCACTCAGAAAACCCATTTAGTCACTTCTCCAGCAAGGTGTGATCAGGCCTTGTGTCTTAACCCTCAACTGACCCATCTGGCCGGTGAAAAGCCCAATGGATCTTGGAGACTCACTACTGACTACAGGAGGCTCAACCAAAACACTCCTAGCTGCTCCCCTACAGTAGCATCAGCACCAGATGTGGTCAAATTGCTAACACCAGATCGTAAGTGATTTAGTGCCCTTGATATCTCCAATGGATTTTGGTCACTGCCCCCTGCTCAGGAAAGCCAATATAAGTTTGCTTTCACCTTTGAGGGTCATCAGTACACCTGGACCTGTCTCCTGCTGGGCTTTCAGAACAGCCCTTCCCTCTTTCATCTACACATGATGGACACCTTGCAGGGTTTCTCTGCCCTCACAGTGTCTTCTGCAGTATGTGGATAAGTTACTCTTGGCAACCGCCACCAAGGAGCAACATTTTTGACCTCCTTGATGAGTTACTGACTCTCTTACACAAAACAGGCCTCAAGTGCAAACTTGCAAAAGCACAATTGTGCCAAAAAGAGGTTATCTTCCTTGGTCTGCGCATCACAGAACAAGGCAGAAGCCTAGCCTGGAAGAAGATCCAAGGCCTATAAAATTTGCCACTTCCTACTTCTACTGCCACTTAAGAAAGCAATCCAGACAGTCACTGACCAATGCGCCAGAAGGATTATCAAAGCGAAAGAAAATGAAACCCTAATGGTTTTCAAAGGAAGTGGCTAAACTAGTGGAAGAAAAACAGAAGTTGTTCAAGCTATACCAGGGAACAAACAAGGAAGAAGACTGGGTGTCGTACAAGGAGAAAATGAAAGAAGCCTACAAAAAAAATAAGGCAAGCAAAAGCGCAGACAGAAGCAAGTATAGCAGCAAGGGCAATGAGAGGAGACAAATCCTTCTTTAGATACATCCAGGAAAGAAAGAAGGAAAAAGGAGGTATAGTTAAGATTACAACTTAGAAAGGGAAAACAACGGAAGACAACCCAGAAAAAGCAGAAATCCTGAACAAGTACTTCTGCTCGGTATTTACTGAGAAGGACCCACGTTGATGGCCCAGAAATGGCAAAATGCAACACCCCTGGACATGGGGTTGATACTAGCCCCTTCACAGAGACCGACGTACTGGAGGCAATAAATAAACTGCAAGCTGACAAGGCCATGGGGACAGATGAAATGCACCCCAGAATCTTAAAAGAACCGAGATTAACTATTCACCAAATCCCTAAAGAGTGAGAAGGTAGCTGACTATTGGAAAAGGGCAATCATGGTCCCGCTCCACAAATCGGGCAGCAGGGAGGACTCTGGGAATTACAGGCCCGTAAGCCTCACATCCATAGTGGGGAAGTTAATGGAGACACTACTCAAACAGAGGATCATGGCATTCCTAGAGGCTAGCGGCCATCAGGACCCCAAACAGTACAGTTTCACAGCGGGTAGGTCATGCCAGACAAACCTGATTGAGGTTTTTTGACTGTGTTACAAACGTTATAGATGACGGCAGGGCGGTAGATGTGGTCCACTTAGACTTTAGTAAGGCCTCTGACTTGGTTCCACACAGAAGGCTGGTAAAAAAGCTAGACCACACAGGAGGTGAATCAGTAGTAGTTAGATGGGTTAAAAATTGGTTACAGGGCAGAACCCAGAAAGTGCAGGTAAACGGAGCACTGTCATCAGAAGGTAGAGTAACCAGCGGTGTACCCCGGGGTCCAGTACTGGAGCCCCTGCTCTTCAATATTTTCATATCAGACATAGCTAATGGACTACATGGAAAGGTGTTTCTTTTTGCAGACACCACCAAAATATGCAACAGGGTCGACACCCATCAGCAAGCGGACAACATGGAAGTTGACCTCAAGAAACTGGAAGAATGGTCTGGAGATGGCTGTTGAGATTCAACGTCAAAAAGTGCAAAGTCATGCACATAGGAAAAAGAAATCTAAATAAGGCATATTACCTTGGAAGGGAAAGACTGGCTGCCTGCACCCAAGAGAACAATTTGGGAATCATTATCTCAGACAACTTGAAGGTAGGTAAACAGTACAAGAAGGCAACATCAACGGCCAGTGGTATGCTGGGATGCATTGGGAGGGGAATCACAAGCAGGTAGAGGGAAGTGATTCTGCCACTGTACAGATCACTGGTTAGGCCTCACCTGGAGTATAGCATCCAGTTCTGGAGGGTCCCACCTCAAAAAGGACATTGACCGAGTGGAGATGGTGCAGAGAAGGGCAGCAAAAATGATTCAGGGACTGCACAAGATATCCTATGGGGACAGACTGAAAGAACTGAAAGTACAGTTACGTAAGACCTTACCGTAACAGTAGATCTTCAAAAAGAGCTCCTGTAGCAGGCTACACCATAAGGACTATGCCACCAGGCACTAGGACTCCACAGAAAACTTCTAGCCAGCAGTACCCAAGCTGAGGCCTGCCCCTTACGTCGGTCCGCCCACTGATGTCACCCTCTGTATAAAGGGGGTGGTCCCCAGCCCCACCTCATTTCACTCATCGGAGACCTGGAGGTTACTTAGCTGGAGAGATCTGAAGCAGGTGCCGAAACAAATTCCAGGAGAAACATAATAGGGGGATGGAGGGAGGGGAAAATAGCACCTGCTGCAGGAGCTCTTCTTGAAGATATACTGTTACAGGAAGTTCTTATGTAACTGTACTATCTTACTTTTGAGTATGAGCTCCTGCAACAGGCTACACCATAAGGACAGAGTCCCAAGCAGTGTCCCCAAAGGGAAGAAAAAAAGGGAGGCAGGCGTAAAAACTCCTGAATTATTTAAGCAGTTAATTAAGAAATTAGGCATTGGAGCACAGCGAGGCCAAATCCTGCTTTCTTTCTTTCTGGAAGCAATATCCAGGGTGTAGTGCTTAATAAAAATATGCACAGGGTTCCATGTTGCGGCAGTGCATATATCTGCTGTTGAACAATTTTTCATGGCTGTGAAGGATGCAGCCATCCCCCTTGTCAAATGTCCCTTAACCAGTCCCGGTAAGGGTTTTTCATGCTTGCTGTAGATGAAGGTAATGCAATTTGTCAACCATTTAGACATGGTTTGTCTTGCAACTGGTTTCCCCAGAACCCTGGGAGCAAAGGACACAAACAACTGATCCAATTGCCAGATCGATTTTGTACAGCTCAAATAGTAACGGAGGACCCTGTGTATGTCTAGAGTGTGCAGAAGGGCCTCCTCCCCCCGATTTGAATACTCGGGATAGTAAACTGGAAGGGAGATGTCTTGATTCAATGTTAACTCAGACACCACCTTCGGAAGAAACTTAGGGTTAGTGTGCAGAGACACCCTGTCTCTGTGAAAAATTAAATAAGGTTCTTTAAACATCAATGCTTGCAGCTCGCAAATCCTCCGAGCTGAAGTTATGGCAACTAAAAATAATGCTTTCCAAGAGAGAAACGTGAGTCGCAATTCGCGACCGGTTGCAAGGAGGTAATGTCAGTTTCTCTAGCACAAAAGAAGGTCCCATGGGGGCAGGATCCCTAATGGGAGCCTTCATATGAAGCATGCCCCAAGGAATGTACGGGCAAGATCCAGTTGAGCAAGATTCCTACACTCCACAGGTGCGTGATAAGCAGAAATGGCACAGAGATGCACCTTTATGGAAGAGTATCTCAGCCCCGCATCTGAAAGCGATAGGAGATCTTCCAGGACTGACTTCACTGAGCAAGACAGTGGGTCCAGGGAACGTGCAGCTCCCCAGATACAGAAGCATTTCCACTTCATGGCATATGTGGCCCTTGTAGAAGGTTTTCTCGCTTCTACTAGGACTTCAGCCACCCCTTGTGAAACTCCATGTCTGGAGATGGCTAAGTCTGCAAGAGCCATGCATGAAGGTGTAGGGACCGAAGATCCGGGTGGACTAACATGCCCATGTCTTGGGATAGCAAGCTGGGTAAAATTGGTAGCTGAAATACAGGCTCCACTGCTGATTGTTGCAAAAGAGGGAACCATATCTGACGCGGCCAGAAAGGAGCTACCAAAATCATTGTGGCATGATCCATCTGTAGTTTGAGTAACACCCTCTGCAGAAGGGGAAAGGGAGGGAAGGCATAAAGGAACCTCCCTGTCCAGCAGAGGGACAATGCATCTCGCCAGAAAACATGAAGCCTGGGATCTAGTGAGCAGAAACCGGGCAGTTTTGCATTGCACGGGGACACAAAAAGGTCCAGCTCTGGACGTCCCCATCTTTCGAAGAGGTAGTCCACCACTTCTTGAAGTAGCTCCTACTCATGGTTTCTGGATAGCGAGCAGCTGAGCTCATCTGCCAGGACATTCTGGACTCCTGGAACATGAACTGCTGTTAGTGTGAGTCCTTGTTCTAAGGCCCAGTACCACACTCTCATGGCATTTCTGCACAGAGGGTAGGAATGTGTCCCCCCCCCGTTGATATAAAAGACCACCAACATATTGTCGGTCTGGAGAAGCAGGGGACCCTGGGAAAGGTGAGTCTGAAAGGCATGCATGGCATACAGAATCACCCTCATCTCTAAGATGTTGATGTGCAGGGGCACTTCTATGTCTGACCATGTGCCCCAAGTACGGTGATTCTGAAAATGAGCTCCCCATCCTAGACCCAATGCATCAGTGGTGAGGATCTGGCTCGGTGAGTCTGTTTGGAACGGAACTCCTGAATCCAATTTGGGCGAAGTCAGCCACCATGACAGCATTTGCTGTACAGCTCTTGATACCCTTATCGGGTGCTCGAGATCGACAGACGTCTGGTCCTATTGCACCCCTAGGTTCCATTGAGGAACTCTCATATGCAAGCATGCCAGTGGTACCGTGGGTATGGCCACAGCCATATGCCCTAGGAGCTGTAACATGATTCTTGCTGTGACTAGATTTGCTGAAGCTATTATGGAGGCCTGGTCTCTCAGTCGAGTGTTCCTGTCAGGTGGGAGAAATGCTCTTCCCTGCTGTGTATCCAGGATGGCCCCTACATACTGCAGATGCTGACTGGGCCAAGGAAAGGACTTTGAGAGCCTGATTGCTATCCCCAGCTGTTGGAACATTTGAAATGTGTCTCAGAGGGTGTGGACTAACTGCGACCTGGTTAGGGCAGTTAGGAGCCAATTGTCTAGGTAAGAGTAGATGAAATAACCCTGTCTGCGAAAAGCAGCTGCCACTACTGCTAGGCATTTGGTGAACACCCTTGGAGCCGAGGAGAGGCCGAAAGGGAAAGCCCGGAACTGGAAATGGTTCCCTTGAAAGGCGAACTGAAGATACCTCTTGTGAGCTGGAAACACCGGTATGCGCAAGTATGCTTCTTGCATGTCCAGAGAGCATAGCCAGTCCCCTTGGCGCAGCATAGGTATCTGCCCTGGTAAGGTTACCATTCTGAACCTTTTTATTCAATGTGCTGGTTCAGGTGACTCAGGTCTAGTATGGGTCTTATGTTCCCTGTCTTCTTGGGGACCAAGAAGAAATGGGAGTAATACCCGGTTCCTTGTTGGGAGGGTGCAAAACAGGCTTGATTGCTCATTTTGAGAGCAAGGTCTGGATTTCTTCCCTGATGAGGGCTATGTGGGTGGAGGATATCAAGAGGAGGCTGGAGGGTCGTCTGGAGGACGTTCGGTAAACTCCAGCATATAACTCTTTTCGATAATGTCCTGCACCCGGATGTCTGCTGTGATATTGGTCCACCAACAGAGGGAGAATCAACACCCTACTGCTTCACCCATCAACTCCGCCGGAGGAGGAGGGGGCTGGCAGGAAGTCATGTGTGTGTGCCTGGGGTGGGCAGCGAAGGCTGGGAGGATTTTGGATTCCTAGGTCTAATGTTCCCTCCTGGTTGGGAGGGAACCTTTCTCTTGAAAGGGCCTCAAGGCTGTTGGTTTCTCTGTCTGTCATCACCCTGGTGCCAAAAGGGTTTGCGCTTAGGTTGCTGAGGGTCTGACTGGTACATGTGATGAATGGACTGGACCGCTTTGCCTGAGTCTTGCAGTTCCGTTATGATCTTTTGTACCTCCTCCCTGAAGAGGACAGACCCATGGAATGGAACATTAAGGATAGAATCCAGGAGGTCCTGCCGAAAACCGGATACTCTTAGCCAGGAGTGGCGATGGAGACGCAACCCAGTGGCTGCCGAATCATAGGATGCGCTCAACATGTGTTTTCCTACGTCCGGACCAGACTGAAGTATGTCCAAAAGATCAGTGCGTGATGGGTTATCTGGTTGCTTTTGGGCCAACTCGATGGATTTCTTCCATAAAGATTTTTGGTATAGCACCATGTGGGCCAAATCATTTAGGGATCGTATGGAGCATGTGGAAGAAGCATAGACTCTCCTACTGAATTGGTCTAATTTCTTAGATTCCTTGTCGGGCAGCTGTGAGCTCATATGTATAGGTTGCTTTGTCCTGCCATGGGCTGCAGTCAGAACCATGGAGTCTGCCCTCGGATTTTCTTCCAAAAAGGCCTCTGCCTTGGGAGGCTTGTACAGTCTGTCTGCCTTCTTGGTGACAGCTGAAAAAGATGAAGGGTGGCCCAATGACAGCCTGGTTAGGTCCTGAAATGGAGGGTCCAGAGGAGGAATGACCAATGGTCTTGGGTCATTCATTCCCAAAAAAGTATGAAGCCTTTTCCTCTCCAGGTTTAATTCCTCGGATGTGGTGCATCACATCCATAAATGTTGGGTCATCTTGGTGGGGGGGGACCTGGGTGAATTGCAGGGAACCTCTGGCTCAGGAGAGTAACCTCTATAAGAGGAGTCTGAGGATGACCTAGAGAGTTTATGCCCATGCTAGCAGCTGCTCCTGTCATCTCAGGAAGATGACCTGGAGGAGGAGTGGTGGCATCTGCCCCTATGCCTGAGATGCTCTGAGACAGAGCCTTTTGAAGTGGGGCTCCTGGGTGCGTCCGGACACTGTGGCCTGGAGTCTGGGACTGGTGCTTTGTCCAGGACCGGTGTAGGAGGTGGTGGAGAAGGGAGGTCATCCTTTTCTAGTAAATCTCCCTTTACTGTGTTCCACCATGAAATGAAAGTTCCCTAACGTCTGCCAGGAGGACCACTGGCAGTTGCAATGGTGTGGCTCTGTGGGAGTACCGGTAGGGCTGCTTGGTCCCAGAGTCTCATCATGAGGTACATGAGGACTCAGTGGAGTAGCACGGTCTGTCATCTGGTTGCCTGTCATTGGGGCCCCTGATGTCAGGTCGTCGGGACACCGAGGGGGTTTGATCTGGAGATTTGTCGACAGGTGGCCTGTCGTCAGGCTGCTGAATGGTCTGAGCTGACGTTGGCTTCTGAGGCAGTGGCTCCACAGGTGTCCGACTTGTAGTGGTCATTGCGGACGTCTTGGTACTCGACGCCTTACCCTGTGGCGTCTGCCGCTGGTCCTTCCGTTTGTCGGAAGACCGGTCGTCCGGGACATGCATCAGGGTCTGAGTTTTATCTGCCAATGCCTTGTCCCTGGGAGAGCGTTCCCTAGAGTGGGAATGCTCCCGGCATCTGTGTCTGTCACCTAAGGCTGACGAGCTGGAGGAAGAAGACGCCTGAACCTTATCGGTTGAAGTCCCTGTCTAAGGCCCTGAGGACTGCTGGAAGGGCCTAAGGCCGAGGGATGGACCCGAGGGTCCTTGCCCCGAAGAGCTGCAGCCCATTGGGAAGGTAAGGACTGCAGCCTTTGTGAATGGCAGGGCAGAGGAAGATAGGCCTGACGGAGGGGCTGAGTCTGCTCTCTCTCCGGCGTGTGAACTTGAGTGCTTCTCTTTGCGAGGAGACTTGGATCTGGAGTCCGACCTACTGTGCTCCTTGTCCCACTGTTAGTGCTTTCCTCCTGAGTGTTTCTCCTTGTGGGAAGTCGACGATCAGGAGGCTGAGGAGCTGGCTTTCGACGGGTGTTGAAAGGTGGCGAGCCGCTGCTCCATGATGTAGGCCTAGAGAGTCTTGTGGCGGTGGGTTCAGGTTCGTTGGTTGAATTTGCCGCAGTACAGGCAGGCTTTAACATTGTGATCAGGCCCCAAACAGAAGAGGCACCAAGAATGACTGTCTTTTGCAGGAATCTGCCACCCGCACGGACACTTGGATTTCCATTGTGTGGTCGAAAAAGATGGAGACGACAAAAACTAATCGGAATATCGATACTTTATGAAAAAAAATAAGAAAACGGGTACTTTTGACTGAAGAAAAAATCGTTGGTCGACAGATACAACGAGGCATCTGAGGAGCCAAAGCTCACGGGTCAACAGTGGGAAAAGAAATGAGGTGGGGCGGGAACCGACCCCTTTATAGAGAGGGTGATGTTTGTGGGCAGACCGATGTAAGGGGCAGGCCCCAGGTGGGTACTACTGTCTAGAAGTTTTCCATGGAGTCCTACTGCCTAGAGGCACAGTCCTTATGGTGTAGCCTGCTGCAAGAGCTCATACTCGAAGTAAGATCATGTATGTCTCGGACATCAGGAGGGGGATCAGGAGTGAGATGAGTGTCTTTGCAGGCGACTCAAAGCTGGCTGCAGTGGTGGATGAGGAGGAAGGCAGGGTGGCCTTGCAGGAGGGCCTGGAGGCTCTGGAAAGGTGGTCGGAAAATGGAAACTAAAATTCAATGTGGGGAAGTGCAAGGTTCTGCACCTGGGAGTCAGAAATCCAGGCCAGGGGTATACCTTGGGAGGAGACAATAATTTAAGTCACAGAGGGTGAGAGGGACCTGGGAGTAGTGGTAGATGTCAAAATGAACAACTCAGAGACCTGTAGGAGGGCAGCGGCAAGGGCAAATAGGATGCTGGGATGCATCGCCAGGGGGATTACCTCCAGAAGGGCAGAAGTGATCCTTCCATTGTACAACTGCTTGGTTAGGCCACACCTCGAGTACTGTGTGCAGTTTTGGAGTCCACATTAAAAAGGGACATTACACTCCTAGAGAGGGTCCAAAGGAGGGCAACCAAAATGATCTGGGGCCTGGGGGAGAGGACCTATGAGGAGAGGCTCAGGGAGCTCGACATGTACACCCTGGAGGAGAGGAGGGACAGGGGGGCATGATAGAGATCTTTAAGTACGTGAAAGGGATCAATAAAGGAGGCCCGGTCAGGGTGCTCCAAAGGAAGGAGGGTGGGGTGAGAGGTCACGGGTGTAAGCTGGAAGGGGGCAGGCTCAGAGGGGAGAGGAGGAGATGTTATTTCACTGAAAGGGTGGTGGAGCCATGGAATGCACTGCTCAGGGAGCTGGTAGAGGTGGAGACTGTGGACAGGTTTAAATGGGGATGGGACAGGTACAGGGGAGAGTAAATCTGACCACGCCCAGTACAGGTGGAACATCTGGGACTGGGGACAGTATAACCCAAGGGGGAGAGGGGGACATCAAAATCGACCCTCAGTGCAGGTGCTGAAAATCAAGCAGACTCGAGATACCGTTAGGCCTATTCTGCTGGCATTTTAGTATGTTAGTATTCCCTGGAACAAACAAGAGAGAGGCATGACATGATCAAAATATTCAAGTACATAAAAGGCATAACCCAGGTGCAGATAGATGATCTCTTCCAATTTAAGAAGGGCAGCAGAACCAGGGGACATGATCTAAGGCTGCAAGGAGGGCAGTTCTCCACCAGCACCATGAAGTTTTTCTTCAAAGAAAGAGTGGTGGATGCCTGGAATAGCCTGCCTGCCTGCAGAGGTGGTGGGGGCAAGCACAGTGGTAGGTTTCAAGAATGCCTGGGACAAATACAAGGGAGCCCTCAAACCCAAGGATAGTTAGAAGGCTAGGCTAAAAGACAATGGAGAGACTAGGTGGACCTGGTGGTCTCCTTCTGCCATCAGCTTCTATGTTTCTAACAGTGTGGCGACACTCAGATGTTTCCTGGGAAAGGCAACTATTTCAGGGACTTCATTTGTGACTTTGCACAAAAGGCCACCCCTCTGTATGAGCTCCTGAAAAAGGATGTCCCCTGGACTTGAGGTCCCATTCACACCAATGCTGTGACCCTTCTGAAACAGTCTTTGGCCTCTGCTCCAGCACTGGTTAACCCCAATCCAGTCTTCTCCTTCCATCTGGAAACTGCTACTTCAGACACTGCCATGTCTTCGGTACTTGCTCAAAAGTCTAATGACATTCTAAGACCTATTGCCTATGCTTCTCAGATGTTGTCCCCAGTAGAACAGAAGTACAGTCTATGTGAAAGAAACCTGGCTACTTACCAGGCTGTTAAGCACTTTCTGTACATCACTGGGTATTCACCCATAATTCTGCACACTAATCACACCCTCACGAACTTCCTGCTGTCAGACAGAGTGAAGGATGGCTCTGTAACCAATGTCAGATTAACTCACTGGTCTCTTCTTTTCCAGGACTATGACATACAGGTCCACACTGCCAAAATGCTCTCAAGTCTGGCCCATGGTCTCCCGTACCAAGGATCTCCACAAGACTGCACACTCCAGCCTCCTGATGTGCCTGATCCAAGACCCTTTCTTCCCGCTACTCCAAAACTCCTTGCTGAGACTTCCTTGTGTCATGTCTTTACTGATGGCTCTGCCTCATACTACCAAGGAGAACAGGTAGCTGGATTTGGAGTGTTGATCATATACTCTAATGGTAACACTGTCCGTGTGTCCAAACGCTGCAGTGTTGCATCTTCTCAGAATGCAGAACTGGCAGCTGTGGCCCGTGCTCTTGAACTGATACACCATGGTACCACAGATTACCAGCATCTTCAGACTCTAACTGGGTCTGTTGCTCTCTAACTGAATTCTTGCCGTTCTGGGAGAAGAACTCCTTCGCCTCTTCTGGTGGTACCCCTTTGAAGTACAATGCACTCTTTGCATACATTTGCGCTCTGACTCAATAGTTTACGCACAAGCTGTTCATTCACAAGGTAAAGGCCCATTCAAAGTCTGATCTATACCATGAGTTCAATGACCGAGCAGACACTCTTGCAAAAGAGGGTGCTCTAGGGGGACATACGTGGGATATGGCTCACCCTGTGGCTCTGGCAGCTATACACATAGCTGCTATGAAAAAGAAGAAAATGGAGTCTTTTGTGCCACTGTACTTGTCCACAGCACAACAATCTGATCCTCACTAAAAGAAGTGTTCAGATTCCTAGACAAGGGAACTGAACAAGAACTGCCGACCAACAACCCCTACAAAATACATGCAGACACACTGCAGCTATCACATGACAACAAGCTGATATTGTATCAGCTTGACGACCTGAACCACAGGTTGTGGACAGTTCCCAAATCATTGCAATCTGAGTTCATCCACCAGGTCCATGACACCCCAACTGGTGGACACCAGGGGTGGAAAATACAGTCCAGAGACTGAAATCTGTGGGTTGGTGGCCAGGCATCACTAAGGACGTTAAACATTATATCAACTACCACCTAGTTTGTGTGCAAAACAATCCTGTCCCAACCAAAAAGAATGCTAAATGACTTCCCCAGAGATAATCTGGTCCCTGGCATGCAGTTCAAATTGACTTCATTGGCCCTTTGACCACCACTAGCAGGAACAACATGTATACCCCTGTGGTCACTGACCTGTTCTCCAAATGGGTTGAGGCTTTCCCCACTCGCAAATGCACAGCTAAGGCAACTGCAAATGTCCTGGTACAGCAATTGTTTTCCAGGTGGGGCCTCCTCTCAATGTAGACTCTGATCAAGGACCCAGCTTTACAAGTGAGGTGATGCAAGAAATGCTCAAACTTCTTGGAGTACACCATAAGTTTCACATTCCCTACCACCCACAATCTTCAGGTCAGGCAGGGAGAGCCAACAGATGGATAAAGCAGATGCTATCCATATTTATTGAGGACAATCCCAAGGATTGGGATTCCCTTTTGCCCTTGCTCCTTATGGCAATGAGGGGTACTCCTTCAGCTACCACCCAATGCACACCCTTTGAGGAGATGACTAGCAGAATCATGAGATTATCTGAGCACCTGTTGATTGATCTGAACACACCCACTGCAGACAGAGTGTCCGTGGACACATATGTCATGAAACTGAGAGATGACATCATCAAAACCCACCTGTACGCTGCACATCATATGGATAAAGCCCAACAACAATCTAAGATTAACTTTGACAAACATGCACAAGAAGTGGACTGACAAGTCGGAGACCAGGTCATGGTACTCAGGTTTGCACACCCTACTCATCCCTTCTCCAATAAGTGGGAAGGGCCCTACCCCATCATTAACAAGCTCAGTTCTGCAGTCAACCAAGTTAGACTCGTCCACGAGAAGAAACCTATTGATAAATGGCTGCATGTTAATCAGCTCAAATTATATAAAACAGAATAATTACTTTTCCTAACCCCAATGGGTGGAATAGTACCTACTGACCTTTCCTTTCTTCCTTACAGTTACCTATGCAAGATGGTTATCTTGCACTTCATCCTCCTTCTAGGAACACTTACCATTGTCCATGGCAAGGATATAAAAACTATATCTGACTACAACCAACGTCTAAGGCGACTCGTTCCACTTCTCGAACATCCAAAGGGAAGATATGACACCCCATAAAACAAACCCACCACCATCCCTGAAGGAGTCAGTATAGATGTTCCCAACAAATTAATCACTGTTCAGGAAGGCACGGACGCCTACCTGACCGCAATGGTTGTGGCACCTAACAAATCATCCCTTCAAATTGAATGGCAAACTGACAGTCATAGACAGATGCTTCTTGTTGCTCACTACCCACCTTCCCCTTTACAAAGGCACCTTCCAAGGATGGCCCAACACTAGAATTGCCCCAAATGGCACCATGTCTATTCACCAAGCCAATTACAGACATACTGGTCTATATAATCTTACTGCTTTGATTGACACCACCTTTTGTGATAAATACCCAGAAGACTCTGCAAGGGACTTTTGTGTTCACAATTATATGGCTATTGCAGCCATGTTCTTGTCTGTAGTGCCCCCCACTGAAGCAGAACTTACTGACTTTTCCGTACAGGAACCTGGACCGCTTAGTGGTCTGACTGCCACCTCACTTCCAGGCACACTTGTAAATAATGTACAGTTTATGAACATTCCTGTCATTTGTAATCTCACACATTGGAATATGGCTGCATTTGGCATGTGTTCTAAAACTAACACTTCTAGGTTATTTAGTACTATGTTACTGAATTGTCTTGCAGCATATCAGACATGCACACAAGACCCTGTGGCTGGTCCATATACTACTGAACACTTAGGATTATTCAGGTCTAGACTTAGACTTTGACGGCAGATAAGGACCACTTGGCCCACCCAGTCTGCCCATTTCCCTACCTATTGGATAAGCTGCAGATTCTAGTTAACCAACAGCCTACTTTCTGCAACTCCCCACTATAACTGCCTTATGTCAATAACCTAACCCCGATAACAAGAAAACTTCCTCATCATGCAGCAGGCGTGCCACTGCTGATGTCACTGGTGCAACTGGCACCATATCAGGACTCCTTTGGATCAGGCATGTCCATCTGGAACCATGCAGACATTGCTGCTAACAAAAGCCACACAGTTAAATTCCAGACTGGCAATGAAAAAATTATGTTTTACTCCCTTTATTGCATGGCATAGATGGGCTAAGTCAGGAAGAGAGATGCACTGTATCCAACATGCATGACATTGCCAAATGTTTTAATGACGGAATAACATTTCTGAACTTGTTTTCCAGAATAACAAGGAGTCAGACAAGCAATATATTGCCAGGGAACTTTTATACTCTGCTCATGGCTCTTATTTCATAACCACTATCAATAATCTCTTTCGGGATTTAGAATCTGGACGTGTTCCAGATATTATCCATGGTAGAAGACTTGCTAAATGGTGCTGTCCACATTGTAGATCCACTGCTTGTATTACAATGTGTATGTCTGAATCTGTTGCTATACCAATATCTACTGCTAGAAATCTAGGTTATATCTTCACGCCATCCCAATGGGGGCCCATGTTACACTGCGAACTGCTGCACCATCCATGACACCATGTTTGTGACATTCACTGTCTCTTTGCCACACTTTGATCCGCAGACTGCCATCTTCTACAGACTGGCCCCCATCCACGCCACTGGGCATCTCAACAAAGACATCTACTGAAAGAGGACTGACCTTCCACCTCTTCTGGTCTTCCATCCCACCCTGGAAGCTTGGGTGGCGCCTCATATAGACTGTTCTGCCAAAAAGGGATACCTCTACTTATGTCGCTGAGACGTGTTTGACGTCATCAAGCTGGTTTGTGGATACTCACCAGACAGCATTGGACTTGGACATTTTTTCAAATGCAACTGGTACCCCTAGGGCAACAGCATCTTCATCTTCAGCCACATCATCACTAGTGGGCAGCACTGAACGTCTCTACTAGAACTACATAGAAGAGGTTCATCGCTTCACAACCAGACTCACGAATCAATCTTTCGCCTGCACAATTCAACTGCAGATATGGTGGATCCCTACAGTGAGAGTGTCATATAACTGATGGCCAGTACTTTGTGGTTATTAATCATAACTATTTTGTGTATGTGTCCAAAACTTGTGACAGACTACATCCTAACTTCTGTTTTATTCCTCATCAAACTACTATAATTGGTCATACAGTGATTACTCCTGTTCCCATCCTAGAACCTGACATTATTGATGCTGAATGCTCTATTTCAGTATTTACTCATTTTTAATGTCCACATTGATCTCTTGACTTTGTCCCTTAAGACACTTTTAGAGAGAAAGGATACTCATCTCATCTACATCAGCAATATTATCGCCAAAGCTGGAGAGGCCCTTAACACCCTTATTCATGACGGTGATTTAGGCACTGCACTTTCCAATACCTGGTTAGAGTTAGCTTTTAAAGGTTCTGTTATTGTACAACTGTTTTTGATTATATTTTTGATACTAACACTTTGCTGTCTATGACGCACTATAAAACACCACTGTGAACAACACAAATTACTTTACAAGGTTCATGCATCGGGTCTGTAAACAATGGATTTTACTCCCACTACTTTCCCACTAGTGGTGTTGCCTTTTCTGTAAGGCAACAAGGGGGGGGGATGTTATGCTTGGTCCCCATACACTTACTGGTAACCCACTGTGCACCGCTGACAATATCTATATAAGTTCATAATCAGTACTAACATTTAGGGCATTGGTACTTACCGTATAAGAGTAAGTTACCAGGGACATTATTACAATGATTATTACTGGAAACGTACAAGTAATGCACCAAGAATACATCTCTGTGTTCTTCATCTCTTATGTTATATTCTTTAGAGAAACCATTGTATAGCCTATACTGCCATCGTGCAGATTTATGTAACACCGTGTGTATTTTCTATGTTTTGTACAAGTTCTTTGTTCTTATTTTAGCTGATTTTATGCTTTTTGTATATCTCTAGATATACTATGGTGCTACAGGGCACGTGTTATGTATCTAACTCACATACGAAGTAATAGTTGCTATGGTAATTATCATAGTATATAACCTACCGTATTACGTTTTCTCTCCAAGAACGTCTTTCTAACCTGGGGTATTGGGAAACTCTGGCTCCCAGTGTCTATTTGGTAAGACCTGTTTTAGGGCATAAGTCTGCTTTTTGTATAATAAACAAGTTTATTACTGCATATGCCACTTGTCTGTTGTTTCTTCTGCTGGTTTATTACCACCAAGAACCTGAGAAGGGCTTAGACCCTGACAATGGGATAAGGAGTGGACGGACCTTAGGACCAGGCCAGATTCCTTTTTTTTTTACACTTGCTGTTTATACCACTTCCTCACCACGTCTGCTCCTTCCCTCAGGGACTCCCTAGCCAACCTGCTGGGCTCTGACAGGTATATTGGGGAATGCTTTGGTGGATCAGACCCCCATCCAGCCTTGGATAACCCCTCCAGAAGGGGTAGCAGGTAGACCCCTGGATCATCTGCCCCCAGCCAATGTCCAATGTCAGGTGGTCCGACTGAGCCTCTCCCCAGATCTCGGTCGTGTGCAGCTAAGGCACCGATGGCCCGATTCCTGATGGAAGGAGATGAAATCCTAAACATCACCACCAAAAAGGACTGAACCGCAAAGGGAGTGTCAAAAATGCTGGACTGCACATCAGAAACAAATCCAGAGACCCGGAGCCCGGAGTGGCACCACAGACAGATGCCCATAGCTGTCCCTCTGCCCGAGGCATCAACCTTGTCATAAGCAGCCAGCAGGATGCAACTCCTAACATCTGAGCCTGTCTTGAGAGTCTGGGCCAGCTGCTTCTTAGCAGGATCATCAGGCAGAGCCTAAACCAAGTCCCTGGCCTGGTCCCACTTGACATTCTGGTACTGAACCATGTGGGCCAAACAGTTAATGGCTCTAAAGGCCAGGGTAGAAGAGGCATAGACCCGCTTGCCTAGATGATACAGCAGTCTGGACTCCTTGTCAGGGGGAACAGCACTGAGGTGCTTAGGTTTCTTGGTGCAGTCATGGGTTGCATTGATAACCACTAAGTCAGCCTTAGGCTGACCCCAAAAGAAGGATCTACCAGCGGGGGCATGTTAAAAGTGGTGAGCTTTCTTGGGCACTGCCATAGTGGAAGGGTGATTCCAGGCCACCCTAGTGATATTCTCGTATGAGTCAATGGGGAGGGGGGGACCACCAACGGGAGAGCATCAGACTGGTGCAGGTAAACAGCCAACCAACGACACTCTGGGTCCTGCTCCTCAGTCTCCCAACTCATGGTTGTCTTTATGTGCCTCATGATGTCCAGGAAAGAAGGATCATCAGGAGGGGATTTGAGAATTTTCCTTAGGAGGCTCCTCATCTTCAGATGAGACCCCCTCAAGGGAGAAAGACTCTGAATAATCAGGGTCCTCTTCATCCTCCTCGTCCAGCTCACTTTCAGGGGGCAGGCATCAGCACAGATGGCTACAATGAGTTGGCGCTGGACCTGGTACCTGACGTATGAGGGTCACTGGGACCAGGGAGGACAGGATCCGAAGGAAGCCGAGACCCAAGGGCGTTGGGCCCATGGGGATGGAATTCTGCTTCTGCATGAGTGCCCACCAAGAAGTGAAAAGGGCACTGTAATCCACCGGAGGAGGATAATTATATATTGGAGGATATGGATAGGTCAGAACCAGGTAGGGATAGGTCGACGTTGGTCCAGTTGGGGCCAGCATCAGGTACCCTTGCATAGGCCCCACAGGTGCTGGAGGGGGAGCTGGTGTTGGGTTAGGCTGAGGCAGCAGCGGTGGCAGCCCAGTTGGTGTTGGTTGCAGGAGCCTGGGAGGGATGTCCACAGGGGGACTGAGACCTCTCAGGCAAAGGCTGAGGTGAGACTGGACATGGAGAACTGCCAGTAGCCTGCAGCAGGCGCTGCCTAGACAGACTGGCACTGGCCCCCATGGAGGGAACCAATGCAGGCAGCGATATGGCTGGGGGGGCATCAGTGGAGGAATTGGCACCCAAAGAATCATCACCGGCTGAGCCATCTGACTGACAGCCCATGGAGGTAAGGGCCTGAGGAGCAGGAGACAAAGTCCCATGCCCTGAGGAGCCGCCACCCTCCACTGAGATATAAGTGGGTGGCGGGGCCACCGGTAGTCCAGCAGGAGTAAGGGCTGGTGGGGCCAAGGAGGTTGACCTCCTGTGGGGGGAAGACTCAGTCACGGTCGAAGGTTTATGAGGAGACCACAAGTGGGAAGCAGACCAGTCCCGGTCCTTAACTCGGTGTTTGTATTTCCTGCTAGATTTTTTTTCCGGGGTAGAGAAGAGGATGAAGCCCTGGAGGACTGTGTTGCTGAAGCCGAAGAGCTCATGGCCTGCAGCTCCTATTCCATTGTGATGAGCTTCTGATTGAGGAGATGGCTCTCCAGAATTTTCAAGCGATGTCTCCATGTGGCTTGGTTAAATTTCTGGCAAAACTGGCAGGCTTCAGTGTCATTGCTGGGGTTTAGGCACAGGATGCAAGCAGAATGTCTGTCCTTTTCTGGAATCTGTTTGCCACAGGCACACTTTGTGGAGGAATACACTGGTTTTGGGGGGGGGGGCCTTTCAAGTTAGACTCAATGACACTTTCAAGTGTTGTTTGAAATTATTTTTATTAGTTCCCCTACGTTTCGCTCCGTTGTGGAGCTTGATCATGGGGTAATTCTTTTTTCATTGCTTTTTACATCTGTTGATACATCAAAACATATTTTTTACAAGAGTACATTAAATTTAGTATCACTGCATTTATATACTTTCAAATTCTTTCAATGTTGTGTATATATAGATTTCATACCCTCCATAGTGTTACTTCTGAGCTCTTTTAACTTTTTTCTTTCTAGAGCTCCTTGTGTTGTGTTAAAGTTCACAGTATATTCACTTGCCCCTGTAATAGACCATAGACATCGCTTTTGTTAGTGTTATCCACCTCTGTATTGTATGCTGCTTCAATTTATCTGCTGCCTACTAGAGAGGCATGACCCCCCAGATATCTTCAGGCACATTGTTTACCTTAAAGTTGTTCACAGCCTTAAACAGGAAAAAAACAGGAAACATCTTTGCCATTTCTGTAATACATAATAAGATGAACCTTTGTTTATTTCCCTTTCATTTGGTATTCTCTTATAAAGGGAACTGCTCACATCTATCTTTTGTTATAAAAACTTCTTGACAAGTTCTTACCTGTCAGTTAAACTGCTTATCCTTGGGACAAGAAGTGAAATACACCTTTTGCCTCAGTAATGGCCGACTGGCTCTGGTGCATCTAAGATTGCTTCCCTCTTGAGTCCTTCTTGTGTAAACCTGTGGGAGTTCCAAACGTGATGTCACTCCCAGAACTCTCACGGAACTCTCGTGATATCCTGAGTGTTCACAGTGTATAGAACACTGTTGAGGCTTCACAAGAAGGACTCTTAATGCAGCATAAATTAGAAGGGGATATCACTTCTCACAGTGAAACTGAAAAATGTAGGAAAAAGACATCACATTCTGATTTAAAGTCTTCATACTGAGTGCCAAATGGGCTGTTTCTAAAACATAGCATGCCTCCTTTCTATAGCTTATCTGGGAGGTCAAAAGAGTGTGCAAAAGGTCAAACTTCACAAAAAAGGCCACACTTAGCAAAAATAGCATCCTTTTCCAAAACTCTGCATATATACATATTGTTCTGTTATATACAGTGGCCCAGATATTCAAACTGTGCCATGCTGTGGTGCAAACTTGAGCGCAGCTCAACTTGGCTGCGCAGGGGTATGGACTGGGCGATATTCAACGGAGCTGCGCCATGGCTCAGCAGCGTTGAATATCACACCCTGGCCACCCCCAGTGTGCACGGTGCAGTGGCCAGAGTGGAGCATGGGGATGCGCTAGCGCAAGTTCCATTGCGCCATGCACAGCAACCGCAATATTCAAAAGTTGACATGCAAATGGGGCCATAATGTATGCAAGGAGCACATAGGGCCATTTGCATGTCATTATGGCCCCATTTGCATGCAGGTGCGCCGAACCCCGATGACTTGCGCCTGGTGCCCTGCCAGGCAGCAGCCATCGGGGACCGACACCTCCTGCAGCCCGATCGCGGGCATTTGTAAGAAAAAAAAAAAAAAAACTATTATGTCCAATATCCCTGGTGGTCCAGTGGACCGCTATCTGCCCGATCGCGGGCATCTGTATAAAAAAAGAATTAAAGATTTCCAATATCCCTGGTGGTGCAGTGGACCGCTATCTGCCCGATTGTGGGCATCTGTATAAAAAAAAATTAAAGATTTCCAATATCCTTGGTGGTCCAGTGGACCGCTCTCTACCCGATCGTGGGCATCTGTATAAAAAAGAATGACAGATTTCCAATATCCCTGGTGGTCTAGTGGTACCCCCCCACCCACTGAGCCCATCGCTCCACCCCCCCCCGTCAGCCGGCGGGCGGCAGCACCCCACCCGCCTGCAGCCCCACTGCCCGCCGACTGACACCTCGGTAGGGCTGCATGCCCATTGGTTCTAGCGTGAGCCAATGGGTGTGCAGTCCATACCGTCTATTCAGATATGTGAATGATCATTCACATATCTGGAATATGTAATACAAAAACTGCATGCCCATTGGCTCACACTGTGAACCAATGGTGCAACACAGTGTCAGTTGAGGACAGCGAGGCAGCAGGTGGAGTGAAGGTGCTGCCTGCCCGCCGGCTGACGAAAGAGAGGCGATGGGGCTCCAGTGGCCAGTGAAGAGGTACCACCAGACCACCAGAGAAAATCGATAACATCTTCCTCTGAATCTTGATCCTGTATCTTAAGATACTGTGTCCAAGTTGCTGTTGTCCCACAGGACAGTAAGAACACATTATGTTTATATACATGGCTGCCAATTCGTTTCGATGTCCATTCCAGTCCTATTATCTAGTGTATGCATATAAAACATCCATTTCATTTCAGCATTTAATAGTTTATCCTTAAAATTACCACCTCTATCAGAAGGGGGTGAATTTTTCTGGTCCCCAGAATCTTAATGAGGCTCCATTATGTCTGCTTTCATTAAAATGAACTGCCACAGGGGAGTCCATATTTCAATTTTAATGTCCTCCTTGTGTTCCAAAATTCTCGTTTTTAATATCTTACTGGTTTGTCCTACGTATAGTAGGTCACAGGTACATTGAGTCAAATATATGACCCCCTCTGTAGTGCATGTTATATGTGGATTAATCCTAAAGGTTTCCCCTGTATTGGGGGGTGTATGTACAATTGTTTTTTGAAGTATTGGTACATACTGCACATTTTCCACATGGTTTCATGCAGGATTCAACGGTCCTAGAAGCAAATTCTCTCCTTCCTGAGTGCATAGTTTAAACTGAGAATGAACCACTTTATCTTTAATATTCTGTACTTTTTTTGTAACAATTATCGCATGTTTCTGTACGGTTTTTCTATTCTCATTAGCAGTCTGCACTAAATGCCAATGTTTATTTATGATTTTACATATGTCCGTGAGTTTATGGTTGTATTTTATTGAAAATACCACTCATGGTTCCTCTATCCTGTAACCCCTGACTGAGAAGGTCTTCTCTACTTTTTACTTTCAGTCTCTCATCTGCTTCTTTCAATGTCAGTTGAAACAAGTCTATTCAAAAATGCAACAGACAGAAACACACTGTTACACTACAAAAGCCTCCATGAACCGAAACCGAAAAGAAGGATTCCATATGCACAACTCGCTAGAGCAGCAGGTAAATTGATGTAGCAGCTGAGGCGGATGAGAAGATTTGAAGCAAGGGGTTATCAGCACTGGACACATTTCTTAAGATAGCTAGTGACAAGTTCTAAATAAACTTGATAAAGTCCTTTGTTTATATCTTAAAAAGACTGTATATAACAGAACAACATGTATATATGCAGAGTTTTGGAAAAGGATGCTTTTTTGCCATGTGTGGCCTTTTTGTGAAGTTTGGCCTTTTCCACACCCTTTTGACCTCCCAGATAAGCTATAGAAAGGAGGCATGCTATGTTTTAGAAACTACCCGTTTGGCATGCGGTATGAAGACTTTAAATCAGAATGTGATGTCTTTTTCCTACATTTTTCAGTTTCACTGTGAGAAGTGATATCCCCTTCTAATTTAAGCTGCATTAAGAGTCCTTCTTGTGAAGCCTCAACAGTGTTCTATACACTGTGAACACTCAGGATCTCACGAGAGTTCCGTGAGAGTTCTGGGAGTGACATCACATTTGGAACTCCCACAGCTTACACAAGAAGGACTCAAGAGGGAAGCAGTCTTAGATGCATCAGAGCCAGTCGGCCATTACTGAGGCAAAAGGTGTATTTCACTTCTTGTCCCAAGAATAAGCAGTTTAACTGACAGGTAAGAACTTGTCAAGAAGTTTTTATAACAAAAGATAGATGTGAGCAGTTCCCTTTATAAGAGAATACCAAATGAAAGGGAAATAAAGGTTTATCTTATTGTGTATTACATAAACAGCCAAAAAGTGTCCTGTTTAAGACTGTGAACAACTTTAATGTAAGCAATGTGCCTGAAGATATTTTTTTTTTGGGGGGTGGGGGCATGCCTCTCTAGTAGGCAGCAGATAAATTAAAGCAGCATAAAATACAGAGGTGGATAACACTAACAAAAGCGACGTCTATGGTCTAGTACAGGGACAAATGAATATACTGTGAACTTTAACATAACACAAGGAGCTCTAGAAAGAAAAAAGTTAAAAGAGCTCAGAAGTAACACTATGGAGGATATGAAATCTATATATATATACACAACATTGAAAGAATTTGAAAGTATATAAATGCAGTGACACTAAATTTAATGTACTCTTGTAAAAAATAATTTTTATGAAACATAGAAACACAGACTTTGACAGTAGATAAGGACCACTTGGCCCACCCAGTCTGCCCATTTCCCTACCTACTGGATAAGCTGCAGATTCTAGTTAACCAACAGCCTACTTCCTGCCACCCCCCACTACAACTGCCTTATGTCTGTCCCATGCATGTTTGAATTCCCCCACTGTTTTAGACCCAACAACCTCCCCAGGAAGGCGATTCCATGCATCCACCACTCTCTCCGTGAAAATAAATTTCCTTACATTACCCCCGAGCCGTCCTCCCTCTATCTTTAAATGTGCCCCCTTGTTCTTACACATCTCTTTTTCTGAAAGATGCTACCCTCCTGGAATTTGTTGATTCCCTTCAGGTACTTGAACGTTTCTATCATGTCCCCCCTGTCCCTCCTTTCATCAAGGGTATACATATTAAGCTCTCTCAGTCTCTCTTCATATGGTTTCTGATGTAGACCCTCCACCATTTTAGTTGCCCTCCTCTGGACTGCTTCCATCCTATGTCCTTGCGTAGATGAGGTCTCCAAAACTGCACACAGTACTCCAGATGGGGTCTCACCAACTGTCTGTACAGAGGGGATAACCACTTCCCTTTTTCTACTTGTGATGCCCCTTCCTATGCATCCCAGAATACACCTGGCTCTCCTTACTGACTTCTCACATTGCTTACCAACCTTTAGATCATCTGATATCACTACTCCCAGGTCCCTTTCCATTTTTGTTGTTGTTAGTACCTCCCCTGCTATTGTGTGCTCTTCTCCTGGGTTTTTGTTTCCCAGGTGCATTACTTTGCACTTCTTTGCATTGAATCTAAGTTGCCATATGTCTGACCATTCCTCCAACCTTGCCAAGTCCCTTCTCATCCTTTCTACCCCCCCCCCTTGTGTATCAACTCTGTTACAGATCTTTGTGTCATCTGCAAAGAGGCATATCTTTCCCTCCAGGCCCTCTGCAATGTCATCTATAAAGATGTTTTAAGTGGAGTGGACCCAGTACTGAGCCCTGAGGTACTCCACTAGTGACCCCCCTTTCTTCGGAATGTGTTCCAGTCACTATTACCTTCTGTGTCCTGTTTTGCAGCCAGTTTGCTACCCAGGCTACCACCCTGGGACCCACTCCCAGGCTGGCTAACTTGATTATTAATCTTTTGTGCGGGACTGTGTCAAATGCCTTGCTAAAGTCTAGGTAGGCCATATCCACAGCCATTATGTATCAACAGATGTAAAAAGCGATGAAAAAATGATTACCTCGTAATCAAGCTCCATGACGGGGCAAAACGTAGGGGAACTAATAAAAAGAATATCAAACAACACTTGAAAGTGTCACTGAGTATAACTTGAAAGGGCCCCCCCCCCGAACCAGTGCATAGTATAAAGGATCCTTGGGGGAAGCTGAAGAGATTTCACTACAGAAAACCTTACTCCATTACCCATCAAGACTCTTACTTGTAAACACACTTTGTGGAAGGGATGGAAGACAAGGCAGGTTAAGAAAACATAAACCTGAATCCGGTAACACCGAAAATCTGATGTTATAACTACAGAAAAGAGGAAAATAAAAATGGTGTGAAGCATGAGAAATGGTGGCCAACTGTAACCGTGGCAGTATCAGTGGTCTGACATGTGCAGGTTGACTGCGGGAAAGAACTCAGGAGGGTGTGGGGGACCGCCCGCCTTTAAAGGAAAGGCCTACATCAGTGATGTGAAGTCAGTGGTGGGTGGTCGCCTGTGATACACTGCTTGCTAGAAAGGTTTCCATGTGGTCCTGGTGCCTGGCAGCTTAGTCCTACTGGTGATAGCCTGCTGCAAGAGCCTCCCTCGAAGTAAGATCTAGGAGCTGTCCCTTCCGGCGATTCTACAACCCTCCCCCATCTCTTGCTCACTCTCCTGTATCTCTCTGTCTCGCTTCTCAGGCTGTCTTAGTCTTTTGTTTCTTTTAACTTTTCTTGCCTTCTCCTCTCTGCAGCAGTACACAGTGAACCACATATGAAATTAGACTAACAGCGTCTGTTACCTCACATACTCAGGAGTTGTTAAAATGAATGTGAGATGCACCTCAGGCTCTGAAAATGGTCATTTATATTTTTCTAAAAAAATAGGTGTTTGTTAAAAGAATAAATAACTTAGAAGGTAGGGAGGGTTAATATTTCCCAGCCTGAGCTAAAGTTGTTCTTTGCTTGTCTGTTTATCTCAAAGCTCAGGAGGACAGCTAAGTGAGTGTGATATTCTGAGAATAAAAGGTCATGTATGTCAGAGCAGAAAAACAGTAAATTGTCAAATAAGGGTGCAGAAAGAGAGTTTATGACACATACTGAACTCTGAGAAGAAGGGAAAGACTACCTATGAAATGAAGAACAAGAAAAGCCTAAGCTAGTCCAACAGATTAACCTGGCGCTGCAAGGTATTACTTCCTCCTGCTCGGAAAGAGGGGTCTACAATTTTGACATAAACAAGAAAGTTTAGAGCAGAAATGGAAAGCAAACAAAAAAGAATTGCATAAATTTTATTTATAAGTAATGAAAAGTAGCTGTGAAATCAGTTTTCCAAATTTGTTTACTGTTCTGAAGCCATCCACCAACAAAAATATATAATTTTAGTGTACTGGTTTGAATAAAATGACTATTTGCCCCTTGCACCTTTTTCCGTGGTCTGTCTTCACTTTCTAACTCACTCTCCTACCACATTCAAGGCCTCCAGCCATTCCTCAGAGGATCTGCCCTACTGGCCCGGAATCATTTTTGGTGATCCTTTGCTGTACTGACTCCAGCCTATCTATGTCCTTCTCAGGTGAGGACTCCAGCAGAGAGCACAGTACTCCAGATGGGGCCTCACCAGTGACCTATACATGGGTAATATCACTTCCTTTCGCCTACTGTCAGCACCCTTCCCTGTACATCCCAACTACCTCGATACCTTACTATAGGCCTTATAGCACTGGCTGGTTTGCTCAACAGAGTCATGGACTCACAGATCCCTCTCCTTGGATGTTGTGGCCAGCCTAACCGCTGCCATCCAATACTCCGTGTGTGGGTTCCTTTTCCCTAAGTGCACCACACTGCACACACTCCTTACACCTGCATGAAAACATTATATAAAATAACTGCATTGCCTTACCTAAGCTATTACTGCAAATATGTGAATTGGCAATACAGGCATAGGGTCTTGAAATGGTAGGCAACAGACCCAGATCTTTTAAATCAGAGCTTATTTGTGCTTTACTGCATAATTTATTATTTAAGATTATATTCTAACTTCTAAAAGCCACTTAGCAAGAGGGTGAATCTCAATCCTCACCCAGCATCTCAAAAACAGGTAGATGCCTGTTAATAAAGCTGCAACAGCATCAAGAATTTTCATTTCCAGGGACATCAGTCCAGTTTTCCACATCAGCAAGTCTATACAAAGTCGGGCCTCATCCCCATCATCTGTTGTACAATCTTTCAATCTATACATTCTAAAAGATGGTACAAGCCATAACATTAATCCAACATATGAAGGAGTGTTCTGGATTGGGACTGCCACGTCCAGCAAATATTGAATACAGCTCAATGCTATCAATCTCATGTCATTATAGAATGTATCTTACACTAAATGAGCCTGGCATATATTTCCTTAGAGGTCTGTTGCAACATTTTCCAATCTTCCAATCAATAGCCTTGGAGTAACACCAAAATCCTTCTTTGAGATGAATAAGGCCATGAGGTCTAATTCTGAACAGATCAGCACAGCTGGAATTCCAACTTAGAAACCCTGCAACAGACAGGGATCAATTACTACACCAGCCAGAGTGCAGGTTCACGGTTAATGCAAATTTTGGGAACTGCTTATAAATTAACAATACCTTTGGTAGTTCTAAACATTAAAGCACAGGCTAATTTTACATTTAGGTTTATATCTCTATGAACTGACTTTTATTACAATATTATAAAATATGTTATGAAAATAACATTATCTTAAAAGCCAAAACACATTGCATGACCAAATATTATTCTCTTATGATGGCACACCTTACCAGAATTGTATTTGTTGTTTTGTTTTTTGGTTTTTTTTAACAAACAAAAGCCCATTTTATAAGTGGGAGAACACCCCAGGGTGTGCATTTGTAAGGGAACAATACACTTTCTGGGTGGTTGCAGCACTCAGCTATGCTTCATGCTTAACAACCACCCAAGGCAGGCATTATTCTCTAAAGACTACACACCCTGTCATTTGTTATCACTTACTTAAATAGCAACTGACACCTTGGGGACAGGCAACTCTTGGGAAGGAGCTGCCTACCCCAGGATCTAAATAAGCTCAATACTGATTTTTTTTTCTGCCAAGGATTACGTTATTTTACTTACTACTACAATCTCATTTCTATTCTGAAGCCAGCTGCTGAGCGCCCACTGCAGACCCACCCACAAAGCCGCGTTTTAGTGACGCAAAGCAGGGAAGGGGCTGCAGGGCAACAGATAGCATTTATAATGCTATCGGAGGCAACGGTGGCCTTTTGGTGTTACTTGTACTTATTACAAGCTCTTGCGTATGCTAAGGTGATAGTATTACATGTACAGTACTATCTCCCAACATGTATAAGTGCCTGTAATAAATACAAATAACACCTAAAGATCACTGCTACCCCCAAAAGCATTATAATGCTATCTATAACTCTGTAGCCAGTTCCCTACTTTGCGTTATTAAAAGGCTGTTTTGTGGTGGGGGTGCAGGCGCTTAGCAGCTGGCTTCAGAATAAGAAGTGACATCATGGCTGTAGTAAGTAAAATGACTTAATAATCCCTGGCAGGAAAAATTCAATATTGGGCTAATTAACAGTAGGTCCTGGGGCTGGCAGCTTCTTGCCATAAACTGACTGCCCCAAGGACAATAACGTGTCAGCAGTTCTTTAATCATAACACCTAAAAACAGTGAAACTAAAAAAAAAAAAAATCATAAAAAATCATACCTATTTATTTTGCTTCACACCATCATAAGCCACGGCTAATCATTACTCATTCTGGTACCCAAACAACTGAATTCTATCTAAATCACTGGGGGGGATAGGCTTGGGTATGGGAAGGGGAAGACGGAGGGCAGTGTAGTGCCTCCCTGATACTTCAACTTGGAGGGATTGGGAATGTTTCCAAAGGATTGGTAGGGCCACAGGAGATGGGAGGGAGCTAGATGTCATTGTCCACCTGGGGACAAATGACCTGGCAAGGGACAGTGTAAGTACAGGGTAATTTTACCTGTGTACAGCCGGGGAGAGGAAAGGGAAGGCCGTAATATTTAACAATTACATAAGAACATAAGAAAATAGCCAGCAGAAGGAAACCTCTTGGTCTATCATGTCTGCTCTAAATAATATGGTTTTGTTCCAGCCTTAAGTTTACATCTGCTACCCCAACTCCCCCTCGCCACCCCTACATTTTCTTGTCTTTTCCCAGACGAGGCCACCTGACATTCCTTCATGTTTGTCCCAGGCTCTTTTGAAGTCTTCCACTGACTGTCTCCACCATCTCCTGTGCCAGCTCGTTCCATGCTGTCACCACTCTTTCTGTAAAGAAGTGCTTCCTTACGTCCCTCTTGAAACTTCCCCCACCAGTTTTAGGTTGTGTCCCCTGGTGATGGCGTTGGCCCTTTTATTGAATAGACCCTCGCATTCCACTCTGTTAATTCCTTTCTGAATAAACTTCTGAGCTACCTAACTTCTCTTGTCCATATTTCCTGCAGTGTCTACTCACTCAGAAAGTCGGACTTTATCCTCCTAGATGTACCCAGGACTCGGACCTCCTTTGGTAAACGAGCTATCTCATGTTCCCTTCCAATCCTCACTGAAATTATCCAGTACTGTCCCCGTTAACTTCTTCAAAAGGATAGCTAGTGACAAATTAAAAGATATATGTTACTGCTTCTAATCTCCTCCTCCATCCTAGTATTCCTCACTTAGCCATCACCTACCCTCCCCCCCTTGCTTTGTACTTCCTATCCCTCCTGTTCCTTACGCCTCCCCATAGGCTCATGCTGATTTTTTTAATAATGTTTATGTTCATTATGTACCACACTGAATCTTTACTGTTTTTTAATTACTGTTATGTCATTCTATATATGTATTGTGTACTTGTCTGTAAACCTGCAATCAGGACCTCCTTGTGAATGAGCTTGCTCAATGGAGTTTTCCTGCAATAAACTTGAAAGTGAAGTCCTTGAATGTCTCAATTATATCCCTTCTCTGCCTCCTCTCCTCCAGAGTGTACATCCCCAGGTCCCCCAACCTCTTTACATATGATCTGTCCTGATGCCCCTCTGCCATTTTAGTTGCTCTCCTCTGGACCCTTTCCAGCATGTCTATGTCCTTCTTCAGGTGTGGATGCCAATATCTTACACTGTATTCCAAATGCAGGCTCACCAATGACCTGTACAGTGGCAGTATAACCTCACTCTTGCTAATGCTAAATCCCCTTGCAATACATCCCAGCATCCTATTTGCTTTTGCCACTGCCTTTTTGCACTGAGTCGAGTGTTTCAGGTCACTATAAATTATCATCCTCATTACCTTTTCTTCCTCCAATGGTGTAACCTGAATGTTTCCAATGTAGTACTCTGTTCTTGGGTTCTTTGCCCTTATGTGCATCACCTTGTACTTTTTGGCATTGAGCCCGAGCTGCCATATCCCCGACCATCTCTCTAGCCTGGCTAGGTCCTCTCTCAACTCCTTTATCCCCTCCTGGGTGTCCACCCTCCCACACAGCTTGGTGTCTTCTGCGAACTTGCACATTTTATAACTGAATGCCTTCCCCTATGTTGCTAATAAAGTCGTTAAACAACACCAGTCCTAACACTGACCCCTGTGGAACCCCGCTGGTAACCTCCCTGGTATTGGAGAACCTCCCCCCCCATAACAACCACCCTCTGTGTCCTGCCGCTCAGCCAGTTATCAACCCATCTTACCAACCTTTCCCCTGCCCCCAAGTCCTTCAGCTTCATTATCAACCTTTTCTGTGGCACAGAGTCAAACTCCTTGCTAAAATCCAGATATATGATATCCACTTCCTGGCCTTTGTCTACTGTCCTAGTGACCCAGTCAAAGAACTCAATCGAGTTCATTTGACATGATCTGCCTGCCAAGAACCCATGCTATTTACTGTCCTGCAGGCCATTTTCCTCTAAGAACTTGACCAGACCCTCCTTCCTTCAGGACTAAACTGTGCTGTTTGAATTTTTTTGGAGCTGTTAGTGTGGGAGATTCACTCAAGGTGTATGGCTCAGACAGGAAGCTGCAGTTTGGCCTTGTACCTTTGTATGGGGATTGAGGGGTCTTGGTGGGGAAAGGGTCAGGGCTGACTAACTCTCATGAGAGTTGGGGTAGGGCACAGATATCCAACCTCCCCATCCCTCCCACCCCAGACTACTGCACCTTTATAGGGAGGAACTACCCTACGATTGGTGGACAGGACTGCCAGAGTGCAGCCCATTTCAATCCCTGTCCAGAGGTATGAAAGCCACAGGGCGTGTAAACAGACAGCTTTTAAACAGGGAAAATCTCACCCTTGGGCCTAAACCAAAAGCTTCACATAGGCAAGAAAGAGAATATGGGGGGGAGGGACCACACTGGAGGTGCAAATGGAGCAAGATGAGGGAAAATCCAGGGCAGGGTCCCAGTGCCACAAGGGCTGGGATCATCTCTGAGAAGGTGGGAGGGTGTACTGGTTGTGGGTCAGCTATGGTACTGAATATAGCCTAGAAAATGGGGGGGGTATATGGTTTGTAGGCAGATTGCACACCTAAGGGAGGAGGTGGGATGGCTGAGATGGGCACTAAGCTGGGAGAGGAGTCGATGGGAGAACGTGAGGGGTCCCACCGAGGGAGCTAGAGCAGCTAAAGGGGGGGACTGTGGAGGTACAAGGCACAGCCCAAAAGGGAGCTGCAGGGGAACAAGGAGCAAACTTAGCTGTAGGAAGGGGAAAATGGGATAGGAACAGGAGGAAAGTTGGGGAGCACGCGTGCAAGGGGGGGCATAGGGGACAGCACCAGAAGAGATACAGGAATCCCGAATAAGGGCAGCAGAGGGCACAAGAGAATCCTGGGGGAATAGAGGGTGATATAGTATAATGGTACAAGCCTGCTCAGAGGACAAGGGTGGAGGGAGCAAAGGAGGACTATCGACCACAGGGTACAGGCAGTGGGCTTAGAACAGAAGAAAAGATTTGCCCCACTAGAGGTGCTAAATGGGGGGAGAGCAAGAAAAGGGAGATGAAGCGCACAAAGGGGAAGTAGCATGCCAGAGGTGAGCATGAAGGAAGCAGAACAACTGAAAAGGGGGGAGGGGGAGGTCCTATCAGGTAGGGTGCTGGCAACATTCCATACTAAAAGGGATAAGATGGGTGGGGGACGACTCAGTTCAGCGCTTTGTAGTTTAGTGCCGGTTGTCTCAGCGCCACTGATTTCAGTACCTGTCATTTCAGCGCGAAAGTCAGTGACAGCGGTCTCAATTCAGCACCTGTCATGTCCGCGGTAAATCGACACAGAGTTCTTTGTAACCCGTTTCTCCATACCACCATGAAGCAAGCACTGATTTAATTAGACATTGAATTTTATTATTAAATGACAGTACATGTCAGGGAATCGTGAACAGCAGCTTCTGAAAACTGTTTAGACTTGCAGCTAACTAGTTGATTAAATCTCTTTACAACCTTTATGAACTCTGTATGACTACAGGAGGAGCACACCAAGGCAGTAAGAAAAAGCTATATGAAAAACAATTCTCATGTTGCTCTCGAACTTCCCTCCCATCAGTTTCCATGATATGTACTTTTGCTTACATCTAACTAGTTAATTAAATCTCTTTAAAACCTTTTATGAACTCTGTATGACTACAGACACTGTCATATAATGTTTTTCTGCTATGAGCGTGGATATAGCAGGCGGTGTAATAAGATGGCACTCTGTTGTGTGGCGCTAGAACGACAGCGCTGTACTGAACGGCGCTTAAACGTCAAACGCTTAACTGGCCTACATCCGATGGGTGTGAGGAGCTGGGAGAATCAGAGGCATTCTCAGAGGTGCTCTCAGTACTCTGTACGAGTACGGTGAGGAAAAGGAGATTTATAGAGTTCAACACATGGCTGGGGGAATGGTGTCGATCTAAGGGGTATGGGTTAATGGGTGGCTGGGGCAAAACCTGGGACAATAATGACCTATATGCAGGGGACAGGCTACACTCGAGCAAGGAGGGGAAGGGAGTATTAAAGCAGGGGACAGAGGGGTACATAGCAGCAAAGGTGGGTTTAAACTAGGTGAGGGGGTGGCGAGTGGACAGCTGGTAGGCAGGGATCCCAGACAGGGGAGCCAGATGAGCTTAACCCCCATGTTAACAGGGTAGGAGTCAGGGTAGAGGCATGTGGGAGGGAGAGGAGGAGGGAAAACCAGGGAAAGGTAAGGAAGGAAACAGGGTGGAGGGTGGTCATGCTGAATGCGAGGAGCCTACGTAATAAGTCAGCTGAGTTGCAGGATCTCCTGGCAATGGGGAACGTAGACATTGCGGCCATCATGGAAACAAGGGCCACCCAGTACCAGGACTGGGATATGGTGATCCCAGAGTACAGAATTTTCAGGAAGGATAGGTCTAAGGGGAAACAGGAGTTGATGGCAGATAAGGACCGCAAGGCCCATCCAGTCTGCCCATTTCTTTTTCTACCTTATGAATGTGCCATAGGCCTTTGCTCTGTCAATGGCCTATATATTCATACTCATCTGTATTGCTCCCTTATGCCTATCCCATGCCTGTCTGAAGCCCTGCACTGTATTCAAATCCACCACTTCCTGAGGTATGCCGCTCCATGCATCCACCACCCTTTCTGTGAAAAAGAACTTCCTCACATTACCCCTTAATCGGCCTCCCTCTAATCTCATGCTGTGTCCTCTTGTCCTGCTATTTTTCTTATATTGAAACATGTTAGACTCTTTCACCTTGTTAATGCCCTTAAGGTGTTTGAATGTTTCAATCATATCACCTCTCTCCCTCCTTTGCTCTATGGTATACATATTGAGTTCAGTTAATCTGTCCTCATATGTTTTCTGATGCAGTCTCTGCACCATTTTGGTTGCCCTTCTCTGGACTGCCTCCATTTTGTTAATGTCCTTGTGAAGGTGTGGCATCCAGTACTACATGCAATACTCCAGATGGGGCCTAACCAGTGTCTTGTAAAGAGGTATTATTACCTCCCTCTTCCGACTTGTGATACCCCTACTAATACACCCCAACATCCCTCTAGCCTTACCTACTGCTTTAGAGGTCTGTGCTATGTATGGGAAGGGAGAAGGCAGGGGTCAATCTTAACATTGTTTTACTAGCCCAAACCCTAGTGCAAATTGGCCAGGGCTAGTGCAGCTAACTCTCTACTTGTCCGTCTTGAGTAGTGCAGGTTTTCATGGCTGTTAATGAAGTTAAAAAAGTCTACTTCAGCAAGCTCTAGTCCTCATGCTAATCTTTCTCAATGTTCCCGGTGGCCTGCTGTGATTAACAGCTCATTAAGAGCTGCAGTTATCTGGCAGTTCAAGAGAGGGAGCCTACAAAAGACTGGATGTGAGTCATTATCACTACAATGTTAGGACTTTCAGCTAGTGTCCGGGGTGTGATCAAGGGTAGAGTGCTGTTAAGTCACTAACTTCCAGTTTTATGAATGTGTCTCTGTTCAACAATTTGTCCAATGTTATTATTATCAGTGCCCCTCATTTCCCTATATTTTAAGTGTCTGTATCCAACATTTCAGTGACAAAATGCAAGGAGGTATACAAGGTTGGCTCCGCAGGTGGTGGGTTTTATCCCAGCCTCACCATAGCGCCCCTCTTCCCTCCAAATCTCTTAACTCTGTTCTTTCCCTGGACACCACTGCAGATCAGACTCTGAAATGACCATCCACAGATCCATAGCTACCATTACTGGCAAGTGTAGGGGGTCCTCAGCTCTTCTAAATGGACCATGCCAGTCATCACAATCCATACAGTCCCACCCTTATCCCACCCAGCGTGTCCTTTCATCCTAAAAACAAAGCTTTGGGTCACGTATGGTACAAAAATAAACCTTAATAAAACACATAATTTGAAAGCTTGAAAAAGGCATTCCTGGGGTACACAGATCATCCTATATAGAAATAGAGATAGTATAGCTTTATGCCTGTGTACTGTTTCCCCTGGGCTGATGAAAGGACAATGTTAAAGAAAAATCTGTTCTTGTCGGGGCAGAGCATATTAAAACCAATGCTTTTAAAAATAAAAATGTCAGTTTTCTATTTCCCAAGCCTCTTAGGTTTGTGTAGCCCCCACCCCAAAGACATCTTTGATGTGCTCCTGGCTCACTTGAGACTGTACAAAAACGTCAAGAAGTGCAGGTCTCCAGTTGACTATAGGATGGGGTCTTAGAGTGTCTTTCTCTGCCTGATTCTGTTCATTGCCCTGTAGGTGATGGTGAGTGTGTGGTGAGGTGCATGAACAGGGGTCAACCTTAACCTTTTATTGCATTAGCCAGCAGGGTAGCTTGATTCAAAATTGCACTAGCCCGCAGATGGCTGCACTAGCCCTTAAATATAATGGTAAATTTTGATCACTTATACAGGAAACAATGCAAGCAAAGCCAAGAAATATTCTGATTATTGCACATTTATCCTACTCCCACATTGCTTCCAGCTCCCCAGCAGAAAAAAAAAACTGCAGTGCCATCACACACAGTGAGCCCCCCCCCCAATTGTTCTGTACCATGGCCTCCTCTCTTCCTCTTTCTGCCCCCCCCACCAAACAGAGAGAGGACATCACAACAGCAGATGTTCAATCAAGCAGTCCCAGCTCTGCACACAATAGCTGACATCATCATGCACCTCACCACACTGTCACCACCAGGGCAATGAACAGTCGGGTAGAGAAAGACACCCTCAGTCCCCACCCTATAGTCAAATGAGTGGAGACCTGCACTTCTGAAAGTTTTTGTACAGTCTCAAATGAGCCAGGAGCACATCTAAGGTTTCTTTGGGGTGGGGCTAGACAAACCTAAGGGACTTGGGAAATAGAAAACTATGAAATTTTTATTTGTAAAAGCATTGGTTTTAACATGCTCTGTCCCAACAATAACATATTTTTCTTTAACATTGTCCTTTCATCAGCCCAGGGGGAAACAGTACACAGGCATAACACTATACTATCTCTGTTTCCGTATAGGATGATCTATGCACCTCAGGAATGCTTATTTCAAGTTTTCAAATTATGTATTTTATCAAGGTTTATTTTTGTACCATACATAATCCAAAGCTTTGTTTTTAGGCTGAAAGGACATGCTGAGTGGGAGAAGGGTGGGACTGTATGGATGGTGATGGCTGGCATGGTCCATTTAGAAGAGCTGGGGACCCCCTACACTTGCCAGTAATATCAGCTACACTCAAAATGTAGAGAAATGAGGAGCACTGGTCTTAATAATATTGGACAAATTGTTAGAGACACATTCAGAAAACTGGAACCTAGTGACTTAACAGCACTCTACCCTTGATCACACCCTGGACTCTAGCTGAAAGTCTTAACAGTGGAGTGATATTGAGTCTTTTGTGGGATCCTGCTCTTGAACTGCCAGATAATTGCAGCTCTTAATGAGCTGTTAATCACACCAGGCCATCTGGAACATTGAGAAAGATTAGCATGAGTACTAGAGCTTGCTAAAGTAGAGACTTTTTTAACTTCATTAATAGCCATGAAAATCTGCACTAGTCAAGACGGGCAAGTAGAGAGTTAGCTGTACTAGCCCTGGTCAATTTGCACTAGGGTTTGGGCTAGTAAAACAATGTTAAGGTTGACCCCTGTGCATGAAGATGTCAGCTATTGTGTGTGCAGAGCTAGCACTGCTTGAATGAACATTCGCTGTTGTGATGTCCTCTGGTTTGGGGGATGGGGTTTGACAGAAAGAGGAAGAGAGGGGGCCATGGTACAAAACAAGAGGGTGGGGGCTCACTGTGTGTGATGGCACTGCAGTCTTTTTTTTCTGCTGGGGAGATGGAAGCAATGTGGGAGCAGGATAAATGTGCAATAACCAGTGTATTTCTTGACTTGCATTGTTTCCTGTATGAGTGATCAAAATTTACCATTATAATTGAGGGCTAGTGCAACCATCTGCGGGCTAGTGCAATTTTGAATCAACTTGCCCTGCTGGCTAGTGCAAAAAAAGGTTAAGGTTAACCCCTGGGATAAGGTGTACAAGGGAGGAAGGCAGAACAGAGGCCCTGTGGATACAGTTTCAGGACTCGAAAGGTCAGATGCTGAGAATGGGGGTAGTATACAGACCACCAGCACAAGGGGATGACCTGGATAGAGAGCTAGCTGAGCAAATCAGAAGGGTCTGTAGGAAGGGGAACACAGTGGTGGTGGGGGACTTCAACCTCCAAGCTTAGCCTCCTTGGTTGTTCTCAGAAAGTCACAAACTGGTTCACTAACTACCTAACTGGCTGTTCGCAATTCATGTGTATTGGCCAAACCTG
Organism: Neoceratodus forsteri; assembly: GCA_016271365.2. NCBI lineage: Eukaryota > Metazoa > Chordata > Ceratodontiformes > Ceratodontidae > Neoceratodus > Neoceratodus forsteri. The sequence goes on along the minus strand of CM028131.1, from coordinate 658,638,340 downwards.
CTCTCCCACACTGCCTGCCTGTCTGTGTGGGAGTCCCTCAAGACTCAATCCTGGGTCCCCTCCTTTTCTCCTTATTCGTCAACTCGCTTCCCTCTGACTGCCTCAACTATCACTCTCTCCTGTATGCAGATGCTGAGAATGGGGGACCTTGTCCTCTTCCACAGTGACAAATCCACAGCAGCAATCTCCTCTGTTCTCTCACACAACTATGCTGAGGCCTACAGCTGGTTCTCAAAAAACCTCCTCTTAGTAAATGCCAAAAAAACTAAATCCATGCTGTTCGGATCAAAGCCCTTCCTTGCCAAAACTAAAAACCACGCCCCTTACGCATTCTCGCCCCGGACGGCCCAGCCCTAGAGGACATCGACACCTACAAATACCTAGGTGTACTGCTCGACCCCTCCCACACCTTCGCTGACCATGCAAATTCCCTTGTCAGAAGGCTCCATCAGAAGTTAGGTGCTGCCTATAGATTCAGGCAATACCTCACCCCTGAAGCCAGACTAGCCATTGTCCAGGGTAATCTTCTCCCTGTTCTTGACTACTGTTCTCCTATTTATGCCAGGACCTCTGCTACCGCCATGGCTAAATTCTCCGCTGCCTACAACAGTGCCTGTCGCTTTGCTTTATTGGCCCCATTCTCCACCCACCACTGCACCCTCTATAATACCCTTGGATGGATACCGCTGCAAGGTCGCTTCGACCTAGCCCTCTGCTGCATGGTGGACAACGTCATCCGCACGACTCAAGAATCCCCCTAACTGCCCTCCTGACAACCCGAACTCTACACCGTAACCTCCGCTCTAATGGTACTCCCCCCTCTAGCTGTTTCTAGGGTATCCACCAACATGGGTAGCAGAGCTTGGTCTGCAGCTGCCCCCTTGCAGTGGAACAAACTGCTGGCCGAACTCCGTTTCATCGACACTCACTTTAGTTTCAAGTCCTGCCTCAAAATCTGGCTCCTGGTAAATTCCTCCTGCCGCTGCTCCCAGGGGTTACCCACCTACCCACACTAGACTACTCCCCAGCCCACAACTGTTACCTCCTTGCCTTGTTATATTGTATTTTCACGGTATACGTGACTTCCTTGCCTGTACATATTTTATATATATTTTACTGTATATTCTGTGTATTTACATTGTATTGTGGGTACATATTGTATATATTTTCTTACTGTATATTCTGTTGTATCACATACCCACTGGACTATGTATCATACTTTGTACACTGTGCTTACGATTGTTTTGTATCAAATTTCTTCATGTCCCATATTGGAACCTTGTATTCGCTGTTCTCAATGGACTTATGTAGCATGCCTGTACATTGTGCTTACTATTGTTGCTTTCATCTATCTGTTTCATGTGCATTACTGTTACCTTGTATTCACTGTCACCCTGCACCATGTGTTATGGCCCGGGTCATGCCTGAAAACGGTCCCTGGGATCAGTGCACTCACCCGGTTATCAAAGTCATAAATAAATAAAATAAATACCTGGGGTGGATTGGAGCACTCCAACCTCCGCGAGTGCAAAAGAGCAGGTCATACTAAAAGCATTTCAGGACAGCTTCCTGGTGCAGTTGGTACATGAGCAGACTAGACTAGAGAGGATGCTGGACCCGGTACCTTCAAATGGAGAGGCTGTAAGAGAACTGGGGGTAGAAGACCCTCTGGCTGGGCGTGACCACCACTCGGCGTGGTTCACGCTTACTATGGGTAGGGAAATACAGGTTACTCACCTGTAACAGGAGTTCTAGGAATGGTATATGTTGTTCATCCACACTCATTGGCAGGTATCCTTGCCGCTTTAAATCTTGCCGGAAGGTCTTCAAGCTTGCTCCTCCCACCCACCCGGGTGGTATAACTCTCGGCTCCGCCCCATGGCGCCAGATCTGGCCGCTGGAAGCTCAGGTTGTGCGGTCAAGCCGAGGTAGGCGAATGGATGAACAACATATACCATTCCTAGAACTCCTGTTACAGGTGAGTAACCTGTATTCTAGGGACATGGATATGTTGTTCATCCACACTCATTGGCAGACTCCTAGCAGTTCTCCGGGAGGAGGGAGGCAAGACGACACCCCCATATACTTACTTGGGAAGAGAGACTGGAGAACCGAGGCCCCAAAACCAGCATCCCGGCGTGACTCAAGGTCGATGTGGTAGTGGGTAATGAAGGTGTTTGCTGACTTCAGGTAGCAGCCCTGCAGATTTCCTGGATAGGGACGTCCCTGGAAGCAGCCACCGTTGCAGCAGTATGGCGGGTAGAATGAGCTCTTATCCTCTGGGAGGCTCCATGCCCGCCAACTTATAGCAGAGATCTATGCAGGAGGTGACCCACCTGCTTATCGTCCGCTTGCCTGCAGGTCTGCCAGATGCGGCTTCAGCGTAGGTGACAAACAGCTGGCGAACCTCTCCGAATTTCAGCCGTCGCTCCTTATAATAGCGGCGCCCTTCTAGGGTCAGAGTATGGAGCCTATATTCCAGCCTCGAGGTGTGATTGGGTAGAACACCGCAGAGTCAACACCTGGTTAAGGTGAAACTCCGACACCACCTTGGAAGGAATTTCGGTGGGGCGCAGGACAACCTGTCCCTGTGGAAGACCAGGTAAGGGGAGACTCGATGGAAGCGCCTGGAGCTCCATCCTTCTGGCTGACGTGATAGCCACCAAGAAGGCGGTCTTCCACGACAGGTGAGAGAACACACCTGTGCATAGGTTCGAATGGCTTGCCCATGAGCTTTGCCAGTACCAGCAGTAGATCACGGAGGTGGGGTTCCCCGCACTGGAGGAAATGTGATCAAGGCCTTTGAAAAGCGCCAGACCACCTTCTCCTGCGCCACGATGCTTCCGGCCTCGCCCGGTAAGCAGAGATGGCTGCCAGGTGCACCCTTAGAAGTAGTCGACCTAAGCCCTTGACTAGAAGGACCATAAATAGTCCAAGATGCTTGCCAAGGAACAAGAGGAAGGGTCAAGCCCTTGCCCTGACACCAAATGGAAAACCTTTTCCATTTGAAGGCATAACATTTTCTGGTCGACTCCTAGGGGCGCCTCAACTACATTGAGGACCTCGTCGGAAAGACCCAAGGCCTGGAACTCTAGCAGCTCAGGAACCAGGCCGTCAGGTGCAGGATTGAAGGTCCGGATGGAACACCTTCCCTGATTGACTGAGGAGCAGGTCAGGCGAGCTGGAAGCTCCAGCGAGTCCTGGAGCTGAGACTGAGGAGTCTGGGTACCAGAACTGGCGAGGCCAGTCTGGGGCTATCAGAATCACCTCGCCTTGTCCCTCCTCGCCTTGAGAAGCACCTTGTGGATCAGGGAAATGGGAAAAGGCGTAAAGAGGCCGGGTCCATTGCCTCGAAGGCATCCCCTGCAGCGAGCCCTGCTGGGGGGCGGGCATGGAACAGACTCAACCGCGTTCTCCATGGAGGCAAACAGGTCCACCTGAGGTGTGCCCAAAGGGAGAACAGATGCTGTACTACCTCGGCAGAGAGACCACTCGTGGGATGCAGCCCCTATCCGGCTCAGGGCACCGGCCAGGGGTTGAGGCTCCTGCCACGTGAATGGCTAGGAGATCCGCCTCCAGGCTGCTACAGTGATGACCAAATGGAGGCTTCCTTGCATAGAAGCATGGGCGCGTCCGCCCTGGCGGTTTAGATAAGTACATGGTCGTGGTATTGTCCGTCTGGACTCGGACCACTTGACCCGGAGGAGCGGAGCAAAGGCGGTGAGAGCTAGGCGGACCGCTCGGGCTCCAGCAGGTTGATGTGCATCGGGACTCCCGGGGACCAGAGGCCATGAGCGTGTTCCCCAGATGGGCACCCCAACCCATCAGAGAGGCATCGGTCGATAGAGACCGTCGGCTCGGGCGGACGAGCAGGATGCCCTCCTGCAAATGATCTGGAGCGGTCCACCACTGGGCGTTCCACATCCCATGTCGACCGACTAAGCTGGTCAAGGGATGCAGGCGTTGTGACCACTGGCTGGCCAGTCCCACTGAAGGGACGCATGTTCCAGCGCCCCAGCGGACCACGCTGGTGCAGGCCGCATGAGACCCAGGGCGCAGGAAGTCCCGGCAGGGTGCAAGTGCCAACCAGAAATGATCGGGCAAGGAGGAAAGAACCTCGGCCCTGTCCGCGGGGCGGCGCTCTGGCTCGAAGAGTCGAGCTGCGCCCGATGAATAGAATCACCTGCTTGGCTCGAGGTTCTGACTTGGCCTCGTTGATAAGGAGGCCCAGTTGAGAACAGACCTGGAGGGCCAGATCTCTGGACCACTCCGCCTCCTTCCTGGAGGGAGCTGCTATCAGCCAGTCGTCCAGGTAAGGTACACCGGACCCCTCGGCGCCCGCAGAATGCTGTCACCACTGCCATGCATTTGGTGAAGACCCTGGGAGCTGGAGACAAGCCGAAGGGCATGGCTTGGAACTCGAAGAGGATCCTTCCGCTCGGGCGAAGGAATCTCTGGTGGGGAGCAGACGGATAGGGGCGTGGAAAAGCGTCCTGCAAGTCCAGAAACCAGAACCACCGCCCGGCGTTCCAAGGATGGTATTATCTGAACCAAGTGACCATCCTGAAGGTTCGAGACCTTAGGAACTTGTTTGAGTCGTGTGGAGTCGAGAATGGGCGCCAACCCCGTCCGTTGGAACCAGGAAGTACCTGGACACAAACCCTGGGTCTGAAGGAGGGTCACCACCTCTCTTACCACCTCCTTCTGGAGGAGGAGGCAATGTCGGCTCGGCAGGCCGCCAGTGAAGCTGGGGATCCCGAAGCCCCGAGGCGGCGGCTCTGAAGGGTGGTGCCTGCTCAATTCCAGAGGCAGGCCTCTTCCCACCACCAAGACCCACCTGTCCGTGGTAACAGCGGACCAGGCGAGCAGTGCGGGCCGTCCCCAGGGGACCCGAAGTGAGTGGCGGGGATGGGGGCGACACCCCTCAGCCCGTCACTGGGCAGGCTTGGAGGAGGGACCGGCCGAGGGACCTCCTGGGCCTTTTCCTCCCTGCCTCCTGTTAGAGGAAGCTGGCGGCTTGGGTTTGGGATGCCAAGGCCGAGCCTGCTGGCCCTGACGTTGCTGGGCCGGGCGCGCCGGGGGCACAGAAGGACGAAAGGGCTTAGGCTGTGGTTTGCGGCCTTTGTCCTTCTGAGCGGAAGAGACCGAGTCCAAGGTAGCATTGGACTTCTCGATCCTCTGCAGGTGACCTTCCACCCCAGGGCGAAGAGGTCAGTCCCAAAAAGGGAACATCCCGTAACTTGTGCTGGGTATCCAGTAAAGGTGGATATCCTCAGCCAAGCGCCTTGCCAACAAGCCACGCGCGCCACCGATCTGGCATGAGTCCCCTATATCCAAAAGCAGTCTGGGCTGCTGTTTGGCCACTGCCCTGCCTGGTCCCGCACCTGCTTAACCGTAGTCTGCAGATCGGGCGGGAAGATGAGGATGACCTCATCAGGGAGCCCAACAGGGCATGAGAAAATGTGCCATGAGGGCGGCCGAACTGGCCTGGCGAAACCCGAGAGAGGGCATAGCGTAGACTTTACCGCCCGACATAGTCAATTTCTTGGACTCCTTGTCAGGAGGTTTGTCCACATCCTGGCGTTGCCCGTGGCGAGCAGCTGTCGGTAACAACCCCTCAGCAGAGGGTGTTCAGCAGGACAAGGAACAGTGAGGGACCGCATACTTCCTGGCCATCCTGGCCGAGGCGCAGGGCAGGAAGCAGGCGCTGCCAAAGCTCCAGTGCCGGACCCACTATGGCCTCGGCCACGGAAGAGCCTCGTCGGAGAATCCTCGGTCCAGAATCTCCGTGAGGGGATACCTGGCCCGTTTGGAAGCGGGTTCGAGCTCCATCCCGGTAGAACTCGAGATGAGCGAAGCAGTCCTAGAAGGACGACGGGCTATCGTCCATTGACTGACCTCCTGAGACTCCAAGTCCAGTCGCTTGGAGAAAAGGAGGAATCATCTTCGGACTCGGAAGAGTCCTCGAAAACTGCCTCTGGCCTGAGCCACCCTTCACCTGCGAGGTCGGTCGGGAGTGAGGTAACTGACAACCGATGGGGTAGACCCTTAGCCGACCGAGAATCCTTGGTGGAGCCCCAGTGGTGGCTGTGGAGGCGGAGGTTCCACGGAATCGGTGGAGCAGCTGGTTTGGCAGACAACCCGGCCTGGGTATAGGCTCCTCGGATAAGTCGAGGGTTGTGTCGGCCGTTCAGTGACAACCACTTAATGGCGGGGAAAGGCGGCGGGGTCGGCTTGTTTCCCGGCCAGGAGAACTGTTGCAACATAAGGTCCTCGTACACGTCGGCGTAATTCTGCGAAGCCTCCCTCATCCGAGGAGGAGGGGCCGAGGACGGCGGCGCCGCTTACGTGATGCCGAGACCGAGACCGCCTGTGCCAGTGGGATCGGCTGGACGCTAGCGAGTCAAGACCGGGACGAGTCCCGAATTTCCGAGGTCGGTGCGGGGAGGTGTCGGCGGAACCGGCACTCCCGCGGCTCGGATGGTCCATCCGAGGGCTCCGGAACGGAGGCACAGGCGAGCCACGGGATCCTCAACTCCTCCAGGGAACCGGGGAGAGAATCTCGGCTGCTAAAGCGACAGCCCGTCAATGGGTCGAGAAAATCTCGACTTCAGCCGGTGGAGTCTCGGTCAACTGACCTGGCGGGGAACACGTGAGGCCAGTGGCGAAGCAAGCGCGATCGACCCGAAGCCGCGGCAGTCGGCCCGAGGAGGACCTTTCCCGCTCCCAAGGCGTCGACGGAGGACTTACCCCTGTCCTCTTTTTGGACGAGAATAAGGTCCAGCAGGCGCGAGCCCTTCTCCTTTAGTGGAGAGGACAGACAAAGCTCATAAAGAAGCCGTGTAGGAAGAACCCAGGAAGCGGGATAAATGCGCAGCCGAGAAAGATATCGCCGCGCCGCCTCCTCTTGGCGACCATCCGCTCGAGCTGATCCGCCAGGCCGCCGCCGCCGGACACCGCCAACCGGGCCTCCTTGGACTTCACGGAGAAGCGCTTCTCGGGCGGCCCAGTTGCACAGTCAGCAACCACGGTCTTCGAGGGCGTAGGCCGAGAAAAGATGAGCACAGGTCGCAAGCCTGCAGGTGTGCTCAAGGCTCTAGACAGTAGACACCGTGGAGTGTGGATCCGTCCGAGACATCTTCTGCCGCATGGGCATCTCCAAATCCGAGGTCGATTTGTCCGCCATCGCGGCCGCGAGGATAGAAGACTAAGAAGTCTTTTTGCAAAATTTATTTTTAAATCCATAAGCGGAGAAATAGGAACCAGTCACTAGCGCAGGCGTTAAGGAGGAACCTGAGCTTCCAAGCGGTAAGGAAGATCTGGCGTCATGGGCGGAGCCGAGAGTTATACCACCCGGGTGGGTGGGAGGAGCAAGCTTGAAGACCTTCCGGCAAGATTTAAAGCGGCAAGGATACCTGCCAATGAGTGTGGATGAACAACATATCCATGTCCCTAGAAACGGGGGTTACAGGAACCAGGGTAATTGACTTTAAAGGTGCAGACTTTTAAAGGATGGGGAAATTTTGGGTAGATCTCTGGCAGGAATTCAGCCAGACATGGATGCTACTCAAAAATGGGATATTATTAAAAAAGGGCTGATGGAGGCCACTGGAACTTGTACAAAGACAAGGAGTAAGAAGGGAAGGGCAAAGAAGCCCAGTTGGTTGACTTGAGAGGTTATGGAGGGGGTGAGAGCCAAGAGGAAGGCATTTTGGAAACTCAAAACATCGGGTGGAGAGGTTGACAAGGATGAGTATACAAAGAAGTCCAGGGAGGTTACCAGGCTAGTCAGAGCGGCCAAGGCTTCAAGGGAGCGGAGACTGGCTCAGGGTATTAAGGAAGGAGAAAAGGACTTCTTCAGATAGACTAGAGAAAGAAGGAAGAACAAGGACCAGATTGTGAAGATTAGGAAGGATGAAGGGTGGGTGGAAAAGGGGGTGGATCAGGCAGAGGCATTAAATGAATACTTCTGCTCTGTGTTCATGAAGGAGAAGGGGGGAGGATACCCCAAGGGAGGGGTGGAGTGGGTAGTGGGGGAGTAATGTAGGGATTACAGAGGACAGGGTTCTGGAAGGGTTAAGGGTACTGAGGGTGGACAAGGCACCGGGACCAGATGGCATTCACCCTAGGGTACTCGGGGAGCTAGCAGAGATCATAGCAGGACCACTGGCTGACCTGTTCAATACCTCCCTGGACACAGGATGCGTACCACAAGACTGGAGGATGGCCCATGTAGTGCCCATTCACAAAAGTGGCCCTAGGGATAAACCAGGCAACTACAGACCAGTGAGGCTCACATCAACTGTGGGGAAGCTCATGGAGATAATCCTAAAGGAGAGGCTAGTGACCTTTTTGGAGGACAATGGTCTCCAGGACAGCCAACAACATGGGTTTGTCTCAGGCAGATCCTGCCAGACAAATCTAATTGAGTATTATGACTGGGTGGACCAGGGAGTTGGACAGAGGCCATGCGGTGGATGTCCTGTATTTAGACTTCAGCAAGGTCTTTTGATTCTGTGCTGCGTGGGAGGCTGGGGGGAAGCTGGAATACATAGGAGTGGGAACAAAGATGACCAGATGGATCGTCAACTGGCTGAATGGAAGGCAGCAGAGGGTGGTGGTGTGGGGGGGGGGGACTCTTATTACCAAGGGAAGTGACAAGCAGGGTGCCACAGGGATCAGTACTGGGACCAGTGCTGTTTGGAATATACATATCTTATATCTCACATGGGATCTGGAGTAGAATCAGTCTGTTCACTGATGATACGAAGATGGTAGATGACATCGAAGGGTGGAAGGGGCTGCAGGAGGACCTGACCAAACTACAGGAGTGGTCGGAAACATGGCAGCTGGGGTTCAACTCCAAGAAGTGCAAGGTACTGCATTTTGGAGCTAGGAACCAGGGGAGGAGCTATCACCTGGGAGGGGTGCAGCTGGAAAGCACAGAGGAGGAAAAGGATCTGAGGGTGCTTATAATGGGCAGCATGAACAACTCAGCTCAGTGCAGGAAGGCGGTAGCAAAAGCCAACAGGATGCTGGGGTGTATAGTGAGGGGAATCTTCTCCGGGGCTCGGTCGGCCCTTGCTCGGACGAACTGTGTGTGTTTTGGTCCCGCCGACGACGGGCGTCGGCTCCCACCGCCCCCGCCACCACCCTTGGTGGACTTGCTCATTTATAGCCGCCCAGGCCACGCCCCTGGTACTTTTTAGCCTGTAGCCGCCCAGGCCACGCCCCTGGTACTTTTTAGTCTGTCACTTTTACCATCTGCAGGTTATACCTGCCCACCACTAGGCGTTCCCTTCCCCTACCATGCTCTGGCCCTTAAATACTACTGAGTTTTCTCTCTCCACCTCCACCATGTTACTGTGCACCCTCTCTCTCTCTCTCTCTACTGCTCCCCTCGTCCCACCTCCCTCTCCCAAACTAAGAACAAGTAGCAAAAACTCAACACTCGACCCTCAAGCTGGCATAAACTCCACACCCAGCTCCACCATCCCTAACTGCCACCTAAGCAGTGCACGCCTACAAGCCCAGGCCAGCACCCAGTTGGCTGCACCTTCTCGCAGCGCCGATCTTATCAAAATTAACTTCTCCTTTTTCACCCTCCCTCCCTCATCCATGTCATCTACCCACGCGAATGACTCTATGGAGCCCCTCGTTCTCATGCCTACCTCCAACAGATCCTCCACCGTGCCTCCCCCCTTTTCCCTTCTTATTCCTCCTATCAGCCCCCCTCACCCTAAAACTCCCAATACCCTCCATAGGGTACGCGCAGAAACTATCCAATTTGCCAAACACCTGACGATGTAACAATTGCCTCCGGTCGCTTATCCTGCTCCTCCTACTGACAGGCAACGTCCACCCCAACCATGGCCCTCTGACAGCACCTCAGCCCCTCCAACGGACAGCCAATGGGCTGAACATTGCTTCCATAAACATCTGCAGCCTGCAAAAAATAATGGGACCCTTTTCAGGCGTGGGTCCTCCAACACCACCCAGACATCATAGCACTGAGTGAAACATGGCTCTCCCCCTCCGTCCCTGATACAGCGGTCTACCTCCCTGGCTATCTCCTCTACGCTCTGACAGAATTGGTGCGAGTGGGTGGCTCGCTCTCTATCTTAAGTCTCACTCCCAGCTCAATTACTCCCCCTGCCACACCTAACGTCGAAGGCTCAGGAGCTCACCCTAAAACTTACCCTAGGCAAGTCTACCTCCCCCCTCCTCATCACTATTGCCTACATCCCTCCCCAGGACCAGAAGCAAGCTTTCCAAGATATCCTGTCCCATCTAGCCACTTTCCCCCCTAATCAGGAAAAAATTATTATGGGTGATTTTAACATAAATTGGCTGGCCAAGTCAGCTGCCATGTTTATAGAAGAGGCCAATGCGCTTGACCTCACACAGATAGTCTCTGCCCCCATCTGGGTAAACTCCTGTACAGGGAATTCTTCCCTCCTAGACCTAGTTTTCACTAACCGTCCCCACAGAATTACCAACACCGTAGTTCTCCCCGACGCTCTAAGTGACCCTCCCTGTAATCTTCACCTGGTCCTGCATTGCCCCCCCAAATTACCACCCCCGCCAAACTTGGGCCTGGTAAACTTGACCAACTCAAAGCCTACCTCAGTGCCTGGGACTGGACCACACTAACCATGCCCTCTGACCCTGATACTGTGCTGGAACTATTTATCACCACTTTCAATAACGCCTGTGATAAGTTTGCCCCCTCTACCAAGAAAATGTCCAAGGGCAACCATGCCCCCTGGTTCTCGGATCACCTCTTGGGCATGCTGCGACACCGTGATGCCCTTTGGCATCTAGCTAATGAAATTCAACACCCTGCGGACAGGCAACGGTATAGGGAAGCCCATAACAAATGCACATGGGCCATTCGCACAACCAAAGCACAATATTACAAATCGTCCTTAACCACCACATGGGGCTCCGGATGCAAATTTTGGAAGAATATTAAGGAACTCCACAGCAAAAGTACTAACCTACCTCCAGACCAGCTGGTAATAGACGGTCATCTCTCGTCGGATCCCCTCAGTATAGCCTCAGCCCTAAACTCCACCTTCACTGATCTCAGCCATGTCCTCCCCCCTAATTTCTTGACCCGCTGTCCATCCGGACTAACACCCCGCCACCCCACACTCTACCTTTCCACCTTAGCATCCTTGTCCACAGACACTTAAACCCTACCTTGCTAAAGCCCTTAACCACACTCAATTTAGTAGCGACTCCCTAGACATATAGCTTCTCCAATTCACCCTCCAGGAAGTCCTTACCCTCTCACCCATATCCTCAACCTCTCCCTCTGTCAGTGAGAATATCACCACTGCAAATCCATACATCACCCTGGTACATAAGGCGGAGCCCACCGCCTAATAATTACCACCCATCTCATCCCTACCCCTCTATCAGAGCATTAGGCGTATAGTCTCCGATCAACTCACAGACCACCTTATCAAATATAACATGCTATGCAACCAGCAACACAGTTTCCGAAAGGGACACAGTACCACCACCGCGCTCCCTGAACTTACCTCACATATCCACACTGCCTTAGATAGCGGCCACCTCACCGGAGCTATCTTTGTGGACCTCTCTAAAGCATTTGATACCGTCAACCATGCCCTCTTACTAAACACACTCACCCAGCGGCCTCTCCAATGCGGCAGTAAACTGGTTCACCAGCTATCTCTCTGACAGAACACAGCTGGTTAAGGTAGGCACTATGCTATCCTCCAGCCTTCCTGTCCGCTCCGGTGTCCCTCAGGGCTACATCCAAGGCTCCCTGCTATTCTGTCTATACCTAAACTCCCTCTCATCAGCCTGCCCCACCAACCTACTCCTATATGCCGATGATGCCGTCCTTTTCGCAACTGATCTGGACCGCCTGAAACTACACCAAACACTCCATGCGACTGAACACTGGCTCACCTTCCAGTGCCTAATTATCAACTACAATAAGACAAAAGTCATGATTTTCTCCAACCCACAGAACCCACTGAAGAACCTCTGCCCCCAGTTTCTTACTGTAAACCTAACCCCCCCTCGAACAAGTGGACAGCTTCAAGTACCTAGGAATCACACTTGACTCGGCCCTCAGCTTTAATCAACATATCCAGCATCTATCCACTGCCCTAAACTCTAGACTTGGCATACTTTACCGACACAAACACTGCCTCACCCCTGAGGATCTACGTCTCACCATTAACTCCGCTGTCCTCTCGCTGCTAGACTATGGCATTCTAATCTACAGTGCTGCTCCCACCTCTGCCTTAAATATACTTCATCTTGTACTAAACAAAGCCTGCCGACTCATACTTGGATGTGATTGCTCCACGCACACCTGCTCCCTCTACAGCGTCACAAATTGGCTAAACTTAGACAACAGAATCAAGTACCACACCTGCTTAATGACTGAAAAGATAAGCCTAGGCCTCACCCCAACTACCCTAAACAAAATCATCCACCCAGAACCCCTGTCAGAGTCGCATGTAACTCAAGCAAACCGTTACTAAGGGTACCCCGTTGCCGGACCTCCAAATTCCAAAGAACTTTCGGTTACAATGCCCCATCCTGGACCAATGCACTCCCCACCCTAATATCCAGTGAAATAAAATAAGGCCTTTTTAAATCTAGTCTAAGGAATCACCTCCAGGCCTCTAGCCTATGTGACTGCCCCTAGACCAACCTCAAATCAGGCTCCAGACCCTTTCTCACAGAAACTCTGTCTTGACAAACAGCCTCTCCCCTACCTTGGGCTGTGCTAAACCCCGATATTCCATGATGTCCTTGTCTATAGTTTCACCTTTGTAGCTAGTGTATATCACAATATGAAATTAGGTAACCTCACAGCTTCCTGTATGTTTTCTGTTACCCCTGTACCGCACTATGTACAACGCTGGAACCATTATAATCTCTGGAATGTAATACACAGCAACCTGTCTGTTTCTGTTTCCCCTGTACCACACTATGTATGATGTGGAACCTTTGTAAATGAGTCTCTGACTCAAATGTCTTTCTGATTATCCCAAATAAATAAATAAAAAATAGGGAGGTGATCCTTCCCTTGTACAGATCTCTGGTCAGGCCGCACCTGGAGTACTGTTTGCAGTACTGGCACCCATTTCTGAAGAAGGACATCAAATCATTGGAGGGGGTGCAACGTAGGGTGACCAAGATGATCCAGAGATTGGAAGGAAAGTCCTATAGGGATAGATTGGGCGACCTGAACATGTACTCCCTGAAGGAGAGAAGAGATGGGGAGATATGACTGAAACCTTTAAATACTTTAAGGGGATAAATAAGGCTAATACAGAAGGGATTTTCCAGGTTAGAAGAGGGAGGGATACGAGAGGGCATCAGCTGAGGTTGGAGGGGGAAGTTTCAAGAGGGAAATCAGGAGACATTTTTTCACTAAACAGGTGGAGGACAGGTGGAATGCTCTGCCCGAGGAGGTGGTATCCTGTAGAATGGTGGGTGGCTTTAAGAGGGGTTGGAACAAGGGGGGGGGGGTGTTGTGATAAGGGTGGGGCAGCTGCAAGTTGAGGGGCTAGCTGCACAATCGAGCAGACTCGATAAGACTGTAAGGCCTGCTTCTGCTGGCATTTTCGTATGTTGGTAATATTGTCTCCATTAGTTTACACACAATCGAGGTCAGGCTGACAGGCCTGTAGTTTCCAGGGTCCTCCCTGGGGCCACTCTTGTGAAGTGGTACTACATGTGCTGTTCTCCACTCCCCTGGCGCCACCCTCGTATCAAGAGATCTACTGAATAGTACTGTCAGTGGGCCTGCCAGATCCTCTGTCATCTCTTTTAGTATCCTGGGGTATCCATCAGGCCCTGGGGATTTTTCCCACCTTCGATGCCATTAGCCCCTCCCTCACCTGTTCAATCCCTATGGCCCCTACTGGGTCCACACCAGCCCCCTTCCTCCCTACCCTTCCCACTGTGTGGTGTTGGACCCCTTTTTTCTTTGGTAAAGATGGAGCATAAATATTCGTTTAATACCTCTGCTTTTGTCCCATCTACCACCACTATCTTTTCCCCTTTCTTTGGCCTGACTATACCATCCTTCTTGTCTTTCTTTTCTTTAATGTAGCGAAAGAAGGCCTTATCGCCCTCTTTTATTCCTTCTGCTATCAGGAGTTCCTTCTCTGCTTTTTCCTGTTTTACCTCCCTTTTTTCTAGTTTAGGCAGCCCTTGGTACTCCTCCTCGTCCTCTACCATAACTATCGTCCTACTTTTCCTGTACACAGCCCTCTTATCCTTTACTACCTTGGCCACCTCCCTATTAAACCAGCTTGGCTGTCTAGGTCCTGTCTTCTTTCCCCTCATTTTTATGCAGCTGCTTGTTGCATTCTGTATGGCCCCTCTGATTATGTCCAAAATTTCCTCAGCACCCAAGCCTTCCTCTAAGTTCCCTAGGTCCTCTCTAATAATTTCCCTCATTCTCTGAAAGTTTGTTCTTCTGAAGTCTAGCCCTCTTGTCTTTGTGGGGATGTCTTCCCTTCCCATGTTCAGGTTGAACCACACTGTGTTGTGGTCACTTCCACCCAAGGGATACCCAATCTCTATGTCCTGCACGTGCTTACCATTAGAGAGGACCAGGTCCAGAACTGATTCCCCCAGTGGGACTAGTCACATACTGCATCATGAATCCATTGTGGATCGTGTCCAAGATTACCTGGCTTCTGGTGCAGGGATGTGGCGGGACTGACCCAGTCGATTTTGGGCAGGTTGAAGTCGCCCATCACTACTATCTCCCCCCTCTCTGCTGCTTCTGTTAACTGTGTGCATAACTCCCTGTTCTTATCCTCATCCTAACTGGGTGGTCTGTATACAACCCGCATCCTTATCTTCCTTCCTTTATTCATCTGGAACTGAAGCCATAGTGCCTCCGTGCTCCCTTGTTCAAACTTTTCCTCCCTTGCGCAAACAATACCTTCCCTTATGTATGCTGCCACCCCTCCGCCTCTCTCCCTGTCCTCCCTATATAGCCTGTAACCTCTAATCGGCAGGTCCTAGTCACGGCGTGCTGTTGCCTAGGTCTCTGTAATGGCTGCGATGTCTACCCTGCTTTCTGCTAAAAGCGCCTGCAGTTCTGCCATCTTGTTCCCAAGACTATGTGCATTCAGCATTACCACCCTCCACTTTGTCTCTGCTGTACCCTTGTTCTTTTCTGATTTGGTCTTACCTGACTTGCTTCCCCCCTTTCTTCCGCATCTAAATCCATCTTTGCTCTTCTTTCCTTGTCTACGATAATGTGGGGGGATGCGCTCCAGTCTCCCCTTTTTCTGTCTCCCCCCTTAACAGTTTAAACTCAGTTCCCTTGCCATGTATTCCCCCATTTTAGCTTTGATTTTCTTTCTCCCTTCCCAGATCAGGTGTAGCCTGTCTTGCTGTAGAGCAGTGGTACTCACACCACGGCTCTTTTGCACTTCTCCTGCGGCTCCTTTACTCATCTAATCCTGCCTCATATATGCGGCACTTCACATGCCGCCCGATTGATCGCGCACATTTAATATTTAAAAAAGAGAATGTTTCAGGATTTCTTGATTGACCATTTGGCCGAGGAATTTCGCTCGTTGTGGCTGTTGAATGAAATTAACAGCAAACCGCTTAGCGCTATCAATGACAGCATGGTAGACGCTAAATTGGTGCTGTTAATTTCATTGTACCTTGAACACCTGCTAAATGATGCAGTTACTGTAGGCGGCATTGATTTTTAAAAGACAAATAACTGTGCAAAGATGAGTTATACCTGAGGTTCATTTTAGCAGAAAGTAGTGGTGTTGTGGGAGACCGAATGTGCAGAATGTGAGTTTTAATTAACTAAATGAGCTAGGGCTGTGGCTGTGGGGTGGACCGCGTGGAATAAATACCAGCACTGAGCAGATCACAGTTTATTTGCTGCTGATACTGCTACTCGTTGTCTTGTACCCTGATCATGAACTGCGGGGGAAAGCAAATATGTGGTGAAGAAGGAAGAGAGCTGTGGGGAAAGAGGGATTAAAAGAGGAACGAGTCAAGGTAAAGGATATTTTATGCTCAGTGTCTTTTTGAGTGTAACTCGCGGTGGTTGTTCCGCAGGAAACTGATGCAGTTTGTCAGACCACAAGCGAGGAACAAGTGAGGAATGGGAACAGGAGTTTTTCTTTAATCAGCTCACGACTTAAAGGAGTAGTCCACCCAGAATGTGCAAAAAATATGTTATGTAGAGTGTTTTGGTATGTATGTTAAATCCTAGTGTGGCCTTCCCTCTGTTTGCTATTTGGAGTTTTTCTTAAAGGAAAACTACACCCAAAACTTAAAAAAATATATGTTGTGCAGGGTGTTTTAATTTGTATGTGAAGTTCTAGTGTTTCCTTCCCTCTGACTGGTATTAGGAGTTTTTCCCAAATTAGCTTGCTAGCTTTATGACCCCTGGGGATCTTCATACCTGATAGTGTAATTGTATTTCTTGCTCCCACAGTGCATCTTGTCTCACATGACTGTGATGTAAGAGAGACCCAACATTCAGCACACACATGCCAAACAAACTAAATATCTTGGAAGCTTTACAAGCTGCACAAAAATTACCAGCAGCGAAGTTTTTCAGGACAGTAAAACATTTAGGATGAGGGTAGTCACCAAGCTGAATTCTACAGATTTTAAAATATAGCCATCTCTATTATTGTGAACTGATTGTAATGCAATGCTTTCTGCTGGATTTATGGGCTCTGCTACATCACCATTACATGAAACAAGGTGCATTGTAGGACAAAGATGCAATAAACCTATCTGATATGGAGATCTCCAGGGGTCGTAAAACTACCCTAAAGCTAGCAGGCTAATTTAGGAAAAACTCCTAATACCAGTCAGAGGGAAGGAAACACTAGAACTTCACATACAAATTAAAACACCCTGCACAGCATATATTTTTTCAAGTTTTGGGTGTAGTTTTCCTTTAAATTGCCTGCTAGCTGTATGGTAGTTTTACGACCCCTGAGGATCTCCATAACAAATAGTTTTATTGGCTTTCTTTCTCCCAAGATGCCCCCTGTCTCATGTGACAGTGATGTAGTCATGCCCTTGATTTAGCATGTGTATTGCTTTAAAATTAATTTAGCAACAGCAGAGCCTTGTAACTTCTTATCCAGGGAGCGCAAATGGCAACAGTTAGTTTAGCAGATACGTGAGAGCAAGCTAACTGGGGTTTCTGTAAGACAACAGCTACTAAATAGCTCGAATTCACTATTTTTGTTTCCTCTGTGCATCAGGTCTAGCTAGCAGGAGTGTTGTAACATCAAAAACACAAATAATGAATTAGAGCTATTTAGTAGCTGTTGTCTTACAGAAACCCCAGTTAGCTTGCTCTCACGTATCTGCTAAACTAACTGTTACCATTTGTGCTCCCCGGATAAGAAGTTACAAGGCTCTGTTGTTGCTAAACTAATTTTAAAGCAATACACATGCTAAATCTAAGGGCATGGCTACATCACTGTTACATGAGACGGGGCATCCTGAGAGAAAGAAAGCCAATAAAACTATTTGTTATGGAGATCCCCAGGGGTTGTAAAACTACCATACAGCTAGCAGACAATTTAAGAAAAACTCCAAACAGCAGACAGAGGGAAGGACACACTAGGATTTAACATACACATCAAAACACTCTACATAACATATGTTTTTTTGCACATTCTGGGTGGACTACTCCTTTAATAAGGGAAAAACTGCAGCAATACAAACTGCTAGTGCTGTCCCTTTGCAAATGTGTCAGTTTAATTACATGCATGCAGTCTTTAATCAGCTCACTGATGCAAACTGCCAGCTAACTCCACTCAAACACCTGGTCATAGGCTTAGCTATAAAACCTGAGCAAAGAAGCAGTATTAGAAGCGTTGGGTTCTTGCTGTCTCTTTTGTCAGTGAAAGTAATGTAGTTGCATTGTTCTTTGGGCACTCATTGTCTATTCTTGTTCTCATTTATTTACTGAATAATGACAACCTATTCTGATAAAACAAAGGATTTTAACAGTTAGCCAGAGGCTTACTTAAACTGAATTAAATCATTTTCCAGTCAGACTGTGCAATTATTTTTAGAAAATGAAATAAATATTCATTAACTTAATGTTTAGTATTCTTCTCTTTTACTTTGAAGTGCGTTTGAGGAGCGTTTGCCAAAATTTAGAATAACATGTATGTTGTGCTCCTTGCCCAACTCTAATTGCCCATGTGGCTCTTGAGCCGGGAAGGACGGAGTATCACTGCTGTAGTCTCTTGTCTAACCACGTGTCTCCCCACCTGCCTATGAGACTGTATCCCTCCTTGCACCACCGGCCTAGCCACCCATTAAATTCCTCTATCCTTTTCTTTCTAGCTGTGATTGCCCTTGGTACAGGAATTATCTCAGAGAAGGTCAATGTTTTCTCGGACTGCCTACGTGCCACAGCCAAATCCATAAATCTATGTTGCACCACCCCAGTCTCCTTCCCAGCTAAATCACTGGTCCCAATGTGCAGTATCAAGTGGTTTTTTTCCCCTGCCCCTCTTATCAGCTCACTTATCTTTTGTGTTGCGCTACCCGCCGCCATCCCAGGTGCCCACACCACTGCTGTCCTCATGTGTGGGTCCTCACTTCTTCCCCATTGTATTTCTTTTATTATTGAATCCTCGTAGAATATAATTTAATTTTTTCCAGAGTGACCGTTCTCCCTACCCTTCTTCCCCAGTGTAATGATTACCCATTATTTTTGGCTGCTCGATTTCATGGCCCATGGTTTCTCTTCTTGTCTTCCTCTTCCACCTGATTTCTGTTTGGAACTTTCCCCTTGTGGTTCCTGTCCCCTGTAGTGTCCGCTTTCATTTTACTTTTTCCTCTCTTCCACTTAATGCTCTCCTCCTTTCCTATCACTTTTGTGTTTTTGTCTTCCCTATCCCTTTCCATTGAGACATCAGGTTCCTGGCCCTTTTGAGTTACCTTCTGACTTTCTTCTCCCATTACCTCTCTGGTATTCTTCTGCAACCCTGTTTCCACTGCACCTCTGTACCCTTGGGTCACGCATCTCTGCCAGTACTGCATATCTATTGTATGTAGGCACCCCCAAGACGGAGATTTCCTGAGCTCTCCAGCTCTTGCCCTGAATTTCATGTTTATTATTTATTTTTACTTGGAAAGGTTTCACTAGGAAAGACAACATGAGCTGTAAACAGCTCATTTCCAGAAGCGTCCTGTGGGAAGGGGGTTACATAAAAGGGTGGAGCAAGTAAAACAAAAAAAACATTTACAGGCCATTTACAATGTGCACAGGCTAAAAAGATGTCCCCCTTTCCCTGTCATCTTCCACCCCTTCCCTCTGTCTCCTTCATATTGGTATTGCTTTTCCTGCTTCTGACTTGCCCCTTGCCCTCGCCTGTCTCCTTCCTGTCTCTCCCCATTGCCGATATTCTTTAGCCTCTGTACATCTGTTCCTTGTCCAGTTTGCCCCTGCATCAGATCTATGTTGCCCCCTTTCACCCTTTCATTTCTTGTAAGACCTTAGTGAGGCATCCTATTTCCATATTTAGTTTTCCTATGCTCATACACACTGGGCTCCCCCCACCTTCCTCCACGGCATCTCAACAAATACAGCTGCCCCACAATTAACACAACCCACAATCTTTCCCAGGCTGCCCTGTCCAGTGCTATGTCCATTAAACCCCCACATTTTATACCCTGCTTCTCTGATTATAAATATGCCTCTTGTTTTGAGGTTCCCAATCCTGGTACCACTCTATACGCTACAACTTAGTGGCTTAAATGCAATTGTATATTAAATGTGATAACTTTCTAATCTAAGCAGTCCTTACAATTTCAGTAGGTTTAAATGCAATATCATCCTAATATAAAGAGTACCTACACTTTCAGTAATATAGTTGCAATTTCCTCTTAAATTTTATCTATAAAAACTAGTAGCTTAATTGTACTTTCTTCCTATGTGTCATATATTACAAATACAGTAACTTAGATGCTATGTCATTTCCCAATGGCTCAAAAGCAGTAGCATCCTCCAAAATGTAAATATTCTTACAAGTACCCCAAATTTGAAACAATTTTTCTTACTGCCTTACCCAATAAACAGCATTAGTTTCATTCCTAGCCGCAGTTTCCCTTTAAATTTTAAATGTCCCACTGTCCAGATCTTGAGTCGTCTTCCTCCCTGGTGCCTTCATCCTTCCCCTTTTCCTCCAGTTGGTGGAGGTCCTCCTCCAAAGATCTCCTAGTTGCCACTTCCCCTTGTCCGAAACTGCCCCCTGATAGGTAAGTCTCTGCTGGGAGGTGCCCAGTGAGACCTTTTAGTACTGGAGGTGGTGAGGGGTGGGGAGAGAGAAAAAAAATTACAGCTCCTTCTGTTCAGGTGCATCTGGGCCCTGACATTTATAGCCCAGACGCTCTGTTTGAATTCCGCACCCTCCTCTGTGACTGACTCCTTCGGGAGCCCCTGTGGTATGGCTTCCATCGCCGATTTGCGGCTCTTGTGACTCTGGCCGCTGATTCCAGTTCTGCGACTATGGCCGGCGGTGATGATCTCCCCTTATGGCTCCTACAGGAGCCTCTCCGTGTGTGGCACAGCTCCTCCTGTTCAGGTTCGTCTGCGGTCGCCGGTAGTGATCTCCCCTGATGGTTCCTGCGGGAGCCTCTCCGTGTGCAGCACAGCTTGGATGAAGGTATGGTGCAGGGAGGAAGGCTTCAGCTACACTGGGGACTGGGGGCCAGCCTGGAAGGATATGGGCCTCCATAAGGGTAATGGCCTGCATCCTTCCAGGAAGGGGACAACAGTCCTTAGGAGAGTTTTTTTTTTTTTCAAACTTTATTTTCAAAGTTCAGCACATACAGCACTTAGAGCATTTCATATAAAGGCACCAACAGTAATACATTACAGACAACCAATATACAAGTAACATGGTGCATGAATACTCATATCAATTATACAGGAGTTATTAAAGCATATTATAAAGCGCACAATGGGATTCTGGTACAATTTTGTAATACAACTGGAATGGTGGTGCCCCAAAAAAGTGGAAACTTATAGAATCTATATAGACTTCTGATTATCCAGACCCAAGTCCAACAGCTGAAAGCTTAAGATCCAGGGAACCAATCCTGACTTACAGCTTCCTCCAAAGGCTTCCATATATGGTGAAATCTATCCTCTGTGCCTGGAGCCTTATATTGAGTGTGCTCTAATTTCATGCTCTGGAGCAGCAGATGCACCCATTCTGTAATTGTGGGCGTTGAGTCACCGGCCCAGTGGTAGGCCAGGACCTGCTTACCCACAGCCATTGCCAAAGACCACAGGGGATGGTCTAAACCTTGTCCGGCTTGTGATCTGCCAGGTAGGCCTAAAATTACCTCTCTATGGCCCACTGTCTGGGTATCCTTAAGGGTTGCCTGCATAGCTGTAGTAATACCTGACCAATATTTGAGAGTTTTCGGACACTCCCAAATTAAATGGAAAAAGTTTCCCTGATGTGCTTTACATTTTGGGCATAGGTCAAAGTTATTCGAGTCAATCTTATGGGCTAGACATGGGGTGAAATATGATCTGTGCACTACGTTGTAGTGTATGGCTCTTAATCTATTGTTAACAGAGCAGGATAGACCCCTTCGCAGGACCATTTCCCAGTCCCCCGCTGTTAAGGCCCCAGGTCTCTATCCCATCTCTCCTTTAATTTATCCATCATTTTTGGGAGGGTGCCTAGCAATGTCCTATAACAATTAGTCAATGGTTTTGGCCTGCTAGCTTGGAGGGAGTTTCTCATTACCTCTCCACTGGGGATCGTTGTGGGACCAAGAAGTGAGGTTCACTTTGTTCCCCCACCTGCAGTTGGTGTCTGATTTGTAAATAGGTGAAGAAATTAGAGGGGCGTAGGTCATATTGTTTTGCTAGGTCTTGATACTGCCGAACTATTCCCTGGTCATATAACTGCCTTATTAGGGTAAGCCCCTTTCTTGCCCACACTTTCAGGGTTTGATCTATAGGAGTAGGTATTTCTCTCTCCTCCCACAGTGCCAGTCCTATCTCTGCATCTGGAGTTAGTGTAGGTGGGTATTCTAGGATCTCATACGCGAGGCGCCAGACGTGGATTGTGGTCCTAGTGAATGGATTCTTAATATAGTTTATTGCCTTCCCATTTAGTAATGAGGCAAATAATGGGCCCCCCACAGAACTGTCCTCAGATATCCTCTCCATTGCACCCTGTGCTCTCCTTTTCCCATCCACATTATACAGGTCAAACAGTGCAGAGATCTGGGCCACTAGATAATACAGCTTCAGGCTGGGGAGACCCAGTCCTCCCTGCGCCACTGGTCTCCACAAAACCTCCTGTCTAATTCTAGGTCTCTTACTACCACAGAGCAGAGTTACCAGGGCCCCCTTCAGAGATTTAAAGTAACTTTGAGGGATCCACACCGATAGGGACTGAAAAAGGTACAGGCATTGGGGTAATATGAACATCTTTGCTAGGTTTACCTTGCCTATCAAGTTGAGAGGGAAATTCTTCCACTTGTCACATTGTTCCTGAATCTTTGTCAGAAGAGGTTTATCGTTCATTTTGAATAGGGACGATAGTTTCCAGAGGATAAGAACTCCCAGATATTTTATCGATGTTGATTTGGGGGGGGGGATGTTAAAACCATGTATGCTAATATTAGTGTTACCCTCCCCCAGAGGGAGCCACTCACACTTGGCCCAGTTTATTTTATGGCCAGAGAGGGGGCCATATTCATTGAAAAATTTAGTCAGGGCAGGAATGGATTTTCCTGAATCCCTAAGAAACAATAGCACATCATCTGCAAAAAGTGAGATGACGTGGTGGTCCCCCCCAATAGTGTAGCCCTGGATGTTAGGGTTTTGACGGATGGAAGACGATAAAACCTCCATGGTCAAAACATACAAAAGAGGGGACAGGGGACACCCCTGCCGGGTTCCCCTAGTAACAGCAAAGGGAATTGAGAGGCTATCATTCTTGAAAATTTGAGCCTTTGGCGCTGTATGAAGTGTCTTTATCCATGAAATTATTTTAGGGCCAAATCCAAATTTCTGAAGAGTAGCAAATATAAATGGCCACTCTACTCTGTCAAAGACCTTCTCAGTTTCTGACACCAGAAGGCCTCTGTGTCCATCACCCCCTCTCCCCGACCACTTATGGATAATATTAAGGGTTTCCCATAAATTATGTTTGGCTTGTCTTCCTCTTACAAATCCACACTGGTCTTGGTGGATTAAAGTTGGGAGGATGGTCTCTATCCTTCTAGACAACAATTTGGCCAGGATTTTGTAGTCCGCATTCAAAAGAGAGATGGGATGAAAGGATCCACATTTTGTGGGATCCTTGGATGGTTTAGGGAGTACTATAATAGTTGCTATTTGTTGTGAGGGCGGTAGTATGGATGTCTCCACAGCCTCCCAGATCATAGGAACCAGGATGCTCCAGATCTCCTCCCAGAAAATTTTATAAAACTCCACTTGAATTCCATCTGGGCCTGGAGCCCACCCCACATTTGAGCCCCAAATTGCCTCCCTCACCTCAGATTCGGAAATTGGTCCAGGTCCCCCCTTTCATCTCTACTCAAGTGTGGCAACTGCACATTGTTAGCAAAAGATTCAGGATCAGACCCTGCTGGTGCTTCTGATGTATACAAAAACTCATAAAAGAGCTTAAAGGTTTCATTTATTTTAACAGAGTCAGAGGTGAGTTTGCCGTTATAGTGCTCCAAGGATAGAATCACCCTCTCAGCCTGTTGATTTTTTTACTCTCCATGCTAACCATTTGCCTTCCGTATCTCCCTCAAAATAAGTTTTTGCCCCAGTTTTGAGGATATTTCTCTCAATTCTCTTGGAGGCCAGCTGTGCCAGTTGACCCTTCAACAATTTCAACTCTTTCATTTTCCCTAGGTCATTGGTTTCCATCATCTCTTTTTCCATTGCCAGGATTTGGCTCGCTAAGTTATTCTCCTTACTCCATTCTTCCTTTTGGAGGTTTGTTGCAAAAGCTATTGTGGCTCCCCCTTTATAACAGCTTTAAGAGCCTCTCAAGTGTTTGAGGTCGAAGCACCCTCCGGTTTGTTGTATTTTAAGTACTCTCTAATTGTTATCATGCTGTCCTTGTATTGGTTGGAGGTTAATAATGTTGGATCTAGCCTCCACTGTTTATTTGGTGGTGAGTTCCTGCCTAATGGGATGTAGAATTCCAGTGGGGCGTGGTCTGACACGTTTATTGGGCTATATTTGGGATCTTTTGCTTCCCTTAGAATACCAGGAGAGACCAAGAAATAGTCTAGTCTAGTGCAGACTTTATGTACTGGGGAATAGAAGGAGAACTCCATTTTGGATGGGTGAAAGTATCTCCATACTTCTTGGAGAGCCCTGTCCCTTGCCAAAGCTCTCGGCACTACTGAGATTCTTGGTGGGGGTCAGTTTCTGCCGCCTGAGTGGTCCTAGTTCTGGTCCCAATACGTATTGAAGTCCCCCCCGATAATGAGATTGTCAGAATAGGGGGCTAGTGTCACCACCTGGTGATCAAAAACAACTGGGGTCATCTATATTGGGGCCCTATATAGCTACTAATGTACATCTTCTACCTTCTATTGATACATCCTCCACCAAATACCTGCCTTGAGGGTCGGCCAGGGAACCATGTATCTCCACCCTCAATCGTGGGCAGATCCAAATTGCCACCCCCCGTGCTTTGGACGTAAAAGGCACTGCCAGAAAGGTACCTCTCCAGGAGACAGCCAGTCTGGCTACTTCTTCCTTGGCCATGTGTATTTCATGGAGAAAGAGTATGTTCCCCCTTTGTTTCTTAAAATCAGACCATGAGCCGGCTCGTTGGCGCAGAAGTTGGATTTCCGCTTGCGACGCCAGCAACCCGGGTTCGGGAACGGACTCGGGTCACTGGAGAGCCAGCCGGGAGGAGAAGGCTTGAGCGTCCTGTGACTGCTCGCCTTCTCCGGGGGGAGGGAGGGGACGCAGCTTGCTGTCTACCGCCTCTGGCGGGCGGGAGGTGACAGTTCAAGCGAGCCCCACTGTACACAGGGCATGGTGGACGTCGGCGTTCACCTAGACGTCTGTGGCACACCACGCCCTGGGGAGAAAAGTGGAAACTTGGCTCCCTGGTCGGCCGGATGATGGCTGCCGGCTCCTGCCAACTCGAGTGCCCTGACACCCCGGAATCCACCTCAGCAGCGCCTCGGGACTGAACGAGAGCACGCTTGGTTGCCCCTCCTGGCGCTTTCCCTCGGGAGGAGAGGGACCCATCCGTGAAACACAGAAGGACGGTAGATAAGGACCGCAAGGCCCATCCAGTCTGCCCACTTTTTCTACCTTATAAATGTGCCATCGGCTTTGCTCTGTCAGTGGCCTATCTATTCATAGTCATTTGTATTGCTCTCTTATGCTATCCCATGCCTGTTTGAAGCCCTACACTGTATTCATAGCCACCACTTCTTGTGGTAAGCCATTCCATGCATCCACCACCTTTCTGTGAAAAGAATTTCTCACATTCCCCTTAATCGGCCCCTCTAATCTCATGCTGTGTCCTCTTGTCCTGCTATTTTTCTTATATTTAAACATGTTAGACTCTTTCACCTTGTTAATGCCCTTAAGGTGTTTGAATGCCTCGATCATATCACCTCTCTCTCCTCCTTTGCTCAAGGGTATACATATTGAGTTCTGTTAATCTGTCCTCATATGTCTTCTGATGCAGTCCCTGCACCATTTTGGTTGCCCTTCTCTGGACTGCCTCAATTTGGTTAATGTCCTTGTGAAGGTGTGGCCTCCAATACTGCTGCGCGGTACTCCAGATGGGGCCTAACCAGTGTCTTGTAAAGAGGGATTATACCCTCACTTAACTTGTGATACCCCTACTAATACACTCCTAACACCCCCTAGCCTTACCTACTGCTTTAGAGGTCTGCTTGATGATTTCAGGTCATCAGTGATGATGATGCCCAAGTCTCTTTCTTCCTTTGTGACTGCTAGCAACTCCCCTCCCAGCCTATAGGTGGCTTCAGGGTTTCTCTTCCCTATGTGCATGATCTTGCACTTCTTTGCATTAAATCCCAGTTGCCACTCTTCTGACCATTTTGCTAGTTTATCCAGATCTCTTCTCATTCTGCCCACCCAATCTGAATAATCTGCTCTGTTGCAGATCTTGGTGTCATCTGCAAACAGACAAGCCTTACCCTCTAGTCCATCTGCAAGGTCACTAATGAAGATGCTGAAGAGGACTGGCCCCAGGACTGATCCCTGAGGTACCCCACTTGTGACTTGCATCTCTTCTGACTGTATACCATTTACCACCACTCTCTGTTTTCTGCCTGTCAACCAGTTTGCCACCCAGTTGACCAACTTCTGACCCACCCCGAGCCTACCCAGCTTATTTATCAATCTTCTATGTGGAACAGTGTCAAAAGCTTTGCTGAAGTCAAGGTAGGCGACATCAACTGCTCCCCCTTGGTCCACCATTCTGGTTACCCAGTCAAAGAAATCTATGAGATTAGTTTGACAGGACCTTCCTTTGTAAACCCATGCTGTCTTGGATCCTGTGCCCCTATGGATTCCAGGTGTTGCACTATCCTTTCCTTAAGAGTGCCTCCACAATCTTGCCCACTACTGAGGTAAGACTGACTAGTCTGTAGTTCCCGCCTCCTCCCTGCTACCACTCTTGTGAGCGGGATCACATGAGCCCTTCTCCAGTCTTCTGGGACCTCTCCTGTGCTCAGAGACTCACTAAACAGTTCTGCTAATGGCTCTGCTAGTTCCACCTTTAGCTCCTTAGTACCCTGGGGTGTATGCCATCAGGTCCCATTGCCTTATCCACCCTGATCTTAGCAAGCTCTTGTAGGACCCTTTCTTTTGTGAAGGGAGTAGTGCTCACCTCCCTCCCCCACTGTGTCCATGATGCTCAGCTGTGGGCCCTGCCCTACCTTCTCTTCAGTAAATACTGAGCAAAAGTATCTATTTAGGATAGATGCCTTTACAGGGTCCTCCTCCTCACATGCTCCCTTTTCTCCATTAAGCTTAGCAATACTCCCTCTGGACTTTCTCCTTTCACTAATGTATCTATAGAAAATCTTGTCACCTTCTTTTACTGTTCGTGCTAGTTTTTCCTCAGTTTGGGACTTTGCCTGCCTTACTGCCTTCCCTGCTTCCCTTAGGGCAGTTTGGTATGCCTCCCTATCTTCATCCCGTTGTGTTCCCTTATATTTCCTGAAGGCCAGCGTTTTGGCTCTGACCTTTTCTGCTACAGTATTTGAGAACCAAAGTGGTTTCCTTCTTCTTTTGCACTTTCTTTTCTGTCTAACACAATGGGATGTTGCTTCAAGTATTGCATCCTTAATGCTTGCCCACTTTGCCTGTACCCCCTGGATACACTGGGCCACCCTTGGATGGCTGTGATGTGAGGTGAGTGGAAGGGGGTCAGGGCGAGGGGGTCGGGAGGGTCCTTGAGCAGCCAGAAGGAGAGGTAGGTCAGAGGAGCAAGTAAGGAGCAAAAAAAACAAAAACAAAATCAGACCATACCCTTTTCCTTTTCACCATCATTTTTAGACCACGTACATTCCAAGTGATGCATTTTAGTTCACCCATTGTAGTGACTCTACAAATGGCTCCTGTCGAATGTCTAAAATATAGAGTCACTACAATGGGTGAACTAAAATGGGTTTTGGGTTCACGGTTCCTCAGTCTAATTATCAGCCTGGCGGGGTACACGAATGTGAATTGGCAATTGATCTCGTGTAGTTTCCGTTTGGCCGCTGCGAATGCTTGTCTCTCTCCCTGCAGATGACGAGAAAAGTCCAGAAAAATGCTGACGGTTTTTCCATCCTGCCATATCTGACCTTTCTGTCTGGAAAGCACAGGAATTTAACAATAATATGTTGCGGTCTCTCCTCTGAGCTCAGCCGGTGCCCCGATGAGCGGTGAGCTCTCTGGATCTCAAGGGGCAAGTCTGCAGGTAGGCTTAGTGTATTTTTTTAACCATTTGCCTATATAATCAACACAGTCTCTGCCCTCCAGACCCTCCCTCAGCCCCACAATGCAGGCACTGCAACGCTGCTCACGATTCTCATGGTTGTCCAAGATGGTTTTTAAGCTATCGATCCAATGGAGAGCTTGCTGCAGAGAGCTGTCTATTATCTGATGGGCATCTTCCCGATCACTGATCCGCTGTTCCACCTCATTAAGACTATCAGAATGGGCCTCCATGGTGTCGCTAAGACTGTTAACCATCTGTTGCAGGTGTGTAAGTTGGGCCCTGATGTTTTCAAAGCCTGTCCTCATCTGGTGGGTCAGATCAAATTTGAGGGTTTGTATGAGCCCCTCAAGATTACTATGTGCGTGCGATGCAGATTGCCCCCCCATCACTCAAGCTGCTCATCTTTGCTGCTGGGGAGGAAGATGGTCTGGGCTCTGCAGATTGGCCTAGGCCCGAGCTCTCTCCACTCACTGGTGCTGGTGTAAATCTCAGCTGAGACTGCTTTTTCTTTGTTTTTTTTGGTGATGCCATATAGAGAAGCAAGTAATCTTCCAAAATATCTGGTTTTCTTGATCTTTACTTGAAGGATGGCAATGATTTTAAGCGGATGGGCCCAGAGCTCCTGGATTATGCATTCATTCCTCTTCTCAGTCAGACCACACCTCCTTAGCGGAGGGTTAAAATGCTACTTGGTTGAGGTTTTTACATGCTACTTGGTTGAGGGGTTTACATGCTACTTGGATTAGAGTGGAGACAACTGCTGAACTGATCAAAAGCACCAGACAGAGCTCTGTATTTCAGATTATTTGAAATATAAAAAAATAACTTTTAAACTCAGGAAAAATATCTTTAAATTGCCACCACCTGCAAGGGGAAGTTCTCCTGAACATTTAGATTATCAAATTTAGCCACAAGATGGGTTGGAATACTTGAGGAGAAGTGCAGAAAGGAGCTTTCACGCAATCCCCACAGCCTCTGGGAGATGGAGAGCTTCCATCCAACAAGGCAGACACTGAGCAGCTGTCTGACACGGTGCTCCTTAAAGAGCCACTGATGCCTTGAGAAAAACTTTGAAAAACATAATATTTGGACACAAATCAACTTATACTTCTCTTTAGCTCTGAATTTCTTATCCCCATTATTTATTACTGAGGACATATGTATGAAAACAGGAGAGCTGTTCCCTGAGGGTTCATCAGCTCCTATTGCTGCCTCCCTTCCTACCTGGTGTCATAATACTCTGTGACATCACACTTACCTGTATTACCAGAGAAACAGACTGTGATGTCACAACAGAGCATTATGATTTCAAGTAGGGAGTAACCTACAGAGGCAGATGAACCTAAAGTGATAAAGATCTTGTTTCTGTGGGAATTTCTTCAGTAATAATTTTTTTGTAATTTATATTTTATTTTAGTCTTTGGTAACCAGGTAAAGGCCGCTAGGCACAAGTGCCTGTTTTCACGGGTGACCTGGAAGCACTGTGGGGGTTAAGTGACTTGCTCAGAGTCACACAGTATGCAAGTGGAGGTTGTGAGAATCAATCCCAGGTCTGCCAGATGTACCAAGTTCATTACTCTAACCTCTAGGCTATACTGCCAGCCCCATATAGAAATAATAGAGATGAGAAAGCTATAGAAGACAAATGATACACAAGCTGAATTGTGCCCAACTATTATGTTTTTCAAAGTTTTCCTAAAGACATCAGATGCTCTTTAAAGCAATTCAAGCCATGGACCTCAAATTAGAAACACTGGTCACCAAAGTTACTTTGCTGGACCCTTAAGTTACTGGAGTTCAGACAGGAGTGAAGGAGGCTACCAATACAGCCACCAAGGCTCTTTTTTTTTTTTGTGGCCGGCGATCACCCGGAGATCCGCCTGGTCATGGACCCTTGCTCCCACTTCCAGATCAGGTGCACCCCTAGCTTGGGACCCCCTGGCTTTCCCCCCAGGGTGGGGCCATGGAACCGACCCCTCTCAAACAGCTCCGCGGACAACGGGATAGGGCAAGGTGGGGCCACCCTGGAAGTTGATTGGAGCCAAGGGCTGGCATAATGAAGGGCGTCCGGCAGCTCTGCATTTTTTCTTTATATGCCCACTGAGGAGCCGGATGTGCACTGATGTCAGCGCACTAACATGCAGACGTCCACCGGCTCCTCCCCTATGTGAATGCCCGCACCCTGCCGAACACCTAGCCTCCGCTGGGTGTCAATGCAGCGCAGCGCATATCCCTCACCCACCCCGAAGGAAGGAGAGCTGTCGCAGGACGCTCAATCCTTCTTTCCCCCTGCCAGCCCCCAGCAGGCCAAGTCCATTCCCGAACCCAGGTCGCCGACGCGGTGCGGACTGTGGCATCCAGTGCCTCAACCCTCAGCGCCACCGGACCGGCTGCCACCTAGGCTCTTGTCACTAATGACCTGGTGAAGGAGAACACAGTATTGCAGTACCGCCTCGAACACTTGAAAAATCAAGCTCCTTCCATGAATAGCAAAGTAGTTGGTATGCTGGAGGGGGCAGATGAAGAGGGTGATCTTAAACTGTTTATGCAAAACGGACTTGCAGAACATCTACATATTGAGCAATTTACTGTAAAGAAATCCTACTGAATGACCCCCTTGCCGTAGACCCTCCAGTGTGTACCATGATGTTTTTTGGCAGATTCTTCAGAAAGGGTTGAAATCTTGCATGCCACCATAAAAGCGGAAAATCTTGAACAAGAGAGGCAGCAAGTACGACTCTTTCCTGATCTGGGCTACTTCTCCAGGTCAAGGAGGAAGTCTTTTGATGGGGTATGTACCCAACTGAGAACCTTGAGGATACAAGTGCTGATGCTGCCTGCGAGACTAAAGATCTGCAACTGACGTAAGGTGTTTTTGCACACTGACCAGGAAGCTGGTCACTAAGATTTGGCAATCTGCAGCACGCAAAGAGGGACAAGCCTCCAACTCAGAGAAGGACTAACTGAGACAAATAATGTGGTTAAACAGCCTACGATTAAAGAGAGGTAAGGCCATGCACCGTGTAATGAATGGACTGGACCATACCTCTCAACCTTTCTTCCATGAAATGTGTGACATGATGTGTGACAAATGACCAAAATGTGTGACATATCATCAAACTTGGCACTGCAAGTTCAGAACACTATTGCTGTCAGTGCACTAATGATAGTAATGTTTGCTGATAATGGAGCATAGTAGATAATTGTGAATTTTTGCTTTAAAGTCTCAGTGGAAAATGTGGAATATCCCCTTCATGTGGGGCAGAGGATTTCTGAGAGATAAAATGAGTGATGTACCTTGTAATATGTGACAGCTGAGAGGCATGGACTGGACCACTTGGTTTGGGTTTAATTTTAAAAAGAATAGTACAGTCAGAATAAATGTTGTGCATATTCTTTTGATTTGTGTGTAGTCCTTGTGTGTCCTTCCCTTTGTCTGCTAGTAGAAGCTTTTTCAAAATTAGCCTGCTAGTTTTACGGTACTTTTATGGCCCCTGGGAATCTCTGTCTTACCATGGTTTACTGCTCTTCTTGTTCCTACAATGCCTCCTGTCCCATGTGACAGTGATGCATCTGGAACCATGGATTCATCAAGCACTGGTTTAGAGTCTGTTTACAACAGCAGGCTGTGATATTAAGTAACTTTCCTTATCCAGTGAGCTCTAATGGCTGCATTTCAGATTAACAAATCCTTGAGGGCTGAGTGGGTTATTCTGTAAGAAAACAGCTAGAGTGTTTATTAATTACAGCACTAATGATCTACACACGACCATACAAATTTGCCGGCAGAAACAGGCCATAATGGTCTTTCAAGTCTGCTCGAGTGTGCAGCTCTAATTAGTTCCTGGAGCTGCTGCCCCCACTGAGTCAACTATCCCTCCCCCTTCTCCATCCCAGGAACACCTACCCTAATTTTCTTCTTCATCCTATCCCACCCCCCCCTTTAAACTAGCCACTACGTTTACCGCAACCACCTCCTCTGGCAACTCATTCCACCCTGACACCACCCTTTCAGTGAAAAAGTGGCACCTCATTTCCTTCTTAAATCTACCCCCCACTAGTTTCACGCTGTGCCCCCTTGTCTGGGGTGATCTGTGCACTTTTTATGATTGTGTGTAGTTTGATGAAATGAAAGTTTTAAAAGCAAAACATTTACTCCTCCTGGCTTGACCTGACATACACACAGCAAACAAAAATACTGATTTAGAGCTATTTAGTGGAGGTCATAACATTAGGCTTCTATCTCTAGTACGTGCTGAATCAGTGGTCTTGGATGCATCACTGTCACATGGACCAGGAGGCATCGCAGGAAACAGAAGAGCAATAAACCTTGCTAAGATGGAGATCCGCAGGGGCCATAAGACTACCATATAATTAGTAGGCTAATTTAGAAAAAAACTCTTAATAGCAAACAAAGTGAAGGACACACCAAGACTACACACACAAATCAATACACTCTGCACAACACACGTTTTTGAAAATTTTGAGTGTACTACTACTTTAACTGTTTGAACTGTAAGGCTGCACGATTCCTGGGACAACCTCAATTCTGTTTTGGCAAAATGGTGATTGCACATTTATTAGCTTTTGTTTACCGGGTAAGCGACACTAGACAAGGAATGCCTATTTTAAGGTACGACCCGGGAGATTACAAGAGCATGGTTTACAGAACAGTTCAAGGGAATTACAACAATGTGAAATACAAGCAATGAGCAGGGTGATACAAATAAACAGGTACAGGATGAACAGATAAAACATATACACCAAAGGAAAGAACAAGCAAACAACAGTTACATTTTGTGAAAATAATATAAGTGCAATTTGTCCCATTTTGAGGATGGTAACTGCTAAGGTGAAGGGCATGCAGGGTAGATAATACCCCTTACTAGAGCTCAGAGGGGTATGGGAACCAGGAAAGTGGAGGGTGCACAACAGGGTCCAAGCAGGGGTAGGGGATATCAAGCAGCCTTGGAACAGTTACTGGCTGAGGCAGACTTCAGGTGCAACCAGAGGGAGCTCTTAAAGGAAAGGGAACATTGTTTAACCAGGAGTAGCACAGTAAGCCGAAGTTTGTTTACAGATGCGACATGGGAGCACAAGGTAGTTAAGTGACTTGCTCAGGATCACACAGCATGCACTTAGGCGGCTGTGGGATTCAAACCCAGGTCTCCAGATCTGCAGCTCAGAGCCTTAACCCACTGCGCTATACTGCCTCTGGGTGGGGGTACATTTGATGGTTGCAGGTATGGTATTCCAAAATCTAGAGGCACAAACAGCAGAGGCACGATCACTTGACAGTGTACGAGTTTTTGGAACAAGGAGTTGCAAGTCAGCTGACCTTAGCCAGTATGATGGCAGAGCCAACTGAAGGAGTTTGAACAGGGTGGGTGGGGTGGCATTGCAGACGATTCTGTCTGTGAAGCAGCCCAAGACAAACAAGCGATAATTATCTGGGGACAACCAGTGTAGTTGATTGTATAAATCACAGTGTTGGGTAAGTCGAGGGACGGCAAGGGCAAAGCAGCAAATATTATTATAGGTCACATTCCATTTAGCAAGGCTAGTTTTTGCAACGAGGGTAAAGATAGTCAGCCCATAGTTGATAGAGGGAAGTAATAAACTTTTAGCAAGGGCAAGCCACACAGCAGCAGTAAGGAACCCACGAGCCCAGTATGCAAGTCCAAGCTTGATATTTGTTGCCCTGCAGACATTTTGACTGTGTAGAGACAGGTCTAACTGGGGGTCAAGAGTAACTCTCAGGTATGTAAAGGAGCATGTAGTGCCAACTGGGACACCATCAAGGCTTAAGACATTGAGTGGGACAAGACACTGTTTGAGTTTGGCAGAGGAGCTGCAGAGCATGAGTTGAGTTTTCTTTAAGTTCAGCACTAGCTTATTTGTTAGAAGCCAATGTTGCAGTTTACTGAAGTCAGCTTGTAGGTTGTGATTTATGGCACGGACATCACCTGAGCTAGCTAGGAGGACAAAGTCATCAGCGTACAGGGTTGTGGTGCTATGGGTAGGGACCATTGGGAAGTCACTGATGAAAAGAGAAAATAGGATAGCGCCCAGACTAGATCCTGGAGGGACACCGATAGTGATAGGATCAGGTTCCAATAGAGCTCTATTGTTCTTAACAAGCTGTAGTCTGCCAGTGAGATAGTTGGAAAACCAGTTTAGGGCTGGACCAGCAACATCAAGGGAGTGAAGCTTGGTACAGAGTAGGGAGTGATTCACTAGATCGAAGGCCTTTAAGAGATCCATGAAGATAGTCCCAGTCAGCATACCCTGGTCCATGACAATCCTTATATCAGATGTAACTTTAGCAAAGGCTGTACCAGTGCTATGCCCTTTACGAAATTCATGCTATTTCGGGCGACAGTAAGGTATGTTTAGACAGACAGTCCATCAGCTGTACTTTCAACACCTTTTCCAGTATCTTGCTAACAGCAGACAGGATGGCTATAGGATGGTAGTTTTCTATGCATTTCCAGTCACCCTGCTTAAAAACAGAAACGGGGCGCTAATGAGTCGCAAAGCTTGAAGACGCATTTTCTACTGCTCCTCGAGCTGCCGCAAAATAAAAGAAATTAAAACTATCTAAGTGGAAATTAAAAGTTGATTAGACCCAAGGGATTGATGTCGGAGGGTAGGATGGATGACTACGTGGTCTCAAATGTGGTGAAAAATGCACGTACTACTGGTAAAAACCAAAAGAAGCAGCCACCGTGGGACTGTATG
Source organism: Neoceratodus forsteri (assembly GCA_016271365.2). NCBI lineage: Eukaryota > Metazoa > Chordata > Ceratodontiformes > Ceratodontidae > Neoceratodus > Neoceratodus forsteri. The sequence continues at coordinate 658,603,589 of CM028131.1, read as the reverse complement.
ATGATCGCTTCGGGGCTGTGAATGCCGATTAAAAGACATAGCGACTTTTTTTTTTGTTGTGAGGGCAGGCTGGAGCCAACACGATATGAAACTTGAGACTGAACTATTTCTCCTAGGAAAAAAACCTTTCCCCCCCCCTTTTTTTTTCTGTTTTGTCCCTTTTCATTTGGGGGTGCCCATAACTTATTGAAACCACGGCTGGATTTCCAACTCAGGAATCGAAATAGAAATTTAATGTTTTGTATTTTACTTAAATTTAATTTTTTCACTGCAATTTGGAGCATTATCACATGCCTTTTTAAGGGATTATCCTGTCTCTGTGTTAGTCTCTATATGTTGACTCCGCTACTGTGTTAATTATACATGGCCTGGTCGGATCGTTCCCTTGTGAACTTTGGGCCTACTGGGAGAATTGTAAGGAGGGAATTTATAGAGTGGATAAATTAGGCGTGAAGAAGAAGGTGGTGGGGGGGAGGAGTCATAGGAGAGACTGACCTGGGAAAGAATGGTGGGGGCCGCTGGAGGGGAGGGGGGTGCAGTGCTTCCTTCAGGCTGTGCTGTCTGCCATCCGCTCGAGCATGTTCAGGCCTAGCTTATGGACCTGAGGCTGTATAGGGGTCTCTAAAGGAGCTGTACTGATAGTTATAAGTAATATTGTTATAACGAGAAGGGCGGCTGGAGGGAGGAAGACTGCGTTTTGCTTGATGGAGGGAATGAGATGTAACATTTCTGCTTTTTGCAGTTCATGTTACAACGGGGAGGGAGGTTTGCAGAGGGGGGCGGGAGTGGGGAAGGGGACGCAGGAGGTATGTGTAAAAGGGGTGTATATAGTTATAGTTACTGTTTGTTTGTACTGTTCTGAGTTACTGTTACTTGAGCGATCCAAAGATATTACCAATTTAGTGTTGTGTAAGGGGTGGAGGAGAAACTCTAAGGAGCTTCACACAGTTTGGTGGGATGGGGAATTGTGGAAGACTGTACCATGGCTGGCCTAAAGGATCTGACTGTCCTGGAATGTTAGGGTAATAGCCACCCCGGTGAAATGCACCATGTTGCTAACAGCATTAAGGTGACAAAATGCCCAAGTTGCTATGTTACAGGAAACCCATCTTACAGATAAGGAGCATACTAAGCTAAAGAAGGGCTGTGTTGGGGAATGTTATTCTGCGGCTTTCCGGTCACATAAATGAGGGGTGGCTGTTCTCCTACATAAAAATCTGCCATTTCAGAAGGAGAGGATTGTAACTGACCCTGAATCTGGGCGATATGTTTTTATAGTTCGAACAATACAAGGAGAGAGAGTGACATTTGGGAGTGTATATGCTCCTGCAGTATATGATCCGACTTTTTACAGATCCTTGATGGCCTTATTGGTTGCTGAGCAGTTTCCAAACCCAATACTAGGGGGAGATATGAATTGCTTGTTTAATCCATCTATGGATTATTCTAAGGTTAAAGGGGCCCCAAAAAGTGCTATCAGAGAATGGTTAGCGGGAATGAGTGACCTAGATTTAATAGCTGGGTGGAGAACCGCTAATCCTATGAGTAGAGAATATACTTTATTCTCGCATCCACATCATACTTGGTCCCGATTGGACTACAGTCTACTCCCAAGGTCTTGCTATTTCAGAGTAAAGTGTAATGAACATAGTTCAATTCATATCTCAGATCACGCGAGGGTTACACTAGCAATCAGGTGGGGGAGGGGGACATACTCCAACAGCATGGAGATTTCCCAACTATATGTTAGCCAATAAGGATTTTAAAGAATACATGCAAGAACAATGGAAGTTATATGTACAAACCAATTCAGAAACAGCCACATCTCGGGCATCTTTTGGGATGCAGGAAAAGCATTTATGAGGGGGGCTATTATTAGCTTTATGTCCCATCATAAACAAAGTTTGGAAATGAAGAAAGAATCTAGAACTGAGGCTTAAAGTTCTAGAAGGGAAAGCTGCTCATGGAGAGGGGGGAATAAATGTGCAGCATCTTTTAAATGGCACCAGGGATGCACTTAATTTGTTGCTCGGAGAGGCAAGGAAAACTTGTCTCTTTGTAAGGAAACACTTTTACGAGTGGGGAAATAGACCAGGCACTATGCTGGCTAATTTGGTAAGAGGGAAAAGAGGGACACACTTAATACAAGCTGTCAGAGGGGAGGACGGAATTCTCCAGAAAGATATGACCTCTATAGGAGAGAGGTTCAGGGGATTTTATCAGAAACTGTACCAATCTCAAACTACAGGGGGAGATACAGCAATGGTGGACTTTCTGAATAAAAGAAACCTTCCACAGCTTACTGAAGTGCAGAAAGGGATGTTAAACTCAGTTATAACAAGAACAGTAATTAGTAAAGCTATCGCAGTCCTTAACAGAGGGAAAACCAGTGGACCAGATGGCTCCTCGGCTGAGTATTATAAAATGATGCAATCCCACTTAGTATAGCACCTGGAGGCCGTATTTCAGGAAGAAGGCGGGGAAGTTACCGCACTCTTGGGGAGAAGCAACAATGTCTGATTCCAAGGGGGAAAGGACCCACTTGAGTGTTCCTCATTTAGGCCGATATCCGTTTTAAACTGGGATTCTAAGATATTAGCCAAAATCTTGGCTACTAGGTTGGATACAGTACTTCCGGAGCTTGTGCACCCAGACCAAACCGGGTTAATTCGGGACAGATACTCTTATCGTAATGTGAGAACCCTTCTGAATGTGATACGGGGAGCACATTGTATGCATGAGGAGGTATGTATTCTGTCGATGGACGCAGAAAAAGCGTCTGACAGAGTTAAGTGGCCATATTTGATGGAAGTCTTGGCCCGATTTGGTCGGGGTGACGAGTTTGTTGGAATGGTACAGCGAATGCATGCAAGGCCCAGAGCCAGAGTTCTGGTTAATGGTAAGCTTACGGGCAGTTTTGAACTGAGTACAGGGACACGACAGGGGCGCCCTTTGTCCCCACTTTTATTCGAATTGATACTTGAACCGTTGGCTATAGCTATTTGAGCACATCCTAACATAACAGGGGTTCGGGGTAAGATGGGTAGGGAGAGTAAATTATCGTTGTATGCAGATGACATGCTGTTATATGTCATGAACCTGGATCAGTCCATACCAGTTTTATTAGATTTAATCGAGCAGTTTTCTAAGTTCTCGGGATATAAGCTAAATTTGACAGATCGGAGGAGATGAGAGTCAGGGGAGAGAATATGGGGAAGGGCAGGTGGAGTTCCAAATGGGGTTTTAGAGCTGTTCAAGAGACATTGATATATCTGGGTACTAGAATAGGAAGGAATATTGGGGCCCTATATAATTCCAATTACGGACCGTTATTGCACACAGTAATTGCAGATTTGACCAGATGGATGGAGTTACCTATTACATAGCTGGGCAGAATTAATTTGATCAAGGTGAATATTCTACCAAGGGTACTTTATAACTTGCAGATGCTTCATGTTGGGCTTAGACAAACTGATAAAGAGATTAGAAAAAGCCTTTTCTGGATTTATTTGGAGGGCTAAACAGCCTAGGGTGGGTTTGGCTCGTTTAAAAGCACCAATAGATAAGGGAGGACTTCAATTTCCAGACCTAGGAGTTTATCACAAGGCTATTCAATGCCGATATATACAGGACTGGGTGGGAAGATCCACAGAGGCTGGCTGGTTGGACTTAGAAGAGAGGGGATGCCCCGGTAGGATCTCCTCCTATTTATCGGTCGGAGGGGGGAGGGCCTATCTCAACTTACCAGATCCTAATCCCCTGGCTAAGGCAGTGTTAGAAAGTTGGAAAGAAATGGTTAAACACAGGGAAGTAGGACAGGAAGATACTCTACTCTTACCATTGAGAGGAAATCCATTTTTCCTCCCAGAAGTGGAAGACTTGGGGTATCGGGAATGGGAAATGGGGGGTATTTCCTGTCTTAAGCATTTATTTACTAGAAACAGATTAGACTCTTTTGAGAATATACAGGCTAGAACTGGCTTGGGAAGACAACATTTTTTTTCGATATTTGCAACTCAGGGCCTATGTCAGATCTATCCAAAGAGTACAGAGTCCAGACTCTGGGAGAGCACATCTTGAGCAGTTAATCCTAACAGGGCAAAAAAAACAAAACACGGGTACTATCAGGAGAGTAGCTAAGGAGGGTAAATCTTGGCTCCCAGACAAAACACAGAGCGCTAAATTGCTCTGGGAGAGAGACTTAGGGATTTCTATATCGGAAGAGAACTGGAAACTATTAATCCAACTCCATCAGGGGTATATTGCTATGTAATAAGTACAAGGAATCTTATTATAAGTTCTGTCACAGACTGTATCGCCCACCTTTGGTTGTTCACAAATATAACCCTGTGGTATCTCCTGTCTGTCCCTGATGTAACAATAACCTAGCTACATACTACCACTATTTTTGGGATTGCCCCATCCTACAGAATTTCTGGGGAAAGGTGGTGGTAGAATTAAAAAATATAACAGGGCAACAGTATGCTGGGTCACCACTGCTGTTGCTGTTTGGCATAGAAGTATTGGAGGATGGAGAATGGGCATATGTGAAGAGATGGCTTAGGGTGGTATAATGTATGGCCAGACACTGTATTCTTGATACCTGGGTGAATTCTTAATACCTGGGTCAGTAGAACATACTATATCTCAATGGAAGTTCCTAATATTGCAGGCTCTCACTCTGGAGCATTTGACGTATGTTATTAAAGATAAGGAGGAACTTTTTCAAAAGATTCGGCAACCATACTTGGACTCTTTCTCACCTGCAGATATCCTTATGCTGAGGGAGGGCTGGATTTAATGTTAAGGTTATAGCGAACTTTTAGTTCTAGAAAGGGCTCAGAATGCTGGAAGAGAAACATGGGTGTCTTCCCCCTATACTTGTATTGAAATAATAAAATCAAATAAGAACCTGCTAATTGGTATTTAGGTTAAGATTGACTAAGGAATTGGATGTATCGTATATAAGTTTTGTATTAAGACTTCTGTGGATTGTAAGTGTTTTAATGTCTGTATGTCCTGTATGTCTATTATTATAAAACTCAATAAACAAATATTGCAAAAAAAAGAAAACAGAAGCCTGCCCAGTGGCGCTGAGGGTTGAGGTGCTGGACGCTACACCTTGTGCTACGCCGGTGACCCAGGTTCGGGAACGGACTCGGGTTGGCGGGGGTCGACTGGGGGAGGGAGGATGGAGCATCCCAACGGATGCTCTCCTCCCTCGGGGTGGGATGCCAGGGGTGCTGTGGAGCACCCGACATCCTGAGAGGGGGTGGAAGCACTGACTCTCGAGGGGCTCTCGCGCTTCATCTACGGGAGGGAGAGTACGTCATTAGGCACTTCAGATGAGCGTGCGTCAGCACGCAGACTCTTTGTGCCAGCATCTCAGGGGGCAGAGTTAAGGGGGAAAGAACACAACTGGAGGAAAATGCCCTCCAGTTGCCTAGATGAAGTCCTCTGGAGCCGGTCTCACCACCCACCGACCAGGGGCAGACCCCAATGTGCAGCTTGCCGCAGGGGAAAGAGGGGGGTAAAGGGGGTTCTCTCCTCGTCCCGCCTGGGGGGTAATCTGGGCCATCAAGGCCCCAATGGCAGTATGGCACTCTAGGGGCAGACCCTGCTGGTTGATAGTGGTTGGAAGGTTGTCACTCCATGCAGAATGGAAGGAGTGGTGGTTGAAAGGGAGAGTAGGAGTGGAAAAAAGAATAAGTAAAAAAAAAGGAAACAGGAACAACCTTTGCTACTTTCCAGATTGCAGAAACAATTCCAGTGGTGAGGGAGAGATTAAGAATATGGGATATTGGGAGCACAAGCAAAGGGGCCCCAATCTTTGGGAGTTTTGGTTCAAGGTCATCGTGACTAACACCCATTCTTAGGAGGAGAAAGGTCAGCGAGAAGCTTGTAGGCTTCCTTCACTGGGATTGTTTTAAGATAGAAAGGTAGGCGAGACAAAGATTCTGGAGGGGAGGAATGGTTAGAGGTTGATGACTCGTCATTGACAGTAGTAAACAGGGAGGTGAATGCTGAGAAATCGGAGAACTGCTTGTTAAAGACACTGGCGATGGTAGTAGCATTATTGCAATTTCTACCATCGACAATCATATCCGTAGTATCACACCGGCTATAACCCCCGACTACAGTTTTAATAGTGCGCCAGCAGTATTGCGGGTCCCTAGCAGAGGATAAGAGGGCAGCCTTGCAGTATTTACTCTTGGTGTTACGTATGGCTTTTTTGCAGATGTTGTGGAGCCGCTGGTATTCATGGTAGTCAGACAATTCCTTAGAGGCTTTAAATTTACCCCAGTGTTTATCGCGGCTTTGCTGAGGGAGAGCAAGTCCCCATACAACCATTTAGTGATAGTGCCTCTAAAGTACAGTTACGTAAGATCTTACCATAACAGTAGATCTTTGAGGAGTGTCTCTTGTAGCAGGTAATACACTTGGGTCATCGCCAGAGGTCACTGTGGCACGTGGCAGCTCTTCTAGCAGTCTTTTTCCAGGGGCCGCCCACACATGACATCAGCTTCCTATTTCCTAAATAAGTGTGGGCGGTCCCTGATATCTTCAGTCCCCCCTGCCAGATTCAGCTTGCTAAGCGAGGACTGAGGGAAAACCGAGGTACCATAGGTATCACAACCCAGAAGTCATCTGGACCAGAATTTGTTCTCCTAGAGAAGGTGGGGGACAAAGGGTGGGATCGTACCTGCTGCAAGAGACACTCCTCAAAGATCTACTGTTATGGTAAGGTCTTACGTAACTGTACTATCTTCCACGGAGTGGTCTCTTGCAGCAGGTAATACACTTGGGATGAATCCCAAGCAATAAACCCAAAAGAGGGTGGACATTATAACAGGAGGCCTTGTAGGACAGTGCGGCCAAAGGCTGTCCTATGGCGTGAAGCAATATCTAAGTTATAATGCTTCATGAAAGTGTGACTTGTGGACCATGTAGCTGTGTTGCAGATATTCGTGATAGAGGCCCCTTTCAAGCAGGCCGCAGTAGTGGCCATAGCTCTGGTAGAATGGGCTTAGATAGGTCCAGGTAATGGCTTATTGTATTTTGAATAACAAAATGTTATGCAATGTGCTAGCCAATTGGAGAGAGCCTGTTTACTGACTTGGAGACCTTCCCTGCCTGAGATGAAGGTTACAAAAAGTTGAGAAGTCTTTCTAATCATTTTAGTTCGATTAGTGTAGTATTGTAATATATGATGGACGTCTAAAGTATGTAAGAGGTGTTCACCTTGTCTGGAGTGTTCAGGACAATATACTGGTAACTCCAAGGACTGGTTTAAGGTGTGTTCAGGCAGGAATGAAGAGCTGGTACAAAGTGCCACCCTATCTTTGTGAAAAATCAAGTAAGGTTCTCTACATCTGAGGGCATGGAGCTCGGAAATATGCCAAGCTGAAGTGACAGCCACTAGGAACAGTGTTTTCCAGGAAAGAAAACAGAGGTCACAAGTGGCCACCGGTTTAAATGGTTCAAGAGTTAATTTCTCTATTAAAAAATTGAGATACCATGGAGGAGTGGGTCTTCTGATTGGTGGTTTAATATGTAACATTCCTCTTAGAAACATTTTGGCTAGATGATGTTGATACAGTAATCTGCCATCTAGAGGTTCATGGAAGGCCGAAATAGAGGCCAAATGGACTTTGATGGGGGAATAGCTTAATTCTGTCTGCGCAATCGAGGCCAGGTAATCCAAGATTTTTGTCAGTGAACGGGACTAGGGGTCCAGTGATCGGGAAGCAGCCCAGATGGAAAAACTTTTCCATTTGGCATTATATATTTTACTGGTTGATGGTTTACGTGAGGCCAGTAATATACTGGAAATAGGAGGGGACACCTAGCTAGCAAAAATGCTTGTCATTACCCTATCTAGCTAATGATGTCCACCTAAGGGATTGCCCACCTTCCTACCCTGCCACATCCCTCTTCTTCCTCACTTCCCATATCTCACCCCACCCCCCTCCTTCCCCTCCCATACTCCACTCCCTCCTCCTCTTCCCCCACCCTATCTCTCTCATGCCCTCTCTAGAGCATGGTCCTTCTTAAACATGGCTAGTATACCCCTTCCCTCCTCTCACGTATGCCCAAAACCTCATCCCTTCCAGCACCTCCACTTACCTCCTCCCCATGTTTTCCTCCCTCCCTCTACCCCTCTATCTCTTTCCTTCTCTCCTTTCCCCACCACCCCTTTCCCCAGACACCACTCCCCCTACCCACCCTCCCTTCTCCTTACACCGACAATGCCATCCTGGCTGCTCCTATTAGCCTCACCTCCTAGCCATTTTGAGCCATCTTGTCTCCAAGTACTCACTAACTCTATTCTTGCCTACTACACAGTCACTTGTGACACTCCTGTCACTAAAAACTGGATTGCACTCTAGTAGTAGTGTTTTAAGAGTGGTAATTCCGTAAGTGTAGACGTATGCTGGCACTTGCTGACTATGTAATCTTGTACGCATTGTAACTGCACTTATAACCTTGATGTTAATTTGTGTCTTTCTCACTTGTACCAGTCTGTCCTGTTATGTCATGTATTTTCTGCCAACTTGGAGCCTTTGTAAATGAGCCTATGGCTCAAAGTTTGCCAATCCTAAGATGAAATAAATAAATAAAATAAACAAACACTTGTAAATGCGCTATGAAAGCATCCTCAGGAGCCAAGCATGAAGGTGTAGTGCCTTCAGGTTGGGAGGTAGAAGGGTCCCTTGATTCTGAGTCAAGAGATCTGGTCTGATTGGCAACGGAGCGGGTTCCTCTACTGAGAACTGCTGAAGTAGGGGGAACTACACCTGCCGAGGCCACAGAAGGGCTATGAGGATCACGGTGGCAGGTTCTTGTTGTAATTTCAGTAGAGAGTTGCAGGAGTGGGACGAGGGGGGAGCATATAAGAATAATCCTGTCCATGCTTGGGACAGGGCATCTAGAGACCATCCCTTTTTGCTCGGGATAATGGAACGGTTTCTGGGGAGACAGTGGTTGACTGGGGAGGCAAACAGATCTAGTTGCGGGGTCCCCCATAGATGAGAGTTTCTGAAGCACTTCGTGATGAAATGTCCATTCGTATTCTGATGACTGGCGACTGGGAAAGTCGGCCAAGAGGTTCTATCATGCTGGCAGATGGATGGCTGTTAGTATGAGTTGATGCTGAATGGTTTCCTGCCAGACTGCAAGCATTTCTTTGCACTGGGCATGGGACTTCATACCTTCTTGCTTGTTGAAGTAGAATACTACTGCGGTGTTGTCTGACTGAATCAGCAATGGTCCCAGAGACAGGTGAGGTTGAAAAGCCTGGAGGGCTAAGTGAACCGCCCTCAGCTCCAGGAGACTAATGTGGGGAAGAGGGCTAGAAGTGGTCCACTTGCCTTGTGTCCTGTAAGGACCCAGGCGTGCACCCCAACCATCCAGGGATGCATCCGTGGTCAACGTCTGTATGGGTGGGGGGTATGGAAGGGCATGCCTTGACACGGGTTGGCTCGGAGCATCCACCATACTAGGGCAGACCGCAACATGGGATTGACTCTGATTTTGTCTTTGAAATTTCCTGTTCTTTGATACCACTGGTTTTGGAGAACCCATTGGACTGGCCTCATATGAAGACGGGCGAAAGCTACCATAGGGATGGTAGCAGTCATGTGACCTAGGAGACATAGCATGCGTCTGGCTGTGACAAATTGTTGGGCTTGTATCTGCAATGCCAGAGACTGAAGTCTGTCTTGTCTGTCATCCGGAAGGTAGGCCCTGGTGGAGACAGTATCTAGGACTGCTCCTACATACTGGAGCAACTGGGTAGTGGTCAGATTGGACTTCGGCTAATTGACTGTAATCTCTAGAGCTTGGAACAGAGTTAAGGTTGCTTTTAGGGACGAAAGCAGAGCAGTTTTGGACTCTGCTTTGAAGGGCCAATCATCCAGGTATGGGAAGACAAAATGCCCATTTTGTCATGATGCTGCTGCTACTACCACTAGGCATTTGGTGAACACTCTCGGGGCCAAGGAAAGGCCAAACGGGAGTGCCCAAAACTGGTAGTGTTGACCCAACAGGTGAAAATGAAGATACCTGTGATGGGCAGGATGGATAGGGATATGTAGGTAGGCATCCTTCATATCTAGGGCACATAGCCAATCCCCTTGTTTCAGTACTGGCATAATGGAATTTAGGGTGACCACGCGGAACCTTTTGTACTGGCTGTATAGGTTCAGTTGTCTGAGATCCAGTATTGGTTTGAGATCTCCAGTTCGTTTGGGTACCAGGAAGAAGTGGGAGTAAAACACATTTGGTGTTCTGAAGGAGTACTGGGTAAATAGCCTTCTTGATAAGAAGAGCCTGTAATTCCTCCTGGAGAATACGAATATGGTCGGGTGGGCAATGGACTGAGTGTGGGGATGGGGGGAGGTCTGGAAAGTAATTCCAGAGTGTGACCTTTCTGAATGATCTGAAGTACCCATTCATCCAATGTGATCATTGTCCAGGCCTCCAAATGGAGGGCAAAATGACTGACCATGGCTTCCAAGGCCTGGTTGAGGAAGCATGGACATGGCCCCAGTAGGTCACTGGGAGGCGGGCTGCCAATTCCCGCCAGGAGGGTGGGAGTGGGAGTCCTTGCTGGCAGAGGTGTTGCTTCTGGTAGGCTGAGAAAGACCTTGAAATCTGCCTCTATTTGAGCCTCTGTATTTTCCACCTCTTTTTGAATAAAAGGAGGACTGAGGACAGTAGGATGGCTGGGAAGTAGGGTACATGCCATGAACTGTATGGAGGGTTCTTCCTGAAGCCTGGAGATCATCTATCAGTGTTTGGGTACCTGGCCCAAAGAGTTTGGACCCATTAAAGGGGGCATTGATCACTCTATGCTGTACAACAGGCGTGAAGCCTGAGACGCGAAGCCAGGCATGGTGATGCAAAGTAATGCCAGTTGCTGACATGCGGGCTGAAGTATCGACCACATATCTCAAATGAAGTAGGTGTCAGGAAATAGAATTGCCAGTAGATATCGTAGCCAATAATTGGTCCCTTTCTTGTGAAGGAGGGAGTTTACTGACTATGTCAATGGCAGAGGACCAGAGCGTACGCTGGTATTTGACCATATGTCCCATGTAATTTAGGATTCTGAGATTCGTGGTACTTGCTTGGAAGACCTTTTTTCCCCAGATAGTCTATTCTGTGGCATCTTTATCTGGAGGTAAGGAACTCATATGTTTCGGTTGTTTAGTACGATCATGAACAGCAGTAATTACCACTGGTTCCGCTTCCGGAGTGGTAGATAGGCAAGGGTGATCCAGAGGAGCCTGGTATAAGTGATCCACCTTGCAGGGAACAGCCGTAATAGAAGAACGCTGATTCCAGGCTGCAAGCATAGCATTTTGGTATGTTTGGATTAGTGGGGGTACAACTAAGACTGGATCCTCTGGTAAGTCCAAATAGTCTGCCATATCCTTACGTTGTTTATGTTCGGTAGCAGAAAATCCCATGACTTACTGAATTTGGACCATCATCTCATGGGAAGATGGGTCATCTGGAGGAGAGGCAGCCGCATACCTGGGTAAGTCTTCATGCAGGGAGGAGCTATCCGAGACAGGAGAATGGGGCTAGAAATCCATATCTTAGAATTCTTCATCCTCCAGGTCTTCAGTAAAGTCTACCGGAAATTCAGGTTCGTCTGATAGGCAATCATCTACATACAAGAGAGGTGGTTAGAGCGGTAAAGGATCCCTGTCACCTTGAAATCTTTCTGGCAGAGGTGTAGGGGAACAGAATGGATAGCCCGGCTCTCCTGGGTTGGAGGGCAGAGCATGCCACATGGCGTGCAAGACATGCTGTACTACTGAAGTAACGTTCAGTTGAGTAGAAGGGGGATGGGGGGGTTCTGGGAAACCAAGGGGATGGTGGAGGGGATAGGACACGTAGCCTGAGCAGGTCTTGCCCCTGGGAGGTAAAGTCCAGGGTCTCTATCCCTGTCCACCTGACTCCCATGTGAATCCACCTGTGAGAGTGGAGGGGCAGAAAACATAGCAAATGCAGTGGGTTTCCCCAGTGGATGGGGGTTCTTCATCGATGAAACTGCTGGGGAAACAGTATTATGCAGTGTAGATGATGGCCCTGTCGATGGAACCCACAAAGGGTTCATCATAGACTGCTGTTTAGGAGCTAGAAAGTGCCGTCGACGAGAGGTAGTCTGAGATAGCGCCGTCGATGGTGGGGCACCTGTAATGGTGGCAGTCAATGAGCACTTAGGCACGGAGTGTGAGGAGGGCTTCTCCTGCTTTTTGAGCCATCGATGAGAATCAGTGGAGGGGGAGCCCTTGGTATGATCCCCCTGATTCTTTATGAGAGACAATTCTGCTGCATTAAATGGTTTTTGATCTCCTGCAACCATCGTCAACGGGTTCCTTGGTTGAAATCCTGACAATATATGCAGGAACTGGTGTCATGTGTGGGTCCCAGACACTTTACACAAGTGGTATCGTTGTTGAAGCGGTAAATTTTCCTACCATCATTGCAGGAATGAAATAGCGCTATCTTGCTTGAAGATTCTTTGGACATTAGTCATGTGCTCAAATTCTTGTAGATGACTGTTGTCTGAAGTTGCTCCAGCTGCTGCGTGCGAGCTGAAGATGGCAGGAAAATGAACTGAGGATACCAGGGAACACCCACACTTATATAGGAAACAGGAACTTGGAAAAAGACTGCTAGAAGAGCTGCCGTGCACCACAGCTGCCTCTGGCGACGACTCAAGTGTATTACCTGCTGCGAGACCACTCTGTGGAAGATCTCTCTTTTTGATGCAAGGTCCATGCTTATTCTGCAGAGAGGGGATGATGGTTAGAAGCTTGTCAAGAGCACTTGTGATGTCTGTGGTAGAGAGTACTGTGGCCCAATCTGTGGTTGCAAGATCTTGAAGAAAGACAGCAGAGTTAAAGTGGGAGAAGTCTCTCACTTGTATAATTTTATAGGGCACTTTGGGAGAGGAGACTCTTTAAACGCAGTAAATTGGGGAATGGTCAGATATGGAGTCAGGAAGGACTCCAGATGCTGAGATCCTATCAGGCCTGTTTGTCAGAATCCAATCGAGGAGTGTTTCTCGACTCCCACTGGGGTGGTTTCATATGGGCTCACTGATGAGCTGAGTAAGGTCCAGGGCCCCCAGCAGTGGTTCATACTGCTTGACACTGTCACCAGACCAGTTTGGATTGAATTCACCACAGATAAGTACCTATTTGAGGTGATTTTAGGGCTAATGCTATCATGCAGAGAGGAGAGCCCCTTGATACCCTGCTTTGGAGGGTTGTTATGTGCAGATGATGTGACTTTTTTGGCATTCCCTAGTAGGAGGAACCCATGAAGGAATTCACAGGAGGCAGAGGAGGGAGCCAAGTTGTACTGGATTAGGGATATGTTAATGTGACTTTTGTAGTATATCTAAAGACCACCCCTATGCTTTTTACCCAAGCTATCACGGCCCAGGAGGCTAAAGTTGGGGAGCACAAGGGTTGAGTCAGGGGTGGCAGGTTTCAACCACGTTTCCGCGAGACACAGAACATCAGGGTTATAGTGGTCAACCCAGGCAGTCAGTTCAGCATGACTGTGGATGAGACTACAAACACTGAGATGTGCAATTTTAAGACCCTTAAGAGAGAACCAGGAGGTGGTGTTAAAGATTGGTTGTGAGGTAGGTCCAGGGTTCAGTTCAACATCTCCAGCAAGGAGAATAAGAAGAGCAGAGGAGGTGGCGCAGCCAGGTCCTCCTGTAAGGTATTTTATGAGGATGGTATATCATGTAGCATTTGAGCAGTCTAAATGCAATTCTCATAGAATATGGTGGGAAGCACCAGAGGGGACTCACGTTTGCTTGCCAGGAGGTTATAAGATTGCAGTAAGAATAGTCATCAGTGCGGTGCATCTCCAGAGGTCCTACGTATGGTCGGAGATAGACAGTAGTGAAGTACAGGGACCACAGGGAACAGAATAGGCAGGCTAGGAAGAACATTGTGGCTTTTTTAATAACAGATGCCTCAGGAAGGAAGTATTTGGTAATGCCTAGTTAAGTGACAAATCTAGATAAGGTAGAGTAGAAGCCGTAAGTAGAATCTAGTTAGGGTGGAGCTGAGGCAGTAAAAATGAAGTAGGCAAGGGCAGGACAATTTCTTACTGACAGCCTGTAAAGATAGAAAAGATTCTTGCCCTTTGAGTAGTGCTGGATTTGGAACAGTGCCCTCAACTGGTAAAGATGTATAACCTGCAAATGGGAAAGTGGGGAGCTTTGCTGTCTGTAAGACCTCGGAGGGGTCCCTGCTCTGTGTTTCAGCAGTAGCTGCAGTTTCAGTCAGAGGGGGCGAGTGGCAGACTCTGGCACAGAGAGTGGTCTCTGCAGCCAATTTAACTTGAAGCTGCAAGGGAAATACAAAAGGTAGGGCATGTAAGATAAATATTCTGTGGGAGGGGGTAAGAACAGAGAACTAGCACAATGGGAGATTTACTGGAGACAGGGGCTTCCTCTGCCCAAACAGTATCTCCAGAGAAATCTTAGAAAAACTCCTTTTTTTTGTTGTTGTTTGCTGAACCTCACATTCTACCCCCCCGCCCCCGTTGCTCCTCTGTTTATTTTTTATTTTATTTATTTTATTGTAGTCTAGGACTACAAATACCTTTGAGCTAAGGCTCTTTTACAAAGGTTCCACGTCAAGAGAGTACAAACATTATTAGTCTAAGCTACTTAGGCCTCTACACAGGCAAAAGAAAACAACATTAAAAAAGAGTTTAAATAACATTCATTGGTTCATGTGTTACATCGCAGTAATAAAGTAACGAATCACATAGGTTGGGATGAGTTCAGAGATATATAAGGAGTCGGGGAGGAAGGGGGGGTTCCCACCTCCAACCTGATATTCATCTGTGCATGTGCTAATCCTGAAATGGTGCAGAGTCAGACTTGAATTTGTTACAAACTGCTGATAATCATGAATAAAGGTCAGAGGCAACAGTTCACTTTCTTTTGCTGGATGGGACAGCCTGGACTATTCAGTTAATGAGCGCGCATGTTTTACCACCAAGTTTTTTTTTTGTGAAAAACAATAACGAGTTAAATATGCAGTATGGGTATTAGATACATATGCTAGCACACAAGTTATCAATGTGTTAAACTGTGTTGAAAAGTGTATATTAAGTCTGAAGCTTTAAAAGAAATGTTAAGCCTGCTCTAGGGGTCAAACTTCTCCATAATTGTCTCTGCACAGAGAACATTAATCCCACTTAGTTGGGAAGTTTATTTATTTATTGAATTTTGTTGACCGGGTAGGCTCACTGGGCCCCGGAGGTCCCTTTTTCAGGGGCGACCCGGGGTTAAAAAATAACATATAGGTAAACAGAACAGTAAAAGCAGGTAAGCAGAGCTGTAAAAATAACATACAGGTAAACAGACAGTACAAGTAGGTAAGCAGAGCTGTAAACTTGCGTAAATACTAAATGGTTTAACAGTGATAACACACATAAGGCAAATTCCATACTGTATAACTGTGAAAGACTTAATGGCATTTACAATACGGAAGGTGGAGGGAGGAGGGCAGTGGCATAAGGTCAGTTCCTTATGCATTGGCAGGGTGCTCTGTGGTGAGCAGGTGTGCTTTGAGCTTAGACCGGAAGCAGGGGCTCGACCCTGCCTCCGTACCTCCAGTGGGAGTTTGTTCCAGTGGGAAGGTGCGTAAAAGCAAAGGACCTGGACCCAGCTTTAGTCTTTGTTTTGGGACCACAAGGAGGTTTTGTCCTGAGGACGGAGACTCCTCAGGTTGGTTTTGACACTAACCTAGTCCTTTTGAGACTAGGGGAGGTAAGAGGCCCCAGAAGCTTAAAAGCGAGACATAGTGTGGGGTAGATGAGGGGCTTCCAATGATGGCCAGCTGAGCTTGGATTGAGCCTCGTAGTGGTGTGTCCTAGGTGTGATAATGTTGCAAATCGGACAATCTTATTGTATAAGGTCTGGAGCCTGCCAAGTTCCGTAGAGGCCGCCTTGAATAACAGGTGCCGCATAAGTGAGCTTGGGGAGAAGGACGCGAAGGCGATGGCAACTCTGGCTTCAGGATAATCTGGTCCTTTATTCTGTAGAGGATACCAAGTTTTCCATGTATGGCTTTTGGTGAGTTGGTCAACATGATTTTTAGGGTGAACCTTGGTCAAAGGTTAGACCTAGGTATTTAGTGGAGGTAACCACCTCAAGTTTATCACCCCTCTGGACTGCAGCTGAAGGAACAGCGACCTCTCGGTTCCCAAGGATCTGGGCCGAACAACATCGCTTTAGTTTTACTGGTATTTAATACCATTTTATTCCGAGTGAGCCAGTCCTCCATCTGAAGAATGTCCTCTTGGAGGGCATTCCCCAGTTCTCCTGGGTTAGAGGCTCGGAAATGACAGCATCGCCCACGTATTGGATGACGCTGCTGCTCCTGCAATGTAAGTGCAGATCGCTTATAAACAAAGTGAAAAGAAGAGGACCAAGTATTGACCCCTGAGGTACTCCTACTTTGAGCGGTGCAGACTGGGAGACATAGTCCTTCCACTTGACCTCTGGGTCCGCCCATAAGGTAATTAGCAAACCATCCTAGGCATGTGCGTCCATGCCAAGAGCGCACATTTTTTGTAAAAGGAGGTTGTGGTTTACCAGGTCAAACACTTTAGACAGGTCCATGAAGACCGCGCCTGTGCTGACCCCTGAGTCATTATTGCCCAGGACATCAGCCGAAAATTTGGTTAGTGCAGTGTCCGACCCATGCTTGGCTCTGAAGCCGTGCTGCGATGAAGAGATTATCTGGTGTGTTTCCAGATATTCGTGTAGTTGAGAGTATACAAGCTTCTCTTGTAATTTCGCTATTGCGGACAACAGGGAGATAGGCCTGTAGTTCCCAATAGGCTCGGTGGACCCTCCCTTGTGAATGGGGATCACTAGGGCCTGCTTCCATGGCTCAGGACAGACCCCTCCATAAGGACCGGTTTATCAGCCAGGTTAGGGGCTTGGCTAAAGATGGGCGCCCTCCTTGAGGATTCGGTCTGGATCCCATCGGTCCCCAGTGCCTCTCGCCTGCGCGGGGATTTAAGGATGAGCAGAACCTCCCTTTCCCTAACCAGCCGCAGATAAAAACAGAGGCGGTCTAGTTCAAGGGGCAGGTGCCTATTAGGTTCATTCTTGTTATCTAAGGGACCCACCTTTATGCGACATTCAGGTTTGTGAAAGAAACCGTTTGGGGCCTCTGTGCTGAGGGTACTCTTAGTACTCTGCCCGCTCACCAGGATATGAGGCAGGTTGTTGATTTCATACTCCTTTTAGGAGTTCATTAATGTGTGACCAGAAGTATCTAGGGTTTCCCAGGTTAGCTTTTTGGAGATTGGTGATATATTCCTTCTTGGCTTTCTTTATGGCCAGTTTGCATTGGTTTCTGAGGGCCCTGTAGCTAGACAAAGTCCACTGGAAACTTAGATTTCCTGAACTTTTTCCACGCTTTGTCCCAGTAGACATCAGGGCTTTTAGGGGGTGAGATCCACTTATAACACCTACCTTGACCCTATGGTTTTCATAGGCAACGAGGTCAGTGACTTTAGTGAGGTGGTTTGGAAAAATTTTACAGCTTCCTCCAGGTTAGGTAGGTGTCTAATGGGGTTCCAGTCAGTGCTATTTAGGTAGCCTATGAACTGGTCAGGGTGGAATTTGGAGTAGTCTCTGGTAGTAAAAGATCTAGGAGGGACTTCAATAGCAGTATTCTTCCAAATGACAAATATAGGCGAATGGTCGCTCAAGGCATCTCCCAGGATCCCGGCCAGCTTTGCATTACTAGGGGATGAGGTCAGACCCAGTCTATTATAGAGTGCCTACCTGATTTATGGTTCATTCTGGTCGGTAGGGTAATAATTTGAGCGAGGTGGAGTCGTGGTAGGGTTTCGTTGATGGCAGACTTCCTTCCTGTCCCCAGTTTAAATTGAAGTCGCTTAGAAGGATAGTCTCGGATGCAGTGTCAACCACTGGGCTCTTCAGGAGCTCATCCAGAGAGCCGAGAGCATTGGATGGTGGGCTGTATACGCAGCCAATAGTGAGGTGTTGAGCCCCACCTATTTTGAGCCGAACGAATATAGCTTCAGCATTCAGGGTCAGGTCAAGGGGCTGCCTGACGAGGGAGGAAGAGATATTGTCCTTAACATAAATTAGCACACCGCTAAAGTTATTTTTATGTCTCCTGCAAGTCTCCAATTTCACCATGAATACATCTCGTTCTTGGCAGACTTGGTAATTTGAACTAATATGTGAACTTCTTTGCCACTGTGAAAGAATTATACCTCTCATGTCATAACTTTAATTTATGGCACAAGAGACCCTATCATTATACATTGATGTATGTATCAAATGTCACTATGCATGATCTCAGCTGGTAAAGCTTGTATTTACTCTGCTTAAAATGCAATAAAAATACAAGTTTAAAATGTTACTTTGATGAACATTTAAAATTAGCTGGGGAGGCTGTAATACCAAGGGAGACAAAAACTGCCCCCCCTCCAATGATGAAGCACGAAGGGGGGGCCTGAGGGAGGAAGCTCCCATAAGGAAGGGGTGCAAGAAGAAAGGGGGTGGGGACAAGCAGAGGACAAGGGGGGTATAAATCAAAGAAGCAAGAAGAGAGGAGTAAATGAGACAGGAAAGGGAGAGAGTAACCAGGGGAAGAGGGGGTCAGTAGGAGCTTTAAGGAGTGGCAAAGGCAGAAGGGGGGAATGAGAGAGGCAGGGAGGGAGTAAGGTATGGGGAGTAATGTGAGCCAATGAAAGGAGACTGAGAAACACAATTCCAGATCTGAAGGCCATCATGGGGGAGGCTAGCCTGGATGTGGTGGCCATAAGAATCATGGTACACTGACAGTTATGCCTAGCATATGGTTATATCAGGCTACGCTATGTTCAGGAGAGACAGGGAAGGGAGCAGGGGTTGTACTATATGTAAAGGAGGGAATCAAGGCTACAGAAATAGAGGGGTACCAGGAGGAAAAGGAAGGGACGGAGGTGCTCTGGGTCATCCTGGAGACAGGAACTGGGACCACAATTCATATAGGGGCTACATACAGACCTCCAGCACAGGGAGAGGAGTTGGATAAGGCACTTGAGGAAGCCATCATCAGGATGGCAAAAAAGGTGGATGTGCCACTAGTTGGGGACTTCAGTCTGCCAGATGTAGATTGCAGCCTTCCAGCTGCAGCCTCGGCAAGGAGCAGGGCCATCCTTGACTCCCTAAAAGGGGCTTTTATCAGGCAGCTAGTCCACTAGGAATGGGATAGTTTGGGACCTTTTTGGTTATAAACAGGGATAGCACTGCAGACATCACAGTGAACAGGCCTCTTGGTACCAGTAATCACTGTATAGTGTGATTTAACATTAAGGAGAACGAGGGTCCTGGACTTTAGGAGGGTGGATTTTAAAGAAATGGGAGATTGCCTGGTGGGTGAGGTAGCCAGGAAGGGGTAGAGGAACAGTGAGGGGAAAAAAGGGAGGGCATAAGTAAGGTAACCAGGTTCTGCATGAAGGAACCGAGTAAAAGCAAAAGGATAAGGAGTCTGTTATAGTATTTTAGGGAAGTGGCCATGGTGGTAAAGGGAAAAAGGATGGCACTCAGAAGGTACAATGTGAGGAAATGCAGAGGGAGGAAGACTGGGTGGTGTACCAGGTAAAACAGAGGGACGTAAGTAAGGCAGTGAGGGGGAAAAGGCTCAGACAGAGAACAGCATAGCCAAAGGGGTAGCAAATGGGGAAAGACATTTCTTCAGATATGTAAGTGAGAAGAGGAAAAAAGGACAGCAGAGGGAGACTGTGCAGAAGGGGACCAAGAAAAAGCAGACATCCTATTCAGGTATACAGGTACTTCTGCTCACTCTTTACAGTTGGAGGGGAGAGATGGACCACCAGGGAGCACCAGGAACATGTGGGCAGACTCAAGTCCATTTTCAGTGGAAAGAGTCCTGAAGGGACTTGCAGCTCTGATAGTGGACAAGGCTATGAGACCAGACAGGATACATTCAAGCATACTAAAAGAAACTCAGAGAGGTGCTGACTGCCTGGCCGAAAGCCTTATTCAACAACTCACTGGATTCAGGCGTGGTTCCAACGTCCGGAGGACTGGAGGTGAACAGTTGTGATCCACTCAAGAATGGCACTAGGGATGAGGCTAGCCAGTATAGGCCAGTGTGCCTCACCTCAGTGGTGTAGAAATAAATTAAAGGAAACACTGTTAAAGTAAAGGTTTGTAGAGTATCTCGAATCCAATAGGCTGCAAGACTAAAGGCATTATGAATTCTTTGGGGGGTCATCCCAGATGAACCTGATTGATTTCATTGACAGGGTGACCAGGGAAACAGATCAGGGATGAAAAGGGAACATGGCCTATCTGGAGTTTAACAAGGCCTTTGACACAATGCTGCAAAGGAGACTGATTAAGAAACTGAGCAGTCTAGGGCTGGGATCCAAAGTGCTGAACTGGGTTAGAAACTGGTTTAATGTATAGGCATTAATGGCACTCGCTCTAAGGATGGAAAAGTGACCAGAGGGGTGCTGCAGGGCTCAGTATTGGGACCGGTCCTTTTCAATATCTTCATAAGTGGCACTGTGCCTTTTACAGATGATATCAAAATCTATAATACAGTGGACAATCAGAAGGGGTTGGAAAGAATGTGTAGGGATCTTGGGAAACTTGAGGAGTGGTCAAAAAACATGGCAGTTTGGGTTCCATGCCAAAAAGTGCAGAAATATGCACACAGGTTATAAAAACTCAGGAACTGAGTATAGGCTGGAGGGAGGTACTGACAGTCACTAAGCAGGAAAGGGGACCTTGGGGTTTACATATCTAATGACCTCAAAATGGCAGGGCAGTGTGACAAAGCAGTGGGTAGGGCCAGTGCGATGCTGTGATGCATTGGGAGAGGCATCTCCAGCAGGAAGAGGGAGGTGGTGGTGTCATTATATCACTCACTGGTGAGATCCCACTTGGAGCATTCTGTCCAGTTCTGAAGGCTGCACCAAAGAAAGGACATAGACAGGGTGGACACAGTCCACATGAGGGCAACTAGAAACATAGAATTTCATGGCTGATAAGGACCGCTTGGCCCATCCAGTCTGCCCATTTTTCCCCTGCCTATACTGTCACCGCAGATCCTACTTGATCTCGGTCTCCTTCCACCCACTTGTTTCCCACTACATAGAAACATAGAATTTGACGGCAGATAAGGACCACTTGGCCCACCTAGTCTGCCCATTTTCCTACCTAACAGATAAGCTGCAGATCCTAGTTAACCAACAGCTTACTTCCTCCTACCCCCCACTAGGACTGCCTTATGTCTGTCCCATGCATTCTTGAATTCCCCCACTGTTCTTGACTCCACAACCTCCTCAGGGAGGCTGTTCCACGAATCCACAACCCTCTCTGTGAAAAATACTTCCTCACATTACCTCTGAGCTGTCCCCCTCTATCTTCAAATTGGCCTTGCTGTTCTTGCATCTCTTTTTCTGAAAGATGCTACCCTCTTGGACTTTGTTGATTCCCTTGAGGTACTTGAAAGTTTCTATCATGTCCCTCTCCCTTCTTTCCTCAAGGGTATACATATTAAGCTCCTTTAGTCTTTCTTCGTATGTCTTCTGGTGCAGACCCTGCACGATTTTGGTTGCCCTCCTCTGGACAGCCTCCACTCTGTCTATGTCTTTGCTGAGATGGGGTCTGCAGAACTGCACATAGTACTCCAGATGGGGTCTCACCAACTGTCTGTACAGAGGGATAACAAGATTCCTTTGTGCCTATGCTCTGCATGCTTGAAGCCAATCTCTGTTTTCGCACCCACCACCTCCGCTGGAGCACTGTTCCAGGCATCCACCACTCTTTCAGTGAAGATGTACTTCCTCACTTCTTTCTTGAATTTCCCCCTTCCAGCTTCACTGCATGTCCCCTTGTTCTCATGCATCTTTGCCTCTAAGAAATACTCCCCTCCTGTACCTTACTTATCCCTGTGAGATATTTATAGGTCTCTGTCATATCCTCCGTACTCTTCTTTCTTCTAGGGTGTACATATTGAGGACCTTTAGTCTCTCCTCTTAGGACTTCTGATGCAGATGTAACCCCCCTGCAAATGGGGGTTCCCAAAAGACTTCCAGGAGCTTGCTTGAATGCTCCAAGCCTGAATGGTGTTTGGCATTTAAGCCATTTATCAGTGAGTGTTTTTAGAGCCTCTGGTACTGTCTCTTTAAGAGCTGTCTGCTTGCAGACATAATTAGTTTGTATGGGGGGACTGTGTGCTTCTCTGAGTACCACCTGAGCTGCTGCTAATTCACTTCATTTTGCAGTCACTAGGAGTGCAAAGGAACCTATCTGAAAGATGTAACTGTTTGCCAGAAATTATTTAGAGTAATAATGAAATTACAGTTTGTCTAACCTGCTTTCTTTGCAGTCAGAACTGTGTCTGCTAGTTCCCCATTCTAGTTTTGAACTGCTGAACTGGACCAATCAGTGTGGGGTAAGCTAGCTCTAAAATGGTGCCTTGGACGAATCAGAACTTGGACTCATAATCTGAGCCAGCCACAAGAGGATTGTATGGGCAGTGACTCTGGGAGATGTAGTTTAGACTTCAGTGCCTTTTGGACCAACAGCAGCAGTCTATTGTGAGTGACAGCCAATCCAGTCAAGAACAGGGAGGAACTCAAAGGAAGTGCCCGGTTTTGTCGGTTGGAGTTTCAGTTGAGCTTTGGCAGTGAAGAAGGAAGGAGCCCTGTGCTTTTCAGTGTGCAGTTTTAGTCGAAAAACGTGTGTAAGGCCCAGAGTTCCGGTCTGCAGCTTGTGTAACAGCTTGTTAGGACTGAATCCGTCCTGTGAAAAGAATCAAAGGATCTCTGAAGAGTAGAAACCAGGCTCACCCTGTAGAAGACTGGAGGAATTGCTGAAATTGCACTCTGTCTGTCAGGAACTGAATCTGCTGTGTGTTCTCCGGGTATTGTGCAGTAATTGCGATCGGGATACAGATGCAGCCTGCCTGGTATAGTGCTTTCTTTTATATGGATGTGTGAAGAGGTTTGTGTACCTCAAGTGAGCCCTGCTGACATTGAAGGACCCTATCTTATTTGGAGGTCGTGAGTACTAATTCAGGGTCGCTCCTGTTGAATTGCCACATTAAATCCAAATGGAATTACTGTACTGCTGACTGTTTAATTCTCCTTTTCTCTGTGTGAAAGGCCCTACCAGCTGCCACGGTTTGGACTAGCCACTAGGCTTGGGTACCCAGGGACAGTAACTGATAGGGATAGGCCTGTGCACAGAGCCATAGGTAGATTATTAGAGTGATAAGCTAATTAACCTGATTTCCCCTGTCCTTGTTATATCCCCTAAACAAATCAGAGCTGCTTGTTTCAGCAAAGTTATACTGCCTGAGGTATTTGTCTATGTTAAAGTACTGTACTGTGATTGTTGCACTGTATCTCATTTCACAGGAGGTCCAGTGCGGAACCAGACCTGGGGTAAGTGTATACTGTGAAGGTAATTCTGATATATTGTGTGGGCCACTAGTGGGAAGAAAGGGGGGTTGCAGTGTCCCAGAGGGCTGTGACCAAGTTAGTTTAACTATTGCAAACCCTGACCTCTGGGTGGAGGCACCCGCCATTGGATCCAGGCCCCTCAACCTGTTAGTGGCAAATCAGGCAGGGGTAGTAGCCCCTGGGATAGCGCCATCTAGGGGTTACATCGACCCTGCAACATTTCAAATACCCTCCTTCTGGACTGCCTCCACTTTGTTAATGCACTTCCTGAGATGTGGTTTCCAGACCTGGACACAGTACTCCAAGGAGGCCTAACCAATGATCTATATACTAGCAACACCACCTCCCTCCTTCTGCTGGTGATACCGCTCCCTATGCACTCCAACATCCCACAGGCCCTGCCTGCTGCCTTGTTGCACAGCCTTGCCACCTTGAGATCATCAGACATGACTACTTCCAGGTCCTTTTCTTGTTTGGTGACCATCAACACCTTTTCTCCCATATTGTACTCTGCCTCTAGGTTTCTGTGCCATCAGTGCATGACTCTGCACTTTTTCAGATTAAAACCCAGCTATCATCTCCTTGAACACTCCTTGAGTTTTCTCAGGTCTCTGCACATTATGTACAGCCCCTCTAGAGTATCCACCCTACTGCAGATTTTGGTGTCATCCTCAGAGGCAGATCTTCCCTTCCATCTCATCTACAATGACACTTATGAAGACATTAAAGAGGACTGGTCCCAGTACTGAGCCCTGTGGGACCTCGCTAGTCACCTTCACTTCCCCAGAGTGATCCCCATTTACCACCACCCTGTCGCCTATCCCTTAAACAATTTTTTACGCAGTTTACCACCTCTGGACCCACATCTTAGCTGCCCAGTTTTGTTATGAGCCTCATATGTAGAATAATGTCAGAAGACTTACTGAAATCTAAGTAGGTCACATCCACCACCCCACCCCAATCTATTTCCCTGGGCAGCTAGTCTCAGAAATCTATCAGATTTGTCTGACATGCACTCCCCCTCGCCCCCCATGAATCCATGTTGCTTAGAGTCTTGTAACCTGCTGGATTCAAGATACTATACATTCCTTTCCTTTAGAAGTGACTCCATTAGCTTCCCCACCACCACTGATGTCAGGTTGACTGGCCTATATCTGCCAGCCTCCTCCCTGCCACTGCTTTTCTGAAGTGGAACTAAAATGGTGCAGGGTTTGCACCAAAATCCATGTGAGAACAGACTGGGGGAATCTCAACATGTACACCCTGGAAGAGAGAAGATCGAGAGGGAACTAGACAGAGACCTACAAGTACCTCACAGAAGTGAACAGGGTGCAGATGAGGGTCTCTTTCAAAGGAGGAAGAACAACAGGACCAGAGGGGTGCAATGGATTTGGAAGGGAGGAAGTTATAGAGGGATATTAGGAAGCACTACTGAAAGAGTGGTTGCCACCTGAGATAGACTGCCAGTGGAAGTGGTGGAGGCAAAAACAGCAGGGGTCTTCAAGCATGCATGGAACAGATGTAAGGGAGTATTAGTGAATTGGCAAGGAGGAAGGCAGGTCACCAGAGACAAGTTAGGGTCTGTGGAGGCAGACTAAAAAGAAACCATCTGGGCTGCTGGGCAGACTAGGTGGGCCAAGTGCTCTTTTTCTGCCAATAGATTCTATACTTCTCTGTTTCAGTGAAAAAAACTGCTAACTAGGACATATAACAGGTCAATAATTAGATCAGTTGGACATTTTAAGAGGATTCGTTTCTCATCAAACCTTTTTTTACCTCCTGCATTACCACACCAGATTAAGCAGCTGACATTTATTAATTGTCAAACTTGTGAGAGCAGCCTCGTTTCCCGCTCTGCAGAACTCCAATTAAAGAGACAAAAGCTGAAGGTCAGCACACAAAATTGCTCTACGATGATTTGCAAGCTAGTCAGTGCAAGGGTGAACAGTTTAATGGAATGCGTTAGTAGACAAAAGTCTACCAAATATAATTACATGCCACAACACAGAGTCAGACAAGAGCTAAACAACACTTCACAAGTAAATAAGTGGCATCATCAGTATTTCAGTTTTTGCATGACTGATACTTGAACATCAAGGACTCTTATCAAAAGAATCCAAGGGTCCGCTCCTAGTTTTTTTGGCGAATTTTACTATTTCAGCACGATCAATCAACAGCACTCAAAAGGTAGTGCAGATCCAGTAGTACAAAAGGAAAGGGCAAGAAAGCCACCCAAGTTGTGCTCTCCGTTCAACAAACCCTGACCCATGGGTGAGTTTGTGGCATCCTGAAGAGTCCCAGATGCAACGCGATGGCAGAGTGTGTAGTCTTCAGACAGCATCTGAACAACAGTGAACTCTAACAGATCTTCTGTTCTTTTCAAATGCAGTGTTATACATAAACAATGAAGAAATACAATATTGGAAAATGAAGTTTTTATGTTTGTCAGTGACAGCCTACTTTTTATTGCGACTACATGCAATATGGAAAACCTTTGGGAATAAACCGAGAACAACTTAGAACCACCTTGAATGCACTTACCAGACACGTTAAGGAAGTCATCATTACCACTGATTTCAAATGAGCCATGTTTACATACCTTTTGCTCCCTTCCTCATTCTTCCGATCCTCCACTCACCTAGCCAGCTATCCTTGATCGCTTCATAGTCTCCCTTATCCGCCATATAAAAATTGTAAATATGCATATATTGTAGCTGTTTTTACTGTTTACCTTCTGTTTAAAAACTACCTGCTAAGCTAGTCGTGTAACTGCTAGGAATGTCTGCTGCTGTATTTTTTCTCCCTGGAACCCTGGAAACTAAGTAAGGGCCTAAACTGGGATATCTCGGTGCACAAAATTCTAAATACATGTAACCAATAATCCACAACAGGGCATGCATTTCCAGAGAATTAATGCATGGCCTGGGTGAATAAGAAGGCATAAGGCCAATAGCCTAGTGACTTTCAACATACCCGGGAGTGCATTAATTCTCAAGAAACCCATGACCTGGAGTGGGTTACTGAACATTTACAGTAAAGTGTAAAAAGTTTTTTTTTTGTTTGCTAAATGGAAGGAGGTGTTATTTTCCTGTAGTTAGGTTGTTGTTAAGTAGAATATGTGAGTTTGGTAACTGGGGAAAATTGTTTAACCAGGAAAGGCACACTAAGCCAGAGCCTGTTTCCAGGTGCAACCTGGGAGCACAAGAAAGTTCAGTGACTTGCTCAGAGTCACACAGTATGTAAGTGAGGGATGATGGGATTCAAACCCAGGTCTCCAGGTTTGCAGCTCAGTGCCCTTAACCACTAAACTATATGATATGCCTGTAACAAAAGCTGAGTTTCTGACTGAACCCAGAAAGTGCATTTACTCTGAAGAAACCTGCTCCCTGCAATTCTGTTTTACAAAGTGGAAACGTTTTTATTTTAATGGACCAATTTTATCTTTTATTTAGTTAAGCTGCTGTTAGGAAGATTACAGCAGGTTAGTTACTAACTGTGCATGTACCAGAGATCAATGAATATTCATGCGATGTGTTTAAATCAATCAAGTTGCTAGAATTCTTAAGGATTCTGAAGCCCATTTTATAAAAATAAATAAAATAAACCTGATTCTTTTGAAAATGGAGCCTGCAAAATGGCTGTCTTTTCCACAAAATGTGTGACTATAATGCAACATACCAGATGGTCTCACCCTATGGATTTGTTTAACACCCAAGTTCACAGTTCTCGTTAGTTACACCATTTTCAATGACAAGTAAAACGAACCAAATTCAAAACTGGATCAGACTGGGTAACAGAGCCACTTTATTGAAACAGGTCCAGTTCTTGCCCCCCAACCCTGTACCTTACCTTTATTATTGACTGGTGCAGCCTGTACAACGAATTCACAACTGCTACATTTCTTCTCTGGCCTTCCGTAAGTGGGCCAATTACCTGGCTAGCCTCCCCTTGTGTGGAAAGCTGTATTAGAAGAAAAATTATTTTGTGTTACTGCCTTGACAAAGACAATTTGAAATATACCACCACTTTAAGGCACACAAAACCTGAACTTTCTTTCCCTCCTTACCCCATGGAGAGGGACATTGAACCCCTTTAGTTGACTGCAAGCCCTGAAGCATCTCCTACTGGAAGGGCCAGTCACTAAGATGGGCACCCCACAGCACTCAACTCCTAGTGGTCATCTATATCTCCGAAGCTCATCCCTCTAGCAGTGCTTCCCCTCCTGTGGAAACACATCACTAATCTGAAAGGTGGTCAGAGGATGAAGCACAGGGCCCCAGGCTGGAGATGTTGAGTGTAGGGGCATCATCTGCTGAGCCTCTGCACCGCTTTCCAGTTTGCCCACCGCTGGGAGAGACCTGATTTCACCCATTCAAATTCCCAGACTGTACTGCTTCTGCCACCTCCCTGAGACACCAAGGGGGAAGTGGAACAGAGGGGAATCCTACTTGCCCCTCCCTAAAGGCAGCATCCGCTGGGGCACTGAATCTTTCTCTTGTTGGCCTTCAGTGACATCCTGGGAAAAAGAAGCAAACTTGGGTTATTGTTATTGCAAGCAGCATTCCCAACCAATTTAAATAATAGGAATAAATCTATTCTGAATGTATTTCCCATTAAAGGGGACAGGAAATCTGTGTTAATTATCAGCTGTTAGCAATGTTACTACTAACAGAAATGAAAGACTTGCCTTCAAATGAGCCACATTGAACTGTACCTGAATAAACACTGATGTGAAAAAATTGCGTTTTCAGTTGTTTTCTTTTTATAGACAACATTCTGCACAGTTCCCTTCATGGAATCAGTAATTTGGAGTTTTTACTCTGTCATGGTTTGAGTACAGAATGCTAAACATGTGCTATTGTCCTATCAGAACCATATTTAGAGTTCTGTGCTCAAACTGTGATATAGTTAAAATTCCAGATCACCGGTTCCATGAAGAGAACTGTAACAGAATGCTGCTCATAAAAACAAAACAATGCAAAATGTAGTTTTTCACATCACTTTTTATGCAGGTACAGTTACATATGGATATTAAATACTAACATACTAATTGCCAGCAGATTAGGCCTTACAGTCTATCGAGTCTGCTCGAACCTCAGATCCCTAGTTGGACGCTGAGGCCCTCCCCCTATTGTGTTCCAGAAACCCCATCATCCATCCCCACCCCCCTTGGCCAGGCCATCATCTGATACATCCACTTTCTGTGTCTGTCCCACCCTCTCTTGAAGCCCTCCACTGTGGATCTCTGAACCAGCTCTCTAGGCAGCGCATTCCAAGGGTCCACCAACTTCTCAGTGAAAAACCTCCTCCTCTTTTCCCCCCTGACCCTTCAACCTTCCAACTTCAAACCATGCCCTCTGGTGATACCTCCCTGCTTTAGTCTAAAGATCCCCTCCATGTTTACCCTATTTATTCCCTTGAGGTACCTGAAGACCTCAATCATGTCCCCCCTGTCTCTCCTCTCCTCCAATGAAAACAGGCAGAGCTCCTCAAGTCTGTCCTCATAGTCAAATCTCCTAGTCCTCGTATCATCTTAGTTGCCCTCCTCTGTACCCTCTCCAGGAGCTGTATGTCCCTTTTTAAGTGTGGTCTCCAGTACTGTACACAGTACTCAAGGTGTGGTCTAACCAGTCCATTGTACAGCGGCAGAATAACTTCCCTGCTCCTAGAGGTGATCCCCCTTATGACGCATCCCAACATCCTGTCTGCCTTGCTAACTGCTCTCCTTAACTGCTCAGAGTTATTCATACATGCATCCACCATGACCCCTAGGTCTTTTTCCCCTGTTGAGGCCTCCAGTGCCTTTCCTCCCAGGGTGTACCTGTGGTTAGGGTTTCCCCGACCAAGATGTATCACCTTGCACTTGGTGATATTGAAATTTAATTTCTATGTGTGAGCCCAGCTTTCCAGGGTGTCCAGGTCCCCTTACAGGGCCAAACTCCCCTCTTCCCCCTCAACTACTGCTCCCATCTTGGAGTCATCAACGAAGAGACTCATTTCACACCCTATACCCTCCCTGATGTCCGATATGTATGCATTAAACAGGATTGGACCCAGGACCAAGCCCTACGGTACCCCACTACCGACCTCTCTAGCATTCAAGAGCTCCCCACTGACCACTACTCTCTGGGTGTGTCCAGCTAGCCAGTTTTCAATCCATCTGACCATCAAAGGGCCTACTCCCAACCCCGTCAGTTTCTCCACCAGGTCATTGTGGGAGACAGAGTCAAACGCCTTGCTGAAGTCCAAGAATAATACATCCACAGGCTTTCCCCTGTCCAGTTCTGATGTTACCCATTCGTAGAACTCCACAAGATTGGTTTGACATGATCTACCTGGCACAAACCCATGTTGCCGACTGTCCAGACCTCCCACCTCCTCCAAGTACACCCCCAATCGTTCCTTTCGTATACTCTCCATTAATTTTCACACCACCGAGGTCAAACTGATGGGTCTATAGTTACCTGGTACTTCCCTCAACCCCACCTTTATGGACTGGCACCACATGTGCCTCTCACCAATCCCTAGGTACCCTCCCTGTCTCAAGCGACCTGTTGAAGAGCTCCGCCAGGGGTGCAGCCAGTATGTCCGCCAATTCCCATAGTACTCTCGGATGAATGCCATCCGGCCCAGGAGATTTATCTTTCTTTAGGGCCTTGAGGGCTAGCCACACCCTTTCGGTGGAGATAGCATCATCCATCCCCTCCATCTTACTGGCCTTTTTGTCCTTATCCTGATGTGACACCCCTTGGGTACCTCTTGCTCCATTTCTGTTGCTCCCCTGATCCCATGCACTACTGCTTCTATCCCCATCGTGCCTTGCTTTGTAGATATCCCATCCCCCTCCCTAGTAAACACAGAGGCAAGGTACTTGTTTAATACCTCTGCCTGGTCCCTTGCCTCTTCCACCCACCCTCCTTCTGATCTCAATCTGCCGAGATGGCCCTTAGTTTTTCCTCTGCTCCCCAATGTACCGGAAGAACCCCTTTTCCCCTCCATGTATCCCCTGTGCCAGCCACTGCTCTTTACTGGACTTTGCCCCCCTCACCATCTGGGTGACTTTTCTAGATGCAAGATGGTACATTTCCTTTTCCCTATCCCCTCTTGTTGTTTTATACTTTTTGTAGGCCGCCTTCTTTTCTCTGACCACTACCTGAACCTCACTGGACCACCAGCATGGTTTGTGTGCCCTTGCTCCCTTATGTTTCACCTTAGCACAGGTCCTGACTGCCTCATGAAGTCCCCGTTTTATGACCTCCCATCTCTTTTCCACATTTGTCATTGATGTAATCCCCTTCAAGTGATCCTTGAGAATATTTCCCATGCCCACAAAGTCTGCCCCCCTGAAGTCCACTGCCAGTGTCCTAGATCTCTCCCCCCCTCCCCCCATGCTTATTTGAAACCAGACAGTACGATCATTTAGGTTTAAGGATATAATTTCTACAAATGGGAATGTCAAACAGCTTCAGATTAGAAATCAATTCCTGTGCTCTATAAGTATATTACATGAAAAAAAGTTAGCCAATCTGGTGGCTCTAGTACAAGAGTTCCTCAATGCACGGTACCTGTTTAGGTTAGCCGGATTGCCAGAGGACTTGTAAGACTTCCAAGCCAAATTGTGTGCATGGAGGCAGGGCAGAAGTCCAGCCAAGATCCATGGGAGGTGAAAACCTCTGACCCTGGTTTTCCTGAGAGGGGCATGCTGATCCCAGGCTAATAGAACTTTAGATCTGAAATATTGTTGGGGGGAAGGGGAGAAGAGGGCATGTATAACTTTCCAGAACTTGGAGGGGTTGTTAAGATTGTTGTGAAAAGCAGAGGAAAAGAATTCAGCCTTGGCCAATCTGGTGGCACTAGTACAAGAGTTCCTCAACACACGGTACTTGTTCAGGTTAGCTGGAGTGCCAGAGGACTTGTAAGACTTCCAAGCCAGATCGCATGCATGGAGGCAGGCCACAAGTTCAGCCGAGATCCATAGGAGGTGAGAACCTCTGACCCTAGTTTTCCTGAGAGGGGCATGCTGATCCCAGACTAATAGAAATTTAGATTTGAAATACTGTAGAGCTTGATTGATATCAGTGGCCATAGCGATAGGGGACCAGTCAGGGGCGAGCAGATCAGCATGTAGCGAGGATAAGTCAATTGATCGGAAGGACCTGATTTGAATCATTTTTGGTGGTTCTCTAGGGCCGTGAATTTTGCATATAGAGTAAACCAAATGATGGCCATTGAGTGCATCTGGGAGGGTATCTACATCAATGATCTGGTGTGGGTGAGAAGCAAGTACCCAGTCCAGAAGAAAGTGGTTCTGGGAACGGGGACTGTGATGGGTGGGGACAGAGATGAATTTAGAGTTAGAGTGTGAAAGCCAATTAAAGTTAAAATCACCTAACATAAGAAGTTGACCAGAAGAGGCATGAGTAGAGATAGTGGTTAGAAGTTCTGTTACAGAAGCAGGAGAAAGCCCTGGGTGACAAACACCTGCCACAAAGATGGGGAGGGAAAACGGGAAGGAGAGTTTAAGGATAAGAAGTTCATGGGCAGCAGGGGAGGAGACAGACAGCCCTGGAGTAGACTGAATGGAGGAGGAAAGGTACATGGCGATACCGCCACCCTTCGTGGCATGATCTTGGCGAGAAAGGGAGTATCCAGGGACGGTGATCATTCCACTATTTCCTCTCCTCTCAGACTCACTGACTTTATCCATACTGGCATGGAGCAAGGCCTCCTCACATCTGCCATCTTTGTTGATCTAGCGAAAGCTTCTGACACTGTCTCCCACCCTCTTCTCCTGGATAAACTAAAACAGAGGGTCTATCCAACTCCGTAACCAGATGGTTCAACTCCTACCTTGTAGGGAGATCTCAATCTGTGAGAATTGGAGAATCGCTCTCCCCCTCCCACCCATATACACCGGCATCTCCCAAGGCTCCTTGGCCCTTTGCTTTTCTCCATATTGCTCAATGACCTCCCCTCTGCCTGCTCCTCTGCATCCATCCACATGTATGCAGATGACATGGTCCTGTTTTCGTCTGGCTCTTCTCCATCTGAGTTAGCATCCAGACTTCAAATTGATTTTGATACTGTCCAGAAATGGTTCAGGGCTAATCAGTTATCCCTTAATGAAAAGAATACTGTCTCCATGTGTTTGACGCTCGACAGAGGCTTTCCAGACTCCATTCCTTCCCCTCATTTATCATCCTTGATTGGGGCAAAATTGAGGATGTGCCCTCATTTAAGTACCTCGGTATTTGGCTTGACCGCCACCTTGGTTTTTCTCAGCATATAGACGTCATGTACAAAAAACTCCACCCTATGCTCGGTGCCCTTTATAGGAACAAAAGTTGCATCCCTATATTTGCCTGCTGCGATATCAGCACTAAGATGATCCTCCCTTTTTTTTTTTTAACATAGCATGTTTTACCTCCTTGGTTGGAGCAGCCCCTCCGCCACCGGCACCCCTGGAGTGCAAGCCAGGCGTGCGGTTGCTCCGCCCCATGACAGTGTCTGGCCATGGCTCCCCTCGATGGGGACCCGTAGCACGGAACTGGCCATCAGCCGCTGAGGTCGCCCCACCAGCATCTTCCTCCTATTTTTTAACGTGAGCCCAATGAGGAGTCGATAGGCAATGGATGCCACCGCCGCCCTCCCCTTTATCTATGCCCTACATTGTGAACACCCAGCCTCTGCTGGTGTCACTACAAGTGTGGTGCATAATATCCCTCCTCAAGGAAGGAGAGCTGTCAGGACGCCGATCCTTCCTTCCCCTCAGCAGTCCTCGGCGCCCGAGTCCATTCCCAACCCGGTCACCATGGCACGAGGTGTGGTGTCCAGCCCTCAGCCTCAGTGCCACAGGGCCATCCTCCCATTTTTGATTATTTTTGCCATTTTGCCTTGGCCTGTCTCCCCTCCCCCCCGCACTCACCACTGTTCTCTGAGCTCTCCCTTTCTTCCTTGAACGACCACTGCCTCACCCACTGTGCCTCTTTCATTTCTAAATTCTGGTTGGCTTCCCTCCGTCCTTATCTCAGCTCTCTCTTCTCTCCTATGCTCCCCTCACAGCACTCTCTCCGTAACATTGGTTATCGTTCCCTTTTGCTCCCCTCTTTTAAATCTATGGCTGGTCAGTCTGGTTTCTTCTTCCATCTCCCCAATCTCTGGAACTCCCACTGCCAATTCGCTCTGCACCCTCCAAATGCTCTCTCCTCTCTCTTCTCCAAAGCCACCATGCCCCCTCCTGTAAGTGCCCTTAGCCAGAACCCTACTCCTTCTCCCACTTCCCCCATTCCTCTCCCCAACACTACTTTCCCTCCTCTGCTCACCACCTTCTCTGTAGTCAAATCTATTGCCCTTCTCTCTATTTCTCCATCACCTATCTCAGCCCCTTATATTCTGATGTTTACTGTCCAGTGTGCACCCGGTGGTGCTCTTCTGATGTAACCTGCGCTTTTATTACTTGACTATTTGTTAATGCATATTATTGTACGTATTTGTGTATTAGTGTTCTGCTGTGCTTATACTGCTTGTACTCATCCCTTATCCCCTAACCCAGGATGCATCTGGAAACTAGCTTCACGGCTCAGTATGTTTTTCCTGGTAAATCTCTTTTAAATAAATAAATCTGGTGCTGGCCCAGTGGCGCTGAGGGTTGAGGCGCTGGACGCCACACCTCGTGCCACGCCGGCGACCCGTGTTTGGGAACGAGCACGGGTCACCATGGGTCGGCTGGGTAGGAGATGGATTGAGCGTCCGATGGACTGCTCTCCATCTCCGGGAGGGGGGTATCCAGTGGCCAGTGCTTGCCCGACCCCTAGCGGAGGCTGGGGCTCAGTGGCATGAAGTCACATGCTATGGGGAGGTGGGACGCGGCAGCTGCTTGCAAGGAGCGCACACGGGAGCGTGAGGGCACCCAGTTGCTGGCGCCATTGCACGCCGTGAGCCCATAGGGGAGAAAAATGGAAAATACAGCCCCGGTTCATGAAGCTGTCCCGCGGTGCTACCCCCGAGAAGGCACCTCCCTGGCAATCATCTACTGAGGTGGGTCGAGTCACTTCCCACCACCCTACTACGAAGGGTTAGTCGTGGATGCACAAGGGAGGGGGGTCTGACTTCGGAGGATGGAGCTGGGGGACAGCGGAAGGCGGGCATGCCTCCGGAGCTCTGGAAAGAAATACCATAAAAAAATAAATAAATCTGTACACTAGCTGTGTTTGATGAAATGACAGTTTTGCTTAATTTTAGTTACCCAGCAGGTATGATGTCTACAGTTTCAATTCTAAGAGATTTTTTTTTTTTTTTTTGAGATGAGGGCATGGCTAGTGGCACACCCAGGACAAGCCTTACAGGAGCTCTATAGTCTATTTGTTGTTTTTTTGGGGGGGAGAGGCACACTAAGCCGAGGCTAGTTTCCAGGTGGGACCTGGATGGGGGGAAGGTGAGAAAACAATTAAAAAGATTACAGCAAGTCAGATGATTCAGTTACAATAACAATGTCAAATATCAGTGCAATAGCAAAGTGTAGAACAAATATGTAAGTCAGATCAATGCATACAACAGAGGACAAATAAATTAGCATACAAATCCGCTATGCAACTGAACCCGATCAAAAAGTGCTTAGTGCCTGAATGAGCGGAGACTGACTTAGTCTTGAGGGGAGAGTAATGAAACAGGCTGATTAAACCACCCACACATTAGCCAAAATCATGTGGGTAGGGGGAAAGGAAAGGTAAGGAGCGGGCATAATTGCAAGGGAAGGATTCAGGTAGAGGGTTGGCAGGAGCAGGGAGGAGACAGGAAAAGTTTTAGCTGGCGCCTGATGGAGGAAAGGGTTGGAGAGATAGGTGCAGGAAGGTAGATGGTTCCAGAGGGAAGGGAGGCAATAGGAGAATGCAGATTTCCCAGCTGAGGAGTGAGGGGGGAGGAAGAAGGTGCAGGGGTCCCTAGAGCATAGGAAGTAGGAGGAGGAGGAGAGGATGGGGGAAGGGGTAAGGATAGGTATGAGGGGAGCGACCCAAACCAGTATTTAGAGATGAAGGAAGCACAGTGGGAGTGACAACATGAGGGAGAGGGAAATGGATAAGGGGGGGTATAGGAACAGTGGTGGGTACAAAATGGTGAGTTGGTAACAAAGCGGCAGAAGGTGCTGTAAAAGAGTGTCCAGTTTGACGGGGGGGGGGGTGATGCCATAGACAACATTTGCATAATCGAAACCTGGGAGAACCATTTTGGTGACCTTGGGAGAAAGGCGGTCCTTACTGTGGTACACGGCACCAAGTGTGAGGAGGAGTTTGGCATGGATGGCATCAATGTGGGAACAGGAATCAAGCCTACTCTTGGGTTACACACAGAGGTACTTGAAAGTTGGGACTATTTCAGGGGGGTAGCATCCAGTGTGGAGAAAACAGGCAGGGGGAAGAACCTGGCCAGCTTCTGACTGGTACTAAAGGTCACTGACACGTTCTTTTAGTGATGACTCGAAGCTTAACATTGTGAAAGTCCTGCTGGAGTGAGAGTAGCACAGATGCAGTCAAGGGACTGTAAGTGTAGAGGACTGTGTCATCTGCATACATGTGAATATACGAGTTGGCACAGGCAGAGGGCCTTAGGATGGCAAGCTCGGCTATGTGGGTGTTGATGTCTACATAGTTTCATGATTTCTTTGTTTAGTCTAAGAGAAGTTTTAACCACTACTGAAATGGAGTATAGTAACATACCATTAATCCCTGTCAGAGACTCAAATGCTAGAACTGGGGCAACTCTGGAAGAAAAATCAAGTTCTGGGAATGTCAATAACACCCACGGA
Organism: Neoceratodus forsteri; assembly: GCA_016271365.2. Taxonomy (NCBI): domain Eukaryota; kingdom Metazoa; phylum Chordata; order Ceratodontiformes; family Ceratodontidae; genus Neoceratodus; species Neoceratodus forsteri. The sequence continues at coordinate 658,567,255 of CM028131.1, read as the reverse complement.
TTTTCACTGAGATAGACCAAGTATAATAAGTTAAAAGAGGCTGGCCCAGTTACACAGCGGGTTGAAGCATCCATACCTCCCTGCTGCCATGCCAGCGACCCAGGTTTGGGAATGGAATCGAGCCACCTGGGGGCTCGGCTGGGGAGAGAAGCTTGAGCGTCCGTAGAATAGCTCTCTTCCCTCGGGGACGGGGGAGCCAATGACTCGACACTCAACTGCCACCTGGAGGAATCCAGATGGCAGCGTGTGCATAGTCTTGCAGTTCAGGGTTGGGCCGGCATACGGAGTGCAGTGGGCACCTCCCCGGAGGTGAAGCACGCATACAGTGCTCATTCCATGTCCAGTCATGCCCAGGGAGAAAATCAGGAGGAAAAACGGGAGGATAGGCTTAATGAAGCCCTTCAGCTAGCAATAGTGGCCCCATGGTCTCCAGGGATTGGCAGAAACTCAGGACAGCTGTGTGATACAGGATGGGCTGATACAGCTGCCCAGCCTGCTCAGGAGGGATAAAAACCTATATAGAAGAAAAGTTCAAAGAGGGAAAATTCTTCTAGGAACACCATCAGATTTTACATTTAGACTATTAAACGGCAAAATGAAGGGGGATTTTGAAGGAAGAATCCCACTCCCTACCATTGTATGGAGGAAGTACTCCTGATACATGTTTAATTGATGCTTACTGGTATCAGGAAATTTCTAAATTTAAGCCCTAGAATGGGATAGCGAATATTTTTCTATGTTTCAACTTGGTTGCTAAACAAATGCCATGCATTGTTGGATTTCCCAGTGATAAAGATATGAATAAAAATGTGGCTATATTAATACAAAACATGTAAGATGCATGCCATTTATAGAACAGAAGGTTAATGTGATTTTGGCAAGGCAAATGTTATTGGTTTGGCACTGTTATAAGATGGCCCAGGATGCCTTATAACAATAAAAACAGTACAAATGACTAACCAGCATTAAACATAAAATACAAACATAAACAAACAGTTTAACAGTTCTAATTAATCTGGATAGGTCTACACAAATTAATAGGTCTTCAACTGATTTTTACTGGCCCACACAGGACAGGCAGGTCATACAGCCTCTGGGAGTTCCAGAGTAAAGGGGCAACAACCCCAAAGGTCCTTGTCCCCAGACTGCTTAAGGTAAGAACAAGGGACTTGAAGCAGGCTCACATCTCTGGCCTCGGAAGGGGTGTGTAGGACATCAAGAGATCATTCAGGTAGCCTGGGCTCAAACTGTGTAGGGCCCTTGAATGTAAACAAGTAAATCTTGAAGGTAATACTCCATTGAACTGACAGCCAGTGCAGATCGTGCAACACCGGCGTGATGTGATCCCTCTGAGAAGTTCTTGCCACTAGCCAGGCCACAGTGTTCTGGACTGGCTGCAGACAGTGCATCAGGCCCCCAGATAATGCTATGTAAACAGCATTGCAATAACCCAGTCTGGAGGTGACAAAGGCGTGGACAATCCTCTGCAAGTTAGCTGGCAAAAGATATGGCTTGATCTGAGTAATATTACAAAGATGATAAAAGCCGTTAATGACTACAACCAACACCTGTTGTTCTAGTGTCAGCTTACAGTCCAGATTGACGCCCAGATCCTTCATCACATCCATGGCTAAAAGTGTCTGACCATTCACTGATGGTAAAAGAAGGTCAAAACCCATCACTGCTGACCCATGCTGGCCTTGATTGACAACTGTAACCTCTGTCTTACCTGGACTAAGACACAACCAACTGGAGGCCATCCGGTCATTGATTTCATGAAGGCACTGTCCCAGCATCGAAACTGCATTGGGTCCATCAGTAATGTAAGACAGATACAGCTGAGTATCATCTGCATCACAGTGAAACTCAATCCCATGCCACCTAATGATCTCACCCAATGGCAACATGTACAGTACATGGCAGGCAACACAGGTGCCAAGATCGAGCTTTGTGGAACACCACAGGTGACCACAGCCACTTCAGAGATAAAATTACCTAGAGCCACCTGCTGCAGTCTCTTGGTAATGTAGGACTCAAACCAGCACAAAAGAGTGCCAGTGCGTTCCATATAGTTCCTCAGGCAACCCAACAAGACACTGTGGCTGACCATGTCAAATGCTGACGAGAGATCCAAAAGGACGAAAAGTCCCTGGTCACTCACCATGAGGAGATCATGGTGCATTCTGATCAGTGCAGTCTCAGTATTGTGATGAAGCCTAAATCCCAGCTGGAGAGGCTCACAGACATTAAACAGTTCCAGGTGAGCCTCGAGCTGCGCTGCAACTACCTTCTCGATCGTCTTCCCCAAAAAAGAAAGGTTCAAGACAAGCCTGTAATCTACCAGACTGTCAGGGTCTAAAGACGGTTTCTTCAGGAGGGCCTCACCACTGCCCTTTTCATGTTTGATGGGAAAACACCCTCCCTCAAGGAACACCTGAACATCTCAGTATATACTGTCCCTAGGGATTCAAGGCTGCCAATAAGCAACCAACTAGGCCCAGAATCCAGTGGTCAGCAAGCAGGATGCAAATCTCAGATTGCCCGGACCACCTCCTGTTCTACAACTGGATGGAGCTTGGCTCAGGATGGCAGACTGTCATTGTCCCCTCCTTTCTGGACACTGCCAGCCCATTATAAGCTGCTTGGGGAAATCCTGATTCTTATGGAGGACACCTTGTCAAGGAAAAAATGGCTAAACTCTTTGCAGTTATCTGCTGAAAAAACTTGATCAGACCACAGACAGGGTGGATTTATCAAATACGCATGTCTATGGTGCGAAAAAGCTGAGCTGGATGATTTTTGCTTACAGTAATCTTTCTTGACAGGAACGCTTGTCTTTTTCAGGGCAACTGATCGCTGATATTCACTTCAGTGAGTTCTCCAAGCCAATTTCTTTATTTATTTGAATTTTGATGGCCGGGTAGGCCCAACTGAGACCAAGTTGTCCCTTTTTCAGGGGCAACTCGGGGAGTATAAACATTCCATACATAGTTCATAAATAATACAATACATTAGAGAAATGTGTTAAAATTGCAATGTTCAGTAATGTAGTATAAAACATAATAGATATCAGTACAGATTAGGACATGGATTACAAAACAGGGGAGCAAACAAACAAATTCAGTAGTAATGCAACAATTTGTCCTCCACGGATTGTTATCTCCTCCAAGAATGCTCCGACTTCTGTCCCTTAGTCTTCAATTGCCTCCACTCCTCACAACACCATGGAAAACTGCAGCTGGAGGTCAAAAGGACAGACACAGAAATGTGCTAGAAGTCCAAGGCAGCCTTGAGAACTGTATTATAGTGCACCATGGCTTTCTTGACTTCCTGAGTACACGTCATCGCCATACCCAAGATACTCAATACTGTCTGGAGTTTGTGTGGCTCCAGATTGTGTTTTGGGCAGTACCAAACTATCTCTGGGGACCTGCAAAGAACAGCATACTGTCATGATCTGACCAAACAAACAACCAAATCGCCCTTGAATGCACTTATGACAAGCCCTGATGAAAAGACCAGGCCCAGTGTGTGACTGTGCAGATGAGTAACAGAGACAACCACCTTGTAAGGCCCAGGAATTACATCTTCCGGAGGAGCTGATCACCAAAAGGTCAAGTTTCATTGTCGACACAAGCACTAAAATTCCATAACACTAACAATCTAGGGGTGCCCAACGCCTGGTCTACTATCAAATCTGCTTGCTTCTGCTGGAAATCACCCACATACCCCAGAAGCTGGTATATGAGTATGATCCTCCAACCTACACCTGCCCCACCCCCAAGAACCACATACTCAAAGGACCTGGTAGTTCTTGCAGGGTATATCTTGAGTCCCAGAGTGGATCTGAAATAGATGGCCACCTCACTACCCATGATCCAGCATCAGGCAGTGCGACATGGAATAACCAAAGGGACTGACTATTCAAGCACAGGTCCAGAGTTGTCACCCAGCCAGGACTCTGAGATACAAACAAGAACAGCTGAAGGATCAGTGATGAAACCCTCCATTACTGCGGTCTTATTCCTGAATGATCCTGCATTACAAAGAATGGCCCAAAGGGGAGAAGCTGAGTTAGCTGATCCACTAACCTATTGCCCGCTAGTACTGGGTACAGTCCCAGGGAAGGGAACAAGACAGGGAGGACCCGTGAAATTATTACACCTCCTCCCTGGGTGTCACCAAGTCCTCATTAACCCTATCCCCCGCATTAATGAACTCAGATTCTCCCCCGCGGCCACTACCCTCCTCTGCAGGATCCCCAACCCTGTGCAGTGGCTGATAACCTCTGACTGCAGTACTGTTAGGGTTTTCATGAAAGGATGGAACAACTGCAGGTGGTTAGTGGACAGCTGAGCCATACCATCTTCTCCCTTACACATAATGCCTAATGCAACTAAACAAACTATAAAATAATATAACTATAATAAATAAAACTGACAACAAAGTGAACTAAAGACACCAACAAAACCAAACTCGGAACCCCAACCCTAACTCTGACTCAAACCAGCATTCATTCACCTACAGTACAAGCATCTATAAATAATCACTAAAAAATAACCAGTTATACAAACCCATACACACCAACTAAATACAACATAAAATAAGCACTAAAAGCAATCAAGGGCAAGGGGTGCAGATATGAAACAGAAACTCTTTATAACTGTGATAATACCACAAATTAAAGTCCAAGTTCAAGAAGTTCAATGAACACAAAAATCCCACTCACTGCCATCGAGGGGAAAGTGTACAAAAATTAGCAGTTCTCAATAGTTAGTGCATCAAGACTAGAGAAAGTACAGTTATGTAAGAACTTACCGTAACAGTAGATCTTCTAGATAGGCTCTTGCAGTAGGTAATTACATATAGGACTGACGCCAGTGGGTGGCAGGACCCCACAGAAAAATTTCTAGCTGGCAGTCTCTGGCAGGGGACCGCCCCCACATCAGGTGTCCGATGTCATGCGACGTCAGTATAAAAGGGCGGTCCCCTACACCAACCTTCCAGTTCTTTCCCGCCAACGGCCAAAAGGCAAGACAAGAGAGAAGCGGATATTTCCATCCTGGAAAAGGAGCTAAAAAAGCTCAGGGGGATGGAGGGCGGGAAGGTATTACCTACTGCAAGAGCCTCTCTCGAAGATCTACTGTTACGGTAAATTATTTTGTACTATCTTACTTTGAAAGGGCTCTTGCAGTAGGTAATTACATATAGGACTGAGTCCCAAGCAGTCTGGAACAAGGAGAAGCCAACGGGAGGAGGAAAGCTACTCAGGAGTAGACCTTCTGGCTGTGAAGGTCTTAGGAAAGGAGACCTTGCAGAACAGCCAACCCGAAGCCTGCTCTACGACGAGAGGCAATGTCCAAACTGTAATGCTTTGTAAAGGTATGGACAGAAGTCCTAGTGGCGGCTGTACAGATGTCAGCAGCAGACACATTCTTGAAACAAGCCGCAGAGGCAGCGACTCCTCTAGTGGAGTGGCCTCTGACCTGACCTGGCAGGGTCTTGTACTTGTGATAACAGAAAGTGATACAGTGAGCCAACCATTTAGATAGGCATTGCTTGGAAACAGCATTGTCTTCTCTTTTATGAGCAAAAGAGACAAACAGTTGGTCAGTCTTTCTGAGATCCTTTGTCCGATTAGTGTAGTATCTCAGAATCCGGTGAACATCCAGGGTATACAGAAGGTACTCCCCCTGACTGAAGTGCTGCGTAAAAAAAGCAGGCAACTCCATGGATTGATTCAATGTAGATTCCGCTACCACCTTGGGAAGAAACTTAGGGTTGGTATGCAGAGCCACATGTTCCTTGTGAAAAATCAGATATGGGATTTTGCACATAAGGGCCTGGAGCTTGGAAATCCTTCAAGCAGAAGTAATTGCCACGAGGAAGAGAGTCTTCCACGAGAGGAACTTCGGGTCTGCTGAGGCTGCTGGCTCGAAAGGCAGCAGAGTAAGCTTCTCAAAAATAAAATTCAAATCCCAAGGAGGGGCAGGAACCTGGATAGGGGGTCTCAGATGGAGGACCCCTCTAAGGAAAATCTTAGAGACCTCCAGCTGAGCAAAAGTCCAGTCAGCAAAGGGGACATGGTAAGCCGAAATGGCTGCCATGTGAACCTTCAAGGATGAATGACTGAGACCCAGATCAAAGAGGTGGCACAGGTAATCCGGAAGCCACCCAACAGAGCATGAGAAAGGCTTGAAATCTTTGGAGGCGGCCAATATAGTGATCTGTTTCCATTTCATGGCATAAGTAGATCTGGTGGAGGGTTTCCTGGCCTCTACCAGAATCTCAGCTACCTGGGGAGAAACCCCGAAGTGGGCTTGAGCTACGTCTGCAGGAGCCATGCGTGAAACTGAAGGGACTTGAGGTCTGGACGGATCAGGGTCCCCTGATCCTGGGTCAGCAAAAGTTGAGACAGAGGAAGAGGAGGTTCCTCTGAGCACTGATGCAGAAGAGAGAACCAAACTTGCCTGGGCCAGAAAGGAGCGATCAGAATCATTCAAGCTCCTTCTGAACTGAGTTTCTGTAAGACCCCCTGAATCAATGGGATCGGGGGAAGCACAGACGAATCTGCTCTTCCAGTCTAGAGACAGAGCGTCCCTCCAAAAGATGCCGCGCCCTGGAGCGAGCGAGCAGAAGTCAGGAAGTTTTGCATTTTGAGGGGATGTGAACAGGTCCACCTGTGGTGTTTCCCAACGTAGGAAGATATCGTCTGCAACCCCCGATCCAGTTCCCACTTGTGAGCTTGAGCAGATGATCGACTGAGTCTGTCTGCCAACGTGTTCTCGACTCCCGGGACATGAATTGCCGTGAGGTGAAGGTTGTGCTGCACTGCCCAATCCCAAACTCGCATCGCCTCCCTGCAAAGAGGGAAGAAACAATTTCCTCCCTGTTTGTTGATGTACCAGACCACACACATATTGTTTGTCTGTACAGCCAAGTGACCGGGAAGCATATGCAGGGCCTGAAGAGCGTACAGCACTGCCCAAAGCTCAAGCACACTGATGTGAAGAGATTTCTCAAGCTTGAACCAGGAGCCCTGGGTCCTGTGAGGCCCGAGATGGGCTCCCCAAACCTCGCCTGAGGCGTCTGTAGTCAGCGTCTGGGAGGGGGGAGAAAGACAGAAGGGAACTCCCCGGTAAAGGTTCTCCTGAACCATCCACCACTGCAAATCCCGAGCCATGGGAGAGGAGACTAGAACGAGTTGATCTAGGTTGTTCACGAGCTGATCCCACTGAGACCGAAGCGTCCACTGAGAAATTCTCATGTGGAGCCGAGTGCGAGGGACTGTCGGAATCACAGCCACCATGAGCCCGAAGAGGCGAAGGACCAACCTGGTGCTGACCCACTTGCGGCTGGACAACATGCTGACCTGGGCATGGAGTGTGACCGCCCTGTCCAGTGGCAGGAAAGTCATGCCAGAGGTCATGTCCAGGATCGCCCAGATAACCTGGAGCCTCTTGGATGGGATCAAGTGGAACTTGGTGTGGTTGTTGGTAATACCCAGGCAGGCAAAGACCTGCTGGGTAAGGGAAAGGAAGCACAGGAATTCTACCTGAACGGGGCTGCCAGGAGCCAATCATCCAGGTACGGGAAATCCTGGACCCCCTGGGTATGCAGGTAGGCCACTACCACCGAAAGGCATTTGATGAACACTCGGGGTGCCAAAGAAAAACAACATGGGAGGGCCTTGAACTGGTAGTGATCCCCTTGAACGCAAAACTCAGGTGTTTGCGGTGGGAAGGGCGGATAGGGATATGCAGGTAAGCATCCTACATATCCAGAGCACACAGACACTGTCCCAGCCGTAGAAGGGGCAGGAGACTCTGCAGAGAGCATCCTGAACCTCTTGTACTCCACGAACAAGTTCAGGGAGCTGAGGTCGAGAATCGGCCTCACGTCTCCTGACTTCTTCGGGACCAGGAAGAAATGGGAGTAGTAACCCGTCCCGTGAAGATGGAATGGGATGGGCTCTATCGTCTCCTTCAGAAGAAGAGAGGATATTTCTTTCCGAACCAGAAGAAGGTGTTCCAAGGAGTAAGACGACCTTGGGGGTGGTTTTCGAGGAGGTTTCAAAAGAAAATCTATTGAGGGTCCTTCTGCAATCAGCTGGAGCACTCAAGTGTCTGAAGTGATCCTCTCCCAACCCGGAAGATGGAGGGAGAACCTTCCTCCTACCAGTTTCTCTGGAGACCCCAGAGGCCATGGGAGAGGAAAGAAGTCAGGTGGTGTGAGGCAGCGCCGCGGCTGAAGCTCCCGTGCCTTTTGGGCAGGGGGCTTAGGCAGCCATGGGGGCCTGCAGCTGCTATTGGCCCGCCACCCTGTGGCTTTGCCTTTGGCCGATTCTGTCTGCAAAAGGGATGGTGCTGCAGCTGAGGGGGTTTGTACATGGAGTCCATAGACTTTAGTGCAGTCCCCTTCTCCTGCAGATCAGTGCTGATGTCTTTGACATCACCCCCGAAGAGCACTGAACCCGGAAAGGCATGTCCTGAATAGCAGACTGTACTTCCGGGACCAATCCTGACACATGGAGCCAGGCATGACGCCGAAAACCCACAGCGAAAGCCGAGCTCCTACCAGCAGCATCCACTTCATCATACGTCACGCGAAGAATGTGGCGACTGGCTGAACATGCAGAATGGACAAGACCAGACACTTCCTGTTTCACCTGTGAGTCAGGGAGGGAGTCCAACTTTGATTTCACTGCACTCAGAATCGTCTTCTGGTAATCCCCCATATGGCCGACATAATTCAGGGCCTGAATCCCCAGAGTGGAAGAAGCGAAGACCTTCTTGCCATACTGGTCCAGAAGATGAGATTCTTTGTCGGGTGGAGATGAGCTCAGATGCTTCAGGTTAGCTGACCAACCGTGAGCAGCGCTCATCACGACCGAGTCAGCACGAGGGTGGGAATTAAGGAAATCCACGTTCTCGGGAGCCTGATATAGCCTGTCCGACTTCTGGGGAAGAGGGGCTATTAGAAACATAGACTTTGATGGCAGATAAGGACCGCTAGGCCCATCTAGTCTGCCCATTTCCCTACCTACAGGATAGGCTGCAGATCCTAGTTAACCAACAGCCTATATCTTCCTGCCCCCCACAAGAATTGCCTTATGTCTGTCCCATGCATTCTTGAATTCTCCCACAGTTTTAGACCCCACAACTTCCTCAGGAAGACTGTTCCATGCATCCACTACCCTCTCTGTGAAATAATACTTCCTCACATTGCCCCTGAACCGCCCTCCTTCTATCTTTAAATTGTGTCCCCTTGTTCTTGCAAGTCTCTTTTCTGAAAGATGCTACCCTCTCGGACTTTGTTGATTCCTTGAGGTACTTGAAAGTTTCTATCATGTCCCCTCTCCCTTCTTTCCTCAAGGGTATACATATTAAGCTCCTTTAGTCTCTCCTCATACGGCTTCTCTTGCAGACCCTGCACCATTTTAGTTGCCCTCCTCTGACTGCCTCTATCCTGTCTATGTCCTTGGAGATGGGGTCTCCAGAACTGGACACAGTATTCCAGATGGGGTCTCACCAACTGTCTGTACAGAGGGATAACAACTTTCTGTTTTCTGCTACTGATGCCTCCTCCTATACATCCCAGTATACCCCCGGCCCTCCCTACTGCCTTCTCACATTGCTTGCTAACCTTAAGGTCATCTGATATGATTACCCCCAGGTCCCTTTCCTGTTTTGTTGTTGTTACTACCTCCCCACCCATTGTGTATTCTTCCCCTGGGTTCTTGTTTCCCAGGTGCATTATTTTGCACTTTTTGCATTGAATCCTAGCTGCCATCGCCTGACCATTCCTCCAATCTTGCCAAGTCCTTTTCATCCTTTCCACGCCTCCTGTGTATCAACCCTGTTGCAGATCTTTGTGTCATCTGCAAAAAGGCATACTTTTCCTTCCAGTACCTCTGCAATGTCACTGATGAAGACATTAAAAGGACTGGACCTCAATATTGAACCTCCTGCGGTACCCTCGCTAGTAACCGCCTCTTTCTTCAGAGTGACTCCATTTACAATTACCTTCTGTGTCCTGTTGTCCAGCCAATGTTTTACTTCAGGCTACCACCCTGGGACCCACTCCCAGGCTGGTTAATTTGACTATCAATCTTTGTGTGGACTGTGTCAAATGCCTCCTAAAGTCTAGGTAGGCCATGTCCACAGCCCCTCCCTGGTCTACTACTTTGGTCACCCAGTCAAAGAAATCTATTAGATTCGCCTGACATGACCTTCCTGCTGTGAACCCATGCTGCCTTGGATCCTGTGCTCCACTGACCTCTAGGTACTCAACTATTCTTTCCTTCAGAAGTGACTCCATCACTTTCCTACCACAGAGGTCAGACTGACAGGTCTGTAGTTTCCTGCCTCTGTCTTGGTCCCACTTTGTGAAGGGAATCACATCCGCCTTCCTCCAGTCCTCGGGTACCACACCATCCTCCCATGATTTATTAAAAGAGTAGCCAGTGGTTTCACTAGTTCCTTCCTTAATTCTTTTAGAATTCTGGGGTGAATTCCATCAGGACCCATTGCTTTGTCCACCTTCAGTTTTAGGAGTTCTTGCAGAACCCTTTCTTCTGTGAAAGGACTGGGATCGACCCCTATCAAGAGTGCTTCTTAATTGGATTAGGCACTTCCTCCTCTTTTAGAATACTGAGCAGAAATATTCGCTCAGTATTCCTGCTTTTCACTGTCCCTTCTGCCCACCCACCATTCATTCTATTCAGCCTCACTATCCTCCTTTGTCTTTTCACGCTGATGTTACCTATAAAAGGTTTTATCCCCTTCTTAACTGAGTTGGCTATCTTTTCCTCAGTTTGGGCTTTTGCTATTCTGACTTCCCTCCCTGCTTCTTTCTGGCTTAACTGGTACAGCTCTCTGTCCTGCTCCTTCTGTGTTTCCTTATACTTCCGGAATGCTATCTTTTTCTTCCTGACTTTCACAGCCACCTCTCTTGAGAACCATAGTGGCTTTTTCTTTCGCTTTGATTTGTTTATTTGCTTCACACAAAGGCTTGTTGCCTCTGTGATGGCAGTTTTGATAATTCCCCATTGTTGCTCCACACCTCCTTCTAGCCTGTTTGCTAGTGCTTTTCTGAGGCACTCTCCATCTTGCCAAAGTCAGCCTCCTAAAGTCCAGTACCTCACTTTGTATGGCTTGACTCTGTAGCTGAGTTTAACGTGAACCACACTGTTTGATGGTCACTTGTCCCCAGATGGCAACCTACTTCTAGATCTGAGATCCTCTCACTGCCCCCGCTTGAGAGTATGAGGTCAAGATTGCTCCTCACGAGTGGGTTCCAAACTAGCTGTCTAATGCCTGCCACCTGTAGGGGCCAAGAATGGCCCTGCTCTTGGATGTGGCTGCAGCAAATGTGCTCCAGTTAACATCTGGCATATTCAGGTCTCCCATCAACAGTATCTCCCTTTCTCTGCCATTCTAAGAATGCCTCTATCACATCCTTGTCCATTCCTCCCTGACATGGGGTCAGTACACAACCCCTGTGCGGATTGTGGTGCCCTTTCCAGTCTCCAAGGTGACCCACAGTGCCTCCCTCCTCCCTGTTTACTCTTTGTTCAGTTGCTTTTATCCCTTCCTTTACATAGAGAGCTACTCCTCCCCTCTTTCCCTTGCCTGTCTCTCCTGTGGTTATGTACCCTGGTATGTTAACATCCCAGTCATGGTTCTCTGTGTACCATGTTTCTGTGACTGCACAATATCCAGGCATCCTCTTCCATTAAGGCCACCAGCTCAGGGAGCTTGTTGCCCAGACTACGGGCATTGGTACTCATTACCCTCCATTTCCTGATGGCCTTACCCCCTTTTGCCCCATCCCTGTCCTTCTTGCCTTTGTCACTTTCTCCATTTACCCCTGCCCTTCTCCCTATTGACACCTCCATGTTGGTGTTTGCCATACTTACTACCGTGATTGTTTGGGGGTAGGATTTTCCTGCTCCTTTCCAGTGCCTCCCCCCCTTGGCTAGTTTAAAAGCTTGCCAATGAAGCATTTAAACCTATCACCTAGGATCCTGGTTCCCCTCCCGGACAGATGCAGCCCATCATGCCAGTATAGGCTTGCATCACTCTAGGTGGACCCCCAGTCCCCAATGAAGCCAAATCCCTGAACTCCACACCAGTTTTTCAACCACTGATTGAATCCCATGGTACGGAACACCCTAGCCTCTCCTATGCCATAGATATTATAGATATAGATAGATATTACATAGAAACATAGAAACATAGAAGTTGACGGCAGATAAGGACCGCAAGGCCCATCCAGTCTGCCCATTTCTTTTTCTACCTTATAAATGTACCATCGGCCTTTGCTCTGTCAGTGACCTATCTATTCATAGTCATTTGTATTGCTCCCTTATGCCTATCCCATGCCTGTTTGAAGCCCTGCACTGTATTCATAGCCACCACTTCTTGTGGTAGTCATTCCATGCATCTACCACCCTTTCTGTGAAAAAAGAATTTCCTCACATTCCCCTTAATCGGCCTCCTCAATCTCATGCTGTGTCCTCTTGTCCTGCTATTTTTCTTATATTTAAACATGTTAGACTCTTTCACCTTGTTTATGCCCTTAAGGTGTTTAAATGTCTCGATCATATCACCTCTCTCCCTCCTTTGCTCAAGGGTATATATATTGAGCTCCGCTAATCTGTCCTTATATGTCTTCTGATGCAGTCCCTGCACCATTTTGGTTGCTTCTCTGGACTGCCTCAATTTGGTTAATGTCCTTGTGAAGGTGTGTCAATACTGCACTGCATACTCCAGATGGGGCCTAACCAATGTCTTGTACAGAGGGATTATTACCTCCCTCTTACGACTTGTGATACCCCTACTAATACACCCCAACACCCCCCTAGCCTTACCTACTGCTTTAGAGGTCTGCTTGGATGATTTTAGGTCATCAGTGATGATGATGCCCAAGTCTCTTTCTTCCTTTGTGACTGCTAGCAACTCCCTCCCAGCCTATAAGTGGCTTCAGGTTTCTCTTCCTATGTGCATGATTTTGCACTTCTTTGCATTAAATCCAGTTGCCACTCTTCTGACCATTCTGCTAGTTTATCCAGATCTCTTCTCATTCTGCCCACCCCATCTGGATCATCTACTCTGTTGCAGATCTTGGTGTCATCTGCAAACAGACAAGCCTTACCTCTAGTCCATCTTCAAGTAGGTCACTAATGAAGATGTTGAATAGGACTGGCCCAGGACTGATCCCTGAGGTACCCCACTTGTGACTTGCATCTCTTCTGACTGTATACCATTTACCACCACTCTCTGTTTTCTGCCAGTCAACCAGTTTGCCACCCAGTTGACCAACTTCTGACCCACCCCGAGCCTACCTAGCTTATTTATCAATCTTCTATGTGGAACAGTGTCAAAAGTTTTGCTGAAGTCAAGGTAGGCTACATCAACTGCTCCCCCTTGGTCCACCACTCTTGTTACCCAGTCAAAGAAATCTATGAGATTAGTTTGACAGGACCTTCCTTTTGTAAACCCATGCTGTCTTGGATCCTGTGCCCCTATGGATTCCAGGTGTTGCACTATCCTTTCCTTAAGGAGTGCCTCCATAATCTTGCCCACTACTGAGGTAAGACTGACCGGTCTGTAGTTCCCCGCCTCCTCCCTGCTACCACTCTTGTGGAGTGGGATCACATGAGCCCTTCTCCAGTCTTCTGGGACCTCTCCTGTGCTCAGAGACTCACTAAACACTTCTGCTAATGGCTCTGCCAGTTCCTCCTTTAGCTCCTTAAGTACCCTGGGATGTATGCCATCAGGTCCCATTGCCTTATCCACCCTGAGCTTAGCAAGCTCTTGTAGGACCCTTTCTTTTGTGAAGGGAGTAGTGCTCACCTCCCTCCCCTCTGTGTCCATGATGCTGAGCTGTGGGCCCTGCCCTACCTTCTCTTCAGTAAATACTGAGCAAAAGTATCTATTTAGGATAGATGCCTTACAGGGTCCTCCTCCTCACATGCTCCCTTTCTCCATTAAGCTTAGCAATACCCTCTGGACTTTCTCCTTTCACTAATGTATCTATAGAAAGTCTTGTCACCTTCTTTACTGTTCGTGCTAGTGTTTCCTCAGTTTGGGACTTTGCCTGCCTTACTGCCTTACCTGCTTCCCTTAGGGCAGTTTGGTATGCCTCCCTATCTTCATCCCGCTGTGTTCCCTTATATTTTCTGAAGGCCAGCCTTTTGGCTCTGACCTTTTCTGCTACTATATTTGAGAACCAAAGTGGTTTCCTTCTTCTTTTGCACTTCCTTTTCTGTCTAACACAATGGGATGTTGCTTCAAGTATTGTATCCTTAATGCTTGCCCACTTTGCCTGTACCTCCTCACCTGTGTTTCTTTTGCCAGGGCTAGCTTAACTCTGTTGGCCATCTTATCAAAGTCAGCTCCTCTGAAGTCCCATATTTTGCCTTGGAATGGGATGATTTAGATGTAGTAGCCAAATTGAACCATACCATGTGATGGTCACTGGCCCCAGGTGACCTTCTACCTGGAGATCTGTGATCCCTTCTTTGTTAGTCAGTACTAGATCTAGGATAGCCCTGTCTCTTGTGGGTTGCTGTACCAGTTGTTTGAGGCCCTCCCTGCAGGGAATCCACTATGAGTCTAGTTCTGGCAGATGTTCCTGCTGGTATTGACCAATCTGTATCTGGCATGTTGAAGTCTCCCATTATCAGAACCTCCCTTTAGCTGTCATGTTTTGTATATCTTCTAACAGTAATGTGTCTATGTCCTCCTCTGGTCTGGGGGCCTGTAGACAACCCCAGTTCTTATGGCTGTCCCATTACCTGTTTCAGGGTGACCCACAGTTCTTCTGGCTCCTTATGTGTATTCTGAATTTCTGTAGCTTTGATATTTTCATTAACATACAGGGCCACCCTCCCCCCTTTTGCACCTCGGTCTCTTCTGAACAATACATATCCAGGTACTGAAGTCTCAAGTGTGGTTACTGGTAAACCACGTCTCACTAATTGCTACTATGTCCAGTTTAGCCTCTGACATTATTGCCTGCAGGTCTGGGATCTTATTTCCCAGGCTGTAGCATTTGTGTACATGATTTTCCATTGGCCAGATTTTGGTGTGTTAGTTGTTGGGTGAAGTTTGGCATTACCCCTGTGCATCGTGTGGGGAGACAAACCTTTTTCTTACCTGGTGATGCAAATGAATGGCAAACACGCTGAATTCCTGTTTGACCACTAGCTGAGGGAGGGTGTTCTTCCCATTCGACGTTATGGGGTGCTGCACCTCTCCCCATTTGCTAGTTTAAATATTCTGCAAAGACGTCAAACTTCTGCCCCAATGCACTGACTCCTCTTTAGTCAGATGCAGTCCATCAAATTTAAAGAACTTTCGCCCCAGAACTGTTGCAGTTCCCTACAAATCTGTGTCCTTTTCCTGGCACCAGTCCTTGAGCCACGTGTTTAGCTCCCTATCTCCCCTCTCTGACCTTCCGTCCATCTGCTCCCTTCTCCCAGACTGGCAGGATCTCAGAGAAGGAGATGCCGACGAAATAGATGATAGTTTGTCACCCAGCCTAGTCAGGTGTTCCTTGGTCTCCACAACTGACCGGCTGGCGAGATCATTAGTCCCTATGTGTACTAGGACATCAATGTTTTCTCCTGCTTTGTGAACAATTTAGCAATGCGGTCAGTGTCTCTCCATGCTGATGTACCTGGGAGACATCTGACCATCACCCTGGCTGGAGATGGGTATCAACTCCCGAATCATGGAGTCTCCTATGATCAGAAGTTTTGGATTTCCTTTCTGCTTGTTTAGTTTTGGTTCCTGATTTGGGTGAGTATTGTTGTGCTAGCTCCTGTGCGCAGTGTCCTGCTCTGCAGTGTCTTCTGCCTCTTTATTTGATTTCAGAGATAGAGGCAGATACCTGTTTGTAGTGTTTATATGGTTTTGGAGGTAATGTTGGAGAGCAGAGAGTGATGGGGCACCTGATTTGCTCCTCCTAACCACCTGCCAACCTCCTGGACCAACTACCTCTGCGGTCAGGTTTTCTGTTGGATGCTGGGGAAATGGCGGGTGGTTCTTATAATGTATTTCCTCTTCAATATGAAATTTGAGGCGTGCAATCTCTGCCCATGCTGCCCGGAGCTGAGACCTAAGATCTCCAAAGGCTCAGCATGTAGGACAGTGTCCTAAATCCTGTAAGACTGTCCTTCTGAAAATTGTTCCACAGTACCTGCAGTTAATGAAATCCATTCCAAATAAGTTGCTGGGTTTGTAACCTAGTCAGAGTAATTAGAAGGAAAAAATGCAAGTAATGGTTTAATTGTGCTTTGTTTAACTTGTTATAACAAGTTAAATTACTAGTGCCCTGTAAATGAGATCACCTTGTGGAGGCCCCACTGATCCCCTTTCCTGTTCTGCCACAGGAAATGTTACAACTGTGGTACCCTATAAAGGAGTGTAGTGTGGGGTGGTTGGGGATGGGGTGGGTCCTTCCCTGCCAAAAAGAAGAACCACGGACGAAAGAACAAGGAGGTAAGAGCAGAAACAATCAGTCAACAACAAATGCAGTAACCCTGAAAGCTTATCCTAATGTTAGATAAAACTGTAAAACCTGTAAAGCACCACCTGTAATACAGGTGGTGCTTGCTTCCAAATAGTGGAAACAAGATCGGCATGAGGCTCAATCCAGGGTGGCACCAAGGTCGGAGCAGTCTCCGGCAGATCCAGGTGCGCAGCGAGCTTTTTACACTGTGGATCCGACTCCAAGGAGCGCCACTGATAAACCTCCTGGATTTTGCGCAGCAACTCTGTGAAGGAAGGATCCTCCGGAGGAGACTTCGGAGGAGTCCTTGGCCTGGGTTTATCCGGAGAGCAGGGCTAGTCGTTCGGGTCGGAACAACCATCGGAGTTGTCTGAGGTGTCCAAGGACTAGGAAGAGGAAGAAGACTCCCCCTCCCAGTGCGGGGGAGGAACGAACCCCTTGGGAAGCCCTCGGGGAAGCGTATCCTGCCCTGCCCTAGAACCGGAGGGCTCGCCTCTGGTATCTGGAGGTGGGGAGGGAGTCACTCATCTTGGGTGTACGGGAACTGGAGTCGGCACCATCGCCGGGAGACGACTCTCCCCCTCTTTAGTGAGCTGAGCCTTGGCCTCAGCCCATCAGGAGGCTAGAGTCCCCTTCAAATCCACCGGCAGCTGAGGGGGCGGTGGTGGAGGAGGAGGGGATACGGATAGTGAGTGTACCCGTACGGTGAGTATCCGAAACCCGGCGTCGGGTAATGAGGCACTGTGTACTGCTGCATCGGATAGGATGGCGCCGGGTATTAGGGCGCCAGATACTGTGGACCCAGTTAGGATGGCGTCGGATATCTGGGTACCGGGGGATTTGACGGAGAAGACGGCCTGGTAGGAGGCCCAACAGGCGGGCCTGAAGCAGAAAGCCCAGTGGGCGGAGGGACCGGCGTGGGAGCGGCATCTGGGAGAGGGATGTCGCCCGGCGTCCTGGGAACCGTCAGGTTGTCCAGCCCAGTGGGAGAAAGGCCTGACAGGAGCGCAGCAGGAACCTCGGCATCGCCCGGGGACGGAGGGGGAAAATCTCTGGGGTCAGGCTGAGGAGACCCAGGGTTCCCAGAGGGCAGTGAAGGCTGTGGGTAGCCGGGAACGGAGGATGAAAGAGGGTCTGGCATCAGCTCAGCCACCACGTGGGCGTCGGGCAAGCCGACATCCGACTTATCAGCGGAGTCCGGGCAGACGTCGGAGGAGCCGACGTCCGACTTAGTGGACCCATCGCCCGAGGCAGGTTGCAAAGGGAGAGCAGCCTGGTCGGACAGAAGAGGGGCCGTGCACCGCCCCGAAGGGTCGAGCGACTTATCGAACTCTCCGTGCGGGCGTCAGAGGAGGTGACGTCTGGCTTACTGGAGCCGCTCGAACCGGTAGGCTGCACGGCAGCAGCCTTACCAGGAGCGGAGGCCTCCAATAGCCTGGAGGTGCCCAAGGGGCCCGAGCGCGAGCCAGACGGGTGGGCCGCTGCCTCCTTGGAAGCCTCCAAGATGGCTGCCGTGGAGCAGTGCCCCGGAGGGGACGTTACCTGGAGCATGGTGACTCCAGCCGAAGTTGCGGTGGATGAGGAGCCCAGGTCCTGGTGTTTCTCCTTGTCCTTCTTCTTACGATGGCCTTCGGGGGAAGTGGACACCTGCCAGAGCTTTTTCAACTCCTTCTCCATGGACGACATTTTTTTCTTGAGGATGTGGGCCTCCAGGGACTG
This sequence comes from Neoceratodus forsteri, assembly GCA_016271365.2. NCBI lineage: Eukaryota > Metazoa > Chordata > Ceratodontiformes > Ceratodontidae > Neoceratodus > Neoceratodus forsteri. The sequence goes on along the minus strand of CM028131.1, from coordinate 658,549,015 downwards.
CTGCCTCTGTCTGCGGGTGGCGGCGTTGAATTTAAGGCAGTGCTGGCAGTTCTCCACCTGATGGTCCGAGCCCAGACAGAAGAGGCACTGGGAATGGCCGTTCTTGTGCGGGAGTTGGGCACCACACGAGTCGCACTTATTCTTGTGCTCGGAAGGCGTAGGGGACAACATACACCACCGAAAGACTAACAATTTGATTAGAATAAATCGAAAAAACAACGTTAAAAACTACCGACGACAGAGCTGACGAGCTTTGAACTTTACCGCAAGGCGCTGACACGAGCTAACCGCGGAAAGAACTGAAGGCGGGCTTGGGGACTGCCCCTTTATATTGACGTTGCATGACGCTGGCCACCTGACGTGGGCGTCCTCGCCAGAGACTGCTAGCAAGATTTTTCAGGGTCCAAGTCTACCGCATCAGTCCTATATGTAATTACCTACCGCAAGAGCCCTCTCGAAGTAAGATCATTGTTTTTGAGAGCAGCAGTTATTCAGTGATGTAAAAGAAACATTAGAGCTGGATTTTCACCAAGCTCTCCCACAGTTCACTCAAGGTACATTTAATAGAGGAGGAATTACTCACAGAACGACGGCCTGGGCCACAGCAGCCACCTCTCTCACCATGCAGACCACGTCACTGATAAAATTCAGCTCCCCCCAATGCCACTTTCTCACCGCAGCATCGCACACGAGGACAGGAGTCAGAATTTAAAATATAAGATTAGCCAGATTTCCAGAGTCCATCCTCACTGCCAAATGTACCCGGATTTATAACCAGGCAGATACCCTAGAGGCGTCACACTCCCAAGGTTCTTCTACTGCACGAAGACTTCCAAGCTCCAATCTCCAGCTGACGATTCACTCAGCATTTCTCCAACCAAAGTCAGAACTGAGACTGTAACTGAAATGCCCCCTACCCTGAGATCAGACAGGGTAGTGAGGGGAATGACCCTGGACCAGAGTCCAAAAAACCAATGTTCCAAAACCATGCTGCAGCCTTACAGATGGCTGACTGTTTCATGTGCAAAAGTAAGCAGTCTATTTGAATCCAAGAACCGCTCTTAGACTGCGAGTGAATACAGACGCCTGTTGCCCAAACTGTATATGGGACACCGACCTTCCACTCTGAATCTGCATTAAAAAATAAAACCTATCTAAACCTCGCCTATGCTCACTAAAACAAATTCCTAAACTGGACAATAACACCACTCCTACTCTACTCCTGCACTCTTAAAGGGAAATGTCCACCTCCAGATCGGCCCGCGTCTGTGTGAAGCAGGGCCCAAGTAGCAGTTTAATAAGTGTACATAGTTTTACTACTTACTGTGCCATTTTTAATTTAAAATTATATTTGGTCGATCCTGCACCCTCCCCGCTGGCATTTTAAAACTCAAAGCCCTCCCCAGTATTATACTGCTGTATCTTCAGACAGCTCAGACATAACTATGTAATCGGGCAGTGCTTCACACGGAGGCGGGGTTCGTCTGGAGGTGGACGTTTCCCTTTAACAGATCTGGTGCGGAAAAAAGTCAATCTGAGCACCAAAACCAACCTTTAAAAGTCAGCTCTGTCAGCGTTGGTTACATGGACCACCCAGCACGGTGGCTTTCGTTTTGAATGCTGAAATGACAGTGCACTGTAGATATCTAATAGTTAAGGAATGCTGTGAGAATGACAATATGATTCATTTGGAAAATGTCTCGAGTCTGTAACAATACACATTACTGAATTTGTGAGCAATAATGATAGGGTGGTGTCTTATGGTGGGGTCCCTAGAATAACCTTCGGTTTGATACTGAATGTAAAATAACAAGATCAGCACTTCACAAGATTGGTTGTGTAGCAAAAAGAGTGCCAACTATGAGTAACTGAGCTGCCCTCATAACATTAAAGAGCAACTCTGCACGTCAGCATGTGCTTTCATAAATAAGGTGTTTCAGCTGCTACAATTTACTAGAGGATACATTTTTTCATTTTCAATGTTCCCTGCAAAGGTTTACAGCACATCTAGGCAGTCCATCCAAAAAGTCTGTATAGAAAACATTTGAAAAAATTTGCCTCTACCCTATTTACCTCACAGTGCCTCTGTTTATGACATCATAGTGCTCACCATGACAACAGCCTGTGATGTTACAAACAACAACCATGTGGTTGGCAGGGGAGAGTCAGATGCATTTCGAAAGACTCGGTGAACTAAGTACTGTATTAGTTAGTAGACCAACAGCAGGGAAAGTTACAAAAAAATAAATAACTAGAAAACAAAGTTTTTTGGTTTTTTTCCAACTCTTTTTATCACCCCTCTGATTCCACTGACCTCTCTCCAGCGTGGACTCGCAGCTGCGGCTCTGCCCGCCCGCAGCCCTGGTTGCACTTCCTCGGGCACCGGCTTCCTCCCTTTTCACATCGCCACCCCAACCCCCTGGCGCTGAGTCCTCTGGGGAAGGACCGCCACTCTTCCGGTGCTCTATCTAGAATGCTGCCATGTGATGCTGTTTCTGGGGAGCGCTTCCTGGAGGTCCGGTATTGGGCGTGGGGCTGCTGCTCCTGAACCCACCTTCGCCTGTCAGTGAGAGTTCCCCACATTTTGTTTACACCGCTCCCCACGGAGCTCAGAAGTGCAATGACGTCTAGCGTCCGCCGAGCTCCGCCCCCCGGTGCCATATGGCTGCAACGTAGATACCAGGCTACCTCTGACAGCCACCAGAGGTCACACCGGAGTAACACAAAGCCCTACACCCTCCCCGGGGAGGGAGAACTGTCTGTCGGATGCTTGATCCCTCCCTGCCGACCCCAGACGACCCGGGCTCATTCCCGAACCTGGGTCGCCAGCGTGGAGAGAGGTGAGGTGTCTAGTGCCTTAACCCTCAGCGCCACTGGACCGGCTGTACTAGAAAACAAAGTTAAAACAATTGGTATACATATAGTGTTCTTAAGCTTTTTATTGTAAGAGAGTTGCTCTTTAAGGAGAGAATACAAATGACTGATCAGAGAAAAAAAATGGCATTTCAAAATTCTCTGTGGGAAGATCTACAGTCTGCATTGCAGAATAAAGACAACAGAGCATTCTGGGAGCTAGTGACTTTTGGGACAAGTAATCAATATAAGAATATAAGGTCAGTAATTGGTGCCACTGCTTGGCACAACCCTTGTAGAAAATTTTATGGAGCTCAAGGTGATATGCCACAAATAGAGGAGTCTATTAACTGGTGCACAGAAATGCTAATAAAGAATATATCATATTGGCCAACTGCATGTAAGATAGAAGTTGTAAGTGCAATTAATGCACAAAAGAGATATAAAGCACTCAGATTTGACAGAATACCCGAACATACGAAATTGCCAGCAGATAAAGGCCTTATAGTCTGTCAAGTCTGCTTGATTGTGCAGCTAGCAGACCTTGTACTGCAGCTGCCCCTCCTCCACATCCTGTTGGCCTTTGCAGCTGCCTTTCTACACTGTACTGAGTTGTTCATTGTTCCTAGTATGATCACCCACAGATCCTTCTCCTCTTCCGTCTTGACTAGTTGAATCCCTCCCCCACCCCCAAGCTGGTAGCTCCTCCTTGTTTTTTTGCACCGAAATGTAGCACCTTGCATTAACTTTTATTTTTATACAGGACTTAAAATGACATCTCATTTCTTGGCACTGAACCCCAGTTGCCAAGTGATCAACCAGGCCTCCAATTTTGACAGATCATCTTGCAACCCCTGCCACCCTTCTAAGTTATCCACTACTGCTCCCATCTTGGTGTTGTCTGCAAACAGACTGATCTTGCTCTTGATGTTTATCGAGATGTCTGCTATGAAGATCACAAACAACACCAGCCCGGTAGCGCTGAGGGTTGAGGCGCTGGACACTACACCTCGTGCTGTGCCGGTGACCTGGGTTCGGGAATGGACTCGGGTCGGGGGTCGGCAGGAGAGGGGGAAGATGGAGTGTCCCACGACAGCTCTTCTCTCTCTGGGGTGGGTAAAGGGAGCCACGTTGCTCTGAGGCGGCACGTGATGGAAGTCAGGGGCACTACAGGTGCGGTGCAAAGCAGGGGGCTGGAGTGCGGCGGACGTTGGTACGTAAGTGCACTGACATCATTGCATATCCGGCTCCAGGGTGAAAAGCCAGATGGAAAATTGCGGGGCGGTCGTGGCGGCTGATGATCGTGCATCGTGCCCCAGGACCTAGAGAGGTGCGCCCTCCAGGTATGGACCTGGGTCCCCATTGGGGGGGGGGGGACACTGTGCATGCCAGCCTGCGTGGAGGAGTGTGAGTCGCTGACCAGACCTGGGTCTGGGAGTAGGGGTGCCTGCGGCCAGACGACCTGCCAGCCCGCTCCGCAGAGGAGGGGGTTAAAATAACTTAAAAAAAAAAAAGATCACAAACAACACCAGCCCCAGTACAGAGCCCTGTGGCACCCCCCTGGTCACCTCCCAGGGAGATGAGAGCTCCCCTCCCGCCTCCACCCGCTGCTGTCTCCCTTGCACCCAGTTCACTACCCATCCCACCATCTTGGCCCCCGTTCCTGTGCCTTCCAGCTTACTTCCTAGCCTCCCATGCAGCACCAAACTGAATGCCTTACTGAAGTCCAGGTACAAGACATCCACTGCATGGCCCCTGTCTAATTGCCTGGATACCCAGTCATAGTACTCCACCAGACTGATCTGACAGGATCTGCCTGAGACAAACCCATGCTGTCTGCTGTCCTGCAGCCCATTAGCCTCTAGGAGGGAAACCAGCCTCTCCTTCAGAACCGTCTCCATCACCTTTCCCACGATGGATATAAGGCTTACCAGTCTGTAGTTCCCTGGCTCATCCTTGGGGCCGCTCTTGTGGAGTGATACCACGTGTGCCATCCTTCAGTTCTGAGGTACACTACCAGAGTCCAGGGAGACCCTGAGCAGGTCTACCAAGGGTTTTGCCAGGTCTTATGCCAGCTCCTTCAGCACCCTGGGGTATACGTCATCTGGCCCAGGCACCTTGTCCACCCTCAGTGCCCTCCAGCACTCCGCCCACTGGGATTTCCCCATCTGTCACCTCCCCTCGTGCCCACCTTCCCACCCCCCCATGGGCACAACTCTCCCTTTCTGTTAAGTAAATATTGAGCAGAAGTACTCATTTAATGCTTCTGCCGGTTCTGCCCGTTTCCACCCATCCCCATCCCTCTTTATCCTTACTATTTGGTCCTTACAACTCCTTTTCTCCCGATGTACCTGAAGAAGTCCTTCTATCCCTCTTTGATGCCCTGTGCTAGCCTGAGTTCCCTGTACACCTTGGCTGACCTGACTGCCCTTGTCACCTCTCTTGACTCCTTCAGGTATTCCCTCTCTGTACTACCGTCTCCCTGTTCTTTTGAACCTTCTAAGGGTGGCTCTTTTCTTCCTTATTTTTTCCATGCCCCCCCCCCCGCTCACCCAGCTAGGCTTTTTGGCCCTAGCCCTCTTACTCTGGACCCTTGTACATGTTACGGTTGCCTCCACAGTTCCCAGTTTAATCACCTCCCACTTCTGGTTAGTGTCCGTATTTGGATAGATCCTGGCCAGATACCCCTGTCTATTTCCCTCATCCTCCCGAAGTGGACCCTCCTAAAGTCTAATACTCTTGTGCCTGTTCCTACTCCCCCTTTCCACATGTTTATCATGAACCGCACCGAGTGGTGGTCACTCCCAGCCAGAGGTTCTTCCACCCCCCAGCTCCCTCACAAACTCACCATTCGCCAGCACAAGGTCTAGGGTGTTCCCTAACCTGGTTGGCTCGTTGACCATCTGCAATAGGAAGCTGTCCTGGAAGGCATCCAGAAGAACCTGCTCCCTTCTATTCGTGGTGGCTGGGGTACCCCAATCTACTCCCAGCAGGCTGAAGTACCCCACAATCACTGTGCTGCCCCTCATGCAGGTCCTTCTGATCTGTCCCACTAGTTCCCTGTCTAATTCCTTAGTCTAAGAGGGTGGCCTGTACACCACTCTCATCCTGAGGGTCCTATTTTTGGAGTCCTCGAGCTGCACTCATAATGACTCTGTGCTGCCCTCCTCCCCTTCCTCCCTGACACACTTCAGTCCTTCCCTCACAAACAGCACCACCCCCTCCTTTTCCTTTTACCCTATCCCTCCGAAATATCCTATGCCCTGGTACTACCAGGTCCCAGTTATGGTAATGGATGACCCAAGTCTTGGTAATGGCCACCATGTCCACCTCCCCATCTGCCATGAAAGCCTGTAACTCTGCTGTTTTGTTCCCTAGACTCCTAGCGTTCAAGGTTACCACACTCCACCCTGCTTCCTTCCCCCCCTCCCTACTTGCTCTCCCTTTCTAGCATCCCCTCCTGACCTTTCCCAAGTCCCTTGCTACTGATATTGGGTGGGGGGGGGTGGTAAGCTCATTCAGCTTCCTTACCTGTGGATCCTGCCTGACTCCTGCCCACTTGCCACCCCCCCAGTTTAAATTCTCATTGCTTGCTAAGTATTCCCCCAGTTTCTATTTCAATACCCTCCTTCCCTCCTCACTTAGGTGTAGCCTGTCCTTAGCGTACAGACCACTGCCCTCCCAGGTCCTTCCCCACCCTCCCACCAGCCCATACACTCTGGACTGATACCATACTCTTAGCCACGTGTTAAATCCCTCTATTCTCAGCTACCTTGTCTTGCTTACTCTGGGTACTGGAAGCATCTCCGAGAAAGTTACTGATCTTCCTGCCTCCTCACAAATCAGCCCCAGCTCCTCAAACCTCCTCTGAATTACATCTGCTGTATTTCTCGCCAGGTCATTTGTTCCCAAATGCAGAACTATGTGAGGTTTCTCCCTATCCCTCTTGGCATACTTCAGAACAGTTGACCCCACCCTTTCCGCTGTCATGCCAGGCATGGCCTCCACCCATATACGGCTATGCTTCTCCCCCTTGCTTCCCCATCTGATCCCTTTCAGAACTGAGTCTCCCAGAACTAGGATCCCACCCCCGTTTTCATGATCTATTCACCTTGTCCTTCCTTTATCCTGTCCCCTTCCTCTCCACTCCTCCTCAAGCGCAGTTGTTCCCCCTTCCACTCCTGCTGTAATGTCCCCTGTCTCTGCTCTATCCTCCATCTCCCCCTTTCTCCTCTGATTTTAACTCCGCTCTCCACTGGGCTCCATCTGCCTCCTACTCCTCCTGATGCATCCCTACCCCTTTCTTCTCATTCCTCCCGTGCCCCCTTCTCCCCACAACCCCCCCATACTCGACCTATCCCCCAAACCATATCCCTTCAACCCCTTGTCCCCCCCTCCCGTTCCCTTCCCACCTGGTCTGTCATCAGCTCCTCTGCCCAGCACTCCCCCTAAGACATCCCCCAATCCTGCCAGTACTGTGAAATGATTTTTTGATGTCCCTTCACTACCACCTATTTCCTCCTTCCTTCTGTTCGCCACCCCACAGCTGCTGACTCTGCGACTGTTAGATTCCTCCTTCCCTCCATTCCTCCCCTTTTCCACTCTGGTTTGACTTCTGAACCGGGACCCCCTGTCTCCTACTCCCATCTGCCACCTTCTTCCCGCTCCTCCCCCTCTCCATTGCAGCCCGCATTCCTGTCCTAAACTCCATTTGTAAACAGCTGATCTCATTCCTAAGCTGCCTTATTTGTCTGCACACCAAACACTCTCCCATTCTCCACGCAATTTTTAGAAAGATTGCCGCTCCACAGTTGTTGCAGCCTACCATCACTACTTGCCCACCAGTGTCCCCCCCTCATTTTCAATAGAAGGATGCCCATACCACCCCTGTGACCCCTCCCATCCATCTTTTCCAGTTCTGCCCATGGTACCCCCAGCTCTCAGATACCTTACGCTTATGTAAAAGTTAGCCAACCAACAAAGCTTGCCCCACCAATAAGTGCAGTCTGTCCCCTAAGCACAACTAAAGCAATCTGCCCTTTAAACCCTGGTTACACTTCAATAGTACAGCAAATCTTAACCTATAATCACTGTGCCAAACATAATACTGGAGTTTCCAGAAATGCTCTGCTAACACAAACAGTATAGGATGTATTTGTAAGCAATAATCACTACGCCAAACATTTCAACATTCGCGCTAACCTCACCTAGTAAGATACAAGGCAATAACTGTATAGCATCTACTGCTGTTCTACAACATTATCTTCTGCCTGGTATATCACTCTTGTTCATGGATCCTGCTTAAGTGTTTGGGGTCCCTGCTTATTCTCACTAGTCCCCTGACCCCTTTATGGGTGTTGCATTTGACCAGCGCTCGGTCATTGCCCCTCAGCATTCCTGGAGTACCTTCGACCGACCGCAGTTCAAGAATGTCATGCGGATTGTCTGGGGTGCGCACCCTACATGCTGTAGTTTGGACCCAGGACCAACTTCCCTGATTTTGGGTTGTATCGATTCCATCGGTCCGGTCCTTGTACAGATAGTCTGGTGCTCCTTGGAAACAGGAGCATTTCCTAGCTCCCTGAAGGAGGCGGTGGTAACACCCCTCTTGAAGAAAGCTTCTTTGGACCCCAACTGCCATTCGAACTACAGACCAATCTCTAACCTCCCCTTTTTGGGGAAGGTGATTGACAAAGTAGTGTCCGTACAGCTGGAGAAACATTTGACCATCCATGACATGTATGAACCCCTCCAGTCCGGTTTTCGAAAGAGGCATAGTACTGAGACAGCACTGGTTTGGGTGCTCAATGATCTCCTGATGGCTAGAGATCAGAAAAAACATTTCATCTTGGTTCTTCTAGATCTCTCTCCTCAGCATTTGACACTGTGGACCACAGGGTCCTACCTGATAGCCTGAGGTTCATCTGCGGACTGTCGGGTGTAGTCCTCAGGTGGTTTACATCTTTTCTCACTGGAAGAACTCAGAGAGTGGTTTCTGGAGTTTATTCTTCGGACCCAGTTTCTCTGTCATGTGGGGTTCCTCAGGGTTCAGTATTGTCCCCCATGTTGTTCGCAGTGTACATGCTGCCCCTTGGAGACACTGTAAGAAGGTATGGGCTGAGGTTTCATTGTTATGCCAATGATACCCAGCTCTACCTTTCCTTTGTACCTGACCAGGATGGAGCTCTCTCGGTCTTTAACAACTGCATCGCAGAAATCCAGGACTGGATGGACTCGAGTTGTCTGAAGTTGAACTCGGAAAAGACTGAGGTGCTAGTTGTGGATCCAGCGCACTGGATGGGGGGTTGGGGGTTGGTTTGCCCTCGGGGGCTTACCACTCCCGACCTCTGAACGGGTGCGAAACCTGGGGGTCATTTTTTTTTTTTTTACTTGCCTGGCTCCCAAGGCTTTCGGAGAAGGCGTCATATCCTCTCCTACTCTGTCCGCCTAGGCATCCTCATGGCATCCCACCCTGGTATCATCTTGCATGGAGAGCTGGGGGTATATGCATTTTCCCGTTTTTTTCTCCCCTTCTTTAGCCCCGAGGACACTGACACGAAGGACGTAAGTCCTAGCAGACGACGTGCATACGCACACCATTGCAAGCGTCCGCAGCGTCCTCCCCTCTCTGGTTCCCGAAGGAACCGCCATTTGCCTCTGAAAGCCATGCTCCACCAGTCCCAGGAAGCGCTGGTGCACTTAAGCACCTCGGTAGCCCACTCCCAGGAGGAGTGAGAGCATCCATTGGGACGCTAACTCCGTCTCTAGCCGACCCCCAGCAACCCGAGTCTGTTCCCGAACCCGGGTCACCGCCGAGGTGTGGCATCTAGCGCCTCAACCCTCAGCGCCACCAGGCCGGCCTGGGGGTCATTTTTAATGAAGGGCATTCGCAGGTGTCAGGTCCTCTTTTTACCATCTGAGGAATATCTCCAGGATTAAGCACCTTGTTCCATTCAGTGATCTTCCTATGCTGGTCCACACCCTTGTGACCTCACACTTGGACTACTGCAACTCCCTTTACCTAGGGCTTACTGCGGTGGAAATCTGCCACCTGCAGCTAGTGCAGAATGCTGCGGCCCAGCTTTTAACGGGGACTTCCCGGTCCTGTCATATCTCGTCGGTTCTGCGTGCTCTGCACTGGCTGCCAGTACAGTGGCGGATCACCTTTAAAGTTGATTTACTGACTTTTAAAGCCCTACATGGACTGGGCCTGGACTATCTGAAAGAGCTCCTGGTTCCTTATTGCCCTGAGTGATCGCTCCACTCAGCCGATGAGGGGTTGCTATAGATTCCTAGGGTTGTGTTTGAAATCTTCCGGGGCTCGTGCATTTACGCATGCGGCCCCAACCCTTTGGAATTCTCTACTCCATCGGTTACGGGAGTGCACGACCGTGGAGGGATTTAAGCAGGCATTAAAGACATACTTGTGGTACCAGGCATTTGGTGACTGATCTCTTTTTCAAGTGTATTACTTGTTCTATTTTAAAATGTTTGGATTGTCTGATATGTTATTTTATATTTGTTAGGCGCCTTGGTTTTTGAAAGGCGCGCCATAAAAATAAAGAATATTGTTATTATTTATATTCTTCCTAGTTACCTGACGTGCTATGACTCATATCCTGTGATGTAACAGGGTATGATGTGGGGGTAAATGGGAATAAGTGAGCCTTGGAGTGGGAGGGTGCGGGATTAGACCGACCGGCCTCCTCATGAAACAATCAGGCTAACAGTGCTCAGAGCACTAACCCTCCATATAGTTCAGGGGTCGATCTTAACATTGTTTTACTAGCCCAAACACTAGTGCAAATTGGCCAGGGCTAGTGCAGATAACTCTCTACTTGCCCGTCTTGACTAGTGCAGGTTTTGAAGGTTGTTAATGAAGTTAAATTCTCTACTTTAGCAGGCTCTAGTCCTCATGCTAATCTCTCTCAATGTTCCAGATGGCCTGGTGTGATTAACAGCTCATTAAGAGCTGCAATTATCTGGCAGTTTAAGAGGGGGATCCCACAAAAGACTTAGTGTGAGTCATTATCACACCACTGTTAGGACTTTCAGCTATTGTCCAGGGTGTGATCAAGGGTAAGAGTGCTGTTAAGTCACTAGCTTCCAGTTTTCTGAATGTGTCTCTTGACAATTAGGACCAGTGCCCCTCGTTTCGCCTCGTGCTTCAACCCACCCCATGAGTGACGTTATTACACGATAACACACACCTTGTCATGCCTTATTGCTTAAATATGCCAGAGGGAAGATAGACAAAATATATGTGACCTTTCTTGACATAAAGTCAGGGTCTGACAATTGGAATATCATGAGGTTGTTAGCAGAATTAAAAATGATCTACAGAGACAGCCTGGCAAGGGTAGGAGTTTTAAGGAATGGGGCCATATACAAACACACATTTTATACATTTATATATATATATATATATATATATATACACACACACACACACACACACACAAATATACACACACACATTTATATACTGTATATTCATATATACATTCACTGCAAAAAACTCCATTAATGCATCAGTTAGGGTTGATAGTACAGTGACAAAAGTGTGGAAATTCGATGTTAGGGTTCCCACTCTACTACCCCACCAGCAGGCGTCGGGGTGTGCCATGAGATCGTCAGGTCCAACTCTCACCCCATTCCATGTGCAAGCAGGCTGACGTGGTACAGTATAGGAGAATGGGGTGGTCCTGTGCTACCATATATTCATAAGTGTAGAGACATTGTAATGAACCCTCATCTCCCTGTGGGCATGAAGGGTCAGGACCCTGCACTCCCAGCACTGCATAATGGCATGCCCCCACTCCAATTTTTGCATAATGGTTATGCATATATGGGAGCATGGGCCCTCTCGACCCTGCACTCCAACTTACACATACGTACGGAGACATACTGCAGGCCTAGAGACATGAAAAGGCACCTTTGTAACATTAATTTGGCAATATCTCACTAACTATAGCAACTATGGAAAAAACTCCACTGCACTTGTATTCATGACTTGGAAACCTCCAAGCATGCTTAGTTCACCTAAGCATGCGAACTTTCACAAATGTACTGAGGGACATTCACGAAAGTCCTGTAACGTTAAATGCAGTACTGTCCGTAAGATAGCTGAAAAATGAAAAAAAGCATATTTCCAGGCATCATTTTGAAAAACGGATGTCAGGAGCATGTTCCTTGGGTAAACCCAACTGTTGATGTTTACCTAGGGGCAGTATTTTTGAAACTGCAGTGTTTTTTCTCCTCGCTAACTAAAAACAAGATGGTGGCAGCACGAAAGTAAAATGTGCTTTTGTGAAAGTAAAAAGTGCTTTTGTGGTGCACATATATATTTTTTCCCCAAGGCTATAACGGGGCATGAAAAAGTTTAATAACTTTTGAACGGACTAATATTTTTTCACCAAACCTTCAAAGGGCACTTCCCTGACCCAGTCCCCATATACCCTTAAAATTTCAGACCAGATGGACAAATCGTTCGGGCTGTGGAGACAAGCAAAGAATTTCACAAAATTGAGAATTTGTCACACTTTTTCATGCTCTGCAGCTCCGCAATCGCATATCTGACCGGAACAAAACTTTCCAGGTCCAGAGATCTATGATACCATGGTGAGCATGCAAAATTTCATGCAAATCAGACAAACAGTTATAAGTGCTTTTGCGAAAGTAAAAAGTGTTTTCGCAAAAGTAAAAAGTATTTTCGTGGTGCACGTATATTATTTCCATAGGCTATTATGGGGCATGAAAAGTTTAATAACTTTTGAACGGATTAATATTTTTTTTACCAAACCTTCAAAAGGCACTTCCCTAGCTGGCCCAGTGGCATAGAGGGTTAAGGTGCTGGTGACTTACCTCAACCCACGCCGGCGACCCCGGTTTGGAAATGAACCCGGGGCATTGGAGGTCGGCACGGGGGGGGGGGAAGAGACAGCGGAGCTGGATTGAGCTGCTGACAGGCAAGCTCTCCTCTCCAGGGAGGAAACGTGGCATCTCTCCGCTGATGGGCAACCCCCAGTGGAGGCTGAAGGAAGCTCAGGCCAGAGGGGGCCTAGGCAGTAGGCTAGGGGGTGGGAGAAGGAGGCTGTGACTGCGGCTATTTGGCATACGTGTACCTCCACGCGCATGCACGCTGACTCCTGGGGCCTCCAGGAGGAAAAAAAAAAAGTGGAGGAAAAATGCAGGTCGGCAGAGTGAAGATCGACCCTTACAGGCGCCGCTCCAGGGCCGAGCAGGTAAGAGCCGGTAATTCCGGGACCGGGCTGGGGGCCCACTGGCAGGGGAGAAAAATTGCGATGCGATTTAAAAAAAAAAAAAAAAAGGCACTTCCCTGACCCAGTTCCCATATACCCTGAACATTTCAGACCAGACTAACAAACCATTTGGGCTGTGGAGATGAGCAAAGGATTTCACTAAGTTGAGGGTTTTTCACACTTCACAGCTCTACAACCGCAAATCCAACCACAATGAAACTTTCCAGAGCCAGAGATCTAAGGTACCACACTGCGCATGCAAATCATACGAAGGATTGCAAGTGCTTTCGTGAAAGTAAAAAATGCTTTTGTGGTGCACATATATTTTTTCCATAGGTTATAATGGGGCATGAAAAGTTTAATAACTTTTGAATGGATTGATATTTTTTTACTAAACCTTCAAAAGGCACTTTCCTAAGCCAATCCCCATACACCCTGAAAATTTCAGAGCTGACGGACAAACCGTCCGGGCTGTGGAGATGAGCAAAGAATTTCACAAAGTTGAGGATTTTCCACACTTTTTCATGCCCCACAGCTCTGCAATCGCAAATCTGAAAGGAACAAAACTTTCCAGATCCAAAGACCTATTGTACCACACCGTGCATGCAAAATTTCATGCAAATCACATGAACGATTGCAAGTGCTTTCGCGAAAGTAAACAAAAATTGTGCAAAAGTAAAAATTGCTTTCACGAAAGTAAAAAAACACTTTCATGGTGCACATATATTTTTTCCCATAGGCTATAATGGGAAACTTAAAGTCTAATAACTTTTGAATGGATTAATATTTTTCACCAAACCTTCAATAGGCACTTCCTTGACCCTGTCCCCATATACCCTGAAAATTACAGAGCAGACAGACGAACCATTCGGGCTGTACAGACGAACAAAGAATTCAAAAAAGTTGAGGATTTTTCACCCATTTTGACACTCCGCAGCTCCGCAACCAAAGATCTGACCAGAATGAAACTTTCCAGATCCAGAGATCTATGGTACCACACAGCCTATGCAAAATTTCATGCAAATCAGATGAACGGTTGCAAGTGCTTTCGCCAAGAAAAAAAAAAAAAAAGCTTTGCAAAAATAAAAAATGTTTTCGCAAAAGTAAAAAAAAGCTTTTGTGGTGCACATATATTTTTTTCCTATAGACTATAATGGGAAATTTTAACGTTTAATAACTTTTGAACGGATTAATATTTTTTCACCAAACTTTCAAAAGGCACTTCCTTGACCCAGTCCTCATACACCCTGAAAATTTCAGAGCAGACGGACAAACCAGCCATATGGGTATTGCCCCAAAGCCCTAAAGGTAAGAAGATCAGGATGGGGGTGGTGTACAGGCCACTCTCACAGAGCGAGGAGGAGGATAGGGAGCTGGGGGAACAAATCAGGAAGGTCAGTGGCAAAGGGAATACAGTTACAGTGGAAGACTTTAACCTACCTGGGGTTGACTGGCAGACAGTAACTACAGCACACACCAGGGAACTGGTGCTGCTAGAGGCTTACCCAAGACAGCTACCTAGTGCAAGGGGTGATGGAACCTACTTGAGAGGGGACCATATTGGATTTGGTGCTAACAAATGGTGATCAAGTCCAGGATCTGGTAGTACAGGACCCTTTTAGCAGGAAGTAACTACCGATCAGTGTGGCTCCTCCTCAACACAGGGAGGGAGTCGGCTAAGACCAGGACAAGAATGTTGGACTTCAGGAAGGCAGATTTTGCCAAAATGGACAGCATCCTAGAGGGGTATTTAGCCAAAATTAACCCAGTGATGGATGCTGAACAGAAGTGGGCAGTCACTAGGAAGGGGCTGAATGAGGCCACGAACACATGTGCCAAATCTCAGAGTAAGTAGTCCAGGTCCAAAAACCCTAGCTGGCTCAGCAAGGAAGTGGAGTGCAAGGTGAGAGAAAAAAGACTGGCCTTCATTAAGTTCAAAAAAATTGGAAAGCCAGCCCGGTGGCGCTGATGGCCGAGGCACTGGACGCCACACCTCATGCCATACTGGCAACCCAGGTTCAGGAATGGACTCGGCCCGCTGGGTGTTGGCATGGGAGAGGGAGGATTGAGCGTCCCATGACTGCTCTCCTCCCTCTGGGATAGGTGGGGTGGCCTGCATTTATTTATCAAGTCTAGGATTACAAATACCTTTGAGCCTTAGCTCTTTTACAAAGGTTCCACGTCAGAGAAATACAAATTATGGGGAACATCAAGACAGACATTACAACAATGTGGACATTGCAAACAGAATACAGATTAATACAATTCAAAGGTAGCATTGTAACAAGGCAGCCAGCGGCATTTGTCAGAGAAAACAGACAACAGATAAGAAGTGCCAGAGTCATAGGGAGAGGGAAAGGGGGGGGAGAAGGAATGTAGGAAGGGTGGGGAGAGGGTGAAAAGTTCAGCATTGGGTATACCAAGATGTGAGGGTAGAATCCAGTGAAGAGGGGAGGGGGGGACCACTAGAGCAGGAAGGGAAGTGGAGAAACAAGGTTAAGTTGGGCAGTCACAGGAGCTGTTGGTAGTGAGATAGTCCCGGAGCCTAGTTTTAAACATACCAATTGTTGGGGCAGAGGAGATGGTGGGGCTGAGGCCACTGAACCAGAGTGGCACTCGATAAGCAAAACAGTGTTGTCCCTGTGAAGTGTGACAGTGGGGGACTTTCAGTAGCTGTAGCGTGGATCTCCTAAGGCACCATTTGTTAATTCGGTGTTGTAACAGAGTTGAGACCCCAGCAGGTGCAAGGCCAAGGTAGATTTTTTTCGCCATGGAGCAGGTGAGAAACTTTATGCAGTTTGATAGTTGGAGCCAGCCGGTCTGAGTGTACAGGTCACGTGTGTGGGTGAGACGGTGAGCACCAGTGATGAACCGACATGCCTTATTTAAGGCAGTTGAGAGGCGTCTAAGGGTTGTGGTTGTGGCTGAGCCATAAATGATGAGACCATAGTCTATAACAGAGATCACAGAGCTCAGGACTGCAACCTTCAAAGCTTCTGGCGTGAGGTGTGGTCTGTGTTTGTAGAGGAGAACAAGCCGTGTATTAGCAGCTCTAGGTACATTATCTACATGAAGTCCATAGGAGAGATTAGGGGTCAAGCTGTATCCCTAAGTATTTGAAGGACCCCACCTGATCTAGAGTGTTCCCCTGGGTGGTGGAGATAGCCAAGTGGTGTAGCTTGTGTGGGTTATGAGAGCTGCAGAAGAGCAGAGATTTGTTTTTTTTTTTGTCATTGAGGACCAGTTTATGATTAAGAAACCATGTCTCTACAGAACTGAAACCAAGTTGAAGGTTGTGTTGAAGAGTTGCAGGATCTTTGTGAGTGGAGAATACAACAGCATCATCGGCATACAGTATGATCTGCACAGAGCAGTGGTAAGGGAAGGAGTTTAAGAAAAGGCTAAAAAGGAGGGGGCCCAGTATGGATCCCTGTGGGACACCTGAGCGAACAGACAGGGTGTCCACAATTTTTACTCTCTGCGACCGGTTTTCTAAGTAGCTTTTAAACCAGAGAGAAGAGTCAGGTGATAGCCCGGCATTCAGTAGTTGGTGAATTAGTAGTCCATGGTGTACTGTATCGAAGGCCTTGGAGAGATCAACGAAAACGGCCCCTGTGAGAACGCCGTTGTCAAGGGATTTGTGCAAAGCTCCAGTGAACTCAAGAAGGGCTGTGGTGGTGCTGTGACCTTTCTGGAAGCCGTGTTGTTCTGGACAAGGTATATTGTATTTATCTAAGTGGTCAGTAAGTTGATCAGCCACGATGTGCTCGAGTGCCTTAGAGAGTGGGGGCAGTATGGAGATAGGGCGATAATTTGAGTGATTCGTCTTATCCCCACTTTTATGGATGGGTGTCACGGTAGCTGTTTTCCATAGGTCCGGGAATTTTCCACAGCTGAGAGAGGTGTTTAGGATTTTTGTTAATGGATGAATTACCTCATCGAGGGTGAGCAACAGAAACTTAAGGTCCAGGGTGCCGATACTAGATCTAGATTTAGAGATAGCTGCAGTAATATAGCGGTGAGCTTCATTCAGCCTTACTTCCCTGAAGTAGAAGAGGGGATGAGGTATTTGGGGAGTAGGCCCTGTTTTTGAAAAAGTCATGGGGTAGAACAGCACTAAGGTCTGAAAAAGCCATGTTAAAGATGTTTGCGATCACCTTGGGGTCAAGGGTTGAGGATCCATCAACCATTAACATGGCCGGAGAGGTTTTTGGCTGCTTCCCTGTGACATCCTTGATACTGTCCCAGAAAGCACAACCATTTCCCATGTATTGGTGAGAGCGTCTTTGAAATAGGTGGATTTCATTAGCCATATGGCTTCTGTGCAGGCATTTCGTGCTTGTTTGTAATTTTGTATGTCCCATTGTTTGCCAGCGGCCCTGGCAACTGCCCAGAGGTGATCCCTTAGTTTTAGTTGTGAGAGAAGAGCAGCGGTGACCCATGCGTTAGAGAGAGTTTTTGTTTTGCGCCTTTTAGCAGGGGCAAAGAGGTCGCAGGCTTTGTTGAAAATTGAGATGAAGTGATCAAGAGCCAAGTTAACATCTGTTGCTTCATAGATGGGTAGCCAGTCTTGCAGAAGCAGGTAATGTTTGAGATGTGGAAGTTTTCCACGAGAAAGGACTCTGCTAGTGATAATTTTGGGAGGAGGCTTAAGGAATTTGTTAGACCATGCACACATGACTGGGGAATGGTCACTGAGAGAGTCTGGGAGAACGGTCGTACGAGAAACTTTGTGGGTGAGTGGTGAGGACCTAATCCAAGAGGGTACTGGTGCCAGTCTTAAAGTTAATCCTAGTAGGGAGCTTACCATTTGTGTGAGGTTAGCAGCTGAGATGGAGTCTTTATAGGCACTGGCGCTCGATGCTAACTAGTTTATATTGAAATCCCCATGTAGAATAAGTTCAGCTTCAGGAGGATGAGAGTTGATAAAGTTTAGGACGTCGTTGAAGCCATGTTTAGGGTCCCTGGCCGGGATGTATACAGAGACAATAGTCAGGGCTTTACGGTTGGAACGTAGGACGATTTTTATTGGCAGAATCTGGGCCGAGGCAGAAAGTGATGGAGTTGCTACAGGGTGCCAAGACAGGGAGTCTTTGATATAGATTGCTGCATCACTCTGCAGCGACATCTGGCGGAGGCCAGATGCACTACAGGTGGTATGCACAACCAAGGGTGGAGCACGGCGGGCATCTGCACAGCTGTGCGCTGACGCCACTGCATGTCTGGCTCCCAAGGGAGAAAATGGCAGAAACTGCGGGGCCATCATGGTGGCTGAGGGCTGTGCCCCTGAACACGAGAGGCGCACCCTCCGGGTATCTGGCTCCAGGTCCCCATGGGGGGGGGGTATCTTGCAAATACTGACCGGCCTGTGGGGGAGGGCATAATTTGCGTGCCAGACCTGGTCCGGGGGTGCGGGTGCCGGCGGCTGGATGATCACCGGGACCGCTCCGCAGGAGGAGAAACAGAGATGAGATAAAAAAATAAGTTCCAAAAAATTGGGGCATGAGGAAGATAGAGAGGTGTTCACAAAGGCATCTAGGGAGGGGAACAGGGCAGCCAGGGCAGCAAAGAAGCTGAAGTTGGCTCAGGGGAACAGAGAGGGGGGAAAAGGGGTTCTTTAAATACATAAGGGAGAAGAGGAGTTGTAGAGATGACATTGTTAGAATCAAGAGGGATGGGGGATGGGTGGAACAAGAGGAAGAACAGGCAGAGGCACTCAATGAGTACTTCTGCCTGGTGTTCACAAAAGAAAGGGATGGCCCAATACTGCAGGGGAAAGGGGACAAGGGTGAAGGGGGGGCAGAGATAACAGATGGGTCAACCAAGAAGATAGAGTTCTGAAGGGCCTTAAAGCCTTGCGGGTGGACAAGACACCAGGACCAGACGGTGTACACCCAAGGGACCTGAAGGAACTGGCGGAGGTGTTGACAGCCCCTCTGACTGACCTCTTCAACACCTCCTTGAACACAGGGAAGGTACCCAGGGACTGGAGGATGGCTCACGTGGTACCCCTTCACAAGAGTGGACCCAAGGACCAACCAAGCAACTACAGACTGGTAAGCTCGACTTCCATAGTGAAGAAGTTGATGGAGACCATTCTAAAGGAGAGGTTGATAACCTTTCTCAATAGTAATGGTCTACAGGATGAGAGAGAGCATGGGTTTATCTTGGGAAGTTCATGCCAAACTAACCTGATCGACTTCTTCGACTGGGTCACTAGGGTGGTTGACGAAGACCACACTGTGGATGTCCTGTACCTGGACTTCAGCAAGGCTTCTGACTCAGTGCCCCACGGGAGGTTAATGAGCAAGCTGAGGGACATGGGAGTGGGGGAGAAACTGGTGGGGTGGGTTGAGAGCTGGCTGCAGGGCAGACAACAAAGGGTAGTTGTAATGGGGGGAAGACATCCAGGCCAAGGCCAGTAACAAGTGAGGTACAATGGGGTTCAGTGCTGGGCCCTGGTTTGTTCAGTGTCTTCACTGGAGACACTGCAGAGGGGGTCAAGAGTAAGATTAGCCTGTTCGCGGATGACACTAAGATTTGTGTAAAAGTGGACAATGAGGAAGGGAGGCAGGCACTCAGGGAGGATCTAGCTAAACTTGAACGCTGGTCTAGGGAGTGGCAGTTGGGGTTTAACATTAAGAAGTGCAAGGTCATGCACCTTGGAGCAAGATATCCTAGGACCAGCTGCTGGCTGGGGGGAGCGCAGGTAACATCTTCAGAGGAGGAAAGAGACCTCGGGGTAATAGTCACAGGGGACATGAAGGTATCAGCACAGTGTAGGAGGGCAGCAGCAAGGGCAAATAGGATGCTGGGGTGCATTGCCAGAGGGATCACCTCTAGAAAGATCACTAGTGAGGCCACACTTGGAGTACTGTGTGCAGTACTGGTGCCCATACCTAAAAAAGGATGTGAGATTACTGGAGGGGGTGCAGCGCAGGGCTACAAAAATGATCATGGCACTGGGGGAGTTGCCGTATGATGAAAGATCGAGGGAGCTCAACGTGTATTCGCTAGAAGGGAAAGAGGGGACATGATAGAGACCTTTAAGTACTTGAAAGGCATAAACAAAGTCAGTGAGGGAGGATTGTTCCACTTAAGGGGGGGGAAGGGTCACTAGGGGGCACAGTCTGAAGTTGGAAGAGGGAAGGTTCAGGAGGGAGATGAGGAGGCACTACTTTACAGAGAGAGTGGTGGTGAGATGGAACGCAATGCTGGAGGAGTTAATTGAACTGAGGACAGTGGATAAATAGCTTTAAGCGGGGTTGGGATAAAGTTAAGGGCAGGATTAGTACAGGCAAGAACACAAAGGGGGAAAAGACCAGGGAAGGGGAGGAAGGGAGGGGTTTGGGTGGGGCTGGGACAGCTGTGGTAACATAAAACTAAGAGCTGTACAATCGGGCAGACCTGATAGACCTGTGGGCCTTTTGCTGCAGGAAATTTCATATGTTCATATTTGGGCTGTAGAGACGAGCAAAGAATTTCAAAAAGCTGAGGATTTTTCACACTTTTTGACACTCCGCAGCCACAAATCCGACCGGAATGAAACTTTCCAGATCCAGAGACCTATGGTACCACACTGTGCATGCAAAATTTGATGCAAATCGGACAAACGGTTTCAAACTTATTAAAGTGCAAAATGTTGGGTTTAACATAGAAGTGGCTGCGCAACCCTAACTATACTGGCCCTACTGGGCCAGTATTATTTATTGAGATTATAGATATATTTATATATATATATATATATATATATATATATACACATAAGGGTGAGTGGTAAACGAGTGAGATAAAACAGTGTATCATCCACTGCAGTGTGATATTTTTACCCTCTGCTCTAGTGTGATGATATAATACATTTACACACACAGGTCACAAAAGGTCACTGATATCATCACCCTAGGCAGCTTTCCCCTCAGCATGCAAGAAACACCTGTGCTGTTACCATAGACACAAATGCAGAACTACCTGAGAGGTCTCACTGCTGCCTACAGCTAAGTCAGTGAGCATTACAAAACACACCTATCCCCTGCCCCAACTTCCAACTCATTACTGTGATGCTCTCAACTTGATGCAGCCAGAATTCCAAACAGCACAGCTTCACAGAACAGTCTAAACTACTGCCTGCAGCTAACTCAACTACCACTGAAACACACTCCCACTTGTTCCTCAAACTCTGATTCTCACCCATTACAATTACTGTGACAATTTCAACTTCACTGCAGCCAGAATCCTAAAGAGCACAATTTCACAGAACACTCTGCACTCTGCCTGCAGCTAACTTACAACTGAAAACAGTATCAGCTGTTCTGACACTCTGCCTCTCAGTTCATTACAATTACATGCTCTTAGCCTCACTGCAGCCAGACTGCTAAACAATACAGCTTCAAAAAAGTATGTTTCTCATTCCTATCTGAAACTAACTCATTTAGCATTGCAAAACACACTCATGTGTGTCTCAGAGTTTATAACACTGCCAGCCCATTCAGAAAAGCTCACACACAGAAAGAGCAAACACATTAACAGGAACAGAACACAAGACAGCATAACAAAACTTCTGAAACTCTTGGCCCTATTGTATATATCGAATACATGATGGGCAGATGGTAGTTATGAATATTGTCACTCCTGCATCGTGAGCTTGATATCTCACAAGTGTCAAGAGCTCACTCTGCAGGAGTGACAATATTTGCCATATCACTCATGCCCATCATGTATCCCTATATATATATATATATATATACATACACACACACACATTGCAAAAACTCTTTTATGCATCAGTTAGGTTCTACTACAGTGGCAAAAGTAGGAAATTCGGTGTTAGGGTTCCCAACCCTACCACCCCACCCGCCCTCCACACACCAACAGGCATCGGGGTGTGCCTTGGGGTCATCAGGCCTAACTTTCACCACATTCCATGTGTAAGGAAGTTGAGAGGATACAGTATAGGAGAATGGGGTGAGAGTTAGGCCCAAACACCCCAAGGCACACGCCTGTTGGGGGTGGGGTAAGGCTGTAGGGTTGGGAACCCTAACACTGAATTTCTCTACTTTTTGTTGCTGTAATAGGAACCCTAACTGATGCATTAATGGAGTTTTTTGCAATGAATTGCCTTACTTTTTGAAATAGTATCCTTATGTGATGCAACCAACCTGCCCAACTACAGGCCCATCTCAATCCTCCCACCGCTTTCGAAAGCCCTCGAGCGGGTAGTCTATGACCAGATCACAGAAAATCTCACGAAACACAACCTACTTTGTGCACAGCAACATGGCTTTCGCAAAGACCACTCCACCAGCACAGCTCTGATCAATTATACCTCTCAAATCTACGATGCATTTGACAATGGACTAGCAGTGGAGTCCATCTTCATAGATCTCACTAAGGCATTTGATACAGTCAACCATCAACTCCTCCTAAACAACCTGTTAGCCACCGGTTTGTCCTATGATACAGTAAATTGGTTTGACAGTTACCTCTCCAACAGGTTTCAAAGAGTCAAAATTTGTGGAAAGCTGTCTGAGCCAAAAGAGGTGAAGCTTGGCATCCTCCAAGGGTCTATATTAGGGCTACTCCTCTTCAGCCTATTTGTAAACCCACTACCATCTGCTTGCCCAGGACACATTGTGCTCTATGCCGACGATGCTGTCATTTCAGTAAGTGGAAAGAATCAGATCACTATTATGCGGGAGTTGCAAACCAATTTCCGTAGAATTGAACAATGGTTTACAGACAATAAACTCCTGCTCCATTACAAAAAACGAAGTGTCTGCTATTTTCTGTCCACCAAACCAAGAAGAAGTTTGGACCACTGCAAGTCGTGAGTCACAAAGCTGAAATATTAGAGCAGGTCTGCACCTTTAAATACCTGGGGGTACACCTGGATGAAACCCTTTCATTCACAGTGCACATAGACCATGTCGTCAAAACTGCACACACGAAACTTGGTGTGCTCTATCGGCACCATCACTCCATGACCCCTGAAGCTCTAAAGCTTGTCACAAGTTGTTCTGTACTAACAACCATAGATTACGGCCTGGTGATCTACGGGGCTGGTACTGATACTGCTTTAGGTGAAAATACTACTTAACAAGGCCTGCAGGCTGGCCCTGGGGCCGACCATTGGACCCACACCTGTGCTCTATACACGGTGACTGGTTGGCTCCCTCTCCACCCCAGGATCCTATACCAATCTTGCCTGATTGCCAAAAAATCCATGATAGGACTTACCCCGGATTCTATCTCCTCTCTCTTCAAAGCCACCCATCCAACCGTCTCCACAAGAAGATCGGTGAGGGAAGGACTAGTAGTTCCTTTTAAGCGTACAACAATAGGCCAGAGATCACTCTCCTTCCGTGGACCTAAGTGGCTCAATGACCTCCCCACTGACCTAATAGAGTGCAGAAAGATTAGACTATTTCAATCTGGTCTCTACTCCAACCTAACTTCTGCGAATGTCTACACAGATACATAGATAGTGTCGGCAGATAAGGGCCTATGGCCCACCCAGTCTGCCCATTTGAGCTTGTAAGTTCAGTTTGTTTTCCTAGAAGTCTGTTGCCCCTTACCCCTGACCTCTAGAATTCCTTTATGTCTATCCCATGCATTCTTAAATCCTGTGATTGTTTCAGCCCCCACCACTTCCTCTGGCAGGGTGTTCCACTTGTCCACCACCCGTTCTGTGAAGAAATTCTTTCTCATGTTTCCTCTAAATCGTCCTCCCTCCAACCTCATCCCATGCCCTCTAGTCCTGGAACATCTTTTTGCTTAAAAATAGTGTTTTCCTGCACCCTGTTCCTCCCTGTAAGATACTTGTATGTCTCTATCATATCCCCTCTCTCCCTCCTCTCCTCCAGGGAGTACATGTTCAGTTCCTTAAACCTGTCTTCATAGGACTTGTGATGCAATCCATGCACCATCTTTGTTGCCCTCCTCTGAACCTTCTCTACCCTGTCTATGTCCTTACGTAGGTATGGTCTCCAGAACTGTACACTGTACTCCAGGTGGGGCCTCACTAGTGTCTTGTACAGCGGAATTATGACCTCCCTTTTCCTGCTGGTGATGCCCCTGCCTATGCATCCCAGCATCCTATTTGCTTTACCTGCTGCCTTGTCACACTGTTTCCCTACCTTGAGGTCATCAGAGATGACAACCCCAAGATCCCTTTCCTGCTTGGTGCATGCTATATCCTCACCCCCAACTGATATATTGTGCCAGGGTTTTGTGCCCCATTCGTTATCTTGCACTTCTTTGCATTGAATTTCAACTGCCAAACCCTTGACCATTCTTCAAGTTTCTGCAGGTCGCTTCTCATTCTGTCTACACCCTCTGGTGTGTCTACTCTGTTACAGAGCTTTGTGTCATCGAACAGTGAAATTCTGCCTTCTAGATCCTGCGAATGTCACTGATGAAAATGTTGAATAGGACCAGTCCCAGCACTGATCCGTGGTGTACCCACTGGTCACTCTTCCCTCTGTGGGTGACAGCCATTTACCACCACCCTCTGTGTCCTGCCACCCAGCCAGTTACCTAGCCACCACACTACTGTCCTGCCCACACCCATATTCCCCAGTTTGTGTAATAGTCTTCTATGTGGCACAGTGTCAAAGGCCTTGCTGAAGTCCAGATAGACCATGTCC
Organism: Neoceratodus forsteri; assembly: GCA_016271365.2. Lineage (NCBI taxonomy): Eukaryota > Metazoa > Chordata > Ceratodontiformes > Ceratodontidae > Neoceratodus > Neoceratodus forsteri. The sequence goes on along the minus strand of CM028131.1, from coordinate 658,524,258 downwards.
ACTGCCCTCCCCTGATCCACCTCCCTAGTCACCCAGTCAAAAAATTCAACGAGGTTGGTCTGACATGACCTCCCCCTGGTGAAACCATGCTGCCTTGGGTCCTGTAGTCCATTGACAACCAGATGTTCCACCAATCTCTCCTTCAGTAGTACTTCCATGATCTTCCCCACTACCGAGGTAAGGCTGACTGGTCTGTAGTTCCCTGCTTCCTCTTTGTTCCCACTTTTGTATAAGGGGACTACATCTGCTGTCCTCCAGTCTTTGGGTACCTCCCCTGTTTCCAGTGATCGGCTAAACAGGATAGCCAGAGGTTCAGCCACCACCTCTCTTAGTTCTTTAAGGACCCTGTGGTGCACCCCGTCTGGCCCCATTGCTTTATCAACTCTTATTACTTCCAGTTCCTTCAGGACCCTTTCTCGTGTAAAGGGACTTGTGTCCATTTCTGCACCATTCTCACCCCTTGTACTCCCTTCAGACCCATTACCCCCCTCTTCCTCAGTAAAGACTGAGCAGAAATACCTGTTCAATATGTCAGCTTTACTGTTGTCATCCTCCATGCATCTGTAGCTGTGTTATCTAAATGCCTGACTTTAATACCGCACATGCTGATATAAATGCACCAGGACCCTCTTCAACAAATCCCAGCACTCCTATGTATCTGTCTTCCCCCCTCCACCTCCTCCCACTCTAACACCCTTAATGATTCAACCGCTCCTCCTACCCTGCCTTTAACCCTCCCCTTCACCCCTTCTCCTCTCCTCTCGCCTCCCCTGCCAACCCCAACACTTGCCACCCTCATCGCCCCCCCACCTACCAGTCTGGTCCCTCTCCTCCCTCCACTGCCCCGCCACCCCTCTTCCCGCTGCCTTATCCCCAGCCCTCCCACTCCCTCCACCCCCACTTCCGACAAAGCCAGCAATGGCTGCTTTAGTTAACATGGCAGGTATCTACTATCCTGCTGTGCTACATTGCACTTAAATGGAACTTCCGTTCAAACTGTCTACCAATGATACATATTACAGTACAGTGTTGAACTGTCTCACCATTGATCTCCTGATGCATTGCACACCTACTAAGATCTCGGAACCAATGTAACAAAAATTTAATCTTTGTAATGTCCATGTAATCGATGTTTCATTGAGATGTTCATGTCTTTGTATGTCTGACCTGGAGGCTGGAACCTTTGTAAATGAGCCTTTTGACTCAAAGGTATTAATCCTAAACTTATATAAATAAAATATAAATAAAAATAAATAAATTTTACTGTGGCTAATCCCTCTGTAGATGCGCATATGTATGTAGGTGTGGAAGCTCCAAGTGTCGAACAACAGTGACCAAACTGTCAGCATAGCCATCTTATTACCCCACCTCATGTCCCCCGATACAGAGAAATTAATAAAATGCAAGGCAAAATGTAATTATGCGCAATTGCAATGCCATTCTGCACCACAATTGCGAAAACACATTTCGGGCAGGATGTGAAAAATGACAGCTGTACTTTTTTTTTTTTATGGTATTCATCCTCCCATGGCCACCTTGACGCATCCCCATAGCCTTGCATCCTGCCATTAGGGGGATCCGGCCACCGTCCGTCTCGACTGGGACCACTGGCACCCAGTAACCCCTGCGGTTTACCACCCGCAACGGGGCGGTAGGGAGCCCCCTAACTCCCCACCACAATGGATCCAGTTTGGGTGCCAGCGCCCAGCGAACACACGCGGACGGCCATCAAGCCGCGGAAGGTGCCACCATTTTCCTTGTTCTGTGCCCCTGAGTTAGAGACATGCAATGATGCCATCGGGCGTGAGTGCACATGCGTCCGCGTGCATCCCCATCCAGGTGTCTGCCCCGACTCAACTTCAGTGTGCGGCATGCGGCCCTGTCTCCGCCAGAGGGCAGTCAGGCACTGACCATCATGAACCCCCCCCCCAGAGAGGAAGAGCCGTCCATGGGATGCTTAATCCCTCTCCTCCCCTGCCAGACCCCAGAGACCCGCGCTTGCTCCCGAACACGGGTCGCCGGCGTGGCGCGAGGTTTGGCGTCCAGCGCCTCAGCCCTCAGCACCACCGGGCCGGCCGACAGCTGTACTTTTCATGAGATGATGTGAAAAATGGCTGTGTTGAAAATCTGGCAGCAAAATATTGAAAAATACCAAAGTTATGCGAGTGCGTAGAATAAATTCAACCGACACACGTACTGTAACTCTGGCAATTTTAGGAATTTTTTCACCAAATTTTCAACGTGACCTTTTTGGGACCCCACCTCATGGACAGTGACACTGCCAGTTTGTTAATCAGTTCCTAAAGGTGATTTTGGCAGCAAATGCGCCATTCCGTGCTACAAGTGTGAAAACATGTTTCAGGCAGGATGTGAAAAATGACAGCTGTACTGTTCAGGAGGTGGTGTGAAAAAAATGGGCATGTTGAAAATTTGGCTGCAAAATATTTAAAAATGCCAAAGTTACACACATGCGAAGAAAAATGTAACGACCGCAAGTACCGCGGGTGTTTTGGGGTATTTTTGCACCACGTTTTCAACATGGGCATTTTGGGACCCCACCTCATGAACACTGGCACTGTCATTTTGTTACTTGGTCCTGAAAGGTGATTTCATGCTGTGACCACAAAATCACCTTATGGGTCCGATTACCGAAACAACAGTAACTGTTCATGAGGTGGGGTCCCAAGAAGCTCATGTTGAAAATATGGTGCAAAAATACCTAAAAATGGCCGACATATCAATATAAGTTCAAAACGCCATTAACAGTCATTATATGGCACTTACACTGATTCTTCAGTTCGTGGTTCGGCTTTGAAGAGTGCAGACGTGCCCTGGTCCACAGAAGATGACAGAAGACAATCTTGGGTGGTAAGTATAGGGCAAGGGGGTGTGTGGGATGATGGGTTGCTCAGTGGGAGGGTTGGGGAGGGGGGATGGGGAGATGACAAGGGACTGTTTTCTTTTTTCAGGATGACAGAAAAAAAAGACAGAGACTGTTTTCTTTTTTCACAGGTACTAGAAGCAATGGGACACTGGGGATGGGCTCCCCAGTGTCTCACAGTCGAGGGGAACAGAACTGGGGACACTGGGAGTGGGCTCCCAGTGTCTCACAGTGGCGGGGTGGGGAGGATGTCTACCACCAACACGGGATTGGGAACCTGATGTTGGCAGAGACATTTAAAAAAATATATATTTCGGGACACTGGGAATGGGCTCCCCAGAGTCCCACACTAGCGTTGGGGGTGGTTTCTACAGCTGACACTGGGATTGGGCACCCCGATGTCGGCAGAAACTTTTTTTCTATAAAACATGCCTCGGCCCCTTGGAGGCAATAAAAGGATAACATATCCTTTTATTAAGTAAACACTAACAGGTGTTTACCTAAACGGGGGCCGAGGAGTACGATTCTGGGCTTATTTTTGGAAAAAAATGTCCAGGACAGATTTTGAACATTTATAGGGCCGATTTTTTTTTTTTAAATTGAAGTAGTCCCACAAATTTGCGACAGTTTTCGTGAAAAGTATAACAAATTTGTGTTAGTTTGCATGCAACAGTGCCGTTACTTGCGTGAAAACTGCCGCAAATTTGTGGCAGTTCCGCAAATACAGTGCCACAAATCTGCGACACTACCAAGGGCTGATTAAAAAAAATATATTTCCAGCTGCTATTTAAAAAAACTAAGGCCAGAATTGTGTTCCTCAGGTCCCGATTAGGTAAACACAACTGTTGTTTACCAAATATTTGTTTGAATTACAGTGTTTTTTTTCCCCGTCGCTAACGGAAAACAAGATGGCAGCAGCACGGCACTAACTTTTCTATTTGAGGCAGCAGAAAGTGATTTTGCGAAAGCAGAAACTGATTTCGTACGGCACAGATATTTTTCCCATAGGCTATAATGGGAAACTTTAAAGCTTTATAACTTTTGAACAGATTAGTATTTTTCACCAAACCTTCAAAAGGCTCATCTACAGCCCAGGCCCCATTTATCCTAACAATTTCAGACCAGACCCCCAAGCCCTTTTGGAGATGCGGGTGAGCAAATAATTTGCACCTAAATGGTAAATTACACGGTTTTTGGTACTCCGCAACCAAATCGCTGACGGTAAAAAAACTTGCCAGATATAGAGGTCTATGGTATCAGATGGTGCTTGAAAAATTTGGGGCACATCGGTCGTACGGTCGCGAAGTTATTAAAGTGCAAAATTTTGGGATTAACATAGAAGTGGCCAGGCAACCCTAACTATACTAGCAGTGCCATACCAGTGTGTGTATATATATATATAGATAGAGAGAGAGATATATAAAAAGCAAAGGAGTAAAGAGGGCTGTTAGCCCCAATGTTTGTTTTTTTTGCTCCCCCAGCTCCGGGACGGCCTCTCCTTCAGGCCTTCCTATGCCCCTCACTGCCACACTGCCTCGATGCAGCCACCTCATCACCTCATATTGCAGCCCCCGGGTAACCCAGATGTAACCCTTCGCTGGGCGAGTCCCTCTCCTCCGAGGGAGAAAGCACCAGTTGAGCGGCCAGCGCAATTTTTGGCCCATGTGCTGCTGGAGTGGTCCATGCATTGCGCGAGGTCTCGCGGCAGCGGGAGCTAGCAGCCATCATCCGGTTGGCCTCAGGGCCCTATTCTTGTTTGCTCCCTGGGGTTGTGGAGTACCACTAACGTAAGGCATACGCCGACGTTTACCACACACCATTAGTTTGTGGGACCCTGCGCATTGCCATGCTCTCAGCCTCCACCAGGGGTCAGCAAGCACCCAGTCGCTTCCCTGCCCTTCCCCTGAAAGAAGGCGAGCAGTCATCCGACGCTTAAGCCCGCTCTCCCCGGCCAGCTCTTCAGCACCCGGGTCCGTTCCCGAACCCAGGTCTCTGGTGTCGCAAGCGGAAATCCAACCGCTGTGCAGACGGGCCGGCCCTTCCCAATGTTTTTTAATTTATATATCGAATCCCTGGTTGGAGCAAGTTGATACTTTTTGCCCAAGACTTAAAGGGACGGATGTCAAACTTTACATGTATGCTAGCAATATAGTTATCCTTTCAAAAACACACAAAGGCTATGGATCATTTTAAGAAGACTGTCCTTGAGCTTAATATACAGTAGATAAGACCAACATTATAAGTTTTGGTAACAGAAAATTTAGGGCATGCTGTTGGAATATTGATAGACGCAGATTTGACAAAGTTCCAGAATACTGTTATTTGGGGGTACTGTTTGACCATAATTTAAACTGGAAAACCAGCTGTTCAAAGGTTACAAAGAATGCTATTAACACAGCATATGCAATTTATGATTTGTAAAGACATTTGCTAACAACTATTTTATGTAGTTAAGAAAATCATTTGAAGCTAAAGCAAATAGCCAGATTCTTTACTGAGGCAAAATCTGAGGTGTTTATAATAATGTTGAGAAGACAGAATCTAACCAAAATGCATTGTGTCAGAATGGTCCTGGGATTGTTGAAAGATGCACCAAATGCTATTTTAATACTGGGAATGAAATCCCTGGAATTTTTGGCTCTCACTAGTGTCGCTAAAGAGCAACTGACACATTTTGGGCAGACAACTCATTCTAAGGTGTTGCCTGCCTGAGGAGCTAATTAAGCCTAGTTTTGAATTTTTTGGTTAAGTAATAAAAATATTACTTACAGTTATATGCCTGGCTTGTAACTTCTGAGTATGAGCCAAGCGGCTGCTGAACAGTGCAGCCCTGCCTGTAGAAATAGCACTTTGATGACATGAAGTAGAGGATGGGTCTGCAGGCATGCTATATATAGAAAAAAATGGAATTGGGGGTTCTCTGAACATGCACATAGTTTCTTTGCTACCAGTTATACATGTATGGGGCACTAATATATGTCATATATTAGTTCCATACATGCATAATTGGTAGCAAAGAAACTATATGCATGTTCAGAGACCCCTCCCCCAATTCCACTATTTCTATACATAGCACATCTGCAGCCCTATCCCCTACTTTACATCATCAAAGTGCTTGCTATTTTGGGCAGGGCTGCAGTGCATGGCTGCTGCTTCTGGCAAGTACTTGGAAAGCTGAAGGTAATAACTGTAAGCAGTAACCTTATTACTTAACTCAAAATTCAAAACTAGACTTAATTAGCTCCTCAGGCAGGCAACTCCTCAGTACGAGTTGTCTGCCCAAGATCTCAAATCATGTCAGTTGTTTTTTAATTACTGGGGTAAGATCATGCTTACAGAGGATGAGAGATTATCAAAGAACTGTTGGATGGAAGGCATGAATTCTAATAATTGAGTTTCATGGTTCCATAAATTAAATGATAATCCGAAAAAGTGTGGCTCATCAGTCAACTAGTCATTTTGTGCCCTAAATAATGTCAATGGCTGTATTAATGAAGCCTCACAACACCTTATGGATCTCTTCTATCAAAAGGATGCTGCTAAAATTATTGACATTCTAAAGATTGGTCTCTACAAAAAAATTTTAATTGATGACTGCATGGGAACTGACATTGCATCTGATATTCCCTGAAATCCTGGGGGATAGGAAAGCTCCATGCTGACTTAGATTGGGCCTTTTAACAGGAGAGAACTCACGATGGTTCTTCTGGACATTGGTTTCATCAGAATTCCTGTATGTGGGACAGACAACAGATTAACAGTGCAACATGTTCAATTTTATTGCTCCTTATTGGAAAAAGAAAGAAGAAAATGGTTATTGCCTATTGTATAAAAACTAGAGAGGATAGGATAAGGAAGTTATTCTCCGAAAGCAGACTACTGATTTTAACAATAGCTAAATTTGCATGCAGGATACTTCTCAGATTAAATACTTGAATTTCTTATATGGCCCAGAGATGATAATTATACTTTTCTATAATGTTCCTAGATACATGATATGTATGTTTTTCTTGTTGCCATGTATTAATCTTGTGATTTTATGCATGTGTCGGAAAACTCCAACATCTACCCCTGCCTTAAGTGCTCAAATAAGGTTAAGGGACCTGGGTCATTGACTCTTGTTGGGATTCAGTACCCAAAGATGTAAAGATGAAAAAAGCTGTGCAATTTCTCCACCCAAGGAAATCAAGTGGGATCGTTCACAAACTACTACTACCACTAGGATACAATACCAGCACACTGTGGTCCCCACTGGCATGATCCTCCCGATTCCCACAAAATGCAGTAACAGTTTGACCTAAAAGAAACTTAGCATTCTAAAATAACAGGACAAAGAGTCAGTAATGCAAACAAGTATGAAGGGGACTTATTGGAGGGCCAGCAAGAAGGTCGTAAGTAGGGTTACCACCTTTTAAGAAGCCCAAAGTGGGACATTTTTTAACGAAACATGATTTTTCGCAGGACAATATGTAACCTCGACCAATGTAACAGACATCTTTTCTTTATATCATCAGAATTAAGACTAACTGTTGTAGTTTTTTTAGTTGTTTGTATTGTTTCTTATCAGTTTAAAGTATTTTAGTTAAGGTATTACAGTTTTCTGCAACAATTAGAGGAAATTTAGAAAATATTTTTTCTACTATAAAGTCAGGACATGTAGTATTTCTCATGTTTTTTTTGCAGGACACAGCTGCCCAAATCAGGACTGTCCTGTGAAAATCAGGACAGGTGGTAACGCTAGTCGTAAGTGAAGGAAAGGTAAGGTTTAAGACAGACAAAAAGTTGAGAGGAGACATCAGCAGATGTCTAAAGGGCATGTGTGAGAGTGCACACACCCTGCGCTGCTGTCACTGCACATCTGTGGCTCCAGGGAAACTTACACAGAATGTCCCTGAAGCAGCCACATAATGATGCCAGGGTACTCGTAACTGCTGCCTCTACACTGCTCTGGGGGATGCCGGGGGAATGGATTAGCATCTAGGTCCTCCCCCTTGGGGTCGGAAGGAGACCACCATTTGGGGCAAGCCATGGTCTCCTGGATTCTGCCAGTAGGTCCCTAGAGCTGGCACAGCGTAAAAGCAAATGTGGGTACACTCTCAGATCATGGGGTATATCCTCAGCTTCCTCCAGGAAAACAAACAGAATTATAAAATGGGCCAGGAGTTTGCTGTGTCCTGATTGGCTGAGAGGTACCTGTGACCGTGTCCTTATAAGGGCATATTATGACAACCAGCACCTCTTCAGCCAGTCAGAATGCAGCACATCTGGAAATCCATGCCTGCCAGAAAGGTTTGAACAAAATTTTGTGGCAGCTGTCCAGACGATCTACGGGCACTGTTAAGTCTGCACAACACCCCCCCCCCCCGCAGCGTGGTCTGCTCGCTGATTTAGTAAATCCCTCCCACCCCAAGAAATGCAGTGTCTTTGTCCCAACTGGTATCAGGACTAATGTAAATTCAAAGTTGAAAAAAACAGTAAATTACTGTTCATGACCACCACAAACTAGCGCCTTTCAATAATGCGCTCAGACCTGCTTACTGGTATAACTCTTACGAGTCCTAACAGTTCTATACACTTACTCTCCAGACTTACTCACTCACACATGCTCACTTACTGAGTGCTGCTGTCATCACCCATGGCCTACCTTTTGCTGACTGTGTCTCTCATTGCCCATGGCTTGACCTTCTGTGAATGCCGCTCTCATTACCTATGGCTTGCCTTTCGCGGACTGCGTTCTCATTACCCATGGCTTGCCTTTCTGTGAACACTGTTCTTATCACCAGTGGCTTGCCTTTTGCTGACTGTGGTTCTCGTTACCCATGGCTTGCCTTTCTGTGAATGCTGCTGTCATTACCCATGGCTTGCCTTTAACACTGTCATCAAAAGTTTAACAACACTATAAACACCTCAGGGTGGGAAAGAGGGGAAGAAGAATAACAAGCATTTGTCAATGCCGAATGTTTGCTTGCTGGCATTGGCAGCGGTAGTGTAGAAGTTACAGAGCTGCATAACAGAAATGGCAGTGAAGTATTGAACTGAAGCCAACCCCACCACCACCCTGCAGAGAGTGACAGGCATTGGGGTGTGCCTTTGGGTCGTCAGGCATAACGGCCACGCCATTTCACCACACCCTACCCTGCAGACACTGACAAGTGTCATGGTGTGCCTTGGGGTCTTTGGCCCTTATGCGCACCCCATTGCATCACAAAATACGGTGAGATGGGTGCGGTATAGGAGAATAGGGTGAACTTTGGGGCCGAAGAGTCCAAGGCATACCTCGATGCCTCTCACTGGCTGCAGGGTGTGGAATGGTATGAGCATTACAGGCAAGAATCCCAACTCACACCCCTGATGCCTGTCATTCTCTACAGGGTGAGGCGTTATGGTTGGAAACCCTAACACCTCAGGCATTCGTTTGTATTTTCACTCCAAATTTTCAACATGTTTTTTTTTTGTGATCCCCACCTCATGAACAGTGGCAATATGAGTTTGTTAGCCAAAAGCTGCTTATGCACAGCGACTACGGCATTTAGCACCACAGGTGCAAAAACACATTCCGAACAGGATGTGAAAAATGACAGCTGTACTGTTCATGGGGAGGTGTAAAAAATGGCAATGTTGCAAATCTGCAGTAAAAATATTAAAAAAACTGGTGAAGTCACGAGCGTGCATAGAAACTGTGCAACGCACACCTGTAATGTAATTAGTTTGGGGATTTTTTTTTACAGCAGATTGTCAACACAGGCATTTTGGGACCTCCGATCATGAACAGTGTCACCGTGATTTTCTTTATCTGTCCCAAACAATGATTTCCCACAGCGACCACGCATTTCTGCGCTGAAAGTGTGAAAACACATTTCGGCCATATTGTGGAAAATGACAGCTGTACTGTTCATAAGGAAATGTGGAAAAATGCCACTGGTGAAAATCTGGACTGAAAATATTACAAAGTCAGGAACTTACAAGGGTGCGTGGAAACTGCGCAATGCTCACTCATAACACAGTCATTTTATGGACTTTTGTTACCAAATTTTCAACATAGCCATTTTAAGACCTCTGCTCATGAACAGTGTAACTGTGATTTCCTTAATCTGTCCCAAACATTGCTTTCGCACACCGACTGCACCATTGTGCGCTACATGTGCGGAAACACATTTGGAGCGACGTGGAAAATGGCAGCTGTACTGTTCATAAGGAAGTGTAATAAAATGGCAATGTGGAAAATCTGGAGTGAAAATATAGAAAATTTGCAAACTTACGAGCATGCGTAGGAATTGCGCAATGCAAGCTCGTAAAGCAGTCATTTTTAGGAATTTTTTCACCAAATTTTCAACATAGCCATTTTAAGACCTCTGCTCATTAACAGTGTCACTGTGATTTTCTTAATGTGTCCCATACATTGATTTCGCATACCGACTGCGCCATTGTGCGCTACATTGGCGGAAACACGTTTTGGGCAAGATGTGAAAATGACAGCTGTACTGCTCATAAGGAGGTGTGATAAAATGGCAATTTTGAAAATCTAGAGTGAAAATATTGAAAATTCGCGAACTTACGGTGCGTAGGAACCTTAGCGACGAACGTAAAACAGTCATTTTGGAATTTTTCCACCAAATTTTCAACATAGGCTTTTTGAGAGCCCACCTTATGAACAGTGGCAGTGTCGTTTCATTACTCAGTCCCGAAAGATGATTTTGCGCAGTGACTGCGAAATCACCCTTCGGGCCCGATTAACGCCATGACAGTGAGAGCATTCATGAGAAGGGGTCCCAAAAACCCCATGTTGAAAATTTGGTGCAAAAATTCCAAAAAATGCCTGAGATATGCAGCAAAGTTGAAAAAAACCCTATCTATCCCATTATACAGCTTACCGGCATTTCCTCAGTTCGCGGTCGGCTTTGAAGAGTGCAGACGTGTTCCCGGTCCACCGAAGATCGTCGCGCCAGAGTCCGGAGGTAAGTATGGGGTGAGGGGTGTGGGGAGGCGGGGTGTGCAGTGGGTGGGCGCGGGCCGGAGCAGAGACTGCGAGGGACTGTTTTCAGTTTCAGGTTTTGTTTTAATGATGACGGCGGGGCGTTTGCCACGCTGGGGTGGGCTCCCAGCGTGGCACAAGGATGGCTGGTGGGCCTGGAGCTGATGGGGGATTGGGCACCCCCATCGATAGCATATGTTGCCACGCTGGGGTGGGCTCCCAGCGTGGCACCCTGTATTCGGTTGGGGGTTGTGTGTGGAACCAGTGGAGCAGATGGGGATTGGGCACCTCCATCGGCTATAGAATGTGTGGCACATTAGGGTGACACCCAGCGTAGCATATGGAACACTGTTTTGGGGCGGCAGTACAGCTGACAGGAGTTGGGCACCCCGTTGGCTCATGTGTATAAGCGGGGCAAGAACACAGTATGCGTGCATATTGATGCGCATAGGGGAGCAGCGCATGAGTAGGGCGATATCTTATCACTGTTCACTGAAGCATAGCTCCCCCTTTCAACTGTACGCCACTGCATTTTGGAGCTGTCATAGACAGCTCGAGCAGGCATTGGAGAACTGCGGCTGCGCCTGCAAACACACTGACTGAATTGGAAGAGGACTGCCACACCTCTGAAAACTCGGATGATGGCACTATGTTTTTTGCACATGCGTGCAAGCAAACATAAAAATGGAACAGCACAGCAAGGTTAAAAACACAGTGCCCTCTAAAGACAATCTGTGCTACACACTACACATACGTACTCGTTAACTGCTTTGTTTAAGAAAACACAAAAAACATTTTAAAAATCGTATTGACTTTTGTTACAAATAACTTTATTTATAAATGTTTTACTTGTAGGACCCATTTTATAAGCGGAATAAGACACACTGAGGTGTGGTTTATGGCCTGATAAGAGCACTTTCCAGGTGCTAAAGGCACTTGGTGCAAGTGCCTCATTATGCACCTGGGGCGTGCTCTTATCAGGCCATAAATCACACCTCAGAGTGTCTTATTCCTTACTTAATGAAAAAAAAAATCCATATCGACTCCATAACATCAACATTTTTCCTTAAACTTGCAAACCTTCACTCAACAAATGTTGCCTAACCCTAACTGCCAGGTATGAAATGGTCGTTCCATTTTGTTTTTTTTTTTGAATTTTACAAAATACAAAGCTTCACATTACTCAGATGTGGACTATAGGCACAACAGGGGCTCACGCCTTTCACATCATGTACTTACATCTGGAAACCTCAGGTACACATCCCTCCACAGAAACATAGAAATTGAAGGCAGATAAGGACTGCTAGGCCCATCCAGTCTGCCTATTTTCCCTAGCTGCTGCAAAAATACAGACCCTACTTAATCTTCGGCTTTATTTTCTTACCTGTTATTAGGGTTCCCCTATGCATATCCCATGCATTTTTTAATTCCCCTACCAAATTAGCACCCACCACTTCCCTGGGAGGCTGTTCCATGCATCCCCCACCCTTTCTGTGAAGAAATACTTCCTCATGTTACACTTAGTCTGTCCCCTTCCAGCTTCATGTCATAACCCCTTGATCTAGAACATCTCTTTTTCTGAAAGATGCCACCCTCCTGTACCGTATTTATGCCCTTGAGATATCTGAAGGGCTCTATAATATGCGCCTCTCTCTCTCTCTCTCTCTCTCTCTCTCTCTCTCTCTTCTCCTCTCCTCTCCTCCAGGGTGTACAAACTGAGGTCCTCCAATCTCTCCTCATATGACTTCTGGTGCAAGCCCTGCACCATTTTTGTTGCCCTTCTCTGAACTGCCTCTACCCTGTCTTTGTCTTTATGGAGTTGTTGCCTCCAGAACTGGACACAGTACTCCAGATGAGGTCTCACTAATGATTTATATAGAGGCATCACAACCTCCTTTCTTCTGCTGGTGATACCTCTCCCTATGCACCCAGTACCCCACTGGCTAGTGGATCTAGTGGAGGGTTTTCTGGCCTCCAATAGGACCTGAGTGACTTGGGAAGAGACGCCGAAGCATGAGACGGCTATGTCCAAAGATGTCACGCATGCAGATGGAGAGACTTGAGGCTCAAATGCACCAGTCTGCTCTGCTCCTGAGACAGAAGGTCGTGGGAGAGAGGAAGAGGTACTGGGGGTTCCAATGTCAGCTGCTGTAGCAGAGGTAACCAAATCTGCCGAGGCCAAAGAGGGACTATGAGAATCATGTGAGCCCCTTCTACCTGGTGCTTTAGCAGAACCTTCTATAGAATGGGAAAGCATACAGAAATCTCCCTGTCCAGGATAGAGACAGTGCGTCTCGCCAAAAAACACCACGCCTGGAAATGAGCGAGCAAAAGCTAGGTAGTTTTGCACTGGATGGGGAGGCGAACGGATCTATTTCTGGCCAACCCCATTGATGGAAGAGATCTTCCACTACTTCCTGCTTTAGCTCCCACTCGTGAACCCGTGCTACAGTGTGGTTGAGACTGTCCGCCAGGACGCTGTGAACTCCTGGAACATGGACTGCTATCAATGACAGGCCATGCTGGACAGTACCACACCCCCATCGCCTCCCTGCAAAAGGGTTACAATCGGGTGCCTCCCTGTTTGTTGATGTACCACACCGTTGCCTTGTTGTTGGTCTGGATCAGTAGTGTTCCCGGAAGTAAAAGGGATTGGAAAGTTTGGAGAGTGTAGAGCACAGACCTCATCTCCAGAATGTTGATATGCAGATGCTTTTCTAGGGGAGACCATGTCCCCCGAGTTTGATGGTCTCCCAGGTGGGCTCCCCAACCATGGCCCGAGGCATCCGTCATGAGGGTCATGGAGGGGGGTGGGGATAGAAGGGAATCCCCAGGGAAAGGTTGGATAGATCCTGCCACCAGAGGATATTCCTCTTCAAACTGTTGGAGACTAAGACCATGTGGTCCATGTCATCCATGCGTTGATCCCACTGGACCCTGAGGGACCACTGGGTCACCCTCATGTGCAGTCTGGCCAAAGGGACTGTTGGGATGGCAGCCACCATAAGACCCAACAGGCAGAGGATAGAGCATGCTGTGATCCGATGGGAAGAGGACACCAACGCAGCTTGCTGAATCAGGGTTTCCGCCCTGTCCGTAGGTAAAAAGGTCCTGCCCTGGACTGTATCCAGCACCGCTCCAATGAACTGAAGATGCTGGGAGGGTGAGAGCTGAGACTTGGGACAATTCACAGTGATGCCAAATCTGAAGAAGAGGTCCAAGATGGCAGAAAGAGATTCCATCAGACTGTCCTGAGACAGTGCTGATGGCAGCCAGTCGTCCAGGTTAGGGAACACATAAATCCCCTTGCAGTGCAAGGCCACATCCACCACCGCCAGGCACTTGGTAAAAACCTGAGGTGCTGAAGAGAGGCCAAAAGGGAAGGCCTTGAACTGATAATGGTTCTCCCGGAAGGAGAATCTCAGGAAACGACAGTGGGCCGGGAGGACTGGGATGTGCAGGTAAGCATCCTGCATGTCCAGCGAGCATAGTCACAGATTCTGTTGGAGCAGGGGTAAGAATCCCTAGATAGTTAGCGTGTGGAACCTCTTGTATTCCATGAAGAGGTTGAGCAGACTGAGATCTAGAATGGGTCTCAGATCTCCCGTTGTTTTTGCCCTGGTTGTGCCTATTCCATCTCTTCTGGGAGTGATGAAAAGTCTGCTTGGGTTTTTGGCCTGAGTGATACATGGAGCAGACATCTTTGAGGGATCTCCCGCCCTCTTGTAGCTCCATTATTATATCTTTAGTGTTGCCCCCAAAAAAGGATGGAACCCCTGAAGGGGGCATCCAGCAAAGTGCTTTGGACGTCTTGCGCCAGTCCACAAAGGCGGAGCCAAACTCAGCGCCTCAAAGCAAACTCAGCAGTGCAATGGGCCATAGAATCGACCGAGTCATAAGTAGCCCATAAGATGTGGCAGCAGGAAGACTTATTAAGTCTTACCTTCTCAAAAAGCCTATTCCCGATGTCCCCATCCAGAATGGCTTGGAGTTTCTTCTCCAAGTCGGATAAAGCTGACTTCTGGAAGGACACCATATGGGCCACAGAATTTAGAGAGCGAATGGCGCAGGTAGACAAAGTGTAGACCTTGCGACCATATTGGTCCATTTGTTCAGACTCCTTGTCTGGTGGGGAGGCTCTCAGGTGTTTTGACTGTTAATAACAATAGAGTCGGCCTTAGGTTGGGTAGTTAAATGACGCAGCCCTTCGGGGGGGTGGGGGTGATAGGTCCTGTTGGCTTTCTTGGAAACTGCAGGAATGGAGGATGGTTGTTTCCATATGTTTTTTTTTTTTTTTTTATTCTCTTTTCGCTTCTTCTCCGGTGCTTCCCCACCTTCAAAGTCTCCTCACGGCCTTGTGTGTCCCTGCTCGTCTGTCGGCATCGGTGCAGTCATCCCCCCACGCTGCCTTGGTTTGACCCCCAGGCTGGTACGAGGTGGGGCTCCCCCTTGCACCACCCGAGCTACTGTGATTTCGTCAGGGATCCGTCACCCGTCCCGGCAGGGGCCCTGGGATCGGGGCCTGAAGCTCCGTCACAGGAGCACCGGAGGGTATTTTCCTTCGGCCCATCCCTTACAGGACGCCTGCACGCTAGGAGAGCCTAGGAGCCGATGCACGCCGCATCGCATGCTAACACTCCGCTCCCGGCAGCGCCCTCCTCCCTGCTGCATGCGGTCCTCGCTGCACCACCACCACGTGGTCACCCAGGTGGCGGTGTCGCGGTGGGACCCATCTCACTCCCACCGGAGGGAGAAGAGCAGCCTCTGGGCACTCGACCTCCTCCTCCTCCTCCCCTGGCCGGCCCTCCAGCTGCCAGAGTCCAGTTCCCAACCGGGTGGCTGGCACTGCGGCGTAACCGCTGCTCTGTGGAGCCCGCTATATTTGAGTTTAAATCCTCATGCGCCCTGTCCATGGCGGAATGGGAGGGGTCCATTAGTGAGATCCAGATGTTCTGCCAGCTTTTCCTCTTTGGGTCCATCTCCTGGGACACCCAACCACAGGCCTGCTGTATTGACCGGAGGAGTTCCGCGAAGGACGGATCCTCCAGTGGAGACTTCTTGGGCTGGGGCTTTACAGGGGAATGAGGCACCGAATGGCCCACATTGTCTGAGTCTGAATCCAAGTCGGTCCAGCCTGCTGGGCAAAGAAGTTACATCTGGGACTGCCTCCGTGACCCTAGCTCCAGAGGGAACCCCCATCAGACGCCTGCCCAAATCCCTATTGGACGTCTGGTCCATAGGGGATGGGCTTCTTGTGAGTTCCCTGTAGGTCGGGGTGGCAGCCACTACCAGGTGGGGTTGTCTCAGCTCCTGCAAAAGTTGGGACTTAGGGGCATGGCCTGACCGCCAGCAGAGATACACTTAAGGAACAGGAGCTCCGACGAAGACAGACTTCAAACAGCTTCTAAATACCTTAAAAAGTGAAGAATTTGCTCTAATTTGTATATCTACTATAAGAACTTACTATTCTGCCCCGACTGAAGAACTTACAGAGTTAAAAAGAATGGGGACATCAAAGAATCAGATGCCTTCTGAACAGCCACGATCAAAGGCCCAAAGCATGCAGGTTGGAATGGGAAATCCAGCACCCTCAACATCCAGTGAGGAGTCTACTTTGTCCTCACTGCTTTCCGCAATACAGGGGCATGACAAAAAAATTGAAGAATTTAACCATAGAACGGTCCTGACAGAACAAAAGGCGGACACAGCAACTGACAAGGCTACAACGGTGACTGTAATGGCAGAGAAAGCCCTAGTAACTTGCACGGGGCTAGTCTGGGAAAATACTACATTACAGACGAGCCTAGAACAACTGGAAAACTTCATCAGAGCTGGAAATGTCTGAATTATTGGCTTACCGGAGGACGTAGAAGGAGACGACTTAAAGAAGTTCCTGATGAGCTCGATACCGGAGGCTCTCTCTTTGGAAGAAACCTTCTCTATTAAAAGGGCCTACAGAATCACCCCGCAGCAGCCTCAGCAGGATGATTCAACTCCGCGCACCGTTCTCCTAGTAATGGGAGGTATCGAGGAGAGGGATGTGATCCTCTCAGCTGCGAAGTGTAACAAAGGAGCCCGAATGGGAGCAGATACAATTAAGTTCTTTCCTGACCTGAGGTTTAATACAAGAACATGATGAAAGGTTTCCGATGGGGTCCGGGCCGTCTTGAGAGAGTTGGGGGTTAACCACTACCTGCTGTTACCTGCTCGCTTGAAAGTACACTGTGGAGGTAAAACATATGTATTCTCAAATCCAACTGATGTGGGCAAATTAACTGAAAAAATCAGGCAGGAATTTTCTACCCGAGTGGACATGGCCCAGTCTGACGCAGAATCAGATACCTGAGTTGGAATGACTAACGGATTCCTGTTGTAATGACTGAGGCTTTCAAAAACATGTTCCCAGTACTATTGTTCACCCATCATAAATGTATAACATAAATATACAAGCAATATGTTTAGTGATATGGAGGGTGGATAACTGGAGTAGCTATAAGGGGTTCACACTGGGCCTTTTAAAGCCTTTCTGGTTCAAGATTTAATACAGCAACCACATGGTCAAGATGGCGTTATCAGCGCCTTCGATCCCTGTCAGGGAGACCTCCTCTAAGCCACTGCTCATCAATAATAATCTTTATATCGATGGTGCAATATTTAGTGTTAAAATTATAAATCACAAATTGAAATTGTTGGGTGACAGACTCTAACAGTAAGTTGTGATATGTTAAAATGTTTGAGCATACCTACTCTAGAGGTGAGGTTGTTTGGTTTTACCTCTGGCGATTGTTTCCTTTGGATATAGCTATACTATGATAATTCTCAATGTTCCTAGCAACAACATATGGAATTTTTCTACTTTCATGGATTATGGTCACTACACCAATGTTAATGTGGTGGTAATCTTCATTGTGGAACTTTATTCGGTTAACACCGACCTTGGCCTTGGAGGGAATCACACGGTTTCTTGGACACTACTGGACTTCTAAAAACTGTTTATGAGGAATGTCTCCAATGTGATAACATAGTAGGAAGGGTGTTATAAGATTTCCTTAGTTATATTATTCAAATAATGTGTGAACTCTGGTGTTAAGAGTTTGGATTTCACCTCTATATGTATTGTAATGGCTGGTCTATTACCAAAAATGCAATAAAGTTAAAAAAAAAAAAAAAAAAGTTGGGACTTAGCGTCCTTCCACCAAGCCAGGATAGTCCCTTGGGGTTCCTGCAGGGAAGGTGGAGGGGGAGGTGGCGGAGGCTGGTACCCTGGGTATCCCATGGAATAAGGGGGGGGGTAGCCAGATGTCTGATACCAGTAATGGTACGGGTGGTATCCCTGGCACATGTGGCCCTGGCCCAGCATCAGGTACCCTGGTGACAGCCCTCCTGCTGTCAGGTAGGAAGGGAACTGAGGCAGTGGGTAGTCGGGATAGTTGCCCAAGGGGCCCGAGGGAGGACGGACGGACAGCCCAGGGAGCGGTGGTGCTGAGGGACCACTGGGGACATGAGGGTCTGCCGGCAGGCCTGGGGTTGGTACAGTGACCCCTGATGGGCCAGGACTGTGCTCTGGCATTGGAGAGAAAAGTCCCTGGTCCATGTCCAAAACTGTGGGAGTGTCAACCAGGGACTGGCCCGGCATCAGGGGTCTGAAGCCTCCTGATGTAAGATCTGAGAAAGGCGAGGGGGGGGGTAAAGGAATAGAAACCCCTGTTGACAGATCTGCCGGGGAGGCAGAGGTCTCAGCAGGTAGGCCCGATGAAGGAGAGATCTCCGGGACAGCAACACTCGAGTCCCAGGGTTCTGGGGGAAAACGAGACGGCGGGCTGGATCAGTGAGGCCCAGGAGGGAGCACCCTCACAGGACCAAGGGGAGCCTGGAAGCTTGCTCTGCGCAACGTTGGGAACCACAAGAGTACCTGATGGGAAAGCAACCACTGAGCGGGCTTCGGGTGAGCCGTCGACTGACTTATCGGCGTCAACCTGGAGGGTGTCGGAGGAGCAGACGTCCGACTTACAGGTCGAGGTCGAGTCGACAACAACGGGGAGACTGGAGTCTGGCTGGTCAACCGAGGCCAAGCACCCAACGGCAGAGCCGGAGGGAGACTTATCGGCCGAGCTTACTACAGGCCCCGAGAAAGACTATCCAGAGAGGAGACCCTGACTGCCCACTGACCAAGGCAGGAGGTGGGGAAAGCGTCCGTTCTGCCGGGGCAGATGGAGACGGAGACCTAAGAGGTGGAGTACTCACCGATGTGGAGGCCCTCCCAATGTAGCATTGGCTGTCTGGTGACGTGTGGAGGAAGAACGGTCCTGCTAATGGCATTTCTCATTTTTCTTTTTCTGTGGGGTAGGTGAAGAAGAGCGTTACCTCAGCTCCTGGAGCTCTTTTTCCATCGATGCAAGGCATTGTTTTAGGAGAGGAGCATCAAGGGCCTTCTGGCAACAGATGCATGTGGCCTGGTTAAAGGATTGGCAGATTTTGCAATCCGCCACCTGGTGTTTGGGGCCCAGGCAGAGAATGCAGTGGGAGTGACTGTCCCCGTGTGGGATCTGAGCGCCGCACTTCAAACACTTTTTCTTCGTGTATGCTTTTAAGACGTACAATATAATTACGAAAAGGATATAAAAAAAATTGCCACCAATACAGAAAAAATGGCAGGCAACTGAAGCTGTTCACTGTGAGGTCCTACGATTTCAGGTCGACGTCGGGAAAGAACTGGAGGGCGGGCGTGGGGACTACCTCCTATATACAGTCATGCCGACATCCCGTCATGTGATGCCGGAGGCAGTCCCCCGCTATAGATTGCCAGCTAGAAGTTTGCCATGCAGTCTTGATGCCAGGGGACACAGTCCTAAATGTGAAGACCTACTGCAGGAACTCTCTCGAAGTAAGACCTCCAAGTAGCCACCGTGCACATATCCATGGCTGACACATTCTTGAAACAAGCAGCAGAGGCAGCCATACCTCTAGTGGAATGCCCCTTATTCTCCCCCGGTAGGGTTTTCCCATATTTTTGATAGCAAAAAACAATACAATTTGCTAACCACTCAGGAACTGATTGGAAACTGCTGCACCCTCTTGCTTCGGCAAGAAAGAAATGAAAAGTTGGCCTGTTTTCTGGACTGACTTGGTTCTATTAGTGTAATAATGCAAAATTGTGTGATCATCTAAGGTATGCATAAGTGCCCTACCCCTTCCCGATTAGAATGCTCGGGGTAGTAGACAGGTAGTTGAATGGACTGGTTCAAAAAAAACCTCCGAAACCACCTTCGGTAAGAACTTAGGGTTTGTACACAGAGCGACCCGGTCTCTGTAAAAAATCAAATAAGGCTTCTTACACATCAGGGCCTGAAGCTCGGAAATCCTCAGAGCATCAGTGACAGCAACCAAAAATAGCACTTTCCAAGACAAATAGCGCATCTCGCAAGAACCAGCTGGCTCGAAGGGAGCCAGGGTCAACTTTTCCAAGATAAAATTAAGATCGCATGGTGGCGCAGAACTGCACACCGGGGGTTTTAGGTGTAGGATCCCTTTCAGGAAAGTCTTGGAGACCTCTAATTGAGCCACAGTTTTGCCTTCCACCAGAGTGTGGTAAGCAGAAATAGCCAACAAGTGAACCTTTAAAGAAGGGCAGCTCAGGCCCAAATCAAACAGGTGCAGGAGGTACTCCAGGATTTGTGATACCGGGCAAGAAAAAGGGTCCCAACCCTTCAAGGTGGCCCATATGGAGAAATGTCTCCACTTCATGGCATACGTAGTCCTTGTAGATGGCTTTCTGGCCTCTACCAGGACTTGAGCTACTCATGATGAAACCCCAAAACGAGAAGCGGCTATGTCCTGACATGCTACGCGTGAAGGTGAAGGGACTTCAGCCCCAGATGGACCAGCGTGCCCCTCTCCTGAGTAAGAAGATTGTGACAGAGGGGCTGGGGAAATGGAGGTTCCACTGCCAGCTGCTGAAGTAGCTGAAACCAGACTTGCCGAGGCCAAACTTGGGCTATCAGAACCATATGTGCCCCTTCCACCTGAAGCTTGAGCAACACCTTCTGCAGAACCAGAAAGGGAGGGAAGGCATACAGGAACCTCCCTGTCCAGCAAAGAGATAGCACATCTCACCAGAAAACACCAGGCCTAGGAGTGAGCAAAACCTGGCAAGTTTTGCGCTGTATGGGGAGGCGAACAGATCTATGTCTGGATGACCCCATAGGTCAAAAATGTGTTCGACCATCTCTTGCTTGAGCTCCCACTCATGAGCTGTGACTCTGTTGCAGCTGAGACTGTCCACTAGGACGTTCTGCACACCCAGAACAGGAACCGCCATGAGACAAATTCGATGCAGGACTGCCCAGTCCCCCACCCGCATCGCTTCTCTGCAAAGAGGATATGAGTGAGTGCCTCCTTGTTTGTTGAGATACCACACTTTTTTATTATTTATTTATTTATTTATTCTAGGATTACAAGTACCTTTGAGCCAAGGCTCTTTTACAAAGGTTCCACGTCAGAAATAACAAACAAGGAAGCAACAGTGAAATAACAATAAACAATTCATGTACAACAGTGCTATTGAAAGGGGTCAATTATAGGAAGAGTAAGGTGTAGAGGAGGAGGAGAAGTGTAGGTAGTTAACAGAGGCAGCTATAGTAAAATGGTGAACACAGCTAGGACGCTTGTGCCCACAAGGAATGGGTAGGGTCAGGTGCTTGGGGGTGTTAGAGAAACAGGGGTGAGAGGAGAGGGGGAGGATGAAGATGCAGCTGGAGGCATTTGTCGAAAAATAAATTGGAAGGAGTGATAGAAGAGAAAGGGGCAGGGTGGGGGGATAAGTGCTATAATGGGGCAAGGAGAGACTAATGATGTGGTATGAAGACCTGTGATTTGAAGTGGCGCCTCAGTATCTGGGGGGAGGGGTACTGGGGAGCCAGGGTTTAAGCAGTATATAAGTTAGGATTAAAGCTGTGTAGGTCATCAGCTAGGAGAGGCAGTCACAAGAGCTAGAGGCAATGAGATGGGCCCGGAGCCTGGTTTTGAACAGACCTAGTGTTGAGGCACAGGAAATGGTGTGGCTGAGACCATTCATCCATAGAGGAGCGCTACAGGCAAATGAGCGTTGGCCCTGCGTAGTTCGACAGCAAGGAACTTGTAGAATCTGGGTTGTCGAGCTCCTGGTGTTCTGTCGGTTGGTGTTTTGATGTAACAAGGCAGTAACCACGGGGGTGTGAGGCCAAGGTTGATTTTTCCCGCCATAGCACATGTGAGACACTTTATATGGTTGGAGAGTTGGAGCCATCCGGATTGTTCATAAAGGGCACAGGTGTGGGTGAGACTGTGGGCACCAGTTGTGAGTCGGCATGCTTTAAGTGCAGCTGTTATATGATGGAGGGCGGACATAGTGGCGGAGCCATAGATAATGAGGCCATAATCAATAATTGACACCACAGAGCTCTGGACAGTGGTCTTCAGGGCCTCTGGGGTGAGGTGTTGCCTGTGCTTGTAGAGTAATCCAAGGCATGTGTTGGCAGCTTTAGCCATACTCTCAATGAGAGCCGTATAGGAGAGATTGGGGTCAAGCAGAATCCCTAGGTATTTGAATCAGTAAACTTGTTCGAGAACAGTCCCCTGCTTGGTGGAGATGGCAAGGAGGTGTTGCTTGTAACGGTTATGTGAACTGCAGAATAGCAATGACTTGGTTTTCTTGTGATTGAGGACTATTTTATGATTGGAGAACCACGTTTCAACGACAGTGAATCTGAGTTGGAGGCTGTGTTGTAGTGGTGAAAGGTCCTTGTGCATAGAAAAGACAACAGAATCATCCACATACAGGATGATTTGTTCCGAGCAGGATTGTGGTAGGGAGTTTAAAAAGAGGCTGAAAAGGAGACGGCCCAGTATGGACCCCTGAGGGACTCTGGAGCGGACAGGCAAGGTGTCCAAGATAGTGCTGGCAATTTTTACTCTTTGAGAGCGGTTGTCAAGGTAGCTTCTGAACCAGCGGGCTGAGTCCGGTGCGAGGCCAGCAAGGAGTAGTTGGTCATACAGTAGCCGATGATGGACCGTGTCAAATGCCTTCGAGAGGTCAATGCAGAAAGCCCCAGTAAGAAGACCTTTATCAAGGGAACTATGCACTGCACTGGTAAATTCAAGCAGGGCAGTGGTGGTACTATGCCCTTTTCTAAAACCGTGCTGTTGTGTGCACAGAATATTATATTTGTCCAAATAATCAGTGAGCTGGTCCGCAACAATATGTTCTAGGGCCTTGGATAGTGGTGGCAATATGGAGATCAGGCGGTAGTTAGAGTGGCAGGTCTTAGCCCCACTTTTGTGGACCGGGGTCACAGTGGCAGTTTTCCATATTTCAGGCAATGTACTGGTGTGGAGAGAGAGAGGTTAAGAATTTTAGTTAGAGGACTGAGGACCTCGTCAAGTGTAAGTGATAGCAGCTTAAGGTCCAGGGTGTCACTGCTGATTCTGGAAGTGAAGATGGTTGAGGCAATGTGGCGGCGAGCTTCATTCATCTTAATCTCCCTGAAGTAAAAATGAGGGTGGTTTGACAGAGTGCAGGGTGTGTTAGAGGGCGTGTGACTGACTGTGAAGAAATCAGGTGGTAGAACAGTACTGAGGTTGGTAAAAGCTGTGTT
The DNA here is from genome assembly GCA_016271365.2 of Neoceratodus forsteri. Lineage (NCBI taxonomy): Eukaryota > Metazoa > Chordata > Ceratodontiformes > Ceratodontidae > Neoceratodus > Neoceratodus forsteri. The sequence continues at coordinate 658,500,773 of CM028131.1, read as the reverse complement.
AAAGGTATTTGCAATGGCCGTGGGATCAAGGGTAGTGGACCCTTCAACAATTAACATGGCCGGAGGGGACTTTGATTGTTTCCCAGTAATGTCCTTGATATTGTCCCAGAAAGCACGACCATTTCCCCAGGTGTTGGTGAGGACATCCTTATAATATGAGCTTTTCGTGAGACGAATGGATTTTGTGCAGGCATTATGGGCATGTTTGTATTTTTGGATGTCAGATTGTTTGCCTGTGGCTTTAGCCACTGCCCACAGGTGGTCCCTAGATTTCAGCTGGTAAAGGAGCTCCACAGTTATCCAAGGGTTACAGAGGGCTTTTGTTTTCTGTTTTTTAAAGGAGCGAAGAGGCCACAGGCCTTATTGAAGGCGGTGATGAAGTAGCTGAGGGCTAGGTTAACATCCGTCGCCTTGTAGATGGGCAGCCAGTCTTGCAAGGATAGGTACTGTTTGAGATGGGTAAGTTGACCACGGAGGAGGACTCTGCTGGTAATGATTACAAGGGGTGGCTTTAGAAATTTATTAGACCATTCACATATAACCGGGGAGTGGTCACTAAGAGGGTCTGGGAGAACGGAGGTACAAGAGATCCTGGTAGGGTGATTGGTGAGAACTCAGTCCAGCAGGGTACTGGTGCCAGTTTTGTAATTTATCCGAGTTGGTGTGGTGACCAATTGTGAGAGGCTGGCAGCTGCAAGGGCATCCTTATGAGTGTAGACATCAGATGCAAGCCAGTTTATATTGAAATCACCAAGCAGAATGTGTTCAGAGACAGGAGGTTGGGAGCTGACGAAGTTAACAACTTCTTTGATGCCAAGATCTTGATCTCGAGGTGGAATATATATACAGAGACGATGGTGAGGGCTGTTTGATTGGGACTTATAAGAATTTTAATGGGTAGAAGCTGGGCCGAGGAGGCAGGGATGGGGGTTGGAACAAGGTGCCCCAGGAGATTATCCTTAATGTAGATGGCACATCCCCCTCCCCTTTTAGAGACATGGTCCAGTCTGAAAATATTGAAGCCCTGTAAGGTAATTGCCAGATCAGGAACTTTTGCTGTTAGCCATGATTCAACTACAGCAAGGATGTCAGAATTATGTTGGCTGATAAAGACTTGGAGTGCATCAAGCTTTGGTAACAGGTTGCAGATGTTAATGGTTGCGATGGTGAGAGCCCCTGCCTTTTTCAGAAAGCTTTAACAGCCCGGGCCAGGGTTTGGATGGACGTTGTCCAGGATCAGTAGGAGAAGTAGGAGGAGCTTCATTGAACAGAGGCGCAGGTCCAGTAGTGATAATTTGTGTTTCCTTTTAGCGTATGGGCAGTAGGTAGACACCATATGACAACCCCGATGATATGCAATGTGGTACAGTACGGATAGGCTGGCATTAAGACCAATCTTAGTGGTGTTAAGAAGCAGCCAGATATGTCTAAGTGGAGGCCCATGAGGAGGACTGGTCGAGAAGTGGAGCATTCCCAAGGTGCTGCTGGTATTGATTAAGTAAATAGTGGGTACGTGGTGGGGGTGGCAGGGCCTGGGAGAGAGAACAAGGGAGGAAGGACAAGGAGGGAGAGAAGGGAACTCATAGCTGGTGTAGGGCAAAAGAAAAAAACAACAACAGAAAACGGTCATTTTAAGTATAAGGAGCAATTGAAGTATCAGGAAGAATTAGCCGGGGAAAAGCCACTCGAGATGCAGCAACAGAGGGCAGTGTCGAATCAGGATGTGGCTGTGGAACACGCCAAAAATTGAACCTGATGGCTGAGTCCTGTCATACCTTTGCAGGGTAGAGGAGCTTTCTTCCAGGCAGACCAGTTAAGCAGCGCAGGTGGAGGCTTAGTCAGAGCAGACCAACCGGTCAAGGCTTCAGGAGGCAGCAGAGATAGTATTCGTGCCGGAGGCAGCACCCAATTTGGGCCTGCACTTTGCAGGGTAGAAGAGCTTTCTTCCAGGCAGACCAGCTGAGCAGCACAGGTGGAGGTTTAGTCAGAGCCGACCAATGGGCAAGGCTTCGGGAGGCAGCAGAGATAGTATTCGTGCTGGAGGCAGCACCCAATTTGGGCCTGCACTTTGCAGGGTAGAGGAGCTTTCTTCCAGGCAGACCAGCTGAGCAGCGCAGGTGGAAGCTTAGTCAGAGCTGACCAACCGGGCAAGGCTTCAGGAGGCAGCAGAGATAGTATTCGTGCTGGAGGCAGCACCCAATTTGGGTGATGTCTACACACATATTGTCCGACTGGAGCAACAGAATGCCCTGGCAAAGCAGGTGCTGAAAGGCTTGAAGAGCATAAAGCACCGCCTCTCACCTCTAGAACATCTATGTGAAGATGGGACTCTGCCAGAAACCAGACCTCGCTGCGTCCTGTTGTTCCCCAAATGAGCTCCCCAACCCATCCCTGATGCATCTGAGGTCAGGTTATGGAAGGGAGGAGGAAACTGGAAGGAAACCCCTCTGGTGAGGTTGTTTAGATCGTGCCACCAGAGGAGATCCGGCTGCATCAAATTGGAGACCATGGCCCCCTGGTCCAGGTCGTCCAACCTCCGATCCCACTGCGCCCTGAGCATCCATTGCGAGATACGCATGTGGAGCCTGGCCAAAGGAACAGTGGGGATGGCCACCGCCATGAGGCCAAGAAGTCGAAGAATAGACCTGGCCAAAACCTGCCTGCCGGAGGCTACCAACCGAGCCTGTTCCATCAAAGTTTCCGCCTGTCCAGAGGGAGGAACGCCATGCCCTGGGCTGTATCCAACACCACTCCAATGAACTGAAGGCATTGGGAAGGGACAAGTTGGGACTTTGAGAGATTTACAGTGATCACCACTTGTGCAAACAGGTCCAGCATGGCAGAGAGGGAAATTTCCTACTGTTCCTTCGATGGAGCTGACAAGAGCCAATCATTGAGGTAGGGAAACACACAGTGGCCTTGATGTCTCAGGAGCCACCGCCACTACGGCCAGGCACTTGGTAAAAATCTGAGGTACCGAGGATAGCCCAAAAGGGAGGGCCCTGAACTGCTAGTGCTCCCCCTGAAAGGCAAAACGGAGATAGCAGCGATGGCCCTGAAAAATTTGGATATGCGGGTAGGTATCCTGCATATCCAGAGTGCAGAGCCACTGTCCCTTGTGCAGGAGGGACAGCAAGCCTTAGAGAGTCAGCATCCAGAATCGTTTGTACTCTACGTACAGATTCAGGGAGCTGAGGTCCAAAATGAGATGCAGATCTCCTATTTTCTTGGGGACCAGGAAAAAGTGGGAGCAATATCCCTTCCCTACCTGGTCAGACGAAACTGGCTCTAGTGCCATTTTTTGTAAGACAGCCTGGATCTCCTCCTATAGGAGAGGAATATGTGCCCTTGGGTGGTGGGACACTACTGGAGACCTGTCTGGAGGCTTTTCTCGAAATTCCAGAGTATGGCCTTGTCCGGCTAAATGAAGGACCCACCCATCGGCAGTTATCGCCCGCCACCCTGGCAGATGACTGTAAGCCTTTTGCCCACTGACTGCTCTGCAAGCCTGAGAGGGAGGGAGGAGGGAGGAAGGGTGAACCATGAGTCAGGCGAGGGAGGGGGTCTGGGGAGAGCTGCACCTGAAGCTCTCTGGGTCTTTACAGGAGGGGCAGTTGAAGCTGACTGGGCCCAATGTTTAGACTGACACCTGGCTGTGTGCTGCAGCTTCCGCTGCCGCTTCACCTGGCACTGAAATGGCTTTCTTGCCTGAAACTTGGGGCAGTACATGGTATGAACCAACCTAAGGGCCTTGCCCTTGTCCTGTAAGCTAGTGATGATATCCTGAGCATCACCATCAAAGAGGACTGATCCCCTGAAAGAAGCATTCTGGTTAGCCACCTGGACATCCTGTGCCAGACCGGAGACCCTAAGCCAGGAGAATCTCTGAAGGCTAACTGCCGTGGTGACTCCCCTTGCGGAGGAGTCCACAGCATCATAAGTGGCTCGAAAGGAATGCCTGCAGGCAACCATGGCAGATCGAACAGAGTCCACCAGAAGGGACTTAGACTCTGAGTCTGGGAGCGCTTCAATCACTGGCTCCAGCTGGCTAAAGAGAGATTTCTGGTAGACCAACATGTGGGCTACGTGGTTCAAAGCACGAATGGCCAGAGCGGACGAGGAGTAAAATTTCCTGCCAAACTGGTCAAGCTGCCTCGACTCCTTGTCAAGAGGGGAGGTACTCAAATGCCGCAGCTTAGATGACCTGTCATGAGCCGCGGCAATGACCACGGAGTCCGCCCTGGGGTGGATGCCGAGAAGGTCCTTCTTGCCATCAGGTGTCCAAAACGTGTGGTCCACTTTCTTGGCTACCGCTGGTATCGAGGATGGCATCATCCAGATCATGGATGTGAGATCCTCATGTGGCTCGAGCCAGGGAGGCGTGAGGACAGGCGCCACCTCCTAGATGTCCAGATGCACAGCTAGCCTCTGACGTCTGGGATCCTGAACATCTGACTTTCAATCGTAGACCTCCGCAATTTTCTTGAGGAGGTCAGTGAAGAAGACATCTTTAGGTGGAGACTTCAGTGACTTCTTGGGCTTAGGTTCTTCCAGGAAAGGAGTCTCAAACCCTGAGATGCAAGAAGAGGAATCGTCCGAATCCGAGTCCAGATCCAAGTCAAAGGACCGGACGTCAGGTCGGACTCCACCTTCTGTCCCCCCGATGGAGGTGCCTTCTGGTGGGCCCGATGATGGGTGGCGAGTGGCTGGTGCAGGAGAAGGCCTAGGTGGTGGATCCACCGGGCCTTGGGGCACCTCCCGAGGGGGATAGTGGCTGTCCAATTCAGAGACGAGCTGAGCCTTAGTCTCGGACCACCATGATTGCAGGATGGCCTGGAAGTCCACCTGAGGCTGAGAAGGCAGAGAAGGGGAGTACCCAGCCTGGAACCCAGGCGATGGATAACCCAGCAATGGGTAGGATAGTGTTGGGTATCCCGGAGGAGGGTAAGGGGCTCCATAACCTAGTGTGTGATAGCCTGAAGGTGGGTTGCCCAGGTAAGATGGGGGAGCAGGCGTCGGGTAGCCCGATGGTGGATACCCCGATGGAAGCCCAGACGGTGGAGCTGGAGGAGGACCAAAAGGTACTCAAGTGCCTGTCCCAGAGGGATCCGGAAGGACCGGGTTGAACGTTGGCCCAGCAGACGGCAGATGCGGGGATGGAGTCGAGGCCCACGCCCAGAAACCCAATGGAAGAGGACTCTGAGGTCCGCAAGGAACTCACAAAGTAACATCCAGAGACGACGCAGGAGCAAGGCTGCCTGATGGATGATCCCCAACACCCGCTCTCCCCATGTCCAGGGAAGGAGGTGGAAACTCCCCTGCTGGAGAACAGGGGATAAACCGGTGGGGAGACCCAACCAGAGATGGCTGTGTCAGGTCCGGCAAAGAAGAGGTGTTGGGGCCATCGCCAGCCCCTGACGCAAGATCCATCTGGCGGACATTGGGAAAATCGTGCCCGACTTATCGACAGGACTAGACGGGCGGACATTGGGGGACCTGACATCCGACTTATCGACAGAAGCCAGGAGAACTCTAGAGTCCCTGGAACCTGTCGATACAGCCTGGGCCGGGCGCTCATCGGGGAGCCAGACGAGCAACTTATTGGCCCCGCCTATCAACTTAAGGCCGCTGGAGAAAAGGCACCTAAAAAAAGCGGAGGGCTCAGACGATGCTGAGGCACCCACAGACCCTATAATTAGCGGCGGTGGGGGATCAGAGGATTGTCCCCGGGGCGGGGCAGGCTTGACTGCAGCAGAAGACTTCCCGGAGGAAGAGGGCCGCTGCTCACCTGTGGGTGGGAAGGGGACAGATCCTAGTCCCGGTGTTTCTCCTTCTCCTTGTAGAAGTCTCAGTTGGGGAGGAGGAAGCGCTCTGGACTTTTTGGAGCTCCTTTTCCATTGTGGCCATTTTTTGTTCAAGCAAATGGGCCTCGAGGGCCTGCTGGCAATGCTTCTGTGTGGCCTGGTTGAAGCTGGAACAAGTTTCGCAATCCTTGACCTCGTGCTCAGGGCCTAGACAGAAGAGGCAGAGGGTATGAGAGTCTTTATGCAAGTGCTGCGCGCTGCACGAAGCGCACTTATTTTTGTGTGACTCGATGGAAGACTGTGATGACATGCACAGAAACTAATAAAACACTGTTCTTAAAGAAAGAAAAATGGATAATCATCCATGGAAGCGGTCGAACTACAACGTGTGATCTCCACGTTGTCCAATGTGTTTAGGTCGACGGCGGGAAAGAACTGGAAGGCAGGCGTGGGGACCGCCCACTATATAGTGTCACACTGATGTCGATCACGTGACGTCGGGTGGGCGGTCCCGTCAGACACTGCTAGCTAAAGTTTCTGTGTGATCCTGACACCAGGGGGTGCAGTCCTCAAGGTGATTACCTACTGCAAGAGCCCTCTCGAAGTAAGATCTAGTTTGCCACTTAGCCCCACTTCAGTCAGATGAGTCCTCTGACCTAAGACTACAGTTTGTTCTGTAGATATCTTTTCAGCACACTTCCTTGCCTATACCAGACAAGAGTAGATGCAAGTCTTATCTTGGCGATTAACTTGGAGTTTAGCTGGCATCATGAAGTACGTGATGGCTTCCTCTAAGGTGCATAATCTTGGCATGATGTTTGACAGTGGTTTAACGATGGAATATCAGGTGTCTGCCGTTGTCAAGGTGAGTTTTTTCATCTGAGAAACACTGCCAGGATTAAGCATCTGATTCCGCCCCTGGACCTCCCCACCTTGGTACATGCATTTGTAACATTTAGGCTTGACTACTGTAATGCGCTCTACCTCGGGGTCTCTGGAAGCACCCTCCGTCGACTACAGCTAGTGCAGAATGCAGCTGTCAGGTTGTTGACTGGTCAGTTGAAACACTGTCATGTCACCCTGGTGCTGCGGGAACTGCACTGGCTGCCAGTTCAATGGAGAGTGCTTTTTAAGGTGGACTTGCTCACCTATAAGGCCCTACATGGACTGGGCCCTTGCTACCTGGCTGACCTTCTTACACCCGCTGCCTCGGTTCGTCCCCTCCGGTCCTCCTCGAGGGGCCTCCTGGTGATTCCCAGGACAAGACTGAGAACAGCCGGCGATCGAGCTTTTAGTGTCGCCAGCCCTGTCATGTGGAATTCGCTCCCGCCATTGGTGAGGGAGGCCCCGTCAGTGGAGGTTTTCAAGGCCCGCCTAAAGTCTTATCTGTTTAGACAGGCCTTCTCAGATATTGAATGATATCATAGTTATCAGTCCTTTTTAAACTAAAGAGGGGTTTATTTACATATAGTGATTGGGTTTGTATGGTGGATTATTTTTATATATGTATTTGTAAATTAAATTTTCATGTTTTGTACAGCGCCCAGAGCCCCTGGGATTGGGCGCCAGAAAAATAAAATTTGCCTTGCCTTACGTGGCCACATGAAGATCTGAGAACTGGCGCTGCAGATTATCAAAGGCGCACCTCTGCTGCCACACAGAGTAGTTTAAGACAGGATAGGTGAATTTGATGATCTTCATACCACAGCATGTTCCACTGTTGGGCTGCTTCCAAAATCCTACCTATGTCTCCTACACTTGCCAGTACAGCCATAATGGTGTGCAGGGGTGGCTCTGGACCCATCACCTTCAGGCGAAGGGGAGTAATACTGTACGCCTTTTCAAGGTGAACTGCTCTCTCCAGATGGTTAATTTAGCAATTTACCTAACAAATCCTGTAGAGCAGGCCCCTTGCACTGCTTCGGTACAGCGGGTCCGTGATGGCCGCCACCTGGAACTAGAATGGTCATCTTCTTAATGGCTGTGAGACAGGTATATATGCCTTTGGGATAATGTCCCAGGGTTAGACATCATGGACTTTGTATAATCCGGTGGATCTCATGGCCAGTGCCTTGCGTGCTGTGTGAGCCCACTGTTGTGTGACAACTTCCTTCATTATGTCGTATACCGGGAAGGCTTTGTTCCTCTTGCTGGTGATGTTCAGGGGGCCCACTTTCTTCTTAGAAGTATGTTGTTGATTCTTCTCTAAGTCCAGCATAATACAAATTTGCTTCATTAGTGCAGACAGTTTGCCCCAGGAGAAATTCCTGCCTGATGAGTAGTCTTCATGTTTCTCATCCAAGAAGTAGTAGTTCCCATTTTGACAGTTCAATTCCCTATCCTTTCATCTGAGACTACAGGGGACAGTCCCTTGGGACTGCATGTTTCTTGAGGTTGGGGAATGCTAAACTGGACAGAAGTCAGAGATGGAGGAAGCAGCACCGCAGTCAGATGTTTCATTTGGTGGCAGTTTACTCAGCCAGCTGATCCGTAAGGAGGCTCGCCGCATTGGTCAAGTTTTTGACAAAAGGGTAAAGGATGCCATTTCTCGAGGATAGCTTTGTGGAGGGCAAGATTTGTCACTGGCCAGGATAGAGGGGTTATCTGAAGCCAAGATAAAGAGGTGTCCTGAGATGTGGATTGATCAGTGGAAGTTTCCAAGCAACCTCTGTATGCCCTGAGGCAGAGAAGCAGAAGGTATCCTGGACTTTGCCCCACCTGTCTTTGTCACGAACTGCAGCAGGTTACTGCTACTGTATACTGGAGCCTGGCATGGCACTTTTTTACACTTGGGGGCTCGAGATCTAGTGTTCTTCACAGGTATATCAGTAGAATACATAATGGTAGGGAGTGTGACACAATAAACTGTTATTCTGCTCAAGAGCTACAGCTTACCAATCAATCAATCAAAATCTTTATTTTGCCAAGTGGAACATCATTGAGACAAGCTCATTTACAAGATGGACCTGGGGCAAAACAATTGCCAACAGGGTTAAGACATAACAGGTTGAGTGAACGTACATAACAATTACATAGTAATAATAACATATAACCATCACATGTAACAAGATACTTCCACCAGAACATAGCAATAGGTTCAACAGGAGTTAGTGCCATTTAAATACAATTGCATAGATACAGATATATGGACGTAAGGTAATAAGCTAAAGTTTATACAGTAAACATCATTGGAGGAGTCATAGTGAGCGGGAGTGGCAGTTCCTCTAGCAACAAAATGCAAAGAAGATTGAGATGTAAGAGTCCTTTGATAAGTATTGTAGGCATGGCCTGGCAAGTGGGGTGGGAAGGGGAAGGGGGTACAGGGAGTGGGAACGGAAGGTCAGATGAGATAGGAGAGGGTTGGACATGATGGCCTAGGGAGGAAGGACTGTTCTAAGGGAGAAACACGACAGATGCCACAGGCAAAGGCTGGGGTTTAAGTCCAATATCTGAAGCCAAGACAGATCATGATGTTAAGACCCTGACTTGAAGCAATGACAGATCTCGGAGAAAGTCCTCAGGAACAAGGATTTGAAGAGGGAGAACATGACAGGGGAAGTGAGCCTTAAGTTTTTCTGGATCTCATTCCAGAGCGTAAGAAGAGTGAAGCTTATTGAGGCTCTACCAAAGCGCGTTTTAACTTTAGGGACAGACAGAGATAAGATGGTAAGACTTCTGAGAGAATAGGCACTAGGGATACAGGGAGTTAGGCAGCTTGTGAGGTACTGAGGTAATTTATGAGTGATTGCCTTATATGTCCATAGAATAGCATTCTTTTGCCTCCTGAAGCTAAGGGAGCTCCAGCCTATGGAAGAATAGAGTATGCAGTAGTGTGTGTCATGAGGGGCATCCGAAATTAACCCAAGGGCTCTGTGCTATAGGGTATCAAGCTTGGAGAGAGCTGTGCTAGTACTATGGCCATATAGGAAGTTCGCATAGTCTAGGAGAGGCAAGAAGGTAGCTTGGACTAGGAGTTTTCTAGCCTCTTGGGTTAGTGAGTACTTGATCCTGAAGAAAATACCGAGCCTTTGATGCAGTTTCTTAGTGAGTTCTTCAATGTGATCAATGAAGGACAATTTGTAGTCAATCCAGACCCCAAGGTATTTAAATTGTTCCATAAACTCCAGGGCTTCTCCCAAAAGGGTACTTATGTGAGGAACCTTATCTGATTTTTTTTTTTGAGATGAGGGGCCAGTGGAGAGAAAATCATGGCCTTAGTTTTTTTGGCATTGAGCAGGAGTTTCAAGTTGAGTAGATTTTTTTGGAAGATGTCAAAATCGTTCTGGAGGTCCAAAATGGCTTGATCCGGAGTTGATCTGTCAGTGTATAGCACTGTATCATCAGCGAAGAGATGGATACTAGATGACTTTAGGCCAGTGTCAATTTGACTAATATAAATGGTAAAGAGAAGTGGACCAAGTATGGATCCTTGGGGGATACCTCTAAGGACTCAAGGAGTATTTTCTTTGGCGATAGGTCTCATTCAGCCTTGACCTGCTGCTCTCTGTCCACAAGACAGTTTGCGAACCAACTTAAGGCCAAGTTGTCCACACCAACTTTCTTCAGGGTCACCAGGAGCAAATTGTGGTCCATCGTGTTGAAAGCCTTGCTAAGGTCCAGAAACAAGGCGCATATGTATTGTTCTTTATCAAGTGCGGACTGCCAGTCATTTATAACCTTAGCAAGGTTTTCAGTTGTTCTGAAAACGGGCAGAGTGTTTGTAAGCAGGGTCTTAAAGCTAGTCCTGAATGTGGCTGCCTTTAGCCCCAACAAGATCTCTTCACAGTAGTAAGAAAAAGATGGACTTACAGTTTGCATATGTGCCTTCAAATAAAATACCAGCTCGAATTTCTGTCACAAACCAGCCAAGTGCTCCTTGCAGTCCGAATACTCCTCTGTTCAGCCACTGCGATACTCTGACTGCAGTATGGAGGTGACAACTATAGAAATGTGCCATAAGTGATGTAAAATGGCTGCCGCACTCTTCATGCACATGTGCAGCCATGCACAAGATGGCAGATACGCTACTGAGTGCATGAGTGGCTGTACACAAAAAGGCAGCTATGCTGCAGAGTGCATGTGCAGCCATGTGCAAAATGGACACTGTGTGGCCCAAAGTGCAATCCAGCCTCCAAAATGGCACTGGGATGACGATGCAGACTTTGGCACAGGAGCCCACCCACCACAGGCTCATGGATCCCAGCAGCAAGTGGATGCTGGGGTGCTTCCTCTCCCTCCACCAAAAGTCACATCACAGATTAATAGCCCATCTACCTAGGCATCAAGGGAATGCTGTGACTCCCAGCACTAAGAGAGAATGGCTGTGGCAGTCCATCTCAGTAATGCAGTCCTGGGCACTTTCAGCAGCTTCCCCAACAGTACTTTCAGGTAATTTTGACTGATGCAGGTGTGATCTGCTGCTGGGAACTGCCAAAATGATCCAAATGAAAAAAAAAGTCACTGAAAAACCAAGCTACAGTTGTGGCCATTGGCATCTGTTTTCACCGCGTGGCCGCTGTGGCAGATCATGGCACAGTGAGGTACAGTGTAGCTACAAGAACAAAAGAACCTCTTGTTTACTTTTCTTCTTTTAATTATCTGCCATAGGACCACATTCCCTGTGATACGATCTGCTGGTCAGCTCTGGAGTGGAAAACAATATGCCATAGGCCTTAACTGTAGAATCCCTGCTAGACAGGGAGCTGTCTCCAGGTATGGATGAATAGAAAAGACTTAGTGTTACGGGATAAGGGTGTGCCTTCATTCTCTCAGACTTTTCTATCTGTCCCAGTTGAGAGAATAGGACAGCCCATATATTTCTACTGCCTGCCCATAGAAGCCAACACACAATACTATGTTATTATTTATAAAGTCAGGTCTGGCCAGACCTCCATTCTCATTAGTGAAGACCCAGTCACATGGTGCTGTTTTATCTGGTTAATAATTCCCTGCTTTAATGGCTTCAACCATACTATGGGATAAATGTTACTATATAACCACAGGGGGTCAACTACATAACCACGAAAAGCCACTACATAACCATTACAGCTCAAAACATGAATAATCAAATAAATTACAACCACATGACTACCCCTCAGGTGACCCATTACATTTACAAAACAACAACAAAAAAAAAAACATAAAGCCAAAACTGCTAAACACAAATAAGAAGCAAATGGAGTAGACTGCACAAAGGAACAAGCAGTGCTCGGTTCAAAAGAATTAAAGGAAAAACCGGCAGAGAATCAGCACCTGCTTTAAAACATACAAAGCTCTGTTGTAGTTCTCCTTCTAGGAAATACCAGCTGAGAATGCTAAAGTGCACATATAATTTTTAATGATGCATACAAAAGCACAAACTCACTTAAAAAACAGCCAAAGGATACTGAAGGAGTCCAAAAATGACTGAAGTTCATAGAGTTCCTTTGATCCAAAAAACGCCATGTAGTCCAGAACAGTTCACACAAACACAAATAAGCCACACCAAAAAACAACCGCAAAGCTAGTTAATTTACCTAGCCACCCCCTGCAAATGACTGCTTTCTTTCCACCTCCCTTACTGCACCATGACTTGCAACACATAAAACAAGATCTGGTGGGCTGGCCCACCGGCACAACAATAGCGCCTACTGCTTGCGACCCTGATATTGGGTTCAATGTGAACCCAGGGAATCAGAAAGCCTGTGGGGAGGCTGAGTGTCCCAGGGACTGCTTGTCTCCTCCGGGGGTAGGGCTTGGCACTCGACTGGCCCCAGGCGAAGGTCTGGGTTATGGCAAGCACCGAGCCAGACACGCGGGGAGGACATGACAGACGTCGGCAGATATGCCTTAATTTCAAGGCGCGCGTCATATCCACAGAACAAGGTAAACACTCTCCAGGCTCAGAGAAGACAGAGTGCCCCAGGCAGACCCCTAAAGCTCACATCTGCCTGGCCTTACCGGTACTCAAAGAAACTTGAAGTGTTCGGGGTGAAGCTGCCCCTCCTCGTCACCGCCTGGGGGTAAGAACCATGGCTCCTTGGGGGAACTGGAAGGTCCAGGTAAGGTGTAGAAGCAGGGGCAGACACCATGGGTGCTCCCGACAAAGTGGGGCTTGGAGAAGCTGGAGGAGGGACAAAGTACAATTTCAAACAAAAAAAAAGTTCTGGTCAGAGCCCTTTAAGAGCATTCATGGGGCTGAAAAAAGAGCCCGCCATGTTCAAGATGGCTACCTTGAGCTCAGTGCACATGTGCAACTTAACCGGAACTGCGGAAGTGAACTCATGCATGCGCAACTGCGGAAGTAAAGTCATGCATGCACACTGAGCTCATGGCGGCCATCTTGGGCACAGCAGACTTTTTTTTGTTTGTTTAAAACTTTCTTTAATTTAGAATTTTCTTTTTCAAGACAAGTACAAATACAAAAACATACATACAATAGTAACAAACATCTTTGCTCCTAGGGCACACAAAACAGATAACAAGCTCTTTGTTTTTGACTGCAACTGAGGAATTGAAACGGAAGTGACGGGTAGCAATAAAATAGTGTGCCTGTGGGGGGGGGGCTAGTGTGGTCGTGGAGGGGAGAAACAACAGAAAAGCACTGACCACAGCACTGTGGAAGAACAGAGGGACGGTATCTGGTCACGTGCTTCCACTGTCTCTTCTCTCTTTTACACAATAGCAACATGGCAGTGTGGCTCCAACCACGTAGCCGTAAAAAGAAGGACAAGAAACACTGAACATGAAAAGTTAGCAGAGACCTTCCTCCAGAAAAGACTGCTTTCTCCCTACCTTCCTTATTGCACTATATCTTGCAACATACAAATACAGAACTTCAAATCTGAAAATGAAAAAAAAAAACTAAACTTTCCAAACGAGAGCTGTGCCAAATGCGGCATTCATGTGGAATGTCAACTCTGCTTCTGAAATGCTTTTCTGAACATCTTTTTTAATTTTGCAGAATTATGAAAAGCATTTCTATGCAAACCTTCTAATATTATTCTGCCAATCACGTTATCCAAGGAATAATATTCCCTGATTTAAAATAAATCTGTTGTCTGCATAAACTGCACAATACAATTCCGCAGTTTGCATTCCGCTTTCAAAATTTCAGAATTCCACTTACGGCAGAATTCTGTGGAATCAGGCTGACTTTCTGCCATTCCATGGAATTCTGCAGGGAAAGTGGAACTGAACAATTTCGTACAGTTCTATTCCCAGCTGAAAGTTAAATAAAGTAACCTTTCAGGAAAGCAAACACACTTCAGAGAGCACGGTCCCCTTTCGGATTCAGTACAGTCTCCTTTCTACTTCAGTACCTCAGACAGAAAGTTCACCACCTCAGAATTCCCCCAGTCTGAGTCGTACAAAGAGACTATGCAGCACCTACAGTACAGCTCTAGTCTGAAATGGACTACTGATTCCTTTAGTATTTAAAACCATTTTATAAGTGAAAAAAATATACATTCAACACAGGGAATTGTAGTTCATAGTAACATCCCTCCTGGTGTGTATATACCTCACCTGATGGCCTTGGTACAAAAATCTCAAATCAGGCCATTGGTATACTCAAAGTTCCTGTCTCGGTCGGTGAGACTCAGAACACCGAGGTAGCAGACCATGCTGGTTGTGCATAAAGATGCACATCCTGTATTTGTTTTTTCTATTTACTTTTTCCCTCTGCCTCCATGGAGCTAGGCAGGCGGCCCCGGCCCCCTCTTGGAGGAACTCGTTCTCCGGCCCCAATTGCCCCACACCAGCCATGCCCTGGAGTTCCCCTGTGGATTTCCCCCCACCCTGGAGCACAATCCAGAACAGGGCCCACTGGTGCGGTGGCGCATTGGGCCGTCACGGAGCCTGCCGGCTCCCAGTATTTTCTGCTGCATTTTCTCTCCAGGCCTCTGTACATGCAATGAGCGGAGATGGCTGGACTCCATCTCCACGGAGGCAGCCGTACACCCTGTCACGTAAGAGCCCACTCCTTTGGCCGGCTTTTACATGTGTGACACCAGCCACTCTACTGGGTGTTAGGCAAAATCTGGCGACGTACTGTCCCCCCTCCCCAAGGAAGGAAATCTGTCCACGGACACTCAATCCTTCCTCACCCCTGCCGACCCCCGAGCAATCAGAGTCCATTCCCGAACCCAGGCCGCCGGCAGAAGGTGTGGCGTCCAGCACCTCAACCCTCAGTGCCACTGGGCCGGCCTACATCCTGCATTTTTTATAGTGTATAGTAAGAAAACTGAGCTGCCGCACTGTCAAATCACTGAACTTCCCGCCCTCCCATTGCAGTTACCCCACTCACTGTCCACTGTGTGAAATGTGCACTCGGCAGCTCTTTCACCTTTAAAATGAAACAGACTTGCACAGTCTCTGGAGGTTTCAGAATGCTGCCATACCACAAAAAGGTACAATGACGTTCTATGATCTTTGAACTGCGGTACAACAGCATTTTGAAAGGTATGGAATTCTATACAGAACAATGCTCTACTATACACAATAAATAAATAAATCTCCCCATTACAGCAAGACTTCATTAAATATTGGTACATGTCCTATAAATTAAAACACTGTTAATGAACAAATACATATTTAATTAATTTACACATTTTAAATATATGTTGGTTTTATTAACATATTTATAAAAGGTTTTTTTCATGCATTTCCAAATTTTGGTTCATACAGAAACTAAAATATTGTTCTGCATAATAATTTAAATGGTAGTCTTTACGGTACTGAAATTTTTGTAAAGCAGTCTTCACTTGTCTTGAAATAACCACATATATTTCTAGTTTGTCAATGTCTTGCTTGAGCAACTGTTAGGAGATAATCAGGTACCTAAATGTCAGAGTGTTTTTAAAGGTAATTTGTGATGTGACCTAACTGTTGCTCTATCTTGCCTCTGCATACTGAAATTCTATTCTGACACTGTCTCACCTTATGGTACATGCTCCAGATGGAAATGAGAAAAGAAACGAGAGAGTGCAGTTAAATGAGCAAAAGCAATGTTGTAATGCTGTGAAAGAACAATCAAAATAATGTTACTGCTGTTCATTTCTGTGCTCACTTTGTTACCAAAAATCAATAAAACTCCTTTCATAGCCTGCTTTAACAGTTAACAACATAATTACAAATATTTCAATAGATTTTTCTGTCGCCTAGCACAGCAACAGCTAATTCAAAAATGTCACCATTGTTTGCTGGGTTAAGGCATTAAGATTTTCTGTAAAAATCTATTTGTACTCTTGTGAAGGATAAAAACATCAAAACACTCTAAGGGCAGCATTAGGGGACTGTTCAGGGCAACAAATAACGTAACTTGAAATATTGGTATCTGCTGCACTGTCTGAATATCCATTATTTTGGCCAGTTTTGAATAACATCAAGTTCATAAAAGCAATTTCCTGGTGGAATTTGTTCTCTGATAATATCCTTACTGGCCATCAAAGTTTAACTTCTGGCAGTTGCTAAAGGCAGCGTCAGACAGATTGGGTCTTGCTGCTGAAGTAAAGGAAACGAAAGGATTTCAACAATGGAATGTAGTCTGTGTTGGAATCCATGCTCTAGGAGGCATTATGTTCAGAAAAAGTCAAGAAGGGCTGGCCCAGCGCTGAGGGGCTGGGCACCTCACCTCCTGCCACACTGGTGACCTGTGTTCAGGAAAAGATGTGGGTCGCTCAGGGGCTGGCCAGTTGTGGAAGGACTGAGCATCCCCAGGACAGCTTTCCTTCCTCGGGGGGGGACATGCGTCACAATATGGCAACTGCCACCTGGAAAATCTGGATGGCAGTGCCACAGGGTGCCAAGGAAGGAATCCCACCTGTTTGACACTGATGGATGTCTCCATGGAGGAAGAGCTCAACAACACGTCATTGCTCGCACTGCGGGCCCAGTGAGAAAATGGAGGAAAACTCTCGCCTATAGCAGGATGCAGGCCTGGTCCCCTGCAGGCCTCTCAGTGGCTACTGGGCTCTCTAGGTCCTCTGGCAGTAGATGGACTGCAGGAGAATGGTAAGTCCCAGGGAAGCTGGGTGGTAAGGCTGAGGGACCAGTACAGAAAGGGGCAGGTCAGCAGCGAAGGAGTCAAAAGTACTAATTAAAAAAAAAAAGTCAGGAGAAAAAAATGTTTTCTTATCTTGTTAATAACTAGAGAAATACTATCACAGTGGTGCTGTTGTCTTATCTACGTCAAATAATGTATGACTTTAAACCAGCAATTACAAAATCCAGTATCTGTCCATATTTATACAAAAATATACTTCTCTATTCATAATATAGACAGCAAATGATACAAACAAAAAAATGAACTTTTTTGCCAAGTGTCTTCTGTGGCATAAACCAAACTGTGAATGATCACAAATTTAAAATTCCAAAAAAGAGCGACAATAAGAAAGCAAAAATGTAGACTACTGCTAGGTGGCAGTGTGGAAGACCTAGGTTCATGACTTGTCACCTCGACTCTCTTGCTCATAGTAGAGGTTGACGGCAGATAAGGACCGAAAGGCCCATCCAGGCTGCCCATTTTTTTTTTCTACCTTATAAATGTGCCATCGACCTTTGCTCTGTCAGTGACCTATCTATTCATACTCATCTGTATTGCTCCGTTATGCCTATCCCATGTCTGTAGAGTCTCCCTGCTGGTGAAGAGCAGGCTGCTGTGGGGAAGGTGATGATGATGTGCTTGTTCTCAGGGGTCCCTGCTCACATTCCTAAATGTTACCCTCCAGTAACTTGTTCATAAGCATGACACAGCAGCAGTCACAAAGGAGATGTGGGTTAGGACAAGGTGACAAAGCTAATACAATGAGGTCACTGGAGGGGCTAGAGAATAATGGGGAAAACAGGGTGAGAACAAAAGAAACAAAAAGATCACTGCCAAGGAGGGTTTGGATGGTAGGGTGGTCCAATAGTTTCAATGATATGTAAATCAGGAGATCCCAGATTCGAAACCTACCACCCCGCTGTTTCCTTCAAGCAATACAATCGGCCTCTCTGTTATTTGGTTCACCAAGTTCTAAAACTGCATTAGAGTAAGACTGCACTGAATACAAAATGCTGTACCTCAGATGCAATACCTGGGGGAAAGACATTGAAGGTTAAAAATTATAATACAGATACCACCCACTGAATAGAGAAGAATCATGCCAGTCATGTTTAAAACTCATTTGTAAGACATATAGCTACACTTTGAGTGCTTGCTCCCCCTCAGACTTGACCATGCCAGAGGAGCCAATACTCAGCAGAGCTAGGAATAGATGGGTGATTCCTCCAAGACGCTGTCAAGCCCCCCCCCCCATAGTAGGTTGCTGGGAGTGTAACAGAGTAATGCAGACCAGCCCATCTTGCATCACGTACAGAATGGTCCATTCCCTGCTGGCTCAAGAAGCAAGAGAGCCATTCTCTTTTCCTGATCACAGGTCTCCGATGCCACAGTGCAGCACACTGTTGACATACTACTGGATTGGCCCTGCAAATGCTTATCTAGTCAAATATTTTCTTTTTTTCCATATTCTATTCATGGCCTGGTCTTCCTGGCAGCCCCCCTTCTGACCGATCGCCCCAGTCCCATCACCCAGCTTCTCCGGGACTTACCTAACACAGGCGTCCTTCTATTCAAATATTTTTAGGTCAATGTGCACTAAACAGTATTCAGATCTGAGGGGAGGAAGGTCAGCAGTGGAGAGCCACAGGGAGCAGTCCTGGGTCCAGTCCTTTTCAGCATGTTCATCAGATGCACAGGAGAAGGAATTCAGGGCAAGAAGTGCGTCTCTGCAGCAAGGAGATGCATAATGGAGATGCTGAGGGACCTGCAAAGGTTGGAGAGGTGCTGGTTCAGGGTTTGGCAGCTGAAATTCAATCCTAAGAAGTGCAAGGGAACAGGAAACCCAGAACAGAGTACTGGATGGGAGTGGTTAAGCAAAGCATTACCTCTGAGGAAAGGGACCTACTGTAGGAGTCATCACAAGTGACTATCTAGCCAGTATAACAAGGCCTACAGTAAGTCAAACAGGATTCTGGGGTGTTATCAAGAGGGATTTTGACAGCAGGAGGAAAGCGGTATTACTACCTCTGTAAAGAGAAATGGTGAGGTCACACCTGGAGTAGTGCACCCAATTATGGAGTCCTCACCTAAGGAAAGACAAGGACAGGTTGGAGACAGTGCAGTGTGTAGGGTGAATCGGCTTAGGGCACTGAACATGTACTCGCCCAAGGCCAGAACAAGGGGGCACAATTTGAAGTCAGAGATAATGTGAGTAAGTATTTTTTCATGGAGAGGATTGTGGATGCATGGAACAGCCTTTCCTGAGGAGGTTGTGGAGTTAAAAACAGTGGGGGAATTCAAGAATGTATGGGACAGACATAAGGCAATTCTAGTGGGGGGTAGGAGGAAGTAGGCTGTTGGTTCACTAGAATCTGCAGCTTATCCAGTAGGTAGGGAAATGGGCAGACTAGTTGGGCCAAGCGGTGATAGGAAAGAAACTTTCAAGTTCCTGAAAGGAATGAACAAAGTGAACTGTGAGGGACGATTCAACAGGAGTAATGAATCTATAACATGATGACACAAGTGGAAGCTGGCAGGGGGAGGTTCAGAAGGGACGTGAGTACATTTTATTTTATCAGAGAGTGGTTGAGCCATGTAACAATCAGCCAGTGGAAGTGGTTGGTGCCATAACCATTACTGGTTTTAAGCACAGTTGGGACAGAATTAAGGACCTAGTAGCTACTCAGGGGTTGTAATAAAACAGGGAGCAAAGGGGTTGATAGTGTAGACAAAAAACCCGAACTGACAAAAGGTCTCAAGGTATGATAGGATGTTACAGGCAGACTGGAGGAACCATTGCTCTTTTTCTGCTACCACTGTCTATGTTGTCTTAATCAATTTGAAGTGGCACTGCAACACAAACCACTGTTCATTTTTTTTTTTAACTAATCGGTGATATGTTTCCCTCTATTACATGGAACGTATCTTTACTATAATTTTCTTTGGCATTCAATCTATTTCAATTTCATAAAGTAACACTAGTTTTTCCTGTTTCCATGTAAATTACTGTTGTTATACAATATCATGTCCATCATGATGCTGTCACCAGGTAATATTTTGAAGATTTTTTCATGGATGAAAATATTTGATCATTTATGGTTTGTTTCACGGTGAAAGTTTTTTTTTTTTCCTTTTCTGTAACATCCATTGTTTTTGCACTATTTACACGTTAATTATGAATAAGGGATTCCTTAACTTGAAGCAGCACTGCAACGAAAATGGGCTAAAATTTGACCCCACCTTTCTTTCTTCCTAATTAATGCTAGATGTCTTCCAGTTTATTTTGGTGGTGACATTTTCAGTTTCCATTATATCATTTAAGAATTTTACTAAAGTTTTAAAATAATTATTTCTCAAGGAAAAAAGATGTCCGCCTCATTTTTGCATAGAAATAATATTGAGGACCTGAGGAGGGTAAGAATCCAGACAAAAATGCAAATGCACAGTACACAGCATAGGAAGCATTCAGAAAACCCAAATCAACAGTTCGGCCAATATTTTTCATAGCCATCATAGAAAATTAGCTTTTTGAAATAACTTTTTTCATTGCACTGCTGCTTTAATTTGGGTGTGCTTACCTTGGAATTTTATTTATTTGCTATACTCTCTCTTACAGAAAAACTGTTCAAGAAAAGAGCACAGTCATGCTAACTTACAAAAAATTCAAACTGGTTTCCAGTATTACTAGGGAATGCACAATGTCCTAAATGGACTGTTACATGCATTCATAAAGCACAGAATAATACCATTACTGTGTTCACTGGAAATCTGTACAGGTAAACCATTTAAAATATTCTGCTTTTGTCTCCAACACACTGCCAAACAGATTTTCTATGAACGGCTGTAATATAGTCAAAATATTCTCTTCTGAATTTCTAACAGATGACCTATTTAGACCATTAAGACCACTTTTTTTCAGAACATGCTGTAAGTACATGATTGGGAAGGGGATTACTGAGAGGTAACGTTACTTCTAGGGGGTTTTAAAAGTACATGGTAGAGGTACATCACTGCAACCCCTCTCCCCAATGCATTAAAATATTTTTTAGAGTGGTGTTTTCTTATATTTCACAAAAAAAGGGAGACATGTGACTCTTAAGTTCATTCTACAATAGAATGCTTATGGTAAAGATTATTTATCTTATTCTACAATTTCTTTTTCTCCACTCACCGATCTGCCCCCATCTTGCGCTGCCTCACTCCAACCCTGTCACCTTGGCGTCCCCCGGGACTTACTTGCCCTTCCGTGTTCCTCCAGAGCTTTCCTCCTCTAGCGGGGGTTGCAGAGTCCCCCCCATACCCCAGCTGCACATGGATCTGGTTCTGGGAGGCAGGGCCCGAGTACCCAGGTGTGGGACCTGCGGGCAAGGTCAGCATTCATCCAGCAGCTGGGGCTTTCCTAGTTACTCCCCCCATTCCTGCAGGATGTCGGGCGCAGAGGCGTGTCAGGAAATGCACGCATGTGGCGTGCAGTGTGGCCCCACCAAAGTCCTCCACCCAAGAGTTGCTCCAGCTGCTCTGCCACTTATAGTCACCCAGGTGGCAGTATCATGGCGAACTGGCTGCCCCCAGGAGGAGGCATCCTCTGGGCCTTCGCTTCTTCTCGCTAGCCCAGCCCCCAACAACTTACAGTGGCGTGAAAAAGTATTTGCCCCCTTCCTGATTTTCTCTATTATTGCATATTTGTCACACTGGATGTTTTCAGGTCTTTAGAGAAAATATAATAATAGATAAAGGGAACCTGAGTGAACAAATAACACTTGTTTTTTTTTTTAATTTCACTTATTTAATGAAAAAAAGTTAACCAACACCAACTGGTACTGTGTGAAAAAGTAATTGCCCCCTTACACTTAATAACTGGTTATGCCACATTTAGCTGCAATGACTACAACCAAACACTTCCTATAATTCAATATCAGTCTTTCACATCGCTGTGAGGAATTTTAACCCACTCTTCCTCGAGAACTGCTTTAATTCAGTAACATTTGGTAGGTTTTCGAGCATGAACTGCTCGTTTCAGGTCCTGCCACAGCATCTCTATTGGGTTTAAGTCTGGACTTTGACTAAGCCACTCCAAAACTTTAATTTTACTTCTTTTAGCAATTCTGATGTGGACTTGCTTTTGTGTTTTGGATCATTGTCTTGCTGCATGACCCAACTAAGCTTCAGCTTCAGCTGACGGAAGGATGACTGGACATTCTCCTTAAGAATTTTCTAGTACAAACAGAATTCATAGTTCCCTTTAATTATGGCAAGTCATCCAGGTCCTTAGGCAGCAAGCATCCCCACCATCACACTACCACCACCATGTTTGACTGTTGGTATGGTGTTCTTACTGTGGAATGCTGTGTTTGCTTCGAGACATTATGGGATCCATGTTGTCAAAAAGTTCCACTTTGGACTCATCTGTCCATAGAACATTTTCCCAAAAGGCTTGTGGATCATCCAGGTGCTTCTTGGCAAATGAGAGGCGAGCATTTATGTTCTTGGTTAGCAGTGGTTTCCCTTGCTACTCTCACATGAAGCCCATTTTGCCCAGTCTCTTTCTGATTGTGGAGTCATGAACACTGACCTTAGCTGAGGCAAGAGAAGCCTGCAGTTCTTTGGATGTTGTTTTAGGATCCTTTGAGACTTCTTGGATGATTTTACACTGTGCCCTTGGAGTAATTTTGGCAGGCCGCCACTCCTGGGAAGGTTCACTACTGTTCCAAGTGTCTCCATTTGAGATTATGGCTCTCACTGTGGTTCGATGGAGTCCCAGAGCCTTAGAAATAGCTTTGTAACCCTTTCCAGACTGATGAGGGCAACAAATTTTTTCTGATCTTTTCAGGAACTTCCTTTGATCATGGCATAATGTGCTTGTTGAATCTTTGTGCTGTAGGCGTGACTCTGATGGTAAGGGCCAAAATAAGTGAGGTTTATATTGAGCAGGGCTGGCTGTAATCAAGCCTGGCTGTGTTCAATCAGCTGACTCTAATTATCCCTTTAATTGGGTTGATTTAACTAGGGGGCAATTACTTTTTCACACAGTGCCAGTTGGTGTTGGTTAACTTTTTTCATTAAATAAATGAAATAAGTAAAAAAAAAAAAAAAGTGTTATTTGTTCACTCAGGTTCCCTTTATCTAATATTATATTTTGTCTAAAGACCTGAAAACATCCAGTGTGACAAATATGCAATAATAGAGAAAATCAGGAAGGGGGCAAATACTTTTTCACGCCACTGTACGTTCATTCCCAAATGTGGGTCGCCAGCATCATGAGCAATAGCGCTACCGCTGTGCCGATGGGCCAGCCTATTTTACAGTTTCTGGCCAGGATTATTTTACATATTCCTGAGATGATGCTGACAGCTGAGAGAGATTCCAGTCATGATGATACTGCACTTTATTGTAAAGATTCTGAACTCTCTTTCTTACCAACAACAGCATAGTTGATGCTTATTCAATACATACAGCACCGTACTCTATGGCTCAGGGTACTTTACACCACTGAACAAAAAAATACAGCAACAATAAAACCACCAACATGGGGACTTCTGGTGACGCTTGTCGATGTGAATGGCTGTCTAGCTTAGCTGCCCACAATTTTGTTATTAATGCATAGTAATCGATCGCTCATATAGCGACCTCACCAGAAATAATAGTCACTGTAAGCACAAGAGAGTTAGCAGAGATGGGTTGCACAAGAAAGAAGGGGCAGTTGGGCACACACAAGGTTACTCCAAATCCAAAGGCCAAACCTCCGGCGGGCTTTAGCCCTCCTCCCTCACAGTCCTCCTTAGCCTCTGGCTCTGCAGATTAAGATTCGGGCTCCGACTCGGAGTCTACTTCCACAAGACTGGAGACTCACAAAATCCTAATACTGCTACATAAAATTGATGGCAAAGTGATGGATATCCAGAAGAACTTTAAGAAACTTGAGAATCGTACCTCAGCAATGGAAAACCACTTAGAAATATTCCAGAATGAGCACATGGCCTTCGGAAGGTCAGTGGCCTTCCCCCACAAGCAGGAACGAGCACTCACCCTCTGGGCCGTAGATGCGGAAGCCAGATCTCGAGAAAAAACATTAGAGTCTTCGGCATACCGGAAAGGGTGGAACAGGAGGGCATGTCTGGATATATGGAGTGCTGGTTTTGTACCGAGCTAAACCTGGGAGAGGAAATTCCACTGGACATCGAGAGAGCCCACAGGGTAATTGCCCCAAAACCCAAACCGGGAGCACCCCCAAGAGCAATCTTGATTAAGTTCCTGAAATATCCCATTAAAAAGAAGGTACTAAGGCTTGCTTGGGCAAAGAAACATCTAAATTTCGATGGCACCCGAGTATATGTGGATCAGGACTCCCCCCCCCCCCCAGTAATGATGGCTAAAAGAAAAAAGGTACTATTTGTAGTTAAGCAGCTCCGAAAGAAAGGCATACAGGCACAGCTTTGCTATCCTATCATGCTATGGGTAGACTCCAAGGAAGGCCCTAAGATCTTTGAAAACCTCCTGCTAGCCAGTCCCTTCTTGGAAGCCGAAGGGATTATGCTCCCTGATCTAAAGGAGGAAAAAGTGGAAGGTGAAATTGAGGAGCTATTGTGGTCTTTGGCCCCTGGAACTCGTCAAAGAACCAGATTTGTCTCTAGATCCGAAGCTCTTCTCCCCCTGCACTCTGAAATGGCCAGATGGATAATACCGCAAAAGAAAACCTGAATTTGGAGTGGTGGAGGAAGAATTTTCCAGGTTACAGTTTTCTACCTTACTCTGGCTATAAAGAGCTAAATGAAGGCATCTCTGAGTTATTACGTTTGGCTGAGTTTAAATTAAAGTAGCTCTGTGGTTGCTGTCGATGTGGCTCCCCCCCCTCCCCCGTTCCCTTACCTGTCCTAGGCTGGCTGTAGTGAAACTGAAGCCAGGCCCCATCCAAGTACAGCAGAAGAGGAACCTTTTTGCTTGGGCTTGTGTTTAATAGTCTGACTTCCTGTTAGGTCAGCCTGAATGGTACCACTAAAGAGGTGCTCCCCTGAGACACTTGCTCTGGATCTTTCCCTGCTGCTCAGTGCGGTTCAGCTCGGGGATCGCAAAGCTTGGCTTTTCCCCTAGCCCTAGATTGGCCTAACTGCATCATACAAGTAACAGGTTTAACCCAGTTGTTATATATACTTTCCTCGAGGCGTGCCCAACTTTATATGGAAAATAAAAAGCTCGAGTACTCCATTCATCTCTTAATCCAGCGATCTGTTTTCTTGGAGAATACGGCATCTTCCCTCTTGGGAGGTTTTGAGGAACTAGGAACATAGCAGTGGATTTTAGAAGAAAAGAGGGGCCACTGGAATGGAGTCCTGAATAGAGATAAGGGAGCGGGTGGTCAGGCGTAAAGGGACTTTGGATGGTCTGCCCCCCTTACCGAAGACCAGTGACTAATTTTTAATTTTGACATTTTCTAATTATTTAGCCCATCACTATGGGGTCCTAAAGTTGGTGCTCTTCGAGGGTGGGGCCACTTTGCTTTGGTCTGGGTCGGGTGGGGAGGATGGGGAGCGTTGACAGTTGCTTTGCTACAGGGCACAGACCCACAGAGTTTTTCACCCAAGTCTCCCTGGGCACTTCCTGGGGACATGGGAGGGGATGGCTGTCCCGGGGGAACCACTGGTTAGTAAGTGTTATGCCAGAAAATAAGTTGTGCCTAGTTAAAGGTCACATGTATTTTTAGTTTTTGGGCTTTAACCATTCTAAACCGACCGTGCACATTCTTCAGCACAAGCAGTATGTATTTTGTGAGCTCGGGGCTGGCATGCCAGACCCAGTTCTCACCAGAACTTTCCAAGAGGGCACTAGTCGCAGGGCTCCAGCTATAAAGCAGAACCCTAGACCCTTTACCCTATTTAGTAAGGTATAATTCCCGCAGAGGACCTTGTCCCCACTCTGCCAACTAGGGAGGTGGGCAGCTCCCACAGAAGGCAGATTGGTGGTACCTTAGGGTACTACCAGTGTAGGTCAGCTACCAACCTCCCCCTCATTCATCAGGGGGTTCAAATCAGTTTGTTTCACCTGTTGTGATGTTGTTGATGGTTGTAATCTACTGTTTTTTTATGTCTGTTCTATCTTTTTTCCCCAACTGCAGTCTTTCATTCTATACCTTACTCTTAGGGTGGGGGGGCGGGGATGACAAATATGTAGTGACAGGACAGGAGTTTGCAAGAGTGATAATGCTAGCACACAAATATAGCTGGAGTTAACAATTTGTTCCGTGAATGTAAAGGGCATTAATAATGTTATTAAGCGAACAAAAATTTTGGCAGAATTGAAGAGAGAGAGAGAGAGAGATGTGATATAGCGTGTTTGCAGGAGACCAGGCTCTCCGCTCAGGAGCATCTGAAGCTTCGTAGGGCATGGGTGGAGTCAGTGTATTCTGAAGATCATCCCCAATTCAAAAAAGCGGGGGTGGTGGTGGTGCTAATTCAAAGGGGCCTTCCACTTCAGGTCCAGAAAGTGAGTAAAGCAGGCACGGGTCGCATGGTGGCAATATCAGGGATATACAGTGGCCACCCTATTAATATAGTTTATTGTTTATTTATTGTTTATTGTAAAATCTAGGAATTAATACCTTTGAGCCAAGGCTCTTTTACAAAGGTTCCGCGTCAAAAACATTTACAGACAGAATGAGGTACAGGGTTGCACAAATAGCTAAAACTAGTGATATAACTGTACAGCAGATAATAACTTAAGCACTATCAACAGTATAGAAAACAAATGAGGAGGGAAAGATATGAAAGGGAGGTAAGTGGAAGTGTAGGAATTAACAGTGGAGAAAAGAGAAAAAAAAAGGGGTGGAGGGTGAGGAGGACAGGAGCAGACCTTAGTAGGAGACGAAGACCTGCCCCTTCACCCCCCCACAGGGGAGTTTTTCCATTCTCTGTTTCACACTTTGGCTGGCCTACCCCCAGGACAGATCATCTGCTGGGACTGGAACTGCGTAAAGGATGCAGGCCTGGACAGGAGCCCCCAGGGAGGCTCCGCATCCAAAGTCTGCTCCCGGCAACTTAAGAATCTGTGTGTAGAATCTGGCCTGGTTGACCCCTGGAAGCATTTAAAGCCTTCTTCTAAGGATTTTACATTTATTCTCCAGCAACCAACTCATACCCGAGATTGGATATATTCTACACCCAAAAGGGGCAACTGCATTCATTTCAAGATGTTAGTATCGCCTACCTTGACTTCAGCAAAGCTTTTGACACTGTTCCACATAGAAGATTGATAAATAAGCTGGGTAGGCTCGGGGTGGGTCAGAAGTTGGTCAACTGGGTGGCAAACTGGTTGACGGGCAGAAAACAGAGAGTGGTGGTAAATGGTATACAGTCAGAAGAGATGCAAGTCACAAGTGGGGTACCTCAGGGTTCAGTCCTGGGGCCAGTCCTCTTTAACATCTTCATTAGTGACCTTGCAGATGGACTAGAGGGTAAGGCTTGTCTGTTTGCAGATGACACCAAGATCTGCAACAGAGTAGATGATCCAGATGGGGTGGGCAGAATGAGAAGAGATCTGGATAACTGACAAAATGGTCAGAAGAGTGGCAACTGGGATTTAATGCAAAGAAGTGCAAAATCATGCACATAGGGAAGAGAAACCCTGAAGCCACCTATAGGCTGGGAGGGGAGTTGCTAGCAGTCACAAAGGAAGAAAGAGACTTGGGTATCATCATCACTGATGACCTGAAATCATCCAAGCAGACCTCTAAAGCAGTAGGTAAGGCCAGGGGGGTGTTAGGGTGTATTAGTAGGGGTATCACAAGTCGTAAGAGGGAGGTAATAATCCCTCTTTACAAGACACTAGTTAGGCCCCATCTGGAGTACTCGTGCAGTATTGAGGCCACACCTTCACAAGGACATTAACCAAATTGAGGCAGTCCAGAGAAGGGCAACCAAAATGGTGCAGGGACTGCATCAGAAGACATATGAGGACAGATTAACAGAGCTCAATATGTATACCCTTGAGCAAAGGAGGAGAGAGGTGATATGATCGAGGCATTCAAGCACCTTAAGGGCATTAACAAGGTGAAAGAGTCTAACATGTTTAAATATAAGAAAATAGCAGGACAAGAGGACACAGCATGAGAGATTGGGGGGCCGATTAAGGGGAATGTGAGGAAATTCTTTTTCACAGAAAGGGTGGTGGATGCATGGAATGGCTTACCACAAGAAGTGGTGGCTATGAATACGGTGCAGGGCTTCAAACAGGCATGGGATAGGCATAAGGGAGCAACACAAATGACTATGAATAGATAGGCCACTGACAGAGCAAAGGCCGATGGCACATTTATAAGGTAGAAAAACAAATGGGCAGACTGGATGGGCCTTGCGGTCCTTATCTGCCGTCAACTTCTATGTTTCTAGTATCTTCCCTGTTACAATCTCAGATTATGCTATGATCCATGCACATATTAGGTGGGAGAGGACCTCACGTAGTGGAGGCTGGAGATTTGACCCCGGCTTAATCAATGATAAACAATACATAGAATCCACAGAAAAGATCATCCAACACTATTTAACTGAGAACACAGAAGCAGACTCCTCTCCTAATGTTTTGTGGGACGTGCTTAAAGCAGTGGTCCATGGCCATACAATTGCTTACGCCTCCCATAAAAACAAACACCATCAGGCCCGCCTCAGGGAAATTATGGATAAGATAAAAGAATTAGAATCTGAACATAAATGGACCAGGTTGGCCTGTACCCTGGCCTACCTGCGAAAGACCCGTTCCACATATGATTCACTCATGTTGAAACGAACTAAGAACTCGCTGAGGTATACTATGCAACACTACTATGAGAGGGGAGAGAGGGCCGGCAAACTGTTGGCCCAAAGACTTAGGAAACAAGAGGCAGACAGGTACATTCTTATCATTCGTTCAGATGACCCAGTACTCCCCCCACCCCCCCAACTCAACCATCAGACATAGCGGAGGAATTCCTGGGCTACTATAAAGGCCTCTACTCAGCAGAGACGGTTCCAGATCATGCCCACAAGACTCAGGAGTTCCTCCAGCATACTGATGTTCCAACTCTGTCCCTTACACAGAAAAAGGAGTTACAAAGACATTTTTCTGAGGGGGAACTGAAGGGAGTGATTCGGTCTCTTAAATCAGAAAAGGCTCCAGGCCTGGACAGATTTACCTCAGAGTTCTACAAATGTTTTGCAAAGGAGGTGACCCCATTGCTCGCCCGGATCTGCAATCTGGCACAGGAACCCGGGGCAACCCCTGATTCCTGCGGTGAAGCCCTCATTTCTGTACTACCTAAGTTTGGGAAAGATTTAACTAAATGTTTGAGTTATAGACCAATTTCCCTCCTGAACCAGGATGCAAACATTTTTGCTAAGGCTCTCAGCGAGCATCTCCAAAATATCATCCCTGACCTGGTACATCCAGACCAGATGGGCTTTATCCCAGGCAGACACATCCAAGATAATATTTGTCTGCCCCTGAATGTTCTCTCCTCTGCCAATTCTCCGCCGTGGGGAACACTACAAGTGGTAGTATCTCTTGATGCAGAAAAGACGTTCGACCACCTGGATTGGATATACCTGGACCTCACCCTGGGCAGGTTTGGCTTTGGAGACAAGTTCAGGAGTTGGATCAAGAATATCTACACAGACCCTCAAGCTAGGATTCGGGTGAATGGGGTCACCTCCTCACCTTTTGAGATTCAGAGGGGTACCAGGCAGGGCTGCCCTCTCTCCCCTCTCTTGTTTGCCCTGAGTTTGGAACCTCTTGCGGCCCTGCTCTGACAAACAGCGGCGTTCCAGGGTATCCGTATGCAGGACACGGGGGTCAAAGTGTCACTGTACGCTGATGGCGCTCTTTTGTATGTATATGACCCTCAGCACTCTCTTCCAGAGATTTTCAAGCTTTTAGCAGAGTTCGGAGAATTATCTGGCTATAAAGTGAAACAGAAATCGGACATA
The DNA here is from genome assembly GCA_016271365.2 of Neoceratodus forsteri. Classification (NCBI taxonomy): domain Eukaryota; kingdom Metazoa; phylum Chordata; order Ceratodontiformes; family Ceratodontidae; genus Neoceratodus; species Neoceratodus forsteri. The sequence goes on along the minus strand of CM028131.1, from coordinate 658,470,999 downwards.
CTCCAGTGAGCCCCAGGCGTCCCTTCCTGAGTTAGGTCAAATCAAGTAGCTAAGCGGGCTTTAGATACCTTGGGATCTGAAGAAAATATTTCACTCAGACTATTTAAAACTTGCACAGGAAATACAAGCACATTGTAAACGCTGGAAAGAGTTGCCCTCTCTATCAGGTAGCATAGAGTGTATACAGCTAAATGTTTTGCCCAGATTTCATTCTGGGTGAACCTACAGGTCACTCTATCAAAATTTGTTTGGTTGGTTAAGAAACCACGTGTTAAATGGAAGGTATTAACAGCACTTAAGGAGAAGGGGGGTCTTGGACTTCCTGATGTCCAGAAATATTATTGGGCAGCCCAACTACAGGCGTTGGTCCCCTTGATGAAGAAGTCCCGCCCACAATGGGCAGAAATCGAGTTAGGACCCTCACCTTTACCCAGTATGGAGGACATGTTATTCTTAGATACCATCAGACTAAGATTAGTTCACTTTGACAATCGCTGGACTTCAGTGCTTAGCAAGGCATGGACAGAGGCCTGTTCCAGGTTGCATCTTCCTCTCAGGCTTAGCCCCCGTATGTCAATTCTCAGCTGCCAGGATTTCTTACCTCTCAAATGGGATCTGGCTTTCCGCCAGTGGGAGAGGGTGAGTCTGCGAACCTTAGGACAATGTTACTCCGAGGATCGGGTGAAGTCCTTACAAAAGCTAAGGGTGCAGTTTGGACTTCCATCTACAGATTTTTATCAATATCTACAGCTGAGACACTAGTTATCAGTTGTTAGTAAAGATCTTCCCTTACATTCACAGGATAACCCCCTCCAGGAATGTATCTCATCTTTGATTCTCACACCAGAATCTAGGGGACAGGTGTCCAAAATTGTACAATACTTGTCTCTGGGAGAAGCAGATCACCTGCTTCAGGTTAAAGAACACTGGATGAAAGATGTGGGAATCTCTCTATCAGAGGTGGATTGGGGAAGGATCTGAGGGTGTCTACAACACCTCTGCTTCATTATTCTGGAGGGAATTTAGATGGAGGCTGGTTGTCACATACTCTCCCAGTGGTAACAAAACATTATAGAAACTATCCTTTGGACCTTTGTTGGAGAAATTGTCAGGCCACTGGTACATACTCTCACATTTTCTGGGAGTGCACAGAACTGCCGGGATATTGGGACTCTATATGCAAGGTGGTACAGGGAATTTTTGACTCCCCACTTCCTCGTACACCCCAGTATTGGTTGTTTGGGCTTCCTCCAGACCCTTTGAAATCAGGATCACAAAGTTATTTATTCCATATTCTGGTAGTGGCAGTCCTAAAGGCTATTACCCTTTGCTGGCTCACCCCTAAGAAACCTTCAGTAGATACTTGGTACAGCATTTGCCTTGGAATTCTTGAAATGCAACATCTAACTGCCAAATTGAGGCTATCCATAGACAAATTTAAGCGTAGGTGGTTACCATTCTTCCACTATATGGCCTCTAAAGAACAAAAAAATATTCTGGAAGTCCTAGCAGAATATATCTAAAGGGTAGATGACTCCACACCCTCTCTCATCTTGAAATATTAATCGTGATTGTTTTCCTTGAGGATGTCTCCAGGATTTGATTACTAGATCATAGATTCTATGGTCCCACCCTGGCCCTTTGTACTCTGTCCCATCTCCCTCCGCCCTCTCTCTTTTCCCCCCTTTTTCTCCCACTTCTGGGGTTTATATCTTTCTATCTTAATTTCTCCCCTTCCCCTCTTTTTTTCTTCTACTCTGTTCTTGCATTGTATTAAAAATTTCTCTTTACACCAGGATCTCCCTGGAGTCCACTGGCTCTGGTGGATAGACGTCTAGTAGAGATTTCAAGGCACTGCTGAGTGGATTGTGATTTAATTATTACTGATGTAACTGTGATGATTTGATGGAGTCAAGGTGGAATGTAGTTGTACTGTCATTGTAAGACTGTGTATGTTTTCTTTCTGTGATTGGAAAAAACAAAAACCTTGACTAAATTACTATTTAAAAAAAGGAAAAAAAAACACCAACATGGGTTTAGGAGTAATGAAAGGTGGGCCTTATTTGTCTCCGGTACTGAAGAATGGGACCAGCCCCCCATCAACAAACCCTTAGTGTTTCAACAAGGGAAAAGGTTGCTACTTCAGGAACTCAACGATTGATGTCAATGCCTTTCTATTTGAACCCCCCATGTCCATCTCTCCCCACCCACAATTACTGATTTTTATAAATGGGCCATGAAAATCCAGTAACTTCACTGGTCGAAACACTTCACATAACTGTTAATTATTTTCAGACAAATGCACACCTCACATGGACAACATATTTTTTTCAACAGATGAAAGTCCATTTTTTAAGTGAGATACACTCCAGAGTGTGTGGTCATAACTGCAAAACCTGTCGTGTGTTATCCCTTATGTGTGGAATACTAGCACCCATCTCCATTTCCACTTTTAATGGTGCCCGTATATACAAACGGGCAACCTTGAACATCAAGGGCTATCACCCGCTACCAGCTAAACTATATGAGTAGCTGTTCTGCATTATTTAAAGATTTGACACTGTGTCAGTAACTTCCATTTGTTTATCCTTTTGGAACCAGCACTTGTTTGTCCAATTGTGCTGCATTAGTAATTTTATTTATTTATTGTGATCTCGGATTAATACCTTTGAGAACAAGATCATTACATAGGTTCCACGTCAGAGGTTAAACAAAAACAGTGCAAACAGCAGTGACTGATGTTATTATACAATGCTAAACTTAGACAAGGGAACTAATAAAAAATAAAAACATCATGCTGGCAATTGTACAATGTATGTCAAATTACAACTACACAGAGAGAGTGAGGGGTGATAAGGGCAAGTAGGAAGGTAAGACAGGACTACTATACACATTATAAAAACAGGCATGAACTGCAAAATGGGAGGGAATACATTAGCCCATGAGGCCTCGTCAATAGCGGGAAGGAGGAGAAAGACTTTTCTATGTGTTGCGGTACTAGGTCAATAGCAGCTTTCAGGTCAAGGGAGGAATTAAGGGGGAGGTAAGGGGTGGTGCGGAGGGAGATATAGGCGAGGAGTTAACAGGGGAGATTGCCTTGCCAGGCCACGGAAAAGAAAAGACGCAACGATTAGAATATGGAAGGCCGACTGTGGGATGCCCCAGGGTGAGAGTAGGCAGGACCAAGATGCTGTAACAACAAGGAGTTAGTGAAAACAATCACAGCTGGCATTTGCAATAAAATGGTTCCTAAGCTTTTGTTTGAAGGGGTCAAGTGTGGTTGAAGAAGAAATGCCAGAAGGTAGAGAATTAAGCCAGTAAGGAGCTCGATGGGCAAAAGCCCTCTGACCTAGCAAGGTATGACAGTGAGGAATTTTAAAAACCATACTATCACTGCATCTGGTGCAGCACCTATTTTCATAAGGGGTGAGGAGCTGCTGTACCTCTTTGGGCACCAGATATAGTTGTATTTTTTTAGCCATAAGGCAGGTTTGGAACTTGAGCCTTCCTTCAAACTGGAGCCAGTTTACCTGAACATACAAATCGCACTTATGTGTTACTTGTGCCGAACCAGTTGCCAGACAGCAGGCTTTGTTTAATGCCACTATAATACGGCAGAGGAACCTGTCTGTTGCGGAACCATAGATTACTATTCCATAGTCTATGAGCAAGACCACTGAACCAAGTATAGCCAGAGTAAGAGCCTCAGTGGACAGACTATGCTTATGTCTATGGAACAAACTAATACAACTACTGACTGCCTTAGCAGTATTATCTATGTGGTAAGCATATGACAATGTGCTATCAACCGTGACCCCCAAGTATTTAAACTGCTGGACCAGTTCCAAGGGTGTCTCAACCCCTTTCCGGCCATCTGTGTGCCGGTCCGAGTGTTTCCGTCAATAGGGTGCCAACTTTTAAAATTTGCCGCCCCTTCCCTGAGGTCCACCCCACCCCGAGTTAGAATAAATAGTTAGGGGGAGCATGAGGGGCTAGCCCCAAATGGAGGGTGCAGGAACTGCCAGCCACATTAAAAGCAGAGGCGAAGTAAACTGCCTGGCACCCCAATGATGAGCGACTCGGATGGGTGTGTTCAATGGTGGAAAGGTTCCAACCTCATTTGTGACATTGAGAGGGTATGTCCAATGTCTGTTCTGGGTGCTGGAGAACAACATTGTTTTTGTTTTCCTGTAGTTCAAGATAGATTTTTACTCACTGAACCAACTTTCTACCTCCATAAAGCTTGTCTGTAGCTTACATTCCAGCTGCTTTGGGTCTGGATCACTCGTGAACAGAAATGCATTGTCTGCGTGTAACAGAATCTGGCATTGACAAGAGTAAGGGAACTGGTTAAGGAATATGCTAAATAATAAAGGACTCAATATGGACCCTTGAGGGACACCAGACCATACAGGTCTGCTTTTAGATAGGACGTTATCTATCTTCACACGCTGTCAGCGGTAACTCTTAAACCAAGCAACAGTGTCACATTAAAGACCAATGGATGCAAGTTGTGCAACCAGAAGGACGTGATTAACTGTATTGAACGCTTTTGTTAGATCGATGAAAGCTGCACCAACAAGGGCACCTCGATCCATGGAGTTGTGGATATTACCCGTAAACTCAAGTAATGCAATAGTGGTGCTGTGTCCTTTGCGAAAACCATGCTGCTGCGGGCAATGAATTTGATATTTTTCTAGGTATTCAACCAATTGGTCCGCAACTATTCTTTAAAGTGCTTTAGATAATGGTGGGAGGATCGAAATGGGTCTAAAGTTACCATGCGAGGTGCGATCCCCACTCTTAAAAACTGGTGTCACTAAGGCAGATTTCCATATTTGTGGGAATTGAGAGTATCTCAGTGAGGTGATGATAATATGTGTCAAAGGAGAAAGAATATAATCCAGGGTTAGTGCCACAAATTTAAGGTCAAGGGAGTCGCCACTGAATCTAGACTTTCCCAGAACCTTAAGAAGGTATTTCCTAGCTTCACACATTGTGATGACTCTAAAAAGGAATGGAGGGTGAGTGGGTGGTTGGTCTTCTGAGCTAGAGCTATGCCTAGAGTTGGATTGGAGGAAGAAATAAATCAGGGGGCAGAACACCACTCACATCTGAGAAAGCTTCATTAAAAGTATTTGCTATAGTATAGGGATCCAGAGTTAGTACCCCATCTATGTTAAGCATTGTGGGGGGTGTCTTGTTGTCTTTCCCGGTGACTTCTTTCAGGTTTGACCAGAATTTTCGGCCATCATTCCAAAAACGTGTAAGGGCGTTTGTAGTTCTGGATGTTGGCCTGTTTACCCGTGGCTTGGGATCTATGCCACAGGTGGTCCCTACTTTTCATACGTTCAAGGAGTTCGGGGGAGAACCATGGATTGCTATGCCCTTTGATTTTATGTTTTTTAAGTGGAGCATGCCTATCACACACAATGTTGAATTGGTGGATAAATTGATCTAGTGCTAAGTCAACAGTACTGGAGGAATAGAATGAAGACCAGTCCTGATGATGGAGGTCAGATTTTAACAGTTCAAGATGCCCACATTTAAGGACCCGTTAGTGACTGTTCTAGCTGGGGGTTTGGAGTAATTATTAGACCAACAGAAGAGGACTTGTGAGTGGTCACTACAGACATCCAGGAGTACTGTTGTGTGTGAAATGTGGTCAGGACAGATAGTACCCAGTCCAGAAGCGTGGATGTTCCGGTCTTGTAGTTCATCCTAGCAGGTGATTCAACAAGCTGAAAGAGGTAAACTGCTGAGATTACGTCCTTGTACTAGCTAGTGACAGGGAACAGCCAATTGACATTGAAATCCCCAAGCAGTATTTTTAGCTTTTATTGACCAGGCGAGTACATTAGACACACTTGTGCCTATTTTCAGGTATGACCCAGGAGATTACAAGAGAGGCAACACAACAGTGACAAGCGAAGATACAATACAATATAATACGCAAGAATACATTAAGGACCATACAACAATTACAATACAATAAGGACCAATGCAGCAAATTCAATACAACAAAACATGTTGTGGAGCAGAAAGATAAAAACACAAATATGAAGTGCAATTAACTAGCCACTTTTTGTAATTTGCTGTACTAATGAATTCCCACAAAAAGAGAGATCCTGCATCCCACAGTGCCAACGTGCCCTGATTTGATATAGATTTAAAATAAACAAATACATAAATAGGAGAAATTCCTTCATTCTTAACGTAATTTCCTTTTCTGTTAGCTCCAACTTTGTCAATGGAAAGTGAATACATATGGGTGATGAGCACACCCACTGGAGTAGTGATACAGCCCAAAGCTGTCAATCAGCATAGAACATTGGGCACATGTGGATTCAAGAGAAGCAGGAAAGCAGGCTCCACTTGCTGATGTGCCTCGAATAAATCCAATACTGCAGACACTCGAAATAAGGGTACCATCCACTGAAACAGTTGTAAAGTTGTATCACCCAGGACATAGCAAGAGCCCTAGTAGAGTTAGCCCTGATGAGAGCAGGTGCTTTTTGTCTTCTCAGCCGCATATGTCTTAGCGATGCAAGCCCTCACTCACCTGGCTAAGTTGGCCTTCTGGACCTTTTTCACTGCTCCAAATAGAATGCACAAACTTTCTGATTTTTGTAAAATTTTTTGTCCTCCATAGATGCATCTTAACTGACCCAGACAAATCCAGTTTGTGAAATTCTTTCTCTTCTGGATTTGCTAGCTTGGAACAGAAGGGTAGAAGATAGACTTCCTGATTTACATGGAAAGCTATATGAACCTTCGGAATAAAGGACAGAATTGTCTTCAACACCATATTCTCCTTATGCATTATAAGGTAAGGTTTATGGGACAGTGCCTTAAGTTGTCCAATTCTTGCTGAACAGACTGCAATCAAGAAGCACACACCTTGTAGGACAAAATGTCCATAGACAATGACAGATGCAGTTAGAAAGGTGCCCTGCAGAGGGTGTGCAGCACTAAGTTCAGGTCCCATGCTGGAACCAGAGGTCAAAAGGATGGGCAGCTTCTGCTTGCCACCCAGAAAAAGTGGATAACATCCAAGCTGGTTCTCAGGGAAGAGCCCAATATATCAGTTTGGGGGTGAGGATATAGCATGCACCAAGCAGGAAAGGGATCTTGGGGTTATCATCTCTGATGACCTCAAGGTAGGGAAACAGTGTGACAAGGCAGCAGGTAAAGCAAATAGGATGCTGGGATGCATAGGCAGGGACATCACCAGCAGGAAAAGGGAGGCCATAATTCCACTATACAAGATACTAGTGAGGCCCCACCTGGAGTACAGTGTACAGTTCTGGAGACCTTACCTATGTAAGGACATAGACAGGGTAGAGAAGGTTCAGAGGAAGGCAACAAAGATAGTGCATGGATTGCATCACAAGTCCTATGAGGACAGGTTGAAGGAACTGAACATGTACTCCCTGGAGGAGAGGAGGGAGAGAGAGAGGGGATATGATAGAGACATACAAGTATCTTACAGGGAGGAACAGGGTGCAGGAATACACTATTTTTAAGCGAAAAAGATGTTCCAGGACTACAGGGCATTGGATGAAGTTTGAGGGAGGATGATTCAGACGAAACGTGAGGAAGAATTTCTTCACAGAACGGGTGGTGGACAAGTGGAACACCCTGCCAGAGGAAGTGGTGGGGGCTGAAACAATCACAGGATTTAAGAATGCATGGGATAGACATAAAGGAATTCTGGAGGTCAGGGGTAAGGGGCAACATACTTCTAGGAAAACATAAACTGAACTTACAAGCTCAAATGGACAGACTGGGTGGGCCATAGGCCCTTATCTGCCGACACTGTCTATGTATCTATGAGCCCATGGATGTTCCCAGCACCGCCCCAAGAGCAGACACTGCCGACCAGAGTACTCAACACTAGACCCTTGTCTACTGATGCCTTCAAGAAAATCTAACGTGCAAGACAGTAGCCTTATATAGCATGATACTTCTCTCCCTGGCCCAACAAGAGAACGTATTCCACACATAGTTGCAAACTGCAGACGCAAAAACTCTCCTGGAGGCCCTTAAGGTATTTACCACTCTCTCTGAGGAAATCTGTTTTAAAAGATTGCCTCTGGGTTTGGATGCAGAATGAGGCCTTGACTGAGAAGTTCCCAGTGAGGCAGAAGCTGAAACGGAGCCAGCTGAGCAAGGTTCATGAGGTCTGAGAACCACAGCCTTCTTGGCCACTCTGGAGCTATCAGAAGGAAGCTTTCTCCTGACTGCCTTATCTTCTGAATTACCTCGGATACTAGCAGAAGTGGTGGAAATAAGTAAGCTCTGTGAAAGTTCCATTGTTGGGATAAGGCATCTACTGCCTCTGCTGAGGGCACCACCACCAACTGAAAACCCTAGGCACCTGAGCATTTTCTTTTTATGTGAAGAGATCAATCTGATGTGACCTGAACCTTCTGTACAGAAGATCAAACACCTACGAGTTCAAGGTTCATTCCCTTGAATGGACTCTTGATTTAGCAAATTGGCTTGCACACTCAGTTCCCCTGCCAGATGAACTGCAAGAAGAGCCAGAAGATTTTTCTCTGTCCACTGTAGGACCTCTGATGCTTCTGCTAGTATACCTTGACTTCTCATGCCTCCTTTACTGTTTATGTATGCCATGGTGATGTTGTGGTCTAACCTTACCTTCGCGGCCCTGGACAGCACCCTGCTCTCTGAAAGTGAAGCAGAGCAAGGTACATTGCTCTTATTTCCAACATTTTTATCTAGAACTGCTGTTCCCAGGGGTTCCAGACTTCATTAACCTGGGACTTAGTCCAGGATCATTCCCCAGCTTGACAGGCTGGTGTTGGTGCTCAGAAATGGTTCTTATGGGACTTCCAGAACAGCACCCTTGCCAAGGATCTCAGTGTTATCCCACCATGCCAGCAACTGCATAGCTGATCAAGACAGTGGGATCAGAGCCTGGTAGTCCTACAAAGTCAGGGACAATACCTATACTGTTCTGAAGAGACCCCATTTGAAAATGAGCCCACAGTACTAGCTCTATGATTGCAGTCATCAGATCTAGAATCTGGAGAAGCCTGTGGGCAGACACCACCAACTGGGTGCTCAGCCACTGAATCTCTTGTCTTAGGGTCTTCTCCTTAGATGAGGAGAGGAAAACCTTCCCCTTGCCCATCTGGAACAGCTCTCCTATTGTAGGTGTTCCAACCTCTGAGACAATATCAGGGAACTCTTCTCCCAATTAATGACCCAACCACAAGTCTCCAGAACCTCCAAGGTCCTTGTCACCAACTTTTCCACCAGTTATGTAGTTGCAGCCCAGATGAACAAATTGTCCAGGTAGGTATATATGTGATGCCCCTCTTTCCTCAGTTGCACCACCAGTACAATCATAATCTTTGAAAATACCCTGGGGGCTGTTGCCTGATTGAATGGAAGCACTCTGTACTGGAAATGCTGTCCCTGAATCGCAAACCTCAGGAACGTCTGGTGTGACTGATGGATGAGGATGTGAGATGAGCATCCTTCAGATCTTTGGAAGCCAAATAATCCTCTGGTTGGACCATCTGGATAATGGCCCACAAGGACTCTATCTTGAGCGTTGTGTGGTGGACAAACCTGTTTAAACATTTCAGGACCAGAATCGTTCAGAAGCCCCCCGTTTCTTGGGGACTACAAAATAAATTGAATAGACTCCCAGGGTCTCCTCACTCGGGGTAACCTAACAAAATTGCCTTGATCTGTTGCAAGTGATCTAAAGTCTGACTCACCACCTTCCTTTTCACTTGATTTTGTGGTACAGGAGATGGTAGGAAGCTACCTTATGTGGGTATCATGGAGAACGCTACGGCATAGTCAATAGCCAGGATCTCCACATTATCTGGGCCCACTGCTGGTAAACATTCTGCAGCTTTCCACAAAGGGAAGGGAGGCAGAGATGAGCCCGCATACCTTCACTGTGAGGCACCTCCTCTTCTCCCCAATCTCCATTACATCTGCGTGTGAAGAATCCTCTGTTACTACTAACCTTGAATCTGGAATAAGCTCCATTACTACTCTGGTTTCTGAAATTCCGAAAGGGTCAAAAGCCACCAATGGCCTGCCACTGCCAGCCAAATCCACACTCTCTTGAGGCTGGTTTCACCTTCTGTTGGTGTCTGCACACTGGCAGTGGTGCCTTCTTGTTCTGGACATCTTTCAAAATATTGTCCTGCTCAGGTTTGAATAAGAAGCCTCTGTAAAGGCACAGGTTAAGCAGCTTCAAATTGGACACCTGGTCTGCGATCCAGTGTCGAAGCTAGACGCCCAGCACAGCTGCCATAATATAAATGGAGTAAGCCAACATCTGCAAGCTGTCCACTGCTGCATTCCCTAGGAAGGTAGAAGCCATGGACACGAGCTGCAAGATGTTTGTCCCCTTAACTCTGGAGGGACGTAGCTGCTCAAGACAGTGACCAATGAGTGTAAACACTCTGTAAACTATAAACTATGCATATGTTGTTCTAAGTTTCACCCCATTACAGGAAAATGCCCTTATGCATGAAACATCCACACGCTTGTCGCTGGTGTCTGATAGGGCCATCAAGCCTTTGACAGGTACTGTTGTGAGTGCTTGACAGAACTGTACACAGCCTTTTTTTTGCCATTGGAGGAACCTCCCACTTCTTGCAGCTCTCCTCCAAGAATGGGTAACACCTTACCTTTGGCCTAGGAAGCTGTTTCCACTTATCCACCCCAGTCCATTCCTGATCAATAATCTGGTCGCAGTGTAAAAAAGTTTGGGAAAAACTTTGGTGCAGAGGCCAAGACCGTCAGGATAGGATTTACGTCCAGGGACTCCATGTTCTGCACCTCCTTCAGCTACAATAGTTAACATACTTCTGTTATAAGATAAGATAATGACTTGGCATCAAACAACTGGGGGGGGGGATCAGAATCTTTTTCTTAGGTTCCATCCATTCCCCTTCCACCTCTAAGGAAACATCTTCTTCATCTGACGACTCCAGTGCCATCGGGTCAGGATTTTCCCTGTGCCCCCCTGCATCCTCGTCTTAACCTATGTTGTCAACGTTGTGTATTGCCTCGAAATTTGGGTGAGCAGGGTCGCTCTGCTCTGGCACACCTAGATGTACCTGCAGCGGCCCCACCTGACCTGAGGGGCCCACCCAGGGGTTGGGTGTGTTGTTTTGACGTCCTGTGGGGCACAGGAACTCAGCAACTTATTTAAGAGTAGTAAAAAGAATTTCCACAAACTTAGACTCACCACTGCCAGTCAGTAACACGGGTGCACACCCCCAGCTCAGAAGTTCGTCTAGGTGCAACCAAAATGGACATGGTAGATTGTGTTACACAGTTAGGACAGTACGACCCCAAAGGAGAGGGTCTCATTATCCTACCGCAGGCCTTACATCCCTTAAACACAACACATCCCTGATAAGCCATAGTGCCACTGATCCACATGGCCAAACAGCCTGAAAATAAAGGAAACCCCCAAAACTAATACCTATAGATCACCTGCAGGTGAGCCCAATGGACCAAAGACTGTGCCCTCTGAATACACCTCTCCAGCTACAAGAACTGAAACAACCTTTGCACCCTGCCACAGTGCTAAAAAGTCAGACAAACACTTACCCAGACAGCCGATCTAGGCAATACCTGCAGCTTGTGCCGACTTGCTCCCCTCCGCCCCAGCTACAGTGCTGGATGGATTCAAAAATACACTGTGTCTGGCACATGCTGACACAGTGATGCCACAATGCATGGGGGTGGGAAGCAACTACAAGGTGCAAGTGTGCCACGGCAACAAGAAGTGAAAGCTATTCTGAAAAAGGGCGCAAAAATGTCATGCTTGCAGACCACCAGAAATGGCAGTAACAAACTAAGCTTGTGGCACCAACCTGCCTGTGAAAGGCCAAAACAATGCTGCCACTGCCTTAAAAAAAGACGGATCTCATAGGAAAAACACAGGAGTACTAAAGAACACCCCCCTCACTACACTCTGAGAACTCTACAGCACACTATCCCTGGAGGGAGCTTCACTGTTCGTTGCTTTTTAAACAAATATAGGAAGAAGTCCAGTGAACACACTGGGAGGCACTGCTCGACTTCTTCAGGTGATCCAGATACTTAACTGCTAGCGGCTCTCTAGTCTTAAACAAAATAAAAGAAAGGAAGGGAGTGTCTGTTGCCATAGCTAGCTAGCTAGCTATCTATCCATCTATCTGACTAACTAACCCTGCCCCCCCACTTAATGTAGAGAACTTACCTCAGGCACCAGGTTGTAACAAATGATGAGAGGCCTCTATTGCACACCCTACAACAAAGAATGTCAAGTGGCCCTTAATTCATGCACTGTAAGCAGTGAAAAGAAAAAGAAAGTAAGGTGGTTGGTGAATCAATTTAAAAGACACAGCTTAACAGGAAGGATTTCTAAATTTGAGGGTGCTCCCTGTCACCAGGTAGCCCCAAATTGCCTCCCAGTTGCACAATCCTAGACAGAAAACAGCAAATTAACAGCAGAAAACACTTTTCTGAGAGAGCTCTGTCTATGCTGCCTACCCCCCTCAGTGGTACAGCAAAGATTGAGTAGCTGTTCTGCTCTTGGAATCTTCATGTGCCCAGGGTTTTATGCTGATTGACAGCTTTGAGCTCTACCACTACTCCAGTGGGTGTGCTCATTTCCCATATGGATTAACTCCCCACTGACAATGTGGAGCGGTACAGAAGAAAAAATTACTCGCCATAGTAATTGTGTTTCTTCTAATGGAGTCTTGCTGTATTCTGACTATCTGCAGTTAGCTTCAGCCTTTAAACTGCCCCGGAGAATATAGGGTTAATTTTCTATGCAGTGCATAGAAGGTTGAGCTCGAGCTCGGCTGAAGTCTCTGTCTGCAGCCCTTTGAAACCCAACCATCAGATTTTTACGAGCAAAAACTCACTAACTCCACTATGTGGAAATTGTATAATTTTTACTAGCCAACTGGCAACAAAGAGTTTTGGATTCCCAAGGAAGACTCAAGTCAGGAAACCCAAAACTAAAAACCAATCCAAATAAGGATAAATACAACAAAACACCCAAACAAAAAGGGAGGGTGTGTAAGAAGCAACTCTGGGGTGCAACACTGCGCCTGCCCACCCACTTCCCAAAAACCAAGTTCTGAGAGGGGAGGCAGAGAGGAAGGTCAGAATACAGCAAGGTCAGAATACAGCAAGACTCCATTAGAAGAAACATAATTACTAAGGTGAGTAATTTTTTCTTCAAACAACATGAAGTCTTGCTGTATTCTGACTATCTGCAGACTACCAAGCAGTACCTCCATGGAGGAGGGACAGAACCTACTTTGGGAATAGGCTCTGAAGTACTGCTGTGCCAAACCGAGCATCACTCCTAGCCTGGATATCCAGATAGTAATGCTTGGTAAAGGTATGGACTATTTTCCAGGTGGCTGCTTGACAAATTTCCAAGAGAGGGATATCCCTGGCAGCAGCCAGGGAAGCAGCTGTACCTCTTGTAGAGTGAGCCCTCAGGCCTGAGGGTGGAATCTTTCCCAGTTTCTCATAGCAGAATTGTATACAAGACACAATCCACCTGGCAATATTTATTTATTTATTAAATTCTGGTGACCGGGTAGGCCCACTGAGCCCCGAAGGTCCCTTTTTCAGGGGCGACCCGGGATAACAATACAAGTTATAAGAATGAACAAGGACATAAGGAACATTTGAGGCATTGTGAGTTACATCATGAGGTGCTTACAGTAAAGAAAAATAGTGGATACAGGCATGGTAAAAGAAAAGCAGTGGATACAGGCATGGCTTACAAGCATGGTAAAAGAAAAGCAGTGGATGCAGGCATGGGTACAGGCATGGTTATCATCATGACATGTAAGCAACTGGTAGTACTTTGCATATAGTTTATTCAGGGGTTACACGTGGCCTCTGGTGAGCAGTCTGTATAAGGCAGGTAGTAGGAAGGTTAAGCTAGGAGATGGGAGTTGGAGAGGAGGGGAGTACCTTAGGAGCTTTAAGTGCCATGACAGTGGCATGCACTTGAGGTCAGCAGATGGGACTTAAGCCTGGTGCGGAAGTTCATGAGTGAGGAGGAGGCCTGGACCTGGGGAGGGAGCTTGTTCCATTGGCAGGCTGCTTGGGAGGAAAAGGATCTTCTGCCAGCGTTTGTCCTTACCCTAGGGACTTCTAATAGCGTTCTATCTGAGGTCCTTATGTTCCTTGGATTGTGTTTGAGGGTTATGGTCCCGGCAATGCTTGGCGGAGCGTGGGGTTTGAGAAGCTTGTAGGCCTGGACAAGCAAGGGGTGTTGGAGGCGGGCGACCAATGTGGGCCAACGAAGATTGGCCAAAGTGTCACAGTGGTGACGTCTCGGGTGGTCTAAGGTTGCGAAACGAGCTATTTTATTATACAGGGTTTGCATCCTGGTAATCTCTTGTTTAGCCATGCCCTGTATAATAGGGGCCGCAAAGGTCAGGTTGGGGAGAAGGACGCTGGTAGCTATGCAGAGCCTGGCTTCAGGGATGAGTTGGTCCCTGAGTCGGTACAGGGTGCCAAGTTTCTGATGTAGGGTCCTGGTGACCTGGTCCACGTGTTCCTTGTACATGATATTCTGATCCAACGTGAGGCCTAAGTATTTAAGGGAGGGGACTACGTTAATGGCTTTACCAGAGAATGAGGTTAAAGAGAGGGATGAGGACCTGTCAAATCCAAGGGATCTTGGCCAGATTAGCATTGCCTTGGTCTTGTCGGTATTTAGTACCATTCTGTTCTTACATAGCCAAGTCTCTAGTGAAGTGATATCCTTTTGGAGTAGAAGGCCTAGGGCAACCAAGTCACACAGGGGTCGGAAGATGACAGTATCATCAGCATACTGCAACTGAGCTCTCCCACAGTGGAGTGCATGAGTGGATTGGTAAACAAGGGAAAACAGGAGGGGCCTAGAATTGAGGTACACCCTGGTTTGGGGTAGTCGTCAGACATGGTCCCTTTCCATGAGACCCTCTGTGTCCTGCCTGATAAGTAGCTCCCAAACCACTTCAGGGCATGATTGTCTAGGCCTATATTTTGCAGCTTCTGTAGCAGCAAGTTGTGAGTCGAGGGTCGAGCACCTTGGATAAGTCTATAAAGACTGCACAGTGGGTATCCTTTGTCCATTGCCCTGAGAACTTCATCCGTGAAGTTAATGAGAGTGTCAGTACCATGGTTTGTTCTAAATCCATGTTGGGAAGGGGCAAGGAGTTGATGAGCTTCCAGGTAGTTCCTGAGTTGATTGTAGATTACTCTTTCTTGCACCTTAGCAAGTGAGCAGAGGAGGGAGATGGGCCTGTAGTTGAGTTTTTCCCTGAGTCCCCCTTTGTGAATAGGGACAACATTGGCATGTTTCCACGGGTCAGGGACTGCTCCTTCCCTCAGTGATCGATTGAGCAGCATGGTTATAGGCCAGGCTAAGGAGGTAGCTCCTGCCTTGAGTAGCCGAGGGTTGATACCGTCAGGTTCCCCTGACCCTTTCGGTTTCAGGTTCCTTAGGAGGTTTAGTACTTCAGTGCATTTAGCCAGTCTCAGGTGAAATGGGGGTCTTTCCATGTGAGGTGGTTCATTTGAGGTAGGGGGGAGAGTCTGGGGAGACAGGCAGGTCTTGTAGGCCTCAAGGTCTGAGAAGTGCCTAAGGGCAGCCGATATTTGAGAAGGGTCAGTTGTGAGCTGACCGTTAATCTCCATGGGACAGGACTCAGGCTTTTTGCTGCCCTTGATCAGGTCATTGATATGATTCCAGAATTGCTTGGGGTTGCCCAGGCTGGTTTTCTGGAGGTGTGTTAAGTAATCTCTCTTAGCGAGTTTTATGGCTCTCTTGGCTTTGTTCCTCAGGGCTTTGTATTCAGCGAGATCTGCCGGAGGAGGACAGCCTAAACATTTCCAGGCTTTTCCCCGAGTAGCCATTAGGGCTTTGGGGAGGAGAAATCCACTTCTAACAACTGTCTTTAGCCCTCATTCTCTTCATTGGAGCAAAGAGGTTGGCGCTGTGGTTAGTTAGTCTTGGAAATATTGAACAGCCTCAGTAAGAGTAGGAGAAGATTTATGGGGTTCCAGTCCAGACTAACTAGGTAGCGATTGTATTTGTAGTTCAGAGAACTTGGAGAAGTCACGGGCAGAGAGAATTCTAAGTTGGACCTTGAGTGGTTTGTTTTTCCGTATACAGAAGATTGGGGTGTGGTCACTCAGGGAGTCTGCCATTGTGCCTGTACTCTGTATATTACTGGGGTTAGACACCAGAGCCCATTCAAGGGTGGTGTGGTTACCAGTTTTGTAATTAAGTCTAGTCAGTTCAGATATGACCTGCGTCAGACCTGCTTCATGGGTAAGAGACTTCGAGGCATGACCAGGGTCCTGGGCTCAGTTAATGTTGAAGTCGCCCAGGATTAGTTGCTCCGTTGTTACCTTGATAGCCGTATCGTTTGTGATGGCTTCAAGGGATTTGAGGGCTGATTTTGGTGGGTGGTAGACGCAGCCAATTGTTAGTTGTTTGGCGTGCCCTAGGGTTATCTGGATGTATATGCTCTCTCCCTCAGCAGTAGGATTAGTCTGCAGGGGTAGAGGTGACACAGAGAGGTCATCTTTAGCATAGATTAGGACCCCGCCCCCTTTTTTGGTTTCTCTGTCATTGCAGTAGCTATTGTAGCCCATGACCTGAATCTCGTGGTCATGGATGTGGGATTTTAGCCAGGTTTCAGAGATGGCTAGTAAGTCCGGTTTGTAGAGGTCCAACCAGGCCTGGACTTCGTGTATTTTTGGTCTAAGACTACATATGTTCATATGTGCTATCTTCAGACCCTTGGTGGCCGCCCATTGATGGTTCTGGGGGAATGCTACCAAGGTACTGGGTACGTATGGGCCAGGATTAGGTTGGATATCACCTGATAGGAGAAGTAGCAAGACTAGTAACCTGAGCAGTTTAGTGCTAGGTATTGAGATGAGGTGTCTTCGACGCGTCCTGCTCATATAGTAAAGCAGGTCATAGCTGTTCTGTTGGTGGCAGGTTTGCCCTTTCCCACTTCTCCATAAGTGAGGAACAACTGGAGGGAATCAAACCTGTGACCCTTGGTATGCTCTATGAAGTAGCTAAGGGCTCTTTTAACATCTAAACTGTGGAGCTTCCTCTCTCCTGAGGAAGAATGATCAGTGAAGAAGACAGGAAGAGACACATACTGATTCAAGTGGAAGTCTGAAACCACTTTGGGTAAGAACCTTCTATTGGTTCCAAGGACCACTTTATCCCTATGAAAGGAGATAAAATCAGGTTCCACTGACAGGGCTTGCAATTCACTGATATGTCTGGCAGAGGTAATGGCTACCAAAAACACAGTTTTCCAAGTCAAGTACTTAAGCTCTGCTGAGGACATAGGCTCAAAAGGAGGTTGCATAAGTTGAGCAAAGCAAACATTTAAGTCCCAGGCAGGGGCAGGATCCCTAAAGAGGTTGGTATGAAGCAATCCTGTGAAAAATTTACAGAACACAGGATGAGATGATAGTGAGGAAGTCTTCCCCACTGACAGAAAAGCAGAAACAGCTGACAAGTGTACCTTGAGAGTAGCTGGTCTGAGGCCTAGGCCATTCAGATGGACCATATAATCCAGAACTGTAGGCAATTCAGCAGTCTCTGGAGAAATATACTTCTTGGAACACCAAATGATGAATCTCATCCATTTGGAGTTATAGGTCTTTCTGGTGGCGGGCTTTCAAGAGGCTTTGAGAATATCCAGAACCCCCTGAGACAGATGTAAATCTGCATACTCTAGCTCTTCAAGAGCCATGCCCTGAGGTTGAGAGACCAAAGATTGGGGTACCAAATCCTCCCCTGAGAGGAGGTTAGCAGGTTGTAATTCCTGGGGAAAGACAGAAGAAGATGGACTGCTAGAGACAACAACAGGGGGTACCAAGGCTGTCTGGCCCAGTCTGGAGCAATCAGGATCACTTTGCAAGGTTGAGACCTTATCTTGACTAGAACTTTGAAAAGTGGAGGAAAGGGAGGGAAGGCATACAGAAATTTCCCTCCCCAGTTCAGAATCAGAGCATCCAGAGGGACTGAGCCCAAGACTGGGGGTCTGCAACAAAAGAGAGGAAGTTGGTGATTGTCTCGGGCTGCAAAGATATCTATCTCTGGAGTGTCCCACCTTGAAAAAATCACTTTCAACACCAGAGGGGCCAGGGACCATTCGTGATGGCCCTGGGAAATCCTGCTCAGTGCATCTGCTAGCACATTGTCCTTCCCTGGAAGGTGGACTGCTATCAGAGAAGTCTGCAGGGACCACAATTTCATGGCTTCCGTGCACAAGGCTGTGGACCGAGTGCCTCCCTGCTTGTTGATGTACCACATAGTGGTGGTGGTGTCTGTTCTGACCTGAACCACCTTGTTCTGCACTGACTGAGAGAAAGCTTGCAGGGCCAGAAAAACTGCCCTGAGTTCCAGGAGACTGATATGAAGAAGGGATTCCTGAGAGGATCACAGTCCCAGGGCAGTGAGAGCCCCCAGATGGGCTCCCCAGCCCAGAAGGGAAGCATCCATGGTAAGGACCACCGAATGAGACTGAGTGACAAATGGGACCTCTTGCCTTAAATAGCCCTGATCCTGCCACCATTGAAGAGCTTGGATTAGAGTCCGAGTCACTGGAATCAGTTTGGTAAGAGGATCCTTCCTTTGGGACCAAAAGGTCCTCAGATGGAACTGAATGTCCCTCATCTGAAACCTTGCCCATTGGACCACTGCTGTGGAAGCTGCCATGTGGCCCAAGAGCTGAAGGAAATGTCTTGCTGATCGGGATACCTGAAGGCTGAAGGAAGAAGCCAGTTCTATAAGAACTCTTGCCCTTTCCAGGGGAAGAAAGGCTCTTGCTTTGACAGTATCCAGCTCTGCCTCTATAAAGGTAAGAAGCTGCACTGGTTAGAGAACTGACTTGGGAAGGTTGAGAAGAAATCCTAGAGAAGTTAGCACTTGCTGGGTCACTTGCAGGTCTGACTTAACTTGGTCTGGAGACTGACCCACTATGAGCCAGTCACCCAGATATGGAAAAATGGAAATCTTTTGCCTTCTTAAAAAGGCAACAACTACTGCCAGGCACTTTGTGAAAACCCTTGGAGCTGATGTTAGACCAAAGGGCATTGCTTTGAACTGATAATGGCCTGAGGACAACTTGAACCTGAGGTACTTGCTGTGGGAGCACCTGATGGGAATGTGAAAATAGGCATCTTTGAGGTCCAGGGAGGCTAGCCAGTCCTCTGGCCTTAGAGAGGGAAAAATTATTCCCAGAGTCACCATCTTGAATTTTGGCTTTAAAAGATGTTTGTTCAGGTATCTTCGATCTAGGATGTGTCGCCACTCCCCTGTCTTTTTTGGGGTAAGGAAGTACCTGGAGTACAGACCTTTGCCCCAGTGTAGGGTAGGAACTCTCTCTATGGCTCTTAAGGTCAGAAGAGATAAAACCTCTGCCTCTAGGGCAAGGGTTTCGGAGAGACCTGCAGGTGGAAAAGATCTGGCTGTCATCTTTGGAAACTTTTTGAAGCTGAGAACCAGTCCCTGGCTTACTACTTCCAGGACCCACTTGTCTGAGGTAATAGACATCCAGTCCTGGACAAAGTAAGCCAGCCTGCCCCCTACAGGAATAGGAAAGTCGACCCGGGCAGACCCATCAGGGTGTCTGCTTGGCAGGGGCCTTAGGCTGAGGAGTGGATGCAGCCCTGCTCATCCCCCTTCTGCCGCTCCTCTGAAGAACCCCTCTGTGAAAGGGAGAAGAGGCCTGTGCTTGGTAAAAAGACCTATGAAAAGGCCTGCCCCTGCCCCTAGATTGCTGCCTTTGAGGAGCTGACTGCCTCTCCTTGGCCTGAGCACTCCTATAAGTGGTCCTGTACTCATCCATTTTCTTCATGTAATTCTCTGTCTGCTCCCCAAACAGAGAATTACCCACTACAGGAAAATCCATGGCCTTAGCCTGGGTGCCCTGTGAGAGGCTAGTACATCTGAGCCAAGCCATCCTCCGAAGAGCCACAGATGTAGCCATGACTCTTGATGACACATCACTGGAGTCTACAGCAGCATGAAATTGTACCTTTGATGCCTCAATCCCATCAGCAGCCACCTCCTCCAGCTTCTTGGCCAGCTGGGGAGGCCTGTTTAGCCAGTGCCAGTACAGTGTCCCACCTGGACTTCTGGTACCTGGCTGTATAGGCCATATAGTTCGCCTGCCTGAGTCCCAAGGAAGATGCCATGTACTGCTTCTTTGCCATGGCATCCATCTTCCTGGAGTCCTTGTCTGGGGGGTGTGAAGCCAAGGGAATATTTGCCTTGTCACAGGCAGCAGCCTGCACTACCCCAACGTGGCTGCATTGTTGGTATAAAAACTGAGCCTGACAGTGTATACCTCTTGTCCATCCGTCTGTCAACAGGAGGTACAGAATTGGGAGACTTCAGGATTTTCTGTGTCTGCTTCCCAAAGGATTTGTGAAGAGGAATAGACAGTCTCCTGGACTCTGGGATGTCCATCATTTCCACATGATCAGACTCCTGTTGATCCTCCATTGCCTCCTCCATAGGAAGTTGGAGGGTTTCAGACACTTTTCTGTAAAACAGATAGTGGGGAGGGGACTCAGAAAGCCTAGGAGGGGAAACACCAGAAGGTCTGTCTGGGGAGATGTCCGGTTGCACAGGCACATCCAGACTTTCACCATCATCACCATCATCTTCAAACTCCCCCTCCTCCTCAAACTCTGGTTCATAAAAGTCTTCAGGGGCATAATCTTGAACCGGGGGAACCGACCAAACCGAACCCCTGCCAAAAGGTGCCGGATCGGTGGGAACCGGGCAAAGCGATTCCACAATCCGAATCGCTCTGGCTATTTCCTCGGCGGTCGGAACATGAACCTCTGGATCCAAACCGGTTGATTTCTCTTTGCGTTTCCTTTTTGTAGGAACCAATCCCTCAGGATCGGCTCTCCTCTTGCCCGAAGAAGTATCGCCCTGGTCAGAGGGCACTCCTTCTGGTTCGATCAGAACCGAACCGGGCTGGCCATCTGGGTCAGTGGACTTCTCGATCTCCTATTCCCTAAGTCTACCTAATCTCTTCTCAAGGGTAGACTTACGAAAATTTTTACAAATTTGGCAGTCTGTATTGAGGTGTTCAAACCACAGACAATAAACACAGGTGGTGTGGGGATCAGCCTTAGCAAAGACCTCCCCACATTCACTGCAGTGCTGAAACCCAGTGGGCCCGGTTTTCTTCTTGGGTTTTTCAGACATGGCCAACCTAACCAAACTTACCCTTTTTATGGCAACTGCCAGGCAAGACTCCCTTATCGGTTCCCAACCGTGTCACGGGTATTTTAAAAAAACGTTTAAAACACCTTTTTTAGAACTGATAAGGACCGGTAACCACACTCTAAAGTAAAATACAAGAATTCACTATAAGTGATCGGTTCAGCCAAAACAATCAAACAACTTTACAATTTCCACACAGAATTCAGACAAAACCTATCTAGTACTCACAGTACTGCAGACAGAGTCTGAACCGACTATGCGGAATAAATTCGGCTTAAAACTGACAACTTTAACCGACTTTCGAACTGAGCTGAAGGAGAAATCTCCAGAGAGACTGTTCAGTGAGGCGGAGTAAAGAATCTGAAGGTTGGGTTTCAAAGGGCTGCAGACAGAGACCTCAACCGAGCTTGAACTCAACATTCTATGCACTGCATAGAAAATTAACCCTGTGTTCTCCGGGGCAGTTTAAAGGCTGGAGCTAACTGCAGATAGTCAGAATACAGCAAGATTTCATGTTGTTTGAAAATATTTTCCAGTCCTGCTTCAGCCTGCACAATTGTAGTCCTGTATTCCCTCTGTAATGACGACCAATGTGTCAGGTTACAATGCCTTGTCTATTTCTCCATTAACTTCCACTTCAGATTCTTGGGCAACCAAGGAGGCTCTGCCTTGATCTCCTTCCCTAGATGCTACCCTCTAGGAAACATATGGACACTGCTTCCATGATAATCTGGCTGCAGCTGGTCACAGCTACAAGAAGAAGCAAGGCCATCCTCGACACCTTACAGGGGTCATTTCTCAGGCAGCTGGTTACAGAACCCATTAGAGATGGGGCAGTGCTGGACCTGGTACTCACGAACAGGAACAGCACTGCAGACGTCATGGTGGGTAGTTCCCAGGTATAAAAGATCACAGTATTGTGTGGTTTAGAATACGAATTAGGCAAGAGAAAAAACACATGAAGACAAGGGTCCTACATTTCAGGAGGGCAGATTTTACAGAAATGGGAGGCAGTCTCAGTAAATACCTTGAAGGCAGGAATGGCCGGGGGGTGGGGAAGGTAGACCCAATGGAAAAAGAGCAAGGAGGGAAAAGCTAAGGCATGCTGTCTGAAGGAAGTAAACAAGGGTAGGAGGAGGAGGAAGAGGACACTATGGTTCTCAAAGGAGGTGGTTATGGTAGTAAGGGAGGAAAACAAACTGCTTTTATGAAGTACAAAGAGACCCAGACAGAGGTGGACAGGGAGGCATATATAGATAAACAAACGGAGGCAGGAAGGAGGGTGAGGAAAGCTAAGGTAAAAGTAGAGGAGAGGAACACCAAGGAGGTCAAATGGGATAATATTCCCTTAGTTATGTGAGTGAAAAGAAGAAAGCAAGGGGTGTAATAGCAAGGATCAGGAGAACAGGTGGGGACTGTTCAAAAGAAGATAAAAAAAAAATCTAAAATTTTAAATGAGTACTTCTGCCACATCTTCACTGAGCGTGTGTGTGTGTGTGTATATACCAACCATGTATCAGCAGGCACCAGGGGGAGGGGGAATGGACACAAGTCGATTTTCGGAGCAGACATTCCGAAGAGGATTGGAAGTCCCAAAGAAAAACAGGGCGATGTGACCAGACGAGGTTCACCTAAGGGTTCTAAAAGAACGAAGTAAGGTGCTAGCTCTGGCAACACTATTCATTAACCCACTGGAGACAGTGGTAGTTCTAGAGGACTGGAGGGGGGCTGATGTGGTCGGCCTGCACAACAGTGGCAGCAGGGAGGAGGCTAGCAATTAAATGCCAGTCACTCTCACATCAGTGGTGGGGAAATTAATGGGGACCCCACTGAAGAAGAGGCTGATGGAGTAACTGGAGGCAAATGAACTGCGGGACCACCGGCAGCAAGGTTTCCCGGGGGGAGGGGGGTCATGTCAAACAAATCTCCAAGATTTCTTTGGCTGGGTGACTATGGAGGTGTACCTGGGGAGGGCAGTGATGTGGCCAAACTAGACTTCAGCAAGGCCTTTGACAATGTGCTGCACAGAAGGCTAACAAAGAAACTTAGCAGCCTGGGGGTTGGGGAGAAGGTTGTTGCTGGGTATCGAACTGGTTGAACGATAACTGGCTGAAGGATAGGAGGCAGAGGGTAGTGGTAAATGGCAGACATTTGGGGGATGGGTGAGTGACCAGCAGGGTGCCACAGGGATCAGTACTGGGACCTGTTCACTGCAATGTCTTCATAAGTAACATTCCTGAGGAAATACAGGGGAGGTATATATCTTTGCAGATGACACAAAAATCTGCATCAGGGTGGACACTCTGGTAGGTGTGGAGACAATGCAAAGGGATCTGTGGAAACTAGAGGAGTGTTCTAGGGTGTGTCAGCTGGGTTTCAATGTCAAAGGGTGCAAAGTCATGTGGGACTTCTGGTTGAGCCACCTCGAGGAATGCAGTATTGAAGAAATGTCTCCATGCGGGCCTGATAACCACACCCCTTAAACCAGAGCAAAACAAATCAAACTTGAAAACAAAAGGTGCAGGGGAGTCGCAGAAATGAATTGGAGCCAGAAAAAAGAAAAAGTCGATCTCAGTAGCCGTGCAGCAAGCAAAGCAACTTACCGACTCTCCCACTGGTGCTCCAGGCCTGGAAGACACGGTGGAAGCCCAGCCAACACCTAGTGGGCAACCCAGCAATGCAGCAATTCTGGCAGAGCTAAAGTGGTTCAGGGATGAAGTCCGAACCTTCCATAGAGAGTTATCCTCTGAATTAAACAAAATAAGCCAAAAAGTAACCTAATTAGAGACAACACACACAGAGATCAATGCTAGAACCGACAGTCTAGAGAGAGTGGTGGTGCATCTATTAAACAAGGTGAAACTACTACATGTAAAATGTGAGTATCTTGAAAATCACTCGAGGTGAAATAACTTGTGCATACATGGGGTCTTTGAGGACGAGGAAGGGAGGGAGGGACATGATTAAATTCATGGACACTTTACTGAGGGAAGTTCTGCAACTTAATCCCACTACCAAACTGGACACAGAAAGAGCCCATCGGGCACTTACCCCAAAGCCCCAACATTCCGACCAGAGACCACGCTCTATTGCACTCAGGCTGCTCAACTATACAGTAAAACAGCAGCTACTGACACGGGTGTGGCAAATGCAGGACATTCAATATAAAGGCCGGTGCTTATATTCTGATAAGGATTACTCACCGCAAATTGCCACGAAACTAAGGGCCTATGCGCAGATACTCAGAGTCCTGAAACAGCAGCAACTCAAGTTTTTCACTCTGCATGCAGCAAGGCTTACTGTAATGTTTCTTGATAGCCTGCAGACCTATGAAACCCCAGATGAAGCAGCAAAAGCCTTGCAGGCCAAGAATATCGTGGTGGTCCAATCCCCCCGTGCCAGATCCACGAGACCAGGTGACAGCAGCAAGGAAAGCTTTGGGAGAAGGCGCAATCGGCACAATCCAGGAAGTGACAAGGATTCTCGGAGGACTGCTCCTGACTGACTTTCTGGACTGGGGCACTGGTAACTATTTTCACTCAGGAGGAGAGTCGTGGCTTGATCCTAACTAAGGGGTCCTAATTGTACTATTAAGCGGACACTGCCCGGGGGAAGAGATAGGACTATACCTATTCACTGCTTCCATACCATGAATCTACATCTTTTAAAAGTGATCGGACATGTTTGGTGAATGATATAGGGACTGGGGTGGGTCAAAAACTCAAAGGGTCAGTAAACTGAAACATTTCTCTTACACCTGAGACCCAAAGGGATTAGACCAGTTTGAGGTATGACAGTCTAAGTAAGTGGGAATCCCCTCCCCCCCCAACGTAGATTTTTCCACCTAACACTAGGCTCCCTTCCCATTCACAGCATCCATTATTGTTGTTGGCCCCCGTGGAGATGAAACCATAGCGGGCATTATACCACCCTCGGGACAGGGAAGTAATATGCTTTACCCTAAGCGGCCACTGTGTGACGGTCACTTGCAGCGGTGTAATGGCCAACATCTTCGGCCAGATCATCTGTATTATATAAGGCTGCAGTGCTGATCCCAAGCGTCATGGTACTTCTGTATCCTCATGGCGCTGGGGGCCCACGTTGGATCCGTGAGTTACCCCCACAGGGAAACAACATTCTTTCCCCTATAGGAGGGAGTAGAGACCCCTCCCTACCTTGGGAGCCATTAATATGTTTACTTGTTTGCATTGTAAATAGTTTACTGTTTTGTTCTTATTATTGGACACCTGGCAGTCAGTGGTGTACATTGGAATTAGCTTTAAAGTACTCCTATTCTTATGTAGGTAGGCTGCCCTCTTGCATTAGGTCATTCATTTATTGTGCCTAGCCTTCTTCAATTTATGGTCAGGAGTATCGGCATACTACCACTAGAGGGTGATAGATGTTATCATATCCTGACAATTGCATTCTGGATGTTAATAGATGTTTTTTTGTTTGGACACCCTATCTTATGGGTGCACATTGTTATTTGCAATCAAATTTATAAGGTGAAATGTATGCACTGGGGGTGTAGAGGCACAGCAAATTAAGTCCATGCAGTTACTGCAGGAGAGTATGGTGGCTATATCAAATGTGCAGTGGGGATTTGAGTAGGAGCATTGCAACACTTATAGAATGAGGGTGAAATGGAGGGGGAAGGAGTTGGACAATCATAAAGATAATACCAAATCCACACAATGGGTAGGTCTTCTTTAATTTTATCGCTTATTATCAACTGGATTCATAGTCCTGTTAAGCGATTCCGTTTATTCCAATTTATAAAGAGAGACAATCCAGAAGTTATTTTTCTGCAAGAAACCCACTTATCAGCTGCTGAGCATGAAAAATTTACAGAGTGGGGATTCCCAAAGGTAATAGCATCCTCCCATAGTTCATGCAGGAGAAAAGGGGCAGCTATTTTGATAAGGAGGGGAGTATCGTTTGACCTGCAACAGGTAATCATAGACCCGGAAGGGCAATATGCTATTGCTACAGGCAAACTTAATGCCCGCCCAGTAACTTTGGCTTCGGTATATTTCCCTTCCAGGGCATCTTAGGGATCAGTGCAGCAATTTTTCTCACATTTATTGGGGGTCCTCTGGGGCAATTTCTGATGGGTGAAGACCTGAACATTACTTTAAACCCAGAGAAGGATGCCTTGGTTTATCCCCCCCATCCCCACAGAACTAACCCTCTCCAGAAATACCTGAAGAGTACGGTCTCCTCTTTGGGGCTAGTGGATGTATGGCATCATTGTTTCCCCTCACAAAGAGAGTACACTTATGGAACTTCGGGTTCGGGGTTGGCATCGAGGCTCGATTATGAATTCACCACTGCAGAGCACCTAGAGACACTGCATGATGTGTGGCATGGCATGACCCTATTGTCAGACCATGCCCCAGTATATGCTAAATTCAATTTGGGAGGTGGGCATAAAAAATAATTTTGTCATCTCAATTGGATGCATCTCAGGGACCCGGAGTTTTGTCAGATGGTTAAAGATGGAGTCCCCCGCATCCTTGGGGAAAATGTCAGTATGGATGTTCCAGCAGTGATCTTGTGGGATACCCTCAAGACACTGCTCCGAAAGTGTGCCTTCTCGTCTAAAGTGTAGAGAGGAGGCACAGATGACTCGACTCCAGGGGGAACTAAAAGAGTTGCAATCCTTGTACGCCCAAGGGGACAGAACGGTGAAGTTGCAGATGCTGCTTACAAAACAAAAACTACAAAAACACATAGATCAAAATATAGAACAACAGCTGTTTTATCTAAAGCTCATTGCCCATGAGGGAGGCCCTAAGAGAGCAAGGAACCTAGCTCGCAAGCTTAGAATGCATAAGGCTAGAACCTGCATTACAGCCATGCAGGATCCCAACTCTGGGAAATTAGAGACCCACCCTACAGAAATTAGGCAAATCATGGCTGATTATTATCGAAGCCAATATTGGGCAGACCCTGCAAACTTGAGCCCGAAGATAGAGCATTATTTAAATAAAATACAACTCCCAAAAATGACCGCCTCCCATATAGAAATCTTAAAAGCCCCCATAACACTAGTTGAAGCAGAGGGAGTGCTACGGAAAGCCAAAACACAGAAAGCCCCAGGACCTGATGGCTACCCATTAGAGTTCTCTAAATCATTTCAAGAAGACTTGTTGCCATCCTTTTTAAAAGCTGCCCATGAGGTACAGACTGGTGACCCCCCCAGGATAAGGACCCTAAAAACCCTTCATCTTATAGGCCAATTTCAATGTTAAATTTTAATTACAAAATACATATGTCGATTGTAGCCCACCAACTTGAAAATATTCTCCCCGTTAATTAACCCTGATCAGGTCGGTTTTATTAAAAGTCGACAAGCACATGATGTGGTCCGACGAACTTAACTTCTCAAAGAATATGCAGCCAAACAATCAATCCCCCTGGCACTCCTGGGACTAGATGCTGAGAAGGCATTTGACAGAGTTGACTGGCCCTTTCTATGGGCAGCCCTGTCTCGATTTGGATTCCCAGAGGAAGTCATACAACAATTACAAAATATATATAAAACCCCCAAGGCCCACCTTAAATTAGATGGTTCCATCTCCGACCCTTCCCCCCTACAAAGGGGAACCTGTCAGGGCTGCCCCCTTTCTGCCCTACTATTTGCATTATACCTTGAACCCCTGGCCCAGGCAATTACAGCACACCCAGAAATTGAGGGGATACCAATGGGAGGTAAAACATATAACATTTCATTATTCACTGATGACATCCTTTTCTCCCTGACTTCCCCAGAAACATCCATCCCGAAGGTGTAGGAACAATTAGAAAGTTTTGGAGAGGTAACCAGCTA
Source organism: Neoceratodus forsteri (assembly GCA_016271365.2). Lineage (NCBI taxonomy): Eukaryota > Metazoa > Chordata > Ceratodontiformes > Ceratodontidae > Neoceratodus > Neoceratodus forsteri. The sequence continues at coordinate 658,442,869 of CM028131.1, read as the reverse complement.
TAAAATTAATCAACAAAAAACAGAAGTACTCTTATGTGAATACACCCCTCCACCCTCCCTAAAAAGAACCTATCCTTTTAAGTGGCACAAATAGACAATGCGCTACTTGGGGATCCGCTTAACTAAAAACCTAATTCATGCAGACATTGTAAATTTTGAACCTTTAACCCAAAATTTAACAGAATACCTGGCTAAATGGTCCCATATCCCTTTAAGCTTCCTGACCCGAATAGAAACCATTAAGCAAAATATTTTCCCACGGATTTTATTTTTCCTGCAGACATTACCCATAATGCCAACCCATGTTTATTTCCAGTCTTGGAACTGGCTTATCTCCCGCTTTATCTGGCAGGGAAAACCGCCTAGGATTCGGTATACCTTATTACAATTGCCTAAGGAGTGAGGAGGTTTAAATTCACCTAATCTCTTGGAGTACGCACGGGCATCCCAATTAAAAGTACTGCTTTCTTGGCTCAGTCCTAATTATAACATGCCCTGGAAGCAATGTGAAGCGATCTGGAGCGATATCCTAGACCTATCTATTTGGCCACCCACCTTGATGTTTGCCCCTTTCAAAAATTTCCACAGTGCACTGCCGAGGTCTTCAAGCAGTGGCTACATGTACTAAATAAAAAACTTACCCCCATGAAGGCACTGTTTCTTAGATCATTAGCTACCAACAGTTACTTCCCTCTGAATGCAATAGACAAGTCCATGTCTCAATGGTACAGATGTAATATTAAATACATCTCTCACTTAATAGGGCCAAGAGGCATACATTCATTTACACAACTCCAATTACAACATAAACTGACCCATAGCTTTTTCCAAAAATACCTGCAGTTAAAGTCATACCTGCAGCCCTCAAAGGAGGTTTTAGCGGCAATAGCCGAGAACCCCCCGTTAATCATAAAATTACTTCACTCCCACATGCGGGGAGCTACCATGGAACACTGCATCAGCAGTGCATATGACGCCCTACGTGAAAGACCCAGGGATTCCACAGAAGCTATTCGGGCTAGGTGGTCTGTGGAACTTGAAGTGGATGTCTCGGATAGAAATTGGCAGGCAGCTTCTGCACTAATGTTGAAGGCTTCTGGATCCCTCTATTGGAGGGAATATGCCTGGAAGCTAAGATATAGGTTCTTTCGCACTCCTGTAGTGGTGGCCAGGTTTGCGGGAGACTCTGAAGGTAAATGCTGGAGGAAGTGTGGAGCTATTCAGGCAGACCAGGCCCACATACTGTGGGAGTGTAACCTGTTGGGCCCTTATTGGCGAGCAGTACAACAGGAGCTCGAAGTCATATACGAGAACCTTTTTATGCCTGGCTATGTACTAACTGCCACAACTCCTTTTGGCCTAAAAGTAGATATATCTACTTATCTACAGACCATCCTGTTGATTTTGGCAGCAAAAAAGGTAATAACTGGACTCTGGGGCACAGATAGACTCCACACCAAGGAAGCCTGGCTGGACCTGGTGAGAGAGATATATATATGGGTTGGAAAGGATGAAAGCTAGATTAAAGGATAAGATTAGAGGCCTTTGACTATAAATGGAGAAAATGGACCCTTTACCAGTTAAACACACACCCTGATTTTGTACCTTGAAAATAATTATAGAAAGTGAGTAAGATATTGTATATTGCTACCCCGAATGCCCCCCGTACTAGATCTCTTTCTTGTGGAACTGTACTGTGAATAACTTTGACATATGATGATATATGCTGATCAATCTACATTTGTATCAATTCTCTGAATGTATGTAAATAACCCCTATGCCTAATAAAAAATGTTATTATAAAAAAAAAAAAAAGGTTTAAAGTCATGTAACGGGGGCAAGAAAACCTGGGGGCTGTGTACAAGATGGTGGGGGAGGTATGTACAGTCACCAAACAAGACAGGAACCTTGGGGTAATTATATCTGAGGATCTCAAGGAGACGGCAGTGTGACAAGGCAGTAGGCAGGCCTAGTGAGATGCTGGGGGTGCAAAGGGAGGGGGGGATTTTGAATATGAGAAGGGAGGTGATGTTGCCTCTGCATTGCTCACTAGTGAGACCCCACCTAGAGTACTGTGTCCAGTTCTGAAGGCCACACCTTCACAAGGACACTGACAGGGTGGAAGCGGTCCAGAGGAGGGCTACCAAAAAGGTGGTGGTGGGGGATCTGCACGAGAAACCATATGAGGAGAGGTTGTGGGAGCTCAACATGTACTCCCTGGAGGAGAGGACAGCGAGATGGGACATGATTGAGACCTATAAGTACTTCACCAGGGTGAACAAAGTGCAGGAGGGGAAGTCTCTTTCAGAGAAGGAGAAGCACCAGTACAGGGGGGCATGCAATGAAGCTAGAGGGAGGAAAGGAAGTTTAAGAGGGGTGGGAGGAAATACTTCTTCACAGAAAGGGTGGTGGATGTGTGAAATAGCTTGCCAGAAGAGGTGGTGGGGGCAGACAGTGGGGAGCATCAAACATGCGTGGGATAGGAACATGGGCATAATAAGTAGAGGAAAGAGAGGAGGGCAGGACACTGGCATCCAAATAGGGTCCATGGTGTAGTATTAGGCAAGGAAAAAGAGGGCCTCAGTCCTTTTCTGCAAACAAATTCTATGCCTCTAATCTGCTTCAGAGCTTCCAACTGAAGAGTCAGCACTCCCACTTAATAGCAGATTCACCAAATTGTTCCCAGTCACTTTCCCCAACTTATCAAAATCAGCTGTCTTGAAGTTTGGTATTCTGGCCCCATTCTCAGTGAGCAAGTTTCTCCTGATCACCTTGAAATCTATCCTGTTATCACTGCCTTTACCCATGGGCTACAACATCCTGCAAGACCATACTGCATTTTGATTGAATGACCTCCCCCCGCCCCACCAAGCTTTGATCACAACAATTCCTAGATTTTATTTTCTTTTTTGATGAGTCTTTTTGTTATAAACTTTGTGAAGTACATTAAGAACAATGAACATCAGCAGCTATTCCCAGAACTGATAACACTTGTAGTACAAATAAATATAAGAATAAATGCTGTATGTGCAAGGACAAATTCAGTTATAGTTGCCCCAATCTATTTAGCTGACACCATAAACCAATGTAATAAACAAACAAACCTATAACAATTAAACCAAGCTGGACATTCAGCTGGACAACACTGGACTCAAATACATTATTACTAATACCATCTCTGGCAAGTTTGATTTTTATTTCCCAGAATACTGTTACTGAGACATGTCCCATCCCAGTAGGAGCCATGTCTCAATCAATCAATTAATCAAACTTTATTTAACCAGGCTATACACCTTTGAGCAGGCTCGTTTACAAGATGGTCCTGGAAGACATGGAGGACATTACCAATGCAATGGCGGTTATACAGACAATACATAAACACAATAGTGACATTACCAATACAATTGCGGTTATACAGACGATATATAAACATAGTAATGCATCTTGCAAGAAGAAGGTCAAGGCTTCTTATCCGTGTATGCGCCACTTTGCAACACCTGACAGCATGCACATGCCTAATACAGGGTATATATTCATTCCAGTATGGATACGAAGTTATTCATGACACAACTATATAAAAAAACATAGCAACCCAAAAAGTACCAAAGCAGTATCTTGCGCTGGGAGGTGGAGTGAGTGAGGAGAGAGAGGGGGGTAGGGGGTAGTAGAAAATGGGTGTGCAGGGGAGGAGCAGGAGAGAGGTCTGCCATTTTAAGGAAAAGGAGGGGGGTCAGCAAAGACTGGGCTCCCCAACCGATCGTGCATCCGTAGACTGCCCTCCATACCCAAGCTAGTCTTAATATAGCTTGTTCTGCAGGGGAGAGTGAATTAATGTAGAGGCCCCATTGCTGGTTGAACCTGTCTGTCTGGCCCTTTAAGTCAGAAGTCAAATGCCCCAGCTAAAGCATATTAAAAAAGCAGATCCTTCCAACATCGAGAACGTGGAAAGGGCATGTGAGACCCAGGTATTATGTTTGTATATTCTAGCAGCAACCAGTATTATTCTGGTTGTCCCGGGAATAGTTCCCATTCTTCATCTCCCCTGGTTTCCACCCCCAGTAACATGGCCCAAGGCTCCATAACCACTCTAATTTGCACTGTCTGTGAGATGCACTGAGCAAACCCCGCCCAAAACGGTTGAAGCTCCCAGCATTGGCAAAAGTAGTGCAGGTACATACTACTCTCTATCCTGCACATCCCACACATCGACAAGACCGCTTGGTTAAATTTATGGACCATCACAGGTGGTATGTACAAGTGGTGCAGAAATGTATACTGGCCTTCTTTATATCGGTTGCATATTGTTGTCAGCCCCATATGAGATTTGCACAAATCACTCCATGCCTTCTTTGGGATGACACACTCCAGGTCTTGTTCCCAGTGGGCCTTAGCATTTGCAGATTGCTCGGGTCAGATCTCCTGAAATGAAAGATATTAGATATATCCTCGCGAGTACCCCTCCCCCGGGTGACTCGTGCTTGCAAAATGTTACTTTGCAACTTATGGAGCAGAGAGTCCCATGGACAGAGATGACCCACTCCCCGAATTCAGCTTCTGACCTGGAAATATCTGAGTAGGTACGAGTGCGGGATCCCCAGCTTGTCCACCACATCTTGAAATGACTTAAGGCCCTGGGAACGGAATAGATCACCCAGACACTGTATACCCCGCCCCCCCATTCTCACATCTGGTAGCTGGGGTCCTCCAAATCAGGGAGGAACTCTGGATTAGAGCAGACAGGGGCCAACAGAGTCCCACTTCTCATATCCCCAGCAGACGACGCATTTTCTTCAAGGCCTCTAAAAGATTTTCGACCAATGAATTCCTGGGTCCACCCAGTCTGTATGCCTTCAAGGCCCTAGGGTTAAGGTAAGCAGTGAGTCTATGTTCCCTCTCCGCCTGGTCCAGTGAAGACCACTGTGCACCCCTCGGCCTCCTCACCCAATCTGTAAGAAGCCTAGCCTGCACCACCAGGTAGTTAGATTTTCTTTTCAGTACCATAACAACTTAAAATATCAACCAGAGCTTCTACTAAACAACTGTTTTCAGGATTCTTGGACCCCCAGCAAGCATATTTTTACAAGTCCTACTAACGTTTTTAGGAGCTACATGAAAGGAAACTGAGAAAATAATGCACAGAATGTAATAGATGCTGGAGGTTAAAAACTGGTGCATCAGTGGTACCCCTGCTCCTCTGAACAAGCAACAGGTGGTCATATTACCCTTGCTATGATGGGGTTAGCAGAAGCTCAGTCAATAGTCTTTTTTTTTTTTTTTTTAACATGTACAGTCAGACCTCTTTAATCTGTATCTGGTTAATACGGATTTGTCACAGTCCGAACACCAGTGTACTGAAACCAGAAAGCCCCGTTTAATTACCTGACTGTTCTGGAAATCTTAGATTCTTCTTCTGGAAATCTCAGATTCCAAATCTGGAAGAACTGGTTACTCTACAAACATCATTCTTTACTACTGATTGTACTGTTTTCACCATAAAAGTGTAAATCGTGAAGCCGGTCTGGTGGCACAGAGGGCTGAGGCATTCTGCCTTACCTCGCGTCACGCCAGTGGCCCAGGTTCAGGAACGTCCATGGGCTGTCAGGGGCGGCATGGGGGGGGGGGGCAGGATTGAGCAGCCTAACACCAGCTCTATTCTCCTGGGGAGGCTGTCACGGCCCCCCGTGGTCCCGCCACCACTGGGTGGAGGTCGGTGGTGACACAGGCGGGAGGGGCGGCACATAGGGAGGGCGTCTCGAAGTGCAGCTTGCATGCCTCCACATCGCACATCCGAGATGGGGGGGGAACGGGCAAAAATGGGGGTATAAAATATATTTTTTAAAAAGTGTAAATCGTGCTGTTAATCCCACTTGGCCACACACTGTGCTGAACAATTGTCAGAAACGAAGACAAACTTAAATGTTGATGTCTGTATTTTGCTTCAGTATACAGAGAAGAATGTTAACCCCCCCCCCACTTACAGAACCACAGGGATACTTAGATATCAGTGACACCATAATTACAGAGGATGACTTTATTGTTAAGATCAAGAACTTAGACCCTACTGACCTATGTGCGTCTCAGTCAGGATGTCAAGACTGCTCTGAACTTCGGGGTTAGTGAGAGGAACTGTAAAGGCACACGTGTGTGTCTGATTTCAGCTGGATACAGGGGTTCAAGCAGCATCATGGCCTAAAGAGCAAAGTCTATTGCCTGAAAGAGCAACTGGAAATCTACAGTCTACAGACTCCCAGATGTCTGACCAGCATGCCCCGCGTCGTGTCAGCTAGTAAGACATTTTCCATTCTAAATGTAATCCCTAAACACTGTCGCCCTCTTCCATGAGCTCGCATCTTCCGACTGATCACTCTTCTATTCTGCCACTGACACTGATGCTGCCCTCTCCCTTTTCTGCCACTTCCTAAATAAATCCTGGAACTCTCATGCCCCTTCCCGATGGCACAGAGTGAGACACTTCCACCATCCATGGATCTCCGCCAGCATCATCAAACTCTGCTACTCCCATTACCGTGCATAGGCACAATATAAATCATCCTCTCCCACACCGACCTCTCTACCTATCGTTTCATAAGACACTCCTGCACTAAAGCTATTCGAGCTGCTAAGGCACTGTACTTCAGGACCCTACTACAGCAAAACATCAACTCATCTCACAAACTCTGGCAGAACCTCTCTTCCCTGTTCTCCCCCCCAACCCCCATTGATGACAAGCAAATCTCTGACCCCACCACCATTGCCTCCACATTAAACACATTCTTCACCTCCTGTGCCCTTTTGACCAGCCCTGCAAACAACCCCAACCCCCGGCCTCTCCCCTCTACCCAATAGCTTCCAGTTCCCCCCATCTCAGCCCATGAGGTTCTCCGTGCCCTTCAATCTCTGAACCCACGCAAATCCAGTCCTGATGGATTTGACTCTCTCCTCCTTCAAATCTCCGCCCTGTCATAGCCCTTCTCCTGTCCCACCTGCTCAAACTCTCTTTCACGCTCTGTACAGTCCCTCTGGCGTGGAAATCCACCAAAGTAGGCGATCACTCCTCACCTGGAAACTAACACCCCATTTCACTCCTTCCTGAACAAGTCAAGCTCCAGGAGTCCCTAGTCCTCACCAGGCTTACCCATTTCCTCTCTCCTTACCAGTCCAGCTTCTGAAAAAACACTCAACAGTATCTTCACTTCTCTGGGTTACTGATGCCATCCTCACTGGTATGGATCAAGGGCACCTTACATCTGCCAATTTTATCGATCTAGCAAAGGCCTTTGACTCTGTCTCTCATCCTCTTCTATTCTCTAAACTCGGTTCTGCTGACCTCTCTCCCTCCGCAGTTGACTGGTTCAGATCATATCTGTCTTGTCGTACCCAGTGTGTTCTAGCTGGAGATGCCCCTCCTCCCGATCCTGGCTGGCATTCCCAAAGGCTTTATCCTTGGCCCCATTCTTCTCTATCTTCCTCAACAACATACCTTCTGTCTGCTCCTTTTCCCAAATTCACCTCTATGCCGATTACACCATTCTCTACACTTCAAGCCCCTCTGCCTCCTTGGTGACAGCAAAACTGCAGAGCGACTTCACTCATGTTTTGCATTGGTTCCAAGCCAACCAACTTAAAGCCAATGCAAAGAAAACAGTGTCCATGACCTCGGAACCTCTTAAAAACTCTCAAAGCTTTCCCCACTCCCCTCCTTTTCCACCCTTGATGGTACCACCCTGGACACAGTCTACCTATATGTACCTAGGTGTCTGGCTGGACAATCGGCTCAACTACTCAACCCACATGGACTATATCCCCTCTAGGCTCCTTCCGAAGCTCGGTGCCATGTATAGGAACAAAGATGTCCTCTCCCTTCCACTCTGCCATGAACTGCTCACAAATACTATTCTTCCTAATTTTGACTACGCAGACATCGTTTATGGGTCCGCCTCCCCCACCTTCCTCTCCAGGCTGGACTCGCTTCTCAATGCGTTCTGCAGTTTTGCCACAAATGCCCCCCCTCCACACTCACCACTGCACCCTTTACTCCCTCTCTCTCCCCTCCCTTTCATCCCACCAACAGCTCCATGCCGCCACACTTATCTCCAAATATTAGTTTGGGAACCTTACCCCTTACCTCTCCTCTTTCCTTTCCCCCTCCTCCGACTCTTCCTACCATCTTCACTCCAGAGATCCTCGCACTTTTGACTCTCCCCATTCCCACTCTAACTCTGGGCAGGTGGTGTCTCTTACTGCCTTCCCCACACTTGGAACTCTCTCCCCTCCTCCACCGGTCTGTCATCCTCTTTTCACTCCTTTAAACGTGCCCTCTCCTACTCCCCTCCATCCTCCTGTACTTGCTACCCACCATCTCTAGTCCCCCTCCTAACAGTGTGCTGCTACTCCTCTCCCCGCTTTCCTAGCCATTTCTATGAGTTCAAGCCTGATTATGCATCTTTGCTGACTGCTGTGTTTCTCTGCACTGTGCTGTAATGACTTGTACTACCTATGCTTCATGGAACACAACTATTATGTATTTTTGTATTACTTGTACTAAGTGTATTATATCCTATTTACATAGAATTTGACAGCAGACAAGGACAACTTGGCCCACCCAGTCTGCCCATTTCCCTACCTACTGCATATAGTTCAGATCCTAACTGATCTGTAGCCTACCTTCTCTTTCTTATCACTAGGGTTGCCTTCTGTCTATCCCATGCATTTCTGAATTCGCCTACAGGTTTTATCTATACGACCTCCGCCGAGAGGCTGTTCCATGCTTCTACCACTCTTTCTGTGAAAAAATACTTCCTCATGCCCCGAGTCTCCCCCCAGTCTCATACTGTGACCCCTTGTTCTTGCACATCTCTTTTTCTGAAAGTCTATCATATCCTCACTCTCCCTCCTTTCCTCCACGGTATACATATTGAGGTCTTTCAGTCTCTTCTCAAATGGTTTCTGGTGCAGTCCTTGCACCATTTTTGTTGCCCTTCTCTGAACTGCCTCTACTCTGTCTATGTCTTTTCGGAGATGTGGCCTCCAGAACTTAACACAGGACTCCAGATGAGGTCTCACCAATTGTCTGTACAGTGGCATCACCATCTCCTGTTTTCTATTGGTGATACTTCTTCCTATGCACCCCAGCATCCCTCCAGCTCTCCTCATAGCCTTCTCACATTGCTTGGCTACCTTTAGGTCATCTGTTATAATCACTCCCCAAGTCCTTTTTCAGTTTGTCTGTTGTCAGTACCTCCCCCCCCCCAACCCCAAACATGTATTCCTCCCCTGGAATTTGGTTCCCCAAGAGCATAATTTTGCACTTCTTTGCACTAAAACTAAGCTGCCACACTATCGACCACTCCTCCAACTTGCCTAGGTCTCTTCTTATTCTTTCCACATGCCCCCACCCTGAGTGTCATCCCTATTGCAGATCTTAGTGTCATCCGCAAAGAGGCTGTACAATGTCTCTACCTCATCTATTGTATCCTGCCTGACTACTGTTGTTGTATTTTGCCTCCCTTACTTCCCTTTCCCCTGGTTGCACCTGGAAATGAACCTCAGCTCAGTGTGCCTCTCCTGGTTATCAACTTTAAATAAATAAATGATTAAACAAACAAACAAACATATAAATAATATCTCAAGCAGCACCAATCGGCAAAAACAGGAAAGCAAATCAATACTGTGCTGGACGTCATTACAGAACAGGCATCTGGATCATGAAAACAAAAGGACACAACTGAATATTTTTGAAAATAAAAAAAGAAAATAATACAGTCAAACCCACTTAAACGCACAGCTGTGGGACTTTTGAAATTTATGCATTTAAGCGGGTTATGCCTTTATGCGATCTTGCGCTTTATTTTTTATTTAGTTTTTGTTGACCGGGTAAGTGCACTAGACAAATTCTGCCTATTTTCAGGCATGACCCGGGGGAAGGGGATACAGATGAATGCCAACTGACCTTGAACCAGATTAAGCTGTTGGTGGCATTTTTAGTGAATGGGAGGCAATTTGGCCAGGACACCGGGGAAACTTCCCCATCTCTTCTCGAGAAGTGCCACGGGATCTGAAGCATCCACCTGAACTACCACCAGAACAGGCAGATGGGACCTTGGTTTAACGTCTCATCCGAAAGACGGCGCCTCAGGAGTGCAGCACCCCCCGCATGCTGCACTGCAGTGTCAGTACTGGGATATTAACCCAAGTGCCTGGTGTGGGGATAGAACCCACAGCCTTCTGATCTCCCGGCCTCAGAGGTGAGTGTGCTACCTGCTGAGCCATTGACGCTGCCTAAAGGTTTTGACACCTTGCAGTGGCCCATAAAACACCATACAGTTGGCTGCTATGGTCTATTGTGTGTTTCTCGTTATTTTCAGTGTTTCCATCAATTCCATACTAACATACTAAAATGCCAGCAGAATAGGCCTAACGGTCTTTCGTGTCTGCTCGTTTGGTCAGCCCCCACCCTGGGTGCTGACCTTGCTGCCCCCCTCGCCTTCTCTGGCTTCTCCCTTCCCAGTTCTGGATATTCTTGCTGCATTGGATTTTGCTTCCAGAACCCTTCCCTGTACCTGTCCACCCCTCTTGAACCCCTCCACTGTCTCTGCCTCCACCAGCCCCTAGGCAGCATTCCATGGCTCCACCACCCTCTCAGTGAAGTAGCACCTCCTCCTTTCTCCCTGAATCTTCCCCTCCAGCTTCCACCCATGCCCTCTAGTGCCCCTCCTCCTCCTTCCTTCAAGCACCCTGACTGTTCCTCCCTATTTACCCTCTTCATGTACCTGAAGACCTCTATCATGTCCCCGGTCCTTCTCTCTTCCAATGTGTACATATTTAGCTCTTGAGCCTCTCCTCATAGGTCCTGTCCCCCAAGCCCCAAATCATTTTGGTTGCCTCCTCTGGACCCTCTCCAGGAGCTTAATGTCCCTCTTTAAGTGTGGCCTCCAAAACTGCACGCAGTACTCAAGGTGCGGCCTCACCAAGCAGTTATACAGAGGGAGTATCACTTCCCTCCTTCTGGAGGGGACCCCCCCTAGCGATGCATCCCAGCATCCTGTTGGCCTTGGCTGCTGCCCTCCTACAAGTCTCAGAGTTGTTCATCTTGACATCCACCTCCACCCCCAGGTCCATCTCAGCCATCGAGACTTGTAGCATTTCCCTCCCTAGGGTGTACACTTGGCCCGGGTTTCTGGCCCCCAGGTGGAGTACCTTGCATTTCCCTGCATTGAACCTCAGCTTCCACTTTCTAGACCATCTTTCCAGAGCCTCCAGGTCCCCCTGTAGGGCCACCTTCCCTCCTCCCATCCACCACCGCCCCAGTTTGAGTCATCATAAGAGACTCATCTCACTCCTGATTCCTGTCCTTATGTCAGAGACGTGGGCGTTGAACAGAAGGGGTCCAAGGACTGATCCCTGTGGGACCCCACTACATGACCCTCCTTGGGGATGAGACTATCCGCCAACTATGACCCTCTGGGTCTGGTCCTGAGCCAATTGCCCATCCATCTGATCATCTGGTTCCCCACCCCATTTCTCCCAGCTTATCCAACAGGCCCACGTGAGGAACAGAGTCAAATGCCTTGCTGAAGTCTAGAAAGAGGGCGTCCATTGGTCTACCCAGGTCCAAGGCACTCGTCCACCCAGTCATAGAACTCCACCAGGTTTGTCTGATATGATTTCCCGGATGAATCCATGCTGTCTATCATCCAGGCACCCTGACTTATCCAGGTCCCCCTAGCCTCTCCTTGACAATGCCCTCCATCACCTTGCCCACCACCGATGTCAGGCTGACAGGCCTGTAGTTCCTGCCACCTCCTTGATCCCCTTGTGGATAGGCACTATATGTGCCACCTTCCAGTCCTGGGGCACCCACCCTGTCCTCAGGAGATGGTGAAAAGCTCCGCCAGGGGTTTCGCCAGGACATCCGAAGTTCCTTCAGCACTCTGGGATGTAATTTATCCGGCCCGTGCTTTCTCCGTCTTAAGGGAGCTGAGGGCTTCCTCACCTCTCTCTGTGATTTCCACTTCCGGTACCTCTTCTCCTGCTTAGCCCTCCCTCTCCTGCCAGTGTGATGCTTCCCTCTCCCCAGACCCTCGATCGGAAGGGTCCCCCCTCTCAGTATCTCTGTCTTCCCATGTATGATGCAGCACCCCATTTTCCTTGGTGAAGTACTCATTTAGTACCTCAGCCTGCCTCCCCGGGTCTTGTGCCCATCTCTCCCTGATTTAATCCTGCTAATCTGCCCCTTCACCCTTCGTTTTCCCCAATGTATCTAAAGAACCCTTGTTCCTCTCCTAATTTCCTGGCCAGGTTCTGCTCCTTCCTTGCCTTAGCCGCCTCACCACCCTAGTGGCCCTTCTAGCCATCAGCTCATGACTCCTCGATCCCTTTCACTCCTTGAGCACTTGAATTGCTTATAGGCTGCCTTCTTTCCCGCACCACCTCCTGGACCTCCTGGTCCACCAGCAGGGTTTTTGGGCCCTACCGCATTTCGTCTTACTCTTGCACAGGTGCTGGTAGCATCCTGCCCCTCTCCTGATGATTTCCACCTACTATCAGCGTCCATGTCTGACCCAATCCCATCCAAATGCTCCTTAAGGATCCTTCCCATTTCCTTAAAATCCGCCTTGAAGTCGGGTTACTCCATCTTTGTGCAGCCTTCTACCCTCCTAGGTCCAGGCAGAACCAGATCGTGGCATGGTCACTCCCGCCAATGGGTCCCTTACCTCCAGGCCCCCAATCTGGTCACTGTCTGCCAGGACCATATCCAGTACCAGCGCCTCCCTGGTCGGTTCCCTCACCTGCTGAGTTAGGAACGCGCCTTGAAAGACATCCAACAACCTCTGTTCCTTGGTCACAGAGGATGTCATAGTCTCCCAGTCTGTTCCTGGCATGTTTAAGTCCCCCAACACCACCACCCTTCCCCTGCCCAGTCTGCAGTGTCTCCCAACATCTGCCACCAGACTGTCCTCCAGCTCCTCCGCCAGGGCAGGGGGTCTATACACCACTCCTATTTTTACTCTCTTGCCCCCCCTTGTTATCAAGGTGGCCCAAATCGCCTCCACGGTTCCCTCCGCCTCCTCTACTCCCCTATGCCAATGCAGTTTTTGACTATCATTGCTACCCCTCCTCCCCTTCCCTCCCCCCTGTCCTTCCTGAACATAGTGTAACCCTCCAGGTTCAGGTCCCAGTCGTGTCCTGCAGTGGCCCAAGTCTCAGTGACCGCTGCCCATCCACTGCTCCCTCAGTTAGCACGCCTGGAGCTCAGGCATTTTATTGCCCAAGCTCCTGGCATTTAGCAGGACCACCTTCCACCCTTTCCCATAGTTCCATTTCCCTGCTCGTGTTCCCATGGGGATTCTGTTTCCCTGGTCTGCACTTTGCCAGTTGGCCTTTTCCCGCAATCCTCCAGCTCCCCGGGAGGTGAAGACAGTCCCTCCTTATCGGCACCCCTTGACAGCCTTTTCTACCATCCCTCCCTTCACAAGTTTAAACCCCACTTTTCACCAATGAACCTCTATTTTCAACTTAAGGATTCCTCCTCCAAATTAAGATGGAGTCTATCTCTAGCATACAGCTCTATCCTCCCAGGTCTCCCAATCCCCCATCAACCCATACCCTCTGGCCTCACACCACTCCTGAGACACTGGTTTATCTCCCTAATCTTCCTTTTGTGCTCCCACTAGCCCTTGGCACCGCAGGATTTCTGAGAAGGAACTGTGCATCCTATGTCATGACAGACCCTGGCAAGCTCCTGAATCTTGCCTGCATCTAACTCGCTATTTCCCTCAATGTCATTTGTACCCAGGTGGACCAGTATGTCCGGGAACCCCACAATCCTTTGTCAGCTGATATACCTCGTGCTTAGCCCTGTGCAATCGCTAGTCCAGGGAAGCATCTGTTCTAACTGGCCAGGCTTCTCCTCCCTATCCCATTTGATACCCCTGATCATAGAATCCCCAACAGGAGCACTCTGACCGCTCCTTTCCGCCATTTCCCTTCCATGTCCTCATCCTTTCTACCGCCCTCCACCCAGCCGGCTCCTTGTTCCTCCCTATCTGGGTGCCACATGCCACCCCTCCTTATTTACCATGGCCACCCCCTCCTCCAATCCTATGCCTCTCCTCCTCCTCCTGAGTATCCTTCTGTACCTTGCTAATTCCCCTCACTGCTCGCGACTGGTCCTTCTCTCCATCTGCTAAACTAGCCTGGCTGGCCCTCCCTTCCTTCCGTCTCCATTTAGTTCCTCCTTGCTCGCCGTGCTCCCTGGCCTAAACCCTCAGCTCCCTTACTGAATCCTCCTTGTACTTCTGGTCCTTCTCCTTACCTTTCCTCCCAACTGGTCCATCTCCTGCGCTTGTCCTCCTCTTCCCCTGCCCCTCCTGCTCTGATTCACTGTTCCCCCATTTTCCTGCATTCCAGGTCCCCCTGTTCTTCCTGCTATCTGGCCCCTGCCTCCTGCCCCCCACTCCCCTTCCGTCTCTAACCACCCCTGTCGTGGCTACATCACCCCCTCATCCTCGAGCAGAAGAAGAGATTTTAAGCAGTTACTGAGTGTAAGGTCTGATCCACCTCCCCGCCTTGCTTCCTTCTGTCCAGCCCTGGCCATCTGCCTACTTCCCTGAGAATGTTGTCCCTCCATCCCTCCTTTGTGAGGGTCCCAATTTACCTGCCTGCTTCCTTGGTAGTGTCCTTTGGACCCTCTGCCAGGGTCCATGTGACCCTGAGTATTCTCCTGCACCTTTCCTATGCCCCCGCCCCCAGTGCTTACGCAGAACTCCGTGGGAGATCCCCAGCCCTCTTCCCCAACCATACCGCCCCTTCCCCAGCTGTCTCCCTAATCCCCGCAACCTCCTCCTCCCGTTGTGCCAGTGCTGGCAGCACATGGGCAACCACCGAACTCCAAGCCAGTCCAGTATCATGGCTGCTCCACACCCTGTGCACCCCACCACCCTCCCAAAGATGCGGCCCTAATGACGGTGGTTCCATCCCTTCCAAATAGGTTTCCTTGGGTGAGCCACCAGGTTCCCCCCTAGTCCAAGATACACCCTACTGCCTAATCAGGTCACCCACTAATTTTAGAGACAGTCCCACTGTACACCAGTAACCCTGTTACTAGTTGCAGTACAACACATTAAACTTATAAGGGAAATGAACAACTCCCTAAGCTCCTCTCTCCCAGCCTTTAAATCCAACCCCCAGTGGTTAGAACTACATGAGCTGCACCTGCAGCCTTTCCTCCAATTGCAGGGCAGGTGTTCCCCATAAATTAGCAGAATTCTGGGAGGGAGGGGTGGGGGAGGGCGGTCTTGGGCAGACACCTGACTCGAGAGAGGTGTATCAGCCCTGTGTCTCCCTCCAAGCCCAGCAGCCAAAGAACCAGGCCCAAGCAAATCCCACCAAATAGGTTTTAAATCAGAAGAAATAGGCCTCCACCAGCGCAGCCTGTTACACAGTAAAACATCCACAAAATGAGCCCACTTACAGCCACCAAACCAGTTTTCAAACTTCAGCAGCGCCCAAAACAATACCCTGCTAGCCCTTAGAAGTAAGAAAGAAAAGAACTAACCTTCTACCAAGTAAAATCTCAAGAACCCTGTGAAAACAACAAGCAGCAGCTACTGTCCTGGAACACAACTGATCCTGTCCCTTCCAGTTCTTTTCTGAGAAGACAAAGCAGCTAACACCTCAAACCTGATTCAGCTCTGCCTCCAGTCAATTGGCTGGAGTGAGACCTGGCCAGACCATTAACACCCTTCCCCCACTATGCACTAACCTTTGCAGCTAGTGAGGTCAACAAAAAGGAATCAAAATTCAACTCAAAGCCCCCAAAATATGTTTGCTGACAAAGGAAACAGGTCTCCAATTTAATCAGCTTCACCAACAACACATCAAAATAGGCTTGAAATTAACAGATATAGGTCTCCAATTCAAATAACCATCTCCAAACAAATCCCACCAAATAGGTTTTAAATCAGAAGAAATAGGCCTCCATCAGCGCAGCCTGTTACACAGTGAAACATCCACAAAATGAGCCCACTTACAGCCACCAAACCAGTTTTCAAACTTCCAGCAGCGCCCAAAACAATACCCTGCCAGCCCCTTAGAAGTAAGAAAGAAAAGAACTAACCTTCTACCAAGTAAAATCCACAAGAACCCTGTGAAAACAACAAGCAGCAGCTACTGTCCTGGAACACAACTGATCCTGTCCCCTTCCAGTTCTTTCTGAGAAGACTAAGCAGCTAACACCTCAAACCTGATTTAGCTCTGCCTCCAGTCAATTGGCTGAGTGAGACCTGGCCAGACCATTAACACCCTTCCCCCACTATGCACTAACCTTTGCAGCTAGTGGAGTCAACAAAAAGGAATCAAAATTCAACTCAAAGCCCCCAAAATATGTTTGCTGACAAAGGAAACAGGTTTCCAATTTAATCAGCTTCACTAACAACACATCAAAATAGGCTTGAAATTAACAGATATAGGTCTCCAATTCAAATAGCCATCTCCAAGCAAATCCCACCAAATAGGTTTTAAATCAGAAGAAATAGGCCTCCACCAGCGCAGCCTGTTACACAGTGAAACATCCACAAAATGAGCCCACTTATAGCCACCAAACCAATTTTCAAACTTCCAGCAGTGCCCAAAACAATACCCTGCTAGCCCCTTAGAAGTAAGAAAGAAAAGAACTAACCTTCTACCAAGTAAAATCCACAAGACCCTGTGAAAACAACAAGCAGCAGCTACTGTCCTGGAACACAACTGATCCTGTCCCCTTCCAGTTCTTTTTGCAGCTACTTTTAACCTGCTTACCAATCCTTACAGCACTCAATGCTTCCCTTCTTTTACCTGAGTGTATCTCTCCGGTCTGTGTCTAGCACTTCGAAATTATGGCTATGGTTAGTTTTTTCCTGCTTGCCACAATTAACTTACTTTCCCTGCTGCTGACAAACCCATAGCAACCATCTGAACCATAGCAATGCTAGTCACATGCTCCCACGGTCTCTGTGGCAACTCCATAGCAGCACCATAGCAACCAGTGACCTTCTGATTAGTGGTGACTGAACTGATGCTTGAACTGTGACTTGATACGGGGTGTGAGTCTGACTTGGGCAAACGTTATCGAGATGATGTGATGCAGTGATTTCCTGATTAGTGGTAAGTGAACTGGTACTTCAACTGTGACCTACGGGGTGTGAGTTTCACTTCATTTTGATGGAAAACAGTAATGAGATGATGTGAAGCTGTAGCTTTTTGCCTAGTGGTACTTGAACTGTAACTTGATCATTCATGGGGGGTGATTGTGATGGAAATTGACTGGGCAAACAGTTTTAAAAAAAGAGACACTTGGCCAGCCCGGTGGCGCTGAGGGTTGAGGCGCTGGACGCCACACCTCGAGCCACGCCGGTGACCTGAGTTCGGATACGGACTCGGGTTGCCGGGGGTCGGCAGGGGGAAGGAGGATTGAGCGTCCCCACGGATGCTCTCCTCCTTCGGGGAGGGACACCAGGGGTGTTTAATGCACCCGACGCTCAGGAGAGCCGGTGGAAGCACCGACTCTCGGGCAAACGGCAGCTTCCATTGGGGGAAGCCAGGGAGGGGAGGACGCCACCAGGCACTTGGCAGGCGTGCGTACGCACATTCAGCCCGAGCTGTAAGGCCTCTGTGGGATGGAGGGAGGGACAAGAAAATCGGAAAACCTCCCTCGGCGTTTCGATGACGGCCGCCCAGGCACCCAGCCTGTAATCACAGGCAGACCCCGCTGTGCAAAAGGTGGTGCTCCATGGAGGAAGAGAAAGGAGGTAGGGGACACCGGAGCACTCTAGGGGCAGACTTGGGGAGGGTTGGGTGACATTGAGCAGGGCCTGAAGGAGTGGAACTAAGAGGGCATCCAGGAGGGATGAAAAAAGAATTAAAAAAAAAAAAAAAAAGAGACTTTATTGGTCGTTGCTAAAAGGTTTAAAATGGTCAGTAACCTTTGATTGACATGTTCACCCTTTCACAGCTGTTGCAAACATTCTCTATGTCGTAGGACGCCCTGTAGTCTTCATCCCCACTGGCATTCTGTTCCAACATAGTGGCATATAGTCATGAGAGACTGAAACACATCTTTAGCTGTAGGGATGACACAGTCGACACCTCTTCTCCCTCCTCATCGTTGTCGTACCGGGTACTGTCACCATCTGCCACAAATGCAGCGATCTCCTCATCTGTGTGCCCTGCAGATAGTCATCCTCTACTGCAAAGAGACAGACTGTGGGATGTTATCGGGTGCCGACACAAATTCCGCCTGTTCATCAACATCATTTGGGCATTCACGTAAAAAGCCAGCTTTAATGTAACAATTGTGTACTGTCTGAACTTTCACCTCAGACCAAGCCTGACTAAGCATGTGTATAGCACCTTGCATGGCCAGTTTCCTAGCTGGGTCAGTGGCTGACACAGCAGTGTCATTATCTAAGGCTGTGATCACTGTTGCCAGCATTCTGCGGCGGTAAAGGCACTTCAAATTTATGATGAGTCCCTGATCAATTGGCTGGATCAGGGAGGTAGTGTTGGGGGGTAGAAAAATAACCTTCACATGGGATGGACTGAGTTGAGGGTGTGCTATGCAGTTATTTTTGCAGTTATCTATTTTCTCTCCTGGAGTCCTCTGCGTTCCTTCTGACGTCCCCCCCTGTGCCCGGCACTGGGTATGAGACCCCCCCCCTTCCCTAGACCCCACGACTTACCCTTCGTGGCAGGGGGCAGGAAGCGACTCAACCCACCGGACCAGATTTAGTGTTCGGGGAGGTGCCTTCCCGGGCCAACGCGGAAGGGACCATTGTCATCCTCACAGAGAACTTCCCATTTTTCCTCTTTCCTTCCCCCGAGGTCTCGGCGTGCAATGGCACCAGTGCGCACGCTCCCATGCGCTTCCTCACCAAGCGCCTGCCGCAGACTCTCGCCCACAGATTCAAAGCTGGTGTGCCACCTCCCAGCCTCCGCTAGGTGGCAGGCAATTGCCGAGCACTGCGATCCCCCCCTCCTCGGAGAAGGAGAGCAGTCCTGGGGATGCTCAATCCTTCTCCTTCCTGCCAACACCCGGCACCCCATGTCTGTTTCTGAACACGGGTCACCGGCGTGACATGAGGTAAGGCAACCAGCGCCTCAGCCCTCAGCGCCACTGGGCCGGGTGCTACGCAGTTATCAATCAGCAGCACAGTATGTTTCCTTTTCCTCCTCATATCCTTGTTGAAGTCTTTAGCCAATTTGGTGAAGAGCTCAGCAGTAATCCAGGCATTTTAGTTTGCGTAGCAGGTCACCGACAAATGTTGTACATTAATGCCCTTAAAACATCTTGGGTTTCTGCTTTTGCTAATGAGCATTAATTTAGTTTTGTGGGACTCATCCACGATAGCACACACTAGTGCTGTGAGGTGGTCTTTTGCCTTCTTGCTGCCAGATATGCTGTCAGACTTAAAAGTGAGTGTGCCCTCCAGGGTGGCCCGATAATAAATTCCTGTATCGTCTGCATTATACATGCAGTCAGAGAGGGAACAGGACAGCAGAGTAGGCAGTACAGATTGGATCCAGTTATTGGCAGAGGCAGTGTCTGCATCCTTCTTCTCCCCATGTAGAAGTTTGAAAACAATGTTGTGCCTCGCCTTGAAACAGCACAACCAACTGTTGCTGGGCTCGAACTCTGGTTTCCCCATGGCGTCGACTAGTTTCCGAGCCTTCTCCTGCAGTAGAGGACCTTAAACGAGCGAATCAGAGGCACGGGCATGCTCAAACTAGCGGAGGATAGCATCCTCCAATCCTATGTCCTTGCCCTCTGGCTTTTGTTTCTGCCTGAGGATCCCATTCATTTGATATTCAGCCAGAATCTGTGACTTATTTTTCACAAGTCTACAGATCCAGCTCTGTGATATCCCAAGATGACGTGCTACCTCCATTTGGAAAGATCCAGGACTGGAAAGCAAGTTTAATGCCTTAACTTTGTCTGCCAGAGAGAGCTCTTTTTTGGTGTTTCAGCCATCACAGTGAAGACAGGGTGATGTGAATGCTTTAACTGTGGCTGCTGTTTTATAAGCCACTAATTAAACAATTAACAGCTTGCTGCACTTAGCATTATTTTTAGCTCGCTGATAATGACTTGCTAATGACAGCTGCTCTGAAATTAGGTGTTGTGATCACTTTAAAATTATGTGATTATATGGGTGAACTCCATGCCTTTAACCTAGCCTATTATAGTGGCAGAGATAGGAAAGGAATCGGGAAATGCAATTTTTATTCATTTAAGCGTGATTTGCTATTAAATGATATGTGTTTAAGTGGGCTCCACTGTAACTTCTGTTTTATGTCTTGTCTGTCTTGCTTTCTATGTTGCTGGTTGGTTGCTAACCAGATTGATTTTTAGAGAAAATGCAAAATATAGAATACAGGCATAGAAACTGACGGCAGATAAGGACTGCTTGGCCCATCTAGTCTGCCCATTTTCCTTACAAACTGTACTACCGCAGACCCTATTTGATCTCCGGCTTTCCCCCCTTTCCTTGTCACTAAGATGCCCTTATTTCTATCCCATATCTTCTTGAACCCCACTACAGTTTTTTTTACCCCCACTACCTCCGCTGGGAGGCTGTTCCAGGCATCCACTACTCTTTCTGTGAAAAAGTACTTCCTCATATCAACCCTGGAGATGGAATACAGGTACATAGAAGTAATGGTGACTGGTTCATCCAGAGATTTTTTATCCAGATTTTGCCAATTACAAATCGGCCACAGTTAAAGAGGTTTGACTGTAGCCTTATACACAGAACATCTCATTCACTGCATCTGGCAAACCACCAGCTTCCCTGACTCAGATAAAGTATGAAGCCTACAAGATTATTGTCTTGTTTCATGTAGGGAGGGTGCCATTACATCTTAATTAGAATCAGAATTTGGATTTATGACTAACTCGCTACTCTGTACAGCGCTTTGAGATACCGCATGCATCAAAGGTGCCATTTCAACCCAAATTCAACTTCTAATGAAGACACCTTTCTAGAACTCTGGCAGCTAATGAGTGCACTTCCTGTATCTCAACAGTTTTATATTTTAATTAAATTTCCAACCTATGTCCAACCAGGCTAGGTCATAACATGGGCTTAGGAACAAAGTAAATGTTTTCCGATGCAATCTGGCTTCTTTTTGCTCAGCCTTTTAAAAATTACGGTATTGAGGAATCTTTGGCATAAAATAAATAAATAGATTTATTAAACCATATACCAGTACATTAGTATAATACCTTCATGATGAAGTCATTATACTATGCAAAATGCAATGCTTTACAAAAATGGAACATTAAGGGGCTCCTGACATGCACAGGGAATATGCTGAAAATGTGATAAGATTCTGAAAATGCAGTACAGCAGTTCATATATTTCTGTAATCACCTTTCTTTATTACTGAGGACATTAGCAAGGAAAATGATCTTTGGACCTGGACACTGTTTGCTTCTGCAGTTAATTATTTATTTGTAATTTCTGACCAGGAAATGCACACTAAGCTGTGATGGTATGTTTCCTGGTACATCCTGGGGTTGAGTTACATGGACTTGTTTTACTCATGGGGAGGATGTTGCCAATGACCCTGGGAAACTCCCCAACTCTTCAGTGACAAGTGCCTTGGGATCTTTAACTTGCACCTCGACAGTGACCACAGATGTGCAGAAGGGAGCTTGGCCAAAAGATGGCACAGTACAGCACTACCCTTGTACTGAACTATAGTGTCAGTTACGGGTATTACCCTAAGTGCCTGGTGTGGGGCTAGTACCCATGACCTTCTGATGTTCCAGCCTCAGTGGCAAGAGAGAGCTACCCACTGAGCCACTGACACTACATCTGAAGTGTAAGTCCTCTGCTGTGACATCATAACCCTTTGCTGAGAAATGGATTTGAATGCCACAAGCAGAAAAAACATGACCGCTGATGCGGTCAGATGGCAAAAGTAGCAGAACTGTGGGAGACAGAGTTCCTTGTTTTCATGCAAGCTTCCTTAATAATAAAGAAGATAGGGGAGACAATCACAGAAATAGTTTGAAGGGTAAGCTAGACTGTCTAACTATAACATTTTTAGAGGTTAGCATAGGTTATGTTTTGAGGTTAGGGATTCTTAAGTTACAGAGTCCATTCACAGACATATTTCCCTGTATCGTGTGCAATTTGCATTTGTAAGTGATACTGTATAGCTAGTTTAATGGGACTATCCTGTTCTGAAATGGAGCAACAACTTTCATACTTGTTTGACTTTCAAACAAAGTCAAGGAAGAATCTGCATATGAAAATGTTAAAAAAAAAGTATTCAGAGAGCCAAACGGCAGCCTGTATATTGATTTTTACTTTGTTGGGTTTTGGAAAACAGTAAACATATTGATCCAATGATGCAGTGGCGGCTGGCATTGCTTGCAATGCTGGCAGCCTGGGTTTGTGTCCTGTGTCCAGGCAGCCAGGATTATCTGGTAGGAGGCCTCCTCTGGGGTGGGTATGCAGCATCGCCAGCTGCAAGACTGCCATCTGGGTGACTGCAGTCTGGGTGCACTGGGGGTGGGGGGGACGCATAAGGTGGTGCATCAGCATATAGCAACCCAAGCAAACAAGATACATGTAAAGTAAAGTAGTCATACCTCAAAATTAGAATTCTTTTTTTCGGTTAATGATTTTTATTGACTACGAAGTTTTACAATAACAAAAACAGAACTTGCAAAGGATGGGTTGTACAGAAGATGGTTTCAAACTGAATTCATGCATACATACCGAATATGGTGGCACAGAGTGCTGAACCGTAGGAGAACCTCCACATATAGATATATGTAGCCTGACAATACAGTTCAGAACATACAAACAACATACAGAAAAAATATAACATACTTGCTACACATGTAAGCACCATGTTACAGCATAAGGACAACCATCTAGGTATTCCGGATGTTCAGACAATGTCAGATACAAGGAAGTGTGGGAGACAGTGGACAACCAGAGTGGTAGGTAACAGACACTTCATGTGTGGTGGGCTCACGCAGTTGGGGGTGAAAGTGGATAACCAAGGTGAGTGACCAAGATGAAAGGGGAGCCTACTGTCCAAAGTGGGATGTCAGTATACCCTGGGACTGAGGGGCTGGGTTGTGCAGATTTTCATCCTCTATTAGGGGCAGGGATGCCCTGAAGGGGGCCTAGGCATTATCACATTTCTGCAGAGCTCTGGGGGCTAGCCTCCTCATTGAGGCCCTCCACTGTTCCACTGATGGGATGTCACCGGGGCACCATTTTTGTAAGATCAGCCTTTCAGCTTCCACTGATGCCGTGAGTAGCAAACTCATCTGGTGTATGGATAAAAAAAGTTCAAGTGGTGGATTCCCCGTAGCCAGAGATTTGGGAGGTTAGGTGGGGGGAGTGCAGTATTTTGGAGCAAGAGGAGATGATCTTAGTCCAGAATGGAGCAACCTGGGGTTAGCCCAGAAGATATAGTCCAGGTTTCCTCCTGGTGACTGCACACCAGCAGAGCTCTGTGGGAAGAAGCTTCATCAATTTAAGCTAGGACAGTGTTCCATACTACTGGTGCATGACTTTGTTTTGGATCAGAAAGGCTCTTCCTTCAGTATACGCATCGTCAGCAAGCTTCCAACTGTCTGCCCAGCTGGAGTCTGAAATTATTGTGGAGAGTTGTGCTTCCCACTTGACACTTGACTACTGAGACTGATCAAGGTGGGATCCCTGGATAGCTCTGTACATGGCTCCAGCCCTTCCCCTCTTAAGCCTTATCCACTGCCGCACTGTGGAAAAGGTGCATAGTGAGGGGTGGGGTGAGAGTCTTGATTTATTCAGGAAGGAGATGACATCACGTCTGACTTGCAGATAGTGCCAGAGGTCCTGCTGGGGAATCCGGAATCTGTCTTTTAGATTCTGGGAGGGGTCCATCTGCAGAGACCCAGGGATTACATAGAAACATAGAAGTTGACGGCAGATAAGGACCACAAGGCCCATCCAGTCTGCCTATTTCTTTTTCTACCTTATAAATGTGCCATCGGCCTTTGCTCTGTCAGTGGCCTATCTATTCATACTCATTTGTATTGCTCCCTTATGCCTATCCCATGCCTGTTTGAAGCCCTGCACTGTATTCATAGCCACCACTTCTTGAGGTAGGCCATTCCATGCATCCACTACCCTTTCTGTGAAAAAGAATTTCCTCACATTCCCCCTTAATCGGCCCCCCTCTAATCTCATGCTGTGTCCTCTTGTCCTGCTATTTTTCTTATATTTAAACATGTTAGACTCTTTCACCTTGTTAAAGCCCTTAAGGTGTTTGAATGCCTTGATCGTATCACCTCTCTCCCTCCTTTGCTCAAGGGTATACATATTGAGCTCTGTTAATCTGTCCTCATATGTCTTCTGATGCAGTCCCTGCACCATTTTGGTTGCCTTTCTCTGGACTGCCTCAATTTGGTTAATGTCCTTGTGAAGGTGTGGCCTCCAATACTGCACGCAGTATTCCAGATGGGGCCTAACCAGTGTCTTGTAAAGAGGGATTATTACCTCCCTCTTACGACTTGTGATACCCCTACTAATACACTCTAACACCCCCATAGCCTTACCTACTGCTTTAGAGGTCTGCTTGGATGATTTCAGGTCATCAGTGATGATGATGCCCAAGTCTCTTTCTTCCTTTGTGACTGCCAGCAACTCCCCTTCCAGCCTATAGGTGGCTTCAGGGTTTCTCTTCCCTATGTGCATGATCTTGCACTTCTTTGCATTAAATCCCAGTTGCCACTCTTCTGACCATTTTGCTAGTTTATCCAGATCTCTTCTCATTCTGCCCACCCCATCTGGATCATCTGCTCTGTTGCAGATCTTGGTGTCATCTGCAAACAGACAAGCCTTACCCTCTAGTCCATCTGCAAGGTCACTAATGAAGATGTTGAAGAGGACTGGCCCCAGGACTGATCCCTGAGGTACCCTACTTGTGACTTGCATCTCTTCTGACTGTATACCATTTACCACCACTCTCTGTTTTCTGCTCGTCAACCAGTTTGCCACCCAGTTGACCAACTTCTGACCCACCCCAAGCCTACCCAGCTTATTTATCAATCTTCTATGTGGAACAGTGTCAAAAGCTTTGCTGAAGTCAAGGTAGGCAACATCAACTGCTCCCCCTTGGTCCACCACTCTGGTTACCCAGTCAAAGAAATCTATGAGATTAGTTCGACAGGATTAGCCCCTGTCCTTCCAAGATGGCCAGTTCAGATTACTGTGCTCAATTTCATATATGTGGAAGAAATCTTACATTGTCAGGGAGAGTTTATGAAGGGGGCACCTTTTTTCTAAACAGGATGTACTCCAATGGGGGTCTTGTCTACCACTGCCATCTCCAACTGTATCCCCTCGGGGACCTTGGGGGTGGGGTTTGCCAGTAATCATAGTGTTTTGGCTCCCAGGAAAGCACAATGGTAGCCATGGTAGCCAAGCATCCATGGTAATCCCCACCCACTGCCTTCCAGTGTGTGCGGAGCATGGATCTGCTGTATCTGAGAGGCTTTCCTTCCCATAAGAGGTTGCTGAACAAGCTGTCTGTTTTTGCAGATAGGCAATGTAGGAGGTTTAGTGTTTAAATCATTTCAAGGGTAGCAACTCTGCCAGCCATCGATAATTTAAGTCATTTCCATCTGTCAGTCTCCACCTTTAGTTTGGTAAGTACGGGGGTGAGGTTGGCTGCTGCCCATTGTGAGGGGTCCAAGAGGATCTTTATACCAAGGTAGGTGATGTCCTTTGGGGCCCACTTCATTCCCTGTGTTTGGAAAGGATAATCTGGACAACTGCAGTTTAGAGGCATAATCTCAGTTTTGAAGGGGTTGACCATGAGGCTGGAGATCTTGGAGAAGCCACCCAATGTTTCCAGAAGTGGGGCTAGCACGCTGGGGGCATCCCTTGTGAGCACCAGGAGGTCATCTGCAAAAACTAAGGTTTTAACCTCATGTTCACCAAGTATGAGGCCGAGGATACCATTGTGTTATCTAAGGGCTATGGCCAGAGGCTCGATGGCCAGGACAAATAGCAGAGGATGCAAGGGGCATCCCTGCCATGTGCCCTTCTGTAGGGCAAAGGATGTTGACAGTGTTGAACTGGTGAGTATATTGGCTCTTAGGGAGCTGCAGAGGGTACGTATCCAGAACAGAAAAGAGTCTCTGAACCCCATATGGTGCAGGACCTGGAGGAGGTAGTCCCACTCCACCGAATTGAATGCTTTTTCAAAAATGAAGGTAATTGCTGTGGCTGGAGTGGCACCCCCACCCACCTGAAGAATAGAGTGGCCAGGGTACAGAGATGGTTGAAGCCCACATGCCCCTTGATGAAACCTACTTGGGAGGTGTGGATGAGGGAGGGAAGGTACTGCTTCAGTATATTGGCCAAGGCTTTGGCCAGGACCTTCACATCAGCATTTATTAGGGAGATGGAGCAGTAGTTAGCTAGATTGATTGGATCTTTATCTTTCTTTGAGAGGTCAATGATGGTTGCCCACTGCATTGCAGGGGACAGGGAAGAGTAGAGCTGAGCCTCTGGGTAAAACCTCTGGAGAATGGGGCATATCACCTGGTAGTTTATTTGGATGAAGTCCATAGGGAGTCCATCACACCCAGCTGCTTTGTTGCAGTTCAGCTGAGCAAATGCTACTTCCAACTCCCAAACTGTTAGAGAAGCTTCCAGTGTTACAGCCATCTCCTTGTTCATCCTCGGCAGGGATACCATATTGAAAAAGGTCTGTATATCTGGGAGAAGTGAGTGGGGCTAGGGGAAGCATAGAAGGATTCATAAAACAATGTTAAAAAATATGTTAGACTGTCGGGGACTTGTTACATGGTGTAAAATAATAGATAAAGTAGAGCACACAGAATTGCTCCTGGATTCAGAAAACATCCTGCCGGTTCAAATGGTTGTTAATAAAAGAAAACACACTATAATAAATGTTTATTTTCCCCCAAAGAATTCTAACTATGTAGAACCAGGTGTTACAGAGAAACTGGTTACATTTATAGAAACATGTTTTACAAATGATCCGAACTATGGAATAATCTTGTTGGGCGATTTTAATGCCAGGGTGGGAAACAGCCTGGAGCTACGAGATGACCTAGCGGACATGTGTCTCTGGATCCCCCAGCCCTGAACCTAATAAGGTGGTGTAAACACAAAAGGAAATGTGAGAGAGGGCCTAAATTAGTAGAAGAACTAGAGAAAATAGAAATTATACTGATTAATGGGCGAACAAAGGATGATGATGAAGGGGCATACGCATATATAGGAACTAGAGGGATTTCAACAATTGATCTCTGCTGGGTATCAGTAAATTCAAAAACAAAACTGGATAATGTTAGAATAAGCACAAGAACAGATAGTGAACACAGTCCACTAGAAATTCAAATAGATCTATGGCCACTACCAAGAAATGGTGCCAAAAAGAAAACAGAGATAATCAGGGTCAAAAAAGGGATTAAATGGGAAATAATACAGAATTTCAAATCAATCCAATTTTTATTTGATTCTGGTATAAGGGAAGAAATAATTAATATAGAACAACAGAAAATGGAAGAGGAATATGTTTCAAAATACATGGAAATAATGAGATTTACAGCATCAGTTTTGTTAAAAGTTACAATAAGTTAAGTAAAGCAAAGAAAGGAAGTAAATGGTACGACGCTGAAGGCAAAAGACAGAAAAAGGAACTTAACAGACATGCTAGATTCACACACAAATGACCAACAAAGTAAAACAAAGTAAGACTGATTAAACAGAGGAGAGAAAACGAAAAATTAATGGAGAAAAAAAGAGTTATAGAATAAAGATGTGTAACCAATTCAAAAAGGCCACACGAGAGAATAACAATAAAATATTTTGACAGATGGTTTCTAAAGGATGGGACGAGATACCTGAGAATACTGAAAGTCATACAGATAAAAAAGCATGGGAAAATTATTTCAGGACATTATTCTATAATCAGGAAACTAAATAAAAATGAAAAATAATTGGACTCCACACACCCAAAAAATCACAGAAGCAGAAGTAACAATAGCAATATAAATAGCAGAAAAACATAAGGCACCAGGCCTGGATGGAATACCAATGGATATCATGATAGATGACCCATATTTATGGATCCCAGTGTTAATGAGTTTATTTAATATAATAATACAAACTGAATTAATACCTCAGACTTGGAGGGAAAACATTATCGTACCCAAATATAAACAAGGATGTCACTCAGACACAAGTAATTACAGACCAATTAGTTTGTTAGATGATTCTCAAAAATTGTTTACAAAAATGATATTCAATAGAATCATGGAGTAACTTGATAAAGTAAAGATACTTGATGAAGCACAAGTTGGCTTTATGCCAGGCCATTCAACATTGGACCAGTGCTCTGTATTGACACATCTAATAATTAAATATACTAAAATAAAAAAATTAAAATTAAGTGAGAGGATGTACACGAACAGGTGCAATGGAATCCAGGGCCCCTGTCACTGCCTTATTATAGGCAAGTACCAAGTCCCCTGGATCCATGCAATCACTCGGAAAACCCGATAGGTCCAGCACCGCCATCAGGCCATCTGGGGAAACACCCCTCAAAAGGGTGATTTAAAGGCAGCATTTGACAGAGTAAATAGAAAAAAACTATGGAAAGTTCTTGGTAGTTACGGTCTTGAAACCTCTATGCTCGAGCTAACAAAAAATCTATATGTGGACAATTACACATCAGTCAGATACAACACTGAAGGAGATTGTACGGCCAAATTTCCAGCTAATGTTGACCTTAGACAGGGATGTGTTCTCTCTCCTATTTTGTTATAACTGGGATTCCAAGATGGACGCCTGACTGAAGTGGTTGTCGGTTGCTGTTTAGTTTGTGATCGTGCTTCCTTACTGTTTTCCCTGCATTTTATTTTTAGCTTACTGTGCTTTTATTTTTAGCTTACTGCGCTTATTTTAGCGTATTCTGCTTTTCAAATCTCCATCGATTAAACAAATTGGTTTTTCACAGTTCCGAGCTCTCTTTGGTGCTGGAGCAAGGGTTTAGAGAACAGGTACAACTAGTACAAGGAAGGAATAAGCTGAGTTGGCAAGTAATATCGCTGGCGATATCCTGGGTGGTGTATCGTATCTATCTGCCTTCAGCTACACGGCGGGAGAGTGTGCTGAGCTTGCAGGCGCTGCCAGTGGGATTTTCTGGCTCCTGTATGGTGTATTTTGGAGCTGCTGATTTCCATCTGAGTTCTATCTATTGTCGTTTGTGGGCTCAGTTGACTGAATTTAATATTTACCACAGATTTTCACCGTGTATTGATCGTGGAGTTTAAAGCCTCATTTTTTGGACTGGTGTCACGATTCGATTCGTTGGATTTATTTCTGACTTTTGTCATCCGGATTATGATCAGAGGGCCTGACAGGGTTGTCTGGGACTGAAGGGCCAGGAAGCTGATGGATTGAACTGCTGATTCTGCTCCGAAGTACTGTGAGTGGTGGGACCCGATTCATTGATCGGTTGCCCTCCGTTTCTGGGATCTTATTATTTTTTTCTGACTATATACTTTTTATTTGGAGTGCTCAGCATTAAATTTAGGGAAGCAGACCTCGCACGGTTTATTAGCGGATGGAGGCTCCTACCCCCACCCCCCCCATTTTGTGCCTGGGTGATTGTGGACTGCGCTGCCTGGGACTGAGCAGGAGTCGCCTCACTTTGTCTCTGGGGAGCTAGGCTTTTGGGGTACTCTTAAGGTATCCCGAGGTTGGCCTTTTTAGTCTGGCCTCTGGGTATCTGTGGCTGCGGGTCCTGTGTGGTGTAGTCTGATTAGGGTCTTTTGGGGGTGTGGTGGGGGTCTCTCACTCGTTGTTGGTCTGCTAGTGCATATACTGGGCCCATCTTCAGGATTTTCTGCATCCTCCGATTAACTTGTATTGAGACCAGTCCTTTTTAAACAGTCCCACTTAAAACTTCAAGACAAAGGAAATAATTTTATTCTTACTTCTGACTGGCAGTGAGAGTGCCTTGCTGGTCCCCCTGGTACTGAGAGTGCTCAGGGGTTGGAATGATAAATTAAAAGTAAAAATTAAAGGTTCTTTGAGCTCAGGAAGTGAGAGTACCTGTGCTCTATTGGCCTCCTTAGGCTGTGAGAGGGCCTTTGGCGGCTGAAGAAAAGATATGTTTTGTTATTATATTTTTCATTATAAATTTCATACTCTTGGACTTAAGTTATTTTGTATTTATATTTCTTTTTTCTTTTGTTTGGGTAGGTGTTTGGGGGTATTTATTTGATTTTATAGTTTTCTTTTTTACTGTTTATTTGGGTTTAGATTTAAGTTGAATTTGCAGGTTGGGATTGTTTTCTGGATTTAGTTAGCACAGTAAATATGTGTTGGGATGGTATTAGGACGGTCGGGTATTATTCCCCCTCCAGGTTCAGAGACCTCTGTCCATTTTTTTGTCGTCCCTTGTCACCAGAGGTGTATAGATGGTGTAGGGCTCTGGGGATTACCAGGAAAAAGGGGGAGGACGAGGGCTGGGCCTGGAGAGGGATTGGAGAGGAGTGGGCGGATAGGGATAGTGGGGACAAGGAGACACCCTGGGGCGAAATGGGTCCAGGAAAGGGGTTCTCCCTGGCTGGTTCCCATACCCAAGGGTTCTGTTGGTAGTCAGCAGGTAGCACGGTCATCCTCGGATGCTCATCCTACTCGGGTGGTGTTATGTAACGCCAGGTCCATTAAAAACAAGACCGCTGTTATAGCGGATCTTGTTGGAACATCTGACCTGGCGTGCATCACCGAGACCTGGCTGGATGAAAATGCTGGCCCAGTTTTGGCTTCAGCAATTCCAGCTGGGTACTCAGTGATACACCGCCGAAGGATGGATCGTAGGAGAGGGTGTTGCCATCTGTTTTAGATCAAACTGGGCCTAGTGGAAGTACCAGTGGGTACTACCAATTCCTTTTGAATGTATTATGGAGTAGGGTGGGCTGAGGATTCTTCTTTGTCTACCGGCCCACCAGGTGATGGGAATGTTTTCCTGCAGGAAGTCGCAGACTTCATTGTCGACCTGACATTGGGATCCCCCAGATGGTTGGTTCTGGGGGATTTCAATGCCTGGGTCGACAATGAACTCTCACAGTTTGGTCAAGACTTCCGCCAGTTAATGATTTCACTGTGTTTCACACAGGTTATTTCCTCCCCGACCCATATTGGAAGTCATTCATTGGACTTGGTGTTCCTACTGGGGATGGAGATATGTGATTTGGTGAACCAGTCGGATGGTCTGACCATCATTCCACTGGGTTCAGTTTTGAGGCCACCCCTAGTAGGCCAGCCCCTATGGAGATGGTCCGGTACTGCCCTTTGAGGGGTGTTTCCCCAGATGGCCTGATGGTGGTGCTGGACCTATCGGGTTTTCCGAGTGATTGCATGGATCCAGGGGACTTGGTACTTGCCTATAATAAGGCAGTGACAGGGGCCCTGGATTCCATTGCACCTGTTCGTGTACGTCCTCTCACTCTTCGCCCTAGGTCTCCTTGGTTTGATGAGACTCTAAGGAGTTGAGGAGAGCTGGATGAAGATTAGAGAGATGTTGGTGGAGGTCGGCTTGATTGTGGCAACTAGAGATTGATGGACCATTATGTGTCTATCAATCAGCAATCTCTCGTAAGAAGGCAGAATTCCTGTCCAGAGAGATTGCTGCTGCTCAGAATAGACCAGCTCAGCTTTTCCGGACCGTGGACAGATTGTGCAATCCAATCTGTCTTCAGCCCAGAACAGCCTTTTCTCAAGAATCGTGTGAGGAGCTTGCTCAATTCCTTTCAGATAAGGTTGCCAAAATCAGGTCCGACGTCCGCTTGACCCTCTCTAGTGGGGGTAGTGATGGTCGACAGGAGATGTCTTGACACCGGTTTTGTGTGGTCCGACTTCAGCCTTCCCACAATCAATGACATTGTGATGGTCAACCGATTATTGCATCCGACCAACTGTGGTCTGGATCCGGGCCCTACACATCTCCTAGTGGGCTGTGTAGATAAAATCAGCCTGGTTTTGGCTGAGATAGTCTGGAGGTCTTTGGAGAGGGGCATTTTTCCAAATCCTCTAAAGGAGGCTTTTTTCAGCCCCTTCTTAAGAAGCCCTCCTCGGACTGTCTGGCTAATTACAGACCCGTCTCTAACCTACCCTCTGTGGGAAAGGTTATTGAGAAGGTGGTCGCGTTGCAGTTGGATGATCATTTAACCAGCCACGATGTCTATGATTCTCTCCAGTCCAGATTTAGGAAGAGACATAGTACCGAGACGGCTCTCGTCCGGGTACTAAATGATCTCCTGATAGTGAGAGATTGAAGGACCTGTTCTATCTTGGTCCTTCTTGATCTCTCTGTGGCATTTGACACCGTGGACCATGGTGTGCTGTTGGAATGCCTGCAGTTTATCTGTGGACTGTCTGGTACAGTCCTCAGTTGGTTTCAATCTTTCCTCGAGGGTAGGACTCAGAAGGTGGTGTCTGGGATTTTTTCCTTGACATCATTCCCCCTATCCTGTGGGGTACCGCAGGGCTCCATTTTGGCACCCATGCTGTTTGCGGTGTACATGCTGCCATTGGGATCGATCATTAGGCAGTACGGTTTGAGTTTTCACTGCTATGCAGATGATACTCAACTGCATATATCCTTTGTACCTGGCCAAGATGCCGTTCTCTCGGTTTTTAATAACTGTCTTGCCGAAATCCAGGACTGGATGAATGTGAGTTGGTTGCGGTTGAATCCAAGAAAAACTGAGGTGTTGGTCGTGGACCCAGGTCACCGGGAGGCAGGTTTGTTGGCTGGATCTCCCTCGGGCCTATGGCTCGGGGGTGTCCAGTTAACTACCTCAGACTGGGTGCCGAATCTGGGCGTTGTTTTTGACAGCTGTTTAACACTTAAATCACAGGTGATGGCAGTTGTCAAAGCCTCTTTTTACCACCTGAGGAACATTGCCCAGGTGAAGCACCTGGTTCCTCCCGACGATCTTCTTACTTTGGTCCACACCTTCGTTACCTCCCATCTTTACTGCAATTCCCTTTATCTTGGGCTACCGGGGGTTGATATTCGCCACTTGCAGCTAGTGCAGAATGCGGCAGCCAGACGATTGACTGGTTCTTCTAGGACCAGTCATATAACGCCTGTGCTTCGCGGACAGCACTGGCTGCTAATATTCTGGCATATCATCTTCAAGGTCGGTTTGCTGACCTATAAAGCCCTACATGATCAGGGACCTAGCTACCTGAAAGATCTTCTTCATCCCTACTATCCCCCCCCCCCCCGCTCTCTCCAATCCACTGACGAGGGATTGCTAGAGATTCCCAGAGTTCACTTGAAGACCTCCGGGACCAGATCTTTTAGTTTTGTGGCCCCGACCCTGTGGAATTTCACCGGCCAGGTACGAGATCTCTCAATCGTCAAACTTTTAAGGGAGCACTTAAAACATATCTTTTTAAACAAGTGTATAATGATTTTAAGTATTATTAAGCATGGTTAATTTTATTGTTTTTAGTAATATTGTCTTATTATGTGATGTACAGGTGCCTTGGTTTTTAGAAAGGCATCTTTTTATAAATAAAGTTTTGACTGACTGATTGATTGATTGTTCAAAATCTTCCTGAACAGGGTACTTGAGGGTCTGGGGGATCTGGAGAGTACAGTTACATCAGAACTTACCGTAACAGTAGAACTTCGAGAGAGGTTCCTTCAGTAGGTCATCACATAAAGGACTGCGCCACCTGGCATTGGGCCGCATGGCAGACTTTTCTAGCAATACCTGATGGGGGACCGCCTACCTGATGTCATGTGACTGACATCAGCGTGACTGTATATAGTGGGCGGTCCCCATGCCCACCCTCCAGTTCTTCCGCCGGAGCCAGGAAGAGGCCTGACAGCAGGAGCGAACAGGATTTGGAGTCCCTGTGAAAACAGAAAATGAGGGGAAGGAGGGATGGAAAAATATGACCTTCTGAAGGAACCTCTCTTGAAGATCTACTGTTACATTAATTTCCTAGGTAACTGTACTATCTTACTTCGAGAGGGTTCCTTCAGTAGGTCATCACATAAAGGACAGAGTCCCAAGCAGTCCCTCCAAGGAGAGACCGAGAGAAACCAGGGAGGAGGAGGAAAACTAACTGCAACGGAAAAAACTGAAATCCAGAATGGACCCAGTCTAGGACAAAAGGTCCTGCAGGACGGCTAGGCCAAAGTCAGCCCTCTGCCTAGAAGCAATGTCCACATTGCAATGCTTGGTAAAGGTATGGACAGAACTCCAAGTAGTGGCAGCACAAATGTCGGCCGTGGAAACGTTCCATAGGAAGGCCGTGGAGGCAGCCATGCCCCTAGCAGAATAACCTCTGACAGAACCCGTCAGAAGCTTTTCATATTTCTGGTAAGAGAATCTAATGCAGTTGCCTAACCATTTGGACAGGCCCTGCTTAGAAACCGTTTTGTCCATCGATCTCGGGGCAAAGGAAACGAACAACTGGTTGCAAGAGTGGAACTTTTTGGTCCGGTGGGAGTAACACCGGAGAATCCGATGGATGCCAATTGTATGAAGGAGCACCTCACCTCTGTTAGAGGGGGACAGATGGATAATACATCAGAAGCTCTACTGATTGATTCAGTGTGGCTTTTGACACCATCTTGGGAAGAAACTTCGGATGTGTTCTGAGGACCGCTCGCTCCCTATGGAAAATCAGATAGGGCTCCTTGCAGACTAGAGTGTGAAGCTCCAAAATACTTCGGGATGACGTGATAGCCACCAGAAAAATCACCTTCCAAGACAGGAAGCGCAAATCACAGCTCATAGCCGGCTCAAAAGGAGGAAGGGTGAGCTTTTCCAGGACGTAGTTCAAGTTCCGGGAGAATCACTTTCAGAAAGGTTTTTGAGACCTCCAACTGAGCCATGGGTTTACCATCCACTAGCTCGTGGTACGCTGAGGTAGCTGAGATATGGACCTTCAGAGAAGAGTAGGACAGACCAGAGTCTGATAAGTGAAGGAGGTATTTCATGACCTGTGGGGTCGAGCAACAGAAGGGGTTCCAACCCTTAGCGGTCACCCAAATGGAGAACCGCTTCCACTTCATGGTATAAGTGGAACAGGTAGAGGGCTTTCTGGCCTCAGTGAGGACTTCAGCAACCCTGGAGGAAACCCCGAAGCGAGAGATTGCTATGTCTGCAGGAGCCACGCATATAGGTGCAGGGTCCTTGTAACGGTCCTGTTATGCAGAAAATAAAAAAGTTTCAAAAGAAGAGAAATTCAAGATGTACCCCCTTTCACTCTCTCCTGTGTACTCCTCTAACGTCCTATCTATATTAATTTTCTTGTCAGGGTGGCCAACCTGGCAATTCTTAGAGCTTTACTATCCCTGTTATCCAATTCTAGTTTGTACATCTTGATAGTAGTTATGGTGATAGGCTTTAATATAAAGTGTAATTGCCCTTAAAAGCATTTGTTAGAAAATTCAGGCAAAGCAAACGTATGTTGGTAAAGGAGCCCCCCCCCCCACACTTTCTATGCAGAGGGTTTACACCAGTAAAGAAAAGGTTGCTAAGGAGCAGTGCTACGCTCCCTAGCAAGTAACTCTGAAGTCCTGTTCTGGTGCTCGCTCCAAGGAAATAAAAAGGAGCTGAATTTATGCGAGGACACTGAGGGCATAAAGAAGTAAGCCCTGCACTGTCTATATTCATTAAAAAGGAGCTGTAATTGTTTAAAGAAGGTGCTGCCTTTTTGTTAAAAGGCTGAAAAATGAACAGCTGTTGGCTGAGAATTGCAGCCATTGGGGAATCCCAATATTTGCTAACTAAACACAGTAAAAACTCTGTCAGCTAGAATTACAGTATGTAAATAGGAGATCAATGTGTTTTATAAATAAAAACTGTTTTTTTCCTTTGGGTTTTGCACTAGAACATCAAACTGGCTATTTATTAAAGAATCTAGAACCTTACAAGGAAACAAGATAGGGAGCGCCCCTCATCTGTTGCCCTTGGTTAAAGATTCTAGATTCTTTACATTTAATATTTAGGTTACTTCTTTTCTATTATGGTTTACTTACCTGGTAAAGTCATCTGGGAAGCCCTTCTTATAGGGTTGGCAGCCCACGAAATGGCTGCCTTTACAGCAACCAAATGGAGGTGATGTCAGAGAGTATGTGGAGCCAATTTCAAACTCCGCCCCTTTTGAGTACTATATAAGGCCTCCACCAGAAGACCTGGTCAGATAGGGAGAGGAAGGAGACTGGTCAGTATCTTCTGATCAGGTGAAGAAATGGAAGTGTGAATGCCTACACAGTAGCTTGGAAGTATTGGATACTGAGAAGAGCAGGGACTCTGACTGCAAGACTTGCCTGGGTTATTGTTTACTTTTGTTTTGGTAAAAGTTAATCTATTTCTTTTCTGTAAATAATTTTTATTTTTTTTATTTTCAGGAAATAAAATGATAAACGCTATGCCAGCATTTTTTATGCACTTCAATTTTGTGACTGGTGTTTGTTATTGAACCCACACGCTTACAGTCCTGAGTCCCGAGTGCAACAGTCGACCTTGATCCTGAGTCAGGAGGTCGTGAGTCACTGGAAGTGGAACTGGTGGTTCCCTGGAAAGCTGCTGCAACAGCAGGAACCAGATTTGTATTGGCCAGAGAGGAGCGATGAGAATCATCCCTGCCTTCTCAGCTTAAAGCTTGAGAAAAACCCTCTGCAGAATGGGAAACGGAGGGAATGCATACACAAATTTCCCTGTCCAGGAAAGGGACAATGCATCGTTCCAGAAAGCACCATGCCCTGGAATGAGCGAGCAAAACCTGGGAAGCTTTGCACTGGATTCGGAGGTGAAGAGGTCTATTTCCAGACACCCCCAATGTTGGAAGATGGATTTCGTCACTTCCTGAAGCAGTTCTCACTCGTGAGCTAGGGTCCGAGATCTGCTGAGACTGTCCATCAGGACGTTTAAGATGCCTGGAACGTGCACAGCCATGAGGACCAGATAGTGCTAGACTGCCCAGTTCCATACCCACGTCGCCTCCCTGCACGGGGGGTATGACTGGGTTCCTCCTTGTTTGTTGATATACCAAACTACCGACATGTTGTCCGTTTGGATTAACAGTGATCCCTTTAGAAGCAGGACTTGAAATGCCTGTAAGGCATACAGGACCGCCCTCAACTCCAGAACATTTATGTGCAAATGAATCTTCATGATGGACCACCCTGAGATGAGCTCCCCACACCATATATGAGGCATCCGTGGTGAGGGTAGCTAGTGGTGCAGGACTCCGAAAGGGAAGTCCCACAGAAATACTGCGAGACTCTCTCCACCACTGCAATTCTCTCTGGACCACAGAGGAGACCAGAACCGGATGGTCCAGGTCATCCAGAAGCTGACCACACTGCACTCACAATAACCACTGAGTGACCCTCATGTGAAGTCTTGCTAGGGAATAGTTGTGATGGCAGCCACCATCAGGCCCAGAAGGCATAGGACCTTCCGAGCTGGGATGGTTCTGCGAGAAGCCACTTTGGAGGCCTGACAGATAAGCGTCTCCACCCTGTCTGGAGACCGCCAGATTTCGTCAGTGTCCCTGTGGGCAGAAGATGTCCCGGATCGATCTGCACTCCACGTGTGTTTATTGCCTTGGACTTGGCCATGACCAAGGCCCCTGGAATTCTGCGGTTCTGCAGTTGCGAATTCTGCTCGCAGAATTTGCACGCCGCAGGAATGGGTATATAGTGCCGCGAGAACTCATTGTTTTTGTGAATTTCATATAAATATACTGTTTTTCCATAGTGTCAGGCTTTCTTTCCCACCTCGCTTATCCTGAAGCCCTCCTCTATGCTCAGCATATGATGTCATCGATGACATCACATCATATTTAGCTAATGACAGGACTGCATTCTGCCAGAGAAATGAATAAATCATGCCGCAGAAATCAGAAAATGCTGCCGCAGAAGTCAAGGAGCCCTGCCGCAGAAATCAGAAAATTCTGCCGCAGAACACCAGGGGCCCTGGCCATGACTCACAGGCTTCTGAGTTGTGCAAATCTTTTTCCGCTTCGGTCTTGAAGGACCACGCTGCCCGATTGCTGTTGGGGCGACCCGCGAAATGTTATCCTCCAGTCAAGTCGAAGGAAGCCCATTAGGCGGTGTCCGTGGCTGCGGGCTCAGCTGAACAGCTGGAGTAGATGATCGCCCTCGAGGAGGAGGAGGAGGAGGAGGTGGCCCAGGCCGCATCATCATCATCCTCGGTCGCGCCATTTATCCCGTTCTCCTTGGGCTCCTCCTACACAACTTCGGTCAAGGTTGCGGCTAAGGCCGCTGGCTTCATGGTGTCTCCATCAGGTCAGCCGGCCGAGACACCCATTGAAGCAGTCGACATTTTTCTCGACCCGTCGGACAGGCTGTCGACTGGAGAAGCCAACAACCCTTCTTCACCGGTTCCCCCAGTGGAAACCGAGGACTTGCCTGTGCCTCCTGTGCCGGAGTCCCCGGTTAAGATCCCTGAACCAAGGAAGAAGCGGGTTTCCACCGCCCCCTCTCAGACCTACCCTCAGAAACACCGAAGGTCTCAGTCTCGGACTTCTTCCCGGTCCAGCTGATCCCGCCGACATCAGCGGTCTTGGTCCCGCCGCTCATCCTCGTCTTCATCCTCTTCGGAGGATAGACTCTGGCACAAATTGGTCGGTGCTATGAGGATCTAATGTGGCAGCAGCTCCTTTTGACCGTGAATAAGCTGACTCAGTTGCCTTCCCCGGCCGTTAAGTGGCTGTCATTGGAGCGGCCGAAACAACCCCTCATAGTGGTCGAGGAGCCGAAGCCGGCACCAGTTGTTCATCTGAAACTGGCTGCGCCACCCATTGTGGTGGAATCTCTGCCTCCACAACTGAAGACTGGGGCCTCGACCATGGATTCTCGGTCGGGTCAGGGTTTGCCCCATAGGTTGTCGGTCACCCTCACTCCCGATCGACCTCAGCAGGTGGAGGGTGGCTCAGACACTCAGCAGCTGTTCTCAGACTCCTCAGACTCTGATGACAACTCCTCCTTGTTCTCCAGGCCGCTTGACTTGGAGTCCACTGGGGGTCAGTTGGTGGACGAGAGCCCATCCTCATTTCTTGGAATGCTTCGGCTCATCTCAGAGTCCACTGGGATGAAGCTCGAACCCGTTTCAAAATGGGCCAAGTATCCCCTCACGAAGATAATGGACCGAGGGGATTCCCCCACGGAGGTCTTCCTGGTGGCCAAAGCCATTGTTCGCCTGGCCCTGGAGCTATGGCAGTGGGCAGCTTCTTGTCCAGCACCTTCGGCAAGGATGGCTCAAAAGTAGGCTGTTCCCACTGGTTCACTCTCCGGTTTCTCGGAGCACCCCTCTGTGGAGGGGCTAGTGACCGACAGTGTTTTCCGGTGTTCCGGGAATGCTCGGGATGTGGACAAGCAACCCAATAAGGAGTCCAAGAAACTGGGCTACTCCGGGCGGAAAGTCTATACAGCTTCCTCCCTAGGCCTTCGTCAGGCCAGCTCGGCTGTTCTGATGGCATACTTTTCACACGCCCTTTTGGTCTCCCTGGATGAGGTGATTCCTCATCTCCCGGCTGACCTTCAGATGACGGTCAAACAGGTGCGGGATCAGGGAAAGGTGGTGGCCAAACAGCAGCTCCAGACTTCCCTGGACATCGCTGACTCGTGTGCCCAGTCAGTAGCGGCCGCAGTGGCCATGTGCCACAGAGCTTGGCTGCAGATCTCTACCTTTACGGCAGATACCCAGCACAAGCTGGCAGACGTTCCCTTCTTGGGTAATGACTTGTTCGGTCCCAGGGTGGAGGGTCATCTGCAAAGGATCGAGAAGTCCAACTCCACCTAGGACTCGGTCATATCTGCCGAGAAGGACAAAGGCCACCAGCAGCAGCGTAAGCCCTTTCCGCCTTCAGCCCCTGCGGCATGTCCAGCCCAGCAACTCCAGCATCAAGGCCAGCAGGCTCGCACTTGGCACCCCAAAGCCAAGCCTGCTGCTTCCTCCAACAGGAAGCCGGGAGGAAAAGGTCCAGGAGGCTCCTCGGCTGGTCCTTTCTCCAAGCTGCGCCAGTGACGGTGGTAGGTGTCACCCCAACCTCGCTACTCCTCCCCAGGTTCCCCCTGGGGAGGCTCACTACTTCCTTTCTGCCTGGTCTGATATCACCACGGACCGCTGGGTGCTGGAAGTGGTAGGAAAGGGTCTGCCTCTCTGGAATTGAAGCAGTCCCCACCTTATCGAAGTCGCCGCCCCTTACAGGGGCTACGGGGTCCGCAGCCTCTCTGTCGGCCTGTCGAGCAGACATTGCCCTGCTCCTCCAGAAGGAGGTGATCAGCGAGGTGGTGGATCCTCCATCAGACCCAGGGTTTGTGTCCAGGTACTTCCTGGTCCCAAAACGGACGGGGGCTGGCGCCCCATTCTAGACCTACATGACCTGAACAAGTTCCTAAGGTCTCAAACCTTCAGGATGGTCACTCTGGCTCAGATCATCCCATCCCTGGAATGAGGCATGTGGTTCTGTTCTCTGGACCTTCAGGACACGTTCTTTCACGTCCCAATCCATCCGTCCCACTAGCGATTCCTCCGCCTCAGAGCGGAGGGATCCCTTTACAAGTTCCGGGCCATGCCCTTCGGCCTCTCTCCAGCTCCCAGGGTCTTCACCAAATGCATGGCAGTGGTGACAGCATTCCTGCGGCACCGATGGGTCCAGGTGTACCCTTACCTGGACGACTGGCTGACTGCAGCCTCCTCCAAGCCGGAGGTGGAGTGGTCCAGGGATCTGGCCCTCCAGGTCTGCTCTCAGATTGGACTCCTCATCAATGAGGCCAAATCAGAACTCGTGCCAACGCAGGTGATTCAGTTCATCGGGGCAGAGCTCGACTCTCTTCGAGCCAGAGCACGGCTCCTGGAGGACAGGGCTGAGGTTCTTTCCTCCTTTGCCCAATCATTTCTGGTTGGGCAGTTGCACCCTGCCCAGGACTTCCTGCGCCTCCTGGGCCTCATGGCTGCCTGCACCAGTGTGGTCCATTGGGCCCGCTGGCACATGTGTCCCCTTCAGTGGGGGCTGGACCGCCAATGGTTACAGCGCTCCGATCCTCTGGAACAGCCAGTGATAGTGACCCAGGAGATGTAGAACGCTCTCCAGTGGTGGCTTGTTCCAGCTCATCTGCAGGAGGGCATCCCATTCATCCACCCAGAGCTGACGGTCACTCTAATGACCGACGCCTCTCTGATGGGTTGGGGTGCCCATTTGGGGGAGCTCAGAGCGCACAGCTTCTGGTCCCCTCAGGAGTCTCGTTGTCACATCAACCTGCTGGAGCTTCAATGGTCCGACTAGCCCTCACCACCTTCACTCCGTTTGTACGAGGTCAAGTGGTCCAGGTCCAGACGGACAACACCACCACCATGTACTACCTAAACCGCCAGGGCGGGACACACTCTTTGCCTCTGTGCAAGGAAGCTCTCCACACTTGGTCTCTCATGAGAAGACTGGAGACGGATCTCCTAGCCATCCATGTGGCCGGAGCCTCTGACACTCTGGCTGATGCCCTAAGCCGGATAGGTGCTGCATCTCACGAGTGGTCTCTCCTACCGGAGGTAGTACAAGATCTATTCTCCCACTGGGGCACTCCTCAGGTGGACCTGTTTGCCTCCAGGGAGAATGTGAAGCTGAGGCTGTTTCATGCTCGCCCCTCAGCAGGGCTTGCTGCAGGGGGATGCCTTCTCAAGGCCATGGACCCCGGGCCTCTTCTACGCCTTTACCCCATTTCCCTTGATACACAAGGTGCTTCTCAAGGTGAGGAGGGAAAAGGCGCAGGTGATTCTGGTAGTCCCAGACTGGCCCCGCCAGTTCTGGTATCCAGATCTGCTCAGCCTCAGCCCCAGGCTCCCAAGGCGGCTTCCAGCCCGCCCGGACCTGATCTCAGTCAACAGGGGGAAGGTACTCCACTCGGACCTTCAATCCCCGCATCTGACGGCCTGGTTCCTGAGCTGCTGGAGTTCCAGACCTTGGGTCTTTCCGACGAGATCCTCAACGTTGTTGAGGCATCCCGTAAGGAGTTGACCAGAAATTGCTATGCCTTCAAATGGAAGAGATTCTCCACTTGGTGTCAGGATAAGGGGTTGGACCCTTCCTCTTGTTCCTTGGCCAGCATTCTGGACTACCTGTGGTCCCTTTCTCAGCTAGGGCTTCGGTCGACGACCCTTAAGGTGCACCTGGCAGCCATCTCTGCTTACCAGGCGCGGGACGGCAAGCAGTCAGTGGTGCAGAAAAAGATGGTTGGACGCTTTTTCAAAGGCCTTGATCACATATCCCCTTCAGTGCGAGAACCTCCACCTCTGTGGGATCTACTGCTGGTACTGGCTAAGTTCATGGGCAAGCCATTTGCACTGATGCACAGGTGTGACATTTCTCACCTGTCATGGAAGACCGCCTTCTCGGTGGCTATCACGTCAGCCAGAGGGATGGGAGAGCTCCAGGCACTTTCCATCGAGTCTCCTTATCTGGTCTTCCACATGGACAAGGTTGTCCTGTGCCCCCAACTGAAATTCCTTCCAAAAGTGGTGTCGGAGTTTCACCTTAACCAGGTGTTGACTCTGCCAGTGTTCTACCCCAATCACATCACGGAGGCCGAATATAGGCTCCATACTCTGGACCCTAGAAGAGCACTCTCTTATTATAAGGAGCGGATGGCTGAAGTTCGGGGGTGAGGTTCGCCAGTTGTCTGTCACCTACGCTGAAGCCACACCCGGCAGACCTGCAGCCAAGCAGATGATAGGCCAGTGGGTCACCTTCTGCATAGATCTCTGCTATAGGTTGGTGGGCATGGAGCCTCCCAAAGGGGTAAGAGCTCATTTGACCCGCCATACCGCTGCTTCAGTGGCTGCTTCCAGGGACGTCCCTATCCAGGAAATCTGCAGGGCTGCTACCTGGAAGTCAGCACACACCTTCATTATCCACTAGCACATCGACCTTGGGTCACGCCGGGATGCTGGTTTTGGGACCTCGGTTCTCCAGTCCTTATTTCCGAAGTAGGGGGTGCGCGCCTTGCCTCCCTCCTCCCGGGAGAACTTCTAGGAGTCTGCCAGTAAGTGTGGATTGAACAACATATCCATGACCCTAGAAATACAGGTTACTCACCTGCAACAGGAGTTCTAGGAATGGTATATGTTGTTCAACCATACAACCCACCCGACCTCCCCGGATTCGACACGCAACCTGGCTTCCAGCAGGCTAGATCTGGCGTCATGGGGCGGAGCTGAGAGTTTTACCACCCAGGTGGGTGGGAGAAGCCAGCTTGAAGACCTTCTGGCAAGATTTAAAGCGTCAAGGAACCTGCCAGTAAGTGTGGATGAACAACATATACCATTCCTAGAACTCCTTTTACAGGTGAGTAACCTGTATATTCACTCACAGATTCTCTATGGGGCTGAGATTTGGGGGATGGAGAATTCAGATGGATTAGAAACCATAATGAATTGATTTTATAAACATATACTGGGCCTTCCGTATGGAGCATCTTCTTGCTCATCCAGACTGAACTAGGACAACTCCCAATCAGATGCAATATAGAGCAAAGATTAGTGATATATTGGGCCAAAGCATATAATATGCATGAAAATAGATTACCAAGAATGTGCTTTGAAGAAATGCTTTATCAAAGGAGGGATGGCTTCATCTATACAAGCACATAGATACTGGAAAAATTAATATTGCCCTATGGTTTATTGGAATTTTTGACAGAAAGTACAAGGACCCCAATTGGAGAGATTAATGAAATTATGAAGACAAGAATTAGAGATATCCATATACAAATGGAGATGGAACTTGCAAAAAATTCCAAATTCAGCTCAAGGTTGGCATCAAACTTAAGGGGACAATTTGGCATACACCAATATCTAAGTATAATAAGTAATGATAGTAATAAAAAGGCTTTCATTAAATTCAGGTTTGGATATGTGGCTAGTGGTACCCTTGAACAAAAATTTGGTATTAACATTGCTAAAATGTGTGCTTGTGGTTTAGATGAAGACAACCCTATACACAAATTATTATTGTGTCCTTTGTACAAATCTAAAAGAAACTTTTATCTGGGAGAAATCCTGATGAACCTAGATATGGAACCGATACATCATATAGGATAGTGCATGAGTACCAGTTAACAGCAGGGCTATTCTTTCACGAGGTTGGTACTATGACAGCAGATTACCTAAAGGAGGCGCAGCTTGAGGAGGTAATCAATAAATCATAGTACCAGCGAGTGAAAGAACAGCCTCAGCCGTTAAATGGCACATATGCACCGTTCTGTTCCAGTGTATAGTGGAATGTTGTTGCCTCAAAAAAAAAAATACTACATATTTCTTTTAAATATGACTGTCAGATTGCTGCTCAAAGGGACACCATGTGTAGCGTCCATGCTGCAGCAGGAAGCGAAAAGTAATTCTGCTGTCTGCGAGACGTCACTTTAATTCTGCTGCACTGCGGACATCACTAGTGCAGCAGAATAACATTTTGAGAGCGCTAGATTTCAGTGAACGACGACGTTCCACTATACACTATAATTTAATTATTTATTAAAAACAACTAATAGGTTCCATCTAGACAGAGTTTCAAGATTCTGTAGAATCACTGAAGCCACATTTACAGAAATAAGGATAATATAAGTATTTTATAATAGCTTACTAAAAAGTGTAATATGAAGTGCTATAGAATGTCTACAAGAATGCATTGTGTATAGTTTTTAAACTAAATAGACTGATTTGTGAGGATACTGAAAATTATTTATTGTGATATGTGTATTAATCTGTAATATTTGTCTATTCTTTTTTATTACATATTTTGTAGTGATAATATCTCTTGTCAAACAATAAACTTAAACTTCATAAAA
Source organism: Neoceratodus forsteri (assembly GCA_016271365.2). Lineage (NCBI taxonomy): Eukaryota > Metazoa > Chordata > Ceratodontiformes > Ceratodontidae > Neoceratodus > Neoceratodus forsteri. The sequence goes on along the minus strand of CM028131.1, from coordinate 658,397,938 downwards.
AAATGTGCATTACCTTGTTCAGGTCAATGGGAGCTGTCTTGATCTGGCCATTAGAGTTCTTTAAGGAGGCAATGTGCCTCTTTGCTTGCCTCTGCTGCAAACGGTAGGCTAGGACTCTCACTGCCCTTGCTTCCCCTTCCCAGTATTTGTGCTGTAGCCGAGTGATGGTAGTTCTGCCTTTTTTGTAAGCAGCTGGTTGAGGCTCATCCTTACACACAGCATCTGCTCCTTAGCCTCTCTCAGGAAGGCCCTGGGCTGTGGGGTCTTGATCTGGGCTTTTAGCCATTTCAGCTGGGCAGACAGGCATACTCAGCTTCTCTCTCCCGGTGTCTAGAGTAAGAATACATAATAATCTGCCCCCTTATGTAGGCTTTATATGCTTCCCAGAGGGAAGCTGCTGTAATCTCACCTGTGACACTGAGCTGAAAGTATTCCTGAGTGGTATCCTTTACCTAGGTTTGAAATCCCACATCTTGAAGCAGCAGTGGGTCAAGCTTCTATATTAGGGAGTTGGAGACCCCCTCCCACACAAGGGACAGTAAGAGGGGGGCACAGTCACAAATGTGCCAACTGCCTATATTTGTAGCCACCATTCTGCGTGACACCTTGTGTGATTCCAGCCACAGGTCCAGTCACCTGAAGGTGTCATGGACCACAGAGTGGCAGGAATAATCATGTACTGTGGGGTGCTGGATCCTCCACAGGTCAGCCAGGGCATGTTCATGCATCAAGACCTGTAAGACCCCCACTGCCTTTCGATGGGCATCCAATATGCATGAGCTGCGATCCAGGTCTGGGGTAAGGGTGAAGCTGAAGTCTCCCACCAACAAAACTGGATCATTGTCCTGGTTTAGCTGAGAGAGGGCTTCGTTAAGGCAGTGGAAGAAACTGGGGCATAAATGCTGGCCACTACGATAGGCCCCTCAGGTGTCCGCATTTGTGTGAGTACCTACTGACCCTCCTGATCGATGGCCCTGGAAAGTAGCTGCAGTTCAGTGACTTGTGAGACCGTATTGAGACTCCAACCTTCTTGGAGGTGTTCGAGCTATGTGCCTCAACCCCATCCCATTCCTGAACTAGCTTCTTAGCCTCCACTGTAGTAAACTTGGTTATCTGAAGGAAAGCAACAGTAGTGCATTGCTTTTTGAGGAAGGATAGGACCTGCTCACTTTTGAGGGGAGTTCATCCTTCAAATATTCCAGCCTCTATACCGAACATCAAGCATTTTGGTCCCCCAGAGCGTATGGCTGGAGAATGGCAGTCACTGACAACAGCAAAGCATAAGTATCACTGTGCAACTTTGCAACTACCCCTTCCCGGTTCTAAGTTTGCCCCTCCCCCAACTACAGAGATATAGCTGTCCCTTGCCCATGTGAATCAGTATACCATAATACATAGCTATTCTTAGCAACTGTTCCAGGAATATTAACAAACCTCTTTACATCCCTCGTGGCAGGCATGATAGCTGAGGGAAGAATGTTCCAATTGTTAACTAGGATACCCAAGTCATGGACCCTGCTGACAGTCATTTGGAACCCCTACAGAGGTTCACTACTGAGGTCTTGATGACGGGCTGTGGGAGAGTGGGCAGTCGGTGTGTGGTAATGTGCTGGACGCCCCAAGCTACCCAAAGCTCTTCATACTGATGTCTGGGTGGTCATGATTAGGCTACCGCCACAAATATTAAGGTGCCACTCTGCTTTCCTCGTAAGTACACCTACTGCTATGAATTTATGAGTTGCACCAATCAGTACATGATAAGTGGTATTTAAACTATGTCCTGCCATAGCTCACTCCTCAGTTCCTAGACGGCTGGGGGGGGAGGGGCTGCTGCATCTCTGCCTCATAGGGTAGGAATGGTAGGATGCTAAGTGCAGACACCAGGCAGGGGTGGTCTCCTCAGAGTACATTGGGCCGCACCCAGCTCAGGGGAGGAGAGGGAGGGTGGGAGAAATCCCCAGTGCCATTTTAGGGGGGTACCATTCAAATCATTTGGAGGGCAACAGCCTAGGACAGTACTGCCGTCTGTGTGATGCTCATGCCTTCTACTTACTGCCACAGTCTTTGCGCACTGTACCAGACTACGGATGGGGGCGGGTTGTGCCCCCATGGCCGACTACCGCTGGCTGATGCTCCATGAATCGGGGTGACTGGATCCTCAGGCATTCTCCATGCCCTGATTGACTGCCCTGTGTGAGGTGGGTCCCTGCAGTCTGAGGAAACACAGCAGGGTAGACATTGGAACTCTGTGGCAACCCTAGATATTCAAGTGTGGAAGGTTCTAAGGCATTCGAGCATTCCCTGTAGGACAGTAATGTATGGTTATCTGAGTTTAAAGATGCTGGAGTGGTGAAGGTTTCCTCGAGTCTTCCTATAACTCACTCACTCAGGCCAGATCGCCCAGCTTGTCGGATGCTCAACCCCTTGTGGCACAGGGTTGGATAAAGGAGGAGAGGATGGATAGGATAGGGAGGGAATGTAGGGAATCCTGAGCCCCAGGGTCCTACAGCAACTAACCTATTTTGCCTGGTAGCACTACAGGGCCAGGGAGTATGGCAGCAGCAAATAACCTGGTGGATTGGGGGGGCCTCCAAAAATAGGAAGAAACCCTCCCTCGAGTTATGAATTGTCTCATATAGGCAGGATGGAGAGGGTGCCGACAATACAGCTATACAACCCTGGCTTCGGTGAGCCCCACCCACCATCAAGCATTAGTCGTTAGAGACCCAGACACCTGTAACAGACCCTAATACCCCTGCGAAAGGACGTATGCTTTACAGCAAACCAAATGTTATCAGCAGTCCTAGAGAACTAGTGTCATGGAAAGCTGACCAGGAGTATTTCTTCTTCCACTAGCCCAGGAGCAAGTTGCAGCAATCAGCTCACAAGTGAGGCAGCAAGTCTTAGAGCCCCACCAGTTTGTCCAGGTAATGTCACATTCCACAATGGACAGAAGACCAGGGAAGTTTAGTTCTGCGTGCAGCAGTTGAGAGGTCTCTTGCAACTGACTAACACCAAGAAAAGGAGTACGGGGTCTGGATATACCTGCGTGGGGTTATTGTCTAGCATTGAAGACTTGGAGGATAAAAATTAGTGGAGCCCTTATGCAACCCAGAATCCTGCACACATGTGCAAGTGGGAGCTGCATGTCAGAGGATCTGCCAGGAGCAAGCCTCCCTGGATGAGTGTCCAAGAGGGGATCAGCCACTATTTTTGAGATGCAGCATTGATCAGTGGGGTTATTGTTCTCTCCCCCACCTTCTGTGAGTCCTAGTAAGCATACGTAAGGGGGATTTTGGTGGCAAGGTGGGGGAGGGACACGGTTGAGCAGGTCACATTGCTCTCTCTTGAACATTTACACAGCAAGTACAATCTCTGCGAACATTCAAGGAGATCTGTGGTAGTAAAATGGTGGGAAAAGTGAGGCTGCAAACTGAAGACTCCCCAATGGTCTGGGAAGTGAAAGCAGGATTGTAGTGCCCTTTCTAGCAAGGGGTAGGGGGACTCCCAAAACACGTGGCATGCTGGCTGCTAGCCAAAAAACAAGACCGAATCAGTGCAAGCCATCACAGCTGGAGTGAGCATGAAACAAATCGCTGCCCCCCCCCAAAAGCACTAGCAATATCAGCTACTGAGAGAGCAGGGCATCACAGGGAAACATAACGAGAAAGGTACTCCCACCTCTCTCTTTCACACTGGGTCAGGTTGTTTCAGCAGAGGGGTGACTGAGGCAGTTTTAGCATCCATCAAGCTTTGTTGTAGAGAGGGGGTCCCAGACACAATTTCCACCCATTATTTGGGCTCCATGGCGGCTGGAACAGAGCATCGCCATCCTCCTGTGCCCCTGTTGGAGAGGTGGTTGTAAGTGGGGGATAACGGTGATTGCTGTGATGGGCAGCCAGTGGCTCTGGGGATCCAGATACAGACAGGCTGTGCCTGCTGCAACTGCAGGAGTAGGGTGTGTGTGCATCTCTGTCTTTTGGCTAGAGCTGCACCACCTCTGGTGCTTGAGGGCACTATGCCTAGGGAGCCAGGAGTCTTCTTGGTGCTGGTCTGGTTGGCCCATCTCCTGTTCTGCTAGGGGGTCTCTATGTCCCGGGGGGGGGGAGGCTTCAAATGGTAATGGAGGGGTGTCAAAAAATGTTTGCAGCCACACTCTGGCCAAGTCTTTATGATAAATGCCTGGATGGCCTCAGGAGTGACAAATACTCTGGTCATTCAATCCACCACTACCTGCAGCTGTGAATGATTCCTGGAGGGAGGAGGATACCGCTGTACTGTGGAGGTCTTTCTTCACTGGGGAATATACTCTGCAAAGTTAAGACAGATCAGTTTAATATTCAGGAAAAATGGCAATGTAAAGGCCCTACCAGGTTAACTGACCTCTTTCCCTTGTCAGTCTAAGGATGGACTCCTTATCCCAGATACAGAGACACCGGGACAAGATAGGATGTGGTCTCTCACCCTCTCTGGCCATGGGGGCAAAAGACCTGTGGGCCCTGTATCTTAGCACTCTCTGGAGGTTTTTAGGAGGATGGGTAAAATTATCTGCAAGAAGTTGACTGTCTCTGGTTCCTCCATCTACTCAGGGAACCCGACGAACCAGAAATTGTTCCTCCTACGTCCTCAGTGCGGGCCCACAGCATCTGGACTGTCCACCCTTGGTCTCTGAGTTGATCCTGGAGGCTGGTCTCTTGCTTGTCCGTATGGGAGGCCTTCTTTTCCACAAGGTGTATTCATACTCCCAAGTCTCTGACATCTCTCTGCATCAACTTGACCACAGAATCTGTCATCACCTCCATTTACGTGATTATTTGGTCGATCATCAGTTCGATCTTAGACATATCAGGAACTGGCTTTTGAATTTGTCCCTCAACCATTTCTGTGGCATGTCAGTAATGGTTGCGCGGGGACAGTGAGTTCAGACAACAGGGGCTAGATATTCAAAAAGGTACAAAAGCGGAGTGCAAAGGTTTGTACTGCTCTAACACCTGACCCGGAAGTCGCTATATTCAGTTGGGTAGCTCTCTGACACTATCCAGCTGAATATTGGCCTGTATCAGCGCAACATTAAGTCAAGTTGCATTGCCCCGACATGAACCTGGGCTGCATCCAGCCCATAGGGAACTGCACCTCCAGACCAAATAGCACCAGAAACCGCAGTGCAATATTCAGCTGCAAAATGCAAATGAGTACATTAGGCATGCAAGGCACTAAGGGGATATTAGCATGTCCATTACGGGCTCATCTGCATTGGAAGCGGCAGCCTGGTTGCATTCAACCTGGCATCATCCCTGGTGGCTAGCGGCAACCCTCCAATCCCTCATCCTGGTCCATGTCAATGCTGCCCTAGTATCTAGTGTCCCACCCCAATCCTCCATCCCTGTCTGTTGTAATGTTGCCATGGTGTCCAGCCCTGTGCGAGGTGGGTCCCTGCAGTCTGAGGAAACACAGCAGGATAGAAGTTGGAACTCTGTGGCAATGATGGATATTCAAGTGTGGAAGGTTCTAGCATTCTGGCATTCTAGCATTCCCTCTAGGACAGTACTGTACGATTATCTGAGCTTAAAGATGCTGGAGTGGTGAAGGTTTCTTCGAGCCTTCCTATAACTCACTCGATCAGGCCAGGTCGCCCAGCTTGTCGGATGCTCAACTCCTTGTGGCACAGGGTTGGATAAAGGACAGGAGAGGATGGATAGGATAGGGAGGGGATGTAGGGAACCTACACAAACCAAGCGAAAAACCTGCTTAGCGTGGGCAAACACCCCTTAGCACCCAAACTGACTTTTGAATATCTGGCCCCAGCTGTCAAAAACGGTCAAACAGGGTTCCAGTAGCTCTTTAAATGACATTGCTGTCAGCATGGATGATAAAGGGAGTGTGGCCTTACTATGTCAGAACAAAATAAAGTGGTTAGGGACATGGATTTTGACAGACTCTAGCAGTGGCTAGTCGGAACAAAAAACTAAGTGGCTAACTAGGTCAGTGGTCAGGCCACACCCCTTCAAAATCAACATTCCAATGGGAAAATTTTACACACAGGGACCATAGTACTTACACCTCACACAATGAGTTTGAAACTGATATTTAGGGAAGGAAGGTTACATAAAGGTTACACGAGGGGTGATTTAAGTGGTTTTGTAACATGAGGCAGAAAAAGGGTCATGCAGTATTGGACAAATAGCATCACATGTGGTGAGCGCAGCGATACATTAATTTTCAATTAATGTATGCCCATGCTAGAATTAATGCATGGTGTCATTTTTAATGTAGCCACTAGACGTTCCCGAAGGAATATGAGTAGAACTGTGATGTACACATTGTCAAGATTTGGTCTGTTACCTTACAGTTTTCGATCATTTTGTTGTAGTATTACTATATTAAGTCATTACCTCCAATAGCTCCATAAGAAGTCTGAACTATCCATTGTTTACCTGACACAAAATGGCCGCCCAGGAGGCAATGAGTGTATACCACTAAAATAAAAGATTTTCAACTGTACGTGTACTGCATGCGTCGATTGTTTCACTTTATGAATCTGTACAGCTGCCTTCTCCTTTCCACCCACCCAGCCGACACTGGCGCCCTAAGTTACAAACCTCAAAACTCTCAATAATTAATGGCACATTCATAAAAGCACCCACTAATCTTTTAAAATCCAAAAAGGATGGCACTCGTATTGATCTTCTCATGCACCCGAATGGATTTCAGACTGGCACTGTCCTGCACGCTTTCAGAGCAAACACGAGCAGTAGAGTCTGCATCTGGACTTGAAACACGGCACATATTGGTGCAGTAAACAGAGAAAATAAAATGCAAGTGTCAGAGTTACATATTAGTACTAGTGTGAAAAAAAAGTTCTGTCCTAAGTGAGAGCAGAGGTCTCGACCTGACGCAGAGCACAGTCAAATATTGCAAAGCATATGGGGAAGAAAAACTGCATATTTTCGAACAGGCAGCATGTTTGGCATGATGGGACACAGCACAGTAACAACAACAGAGACGTGCTGCGATCGGTGAATGAATGGGGTGGTGCTGTAAAGTAAGGGTAGCCAGCCCACAAGTACATAAAGTCCAGAAAACCAGCACTCTGCGCCTGTAACTAGATAAATCCAGGTCCAATCCAAAAAAGAATAGAGAAAAATGGTATTTTATTACGTTAGTAAGCTAGTAAACTCATTTTGATTGTCTGTGTGCCTGTTGGTTTTTTTGTGCATTTGCACTTAATAAAATACCATTTTTCTCTATACTTTTTTGGATTGGACCTGGATTTATCTAGTTACAGGCGAAGAGTGCTGGTTTTCTAGACTTTATACACAGCACAGTAACACTGCTACAAAAATCAGAGCGACAATCCACGCACAACACTTTAGCAGCACGGATTACCCAATCCTAAAATGCAAGGTAAAAATCTGAATCGCTAAAATTTAACGTGCAAAATGCACAATTTGGTATCAGAAATGTACTCATGTTGCTGCAGGAGACCAAAAACTGGAAACTGATAAGTGCCAAAATAACCTATTAAAATCTGTAACATGGGGAAGAAAATAATCTCGACAGTGAGCCGAACCCCTTGTCTTCCCCATGTTACAAATGAATTAACCCATTCCAGAGCATGGATCTCATCTCAGGGATTAGTGTATAGCTGGAACCACTTTCGGCCTTCCGACCTCGTGATCCAACCCCATGACATTAATCCCTGAGATCACATCTGTCGTTAATATTATCCTACTAAAGAGACAGTGCATGACAGCAGCTGAACTTTTGACCTGTACTTTTTTATTCTGTTTTAGACTGCCTCTTATCGCCTGGCTTTTACGATACCTTTATGTTTCCATTTTGAGTCTGCTTTAGCACTTCTTTGCATTTGAAATAATGAAAGTAGCATTCTTTTTTTAGATAACTGAAACCAGGTTTTCATCAGTATTCTCAGCTGTTTTTGTACACTTGTCCCATAAGGCTGGGGAGCAGTGCCTGCTGCATGCGTGATCATTACAGTCATAAGAAATGTGATCTTATACAACAGATGTCCAACAACAACAAAACTGCTAATGAAAACCTGGTCCAGGACATATTAAAATGAACACTTCTTTTCTCATTTCAACTGCAAAAAAAAAGCAGTAAATCAGTTTCAAAATGAGGAAAAAAAAGGGTATCGTACAAGTCAGGAGATACGTGGCAATCTAAAATAAAACAAGTATACTGTAGGTCAAAATGTCCACTGCTGTCTATCACTGCTGCTTCGTGTGTGTGTTGTTGGTGGTGGTGGTGGTGATTATCGTAACCAAATGGCCGGGGGTGGGGGTCTGCCTAGGCCCCCATAATATATTTGTTATGATGCATTTTAATAGTCTTTTTTTCCCTAAATAAAATATATCCCAGGTCCTGGGTTATTGATACAGTACTCTGGAAGACCACTAAAATGCACCAGAACACACACACACGAAATTTCAAGGTGTGTAGCTGTCACCTGCAGCACCCACCACCCTAGCATTTACTGAGGATTTTACAAGGGAATTAATTGTACACAGCGCAGTAGAGGAGTTAACTAATCTTTCAAATGGAGCTCCGCCTCAGGCTGCTTTGTGAAACCATAACAGCAGTAACAACAAGTAAATTGGGTTCACACCGGAGCATATCACTGTTACAGCTATCTTCATAACTGCAAGACACAGCCAGGGAGGGCAAGGTGAACTAAACTGTCAGTCTGCTGGCACACTGCTACTTAATAGAAAATACCAAGTCATGAAACACTGGCAGCCATGAGGATTTATCTGATAGCAAAGTGTGATAGCGTGTGCGTACACACACACACATACACACCTATAAAAAAAATAATGAAACTCTAACAGAGATGTGTGTTTTTTCTGTCTTCCCTGAATTTGTTCCCCACCCTCACCCCATATACCAACCAAATAAGCCCTCTGGCCATCTAAAACATCAGAAGCAGGTTCATTTAAGCATCAGTTGCAACTAGTGAGCCGAGTGATTCTACAGATGCCTTTTTTTTTTATTATCTATTTTACCCCCCTGCCAGCCTAGCTGACCACTTCTTCTGGCAGCCAGGCCCACCGCCATGCTACTCCCAGTCGCCGTCCACTGCCCCTCATCATGCCCCCCCCCCGGCTGACCCAACTTATCCCTTTGCTGGGGGGGGGGGCGCATCCTGTGGTCATGGCTGGGAGGGGAGACTGACTGCCTGGAAGCACTTTCTCCTTTCTGTGGCGAGGGCACAGCAAGGGAGTTCTCTGGCTGTTGTGGTGACAGAAGGGCAGACCACTGTCATCAGGATGGCTAGGCGCCATTTTCTGTTTTATCCCCCGCCATGTGATTGGCCAAACCCGGCTGCCAAAGGCAGTGCAACCTCGACCCCCCCCCCTCGGGAGAAGAGTGTCCCATGGATGCTCTTAAACCTTCCCTGCTGGCCTCCACTCCTGTCGTCCTGAGCGCGGGCACAAACCTAGGTCGCCAGCGTGCCAGGCCATCCCCCTTTGCCTGGCACCATGGGGCCACCTACAAAAGCTTTTAATCGAATTTACTTTCTCCACTAGAATAGATACATCAAAATTGGTGATGCAGTTAATAAGACTGGACTGCATAATTACACACAAATAGTGCTGTACAGTACAAGTAAACACTAAATTGTTTGGCTGTCACCATCCCTGTATTACAATATGCTGTGAGCAACTTACAGATTAAATTAAAGGACTCATTTTGGATATGTCATCAAGTCAAGTTAACAAATTCTGGCTGAGATGTCTCAAACACACAGCCTCTGCTGCCCTTCCCCCAACTCACAAGTTAATCAAACTGATCAAGTAAAAACAACTACAAGTTGCTGGGCCTTACCATGATTGTGTTATACAGTGAACAACTCACAGATTAAAAGACTCTTTTTCGGTAAATCCAAACACACACACACACACACACACACACACCACATGCATCCACCCCACCCACGCACATCACATGCATCCACACATGCATGCACACATACCACATGCATTCACCCCATCCATGCACGTACACACAACACACACACACATCCCACATGCATCCACCCTACCCACGCAAGCACACACACACGTATGCAAGCACATGCACACACACCACATGCATCCACACCTGTGCACACACACATGCATGCGCTTACGCACACACACAAACTCCTGCGCCCCCATCCCCCAGGAACCCACATGTGAATTACACTGAAACTTAGTAAGAAGAATATTGAAGCTTTATCTGAGTCAGCTGGAAGTCCAGTCCATGTCCAAAATTAACTGGTAACTGACCACCGCCACTGATGATCACGACAGGCCAGAAGGATTAGTTGCACTTTGCAGACTGAAATGGAGGCACAAAAATAAATTACCTCCTTTTATAGCCACATGCTTCTGGTCCTGAACGTGTCCTATTTCTGCTCTCAAAAACACTGCCAACTGCACTGTAATTGGCCACCCACACCATATGACTAATGTGGATGCAAATACATCCATTCTTGAGTGAGTTTATCACATGCAGCAGTTGCATACTCATGCACTGTTAGTGCAAATAAATACTAACTGCTCGCAAAATGTCTGGGCAACTAGCAGAGGCACAGTTGGAGGGGGGAAGGTGCATAGCCGAGTCCTGACAGAGGCGTGCAGAAAGCACAGGTCTTGAAGTACACCTCTGAGTGTGGGTGCACTTGTCTGCAGTCACCAGCCCCAGTGGCCTGCACCCACTAGTAGTTTTACCAGCCTTGGAACTCCAGTTCGTTCCGCTCTGACCACAGATGCAAAATTAAATTAAATAAATGCAAAAAAAAAAAGTATGGGCCACCTCATGGCCCAGTGGGTAGTGCACTGCGCTCCTGCACCGATGACCCACGTTTGGGAGTAAGCTTGGGAAGCTGCTGGGGTGGCCTGGGGCTGGGGGATAAAGCTGTTCCCTGCCTGGCATGGTATGGGTATCATGTTCTGCCATTCAAGTGACCCCCTGTGGTTGGGCCCAGGAGCTATCTCTCCACAAGCCACACCAAGCATCTCGAGGCTGAAAAGAGGCTGTGCAAGAAATCTGGGAAGGTGGGTGGTGGGTGGTGCAAAGATCAAGGAGAAAAAAAACGCTGTGAGGACAAGATGATGCTGCACCATGCCTGCAGGTCCTGCACCACCAACCAGGCTCTGCCGGCAACAATCTGGATGAGTAACCAGGGAGGGGTGCGAGGGGAGGATGCCCCTCCCACCAGGCCCTGCCATGGAAGGATAATCCATGGGGATGCAGCAAGCCAGGTGAGCCCCAGAGATTGTGGGTGTCAGGGCTGGGGAATGGTTGTGGGCTGACGGGGGTGCAGCAGTGAAAGGGGGAATAAAAGCTTCTATAAAAAAGTGTCAAATAAGTGTGTGTTTGGGGGGGCAGAATGCGGCCCACTCAAAGTTAACTATGGGGGCACCATGGCCAGTCTGTCTCCTCCCCTCCCCACTTCAGTTGCCTCTTTTATAGGCTAGCTATGTTTGAGGGGGAAAAAAACATGCATGATAACTTTCTTCAGTGTGTTTCTGGGTTTTCAAGTCAGAGGCTACTGCTTCAATAGTACAGAGCAAGCTGTATTCATGAATCATGTCTTGATCGATTGAGACAAGTAGACAGAAGATGCAATCACTATTCTGTTATCTGCTCTCAGGAGTAAATTGATGGACAGATAACTGAACTGTAGACTGATACCATGGGTGGCTTTGGGGAGCAATTTACCGTGTAGTAAATTATTATCCTTACATAAATACAGGACACACGATGAAGCGGTGAGCACCAACACGAGTTAACAGATGACTGCTGAAGGATGTCACAGAGACAGATGCAGCTCTGAACAGAGCAATGTACTAACAGCCACAGCGTGCTGAGCTATCCTGTGACACATGTGGGGCAAACAAAACAATATCATAGACCAAAGCTAAGTAGTTAAAAGGCAGACTGAAATTCTGTGTGGATAGTACTGACAGGGCGCAAGATGTGGTTTCTAGATTTCCAGGAATCCTGTGCACTGGTGATTATCCAGAGTAGCTCTGACAGTAAACAACATCTCTTGGGACACACAGACAGTGATTGAGAACTCATCACATAAGTCAGTACAGCCATGGACACACATGAATTGCATCCCCCCCCCCCCCCCCCAATTGCAGGAGCGCTGAATCCTGGTTTCCTTTCATTTGCTGCTGAGCCCCTTGTGGAGCATTCCTGCCTGCCTGTAATGTTAGACCTGCAATGCGGTTAATTAAAGGGGTACTGCAAACACTATTCTTGACCTTTGCTGGGTTAAAAAAATAAACTGGGAACCGCATTTGTATACAGGCTGTTGGGCTGCATATCAAACAACAGGGCTGAATGAAATGCACGATAAAAATAAAAAAAAAATTCAAATCAACATTTTCACCATCAAGTCTTGCTCAGGTCCTTGAAACCAGGGCCCCTGGATCTCTGCAGTTCTGTGGATGCAGAATGGCGTACTCCGATGATATCACATACTATCTTAGCCAAAGAGTGAATATCATTCTGTCACAGAAGTGAGTAATTCCCAGCACAGAAGCATGGAAAATCCACCACAGGAGCCAAAGAGCCCTGCCACAGAAATTCGGACTACCATGCTGCACAGAACTAGGGGCCCTGCTCTAAACAAAGAAGTAATGTAAGGTATATCTCAGATGTGAATGTCCACTGTTTGTGCAGTAGACAATAACAATGGGAAATACAGGACTGTGTCCCAGTTCGGGAATCTGCACCTGCCAAATCATACAATGAGCTGTAGAAAAGGCATGCAGCAGGTCATACTTTTATACAGTTGCAAACTGAAAATGTATATTCCAGTGCCAAGGAATAGTAGACGATACATTTGATTCAGAATAGCAATAAAGAGCTTATTTTCAGTCCTCTACGGGCAAATATTGACCCAATGAAGAACTGACCATGCCTCAGACCCATAATTTTTCTAACAGGTGAGCATTTTTCATTTCATTTTCATTTTATGCTGAGGCTCATTTACAATGAAGCCCTGCTGCAGGACGCCAGCAGTAACATCATGAGTGCACTTGCTAGTGAAGAACCTCCACTCCAGCTTACTTTGTTCTGGGGTTGATATCCTGATGTTATGAGGCCACTGACACTTAGGTGTGGGGAATTGAAATTAGGTCCTCTTTATGGTCATCTTGTATAACCTCAATTATCCACCTGTCCCCAAAACAGTGTTAACATAAGAGATGGTAAAACGATTAAGAGTGGGCAATCTGTGACAAGCATCTTGTCTAAAAGGGAAGAAAGTTGGAAAAGTCAGATGAGTTCAGGTGGCGGTGGGAGGTGCAGGCCTGAGGCCTCTATACACCTGGCACAATTGAATGACATGCAGTTTGGGGGGATCCGTGTGTGCAGATGTCACAGGATGTGATGGTGCTCCGAACTGAGATGAGTCAGGGAATCATCAGAGGAGAGGGCATAGAAATATTGACCCCACTCAGCCTCCTCAGGGTGGGCCTCTACGTGGGAGGGTTCCAGAGAAGGCATTGTAAGAAAACGGCAGGCACCCCAAACACATGAAGTATCCCCGCTTTCCACATTCAACAAGGGACCTCCAGGATCCGACCCTTCTCCACCAGCTTCCACCAGTCAAAAGAAGCTATTCCTGAGGGACAGAAGGAGAGAACATCCTGGCTTCCACCTGTGGGAGGTAAGTCACAGATTACAGCAGCAGGCTGGTTAAGAGGACTGTCCTGCGAAGACTGGTAGCTGGGGTGAAACACTGGTGGCTCGAGTGGGACGGAGTTTCAGATTTATGGAAGAAGGTTCTGAGTACTGCACAAGAAGGGACAAGTAACAAGAAATAGAAAGCAGATATTAAAAAAATAGGTTATGCTTTCAAGTAAAATAAACATTCTTTTGCCTATTGTGTCACTAAGGTGATTTCAGTTAATCAGCAGATAGAGCCACTGTACCTCTTATTCTGTGTACAGTGTACTCCTGCACAAGAGCATTACGAGAGAATATTCTACGTTATCGATGGGGGAGAATGGCAAACTCACAGTTATAAATCACTTGCGCTAAACTCCAGTGATTTGTAATAAAACAGTAAGTCCTCCGAGGGATGTCTATATAAGAGACTCCTTGCATGAGGTTTGGCAGACAGACCTTTTCAATTTTGCTTCACGGTTCTCTCGCCCAAACCCCACACTCGGGAGTCTCTTACAACATAAGAAACATCCCTTTGAGAACCGCTGAACTTGTATCAGCAGACATTTGGCTTCTTACAATGTGGAAATGTGAACTGACACCATTACAGAATGAAAGGTATTTGAATGTGTGCGTATGCTTCAGAAAAGAACTCACTTCAAACGATGCTTAGGTAAGTGAAAATTATTGTAAAGTGAAATGAAGATTCAAAAAGAAAACATTCTGTTTCCTTTTACAGCACATTTCTGGCACCTTTCTATTTGCAATTAATACTTAATTTGCAATACTTTCCTTCTGAAAAATCACACTGGCTGTACTTGTGACACTTACCAGATGTCTTGCTAACCACTCTTTACACTCTAACTTAATACCACCCACCATATATCCCACTACACATCTACAATGCAGGGATGGGTGTATGCTATGCATGTAGTAGCTTTTCAAAAGTTAGTGTGAAAAAGACAGGTGAGACAAGCGTGTTATGTGGTACTAATTTAACACAATACTGCAAAGAAACTTTTTCCACTGACACTCCCAAAAGAGACGGAGATAAAACTTTTGTGTTTATTGTATGTTATCTTAAATACAAACGGTTTTACAAATAAATGTTTACTGAAATTCTGTTTCTTCTCAAAACTTCATGTTAAACATTGTCTTATTTATTTAGCCAATTGCGGAATTCGGTTTGGCCACAATCCCAAACTACAACATCTGAAAAAAAGATGCAGATGAATTGCTAACAGTAATCTTTTAGTAGTACTTCATGTGAGTAAGGGATTAAGGGAATAGAATGAGAGACCACCATAGCCCTTTCTTCACAATTTATTTACCCAGGATAATTACTTAATCTCGACAAAGTCTCCCTACTGCTTGTTTTTTTGACTGCCATAGCTTACATGTACTGTCGTATTGTTATCGTTACCTTACCCTTTGCTTTGCAGACTCCTATATGCTGTACTGTATTCTCCTGGGTTACTAACATACTAAAATGCCAGCAGAATAGGCCTAACGGTCTTTCGTGTCTACTCATTTGGTCAGCCCCCACCATGGAAGCTGACCTTGCTGCCCCCCTCACGTTCTCTGGCTTCTCCCTTCCCAGTTCCGGATATTCTCGCTGCACTGGATTTTGCTTCCAGAACCCTTCCCCTGTACCTGTCCCACCCTCTCTTGAACCCTCCACCATCTCTGCCTCCACCAGCCCCCTGGGCAGTGCATTCCTTGGCTCCACCACCCTCTCAGTGAAGTAGCACCTCCTCCTTTCTCCCTGAATCTTCCCCCTCCAGCTTCCACCCATGCCCTCTAGTTACCCTCCTCCTTCCTTGAAGCACCCTGACTGCTCCTCCCTTCATGTACCTCAGAAGACCTTTATCATGTCCCCGGTCCCTTCTCTCTTCCAATGTGTACATATTTAGCTCTTCGAGCCTCTCCCCATAGGTCCTGTCCCCCAAGCCCCAAATCATTTTGGTTGCCCTCCTCTGGACCCTCTCCGGGAGTTTAATGTCCCTCTTTAAGTATGGCCTCCAAAACTGCATGCAGTACTCAAGGTGTGGCCTCACCAAGCAGTTATACAGAGGGAGTATCACTTCCCTCCTTCTGGAGGTGATCCCCCTAGCGATGCATCCCAGCATCCTGTTGGCCTTGGCTGCTGCCCTCCTACAAGTCTCCGAGTTGTTCATCTTGACATCCACCACCACCACCCCCAGGTCCCTCAGCCATCGACACTTGTAGCATCCCCAGGGTGTACACTTGGCCCGGGTTTCTGGCCCCCAGGTGCAGTACCTTGCATTTCCACCATTGAACCTCAGCTTCCACTTTCTAGACCATCTTTCCAGAGCCTCCAGGTCCCCTGTAGGGCCACCCTCCCCTCCTCCCCATCCACCACTGCCCCCAGTTTTGAGTCATCTGCAAAGAGACTCATCTCACTCCTGATACCTGTCCTTATGTCAGAGACATAGACATTGAACAGGAGAGCCCAAGGACTGATCCCTGTGGGACCCCACTAATGACCCTCCTTGGGGATGAGACTATCCCGCCAACTGCTACCCTCTGGGTCCAGTCCTGGAGCCAATAGTCTATCCATCTGATCATCTAGTTCCCCACCCCATTTCTCCCAGCTTATCCAACAGGCCCTCATGAGGAACAGAGTCAAATGCCTTGCTGAAGTCTAGAAAGAGTACGTCCACTGGTCTACCCAGGTCCAAGGCACTAGTCACCCAGTCATAGAACTCCACAAGGTTTGCCTGACACGATTTCCCTGGGATGAATCCATGCCGTCTATCGTCCAGGCACCCTGACTTTTCCAGGTCCCCCCCCCAGCCTCTCCTTGACAATGCCCTCCATCACCTTGCCCACCACCAATGACAGGCTGACAGGCCTGTAGTTCCCTGCCACCTCCCTTGATCCCCCTTGTGGATAGGCACTATATGCACCATCTTCCAGTCCTGGGGCATCCACCCTGTCCTCAGAGAGATGGTGAAAAGCTCCGCCAGGGGTTTTGTCAGGACATCCACAAGTTCCTTCAGCACTCTGGGATGTAATTTATCCGGCCCCTGTGCTTTCTCCGTCTTAAGGGACCTGAGGGCTTCCCTCACTCTCTCTGCTGTGATTTCCGCCTCCACTACCTCTTCTCCCTGCTTAGCCTTCCCCCCCTCCTGCCAGTGATGCCTCCCTCTCTCCCCACACCCGCCGATCGATAAGGGTCCCCCCTCCTCAGTATCACTGTCTCCTCCCATGTATGATGCCGCACCCCCACTTTCCTTGGTGAAAACTGAGGTGAAGTACTCATTTAGTACCTCAGCCTGCTCCCCCGGGTCTTGTGCCCATCTCTCCCCTGTTTTAATCCTGCTAATCTGCCCTTCACCCTTTGTTTTTCCCCAGTGTATCTAAAGAACCCCTTGTTCCTCTCCTAATTTCCCTGGCCAGGTTCTGCCCTTCCTTGCCTTGGCAGCTCACCACCCTAGTGGCCCTTCTAGCCATCAGTTCATACTCCCCTCGATCCTTTCCTCCTTGAGCACTTGGATTGCCTATAGGCTGTCTTCCTTCCCTTTCCACCTCCTGGACCTCCCTGGTCCACCAGCAGGGTTTTCGGGCCCTATCGCATTTTTTGTCTTACTCTGGCACAGGTGCTGGTAGCATCCTGCACCCCTCTCCTGATTATTTACCACCTACTGTCAGCGTCCATGTCTGACCCGATCACATCCAAATGCTCCTTAAGGATCCTTCCCATTTCCTTAAAATCTACCCCCCTGAAGTCAGTTACCTCCGTCTTTGTGCAGCTTTCTACCCCTTCTAGATCTAGGCAGAACCAGACTGTGGCATGGTCACTCCCCGCCAATGGGTCCGTTACCTCCAGGCCCCCAATCTGGTCACTGTCTGCAAGGACCACATCCAGTACCCGCGCCTCCCTGGTCAGTTCCCCCACCTGCTGAGTTAGGAATATGTCTTGAAAGACATCGAACAACCTCTGTTCCCTGGCCACCAAGGATGTCATAGTCTCCCAGTCTGTTCCTGGCATGTTTAAGTCCCTCAACACCACCACCCTTCCCCTGCCCAATCTGCAGTGTCTCCCAACATCTGCCACCAGACTCTCTTCCAGCTCCTCTGCCAGCGCAGGGGGTCTATACACCACTCCTATTTTTATTCTCTTGCCCCCTTCCCTTATCATCAAGGTGACCCATATCGCCTCCACGGTTCCCTCCGCCTCCTATACTCCCCCATGCCAATGCAGTTTTGACTAATAGTGCTACCCTCCTCCCCTTCCTCCCCTGTCCTCCTGAACACATGTAACCCTCAGGTTCAGGTCCCAGTCGTGTCCTGCGGTGGCCTGGGTTGTACCCGAAAATAGGCATGTGTATGCCAAGTGTAACCCACACGGTCAACAAAAGCTAAATAATAAATAAAACCCAGCTAAGACGCAATGCCTCATTTTTTAGTGGGGTCCTTCTTCTAGCCATTTCCGCAGCTGGGTGGACTAGCGCATTTAGAAGTTAAGTAACTTGCTCAAGGTCAAACCGTGAGTATTTGGCTCTAGTGGGGTTTGAACCTGTAATCTTCTGGTAGGGCTCTAACCACTAAACCATTTTTATTTTTTAAACTAGACTAGAGCTGTTGGGAAATGTGATGCCTTTTTGGCATCAACTTTACAGAGATCTCCATGTATAAAGGCGTTTGGGCTCCTATACTGCAGATCTCTTCATCAGGCAATAGATCAGGCAGGAATACTGCATCTTTTCCTAATTCAAGACAAGCAGGGCTGAAGCAAAAACCTGTAACATATCCTAGTGAAAGCAATGTATAGAATTCTTAACATTTATACTCCCTATAATTTTACTGGAAAAAACAGGAACACAGTTGTTGTAACATTTTTTTTTTCCTAGCCTTACTTCTGTCATAGCTCCAAACAAGGAAAGACACTAATTAAAAATCTGCCGTCTCAGGTAACTTCTTGAAGGCTTTTATCATTGTAAAAACAATTTCCTGTCACGCATGAATCTCTATTAGTGAATACGTTGGTATGCATATGACATTTTAGGCTGCAGTAAACAATCCATTTACGCTAGAAAGCAATATCTGACATCCAGTAGGGCTTCAGTTGTCAAGTACCAGAAGTACTTGCATTTCAGTTACAAGCACATGAAGCCTCATACTGCAAGGATACAAACAGTACGAAATGGGTGCTTTAGCGGACGCCCAGCATACCTTCCAATTGTGTTGGTAACTATGTTTTGACTTGCAGTACAATCACTGACCTGTTATCTGATTTAAACCTTGAAATAAATGTCACTTCTTTTATTGTTTCTGACTGTCTGTAACCTCATTAAATCTCAGTTGGTTGTCTTACATTTCTCAACATTTGACATTACAACACACAACTAGATCATTTCATGCTAAGCTCACCGCGTCGCTTGTCATGAATAATAATTTATCTTTAAAGTAGAATAGTATCTGTTACATGCATCTGAATATTTAACACGTCTGCAAGATTTCAAGTACAAAAACATGGATGGTTTGCAGAGATGGGTCTGAGATATGGGTGTAGTTGTTTTTTAAACGTGTTCACACTTTGCAGTTACATATTCTGGAGGTTCATACTTAGGTTACATCCATGGGCCAAAATAAATAAATCTTACTCCAACTAAAACAAAAAAATCAGTTGCAATTCTTTGCAACTGGAGTGGAATTATGCTTAGCTTAAGAATTATGGTAGAAACAGAGTGCTGCTTTTACAGCTAATAACTATTATGGAGGAAGCTGATGCACCTATTGTGCAGTGATAGTAAATGCACACTGCATGCCTTCCCTGCATACCTAGTCACTCAATTAGGTAGTCAGAAAAATGATGAAAAGTCTCATTATTAGCTATGAGAGACAGCATGCTACAAAAGTTCAGCACTCAAGCTGGCCCAGTGGTGCAGAGGGTTGAGGTGCTGGGCCACCCCCACCCGCGCCGGCTTGACCGGGTTGGGAACAGGCCGAGACCACCAGGGCTGGCAGGGGAGAGGAAGGATGGAGCATCTTGACTGCTTTCCTTTCTCTGGGGGTGGTTCCGGGGTCATGCACCGCGCTGCAGCAGTGACTGGTGGAGGTTAGCCGCACTACAATTGCGTGCAGAGCTACGGTGGGGGGGGGGAGTACGGCAGGCATCAGCATGGACGTGCTTGGACACCACTGCATGTCCAGCTCCCCAGGGGGACAAAAAGAACAGCGGAAATGGCGAGGTGATCTCGCGGCTGATGGCCGTGCCCTGCGCCCCCGAGCATGAGAGGCGCCTTGTCCGGGGGCAGCCGACCCCTGTGGCATGAGGCGATTATCCATGTGCCAGACCTGGCTCAGGGACACAGGTGCTGGAGGTTGTGGGCCCGCTCCGCAGAGGGAGAAAGTATGCAATGTCAAAAAAAAAAAAAGAAAAAAGTTTAGCACTCAGAAATGAGAAACAGGAGCGTATAATGTCACAGGTTCAAATCCTACCACAGACACTGTATTACTGTGTGACCTTGAGCAACCATTTGACCTTCTCTGCTTCAGTATGATCATAAAAAAACGACTTGAGCCTACAGTGCCTGGTCTTCCAGTAACTAAACCACAGTTGATGTCACACTGCATGGAACTCCCTGACTGAATCCCAATACCAGGTAAAACACCCTTGCCCTCCACTATGAAAGTTATGGAATGGTTCTATTCAGTCTCCTCGGAGCAAAAGCACTGTGGCCCTCATTCCATGGGTGTAACATAGGTAGCCGCAACTGTGAGCCTGTGGCCCTACAGCCCCTCTGCATTAGGTTTTTATCCTTGCACGTTAAACTATTTGTCTATGTAAACCTACAATGCCTTGTATGACATACTGTATATTGTATCCACTGTAGTACTGTTTATGTCCATGATGTGTAACCTATAATGCCTCGTACGACATATACTATATCCGCTATAGCACAGTTTATGTCTATGATATATAACCTACAATGCCTCGTACGACATATACTGTATCCGCTGTAGCACTGTTTATGTCTGTGATGTGTTTGATTGTCATCAGATGTTTGACTTACCAGGACATCATGGTAAACGAGCTCTACTCAATGGTTTCTTATCCTGAATAAAACTGAATATTAATTAAAAGAAGTTCTTACGTGTGTGTGTGTGTGTGTGTGTGTGTGTGTGTGTAAAATGCAAAGTTCAACTGTGAGAAACTGCTTAAATTTTAGTGTACATAATCCAGTGCATAAATGCACTTCAAAATGGATCAGTGCAGCAGCCCGTTTACCTAGCTGAATAAAACAAATAAATCCCAATTGCCTGACAAGACTAGTGAAACCGTCTCACAGATGCATGTCCAGAGTCCTGAAATTGCTTCAGTTCTGTCCAAACCACATTGAATGTTTTTAACAAACTTTCTTCACTACAGCATACCAATCTTACTGCACAGATCCTTGATAAAGCACACGCATTGCACAAAACGTCGGAGGCCGGGGCAGAAGTTGTGTTGGCGTCAACAACTCTGGATTTGTGAGCAAAGCTTTTTTACAAATATAATCAACGTTTAATGTGGGTATTTGCTTCAAACCTCAGTACTGGAGTGTGTGTAGCTTGGCTTCTATGACTGTGTAGTCGACTGCTCCATGCCGAGGCTCAACACATTTTGATTTGAATGTCTCAGTTTGCTGCACACCAGATATGAAAATTACATACCTACCGTAATTGTTGATCTTTCTGTGTATCTTCACCATTCATCACTATTTGGGTATAGCTCACCAGAGCTAGGACCCTGTGGGATACTCCCGTTGGAGGAGTCGACGTCGGGCTGGCGCTGCCCTCGAGGCTGGTGTTCTACGTGGTGCTCGAGGGTTGGCAGTTAGCCGTTGTCAACTCCGCCCCAGCCCCAGTTCTGACACGCCGGAGAGTGTCTAGAGGGGAGGGTGGGATGAGGCAAGAGAGCCCAAGGGATAGATAAAAGGAAAATAAGAATAAACCAAAAGGAGAAATAAACGACTGAGGCGACAGAGGAAGGAAAACTTAGAAAGGGAAATTGGGGAGAGAAAGAGGGGCCCCAATCTCTGGAAGGATAAGAGAGGGAAGGAAAAGAAGCGAGGGAGGAAGGGGGAAAGAACAAGCAACACAACTTCAGAATGAGGAACACAACTTTTTTTTTTTTTTTAGGATTACGGTCCAAACCTGGACTATGAAACCCAGCTGCAAGAGAAAACCTGCAGTGAGGTCAGAAGACCACCAGAAGGAGTGCAGGCTAAGGCTGAATCACGTCTTCCCCTCTACCAAATTAATATTTTTTTTAAACAAAGGTTAGAAAAAACAAGGTAGCCTCAAAAGAGGTCACTAAAAACCTAAAATATAGAATGGGAAGAAGACCCTCTTCACACTCCAAAACCCCTCTGAAAGAGGAAAGGATGGAGGGGCTCCCTCCAAACTCAGAAAGTAAAGGCATACCCCTATGCGTCTCCACAATCCCCTCCCGCCTATATATTAGGAAGAGGAGGGAAGGAGAAAAACACATGAGGGAGAGGGGAGGAGTCCAGAGACTGAGGCCCCGGGGGAAGGAGGGCAGGATTTAGTGATGAATGGAGAAGATACACAGAAAGATCAACAATTACAGTAGATATGTTATTTTCATATATTATCTGTGTCAATCTTCACCATTCATCACTATTTGGGTGAGTACTGAGCCCCCCGCCCCGAAAAAGAGGGGGTACCCAAAACACTCTAAAGGACCAGATCCCTTAGCCTCCAGTGGGTGAGACACTGAAGGAGAGAACCCTTACAGGCCTGGAGAGACCTGAGACTGGTCTGAGTGAGACGGGAATCCCCCTTCCCCGTGGGGGAAGGAAGTCACCTCGAAAGTCGCAGTCTCACTCAACGGGAGAAGAGGCGGGTTCTCCGGTAGGCAGAGTAAATCACCCTACGTCGGGCCAGGGGTGACAACCGGGATAGGCGAAGCCATGCCATCCTTCTGAAGGCAGATCGCTGTCCCTACCATTCTGGAAGCTACCTCATTGGTATCATAAGATACCCTTGCTTGGTGCCCTGCTAGCTCCAGGCCCCGTGCAGAGAGGGCGATGGCTTGCCTGGTTTCCTCAAATCAGGCGCACGAGCTAGGAGCTGTCTAGCCTGGACCACAGAAGAACCTGTCATAGGCTGCAAAGTGGGCCTGATGTGCAGCTAATCGTAAGGAGATCCGTGCCGAAGTGAATACTCGTCTCCCCAATCGAAGTTCAAGAGTCCGAATCTGGAGGGCGGCCCCTGACCTCAGAAATAGAAGTCCCCCTTCCGGACTCTGTTAGGGAAAGGTGAGGGCCTGCACTACGGCTCCTTTCAGGACCTGGCCTGAACCTAGGAAGAGCTCGCTGCGCTACACCTCTACCTCTCAACCCTTCAGAGTCCGAGAGGGACCTCGTCCTCTTTACCACTAACTGAGGCAGCTGGCATCCCTGTGTTGGCTCTGAGGAGTCCACCCAAGGAACCGTACCATCCCCCCCGATGTGCCCCAGACTGACCCAAACTTGGACTGTCCAAACACATCAAGGAGGGGGGAACCCCAACTGAAGCAACAGCCTCTCGAGACCTCAGGCTGCCCAGCGGTAGCCACAGGGACCACCGCTGGCTGGTCAGTCCCCCTGACCCTGCGGTCTACTGGTGAAAGCTGAACTGCAGGGGGAGAGTGGGGGCTGAGGTGCTGGAGACAGAAGGATCTGAAGATCCTGAGGAATCCGGAAGCCAGTCCGGATCAGACCCAGAATCCGCTTCAGAAGAGGTAGACTCCGAGGTCCGATGTCAGACCACTCCACGGGCTCCTCCAGTTCCCAGGCTCCAAGGTCTGGCACCGTGAGATTCAAATTCCCCCAATAGCAGCAGAGAACAGTACAGCTCCACGCCTGGTGCCGACACCGTCTCCGTCGAAGCGAATGACGCCGGAGTCGGGCACGACCCCGAGCATGGCTCACACTGGTCCCCGGCGCCGACGAGAGTTGAATCTGAAGTGGCGTCGTGCCTGGCACTGGCAACCACCCCAGTGCTGCGAGCAACACTGAAGGCAGACCCGGCGCCAAAACCAGGATCGACACCGACCACAGCACTGACTCCGTCCTCAGCGCCGCAGGTGACACTGGGGCAGAGACAGCGCCGGCTCCTGTCCCGGCATTGCCAGCATTGCCAAGACTAGAACCAGGCCCATAAAACTCCAAACAACCAACCGCGACACCGCCAGAAGTCCCGACACTGTGAGCAGAATCAGGGATGACGACAGCGCCGAGGACAGACCCGGCACCGACATAGCTCTCCAAGCCGACGGCACCATGAACGGCACCGGGAAAGACAGCGACACTGGGGGACGGCACCGAGGACAGTGTCGGTCTGGTCCTGAGGGACCCTGAACATGACACAGAGGGAGCCTTTGCTACCGGAGTAGTGACTGCCAGGACGTGCCTCCCGATTGACCAAGAGGGTCAGCCTGGGCCTCCTGCACCATGGAAAAAAAACCACCGTGGCAAGGCTAGATGAGGTGGGGGTTCCTTCCTCCACGGGCCATATAGGACCAGGAGGGGACCCAGAGGAAGGGCCAAGAGTCGTGACCTTGGCTTGATGACTGCGAATTTGTCCTCCGAAAGTCGGCAGCGTACGTCCGACCATTCACGCGCGAATCTCAAGGACACGGCAGTCCATGGAGAAGCAGATATCGCAGTTATCCATATCACGTCCAGGGCTGAGGCAGGAGAGGCAATGGTCATGCTGGTCCGTAACGGAGTAAAGGCAGCCACAGGCGCACCAACGCATGGGGACCGCCCTGCCTTCGACAGCTTCTTGCCCCTAGACGACACGACCGGATGCAAAATTTAACAAAACGCAGTACTTGACGCCGCTTTTAACAAAAGGAAAGATCTCACCGAGTCGAAGAAGCGATGTCGAGCAGACGGTCAGAACCAAGGCAATATACACGCGACGGACTTAGGCTGCAAATTTCTCTTGGTCTCACACACGATCCTAACGTCGGTGTGAGGAGGAAGAACTGGGCTGGGGTAGAGTCGATAGAACGGGCTAACTGCTAACCCTTGAGCGCCATGTAGAACGCCGCCTTAAGGGTGGCACCAGCCTGATGTCGACTCCTCCCATAGGAAAAAATAAAAAAGAAGTCTCCCGCTGGGTCCTAGCTCCGGTGAGCTATACCAAATAGTGATGAATGGTGAAGATTGACAAAAATAAAATCTGTACTTTCCATGATTCTAAGTCATCTTTTCCACACAGGACAACCCATGTCAAAAAGAACCCAGTCCATGGAGCATTAAATGGTGTACATCTAGCTTGGAGTAATCAGACTCCACCAAACAGAACAGAATTTGTTGGATTCTGATTCAATTTTTGGATTTAGGATATTTGGAATTGCAGTCCGAAAATCCTAATTCTTAAACAAACTCCTACAACCTAATTGTACACAGAAAGTTAGGATTTAGGATTCCATATCTGAATCATAATCTGATTTTGAGGTCCTTTTAGGATTGGAATTGGATTAGGAATCACATTTCTTAAAATCCTAAACACTGCAGTCAGATTGGAATCAGCAAATTACGAGCATCCTTAATTTCTAGCTTTTTAATAGTACAGGCATTATTTCTTACATTAAGTTCAATACGCAAAATAATGAAGTCATAAGAGAATACTTACAAGTTGCTCAGATTTTACACCATATAGCTGGATGGTCTTAGCCACATTTCTTGCCACAGCTAAACTCAGGCTTGGATCCACAGCAGCCACATTCAGTTCACTGCACCCAATAGTGAGAGAGTGAGAGAGTGAAAGGGAAAACAATTACTGAAGAGCTAAGACACTGCCTAAAATAAATATTAGCTTTTAAAAGCAGTCAATCATTACCTTTTATATCCAAGACACTTTTTGTTTTCCCTTAGTTAATCACAGGATGTTTTACCCAACGTTTGTAGGTGTGATGTGTGGAACAGCACTCGGCCTGACAACTGACAAACGGCATAGTTACGTAAGAACTTACCATAACAGCAGATCTTCAAGAGAATCTCCTCTATCAGGCCACAGCTTTGGAATTGTAAGCTGTCAGCATCAGAACTGCATGGAAACCTTTCCTAGCTGGGGGCCACCCATAATGATGTACAGTGTTGACAATTATATAACGTGAGCGACCCTGACACCCATCAGTTCTCTGCTGAAGATTAGCCCTGGAGGGCCACTAAACATGAGGAACCAGGAGACTAAATAGCACCAGGCAAACACGGAGAGGCATGGGACTGGACACAGGATGCATGGAAAATACATAGAATCTGATGTAACCCTCCGTAGACAAAGGGGGAAGGAGGGAGGGTACGGCATGGCCTAATGGAGGAGATTCACTTGAAGAGCTGTTACAGTAAGTTCTTATGTAACTGTTCTGTCTTCACTGAGGATATCTTCTCCATTAGGTCATGCTTTTGGAACATCTTTACACTTTTGGAATGGTTCCCGAGCAGTACAAAGCAACCCAGAAGGATGGCACAATCTGATATGTGATCAGGACAGAAGGTCTTGCAGTACAGCACATGCAAAACCAGCACGTCTATGAGAAACGATGTCCAGACTGTGATGTTCAGTGAAAGTGTGCACAGTGCTCCAGGTGGCGGCAGCACATATGTCAGTGGCAGGGAAATTTTGGGAACAAACAACAAAAGTGGTCATACTCCATGTAAAGTGACCACAAACAGCACCAGGAAGCTCCTTATTGTACTTCCTATAGCAAAGCATAATACAATTAGCCACCCATTTGGACAGGGATTGTTTGCACACTGAGGGGGAGAATGAAACAAAAAGCTGAGAAGTCTTTCTGCTGTCTTTGGTATGACTAACTTAGTATCTCTGTGTTCAGTGTATATCCAGAGTATGAAGCAGCACCTCACCCTGGTTGGCATGTTCAGGATTAATAAACATGAACGTGTGTTGTAGGGTTCAGTGTGAATTCAGATACCACCTTCAGTAGAAACTTAAGATTCATACACAAAGTGACTGTGAAAAATCAAGTAAGAAGGCTCACACATATCAAAGCTTGAAGCTCAGAAATCCATCAAGCAGAAGACACAGCAATGAAAAACAATGTTTTCCATGATGGGAAACCTAAGTCACAACTGGCGGCAGACTCAAAAGCAGCCAAAGTCAATTTCTCAAGTACGAAATTCAAGTCCCAAGACAGGACTGGATTAAGGAGAGGAGGTTTCATATGTAGGATACCTCTCAGAAATATATGGGACACCTCTAATTGGGCAACCATATGGCCATTAATAGGGGCATGGAAAGCTGACATAGTGGCCAAATGCTCCTTAAAAGAGGAATACCGCAGGCCTGAATTAGAGAGGGCAAGCAAGTATTCCAGTACAGAATTTACAGGACAGGAAGCAGACCACAGTGTGAAACACTTCCAGATCAAGGAATAAGTATGTCTGGTAGAAGGCTTCCTAGCCACAAGCAGGACATAGGCAACCTTAAGGGATACCGCAAAATGTGCAATGGCTATGTTTTCAGAAGCCATGCATGCAGAAGTAGAAACTTCAGGTTCAGATGAACCATAGTCCCTGTGCCCTGTGACAACAGACACCAACACAGAGGTAGAGGAACAGGATGCTCCACTGCCTGATGTTGTAGGAGTGGAAGCCATATCCGGCGAAGCCAGAACAGAGCAATGAGGATGTGAGTGGCATTCACCCCTCAGGGCCAGAGCAGCACATAAAAACTGACAGGTGCCATCTGTATTACTAGCAGAACAGAGCAGACATGAGTCTGAAAAGCACCTGAAGGCTGTAAAGCGCAGCTGTTATCACCAAGGCAGGACCCTGGTATGGGGGGAAAAGCTGAGAAGCATCTCCCACCAGGCATATAAATCAAATGGGGTGAGGAACCATATAAGGGCTGATATAATGAAACGTCCTTGAAGAGGGCACTGTGGGGTAGTCGCCATAACAATGTCATGGGGGGGGGGGGCAGAACCATGTGGATTAATATGGCCAGTAGTCGGTCCCACAGAACCCTGAGAAAGTCAAATGAATGGCGCCATCACTTATGGCTGCAGCCATCAGACCCAGGAGACATAACAGCAATCTGGCAAAGATGCAGTGGCTGTGGTGAACTAAGTGCACCTGGGCAAGAAGGGTGCCAGTGCAGCCATGTGGCAGGAAAAGGCACAGTCTGTCACCAAGGCCAAGACCACCTTTATGAATTGCATGCGGCAGCACTGAGGCGATACAGACTGTGGTACAGAAACCCCTAGGGCCTTGAACATCAGTCCAGTTTGGAAAACACTGTGAAAAAGAGAGCTTCCCATGACTAGACAGACATTTAAAAAAGGGAAGACATTTAAGTCCCCCCCAAGGAAAGGGTGCAGCAAGCACCACTAAGCATCTGTTAAAGCAATTCTTAAATACTAACAGTGTCAGACCTCCAGTATAAAGTGGAGGTACCGCCCGAGACACAGGCTGACCTCTATGTAGAGGCATATGACCTACATATCCACTGTAGGTAATGAAAGCAATTAGGACCAGTACAGACATCATTCTATGTACAGAGTGAGGTTCTCAAGATGCAATCCATGACCCATCCTTCTGTATAGACCTCCCCAGAAACTTAAAAATCAGGGAGGCCTGATCCACTACCCTCAACCCTGTGAGCAACAATAAAGGGAGTGGAGTAGGGAAAGATGGAAGAGAATGAGGCAGAACCGGGGGAGGGGGCACCAGAACCAATTCCTTTGAGGGCTTTGACATAAGCACCAGGGGGAAGGGTACCCAGGAGAGGACTACTGCCACTGTCACAGTCCTGCTGACATATGTACATTTTTCCCTGGCAGTGAGTCCATGAAAAGATCCTTTTCATGCCCTCTATTGGAAACAAGATAAAGGTACCTAACCAATCTTAAGGTAACAGTACTAGATAAAAATGGATCTGTTGCAATCGTTTGTCTCCTGTGCTCTGTTGAGAACTTACTAGGTAATCTTTCTTGTTTAAACTGTACTATCACCCCGTGATTTGCTCAGTTTTTCTTTGTTTTTGTTTACATTTCTCCCACTCGCCATGTTGAACTGGAACCCTCCGCTGCTAATCACACATGCGCATGACTGGCAGTACTACACTGGGACAGTGGGGAATCACATGGCTGGGGTCCCACAGAAGTAAACAAAAAGATGTGACATGAGGGGGGAGCTAGACTGCAAATTAGGCACCAGCCATATTTGCTGTGGATCCACAACAATGGAAATCAATTTTAAACATCTAAAAATCTAAAGATCACTAGAAAAAAGTATTTACAGATATGGAAACCGGAACTATGGCTGCATGCTTCCAGCCAAAAAGCAGAATTTTGGTAATCACTTCCCGATTATCCAGTACTGCTGCTTTAAAGTCATTTTAGAGGACTGAAGGTCACAAAGTGACTCTTCAACATATTCAAACAGTTTGGGGCCCTTAAAAGGGACATTCAAAACTGGCGGCTGTATATTAGTAGCAAATCCAGCTACTCTGACCCAAGACAAACACCAGAGGCCACAGCCCTGGAAGAGGCATCAGACACATCATAAGCCAGATGTTAACAAATATTTACCAACTTCAGCACCAGCAGATAAGGTGCCAAGTCAGCCTTAGCAGGGCCATCAGGCAAAGGTTGGGCTGCAGTATGAGCAACTTTCCAAAGGCTGTTTGGATGTTTAATCATGTGGGCTAATAACCTATAATTCTAAGGCCCAAGGATGCTGAGGCATAAGCACACTTGCCCATAACATCCAGCCTCCTAGATTCTTCGTCTTGAGGCAAAGCACTCGTGTGTCAAGGAGCTTGCTTTAGGAGAATCATGAGTAGCCATAATAACCAATGAGTCAAGTTCAGGCTGGGCAGCATAATAAGGCTTAGCAGACAGAACAGGACACTGCTGATCAGCCTTCTTTGGAACTGCTGGCAGTGTATTAGGCCTATGCCATGCAGCAAAGGTAGCATCCTCTAAGGCAGGATCTACAGGAGGAACTATAATGGAAGGAGTACAAGGCACTTCTAAACATTCCATGAGATTCCTCTTAGTGGAATCCTCCTCCTCAGCAGCAAAGTCCACGGCAGACAGCATCTACTGCAACATGGCCTATAAAGAGGGGTCCTCAGGAGGAGACCTTGGAGTATAAACCGAGTCCTTACTACAGGATGAGAGAGTGGAGCTAGATGGCAGATTTCATTCTTCAAGCCACCTTTCACCCTCATATTCCTCCTCTAAATCCCCCTCAAGGTCCATGAGGTCAGGATTTCATTCTATCTCGTCATCATAGACCATAACAGGGCCACAAAGGGAACCGGCGATGCCAGTTGCAGATGAGAGGAAGGAATGCTGCATGCTGGTAAAAGCCATCGACGAAGGCTCTCTGTCCTTTTATCCCTGTACATCTTGAAGAGTAGCATTTGGCCAAATCGTGTTATTGCTTTTAGATTTCTGAATACTGTAATCTTGTCACCCCTATGTTTTCAGTTCTCCATCAAGGACAACCCCAAGTGGGGCCAGACCATGGATCTGAATAAAGGCGTTATAATAATGACTCTTGACCAGCTTACAAAAGTTTCTGTTAACGCATGCCATGATTTTGTTTCACATACTAGCTGCTGCCCCACACTTCTAATGTCTTTCACATTATTTAACGTGTATAATAAGCTGTATCCCCTTAAGCCAGCCTTCCCCCTCTTTATAAGAGGTACATTTGTTACCAGCAAGTTTTCAGGAATGATTAGTGTGCAGCAAATGGTGTTTATCTATGTACTAAGGAATAAGATGTTCTGGATTCTGTAATAACTTTGTTTAGTACTCCCAAATGAACAGAAAAAAAAAAAACCTAACACTTGCAAAACACCTCTTATTTGCTGAAAATGTTTTAAAGTACATACATAGAATGTAGGAAAAAAGTGAATGCAAATAAAATGTTTCAAGTACTTGATAACACAAAAAAGGATCAATTTCATAATCACAACAATACATCATGGTGTGGTATATCATAGGATATCAGCACATCTTGGGTGCTTGAAGTGCCAAGCCCCCAAGGCGTGATAGAAACATAGAATTTGACTACAGATAAGTACCGCTTGGCCCAACTAGTCTACCCGTTTTTCTCTACCTACTGTATCACCACAGACCCTACTTGATCTCTGGCTTATCCTCCCCATCTTAACACTAAGGTTCACTAATGCCTATCGCATGTTTTCTTGAACCCTGCTACAGTTTTTGCCCCCATCACCTCAACTGTGAAGCTGTTCTAGGCATCCACCACCCTCTCCATGAAGAAGTACTTCCTCACATCTACCCTGAGTCTACCCCCCCCAGCTTCATAGCATGACCCCTTTCCATTAGCATCTTTTTTTCTGAAAAATGCTTCCCTCTTGAACCTTATTTGTACCGGTGAGGTATTTTAAAGTTTCTATCATATCCCCTCTCTCCTTTCTTTCCTCTAGGGTATACATATTGAGGTCCTTCAGTTTTTCCTCATAGGGATTTTGATGCAGCCCGTGCACCATTTTGGCTGCCCTCCTCTGGACCACCTCCACTTTTTCTATATCCTACCAGAGATGAGGTCTCATCAGTGATCTACACTGGGATACCACCATCTCCCTCTTTCTTCTGGTGATATCCTTCCCTATGCACCCCAGCATCCCACTAGCTCTCTTGACTGTCTTGTCACACTGCCTAGCCACCTTTAGGTCATCAGATATGTTAACCCCCAGGTCTCTTTCCTGTTTGGTGGTCATTAATACCTCTCCTCCCAGTTTGCACTCCGCCCCTGGGTTTCTGTGTCCCAAGTGCATGATTTTGCACTTTTATGCATTGAGGCCAAGTTGCCATAACCCTGACCACTCCTCTTTTTCAGATCTGCTCTAATTTTTTCCACTACCCTGGATTGTCTTCCTTGCTGCAGATTATAGTGTCATCCGCAAACAGGCAGACAGTTCCACCCAGCCCATCTGCAATGTTGCTAATAAAGACAATCCCAAGTATAAAACAGGTCAGACATGTCCTGCTTCCTGATTAGCCTGCTAAGTTCTGAAACCCATATGTTAATTCCCCCAAAATGCACAGGTTGGAACAAGTTCAGGCAGTTGGATTTGTCACTTGGGACAATCACATACAGAATCCATGAGCCACTTCACTCATTCCTGATTACCATTACAAACATAGCTGCTACATTTACTCACTGAAAATCTTCAACAAGGCCATAAAAATAAAACACCCTTAAATTATAAATAAATAAATAAATGATTAAACATTCTTTCCTCTCATGATACCCTCTTTACACACATAAACAATAAAAAAATGAACTACTATTCACAGTTTTAATTCCTGGTATTTTGTGGTGACAATAAGAAACCCCCTTCTAACCTCACCTGCTTGCCAGGGCAATCTCTGCTGCTTATCCTGCACAGCTAAAATTTCAGCTGTGACTCCATGTAAAGCCTTGTATAGTGTATGGTGGAACGCTGTTGTGGATGGAATTCCATCCTTAGAATAGGCTTATACTAAGGTTTCATACTAAGACACATAGATATACAGAAGGCAAATAGCCCATGTAAGTACATCTCCAGAAATCTGGAAGTATTTCTACTCAATTTAAAAGGTATTTGTCAAAATTTGTTTTGAACATATTAAAGTTAGTTGTCTCTAGAAGAGACTTAGGTAGGGCATTCCACATTGGGATAATGCTCTGGGTGTAAAAAAAAGCATCTAGTATCCGTCTTAGGGTATGTTAGAAATAACTGGAAGTTGTGGCTTCTTAGATTACATTCTCTAAAACTGAAGGACAAGACGAGCTGTGTCGTAAGCTCTGCATCTTTATATATACTAAACATAAATGAGAGATCACCCCTGACTCTTCTCATCTCGAATGAGTATAGGCCCAATTCCTGTAATCTTTGCTCATAGTTTTTATTTTGCATTCCATCTATTATCTTTGTAACTCTATGCTGAACTCCTTCTAAACTGCTGACATCCCTTCTGATAGGGACTCCAAAGTGGGGAGCAGTAATCTAAGTGGAGGCGTACATATGCTCTATACAGCGGAAGAATACATTCCCTATTCCTGGTTACAAAGGATCTTTTAATACATTCAATTAACCTGTTGGCCTGATTTCTAATATGGTTACAGTGAGTACCAAATGTCAGATCTGATTTGATAACGACTCTCAAGTCCCTTTCTTCTATTACTGGTGTTAATGGGACTCTATTAAGATTGAATTGTATGTTCTGGTTTGTATCTCCCAAGTGCGTGATTACACATTTATTTCTGTTATAGCACACATCATTTTGTTTTGCCCATTCTTCTAGAATCTTTAGGTCTCTTGTTAAGTCAGCTATATCTTTTTGTGATCCAACCTTGGCTGCAATTTTAGTGTCATCCGCAAATTTGATGGCGACATTGTTCAAGTCAGTTGTCATGTCCAACAAAAAGATAGAAAATAACATGGGTCCCAAGACGGACCCCTGAGCCACCCCGCTGGTGACTGTGCCTGTTCTGGAGGAATGTCCCCTTATACATATTACTTGTGTATGATTGTTGATCCATTCTTTAATCCAATTTACCAGCCTGTAATTTATTCCAAATAAAAGCATTTTATTAATCAAGGTTTTATGTGGCACTTTTGATATCAAAAGCTTTACACAGGTCCAGATATACCACATCTACTGGTATCTTCTCATAAAGGTAGTTACTAACATTCTCATAAAAGACCAAATTGCTGGTGAGACATGACCTTTTACTTTTGAAGCCGTGCTGATTAGGATCTACCAAGTCCTTTTTTTTTTAAGTTTATTTTTTAAAACGTTTATGATCTCACTGTCAAAACTGCAACATACATAAAAAGGCTTGTGGTTCGCAGACCTACAATATGAATGTACAGGTACATTTGTTATAGAACAATTATAGACTAAAAAACCTTAATTCCATACATCTATAGGAACTGCCAGAAGTGAATGCAGGAGAAAATGATTGGCTAATTATCCTGTAGGTCTGGCTCACTCTCGCCACAAAAGTAGTCCCAATCTGTTAGTAAAGCCAGGATGTAAGTCCACTTGCAGAATTATTATGGAGTGGTGGCTGATTGAGAACAACCATTGCAGACAGGAATAATGTAAGATAGTCTGGGCCCAGTTAAGTTGTGTAATACTCCATAGACTATAGCAGTACTATCCTGCACTATGGGTACAGGTATTATCTAAGGAAATTATTAATGTTTACAAACTGAGGGGTGAATGTAGTCACCCTAATATAATTGTCTGCAACAGCTGATCATAACGATTAATATAATAAGATTATAAAACTAGAGCAGCAAAGGTGGCATCAAAACAAACCCCACTTTAAACTCCCAAAAAACAGGTAATACAAAAGTTAAACAGTAAACTGTAGTGTCAATAAAGTTTCAATATAGGAGCAGTCTAAGATTTAGTATCGAGTGAGTCACCAAGGACCAACTTTGTTGTGGGGAACAAGTAAACCATTCCCTTAACCAGTGTTTAACTTCGGGTAGAGAAATGGAAACAGTACATCACTCTTCTTCATTAGACAAGGAGAGGACTGGTGGGTGCAATTTTTGTAGTAATTTTTCAGCAAACTGAGCTGCAGCCTCCAGATCCTGAAAGACATGGAGTTTTGAATCATGCTTGATTTGCAGCCATACCGGAAAATTCAGACGAGCTTCAATTGCGTTTTTTATAAGATCTTTTTTAACAAGTTGTAATTCCTTTTTTCTTGCTTGTGTTTGTACAGAGAGATCTGGAAAGAATCCTAGCCAATTACCTTCCTACACTATCTCGCCCTTCGATCTAGCAGCTTGCAATAGGGTGATACGAGCATCGCATGTTGACAATGTGGCTATAGCTGTGAGCGGTCGCTACTGCACCGCACCTCAGGACCTGGATCGCTGAGGGATAGCAAAGGCCTTAAGAGCCTGCACTCCAGAGTCCAAAGGAATAAGTTGCAAATCATCAAAAATTAAATGAATGACCGCAGATAAGAGTTCCGTAGCTCCTGCTAGTCTGGGTAGAAATCCCATGATCCAAATATTCGCCTGTCACTGTGAATTCTCAAGAGTCTCCACTTTAGATTTAAGATAGGCCAGGTCTCAAACATAGGCTGCTTTACACACTTCCTGGTGGACCTGTGTGCTCTGTAGATCCTTAATAGACGTAGCATTATCTTGAATACACTGTTACATGTTCATGATCTTTGTTTCAACTGCTGTTAGCCTTTTATTAGTATCTTCTCCTGTCTCCTGGATCCTAGTCAGCATGGCCAGGATTTGTGTGATCGGAAGATCTGATGCCATTGTATTTGCTGTTGCTGACTGCCCAGGGCTTGCGTTAGCACTTGTAATAGAGAGGAACTGATCCAGGCTACTTGCCGCTCTGAGTCTCTCTTTGGTCCCGTCTCTGGCACAGGTATTGCAACTATTCATACAACGATGTTTTGTAACTCCAATAGAAGAGGGCTCAAACAATTTTATGAGGTTTATAGATTGCTGTGTTGGAGCTGCTCTAAAATGCTGCCACCATCTTACTACTCAGCAGTGCCCCCTACTAAGTTCTTTTTTACTAGCTCACCATCAATTCTTTTTTTCAGAATGGTTTCGAAGATTTTACCCAAAATGCTGGTCAGGCTAATAGGTCTATAGTTTGATAATTCACTTTTATTGCTTTTTTTGAATATGGGTGTTACCAATGCATCTTTCCAATCATTTAGTGCTAATTCCTGATATTAATGATAGATTAAATATTTTATATAATGGTTCAATTAACCAAGGTGCTATTTCTTTCAGTAAGCGTGGATGGAGTCTGTCTGGTCCTGGTAATTTATTAATGTTAATTGCATCCAGTCTGGTCTTAATTTCATGTTTACTAATTTCCACAATGTCATCATCTATTGTGTTAATTATATGGTCGGTAACTTGTTTATTATCTTGAGTGGAATTATAAATAGAACAAAAATAGGAATTAAATTATTCTGCCATTTCTTGAGGGAACTCACTGTACTGTTGCCCACTGTAAGTGGATCGATTGTTCTAGTGGTTTGTCTTTTTTATGTAAACGTGGAAACTCTTGCCTCCATCATTAGAATGTGCTAGTTTGAATTCTAATGTGTTTTTTTCCAATCTTATAGCCTTTTTGCATTTTTTTAGTAATCCCCTATATTTGTTAGAATGTAATCATTTTTACATCTAACTAAACCTCGATATGCTCTTCTTTTTTCTTTTTAATAGCTGCAGTATATATGTGGTTGCCCAGATCGGTATTTTTTCCCTTTTGTTATAGCAGATTTTGCCCAGTATATGTTTTTTTTCTAATTCGATAATTTAGTTTTTTTATTGTAAGCCAAATCTCTTCAGGCGATGTTGACACATTATCCACTTCCAGGCTGTTAGTTATTTAACAATTTGATTAAAGTTTGCCCTATTATAGTTTTTGAAAGTTGTTTTGCCCGAATTTCATTCAAGTTTAAATTTAGTATGGAAGGTTATTACACAGTGATCACTGTTTTGAAGAGGGTCATGGATTTTTATATTATGGACTTGGTGCGGGATATCGGTAAGTAGTAAATCAAGAATATTGTCCTTTCTTGTTGGTATATTTATAAGTTGGGTTAGTGCATTTGATGTGCATACTTCCAAGAATGTGTTTTCCAGATGATTTTTAGTAGTTCCCTTGTTCCAATTTATTTCCGGGAGACTGAAATCTCCTAATAATATAATGTCAGATTGATCTATTTTCTTATTAATGCCATCTAAAAAGGCCTGGTGATCTTGTGAATTGGTGTCTGGTGGTGTATACCAGAGACCTACTAATAATTTTGCTTGTTTGTCCCTCATAATTTCTGTCCATAGTATTTTGTTTGATATTTCGTCTGTTGAATCAATTATTTGTTTATAATTAATATTCATTTTTAATGTAAAAGGCTACCCCTCCTCCCCTCTTGGATGCTCTATTTTTACAAATGGCAATGTAACCTGGAATATTTATATTCCAACTGGATTTATCCCCCCACCAAGTTTCTGTAATCGCTGCTACATTAATACCATCCCTATTCAATATTATTCCTAGTTCATCAATCTTAGTGGAGTGTAGACTTCTTGCATTTGTGAGCGAGAAAGAAAGGTCGTGCTTATTTAGGTATTTCTTGCTATGTTTAATTTTTTTCTTAGTCTCTGAATCTATGATAGAAGTTATTGTTTCAACTGAATTTTCCCTTTGCCCCTCAGGAGTTAGTTTGTTGTGGCTGTATGATCCTTTATTGTATTAAAAATTGAAAACCCTAATAGTCTTATCCTCTTTTTGTTTAGATGTAGTCCATCATACTCCATAGAGATCGTCCCTATGTTCAAATTTTTTCCAAGTCTTAATACACTTTGATTCATAAGGCACCATCTTCATAGCCAGTTGTTATAGGCTTTTATGTGTTTTGTTCTATGGTAGCTTGTTCTTGGCACAGGTAAGACTTCAGATATAATAGGTGTCACATTGAGGGGTTTTAGTGCCATTATAGCTTCCTTCATGTCACTTGTTACACTACCTAGTTCATGTTTTCCAAAGTCATTTGCCCCTACATAGAGGATAGCTATTTATTGGTTTATGATATTTTGAAAAATTCCTGGTAGCATACTGGTCACATCTTTTATGGTTGCCCCACTATAACTACAACTTGTGACATTTTCCTTGTTTCCCCTTGTGGTAAACCTATCTGTAAACCTGGTGATTGTGTCTCCTAGAATGTATATTTGATCAGGTAATACCTCTTGTATGGGAGTAACCGACTCATTAGTACAAATATCAGTTAGTACTTCTGGGGAAAGGCTTGTTGTATTACCCTCATTTGTGGACGAGGTGGGGGCTAATGGCCCTGTATTAATGGCTTCTACATATGTTAATGAAAGGGGCTGTACCAAAGACTATATGATGTTATTAGTGGGTACAATCAAAGGGGCAGATTCTGGTATTATAGAAGATTCTTTATCCAGGAGTTGTATTAGTGGGTCAAAACTATTTGTTAGTTGCAGGGTAAAACATTCTGCCTTCCTACCCTTCTTTTTAGCAGGCTTGGCATATTACACAGTATACCAGTCGTCATCACCACTTTCATCTGGATCCTCCTACCTAGTATGTTTTTTAGTGGGAGTACATCTGTTTTTAATTTGTAAATCGGTGCCTGTGTTTTCATCATGTTCCTGGAAGGCTGTATGTAGGGCCGAGGAGGAGGGAGCCCAGGTTTTGTCTTGAAGTTAAAAACTTCTACTGTTAAGAATATTTGGGTCTCCCAGCTCTCTTTCATTTATTCTGGAGGTCATACTCTGCTGACTACACTCGAGGGCCTGTAATCTAGTGCCAAAGGCTGAAATCTCTGCCAACATATCAGCATTCTGCTTGCATTTTAAACATAAGAATGGATCATCCAAAACTGGTATCTCTGAGAAGAGGTACATCTCACAGGATACACATCTTATCCCTACCTTGCCTTTAAACAATGAATTGAAATCCATCGTAGCATAGTACACTCTATTAGCACAAGTATAGATGAGCTTACCCTTTGGCAATGTCTTTTACTATTAGTTGGTTAGGCCCAAAGCTTTGTGTTGTCCTTTCGCTCATCGTGTAACACTCACAGATACCGTGTCTCCTGCATCATCGTGACAAGTGCCCTACTCACTGCAGAGCTTTGGTTAAAGGGAGCACGTGACCCACAAGTATCTCTTGGGGTCGCGGCTCACTCACGGTTGAGAATCGCCCAAAAAGCTCTAAATTATACCCCAAGTATTAAGCCAGGGCACTCATGCATGCCTAGACCTAGCTGATGGTCCCAAAGTTACAATTAAAAGCACAACAGTGGTGTTGTCCAATGCTGTGCAAGAGACTAGCAACAGTATCCAGGGGCAACACTACTCTCTTCCTGTTTCCCCGTTTACCGGTAGCAGGGCTTCAGATACAACACTCTGTTGTTAAAATACACACAGGTATAGCTTAGACAGTTTAAAATAACACAGCATTCACTAGGACTGTTACATGGGGTGCTCTGGCAATGAAAACTCTCGTCCGCTCGCTGCAGGGCTTTGTTTTAAAGGGAGCCCATGACCCGAGAGTATCTCTTGGGGTCGCGGCTCACTCGCGGTCAAGAATCACCCAAAAAGCTCTAAATTATACCCCAAGTACTAAGCCAGGGCACTCATGGGTGCCTACACCTGGCTGAAAGTCCCAAAGTTGCAATTAAAAGCCCAACAGTGGTGTTGTCCGATACTGTGCAAGAGACTAGCAACAGTAACCAAGGGCAACACTACTCTCTTCCTGTTGTACTGCAGTAGCTACATCACAATGTTGTTGTGCTGCACTAGTGACATCACTACTGCAACACAGCAAGATAGAATGTCTTCATACATGCGAATTGCTGAAACCTCTGCAGTTCATGAAGCAGGAACAATGGTGAGAGCTAGCTCAGAACGTGAGCAGGGCTGGAAATATCTGCTACAGTAAGGGCACAGGCTTGTATTAATAGTTGCCCATACATGCTGAAAGATTGTATATGAGCAATCAAACACATACAAAGCTATGTTTCAATCTCATGGTTTCTGTGGTAACCAGATCTCTTGAGCTGCACTCTCAAGGTCTCCTTACCACAGAAATCTCTTGATTAAAACACAGCTTTGATTTGCATGATTTCTCATACACAATTCTCTGTGCTGTTGTGAATGGATGCACATTCTGCTAGAGTAATTCTGAAGAAGTTAAAATTGCTATATTCCACAATAAATACAGGTTGCTCATCTGTAACAGGAGTTCTAGGAATGGTATGTGTTGTTCATCCACACTGTCTTGCAGGTTTCTTGCCGCTTTAAATCTTGTCGGAAGGTCTTCAAGCTGGCTCCTCCCACCCACCCGGGTGGTAAAACTCTTAGCTCCGCCCCATGGCGCCATAGATCTAGCCGCTGGAGCAGTTGTAGCGTCGAAGCCGGGAGGTGGGGGTGGTGTGGATGAACAACATATACCATTCCTAGAACTCCTGTTACAGGTGAGTAACCTGTATTTCTAGGGACATAGATATGTTGTTCATCCACACTGTCTGGCAGACTCCTAGCAGTTCTCTCGGAGGAGGGAGGCAAGGAGCACACCCCCTACTTAGGAAATAAAGACTGGAGAACCGAGGCCCCAAAACCAGCATCCCGGCATGACTCAAGGTCAATGTGGTAGTGGGTGATGAAGGTGTGTGCTGACTTCCAGGTAGCAGCCCTGCAGATTTCCTGGATAGGGACGTCCCTGGAAGCAGCCACCGATGCAGCGGTATGGCGGGTAGAATGAGCTCTTATCCTTCTGGGAGGCTCCATGCCCGCCAACCTATAGCAGAGATCTATGCAGGAGGTGACACACCTGCCAATCATCCACTTGGCTGCAGGTCTGCCAGGTGCGGCTTCAGCGTAGGTGACAAACAGCTGGCGAACCTCTCCCCGAACTTCAGCTGCTCCTTATAATAAGCGAGCGCTCTTCTAGGGTCTAAAGTATGGAGCCTATATTCAGCCTCTGAGATGTGATTGGGGTAGAACACCGGCAGAGTCAACAACTGGTTAAGGTGAAACTCTGACACCACCTTTGGAAGGAATTTCGGGTGGGGGCGCAGGACAAACTTGTCCCTGTGGAAGACTAGATAAGGAGACTCTATGGAAAATGCCTGGAGCTCTCCCATCCTTCTGGCTGATGTGATAGCCACCAAGAAGGCGGTCTTCCACGACAGGTGAGAGATGTCACACCTGTGCATCGGTTCGAATGGCCTGCCCATGAGCTTAGCCAATACCAGCAGTAGATCCCACGGAGGTGGAGGTTCGCACGGAGGATATGTGATCAAAGACAGCACAGAAAAGCTTGACCACCCTCTCCTGCACCACTGACTGCTTCTGGCGCCCGCGTAAGAGATGGCAGCCAGGTGCACCTTAAGGGTCGTCGGCAGAAGCCCTTGCTGAGAAAGGGACCACAGGTAGTCAGAATGCTTGCCAAGGAACAGGAGGAAGGGTCCAGGCCCTTGCCCTGACACCAAATGGAGAATCTCTTCCATTTGAAGGCGTAGCATTTTCTGGTCGACTCATGGACGCCTCAACGACATTGAGGACCTCGTCGAAAGACCCAAGACCTAGAACTCTAGCCGCTCAGGAACCAGGCTGTCAGGTGCAGGGATTGAAGGTCCAGATGGAATACCTTCCCTGATTGACTGAGATCAGGTCCGGGCGGGCTGGAAGCCGCCTCGGGAGCCTGGAGTTGAGACTGGGGAGATCTGGATACAGAACTGGCGGGGCCGGTCTGGGCGTACCAGAATCACCTGCGCCTTGTCCCTCCTCACCTTGAGAAGCACCTTGTGGATCAAGGGAAATGGGGAAAGGCGTGAAGAGGCCAGGGTCCACGGCCTCGAGAAGGCATCCCCTGCAGCGAGCTCTGCTGAGGGGCAGGCATGAAACAGTCTCAGCTTCGCATTCTCCCTGGAGGCAAACAGGTCCACCTAAGGTGTGCCCCAGAGGGAGAACAGATCTTGTACTACCTCCGGCAGGAGAGACCACTCGTGAGACGCAGCCCCTATCCGGCTTAGGGCATCGGCCAGGGTGTTGGAGGCTCCTGCCACATGAATGGTGAGGAGATCCGCCTCCAGGCTGCGCACGAGTGACCAAATGCGGAGAGCTTCCCTACACAGAGGCATGGTGCGCGTCCCGCCCTGGCGGTTTAGGTAGTACATGGTCATGGTATTGTCCCTCTGGACCTGAACCACTTGACCCCGTAGAAATGGAGCGAAGCTGGTGAGGGATAGACAAACTGCTTGAAGCTCCAGCAGGTTGATGCGTCATCAGGACTCCCGAGGGGACCAGAGGCTGTGCGCTCTGTGCTCCCCCAGATGGGCACCCCAACCCATCAGAGAGGCATCGGTCGATAGACAGACTGTCGGCTCGGGGTGGACAAACGGGATGCCCTCCTGCAGATGTGCTGGAATGGTCCACCACTGGAGAGCGTTCCACATCCCCTGGGTCACTGTCACTAGCTGATCCAGTGGATCGAAGTGCTGTGACCATTGGCTGGCCAGTCCCCATTGAAGGGGATGCATGTACCAGTGGGCCCAACGGACCACGCTGGTGCAGGCCACCATGAGGCCCAGGAGGCACAGGAAGTCCCAGGCAGGGCGCGATTGCCCAACCTGAAATGATTGGGCAAAGGAGGAAAGAACCTTGGCCCTGTCCACCAGGAGCCGTGCTCTGGCTTGTAGAGAGTCGAGCTCTGCCCCGATGAGTTGTATCACCTGCTTTGGCACGAGTTCCGACTTGGCCTCGTTGATGAGGAGGCCAACCTGAGAGCAAACCTGGAGGGCCAGATCTCTGGACCACTCCACCTCCACTCTGGAGGGGGCTGCAATCAGACAATCG
Source organism: Neoceratodus forsteri (assembly GCA_016271365.2). Lineage (NCBI taxonomy): Eukaryota > Metazoa > Chordata > Ceratodontiformes > Ceratodontidae > Neoceratodus > Neoceratodus forsteri. The sequence goes on along the minus strand of CM028131.1, from coordinate 658,355,821 downwards.
TCCAGGTAGGGGTACACCCGGACCCTTCGGCGCTGCAGGAATGCTGTCACCACTGCCATGCATTTGGTGAAGACTCTGGAAGCTAGGGAAAGGCCAAAGGGCATGGCCCGGAACTCGTAAAGGGATCCCTTTGCTCTGAAGTGGAGGAATCTCTGGTGGACGGACGGATAGGGACATGAAAGAACGTGTCCTGAAGGTCCAGGGAACAGAACCACATGCCTCGTTCCAAGGATGAGATTATCTGAGCCAGAGTGACCATCCTGAAGGTCCGAGACCTTAGGAACCTGTTCAGGTCATGCAGGTCGAGAATGGGGCGCCAGCCCCCATCTGTTTCGGGATCAGGAAGTACCTGGACACAAACCCTGGGTCTGGAGGAGGAGGATCTAGTCTAGTTTGGAGGCTTATGTTTTGGTCAATCGAGTCCCGAGGGGTCTCCGTGTTATTAAGTGGCCAGGCTATGGTATGGAGCGATCTGAATTTAAGGAGGACTGGAAACAACAATTACAATGTGCCTCTATGCTGCTGCAAGAATGTCTAAATACGAGATTATAAAGTTCAAAAGGCTGCTATTGAGCCACTTGTTAAACAAAAAGAGTCTGCCTTTGCGGGATACAGCAGCGAAGTGGAGTTTAAAGATTTAGAACAGAAGTTAAAGACTGCTATTCTTAAACAAGATGCTCGACTTAAAGCAATTAAAATGAAAAAATTCAAGCGGGATAGACTTGATTATGCACTAAATCGTGTTTTTTCCTGGAAGGGTGCTGAGAATTCAGGAAGAAGTAAACGAGGCTCCCAGAGAAATAAAATGGATACAAACAAGTCCAAGTCTATACTACGAAACACCAGTAATGTTGAGAGCAGTTTTTTCTCTACTTCTGAATCATCTGATGACCCTTTGGAGGAATACAGCAGCGGGGGGGGCAGCAGCCAACCGCGCAGGTCAGAGAGGTTGGTCAGATTCGAACCCGGGCACGAACCCACAGAGGGGGCAGAAGGAGGAAACCCAAGAATACTAAAAATCACTGGGGGCAAGAGACAAGGCTTTCCACAAAAGAATGTACAGAAGAGCAGAGGGAGGTCGCAGTCACGAATGTGATCAATTTGTCAGAAGTACAACTTACAGCAGCTCAAGTTTCTATATTGGAGAAGGGATTGAAGTTTGTTCCCACATGTAATGTTTCACGTTTTGATGCCTTTCTTGATTTGAAAAAATTTACCCGTAAACTCAGTTTGAAATCTTTTTTCAACAGACAGTGGAGTTTTGATACGGTTTTAACACCACCGGACTGTGACAGTGTTTCGATTGCTTCCCTTGAGGAAGAAGGAAGTTTGTTGCATTTTAAAGGTCCTTCAAATTTCAATCCACCTCCATTTGCAGCAATTTTGACTTTTGAGACAGCGTGTCTTAACGAAATTAATGCCTTATTTGATGAAAGGAAATCCACTGGTTATAATAATCTCACTAGGGAGGAAAGAATAGCGCTAAATGAATTAGAAATTGATACCTCAATTACTATTAAAACAGCTGATAAAGGGGAGCTGTGGTGGTTATGAATACCAGGGATTATCTGTATGAGGTACAGCGACAGTTAAATAATATGCTTTACATTATTTTAGATAGGGACCCGACATCAGATTTCCAAAAGGCTATAGATGCTGTTTTACTAAATGCATTGAATCAGGCATCCTTACTAAGGTTACTTGATTTTTGACTGTAAAACACCCTGTGAGACCTACTTTTTACGTTTTACCAAAAATACATAAAAGCTTGCAGTGTCCCCCAGGGCGACCTATAGTATCTGGTATTGGCTCTTTAATTGAACCATTGTCAAAATATGTGGATGCGCATATATGTGACTCGGTTCCTATTTTGCCTTCGCATTTAAGGGACACTACGCAAGTCCTTGGTCTCCTGGGTGATATGCAGTTAGAGTCCCATTGGCTTTTGGTTTCCCTAGATATAGAGGCATTGTATACTAACATACCACACCAGGGGGCTACAGGCTTTACGCTATTGGCTTACTAGTAAAACAGCCTTGGGTGTGGAACAGATTAATTTTTGATTAAATTGTCTGAGTTTGTTTTGACAAAGAATATTTTATATTCCAGGGAAATTTACCATCAAGTAAAGGAACGCGATGGGTGCTACTTTTGCACGAATTATGCCAATCTATATTTAGGCTACTGGGAACAAGAATGTGTTTTGATGTAATAAAATTGTTTTTATGATAAAATTGATTTTGGAGCGTTACATCGACGATATATTGATGGTGTGGCGAGGTTCAGTATTTGAATTGAGGCATTTATTATGTATTTGCATTCAACAAATGAAAATTTGAGGTTCTCGTTCCAGGCTGATAGGGAGCGGTATTTTTCTTGGACTTGGAAATCACAAAAGTACAAGATGGTACATTAAGTACTTCTATTCACCAAACCCACGGATAGAAATACCTTTTACATGCCTCGAGCTGTCATCCTCGCCACACCATTAATAATATCCCAAATCTCAGTTTATGAGGTCAAGCGCAACTGCAGTGATACGGTGGATTTTGAAGAAAATCTACACTATATGGCAGCTAGATTACACAAAGAGGGTATGCACGGGTAAAGTTAGGAGCTGAAATGGATCAGTAAGAGCTATGCCCAGGAACAGTTGTTACAGTCGGGCACAGGAACAGGACATACATCAAAGTGAGGCACCACCAACTTTGTTACCACTTTTGGCCAAAATGTAGCTTCTATTAGGAACATTGTTATTAAAAACTGGGCAATACTTCAAACAGATTTAGCACTGAAGGATATGATTGGTACCTATCCTAAATTTGTTTTCAAAAGGGGAAAAATATCTCAGATAGGTTGGTGCATTCATTATCAACCAGTGGTGGTTGAAAAATTGGATGGTTGCCACCACAACCAGTGGGATTTTTTCGTTGTGGACACTGTAAATTTTGCAGTGTTAGGCATCAAATAAAAACTTTTTCTACGATTAACACCAATAGATATTTTGATGTTAGACAGTTTATTAATTGTTCATCTGTAGGAGTAATTTATTTGGCTACTTGCACTTGGGGTGCTTTTTATGTAGGAAAGACTTCACGAATCTTTAGACAGAGAGTCTGTGAACATTTGAGCGATATTCGTTGCCAAAACACAAAGAATGCTTTGGTGCAACATATACAGCAGAGTTTTGGTCTGAATGCACACTGCTATTCATTTAGTGCAATAGAAAGAGTTACAATTGGACCTCGTGGGGGAGACTTGGACATGAAGATCTTACAGAGGGAGGCTTATTGGATTTATATTTTGGATGCTTTGTAATATCCAGGTCTAAATGATTTATTTGATTTAGGTCCTTTTTTAAGGTGAACATTTTTATTTATTTTTTCGGTTTAAATTCTTTAAATGGCTTAAGGGTATGCGTAGTGTTATCAAGCCAGAACCCTGCTATTTGTTGTTTGGCAAAATGAATTATGACTAATAATAATATATTTTTGTACTTTTGATAAGTTTTTGGTTATAATGTAAATTAATTTATGCTTTTTATTTAGATAGGTATATTGAACCTTGCCAATCTCTGAAAATAATGTTGAATTACACCTGTTGCACATTTATTGTTTTGGTGTTATGTCACTTTAAATGATTCCTTTATTATGTGGTGGTTATTATGCTGTGTATGTGTCCCTGAAGAGGCGCTGTTTTTGGCGCGAAACCGGTCGGACGTTTTCTTTGTTTAGGTAGCTGTTGTATCCTTGCATGGCGTTACTGCATTGTGATACGAATTTTTTTCACACAATTACAGAAATATTTTGGAAGTGGTTGGTGCCGTGTTTTTCTTGTTGTTCTGGAGGAGGATCTGCCACCTTCCTGATCACCTCTTTTTTGAGGAGCAGGGCAATATCGGCTCGGCGGGCTGACAGAGAGACTGCGGACCCCGTGGCCCCGGGAAGGTATGGCTCGGAAGGGTGGGGCCTGCTTGAACTCCAGAGGCAGACCTTTCCTACTACCTCCAACACCCAGTGGTCCGTGGTGATAGCAGACCAGGTGGAAAGGAAGTGGCGAGCCATCCCACAGGGGAACCAGGGAGAGTGGCGAGGCTGGGGCGACACTCCTCAACCCATCACTGGGCAGGCTTGGAGGAGGGACGGCGAGGACCTCTTGGGCCTTACCTCCCTGCTTCCTATTGGAGGAAGCCGCGGGTTTGGGTTTGGGATGCCAATCGTGAGCCTGCTGGCCCTGGTGCTGGTGCTGTTGGGCCGGACGTGCCGCAGGCGCAGAAGGGCAAAAGGACTTGTGCTGCTGCTGTCGGCAGCCTTTGTCCTTCTGGGCGGAGGTGACTGAGTCCAGAGTGGCATTGGACTTCTCGATCCGCTGGAGGTGACCTTCCACTCCAGGGCCGAAGAGGTTGGTCCCCAAGAAGGGGACGTCCGCCAATTTGTGCTGGGTATCCGCCGTGAAGGTGGATATCCTCAGCCATGCTCTGCGGCGCATGGCCACCACGGCCACAACCGATCTGGCACAGGAGTCTCCTATGTCCACAGCCATTTGGAGCTGCTGCTTAGCCACTGCCCTACCCTGGTCCCGAACCTGCCAGACCATGGTCTGCAGGTTGGCCGGGAGATGAGGGATCACCTCATCCAGGGAGCCCATGAGGGCGTGGGAGAAGTGTGCCATCAGCACGGCCGAGCTGGCCTGGCGGAGGCCAAGGGAGAGGGCATAGCATACCTGCACCGGCGTAGTCCAGTTTTTGACTCCTTGTCGAGGGGCTTGTCCACGTCCCTAGCATTCCCGGAGCGCTGTCGGTGACCAACCCCTTGGCAGAGGGTGTTCGAAAACCAGACAAAAGAGCCGGTAGGGCCATACTTCCTGGCCATCCTGGCCGAGGCACAGGCAGGAAGCAGGCTGCTGCCAAAGCTCAAGGCTGGGACAACAATGGCCTCAGCCACCAGAAAGGCCTCCGTGGGGGAATCCCCTCGGTCCAGTGTCTCTGTCCGGGGATACTTGGCCCATTTGGATACGGGCTCGAGCTGCATCCTGGTGGTCTCCGAGATGAGCCGAAGCAAACCCATGAAGGACGATGGGCTTTCGTCCAATGACTGGCCCCCGGAGGACTCCAGGTCAACCGGCCTGGAGAACAGGGAGGAGTCGTTGTCGGACTCGGAGGAGTCCGCGAAGAGCTGCCTGGGACCTGAGCCACCCTCCACCTGCCAAGGATGGTCAGGAGTGACAGTGACTGACAACCTGTGGGGCAGGCCTTGACCTGACCGAGAGTCCTTGGTCGGTGCCCCCGATTTCGGTTGTGGAGGCGGAGGTTCCACCACAATCGGTGGGGCAGCAGGTTTCGGCTGAACAACTGGCCCAGGCTTGGGCATCTCGACTACGGCAAGGGGTTGTTTTGGCTGCTCGGGTGTCAGCCACTTGAAGGCCAGGGAAGGCATCGGCGTCGACTTGCTCCCGGACAGAAGTAACTGTTGCCACTTCAGGTCCTCGTAGCGTAGATGCAATTTGCACCGAAACCTCTCCTCTTCCAAGGAGGAAGACGAGGACAAGCAGCAGCACCGCTTACCTCAGTGCCGAGACCGAGACCGCCGATGTCGGCGGGATCGGCTAGACCGAGAAGAAGTCCGAGACTGAGATCCTCGGTGTTTCCATGGACGGGTCTGGGAAGGAGCGGGGGACACACGCTATTCCCTCGGCTCAGATGCCTTAATCGGGGACTGCTGCACTGGAGGCGCAGGCAGATCCTCAGTCTCCACCGGGGGAACCAGTGAAGAAGGGTTGTCGGCTTCACCAGTCGACAGCCCATCCGACGGGTCGAGAAAAATCTCAACAGCATCGACGGGTGTCTCGGCCGGCTGGCCTGACGGGGACGCTATGAAGCCAGTGGCCTCAGCCGCAACCTCGACCATAAGTCAACAGTCGGCTGTCTGGGGAAGGAGACCTCTCCCGCTCCCACGAACGCTGATGATGGGACTTACCCTTTGAGTCCTTCCTTTTGGACCGAGAGGAATGTCCCGATGGCCCCTCTCCCTTCATGGAAAGGGATTGGCAAAGCTCCTTGAACAAAGCTGAATACGAGGTACCCAGAGAGAGCGGGATAAATGCCGCGACCGAAGAAGAGGATGATGCGGCCTGGGCCACCTCCTCCTCGAGGGCGATCATCTGCTCGAGCTGCTCAGCCAAGCCAGCCGCCGCGGTAACCGCCCAACGGGCCTCCTTCGACTTAACCGGTGGGAAGCGCTCGGGTGCCCAGCTGTAACCGGGCCGCGTTTGAGTCCTCCAGGACGTTGGCTGAAAACGAACGGCATGACTCGCAGGCCTCTGGGTCGTGTTCTAAGCCGAGGCTGTAGACGCACGTGGAGTGCGGATCCGTCCTGGACATCTTCTGCCCACAAGGGCACTGCCGAAATCCGGGAGTCGATTTGCCCATCGCAGCCATGACGGAGAAAGTTGACCGAAGTCTTGAAATTTTAAAATGAGTTTCGGGCGAACCGAAGAATTAGGATCCAGACTATCATGCAGAGCATTAAGAAGGGAACCTGAGCTTCCAAGCAGTAAGGAAGATCTGGCTTCATGGGGCGGAGCCGAGAGTTTTACCACCCGGGTGGGTGGGAGGAACCAGCCTGAAGACCTTCCGGCAAGATTTAAAGCGGCAAGGAACCTGCCAGACAGTGTGGATGAACAACATATCCATGTCCCTAGAAATAACATTCCATCTACTGGAAAGACAGATGATTGAGCCAGCCTGATGGCACTGAGGGTTGAGGCGCTGGATGCCACACCTCGCTCCACGCTGGCAACCCGGGTTCGGGAATGAGCTCTGCCCACCGGGGGTTGGCAGGGGCGGACTAGGATCAAGCATCCATCGACAGCTCTCCTAGTCCTGGGGAGGGCTGGGGAGTCACACTGTGCTCTGGCAGTCCATGGGGACGCCCGGAGGCATTGCAAGTGCAATGGTGTGCACAAGGGTGGGGGAGCGTGGCATACATCTGCACATTGTGCATGAACGTCACTGCACATCCGCGCTCCCATTGGGAAGAAAACTAGGAAAAAGGCTGGGAACGACCGTGTAGCTTGATGGCTGTGCCCTGCCTAGCCAGGAGGACTGTCCTGGAATTGCACTGGGGGGGGTCCGGCACCAGTACGGCTTGGCAGGGTAAAGGGTGCCCTCCAGTGGGTTGGCGATGGCAGAGCCAACCCCCCCCCATCATGCGAGTGAGTCTGCTGCTCTCCCGATGGGCAGGGCTGGCGGCTGAATGCCGCTGCTGGTGAGTCACCACAGTGGGAGAAACTGTGGCATGATAAAAAAAAGAAGAAAGACAGATGTTGGACTTCCGGTGACGTCATGGAGCAAGCTGCAGCCTAAGACAAGAGGCTCTCCCTGAGATTCTTCAAATCGCCTCCTAAATACAGCGTTTAACCTCTAAATACCCTCTTCAATTGCCACAGGAGGTAGCAAGATGCCAAAAAGAAGAGGAGATGCAAAATACAGACCTCCAGACCGCCTGGATGGGGAGAGATCACAGGATGAAGGATCAGAAAGCGGAGACTCTTGGGCCTCGTCGGCTTCCCGCCATAGCACTGCAACTGCCGATAGCGCCGTCACACAACATACTGCAGAAAATGGCATGAATGCTTACCAAACTGAGATTTAAAAGAAATGAAGTCTATCATGACTGCCTCCGCATCGACATTGGCAAACTTGAGAAGCGCCAGGATGCCAGTGAAACCCAAGCAATGGAGACGGACAGGAAGATGGAGGAGGCGGAGCAGGTCATCGTACAGCTACACAGAAATCTAAAAGTCCTGCAAGACCGAGCTGAGGATGCTGAAAGCAAGAATCGCCAAAATAATATTAGGCTATCCAGCATCCCTGAAGGGGCTGAGGTCACAGAGATGATCGCATTTATCCAGAAGACCCTTAAAGAATTACTTCACTTACCAGAGTCAATTTCCCTGGAGATTGAGCGAGCGCACCACACCCTGGGTCCCAAGCCGGCACCAGAAGCCCGACCCTGAACAATACTAACAAAATTCCTGTAGCACCAAGATAAAGAAACTGTGCTGCAAACAGTCTGGAAACGTGGTGTGGTTCACTTTAAATCCCAGAGGCTGTACTTTGACAATGATTACGCGCCTGAGGTGATGGCGCGAAGGGAGAGCCTACATTCCAACCATGAGAGCCCTTAAAGCAGCAGGCATACGATTCAGGACCCCCTACCCCTCCAAAATAGTGATTTTCTTCAAGGAAGGCCCTCTCACTTTCGACAACGCGGTGGCACTGATCACCGAGCTAAAAGCAAGGAAAATGGAAGTAAAACAGCAATGCCCCAGCTCTGAAACATCGATCGCCACCAAGCTTGCACAAAAGGTCTGGAGCAACAACCAGAGAGACTCCAGGCGTCAACAAGGCATGGAAGCAATCCAAAAAATCGTCGGTACATTGAAAGCCAGGCAATTAACCTCGAGGGATGCTGAGGAGGAAACGCAAGCAGCAGAAACTTGAAAAACTGTAAGTACAATCTAAAGACAAAAATTATGATCGTTTACCTGACCAGCTAGAAGTTTAGCATTTAAGTCAGGTCTGTAAAAGATGCATGGAGTGTGTTGGTGGGGGCTCCTACTGATCCTTCCCTTACTTGGGCGGCCTGAGTTGTAGATCTGCATGAGCAAGGCTAGACGCTGTGGGACTTGTGGCCTGGTTTCCCAAACATGGGGGGTGAGAGAGTAAATTTTACTTCAGCTACTTGATTAAGCACTCGCTCGTTTGGTGGGCCCCGCGGGAGTCACAGATCTTATGGGGGGGATGTCTTTGGGTAGATTGGGGAGCTTTAAGGAATGGGAGTATATGTGGGATTGCCATTGTCAGTTTCGGGGGACTCATGGAGAGATAGAAGCGACTGAGTGGGGCCTAGCTCCGTGGGACCTCAGGCCTATTCCTCGGCCTTGGGAGCGAGGGGAGAGCGACTTGCATCCCAGCCATGTACAAGAACACATGCTCGCTGGACTGACTTGTTTGGAGTTGCTGGAATCAAGAGAGTGGGGGGATTATCACCGGGTTGATCGGGAGGTTGGATAACTTTAGAAGTCTGCAATAAAGCAACCCTGTAGCGCCCTAGCTGGGATAAGCCATGACATCAGGCTTTCAGGCATGAGAGAGCATTCACACAGGGCTGGTTGCCCTCTCTATGTTGTCCCTACTAACGACGCCATCTCTAAAAGAAGAACTTAGCATGGCGGGGGGAAGGGGGGGGAGGTAGGAGGAGGAGTAAGTGGGGGCCAGGGAGGCTCCAATCAGTTTTAATGCCTATCTTTTGAACCCCTGAACTGTTGATGGACCCAAGTGAAACCCAGACTCGTAAGACTTTGTCCTGAATCCACTACCTCGGGGACAGGGAAGGAGCTGCCTCCTAGTCGCCCTCCTGACTGCTCGCTCGTGTGACTAGCCCTTCGCGAGCCACTGAATCTGGGAGAGAGAAAACCCTGGGGTTGACTGGGGAGCCCGCTAGATCAGGAGTTTGTGCTGGACAGATATAGCTGATCCCTTAAGGACCTCCTGAGCTGTAGACACGGCGAAGCAGGACCCAGCATCATGGGGCCTCAGGCTGGTCTACCTCGGCCGGGGGGGGCGGAGTGAATTGTGCCATGATGACTTCCGAGGCTATCCACTAACCAGACAGGCTCTGTAGAAGTCACTGGACAAGGGAGGGAAGGGGGGGTACACACCAGGGCTTACTGAAGAGCCGGGTAACTTAGGAACTTGACACTAAGTAGCCCTGAGACATCACTGTTGGGGTGGGCCATGGTACCAGCCCAACTAAACAGTGGAGGGCACAAGAGCTGGGCCGGCTGCCTTCTCCCCGTGGTTCTCAATAATAAGCTCTAAACAATAACTCCACAAACATAAGTGGGGGCCACTGGAGGACAGGTAGAAGGACATAGCTCTGTAGGGGCGGCGATGCAGGGAGAGGGTAAACCAAGACCTAATACACTAATTATATACAGCGGAGCATGCCTAACTCGGATGCTGAGATTGGGTGGCGGGGGCAGAAGTGGGTTTCTGGGAACCTCATCATGCGCCTGGGCACTGGCCCTGCGTGCCCCTCTCCCCCTCATACCCTCCTGGGCGGGGGTGGAAAGCATGCCACCAAACTCATAGACAGGTGCATTCCCTGTTCAGGTGGAAGACTGCTCCTCTCCTGATCCCTAGCACCTTCTCTATACTACTTCTGATCTCAGGGGCATCTGCAGCTCTACCGTATTCGCCACCTATCCCACTTACCTTTCCCCTATTAGGTTCTATAAGTGCCAAAAGCCCAAGATTCCCTAGGGCTTATGAGGTAAGGATCTATCCTTACCACAAGATCAGGGCTTAACCCTGATTAGTGGAAGTACCAGTTTGCTAACTCCTGTTAGAGAGACAATGTTGGTCACCTCACAGATTCAAACATGTTTGTTTGTAAAAGTTTTTGAATGTCAGAGTATGTGGTTATGTTATTGTTACTGTCCTAAAAAAGTCATCAGGTTTCTCAAAACTACTTGCAAGTTCTCAACTTAAACTGGATAAGAGAAAAACCTCAAATAAGGGCTGGAGGGTTGGGTAACAACTGGTTTACTGAACCTCAGTAATGTACACGCTCAAGGTGAAACTATTGTCCCTAAATATTAATGGCTTAGCCTCACCCATTAAACGATCCAAGACGCTAGCCTTTATCAGAAGGTCAAAATCAGATCTAGTATACCTCCAAGAAACTGGAGGCAGTATGGCGCAGTGGTTTAAGGCTCTGAGCTGCAAATCTGGAGACCTGGGTTTGAATCCCACAGCCCCCACTTGCATACTGTGTGGCCCTGAGCAAGTCACTTAACTTCCTCATGCTCCCAGGTTGCACCTGTAAACAAGCTTTCAGCTTAGTGTGTCTCACCTGGTAAAATAATTGGTAAAAAAAAAATTTGAATTCCACCGAGCATACAAAACGTGCCAAGCTAAGTAGGGGGCAGGTCTACTATTCCTCCAGTAAAGATGGTAGACAAAGAGGTGTGGCCATAATAATACCTCCACATACCCCATTTAAAGAGGAATCCACCTGGTCGGACCCAGAAGGTAGATTTGTTATAGTACAGGGGAAGCTTAACAATGAACAGGTTACTCTGGCGAATATGTATCTTCCCCCGGGCATTTCCGTCTCCCTCCTGAAACCCTTACTAGATAAAGTAATACAAAAGACTAGGGGAATCCTCCTGGTGGCGGGGGATTTTAACCTGATGGTTGATCCCTTGATTGACACCTGCAACAGGAAACCCCTTAAACAAACAGCTATGCAGAAGTTCTTTAAAAAATTTCTGGTGGAGGTGGGATGGTGTGATGTCTGGCGGAGGCTACATCCCCAAACGAGAAATTACTCTTACTGCTCCTCGGCACACCACACCTACTCGCGCACAGACCACACATATACCCAGGTGGAAAATTTAGGAGCCCTACAAGATGCCCAGTTGGGAGATATTTCTATCTCAGACCACGCCCCCCTGGTCTCTTTTTGGGATCTGGGGCTTCAACCCAAAAACACACAATGGAGACTAAACCCATACTATCTGCGCTCTAAACAATTTCGTGAATTTCTCTCAGAAAAGGTCACCGAAATTATAGCGGACAATCCCCCTACAGATGTCACCCCAGCGATTCACTGGGACACGATCAAGGCAGTACTCCGAGGTCACATAATAAAGCATACTGCAGAATTAGGAAGGCAACGTAAGGAGCAAAGAACCAAACTGGAGGATTCTCTCCACTTTCTGCAAATGGCTCATAAACAAGGGGATGCGTCGATACTTCCCCAACTACAACAAACCAAGTTCGAACTGGATCGCTTGATCCAACAACAAACCAAAATAGCCTGACCTTTTTAAGGCAGAGGTTTTACGAGGTAGGCCCAAGAGCCACACGACTTTGGACATACCAAATCCATAAACAAAAAAAGGCAGCCACGATTTCATCCATCCGCCATCCGACTGGAGGTCAACCCCTCACCAAAATACACGACATTGCGGAGGCCTTTACCTCATACCATAAGGCTTTATACACCCCTGAATACTCATCATCCCCACAACAAATAACGGACTACTTGCGATCAATCACCCTACCACAAGTTACAGAGGCACACAGGGAATCCCTTATAACTCCTGTAACCCCCAGATGGCACTATCCCAGGGGCTACTACCCCTGCCTGATTTGCCACTAACAGATTGAGGGGCCTGGATCCGATGGCGGGTGCCTCCACCCAGAGGTCAGGGTTTGCAATAGTTAAACTAACTTGGTCACAGCCCTCTGGGACACTGCAACCCCCCTTTCTTCCCACTAGTGGCCCACACAGTATATCAGAATTACCTTCACAGTATACACTTACCCCCAGGACTGGTTCAGGCACTGGGACCCCCTGTAAAATAAGAAGATACAGTGCAACAATCACAGTACAATACTTTAACATAGACAAATACCTCAGGCAGTATAACTTTGCTGAAACAAGCAGCTCTGATTTATTTAGGGGATATAACAAGGACAGGAGGAAATCAGGTTAATTAGCTTATCACTTTATTCATCTATTTATGGCTCTGTGCACAGGCCTATCCTACCAGTTACTGTCCCTGGGTACCCAAGCCCTAGTGGCTAGTCCAAACCGTGGCAGCTGGTAGGGCCCTTTCACACAGAGAAAAGAAAATTAGTTGAACAGTCAGCAGAACAGTAATTCCATTTGGATTCAATGTGGCATTCAACAGGAGCGACCCTGAATTAGTACTCACGACCTCCAAACAAGATAGGGTCCTTCAACGTCAGCAGGGCTACTCTTGAGCTCCACGAGACTCCTCACACATTTATATGACAAACTGCAACAGGCAAAGTCCTTTAATGGCGGCAGGATTCACTTGAGCTACACAAGCCTCCTCATACATTTATATGGTAAACAGTAACAGGCAAAAGTCCTTTAATGGCAGCAGGATTCACTTGGAGCTACACAGCCTCCTACACATTTATATGGTAAACAGTAACAGGCAAAAGTCCTTTAATGGCAGCAGGATTCACTTGAGCTACACAAGCCTCCTCACACATTTATATGGTAAACAGTAACAGGCAAAAGTCCTTTAATGGCAGCAGGATTCACTAGAGCTACACAAGCCTCCTCACACATTTATATGGTAAACAGTAACAGGCAAAGTCCTTTAATGGCAGCAGGATTCACTTGAGCTACACAAGCCTCCTCACACATTTATATGGTAAAAGAAAGTACTATACCAGGCAGGCTGCTTCTCTATCCCGATCGCAATTACTGCACAATACCCGGGAGAACACACAGCAGATTCAGTTCCTGACAGACCGAGCGCAATTCAGCAATTTCTCCAGTCTTCTACAGGATGAGCCTGGTTTCTACTCTTCAGATATCCTTTGATTCTCTTCACAGGACGGATTCAGTCCTAACAAGCAGTTACACAAGCTGCAGACCGGAACTCGGGGCCTTACACGTGTTTCCCTACTAAAACTGCACACCGAAAAGCACAGGGCTCCTTCCTCTTCACTGCCAGAGCTCAACTGAAACTCCAGCAGACAAAACCGGCACTTCCTTTGAGTTCCTCCCAGTTCTTGGCTGGATTGGCTGTCACTACAATAGACTGCCCTGTTGGTCCAAAAGGCGCCTAAGTCCAAACTACATCTCCCAGAGTCACTGCCCATATAATCCTCTTGTGGCTGGCTCAGATTACAAGTCCAAGTTCTGATTAGGTCCAAGGCATCATTTTAGAGCTACCTTAACCCACACTGATTGGTCCAGTTCAGCAGTTCAAAACTAGAATGGGGAACTAGGCAAACACAGTTCTGACTGCAAAGAAAGCAGGTTAGACAAACTGTATTTTCATTATTACTCTAAATGATTTCTGGCAAACAGTTACATCTTTCAGACAGGTTCTCTTTGCACTCCTAGTGACTGCAAAAATGGAGTGATGGCAGCAGCTCGAGTGGTACTCAAGCAGAGAAACACACAGTCCCCCCATACAAATTAATTATGTCTGCAAGCAGACAGCTCTTAAAGAGACAGTACCAGAGGCTCTAAAAACACTCACAGATAAATGGCTTAAACGCCAAACACCATTCGGGCTTGGAGCATTCAAGCAAGCTCCTGGAAGTCTTTTGGGAACCCCAATTTGCAGGGGGGGGTTACACTCCAATTGTGGAATCGGAGGTAGCTAACGCCAAGTCCCTTAAATCACCAGGTCCGGACGGTTACGGTGCCAAGTTCTATAAAGCTACTGGGGCACAGGTCTCCCCAGACTTCTTAACGTGTTCAACTCAGTCCTGGAGGGAAGCCCCCCAATCTTGGTCATATGCAACCATTTCCGTAATCCCCAAACCAGGTAAGAACACTCAAATCTGCGCCTCGTACAGGCCCATATCAGTACTTAATCAAGACTATAAACTATTTATGAGTATACTAATGCACCGTATGGGTCAGGTCCTCCGATTACTAATACACAAAGATCAAACCGGATTTGTGAGATCTCGTACCATCACTGACAATATTAAACGTTCCCACCATGTTGTCCATCAAATGCAAATAACTAAAGCCCCATCAGTACTGGTTAGCTTAGACGCCGAAAAGGCATTCGACAGAGTGGCCTGGCCATTTTTATACTTAACACTCCATAAATTAGGATTCCCCCCTGCCCTTATCAAGGTCCTCCAGAACATATACTCTGCACCCCAGGCATGTGTAAAGGTAAACGGACACCATTCTAGTTACTTCCAGCTGCAAAGAGGGACCAGACTGGGGTGCCCACTATCCCCTCTATTATTTGCAGCATTCATTGAACTGCTAGCACAAAAAATCTGGGAATCCCAAGCAACAGAGGGAATAAAGATAGGAGGCACTGAGCACCACATTGCACTGTATGCGGATGACATTCTCTTATACCTCCAAAGCCCTGAACAATCACTCCCTATAGTAAAACAAATCCTGAACTCTTTTGGCCTGGTGTCAGGATACAAGCTGAATCTGGCCAAAACAGAAATACTCACCTTCCATTACTCCCCTTCACTGAATATACAAGACAGCATCCCAGGTAAGTGGAACCTGCAAAAACTGAAATATTTGGGTATATACATACCCCAATCACCCACAGCATACTACAAGTACAACTACATTCCCTTTACGATACAGCTGAAATCAGACTTAGCATCATGGGCGACCCTACCTTTACGTTTAACAAAGAGAACAGACCTGATTAGAATGAATATTCTCCCTAGGGCTCTATATCTATTTCAAAATATTCCCATACATATACCGCTAAAGACCTTCCGAGAACTGAATCGCCTTATAGCAAAATTCATATGGGCTAACCAAAGGCCCCGAGTTCGCCTAAAGATTCTTACCCTTCCACGTCAAGAGAGAGGCTTAGCACTCCCAGATTTAAAACTATACCAACAGGTGGCTACTCTGATGCATGTAATGACCTGGCAAACTAGAACTTCCAGCCCACATTGGCTGGAGATAGAGAGAATTTTGATAAGCGATCACGCCTATTTCCAGATTCTGTACCAACAAGCGGTAAATAGGACAGCGCACCAGTTCTTAAACCCCTGGCTCGCAGACCATTTCAAAAATTGGCAATCCATCAAAAAAACCCAGCAATTGACACCTTTCCAATCACTCATATGCCCAATCTCCTGCCTTAGCAACTTCCCTCCGAATAGCATAGATAGCTTCCAACACTGGGAGAGATATGGCCTAAAATACCTGTTGCAGATAATGACACCGGGCAGCATATGGTCATATGCAGACATCCAAAAAAAGTGTCAATTGCCTCACAGAGACTTCTACCGCTACCTACAACTTCGACACTATGTTGAAAACCTCCCACAGACACTCTGGAACCCTGAACAATACCCAACCTTAATTCACAGCCAAATCCACCTTAATAACACTTTGAAACAAGACCACCTGGTATCATTATACTATCAAGCTCTTAACTCACAAAGGGATTCCCTCACTAAGAATATACGCCTGCAATGGAGCCAGGAATCGGGATATCAGGTCTCTCTTGAGGACGGGCGACGAGCGTGCAGTCCTCAGCCCGAGTGGCCAGTTCCCACCAGTGGCCTGAATACGCGTGGAAGAATCTGATCAGATATTTCAGAACTCCAGTGGTCACGAGACACTACTCCCCAACCAATCCGGCAATATGCTGGTGCCTATGCGGAGACTTGGACCTTTAATTTAGGGTAAAAGAAACCAAAACTAACAAAACAAAAAAAAAAGTGTATGTTTGTCTGAGTTAACTGAACTGAATGGGTATCTGAACAGTTATCTAGGTGTAAATCTCAGGTGATTGAAAGGACTAAATAGCTGTGAGGTTTAAATTACTTGTAGAAAGATCTAGTAAGTAGGGGGAGTGGCTTAGCTAGAAGAAAGCTACATTTAAAGACTGCCTTAGAAAGATTCTGCTAATAGCTTGGCAGAAGACACCAGGAGAAAGGACTGCTGTGTGACTGGACTTCTCTGCTGGGACTAAAGAGGAAGAACTTTTGTACTTGGACCTTTAATTTAGGTAAAAACAACTAACAAACAAAACAAAAAAAGTGTGTGTTTGTCTGAGTTAACTGAACTGAATGGGTATCTGAACAGTTATCTAGGTGTAAATCTCAGGTGATTGAAAGGACTTAATAGCTGTGAGGTTTAAATTACTTGTAGAAAGATCTAGTAAGTAGGGGGAGTGGCTTAGCTAGAAGAAAGCTACATTTAAAGACTGCCTTAGAAAGATTCTGCTAATAGCTTGTCAGAAGACACCAGGAGAAAGGACTGCTGTGTGACTGAACTTCTACTGGGACTATATTGCCCTCCTTCCCTCCCCTCCACCCAAAGCTAGTTCTATTTTTATAGGCACAGGATTTGACTGACAACAGGAACTTCCTGTTCGGGAGCAGGAAGTGAGTGATCACAGAACCACCAAAGACCCACCATCCTAGAAGGGCAAGAGTAGCTCTCTGGCCCCCTCTAGCTGCTGGAGGTCTGCCTCTGAGCAAGTAAGTGGTCTACTGAGAAATATAGGACAGTCTTGTCTCAGAACAGGACAATCAGGAGCTTGAAGGGCATACAGGCAGAAAGTAAGGAGAGAGAGAAAAAAAACCAGAGGAAAGAGTAAGGATTGCAAACAGTTAAGGGCCAGAAATAAGACATGATTGGAGTGGTGCAGTGCAGTGGCTGTGGAGCAGCAGTCTTCCGGGAGATGTTCTGGAGGATGCGGTGTTGTCCCATCTGCAGGCACCTCTCTGGGCTGAGGGAGGAGGATGCTCATCTCCAGGCTGAGCTGGCCAGGATTTGTGGGACCTCCTCTTCCATCCAGGGACCACCAGTGCCACTGCCGTTGCCTCAGAGGTTGCCAAGAAAGAGGGCAGGTTGGACCACAGTGGGCTCAGGGAGGGTGAGGGTGGTGGAACAGGCGCATCCCTCAGTTGTACCTCTCCACAATTCCTATGCCATTCTGGCAAAGTGTGGTTCCTCTATGGAGGCACCTGCAGTGGAGACCAAGGAGGATGCTGGGAACCTCCACAAAGGAGACCCACAGGAGGGTGGCAGGGGAAGGAAACAACTCCTGGTGGGAGACTCCATTGTTAGGAAGGCAGAACTGGGGGAGGAAGGGGAGAAGCAGGTAAGGTGCCTGCCTGGCGCAATGGCTTGGAGGGACAGGGAGCGAATCCTCAGGATTGCCGGAGCAGCTACACAGGGGAAGGAGCTGGATGTCATTGTCCACCTAGGGACAAATGACATGGCTAAGAAAGGGATTAGAGAAGTGCAGGAAGAGTTTGTGGAATTGGGGAGGGGCCTTAGTCAAGTAGCACACACAGTAACCTTCTCGGAGGTGCTGCTCATCTATGGCATAGGAGAGGCTAGGGTGTTCCGCACCATGGGATTCAATCAGTGGTTGAAAAACTAGTGTGGAGCTCAGGGATTTGGCTTCATTGAGGACTGGGGGTCCACCTGGAGTGATGCAAGCCTATACTGGCATGATGGGCTGCATCTGTCCGGAGGGAACCAGGATCCTAGGTGATAGGTTTAAATGCTTCATTGGCAAGCATTTAAACTAGCCAAGGGGGGAGGCACTGGAAAGGAGCAGGAAAATCCTAGCCCCCCCAAATAATCACGGTAGTAAGTGCGGAAAACACCAACATAGAGATGTCGGAGGGAGAAGGGCAGGGGTAAATGGAGAAAGTGACAAAGGCAAGAAGGACAGGGATGGGGCAAAAGGGAGTAAGGCCATCAGGAAATGGATGGCAATGAGTACCAATGCCCGTAGTCTGGGCAACAAGCTCCCTGAGCTGGTGGCCTTGATGGAAGAGGGATGCCTGGATATCGTAGCAGTCACAGAAACATGGTACACAGAGAGCCATGACTGGGATGTTAACATACCAGGGTACATAACCAACAGGAGAGACAGGTAGGGGAGAAGAGGGGGAGGAGTAGCTCTCTATGTAAAGGAAGGGATAAAAGCAACTGAACAAAAGAGTAAACAGGGAGGAGAGGAGGCACTGTGGGTCACATTGGAAACTGGAAAGGGCACCACAATCCGCACAGGGGTTGTGTACAGACCCTCATGTCGGGGGGAAGGAATGGACAAAGATATGATAGGAGGCATTCTTAGAATGGCAGAGAAAGGGGAGATACTCTTGATGGGAGACCTGAATATGCCAGATGTTAACTGGAGCACATTTGCTGCAGCCACATCCAAGAGCAGGGCCATTCTTGATGCCCTACAGGTGGCAGGCCTCAGACAGCTAGTTTTGGAACCCACTCGTGAGGGAGCAATCTTAGACCTCGTACTCTCAAACAGGGGCAGTGAGAGGATCTCAGATCTAGAAGTGGGTTGCCATCTAGGAACAAGTGACCATCAAACAGTGTGGTTCACGTTAAACTCAGCTACAGAGTCAAGTCATACAAAAGTAAGGGTACTGGACTTTAGGAGGGCTGACTTTGGCAAGATGGGAGAGTGCCTCAGAAAAGCACTAGCAAACAGGCTAGAAGGAGGTGTGGAGCAACAATGGGGAATCATCAAAACTGCAATCACAGAGGCAACAAGCATTTGTGTGAAGCAAATAAACAAATCAAAACGAAAGAAAAAGCCACTATGGTTCTCAAAAGAGGTGGCTGTGAAAGTCAGGAAGAAAAAGACAGCATTCCGGAAGTACAAGGAAACACAGAAGGAGCAGGACAGAGAGCTGTACCAGTTAAGGCACAAGGAAGCAGGGAGGGAAGTCAGAGTAGCAAAAGCCCAAACTGAGGAAAAGATAGCCAACTCAGTTAAGAAGGGGGATAAAACCTTTTATAGGTACACCAGCGAGCGTAGAAAGACAAAGGGAGGGATAGCGAGGCTGAATAGAATGAACGGTGGGTGGGCAGAGGGGACAGTGAAAAGCAGGGATACTGAACTAATATTTCTGCTCAGTATTCACAAAAGAGGAGAGGGAAGTGCCTAATCCAATTAACAGAAGCACTTATGATAGGGGGGTCGATCCCAGTCCTTTCACAGAAGAAAGGGTTCTGCAATAACTCCTAAAACTGAAGGTGGACAAAGCAATGGGTCCTGATGGAATTCACCCCAGAATTCTAAAAGAATTAAGGGAGGAACTAGTGAAACCACTGGCTACTCTTTTTAATAAATCATGGGAGGATGGTGTGGCACCCGAGGACTGGAGGAAGGTGGATGTGATTCTCCTTCACAAAAGTGGGACCAAGACAGAGGCAGGAAACTACAGACCTGTCAGTCTGACCTCTGTGGTAGGGAAAGTGATGGAGTCACTTCTGAAGGAAAGAATAGTTGAGTACCTAGAGGCCAGTGGAGCACAGGACCCAAGACAGCATGGGTTCACAGCGGGAAGGTCATGTCAGACCTAATCTAATAGATTTCTTTGACTGGGTGACCAAAGTAGTAGACCAGGGAGGGGCTGTGGACATGGCCTACCTAGACTTTAGCAAGGCATTTGACACAGTCCCACACAAAAAGATTAACAGTCAAATTAACCAGCCTGGGAGTGGGTCCCAGGGTGGTAGCCTGGGTAAAACATTGGCTGCACAACAGGACACAGAAGGTAATTGTAAATAGAGTCCACTCTGAAGAAAGAGGGTTACTAGTGGGGTACCGCAGGGTTCAGTATTGGGTCCAGTCCTTTTTAATGTCTTCATCAGTGACATTGCAGAGGGACTGGAAGGAAAAGTATGCCTTTTTGCAGATGACACAAAGATCTGCAACAGGGTTGATACACAAGAAGGCGTGGAAAGGATGAAAAGGGACTTGGCAAGGTTGGAGGAATGGTCAGAACTATGGCAGCTAGGATTCAATGCAAAGAAGTGCAAAATAATGCACCTGGGAAACAAGAACCTAGGGAAGAATACACAATGGGTGGGAGGATAATAACAACAACAAAAGGAAAGGGACCTGGGGTAATCATATCAGATGACCTTAAGGTTAGTAAGCAATGTGAGAAGGCAGTAGGGAGGGCTGGGGGTATACTGGGATATACAGGAGAGGCATCAGCAGCAGAAAACAGGAAGTTGTTATCCCTCTGTACAGACAGTTGGTGAGACCCCATCTGGAGTACTGTGTCCAGTTCTGGAGACCCCATCTCCGCAAGGACATAGACAGGATAGAGGTAGTCCAGAGGAGGGCAACTAAAATGGTGCAGGGTCTGCAAGAGAAGCCGTATGAGGAGAGACTAAAGGAGCTTAATATGTATACCCTTGAGTAAAGAAGGGAGAGGGGGGACATGATAGAAACTTTTAAGTACCTCAGTGGAATCAACAAAGTCCAAGAGGGTAGATCATTCAGAAAAGAGACATGCAAGAACAAGGGACACAATTTAAAGATAGAAGGAGGGCGGTTCAGGGGCAATGTGAGGAAGTATTATTTCACAGAAAGGGTAGTGGATGCATGGAACAGCCTTCCTGAGGAGGTTGTGGGGTCTAAAACTGTGGGAGAATTCAAGAATGCATGGGACAGACATAAGGCAATTCTTGTGGGGGGTAGGAAGAAACAGGCTGTTGGTTAACTAGGATCTGCGGCCTATCCTGTAGGTAGGGAAATGGGCAGACTAGATGGGCTAAACGGTCCTTATCTGCCGTCAAAGTCTATGTTTCTATGAGAACCTAAGGCGAACCACACCCACATTATGTGGTCCTGCTCGGCCCTCAAACCGTTCCTCCTACATCTCCAGACCCACTTACAAGAAATACTAGACCCCCAACTCCAATTGACTTTGGAGATGTTCCTATTCCTTATCCTTCCTAAAACACTAAGGGCCCCCAACACCAGATACCTACTTCTTCTCCTCATCACTGCAGCAAAGAAGGAAATTATGAAATTGTGGCTGACCACCAAAACCCCCACGATTCAGGATTGGTGGGACATTACAAGACAGATCGATAACATGGAAAGATAACACAGAACCTAAATGAACAAGAAGAGAAGTTTACCACCAGATGGATTCGATGGCAGCTACATTATATGTTAAAAGATTCCACCTTCACCCCCTAGGGACATGAATTTAACCGACCAAATTATCCCCAGACTGAAACAACCACAACACTGGCTCCAGGGTTGCTACGCCAAGCCTCATCTTCCCTTTAGATGATGGGAATTCGGTATAACCTACTCATAGTGGAAAAGGGAGAGATATGTAGGGGGGGTTGGGAGATCCTGTGCTGCGGATATGCGTAAAATTACATGGCCTCACTGCCTGTAGATTGTAACCCGAAATGGAAGCTGCTTTAAGAAGCCTCAGTTGTCTCTGATAGTTATAGTTACTACAGTTATAACCAATGAGAGCAAACTTTTGTGTTATCGGTTATTAATTAATTACACTATGAAGATTTATAAGGTGAGCAACTTAGATCAAACTATCTGTTAACAATACAAACTATGGAATGGATTGTGGCTTTGGTGACTAACTAACAGGGACCCAAGAGCTAAGAGAGAACTTTTGTTCATGATTGAACTGAGATGAATTCCTGATAACCCAACCCCCATAAGCAAGGTAAGAAGTACATAAATCTATAAATGTAATTTATACCATTTTTATATACTCCTCTTGTAAGCTAAAGAACTGTATAAATGTATTAAGCTATGTGAGACCTGATGACGTGTATGTATATATGTTGAAAACCTAATAAAAAATGATATTTAAAAAAAAAAAGACAGATGATTGACAGGTGACCAAGGACTACTTTTTACTAATTATTTTTAACAAAAGAAGTACCTGTTTTATTTCCAAAAATTGGCACTTTTTGCTGGCACAGTGGCATGGAGGGCTGAGGCATTCTGCCTTACCTCCTGCCATGCTGGCGACCCATGTTCATGGTGTGAGCGGGTTGCCAGGGGTCAGCCAGGGAGAAGGACTGCGTGTCCCAAGGACAGCTCTCCTCCTTGGGGGGGGGGGAGAATCAGTGATCGGTGCTTGCCTGGCCCCTAGAGGAGGCCGAGGGCTGGAACACCGATGCTGCATGTGGTGGGCAGAGGCAGGGCAGCCACTTGGCATGCCACCATTGGCATCATTACACGCCATATCTGGGGGAGGAGAAAACCAGGAAAATATCTCTGATGGCTGGATGAAGGAGGGGCTTGCAGGTCCCGTTCCCCAACCAGCCAGAGTGCCGACCAGAACGGGATCTGGTCTTTGGTGCAGGTATAGGGAACCCCGCTAACCCCTTGGGGGGGGGCAATCCCTGGGGGAAGACGGTCAGTGAGATCCAGTGGATATCAAGGGGGATGGGACTGGGGCATCCTCCAGAATATGGGCTGCCAGAGAGGGGAAGAAACAGAATGCAAAAAAAAAAATTGGCACTTTTTTGTTCCTCTGTTTACCCATTTTGTATGTGCAATAAAATACTCCATGTCATTGGTTATCTAGAGACAATGTACTTAAGGCACTTGGCGCAAGTGCCACATGCCTCAATAATCACCTGAATGTGCATTAACCCTAGACAGCCAACGCCATGTCATGTCTTACAGCTTACATACTGTTTACCACACCTTGTGTGTACTGTTACTTAATTCATACCCACCCAAAGCTGTAAAGTGCTTTAACACATTTTAAGAAGGTTTTGTGCTTTTTGCACGCAGTCCCCGTCGCATCGTTCCACTACTCTTAGCTTACATGTTTTGATTTAATCCTACAGGCTATTTTTGTTTAAAATCTTACCTCCTTTGGTGTTATAAGGATTACATCAGATTCTCCATTGTTTTCTGATTGAGTAAAGAGCTCAGGCTGGTGTAAACCTATTATTCCTGAGCAAGTACCACTTGGTGAACACTAAACTCCTGTGAATTTGGTATCAGTATAATCTCCACTAATGCAGCATGAGCAGAGTTTGTAATAGTGTGGTCTCCAAATTATCATTCTAATACAGCAAGCCATCTTTGGCATTTTGTCAGCTCTAGCTATATTTTGGTGGGCCCAGGGTCACAGTTCTATCTATTTTTATTTATAAGTTTACACCAGGACCGACTACTGAGCTAAGAACAGCTTATTTCCAGATGCGTCATGGGGAATTTGAATTAGAATAGCACCATTATACGTCAAATAGAGTACAAAACGAGATACAGGTGTAAATGGTGTTCAACTACAGAGCAGTGCAAAGACAGCTCAAACAACGTGCAGCTATGGAACTGTGCAAAACTGGGCAAGCAGACAACTTCAAAATGAGTGGGAGTAAAAATGACAAGATAAGTGGGATACCTTGGCTGCTGACAACAGTAACAGCAAGATATCAGAAATATGTTGCTGTTATTATTGTCACAAAAATATGTTGCTGTTACTGTTGTCACAATGGATACCTCGAAGGTTAGTACCATCACAATGGAATACTAAACCAATCAGAAAGCAGCTTTCACAACGTTAATGTCATCGTAATACTCTATACCAGCACTGATACTAGCAGTTGAAAAAAAAGAGAAACGGTTGAATCTTCAAAGAAAACAGCAGATAAACTAGCAAACTAATGTTGTATATATCCACTACTTAATGACCTTATACAGTTTATCACCACTTGTGAGGTTGCAGGACTTAAGTCTGCCACTAGGAAGTTATGGTCCTGCCCTCTCACACTTGAAGAAACATTGCCTATTTTGGGGCAGGATGTTGCATATCCTACTCTGTATACTATATAACACATTACAAGGTGTGCAGTATGCTAGGCAGCAATAGAAACCATCAGCCACATTAAAATGGGGATCGGATTTGATGGAATCAGTTCTTTTTGTATGCGTCAGATTACCAGAACTTCCAATTCTGATGCCAGTAATGCTTCAGAATTACCTAGAGAAACTGTCCCCCCACCCAACATTTACATCATAAAAGAAAAAGCAAAGCCCTTCCCCCAATTTTTTTTCCTGAAATCGTAGTTTATTCTTCCTCCCCAGCATCTCCAAGTCCTGCTTCATCAGGAGTGCTTATGGTGTCTGCCGCTGCTTCTGACACCTTACCTGGAGCCCTCCAGCTCCCCCATGGAGCCGTGGTTCTTCTCCCCCAGGTGGGGAAAAGGTGGGGCTGCTACACTCCAATCTATTCAAGTCTCGTTAGTTCCTGGCAAGGACAGGTAGGTGTGAGCTTATGGGGTCTGCCTGAGCGCTCCATCTTCTCAGAGCCTGGAGAGCTATTTTTCCCTTGTTCTGTGGGTGTGACGTGTGCCCTAACATCAAAGCGTGATCACCCTGCGACTGGCTAGGTGCTTGCTGTACCCAAGGCCTCTGCCTGGGGCCAGTCAAGCGCCGAGCCTCTTCCTCCCTCCCTGCCCGAAGAAGGTGAGCATTCCCTGGGATGTTCAGCCTCCTCTCCCCAGCCATCCTTCTGACTCACCGGGCTCGTTCCTGAACCTGGGTTGTCAGCGTCACAAGCAGTAGCGCTGCCACTGTGCCAGCAGGCCGGTGTCCTTTCCTCAACTTTGTTTCTCCCTCTCCCTTACCTGCTGAAACTCCTGGAAACATGAGGGACAGTCTGGACAGAGTCCACAGTAGTGTGTGGATAGACAGAATAAACCAGTTTGGCTTCATTCAGGCCAGGGCATTTCTTCCATCTTCAGTTCAATCAAAAAGGCCAGAACTAGTCTGAGAGTGACCTCCCTGCCCCGAAACTGAACCCATCCTCAACCTGAAAGTCTGACTAGCCATTCCACTACCGACTCAATTCGAGTTGCTTCCATCCAGTACTCATTCTGTCCAGTAGCATGGGCATGCTGGACAGTTGCCAAACTTGCCACTAGCCCTGCAGTGCTGTGCATGCACAAGTAAACTCACTGCTGGACTATTTGTCCCACACCGCCTGGTCCCCAGCTGCCAAGCTTGCTCCTCCTTTCCAACCTCTTCCAAACCTGAAGACCTTATCAAGTGCTCCCTCTGAATCCCACTCCTGACCTCTGCTGATGGACTGGCTGATTGGAACAAAACCCGGTTAAACAACCACCAGATACCTTACTCAGAGAGCATCTGGCATAGTTGTTTACCAGGATTTTGATCCAGTTGGCCACCTCAAAGTTCCTATTTTTCCCAGTTCAAACTGGGATTGTGAGTGATGACTGGGCCTGAGGTTAGCTTAGCGGCTCACTAGAACTGACTGACAGAGTGTTATCCGGCAGGAGCTAATGAGAGGCTTGGGATGGGAGGAGTAGACGGTGACTCAGGCTAGTGGGAGAGGGATCACTAGTGGGCAATTTATTGGTGGCATGGCAGCTGGCAATGTTGCTGACTGTGTGGTAATGGCTGAGGACACAGCCACTGGTGGGGCAGGTTCAATCTCTGGGGAGGAAGAGCAGTGAGGGGGTATCCGTCTTCTTCATGAATGACCTGTCTGGAATTGAATCCAAGGACCCTGGATTGGACCTGAAGCTGAAATCATCTGGGCCAGTACCCAACCTACCACAGCAGTAGAAGTCATACAGGTAAAGGTAGGAGAAGAAGGGATTGGGTCTAGAAGTCCGGTTAGGTGCTGGTGGGGTGGGGGGTTGGCTTCTGTAGTCAGATGCTGTACCAGTATGAGAATCAGATTCCAATTTTGATTTTATTCAGATTTAGGATTTTTGTCCTCAAACTCCCCAAATCCTAAATAATAATAAAAAAAAAAAGCACACAAATTCAATTACATATGTGCAATGCGGAGTATCGGATTTGGATCATCCCTAAGACACACCCACTTGTCAGCCATAAGAGTAGACTTATGGTAGGGATCAGGAGCAGGAGCCAACATGAGTGGCATGGTCACAGAGTAGGGCCTTCAAGGCAGAGAGGAAGAGGAGGACATTAGGCCAGAGCTGGGGAAGCCAGTACTAGAAGACAGCTGGACCAGCAGTGGTATCCACATGGGGAAAAAGAGAGAGAGAGAGAAGAAGCATGGGTAGGACTTAAGGGGGAGATAGGAGGAGGGATGTGGCAAACAGAGGGGAGATGAGGTATGAGGGGCTTCTGGTGGTCTCACTTTGGCCACATCAAGTTTTTAGTTTAAACGCTGTAGTCAGCATGCTAGTTCAAGATAAAATCGAAAGTATCTGTCAATTTCTGCTTGAAAACTGAAAAAAGCCCTCACTTTCTGTTTTTGAGAAAGACTACTTGCATTCATTGCTGCTACTGTACCACTCTGGAGCTGCGATTCTGATCTGCAGATAATATTACTGAAGCCCACAAGACACCCACTGCTGTTGCATAGTGACTACAAGGCACCAGCATGCTTTATACTGTGTGTCCAGTAGGGGCAGACCTAACAGAGTTCTGTGATGATTATGTGGCTCAGTGAGTAGCACCTCACTTCTGGGATCAGACTGTGTCTGACGTTGCAGTACATGGGAAGGGGTAGTTTTGAAAATGCTGTCTGGATGAGATGCTAAGTCAAGGTCCCGTCTTCCCATTCCTGGTGCTCGGCAGGTGGAAATAGAAACTGAAATGGACACCAGATAAGGATCACTAGACTCATCCAGTCTGCCCATTTTCCACTTCCGGTGACGTCACGGATGCAATGGAAGCCTAGATCTAGTGGCTCCCCGAGTGATCCCACTAACAATCCTCCTAACACAGCAAATCCATTGTCATCCATCCAGCACCGAACCTGAGGGCAACAAAAAAATGCCTAAGAAGCGAGGGAGGCGAAATTTTCAATACTGGCACATCATGATGAGGAGAAATCGCAGGACGAGGGGTCGGAGAGTGAAGATTCCCAGGCCTCGTCGTCCTCGCGCCGGAGCAGTGCAGCGCCTGATCAGGCCCCCAACACAATACTCCAGAAGCAAATGGCACAGATGCTGACAGAGATAAGGGATTTCCGCAGGGAGATGAAATCGACTGCAACTGCACTACGAACCGACATAGGGAAACTGGAGCAGCGTCAGGAGAGCAGTGAGGCTCGAATTACAGAGACAGAGAGAAGACTGGTGGACGTGGAGCATGCCATAGTTCAGCTCCATGGAGAAATTAAAGCACTGCAGTCTCGGGCCGAAGATGCGGAGTGCCGCAACCGGAGAAATAACGTGAGGCTGTCGGGGATCCCTGAAGGCTCTGAAGGGACAGAAATGATCCCCTTTATACAGAAACTGTTAAGAGAGCTGCTTCACTTGCCTGAGAGTGTCACACTGGAGCTGGAGTGGGCGCATCGCACCCTGGGCCCTAGGCTGCCGCCAGGCTCTCGCCCTCGCACCATTCTGATAAAATTCCTTAGGTTTCAGGGGAAAGAGACTGTTCTGTGTGTGGCCTGGAAGAAGGGGAAGATCCTCTCTGAATCACAATGCCTGTTCTTTGATGATGATTTCGCCACCGAAATTATGACGCGAAGGCGCGCTTACAGTCCCACAATGAAAGTACTGAGGACAGCTGTATTGACTTTTGCACACCTTATCCCTCTAGAATGACGGTCCTTTTTCCAGATGGTCCATGCACTTTTGAGACAGCTGAGGAGGTGAATACAGAGCTCAAGAGAAGAAACATTGATGTCCCCCAGCCCAACGTGCATCGGGAACCCTCCGTGGCCTCTAAGATAGCCCAGAAGATGTGGAGCAGTGGGCAGAGAAATGCGAGGCACAGGCAGGGCATGGAGGCCCTTCAGAAGATTGTTGGTGCCCTACGAGCGTCCCAACCGGCCATGGAAGAGCAGCAACTGACGAAAACTGGCGCAGCAACATGAGGGGACCGCAAGTATCTCCTACCATTTTAAGTAAAAGGGCAGAAGGGATGGCCTAGTGGTGCAACGGACAGAAGCTATGCATAACATAATCCCAGTTGGGGTGGGGGTGGGAGGGAGCTCTTGTTAATGCCAAATGCTTAATCTGCTTGTCAGGAGGGAGGCTAATATCAGGGAGGGTAAGATGGTTTCCACCTGGATGGGGGGATTAGGGTGGGGTGAGTGAAGGGCTGACCCTTAGGGGTGTTATGGCTTCTCGTGGATGGGGGAAGGTTCGGGAGAGCGAGAGGAGATGGGAGAGTGGCAGATTCAGCACTGAGCCAATGAGTATGGGGGGAGTCGACCCCCGAGTTTCAATGTGTGGGAGCAGGGGGACCCAGGAGGAGAAGTCGGGGCTAAAGACAGGAGGGGATTGGAATAGGAGGGGGAGGGAGAAAGCGGAGGAGATGGTGGGAGGGGCTCATTGGGAGGTTGGGACTGATTCACTTGATGAGGGAGCTGCTTCAGCTGGATGGAAGGAGGTGGCATTACCTACACAGGCCACTTGGTGACAAAGGCAAGGCCTATCAGGCATGCCCGAATCCTATGCTCTGTCAAGGGGGAAGGGGGAGTTGAGGAGCAGGAGGGATGGAACGAAATGGAGTGAAGGGAGGGAGGGATATAAAGGGAAGTGGGGGTACATGTGAAGCGCAGCATCAATCTATACAAATGAGACCCTGAGGCCTATCTCACGTATGGGCTCGCTACTAAAGACTGGCGGACAAATATGTGGTATAAGACATATATAGACTTACCATGGACAAGAAGAATCTGGGATGGGAGGGAAGGGGGAATGGGGAGGGAGGGACTGGGGAATTATAAAAGTATTAAAGATGTCGCTGGAGGTGGTGGCTCGGCCATCCCCCTAATTTTTTTTTTTTTTTATGGGGGATGCCCGATGGGGGGAAGGGGCACATGAGGGAGCCTCCTCCTCTGAGAGTCAATGGGGTGGCCTGTTCTTTTCTGGCCTCGGGGGACAAAGGGCTACCTTTAACTGTGTAAGGTCATGGAGATGGCTAATCTGAAGGTGCTGTGGAGAGACCGAACTTACCCCGGAAGCCCTGACCTTTGAAGACCCACAGCTACTTCATGAGTGCAATGTGCAGGCCTGAATACCTCTTTCCCCGAGGGTGCCGGGGGGACGGGTGATGTCCTTGTCTGGCATGGTCGGGCGGGGAGGTCCCCAGTGGTCGGCCTGGGTCAGGCGGGGGCATCATGCCGGGCCCAGCTCACGGATTGCCATCCGAGAGGTCAGGCCGCCCTGATCGGGGGACGACTTGCCGCTTCTCCCCCTCCTCCTGGGGTGGGGGGGCCCGCTGAGGGAGGACATGCGGGCCCTCCTGGGGCCTGTGGGATGGCCTACATCCTCTGATCCCAGGGGCCAAAGGGCTCCTTTGACTGCAAGGGGTCACGCAGTTGACCGCCTTGAACGGGCGGTGTAGAGCCTGTACCTACCCCGGAACCCCTGACTCCTGAATACATACAGTTGCTGCGGGTGTACAATGTGTGGGCCCGACCACTCCCTTTCCCCTGTGGATGTTTGGGGGGTGGCGGGCGCCCCCTATCTGGCACGGGCTGGGCATGGGAAGGCCCCCTGCGGTCAGCCTGGGTTGGGTGGGGAGGTGCTGCGCCAGGCTTGGTTGAGGCCCTTGTGGCCTGGGGTGGATACTTTACCCCTCACCCTTCCCCCCCCCCCGGGCTCCGGATGGGTCCCCTCTTGGGGCCCGCGGAGGGAGATCATCTCCTCAGAAGAGTATTTCTCCCCACAAGTTACAGCCGGGATCTTAGGGGGCCACGAGTGGTGCCTACACCAGTCACCTCATCCTACTTACCCTTTCCCACTTAGCACATAGTGCTAAAGCCCAGGGACCCTGGGCAATTGGTAAGGTTCTCCTCACCACAGGATCAGGACCTCCTGATTCCTGGAAGTACCAGTTTGTTAGTTTATGATTACTGAAATGTTTGTCTGTTGTATTGTGTTTCTTGTTGTGATTTATGGTCATTACTCATTGTTCTGTACTGATTGTTGTGATGTTATAGTCACCAGATCTGAGCAAGTGAGCTCAGCGAGGGTATACTCCAGAAATGGCAGAACTAGGGCCCCACTGGGGGGAGGGAGGTTTGGATCAGAGAGGATGTCTCGAATAATAACATGTGTACTCCTAAGGTGAAATTACGCTCTCTTAATATTAATGGCCTGGCATCACCTATTAAACGATCTAGGACCCTAGCTTTTATCAGGCGTTCTAAGGCCGACTTGACATACCTGCAAGAAACCCACATGAATTCGGCTGAACATGCAAAATTGGCCAAGCTGAGCCGGGGACAGGTTTTCTACTCTTCCACCAAAGTAGGGAGACGTAGAGGCATTGCCATAATAATTTCCCCAAACACCCCATTCAAAGCCGAGCTCACCTGGGCTGACCAGGAGGGCCGTGTGGTGCTGGTACAGGGCGCATTAAATAAACTGGTAACTTTGGTCAATGTATATTTTCCCCTGGGTACCTTGGTGTCTCATATGAAATCTTTGCTGGATAAGATTGTACAAAAGACAAAAGGGGTGCTCATTATGGCTGGTGACATTAATCTCATTACTGACCCTAACCTGGACTCCACCAACACGAAACCCCCTAAACAGTTGGCAACCCAAAGATTTTTCAAGAAATTCGTTAGTGAGGTGGGATGGTGCGATGCCTGGAAGAGGCTTCACCCCCATATGAGGAACTACACCTACTATTCCTCAATTCATCATACCTATCCCCATATCGATCAGGTGTACACTCAGGTGGAGAACCTAGGGTCACTGCACAATATTCAAATTGGGGATATCTCTATCTCAGACCATGCCCCCCAGACATCCATATGGGATTTTGAGCTTCAGCCCAAAATGACACTTTGGAGGCTTAATCCATATTATCTCCGCTCTAAGCAGTTTTATGAGTTTCTCATAGAGAAAATTCAGGAGATTAAAGCCGATAATCCGATCGTGGACTCCACCTCCGCAGTTTACTGGGATACGATTAAGACCGTACTCGGGGGACACATAATAAAATACACTGCAGAGCGGGAAAGACAGCGTAAAGCGCAAAGACTTAGGTTGGAGGATACCCTCCACTTCCTACAAATGGCCCACAAACAAGGGGATGCAACTGTACTCCCCCAGCTGCAACAAACCAGATATGAGCTGGATCGGCTAATTCAACAGCAAACGGAGATAGCCCTGACTTTCCTGCGCCAGAAGTTCTATGAGGTAGGTCCAAGAGCTACCCGGTTGTTAGCGTATCAAATCCGGAAACAAAAAAAAGCAGCCACGATCTTAACAGTGTGCCACCCCATGGGAGGCCGGCGCCTCACTAAGGCGCATGATATTGCGGAGGCTTTTACCCTATATTACAAGTCCCTTTACACCCATGAAAATACAGCATCTCCACAACAAATAGCTGAATTTTTACAGTCAATTACCCTGTCACGAATGACAGAAGATCAAAGTCAAGCCCTGACCTCCCCGATAACGGAGATGGAACTGTTTAGTGCTATCGCAAATGCCAAGTCACCTGGGCCGGATGGGTATGGGGCTGAGTTTTATAAGGTGGTCAAGGCTCAGACCCTTCCTAATCCCCTCAGCGTATTCAACTCAGTCCTGGCAGGGAATCCCCCCCCCCCCCATCTTGGTCGTACGCTACGATTTCCGTAATCCCTAAACCCAACAAGAACCCACAATTATGTGCCTCCTATAGGCCCATATCAGTACTTAATCAAGACTATAAGCTATTTATGACAATATTAACTTACCAGGTAGATCAGGTGCTCCCCCTGCTAATCCATAAGGATCAAACCGGATTTGTTCGGTCCCGCACTACCACTGATAGCATCAGGCGGACCCTTCATATAGTCCATCACATGCAAACCAGTGGAACTCCAACCATACTTGTCAGCCTAGACGCCGAAAAGGCGTTCGATAGGGTGGCATGGCCATTTCTCTATGCAACCTTACATAAGCTCGGTTTCCCCTCCACACTAATTACCGCCCTTCAAAATATCTACACTTCCCCTCAGACCTGCGTGAAGGTAAATGGGCACCACTCCACTTATTTCCCCCTATATAGAGGAACAAGGCAGGGATGCCCCTTCTCCCCTCTGCTGTTTGCGGCCTTCATTGAGCCTTTGACTCAGATGATCAGAGCAGCGAAGGGAATAGAGGGGGTGGAACTGGGAGGTAATGAACACCGGATAGCCCTCTATGTGGATGATATTCTGCTGTACTTACAGAACCCCGAGCAATCTCTTCCTACAGTAAAGCTAATTTTGGACTCCTTCGGACTGGTCTTGGGGTACAAACTGAACCTTGCTAAAATGGAACTGCTCGCCTTCCACTACTCCCCTTCACTAAAAGTGCGGACCGATATTCCGGGAAGATGGGACCTGGAAAAACTAAGATACCTGGGAGTATCTATCCCTAAATCCCCCCTGGAGTTCTAGAGGCATAACTACTCTCCCTTTATGTTGCAACTAAAAACAGATCTATCCTCGTGGGCAGCTCTCCCCTTGGGTCTTGCTCGGAGGATTGACCTAGTCAGAAAGGTTTCCCTCCCGAGAGCTTTGTATTTATTTAAAAATATTCCCATTCACCTTCCTTTAAAAACCTTCAGAGAACTAAATCGCCACATCACCAACTTTATCTGGGCCAACCATAAACCCTGGGTACGCCTAAAAATTCTCACTCTCCCCCGTAGCAGAGGAGGATTGGGCCTCCCGGGTCTGAGACTCTACCAGCAAGCGGTAAACTTGATGCACTTGATGTCCAGACAAACCAAAACAACCATCCCACACTGGATTGACATAGAGCAAGCACTGATGGATGATTATACATTTTACCGAGCCCTGTACCAGCATAAGGAGGACAGGACCTCATATAAACACATAAACCCTTGGCTTGCAGCCTCAATGCGAGGCTGGCAGAGCATTAAAAGAACCTATCAATTGACTCCCTTCCTACCACTCATATGCCCAGTCTCCAGCCTGAGCAATTTTCCCCCAAACAGCCTACATGGCAGTTTTCGGCAATGGGAAGGGAGAGGTCTGAGATATCTGGGACAAATAGTGACCCAGGGTGTAATGTGGACTTACACGGAAATCCAGAGGAAATACAATTTACCACATCGGGACTTCTTTCGATACTTGCAACTTAGACACTATGCAGACAATCTATCGCGCATGGTCTGGGAACATGAGCGGCTCCCACCATTAATACAAAACCAAATCATTCTCAACAAAACCCTAAAACAAAGTCATCTGGTTTCGCTGTATTATCAAGCTCTGAACATGCGGAGCTATACCTACATTGATAGCATCTGTGAGCAGTGGAGTCAAGAATCCGGCTACCGGATAACATCCGAAGACTGACAACGAGCCTGGAGATACTCGGCAAGAGTCTCCAGCTCCCACGTATGGCGGGAATTCGCGTGGAAATGCCTAATCCAATATTTTAGGACCCCAGTAATTACTAGCCACTTCAAATCAACTCTCCAAGCTACATGCTGGTGCCTGTGCGGAAATGTGAGGGCAAATTATACCCACATAATGTGGGAATGCCCGCGCTTGAGACCCTACTTTGAGCTCTTGCAATCCCACCTTCAGGAAATGTTGGATCCTCAGTTCCAATTGACAGTGGAGATGTTTTTGTTCTCCGTGTTCCCTTAAAACTTACATGGCCCAATCACCAGATATTTACTTCTTATACTCCTTACCGCGGCAAAGAAATCCATTACAAAGCTGTGGCTGACACCTAAGGTACCCATGATACAAGACTGGTGGAATATTACTAGACAAATCTACACTATGGAGAAAATAACACACAGCCTAAACAACCAAGAGGAAAAGTTTACCAGTAGGTGGGCTAGGTGGCAAATATACTACATGTTAAAGGACCCTACCTTTACACCGTAGATGGGAGACTGGTAATGGGCGAAGGGCCCCCTCCCCATGAATGGACCGGGGGCTGTAGGGGGGTTTTCTAACTTGGGAGCCCATGGTCTGCCACTGAAGAGTGTACCCTCAAGAAATCCTTATCGATTAAATATAAGATATAATTGTGCCAGATACAGGCCTGAATCATACAGAGTGGTGCGCTTTGGAACCCGCCCAAACTGTTTTTCTTCACCTCTGGAATAACCTGAAGTGACCAATGGTCCAGGAGATCTTAATCTCCACCTTATTGCCTCAATGTCAGGACGAACTGCCTGTGGAGTACCTGCCCCCATGGACTCTGCTAAATATGGGTTTATAGCCCTAGCTTTTGTCTTAAAATATCATACCTATACTGAGTGTGTTAATATTTGTCTACATGAAGTTAATCTCTCTGATCTGGTTGACCTGTTTGTAAATATATTATAAAACCTAAATAAAGATGATATGTAAAAAAATAAAACAGTCTGCCCATTTTCCCTACCTACTGCAAAAGCAGCAGACCCAACCTGCTCTCCAGTTTCACCTTCTCATTCCTATCACTAGGGTTCCCCTATGCCTGTCCCATGCATTTCTGAATTCCCCCACTGTGTTTGCCCTCATCATATCCACTGGGAGTCTATTCCATGCGTCCACCATCCTTTCTGTGAAGAAATACTTCCTCACGTTACCCCTCAGTCTACCTTCTTCCAACCTCATGTCATGCCCCCTTGTTCTTGAACATCTCCTTTTCTGAAATATGCTTCTCTCTGGTATCCTGTTTATGCCCTTTAGATATGTATTGTATCTCCCAGTCTCCTCATGTGACTTTTGGTGCAGACCCTGCACCATCTTTGTTTCCCTTCTTTGAACTGCCTCTACTCTGTCTATGTCCTTAAGGAGATGTGGCCTCCAGAACTGGACACGGTACTCCAAATGAGGCTTCACCAATGATCTGTACAGTGGCATCACCACCTCTTTTCTTCTGCTGGTGATACCTCTCCCTATGCACCACAGAATCCCACTGGCTTTCCCCACAGCTTTGGCACATTGTTTGGCTGCCTTTAGGTCATCAGATAATGATTACCCCCAAATCCCTTTCCTACTCCTCAGATCTCTCTTCTGTTTGGTGGCCATCAGTATCTCCCCCTCATCATGTAATCCTCCCCTGGGTTCTTGCGCCCCAAATGCATGATTTTGCACTTTTTCGCATCGAATCTCAGCTGCCACACTCTAGACCATTCCTTCAGTTTACCTAGGTCCCTCTTCATTTTTTCCACCCCTTCCGGAGTGTCCACCCTGTTGCAGACCTTAGTGTCATCTGCAAAGAAGCACAACCTTCTCTTCACGCCTCTCCGCAATGCCTAAAAGATCCCATGGCACTTTTTTAAAGAGTAGGGTATAACCCTGGGGTAAAAACATTTGAATCTGCAGTGCACAAAGTAGAAAACAATTCCTGCTATCTAAACAATGTTCAGTAAGTGTACAAAGATGTTTCTGTGAAATGTCAGGACCAGAAGCTTGACCAGAACCTAATTTTATGCATGTGCTAATGCCGAAAGCCAATGCAAATAAGCCTGACATGACCAGTATATCCAAGATACTGCATTGTGAAATACTCTGACACACAGGGTGCATTGGAGACAGTGTTTAATGAAGACTTCCAAAACACAGAGCAGCACCACGCAACAGTGACGTAGCAGCTGGTTTGGCATGTGCAATGAAACTGAATCTACATTTTTTAAATCGTTA
Source organism: Neoceratodus forsteri (assembly GCA_016271365.2). Taxonomy (NCBI): domain Eukaryota; kingdom Metazoa; phylum Chordata; order Ceratodontiformes; family Ceratodontidae; genus Neoceratodus; species Neoceratodus forsteri. The sequence continues at coordinate 658,319,907 of CM028131.1, read as the reverse complement.
ACAAGGAGCAAACATTTATACTGCCGTGTCCCTGGTCCTACCAAAATAAAGCATTTAATTAATTTATCCCCAAGGTTAAACATGCAGCTTCACTGCAGCACAGAACAAATGCAAAACATGATTTTGTGTTGTTAGGGATAAGCATTAGTTTTAAATCTATATCGTTCAGAACTCCTGTACCTTGTTACTGATGAGACATCCTCATGGTGTCAAAAAGTTTTTGTTACTGTTCTTTAAAGTCATTCTGCATTAGCACAAATCTTTTAGTACCACAACTACTGAAAACATTCTGGGACTCAAAAAATTACACACGTGGTCACCTGATAAGAACTAATTCTGCACTATGTTTTAAATATAAATTAAATACAAGATAACTTCTATAATACAGAATTACCAGTATTCAGTGTTTTTTTCTGTCAATGGTTTAGCTAGCTTATGCAATAATATATTACTTTTCTGTAAGTTCAAGTGTGTGTAACCTGGTTCCCGTGAATATTAGGAGTTCATATCCATGATTTGAGTTAATTCTGTAGTGCCTCCACCCTGAAAAAAGGTTTAAGTGGGTCTTGTGTCAATATGGTACCACTCCCTGGGAGGCAGTACCTCCCAACCTCCTCACAGAATCACCTCACCTGGAAACCAGCACTGTGCAGTAACAGTTCCCTATAAGGCATGCAACTTAATCCTCTATAAGTGATACGTGTCTGGGCAGTAAATGTAAGAAAATAACAATGGCTTTATTTACGGGTCACTGTAAGGCTCTAAAGGGAACATTAATAGGTCATGCAAATTAGGTAGTAGTATGTAATCTCAGGCTAGTTTTTCAGTGCCCACACAGGTCCAGCCTAAATGCAGTCAATCAATTTTATATGCACTTGGGTTGTGCTTCCAATGCCCTCCTGGCTCTGCCCAAAACTATGTCAGCTCACCCACTGCAACACACATGTGCAGTACTCTTGCTTATGATCCAGCTGTACTGGAGGGCACTACCCTCTCCCTGCCGATGCCAGTGTATAACCCTCTAATTACTATCAGGCAGCGCTCAGTGCTTCAACCACAGGACACTGTGGATACTCAGCCACAGAAATGGTGCACGTCTGATGATGATACTCATTGTTGGCTGGCAATAGTGCACTTAAATGAAAGCAATGCTAAGTAGTAACTTAAACCCCAAACCTGAATGCTCTTTAACCCTATGGGGTATTTGTAAATCTTGTCCCAAAGTCCTAGTCCAGTAAATGATTTCCCAATAACTGATACAATGACAGTTGCTGCACGGCAAGCTCTGATTTACTCATAGTTCTTCAACACACGGGATCTACCTCAGTGCACAGGGGTGACAGCACAGTGGCAGCACATCCAGCTCTGGCAGGTTTCACACTCTCCCAATCCTCCTCCATAGACCTCTGCTGTCCGCTGACAGATGGCTGTTGTCTTCAATCCCAGTCAGGCCTCTCCTGACCTCTACATTTGACAGACTATCTTCCAATGCACACAGGGCAGCTCATCTTGCAAAAAATCTGATCTGATCTCCCCAACGTACCCTATCCTGGTATCCAGCCCCAGTGTGTGATGACAATAACCAGCACCATGCAATGTGGCTGGCTGGACAGGTTTTCAGACTAGCTGCAGTCATGATTTGGTTGTTCTGGGCTTCAGCACAACAAAGTCTTTCAGTGTTGCTGCAGCCTACAACTTCAGGCTGTGCTTACCTAGCACACAATTACCACTTTTTGGCAGCAGCTGGAGTTCACGCCTCTCCTTTCTTTACTCCGTCTCTCACAGATGCAAGGTCCGTCTTCTTCAATGGCTCCACTCAGGCACCAGTCTGCTTTTGCAAAGCAGACTTACGCAGACTTACTCAGTCCTGGCACAGACACTGCAGTTCTCTAAGGAATGTCAGCTCTCCACTGGTCCACAGGGCTGTCAATCATTTCAAGGCAAGACTGGAGGTTTCTCACTCGGTAGATTTTATTTATTTTTCATTTGTTAACCGGGTAAGGAAATTGGACCAAAGTCCCTTTTTCTGGTCCGACCCGGACAAAAAGAACAAGTAAATACAAAAATGACAAACAAATCAATACAACATTATAGAAAAATTAACAATTACAAATACAACATGATTTGTTAAATAAAAAGGATTTAAACATACATTTAAAATGAGCTTTACAAGCAATTGTACAAATAGAAACAGGCAATGCACTCCAATAAAATGGGGCAGAATTTCTAAAAGCACAAAGACCAGATTTCCACTTACAAACAGTAGTGATTAATAACAAACCATCTGATGACCTTAACATAGGAGGAATAGAGGGGAAAGGGGAAGGAAGAATTCTCATTAATAGCCTTAAAAATTCATAAACCCCAAAAATATTCACTACGACAATTAAAAGAAAGCCACCCTAACTGAGAATAAAGATCAAAGGAATGAATATGTTATGGTGCTAACAAAATAAAATGACAAATATTATTATAAGCAATGAAAATAATTTTTAATTCCCTTGATCCCAACCTAGAATAAATACCAGCAACATAGTCCAAATGAGGAAGCAGAGTTCCAACTGCAATGGCGTTCCTAGTTTTGAAACTAAAAAAAAAAATAAATTTAAACAAAATACCCAATTTTTGGTTAATTTTTTTTTACTAACAGCTATAACTTGCGAGGAAAAATTTAAAGTCGGGTCCAGCAATACTAACAAACTATTTGCCAGCAGATTAGGCCTTACGGTCTATCGAGTCTGCTCAAACCTTAGATCCTTAGTTGGGTGCCGAGGCCCTCCCATCCCTTGTGCTCCAGAAATCCCTATCATCCATCCCCACCCCCCTGGGACAGGCGATCATCTGATACATCCACTTTCTGTGTCTGTCCCACCCTCTCTTGAAGCCCTCCACTGTGGATCTCTGAACCAGATCACCAGGCAGTGCATTCCAAGGGTCCACCACCCTCTCAGTGAAAAACGTCCTCCTCTTTTCCCCCTTCACCCTTCCACCTTCCAACTTCAAACCATGCCCTCTGGTGATACCTCCCTGCTTTAGTCTAAAGGTCCCCTCCATGTTTACCCTATTTATTCCCTTGAGGTACCTGAAGACCTCAATCATGTCCCCCGCCTCCTCTTCTCCAATGAAAACAGGCAGAGCTCCTCAAGTCTGTCCTCATACGCCAAATCCCCTAGCCCTCGTATCATCTTAGTTGCCTCCTCTGTACCCTCTCCAGGAGCTGTATGTCCATCTTCAAGTGTGGTCTCCAGTACTGTACACAGTACTCAAGGTGTGGTCTAACCAGTCCATTGTGCAGCTGGCAGAATCACTTCCTTGCTCCTAGAGGTGATCCCTTACGATGCATCCCAACATCCTGTTTGCCTTGCTAGCCACCTCCTGCATTGCTCAGAGTTATTCATACATGCATCCACCATGACCCCTAGGTCTTTTTCCCCTATTGAGGCCTCCAGCGCCCTCCCAGGGTGTACCTGTGTTTAGAGTTTCTACCAAGATGCAACACCTTGCACTTGGTGATATTGAAATTTAATTTCCATGTGTGAGCCCAGCCAAGAGTGTCCAGGTCCTTGCAGCCAACCTCCCTCTTCCTCAACTACTGCTCTCATCTTGGAGTCATCCAAGAGACTCATTTCACACTCTATACCCTCCCTGATGTCCGATATGTATGCATTAAACAGGATCGGACTCTAGGACCGAGCCCTCAAGTGCACCTATTACCAACCTCTCTAGGGTTCAAGAGCTCCCACAGACCACTACCTCTGGGTGTCCAGCTAGCCAGTTTTCAATCCATCTGACCATCAAAGGGCCTACTTAACCCCATCAGTTTCTCCACCAGACCATTGTGGGGGACAGAGTCAAATGCCTTGCTGAAGTCCAAGAATAATACATCCACAGGCTTTCCCCTGTCCAGTTCTGATGTTACCCATTCGTAGAACTCCACACGATTGGTTTGACATGATCTACCTGGCACAAACCCATGCTGCCGACTATCCAGACCTCCCACCTCCTCCAAGTACACTCCCAATCATTCCTTTAGTATACTCTCCATTAATTTTCCCACCACCGAGGTCAAACTGATGGGTCTATAGTTACTTGGTACTTCCCTCGACCCCCCTTTATGGATTGGCACCACATGTGCCTCTCGCCAATTCCTAGGTACCTCCTGTCTCAAGTGACCTGTTGAAGACCTCCACCAGAGGTGCAGCCAGTATGTCCCACTCCCATAGTACTCTTTGGATGAATGCCATCCCGCCCAGGAGATTTGTCTTTCTTTAGGGCCTTGAGGGCTAACCACACCCTTTTGGCGGAGCTAGCATCATCCGTCCCCTCCACCTTACTGGCCTTTTTATCCTTATCCAGATGTGACACCCCTGGGGTACCTCTCCCTCCCTCTTGCTCCATTTCTGTTGCTCCCCTGATCCCACTCACTGCCATTTCTATCCCCTTCGTGCCTTGCTTTGTAGTTATCCCATCCCCCTCCCTAGTGAACACAGAGGCAAAGTACTCGTTAAATACCTCTGCCTGGTCCCTCGCCTTTTCCACCCACCTCCTTCTGATCTCAATCTGCTGAGATGGCCTTAGTTTTTCTCCGCCTCCCCAATGTACCAGAAGAACCCCTTTCCTCCTTGTATCCTCTTGTGCCAGCCGCTGCTCTTTTACTGGACTTTGCTCCTCACCATACGGGTGACTTTTCTAGATGCAAGATGGTACATTTCCTATCCCTATCCCTCTTGTTGTTTTATATTTTTGTAGGCCGCCTTTTCTCTGACTGCTACCTGTACCTCACTGGACCACCAGCATGGTTTGTGTGACCTTGTTCCTTACGTTTCAACTTAGCGCAGATCCTGACTGCCTCATGAAGTCCCGCTTTATGACCTCCCATCTCCTTTCCACACTTGTCATTGATGTAATCCCCTTCAAGTGATCCTTGAGAATATTTCCCATGCCCTCAAAGTCTGCTCCTGAAGTCCACTGCCAATGTCCTAGATCTCACCCCTCCCCCATGCTTATTTGAACCAGACAGTATTGTGGTCGCCCAGTCAGGGGGTCCTGTGTACAACCAGGTCCCTACCAGATCTCCATCTGCCAGAACCACGGCCCAGGACATGCCCCTCCCTTGTGGGCTCCATCACATGCTGTGTTAAGAACACATCCTGGAAGCCATCCAGCAGCCTCTGCTCCTTGGCCACCTTAGAGGACATGGTTCCCCAGTTTGTACCTGGCATATTAAGGTCCCCCATCAACACCACTCCTTCCCCTTTTGGTCCACACTGGGCTATGATGTTGTCCAGCAAACCCTCCTCTAGAACATCACTCATCCGGGGGCCTATATACTACACCCAGCTTGACCTTATCTCCTGCTAGGGATCGTAGGGTGACCCATAAGGCCTCCATGTTTCCCTCTGCCTCTTCTACCCTAGCAATTTCTATGTCATCTCTAATGAACATAGCCACTCCACCCCCTCTGCCCTCCTTTCTATCCTTCCTAAGCATAGTGTACCCCGGCACGTTTAGGTCACAGTCATGGTTTTTGCTGGCCCAAGTCTCTGTGACCGCCGCCACATCCACCCCCACCCTCGAACAGCATGGCCTGGAACTCTGGCAACTTGTTTCCCAAGCTCCTGGCATTTACTAACACCAACCCCACCCTTATCCCTGATCCTCTTTGTCGAACCCCACCCAGATTCCTTATACTTCCATCCTCCCTCTGCTCCTCCTGAAACCTCCACCCCAGTCTGTTTCCCCCTCCCCCTTGGGCTTGAAGGCTACTCCCCTCATCTGTAGGACAGGGCTTCTGGTCAGCCCCTCCCTCATCCCTTCCCCCCCTCACAAGTTTAAACCCCACCTTTCTTGAATGTAGTCAGTCATCCCCTGTTTAAGGACTTCCTTCCCTAATGGGGCAAGATGAAGCCTGTCCTTGGCATATAGTCCCTTATCCTCCCAAACTCCCAATACCCCAAGATATTTAAATTGCTGAACCTGGTCAATAACTAACCCATCTAAATCAAAAACACTTAAACAAGGAGTTGACTTTAGCATAGTATAGGTTCCAAAAAACACTGATTTAGTCTTTTTAGAATTTAAAACTAACAGTTTTAATTGAGCCAAGAACAGACTTTATGAAAATCAGATTGAATCTTAGTAGAAATGGAATCAACAGAACCAGGCTGACAAAACAAAATCAAATCATTCGCATAAAGTAAAATTTCACATTCAGAACTAACCAAAGATAACTGATTAATAAAAGAGAAAATAACAAGGGGCCCAAAATGGACCCTTGGGAAACACCACACAATATAGGAGCCACTGGGGACTCTATGGAGTCAATTTTAATAACCTGAGATCTCATAAACAAATAATCTCCAATCCAAGCAGCAGCATAACAAGAAAAACACAACTCAATGAGTTTATGAAAAAGAAGACTATAGTCAATCAAGTCGAATGCCTTGGTCAGGTCCACAAACACCACACCAGTCATTAAACCCTTCTCAAAACCAGTAAGTACGGTGTCCGTGAACCTGACCAAGGCAGTCCCCGTACCACAGTTATTCCTGAAACCATGCTGAAAACTACTCAACAATTCAAACTGAGACAAGTAATCATTAATGTTTCGCTACTATCTTCTCCAGAAACTTAAGCCAGAATTTCTGCAGTCCTCCAGGGTCCCAAGGGCTCCGTGTGGCTCCCTCTCTAGGCTATGCAGCCTGATTGGCTGTGGTGAAACCCCTGATCCTGTTGCTCTGGTGATGGTGATCTGGATGAACAGACAGCAGCACCTGTGGTTGCTCTAGTTGTGGTGGTAAGGGTGAACAAACACCAGTCACCCTTGCTGCCCTATATATATTGTGTGGCAATTAGCCCCAGAAATGTCTCATTTCTCCAGGGATCCAGCCTTTAAAAAGTAGTAGCTGTAGTAATACAAAACGTTATTTTTGATAGGACATAGAAACATAGAAAAAAAGATGACAGAAGGCGACCAAGGGCTCATCTAGTCTGCCCATGTATTCCTTGGACGTTCTCAGATCCCAGGACCTAACTCCCTTCTGCCTCCTACTACTCCTGTTGCTTCTGATTGTGCTTTAGCTTTGTCTCACCCCAGCTTGAATGATGTCATGGACTTTGCTTCCACTACCTCAGCTGGCAGTTTGTTTTCCATGCCTCCACGACTTTGAAGCACTCCCCCCCCCCCCCACTTCCCGGCAACTTCCACTCATGCCTTCTATTGTTAGAGTTGAACAGGTCTGAGGATGGCATCTTATTTATTCCTCTCAGAAACCTGTATGTTTCAATCATTTTTTTTTTGTTGTTGACTGGGTAAGTGCACTAGGCAAATTCTGCCTATTTTCAGGCACGACCCAGGGGAAGGGGATACAGATGAATGCCAACTGACCTTGAAACAGATTAAGCTGTTCGTGGTATTTTTGTGAATATCTCCCTTTCCCTCCTTGTCTCCAGTAAGAACATATTTAATGCTTCCAGACACTCTTCATACGAGTGCCCTTGAAGGCCCTGGATCATTTTGGTCACTCTTCTTTGAACTGCTTCCAATTTGTTTATATCCTTTTTCAGATGTGGACTCCAAAACTGGACACAGTACTCCAGGTGGGGCCTTGTCAGGGACCTGTAGAGTGGCAGTATTACCTCCTTCCTCCTGCTGTCGAATCCCCTCCCTATGCACCCCAGCATTTTGTCGGCTTTGCTATAAGATTTGTTGCATTGGCTTGTCTGTTTAAGGGTGCTGCTTATGATGACACCCAGGTCCCATTCTTCCTGAGTGGTGCTGAGCTAGACTCCATTAAGCCAACATTACTCTGTTCTTGGGTTCCCTTTACCCAAATGCATCACCTTACATTTCTTTGCACTGAACTTCAACTGCCAGACATTGGATCATCTTTCCAGCCTCTGTAGGTCTTTTTGTAGGTCCTTAACCACCTCCTCACTGTGAACCCTTCCTCCTAACTTGGCTTCGTCCACGAATAGCGCAATATTGCCCTGAATACCCCTGCCAAAGTCACTTATAAACACATTAAACAGGACTGGCCCCAACACTGAGCCTTGGGGCACACCACTAGTGACCACGCCTTCATCAGACCTCACCCCGTTGACCACTACTCTCCGTTTTCTGTCCCTAAGCCAGTTACCTACCCAACTGAATATGCACTTGTCTGCACTCAGGTCTCCAATTTTTTCAACAGGCGGTTGTGCGGCACTGAATCAAAGGCTTTACTGAAATTGAAGTAGAGGAGGTCCACTGGGTGGCCTCTGTCTAGTTCACTAGATACCCAGTCAAAAAATGTGATTAGGTTCATTTGGCATGAGCTTTCCACCACGGACCCATGTTGCCTGTCATCCTGCAGACTGTTCTTATCTGGGTACTCTACCAAGTCTTGTTTTATTAAGGTTTCCATCAGTTTCCCCACTAACAACATAAGGCTGACCAGTCGATAGTTGCCTGCTTCCCCCCAACTCCCTCCCTTGTGGAGAGGTACCAAATCAGCTCTTCTCCAGTCTCCCGGCACTACCCCCCATCTGAAGTGATCTGCTGAATAAATGTGCTAAGGGACCAGCCAATTCACTTGTTAGCTCCTTCAGCACCCTCAGGTGTATTCCATCAGGCCCTGGCGACTTGTTTCCCTGAGTTGATCCAGAGCCTCTCTAACTTTACCGTTGGTGATTAATGGTGCTTCCATTTGTGGAACACCTTTGTCAGCAGCCTTGATGCCACACTGTCTGGTACTGGACTTTTGTGTTCCTTGGTGAACACTGAGCAAAAAAAGTTGTCCAGAACAGTGGCCTTCTGCATATCCTCCTCCACTGCTCTGTCACAGTCTTTCAGTCTAGCTATTCCTCTCCTTTTCTTTCTTTTTTGTTGCATATATATCGGAAAAAAAAAAACAGGTTACTCACCTGTAATAGTAGTTCTAGGAGTGGTATAGATTGTTCATCCACATTAGTTGGCATGTCCTTTCCCTTTAAGAATCTTGCCAGAAGGTCTTTAAGCTGGTTCCTCCCATCCACCCAGGTGGTATATCCCTCGGCTCCGCCGCTTAATGTCAGAGCTTGCCCACTGGAAGCAGAGGTTTGTGCATCAAAGCCGGGGAGGTCGGGTGGGTTTGTGTGGATGAACAACACATACCACTCCTAGAAAGTACAGTTATGATCTTTGAGGAGTGTCTCTTGCAGTAGGTAATACATTTGGGTATCCAGCAGAGGTCGCTGTGGCGCATGGCAGCTCTTCTAGCAGTCTTTTCCAGGGACCACCCACACATGACATCTTCCTGTTTCCTATATACATGTGGGTGGTCCCTGGTATTCTCAGTTCCCCGCTGGATTCAGCTCGCAAAGTAAAGACCGAAGGGAAGCCTAGGTACCAAAGGAGTGCCAACCCTTAGTCACTTAACCAGAACCTGCTCTCTTAGAGAAGGAGGGGGATGGAGGGTGGGAAAAAACCTACTGCAAGAGACACTTCTCAAAGATCTATAATTATGGTAAGTTTTTACGTAACTGTACTATCTTCCATGGAGTGGTCTCTTGCAGTAATTAATACATTTGGGACAAACCCCAAGCAGTAATGCCCATGTGGGAGGACAGTTATGATAGGAGACCTTGTAGGACTGCACGGCCGAAGGCCGCCCTACATCATGAGGCAATATCCAGATTGTAGTGCCTTGTGAATGTATGAATTGTTGACCAGGTAGCTGCATGGCAGATATCTGAAATGGAGGCTCCTTTAAAGCAAGCAGCCGCAGCGATGGCCATAGCTCTAGTGGAGTGGGCTTGGACAGGTCCAGGTAAAGGTTTGTTGTATTTTTTGTAACAAAATGTAATACAATTTGTCAACCAGGATGAAAGAGTACATTTTGCAACCAGGAGACCGTCGCGACCCAGGGCAAAAGAGACGAACAGTTGAGACGTCTTTCTAATCAATTTTGTCCGATTAGTATAGTAGCATAATATACGATGGACATCTAAACTATGTAGTAGATGTTCACCCTGATTGGAGTAGTCAGGATACTAGACTGGATGCTCCAAGAACTGATTTAAAGTATGTTCAGAGACTACTTTAGGAAGGAAGGAAGGGTTGGTACAAAAGACCACCCTGTCTTTGTAGAAAATCAAGTAAAGTTCCCTACACATGAGGGCAAGAAGCTCGGAAATACATCGAGCGGAAGGACAGCCACCAGAAATAGGGTTTTCCATGAAAGAAAATGAAGTTCACAAGTGGCTGCAGGCTCAAAAGACTCAAGGGTCAATCTTTCTATCATAAAATTGAGACCCCACGGAGGAGTGGGTCTTCTAATAGGAGGTTTAATATGTAACATTCCTTTCAAAAACATCTTAGCTAGATGATGTTGGTACAGTAACCTGCCATCCAGAGGTTCATGGAAGGCTGGGATGGCGGCCAAGTGGACTTTGATGGAAGAGTAACTTAAACCGGACTCAGATAGTGAGGCCAGGTAGACCAAAACCTTCGTCAGTGGACAAGAGTAAGGGTCCAAAGATTGAGAGGCAAATCATGTGGAAAAGCGTTTCCATTTGGAATTGTATGTTGCTGGCTTACGGAGGCCAAGAGAATATTGGCAAAAGGAGAGGACACTTGTAGACTAGTTATGAAGGCGTCCTCAGGAGCCCAGCGTGAAGGTGTAGAGCCTTCAGGTTGGGATGTAGCAGGTTCTTTAATTTTTAGTCAAGAGGTTGAAGACTGGAGCACCTCCTTGCTTTCTGAGGTAGAACACCACTGCAGTGTTGTTTGACTGGATCAGCAATGGTCTAGGGTCAAAAGAGGTTGGAATGACGGAAGGGCTAAGAAGAATGCCCTCCGCACTAGGAGACTGATGTGAGGCTGAGGGAGAAGAGTGGTCCACTTGCCCTGTGTCCGATAAGGACCCAGATGTGTGCTCCATCCTGCCAGGGAAGCATCCATGATGAACGTCTGCGTGGGAGGGAGGGACTGAAAAGGCATTCCTTGTCATAAATTGGTTTTGACTGATCATCAAGTCAGAGCTGACGTCAGAGAGGGAGTGACTCTCAACTTGCCCTCAAATGTTTCTTGTTCTTTGAGACCACTGATTCTAGAGGATTCACTGAAGAGGTCTCATATGATGATGGGTGAGTGCTACCATAGGGATGGCAGCGACCATGTGACCCAGAAGGCATAGCAGTTGTCTAGCTGTGACTACTTTCTAAATCTGTATGCGTGATGCCAGAGACAAGGAAGTGGCCTGCCGGACGGTAAGTTCTGGCAGAGACTGTATCTAGGGTGACTCTAATGTATTGGAATCTGAGTCAGGTTGGACTTTGGCCAATTGACTGTGATCCCTAGACTGTGAAAATATTTGCAGTGTAGGGTTCTGTGCAAGGGGGGATGGGGGGAAGCTCAGTTGTGAGACGCACCGGAGTCTCCCTCCCTCCCTTCCCCATTATAGTAGGCCTCTTCCCTCTATGCAGGCAATTGTCCTTAGATCCCTTTTGATACGTCTGTGCCATCCCAGGGGTTGTCACCTAGCCCTTCAATGGGCTATACTGTTTTGGTGGGGTGGGGATCCCCCCCCCCCCAATATCTAGGATAAGTTAACATTTTGTCCTTTTATTAGAGGTTATGTCCCTACCACCACAGGAGCAGTTCCCTCTGTCTTCTCGAGACTGCTCCTAGAGGGGGTGTGCCCTCTCAGGTGGATCTATACCCACCCTTGCCCCACTTTCCGAAGGCAAAGGAGCCCTTGGGCCTGGGACCAGGGTGGGAGAAGATTCTTTCTCCCCCACAAATGGAAGAATGAATGTACATAGTTTTCTCAGGAGACAGGTTATTATTCAAGGTTTATGGTGGTTAATTAGTTGGTTAGGTTTACTGGTTTTGTTAACTTTAAAAATGGATGGTGACACAATTTCTGTTTGGAGATTCAATACCCCCTTAATAGCTGGATGGGTTGTAGTCCGGAGGGCTGCTCAGACAGATGTTTCCCCTCGATCCAGGATTGCTGTGTTTGGTCTTATAAGACCACTGGAGACGAGGTGGGATACCAGTGGAGTAATAGTTCCTAATTTTTTAAGCCCTCTAGGGACCAGACAATGTTCCAGCCAGATAAAGACAATACTTCCTCCTACTGCCAATGGTTAATGTACCGGTAAAAATGTTCTCTCAAAATGTGAATGGTTTGCACTCCTGTTAAGTGACACAAGATTACGCAGCATTTTGGAAAACAGAAAGCGGATCTATATTTTTAACAGGAGTCCCACCTTTCTGCTATTGAACATTCAAAATTACATTGGGGGGTTAGATATAAAGTATTGGCCTCCTCTCATCCGAGGGGACATAAGAGGGGCACAGTAATTTTAATCCCATCCTCAACCCCATTAGATATCCAATATACCTATCTAGATTCACAGGGTAGATATGTAATTCTGACAGGCCCATTATATTCCCAGACAGTAAAAACAGGTTACTCACCTGTAACAGTAGTTCTAGGAGTGGTATATGTTGTTCAACAGAGTTGATGCACAGCGTGGGGTGGAAAGGATGAGAAGGGACTTGGCAAGGTTAGAGGAATGGTCAAATGTATGGCAGCTTAGATTCAATGCTAAGAAGTGCAAGGTAATGCACCTGGGAAACAAAAACCCAGGGGAAGAGTACACAATGGGGGGTGAGATACTAACAACAACAAAATGGAAAGGGACCTGGGGTAGTCATATCAGATGACCTAAAGGTGGGCAAGCAATGTGAGAGGGCAGCAAGGAGGGTTGGGGGATACTGGGATGCATAGGGAGAGGCATCACCAGTAGAAAACAGGAAGTTATTATCCTCTGTACAGACAGCTGGTGAGACCCCATCTGGAGTACTGTGTGCAGTTCTGGAGACCCAATCTCCGCAAAGACATAGACAGGATGGAAGCTGTCCAGAGGAGGGCAACTAAAATGGTGCAGGGTCTGCACCGGAAGACATATGAAGAGAGACTTTAGGAGCTTAATATGTATAGTCTCGAGGAAAGGAGGGAGAGGGGGGACATGATAGAAACTTTCAAGTACCTCAAGGGAATCAACAAAGTCCAAGAGGGTAGCATCTTTCAAAAAAAGAGGTGTGCAAGAACAAGAGGGCACAATTTGAAGATAGAGGGGGCGGCTCAGAGGTAATTTAAGGAAGTATTTTTTCACAGAGAGGGTTGTGGATGCATGGAACGGCCTTCCAGAGGAGGAGGTTGTGGAGTCAAAATCAGTGGTGGAATTCAAGCATGCATGGGACAGTCATAAGGCAATTCTAGGGGGTGGGGGTAGGAAGAAGTAGGCTGCTGGTTAACTAGGATCTTCAGCTTATCCAGTAGGTAGGGAAATGGGCAGACTGGGTGGGCCAAGCGGTCCTTATCTGCCATCAAATTCTATGTTTCTATGTTTCATCCATACTCTTTGGCATGTCCCTTTCCCTTTGCCGTTTCTCCACTATGCCTGGTCCCCTCGATGAGCTCAGGGTCACCTTTCACTGAGTCAGGATCCTTCATTTTCTCCAGTGGTGAAAAACAGTTCTTTGTTGGAATGGTACTGGTTGGAACAGATTCCGTGTGGTCCATCCTTGAAAACTTCCCCCTTCCCTGACCTACTACCCTCCAACCTCCACGGCCAGTGGGTCTCTCAGGGAGAGGACGTGGTTGGCTTGAACTCCAGATTAGCTGGTGACACAGGCTGGCCATCTGTGCATGGCTTTTAAGCTACAGCAACCCAGGGCCCCTCCTGGGCTACAGGACCTGCTCTTCCCCAAGACGATGAGACGAGAGCTCAGATCCACCGATCAGACACTACTAGAAATCCCCAGGGCTAGATCATCCCTAGGTCAACGGTCGTTCAGGGTCGCCTTCCCCAAACTCTGGAACGAGCTCTTGAAAGAGATACAAGACAGCCCCACTACTGAGGGTTTCAAGAAGGGGCTAAAAGCACACCTTAGGAAGGGGCCTCTGTGCTGCTGCCCCACTTAGGGTCCCACCAAGGGACCAAATGCATGGTGTTATCTCTGCTAAAGAATGCAGGGATTTGGATGGAAGGGTCCGATAGTCTGGTGGTTGAACTGTTCCTCGCACTTATATAGGTTTATAACTGTCAATAGTCTGTACCTAACAAAAGTCTGGAGTTTTGGTTGTATCAGTTTCTGTACTGTAATGTTTGTCCACTCACTCAGTGTAAGCCTTGCTGCACTATGCATATCAAAAGCATTGTTTTTTTCCCTCCCTTTAGGTACATTTAACTAAACTCGGGTCGCCCCTGAAAAAGGGACCGCAATTTTCCAGCTGGACTACCTAGTTACCAAAATTTAAATAAATAAATAAATCTCCCTCCATGCTGCTTCCAGCTGAGCTCGAAGGTCGTTCAGTCTCCTGCAAGTAGGACACTGACCCATCCTCTAGAGCAGACTCCTGAAGATGACTGCCCTGTAGCCCCTGCAACTTACCACCTCCATCCTGAAAACCAAAACAAAATTTCTGCATGTGTGTGTGTAACATAACTATTAGGACCATTGTAGCCCTATTTATAAAACTGTCCTGTGCTACAAAGTTGGTAAGTTACAAAAGTTAGAGAAGTTACAAGGTTCACATAAGACATTGGTATAGATACATGTACAATAATTAACACAAATTATACTACATGTGGGCCCTCTGCTCCAATCAGAAGCCAGGGTTGCACACACTTTATTCCTCAGCAAATTCACACCAGCCATTCTATTCTCAATAAAATGATTGCACAGTGCTCAGAACAGTCATTTTATTGTCAGTAAAATGACAGTAGTGACACCATCCTCTTTCTTGTGTTCTGATTAGTCTATACTCACAGCAGTGAGCACACAAAGCACAATAGACTAGTTATAATGTGCCAGCTGGCTTTCTGCACCATACTTGATTCATTCAACAATCACATTACTGCCAAGGATAGCGACCTAATTAGCACATTATCACGTAACTGAACAGTCATCCCATAGTACAGTAAAATTAAACATGGAAACACTGACAAGCTTCAAGTTCAGGGTCCTTTTTGAATCCAACTTGGGTTAGACTATTTCTAATCTCTGGTGTTAGTGCATTCCAGATTACTGAAATGTAAACATTTTTACCCATCCTTCCATAGCTGGTGCAAATTTTAGGGATAGTAAGACTCCGATATCCATGCTCCCTGATTTATATTTATGTAAGGTCTTATCCTGAGTGAGGCCCTAATATCCGGCTATTAGGCTCCATGCCATCTTAAAGGCCATGGTTGCCCCTAGTTTTTTTCTTCTCAGCTGAAGTGAAGCCCATTTTAATTTTTTGAGCATCAGATAGTGGTGAGTATCATATGGGTAGCAAAGAGCAATATGATTAATTTGTTGTAAGTGACATCTAATTTGTCCAATAATTATTTGCAGATGTGTTAGAATAGACCAAGCTGCCATACTCAACACTGGAAGATGCTACTGGGTGGTGACAGTTGATCTGGACTTAACTTTTTATGATATTATTTATGTGGATGTCAAAATTTAGTGAGCTGTCCAGTGTTACTCCCAAATATTTATATTCCTTGGTGTTTTGTTTACATTAAGCAACTTTATATTTAGTTCAGGGACCCCTTTAGCTTTTTTATTTTGATGGTAAAACACCACTGATAGAGTTTTCTTTGCACCTACAGTTTTTTTCTCCCTCATCCTCTATTCATGTCCCTGCACTCCACTGTCTGAACTCCCTCTGAAATCCTGAAGGTGACTTGGCTCAACTGGACCCACCCACATCAGCTGCCTACCTCCATACTGCTTCAGCTGTGCCATTTGGGCAGGGTGGAGGGGGAATAACCACTTGGACTGCTTTGTCTTTGTCAGGAGACAAACTGTGTAGATCAGGACCAGTCATCTTTGGTCCATCAGGGTCTGTCGTCCTTCCAGCACTGGGGCCACTTTTTCTCCGTTACTCCCCATCTCTTCATATGCAGGCACACTAGTGAGACAAAGCTTGCTGTCGTGTCGAGCCCCAGCCTTCTTCTGTCCCTCCAACCACTCCCTGTCACTGCACTGTCACCTGTGGTCAGCCAGGTGACAGTACTGCAGTGAGGAAGGTAACCCACCCTCTCCGGAAGAGGAAAGCATCCTTTGCGATGCTCAATCCTCCTCCCCCCGCCTGCTTCAACAAACCAGGCTCATTCCCAAACCCGGTTGCCAGCATCACAAGTCATAGCACTACTGCTGCACCAATGGGCCGACCCACCTAGGACCATTTTTCCAAAATTTAGTATACTTTTCTCCTCTTACAGCCAGCCCCCATTGGTCCTGCCCTATTTGTCCAGCCCCATCAACCGCTTTCTCCAGGACTTACCTCTCCCTCTTACATCCCTGACTTACCCCACAGCAGTGGGACTATCAGGAGGGGCCCCTCTTACCTCCCAACAAAGACTAAGCAGGCATTCAAGGGAAAGCACCACCGTTGGCGGTGCTGGGTCTGCAGCAAGGGGTGGATGTCCTCTTCCTACGGCTGTTGCCTTTTTTTTTTTTTGATTGATCTATTTTTCTCCCCTTCGTGCCCTGAATCCGCCTGTCCTTCGGGCATCCAAGGTCACCAGCACCCCTTCAAACCCCCACTGAGCCCCTTCGCCTCACATTGCAGCCTATCTCGAGGTAGCTCCGCATTACCCTTCGCCAAGTGGGTCCATTTCTTCCGAGGGGGACGGCACCAGTGGGGGCAGCCCAGTACACTATATTTTTCCTCGGCCTCGGGTGCTGCTGAGACGGCCGGCCTGCAGGAAGTCTTCCGGGTGTGCTGGTAGACTTGATGCAGTCATCTGGCCAATCCAGAGTGGTTTCTCCATGTTCTGGTACTTCCCACATTGCAATGCTTTGTGCAGTGCTCCCGGTCTCCAACGGGGGCTGCTGCAAGAGTGAAGCGACCCTGGAACCCACCCGAGGAGAGGAGAGGAGAGCAGTCCTGAAGACGCTCAACTCCTCGTTCTCCTGCCGACCCCCAATGACCCAAGTCCGCTCCCAAACCCGGTCTCCGTGTGGTGTGAGGTAAGGCGCTAGCACCTCAACCCTCTGCACCACTGGGCCGTTGCTTCTTTTACCAAGTTTCTCCCCTCACGGATGCAAAGAAGGGCTCCTGGCACACACGCATGCATGTGCACATCCAAGCTCGTCAGCATCCACCTCTCAGTTTGTAGCTCCACTTGCACTACCACCCATGGTCACCCAGGTGGCAGTAGCATAGTAGAGACCAAATGCATCCCCCGAGGTGCAGAGCGTCCTCTGGGATGCTCAGCTCAGCTCACCTCCCCTGGTCCGCCCTCCTGATGACCTAGGCTCATTCCTGAACCGGTGTCATAAACAGTAGTGGTATGCCGGCAGGCCAGCCCTAGCACCATCTTTGATGAAGCAAACCAACTTTGTAATGAGTCAAAATCTGTTTGTAGATTTAGTTCCATGTTGGCTAAGTTTCTTGCTCTTGTCAGCAACACAGTGTCATCTGCATACAACTTTTTTTTCAGTATTACATGTGGTTTGGGTGATCATTTACATAAATTAAAAACTGTAAGGGACCCAGTATGGATCCTTGTGGGACCCTCCTGAATAGATTCCCCACACTGGAAAGATGATTATCATTACTGTGATCTGTTTCAACACAATGCAAACCAATTGCAGTATTGACTTCTAATCATACTCCCATCATATTCATTCTTTCTAATAACATTTTATGATCCACCAAGTTGAAGTCTTTAGACAGGTACATGAACACCACACCCACTGAGCCCCGGCATCCAGGACTCCTGCCACTTCATTTACGAAGTCCATGATGGTCATACCCTAAGAATGTCCTGCCCTAAATCCATACTGGTGACCTAATAATAATGAGTATGTTTCTAAATGAGACAATAACTGTTTGAGCACCATTCTCTTGAATAATTCTAAACAGTTAAGAGTGCACAGGTTTGTAGTTTGAAGGATCATTTATATCACTACCCTTGTACATGGGCACTACTTTTGCACACTTCTAAACATCTGGAAAAGTACCTTCTGTTAAGCTCCCGTTGAACAAATTACTCAGAACTGGGAATACACATTTACAGCCAAAGTTTTTAAGAACTTTTTTTCTGTCTGAGCTAAGTCCATATTATTTATTTGCGTGCAATTTTTGTTAAGCACCGCATTACTTTTTATTCATTTACAATACAGTTTATGTATGCCCAAGAAGTCTAACATGCTTCTGACTTAATGTTCCAATTGTGATTACTTGCTTGGGGCTCCAAGTTTTCTTGCAACTCAATTTCCAGAAGCATGCAGAAATACTTATTCAACGTGTTAGCTGCGGTTTTTGAATGTTGTTCCACATTGCTGCCCTGTGTAAAACTTATTTCTGACGTAGTATTACCAAGCTCTTAAAACCTTTGCTTAGTTTCCAATACATAGAAGGATTTTGGCACTTCAGATTTATTTTTTTGCTATCATTTCTCAACCTTTTAAATTTATCCTAATCCTCCGAATCTATTGCTTTATTTGTTTACACCAAGCCCTGTGTATTATCTAAATTACTTTTTTTAACTTTTTAGTGACCAATGGCATGTCAATTTTAGCTAAACTCAGGTCTGGGATTAGCTCTAGCCAATCCCATTTCTTCTTCTTCTGGATACTCAGTTTAAAGTTAGGCTATGATCCCCTAGGTTGAGTGTTACAAATGCATGCTCAATGGTATTCCAATTTTAGGGTCATAAATATTAGATCTAATGAGGGTGCTTGTTCCCTGCTCTATTTAAGGTGATCTTTCTTTTTTGGGGAATTGATTATTTCGTGCAGACCCAGTGGGCCAAATTTACTGCTAGTATATCCCCCCTGAGGCTGCCCCAAGCTGCGTTAAAATCTCCCACTAAGATTCTCTGCCCCAAACATAAGTTACAATGATTTGAGACAGTCTGAGTTTAATTTATCTTTGATGGAGAACAGATCACCCTTATATTCAGTTTTCTTTGGATTATGGATATAAAAATACATTCTATCACTTTGATATTACCAATGAATATTAACTGTGTCCTTGAACATACTTCACATAGATCATTACGCCACCTCCCCCTCTTCGGCCTGTCTAACGGTAAAGTGAATGTAGTCTTCCAACTGCATCTCATTATTAGGGTTTTTCTTTGTAAGACAAGTTTCAGTTAATCTGAGTACATCAAATGTTTTCTTATGAACCCAAACCTTAAATAAATCCATCTTTTTAGCTAGGCTTCTAACATTATCATGAGCTAATATGATACACCAGCTAAGTGGCCTTGGACCTGGGTTTATCTTCACATCCCCAATCAGAAATATTGCAAATGAAGCAAGTTCCTTTTTAAAATTAGTAGATATAGCTAATTTCAAGTTTATAATGCCAGTTTGAATTCTTGTTCTTGCAAACTGGTTGCATATGTTTGAAAATGCATTCCTTTGATCGGGTTTGTTACCTAGGGAGTAGGAGGTCGTTGCCAAGTTCCATACGCTCAGGAGTTTATACTGCACAGCCACACTCCTTTGAGACTCCGGACTAGGACTTCTGAAGCCTTAATAATTATTCTGGTGCTCTGGCGGTGGAGGTGAAAGGGCACAAAGGTGGCAGCACACTGTCTGCTGTGGGGCACTGGCTCAAAATGTACTATTTCTACAGGGCTCCTGCCCTCGGTGCCCCCTGTGCATTGCATGGTTATGCTAAGTATACAGTCGATCTGGGCTGAAGCTCTGGGAGACCCCACTCTACTGTGAGCATTGTTCGTGCTCCTTGTTGATTGTAGGCGGACTCCTATGATGTGGAATAGAAGCCAATTTTGCATTGGCATAGGAGGCACTGAAGAAATTCATCTGCGACTCACTCCTGAAGCTCTCCCTCTCTCTCTCTCTCTCCAGTCACTCAACAAGGAGTGCACATCCTTTAAGGCCAGAGACAGCAAAACTTGGCAGTAGTGTGACTGGGCTCGCAGGAGTGGCAGGAAAGCCCCCTACACTTGGGGGTGTGGGTGACGTGTGTTTTTACGCCATTTCTCCTGGTGTGGGTTAAGTATTTATCTAATCTGAAATGTATACAGTATGAACACTTTACATTGCAACCAGTTCTCTTTAAAAAACCAAAATGTGAAATAAAATACTACAGACAGTTTTGTCTTGGCCCTCCATTTTCAGGTTACCACATGACTTAAACTTCAGACCATCTGCATAGTTTTCAGGGTAACAAAGTACAAACATACGGTACCTTAAGATCTTTGCATGCACACCTATAGTGCACCAAGCTGGAAATAAGCTGCATCACCTTCTGAAAGGCCCATTTCATGTAGAATGGTGAATATGTGAGGGAGAGGTACCCCAGGGGTGTCACATCAGGATAAGGATAAAAAGACCAATAAGGTGGAGGGGACGAATGATGCTATCTCCACCGAAAGGGTGTGGTTAGCCCTTAAGGGCCTAAAGAAAGATAAATCTCCTGGGCCGGATGGCATTCATCCGAGAGTACTATGGGAATTGGCGGACATACTGGCTGCACCCCTGGCGGAGCTCTTCAACAGGTTGCTTGAGACAGGGAAGGTACCTAGGATTGAGAGAGCACATGTGGTGCCAATCCATAAAGGGGGTCGAGGAAGTACCAGGTAACTATAGACCCATCAGTTTGACTTTGGTGGTGGGAAAATTAATGGAGAGTATACTAAAGGAACAATTGGGGTTGTACTTGGAGGAGGTGGGAGGTCTGGATAGTCGGCAACATCGGTTTGTGCCAGGTAGATCATGTCAAACCAATCTTGTGGAGTTCTACGAATGGGTAACATCAGAACTGGACAGGGGAAAGCCTGTGGATGTATTATTCTTGGACTTCAGCAAGGTGTTCGACTCTGTTCCCCACAATAGTATGGTGGAGAAACTGATGGGGTTGGGAGTAGGCCCTTTGATGGTCAGATGGATTGAAAACTGGCTAGCTGGATGCTGTCAGACAGTAGTGGTCGGTGGGGAGCTCTCGAACCCTAGAGAGGTCGGTAGTGGGGTACCGCAGGGATCGGTCCTGGGTCCAATCCTGTTTAATGCATACATTTCGGACATCAGGGAGGGTATAGGGTGTGAAATGAGTCTCTTTGCTGACGACTCCAAGATGGGAACAGTAGTTGAGGGGGAAACGGGGAGGTTGGCCCTGCAATGGGACCTGGACACTATGGAAAGGTGGGCTCACACACGGAAAATAAATTTCAATATCACTAAGTGCAAGGTGTTACATCTTGGGCGGGGAAACCCTAAACACAGGTACACCCTGGGAGGGGAGGCGCTGGAGGCCTCAACAGGGGAAAAAGACCTAGGTGTCATGGTGGATGCATGTATGAATAACTCCGAGCAGTGCAGGAGAGCGGCTAGCAAAGCAAACAGGATGTTGGGATGCATCGTAAGGGGGATCACCTCTAGGAGAAGGGAAGTGATTCTGCCGCTGTACAATGGATTAGTTAGACCACACCTTGAGTACTGTGTACAGTACTGGAGACCACACTTGAAGAGGGACATACAGCTCCTGGAGAGGGTGCAGGGGAAGGCAACTAAGATGATATGAGGACTAGGGTATTTGATGTATGAGGACAGACTTGAGGAGCCCTGCCTGTGATCATTGGAGGAGAGGAGAAACAGGTTTTGAGGTCTTCAGGTACCTCAAGGGAATAAATAGGGTAAACACTGAGGGGATCTTTAGACTAAAGCAGAGAGGTATCACCAGAGGGCATGGTTTGAAGTTGGAAGGTGGAAGGGTGAGGGGGGAAAAGAGGAGGAGGTTTTTCAATGAGAGGGTGGTGGATCCTTGGAACGTGTTGCCTGGCGAGCTGGTTCAGAAATCCACAGTGTACGGCTTCAAGAGAGGGTGGGACAGACACAAAAAGCGGATGTATCAGAAGATGGCCTTGCCCAGGGGGGTGGGGATGGATGATGGGGTTTCTGGAACTCAAGGAGGGGAAGGGCCTCGGTATCCAACTAGGGATCTGAGGTTTGAGCAGACTCGATAGACTGTAAGGCCTAATCTGCTGGCAATTAGTATGTTAGTATGTATTATCACCCATCAGTGCAGTGGTAGCGCTACCACTCCCTACATCGCTACACTCACGAGCCGAGTTCGGGAATAGCCTGGGTCATTAGCAGCCAGCTGAGGAGATGAGGATAGAGCATCTCAATAGACACATTGTCCTCCAAGAGAGTCACTGTCCTCACTGCTATATTGACACCTGACTGAGCACAGGTGGGACTGCAGCTGAGGGCACCTGGGGAGTGAAAGATGCAGGCCGGGAACTGGAGCGACATGCACGCTCAGTGTGTGCACGACTCTCCTGTGTGTCTCTGCCTGAAGAACTGAGAGAAACTAAGAAAAATGGCCCCAATCGAATGGGATGACTCCACCACTCCCCCTGCAGGCCATGTACCCTGGCTATGGTTCCTCTCCAGAGTGCACAGGCTTGAGTTGCTTCATTGGGAAGGTAGCTTCCCCCCGGAACCCTGATGAAAGAGCCCCACCTTGGCGGGTAAGCCACAGGGGGTATATAGCTGGAGCAGGGTTAGTCCCAGAGAAGGCAGATGACAGGGCTAGGGATGGAGGGGGATAAAGGAAGCCAGCTGGTGGAAAGGGGCTCATTAAGAAAGAAGATAAAAAGAAAAATGGTGAGTGAGGACATTAAATATATTTTTTAAACTAACATATCAAGAGTTTCTTTCCAGTGTCACATCAAGGTGTACAGAGTAACAGAGTTTTACTCAACACCAGTGAGCCAGTCAGAATTAAGAACAGAGCACAGACATTTAGAATCATGCTTTAAAGGGACAATGTTGACCCCCTTAGGACTCAAATGGTCCCTAGTTTAAAAAACACAATTTACGATGACTTACATTCTATAGAATTTGCTGATGTAGCTGGTAGTTTAATTCTGATTTCTTTTTGAAAGTGAAAAACAGACTGCCCACCATGCTGCTGTTACCACATCAAAATGTGTTTTGTTTACAGTCCTTGATCAACTCTGACTGCATCTTTTCTGGACTTGGGAACACCCCCACTACAGTCTGGCCACTCAGGATGCAGTGGCAGGAGAGGAAACTATTACATCATGAGTGGCTGCACTGTTTGGGGTTGTTCCTAATGTTCTGGAAGTATGAAATAAAAGTAGATCAAGGATTTGAAATAAATAAGTTTGGGTATAATTACACCATTAGCATGCATTTACTAAGAAAAAAGGCAGATAAAGGAACCAGCAAAATCAATGACTTTTAGAAATGGTAGCTAATCATAAAATGTGGGTTTCAGCTAGAAATAATATGAAATAATATGATGCAAAAAGGGTTAACAGTGTCCCTTTAATCAAAAACAAGCTTTGGAATATAACCCTGAGCTGAGCTCAGACTCAGATGGATGAAGGGATTTGGTGTCAATTCAGGAGTTAGCTTTTTAATAAGAAAAATGTATTATACTGCAGTTTTAATTATTTGCCTTCAGAATTTTTCATTTACTTCACCTACCTTGCTACTGTTTTAATGATGCTGTCAAGTTCATCATTGGAAGGTGGATTACGACCTCCAGGGGGGAAGACAAGGTTGATTGGATCAAACAGTCGAGATAATGATTTTGAGAGATAAGACGTTTCATACGGATGAAGAGAGTCTTTCAAGGCTTTCTCTGGACTAGGGAAGGAAAAAGAACAATTTAACAAAAAAGGTGATCATTTTTAATATTCCAGGCAGGGTCTGACCTCACCTACCTCAGTCAAACAACAATGGGGAGGTCCGTTTTTCATAAACAATATTTTGTCAGTATGCAGCTAATAGTCTTGTACTTTCTTAGCAAAGAATTGCTGGCATGTTTTATAAAAACATTTCACCAGGAAAGGCACACTGAGCCGACAAACCAGCACATTTCCAGAGGCCTACTTAAGGAAGGGGTAAAGGGAAGGTTTAAATTTAATAAAAGACTAGCGGAATGCTAGCACATTTATTTATTTGCTTTTGGTAACCGGGTAAGCACTCTAGATAATACTGCCTATTTCTAGGCACGACCCGGGAGTGTACAAGTTAAGATACATGGAGTAGAAATACATTGCAGTCAGTTCAACAACTTTACAGGGGTGTGGGTTACATAGCACATAGGTGGATTGTATAATCACACAATATAAGAAGTAATGAAACAGGCAAAAAAAACAGCAGGTATAAATATACATACAAGAAGGCCTTTAGGCTAAGTCTAGCAAGGAGACAGTTACAAAACAGAGAAACTTAAGTGCACAAAGGTGGTGAAGAAGGGCAGGGGGAGAGGAGAGGTCAGAGTGGATAGAAGTGCGAGGCAGGGTCAGGTGATACAGTACTACCAACAATCTTCCCAAACGTTAGCATTTTCAGCAAAAGAAATCAGTATGACTGTGCTAAACTCACAGTTTACAGGTTGGTGACCAACAGATGTGAAAGTTACTGTACTATCAGAAAATCCAAAAATCTGGAGCGAGTCACACTAGTGCATTATAGTCATACAGTGTTCTTGGCTGAGCTGTGTTCTACCTTTATAAACACTGAAACATAGACGCTGTCCCCAGAAAAAGCACTCTTGATAGGGGGGTCGATCCCAGTCCTTTCACAGAAGAAAGGGTTCTGCAAGAACTCCTAAA
This sequence comes from Neoceratodus forsteri, assembly GCA_016271365.2. NCBI lineage: Eukaryota > Metazoa > Chordata > Ceratodontiformes > Ceratodontidae > Neoceratodus > Neoceratodus forsteri. The sequence continues at coordinate 658,295,298 of CM028131.1, read as the reverse complement.
ACTGAAAGAGGACAAAGCAATGGGGCCTGATGGAATTCACCCCAGAATTCTAAAAGAATTAAGGGGGAACTACTGAAACCACTGGCTACTCTTTTAATGAATCATGGGAGGATGGTGTGGTACCCGAGGACTGGAGGAAGGCGGATGCGATTCCCCTCACAAAAGTGGGACCAAGACAGAGGCAGGAAACTACAGACCTGTCAGTTTGACCTCTGTGGTAGGGAAAGTGATGGAGTCACTTCTGAAGGAAAGAATTAAGTACCTAGAGGCCAGTGGGGCACAGGACCCAAGGCAGCATGGATTCACAGCGGGAAGGTCATGTCAGACGAATCTAATAGATTTCTTTGACTGGGAAAAGTAGTAGACCAGGGAGGTGCTGTGGACATGGCCTACCTAGACTTTAGCAAGGCATTTGACACAGTCCCACACAAAAGATTAATAGTCAAATTAACCAGCGTTGGAGTGGGTCCCAGGGTGGTAGCCTGGGTAAAACACTGGCTGGACAACAGGATACAGAAGGTAATTGTAAATGGAGTCCACTCTGAAGAAAGAGGGGTTACTAATGGGGTACCGCAGGGTTCAGTACTGGGTCCAGTCCTTTTTAATGTCTTTATAAGTGACATTGCAGAGGGACTGAAGGAAAGTATGCCTCTTTGCAGATGACACAAAGATCTGCAACAGAGTTGATACACAAGGAGGCGTGGAAAGGATGAGAAGGGACTTGGCAAGGTTGGAGGAATGGTCAGAAGTATGGCAGCTAGGATTCAATGCAAAGAAGTGCAAAATAAGGCACCTGGGAAACAAGAACCCAGGGGAAGATTATACAATGAGGGGGGAGGTAGTAACAACAACAAAAGGAAAGGGACCTGGGTGGTAATCATATCAGATGACCTTAAGGTTAGCAAGCAATGTGAGAAGGCAGTAGGGAGGGCTGGGGGCATACTGGGATGCATAGGGAGAGACATCACCAGCAGAAAACAGGAAGTTGTTATCCCTCTGTACAGACAGTTGGTGAGACCCCATCTGGAGTACTGCGTCCAGTTCTGGAGACCCCATCTCCGCAAGGACATAGACAGGATAGAGGTAGTCCAGAAGAGGGCAACTTAAATGGTGCAGGGTCTGCAAGAGAAGTCATATGAGGAAAAACTAAAGGCGCCGAATATGTATACCCTTGAGGAAAGAAGGGAGAGGGGGGACATGATAGAAACTTTTAAGTACCTCAGTGGAATCAACAAAGTCCAAGAGGGTAGCATCTTTCAGAAAAAGTGATGTGCAAGAACAAGGGGACACAATTTAAAGATGGGGGGGCGGTTGAGGAGCAATGTGAGGAAGTATTTTTCACAGAGAGGGTAGTGGATGCATGGAACAGCCTTCCTGAGGAGGTTGTGGGGTCTAAAACTGTGGGAGAATTCAAGAATGTATGGGACAGACATAAGGCAATTCTTGTGAGGGGTGGGAAGAAATAGGCTGTTGGTTAACTAGGATCTGCGGCCTATCCTGTAGGTAGGGAAATGGGCAGACTAGATGGGCCATGCGATCCTTATCTGCTGTCAAAGTCTATGTTTCTATGTTTCTGTGGCCCATCGAGTCTGCCCAGCCCTAGCTATCTAATGTCGATTCTGTGATGGCTCTAGAGGCCCATCACTCTCCCATTCCACCCTCCCCTTCACTACCTCACCAGCCCATATGCCAATCCCAACCATCCTCCAACACAATCGTGTGGGCACAAGGATGTGGTGCTTCAATACTTAAAAATAGAACTACTATAACAAAAAATGTAGAGCACTCACACCTCAAATACAGACAAGGGCACCAGTCTTCTTAGTCACAAAAATGTATTTAAATAATGGTATAATAAAGAGCAACCTGACACATTTCGGATGACTACTCATCCTTCATCAAAGGTTAAAATCATCCCACCCCTGTGTCAGTCAAATAACCCATTCAAACTACAAAGCAGTGATGTCATAATAGAACCTCTATCCCCACTGGTTAAAAAATATTTGAAACATACCCATATAAAGTGCTATATCTATTACACAATACATAAAGAACAAACAATTTATATCACAAATTCAAAAAACCACACGAGCATAATCAGAGGGAAAGACTAAAACAAAACAAAAATAAAACAAACAACATTAAAGAAGAAAAAAAGAACAGAGATAGGGAAAAAAGTGTGTAATAGATATAGCACTTTATATGGGTATGGGTAAATAAATTATAGCAATCCCAACCACGCATGAATTCCCCCCACTGATTCTGCACAGAATACCTCCCTTGGCAGTCTATTCCACCCCTTCACCACTCTTTTCTTTAATAAATGTTTTCTGATGTCCCTCTTAAATCCCCACCACCACCTTCACCGAGTTCCCCCTAGCACTGGTGTTCTCACTCAACATAAATAAAGCATAATTCTGTAAGAACTTACCATAAAGAACAGGTACATAAAAGAACTTACCGTAACCGTAGATTTTCCAGAGAATCTCTTTCATCAGGTCACACCTTTGGAACTACGCCTGCTAGGACCACATGGAAAATTGTGCAAGCAGTCAGTCAGGAGTCACCCACAATGACATCACACAGCACTGTCTACATAAACATGGGCAGACCCTCCTCTCCTTAGTTCCCCACCGGAGATCATGCTTGGAGGACTTCCCTGTAGGGGAATCAGGAGAGACCCCAGCATTCAACATACCAGGTGAGACAGAGTGCTGGAAAAAATAGCAATGGAGACAGCAGTACAAAGATCCCTTGTTGCAACCCCTAAGGGGGAAGGAGGATGGGATGGCATGGCCTGATGAGAGTTTCTCTTGAAGAGTTACTGTTACAGCTGGCCCGCTGGCACCCTGCCCCTGCGCCAGCGGGCTGGCTGTGATAGTCTGATTTAAAGTCAACTCAAAGCACCTTTAGAAGAAATTTAGAATTAGTATGCAAAGACACCCTGTCTTGTGGAAAATCAAATAAGGAGGCTCATAAACTGGAGCCTGCATCTCTGAAATCCTTCGAGCAGAAGAAACTGCAACTAAAAAAATGCTTTACAAGAAAGAATGCGTAAGCCACAATTCGTCACTGGCTTAAAAGGAGCACAAATCAGCTTTTCCAAAATAAAATTTAGATCCCAGGCTGAGATTAGCTTTTGAATGGGAGGCTTTATGTGTAAAATGGTTCTCAAGAACATACGGGCTACCTACAAATAAACAACTGTACGGCCATCTAGAGGCACATGGAAAGCTAATACAGCAGCCAAGTGCACTCTGATTAAGGAATACTGCAGGCCTGAATCCGATAAGGACAGCAGGTACTCTAGAACCTGATTGACCGGGCAGGTAAATGGATCCAGGTTATATAAAGTGACCTACAAAGCAAACCACTTCCATTTCAGGGAGTAAGCGTGTCTGGTGGATGATTTTCTAGCAGCCACCCGAACATCCACCACTTTCTGTGATACCCCAATAAGAGCCATGGCCATGTCTTCAGCAGCCATGCATGCAGACGTAGGGACTTCAAGTCCAGGTGGACTAGGGTGCCCTGTTTCTGTGACAGTAGACCCCTGCACAGGGGTACTGGGGGTCCCACTGTCAGCTGCTGCAGCAGGGGATACCATATTGGTCGAGGCCATGGGGAGCAATGAGTATTACAGTTGCCCCCTCCATCTTCAGCTTGAGTAGTACTCTGAATTAGCAGAAAGGGAAGGAAGGTATACAGAAACCTCACTTTCCAGGAGAGGGTCTCACCAGAAAATTCAGGCCCTAGAGTGAGCCAGCTGAAACGTGGCAGTTTCAAGTTGTGTGGGGACACAAAAAGGTCCAACTCTGGATGACCCCATCTTCTGAATAGGTCGTTGACCACCGAGGTCAGCAGTTCACACTTGTGCATCCTGGGTTGTGACCTGCTTAGTTTGTCTGCCAAGACGTTTTGGGTGCATGCCTGGAACATATAATACTGATAGTTCTAGACTGTGTTCCAGAGCCCAGCACAAAGCTCTCATTGTTTCCCTGCACAACGGATAAGAATAAATCTCCCATTGTTTATTAATGTAATGCATCACACTGACATTTGTCCATCTGTATTAACAAAGGACCTGGGGACAAGTGGTTCTGGAATGCCTGGAGTCTGTATAGGACCACTCTCATTTCTAGAACATTTATATGTAAAGTGTGCTCCACCTGGTTACATGTGCCTTGTGTCTGAAAAGGTCCCAGGTGGGCTCCCAATCCTAATCCTGAAGCATCCATGGTGAGCCCTTGAGTAGGTTGTTGCATTCCATCCACCACTTGAGTACTTTGTACAAGGGAGACATTACTAGAACCATCTGTTCCAGATCATCAATCAGCTGGTCCCACTGACCTCTCAGGGTCCACTAAGGGATCTGCATGTGCAGCCTGGCCAATGGCACTCTGACAATGGCTGCCACCATATGGTGTAGATACATCCTTGCAGAGACATACAGGCTGTTGTGTACCAATTGTGCTTGGGCAGTCAGAAGGTCTGGCCTGTCCAGCAGCAGAAACGCAGAATCTGGTGTCCTATCCAGAACTGCCCCTGGGTACTGCAGTCACTGGCAGGGTGTCAGTAGAGACTTTGGTATTTTTTTTTTTCTATAAACCATTTTTCCTCCTGCGACCTGATGGCAAGCTTCCACCCTTCTGCCAGTCACTCTCGGCTGCTATGCCACCCCAGCATCCCAGACCCTGTGATCCCCATGGATTACTCCCCCCTCCCGTGGTGGGGTGGAAGGAGGGAAGGCCATCCTGCCCCCCCTTCCGAGCGATATCTGGAGGAGGCCCAAGATCGCTGTGAAGCCACGACACCGGAGCACAGCAGGGCTTCATTAAGCCGGCAGTCGTTTTTCCGGTGACCCTTGCCCCTGTGGTCGAGAATTGATTTATTTAGCTTTTGATAACCGGGTAAGCTCACTGAGACCAGAGGTCCCTTTTTCAGGAGCGACCCAGGATTAGTTACAACAGAGGTTACATACATTGGCAGGAGTATACAGTAATTACATGCATTGGATTAGGCATAGAGTACTTATAGAGTGTGACAGCACAGACACAATATGCTGGAGCGGTACACAATACATGTAAATGCAAGGGCGTGGAGGCGCATACGTGTCCCAATGCCACGTTCCTGCATCTCCCGTTGTCCAGCACTGTCCCTATCCTCCACCAGGTGACAGCCATAGAGCGGGACAACATACCCACCTGCCCCAGAGAGAGGAGAGCTGCCGTGGGACGCTCGATCCTCTCTCTCTCTTCCCTGCCAACCCCCGGCGGCCTGAGCTCATTCTTGATCCTGGGTCGCCGGTGTGGCGTCCAGCGCCTCAACCCTCAGTGCCACCGGGCCAGCTCAGACTTTGGTATATGTTGACTGTCACCCCCACAGCACTGAATATCTGTCTGGTTCGAGCTAGGGTATGCAGCATTTCGTCCCTGGAGAGGGATTTTAACATTTATTTATTTAATTAATTTTGGTAACCGGGTAGGCCCGCTGAAACCATTACAGTCCCTTTTTCAGAGGCGACCCGGAATTAATTACAGGTAATGGTAGATAGATATTTTACATAGTACAAGAAAAACAATTGATTACATTACAATATAAAGTAGTCAAGGTCGAGGACATATGTTGATACAATCAACAATTGAGTAATATATTACAAAAAGGGTAAATGATCCTGACGGACATTCACAAGCGACCACCACTTTAAGAGAGGGAGGTGGTGGGAGCCAATGAACACAATGCAATTACATCCACAAATTAATACACTGACCAAGTCCCTAGCTTGAGTCTCAGTTATTACAAAGCAGTAATTTGTTGGAGTTGGTCCACTGTGGGATTCAAATCTATCATGACAGTTATGCCAGTATAGGCATGCATTCGCCCACCGCCCAGAGTACTAAGATCAATTTTGTGAAGAAATTAGCAGTAGCAAATGCAGATTCTCAGCTCCATTAGGTGAGCCTTGAGTCCCCTCTTAAATCCCACTAAGGAGTTGCATTCCTGGAGCTTTCCTGGCATTGCATTCCGAAGGTGTGGTAAATATGCAGAGAAGAACTGCTGCCCTTGGAAAAACCTAACTTTTTGGACTTGGAGAAGTTGCCAACTGGAGGGTCTGAGGCTCCTACTGCTTTGTCTGGCAGCTATTGTGCCAGCCAGGCTGGGGGGCAGCATTTTCAAGTCTGAGTTTGCAGACCAAGCACAGAGCTGGATATCTGAGTCTGCCTTCTAGAGGGGGCCAATTTAGCGTATGGAGCACTTAACAGTGGTGCTCCATGAGTAGAACCCCAGCTGTGAACCTGCCTACCCTACAGCATAAGGTTCTAAGTTTCCGTATTTATCCGCTATTAACTGAACATAGGACCGGAGATCCGTATAACAAGGAAGGTAACAGGATGCCAGTTGCAACTTTTAGTCGAGAATCCTTCCTTAGGAAGGGACTGAGATGACATAGTAGACCTAGTTTCTGGTTCAAGGTCCTGTTCAGCAGGTCAATATGTAAAGGAGCATTCTTGATCTAGTAAGACTCCTAAATACTTAATGGTGTTGACTACTTCAACATTTGAACCATCTGTGAGAGTGGGGGTAAGCAATTTAGACCTATCTGATCCCAGGCTTTTGGGGCCAAATAGTATGGCCTTTGTCTTTTTACCATTTAAAACAAGTTTAATGCTCACCAGCCAACTCTCGAGAAGTATAAGGTCATTCTTCAAGGAGTGATTCAGTTGGGCTATGTCATGAGAGGCCCTGTATAACACCACATCATCTGCATACAACGTCAGGTTTGCATCACCACGGTGTTTAGGCATACCATCTATAAATAAGGAAAATAACAGAGGCCCCAGTATAGACCCCTGGCCAGTCATCCAGGTAATGAATGACATACAGGCCTTCACTGCAAAGGGCTGCCACCACCACTGCCAAACACTGGTACAGACTTGTGGCGCAGAAGATGAGCCAAAGGGCAGCACTCTGAACTGGTAATGCTCCCCCTGAAATAGGAACCTCACTTATTTCCTGTGAGGTTTCTGAATTTGGATATGGAGGTAAGCATCCTTCATATCCAGGGAGCAAATACAGTCTCCTGTTTGCAACAAGGGAAGGAAACCCTGCAGAAAGACTATCCAAAATTTCTTGTATTCTATGAAGAAGTTTAGATGCCTTAGATCCAGAATAGGTCTCAGATCCCCTGTCCACTTTTGGATGAGGAAGTATCTGAATTAAAAACCTTTGTGCCTCTGTGCTGGAGGTACAGGTTTTATATCCTGCTTTTGAAGGAGGGTCTGTACTTCCTCTAGCAACAGGGGCATGTGCCCTGGCGGTATGTTGTCACAATCGGTGGATGATCTGGAGAGTTGTCCAGAAGCTACAAAGCACGATCCTTCTCCATAATCTCCAGAACCCATTTGTCTGTAGTCGCTGCCCTCCACTGACCCAGGTGGAGGGACAGGCGACCCCCAAGGAGTCATGCTGTGTTGGGGGGCAGAGCCATCTGGCTCCACTACCTCTAGGTGCTTTTGTATGGGCACCTGGGGTTGTGATGGGGACTGGCAAGGCCCCCACACCTCCGCATCTACCCTGCTGTCTGTAGGTTTAATGGTGTCTTCTGACAGCGGATTGGTGAAAATTACCACTGCTACGCCCCTGTTCTGGGTATGGTACAGGGATTTCATCAGCTTCAGAATCTTGACAGATGACTGAAGGCTTTTCAAAGCTTCCTCTGCATCATGGTCAAACAGTTTCTGGCCTCCGAATGTGACATTGAGAACTGTTCACTACACATCACTGGCAAAACCTGCTACTCTGAACCAAGAGCAGCACCTGAGACAAATGCCAGAGGCCGTAGCCCTGACAGAGGCATCAGACATATCATATGCTGTGCGGATCAAATGCTTCCCCACATCAGTACCAGCATTAAGAGTTTTGATTAACTCTTGTTTAGCAGATCCCTTAGGCAAGACCTGTGCATCAGCCTTAGCCTTCCTCCACAGGATATTATGGTATTTTATCATATGGGTCTGGTAATTAGCAAAACGCAGGCCTAGCAAGGCAGACGCATATGTACATTTTTGCCTAGGACATCCACCTCCTGGATTCTCTGTCAGGAGGAAGGCAACTCCAGTGTCTAGGTGCCTCGATCTGTCGTTGGCAGCTGTAATCGCCACTGAGTTATTATCAGGCTGGTTAGCTTAAAAGAGTTTTCCAGAAATGGCAGAATACATTTTGTCTGCCTTTCTGGCACAGCTGGTATATTGTTTGGCCTATACCAGGCTGCATAAGTGGTATCCCCCAAAGCTGGAAACGAGAGGAACAACAGCAGAGGGAGATTCTGGCATCTGCAGAAACTCTAGCAGATTATTCTTGGTAGACTCCTGCTCCTCTAAAGTGAATTCCATGGCAGCTTTCATTTGCTGCATCGTGGCAAAAAAATGTGGGATCCTCTGGAGGTGATCTTGATGTATTCACAACAGAGTCCTCACTACAGGAGGAGACTGTGGAGCTGCTGCCAAGTCCATACTGGCTATCATCAGCACAGTCTTTCTCCTCCTCCTCAACCTCCTCCATTATGAAGTAAGGATTATATTTATATTCGTCATCGACTCTCTCATTGATGGAAATGGATGACCACAGCAGTGGTAGAGGAGGTCTATTCTGCAAGGTGTTAACTTGCAATGTCAATGGAGTAGTTGTAGGAGTCCCCATCTACAGACTTCCTGCAACAAGCAGGCCTGACAGTAGATGCCGTATCATGTCAGAAAATGAAAGAAGTAATGCCTGTACATCGGCACACTTTGGGTAGTAGGCATGACTGCAGTACTCAATGTTGGAGGTTGAGTTTCCGGTCGATGCTGGAGACATACCGGACGTAATAGGCCTAGTAGAGCCTACGCCAAGCCCTAACCTCAGTATCTGGTCAGCGGTTGGGGAGGAGGGGGTGGTTGGTGCCAGAGCAGTCATTGTAGTGGAGGTCATACCTACAGTCTGCAGTGGCAACCTGGATCTTGCTGGGGAGGCCTTGTCCTTGTCCCAGTGCTTGTGTTTGTGGCTCCTCAATGAGGATTTTTCCCAGAACTTCAATGACTGTGATTCAGTCGACTGGGATGGTGACGTGTATTTACCGTGTAACTGCTTCTACAGTCTTCTGACATACTGGTTCTGTATGCTCACCTTTCTTTTGTCCTCCTCCTCCTCCTCCTCCCAACCCTCCCTCTTCTTCATTCTGACTGTCCCCTCCATGGATCTGTGTTTCTCCCACATATAAAGAATGAATGTTTTGCCCCATTTCTTCATGCCCTCTGCTATCCTTATATCAGACTTTGACTTTGCCCTCTTTACTGTCCTGCTGGCCTTCCTCATTTTGTTATTATACTCCTCATCATCCTCAATGTGGCTGTTTTTTTCAGTTTGTAAAAGCCTTCCTTTCTCTCCTTCACTGCCTCTCGTACCACAATGGTTTCTTTCCACAGCTGGTCTTCCCTACTGTCCTTACACAGAGACATGTAGCCTCTAAAGCCACATTTTAATTAAGTCCCATTTGTTGCCAGTCTTGACTACTGCCCCCCTGATGCCCAGAACCTTTGTATGTGACCACTGACTACATGCCCGATTCCCCATTTCCCAGGCTCTTGGCATTTATGCACACAGCTCTCCAGAGCCCTTGCTCCCACCTACTCACAGAATTTTTCAGACCCCCCATCCTTGTCTCAAACCCTGCCCTGTTTTAGTTTCCAAAGGATGCCTTCAGCCTCCTCAAGTAGTGCGTAGTTGTACTATGCTCGTATTGTGTTGAATTTTGACTCGGAGCTAATCCAAGGCATGAGCCACAAACTACTTAGTACTTTCTAAACTTGACTTCTTTTTTCTTTCCTATGCAGTGTAATGTTAATCAGCTTGCCATACACCGTGCATTTGAAAACCTCTCATGCAGAACAGAAATCACTTTCTCCCCTGCTTCATTTAGCTCAACAAACTTTAATAAATGTAATTATCTGTTTCAAACTCTTGGGATCCTCCCATACTTAGCTGTCATGTGAAGAAAAATGAGGGGGAGGGCACAGATATTTTTAAACTGCCCATTACAATGCACATCCCCAGAAAAGGGAAGGATATTTATCTCCCCCCAATGTGAGGCCTCATTCACATGATGGCCTTGGTGTAAAAGCTCATTATTTGATCTGGCAACCTAGGACCAGTGCTAAGGACAGGCATCATCAAAGGGATGGATGGTGGTGAATGACAGTGAGATAAATAGGCTTTTGGGGATACAGTTACAGTCCAATCTAAAGCTTACATGGTGTGGCATAAATCTAAACGTGTACTCCTGATCTAGATAAAGAACCCTCCATGCAACAAGAGCTCTTTCCAGTGAAAGTGCCTACAGAGCTTATTCTGGCATTACTGTGTAAAATGTCAAACACACACACGCTGTTGTTTATAGACTGGCTCAGACATAATAACATTTTACCACCAAATAATTTGTGGTACTAAATATGAGAGAGGTCTGGCAAGAAAGGAGGCATCAGATTCTCATGAGTCAGCCATCAGGCCATACACGTTCACAAAAGTCAGCTTAGTTAACTCTAAAACACCATGCATGCATACATACATACATACATAGTCGCCAGCAGATTAGGCCTAACGGTCTATCTTGTCTGCCCGATGCAGCTCACTGGTAGTGCACTGCAGCTGGTCTACCTCTCCCCATTTCATCCCCATCCCACCCACTTTCCCACCCTGTACATCTCTGGTGATCATTCTACCCCCACTCCGTACCATATCCCTGTGCCTCTCCCAACCCTTCTTGAAACCTCCCATAGTTCCCATTTTTATCAGATCATCTGGCAGTACATTCCAGGGCGCCACTACTCTCTCTGTGCGAAACAGTGCCCCCTCACCTTCCCCTCGTACCTCCCCTCTGCTAACTTTAGATTATGGCCTCTCATAGCCCCCTCCTCTCTCAACCTGAGCAAACACTCCTTGTTCACTCTGTTGAACCCCTTCAGGTATTTGAAGGTGTCTATCATGGCCCCATCTCCTCCTGTCCTGCAGGGAGTAAATGTTCAGCTCTCTGAGTCTATCCTCATATGACAACCCCTTCCAGACCAATGATCATCCTCATCACCCTTCTCTGGACCCTATCCAGCAGTGTGATGCCCTTTTTAGGCGTGGTTGCCAGAACTGCCCACAGTACTCCAGATGCGACCTCACTAGTGAGGTATACAGGGGAAGTATAATCTCCTTTCTCCTGGACGTTAGCCCCCTGGCAATACACACAAGCATTTTGTTTGCCTTAGCCGCTGCTCTCCTGCATTGCTCCAGGTGGTTCCCTTTAGCATCAATCATAACCGCCAGATCCTTTGCCATCGCCCCTACAATCAGCTGTACCCCCCCAAAGTGGTAGATATACTCAGGGTTCCTAATACCAAGATGAAGAACACTACATTTGTGTGTGTTAAACCCCAGCTGCCATGCACATGTGGGTCTAGTTTTCCAATTTCTGCAGGTCATCCTGTAGTGCCTTCCTTCATGAACAATGATAACACATCCAGTTGGCTTTTATTTTTTTTTACTTATGTTAAAGGGAAACATTCATGTACAGTGGCTGAAACAGTCTGCAAGCCCATGGAAGGTGCTTTCAAATGAGTTATTGCACTCATCTGTAGCTGGAAGCTGTCCGGTAATATATAAGACTGAGTCTGTTCAACATTAATACTACACTGAAGCCGTTTTTGGAACACTGTGATGTCTGAAGAACACGCTGTGCTTGATTCAGTGTAGTTAGGTACAACTTGTTTTTCGATTACATCACAGTGTTCTACAGATGGCTGCAATGTAGTCTTAACGTTGGAGAGACTCATGTTATCTGTATCTCTAGACTGTTTCCAGTTACAGGTGAGCCCAATAGCTTGTTTGAAAGAGCTTTTGATTGGCTTTCAAACTACAATGCCTTCAGGGCATGAATGTGTCCCTTTAACATCTGCACTGCTGTGTATCAGGATCTGTATTTCAACTTTCTGGAAGCTCTCTCCCAGCCCCGCAGACCTGAACCAGCCACTCCATCGCAAAGACATCTAAGTATAAGGATGTGTGAATGTGCAGCTTTTTAAGGTGCTTTAAGACTTGATAACATAGTTTGTGATTAAACCCTTTACTATAATCCTGTATTTTTGTAGACAATATCATAAAGATGTATCAGTAACTGACCCAGATCAGTGCTCTTGCATCCTCTTTAAGAAGAGTGCAACACTTTCTTAATAAATTTCACATCTGGATTGTAAGACCCATTCTAGCCTCTTTGATTTGTGTTCTTAACCACACAACATGAATAGCTCTTTAAATCCCTGAAACAGCTGGCTACAAAAATAGAATCCCCTGATATCCTCCTCCTTCCAGAATCAGTCTAAAACAATGTAAGAGAACAACACCCCACCGCAACCCAAACTATCAATGATACAATTATGGAACCTGACTGCCCTTTTACAAGCTGAGCACTTACTAGACAGACTGGATGGATGTAAAAGACTATCTTAACAGTTGTTTAAATACATTATTTTTGTATTGCAACATGACTGATAAATTTGATGCACAGACTTATGTTTTTGAACTACGTCTTGTGCCTTACAGACTAAAATGAATGCAAGCCTAAAATCCAACACACACTACAACTACAGGGATGCCTTGGTTTAAAAAACACTAATACAGCTAAAATGCTGCTCATTTGGCTCAGGACTTCTGCTTTTCAGAAGAGGCTGATTGATGCATATTTTGAAGACGTGTTTTGCAACATCAATAAAAAAAAAAGATTTGACAGATTAGTTTGCTGACCTTGATGCATGTATAAATTGCCTCTAGGATGGTGTTTCATAACCTGTCTAAATCAGAAGCAAAATCAATTTAACACTTTTAAATAAGTTCAAGTGGCACGCTAATATGTAGACTTTAAATAAACATTAACACCACTCGCTGTTTCACTGTCTCTTAGCTGAGCAGCAAGTTCCAGAAATGATTATCGGGAAAATAAAAAATGTCTCCGTGGAATCAGGGGTGACCCCTTTGTGTAGCTGAGTTGGTGAGGTAATGAGAGCACATGGGTAAGAGAACTCTCTCCTTCTGACACATGGTAAATTTGTACTTTTTGAAAACCTTTCTTAAGTGGAAATCCTAGTAGGCCAAGAACAAATACTCATGTCTGAAGAAACCACAAGGGGACAAAGTGAGTGATAACTAAGCACTTGACCTATGAGGAGCACAGTATAGGGGAATCAAATGTTCAACACTGCCATTGTCCTACAGTGATTTGAAGAAAAGCTGAAACTATAAATAGAAAAGTATCATAACAGGGATAAAGGAACTGTGATAATGATGCCACAAAAGCAGGGCAACTATTTCATCTGCTTATGTCTGTCAACGAAAGTCCCCTTGGAGGGCACAAGCACTTACTCATAATCCTGCTTTTTTTGCATGAATATATCATGTGTGTCCTCTTCAAGCTGGGGCATTTCAGGAAGAAGCTCTACATTTCCAGCTGCGTTAAAACTCCCCTGGATGCTCTGGCCGTATTGCTGCAAGCGTTTCCACAAGTCGTTGTATAGTCTTAACAATTTGGGGTACTCGACTTCAAATGCTTGCTTCAAAAACATGGATGCTGGAAATAAGGGAAATAAGTATCAGTTTGTTTGGGTCTCTTTTATTCCCATATTTGAACAGTAACAAAAAAACTACAGAATGTACAAATCTGCAATCTACTTAGTTTCCAGAAGAAAAAAAACTAATCCATGCTTGAGAACAGCAACTGAACAGCTAAAAGTATAAGGACAACAGGTATCTTTGCTACATACCAGTCTGTATATGCATTTCTAGCCACTCCCACATTGTGTGGTTCCGCCATATGAGCGGTACTACATGTCATGTGTAACACAAGTTGCTCCCTAAGTTACAGTACAACAGGCACCTGCTGTACATTACTGCAACAAGCCATGCAGAATGCTGCACCACTCCTGGTCATCACCATATATTGTATAGTACAGGCATTCAAAGCATAATATAACCATAACATTAAATGATTGGATCGAATGTCGGCGAGCAGAGCGGACGTCCCTGTGTGAGCTCCGTCGCGGCCTTCCTCTCTAAAAATTAATCACCATGCGTAGTAGAGTATAAGGGACCTCGGAAAATAATTTGAAAAAAAAAATTATGTGTTTTCGGTATCTACAAATAGCGACTTCACTCCGCCAACAGTAAGGCTTAAGTTTCGTTATTTTAGTAAGCTGTCATACTTCAAAACCCACAGAGCCGTTTGCATTGACAGTGTGTATACATATCTTGTCCTCGGATTTTACAGTTTTTGTACATAACTGGCCACTCTTTAAAATGAACTCTGAGGGAAATCTTGTGGACATAATACCAGAATTCAACCCTATGAAACGCCCGTTACCCTCAGACAGTAGTTCTGAAGAAGAGGACTCTCAGGAATCTAGTGCAAAAAAAAATAAATACACACTCCCCTGTTACTATTGCTCACTTCCAAGCATTAATGCAAGAAATAGCAGGGATTAAAATAATGATGGGATCCATGTCAGAGGACTTAAAAGGGGTGAGAAATGAATTACAGGTTCACCCTAGAAGAATTCAGGAGGCAGAGGTCAGAGTTAGCAGTTCAGAAGATGTTACTAGTAAACAGCAAATTGAAAGGGTACACAATACTAGAAGAATTACGGCTCTAGAGAGTAAAATTGAAGATCTGGAGAGCAGAAACATTGAATTTGATGGCAGATAAGGACCGCTTGGCCCACCTAGTCTGCCCATTTCCCTACCTAACGAAGAAGCTGCAAATGCTAGTTAACCAACAACCTACTTCCTCCTATCCCCCACTAAAACTGCCTTATGTCTGTCCCATGCATTCTTGAATTCCCTCACTGTTTTTGACTCTACGATCTCCTCAGGAAGGCCACTCCATGCATCTACAACCCTCTCTGTGAAGAAATACTTCCTCACATTACCTCTGAGCTGTCCCCCCTCTATTGCCTAATTGTGCCCCCTTGTTCTTGCACATCTCTTTTTCTGAAAGACGCTACCCTCTTGGACTTTGTCGATTCCCTTGAGGTATTTGAAAGTTTCTATCATGCCCCCCCCTCCTCGAAGTTATACATCTTAAGCTCCTTTAGTCTTGCTTCATATGTCTTCTGGTGCAGACCCTGCACCATTCTGGTTGCCCTCCTCTGGTCAGTTTCCACCCTGTCTATGACTTTGCAGAGATGGGGTCTCCAGAACTGTACACAGTACTCCAGATGTGGTCTTACCAACTGTCTGTACAGAGGGCCAACAACTTCCCATTTTCTACTGGTAATGCCTCTCCCTATGCATCCCAATATCCCCCCCCTCCTTACTGTCTTCTCACATTGCTGGCCCACCTTTAGGTCATCTGATATGACTATCCCCAGATCCCTTTCCATTTTTGTTGTCAGTATCTCACACCCACTGTGTACTCTTCCCCTGGGTTTTTGTTTCCCAGTGCATTATTGCACTTCTTTGCGCCTGAATCTAAGCTGCCATACATTTGACCATTCCTCCAACCTTGCCAAGTCCCTTTTCATCCTTTCCACCCCACCTTGTGTATCAACCCTGTTGCAGATCTTTGTGTCATCTGCAAAAGAGACATACTTTTCCTTCCAGTCCCTCTGCAAAGTCTCTTATAAAAACATTAAAAAGGACCGTCCACAGTACTGAACCCTGTGGTACCCCACTAGTAACCCCCCTTTCTTCGCTGTGGACTCCATTTACTATTACCTGCTGTGTCCTGTTGTCCAGCCAATGTTTTACCCAGGCTACCACCCTGAGACCCCCCTCCCAGGCTGGCTAATTTGTTTATTAATCTTTTGTGCAGGACTGTGTCAAATGCCTTGCTAAAGTCTGACTTGACCTTCCTGCTGTGAATCCATGCTGCCTTGGGTCCTGTGCCCCACTGGCCTCTAGGTACTCAACAATTCTTTCCTTCAGAAGTGACTCCATCATTTTCCCTACCACAGAGGTCAAACTGACAGGTCTGTAGTTTCCTGCCTCTGTCTTGCTCTCACTTTTGTGAAGGGGAATCACATCCGCCCTCCTCCAGTCCTTAGGTACCACACCTCCCATGATTTATTAAAAAGGGTAGTCAGTGCTGTTACTAGTTCTTCCCTTAGTTCTTTTAGAATTATGGGGTGAATCCCATCAGGCCCCATTGCTTTATCCACCTTCAGTTTTAAGAGTTCTGTCAGAACCCTTTCTTCTGTGAAAGGACTAATATCAACCTCCCTATCCAGAGTGCTTCTATTGACTGGATTAGGTATCTTCCCCTGCTTTTCCACTGTGAATACTGAGCAGAAGTATTCAGTCAGTATCCCTGCTTTTTCACTGTCTGTCTCTGCCCAACCACCTTCCTCTTTATTCAGCCTCGGTATCCCTGCCTTAGTGTTTCTTTGCTCCCTAATGTACCTATAAAAGGTTTTATCCCCCTTCTTAACCAAGTTAGCTATCTTTCCTCAGTTTGGGCCTTTGCTATTCTGACTGCCCTCCCCGCTTCCTTCTGCTTTAACTGGTACAGTTCTCGGTCCTGCTCCTTCTGTGTTTCTTTATACTTCTTGAGTGCTATCTTTTTCTCTCTAACCTTCCCTGCCACTTCTTTTGAGAACCATAGTGTTTTTTTCTTTCATTTTGATTTGTTTATTTGCTTCACACAAAGGCTTGTTGCCTCTGTGATGGCGGTTTTGATGTTTCCCCATTGTTGCTCTACCCCACCTTCTTGCCTGTTTGCTAGTGCTTTTCTGAGGCACTCTCCCATTTTGACAAAATCAGCTCTCCTGAAGTCCAGTACCTTCACTTTTGTATGGCTTGACTCTACAGCTAAGTTTATCGTGAACCACACTGTTTGGTGGTCGCTTGTTCCCAGATGGCTACCCACTTCAAGATCAGAGATCCTCTCTCCATCTCCATTTGAGTGTACCAGGTCCAAGATTGCTCCCTCCCGAGTGGGTTCCAAAACTAGCTGTCTGAGGCATGCCCCCTGTAGGGCATCGAGAACAGCCCTGCTCCTGGATTTGGCTGCAGCAAAGGTGCTCCAGTTAACATCTGGCATATTCAGGTCCCCCATCAGCAATATCTCCCCTTTCTCTGCCATCCTAAGGATGCCTTCTATCATTTCCTTGTCCATTTCCTTCCCTTGAGACGGGGGTCTGTATACAACCCCTTTGTGGATTGTGGTGCCATTTCCAGTCTCCAGGGTGACCCACAGTGCCTCCTCTCCTCCCTGTTTACCCTTTAGCTCTATTGCTTTGATCCCTTCCCTTACATAGAGAGCTACTCCTCCTCCTCTTCTTCCCTCCCTGTCCCTCCTGTAGATTGTGTACCCTGGTATGTTGACTTCCCAGTCATGGTTCTCTGTGTACCATGTTTCATGACTGCCACAATATCCAGGCATCCCTCTTCCATCAAGGCCACCATTTCGGGGAGCCTTTTACCTAGACTACGGGCATTAGTACTCATTACCCTCCATTTTTTTATGGCTTTATTTCTTTTTGCCCCATCCCTGTCCTTACTGTCTTTGTCTTTTGCTCCAAGAAATAATTTAAGGATTCTTGATCTCCGTGAAGGAATAGAAGGATCAGGCCCAGTACAGTTTGCAAACAGACTTTTTTTTAAGTATTGCGGGTCCTCCTCAAAATGGTTCAAAATATCTAACTGAAAGAGCTCACTGCTCTCTTAAGCTGAAACTGGGCAAAAATAAGAGACCCAGATCATTCATTCTAAAGCTGTTGAATTTCCAACAAAAAATTAATATACAAAGAGCCCTCTGAAACACTGTCACTATCTCTTCTGAAGGGTGTTCTCTCAAGGTATTTAATGATTTGCCTCCAGAAACCATGAAGAAGAGAGATGCATTCTTTCCAATCAAAAAGAAACTATGTGAGGCAGGTTTAAAATATGGACTGTTTTCCCCCCACTAAACTGAGGATCTGGTCACCTAGTTGTGTGAAAGAATATAATGGATATGAAGCTTCTAAAGTTGGTCTTCGCAAAGACTTTCCTCATATCTTTAAAAACTTTGGTTTTTAATACTATTTTATTTGGTTATGTGTCAGACTACTGCTGCATGATGTCTAACATTTACTCTTCTGTTATTTAATTCACCAGGCTATATCTGCCTTTTCCTTTATCTTGCACTGCTTCAGTACTGTTAATAACTTCACAATAATTGAAATACCTTTTCTAGGTAGATTTTATCATCATGGTGCACCCTATGTGTTCGGTCTGGGGGAAGGGGGTCCTGCTTTCAAATACATAGCTTTATGAACCTTTTTGGTCGAGGGGTGCTGTGGTTTGGCCATGGGGGATCTCTCTATGTTTTCAGATGAGGGCATGCTGCTTACTTGAGGGTAGCCTGGCAACAGTATTTCAACAGGTAATTGTCCATGTGTACATTGTACTATCAGGATCTAAACCTGCCGATTAGGCTTTGCTCTGAGGTTTTTATGGGGGTTAGTCTTTGTTAGTTTGACTGCCCTAGGTCTTAAGATGGAGGTTACATGGACACCTTGTTTGCAAACACTTTTCCTCTGTTTGTGTGCAGCGTGCTCTCATATGTTCACTGAAACCTCAATGGTTTATGGAGCTTTTGGGACTCGCCGAGGTCAGCCAGCAGCCATAATCTCGGTTTTCCAAATATCTAACATTTTAGTATATCTAGCACTGGGTGGGTTCTCTTCTCCTCTGGTCTGATTCTGTGGGAGTGCACCATGACTATGTTTCTTTGGTATTCACAAACTACTGAGGGTGGTGCTCTGATAGGGAAAATTCAGTTTCCGCCATTGTGTTTTTACTCACCGCGATTCAAAATAATTCGTAACGGTGAAATCTGGAACTTTTCTCTCATGCTGTGGCAAAGTAGAATGACTGGAGTCCTCTTGCACCCTGACTAGAGTGCATGCGCAGAACGATACATCCAGGTCACTGTATAACCTTGCCAGATGCATGTTAGGAGGACAGACTGAAAAAAATTGGACTCTGATTGACAAATTGGATGCAGCATTAGTTCAAATGTATTTCTTTAAATATACTGTAGTCCTGCAAACATTATGTTTTACTTATTATGATTTTCAATTTTGCAGCATTTAGTGACAGTGTATGTGGTGCGATGGGGGACTTAAGAATAGTAGAAACAAACTGGTGAGTTGCTTTTTCTTCTGCTCGTAAGGCTGTGTTTACTGTGAGGGTTCTTAATCTATATATAGATGCCGATATCTTTAAAATCTATTTATACAACACTGTTGTTAAATATTTTTTACTTGTTTCATTTCATTAGAAACTAGGGAAAACGGGGCATGTTTGCTGGATTCACAATTTTACAGGGTATTGACTATGTAAGAGGTTCTACCAATATGTCAGTATATATGCTTTTTTTTCTTTTAGGGGTTCTTTTACAAGTGTTTAAACATTTTTCTGGAGTCACAAAGGTCAATGTTTTGCCTAATGTTCAATGTTGGATTAAGGTTTCTTATCTTTTTAGCAAATAAGCCAATTGCATGATAGTCTAAATATTTTAACTACTGAATAGAGAAAGGCTTCTTGTTTGCTTGCTGTATTGCAACCACATATGATAATAGCTAAAGGGCTGGGAGATAGAGGGTATATCACTAATGCTGAATTAATATTTAAGGATAGCTACCTTCATTGGTATGAATGCTTTAACCAATATTTGTTTATTGACGCTCTTCTATTTTTCTCTTTTCTCCTTCTAACCTATTCGCTGTCTGCTTTCATTTTATTAAGAAGTGAGTGGTGCTTTGCATCAGAAGCCTGCAGAGGGAGGGTGATGGAATTATTAAACATAGGCTTTCTAATTATTTTTTTTTATTTGTTTAAATGACATCAAATAGTTTGACGTTGATTACATGGAACGTAAGGGGTATGAATCATAAATTAAAAAGGTATTCGGTTATTAGACACCTCAAGAAATTAGCTGTTACAATCGCTTTCATACAGAAAATGCAAGTAACTGAAGAACACTACAGGTTAATGAGGAGGGAATAAGTTGGTCAAGTTTTTGGAGCAGGTAATAATTCTAAAAAAGCAGGAGTCTTGATTCTGTTTGATAGGAGCATTCAATTTCAGGTATGTAGCCAGATATCTGACCCAGGAAGTCATTATGTGCTTGTTTCAGGTAGAATAGGAGAGGAAGATTATACTTATATTAATATTTATGGGCCATCCTCATAAGACCATACTATTTTTGACAAAATATTTAATCTAACCGAAAATTATGGGGGTACTACTCTAATCATTGCAGGGGATGTTAATGCAGTGCTTGACCCTATGCCTGACAGGTCCAAGTGCAAATTACATTGGTCAAAAGTAGATAGGGAACTAGACAGCTTATTAATTAATGCTAATCTAGTGGATGTTTGACGTGTCTTAAATCCTCAAGGTCAAGAATATACATACTGGTCTCCCTGTCACAAATCCGGCTCTAGAATCGATTATATTTTCATGCAAGGTAAGATGTTAAATAGAGTTAACTTTGTCAACATTAAAAACACAGTGATTTCTGATCATTCCCCAGTCCTTATTAATTTTAATAAGTCACTGCAGGACAAAAAGGATAGTAGATGGAGAATTAGTAATTTTATCTTATCTGATCTACAAATTGTTAAGGAGATGAAATCACATTTGGAGGGTTTTTTAGAGATGAATGATCCTAGGGACACTTTCTGGGGTAACCTTTGGGACACTATGAAATGCTGGCTAAGAGGTATTTTAATTGGGATAGGAGCAAGAGACAAAAAGAAAAGAGCTAAAACTCAAGTTGATTTATTAGCAAGATTAGGGGCAGTAGAACAGAGTCTAAAAGATTCTGATTCAGTAGATATTTGGAATGAATAGTCCAAACTCAAAACAGAATATAATGAAAGTATTAGAGCAAAGGCTGAATTTGCTATTCGAAAGGCCAAGTTGAAATATGTTGATTCGGGTCCAAGGGCATCCTGGCTATTAGCTATAAGACTGAAACAGAACTCTGTGTCCAACAATATCTCTTCTATTTGTGACCAAGGGAATAATCAGATTTGTACAAGTCTGAGAAAGATTAATAATATTTTTTACATTTTTTATCAAAAAATGTATAATAGTGACATTGTGACTATGGATGGTAATCTTGTGGACTTCAGTAAAGGAGTGGATATACCTTGCATAGCTCAGCAGGATAAACAAAACTTAGCTTCTCTAATAACAGTGAGTGAAGTGATTCAAGCAATTAATTCTCTTAAAACGAATAAGGCACCAGGTCCTGATAGCTATTCTGTAAATTTATATAGGGTTCTTGTGAAGGAGATAGCTCCAGTTTTGAAAGAAGTATTTAATGAGGCTGTTAAGAAAAGTAGCTTGTCTGGTGATCAAACCAGGGGATTAATAACTTTACTAAACAAATTGGGTAAGGATTCGCAAGACTGTAATAGTTTCAGGCCTATTTCTTTAATAAACACAGATATCAAAATACTTGCTAAAATACTGTCAAATAGATTGGAAAAAATATCTTCATATTTAATTTCACCACAACAGACGGGGTTTATGAAAGGAAGGTTATCCTCTGACAACACAAGGAAGCTTTTTCACATTATGGAACGAGCAGGAATCTATACAGATCCATGTGGTCTGTTGTCTCTGGATGCTGAAAAAGCCTTTGATTGTATTCTTTGACCTCATATAATTAATGTCTTGAAGCTCTTTCAATTTCCGGATACGTTTATTAATTGGGTTAAGATATTATATACAAACCCTACATCTGCTGTAATTATGAATGGGATGATCTCTCCTTACTTTCAGGTTAAAAGGGGGACTAGGCAGGGATACCCACTTTCACCTTTACTATTTAATCTAACTATGGAACCTTTAATTAGGAAACTTAATACTGACAACAGATTGAAAGGCTCGATCATAGGTTCTTTAGACCTTCGAACTTCTGTTTATGCAGATGATTTGCTTATTACTGTTGTTAATCCTAACACTTCTATTCCTCAGATTCTAAATATATTAAGGCAAGGCAATTTGGAAATTTTTCAGGCTATAGATTAAATTTAGGAAAAACTAGCTTCTTACTCTTTAATAGACTGTGTGTCAAAGATGACATCACTAAACATCTGCTCTCTTGGGCACTGGAACATAGAGAATACTTGGGCGTTAAAATATATAAAATTATTAATAAAACAATTTCAAAAAATTTGGCTCTACATAAAACAAAAGTATCAGACTCCTTAACAAAATGAAACAAATTACCATTAGGAATGTGGGGCAGACTTGAGTCGGTTAAAATGAATATCTTATCAAGAGACCTTTACATCTTTAACATGCTCCCATGCTATATCACTAAAAAATGGATTGAGGGTTTAAATTTGCAGCTTTCAAAATATATTTGGGGGTATAAAAAAGTCAGGTTGGCATACTGTAAGCTTGCTAGAAATAAAAAAAATGGAGGTCTGATAGCTCCTGATTTGTTTTTATATTACTTGGCAACAAGGCTTTTGCAGATTTCTCACTGGATGCATTCAACAGAGACTGGCGTGTATATTCCGGAGTGGGTTAAAATTGAGAAGCACTTATTGATTCTCCGAGGGGTGAGTCTGCATTCCATAATATATGGTAAGAAAATAAAGGTTAAAAACTTAAAGATTATACAGGACTCGCTTAGGGTAATAAGATATGTTATCTCATCTATTCCCTTTTATCTCTGGAATTCTAAAAAGCAGCCAATTTGGGATAACTCGAATATTACAAAGGATGGTGTTGCCTTTCACAACCTTGAATGGGTACAAAAAGGTGTGGTGAAAGTTCAAGATATTATTAGGGCAGACGCCTTTGTCTCTTTCTCTTTCTCTTGGTTAAAGGAGAAATATGGGTTCAAAGAAGAAGACTCCAGGCTATATGAAGAACTAAAATTAGCTGTTGACTCCGCTATTCAGTTAAATTCTCAACCTGATTTGAACACTAACAGCTTTCTGGTTTTTTGTATATTCCTCTCCATCAATATCAAATATGTATGGCCTTCTTTTAGATTGTTTTAGAGGTCGAGCAAGTGAACAAATAAGGGGGTGGAACCAGGATTTAGGGGTTAATACAGACAATTGGGATTGGGAGAAAATATGGAATTTTTCTGCGAAGGCCTTTAATGCAGTATATCTCAGACTGACCCATTACAAAACCCTTCACAATTTGTATTTTACACCACATCTAAGCTTTAAAATGGGCTTGCAAGCCTCTTCTAATTGTTCTAAATGTGGAGTAAAGACTGGGACTCTGGGGCATATGTTCTGGGAATGTTCTTTGGTTAGATCCATACGGGAACAGATTAAGCATTTTTTTAAGAGTTCTAATATGATTTCTGATAACTTAAATATGGAAACTTGTATACTAGGGCATTTTGATGAAAAAATGAATTGGACATCAGAACAGAAGTACTCTGTTTTATTAATTGGGGTCTCAGTTAGAAATCTTTTACTTAAACATTGGATGGAGGAAAATCTACCTTCTTTTCAAGAAATTAATGCTCAGATAATTGGAAACATTAAAGTTGAGAAGTTGGCTCTGGGAATTAGAGACTTAGGGGATAGGTTCAGTTCTAGATGGGGTACCTTATATACATTTTTTTCAGAAGGAGATCTTGTCAGACAAATAATCTCATAGCATAACGAGCTTTAAGTGTATTGTATCATATACTTTTATACTTGTATTGAATGATTTGAGGGAAGTTCCATCACCTTATCTACTGATTTAATTGTTAGAAAAAACTGGAGCACTAGTACCACTCCTCCTTTTTCCTTTTTTTTTTATTTAGTCTTTCTCCTCTTTATAGTATCTTCTCTTTCTGTGCTTTATTTTCGCTTTCTTGCTTTCTCTTCTACTTTCATTGTGCTTTCTGTGGAAGTAAGCAGTTTATGATTAACTAGATAACTATATTACATTTATAAGTAGCTGTACAGTAATATATGTATGGAGACGTTTTCAGGAATATTTGTATTTTCCTTATCTGTAGTACCTCAAAATGGATTGTTGTTTCTTGTTTGAGAATTGATTTTGCACATTGTAAGATATTAATTGTACATAATTAATAAAACATTTACTGAAAAAAAAAACATAACATTAACATTTTTAGAATTACTGGTGAGCATTTTTAACGTTCTGATAATGGGTTTCTAAAAACATGTTACAACTGGTAGGTTGTAACTAAACATTACAACTGGGCAGTTGTAATTGCTCCCTGCAGTGGTTAAATTGGAAATGTTTCAGAGATTGAACTGTAATCTCTACATCTGTAGGAGGTGGAACTGTAATCTCTACATCTGTAGGAGGTGGAACAGTAATCTCTACATCTATAGGAGCTGGAACTATAATCTCCACATCTGTAGGAAGTGGAACTGTAATCTCTATGGCTGTAGGAGGTGGAACTATAATCTCTACATCTGTAAGAGATGGAACTGTAATCTCTACATCTATAGAGATGGAACTGTAATCTCTACAGCTGTAGGAGGTGGAACTGTAATCTCTACATCTGTTGGTAAGTTCTTAGAGGGTTATGTCAATATGTACTTGGAGAACAACCAGAGACAACTTGATCTGATAGATATTACACAGCATGTTTTTTTTTTGTGGCCTCCCAGTGGATATGGTTTTCTTGACTATGCCAAGGCCTTTGATTCTGTCTCCCATGGGTCACTGATGCAGGTGCTACAAGAATATGGAGTAAATCAGAACCTATGTAATTGGATAGACTCATGGTTGGGAAATAGGGTACAGAGAGTCCAGATTAGCGGTTACCTGTCAGACTGGGGTAGAGTGAGAAGTGGGGTTCCCCAAGGATCAGTGCTGGGGCCCCTACTGTTTAATATAATGGTACACTCCATGCAGGTGACTGACGTAGCATGGCTATGCAAGTACACAAGATGACACAAAACTGGCTATAGTAGTTAATAATGAAGAGGCAGCAAATATGTTTCAAAACCAGCTGTTGGTATTGGAATCATGGGCCAATACATATAAGTTAAAACTTAATGAATCAAAATGTAAAGTGATGCACTCTGGGAGAAACAACATAATGAGTTGAAGAAATGGTCAAATGTATGGCAGCTTAGATTCAGCACAAAGAAGTGCAAAGTAATGCACCTGGGAAACAAAAACCCAGGGGAAGAGTACACAATGGGGGGTGAGATATTGACAACAACAAAAATGGAAATGGACCAGGGGTTAGTCATATCAGATGACCTAAAGGTTGGCCAGCAATGTGAGAAGGCAGTAAGGAGGGCTGTGAGGATACTGGGATGTATAGGGAAAGGCATCACCAGTGGAAAACAGGAAGTTGTTGGCCCTCTGTACAGACAGTTGGTAAGACAACATCTGAAGTACTGTGTACAGTTCTGGAGACCCCATCTCCGCAAAGACATAGACAGGGTGGAGGCTGTCCAGAGGAAGGCAACTAAAATGGTGCAGGGTCTGCACCAGAAGACATATGAAGAAAGACTAAAGGAACTTAAGAAGTATAGCCTCGAGGAACGGAGGAAAGGGGGAACATAATAGAAACTTTCAAATACCTCAAGGGAATCAACAAAGTCCAAGAGGGTAGTATCTTTCAGAAAAAGAGATGTACAAGAACAAGGGGGCACAGTAGAGGGGGGACAGATCAGAGGTAATGAGAGGAAGTATTTCTTCAAAGAGAGGGTTGTAGATGCATGGAACGGCCTCCCTGAGGAGGTCGTAGAGTCAAAAACAGTGGGGGAATTCAAGAATGCATGGGACAGACATAAGGCAATTCTAGTGGGGGGGTAGGAGGAAGTAGGCTGCTGGTTAGCTAGGATTTGTGGCTTATCCATTAGGTAGGGAAATGGGCAGACTAGGTGGGCCAAGCAGTCCTTATCTGCCATCAAATTCTATGTTTCTATAATGCACCCATATACATTACATGATAAAGTGATTCAGGAAACAGATAGTGAACTTGATTTAGGAGTACATATATCCAATACTCTTAGTTTTGACAAACACAATGTGGAAGCAGTTAATAAAAGTAATAGGGTTGTGTAGAACATACTTAAGAACATAAAAAGTAGAAGAGAAGAGGTGTTAGTGCCACTGTACAGGGCCTTGGTTAGACCCATACTTGAATATGGGGCCCCTTTTTCAGCACCACAGACAGCAGGAAATGCAAACAGGGCAGAGCAGGTACAAAGGAGATTTACAAAAAATAAAAAAAATCAAACATTTACAGCATCTCAGTTACAGGGATAGGTTGAACACAGTAAAGCTACAGTCAATGGTTTATCGTAGCTTAGAGGGGACCTATGTTTTGTCTACAGAGCTTTTAAAGATGCAGTTATTTGGGAGAGGGGCATTTAATAAGGAGGACAAAACATTATAATATCACACATTATACAATGCCAAGAAAATTTCCTGGACTCTGATTGGTTAGTGTCTGCCTGAGACAGTGATGATATTACACAATAACATCACTGTGTGGCTGTCATGGCTGCTATTCACTTCTTTTTTTCGGAAACAGAGATATATTGCCACACTAAAAATCTACTGAAACCTTTCTTAAATATTTTTTTTATTTTGTACAACATCGAGCCATTGTATAATTGCAATAAGCACTTCCAGTGTGTTATTAGATAACTGCCACTCCTGGGTGATGGAAACCCTGGCTTCTACTGCTTCAACCCACCCCAGGAGTGACGTTATTACACAATAACACACACCTTGTTGTGCCTTATTGCTTAAGTAAGCAATTATTGGAAGAAAAATATAATACCACAAAAACAGTAAGGTGGTTCAAACTAGTGGGTTGTGAACGCATGGAATGCTCTCCCATCCCAGGCAATCAACATAGTCAGCATGGCATGTTTTAAGAAAGAATTGGATTCACACATGGGTTCCAAAATATGGGATAACTGACCACTATGGTGGCAGGTCCTGTTTTTGGCTATGTAAGCTAACTGGACCTGAAAATTTCACCTATGTAGGAGATGGAACTGTAATCTCTACATCTAAGGCTAAGGGAGTTAAGATGGCTGCCACACTGGGCCAGCCATCAGCAGCAGCTTAGGGATTGTTAATTTTATGCTATTTTGTTTTATTGTTCTTTTTAGTTATTTTCGTTTTGTTTAGTTAGTGATTTTATTTTAGCATAGTCAATCAATTGCAGTGAGCGAGACTAACGAGGTAACTGCATCCTTCGGGATTAGGTAGCCGCTAACGTTTTCGTTGTGTTTAAAGCTGTATTCTGCAACATTTTTGGAAGCCACTTCACTAGTGCTATTTCCAGCTGCTAGCTTGTTAGCCTGCTTTGCTGTTTACTGCTGTGTGATCACCTGATTTATTGTTCACTGCTGCCTGATCACCGTTGTGATGTGGTGAGTGGTGATCTCATATTTTTGGGCAGCTCTTTTGTGTATCTTCGAGGGAAAGGATGCTGTCGAGACCAGGAACCTTGTGTGCTGGAGGAGCGTGTGAATGCGGACTTGCGATCTGCGAGTACCCGCAGAGGTGTATGATTGGAGAGCTGCAGTGGATTTCCATGGATTTTTATTGGAGTGGAAGGTGGTGAGTATGAGCTTCACCGGCTGATTACCGACATCCTTCATATAAGACTGATGTGATCTTGTGTGGATTTTTACTCCGCTGCGGACTTTGTTGGACTCGTCTGGGGCCCAGTTGCTTGCCTGGGGGTGATTGTCCTGCTCAAGCCATCCTGTGGGGAGGTGTCAGGGGATACTTGCCGGAGGGTGTAGTGGCCCTGATTACCTTGGGGGGGTCTCTTCTGAGCATCATCAGAGGATGGTCGCTCTTTGTGCGGCCTAAGCCAGGGGGGCCTGCCTGGGTTGGGGTGACTGCATTCAGGGCGGTGCTTCTGGGGCCGGTGACTGGAGGAGATATCCGAGGAAGATTTACTAGGACTGGTTGCAGACTAGCTGCTGGGGTGGCAGCTGTGCTGGGGTGACTGCCCGGCCTGGGCCTTCCAGCAGGAGGTATCAGAGAACGCTTATCGGTAGGTGGCATGGCCAGATTGCCTGGGGGTCATCTCAAAGGGTTCATCGGAGGACGGACATTCTTTGGGGGGGTCCCCTAGCCAGGTGGCTGCTCAGGTCAGGTGGTCTACCTCTGGGGAAGTATACCTGTGGCCAGTGGCTGATGCTGGAGAGCGGATTCTTTTTCTTGGACTGTCTACAGCTGGAAGACTAAAGATTTTGTTGGCTCCTCTGAATTACTTTTGACTTGGGCAGGCCTTAATTTTTATTGATACATGAACGGGGAAGCTGTGTGAGAGTCTCGTTGACTTTTTATTTAAACTATATTGCAATATTTCGATTGTGGTAGTTAGAGTGATATGGTCTTGGGATCAGTTTTCTGCAGGATGGGGATAGGAGTGAGAGCCCCACTCCTGCCGGAATTCAGTTCTCTTAAATCTCTGGCATGCTTTAATCTTATTCTGGGACAGTAAACCTTCATCAGAAGTGAACTGTCACTGACTCATTTTAATATCCTTAATACCACTTCTTTTGTGTTTTGTGACCAACCCTCCTGCTTACAACCCTGACTACCCCACCAATTTCACACTTCATGAGAACCTAATTTGCTAACCCCCCTCCTCCTCCCAACCCCTGGCTCACAGACCCCTGCCCGTCACGGATCTTACCTCCTTTCCCCCGGGCTACATTCCCCACCATGCTCACAACCCCTGTCCTCCCCCTCCGCCAACATCTCTCTCTCTCTCTCTCTCTCTCAGACATGGTGACCCCAACTTGGGGCTACTGCAAGACGACTATCCCCACTTCCTCCCCCTCTCCTTAAATCCTTCCACCCTCATCCTCCCCTCTCTCCCGGCAATTGCGGCTGCCGTTCTATCTTTGACTGTCTACTAAGGCTCTATCCCTAACCCAAGTTCATTAGGTACATAGGGAAGAGAAACCCTGAAGCCACCTATAGGCTGGGAGGGAAGTTGCTGGCAGTCACAAAGGAAGTAAGAGACTTGGGCATCATCATCATCACCGTTCACCTGAAATGATCCAAGCAGACCTCTAAAGCAGTAGGTAAGGCTAGGGGGATGTTAGGGTGTATTAGTAGGGGTATCTCAAGTCATAAGAGGGAGGTAATAATCCCACTTTACAAGACACTGGTTAGGCCCCATCTGGAGTACTGCATGCAGTACTGGAGGCCACACCTTCACAAGGACATTAACCAAATTGAGGCAGTCCAGAGATGGGCAACCAAAATAGTGCAGGGACTGCATCAGAAGACATATGAGGACAGATTAATGGAGCTCAATATGTATACCCTTGAGCAAAGGAGGGAGAGAGGTGATATGATTGAGACATTCAAACATCTTAAGGGCATTAACAAGGTGAAAGAGTCTAACATGTTTAAATATAAGAAATATAGCAGGACAAGAGGACACAGCATGAGATTAGAGGGAGGCCGATTAAGGGGGAATGTGAAGAAATTCTTTTTCACAGAAAGAGTGGTGGATGCATGGAACGGCCTACCTCAGGAAGTGGTGGCTATGAATACAGTGCAGGGCTTCAAACAGGCATGGGATAGGCATAAGGGAGCAATACAGATGAGTATGAATAGATAGGCCATTGACAGAGCAAAGGCCAATGGCACATTCATAAGGTAGAAAAAAGAAATGGGCAGACTGGATGGGCCTTGCGGTCCCTATCTGATGTCAACCTCTATGTTTCTATTTGTCTTTTTGCCGTTGTTAAATGCTTAATTCTTTGCATCTCTGTGGTTACTACTGTATGTTCGCCTTATTTTCCTGACGTGGAAACTTTATAAATGAGCTTGTAGCTCAAAGGTTGTAATCCGAGAATTCAATAAAGAATAAATCACAATATGTTATTGGACAGGGTTAATTTTTTCTTTTGTTATTTATTTTGGGGATCGCTGGAGTTTCTGTTTGGGAGATAGATTGTTTTGTTTTGATTGTGTACTTATTGTTTTGGTTGCTGCTAGTTTGTACAGCCATTATGTGTTGGCAGGGATCTCAGAGGGTCAGGCACTACTCTCCCACTAGGCTATGGGACCTCTGCCATCCACTGAGGTTTATAGGCATTATCATGCCTCAGGGATGGTTAGGAGAAGGTGGAGGGGGGTCTGGGGCCTGGTGGACGTGTGGAAGGGGGGGCAGATTGGGGTTATGAGGGTTAGAAGACACTCTGGGGTGAAATGGGTCCAAAAGAGGTGTCCTCCCCTGCCTGGTTCCCATACCCAAGGGCTCCATGTCGGGTGGGCAGATAGCACGGTCTGCCCTGGTATCCTATCTTGCTCAGGCAGTGTTATGCAATGCCAGGTCAATTAAAAACAAGACAACAGTGATTGCTGATCTTGTTGGATCATCAGACCTGGCTTGCATCACCGAGACCTGGCTGGATGAGAATGCTGGTCCAGTCTTGGAGTCAGCCGCTCTGGCTGGGTATTCAGTGACACATCGCCTGAGGGAGGATCGAAGGTGTGGAGTGTAGCCATTTGTTTTAAAATGGAACTGGGTCTTGTAAATGTGCCAGTGGGGGTGACCAAACCCTTAGGGTGTATTCGTGGGCACAGGTGTGTGTTGCAGGATTCTTCTCATCTTCTGTCCACCTGGGAGCAAGAAGCAATTCCTGCAGGAAGTCACGGACTTCGTTGTCGACATGGTATTGGAGTCCCTCGGATGGTTCTGTGGGATTTCAATATCTGGATCGATGACGAACTCTTGCAGTTTGGTCAGGCTGCCTCCAGGTCATGACTGGGTTGGGCTTCACACAGGTAATTACCTCTGCGACCCACTGTCATGGTCACTCGTTGGACTTGGTATTCCTACTGGGGATGGAGATCTCCAACTTGGCAATGGAGCTGGTTGGATGGTCTGACCATCACACTATACGGTTCAGCTTCCAGGCTCCCTCCAATGGACCTGCCCCTATGGAGATGGTCCGGTACTGCCCTTTAAGGAGTTTGACCCCAGATGGTCTTGCGGTGGTGCTGGACCTATGGTGTATACCGAGTGTAAGCTCGGATCCAAGAGATCTGCTACTTCCCTATAACAAGGCAGTGATGGTGGCCCTGGATTCTATAGCTCATGTCTGTGTTTGCCGTCTCAGTCTTCGCCCTTGGTCTCCTTGGTTTGATGAGACCTTGAGGGAGTTTAGGCGAGTGGGACAAAGGTTGGAGCAGCACTAGTGGAATCTGGCCTTGATGCTAACAGACTTAGATTGATGGCCCACTTTAAGGGCTGTCTCCCATAAGAAGACAGAGTTCCTGTCCAGGGAGATTGCCACTGTGCGGAATCGACCGGCCCAGCTCTTCCAAACTGTCGACAGGTTGTGCCATCCAGCCTGTCTGCAGTCTCGGAGAGTGTTTTCACAGAATAAGTGCAATGAGTTCTTTACAGATAAGATTGCAGCATTAGGTCGGAGATTTGTGCAGCATGCTCTAATGAGTGTTGTGACGGTCAGTGGAAGGTTGCAAGTGCCCAGTTTGTCTGGTCTAACTTTGGCCAACAATTACTGATATCATGAAGATCATCCAGGGCATGCGGTCAATCCACTGTAGTCTGGACCCGGGCCCAACTCGCCTTCTGCTAGGGTGTGTTGAGGTCATCGGTCCAGTCCTGACTAAGATAGTCTAGTGTTCGTTAGAGACAGGGGTGTTTCCTGACACCCAGAAGGAGGCGGTGGTAACATCTCTGCTAAAGAAATCTTCTCTCGGCCCAGACTGTCTTGCCAACTACAGACCTGTCTCTAACCCGCCCTTTGTGGGTAAGGTTACTGAGAAGGTGGTTGTGCTGCAACTGGAGGATCATCTTACCATCCACGATGTCTGTGATCCTCTCCAGTCCGGATTTAGGAAAAGGCATAGTACCGAGACGGTACTGGTTCAGGTACTTAATGATCTCTTCTTCTTGACCTCTCTGCAGCATTCAACACCATGGAGTGCTTTTAGAGCACCTGCAGCTGATCTGTGGACTGTCTGGAACAGTCCTCAGATGGTTTTAATCATTCCTCACAGGCAGGACTCAGATAGTGGTGTCGGGGATTTATTCCTCGGCTTCACTCCCCCTGTCCTGTGGAGTGCCCCAGGGCTCTGTTCTGTCACCCATGTTGTTCGAGGTGTACATGCTGTCATTAGGGGACATTATTAGGCAGTATGGGCTGAGTTTTCACTGCTATGCAGATGATGCTCAGCTATACATGTCCTTTGTACCAAAACAAGGTGGAGATGTCTCAGTATTTAACAGCTGCCTCTCTGGGATCCAAGACTGGATGAGTGCCAACTGGCTGAAGTTGAACCCTACTAAAACTGAGGTGTTGGTTGAGGACCCCCGGTTGTCAGGTAGAGGGGTCGTCGGCTGGTCAGCCCTCTGGGCTTTTAGCTCAGAGGCAGCCAGCTGCTGACCTCCAACAGGGTGCGGAATCTGGGCGTTATACTTGATGATGGGCTGACACTTAAATCTCAGATGTCGTCCGTTGTCAAGTCCTCCTTTGACCACCTGAGCAATATTGCCCGGACTAAATACCTTGTCCTGCCTGAGGACCTTCCTATGCTGGTTCATGCCTTTGTGACCTCCTGTCTTGATTATTGCAGTGCCCTGTATCTAGGATTTCCCAGGGTTGATATCCACTGCTTGCAGCTGGTGCAGAATGCGTTGGCCAGGATGTTGATTGATTTACCTAGATCATGCCACGTCACCCGTGTGCTCCGCCAGTTCGCACTGGCTGCCTATTCAGTGGCGGATCACCTTCAAGGGTATTTCACAATGATATCAGTGACCACAGGGCCACAGCATGTGTGAGGACTATACCAAAGCTCACTTCAACTTCTAGCTTTGCAGATAAAAGGAATCTGCAATTTCAGTTGTGCTGACTTTCTGGCCATGCTGAGCCAGATAAGATGGCAAGAATTCTATCTTGCACCCACAGTCACAGAGGCTTGTACCCTCTTCCAGAACCTCATTCCAAATGTGATCAATAAACATGCCCCATTAGTGAAAATTAGAACTAGGAAAAGGACCTGCCCTTGGTTCACTAATACATTAAAATCATCATTACAGAACAGAGATGTGTTGTGTAAGAGGGCCCGTAAAACCAAGTTAGTGGCCAATTGGACAGCATTTAGAACTGCTAGGAATCAAGGCACAAAACTCATAAGGTCTGCTAAAGCAGAGTATTTTCAAATGGCTCCGGACTCCTCCTCCAAAAAAATGCTGATAAGTTCTGGCAAACCTTAAGGGAAAGTGAAGGGCACAGTTCAACTCCATCCCTGCCCACCAAGACTGCATCATCTGGTAACACTTTTACAAACAAACACCACATTTTAGAACAGCCAAATAATCACTTTGTACACCGCTGGACTTGCCTTTGATACTTCTCCAGCGAGCAATCTTTGCATTCAGCTATCCCCCCGGCATCCAACAACCACCACAGTTTAGCTTCAGCTCTATCTCATTTACACAGGTCGAGGACCTTCTAATGTTATTGGACACCAAAAAAAAAGTGCCGGAGCAGACCAGCTTGAACCCCTATTTTTTAAACTGGGACATCACTCACCTATTCAACCTGTCTCTCACAGAAGGGGTCCTTCCCTCCTCTTGGAAAACAGCACACATAATCCCTCTCTTTAAGGCTGGTGATCCCTGTAACCTCAATAATTATCAGCCCATATTATCTAACCCATTATATCTAAATTACTCAAAATTACACATTTGAAGGACGTAATGGAACTATGGTGGCCTTGATAACTAATGTGGAGGCTGGGGATTTGAATAAATGAATATTTTGCCTTCCCCCTATAATTTGGTTTGTACAGAAACACAGCATTTGATGGTAGATAAAGGCCGCTTGACCCACCCAGTCTGCCCAATTTTTTTCTACCTTCATTTCTACTGCAGACTCACTTGATCCTCTGCTGTACCCCCTACTACATCCCCCCTTCTTTGGAAACTTATTGTACAGCCCTCCACCCCTTCCTTCCAAATATCGCACAATGCACTTTATTTTGTACTGTATTGCATCCCCTGCTGCTACATGAACAACTTTAAATTGCTGTAATAGCCTAAGTGATGCCTCTTCTCATACTCTATTTTATATTTTTTCACTGTGTCTTAACCACCTTGTAATTGTATTTTATTGTACTTGATTGTATTTGTACTTTGAATACTTCTTTGTCCTCCTTTACCCCTTCCCTTCCCAGGGTGCATCTGGAAATGAGCTGCTACTCAGCTCAGTATGCCTTTCCTGGTGAAACTTTTGAAATAAATTTGCAGCGCTGTCTCTCCCCTCTCTCCCTCTCTTCCTTACCCCTACGATTCCTTTGTGCCTATCCCAGGCATTTTTGAACCTCACCACTATTTTTCGACCCCACTACCTGTGCTGGAAAGCTGTTCCAGAAATCCACCACTCTTTCTGTAAAGAAATACTTCCTCATTTCTCTCTTGAATCTACCCCCTCCAGCTTCATAGCATGTCCCCTTGTTCTACAGCACTTTTTTTTTTTCCATAGAAATTTTTATGGGATTTTGTCTTTTTTCTCCCCGATTCCGGCCCCCTACCTTGGACGCTCATGTGCATGCAGTGTCCCAAGGTGCCCTCCCTTCGTGTCTTACCCACTGTCTACACTAACCACCTCCACCCAGTGGCAACAGGACTACAATGGGGTAGCGACCATCCACGGGAGAGGAGAGCTGCCTTCCAACTTGCTCAGTCCTGCTCTGACCCCCTCCCGGTAATGGCACATCAACGACCCAAGTCTGTTCCTGAACCCAGGTTGCCGGCATAATGCGAGGTAAGGCGCCCAGCGCCTCAGCCCTCAGCACCACCAGGCTGCCAGTAAGCGCCTCTTTTTCTGAAGAATACTCCCCTCCTGTACATTATTAATCCCTGTGAGTATTTAAAGGTCTGTATCATATCTCCCCCTTCCTCTTCTCCTCCAGGGTTTACATATTGAACTCCTTTAGCATCTCTTCATAGGGCTTTTGATGCAGACCCTGCACCATTTTGGTAGCCCTTTTCTGGACCGCCTCCACTCTATGTCCTTCCTGAGACTTGGTACCAGAACTGGACACAGTACTCATGGTGGGGCCTTACGAGCGATCTATATAGGGGCAACACCACTTCCCCTTTTCTGCTGGTGATACCCCTTCCTATGCACCCCAGTATCCCACTAGCCCTCCTGACCGCCTGGCCACCTTTAGGTCATCTGATCTCACAGAAGAAAGGGTTCTGCAAGAACTCCTAAAACTGAAGGTGGACAAAGCAATGGGTCCTGATGGAATTCACCCCAGAATTCTAAAAGAATTAAGGAAGGAACTAGTGAAACCACTGGCTACTCTTTTTAATAAATCATGGGAGGATGGTGTGGTACCCGAGGACTGGAGGAAGGCGGATGTGATTCCCTTCACAAAAGTGGGACCAAGACAGAGGCAGGAAACTACAGACCTGTCAGTCTGACCTCTGTGGTAGGGAAAGTGTTGGAGTCACTTCTGAAGGAAAGAATAGTTGAGTACCTAGAGGTCAGTGCAGCACAGGATCCAAGGCAGCATGGGTTCACAGCGGAAGGTCATGTCAGATGAATCTAATAGATTTCTTTGACTGGTGACCAAAGTAGTAGACCAGGAGGGGCTGTGGACATGGCCTACCTAGACTTTAGCAAGGCATTTGACACAGTCCCACACAAAAGATTATTAGTCAAATTAACCAGCCTGGGAGGGTCCCAGGGTGGTAGCCTGCTAAACATTGGCTGGACAACAGGACACAGAAGGTAATTGTAAATGGAGTCCACTCTGAAGAAAGGGGTGGTTACTAGTGGGGTACCGCAGGGTTCAGTATTGGGTCCATCCTTTAATGTCTTCATCAGTGACATTGCAGAGGGACTGGAAGGAAAAGTATGCCTTTTGCAGATGACACAAAGATCTGCAACAGGGTTGATACACAAGGAGGCGTGGAAAGGATGAAAAGGGACTTGGCAAGGTTGGAGGAATGGTCAGACGTATGGCAGCTAGGATTCAATGCAAAAAAGTGCAGAATAATGCACCTGGGAAACAAGAACCCAGGGAAGAATACACAATGGGTGGGGAGGTAGTAACAACAACAAAACAGGAAAGGGACCTGGGGGTAATCATATCAGATGACCTTAAGGTTAGCAAGCAATGTGAGAAGGCAGTAGGGAGGGCCGGAGGTATACTGGGATGTATAGGGAGAGGCATCAGCAGCAGAAAACAGGAAGTTGTTATCCCTCTGTACAGACAGTTGGTGAGACCCCATCTGGAATACTGTGTCCAGTTCTGGAGACCCCATCTCCGCAAGGACATAGACAGGATAGAGGCAGTCCAGAGGAGGGCAACTAAAATGGTGCAGGGTCTGCAAGAGAAGCCGTATGAGGAGAGACTAAAGGAGCTTAATATGTATACCCTTGAGGAAAGAAGGGGGACATGATAGAAACTTTCAAGTACCTAAGGGAATCAACAAAGTCCAAGAGGGTAGCATCTTTCAGAAAAGAGACTTGCAAGAACAAGGGGACAATTTAAAGATAGAAGGAGGGCGGTTCAGGGCAATGTGAGGAAGTATTATTTCTACAGAGAGGGTAGTGGATGCATGGAACAGCCTTCCTGAGGAAGTTGAGGGTCTAAAACTGTGGGAGAATTCAAGAATGCATGGGACAGACATAAGGCAATTCTTGTGGGGGGCAGGAAGATATAGGCTGTTGGTTAACTAGGATCTGCGGCCTATCCTGTAGGTAGGGAAATGGGCAGACTAGATGGGCCTAGCGGTCTTTATCTGCCGTCAAAGTCTATATTTCTATGTTTCTATGATATGATTACCCCCTGGTTTCTTTCCTGCTTTGTCAGTATCACTCCACCTATTTTATACTCTGCCCCTGGGTTTATATGGCCTTAGTGCACTATTTTGCACTTTTGTTTGCATTGAAACCCAGCTGCTGGGAGCTGGCCCGGTGATGCTGAGGGTTGAGGCACTGGATGTCACACCTCGCGCTATGCCGGTGACCCGGGTTCGGGTATGGACCCAGGTCACTAGGGGTCAGCAGGGGGAGATAGGACTGAGCATCCCAATGGATGCTCTTCTCCTCGGGGGTTGGGGTGGGTTACCGGGCAGCGATGCCTGCAAGTGTTGCTGCCTGTGGAAGCAAGGGCAGCAAAGCGCAACGGCTCCTCAAAGGGGAGTCTGGGTGAGGAGGGCACTGTGGATGCTTGACAGTGGCATGCGCAAGCACACCATATGTCTGGACATAAGTCCTTCATGTCGGCGCCCTCAGGGGGTTGGGACGAACCATGAGAAAAACCAAAGGCAAAAAATCTCCCAGAATCGTGTATCACGATGCTGGGGTTCCCAGTACATCGGGGCCCAGCTGACAAGACCAGAGGAAAGGATTCCTCCAGGCCGAGACCAGGAGGAAGTAAGAAAAAAAAAAAACACCAAGCTGCCATACCCTTGACCATTCCTCCCATTTTTTTTTTTTTTTAGATCTCTGCTCATCCTTTCCACCCCAACCCGGGTGTCCACACTGTTATATATCTTGGTGTCATCTGCAAAGAGGCAGACTTCCCTACCAGCTCCTCTGCTATGTCACTAATAAAGACATTAAAGAGGACTGCTCCCAGCACTGAACCCTGCGGTGCCCCACTGGTCACCCTCCCTTCCTCAGAGTGAACTCAGTTTACCACTACATCTGTCTCCTATCCCCTAACCAGTTTCTTACTCAGGTTACCACTTTGTTGCCCACTCCAAGCTACCCTGCTTCCTTACCAGTCTCTTATGTTAAATGGTGTATGATGCAGCTGCATGAATATTTAGGGTACCCACGTTAATAAGAGGCTATCTAGGCAGGAAACACCAGAACTGAAATCTAGCTATAAGCATTTCAGGGATAGAGAACAAATATACAAATAAGTCAACACTGGTCTTTTGCCAGTAATGAGAGGGAGGTGCAGCTCTTTGATGGTAAACCCCAGTACCTTTACTTCACCACTTATGGCACAAATACTCACAGCTGGATGATTGTGTAGAAAAATATGATTTCACAATTAACTAGATAAGCAGTCTGAGTATTACTGGCCCTACATTACAGGCTTGTACACTAATACGCCTCTGTGACTTGGTTTATTGCATAGAGAATAATAGGGGATATTACAAGGCTACAATACCATCGAGAGGTTTTGGTGACTTGCGAAGCTCGAGAGGTTCCAATATGTCACCAAAACCTCAAGATGGTATTACATAGAAACATAGACTTTGACGGTAGATAAGGACTGCTTGGCCCACCTAGTCTGCCCATTTCCCTACCTAGAGGATAAGCTGCAGATCCTATTTAACCAACAGCCTATTTATTCCTACCCCCCACAAAAATTGCCTTATGTCTGTCCCATGCATTCTTGAATTCTCCCACAGTTTTAGACCCCACAACCTCATGGGAAAGGCTGTTCCATGTGTCCACCACCATCTCTGTGAAAAAATACTTCCTCATATTGCCCCTAAGCCGTCCCCCCTCTATC
Source organism: Neoceratodus forsteri (assembly GCA_016271365.2). Lineage (NCBI taxonomy): Eukaryota > Metazoa > Chordata > Ceratodontiformes > Ceratodontidae > Neoceratodus > Neoceratodus forsteri. The sequence continues at coordinate 658,256,754 of CM028131.1, read as the reverse complement.
TTCAAATTGTGTCCCCTTGTTCTTGCACATCTCTTTTTCTGAAAGATGCTACCCTCTTGGACTTTGTTGATTCCACTGAGGTACTTAAACGTTTCTATCATGTCCCCCCTCTCCCTCCTTTCCTCAAGTGTATACATATTAAGCTCCTTTAGCCTCTCCTCGTATAGCTTACAGCCAAGAAATTCACAGTTCCCTGTTTATTTTTTTGTAATATATGGATCCAAGAAAGTTTAACTTTTTACTTTATTGTAAAAATTACTGTATCACCAGTACGTTAGCCAATGATTCAGGGCCATAAGTGAGACTCAAAATATTGCTGAAATAAACCCCCATGAGCTTCTTTTTATTTAATTTAAAACATTTATTTTTTATGCAGAGGCTGGGAGAGAGAGAGAGAGATAGAGGAGAGAAAGACAGCAAGATGTGAGTAGTGAGGGCTATGAAAGAAAACTGTCTTCCATGAGCTTTTCTCTCTCTTTTTTTAATTTAAAAATGTGTATACTTTATTTCTGCAGGGGTTGGGACAAGAGAAACAGAGAGGTGCAAGCAAGATAGAGGCTGGAGGATTTCTGAGTCAGTGGCGAGCTGGCTTTTACTGTAGGCGAGGGTTACAGTGAATGCTGGCTCACGCTGACAGACTGCGTACATCATGAGGAAGCATTCTTTCTCATAATACCATTGTTCAGAATTCAGAACAATCGTATTACAAGATTCATAATACTATCGTTGAGCTCTAACAATGGTATTACGGCAACATTTTTTTGTATGGGTTTCAAGGCTATTATGAACATCATGCATGTATTATAAATAATTGGTTTAATCTATGAGACTGGAAAAGAGGCTCAGCTGGCCTCATTTGGACAACTTGTGATGTAAATGGACTACCCCTTTTCGTTTGCCAAACATTTGCAACAGGTGTTCTGCTATTTGTAGGCTTATAGAATGAAGCATAATAGTGTGTGGTTCAGTGCTGTTGTATGTGTAAAGAGCCAGAGCAAGAAAACCAGGACCAAGAAGCTGAGCTGGATGAACAGGGAGGTTGTGAAGAGGGCGAGGGAAAAGAGGGCTGCCTTTAGGAGCTTTAAAAGATCCAACTGAGAGGAGGACAGGGAGGAATATATGAGGAAATCCAGTTAGGTGAGAAGAATAATAAGGGCAGCCAAGGCGTCAAGAGAACTGAGGCTAGCACAGGGGATCAGAGAAGGGGAAAATAATTTATTCAGGTATATATGGGAGAAGAGAAAGAGTAAGGGTTAGATTGTTAGGATCAGGAATAGTGGTGGATGGGCGGACAAGGGGGCAGAGCAAGCAGAAGTACTCAAGTACTTCTGTTCAGTATTTACCAGGGAGAGAGAAGGACCTGAGCCAAAGGGGAAGGGTAGGGTGGGAGTAGGGGGAGGAGGTTACAGATGGGAACATCCCACTGGGTAGGGTGATGGGGGGCCTTAAGTTCTTGAGTGTGGATAAGGCACCTTGACCAGACTGAGTTCACCCTAGAGTCCTGAGAGAGGTGGGAGAAGCCCTAGCAGGGCTGCTGGCGAACTAGGTTGTGTGTGTAACTTTTTTCCTCAAATACTTAGTATTGTGTGCACATAGTATAGTACCTACCAGCATTTTAATAGTTATTTTATCTACTTTCTTTGTTCAGTACTATTTTAGATAGTTTGCTTAAGAATTATTTGTTTGAAAATTCATTAACTTATGTTTCTGTTTTAAAAAATGTATGTAACTGATGTTTTGTATTGTTATAACATTATTTCAATAAAATTTAATTAACAAAAAAAAAAAAACCTCCCTGGATACTGGGTGCATACCAAGGGACTGAAGGATGGCCCATGTGGCGCTCCCCCATAAAAGTGCGAACCAGGGAACTACAGACCAGTGAGCCTTACTGCCATTGTAGGAAAGTTAATGGAGACTATCCTCAAGGAGAAACTGATGAAATTTCTGGAAGTTAATGGTCTCCAGGACGGCAAGCAGCATGGGTTTGTCTCAGGCAGATCATACCGGACAAACCAGGTTGACATTTTTGATTGAGTAACACGGGTACTGGACAAGGGCCATATGGTGGACTTCCTCTTCCTGAACTTCAGCAAGGCCTTTGACTTGGTGCTTCATGGCAGGCTGACCAGCAAACTGGGCAACTTGGGAGTGGGGAGGAATTTGGTTAGATGGGTCAGAGCTGGTTACAGGATAGGCAGCAGAAGGTAGTTGTGGGGGTTGAGCTATCGTAGCCCAGAGCTGTAACAAGTGGGGTCCCACAGGGCTTGGTGTTGGGACCAGTGCTGTTTAACATTTTTATTGCTGGACTTCCAGTGACATCACGGATGGGAAACTAGCTTAAAGAGAAGAGCTCCATTCCCTCTTAAGTAACTATATCTCCCAAACATATTAAAACGAAGAAAAAGCGACTGAGAATGATAAATAGGGAAAGGGAAGACACCAGAACTACTAGATCCAGAGCCGAACAAACAAAAACAGCAGAGGATGGCTCTAGAGATCAAGCTTGTAGTTCGGAGGGGAGCCGCAGCGTGTCGCCAGTCAGCAGAAGAGGCCGTGACTATGAGACAGATAAGGAGGATGAATGACTAACTAGAAACCGGTTTGAGACCTTACTTCATGAAGTAAAGGTGGTCTCCAGGTCGGAGAATAAGACTGAATTTCAAAAAATACAAGATCGCTTTACAGGTATGGAGAGTTGCATTGCGGAAAGCAAAGACCGCATGGACAAGGTGGGATGCAATGCAGGCAAACTAAGCACGGTGGCAGGTGCCCTATTAAGTCAGACTGAGGTGTTGCACAAGAAGTGCCTAGACCTGGAGGCCAGATAACAGAGAGATAATCTGAGGATCTCCGATTTACCAGAAAAGGTGTAAACTGCAAACGTGCCTATTCTTACAGGATATGCTTATGGACACACTAGATCTACCAGCAGGCATGGACATTAGGACAGAAAGGGCACACAGGACCTTATATCCTAAGCCTCCTGACCCCATTGCACAACAGAGGATGGTGATAATGAAATTTTCAAGTTACAGGATAAAAGAAGAAATAATAATTAGAGCCTGACAGAAAGGAGACGTGTGCTACAATGGGGCATGTCTCTATTTTGAACAAGATTACTCCCCAGAAATACAGAAGCAGCGACTGCAATATTTGGACATCATTAGAGCACTTACAGCAAAACAAGTAACATTTTAAAAGCCCTACCCTGCAAAAATAAGAGTGTTCTGGGAGGAGAGAGTTAGGCTGTACTTGACACCGGAGGAGGCCACTGCAGCTCTACAAGCGCATGGAATACCGTTGGAACAGAGGAAGAGGAATCAAGCAGCAACATAGCACAACGGAAAATCACAAGATAGCAAAACACCACTAGAAGGACCATATGTGCTGCGGGAAGAAGCATAGCAGGAAAAACAATGGAGGAGATCCAAGCACTACTGCAGCAGCTCACCGGAGGCTCAGAACAGTGCCAAACAAGAAAAGAGGCATCGTGATCAGATAAGTGCAAAACCTTTTTGAAGGGCATATTTTAACTCTGATTAAACATGGGCCAGGAATCAATGAAAGATAAAAATGATAAACTTAAATAAGACTACCCTGGTTTCACGGACAGGCTCTGCATGCATGAAAATGAGGATTCCCGCTTGCATTTATTTTTTCTTGCATCTCTGACTGTTTGAGCAGGACTGAAATCATTTGCAGAATGTGTATATTTAAAAGCCTTGCCTTTTTTCCTTTTTCTCTGTCCTTTTAGAGCAGATGTAACCAGAACAGAGACCGGAGGGATGGACTGAAGAGGCGCTCATGGAGAAAGGCCAACTCCCCGAGGGTACATATCAGATTGAGAAGCATTGTCTGGGGTTAAATGGGGAAACAAATGCTACTCCAATAGGTAAAATAAAATGGAGGTGGGGGGGGTAGACGACTAGAGAAAACAAAGGGGGGAGGGGGTGAACAAATTTGTAGATAAAGACACAGATAAATATATCAAACAATGTGATGCAGGAATGAGTACAATGTACAGTAACAAGAGCAGAGAGTAAAGGTTGATAACAAGGAAAGAAAACAACATGATAAAGACAGAAGAGTACCAAAATACAGCTGGGTTACTGCCCCTGTCTGCTCTTTATGTGTGCTTTCCGTTGCCCCTGTTCTGTGTCCCTTCTGTGACTCTTACCTCTCCCTCTTGGTACCCTTCCCTCTGCCTTCCACATCCCCCCCTTTCTATCTTGATCACAATGACTGTCTTGTTCTACAAGGCAATGTATGTAATATATTATTCTCTAACTGCCTTCCTCATATAGCTCACCCATCTTTTTGTTGTAGACACATACCTACATTATGAAGGAACTGAACCGCTGTTCTCCAAATGTTCTCCTTTTGTGTCCTTGTGAAACTATTGTGTCACTGTGACTGTAAAGTATTATTCGGATGTTATGTCGTTGACTGTTTATAAAGTGTATATCCTTCGTTCCTGTTCTAACCAGGTACATCTTGTAAATGAGCTATGCGCAATGGTGTTTGCCTGGATAAATAAAGATTTTTGACTGAAATGTTAACTGCTGAAAGATGTAAACAGTTATGAATATTTAATGGTTCTGAAAATGTTGGACATCTATGACAAGAATACTGTGGCGGCTCTACACCAGGGCCCGCCAGGGCACGTGCCCCGGTAAAAAAATGCTGTGCCCCAGTTGGTGCCCCATATGGTGCAAAGCTTCCCCCATAGTAATAATATATCAGTGTCCTGGCTGTCATCTGTTGTGCCCCAGCTGTGCCCTGGTAACCATTTGTGGCTACAGCCGCTACTGCAAGAATAAGTATTATCTAATCCTTTTTTAATACAACTGATATACACTGAAAGAAACCACCTGGGACTATGAAGGGGAAGGAAGACCTCTACAGCACAGTGATGCTAAGACAGAGGTTGCTGAGAAGTCCAAGATGATGTCCCTGGAGAAACCATGAGTTCTGGTGCTGATGCCTGGACAACACCAATATACGAGGTATAGGGTGGGGGGGGGAGAAGGGACAATATGCTGAGGAGGGGAAGAAGATAATTGATGGTCTTAAGATATGGGGGACAGAAAAGGGGGAGGGAGAGGAAGCTAGAGTACCCTATAAAAGAGAAGAGACATATATAAAGTGGATGGAGGGAAGAGGAGATGAGGCAACAGAGCGGGCAAGATGAGATATGGGGGTATATATATATATACACACACACAGTGTACATATATATATTATGGTAGCATGGTAGTGCTACCATAGTTAGGGTTGAGGAGCCATTTACATGTTAAAACCTAAAATTTTGCACCTTAATAACTTTGCAACTGTTCAACGGATTTACCTGAAATTTGGAATACATGATCAAAAACTATACATCTTGGGATATGCCAACGTTCGTACTGTTCGGATATACAGCTGTGGGTTATTAAAGCGTGATCTTGCTGTACGTTACGCTTTGAATTCTTTGCTCGGCCCCTATAGGTCACAAGATTTAAGCGACCAGCCCAAAAACTTCAGGGAACGTATGGCCAGGGTCCCCGATGTGCCTTTTGAAGATTTCGTGAAAAAAATATTAAATGGTTCAAAAGTTATTCAAAAAACAATTTCCCATTATAAGTCAATGGAAAAAGTTAACAAAAAGTTTGACAGTGTCGCATATATTTTAGTGTCGCAAATCCACCATTTTGTTTTCACTTGGTGATCAGAAAAATGCTTGGCATTTAAATTTGGGACCCTCTAGCAACACAATTCTTTTTGTGTTTACCTAGTCGGACCCTGAGGATGCTAGGCATGTCTTTATTTTGAGGTTAAACACCCTAGAAATATGTTTTTCCAATTTCTGGAAAAAGTAGTGTCGCACTCACGAAAGTGTAGCAAATTTTTGAGAAAGCTTTCACAAATCACAACACTACTTTGCGACGCTATGCCCAAAACAACAGGAATTCTTTGCCACCCTGCTGCAAATCAACGGTTTGGTCTTTTGGGCTGAAATTTGGAGGGAAGGCAGCCAACATCTCACAGATGTGCCTTTTGGTGGTTTGGTGACAAAATGTTGCATGGATGCAAAGTTATGGTACTCCAAAGTTGACACTTTTTCCCATAGACTAACACTGCGGCGTCCGCTACATGACAGGAATTCTTTGCCACCCTGCTGTAAAATAACGGTTTGGTCTTTTACACTGAAGTTTGGAAGGAAGAAAGCCAACATCCTACAGATGTGCCTTTTGGTGGTTTGGTGAAAAAATATTACAGGGCAGCAAAGTTATGGCACTCTGAACTTCTCTTTTTTTTCCCATAGGATAACATTACAGCATTCGCCGCGCCTTTCAGGGCCCGTATCTTGGAAACGGTGTGAGATACTGGACTTTCGTCAGAAAAATGCTAGCTCCCTAACAGGGCTAAGTACAACACTAGCCAGGAAAGTCATAAATCATATGACTTTTAAATTTTTTTTCTACATCGACGGTTCCTGAGATACAAGCAATTTAGTATTCCAACTCCTCATTTTCTGCTCCAAGACCCATTATTATGCATACATTCTTTGTACTTACTGTCTTTCTCTATGCAGCTTTTAGGAAAACTAGCCTCTTATTACTATTACCCTTACCTTCGCTTGTGGTTTCGTACCCATTTCACTTACCGTTCCCGTCCACGCCACCATGTGCGTTACCCTTTGCGATTTCATTTGTGCTTGCGTTTGCGTTATCTTTACCATTTGTGTCTACAGTACTGCTTCTCTTTGCGTCACCATGCGCATTACCATTTGCGTTTGTGGGCACCGTGTTACTATGTGACAAGATATGGCCCCGCGCTCCCGCCGCCGCATTACATTCACTATTTCTCGTTATCATTCTCAAAAAGAAGGGAAATTAGAGGCAAAAAACTCTGTTTAATGCATCAGTTAGGGTTGTTCCACAGTGACAAAAGTGAGAAAATTCGATGTTAGGGTTGAAAGCCCCCCTTGGTCCCCCCCGTCCACACCCCCAACCGGCATCAGGGTGCACGTTGGGGTCGTCGGTCCTAACTCTCACCCCATTCTCCTATTCCTCAGCTTCTTTCCACATGTGATAGGGTGAGAGTTGGGGCAGAATGACAACATGCACCGATGCCGGTTGGGGTGTGGTTCAAGGGGCTTTCAACCTAACATCGAATTCTCGCTTGTGGCTGTGGAACAACCCTAACTGATGCATTAAACGGAGTTTTACCCTTAATATATATATATATATATATATATACACACACACACACACACACACACACAGAGCAATAGGGAACACACTGGGTGGTTTGAGGGAAACCAGGGGAAGTCAAAACAAAAGAGATACTAAAAAAATAGTAGGCTAGATTGGTGGCAGAAGGTGAAGAGTTACCTGGATATAAAGCCATAGGGAAACTCAAAAGATATGTGACCTTGAGAGGGTAAGGGTGATAAGAGGGACTGTGGAAGTCAGCTGATGTTCCGAATGTGGTAGTATCTACTGATATTGATGGGTCTTGGAAAGACGACAGGCATTAGAGTCCAAACCTCACAAATACCAAGAACCCTGGTAGTGGCTCCTAAGGATAGGGGAAGTGGCAATACTACCACTCTGGAAGGGGGGAAGGCACGAGGAAACTAGGAGGAGACCCCCAGCCGGAGTAAAGGACGGTCTGAATGCTGTCCTCTACCCTGGATGTACAAGAAGTTTATTTCAAATGGTTGGCTGGTTAGACTGCCCAGTTGGCAAGTCTGGGATTGTTAAGAAGTTCATTTTTATACAGCGTGCTGAACCAAAACTGAGTGGGTCCCCTGAGGAAAAGAGAAGCAGCCAAGACAGGAAAAAGAAGGTACAGAAACAGAGAGAAAATAACACTGTAAAAAATGATGAGTAACACTGGTACCAGAATATTGACATACAATGTAAATGGTCTGTTTAACCCAATTAAAAGGAAAAAAAAATAATTATGTTCGACAAACTAGGGCAGAAGTAGTGTTTCTACAGGAAACACACTTATTGGACATGGAGCACCAGAAACTAGGACAATTCGTAATGAGAGAGTGTACTATTCATCCTATAAAAATGGGAGAAGGAGGGACGGCTACACTGATTCTGAGAGGATCCACGATTGAATGCCTTGGGAAACAGAGACAGGGAAGGCAGATACGATCTAAAAGGAGGTTAAATGGGAAACTAGTGACCCTGGCATCAGTACAGTATATGCCTCCAGGATCCACATTATGGAGTGTACAGAAACATCTTAATGAAATTGATCGAAAGGCAGAGGGCACCATCGTATGTGGAGGGGACTGGAATTTGACCATGGACCCAAGTCTAGATAGCATATCACAGATACGTAGAGTGATACATAAAGTAGCAAAACAGGTGAAAGCGTTGTTGATAAAATTAGGACTACAAGATGTATGGAGGTACCTAGAATGATCCAACAGAGAGTACACTTCCTTTTCATAAGTGCACTAGATGTACTCCAGAATAGACTTTTTCCTTACATCTAGAAAAGCAACAAGTAATTTAGTTAGATGCCAAGAGGGGATATTAGGCCTGTCAGATCACACCCCACTACAAATGGAAGTAGAGCTACACACAACAAAGTAAATAACATTCTGGATACTAAATCAGCCTTTACTTTAAGTTGATGAGGTAGCAGAACAAATTCCTAAACTACCAGATCAAACAATACAGGACCACAGGACAAAAGAGGTCAGTAAAGGGATACTGTGGGATACAGCTAAGGCAATCCTCAGAGGCAAACTAATCTCAATAAAAAACAGAGAATCCTAAAACAACATGAACTAGAAAAAAGTATAAAAACAATGGAAGACTTACAACAAAAGAAAATAGGCAAATAGGAAAAGACCTCTTGAAGCTAAAAAAGGAACTGAATTTGATACTGGAACAAAATTAGAAATTTCTGAAACAAAGATATTATGAGGGTGGGCTAAGGTCTATAAAACTACTAGCGTGCAGACCGAGGGCTAGAAGAGCTAAGGCACAAATAGTAAAATTCAGCATCCAGGGATGGGGGAAGGATATAAAGTGGATAAAATCTTAGATGCATTTGTGACATACTACAAAAAATTATACACCCATAAAAAAGAAGTACCCAAGGAACAGATAAGCGAATTCCTACAAAATTTCAGATTACCACAGCTAACGGGGGAACAAAACATAAGGCTTAATAGACAAATAACATTAGGTGAAATTAAAAATGTTATTGGGAACAGCAAGATGTGAAAATGCCCAGGAACAGACAGCTTTCCAAATGAATTCTATAACAAATTCTCCGATACAGTGGCACCACTGTTACAGGGGGACATTCCAGAAAGTAATGGGGGAGGGGAGCGCTACACCGCCATCTTGGAGACAGGCGGCAATCTCTGTGATTCCCCAAGCCTGGCAAGGACCCAGGAACATGTGCCTTGTACCACCCAATATCTCTACTTAATGTCAACTACAAGTATCTGACAGCCATAATGGCAAAAGGATTGTAGGACTTAGTTCCACAATTAGCGTGGATGGACCAAACAGGGTTTGTGGCAGGGAGACAAGCAGCAGATAATGTTATACGCAGACTGCACTTAATAGACCACTTAAATACTAGGAAAATCCCAGCAGTCATTATGAGCTTAGATGCTGAAATGGCATTTGGTCAAGTGGATTGGACGTTGTTGTTTGGGATCTTTGCCAGTATGAATTTGACAAAACATTCATACAACTGATACGGCGACTGTATAATAACCCACAGGCCTGTGTTATGGCCAATAGATATCTGTCAGGTAGATCTGATCTAGGGAGGGGCACATGCCAGGGTTGCCTTATGTCTCCACTGCTATTCGCACTGTATATAGAGCCACTGACACAGTGGATCAGACAGGATCCAGATATTCAGGGATACATATAAAAGACCAGGTACATAGGATGGCCCTATATGCAGATGATGTTCTGATATATGTAACCCCCCTGCAAATGGGGGTTCCCAAAAGACTTCCAGGAGCTTGCTTGAGTGCTCCAAGCCTGAATGGTGTTTGGCATTTAAGCCATTTATCAGTGAGTGTTTTTAGAGCCTCTGGTACTGTCTCTTTAAGAGCTGTCTGCTTGCAGACATAATTAGTTTGTATGGGGGGACTGTGTGCTTCTCTGAGTACCACTTGAGCTGCTGCCAATTCACTTCATTTTGCAGTCACTAGGAGTGCAAAGGGAACCTATCTGAAAGATGTAACTGTTTGCCAGAAATTATTTAGAGTAATAATGAAATTACAGTTCGTCTAACCTGCTTTCTTTGCAGTCAGAACTGTGTCTGCTAGTTCCCCATTCTAGTTTTGAACTGCTGAACTGGACCAATCAGTATGGGGTAAGCTAGCTCTAAAATGGTGCCTTGAACGAATCAGAACTTGGACTCATAATCTGAGCCAGCCACAAGAGGATTGTATGGGCAGTGACTCTGGGAGATGTAGTTTAGACTTCAGTGCCTTTTGGACCAACAGCAGCAGTCTATTGTGAGTGACAGCCAATCCAGTCAAGAACTGGGAGGAACTCAAAGGAAGTGCCCAGTTTTGTCGGTTGGAGCTTCAGTTGAGCTTTGGCAGTGAAGAAGGAAGGAGCCCTGTGCTTTTTCAGTGTGCAGTTTTAGTCAAAAAACGTGTGTAAGGCCCAGAGTTCCGGTCTGCAGCTTGTGTAACAGCTTGTTAGGACTGAATCCGTCCTGTGAAAAGAATCAAAGGATCTCTGAAGAGTAGAAACCAGGCTCACCCTGTAGAAGACTGGAGGAATTGCTGAAAATTACACTCGGTCTGTCAGGAACTGAATCTGCTGTGTGTTCTCCGGTATTGTGCAGTAATTGCGATCGGGATACAGATGCAGCCTGCCTGGTATAGTGCTTTCTTTTATATGGATGTGTGAAGAGGTTTGTGTACCTCAAGTGAGCCCTGCTGACATTGAAGGACCCTATCTTATTTGGAGGTCGGAGTACTAATTCAGGGTCACTCCCTGTTGAATTGCCACATTAAATCCAAATGGAATTACTGTACTGCTGACTGTTTAATTCTCCTTTCTCTGTGTGAAAGGGCCCTACCAGCTGCCACGGTTTGGACTAGCCACTAGGGCTTGGGTACCCAGGGACAGTAACTGATAGGGATAGGCCTGTGCACAGAGCCATAGGTAGATTATTAGAGTGATAAGCTAATTAACCTGATTTCCCCTGTCCTTGTTATATCCCCTAAATAAATCAGAGCTGCTTGTTTCAGCAAAGTTATACTGCCTGAGGTATTTGTCTATGTTAAAGTACTGTACTGTGATTGTTGCACTGTATCTCATTTCTAGGAGGTCCCAGTGCCGGAACCAGACCTGGGGTAAGTGTATACTGTGAAGGTAATTCTGATATATTGTGTGGGCCACTAGTGGAAGAAAGGGGTTGCAGTGTCCCAGAGGGCTGTGACCAAGTTAGTTTAACTATTGCAAACCCTGACCTCTGGGTGGAGGCACCCGCCATTGGATCCAGGCCCTCAACCTGTTAGTGGCAAATCAGGCAGGGGTAGTAGCCCTGGGATAGCGCCATCTAGGGTTACATATATAACATAGAAATATAGAATTTGACGGCAGATAAGAACCTCTTGGCCCACCCAGTCTGCCCATTTCCCTACCTGATGGATAAGCTGCAGATTCTAGTTAATCAACAGCTTACTTCCTCCTGCCCCCCACTAGAATTGCCTTATGCCTGTCCCATGCATTCTTGAATTCTCCCACTGTTCCTGACTCCACAGCCTCCTCAGAAAGGCTGTTCCATGCATCCACAACCCTCTCTGTGAAAAAATACTTTCTAACATTACCTCTGAGCCGTCCCCCCTCTATCTTCAAATTGTTCCCCCTTGTTCTTGCATATCTCTTCTTCTAAAAGATACTACCTTCTTGTACCTTGTCAATTCCCTTGAGATACTTGAAAGTTTCTATCATGTCCCCCCTCTCCCTCCTTTCCTCAAGGGTATGCATATTAAGCTGCTTTAGTCTCTCCTTGTATGTCTTCTGGTGCAGACCTTGCACCATTTTGGTTGCCCTCCTCTTAACAGCCTCCACTCTGTCTATGTCTTTGTGGAGATGGGGTCTCCAGAATTGCACGTAGTACTCCAGATGGGGTCTCACTAACTGTCTGTACAGAGGGATAACAACTTCCTGTTTTCTACTGTTGATGCCTTTCCCTATGCATCCCAGTATCTCCCCAGCCCTCCTTACTGCCTTCTCACATTGCCTGCCCACCCTTAGGTCATCTGATATAATTACTCCTAGGCCTCTTTTGATTTTTGTTGTTATTAACTCACCCCCCATTGTGTACTCTTCCCCTGGGTTTTTGTTTCCTAGATGCATTACCTTGCACTTCTTTACATTGAATCTGAGCTGCCACGTATTTGACCATTCCTCCAACCTTGCGAAGTCCCTTTTCATTTTTTCCACCCCACCTTGTGTATTAACCCTATTGCAGATCTTTGTGTCATCTGCAAAGAGGCATACCTTTCCTTCCAGGTGCTCTCCAATATCACTTATAAAGATATTAAAGAGGACCAATCAGAACCCGAAACAACTATATCGAGACTAATGACCATGATAAAAGAATTTACCTCTCTGGCAGGATACACTCTAAACTCAACTAAAACAGAAATATTGTCATTTAATTAAACTCCTAACTTAAAATTAACAAACAATTCCTGATGAAATGAACATTGTCAACCTTAAAATACTTGAGAATTATTTTAAGAAATACTAATAAAATGCTCTTTCAAGATAATCTAGTGCCACTGGTAATTTATTTGTTTGTTTATTTATTAAAATCTCGGATTACAACCTTTGAGCTGGAAGCTCCTTTACTAAGGTTCCACTTCATTACAAAATAGGTATACAGTAGTTAAATTATACAAGTCAAAACAGTGTTTAAGAAAAGAAACAGATGATTCAGATACAGCCGTTAACATGTAGTATTATAAAAGTACAGATATTATGGTACAGTATATGCAGCAACACAATCACATTTAACATAAGTGCACTAATAATGTAAGGCAGGAGAAGGAGAGGGATCCTAAGGGTGGGAAGGGAAATGGTAGCAGGGAGTGAGGGGGAGGAGAAGGGATAAGGGGAGGACTGAAGCAACCAAGTAGACCCTGTCAATATTTAGCGGATGAGGGGAGTAGATAGAGGGGGGGAGCGAGGAGGGATGGGGGAGCATGTAGATCTGGGTGGAATGGGTGATAGAGGGACATGACTGGGGAACAAATACAAGAGGATATTGCAAGATGGGGTCTCATACCATTCCCACTATACGCCAGAATACAAACAACCAAAATTAATTTGCTTCCACGGTTTTTATATCTGTTTCCATGTGTGTCTGTGCAGTTACCAAAACAATGGCTAGTGGAAATGCAGAGAATATATAAATTTATATGGGCGTATAAGAAACCTAGGGTAAGAAGTCAAATCCTTGTAATAAAAAAAAGTGAGGGGGTGGGCAGTGCCAGAACTGAGTGAATACTGGATGGCTGCACAAATCAGATTGGACTAACATTGGGGACACCCTTGGATAGCAGCACATTGGAGCAGACTGGAAGAGATGGGGGGGGGGAGACAAAGACCACCAGAAGCATGCCTTTTCAATCCCTAGGTGGGGGCAGGGAGAGAGGAAGGGACGTTTTGGGGAATGAGAACCACAGAGCAGGCCTGGACCCAATTTTTTAATTTACAAATGTAAAAAAGATACATGGAGATACAGGTGGTGGATATGGAATGTGGACTTTCCACCAGAAGACTTGGATCCCTGGTTTAAGAGTCAGGTACAAAAAGGGATGACCTGTCCAGCAATGATAATCAAGGGGGATACTCTTCTCACCTTTGAAGAATGCTGCAGACAATATGAGTGGGTAGGGACAGATATACAGAGGTATTTTAAAATCAGAAACTGCATACAAACTCAAATACGAAAGCATAAAACAATACAGACCATCTCGGAGGAAGCACCTAAGCTACATGACCTACTGAGGATGGCCACCCCCAAAGGGGCAATATCAAAGATATATCAATTTATAACCGCACATAGAGAAGTGGGGGCTTGACACACACACAGGCAAAATGGGAAGGGGGGGAAGAATTCCATTTGACCAAAAAAGAATGGCATAGGATATGGGAGGGTTCCTTCAAAACCACCTCGTCCCCAGCATGGAAAGAATTCTCCTGGAAAGTAAAATCCAGATACTTTATAACCCCTAGTAGAAAAGTCAAATGGGAGGAGGGAGGGGATTCCAGATTTATTTATTGAATTTTGGTAACCAGGTAGGCCCACTGAGACAATACAGTCCCTTTTTCAGGGGCGACCCGGAGAGAACAGTACAAACACATACGTACATCATACATGTGAGCAGCACCAGCAACAACAATTTGATACAGTAGTATACAAGTACAAACAGCAACAATATAAACAACAATAGTTTGATACAGTAAAATGCAAATAGAGGTACAATTGCAAGGAGGCCACAGTGTTAGACTTTGTTACAGCATAACAAACGTGGATTAGGCTAAGTGCAAACAACATGATCTGAGTTGGTAATAATTATCTGGAAGTATTCATATGGACAAAGAGAAGTACAATAGACTAGCTAGTCTATATCGAGGCAAGAGATTAGTGGAAACAGGTGCAGAGAGAAGGGTCTGGAAGGTAGCAGGATAGATTGTGCTTGAATTGTGTAGGAGAGGCAGAGGGGAGACTTTCGTGTGGGAGGGAGTTCCAGGCAGACATTGCTATAAAGGCAAAGGACCACCTGCCAACAGCCAATTGGGGGTTGGGTATTACCAGGAGGGGGAAGGCCGTACAGCGTAAGGTGCGCTGGCTACATTTACGGTTGATGAGATCACTCAGGCATGGTGGGGTAAAGCGATGTACCAAATTAAACATAACGCATATGGTGGTGTACAGGAATTTGCTCTCTAGGGGTGCCCAGTCCAGGGAAGATGGAACTTCACAGTGAAGAAGATGAGGGTTGATACCAAGTGCGTACCGCCCAATCCTCAAATAAAGTTGGTTAATGCATGAGAAAATGGATGCCCATGAACGGAGGAGCAGCGCGGTGCCATAAGCAAGCAGGGGGAGAAGTGCAGTCGTAGCTATTTTTAGACATGAGGCTTGAGTCAGGAAGGGATGAAGGCGGTATAGCAGACCAATCCACTGGTTGAGTTTTTTCATCAAAACATTGACGAGATTCTCGAAAGTGAGTGAGGGGTCCAAAGTGACCCCCAGGTATCTGAATGTGGTTACAAGTTCTAGGGTGTTGCCATCCTGCGACCTGACCACAAGGGGGTGCTGTGATGGAAGCGCAGCCCCTGAATTATGAAACAGCATGGTCTTGGTCTACTTTGTATTGAGGACAAAGTGGTACTCAAGGGCATGGAAATCAGATTCCAGGTTCCGGTTCATCCAGCCCAGGTCGGAAGAAGAGTGACAGATGATGGCATCATCAACATAGAGATGAACTGGGGCTTCCGGTGATGTCAGCAGGGTAATGGCTGCCTAACTCCTTGGCTCCGTCTCCCTCCAGAATCAAATCCATCTACATCACCTAATTTGAAAGATGTCTTCACCATTAAAAATGAAGAGAAACAGAACGGGCAAGCCCCCGTCAACTCCGATGCAAAAACTAAAAGAAATGATGCAGGAGACGTTGAATGTGACCCACAGGAGAGAGAGATGATGGACTGCTCCGTAACTGGAGGCCCTTGCTGAAGCACTACCAATGAACCTCACTGCGATTATAATGCAAACAGCGCGCACAGTAGCGAAAATTGATCAGACCTTAACTGAATTCAGAACAGACTTAGCTAAAGTCGATCACAAAACAGAGCAACTTGAATTGTGTCTGAATCAAGCGGTTGAGCAATCGGACTGACATGACAGACTCCTGCTTTACCTGCTGGCCAGAGACCGTGAGCTTACCCACAAATTAGATGACCTGGAAGGCAGAGGAAGGAGGCAAAACATCAGAGTGTATGGGATTCCTGAGGGTTCGAAGGACAAACACCAGAGCGTAATCCTGTTCTTGCAAAAAGTCCTCAGACAAATTCTACCTCTCCTGCAGGACCTTGACCTCGTGATGGACCGAGCTCACAGATCAGTGGCTCCCCGACCTAAAAATCCAGACGCGAGGCCTCGCTCTATTGTGGCAAGACTTACCAGCTATCAAGTAAAGGAAGAGATACTCAAAACCGCATGGAAACAGGGGGCACTGCTATATGAAGGCCATCGAGTTAGTATAGAAAACGATCATACTATGGCTGTTCAGGATGCCAGAAAGTCATTATGGCCGATTATGAGGCAACTCCGCACCCGTGACATCAAGGCACAGATCCTACATCCTGCACGACTCAAGATCATCACTGATAAAGACTCAAAAGATATTTCAGGACTTGTTAGCTGCAGCCCCCTTTCTGGAAACGTTGGGAATAACGGTACCGACCCTGATAAAGGAGAAGTTGGAAAAAGACTTGCTTACTTCAGCCTGGAGCGTGGCACAGAAGGGAATCCCACAGAGAAATACACTCCAGGGAAACATGCCCACAAATCTACGAGCGGACATATCTTCTCTCATAAGACAGCTTGGAGACCCTGCCAGGCTGAATAAGAAAGCTGCACACCTTCAGATGGAAGATCAGGGATCCTCACCAAATGAGTCCACCATGGATACTTGAATCATGTTGACAGGAAGAGACCTTCCTTGTTTTTCCTTTCTTGGCGCCCCTTGGCTGCATGCTTCGGGACCAACCAGCTTGCCCTCACTCGCCTGCAGCAGAATATCTATTACTGAATATTACTTACCCCCCACCGAACCCCTCCAGAGAGCCAACGTGCTTTACTGTGGCTCCTTTGTTGCTGCCCAATCTAATGGCACTGACAACGGTGGGGAAAACAGATAAGGTTACTGATTTACGGAGTCCCCTGTGCTGGATGAAATAACCCCACAATATCTGAATTACCTAGAGGTCCCAAGACACGCTCTTGAGATCTGCTCCGGTGGGTAACTTTGACTACAGGGAACTGTCACTGGCCACCGAGACACTCTTCTATCAGCTGCCTGGAGATCTGTTTAACTAAACTTAGGGAGGGTGGGGGGCTGTTAAACTAAAGTTAACACGTTAAGTGCTTAAAACTCAGACCTGAATCTCACTCGATGAAGTAATACCTGGTTGACATTTTGTTTCTTAAATAGAGAGTTAATGTCACTTAACTTTCAGAGTTGTTTTGAGAATATTACCCTGCCATGGCTCTGTTAGCAGGACCCAAATTAATATAGCTCTGTTATCTCAGGTTAATCATAAATAATTGATTTATACATATCAGGGGGCAATAACCCCCAGACATCAGTGACAGATATTATCAGAATATATTAAAAGGATGACATCATACATATCATTACAGATCTGCAAAGATCTAGGAGGTGGAGGGACCAGGGCTAAACCATGTGTCCTGCTGACCCTAGGGCATTCCCAATAGGGGACTTCCTCCTGGAACAGAAAGGTAGCACACCACTACCCTGGTGCTCCTTTCGAGTGCTTGTAGCGGCCCTATGGCTGGGAGTCTATCACCAGCCCCCCCCTTGGAAGTCTACCTGGTCTGAATAGGGGAAGGCATGTCTTAAACGACCTGCTAGCCCCACTCTTCTCTAAGCTTGGGCCCTCACTTGAGGAACGCCCCTGAACATACAAACCTGACCTATGGTCGGAAATTTGGTTTACTGTTTAAAAGTTTTAAGTTGATGAAGTTGATGTTGTTAATTAAGTTAGCTGGGTACTTAATTGCTAGAGAGAAAGTAACGTTGCTGGACAAATTGGTGCATGCTATCTTCCCTCATGTCAGTAGAAAGATCTTTCATGAAAATATAAATAACCAACCATAATGTAAAGGTGCTCTCTTATAATATTAATGGGTGCTCCAGTCCAGAGAAGAGAAAACAAATACAGAAATACATTACTAGACAAAATTGTGAGATAAACTTTCTGCAGGAGACTCACTTGTCACCTGCAGAGACCCTAAAGCTGAGGACCAAGTATCATCCGCACCTGTATTCCTCATCCTTGAATTCAGGGCGCAAAAGGGGGGTAGCCATCTTGCTATCGGCATCCTTCCCATTTGAGCATGAGGAAACCGTTACAGACCCTGGAGCCAGATACATTATGGGATAGGCAGAGTACAGGATACCCCAGTGACTCTGGTCAGTGTGTATGCCCCTCCTGGTTCCCCCACAGTCTTTTTTGCCTCCCTCGCCCAATTAGTGGCTGAAAGATCTAGGGGTCTGCTGGTTATGGGGGGGGGGGGACTGGAATCTAATCTGGGACAGGAACCTGGACACCACTTCAGGCATTCAGAACCCGGACCACCGCAGAGTAAAGGCAATCAGGCAAATTCTAAACCGGACGGGACTAGTGGATGTATGGAGGGAAAGATACCCCAGAGCGAGGGAATACACGTGTTATTCGCCTAGGTTTAAGGTGTTCTCCCGACTTGACACGTTTTTTACTTTTAAAGATAGTATCTCTACTCTTCCTTCTATGTGGGTGGGCACATCTGCTATATCAGACCACAGCCCAATATTCTTGGAGGTTGCCCTTTTAATCCCCAAGAGAACGACCCACTGGAGACTTAACACATCCCTACTTAGGGACAAAGAGGTAGTAAGTAAAATTAAACAACATATCACAAGCACAATAGCTGAAAACACGACGCCAGGGAAACATAGAAACATAGAATTTGACGGCAGATAGGGACCGCTTGGCCCACCCAGTCTGCCCATTTCCCTACCTACTGGATAAGCTGCAGATCCTAGTTAACCAGCAGCCTACTTCTTCCTACCCCCACCCCCCAGAACTGCCTCATGACTATCCCATGCATGCTTGAATTCCACCACTGATTTTGACTCCACAACCTCCTCCGGAAGGCCGCTCCATGCATCCACAACCTCTGTGAAAATACTTCTAAATTACCTCTGAGCCGCCTCTATCTTCAAATTGTGCCTCTTGTTCTTGCACACCTCTTTTTTGAAAGATGCTACCTCTTGGACTTTGTTGATTCCCTTGAGGTACTTGAAAGTTTCTATCATGTCCCCCTCTCCTCCTTTCCTCGAGGCTATACATATTAAGCTCCTTAGTCTCTTTCATATGTCTTCTGGTGCAGACCCTGCATCATTTTAGTTGCCCTCCTCTGGACAGCTTCCATCCTGTCTATGTCTCTGGAGATTGGGTCTCCAGAACTGCACACAGTACTCCAGATGGGGTCTCACCAGCTGTCTGTACAGAGGATAATAACTTCCTGTTTTCTACTGGTGATGCCTCTCCCATGCATCCCAGTATCCCCCAGCCCTCCTTGCTGCCCTCTCACATTGCTTACCCATCTTTAGGTCATCTGATATGACTACCCCCAGGTCCTCTCCATTTTGTTGTTGTTAGCATCTCACCCCCATTGTGTACTCTTCCCCTGGGTTTTTGTTTCCCAGGTGCATTACCTTGCACTTCTTAGCATTGAATCTAAGCTGCCATACATTTGACCATTCCTCTAACCTTGCCAAGTCCCTTCTCATCCTTTCCACCCCACCCTGTGCATCAACTCTGTTGCAGATCTTAGTGTCATCTGCAAAGAGACATACTTTTCCTTCCAGTCCTTCTGCAATGTCGCTTATAAAGACATTGAAGAGGACTGGTCCTAATACTGAACCCTGCGGTACCCCACTAGTAACCCTCCTTTCTTCTGAGTGGACTCCATTTACTATTACTCTCTGTGTCCTATTCTCCAGCCAATTCTTTACCCAGGCTGTCATCTTGGGACCCACTCCCAGGCTGGCTAACTTGTATATTAATCTTTTGTGTGGGACTGTGTCAAATGCCTTTCTAAAGTCTAGGTAGGCCATGTCCACAGCCCCTCCCTGATCTACTACTTTGGTCACCCAGTCAAAGAAATCTATCAGATTCGTCTGGCATGACCTTCCCGCTGTGAATCCATGGGGATAATGCCACAAATCATATGGGACACAATGAAGGCTACAGTTAGGGGCCAGTTTATATGTATATCTGCTCAAAAGAAAAAAGAGCGTTTATTGAGACAACAGAGTCTTCTCGAAAAACTAGCAGAACTCGAGTCCCTACAAAAATCTAGGTGGGAAAAAGATAGGGATTCAGAGCTTAGATCCCGAAGGACTCAAATTCAAAAACTACAGAGGGAGGAGATAGAGAGAAATCTCTTTTTTCTCAAACAAAAATACTATCGGGAGCCAGGGCACCAGACTCTTGCAGCACGTCCTCGACAGTTCAAAGCCAGATCCACAATAACTAAAATCATCTGCCCCAACACTGGCCGCTTGACCAGTAAGACCAAGCAAATTACTGAGGCTTTTGTCTCTTATTACACTAAGCTCTATACCAACCAGGATCCAGTCCCCACCCAAGCTAGCAGGGAGTACTTCAAGAACTTACCCCTTCCTATGCTCACCCAGGAAAAGAGTCAGGCCTTAATTAAACCAATCACACAAGTAGAAATCCTGAAAGTTATAAAGGGCCTGAAGGGAGGGAAGTGCCCTGGCCCAGATGGCTTTGGAGCAGAATTTTATAAAACCTTCGCTCCAGAAACCATCCCCTTATTGGCTGAAGTCTTCTCAGGAGTCTGGCAGGAAGCGAACCCGGTTTCCCCCCTCCTGGCAATATGCCACAATTTCGGTCATACCAAAAGAAAATAAAGACCCTACCCGATGTGAATCATATAGGCCAATTTCACTTCTAAATTCGGATTACAAGATTTTTGCTGCCATTTTGGCAGCCAGATTGAACTCCATACTCCCAGACCTTATTAATCCAGACCAGTCAGGCTTTGTCCCTGGCCGACAGGCCCTAGATGCTGTCCGGTCAGCGATCAATACAATTGATGTCATTCACCGCACACGCCTCCCTGCCTGCCTCATGAGTTTGGATGCTGAAAAAGCCTTCGATAAGGTCTCTTGGCCATTTCTGTTCCTAGTCCTGGAATGGATGGGGTTCCCTCAAACCTTCAATGACAGCGTTAAGGCCCTGTACTCCGGCCCGCAAGCATATGTCAGAGTTAATGGGGGAATCTCTAGGAGATTCACCTTGGGCAGAGGTACCAGACAGGGGTGTCCCCTGTCCCCTTTGCTATTCGCCCTATATATAGAGCCATTGGCTGAGGCAATACGTGCCACTCAGGTGGTACAGGGGATTGAAGTGGGAGGTCAACAACGGAAAATATCTTTATAAGCAGATGATGTATTACTCTGTATATCTCAGTCAGAGACCTCAATCCCACAAGTATGGTCAATCTTGTCAGAATTTGGTAGACACTCAGGATATACCCTCAACAAAACTAAAACTGAGGTGTTATCCTTCTGTTATTCACCTTCCAATAAAATTGTAGAATTTCTGCCTCTTAAGTGGACAGCTGACAAAATCAGATACCTGGGTGCCTGGCTGACCAGATATAATACTCACCTTTTTAAAGCCAATTATGTCCCACTTTTCAGCCAGATAAAGAAAGATCTAGATAGGTGGGCCCTTATAAACCTCCCGTTATACTCAAGAATACACACTATCACTATGAATGTCCTCCCCAGGTACTTATATCTATTTCAATGTTTACCAGTTTTAATACCTAAAAAATGCTTTCAGGATTGGCAAAGGACAATTATAAAGTTCACCTGGAACAACAAGAGACCTAGAGTAAACGCCCATACTCTTTATCTGAGTAAGGCTAAAGGGGGTAGAGCCCTCCCTGATCTCGAAGACTATTATCTTGCCACACAAATTAAGAGAGCATTACAGTGGTCCACCCCAACTTACGCTGCTAATTGGAAGGAAATGGAGAGATTGGAGGAAGAGGAACATGGCCCACTATTGAGCGTCCGTGCTATACAAACTAAAATTGACAGGGACTATCCTCCCCCATCCCTCTTGTCAGTGAGGGATACTATAAGGGTGACACGCAGAGCTTGGCAAAAATATAAAATAAGATCCTCACTCTGGCCATTGTATAGGCCATCATGGGATACAGCTTTTGCCCCATCCCTACTAGACCACACTTTCAGAGCCTGGGAGAGGAAAGGCTTGACTTATATTAAGCACTATATGATAGGGGATGAAGTGATAGACTTCGTCACCCTGAAGAATGATTCTGATCTCCGAAATACAGATTATTACCGGTACCTGCAGGTTAGAGACTATATCCACAGCTGCCGCAGAGCGGACCCCCAACCTGATACGGGGGCCCTCCTTGTGGAGAGCCTTTATGCAATTTTAACCGCACAGAAAACCTCAGGCCTCATCTCTACACTCTATAAAACCCTTATGGCTTTGAAGAAGGACCACTTGGATAAAGTCAAGCGTAGATGGAGAGAGGAGGGGGGGGAGATGATTTACGACAAATTAACTGGGACTCCATATTTAAGTTGAAAACTAGCACCACATGCTCCTCCCTCTGGCAGGAGTATAGTTGGAAAGTGAAGATACTGTATTTCCTCTCTCCCCTGTCTCTGAGTAAAAGAGACCCTGAAAGGGATTCTTCATGTTGGAGAGTATGCGGGGAGACGGGGGCAAGTTACTTACACATTTTCTGGTCGTGCCCACGGCTTGGGCCCTTCTGGGGGGATATCTCTCGGGCACTTGTTAAAATATTTGCCTTGGATGCCCCCCTAGACTGGCCCTGCTTTGTACTTGGGGAGCTTCCCCAAAACTTGACTGGAGCTGACAAGACATATCGCTGGGCCATCCTCCTTGCGGCAGCACACAAAAATATTACCAGATTGTGGCTGAAAAATGCCTGCCCTACTATGGCTACCTGGATACAATTGGTTCAAGAAATCGCAGAAATGGAAGAAATAACTTATAAGATAAACCATAAGACAACAATATTTGTTCGGAGGTGGACGAGATGGGAGATCTGGCGAGAAACAACTGTTGCCTTGAGTTCTGGCCCAACTCCCTGAAGTCTCACTCCCAGCTTAAAATTTTTCAAATTGACTATAGCTGACTTATTGATTGCAGCTGAGTGGTGCCAGACGGTTTGGAGTATGGACCAATTGGTTTCAAGAAGAGCACAACATGCTTGATTTCTTAATGTTTTCAATGTCATTGATACAGAAATGCACTGTCTTTTGGCTTTACTCCTTTTAAAGATATTATAAAAGAGGGATTTTAATATGTACCAAACCTGATATACTCCATCTATGTAAAACAGAACTTGAATTGTCTGGCTTATCTGTAACAACTGTACCCGATGGTTGTCAATAAACTTAAATTTAAAAAAAAAAAACATAGAGATGAACTGTGGCACCTCTGCTGTTAAGTGACAGATCATTTATAAAGAGTAAAAATAGCAGCGGCCCCAGTATGGAGCCCTGAGGAACACCATACTGGATTTGTGTGAGATCTGAGAGGGCCCCTGACCACTTGACTCTTTGAGAGCGGTGCAACAGATAGTTATTGAGCCAGGCCAGGGCACTAGGATCAAGGCCCAGGACATGGAGTTTGTACAGTAGAAGATGATGATCAACTAAGTCAAAGGACTTTGTTAGGTCGATGAAGACCACGCCTTTAGCCTGACCTTGATCCAAAGCAGTGGATATGTCCGCCATAATATTTATTACAGCTGTCAGGGTACTGTGGTTCTTTCTGAAATCATGTTGGTACACGGAGAGGAGGTGGTGTGTTTCTAGGTAATCCTGAAGTTGATTATTGACAATGCATTCTTGTATTTTCACCAGTGGGCACAGAACTGAAATGGGTCTGCAGTATTCTACTAATGTAGTTGGACCACCTTTGTGGATAGGGACAACTGCTACCTTCCATTTGTCAGGTACTGTGCCTGTGAGGAAGGAAGGATCTGTTTATTAAGTTCCTCACTGGTGTGATAATGTCCTCAGCACTGAGTTTTAGGAACTTGGGTTCCAGACTATCATAACCGGGGGAGCTGCCTGGCTTTAAGGCTGAAAGCAGCCGATGTACCTCCTTATTGGTAGCTAGTTTTAGATGAAAGGCAGGCCTTTGTCACAGATCCACAGGTGGGGGGGAGGGGGTTAGTAGTGCAGTCAAAGGGTATACCCTCAGACAGCTACACCAATACAGCGATCTACCTCACTGCCAACAAAATCGACAGTTCATCGACAGGTCGCTGTACTGGTGTGCCAGAAACAGGGGCACACTGTCTCCCAGTCCTACACCCCCTCACCGAATCAACTCTGACTCAGAGTTGATTATAATTAGAATGGGGGGTGCAGTGGGTAGAGCCCCCCAATAGAAAAATGGACTGAGAGTCCATTGGGAATTATGTCGATCGCAACTCGCGGTTGACTTAAATTCCGTTGCTGTGACGCCGGTCAACGACATTTTTGTTGAACTGGCATCATACAGCCCAGTCAAAGTGAGAGGTGTATTTGTCAAGATCAGTGAAGAATTCATTGAGACCACTTCCAACCGATGTGGGGTCCGAGAGGACATGTCCTTTGGCATTGAGGGAGCTGGGGTTTACAGTAGTTTTACTTTTCACTATTGAGTTGATTTGCTTCCAAAAGTTTTCTGGGGTGCTGAGATGTTCAGTTTGCAGCGTTTTGAAGTAGTTCCACTTAGCCTTGCAAATGGAGTTCTTGCAGGCATTCCTGAGATATCTATAGTTAAGTCAATGTTTGCGGAGACCGCTTTCTTTGAAGGCATGCCAGGCCTTGTCATGGGAGGTCACGAGTTTCCTTTGATCTGGAGATAGCCACGGAGCCTTGAGGCCTTTGATTCTTTGTTTCTTCAGTGGTGTGTGAAGATTAAGTAATGCAGAAAAGACCGAAATAGAGTAATCTAGAGCTTGATTTATATCTGGGAGGAGGTTGACTGGACCCCAGTCTACACTAGTCAAAGCTTCTTGGAAAGCCTGCACATTGAAGTGTGATATGTCCCTAGCTAGTATTATTTTAGGGGGAAGGTTGGGGAAATTGTTGCGCCATATACAGTATGTCAGCGAGTGGCCACTGACACTATCTGGGAGAATGCCAGCTGATCTGACCATGTGGGCGTAGTTGGTGATTATTCAGTCAGTCAGGGAATGGTTGCCTGATTTAGTATTTAGCCTCGTGGGGTCTGTGATGAGCTGGGTGAGGTTGGCTTCAGCCAAGATCAAGTAAATCTTTTTCACAGTAGGGTTTAACCAGTCAAGATTGAAGTTGCCACAAATCACCAGGTCACATTACGGTAGGTCTGCTAAGGATGGGATAATTGAGGGAAGGGTAGCGAATGCATCTTTAGAGGGGAGGTAGATACAACCTACTATAAGTTTCTTTACATTCCCTAGAGTTAAAATAAGGAACAGGGATTCCACCGTTGGTTGGTCTGGGAGTGGTGTAGGTATTTCTACAGCCTCTATACCCAATTTAGCATAAAGAAGAACACTATCCCCTTCCTACCTATCCTGTCTTTCCTGAAACAGGCGTACCCTTGCAGTGCAACCTCATTATGCTGCAGCACCCATGCCTCAAGCTCAGCTAATTTAGGGTGCAGGCTCCTGAGATTCATGTGGGCAAACTTCAGGCCTTTGCCATTTAGAATATGTGCATTTGCAGTTGCAGGGACTATGGCGCCACCGGGAGGGGGGGGGGCCTGGATTAGGCTCAATGTCACCTGCACACAGGAGTAGGAAGAGATGATGTAGTAGTATGAAAACATATGATTGGTCAGTTAAATTGGAAAGATCACCTGTCAGCCTGGATAGGTAAAGGTTAAGAAGGAGCCAATGCCATAGGCAGATAGCATCATGTCTGGGTATGCAACGAACTCTAAAGGACCACAGACGTGGGTTCAGAACTTCTTATTATAATGTACTAAAGTAGTGGTGTCACTACCTATGGGTGGGTGGTTGAGTGAGTGAGCAGTGAGGTAGTCAGAGAGGATACAAGAAAGGATAAACAGACTCATTGCTGAGATACCTGCATTGAACAGGTTTATAAAATTCAAAGCAGCAGTCCCTCTGCGAACTAGTTGCCTAAAGGATCAGGTGACAAGGAAGTTAAGAGTAGAGTGTTCCTGGGCCAGCCCAGTGGCGCTGGAGGTTGAGGCGCTGGTCGCTACACGTCATGCCACACCAGCAACCCGGGTTTGGGAATAAGCCTGGGCCACCGGGGTCAGTAGGTGGGGAGAGGATCGAGCATCTTGAGGACTGCTCTCCTCTCTCAGGGGGAAGGTGACTTGTCATCCTGCTTGTTAACTGTCCTCTGGTGGAGGCTGGAGAGCAATATGGGCAGGAAGGCATGTACCGATGTCTCTGTGTTGGTAGAGGAGGGGGGACAGAAGAAAATAGAAAATAGGAGCCTGTCCGGTTCCATGATGGTCCTGTGTCTCCGAGGGCTGTCCTAGTGTCTAGACTAGGCCTTGGTGGGGGGGGGAGCCAGCACTCTCCCTCCTGGCCTCGCCATGGGGGGGGGGTCTGTGGGGGGAATTTTCAGGATGACATAAGTGGAGATGCGAGAGGACTGTAGAAGTGAGCTCCTCCATGCGGAGGACCACAGCCCCTGCCAGGGCTCCCGAGGAGGATAAAAATCTGTATTAAAAAAAAAAGAAGAATAAAGTGTTCCTAGAGGAAACAATGACGTAAATCGAGTCAGAAAATGGTGGGGAGAAGCCAGATGTTGGAGAAAATGTGGAGAACAAAATGCCACACATGAGCATACATTCTATCATTGTCCAGCTATCACTACATTTCTTTTTTTTTTTTCTTACTGTTTAAGCCCCTTCTTTCCACTCCTGCTCCCTTCCTTCAGGGACTCGCTAGGCATCCATCTAGGTTGCGCCAGAGATCTGTGGGCTTTCCACTCCCTCATGTGTCCTCCTTTCTTCAGCCTCGGATTGCCCCCCAGGCAGGGTGAAGGGGAAGACCTAGACCCCTCCCTCCTTCCTATGTCCAACAGTGGTGGACACACTGCGGGAGCTTCTCCTCCCATCTGCAGTCACCTGTGCCGGGGCCCATCTCCAGGGAGCCGAGGTGGAGTTTTTTTTCTGTTTTCCATGGACATGACATGCGCCTTGACATCAGGGCGTAACTACTGACATCCATCATGTCCCCCCTCTACAACATGGCTAGGTGCTGCTGTGCCCCAGGTCTCTGCCTGAGGTCAGTCAAGCACCAAGTCTCTGCCCCCCCCCCCACCTGGAGAAGGCGAGCAGTGCCTGTGACGCTCAGCCTTTTCTCCCTGGTAAGCCCTCTGACTCCCCAGGCTCATTCCCTAACCCAGGTCATTGGCATCACAGGCGGTAGCGCTACCGCTGTGCCAGCAGGCCAGCCTATCACTACATTTCTAACAGAGGTAAAGACAACGTTACAAGTACTGTTTCAAACTGGCATAACTCTAAACATGCAATCATGTAATTCCGGGGTTCCCATCACAAGAAGCAAGGCTAATGCAAAATACTTATGGAGTATATGTGTAGTGGCAATAGGGAAGGTCATAACGCTGAGATGGCTCAACTTGGAACCACTAACAATGCAATACTGGGAAAAGACAGTGAACAAGATCCAAGAAATTGAAAGACTAACATACAAGGTACAGGATAGGGAGGAAATGTTTATGGAAAGATGGACTAAATGGATTATAGAAATGCTTAGGACAATGGGGAGAAAAAATACAGAAATAGGAGATCAGTGGAAGAAGACAGAAGGGCAAACTGTAGGGTTAAAACCAAAATTCAAGGGGGCATGGCCTAGCAGCAGAGCAGATGGCAGCTTGAATTTGGAGTTCTGTGACCATCTCATGCAATCTCCTCTAATTTTCACTCAAATTCCCCAAAATACCTTATCAGCAAGCTTAATCTGTAAATCTGATGTCGTCCTCTCAGAAATCGAGGGAAAAAGCAATTGAAAATTGCATTTAAGATAACTCACCATGATCCTACAACGCGAGGCCTACCAAGATCTGAACACCCTCCGGGGAACTCGCAGGCAGACAACTCGCATAAAAGCACTCTTCCTGCTGGAGTAGCCTCAGGGGAAGAACATATTGAAACTCCCTTACAGCAAACAATGACCGAGGGATATCAACAACTCGAGAGGCTAATAAAGGATCTAAAATATGATTTAGGCACCAGGATGGAGGCCGGATTCGATAATGTAACGGCCCAGATCCAACACTTGCAGCAGGCTATGAATGCCAATTCAGAGCAAGCAGAAACATGTGAACGTAGGCTCGGCGAGGCGGAACAATGAATAAGTGACCCAAGAAGATAGGTCTTCCACTAAAGTTACCGCACTGGCCAAAGCACTGTATTTGAAAAGTCCAAAGTCAAACACTGTCCCCTCCTCCTTAGTCGCCAAAGCCATACCCTCGCTGGCTTTACTGAGTGAGAGGGGAAAGGGGAACCCCCATGTCCAGCCATTATAGACCTCTGATGGACTTACAGTCCAGGAAAACATTCTCCCCCCCCCCCGGCTAAAGCACTCAAAGAAATAGAATTCCTCAAGAATTCCACTTGATGACCACAAGAACCGGAAGCGTCGATGTAACATCCGAATTATTAGCCTCCCGGAGGACGTGGAGGGGGAAAACTGCATCCAATATCTACAGAGCTGGCTTAACACTACACTACATCTACCCCAAGACTCCGAGATAGAGATCCAGAGGGCGCACAGAGCTCCGGGGCCAAAACCGACTGCAGACCAGAAGCCTCGACACACTATTGTCAAGTTCCTATGCTGTCAAGATAGGTTGCAGGTTTTGGAAGCAGCAAGGAAGACTGGTGTGGTCATGGTTCAGTAGAGAAGAATTAGCTTCTAACCGGACTACTCACGCCTCCTGCTACAATGACGGCAGGCCTTTGCGGAGGTTCTTCGAGTCCTGCATTCAATTAACTGTCCCTTCTCTCTTATTTATCCCACCCGGCTGATTGTTCGCCCTTCGGGAGGCACTTTGAAATCATTCACAGACCCTGCAGCAGCCATGGAGTATGCCAGGAAATTGGAGAGGCAGAGGGTCCCCTGATTTGTATGATAGGCCTCAGCCTGAAGGTACTGTTTTTCTCTTTAGCGAGGGGGGGCAGGGGAATGTTTCCCTGGACTATAACTCCATCAGAGGCCTATAATGGCTGGACCAGGGGGTTCCCCTTTCCCCTCTCACTCGGTAAAGCCAGCGAGGGTATGGCTTTGGCGACTAAGGAGGAGGGGACAATGTTTGACTTTGGACTTTTCAAATAGAGCCATAGATGACTTGCATATTTTTATGTGCTTGGGAGCTTTCTACTATCGCACCGTGCATACAATTCTTATTTGGGAGAGTTCTATTATAGTTTTTATCATTCTCTTGAATTTGAGAATAGGCTCATGATACAACTTGAGTAGGAATTGAGAATTTATTAACTGTCCTGGTGGGTACTTCAACTGAATAAAGGGATGATCCTTTTCAGTTGTGGGTTCTGTTCATTTCTGTCCTTCTGTTTTTTATTTTATTACTCTGTGTTCCCTGATGGAAGGGTTTGAGGAGAAGATCGAATATAATTTAGAAATAAAGTATGAGCACTTGGAACAATGCTGTATCATCCATAGTTTTGGGACGACCTGCTCCTATCCTCGGTACAGCAGGGGGTTGGAAATCTCAAAGATCCTCCTCAGTACATAAACATTTTTTTTTCTCTTTTCCTTTTCCTTTTTGTACTTAACCTCTCCTGAGGTAGCATTCTAGGCTAGAGTAGGTGAGTTAACCTCCTGGTCCTGGGATCCCCCCCCCCCAGCGGATTAGTTCTGTTAAACTATTTAGAGGATTAGTAAGTCATTGACTTTTGTTATTTCTTAGATGAGTAAGGGTTGCAAGAGATGGATGCTCAATCCATGAAAAGAAGAGGGTAGTTTATGTTCGGGGAATTCTTGTTGGGGTTTATGGGTTATTTGGGGGTACTAACTATGTTTATTAAGTTTGTTGGGAGGGAAGGGGGGGTGAGGTACTATGTTAGCCTTGAAAATGTACTGATTTTCTTACACTGTTTGGAATGGGTTGGGGTGAGTAGTTTAGAGTGTTTTTTAGAAAATGTTAAAAGTTTTTCAGCAGTGGAAGGAGTAATGTAATGTCATTTTGGAAATGGATGGACCAAGATAACTAGCTATGGGTTTAAGTAGGGATAAGATTTTGCTAATTACATGGAACACAAATGGGCTACGAACAGTAATAAAAAGGAAATGAGTTTTAGTCCAGATTAAAAACAAGATGAAAGGAGATATAATGTAACCCCTAGATGGCACTATCCCAAGGGCTACTACCCCTGCCTGATTTGCCACTAACAGGTTGAGGGGCCTGGATCCAATGGCGGGTGCCTCCACCCAGAGGTCAGGGTTTGCAATAGTTAAACTAACTTAGTCACAGCCCTCTGGGACACTGCAACCCCCCTTTCTTCCCACTAGTGGCCCACACAATATATCAGAATTACCTTCACAGTATACACTTACCCCAGGTCTGGTTCCGCACTGGGACCTCCTGTGAAATGAGATACAGTGCAACAATCACAGTACAGTACTTTAACATAGACAATACCTCAGGCAGTATAACTTTGCTGAAACAAGCAGTTCTGATTTATTTAGGAGATATAACAAGGACAGGGAAATCAGGTTAATTAGCTTATCACTCTAATAATCTACCTATGGCTCTGTGCACAGGCCTATCCCTATCAGTTACTGTCCCTGGGTACCCAAGCCCTAGTGGCTAGTCCAAACCGTGGCAGCTGGTAGGGCCCTTTCACACAGAGAAAAGGAGAATTAAACAGTCAGCAGTACAGTAATTCCATTTGGATTTAATGTGGCAATTCAACAGGAGCACCCTGAATTAGTACTCACGACCTCCAAATAAGAGGTCCTTCAATGTCACAGGGCTCACTTGAGGTACACAAACCTCTTCAACATCCATATAAAAGAAAGCACTATACCAGGCAGGCTGCATCTGTATCCCGATCGCAATTACTGCACAATACCCGAGAACACACAGCAGATTCAGTTCCTGACAGACCGAATGCAATTTTCAGCAATTCCTCCAGTCTTCTACAGGGTGAGCCTGGTTTCTACTCTTCAGAGATCCTTTGATTCTTTTCACAGGACGATTCAGTCCTAACAAGCTGTTACACAAGCTGCAGACCGGAACTCTGGGCCTTACACGCTTTTGACTAAAACTGCACACTGAAAAAGCACAGGGCTCCTTCCTTCTTCACTGCCAAAGCTCAACTGAAACTCCAACCGACAAAAAACGGGCACTTCCTTTGAGTTCCTCCCAGTTCTTGACTGGATTGGCTGTCATCACAATAGACTGCTGCTGTTGGTCCAAAAAGGCACTGAAGTCTAAACCTATCTCCCAGAGTCACTGCCCATACAATCCTCTTGTGGCTGGCTCAGATTATGAGTCCAAGTTCTGATTCATCCAAGGCACCATTTTAGAGCTAGCTTACCCCACACTGATTGGTCCAGTTCAGCAGTTCAAAACTAGAATGGGAACTAGCAGACACAGTTCTGACTGCAAAGAAAGCAGGTTAGACAAACTGTAATTTCATTATTACTCTAAATAATTTCTGGTAAACAGTTACATCTTTCAGATAGGTTCCTTTGCACTCCTAGTGACTGCAAAAATTAAGTGAATTGGCAGCAGCTCGAGTGGTACTCAGAGAAGCACACAGTCCCCCCATACAAACTAATTATGTCTGCAAGCAGACAGCTCTTAAAGAGACAGTACCAGAGGTTCTAAAAACACTCACTGATAAATGGCTTAAATGCCAAACACCATTCAGGCTTGGAGCATTCAAGCAAGCTCCTGGAAGTCTTTTATGAACCCCCATTTGCAGGGGGGTTACAATAATATTCTTGCAGGAGTTACATTCAACTACAGAAAAACGGGATGTCCTGCACCACACCTGGGGAGGTACCATTATTGCATGTACTTTCTCCTCCAAGGCCCCAGTCTGGATTAGGCCCGGCTTCCCGCACAAAATCATAGCCTTGGTGACAGATCCCCAAGGGAGATTCGTAGTGGTAGTAGTAGAAGTGGGGGGAACCCCAATTACTCTGGTCTCTGTGTATGGCCCAAATATAGACTCCCCGGACTTTTTCACCCATCTTGGAACCACACTGGCCCCATTTCCGGATGATATTATATTAGGAGGTAATATGAATACATACTGGGATCCACATTTGGATCACTCTGGTATAAGGAAGGGCCCTAGCCCTAAGAGTGTTAAAACTCTCCACAAATTGATGGAGAGGAGATCCTTGCAGGAGGCATGGAGATTTTGCCATCCGTTCTCTAGACAATATTCGTTCTACTCCCATGCCCATAAAGTTTACACTGGATTGGATTATTTATTTTTGACTAAGTCCCAGCTGGGAGAAGTGGTGGAAGCTGAATATGGACCAATTCTTGTATCAGACCACGCTCCTCTAAAGGTGATTTTGGAGGGAAAGGAGAAACCGGGTAGGAACCCAGTATGGCGTATGGACCCTAACCTACTGGGGGACCCAAAATTTACTCTACAACTAAAAAAGCATGTTTCTGAATTCCTTATGGTAAATAAACCAGGGATTACGGACAATAGGATGATTTGGGAGGCACTTAAGGCGAGTATTCCGGGTGAAACAATTTCATACTCCTCGTTTAAAAAGAAAACAGCTGTTAAAAGGGAACGGGGTTGGAAGCCATGATCCAAAATGTAGAGAAAGAATTAATGACTTCATGTGACCAGACTAAATTGTCAAAACTAAAAACTTTAAAAAGTGAATTAAATCAAATATCTACCCAACATATAGAGAGGGCCCTACACTTAACCAAAACTTAAACCTATTTTGAAGGGGACAAAACTGGGAAATGGTTGGCAAATTTGGTGAAGAGACAGAGAGCGAAGAGGACAGTCTCGGGGGTGGAAATTGAGGAAGGGGAGGTTACTTAAGATCAACGGAAAATTAATGATGCATTTAAAAATGATTATTCTCACTTATATACCTCCGAATTTCCGCAAGGAGCGGACCCGGAGGAGTTTTTAAAATAAATTACCTTTCCAGTAGTGGAGGAGTTAGAATTCGGGGAGTTAGAATCCCCAATAACCAATAGCCCTAGAGGAAATAAAGGGAGTGGTATGGAAATCTAAGGGAAGGAAGGCCCCAGGTCCCGATGGTATTCCAGCTGAAATTTATAAGCTGTTGTGGGAGGAATTGGGACATTTAATGAAGGAAATGATACAGTAGACCCTGGAGAAAGGAGCCCTTCTCCCCACACAGGAACTTGCTACTATTACCATATTACCCAAGGAGGGGAAGAGCCCACTGTGGTGTTCCTCATATCATCCAATTTCGTTGCTTAATGTTGATGATAAAATCTTAGTGAAATTGTTGGCAAGTAGGTTGGAAAAGATTCTCCCCAAACTTATACACCCAGACCAAGGTGGCTTTGTGAAAGGGAGACAGGCCAAACACAACATCAGGCGGGCTTGGAAAATAATTTACCAG
Organism: Neoceratodus forsteri; assembly: GCA_016271365.2. Classification (NCBI taxonomy): domain Eukaryota; kingdom Metazoa; phylum Chordata; order Ceratodontiformes; family Ceratodontidae; genus Neoceratodus; species Neoceratodus forsteri. The sequence continues at coordinate 658,223,244 of CM028131.1, read as the reverse complement.
TGGCCAGGGGGTGGGACGGGAGGCCTACTATCATTAGACGCAGAAAAGGCCTTTGATCGCATGGAATGGCCTTTCATGATGGCTGTTTCATGGAAATTTGGCCTCGGTCCCTTATTGTTAAAGTGGTTAGGAGTACTGTATAGATCCCTGAAAGCCCAAATACTTACTAATAATATAATCTCATGCCTCTTTGCATTAACACGGGAAACCAGACAGGGGTGCCCCCTTTCCCCCTTGATATATTTACTCACTATTGAAGCATTGGCACAAAGTGTTAAATCTAACCCGAGGATTAGGTGTCTTAGTTGGAAGGGGCAGGAGCACATGATCTCACTTTTCGCCAATGATGTCCTTTTATTCTTAGACTCCCCGAGGGAGGCATTGGAGGAACTGTCCCAGCTCTTTGGAAAATACAGCCCTCTTTCAGGGCATAAAATCAACTGGAGTAAGTGTGAGTGGGTTCCTGTGGGAAAAGCTAAGAGCCCCATTACAATTGCCCAGACCTTGGTCCAACCAGCTAAGGCCTTAAAGTACTTGGGAGTTCTGATCCCTTCTAGATTGTCCTCCCTGACTAAACTTAACGTGAAGGGTTTGATCTCTAAAATTAAAAATAATTGTTTGACTTCCGCTGACTTTGCTGGGGAGGGTGAATTTGGTAAAGATGTCAATCATGCCACAATTTTTATACTTCTTCCAGGTAATTCCCCTGAAGGTCCCTCTAAAATATTTTAAGAGTACTGAGGGTGCTATTACACAGCTTCGCAGGAATAATAAGAGGCCCAGGATTAAGAAATCACTCTTGTGGATGTCCCAGAGAAGAAGGGATTTGTGCCTACTGAGTGTGAAACATTACTGGGTGGCAGCTCAGGTAGCCCATATACATGATATTTTAAAGGTCCCTGAGTCACAGTCGGCTTGGGTGAGAATGGAGGGAGCTGGGGGATTTTCTCCATATCAAAACAACATGGCACTGAGGGGTGAGGTGGGTAATTTGAAGATTCCGGTCAATCCACTTATGGGGACTATGGTGAGAGCCTGGAAACTCGCTCACAATATTATTGGGGTGAGCGATGGTTTGTCCCCTGAGGCTTCTCTAAGGCAAATTCTTCGGCAAGGAGGGAGGTTGTCACCCTGGGATATTTCGGTTTTGAATCAGTGGGATGGTAGCAGGGTCACCCAGGTTCAACATATGGTTCAAGAGGGGAAGTTGGACTCTTGAGCATTTGGTACAAAATAACACCCTCAGTAAATCTCATTTCCCCCAATGCACTAAAATTAAGGAGGAAGCTGAGAGACTGATTGGAGGCAGGGGCCGAGACGGGGTGTCTCGATCTTCAATGGAAGAATTATTCTGGGGACAACTGGGTCAGAACACATTCAAACCCTTAAGAAGCACCTATAAATTGTGGATAGGGGGAACCACCTGACCATATGGGGGCTACCAAGACTAAGTGGGAAATTGATATTTTACCAGATGGTCTGACAGGAGGAGAATGGATAACTATTTTAAACAATAGCCTAAAATGTATTATTATTCATTTATTTGCTTTTGTTAACCAGGTAAGCACTCTAGACATCCAAGTGCTTATTTTCAGGTGCGACCCGGGAGGGTTACAGAGTACATCCGAAACATAATACAGAGTCAGGGTAACATACAGGAGCCACAGGCTTCGACAAGTGGGTGGTACAACAGGTTTTAAAATGGTTAAGTAGGCAGAATGGCAACAAGATACATAACAGCACTGAGAGGCAGAATAACATCATGAAAGAGAATAACATCAAAATAAATGAAAGTACAAGTAGGTACTGATATGACATGAGCGCCTGTCGTGAGAGAGAATGAACATCAAATAATGAAGACAAAAACAGAGCCAAAGCCATCCAATTCAATGTGTTACATAGAACATATCACACTCCTTGGCTATCACATGAGATTAACTGTAGTGACTCCCCATTATGCCCTAAGTGTCAGATACATAATGGTACTATTTATGATATGATTTGGCAGTGTAGCCAAATTCAGAACTTCTGGTGGGGGGTACAGGAGATACTCTCGAGATTGACTAATATACCTCCTAAATTAGACCCTGTGGAGATTCTACTTGGCTTGCCCCAGGGAACACCATGTAGCCGGAACAGTTATTAAGTCGGATTTGACCCTCTGGAGGTTGGGGAATGTGATGAGCCTGAAGGTTCTGCTATGCACTGGAGGCTCCATCATCCCCACTATATCGGAGTGGACTAACAACTCTTAGATTGTAAGAAATTTGAAAATACAATACACTGTTAGACGGCAGCTGAATATCTTTTGGAAATTTGGTCCCCAGTGGAAAAGAGCACTTTCACAAGCCTGGATTCTGCCTCTGATTTGGTTTTATATAGTTTGGGAGGGAGACGAGATGAATGTTAACTGGTTAATGTCTGAAAATGCCTCTGCTGTTGGATTAATACTTGAAAGGAGGTATAGAATATAGAAGGCATAAGTATTTGTGGCAAATTCAGAAGAGACAGGAAACTGTATTCTACAGAGAACACAGCATCTCTTAGATCTGACTGGGACCGCATTTAGTAAACAGAAAAAAAAAAAGAGGAAAAATACAGTAACTTGGTAAGAACGCTCTGGTTAAATTTTGGAGCTTTTATAAGGTTTTAGGTTTAATGTATATAGTTTTGTTTGTTTTTTGACATGCTTATTAATAACAGATTTACAGTAACAACATAAGATGGAGGTAGTACACAAAGTACAGTTTCATACTTACTGTAACTGTAGATCTTCAAGAGGATCTCTTGCAGCAGGTACTACCTTTGGGATGATTCCCAAGCAGTCACTGTGAGGAAGGGAAGATATCATGATCGCAGCCCAAGCAATACTGCTTGGCCAAATGAGTTCCTGTGCCTGGAGGCGATTTCTATGCTATAATGTTTAGTAAAGGTATGAACTGTGGACCATGTGGCCACATTACATATATCTGATATAGATACTCCTCTGAAGCAGGCTGCTGAGGTCAACAGGGCTCTGGTGGAATGTGCCTTCACAGTTACTGGCAACGTTTTTTTGTGTTTTTGCATAGCAGTATGTAATACAATTTGCCAACCAATGTGACATTTGTTTTGTTACTGGAGAACCTTCCTTCTGAGGGGCATAGGCCACAAAGAGTTGGCCTGATTTTCTTGTAGTTTGGGACCTAGAGAGGTATATTCTGAGAATACGGTGAACGTCTAGTTTATGGAGTCGTTCTTCTCCTGGACTGGTATAGTTAGGGAAGTATACTGGTAGGTCTATGGTCTGGGTCAGAGTAAGGTCTGAGACCACTTTAGGTAAGAAAGTAGGTTTGGTGCGCAGAGAAACCCTGTCATTATGAAAAATCAAGTAAGGCTCTTTACACATTCGCGCCTGTAGCTCTGAGATGTGGCTGGCTGATGTGATAGCTACTAGAAATAGTGTTTTCTATGACAGATAGCATAGATCTGTCAGGTCAGCAGGTTCTAACAGTGCCTTAGTGAGCTGTTTGATGACAAAATTCAGGTCCCAAGGTGGTACTGGGCGTCTTATAGGAAGTTTCATATGGAGGATTCCTTTCAGAAACATTTTTGTCGGACCTAGCTGAGCTATTGTCTTCTGACCTATTGGCTCCTGGAACGCCGATATAGCTGACACATGAACCTTAATGGAAGAATACCCTAGGTTTTGTGTAGAGAGGTTAGTCAGATATTCTAGCATGTCCAAGGGTTGGCACGTAAAGGGTTCAATGGATCTCTGGGTTGCCCACAGTGCGAATCACTTTCACTTATCATTATAGCATTTTCTGGTGGAAGGTTTCATAGAAACATAGAAGTTGATGGCAGATAAGGACCAAAAGGCCCATCCAGTTTTCCCATTTTTTCTACCTTATGAATGTGCCATAGGCCTTTACTCTGTCAATGGCCTATCTATTCATACTCATCAGTATTGCCCCTTATGTCTATCCCATGCCTGTTTGAAGCCCTGCACTGTATTCATATCCACCATTACCTGAGGTAGGCCATTCCATGCATCCACCACCCCTTCTGTGAAAAAGAACTTCCTCACATTACCCCTTAATCAGTCTCCCTCTAATCTCATGCTGTGTCCTCTTGTCCTGCTATTTTTATTATATTGAAACATGTTAGACTCCGTCACCTTGTTAGTGCCCTTAAGATGTCTGAATTTTTCAATCATATCACCCTTCCCTCCATTGCTCTAGGGTATACATATTGAGCTCCGTTAATCTGTCCTTATATGTTTTCTGATGCAATACCTGCACCATTTTGCTTGCCCTTCTCCGGACTGCCTCCATTTTGTTAATGTCCTTCTGCAGGTGCGGTCTCCAGTACTACACGTAGTACTTCAGATGGGGCCTAACTGATGTCTTGTAAAGAGGGATTATTACCTCCCTCTTCAGACTTGTGATACCCCTGCTAATACACTCCAACATCCCTCTAGCCTTACCTACTGCTTTAGTGGTCTACTTGGATGATTTCAGGTCATCTGTAATGATGATGCCCAAGTCTCTTTCTTCCCTTGTGATTGCCAGCAAGTCCCCTCCCAACCTATAGGTAGCTTCAGGGTTTCTCTTCCCTATGTGCATGATCTTGCACGTCTTTGCATTAAACCCAATCTGCCACTCTTCAGACCATTTTGCCAGTTTTTCCAGATCTCTTCTCATTCTACCCATCCCATCTGGATCATCTACTCTGTTGTAGATCTTGGTGTCAACTACAAACAGGCAAACCTTACCCTCCAGTCCATCTGCAATGTCACTGATGAAGATATTGAAGAGGACTGGCCCCAGGATTGAACCCTGAGGTACCCCACTTGTGACATGCATCTCTTCTGACTGTATACCATTTACTACCACTCTCTGTTTTCTGCCCGCCAACCAGTTTGCCACTCAGTAGACCAACCTCTGACCCACCCCGAGCCTACCCAGCTTATTAATCAATCTTCTATGTGGAACAGTATCAAAAGCTTTGTTGAAGTCAAGGTAGGCTACATGAACTGCACCACCTTGGTCCACCACTCTGGTTACCCAGTCAAAGAAATCTATGAGATTAGTTTGACAGAACCTTCTTGTTGTAAACCCATGCTGTCTTGGATCGTGTGCTTCTATGGATCTCAGGTGTTGCACTATCCTTGCCTCCATAATCTTGCCCACTACTGAGGTATGACTGACTGGTCTGTAGTTCCCTGCTGCCACTCTTGTGGAGTGGGATCACATGAGCCCTTCTCCGGTCTTCTGGGACCTCTCCTGTGCCCAGAGACTGACTAAACAGTTCTGCTAATGGCTCCACTAGTTCCACTCTTAGCTCCTTTAGTACCCTGGGACGTATGCCATTAGGTCCTATTGCCTTGTCCACCCTGAGCTTAGCGAGCTCTTGTAGGACCCTTTCTTTTGTGAAGGGACTTGTGCACATCTCCCTCCCTCGTGTCCATGGTTCTGAGCTGTGGGCCCTGCCCTATCTTCTCCTCAGTAAATACTAATCAGAAGAATCTACTAGGATAGATGCTTTTCCTTGGTCCTCCTCCACACACTCCCCCTTATCTCCTTTGACCTTAGCAATACCCCCCTCTGGACCTTCTTCTTTCACTAATGTATCTATAGAAAGTCTTGTCCCCTTCTTTTACTGTTCATGCTAGTGTTTCCTCGGTTTGGGCCTTTGCCTGCCTTCCCTGCTTCCCTTAGGGAAGTTTGGTATGCCTCTTTATCTTCGTCCCGCTGCATTCCCTTACATTTCCTGAAGGCCAACCTTTTGGCTCTGCTACGGTTTTTGAGAACCAAAGTGATTTTCTCCTTCTTTTGCTCTTACTTTTCTCCCTAACACAATGGGATGTTTTTTTTTTCCAATTATTTTAACCAGGTAAGACACACTAAGCTGAAAGCTTGTTTACAGGTGCAACCTGGGAGCACAAGGAAGTTAAGTGACTTGCTCAGGGTCACACAGTATGCAAGTGGGGGCTTTGGGATTCAAACCCAGGTCTCCAGATTTGCAGCTCAGAGCCTTAAACCACTGCGCCATACTGCCTCCTTCTTCAAGTATTGCATCCTTAATGCTTGCCCACTTTGCCTGTACCCCCTCACCTGTATTTCTTCTTGCCAGGGCTAGCTTAACTCTGTTGACCATCTTATCAAAGTCAGCTCCTCTGAAGTCCCAGATTTTTGCCTTGGAATGGGATGATTCAGTTCTAGTGGCCAAACTGAACCATACCATGTGATGGTCACCGGCCCCCAGGTTACCTTTTACTTGAAGATTTGTAATCCTTTCCCTGTTAGTCAGTACTAGATCCAGTATAGCTCTGTCTCTTGTGGGTTGATGTACCAATTGGTTGAGTCCCTCCCCCTGCAGGGAATCCACTGTGTGTCTAGTTCTGAAGGATATTCCTGCTGGTATTGACCAATCTGTATCTGGCACGTTGAAGTCTCCCATTATCAGAACCTCCGCTTTAGCCGTCATGTTTTGTAAATCTTCTAACAGTAATGTGTCTTGTCCTCCCCCTGGTCTGGAGGCCTGTGGACAACCCCAGTTCATATGGTTGTCCCATTTCCTGTTTCCAGGTTGACCCACAGTTCTTCTGGCTCCTTATGTGTAGTCTGAATTTCTGTAGCTTTGATATTTCATTGACATAAAGGGCCACTCCACCCCTCCCTTCCTTTTTGCACCTTGGTCTCTTCTGAACAGTACATAGCCGGGTACTGAAGTCTCCCAAGTGTGGTTACTAGTGGAACATGTCTCACTAATGGCTACTCTGTCCACTTTAGCCTCTGTCATTGTTGCCTTTAGGTCTGGGATCCTGTTTCCCAGACTGCAGGCATTTATGTGCATGATTTTCCATCGGCCAGATTTTGGTGCGTTAGTTGTTGGGCGAGGTCCAGCATTTCCCCTGTGCATCATATAGGGAGACGGACCTTTTTCCTTATCTGGTGATGTAAATGAACAGCAAACATGCTGAACTCCTGTTTGATCACTAACTGAGGTGGGAGGGGTGGTGGCTAGCAGGATTTGTGCCACTTTGTCGGATATATTATGCCTAGTTACGAATGTGTGTTCAGGAGCCAGGCACGTAGATGCAGTGACTTGAGGTTGGGGTGAAGGATGGTACCTTGTTGTTGAGTCAGAAGGTCCGGGGTGATTGGGAGGAGAAGGGGATCTCCGATTGCCCTTTGCTGTAGTAATGGGAACCATATCTGTCTTGGCCAGAAAGATGCTATTAGAATAATTTCTGCTGGCTCCTTTTGGAGTTTTAGCAGGACTCTCTGAAGAAGTGGAGTGGGGGAAAGGTGTATAAGAATTTCCCTGTCCATGACAGGGACAGGGCATCTGTAGAATGACCCTTTCTTTCTGGCACAATGGAACAGTAACATGGCAGTTTGTGGTTCTCTGGTGAGGCGAGTAGATCCACTTCTAGAGTATCCCACATCTTGAATATGTTCCGTAGGAGCTATGTGTTGACTTACCATTCATGATTGTGGGTCTGTCTGCTCAGGTGGTCTGTCAGGGTGTTCTGTGCCCCTGGTACATGTACTGCTATTAGTGTCAGGTTTTGTTGGATGATGGTGTGCCATACCTTGGAGGCTTCTACACACAAGGGGTTGGATTTGGTACCCCCTTGTTTGTTTCTTAAAATGTATTTATTATTGATCAACGCATCACATGTAAATAGACACAGTCATTACATAATGCTGTACATCACATTTCATGTCTACATTGCAGGAAAGAAGATACACGTGCTCTTACTTATCATAAAAATAGGTTACATTGGCTCACTATTGGTCTAATTTAATACATTCTCACAAAATTATCTGGGTCATGTTCTCTTATACGAGTTAATATTTGGTTTATTTTATTAAAGGTCTCACTCCAGGCTGGTTTGTATTCTGAATTAAATTCCTTGAAGCACCCCCTTAATCCCCTCCATGCCTTTCAACCTAGGGGACAAAATCTTCTTCAATTTGTGCCATGTACCACATCCATTTTTGCCATCTGGTTCTGAAGGATGACAGCCTGTCAAGGATCACTGACTTCAAACCTTCCACTCAATATATGTCCATAACAATTTGTCACCACTCCAGAAGATTGGGTACGTGTGTGGACATCCATCTTTGTGTTGTCGCCTGTCTGGCTGCCAGGAGGTAGACAGGCAGCATAGTTTTATTCCATGGTGGCTGGTGTTCAGGGAAAATAGACAGAACCGTTTCCACTGTTAGTTCCACCTGGTCTCCTAAGCAGTCAAGCAACTCCTCCTGCAAAGAGCACCAAAAGGGTGTCAGCATGGGACAAGACCAAAAGATGTGGCCAAGGTCTGCTAACTGGCACCCACACTTCCTCCAGCAGGCCCCGTAGGAGGCAGGAAGGTATTTTGCTAAGACTGCCGGGGAGCGGAAGAACCTACTCCGACACTTCCAAGTGAATTCCCTTCAGATGTTGGAGGATGTTATTTTTATGGCAGTTACTGATGTTTTTGTCCAGGAGTCATCTGTCACCTCCAGGTTCACATCCTTTCTCCAGCTTTTCAAAACCATTTGAGTGGTATCTCCTAGGTGTTCCCTAAGAGTTTTATATAGTGAGCCTATTATAACCCCCTTGTTTGTTGATGTAGTATACTACCGCAGTGTTGTCAGATTGTACTATGTGTGGGCCACATATGAGGTATGGCTGGAACGTGTGTAGGGAGAGTCTTACAGCTCTCATCTCTAATATGTTGATATGGAGTCTTGATGTGCGTATGTCCCAAATGCCTTGTGTTTGGTATCTGTGAAGCAAATGTGCCCCCCAACCTGTTGCTGAGGTGTCTGTTGTTAGGGTCTGTACTGGGATGGGCATTTAAAATGGCACACTTGTTTAAGTTGGTTGGATTTGCCCACCAGTTTAATGCTGCGCTTAAGGAAGGGGGTGATCATAACAACGTCCTCTAAGACCCCATTTGTTGGTGCCACTGTTGTCCGAAGGCCCACTGAATTGGCCTCATGTGTAGATGGGCAAATGGGACCGTAGATATGGTGGCAGCCATGTGTCCTAGAAGTTTGAGGAGTTGTCTGGCTGTGACAGCTGGTACCGTTCTGCATAGGTTTGCCAGATTTGTTATAATAAATTCTGTCTTCTGGCAGGTAGGCTTTTCCTGCTGTGGTGTCCAACACCGCTCCTATATACTGGAGTCTCTGCAATGGGTCTTAACTGAGACTTTGAGAGGCTGACCTTGATACCTAACTGATGGAAGAGTTGCAAGGTGACCTGAAGGGAGTGGGTAAGCCCTTTCTTTGTGGAGGCCTTTATGAGCCAATTGTCGAGATATGGGAAGACAAAGTGTCCCTGACGCCTGAATGCTGCCGCTACTACTGCAAAGCACCTGGTGAAAACTCTGGGTGCTGATGAGAGGCCAAATGGGAGTGCCCTGAACTGGCAGTGTTGTCCTAACAATCTGAAACATAAGTACTTTCAGTGGGCTGGGTGAATGAGAATGTGAAAGTATGCATCCTTCATATCAGGGCAGATTTGCGTCCAGCAGCCTCTAAGGGTGATGCTGTTGTACAGTGTGAGTTCACAGTACCTCAATTTTCTTGGAGTTCCTTCAGTCTACCTGATTTCATGGATGTTATGAGGATCATCCATAGTGTGCATCCCACAAGCTGTAGCTTGGATCCTGGACCGACCTGCCTAATTTTGGGTTGTAATGATATCATAGGTCCAGTCCTTGTGCAAATAGTCTGGTGTTCCCTAGAGTCGGGTGAGTTTCCTAGCTCCCTGAAAGACGTGGTGGTAACACCTCTCTTGAAGAAAGCTACCTTGGACCTAGACTGTTTCGCAAACTACAGACCTATCTCCAACCTTCCCTTTATTGGGAAGGTGATTGAGAAGGTAGTGGCTTCCCAATTGGAGGACCATCTAACCATCCATAACTTTTACGAATCCTTCCAATCCGGTTTTTGTAAAAGACACAGCACCGAGACTGTGCTGGTTCGGGTGCTAAATGATTTGAGGACGAGAGATCAGAAGAGACTTTCCGTCTTGGTTCTCCTTAATCTCTCATCAACTTTTGACACCGTGGATCACTTGGTGTTGATGGCATGCCTGAGGCAGATTTGTGGCATCTCGGGAACTGTTTTGAAATAGTTCACCTCCTTCCTCACTGGGAGATCACAAAGAGTTGTGTCGGGGGTTTTCTCCTCTGGCCCAACTCCTTTATTGTGTGGGGTGCCTCAGGGTTGTGTGCTATCTCCCATGTTATTCGCGGTGTACATGCTACCCCTTGGAGACATTATAAAGACGGTATGGGTTGAGGTTTCACTACTATGCAGATGATACCCAGCTGTACCTGTCTTTTGCACCTGACCGGGATGGAGCTCTCTCTGTGTGTTTAACAACTGTCTGGAAGAAATCCATTACTGGATGGATTCTAGTTGGCTGAAGTTGAACTCAGAAAAGACAGAGGTTTTGGATGTGGACCCGGGTTGTCAGATAGAGGCGCTGTGTGTGGGTACGCCCTCTGGAATTTTCCTTGGTGGCGTTTCACTTCCGACCTCTGAATGGGTGTGTAACCTGGGGGTTATCTTGGATGACAGACTGACACTACCGTCACAAGTGTCAGCTGTTGTCAAGACTTCCTTTACCATCTCAGGAATATCCAGAGTTAAGCACCTTGTTCCATCTGACGCCCTTCTACGTTGGTCCATGCCTTGTGTCCTCGCCTGGACTATTGCAACTCCTGTACTTTGGGCTTTCTGGGGTTGAAATCCATCACCTACAGCTGGTGCAGAATGCAGCAGCCCGGGTTTTGACTGGGACAAGTAGGTCCTGTCATATTACCCCAGTGCTGCGTGAACTGCACTGGTTACCTATACGGTGGCGAGTCGCCTTTAAAGTCAGTTTACTAACTTTCAAAGCCCTTCATGATCAGGGTCCGGCCTATCTAAAAGAACTTCTGGTGCCTTACTGCCCTGACCGATCACTTCGCTTGACCAACAAGGGGCTGCTAGAGATTCCAAGAGTGAGTCTTAAATCTTCAGGCTGTACAGCATTTTCTTCTGCTGCACCCACTCTTTGGAATTCTCTAACCCGCCAGTTACGGGAATGCATCTTTGTGGAGGAGTTTAAGGGTAATCTGAGAACTTATCTTTGGCAATTGGCCTTTTTGGATGGCTGATTATACTGCACTGATGATTGTGTTGTGGTTCTATCTGTATTTACCTTGACTTCATTGCCCGATGCTACTGTGTTATGATTTTTTTGTGTGTTTTATTGGATCTCAATGTTTGATGTTATTGTTTTAACATGTTCAGTGCCTTGGAAAATGAAAGGCGCTCTATAAATAAAATTATTATGATTAGTACTATTAGTATTATATGCAGGGCACATAACAAGTCTCCCTGATGTAAGAGTGGAAATATGGTCATAAGAGTGACCATGTGGAATCGCTTATACTGTATGTATTTGTTTAGCAGAGATCCCCTGTTCATTTGGGGACGAGACAGAAATGGGAATAAAAACCCTTTTCTTGTTGATGTAGTGGGACCAATTGCATCACTCTTTTTTGTTTTAGAATGTGCAACTCTCCTAGCAGTATGGGAATGTGGTCGAGTTGATAGGTGACTCACATCAGTGGGTGTCTCTGGGGACATTCTGTAAGTTCTAGGGTGTGTCCCGATTGAATTATCTGAAAAGACCTACTCGTCCATAGTAACGGCTTTCCAGGCCTCTTGATGATTGGAAAAGTGACCCCCAACAGTCTCCGAGGCCTACAGAGGAGGAACTGAGGGGTGCAGAGCTGAGTCAATTGGATGCTGCGGTGCCACCCCTAGAGGTAAGAGTGGAACGACCACCACGGGAGGCTGCAGAGGTTGGTCTACTGGATGCCTGTGCACCTTGTTTGCCTCTATACGACTGCCTGCCCGAGCCACGCTGTCGTCCAGTATGACGAAACTGGTACTGTTGATAGTACCTTGATTGTCCCATGTTTTGGGGAGTATGGTACATTCTGTGGACTGACTTTAGGGCACGGCCCAAGGCTTGTAGATCATCAAAATAGTCTTTGTGGCCAGCCCGGAGCGCTGAGGTTGACGATTGGACGCTATACCCGTGCCTTGTCGCCTGCTTTTCGGGAATGGACTGGAGTCATTAGGGTTGGCAGAGGAGGAAAGGATCGAGTGTTCGAGGACAGCTCTCCTTTCCTGGGAGGGAGGGGGGAACGTAGGGCTCATTGTCTGGCGACCACTAGTGGAGACTGGGTGTCAATCCAGCAGTTGGGGACTGGCGGTGGCAGCACTCCTGTGGGCATGAATGGGAGCGTTCATGTGCCACGCTGGTGTGCACTGCACTGCCGGGCCAATGGGGGGAAGCAACTAGAAAAACCATTTCCCACTGGTAGGTGAAGGCGGGTCTAGTGGCCTGGCACCACATCTAACTCTGGGCTTTCCAGCCCTCCTGGTTCTCCTCTCGCACAACTCCTCTCCAGACACTATAAGATAGAGCACCGGTGGAGTGGTGGCCCTTGCTCCTAGGGGGCTCGGGGATCGTGTCCGGGGGGGGGGACCAAGCCAGTGGGGGGACTGATGGCTTCAGGAGGACGGGAGAAGCCAGAGCCGAATGATAATGCTGGAGAGCAGCCAAAGAGGTAAGAGAGCAAGAAAAAAGTCTACAAAAAAAAAGAATAGTCTTTGCAGCTGTGCCAAATAACTGTTCTCCACTGAAGGGTAGAGTCAATATTTTGTGTTGAATGTCTGGAGTGAAGCCTGACACTCTTAGCCAGGCATAACATCTAAGACTGACTCTCATGGCAGAAGATCCGGCCAAGGTGTCAGCCACATCATATGCCACCCTTAGTAAGTGTCTAAAAAGACTACCTCCCCCGTTAAAAGTGGCTAGTAGTTTTTCCTTTGTCTCTGAGTCAGGAAGTTTATTAGCTACCTCTGTGGCAGTTGCCCAGAGGGTTTTCTGATACTTCAACATATGTCCCATATAGTTAATGGCTCTTATATTCAGGGTGGTTCCTTGGTACACTTTTTTCCCCCATATGGTCCAGTTTTCTGGACTCTTTATCTAGGAATAGAGAACTTAATATGTTTTGGTTTCCTAGTCCTGTCATGTGCAGCGTTAATTACTACTGAATCCGCCAGTGGTGTTGCTGCGAAATGTATGGTCCATTGGAGCCTGGTATAGGCAATCTGCCTTACAAGGCACAGAGAGAATATCAGCAGGCTTTTGCCATGCAGCTAATACTTCGTCTTGATAGGATGTAATAATAGGAGGAACAATTATAGCTGGGTCCTCCAGTAATTCCAAATAATCCGTAAGGTTTTGTCTTGGTTTGTCAGGCTCTTTTGTCATGAAGCCCATGACTTTTTGTATCTGGGGCATGATTTCAAGAAATGTCGGGTCATCCGAGGGGGTGTGGGGACCGGGGTAAGACATTCTTGGTCCCTTTCCACTTACAGTGGAGTTAGTCGACGGAGGGCATAAGTCGTCGTCCTCCTTAAAGTCCTCTTCATATTCTATATTCTCCTCAGGCAGAGATTCCTCCTCTAGTGACTGGTGTGAGGGGACGTGGAGGGTCCCTTATAGGTACATATGTAGCCTCTGGCAAAAACGCTGAGGTAATGGGAGGAAGAATGTGCAGGTCTAGTTGTCTTACTGGGTTGAGAGGGTTGTAAACCCTGTAACACAGTTTGCACAACAGTGGCCACAACTACAAATAGGGTGGTGGGTTGCTGTGATGCAAGGATCCCTGGAGCCAGAGGCCCCATGGCCTGCAAGCTCAGGGGTAGAGGAGATGGGGAGAGGCTGAGGAACCAGTTGAGCCCCTGGAAGGGCCTGGCTTGACCCCTTATTGTCCATATATGGGCCTCTGTAAGATGCCACCTGAGTAGGAGGGGGCAGTTTAGGCAAGACAGTAAGGGAGAAACCCTTTTCTTTTATGACATATCTCTGCTCCGTTAAAGGTCTTGTTGACGGAGATTGAAAGGGTGACATATCGGAGTGTCTAAACGATGCCACTGATGGAGAGGCAGAGCAGTCCTGTCTGGATGAGCGCTGGGCCATTGATGGAGAGTCCTCCTGTCTCATTGAGCGTATTGTCATCAACGAGCAGCTCAGGGCAGTGGTGGAGACTGGAGAGGTAACCACCGCAAGAGCAGCATTATGTGACATCGACGATAAGACTTGAAGGGCCATCGGTGATTAGGATTTCTGTTTATCTGATGAACACTTATGTGCCACTGCCACCGGAGTAGAAGACGTAGTCGACAAGTGGGAGCATGTTCCTTCCGCAGAAGGAGTTTTGTCCCTGTGCTTATGTTTAGCGCTTTTATGGGACATTTGTGAAGAAGAGGATGATGCATGAGGGTGAGACCTCTTCTTCTTGAGAGGAGCAATTTTCTACTCCATCAAATATAACTATTTCTTGGAGCCGTCGACGAGTCACCTGGTTGAATTCCCTGCAGATGTCACACTGAAGGACATTGTGGGTGGCTGCCAAACACCGCACACAAACCAAGTGCTCATCGTATCGGTAGATCTTCCTGCTGCAAGGGCACTTTCTAAATAACGGTTCAGACTGAGACATTCATAAAAGAAAGAAAGAAAGAAAAAGGAGAGAATGGCAAGTCGTTCCGGTAGTTCTAGTCATTATCGACATCATAGAGGCACTTCAGACTGGAAAGTTTCTGTGCTGCGAGATGGTAGACAGCAAAATTAGAACTGAGGATCTTGGGGACAGCCCACTTCCTTTATACCTGCCAGGTGTGATGACATCACGGGTGGGTGGCCCCCACTAGGCATTGCTGGAAGAAAGCGAATGTCTGCAAGAGTGCCCTCTGGCAGGCTCCCAAAGGTAGTACCTGCTGCAAGAGATACCCTCAATGAAGATCAACAATTACAGTAGAAAGGATAAATTGTGAAAACAGATTAACTGTAGTAACAACAAGAATATGTATGTATGTTAAACAATGCTTTTCAAAATACTGTAAAACGAAAAAATGGTAAAATAAGTATAAAAAAAATGTTTCCATTGTTGACATTTCGAATGGGATAAAAAGTAAGATCAGCCTCTTCGCAGACGACACTATGCAGAAGTGGATGGGAAGAAAGGCAGTAGAGTACTCCAAGAGGATTTAGCAAGGCTGGAGGACTGGTTGAACACATGGCAATTAAGGTTCAATGCCAAGAAGTGTAAGGTCATGCACTTGTGGGACAGAAAGCCCAGAAATAGTTACCGATTGGGGGAGTGCAGCTATCCACATCAACAGAGGAGAAGGATCTGGGAGTACTACTAACAGGGGAAATGAACCACTCGGCCCAGTGCAGGAGGGTAGCAGGAAAGGCCAATAGAACGCTGAGGTGCATCACTAGGGGAATCACCTCTAGGAGAGAAGTCGTCCTGCCCGTGTACAGGTCCATGGTGAGGCCACACTTGGAGTACTGGGTGCACCTACTTGAAAAAGGACATCAAGCTACTGGAGGCGGTGCCGCATACAGCAATGAAAATGATCCTGGGATTGGGAGATAAACCATATGAGGAGAGCCTGAGGGAGCTCAATATGTATTCCCTGGAGGATAGAAGGGAGAGAGGGGATATGATTGAGACTGCAAGTACCTGAAGGGCATAAACAGGGTAAACACCGAGAGTATGTTCAAATCAAAAGGTGGGAGGGAAAGCAGGGGACACAGTTTGAAATTGGAGGGAGCAAGATTCAGTAGGGAAATGAGGAGGCACCTTTTCATGGAAAGGGTGGTTACAGGGCGGAATGCACTGCTGGAGAAGGTGGATTCTTTGAGGCCGATGAACAGCTTCAAGAGGGTGTGGGGCAGGATCAAAGGGAGGGTTCAAATGGAGGATGGAAGGGGGGGTGTATGTGAAGGAAGCAGGAGGAAATGGGGGGGGCAGCTGCAGTCTAAATGGCTGAAGTGCTGCACACTCTAGCAGACTAGACTGACCGTAAGGCCTGTGTCTGCTGGCAATTTCGTATGTTCGTATACAGAAAGTTATGCACCTGCAGATGCTGTTGCACCACAGTAGTGATGCCAGAATGCTGTTGTACCACAGCAGATGTATCACTACGTGGTACCGCTGCATAGAATCCTGGATCTGTTAAGATTCCCTATGCTTACCTACTGTACATTGCAGATTCTTCTCATCAAAGACATCAGCAAAACTGAAAAAAACCCACGTAAAGTGTATATTACAAAACAAAGTACCAGAAAAGTTGCCAACTCATGTAACTAGCACTTAAACCACATTATAAAATTACTTTAATCAAACTGATCACATGACTGTGCATTAATAAAGAAATAATGCATGACAGGGTGTGTGTTGTGCTTGGGTAACATCACGCCTTAGGTGGTTGGGCACAAGGACACAGGCCGAGTGCATTCAACACCAGAGAAGTGACACTATCCCAGCAAGACAGACACCCTGGAATGCATGATTCATATTATACAATGGCTAATGTTTTACTACAAGAAAAAAATAAAAGGAAGTATTTTTTAACAGTTTTTTTAACTTGATTTTTGTGCGTGGACGTGCATTTATACAAAAAGAAGCAAAAAGAAGTTTATTTTTTCTATCTATCCAACAGGTGGCGCTGTCTGTGCAGTAGGTGGATTTTTTTCTGTTTTGTGTCTGCATCCTGGTCCCCACATGTGCTTTCGTTTCTTTTGCTCCCCCCTTCCCACCCCTGTACTGTGTCCTGGCCGCAGTTCTTTCGGTACAGTTTGCTGCTGTTTTATTTATTTATTTAATAAAGTTTCATAATTACAACCTTTGAGTCACAGACTCCTTTGCAAAGGCTCCACATCAAAACAAACATACAGATTTTTTTGAGAATGGACGAACATGCTTCATAACTAGCGATTGTTGGTGCTTACGCATAATTACATCAAATATTTCATAATTTACCTAAGGTCTCTTAAGTGTTGCTTATAACCCTGGGTCGGGTTGAACATGCCTCATAAGGATAATTAACAGTACTTGGTTAGTCTCTAGAGGGTTGATTATCAACCCTGGGTCGATGTGGTGTAGAGTGATCTGTTGCAGCTACATGTCTCGGAGTTTATGAGGTGTCTCTTGATTCCGGTTTTAAACTGGCCTAGTCTTGGGGCAAGGGAGACAGGAGGAGGGAGTTCATTGAGCCAGATGGGAGCCCGATAGCTAAAGGACCTTTATCCTAGTGCAGTCCTTCGGTGGGGGACAAGGATGGGCATGCTTGCTTGGTGCCTTGGGGTGCTCCTGTGGGGGTTAAGTTGGATGAGGGAGTGAAGGCCAGTGGGTGCAAGCTTCAAGAGTATTTTTTTGGCTTGGAGACAAGTATGGTATTTTAGTCTTCCTTTGAAGGTCAGCCAGTCCACTTTTTTTGTAGAGGTCACAGGTGTGGGTAAGTCGGTCACTTTCTGTAACCAGTCGGGAGGCTTTATTGAGGGCAAGATTGATTCGTTTCAGGGCCGTGAGGTCAGCTGTCCCCCACATTATAATCCCGTAGTCTACCAGTGATATGACAGAGCTGGTTACTGCCAAACGTAGGGCCTGTGGTGGGAGGCATTGTCTGTGCCTATAGAGGATCACTAGTCTGGTGTTTACTGAGGAGGAGAGATGGTTGATGTGCGTGTGATAGGCAAGGGAAGCGTCAAGTGTAATGCCAAGGTATTTGAAGTGTGTGACCTGGTTAATTTGGATACCCTGGTAGTTATAGATGTTAAGGTGGGAGCTACTGTAGGGGTTTTGTCGGTGCGCAAAGACCGTGGATTTGGTTTTGGTATAGTTTAGTATTAATCGGTGCTCTGTGAACCAGTCTTCTAGTTCAGGAAAGTAACTTTGAAGCTTATGTCGGAGGGAGTTGGGGGTGCTTTCTTTCCAGTATACTACTGCATTGTCTGCATAGAGCAGAAGCTTACCATTGCACGCTTTTGGGATGGAGTTCAGGAAAAGGGTGAATAATAGAGGGCCTAGGATTGACCCTTGTGGTACGCCCACCTGAACTGGATTCTTGGCGGATAGGGTGGTGTTGATTTTGACTTCTTGTGTCCGGTCTGTGAGATAGTTCTTAAACCAGTGTATTGTGTCCGGGGCGAGATTGAGGGAGGGGAGTAGGTGGATAAGCAGGTCATGACTGATGGTGTCGAACGCTTTGGTTAGGCCAACGAAGATTGCACCTGCTATTTCCCCCTCATCAAGAGACTTGTGTATATAAGATGTAAGTTTGAGGAGTGCAGTGGTGGTGCTGCGTCCTGTTCTAAAGCCGTGTTGCTCTTGGCAGAGCAGAGAATGACTAGTCAGGTACTCAGTGAGTTGGTCTGACACTATTCTTTCAAGATCTTTGGGGGGGGGGGGAGTATCATGATTGGCCTGTAATTGCCGGGGTCGGTTGGGTCACCCTTTTTTAGGATTGGCATGATAATTCCCCTTTTCCAGAGAGTGGGGAATTGTCCTAGGTGTAGGGAGTGATTGAATATTTTGGTGAGGTGTGGGAGGGTCACGTCACGCGTTAGCCGGAGGATTTTGAGATCTATAGAGTCACTGCTGTACCTCTTGTTACGTAAGGCTTTTGACAGGTAGTGTTTGGCCTTACTGCAGATCATCATTCTGAGCTGGAAAGGTGGGAGGGTGGGCCTAAGGTAGGAGGTAGCAGGGTCCCTAGGGGGAGGGTCAAAGAAGTTTGGTGGAAGTATGTGGCTGAGGTCCGTGAAGGAATTGTTCAGAACATTGGCTATTGTGGTGGGGTCCTGGGAGAAGGCACCATTATTGAGTATTTGGGATGGCGTTTGGTTGATGGTTTTCCCAGAGAGTAAATGTTGTACTGAGAGATTATTACAGAGAATAACATTTTGAGCGGAGTTTAAAGCTCTCATGTCGTCACCCTCCTGCCAGTGGCCTACTGCTGCAGCTCTCAACTGGATGCCTGCCAACCCAATCTGCCAAGAGGAAAGGAGGTAGGGAGATGGTAAAGAGAATGCATTTTTACCATATTTGCTGATAAAGAAACATGCCCAAAATAAAAAAAAATGAATATGAGCTTAACACCGAGCGACGAGAACAGCTGCGTGCTGACTGTTGAAAGACGTGGTTCCCCCTTCACTCACTCAGTCGGGGATTGCAGTGTTCTTTTGCTGTTTCTTTTGGGTGGGTGGGGAATTGTGAATAACAATTGACTACTGTGAAGAGAACTGCCTGTCAAGGAAGTTAGCAGCACGGGTGACTTGCAGTATTCGGGGAGTGGAGTACAGTTTCCAGAGGAAGATGCTTTCTGTGGAGGTTTGTTCTTTTGACATTTAATGTAGTCTTCTAGGTGCTGGGACTAGATCCATGATGTTTTGCTGGGATTCTTTCTTACCATTGTATAATTTTAATTACCACACAGCTCAAACTTTACTTTCTTTTTTCCTGCTTTTTTTAGCTCTTAAAACCATTTTATAAGCGCAGTAACACACTCCAGGGTATGTGTTAATGCCATAAATTACCGTACTTCCCAGGTGGTTGAAAAGCACTCAGCTATGCCTTGTGCCTCACAACCCACTTGGGGCGTGCAGTAATTTAGCATTCAAACACCATGAAGTCTTGCTTATATTAGGACTTAATGCAGTGTGCCCTTGGCTTTGAACTGCCCCGGAGATGAAATAGTTAACTCCAGTGTAATCTGGAGTTCCACAGCACGAGGGCGCTATCCAAAGCTCTATCTGGGGAGTTTGAACCTAAACTGTCAGATTCTTTACTCCGCTTTCACTGAACAGTCGCTCCGGAGACCAGCTCCTTCAGCTCGGTTCGTTTTGCGGTTTTATTAAGTTTTATCGGTTCATTGAACCGGCAAGTATTTTAAAATTACTGCGGTTTCAGTCTGAAGCTCTATCTGGTAACCGTAAGTACAAGAAAATTAAGTCTGTGTGGAAACTCATTATCGGTTCACTCTGAACCGATCGGTTTGCTTAGAAACTCATTTTCTTTGCATTTAGTGTGAGGTACCCAGTTCTTATCGGTCCTAAAAAAACCTTTTATTTTCTGGGTTTTTTTCCAATACCCGTGACACGGTTAGGGACCGATAAGGGTGTCTTGTCCTGGCAAGGCCGGAAAAAAAGGGCAAGTTTGGATAGGCTGGCATTATGTCTGAGAAACCCAAAAGAAAAACCGGGCCCACTGGGTTTCAACACTGTGATGTCTGTGGGGAAGCCTTTGCCAAGGCTGACCCACACACCACTTGTGTCTATTGTCTGGGGGCTGACCACCTCCTGTCAGACTGCCAGGTGTGTAAGAATTTCCCTGCAGCCACCCTGGAAAAGAGATTGGGCCGGCTCAGGGAACGAGAGGCCAAAAAGTCCGCTGACCCGGATGGCCAGCCCGGTCCAGCTCCGGCTGGACCACAGGGAGTGCCCTCTGACCAGGGCGAGACTTCCTCGGGCCAAAGAAAGGCTGGTCCTGAGGAACCAGTCAAAGTAAAAAAGACAAAGAAATCAGTTAGTGTGGAGTCCAGTTTTGTCTCTCCTTCTGCTGCAGAAATAGCTAAAGCCATTCAGATTGTCCAGTCTTTGTCTCAGGGACTTGTCGAAACCCCTATGGTTGGTAAAAGGGGGTCTCGTTCAGGTCCAGTGGTTTAGGATTATGATGTTGAGGATTTTTATGAACCACAGGAGGGGGAGGAGGATTTTGATGATTGTAATTGTGATTGGGAAGGTCTGGAAGTGCCCATAGAACCAGACATTTCTCCAGACAAACCCTTTGAGTCTCCCCCTTTGTTGTCTGAGTCCCCTTCACATTTCAGGTTTTATAAGAAGGTAGCCGAAACTCTCCAACTCCCTTTAGAAGAGGCTGTGGACGAGCAAGAGGAGCCTGACTATGTGGAAATGATGGATATTCCAGAGTCTAGGAGGTTGTCTATTCCTTTGCATAAGTCATTTAGGAGGCAAACCATTAAGATTTTAAAAAATCCTTTTTCTGTCCCTCCTGTAGATAAAAAAATGGACAGAAGGTATACTTTGTCAGGCCCTAATACAGACTTCCTTACTGAGCAGTGTAGTCATGTAGGTGTTGTTCAAGCTGCAGCCTGTGACAAGGCTAATATTCCCCTGGCCTCACATCCTCCTGATAAAGATTCCAGGAAGACTGATGCCATGGCGAAAAAACAGTATGTGGCAGCTTCTTTGGGACTCAGACAAGCTAATTATATGGCTTGTGGCTAGATATCAGAAATCTAGATGGGACACTATATTGCAGTTGGCCAAGCAGGCTCAGGCCAGCTGGCTAGTGAGTTGGAACAGGTGGCTGCTGATGGCATTGAAGCCTCTAAAGTTCAATTTCATGCTGCTGTTGGCGTTAATGATGTTTCCTCTAGGGTCATGGCCACTTCTGTAGCTCTCCGTAGGTTGGCATGGCTCAGATGCACTAATCTGTCCTAAGATACCCAGTCAAAGGCTATAGATTTTCCTGTCATAGGAAATTCTCTGTTTGGGGAACAAACAGAAAATTACATGAAAAAAATGGATGAATACAGAACTACTTACAAAAGTGCCCAAGCTAAGGAGAGGCATGCCACTCCTCAAAGGCATGCCCCCAGGGGTAGGGGCAGGCCTTACCATAGGCCTTTTTACCAATTTCAGGCATCCTCTGCTTTTGCGCAGAGGGGTTTTTTCAGAGGCAGAGGAAGACGGGGCACAGGCAGGCCCTCTCCTCTCCCCAGCCTAAAGCTGCTCCTGCTAAGCAGGCACCCTGACGGGTGTCTGGGGACGACTCTCCTGTACCGTGGGGGCAGACTGGCTTGTTTCGCCAGAACTGGTTGTCCCTAACCTCGGAAAAATGGGTTCTGGAAGTGGAGCCAAGGTCTGGTTCTCAGCTTCAAACAATTTCCCAAGATGAGAGCCAGACACTTTCCTCCTTCAAGTCTTTCAGAAACCCTTGCGCTAGAAGCAGAGGTTTCTTCTCTTTTGGACTGCAAAGCAGTAGAAAGGGTCCTCCCTTGCCATCAGGGCAAGGGTCTGTACTCAAGGTATTTCCTGGCCCCAAAAAAGACAGGAGATTGGCGGCCCATCTTGGATTTAAGATTTCTGAACAAACATCTTGTAAAACCAAAGTTCAAAATGCTAACTTTGGCAATGATTTTTGCCATCCTTGAGACCAGGGGACTGGTTAGCTTCCCTGGACCTCAAGGACGCCTATTTCCATATCCTAATCAGGGCCTCTCACCGAAAGTACCTCAGGTTCGAACTGCCCTCTGGCCACTACCAGTTCAGGGCAATGCCCTTCGGACTCACTTCTGCTCCAAGAGTTTTCACAAAATGTCTAGCTGTAGTAGTGGCCCATCTAAGAAGGCAAGGGGTAGCTGTGTTTCCCTACTTGGACGACTGGCTCATTGTGGGTCAGTCACCAGAGCAGGTAAAATCCCACTTGCAAATCACCCAGGAACTTCTCACCTTTCTGGGGTTCCTGTTGAATGTTCCAAAGTCAGTTCTCGAACCAGTTCAGGTACTAACTTTATAGGGCAGAGTTGAACACAAAGTTAGCCAGGGCATTTCCCTCCGAAAGAGTGGACAGAATCATTGCCCTGGCATCTTCCTTCACCCTGCGGGTCTCCCGACCAGCAAGGCATTTTCTACAACTCCTAGGGCACATGGCTGCTCGACAGCTGTCGTGCCAGGAGCAAGATTTCAGATGAGGGACATTCAGTTCCACTTGAGGTCCTATTGGTCTCAAAGGAGGGACCCCCTTACCAAATTGGTCCCAGTGACCAAGACCTTGATCCTAGCTCTACAATGGTGGCTGGATCAAAGCAACCTGTCTATAGGGGTCCCATTTTTACCTGTTCTTCATTCCCTCACCCTCACCACGGACGCCTCCCTGCTGGGTTGGGGGCTCACCTGGGCGACCTTTCCACTCAGGGAGTGTGGTCCCCTCAGGAATCTCTGCTTCACATCAACCTACTGGAGCTCAGAGCTGTCTTCTTAGCTCTCAGGTTTTTTCGGAGGCTGTCCAGAACAAGGTAGTCCAAGTCAGGACAGACAATACCACAACAATGTGGTACATCAACAAGCAAGGGGGCACTCGCTCTTCAGCTTTGTGCACCGAAGCAATGAAGTTGTGGTCTCTGGCCTACTCCCTGAACACCTCTCTGATAGCAGTTCACCTCCCAGGGAAGGACAATGTCCTAGCGGACGCCCTCAGCAGGATTTCTCAGGGCCATCACGAATGGGCTCTGAATCCTCAAGTGCTGGGGTCGGTCTTTGCCAGTTGGGGCACCCCTCAGATAGATCTCTTCGCAGCCCCAGACAGCGACCAACTTCCCTGTTTTGTTGCAGGCCTCCAGTTCTGGGATCAGTTCCTCTGGATGCCTTTCAGCTGAATTGGGAGGAAAGTTCTCATGCTTTCCTCCGTTCCCCCTCCTCTTCAGGGTACTGGTAAAAATCAGAACTCAGCCCTGCAGAGTGATTCTGATTGCTCCAGACTGGGCCAGGCAGCCCTGGTACCCTCTTCTCCTGTCCCTCTCATTTCGCCCTCCCCTGACCTTGCCCAGGACCCACGATCTGCTGACCTGTGCACAGGGGAGAGTGTGGTATCCGGACCTCAATTCCCTCCACCTCAAGGCCTGGTTCTTGAGGAGTTAGAATTTGCTGATTTACACCTTTCTCAAGGTGTCTTGGATATTTTGAAGGCTTCTAGGAAGCCTTCCACTAGAGCCACTTATAATTCTAAGTGGAAGAGATTTTCATTTTGGTGTTCTGAGAGGCAGATTGCTCCAGAATCTGCTGACCTGTCTATTTTGTTGGACTATTTGGTCCACTTAAATTCTTTAGGCCTCAAACCAGCTACCTTGAAGGTTCATTTGGCAGCTGTTTCTGTTTTTGTTTCTGGGAAACCAGTCTCCTTTCCTCTCACCCTGTGTTTTCCAAGTTTTTCAAAGGGTTACTTCATACTAACCCTCCTTTCGGGAACCAGCTCCTGCATGGGACCTGAATGTTTGCATTGCCCAGCTAATGCAACCCCCTTTGAGCCTCTGGTTTCAGCAGACCTCAAGTTTTTAACTTGGAAAACTGTTTTTCTAGTGGCTATCACTTCTGCTAGGCGTATAAGTGAATTACAAGCCTCGTCAGTGGAAAGGATTTTATTTCCTTCCACAGAGATAAAGTGGTCCTCAGGACTAACAGAAAGTTTTTACCTAAAGTGGTTTCAGATTTTCATCTTAACCAATCCATCTCTCTCCCAGTATTTTTTACGAGCACTCTTCCTCTGTGAGAGGAGGCTGCACAGTTTGGACGTTAAAGAGCTCTTAGCTACTATTTGGAGCGTACCAAGGGTCATAGGTTGAATCCCTCCAGCTCTTCCTTACCTATGGAGAAGTGGGTGAGGGAGACCTGCTACTAGGAGGACAATCGCTAGGTGGATTGTCTCTTGTATCCAGTTCTGTTGCAAAAAACTAGGTAAGGAACTCCCTCAGGCCTGAGGCTCATTCCACCAGGGTACAGCTGCATCTCTAGCGGCTGCTAGAGATATTCCTATCTTGGAAATCTGTCAAGCTGCTACCTGGAAGACAGTCCACACTTTCACTAAGCATTATTCTCTGGACGTCCAGTCCAGGAGAGATGCTCGTTTTGGCACAGCTGTGCTTCAGAGCCTATTCCCTAAGTAGGTTCTGACCCTCCTCCATGGAGGTACTGCTGTATAATCTGCATTAAGTCCTAATATAAGCAAGACTTCATGGTGTTTGAAGAAAAAATTACTCACCTTAGTAATTGCTTTTCTTCTCATGGAGTCTTGCTATATTAGGACAACCCCCCCTCCTACCCCTCTCAGAATTCCTACTTGGGTATGGGGTTGACAATTTGGTGCAAGCACAGTGTCATGCCATTTTAGCTTTCTAGTTCCCCTCCCCCTTTTCTTCTTTTGGGTTAAGGAACTACATAATTCTGTTTTTTGTTGAGTGGTAGATGGGCCCCTCTCTGGACTTGAGTCTTTTGGGGAGAGGGGGCCTATTAGTGCTTGTCAGGGGTTATCCTAACAATAATAGGTATATTGTTCTCATTATGTGTTTGTTGTTGTGTTCTGTTGTTCTACTACTAGTAGGTAGCCAATGGCTAGTGTAGGGTTTTTCCACACAGACTTGGATTAGTTAGCTTAGTAAAGAACCTGACAGTTTAGGTTCAAACTCCCCAGATAGAGCTTTGGATAGCGCCCTCGCGCTGTGGAACTCCAGATTACACTGGAGTTAACTATTTCATCTCCGGGGCAGTTCAAAGTCAAGGGCACACTGCATTAAGTCCTAATATAGCAAGACTCCATGAGAAGAAAAGCAATTACTAAGGTGAGTATTTTTTTCTTATAGTATACCCTGTCAGTGTTATTGCTTACTTAAAGGTTTGCAGTTTTCTGTTTATTTGACCATGGTTCAAGACTAAGTTAATAAGAAGGTAAATGAATTAAAACAACCACATACTATACGAAATAATATATGGGCAACCATACACAAAAATACCGATGTTTCTGTCTTGAGGTGAGATGACAGCATTGAGACCCCTCAAGTTTCATTCTCGAGGTCTATGACCATCTCATCCCTTGATGGAAACATGACCTTGATGGGCGTGGCTAGCAGCCGACAGCACCAGACATCTTTCACAGGAGCTCTGGACTACTGCAGCACATTTTCCTTTTTGAAGGCTGTTTTGTACAATTTGGGCAGAAATAGTTATCGGTACTGTTTTCCTCACCTCTGATTTAACTAAGGAGCTGCTTTTTCTAATTTTGTTGTTGTTTAGGACTGAGAAGCATGGGGAGACCCAAGAACATGCAACAGCAATGCCAGTCACATGGCGCTGAAGTAGAACCCCCAAATGCAGCCGTTCTGAAAGTGGTTAAGGACCTGGAGTGTTTTATGAAAGAGCTTGATAAGAAGGCGAACGGTTTTACTTCAAGGCTGACAACAATGGAAATAAAGTTGGACTTGGTGGCCAGGAGTTGCAACAGTCAAAATCTTTGGATGAGAAGGCTATAATTGCCACCGTGGATTTGGTGAAAAAAAAAAAAAAATGTTGCGTCTGCATCTGAAGCACCTTGAAAATGGTGCTCATCTTGCTAATGTTAGAATTCTAGGTGTGCCAGAGGAACGGGAGGGACAGAATCTGCTGGAGTTGGTTTCTACACTTTTGCACACCACAACTGGATTTCAACATGAGGGAGCATTACTCTGGGCCTACAGAATTAATCCATGGTATCAACCAGCTCAGGAGGGGACTAGAGATGCAACAAAGATTTAAACGTCTGATTTATTTGTTCTTAATGGTCTGTTATCCTTGTAACACACACTGTTGGTTAAATTTAGCCATCGCAGGAGGAGTGAGGTAAAGGATGTTTATACTCACTTCTTAGGACATATTTTTAAATAGATGGGCCCACATATTCAAAGGAGATGCGCAGCACATCCCTAGATATGCCCGCACACCTCTGGACTTGCGATGGCCATCGGAGTGGCAAAATTCAGAAGCCCCCGATGTGCCACACAAACCCAACTGCACCGTGGCATAGAATACTGCAATGCGAGCATGCAGATGAGGGGTTCCTCATGCATATTCCCCGCATTGCAATATTTAAACATCCCCTGGCGAAGACACGGATGGATGTGCTAGTGCAAAGTTAGGCACCCAAACTATGTCCTAACTTTGTGCCAGGCAGGGTGGTGTTCCATGCACAGTCCAGGGCTAGTTACATGACACCCCCCCCAGCACCGATCCCCATTATAACAAATAAACCAAGCCCTGTCTCCGTATTTTCCATAGTGTAGTATCCCCCCTCCCCAGCCCCAGTCCCCATTTTAATAGAAATAATTGCCCTGATCCCACATTTCCATAGTGCAGGGTCCCACGCTCCGCCACGAGCACTGTGTGCAAAAACAATTACAATACCCCCATTTCCATAGTGTAGGGTCCCCCTTCCGCCCCAATCACTGTGTGCAAAAATAATTACAATTCCCCCTTTTCCATAGTGTAGGGTCTGTGAAGGTTTGTGGGTGAGCCAGATGCACAAACTTGGGTAAAACTTGTAGAACTCACATTGCAATATTTATTTTCCAAAATAAAAGAATAAAATAATAAATATACAGAAAGGAAATAGGTAAATAGTCCATCAGTTCTGCAAAAACAGAGCACAATTCCCTCAGCGCACAACTTCTAGGCTTAGTTCCAGTCAAATAGATTCCTAGCACATGAAAAGTTGCATGTACTATGAGATGCTTCCTCCACAACAGCCAGGTCTCCACTGACTGACTCATCTCTTTTGCATCTCAGGAGGTAGGCTTTTATCCCTGCTTACTGATGATGTCAGCACCAAGTGACCAGTCTGACTCACAATTCTCTAAGTAAACACAGGCAGGCTGACTCATCCTAAATAGAAACAGACAGGCTGATTCATCTGACATGAGATCATGATATTTCTTTAGAAAATATGGTATAGCATGTTTACACACCTAGATTATTACAGCATCTCTCTCCATTTTCTATAAAATCAATGTTACCCTCTACATTGGCACAAGCCCCTCTTATTTAAATGACACCACATTTTATTGTAACAGTATAAAAGAACTAGCTTTTCATCTGACCAAGCAGTCGGCTGTTCAGCTTGGGGACAGCTACAGTATCTCGGTAGCTAGCTGCCCCTTTTATAGTCATTCCCCACCAACACAGAAGAGGGAATAAAACAATAAAAAAAATGTTGTTGGTCCTTCATTCATCAGATGGGGCCTCCCTATCATACATCTCACCTTTTAAGAGAAAAACAGGGTAAACAGTTTTTCACCTTCCAACACCCTGGAAGGGTTTGAGTTTCCACCCCTTGCTTACCAGCACAACTGTTATGCCTGAGCCCTTGCCTAGAGGCAGGGAACATCTCTGACTGGCAGACCAAACACAATTTTAAATAAGCTGACACCTGTCAGTACATTCCTGGCCAGCAGAAATGTGGTACCAGATTATTCAGCATGCTTTCATGACTGAGGTGCCCACAAATACTGGAATGAGCAGCCTCTAGTACTCTCTACTGATATCTCTTTGGCACCACCACTTGTACATCTATCTTGTTAGATCTGGGTTTGGGTCTCATATAGTACAAAATCTCATTAATACTTTCATACCATGACTACATTTGATTTCACACCCCACCTTACAGGTACACCATCTTTAATTTGTATATATAGTTTTTGTTTCTCTATAGCAATAGTTCTCAGACTGTGACACAGTGAGCCTCCCCAAATCCATGGAAAAGATTTTGAGGCTCCCCAAAAACTTAAAGAATCTTGGGCCTCCCCAAAGTAAAACAACATACTGTACTTTGTGCAGTACACCATGAATAAATTGAAACCCCTTTGAGTACTTGGCTCACATTCAGTTCTTTGTCTTATACTGACATGTAACCTTTGAAAAAGAGCTCGTGCTCAAAGGTATTATCTGAATAACAAACAAATACAATAAATAGTATTATTCAGCTTATTGTAACCCCCCCAATAGGCCTGTCTACTTGCTCTGCTATTTTTATTCTTGAACCATTGTTACCCCTTGTTGCAGTGCCTTCATGGGTCAGACTACTTTCTCTATTTCCTCTCTATATGAAATAACCTTCCTGCATTCTTTGCCTCTCCCCTCCTTCCCTGCTCCTAAGCAATTTCTCAGGGATTACTTTGCTCCTTCCTGCTGTTACTCTTAGCATTTCTATGCTCAACCCTTATATTTGCGCTGCTCTACCATCAGTCTACAAATTGATCAATTACCACCACTCATTATTAGTTTATTGTTCATATTTATTTGCATTACTGTTCACTGTGTATTTCTTGATTGTTTTGCAGTTACCTTTTGAAATGTATTCACTACCTACCCTTCCCTGGGAATACCTGAAATGAGCCTTGGATCATTCACTTTCCCTTGCCACCTATTAGTAAATAAATACATAAAATTCACATACTACTATCCTCTTTCAGTTTGCTTCATCTCTTCACACAAAATATATAAAACTCAAAATTTACAGTACTTTGTCAGACTTGCTTGAGCCTCCCCTGGAATAGGTTGGACCTCCCCAAGGAGGCTGGCCTCACCATTTGAGAACTCATGCTCTGTAGTACGGTCCCCAGTCTACTATTTACCCCAATCCACTGTTTTCTCATTTTTGTCCAGTGCATCTACGAATGAAGTCCCTTTAGCCAACTTACAGGCCTCTTCTTGCTTGACTGTAATTTCATTGCCGAGTACAATATTTAAAGGACCGGTCTCACCTGGGGCTTCAATTGTATTCAGGCAGCTGTCCATGCTTTCCTGACACAGACTCCCCTCACTTTCAGAGTCCATATCACACAGATAACACCCTGGGAATATGAGAAGCTCTGGACAGTCATTACACAGTTCAAACCTTTCCTCTGGCTCCTGCAGCTTGTGTACAGGACTCTGTCTCCTCTGGTTCCTCCTCAAAGTGCACAGCACCTGTACTTGAACTCTTCTCGACCTCCAACACATTGATCTCTGCCTTCAGGTAAAGCCGCTCTGCCTCTAGCCACCTTTGGATCAGTCACATCATCAAGGCCTCTATCACCTGGAACACCATAGTCAGACCATCTGTCTGTTTCACTGGATGCTTATCACTGGTACTGGCAGATTGCAGCAGGCTTGTCAACATAGCCTGCAACTGCTCCACAGAGGCCCCTTCAGGCTTTAACTTGGCTGGAACCACTGGCTCTAGCTCAGGAAATAATGCACACACAGTTTTTCTGCCATGGTTCTTGTTAAAACTCTGCTGTCAGCTGATGGTGACCTTCATCTCATACCAGCACCTATGTCTTGCTACTATTATACCTCCTGTGACATCTGTCAGGATATCAGCGCAATATACCCGGTGACGTCTTTCTGCCAGCCAAGATGCACCAGTATCCCACTTCTTACACCAGATGTGAAGGTTAGTGGGTGAGACAGATGAAAAAAATTACTCACCTTAGTAATGTTTCTTCTAATGGAGTCTTGCTATATTATGACAATTGCAGTATGACCGCAGGTTAGAACTGCTCCGGAGGTGAAATAGTTAACTTTCCATGCAGGCATGGAACTTAGAGCGCGAGCTCGGTTGAAAACTCTGTCTGTTGTGCTTCAAAGGTAAACTGTCAGATCTTTATGAGCTAAAACTCACTAAGGTTCTGTGTGGAAGCTGTAAACCTACACTAGCCAACTGGCTACTAACATAAACACTCATTTTTTGGTCTAAAACAAAGACTCAAGTCAGGAGACCCAAAAAATGCAAAAACCAACACCAATTCACCCAAAAGGTAGGTAGAAAACAACAAGGTGGGCATCAAAAATGCAACCTGTACTGCCCACCCACATCCCAAAACAGAGGTTCTGAGAGGGGCAGGCAGGAGGGAGGTCATAATATAGCAAGACTCCATTAGAAGAAACAACATTACTAAGGAGAATAATTTTTCTTCAAACAACATGAAGTCTTGCTATATTATGACAATTGCAGACTACATAGCAGTACCCCATGGAGGAGGGACAGAACCTACTTAGAAATAGGTTTGAAGCACGGTTGTGTTAGAACCGAGCATCACTCCTAGCCTGGATGTCCCAAGGAGTAATGCTTGCAAAAGTGTGAACTGTTTTCCAGGTAGCTGCTTGACATAGTTCTAGAATAGGAATGTCTCTGGCAGCAGCCAGAGAAGCAGCTGTACCTCTGGTAGAGTGAGCCCTCAGGCCTGAGGGAGGAACTTTACTCAACTTCTCGTAGCAGAATTGGATACAAGAGACAATCCACCTGGCAATGGATCTTCTAGTGGCTGGCTTCCCTTTCCCAACTTCGCCATAGGTAAGGAACAGTTGGAGGGAGTCAAACCTATGACCCTTGGTAGGCTCTATGTAGTAACTAAGGGCTCTTTTCACATCTAGGCTGTGCAGCCTTCTCTCCCCGGAGGAAGAGTGGTCAGTGAAGTACACTGGAAGTGAAATAGATTGATTAAGGTGGAAATCTGAAACCACCTTAGGCAGGAACTTTCTGTTAGTCCGAAGGACCACCTTATCTCTGTGGAAAGAGATAAACTCCTGCTCCACTGACAACGCCTGTAATTCACTTATGCGTCTTGCAGAGGTGATGGCTACCAGAAACACAGTTTTCCAAGTCAAGTACTTGAGCTCAGCTGAAGACAAGGGCTCGAAAGGGGGTTGCATAAGCTGAGCAATGCAAACATTAATATCCCAGGCAGGGGCAGGATCTCTGAATGGAGGGTTGGTGTGCAACAATCCCTTAAAAAACTTGGAAAATACGGAATGAGCTGAAAGAGAAGAGGATTTACCTGCTGAAATAAAAGCAGACACAGCTGCCAAGTGCACCTTGAGGGTAGCTGGTCTCAGCCCCAAAGAATTCAAGTGGACCATATAATCCAGGACTGTGGGTAGATCAGCAGAGACTGGGGAAATATGCTTTTCCGAGCACCATATGGAAAACCTTTTCCATTTGGAATTGTAAGTAGCCCTGGTGGAAGGCTTTCTTGCGGCCTTCAATATATCCATTACACCTTGGGAAAGGTGTAAATCAGCAAACTCTAACTCTTCAAGAACCAAGCCTTGAGATTGAGAGATTTGAGATTTGGGTACCAGACCCTTCCCTGGGCACAGGTTAACAGATTGTGATTCTTGGGAAGGCACAGGGGAGGATGGACTGCTAAGGACAGCAGGAGTGGATACCAGGGCTGTCTGGCCCAATCCGGAGCTATCAGAATGACCTTGCAGAATTGGGATCTGATTTTGACTAGCACTTTGAACAGGAGAGGAAAGGGGGGAAAGGCGTAGAGAAACTTCCCCTCCCTGTTGAGGGCTAAGGCATCCAGCGGGAGAGAGCCCAACACTGGGGGCCTGCAGCAAAAAAGAGGAAGTTGGTGATTGTCTGGGGCTGCAAAAGATCTATCTCAGGGTGCCCCATCTGGCAAATACTACTCCCAAGACCAGGGATCCAGTGACCATTCGTGGTGGCCCTGGAAATCCTGCTGAGAGCATCTGCCAGGACATTGTCCTTGCCTGGGAGGTGAACTGCGTGAGAGGTGCTCAGGGGTAAGCCAGAGACACAATCTCATCAGCTTCGTGCACAAGGCCGTAGGACCGAGTGCCCCTTGCTTGTTGATGTACCACATTGTAGGTGGTGTTGTCTGTTCTGAACTGAATACCTTTGTTCTGAACAGATTTGGAAAAACTTGAAGTGCTAGAAAACTGCTCTGAGCTCCAACAGGTTGATGTGGAGCAGAGATTCCTGGAGACCACAGACCCTGGGTGGTGAGGTCGCCCATGTGAGCTCCCCAGCCCAAGAGGGACGCATCTGTAGTAAGGATTAGGGAATGAGACTGAGTGACAAAAGGAACCCCCTCCCCTGTCTCAGGTTGTTCTGATCCTGCCACCACTGTAGGGCTTGGATCAGGGTTCGAGTTACTGGAATCAACTTGGTAAGAGGATCCTTTCTTTGAGACCAAAAGGCTGTCAAATGGAACTGGATGTCCCTCATCTGAAATCTTGCTCCCTGCACAACCGCTGTGGAAGCAGCCATGTGCCCTAGGAGCTGCAGAAAGTGCCTTGCTGGCCGGAGACCTGCAGGGTAAATGAGAAGGCCAGGGAGACCAGGGTCTTTGCCCTGTCTAGGGGAAGGAAAGCCCTGGCTTCCTGTTTGTTCAGCTCTGCGCCTATGAAGGTAAGAAGCTGGACAGGCTCCAGAACTGACTTTGAGAGTTTCAGAAGGAAACCTAGAGAGGTAAGCAGTTGCTGCGTTATCTTGAGATGTAATTTGATCTGGTCTGGGGACTGGCCTACTATGAGCCAATCGTCCAGGTAAGGAAAGATGGCAATCTTTTACCTTCTTAGGTAGGCAACTGCTACTGCCAGACATTTGGTAAATACCCTTGGGGCAGAAGTGAGGCTGAAGGGCATTGCTCTGAACTGGTAGTGGCCTGAGGGCAGCTCGAACCTGAGGTACTTTCGATGGGAGCCACTGATGGGAATATGGAAGTAGGCATCCATGAGGTCCAGGGAAGCTAGCCAGTCCCCTGGCCTTAGAGAGGGTAGGATAATTCCCAGAGTCACCATTTTGAACTTTGGCTTTAAAAGGTGCTTGTTTAAATATCTGAGATCCAGGATGGGCCGCCATTCTCCTGTCTTTTTTGGGGTAAGGAAGTACCTGGAGTACAAACCTTTGCCCTGGTGTATGGGAGGAACCCTTTCCACAGCTCTGAGAGCCAGGAGGGTAGAGACCTCTGCCTCTAAGGCAAGAGCCTCTGATGGAGTTGAGGGTGGAAAAGATCTGGTTCTCAGCTTTGGAAATTTTTGAAACTGAGAACCAGTCCGGGCTTACTACTTCCAGGACCCACTTGTCTGATGTTAAAGACTTCCAGTCCTGGACAAAGTAAGCCAGCCTGCCCCTACAGGTAGAGGAGAATCGCCCTGGCAATCCCATCAGGGTGCTTGTTTGGCAGGGGCTTTGGGCTGAGGGTGGAAGCAGACCTGCTTGTACCCGCCTGCCTCTTCCTCTAAAGAACCCCTCTAAGCATAGGTGGAGGAGGAGAAGCTTGGCTTGGTAAAGGCCTATGAAAGGCCTGCCCCTGCCTCTAGGAAGCTGCTTTTGAGGAGTGGCCTGCCTTTCCTTGGCCTGTGCACTCCTATAGGTGGTCCTATATTCATCCATTTTCTTCATGTAATTCTCTGTTTACTCCCCAAACAGAGAATTTCCCACAACAGGGAAATCCATGGCCTTGGACTGGGTGTCCTGAGACAGGTAGTACATCTGAGCCAAGCCATCCTCATGGAGTGCCACAGATTTAGCCATGACTCTTGATGAAACATCATTAGAGTCCACTGCAGCATGAAATTGCACCTTGGATGCCTCAATACCATCCATAGCCACCTGTTCCAGCTCCCCGGCAAGCTGATCAGGGACTTGTTTTGCTAGGGCCAGCACAGTATCCCATCTGGATTTCTGGTACCTAGCAGCATAAGCCATATAATTTGCTTGTCTGAGCCCCAAAGATGCTGCCATGTACTGTTTCTTTGCCATAGCATCAATCTTCCTGGAGTCCTTCTCAGGGGTGTGTGAAGCTAGGGGAATATTAGCCTTGTCACAGGCTGCAGCCTGCACTACCCCCACATGGCTGCATTGCTGAGTGAGGAAATCAGTGTCGGAGCCTGATAAGGTATACCTCTTGTCCATCCTTTTATCCACAGGAGGTATAGTGTGAGGAGTTTTAAAACTTTTACTGTCTGTTTCAAAAGATTTATGCAAAGGAATAGACAGTCTCCTAGACTCTGGAATATCCATCATTTCTACATAGTCTGGCTCCTCCTGGTCATCAACAGCTTCCTCAACAGGGAGCTGGAGAGTTTCAGCAACTTTTTATAAAACATGAAATGAGAAGGGACTCAGAAAGTCTTGGAGGAGAAACCTAGGGTCTATCTGGAGAGATGTCCGGATCAATGGGCATCCTGATCTTCAAAACCATATTCACTCTCCTTATATTCCTCTTCCCTCCCCGTTCATAAAAATCCTCAAAATCATAATCTTGAACTTGTGGAACCGCCGAACTGAACGCTTTTACTAGAAGGTGTCGTTCGGTCGGAACCGGAGAGAGAGACTGGACAATTTTAAGTGCTTTAGCCATTTCTCAGCAGTTGGGGAGAGAACTTTTGGCTCTAAACTAGCTGACTTTCTAGCCCTTTTTGATGGAACCGGCTCCTCAGAACCAGCTCTTCGTTTGCCGAGAAGTATACGCCTGGTCAGAGGGCACTCCCTCCGGTTCGGTTGGTGCCGAACTGGGCTGGCCATCCGGTCAGCGGACTTTTTGGCCTCCCTTCCTGAGCCTACCAACTCTTATCTATGGTGGCAGCAGGAAATTGTGACAAATCTGGCAGTCTGAATTGAGGTGGTCAAACCCAGACAATAGACACATGTGGTGTGTGGGTCAGCCTTAGCAAAGCTTCCCCACAAACACTACAGTGTTGAAACCAGTGGGTCCGGTTTTTCTTTTGGGTTTCTCAGACATAATGCCAGCCTAACCAACTTGCCCGTTTATGGCAATCCACCAAGCAAGACACCCTTATCGGTTCCCAACCGTGTCACGGGTCGTGGAAAAAACCGTAATGAAATCCGTTTTTTTTAGAACCGATAAGAACCGGGAACCGCACTCTAAAAAAGGGCTAGTAGATTTAAATACAACCTGATCGGTTCAAACCGAACCGATAACAAATTACAAGTTCCACACAGAAAAAACTAATGTAAAACCGAAAAATAACACTTTTAAACCGACAAAATGAACCGAGCAGAAGGAGAAATCTCTGGAGCGACTGTTCAGTGAGGCGGAGTAAAGAATCTGACAGTTTACCTTTGAAGCACAACAGACAGAGTTTTCAACCGAGCTCGCGCTCTAAGTTCCATGCCTGCATGGAAAGTTAACTATTTCACCTCCGGAGCAGTTCTAACCTGCGATCATACTGCAATTGTCATAATATAGCAAGACTTCATGTTGTTTGAAGCACAAACTCAGGTAAAAGGTGTAGAATGCACTTTACGATATTTATTTTCCAAAATAAAAAAAATAACATACAGGAAGGAAATAGGTGATTAGTCCTTCAGTTCTGCAAAAACAGTGCACAATTCCCTCAGTGCACAACTTCCAGGCTTAGTTCCAGCTAAATAGATTCCTAGCAAATGAAAACTTGCATGTACTCTGAGATGCTTCCTCCATGACAGTCAGGCCTCCACTGACTGACTCATCTGTTTTGCATTTCAGGAGGTAGGCTTTTATACCTGCCTACTGATGATGTCTGCACTATGTGACCTGTCTGACTTACAATTCTCTAAGTAAACACAGGCAGGCTGACTCATCCTAAATAAACACAGACAGACTGACTCATCTGACATGAGATCATGATATTTCTTTAGAAAATAGGGTGTAGCATGTTTATACACCTAGATTATTACAGCATCTCTCTTCATTTTACTTAAAATCAATGTTACCCTCTACATTGACACAAGTCCCTCTTATTCAAATGGAATCACATTTTATGGTAACAGTATAAAAGAAATAGCTTTTCATCCGACTGAGCGTTGGCTCTTCAGCTTGGGGAAAGCTACAGTATCTCTGTAGCTAGTGGCCCCTTTTATCTTCATTCCCCACCAACTCAGAAGAGGGAATAAAACAATAAAAAAAAAAACAATGTTGTTGATCCTTCATTCATCAGATATAGCCTCTCTATCGCAGGGTCCCCCCTCTCCAGCCCCGATCCCCACTGCAATAGAAAGAATTGCCCTGATCCCACAGTTTCCATAGCATAGTGTCCCCCCTCCACACTGTGAATGCCATAATAATATATATGCACCCCTCCATTCACCCTCTTAGTCTAGTGGATTCCACCCCTCCCCGGCCCAATCACATAACAATAAAAAAATCAGCACCTTACACCTTGGTGGTCTAGTGGATTCCCCCCTTCCTGGCCTGATCTCCATATGAATAACAACTGGAATCCCTAGTTGTAATGCAACCCCCCACCCCGATAGGAGGCAACCCACCACCCTGCTCCCCCACCTGACTGGAGCTGGCGACTGGCACTGCCCTCTTCACACCACCACAGCCAGAACCGACTGAACTGTCAATGAGCATGTGCAGTACATAGTCTGCACCCACTGGTAGTTGGCACATACTATGTACTATACATGCTCACTGACAGTTCAGTCGGCGACTGCCATGGTGGTGTGAGGAAGGCAGTGCCAGTCACCATCTCTGGTTGGGGGCGGTGAGGTGGGTCACCTCCCTAGCGTGGTGGGGGCATTACTACCAGGGATTCCAGTTGTTATTCATATGGAGATCAGGCCGGGGAGGGATCCACTAGACCACCAGGGGTGTATGGGGGAGATTTTTTTTTTTTTAAATCATATTCTATTCACCCCTGCCTCTCCATGCTCCGCCTCATCGGGAGCACCTGTGGAGTCTGCCCCTGCTTCGCCACCTACATGGACCTTTCCCGTTCACCCTACAGAGCCGCAGTTCTTCCCCCTGGGTGGGGACGAAGTGGGTCTGCTACACCCCTACAATTCAACCTGGAAGGCCAGGCAGACGCGAGCAATGAGGAGTCTGCTCCAGTGCTCCGTCTTCCCGGGACCTGGAGAGCATTTTCCCTTTGTTCTTGGGGGAGTGGCAAGCACCCTAATATCATGGAGTCACCGCTGACGTCACCACTCCGCATCCCTTGTTGTAAGCTGTGTGCTTGCCGTGCCTCCAACTTCCGCCAGAGGCCAGTCAAGCGCCGAGCACAAACCCGCCTCCCTCCCTGGGAGAGGAGAGCTATACACTGGATGCTCAATCTTCTCCCTCCCTGCCGACCCCCGACGGCTCAGGCCTGGTCGTGGGTGTGGCGCGAGGTGTGGGGTCCAGTGCCTCAACCCTCAGCGCCACCAGGCCGGGAGACTTTTTTAATTGTTATGTGATTGGGCCGGGGAGGGGGGATCCACTAGACTACCAGGATGAATGGGAGGGGTGCATATATATTATTATGGAGTTCAGGGCCGGGGGGGACACTATGCTATGGAAACTGTGGGATTGGGGCAATTCTTTCTACTGCAGTGGGGATCGGGACAGTCTTCAGCCCCGAACCCTGGATGCGTTGCACCCAACATGGCGGCTGCCCGCTTTGTGCCATGCATTCAGGGTCCAATATTCAAACGGAATGTGCAATCTGTTCCGATCGCGCATTCTGTCTGAATATCCCGTCCGAGCTGGCTGGCCCATATTTTTGTGTGCAGCACATCCATTTGTGCTGTGCATCTGGCTGGCTCTGAATATAGTATGTCCTCTTCAGACAATTGAACAGTCATTTTGACCATTTCAAGAGTGTTGGACTCAGGAATTTACCAGTATTACTCTTTAACGGACTCTAGTCCATGGTCTTGGAGCAGATGGCCATTTTGGGACATTATTGGACATAAATGTTTGTATACATCATTCACCATATTGGAGATGCCCTCCTATGCTGTAACAGAGGGTGATACGAATTTAGATCCTTTGTATAGACTTTCTGTTACCTGATTTCTATACCTTAGAACCTAGGAATTACATACTGCATATATTCTCTTGACGTAATCAATAAACATAAAGTTAAAAAAAAACAGAACATAGCTTTGTTGTGTATGGCTGCCCAAACATTCCATATATTCTGATACTACTCAATGGTACAGATCAAAGTCAATATTCCACTTGATGTGCACAGCTGTGACTGTAGATGCATGCCTGTTCCACTTTCAACATGCTAGCAGGAAGTAACACATCTCAGCCTTGTAGTATAAACATTACAACCTATTTACCTGGAGATGGGCTTCACTAAATGCAGTTTCTCCACATGTGATCAGGTAGAATTCTGACCTGAAGTACTGCATAACTCACAAATTAAACACATATATGACAGGATCAGTTAAAAACAAAAAATAAACTAAAATGCTTACAGTTTGTAGCCTTCTGAAACTCAGTGGACAGGATTTCTGTAACCGCACTCCAGAACGTGTGAAGAATATCTGCATGGCCATCCTAAGAAGAAGAAAGACTATATATACTTACTGAACCATTTTAAACCCATCCAACATATACTGAATGCAAAGAACCACAATCAGAGCTCAAAACGAGTATCTTATTCTGCTGTTATTTGCATGTCAGATTTGTGGGTGGACTGTAGCACCCACCCACCACTGCTTTTTATACTCTCAATACGGCTGGATGTCTCCCTTAGCAAGAATTCAGTACATTTCTGGCTGTTTAATATATAAAGTAATTAACTGTCCCAAGTTGTGTTGCCCTTAATGATTTACGGGCTGTGAAACCCTTGTCTCATAATCTGTGCTCTGCAAATCAAGGATAACAGTATCTTACCAAGCACCATTTTAATACAAATACTGTACGGGCTGAATTAAGGATCTGTACCAATGCTGCGCCTCAATTCTAGAAGTCTCTTCTTGAACATCTCAGAAATATTCC
The DNA here is from genome assembly GCA_016271365.2 of Neoceratodus forsteri. Taxonomy (NCBI): domain Eukaryota; kingdom Metazoa; phylum Chordata; order Ceratodontiformes; family Ceratodontidae; genus Neoceratodus; species Neoceratodus forsteri. Next base: position 658,184,266 of record CM028131.1, on the reverse strand, counting down.
GTCTCACCCAGTCTTTAAATTTTGGAATCGAAATACTGATTTGTTACTGTGATTGACAGTCTCTGACAATTTTTGTATCTGTGTAAATGTTGTATTTTGTGCTTGGTATACTATGCATGTCTTGTAATTGTGCCTTTCTGGCCTGAGTCAAGACTGAAAATGGCCCTTGGTCAATTGCTCCAATCAGCTAAAAAAAAATGAAATAAATAAATGAATATAGCTCTTTGTCATGTTTGTGTACCAACTGGTATACTATCCTGCTACAATACCACATTACAATTGTATTTTTCAGATCCACTGCATACTAGACACTAAGCAAGAAATAATACCCCAAAAGGTTGTCTGTATTGGACAATACTGGACCACTCAGGGGCGTAATGAGGCCTGACGCCTTACAGCCCCCGAAGGTCCAGTATTGCCCATACTGCCCACCAGGGAGGGTATTATTGTGCTTAGAAAATGGGCATCTGTGTCAGGTTCAATTAAGTAATATAATAACAGAGGAAATGAGTTTAAAATGAATAGAAAAAGGAGAAAAAAAAACTGTTGTTGGTAAAGTTGTCCCTCGCTTATTTTATGCTGTTCCATCTTGCGTTGCCCTCCCAGAGCCATTCTCTTATAGTTATCCACCTCTCATAGCGCAACTTCCAGGAGTACAGATGGAGTCTGTTGTGAAGTTTCACTTCATTACTTGTTGGCATCGTTTCTATGTTTTTTAAAAAAACAGTTCCATGCCTTCCTGGAAGGTTTTTTTTTCTTCTTTGATTCGGTCCACAGATGTGGCTGTTTGGTGCACGACCGTGCTGGACCCTGCATCTTTAAAGCAAGAAGTAAGATGAAGAAGTTCAGTGTGGGATGGCAGCGGTGTGAAGAGTACATTTTTTTAAGTTTAAGCAGCAGGGGTTTAATGTTAACTAGCAGCGCTCTTGTATGGTTTGAGGTGTTAATACATGTGAGAAGAGAGACAGTATTTGTAGGTAGGTTGTTGAGTGCTTCCGTGTTTTTCCAGGGCATTCCACTGCAGCATCCAGGTCGGGATGTATGAGATCGAAATGGAGTTGTGGTCTTGAACAGAGAAGGGAAATGGACAGTGAAGGTGCTGTTCTTATTTTTATTTACTAAATGAGCGTGAGATTGACTCAGGCGGGGGGGCATCCGGCAACTCACCAGCTAAGTTGAGGGAAAATGAAGTGGGTTGCGACTTTCAAAATTCTGGGTGCCCCAAGGATGCCCTAAGTAATGGGGCACCTCAAATTGGTACTTGTTTTCACTGGGTGTCTATCAAAAGTTAATGTACCCCCCAAACACTGTAGCTCTCCAACAATGAGAGAGCTTCTAGTATCTAGCCCATTTTCTAAGGCAGAATATTGAAGTTATAATTTCTATAATTACTGGACCTCATTTTTTTTTTTTTTAAACTTACTGTTTAAGCCCCTTCTTCTCTCCACTCCTGCTCCCTTCCCTCAGGGACACCCTACGCATCCATCTAGGCTGTGCCAGAGATCGGTGGGCTTTCCACTCCTTTCGTGTCTTTCCTCTTCAGCCCTTGGTTTGCACCACCAAGCGAGATGAACGGGTAGACCCAGACCCCTCCAGTCTATGTCTATTGGTGGCGGACACACTGTGGAGCTTCTCCTCCAATCCCCAGTAACTGGTGCCGGGGGCCCGTCTCTGGGAGCCGAAGTGGGGGTTTTCATTTTTCCTGTGGATGTGATGTGCGCCTCGACGTCAAGGCGTATCCACCATGTCCATCACTTCCCTACCCCAATACGGCTAGAGTGCTTGTTGTGCCCCAGGCCTCTGCCTGGGACAGTCAATGCCGAGCCTCTCCCCCACCCTCCCTGGAGAAGGTGAGTAGTCCCTGGGATGCTCAGCCTTCTCACCCTGGCCAGGCCTCCTATTCCCCGGGCTCATTCCCAAACTCAGGTCGTCAGTGTTTCAAGTGGTAGCACTACCACTGCACCGGCAGCCCGGCCCAGAACCTAATTTTTAATGTCTGGATAACCAGACATTAAAATCGTGTTACAGTTACAACCACCCAGTTGATATTTTGCTTTACAACTGGGCAGTTGTAATTAGTGCATGTCAATCAAGCTCGTACTACAAAAAGCACAAGTGCAAATAACTCTTCTTTGTAGTCCCCTGCCTAAATCTAGGTCCCAATTAATTAAATGTGTTCAAGAAATAATTTGTTAATACCTTACATTTTAGATTTGTTATATTTTAGCTGGTAGATCCTGTGTCCTCCGGCCGGCATGCTGTCGAACTAACTGTCCTGGTATCCCCCGCGGCTAGCCCTTTGATGACGAGAATTGCAAGCTAAGCCGCAGCAGACATCTGTGCCGGCATTTACTTATAAAGGCAAACACTGTGAAACAGCTAATCGTTCTGCTCAGTCTACCATTACTGATCATGCTGAGTCTGCATGATCAGTACCAGTAAACTAAGTGCAACAATGGGCTGTTTCACAGTGCTTACCTTCATAAGTAAATGCCAGCACAGACATCTCTGGACTTAGCCCACCATTCTCATCATCAAAGTGTTGGTCGCTGGGGATACCAGCACATTTAGTTTGGCAGTATGGCGGGAGGGGGAACGCAGGATCAACCCGATTAAATATTAAAGATCTAAAATGTAAGGTGCTGAAAATGATTTCTTGAACAGATTTGCTTAATCAGACCCTCAATGTCCCGCAGTATTTAGGCAGGGAAACTGAGCAGTTTGCAGGACTTTCTCACAGTGCTCACACTTATTAAAAATGAAAACCAGTAATTATAAAAAAATCAAGAGAGTGTGCGTGTGTGTGTGTGTGTGTGTGTGTGTGTAAAACCAGAATTTTACACACATCCTCAGTGTGGGATGCTTTTATAAACCCCTTGAGCTTCACTCTTGGGGTTTATGTAGCATCCCACACCTCAGGTATGTGTAAAATTCTGGTTACACACACCCAGACAGGTTCATGAGCTGTGTTAGCGGCAGAAGCACATCATGCAGGGTCAGAACAAGTATCCTAGGGTCCAGCGTGTCGCTGCTATGTCTGGATCTGCCTAGAACCTACATGAGATACTTTTCTGGCTCTGAGGATGGTGACTGCTTTAAGGTAGAAGGGTGGAGGGTGCGAAGGGGGCTCGTCAGGTAGAATGACTAGTCCAGGCGCACTGACATCAGATGCATTAGGAAGGTCAGGTGGCAGTAAGCTGCTGAGGTCAGTGAAGGGTGTTTGAAGGTGTCTGCGATGGTGCAGGGATCCTGGGTTATTACCTCATTCACAGGTAGCATAAAGCGAGATGTCTTGTTATTTTTACCAGTAAGGTTTTTAAGATTTTCCCAGAATTTCCTGCCATCTCCCCAGAATTAGTAAGGCAATCCCTGTAATATTGTGATTTAGCGAGTCTGATCTCATGGGTGCAGGCGTTTCTGGTAATTTTATATTTCTGAAGGTCAGCCTGTGACCTGTAGCCTTGGCTCTATGCCAGAGATGATCCCTAGTGGCTATGAGATTCAGCAAAGCAGGGGAGATCCAGGAACTGTAGACGCCCTTTACTTTCCGCTTTCTAATTGGGATATAGATGTCACACACTTCATTAAACTTAGTGTTAAAATAATCCAGCACCTGATCAATATCTAAGACAGAGTCGAGGAAGGACCAATCTATACAGCTAAGGAAGGTTTTGAGTGCATTTTGCTGCCCCCCTTAAGTGTACGACTCGCTATGAATTTGTGGGGGCTTAGAGGCCTTATTGGCCCAGTGGCAAATAATAGGTGAATGATCACTAAGTGAATCAGCTAGGACTGTGGTCGATTTGTGATGATCCAATCAAGCAGAGTACTAGAGCCGGTACGATAGTTGATCCTAGCGGGTAAGCCAACCAGTTGTATGATGTTAATGCAACATAGGGCATCTTTATATTGGGCTGCACTGGGTGACATCCAGCTGATAGTGAAGTCACCTAGGACAACTGCCTCCCAATGATGTATAACGCTGACATATGACATGGCTGGCTGTCTGCTAAAGCCTTAGTAAGAGAAGAAACGCAGGAGTGATCAGACAGTGTATCAGGAAGGGAAAAGGGAGTTGCAGAGAGAATGCAAAGGTTATAGAGATGGTCCGTGTTTCACAGATAAAATTCAACACCAAAAAGTGCAAGGTGATGTACATAAGCAGCAAGAATGCCAGGACGGATTACTGGATAGGAGGGGTTAAGCTGGACACTACAGCTGTGGAAAGGGACCTGGGAGTCATCATAAGCAACTCCCTAAAACAATCTAGCCAGTTTAACAAGGCCTACAGCAAGGTAACCAGAATGTTGGGGTGAACTGGGAGGAGGTTCAACAGAAGGAGGAAAGAGGTAATACTACTCCTGTCTCTCTATAGATCATTGGCAAGGCCACATCTGGAACGCTGTGGCCCATTCTGGAGTCCTCACCTAAGGAAAGACAGGCTGGGGATGGGGCAACATGGGGTAACCAAAATAATTCAGGGCCAACAGGGCAGATCCTATATTTATTGGTATAAGGCTCTAAACAGGTACTCGCTGGAGATCAGAAGGGAGAGGGGTGATACGATAGAGACATTCAAGTTCCTGAAAGGAATAAAGAAGACTGACTATGAGGAAATATTCAGCATGAATGTTGAATCAAAAACACAGTGGACGTGACTGGAAGCTAGGAGGATTCAGAAGGAACATGAGAAAGTTCTATTTTACAGAGAGTATGGGTGGGATGGAGTAAAAAGCTTAATAGTTACTCAGGGAGACAGCACTAGTAGGGCAGGGGGCAAAACGAGGGTAAAAACCCCGACTAGACAATAGGTCCCGGGATATGGTAGGGTACAACAGGGCAGACTGGATGGACCACTGGTATTTTTTCTGCTGACATTTTCTACGTTTACATCAGTAGCCTTTAATGTGCTCTTTAGTTTTACATTTTGCACCAGTTAATTGCAGTGGCACTTTTCCCTGGGGCCAGGTGTATACTACTGTTTTGTTTTGCAACATATCCAGTCCTGTGCCACAGAGCGTTAGTCAGTGTGTGGTGGGTGGGCTTGGTCACAGGCCTATCCTACAGGGTAAACAGGGAAAGACAAAGTAAAAGAAGGTGATCCTGTTAATCCAGTTGTGATGAACCTTGGGTTATTATATCTGACAACCTCAAGGTCATAGGACAGTGTGACAAAGCAGTGGGTTGGGCTCGTAGGATGCTGGGGTGCAGAGGGAGGGGTATCTCCAGTAGAGGGAGGGAGGTGTTGTTGCCACTGTATCACTTACTGGTGGGACCCCACATGGAGTACTGTTCCCAGTTTTAGAGGCCACACCTCAGAAAGGACACAGACAGGGTGAAGCAGTCCAGAGAATTCAATTAAAATAGTGTTGAGGTTGCACAAGAAGCCCTACAAGGACAAACTGAGGGATCTCAACATGTACACCCTGAAAGAAAGGAAAGTGACAGGTGACATGATACAAAACCAAATTGGTAAGGCCTCACCTGGAGTACTGCATGCAATTCTGGAGACCACACCTGCGCAAGGACATAGATAAGGTGGAGACTATCCAGAGAAGGGCAACAAAGATGGTGCAGGGCTTACTCCACAAAACATATGAGGAGAGACTAAGGGACCTCAATATATACTCACTCGAGGACAGGAGACAGTGGAGGGGGCGGGCATGATTGAAACTTTCAAGTACCTCAAGGGCATAAACAAAGTGTAGGTGGGGGACCTTTTCCAATGTAGAAAAAGCACTAAAACAAGGGGGCACAATATAACATTGGAAGGGGGTAAACTCTCACTGCTTCATAGGTATGGCAATTTTATTTTTCAGGCACCATGCCTGGGGCTAAGGCACCATACAGAGAAAATAAAACAGCAAAGTTGACTGGAATGAGGGCTCCCTATTGGCTGTTTAAGTACTCTTCATCCCTACCAGCACCGGCAGAAAGGGGAGGAAACCAAAGGGCTGACCAAATGAGGAGCTGTAACAGAGCATACAGAAGCTCCACTCTTAGGATTCCAGGCACACTTCTAACCCAAGACAGTGCCGGCAGATTGTAACTGAGCACACATCTCAGTAAAGCTGAAACTCATGGTCAGGGAGTGAAAGAGCTGGAAAAAAAAAGGTTACTCACCTGTAACAGTAGTTCTAGGCATAGTAACTGTTCATCCACACTTCTTGGAAGTGTCCCTTTCCCTTTAAGACAGCCAGAAAGTCTTTAAACTGGCTCCTCCCATCCACCTGGGTGGTATAACCCTCAGCTCTGCCCCATGACACCAGATCTTAGCCCGCTGGAAGCCAGGTTTTGTGCGTCCGCAGCCAGGGAGGTCGGGTGAGTCCGTGTGGATGAACAACATATACCACTCCTAGAACTACTGTTACAGGTGAGTAACCTATTTTTCTAGGATCGTGGATATGTTGTTCATCCATTCTTCTTGGCAGACTCCAAGCAGTTCTCCGAGAGGAGGGAGGCAAGGTGCACACCCCCTGATACTTACTTGGCAAAAAAAAGACTGGAGAACTGAGGCCCCAAAACCAGCATCCTGGCGTGACTCAAGGTCGATGTGGTAATGAGTAATGAAGGTGTTTGCTGTCTTCCAGGTAGCAGCCCCACAAATTTTCTGGATAGGGATGTCCCTGGAAGCAGCCACCGATGCAGCAGTATGGCGGGTAGAATGGGCTCTTATTCCTCAGGAAGGCTTCTTGCCCACCAACTCATAACACAGACTTATGCAACATGTGATCCACCTTGCAACTGTCTGCTTTGCTGCAGGTCTGCCAGCAGCAGCTTCAGCGTAGGTGACAAACAGCTGGTGAACCTCTCCCCGAATTTCCGCCATCCTCTCCTTATAATAGGAGAGAGCTCATCTTAGGTCCAAAGTATGGAGCCTGTATTCGGCCTCCGAGGTGTAACTGGGGGTAGTACACCGGCAGAGTCAACACCTGGTTAAGATGAAACTCTGACACCACCTTCGGAAGGAATTTCGGGTTGGGGCACAGGACAACCTTGTTCCTGTGGAAGACCAGATAAGGGGAGTCCACCGGGAGTGCCTGGAGCTCCCCTGTCCTTCTGGCAGATGTGATAGCCACCAGGAAGGCCATCTTCCATGAGAAGTGTGACAACTCACACTTGTGCATTGGTTCGAATGGCTTGCCCATGAGCTTTGCCAGTACCAACAGTAGATCCCATGAAGGTGGAGGTTAACGCAACGGAGGGGTAACATGATTGAGGCCTTTGAAAAAGTGCCCAACCACTGTCTCCTGCGCCAACGTCTGCTGACAGGCCCGCGCTCGGTAAGCAGAAATGGCTGCCAGGTGCACCCTAAGGGTCAATGACCGAAGACCCCCTTTGGAGAGAGACCAAAGGTAGTTGAGAATGTTAGCCACTGGACAGGACAGAGGGTCCAGGCCCTTGTTCTGACACCAAATGTAAAACCCTTTTCTATCTGAAGGCATAACACTTTCAGGTCGATTCCTTTCTGGATGCCTCCACTACTGTGAGGTCATCCTCGGAGAGACCCAGAGCCTGGAATTTTAACCGCTCAGGTACCAGGCTATCAGGTGCAGGGATTGAAGGTCCGGATGGAATACCTTTCCCTGGTTGACTGAGATCAGGTCCGAGCGTGCTGGAAGCCACTTCCAGGGGCCTGTTGCTGAGGCTGAGGAGATCTGGGTACCAGAACTGGCGTGGCCAGTCTGGGGCTACCAGAATCACCTGTGCCTTGTCCCTCCTGACCTTGAGAAGCACCCTGTGGATTAAGGGAAAAGGAGGGAAGGCATAGATGAGGCTGGGGTCCACAGTCTCAAGAAGGCATCCCCCCCTGCAGTGAGCCCTGCTGAGGGGGGAGGGCATGAAACAGCCTCAGCTTGGTGTTTTACCGGGAGGCAAACAGGTCCACCAACGGTTTGCCCCAGTGGGAGAATAGACTGTAAGCTACCTCTGGATGGAGAGACCACTCATGGTATGTCTTGCCTATACGGCTGAGAGCATCCGCCAGTCAGTTCGAGACTCCTGCCACATGGATGGCTAGGAGATCCGCCTCCAGTTGGCTCACAAGTGTCCAGATGTGGAGCGCTTCTCTGCAAAGCAGACAGGAATGCATGCCGCCCTGTTAGTTGAGGTAGTACATGGTCGTGGTATTGTCCGTCTGGACTAGAACCACTTGACCCCGGACCTGAGGAGCGAAAGCTGACAGTGCCAGTCTGACTGCTCTGAGCTCCAACAGGTTAATGTGATAATGGGGCTCCTTGGAGGTCCAGAACTCGTGGGCCCAGATGTCCCCCATGTGGGCTCCCCAGCCCATGAGAGAGGCATCGGTCATAAGGACAGCCATTGGCTCGGGGCGGACAAATAGGATCCCATCCTGCAACTGGTCTGGGACAGTCCACCACTAGAGAGCGTCCCACATCTTCTGGGTCACAGTGATCAGCTAGTCAAAGTGACCATGGCATTGAGTCCACTGGGCGGCCAGCTCCCATTGGGGGGGGCACATGTGCCACCGGGCCCAACAGACTACGGAGGTGCATGCCACCATGTAATCCAGAAGGTGTAGAAAGTTCCAGGTAGGGCGCAATTGCCCAACCAGAAATGATTCGGCAAAGGAGGAGAGAAACATAGAAACATAGAAGTTGACGGCAGATAAGGACCGCAAGGCCCATCCAGTCTGCCCATTTCTTTTTCTACCTTATAAATGTGCCATCGGCCTTTGCTCTGTCAGTGACTTATCTATTCATAGTCATTTGTATTGCTCCCTTATGCCTATCCCATGCCTGTTTGAAGCCCTGCACTGTATTCATAGCCACCACTTCTTGTGGTAAGCTATTCCATGCATCTACCACCCTTTCTGTGAAAAATAATTTCACATTCCCCTTTATCGGCCTCCCTCTAATCTCATGCTGTGTCCTCTTGTCCGCTATTTTTCTTATATTTAAACATGTTAGACTCTTTCACCTTGTTTATGCCCTTAAGGTGTTTAAATGTCTCGATCATATCACCCTCTCCTCCTTTGCTCAAGGGTATACATATTGAGCTCTGTTAATCTGTCCTCATATGTCTTCTGATGCAGTCCCTGCACCATTTTGGTTGCCCTTCTCTGGACTGCCTCAATTTGCTTAATGTCCTTGTGAAGGTGGCTCCAATACTGCACGAGTACTCCAGATGGGGCCTAACTAATGTCTTGTACAGAGGGATTATTACCCCTCTACGACTTGGTATACCCCTACTAATACACCCTAACACCCCCTAGCCTTACCTACTGCTTTAGAGGTCTGCTTGGATGATTTTAGGTCATCAGTGATGATGATGCCCAAGTCTCTTTCTTCCTTTGTGACTGCTAGCAACTCCCCTCCCAGCCTATAGGTGGCTTCAGGGTTTCTCTCCCATGTGCATGATTTTGCACTTCTTTGCATTAAATCCCAGTTGCCACTCTTCTGACCAGTTTGCTAGTTTATCCAGATCTCTTCTCATTCTGCCCACCCCATCTGGATCATCTACTCTGTTGCAGATCTTGGTGTCATCTGCAAACAGACAAGCCTTACCCTCTAGTCCATCTGCAGGTCACTAATGAAGATGTTGAATAGGACTGGCCCCAGGACTGATCCCTGAGGTACCCCACTTGTGACTTGCATCTCTTCTGACTGTATACCATTTACCACCACTCTCTGTTTTCTGCCAGTCAACCAGTTTGCCACCCAGTTGACCAACTTCTGACCCACCCCGAGCCTACCTAGCTTATTTATCAATCTTCTATGTGGAACAGTGTCAAAAGCTTTGCTGAAGTCAAGGTAGGCGACATCAACTGCTCCCCCTTGGTCCACCACTCTGGTTACCCAGTCAAAGAAATCTATGAGATTAGTTTGACAGGACCTTCCTTTTGTAAACCCATGCTGTCTTGGATCCTGTGCCCCTATGGATTCCAGGTGTTGCACTATCCTTTCCTTAAGGAGTGCCTCCATAATCTTGCCCACTACTGAGGTAAGACTGACTGGTCTGTAGTTCCCGCCTCCTCCCTGCTACCACTCTTGTGGAGCGGGATCACATGAGCCCTTCTCCAGTCTTCTGGGACCTCTCCTGTGCTCAGAGACTCACTAAACAATTCTGCTAATGGCTCTGCTAGTTCCTCCTTTAGCTCCTTAAGTACCCTGGGATGTATGCCATCAGGTCCCATTGCCTTATCCACCTGAGCTTAGCAAGCTCTTGTAGGACTCTTTTCAGAAGGGAGTAGTGCTCACCTCCTCCCCTGTGTCCATGATGTTGAGCAGTGGGCCCTGCCCTACCTTCTTCAGTAAATACTGAGCAAAAGTATCTATTTAGGATAGATGCCTTTACAGGGTCCTCCTCCTCACATGCTCCCTTTTCTCCATTGCTTAGTACCTCCCTCTGGACTTTCTCCTTTCACTAATGTATCTATAGAAAGTCTTGTCACCTTCTTTACTGTTCGTGCTAGTGTTTCTCAGTTTGGGACTTTGCCTGCCTTACTGCCTTACCTGCTTCCCTTAGGGCAGTTTGGTATGCCTCCTATCTTCATCCCCTGTGTTCTCTTTATATTTCCTGAAGGCCAGCCTTTTGCTCTGACCTTTCGCTACTGTATTTGAGAACCAAAGTGGTTTCCTTCTTCTTTGCACTTCCTTTTCTGTCTAACACAATGGGATGTTGCTTCAGTATTGTATCCTTAATGCTTGCCCACTTTGCCTGTACCTCCTCACCTGTGTTTCTTTTTGCCAGGGCTAGCTTAACTCTGTTGGCCATCTTATCAAAGTCAGCTCCTCTGAAGTCCCATATTTTGCCTTGGAATGGGATGATTTAGATGTAGTAGCCAAATTGAACCATACCATGTGATGGTCACTGGCCCCAGGTGACCTTCTACCTGGAGATCTGTGATCCCTTCTTTGTTAGTCAGTACTAGATCTAGGATAGCCCTGTCTCTTGTGGGTTGCTGTACCAGTTGTTTGAGGCCCTCCCCTGCAGGAATCCACTATGAGTCTAGTTCTGGCAGATGTTCCTGCTGGTATTGACCAATCTGTATCTGGCATGTTGAAGTCTCCCATTATCAGAACCTCCCTTTAGCTGTCATGTTTTGTATATCTTCTAACAGTAATGTGTCTATGTCCTCCCTCTGGTCTGGGGGCCTGTAGACAACCCCAGTTCTTATGGCTGTCCCATTTCCTGTTTCCAGGGTGACCCACAGTTCTTCTGGCCTCTTGTGTATTCTGAATTTCTGTAGCTTTGATATTTTCATTAACATACAGGGCCACCTCCCCCCTTTTGCACCCTCGGTCTCTTCTGAACAATACATAGCCAGGTACTGAAGTCTCCCAAGTGTGGTTACTGGTAAACCACGCCTCACTAATTGCTACTATGTCCAGTTTAGCCTCTGACATTATTGCCTGCAGGTCTGGGATCTTATTTCCCAGGCTGTGAGCATTTGTGTACATGATTTTCCATTGGCCAGATTTTGGTGTGTTAGTTGTTGGGTGAAGTTTGGCATTACCCCTGTGAATCTCCGCCCTGTCCGCTGGGAGCCAAGCTCTGGCTTGACGAGAGTCTAGATCTGCCCTGATGAAGCACATCACCTGAGAAGGCATGAACTCCAACTTGGCCTCGCTGATCAGGAGGCAGAGTTTGGAGCAGGTCCGGAAGGCCAGGTTCCTGGACCTCTTCACCTCCTGCTGGGTGGAACTTGCTAAGAGCCAATCACCGAAGTAGGGGTAAATTCTGAGCCCCCCCCCGGACACCTGAGGTGAGCTGCCACCACTGCAATGTATTTGGTGACGACCCATGGGGCTGATGACAGGCCGAATGGCATGGCTTCGAACTTGTATAGGGTTCCCTCTGCTCGGAAGCGGAGGAACCGCTTGTAGGATGGATGGATTGGGACGTGAAAAAATGCATCCTAGAGATCCAGTGAGCAGAACCACATGTTTTGTTCCAGGGATGGTATGATCTGGGACAGAGTTACCATCTGGAAGGTGCAAGGCCTGAGTTACTGATTCAGGTCATGCTGATCTAGAATGGGGCGCCAGCCCCCGTCTGCTTCGAACCAGGAAGTACCTGGAAATGAACTCTGGGTCTGGTGGAGGATCTGCCACTCAAGCTACTGCCCCTTGAGGAGGAGCTGAGCAATGTCATCTCGGCGAGCCAACTGAGTGTGGGTGGATACTCTTTCCTCCCGTGGGGCGTGGGCTCGACTTGGAGGGGTACTGCTCGAATTCCAGAAGCAGCCCCTGGCTGACCACTTCTAAAACCCACCTGTTTGTGGTAACAGTGGACCAGGTGGAAAGGAAGTGGCGGAGCCAGTCCCCTATGGGGGGACCCACACCTGGCGTGAGAGGAGTAGAGGTGGCAGCCCCCGCCCCGTCACTGGGCAGACTTGGAGGCAGAGGGTCCTGGGCCTGAACCTCGGCCTCCCTTATGGGCCTGGACAGGGGGCGCAAAGTTTGAGCCTGCTGCTGCTGCTGCTGCCCTCCATGAAAGGAGGGCTGCTGAGCCGCAGAGGAAGAGTGCCAAAAAGACTACTTCTTCTTCTGCTTCTTGGAACCAGAAGAACCCTTAGCAGAAGTAGCGTCTGAGGTGGCGTTGGATTGCTCGATGCGCTGAAGGTGACCAGCCACACGTGGGCCGAAAAGATCAGTGCTCAGGAAAGGCACATCAGCTAGTTTGTGCTGAGTATCCACCGGAAAGGAGGAGAGCCTCAGGCAAGCCCTGCGGTGGGGAGGCAACTGCGGCTGCCAACTAATGGGCACATGAATCCCCAATGTCCAAAGCCGTCTGGAGCTGCTGTTTACCAACAGTACAGCCTTGGTCCCGAACCTGCTTGACTGTGGTCTGCAAGTCCACGGGGAGATGTGGGAGGGCTTCATCCAAATAACCCAGAAGGACATGAGAGAAGTGTGCCATGACGATGGCACAGCTTGCCTGACGGAGGCCCAAAGACGAGGCCGCAAAGACCTTCCGTGCAGAGTGGTCCAAATATTTGGATTCCTTCTCAGGAGGTCTGTCGGTATTGGTAGAACTACCAGTACGCCCGACCACAGAGCTGGTCACAAGGCTCTTGGCCGAAGGGTGCTCTGTGAACCCTCAGAAGGGACCCAATGGGCACCGCATACTTGAGGGCCATATGGGCAGATGGAGCTGGACAGGAGGCAGGGTGCTGCCAAAGTTCTAAGGCCAAGCCCACAATGGCCTCGGCCACATGAAAGGCTTCCGTCGGTGTATCTCTTCTCTTGAGGATGTCGGTGAGAGGGTACTCCGCCTTTTTCTAGATAGGTTCCAGGGGCATCCCTGTGGACTCGGAGATAAGGCGGAGAATGCCCTGAAAGGACAGAGGACCTTCGTCCATCTCTAGCCCACCGGCTAATTCATCATCCCCTGGATGAGAATGGAGACCTGGTATGTCCATCACCTTCAACCCGCCGGGGGCGGTCCGGGGTGACAGTGACCAAAAGACGCCAGGGAGCCTGGTATTCGTTCTAGCTTCCTTAGAAGGAGCCCCTCCTGCTGGCTGCTTGGGCGGAGGTTCCACCACAATCAGTGGAGAGACCAGTTCTGGCCGTGGGTGGAGGAACCGACCTGATTGGCTCCAAAGGAGTCGGCTTCAGCTTGGGAGGCGAAAGCCAAGTAATGGCTGGGGTAGAAGCTGGGGAAGGCTTGTGCCCGGTCAAAATCAGCTGTTGCCACATGAGGTCCTTGTAGCGTCGCCGGAGCTTATGCAGGAGGCTCTCCTCTTCTGAGAAGGATGAGGACGACCGATGGTGTCACCTTTTTTTTAGAACACTTAAGGCCCTTCTTCGGCCTATCGGTCGAGGGAGTCCGAGACCTCGATCGAGATCGGGCAGGCTGACTCGGTCGCTCGGGAGACACCGGTGAGACCGGTTACTTCACGGGGGCGGGGACCACTGCCTCGACAAGATTCCCAGCAGGCTGGGACTCCTCGTCGGGGAAAACAAGGACCGGAGTCCGAGCAAGAGAGTTGTTGACTAGAGTCGGCGACAAGGGGGGCGATCAAGTCGAGAATAATCTCAACGTCATCAACCGACACTTCAGTTGACTGGCCAGTTGGCAGGGCCGAGAGGTCATCGGCCAAAGAGGCAATTTTGTCTGAGGCTGAAACAGCCGGTTCCTGGGACCGAGATCTCTCCTGATCCCAAGAACGTCTCCATTAAGATGAATACAATCCCGGGTCCCTCTCCTTTTTACGAGAGCGAGAGGACTGCATGCCCGCCAGGTCCTCACCCTTAGTAGGGACAGACTGGCACAACTCTTGGAAGGAACATGAGAAAGTGGAGCCCAGATTGAGTGGAACGCAGAAGCTTCGGGAGGAAGATGCAGCTGCACGAGCCGCCTCCTCCTTGAAGGCCTGCATGCATTCCAATTGATCAGGGGATCCTGCGGCTGTGGAAACTGCCCACCGGGCCTCCTTGGATTTTAGCATCGGGTTCCATTTTTTGGGCTTCCCCAGCTTGAGGCATGGAAGATGATCGTCGAGGATGTTAGGTTGGAACGTGAGGCAAAACTCACATGTCATGGTGTCATGGCCGACACCCAGACAGTAAATGCATGCGGCATGCAGGTCAGTGCACTGCATCTTCTGGCCACATGGGCACCAGCAAAATCCGGGAGAGACTTGTCTTCCATAATCAAGAGAAAGCAATCACAATCGCTAACACGAACAAGGTGAATTTTTGAAATAACCAAAGGTTTTGAAGCCAGGGCCTACAAAATGTGAGAGCACGAAGGAGGCAACCTGAATCTTCCAGCGGAAAGGAAGAACTGGCGTCATGGGGCAGAGCCGAGGGTTATACCACCCTGGTGAGTGGGAGGAGCTGGCTTAAAGACTTTCCAGCTGTCTTAAAGGGAAAGGGACACTGCCAAGAAATGTGGATGAACAACATATCCACGATCCTAGAATGGCTTTTTCATGCCAGGGCTAGCAAACAGTTGTAAATCACTGCAGTTTGCATGTACTAATCTGGGGGTTTCATTGCATTTGCAGGGCAAGAGCCGATGGTCGGGGGCGGAAGCAACCAGAAAGAGGGGACCGAGGTCAGGTGACTCCACTAACTAACTGGGGCTCACCAGGAAGTCCTGCCTGAAGATAAAAGGTCATCTACTCAACATGTCCCAACGAATGGAACAGCAAAGGAGTGGAACAGATATAAGACTGGCATCTTGCATTGGCAGGCATCTGCAAGAGGAAGTAGGGAGTGGGGGACTCTGCCAGTTGACTAAGGTAAGGCTCCTGTTCACTCTTGTTGTTGCATTTACTGTTGGTAAGGATGGAAAGGAAAAGGTAGGCCTAAACTTGGAATAGGAGCAATACCCTACCTAGGGTAGCAGTATGAGGGAATTTAAACCACATGCAGGGGAACACAATTAGTAACAAACCAAAAAAGGGAAAGCTAAAAGTAGACCTAAACTGGGAATAGAAGCAACATCCTATCTAGGGTAGCAGTATAAGGGGATTTAAACCACATACTTGGGAACACAAGTACAAACCAAAAAAAGGGAAAGCTAGAAATATCCTATCAGGAATAAGGGTATATAGGTATATTGAAGTAACACAGGGAGAATAGAAGTTGGGAATTCTGGGAGTGGTGCAGTACAGTGGCTATGGAGCGACAGTTTTCAGAGACACCTTCTGAAAACTAATGCTGCCTCATCTGCATGCACCTCTTTGAGTTGAGGGAGGAGGTGGCTAGAGTCCAGGCCAAGTTGGCTAGGATTTGGGAACTTCCTCCCCCAGCAAGGGAACCCCAAGTCTGCCACCGTTACCTCAGAGGATGCCAGGAAAGAAGAATGGTTGGACTATGGTGGGCTCTGGAAGGCTACGGGTGGTGGGTCTGAGGCACATTCCTCAGTTGGTACCACTACGCAATTCCTGTACCACTCTGGCAAGGTGCGATTGCCAATAGGAGGCAGAAGTGGTAGTGGCCAGTGAGGATGTGGATGTCCTCCATAGCGGGAACCCAAAGAGGGTGGAAGAGGACACCAGAGGAGGAGAAAGCAACTGTTGGTGGGTGACTTGATTGTGAGGGGAACAGATCTGGGAATAGGAAAGGGGGGAGAGAGGTTAGGTGCTCATGCGGCTCCATGACAAGGAAGGATGGGAAGTGGAACCGGAGGATCACTAGGGCAGCAGGATGTAAGGCAGAGCTGGATGTCACTGTCCACCTGGGAACTAATGACCTTACTAGGGATGGGGCTGTGATAGTGCAGGGGGAGTTCAAGGAGCTAGGGAATGGTCTCAAGACAGGGAGCATGCTCAGTGGCTTTCAGTGAGGTGCGGCCTGTCTATGACAGGGCGGAGGAGAGGGATCTTTGCATCAGGGCCTTCAACCTAAGGGGGGTGGTCAGCTACACTGGGGCCTTTACAGGGGTGATGGCCTGCATCATCCAGAAGAGGAACTGCAGTCCTCAATGGACTGTTTAAATGTTCCTATGATGAGGTCGGCTCAGTGGTGCTGATGGCTGAGGCATCTTGCCTTATCTCGCGCTATGCCAGGGACCTGGGTTCGGGAATCACCTCGGGTCACCGGGCTGCCGGTACGGGGGAGGAGCAGGATCAAGTGTTGGCTCTCCTCTCCCGGGAGGGAGGGTTGCCCATCTGCAGTTCTGCTGTCACCAGATGGAGGTCCGGTGGCAGGCATAGGCGGTAACGCAGTGACTGGTAGGGTGGGGTGCCCCATAGTGCGTGACGTGCACGTGCCTCCACATGTGTGCGTCATGTTGGGATAGAAGGGGATGGGGATCAGGGAGAAAACAGAAAAAAGCAACTAAACTATCTATAGAAAAAAAATTTGCTATCATGGACACTTAAATTAGCTGAGCGGGGTGGCGAAAGAAATTAGGAAGTCAAAATCTGCCCCCCCCAACTCGACGTTAGAGGAATCTGCCATAGTGCAAATGAATAAAGGAAGCAGGGCAGAAGAAATGAATGGGAGGGGAATTGAAGCATTAAAAAGAGAGGGGAGAAGGCAAAAAGGAGAGAAGTGGGTAACAAACAGAGTGGTAACAAAATCAGGAAGGACGTGTGCAAATGCTAGTAGTCTTGGTAATACCATGCCAGATCTACAGGCCACCATGGCAGAGGCCAGCTTGGATACTGTGGCCATTACCGAGTCACGGTGCACTGAAAACCATGACTGGGACATGGACATACCAGGCTATACTCTGTTCAGGAAGGACAGGGTGAGAAGGAAAGGAGGGAGAGTGGTGCTTTATGTGAGGGGAGGTATAAAAGTGGTGGAGATACAGGGAATGTAGGGTGGCAGAGGTGCTATGCATCACCCTAGAAACAGGGAATGGAGCCTCTATTCACACTGGCATGATCTGCAGACTTCCAGAATGGGGGAGGGGGATTAGACAATGTACTGGTGGAAGCATACTGGCAAGAAAGGGAAGTGCAGGTTTATTTATAAAGCGCTTTTCACTCTGATCACAGTGCTTAAACAATAAAAACACAATAAATATAATTCTAAAAACATACAGTTAATCCAGCCGTCTTACAGTATAATCAACTGTCTGGAAAAGCCAAGTTGAACAGGTGCATTTTTAGAGCAATTTTAGAGCTCTCCATGGTCAGGCACTCACGTATCCGATGAGGTAGAGAGTTCCACAGGGTAGGGGCCACAAAAGCAAAAGTCAGGACCCCAGATGTCTTCAGCCGAACCCTGGGAACCTTTAGCAATCCCTCGTCGGTGGAGCAGAGTGGTCGGCAGGGGCATTAGGGACATAGCTCTTGCACGAAACTCGGCCCTAGTCTGTGTAGGGCCTTAAAGGTCAACAAACCGATCTTAAAGGTGATCTGCCAATGAACTGGCAGCCAGTGCAGACAACAGAGCATAGGCTTGACATGGCTCGACCAAGGCAGCTCCATCTACAGCCTGGCTGCCGCATTCTGCAGCAGCTGCTAGTGGTGGATACCAACCCCAGGTAACCCTAGATACAAGGAGTTACAGTAGTCAAGGCGGGCGGTCACAAAAGCGTGGACCAGAGTAGGCAGGTCTTCAGGTGGAACAAGGTGCTTAATCTGGATGATGTTCCTCAGACCATAAAAAGAGGACTTGACGAAGGTCGACACCTAAGAATGAAGCGTCAGCCCATCATCAAGAATAATGCCCAGATTCCGTACCTGTTCAGAGGTCGACAGCTGGCTACCACCAAGTCAAAGTACAGAGGTAGAGCCAGCCGCCAGTCCCTCTAGCCGACGACCCGGATCCACCACTAGAACCTCGGTCTTGTCCGGATTCAACCTCTACCTATTGCCATTCATCCAGTCCTGGATCTCGACGAGGCAGCTGTTAAACACAGAGACCGCACTTGCCTGCTCAGGCGCAAAGGACAGGTAGAGTTGGGTACCATCTACATAGCAATGAAAACCCAACTCATACCACCTTACAATGTCTTTCAACGGCAGCATGTACACCGTGAACAACATGGGCAACAGCACAGAGCCCTGCAGAACTCTATACAGCAGAGAGATATTAGTCAGAGGAATAAATCCCAGACACCATCCTCTGAGACCTGCCGGTGAGAAAAGAATGGAACCATCTGATGACTGTACCAGACAGGCCACAGATCATCTGCAGGTGCTCCAGCAGGACCACGTGGTCCATGGTGTTGAATGCTGCAGAGAGATCAAGAAGAACCAAGATAGGAGATCATTGAGCACCCAAACAAGGGCAGTCTCCGTGCTATGCCTCTTCCGAAATCCTGACTCAAAAGGATCACAGATATCATGGATAGCAAGAGGATTCTCCAGCTGCAGTGCCACTGCCTTCTCGATAACCTTCCCCACAAAGAGGAGATTAGAGACTGGCCTGTAGTTGGCAGGACAGTCCAGGTCAAGAGAAGGTTTCTTAAGGAGGGGAGTCATCACTGCCTCCTTCAGGGAGTCAGGAAACTCACTGGTCTCAAATGAATACCAGATAATCTCTGCTAGGACTGCGCCGATGACTTCAACACACCCCACAAAGAGGTGAGTTGGGCCCGGGTCCAAACCACAGCAGGCTGGCCGCATATTCTGGACAATCTGCATATCATCTACAATCTCCAACCGGTCGAAGTCAGACCATTCAAACTGAGTAACAGTAACCAACCATCAACCACCGCCACCCCACTGGAGCTAGCCAGCTGAATCTTGGACCTGGTGTCAGTCACCTTATCAGTAAAGAATCGAGCAAACTCATCACACTTTTCCTGTGAAAACCCTCTTTGAATCTGCAGACAGGCTGTATTGCACAGTACATCCACAGTTCGGAAAAGCTGGGCTGGTCAATTCTGTGCTGCAGCTATCTCCCTGAACAGGAACTCTGCCTTCTTATGGGAGATAGCCAAGTGATAATCCCAATAATGGTCCATCAATCTAAGTCTGTCAGCATCAAGGCCTAATTTTCACCAGCGACACTCCAGCCTTTGTCCCACTCGCCGCAGCTACCTCGAAGTCCCATCAAACCAAGGGGACTGAGGGTGAAGGGACAAACGTGGACAGAAGCAATGGAATCCAGAGCCTCCATCACAGCCCTATTATAGGCTTGCAACAGATTGTCTGGACCCATGCTTGCATTCAGTAATCCCAATAGATCCAGCACCGTCATCAGACCATCAGGGGTCAAATCCCTCAAAGGACAGTACTGGACAATCTCCACAGGAGCAGGTCTATTGGGGGGAGCTTGGAAATTGAATCTTACAGTGTGATGGTCAGACCACCCAACTGGATCCACCACCATATCGGAGATCTCCATACCCAGTAGGAAGACCAGTTCCAATGAGTGACCACAGCCGTGTGTCGCAGAGGCAACCACCTGTGTGAGGCCCAAAGAATTCATAAGTCGGAGGAAGTACTGACCAAATTGAGAGGGTTCGTCATTGACCCAGGCATTGACATCACCCAGAACCATCAATCTGGGGGACTCCAATACCATATCAATGACAAAGTCTGCGACTTCTTGCAGAAACTGCACCTCACTCACAGATGGACGGTAGATTAGAAGAATCCTGCACCCCAAACCTGCGACAACAGTACACTCAAAGGATCAAGTCTCCCCAACTGGCACAGCAACAAGACCCAATTCCGTTCTAAAACAAACTGCTACACCCCCTTCCCTGTGATCCAATCTCGGGCAGTGTATCACCGAGAATCCGGCTGGAATAGCTGACTCCAAAATGGGGCCAGAATTTCCGTCCAGCCACGTCTTGATGATGAAGGCCAGGTCCGCTGACCCAACGAGGATCAGCATTAATAGCTGTCTTGTTTTTAATGGACCTGGCATTGCAAAACATCACTCAAGTTGGATGAGATACTGAAGCCGGCCAAGCCACAAGCCCGCTAGACGTGGAGCCCTTCCTTGGGTATGGGTATCAGACATGGTGGACCCGAGACCCATTTCGCCACTGGGCATCTCCTGAACTCCACTACCCCAATCCAGCTTCTCAGCTCCCTTCACCCCTCTGGTCCAGGGCCTCTCCCCACCCATGCCTCCTACTCACAATCACCAATGCCCAACAACATCCGTAGACCTCACCGGGAAGTGGAGGACAATTTAAGGGGTGGAGACCACGGAGCCTGGAGGTGGAGTAGCGCCTGACCGGGGAAGCCACCTGACAACACATTCCAAACACAAAAAAATAAAATAAAATAAACAAAACAATTACATTAAATAAACCCACCAGTACCTCAAACCCCAATTAATACCACTCCAATAAAACAAATTCCCCCACAACCCCCCCAAAAACGAAATCAGTCAAAACTACAAATATTAATATGAATATTACCAAATTAAATAATTAGCTAAACGTAACTGACTAAAGTAAATCACTGTCAGTCCACAATCCACTGATAAAATTTAGTCACAATGATCAGTATGTTGAAACTGATAAAGATAGGGCTCTCACCACCTCCTTCACCAAACGACTGTCAACTCACTGCAGCACACTCACTGCCACAGCTTTACTGTTTTAAATGTTAAAAAGATAGAAACAGAATAAGGCCCTCTCACAGCCTCCCAAAGTCAAAAATATATATCACCTCAAAACAGTAACAGCCTCAGAATGTAAAATCCGTATAGAGTATCCAATGGGGACAAAAAATTCAACCAATATGGATCGACTTTTCAGCTCAAGTTCCAGTCCACTAAGAAGTAGGGGACCCCAACCACATTTTGGGTAGGCGATCTTGACGAGACCTTCAGGCAGAGCAGGCACAGACTCCAGGAAAATTGGATCCCATAGCAATTTTAGCATCCGTTTGGCCAAAGCCTGCCCAACCCCAAAGCAGACGCCCAGCCTAAGCATACCCCAAATTAGAGCCACCTCCGAGCACTCAGCCTCTTCAAGGTGCCCTATGGTGACCTTGGAGAAAACCAGGAAGAAGCCAACCCTCCGGACAGCACCACCTGATCCCCCCAGGGGCAACAACCCGGGCCGAGCACCCACCTCGAGGCAAACCGGCCAGGCCCACTTTCCCCACGCAGCCAGCAAAGCGAATCCCTCCCAGAGCGTAGAAAATCCCCTGCTCTACAACCAGATCCAATAACACATTGTCAGTCAATCCTGCAAAAGGATCATTCCAACAGAAAGAACTCTGCCAGGATACTCCCCAACCTCCTTGGATGAAATCCAGCAGAGAAGGCCTCAAATTCTCCCCTACAGTACACCGATTTATACAGGTAGGGCAGGTAGCAAATCTGAGGGATCTTAAAAATAAATCCAGGTGAAAGCCAGTTCAATTGAGAGCTACTATAACGCCGCGCAATAAGCTCCACCAGAACAGAAAATGCTAGCGGGGCGTATGAGAATGTCCTGGAAAATCACGACCAACCGTGAATTAGCGTAACTTAATTTAAACAAATAATATACTTAAACTAACTTAAAATCATATAAAAACTTAGCTGTAACAGATGGCTGGCCCAGCGTGACCGCCATCTTTAAAACCCCAGCTCAGATTGGAGCACACTGTCTAATCTGTGGGTATCGAGGAAGCCTTGTCCAGGGACCATGTAGACTGGAACCTCCCAAGTGTGGCTTCAGCTAGAGGTAGGAACCTCCTAGACTCCCTACAGGTGGTGTTTCCTAGGCAATTAGACAGTGAACTCACTCGTGATGCGGCAATACTGGACCTGGTACCCACTAACAGGGACAGTGTTGTAGATGTCAAGGTGGGAGGCCACCTGGGGACCAGTGATCACCATACAGTATGGTTCAATATTTATTTATTTAGCTTTTGTTAACCAGGTAAGTACACTAGACAAACACATGCCTGTTTTCAGGTATGACCCGGGAGAGTACAGGAAATCAAAGAACATACAGAGTACAATTTGAAGCAAGTAGGGCAAATACACTGATGCATAACATACATAGTAAGATAGCTCAGGTTACAACAGTAAGCATAGTCAATGTGATAAGGTACAGAGTCACTGACACAATGTCGCCAGCAACAGATATACAGATATATACAGAATTTACACATTTGTAAGACACATGGGATGAATACACTAAGGATAGCTGCAGTACCAAACCACACATGGAGAGAGTCCTGAAGGGACTCACTAATCTGAAAGCGGACAAAGTACTGGGATCGGATGGGATGCATCCAATGATATTACTGGAGCTCAAGGAGGTACTGGCTGGCTGCACCACTGACAGTCCAATTTAACAGCTCACTGTAAACAAGAATTGTTCTACAGGTCTAGAGGAGGACAGATGTAATCCCTTTTCTCAACAGTGGTAGCAGAGAAAGATGCTGGTAACTAAAGGCCAGTCAGCCTGACATCTGTTGGGAAAGTTTTTTTATTTTTATTAATTTCCATTTTTGTTGACTGGGAAAGGAGGACTAGACAATTCTGCCTATTTTCAGCCTTGTCCCCCAAATCACTGCTGAATGAAAAGATTGTGGAATATCTTGAATCCAGTGGGGCTCAAGACTCGAAGCAGCATGGGTTCACGGAGGGGAGCAAGTCATTTCAAATGAAGCTGATAGACTTCTTTGACTGGGTGACCAAGGAACTATATTAGATTGTAACACGGCTCTCAGTCGAGCGTCTAGAAAGGGCTGGCGATAGCAATCACACAGCTGACTGAAACCGAGCGGGTATTAAGCCAGGCATAACGCTCGCTCGGTCAGTACCAGCTGTGGCCATGGAGGCTGCCGAGAGTAGCAGCCCGCTGCGGTAGTACCTAGATTAGCCAGGAGCGAGAGGGTGCAGCACTGAGCCTGCAATGAACAGGCTGAGAGAGCGAAACGAGGAATCGGGAGCGCGCCTGGCAGCAGTGTTACAGAGAGGCAGTTGCACTAGGTAGTCGTAGAACCCTGTAGACGCACGTCAGCAGGAAGCGCTATAGGGAAGCTACGCAGTGGCGAGAATCTGCCAAATCGACCGGAGTGAAGGAGGGCATACAGTGTAGTAGTAGCGAGTACTTGAAGTGATGGAAAGCTACAGGACGGCGTTTGCACTGTGTGGAGTGCAGGGCATAAGGCTATGGGTAGCAGAGCAGTTTGACAGTGAGGAGGCTGTGGAGCGGACGACAGAAAGTGTCGTCCCTGTGATAGCAGCTGTGAGAGCTGCGAGCAGCAAGGTTGTGGAGAGCACTCCATGGGCTGATGAGTTCCTTAAAGAGAGGTACATGGTGCCATCCCAGACAGTCCTGTTGTACTCAGCAGCACATCCAGGCAGGGAACAGAGCAGTGACAGTGGGGATGGGGGTCTGGAACATGTCAGGTCACAGCACTGTGTACTGAGCCAAAGAAGAGCAGGAGTCATTGAAGACAGTGCTACGAGCTGCAGCAGGGTATCAGGCACAGGAGACCAGATGGATGGGATGAGTGCCACAGCGAGTGATAGTGTGTGCAATGAGTTGGAGCTGTATGACACAACACAGCCATCAGTTGAGTGCGCAGCACCGTCGACAAGCAAGTCCAGTCTGGACACAGAGACAGAGGCAGTAACTCGACTGGTGAGCAGCAGTGTGAGTCGCTGGCATGCAACGCTCAGCGACAAGGAGGTAGACACGCTGGAGAGTAGGCATGTGGAAGCGAACACACACAAAAATACTAGTTGGGCCTCCAATGTCCTGCTAGACTGGCTCACAGCAGCACGCCATGAAGTTAACCTTAGGACTGTGTCATCATTGGAGCTGGGAGTTCTTCTGCGACAGTTCTATGCATCAGTTCGCACAGAACAGAGAACACAGTATAGTCTAAGCTCCTTTGTTGGGCTGCGTGCAGGCGTGCAGTGGTATCTGACAGGGCCACCAAACTATAGAGTTGTGAATGTGATCACAGATCCTGAGTTTATTGCTGCAAACAAGGTGTTTGTGGCAGTTGTGAAGGAGTTCCGGAGATCAGACCAGGACAGAGCAATGCACCACCCTAGCATATCTCCAGCCGACCTAGTAAAGATTCGGAATTCTGTGCGGCTCAGCCCAAAGACACCATATGGGCTAGTCCGGAGGCTCTGGTTTGAGCTCCAGCTAGGACTGGCGCGGAGGGGCAGAGAGGGACAGAGAGAGCTCCGCCAAGACTCGTTGAGGGTGGAAACTGATGATGAGGGCAATGAGTTTCTCTCCCCTGTCATTCAATGAACAGACAAAGAATCATATGCAGGTCGGTGATCCAGGTCAGCAGAGTATGAGAGGCGTCTTGTATGGCAGCCCTGGGAGCAGGGACTGCATTGTTGCACTCTTTCGTGAGTATACACAACGCTGCCCACCGAACGCCCCTGCACTATACCTTCACCCACGGAAGATAGATCAGAGAGGCGCGGCACAGTGTACGTGCTGGTACACCATCCCAGCCAATGGGTAAGAACTACCTTGGCTCTCTGATGGCGCAGATTTCTGACGATGCCCAGCTGTCAAAGCGGTATACAAACCATAGCATTAGGAGTACAGCGGTCACAATGCTGAGTGATGCTGGGCTTGCCAAGAGGGAGATAATGTCAGTCACAGGACATCGGTGTGAGACAAGTCTCCGGAGTTACTGGTCACCATCGACAGCAGACCGGAAGAGGTGGTCCAGTGTCCTATCAAGTGGCACAGCAGCAGAGAACAGCTGCTCGACCCGAGCGGAACCCAGCATGAGGTCTTCGTGTCATAGTGAGCCAATGTCAACCAGGACAGCACAGGACAGCACCCAGCGCATGGCCGTGCTACGAGGTTCAAGAGACGCTACACAGGCAACTACAGCACCAAGAGAGATACAGTCCAGCACAGCCATCAAAATGTCACCTGGAGCAACCACAGACAGTGACAGCAACAGAAGCAGAGGCAGCACAAAGCCCAGTTGCACAGCACCACCCACAGCCTCCCTCTCAGGCTCACAGAACCATCCTGCATTTGTACCGGAGCCCCCCCCCCCAAATGGAGCCTGGACGGCCCACCTCAGGTACCCCTCCGTCTGAGACATCCTCCAGTCAGAGCAGGAGCACAGAGAGTCGTGATGCTGATCTAGCCTCACCAAACCTTGGGAGTGGCAGTGCGCCTACAGAGCAGCCAGCGGAGCCTCATGGAGGTGGTCGCCGTAGCGGATGGGCAGCAATGCAGGGTCCCGCCCGGCAGGCTTTTGAAATCCACAACATGGTGGTGCATGGTCCGGTAAACTTCTGTTGTGGACCAGTGAGGAAGCCAGAAGAGTAGAGTACAGTGGAGCACACCCCCCCCGCCCCGCCCCGGCCCACCCAGAAGCAGACAGTGTATGGCGATGGCGTGTGTGGCACAAGTCCTAGCAAGCCCCGATATCAGAGCCATTGCTGTGGTCACCACTTTCCGACACGCTCTCCCCGCAGCAGAGATCTACACCGTCCCTCCTCGCTAGCGTGTGATGCACGCTGCTGGGTAGCAGTGGGTCCAGCCTGAAATGCAGAGCGGTCGGCTCCGATGCACGCCAGACAGCCGAAATGATTGAGCCCTGCTGTCTCGGAGGTCAAAGCGCTGGAGCGTTGAAGCTGCTGCCACCCATCCCCTGCCACCACCTGAGCGATCGAGCTCTTTTCGAGATCGGAGACGAGTGGTTGGGCCAACCCAGCAGGTCCCCAAGTACAGCCAGACAGCCAGGGAGTGCGAGACGTCGTAGAACACTTGGAGCCGCTGAATCACTGAACTGTGCTCCAGGAAGTAAGATTTTTCCATTGTAACCTAATAAAAAAAATTCTGTTTTCACACCTGACTCCAGCCTCCTTTGTTCGTTCGGGTCCGGGTGCAACAGACAGAAATTGTCACCGACCGCTAGGAGAAGGTGATACCGCGGAGGCGATGCTAGTAACAGAGAGAGAGAGGTTCTCGTTGCACTGAGCCTCTGTTACAAGCGCGTAATCACCTTCTGCTTGGGCTCTACCGTGGACATGCTCGCTGGGGGCGCTCGGCTGCGCCTGCATGAACCCCCAGCGCGGCATTAATCCACCGGTAGAGCCCTCAGCTGGCGGTGATTAATGCTTCGTGGAGCAGTGGATGTAGTCTACCTAGATTTCAGTAAGTTTTTAGACACTGTTCTGCACAGGAGGCTAGTAAGTAAGCTGCATAGCTTAGGAGTGGGTCCAAAGGTGGTAACCTGAGTAAGAAATTGGTTAGGGGAAGGGATAGGCGGTCAATAGTGGTGGTAAACAGAGTTCACTCCGAAGAAGGGAGTGTGACCAGAAGGGTGCCCCAGGGATCAGTGCTGGGACCAGTTCTTTTCCCCTTTCCCCGTCTTTATAAGTGACACCACAGAGGAGCTGGAAGAGAAGGTCTGACTCTTCGTAGATAACACCAAATTTTTAAAAGGGTGGAAACTCAGTGTGTGTGTGTGTGTGCGTATAAAGGATGAGCAGTGACCTGAGAAAACTCAAGTGGTGGTCAAGGGTATGGCAGCTGGGTTTCAGTGCGTAAAAGTGCAAAATAATGCACTTGGATCACAGAAACCCAAAGGCACAGTACAAAATGGGTAGGGTGGTACTGACAACCACCAAGCAGGAAAGAGATCTGGCGGTAATCATATCAGATGACCTAAAGATGGCCAGGCAGTGTGACAAGGCACGTGGGAGGGCTAGGCGGATGCTGGGATGCACAGTGAGGGGTATCATCAGCCAGAAGAGGGGAGTGGTGTTACTTCTCTATGCATTGCTGGTAAGACCTCACCTAGAGTATTGTGTTCAGTTCTGCCGACCACATCTCTAGAAGTACATAGACAAAGTGGAATGCGGTCCAGAGGAGGGCAACTAAAATGGTGCAGGAACTGCATCAGAAACCCTGCAAGAACAGCGCAAAGGACCTAAATATGTACACCCTGGAAGAGACGGGGGAATATAATAAAGACCTTTAAATACTTCAGCAGAGTAAATGAGGTACAGGAGGGAAGTATTTTTCTGTAAAGGTGCTCAAGAACAAGGGGACATGACATGTAGCTAGAAGTGGTAGATTCAGGAGAGATGTGAGGAAATGCTTCTTTATAGAAAGAGTGGCAGATAACTGGAATAGCCTTGTAGTGGAGCTGGTAGGGATGAAAACAGTGTTGGAGTTCAAGAAAGCATGGAATAAGCATAAGAGAATCTTGAAGGAAAGGAAAGGAGGAAGTGGGGGAATGACTGGCAGTATATCCTAGAGGTTAGAGTAATGAACTGTGAATGAGCTTGGTACATCCAGAAGACCTGGGTTTGATTCCCACAACCTCCACTTGCATACTGTGCGACTCAGAGCAAGTCATTCAATGAACCCAAAGCTCCCGGGTCACCCCTGAAAACAGGTAGCTGTACCCAGTGGGCCTTACCCAGTTAACAAAAAAAAAAAAAAAGAATGTGCTGGACATCAAGCAGGATCTGCAGTGATACCGTATGCAGGAAAAAATAGGCAGACTAGGTGTGCCAAGCAGTCCTTATCTTCAGGCAAATGCTATGTTTTTGTGTTTCTGTGTTTAAGTAAATAAGTAATTCGTTGGGCGTCTGGATCTGAATGACCTTGTTAACCAGAAGGTGACCACCTACAAGCTATTCAGAAATTCCATCATCTTTGAAATGCTGATGTAGATGAATTGTTCCTAAGCATTCCAAAGGCCATGTGATCTGTGATTGAGGGTGTAAACACCACATCCCTATTATGAAGCAGCCAAGGTTGTCATGTCGCTGTGTTGTAATGGTTTAAATGTCATACATCTGGTGAGGTTCAAAACAGATTCCCGACATGCCAAAGCTTGCTATAGGCTTGGAGTGACTCTTGAAGTCCATCAATCTGCTTAAGAACTGGTTCCATTTGGCCTAATTCACTTTTATGCCTAGTCAGGCACTAGAAGAGAGAAAAATAGTCACATCCATAAGACCAACTATTCTTAGTATGATTCTTATCAACTTGAATTTGCTTGGCTAGGGATATGATATCCTGGGCTTTGCCCTCTGGAAAAAATGACAGAGATCTGTGAGAGTCCAGCCTCAAGTCTGTAACGATGTGAGACAGTAACAGAATCAGGTATGATTTCTGCCAGTCAATCAGTACTCCCAGATGCTACAGGGTTTCTGAAGTCCTCAAAATCTCTATTTCACTCCAGGGAGAGATGAAGCATTCATGAGTTATCTGTACACGACACGTACAGTATTGGCAAGTGTGGAATCCCTTTTTATTTGACGTGGACTGTTATTACTGCAAAACCCTGTGTAAAGATCTGTGGTACAGAAGCCAAACCAAAGGTTAAAAGTGGTTTTACAAAGAGCAGAAAATGTCTGGCTCACTTACAATGATATGCTCATAGGAATTCTGAACAGTCATAGTTTAGAAAGGACAGTATAGATCTCAGAAAAATTATTTCTGAATTTATTTTTGCTGATACTGATTCAGATCTTTTAGGTCTAGAATGTGATTGAATCTGCCAGATTTGTTTTTTTGCATTATTTATCTGCCTCCTTGTCTCAACCGGCCTCTCCTTCGGGCCTCCAGGGACACTCTCACCTCCCCGAGGACCCCTGTCACCAACTCCCGCATTACATTGCAGCCACTCTACAGGGTAACCCGACATATCCCTTCGTCAGACAGGTCCTCTCCTTTCGGAGAGAATGTGCCTTGTGGCTTACCTTTCTTGGCCCTGAGTGCTGCTGAGGTTGGTCCCAGCTGTCCAGGGGCTCCATGGCAGTGAGGGTCTGGGCAGCTGTCATCCGGTCAGTCAAGACATCATTTTTCCCTGGTTTTCTTAGCCCCTGTGTAGCACTGCTTCTGTAGCGCTCTTGGTCTTCACCGGGGGCCACTGCAGACTGAGGCAAGCTCCCCAACCCTCCCCAGAAGAGGAGAGCAGTCCTCTGGACGCTCAATCCTCTCCTTCCCCTGCCGACCCCCAGCCTCCTGAGTCCATTCTCGAACCCAGGTCACCAGTGTGGTGCGAGGTGTGGTGTTCAACGTCTCAGCCCTCTGCACCACTGGGCTGGCTCACCAGATTTTTTTTAAGGACTAGAACATATCCAAAATAAATGATTTTCTGAATTCGGGACTCATACTATAGTAATGTTGTTTAGTAATGTTTGCTTCTATGCTAGGAGGATGTCTCGGACCTGAGGTAGAAGGGTTTCTGACCAAGCAGGAGGGTGGGGGTTTGAACTGAATCTGATTTTATTATTTATTTATTTAGACTCTAGGATTACAAGTACCTTTGAGCCAAGGCTCTTTTACAAAGGTTCCATGTCAACTGAGGTACAATACAAACATTACATAGAGTTGAGTAACAATGCAGAAATGGTGTACAGACATTTTTAAGCAGCTGAAATACATTACATTTAGGGAAAGTCGGTACTGGGGGGTCAGGGTAGCCAGAGGTAGCTGAGGCTTGGAATGGACACAAAAAGAGCAGTGCAGCCATGGGCATTTGTCAAGCCTCAAAAAAGTGTTTGGGGGGTAGGGGGCAAAAACAGGAGGGGAGAGGAGGCTGTATGAAGAGGGAGAGAGGGGGTAGGAGGAGAAGTGCTAGGAGGGAGATCGGATTATGAGGGACAGTCACAGGAGCTAGAGGCAGCTAGGTGGAGGTGGAGGTGAAGGTTGGCTTTGAATGGGTCTAGCTTTTGCAGAGAGGAAATGTCTTTGTTGAGTCCACTAATCCAGCTACAAGCTTGGTACGCAAAGGATCTTTGGCCCTCTATGGTGCGGCACCAAGGAATGTGCAGCATTTGATTTTCTGAAGCCCAGGTGAGGCGGGGGTTGTGTGCCGTATGGAGAAGAGTTTGGACTCTGGGGGGAGCAAGATGCGGCATAATTTTCTTACCCATTAGACAAGTTTGGTACTCAATATGGTTTGATAACTGAAGCCACCTTGTTTGGGCATAGAGGTCACACGTATGGGTGAGACGGTGGGATCCTGTGATGAGTCAGCAGGCTTGGTTTAGGGCCAAGGATAAGCGCCTGAGGGCTGTGTCAGTTGCAAAGCCATAAATAATCAGACCATAGCTGATTAGACAGACCACCAAGCTCTGTACTGCTATCCTTAAGGCATCCGAGGTAAGGCACTGCCTGTGCCTGTAGAGGAGACCAATGCATGTGTTTGTGGCTTTGGCGATGCTATCTATGTGGATACCATAGGACAGGTTGCTGTCTATGGTGATTCCCAGATATTTAAAGAAGTGAACCTGTTTGAGGACAGCACCAAGGCAGTTTGTAATATTAAGAAGGTGAAGCCTATGTTTGTTGTGGGAGCCACAGAAAAGCATTGACTTGGTTTTCTTATAGTTGAGAACTATCTTTTGACTACTGAACCATGTTTCAATGGAGGTGAAACCTGATATCCACGGTGAACAAACTGCAAAAATCAAGAGTCACACATCATCATATAACAGTCTTAATAAAATCCAATGGACACTGTTCACCTGAAAAATGGCAATGTAAGGCCTGAAAGCCTGTGTGCAGAAAATTGCTTGTTGCTCCAATAAAATGTATGAAATTAGCTACTTTGTCTATCTTGTTGTGCGAGGACCAATATGGCTAAAAACATTCTAGATAAAAATAAAGAGAGACAACCCCCACTTGGAAGGTCCTGAGCGGACTGTTGAATAGCTAAGTGCCATAGGAAGAAGTCAAAGCCTTGACTGCCAAGAAGTAGTGGTCTGCTGTTCGCAAGGTCATTACCCACAACATCTACCTTCCTGGGATGAAACAGGCTGAAGAGACAGAAAAAAATGCCCTAGATCCAAAACCTCTACTTTGTCTACCAGCAAAACCTCGAAAAGGCCTGCCTGTGGGCCTACATGGGTAGAAAAAGACTGCAGAGTCAAGCGGTCTTTCTTCTCTATAACAGTGTTAACAGAGTTCTTGATCTGCTTGCCAAAAACAGCTGAACAACCATGGCTATCAAATGATCCTGAATCTTGGGTATGCATCCAGACACCCACAGCGAAGCATAATGCTTTAGTGAGACACCACCTGCAGCTTCCTGATTACTGCATAGGCATCATAAGATGCCCGAACCTGGTCAAGCACCAGCTGTTTAGAATCTTGCACCATGGCCTGAAAAGAAACCCTCAGATCAGTCTATAGCTTCTTTACCTGCTCACTTGCGTTTCTTTAGTAGGAGCTCCTGGTAACTAACAAAGTGAACAAAATGTGTAATGACTCTCTCCAGGGTCTCTGGTGGACTACTGCTGAAACAGTTCCGAAGTCTCACTTTCTTGGTCACTACAGCTAGAGCCAGGGTTCTCCAGATTTCTGGGGTTTTAGTTTGGTTCTGGTTCTAAAGTGTGGGGGTTCTGGTTTGGTTCGGTTCTGCTTAAAAAGGACATGTTTGGGTTCTAGGCTTTTGGTTTATTTTCTAGTTCAGTTCTGGAACAAGTTAAGTGTTACTAAATTCACTTTATATTACCGAATTTTATATAATTAATATAAAACATGGAGACAAGACAACTGATTTCACATTGTTAACTTTATTCAAATCAACATTACTTTCTGAATAAAAGAAACTAAAAAACAGGCACGTACAAGTTCAGTTGTAAAGTATAATTTAACAAATACAGAACAAGCAAGTGTGTTAACTGACAGGTGAGATCTTGGGTCATCTAGAATTTGCTTGCAGAATGAGATCACTCTCTCACTGCTACTGCTGCTAGCTGGTAAGCATAGGTACTTCTGTGCAAGCTTTGCTAATTTTAGGAACGGGTGTCTTCCTGTCTTATTGCAGAATTCAAGGCAGCTGTCAGTATAACTGCCAAGTTCTAAATATGTTTTTAGTTCACTGGATGACAATGATTTGGTTGCTGTTGAAGAAGAACCACCTAGACTTGGCCTTTTGCTGGTGGCTCATCATCATTGGATTTTGCTGCGATATTGACAGTCATTACTGACTTCAATGAAGAAATCATTTCACAGCCTGTAGGCAATACTTCACACAGCTGGAGAAGTGTAGAATAGCATGGATAGACTACTGCCTCCATGTGGGTTCTCTTCATCTCACATGGTCTGGGTTCAGGTTCGGTTCGGGTTCATCTGTTTTTTAATTTTAGGGTTCTAGTTCGGTTCGAACTGGGCAAAAATTGAATCGTTCTGGTTTGGTTCTCAGAAGAACCCTGGCTCTAACTACAGCAACCATGGGCTCTATTGAGGGCTATGCATATAGGAAAGCCTGTTCCTTCCAGAGCATTCCTAATGGATATCTTAAAGACTGATGAGCTGGATCCAGGTCTCCACTATGGCCTTGCAGAATGCAGGGAGCAACAAGAGGTGGAATTTCTTATTTACATATACAGCATATAAATGGGCTCTGGGCAAAGCAGGAGGTGCGTCCTAGGGCCCTGAGTGCTAGTCCTAATTTTCTTTGTGCAGGACCCTGGGGACCAATTGAAAAGCATGAGATGAGACATAACTTTTATTTTGTTTGTGAATTACTTTAATTATAGTAGAAACTGCACGTAACTGTTTTATCAGGCCATGTTTTCAACTGTTTTTCAAGGTTAATGGCTTCAAATATTCTTCATTTTGTTTGTGTAGGAGTTAATTTTTCACTTTTTTACACAACTCCCATGTAACTCAAACTGAAGAAAAAAAACATGTTTTTTTTATTTTTTGGTTTTGTTTGAAAGTATTTTGTATCTCAGTTTTGTTTTGTTACCAAGAGCATGTGCTATGTGTTTGTGAAAGTCTGTCTTCAATGCAGTCACATTTTTTAATGAATGCCAGCTCAGATGTCTCTTTTGACCGTCTTCTGGCAAACAATACAACTGTCAATATTTTGACCTTTAGAGTGAAATATTTTTTGGTTTTAGCTTTTATAAAGTTTTTGTTCATGCCTACTTTTAACTCAGAAAAAGCTTTGTTTTTTGCCATGTTTTCAACAGTCCATGCATGTGCGAAATTAAAACCTTTTAACTTAAAAAATGAAAACTATTGCATTCTGAATCTATGAAACAGTCCTCTTCTTGGTTAAGCTCTAATGAATCTGTAAGTTTCAAAATGTACATTGGTGTAGTTTTGTGCTATTTTTAGACAAAAAAGGTCACAATTCTGGATTTTTTTTTAAAGGAGAACAGTTGTCCTCCCAGCACACTACCCCCCAAACCACAACTCCCTGATTAGGCTTTTAAGCCCCTCAAATAATTTTAAAATTATCTCTGTAGTTTAATATATGTTCTGATTTAATAGCACTAATGTAAGCACCCCTGAAGCTGTGTGGCATCATTTCACATTCTTCGTGTGGCACTGCTACTGATGCAGTGAGGAGCATGGCACCATGCTCAGAATGTGAAATGGCACCATGCAGCTCCAAAGATATTTACATTAGTGTGATTAAATCAGAGCATATATTAAACCATAAAATAAAAAATATATGAAAAAGAAAATATATTAAACCACAGAAGTAATTTAAAAATATTTTTCGGCCTTAAAAATTTAATCTGGGGGTTATGGTTAAACCACCAAACCAATTTTCATCAAATTTACAAAAAAAATCGGCCCAGAGGTCTGTGACAGTGCACACCAAATTTCACAGTCCTACAGGGTAAAATTGACAAGCATTACACTGTAAGAAAGAAAAAAAAAACATTTTTGACAGGCACTAACTCAGTCTTAATGTACCTATATTGTATTGATATGACATAGGTGAGAATGAAATAGCAGAAATATCGGCATCAGCTGTACTTGACTTCCAGATTTCAAGAGTAGCGAAGCCATGAATGAGGTCAGAAAAGGTCACATATATCGAGGGAAGATATTTCTACTGTCTCACTCTTACCCATGTCACATTTGATTTTTTATAAAAGGTGGTTTTGTGATAGAAATGCTAAAACATTACAAAAGGAAAAAAGTACAAGGTGTAAACTGTACTCTTCTGATTAATGGCTCAGCATAAGGGAAGCAAATCAATACAGTACAAATCAATAGTCCGTACAGTACAAATCAATACAATCAGCACAGCACAAATCATTACAGTAAAAGTCAATACCATCAGCACAGTATAGATCAATACAGACAGCACAGTGCAAATCAATACAATCAGCACAGTATAAATCAATACAATCCACACAGTATAAATCAATACAAGCCACACAGTATAAATCAATACAATCAGCACAGTACAAATCAATATAGTACATACTGTTTTGATTTGTACTGTATTGATTTGTACTGTGCTGATGATATATGACTTGGCTATGGACTTTGGCGGATAAGGACAGCCTCATCTACCCGCTCATTTCCCTACCTACTGGATAAGCTGCAGATTCTAGTTAAGCAACAGCCTACTTCCTCCCACCTCCCATTATAATTGCCTTACGTATGTCCCATGCATGTTTGAATTCCCCCACTGTTTTAGATCCCACAACCTCCTCAGGAAGACGTTTCCATGCATCCAAAACTCTCTCTGTGAGGAAATTATTTTTCATAGAGAGCATGGTGGACGCATGGAACAGCCTTCCTGGGGAGGATGTGGGGTCTAAAACAGTGGGTGAATTCAAATATGCATGGGACACACATAAGGCAATTATAGGGGGGTGGGAGGAAGTAGGCTGTTGCTTAACTAGAATCTGCAGCTTATCCAATAGGTAGGGAAATAGGCAGAATGGGTCGGCCAAGCCGTCCTTATCTGCTGTCAAAGTCTATGTTTCTGTGTTTCTACAAGTCAATACCATCAGCACAGTATAAATCAATGCAATCAGCACAGTACAAATCAATACAATCAGTACAGTACAAATCAATACAATCTGCACAGTACAAATCAATACAGTACAAGTCAATAAATCAATACAGTACAAATCAATGCAATCAGCACAGTACAAATCAATACAATCCGCACAGTACAAATCAATACAGTACAAGTCAATAAATCAATACAGTACAAATCAATACAATCAGCACAGTACAAATCAATACAGTACAAGTCAATACAATCAATACAGTACAAATCAATACAATCAGCACAGTACAAATCAATACAATCCGCACAGTACAAATCAATACAGTACAAGTCAATAAATCAATACAGTACAAATCAATACAATCAGTACAGTACAAATCAATACAATCCGCAAAGTACAAATCAATACAGTACAAGTCAATAAATCAATACAGTACAAATCAATACAATCCACACAGTACAAATCAATACAATCCACACAGTACAAATCAATACAGTACAAGTCAATAAATCAATACAGTACAAATCAATACAATCAGCACAGTACAAATCAATACAGTACAAGTCAATGCAATCAATACAGTACAAATCAATACAATCAGCATAGTACAAATCAATACAGTACAAATCAATACAATCCGCACAGTACAAATCAATACAGTACAAGTCAATACAATACAGTACAAATCAATACAATCAGCACAGTACAAATCAATACAGTACAAGTCAATACAATCAATACAGTACAAATCAATGCAATCAGCACAGTACAAATAAATACAGTACAAGTCAATACAATCAGCACAGTACAAATCAATACAGTACAAGCCAATACAAATCAATACTATCAGCACAGTACAAATCAATACAGTACAAGTCAATACAATCAATACAGTACAAATCAATACAATCAGCACAGTACAAGTCAATACAATCAGCACAGTACAAATCAATACAATCAATACAGTACAAATCAATACAATCAGCACAGTACAAATCAATACAGTACAAGTCAATAAATCAATACAGTACAAATCAATACAACCAGCACAGTACAAATCAATACAGTACAAGTCAATACAATTAGCACAGTACAAATCAATACAATTAGCACAGTACAAATCAATACAGTACAAATCAGCACAATACAATCAGCACAGTACAAATCAATGCAGTACAAGTCAATACAATCAATACAGTACAAATTAATACAATCAGCACAGTACAAATCAATACAAGTCAATACAATTAATACAGTACAAATCAATACAATCAGCACAGTACAAATCAATACAGTACAACTCAATACAGTACAAATCAATACAATCCGCACAGTACAACTCAATACAATCAATACAGTACAAATCAATACAATCAGCACAGTACAAATCAATACAGTACAAGTCAATATAATCAGCACAGTATGAATCAATACAATCAGCACAGTACAAATCAGTACAGTACAAGTCAATACAATCAGCACAGTACAAATCAATACAGTACAAATCAATACAATAAATATAGTACAAATCAATACAATCAGCACAGTACAAATCAATGCAGTCAATACAATCAACACAACACAAAACAAAACAATACAGTCAGTACAGTACAAATCAGCACAGTACAAATCAATACTATCAGCACAGTACAGATCAACATAGTACAAGTCAATACTATCAAAATAGATGCAAACCAGAAAGCAACAAAGTCTATACAACATCTTACATCTGCTGGCTTCATTGCTGTGCATGGCTACTGTGATGTCATCAGCATTATTAAGGCTGCTCTGACTGGTTCAGTATTCCACTGTGATATACTCATCTTTGCAAGATAGTAGTGCTATCTTGCTCACATGTGAGACAGTAGTGCAATCTTGCAAGTTGGTCATAAAACAGTAGTTTTATCGTGCTAATTTGACCCACACCTGGTGTGTGTGCATGTGTAAATATATAATACAGGTATATGTATGCACTACAAAAAGCTATTTATCCATCTATGTGGGATGAAGAACAAATTGTCCAAAGCAGAGAAATTAAAAATTAGAGTCAGAATTTCCTTGAACCACAGCAAATCTCAGGGTCTGAGAGATCACGCTATGCAGGGTTGGTTTTACCCCAATATCGTCACTCTTTATGCAAACATTACTGTGTAATTATTCTACTTTGTCTGACAAGATAGTGCGGATATAAGGATATTTAGTTTTTATTGACTGGGAAAGAAGAGCTAGATAATACTATCTTCAGCCACTTGAGAGGAGGGGAAGTGATGCAAACCAACTGAAATTAAAGTAGCAGTATTTGTTGGTCGACATAAAACTTAATCACATAGTTTTGTTTTTTTTTAGCAAAAATGTATTTCTGATAACCTAAGATCCATGCTCAGTATATTTTTTGTTTTCTCAGATGCCGTTAAAACTTTTTTTTTTACAGCTGATGTTATAATTAATGACTCATGTCATTAAAGATGGCTGCCACTCACCATGTTTAAAAATCTCTTCCCCTGGTGTTACTTGTTGAAGGTACACGCTAGATTCACGCTGTAGTTGTATTAGGATGGTTCTTTTGCATGTTGCCGAAAGTAAACAGCACAAAATATATACTTTTTTATGGTGGGTGTGGCATGGACGTGGGAACATTTTAAACTTCAAGACCCCATATCTTGGTTCAGGAATTAAAGAAAACAAAAAGGAAAATGTGTATCTTCTGACAAACCTTATCACTGAAAAATGTATATGATTACTAACAAATACTGCTACTGTACTGTAAAGGGACACTGTCCACTTTGCAGTGCAATTTATGGTCATCTGTGACCAGTCTGCCTCCAGGCACAGACTCTGCAAACTAAGTCTGTAGAAAGCCCCACTATATGAAATAATTCAACATTATTACCCTTTTAGCCATCTTTGTTATCATGTTCGGACCGAGTGGTCCACACTAATGCAGCCACTGCCCAGAAGCATATCCCCACCGCGAATGAGTGTCTGGCCATAATTCGTGCATGAAGCTTAAATATTTTTTCCAGGTGCATTTAATGAAGGATACACTCTAACAAAGTATTTGATGCAGAATAAGATTTTGTGCTGCTCTAAGTAAAATGAGTACTGATAGTGCTAATAAATAAGTCTGAAAAAATGGAGCTGAGGTCCTGTAGATGCACATCAGTGTACTGGAGAAGTTCAGGGAACTGAGGAGGAACCTTAAACAAGTAGCAGGAATGGTGGTACTTGCTGAAGTACTACCTGTATATAACCAATGGGAAGTTATGGCACTCTGCACCAGGAACTTTAAATGCTGGTTGAAGGCATAGTGCAGAGAAGAAGGATTCAGATTCATTGAGGACTGGGGGCTGACCTGGAAGGATGTGGGCCTATACAGAGGTGACAGCCTACATCCCTCTCTGAAGGCAACCTCAGTACTCCATTGAAGATTTAAATGTTACAAGGAAATGCATTTAAACTAACAGAGGGGGAGGCTGTATTACCAAAGGAGGTATAAACTGCCCCCCTCCCCCCACAGGTAATGTAACAAAGAGGGAGTGACTGAAGGGAGGAAATTCCCCTAGGGCAGGGAAGCAGGATGAAGGGAGGGTGGGCTGGGTATAAGACAAGGGCGACTGTGACAGAGTTGTATAAGACTCTGTCCCTTTTCTTATACAGAGAAAGAGAATTAAAAGTAAGGATATATTTTTCTGTCGTCTCCCATTCTGCCACTTGTCTATATCCTCTCTGATTGTGCAATCAAATTTTCCATGTGAAACTTCGGAATTGGCCACTCTAATGGTCCCATCATTTTCCCCTGTAAACTCCCTTCCTTTACTTGCTGTTTCTGTTCTTTTTCTCTCCCCTTGCGTCTCTGTGGTTAAAATATATATGTGAATTTTTTTTTTTTTTTAATTTATTATACTTTTATGACGCCTTGGCCAGTACCGCCTGCCCTGGTCACGACCTTCGAACCTCCACCACCAATCATAGCCAGTGCTCCCACCCAGTAACCCCTGTCTTACCCCCCCCAGAGGGCGGGGTTGTGGCACTGGCCCTAATGCCACAAATCTAGTGTCTAGTTAGGGAAGCCAGCATCGGAGGCTATGAGAAGTTGTCGGGGGCAGGGCATCATCGAGACGAGCCAGGCCGCTGAATTTTTTGTCCCTGTAGGCAGGGGCGGGATGTGCAATGACGACTAGCATCTGCCCCGCCCCTGAAGGATACCGGCGTTGGTGTGCATACGTGAACCCAGTCTCCGCTAGGTGTCAAGAGACAGCGAACACTCACACCCACCCTCCCCCAAAGAAGAAGAGCAGTCTAAGGACACTCGATCCTCCTCTCACCGGCCGGTCCTCTGACAACCCGGGTCCGTTCCTGAACCCAGGTCACAGGCGTCACAAGTGGAAATCCAACCGTTGCGCCAGTGGGCCAGCCCTATATGTGAATCTTTATACGAAACTGAGATCCCTTGGTTTGTAAATGTATATAGTTATATCACTGAATTACGCAAAGCTGTTTGGAATTTGTTAGAAAAGATAGCAGGTTGGAACACAGGGGGTTGACCTTGGGAAACTGTTTGATCTTCCACAAACTTGTTTGCAGAGTTGCCAGCAGGAAAACCAGCTCTGGCCAGAATGTCTTAATTGGCGGCACCTGTTGAGAAAACTGGATGTACTGGTCATTATCAAAGTTTGTACACTGTGTGAGAACAGTAGATACAGCTTAACGAGAACAGGATGCAGAATTTAATAGCCAGGTGAAAATACCTTATAAAAGAGAGTAATGTTTGTTGAGAGAGAGAGAGAGAGAGAGAGAGAGGACATTTATTTAACTGCCTGTATAACAGCTATCCTGCACAATTTTATTTTTTTATTTTATTGTTACTGATAATAAAATGCTATTTGTGAATGTTATGGCTTCTCCTGGTTTACCTGTGCTTCCTGTTCTATGCCTTGACCACAGCTGGTGTTAGCAATGAGATTTTCACCATGGATACTCTGCACCGAGTGTTTTGTGCATGGGTACTAGACTTGGTGTCAGAAGTGGAATCTAGCTGTGGTCAAGGCATAGGTAAACCAGGAGAAGTCATAACATTCACAAGTAGCATTTTATTGTCATCAATAAAACAAAAAATCTAAATTGTGCAGCATAGCTTGTATACAGTGGCACCATCACAGTGGCTGCAGCCATGTCCCCTAGAAGTAGTTGGATAAATGGACTTAACAGATCTGAGGGTCATTTTAGATGTCTGAAGACCCTTGAGTGTCTCTACAACATCACAAGCTCTTTCTTTCCCTTCCTACCTTTATATAATTATTTGCCTTTATATTCTTTGATTTTGCTTATATTACTTGTATTTACCTTGTTATACTTTTAGCTGTCTCCCCCTCCCTCTCCCCCAGGATTCATCTGGAAATGAGTGGTTTTAGCTCAGTATATATTTCCCAGTTAAACGTTTAAATAAATAAACAAACAGCTCAGTTTACCTAAATGGGGCATTCAAAACTGCTTGCCAGACATCATTAGAAAAACCTGCAACTCTAAGCCAAGAATAGCTTCTTGTACATATGCTTGAAGTAGCAGCTCTGTTAGAAGCATCACAGACATCATAGTCTGATCTTAGCAAATGTTTGCCAACCTCATCCCCAGAAGTTAAAGTTTTAATTAACTCATTCTTGCCAGAACCCGCAGGCAAAGCCTGGGCTGCAGCCTTAGCTGCTTTCTCCAGGCTGTTCTGGTATTTAATCACATAAGCCTGATAACTGGCAACTCTAAGAGCCAATGATGCAGAGGCATACGTACACTTGGCCATCACATCCAGCCTCCCAGATTCCTTGTCAGGAGGCAAAGTACTTAGGTGCTTAAGTGCCTTAGACCTACCATGAGCAGCCATGATGACTACTGAGTCAGCTTCTGGCTGGTTAGCATAATAAGGCTTAGCAGATGGGGCAGGATATTGCTTATCAGCCTTTCTGGGAACTGTAAGCAGTGAGTTTGGGCTGTGCCATGCAGCAACGGTAGCATTCTGTAATGCAGGATAAATAGGGGAATTATATTGGACAGTGAGTATGGAATCTCCAAAACTTCCATTAAATTCTTTTTAGTGGAATTTTCTTCTTCCATAACAAAGCCCATGATAATTTGCATTTGCTGAATCATAGTTTGAAAAGTAGGAACCTCAGGAGGAGATCTTGGAGGAGACACCACTGAGTCCTCACTGCAGGATAAGAGGGTAGAACTAGAATGAGGTGCCACATATTGTTCTCCCTCATAATTCTCCTATAAATTCTCCTCTACTACAACGAGGTCAGGATTATATTCCACCTTGTCTGTCAATGATGGGAGCCACTGAAGTTGCTGGAGATAATGGCGGTGGCTAAGAAAGAGGAATTTTCTGTGTGCTGGAAGTAGTCATCGATGGGAGTGGAGAGTCTGCTGGCCCCGCTGACGGAATAACAGCCTGCTTAGATAATTCAGGCAGAATGCATCATGCCATCCCTGAAAATGACGCCAGCATAGCCTGAGAGTCAACGACACCCTGGCCAGGAGCCGTGACTATCTTTATCGACAATGGGTCTTGGCCTGACAGTGATGGCAATGTACTGTTCATAGCAGGTATGGCAGCACCTAAGCCAGACCTTGACCTTGGTGTCTCAATGACGGTGTGGGTGGGGGGCTGTCGTCAACGGCGCTGGAGTGGGTGATGACGCTGAGGAATTACTTGTCTTAACGGCGACCAGGATCTCACTGGGGAAGTAGACTTCTCTTTGCCTCTATGGTTTTGCTTATGGCCTGACAATGAGGAGGGCTGTGATGATGACCGTTCCCTGTCCCCATCTTTGGACCTCAGTGGCTACATCTCACGATGTAGATGGTGACTGTGATTTGTTGCCTTGCCCTTTCTCCATGGCTGGTCCTGCTTTTTTGAGAAGGACATTTTCTAAAGTGTTCTTATTGGATTTGTGTTGTTGCTTGGTTGAAGCTCTGGTAAATCTAACAAGTCTTCACATTGTGAGACAAGCCCAAACACCACACACAAACTCTGTTGGAGTCTTCTTTATAAATTCTGCCTCCACACTTTCAGAGACAGCGCTAAGATGCACCAAAAGGGCAAAAGTTGCATCCTACCCAAACATGACCCCTTTTTCCATTGCCAGTGGGTCCAAACTGATGCACCTGCTCAAAAAACAATATCTGAAAGGAACGTGAACTGATCAAAATCTGCTATTTATTATGTTTTGACCCAGTAGGTTCCTCTTTAGACCCACATTTTTTATACTAATGTGTACAATTTGACCCATGTTTTAACTCGACCAGCACTGTCACTGCTTACAATACCAAAATAATGTAGCTGATGATTTTGGCGGCACGCAGAGATGACGAAAAACACTTTGATAAAATAAAGAAGAGTAAACGGTAATGGCTAGTTGATGACATTTCCTCAGGAGATCCTATGAGAATGATCGATGGCAGGAAAGAACTGTGTAATGAGGCCACCCACATTTAAATAGACTCTGATGCTTGACATGGTTGTATTCGGCCCATGGCTGGGAAACATTTCCGTGTGGCCCTCATGCCTGGCAGCAGTAGTTCCAAACGTGTGGCTTAATGGAAGAGATATCCTTGAAGAAAATCAAAAGTTGCATAAGGAGAGTTATGTAAAAGTGGACAAGAAACAGAGGGAACAATGGAGGAAGGAGGGAGATAAGCTGAGTCTCAGGAAGCAACACAGACAGAAAGGGGGAGAGCAGTGGGGTTGCAGGCAAGAAAGGAGGGAACAAGGTTTGGAAAGCCATGTGTGCCAAAGCAAGTAGTCTAGGAAATAATATTTCAGACGTGGAGGCCATCACAGTGGAGGTGGACCAGAACATAGTGGCCATAACACAGTCGTGGTGCACTGAAAATCACAACTGGGATATGGCCATACCACAATACTTTCAATTCAGAAGAGGAAGGGAGGAGGGGAAAAAGAGTTATCCTATATGTGAGGGAGTGTATTAGGGCTATGGAAGTGCAAGTGAACCTATTGTTAGGGAAAGGGCTGAAGGTGCTGTGGATTACCCTGGAGACAGAAGCAGAGGCCACTATTCATACTGTGGTGGTATACAGGCCACCAGCATAGGGGAGGATCTGGGAAAGGCATTAGGGGAAACTGCTGGCAGGATGTTGAATAAGGGGGAGGTACTGCTGGTTGGGGACTTCACTCTGCCTGATGTTGACTGGAAGCTTCCATCTGCAGCTTCGACTCGAAGCAGGACAATCCTAGATTCCTTACAGGGTGCATTTCTCAGGCAGCTAGTCAGCAAACCTATTAGAGATGGGGCAATACAGAACTTGGTGCTCACTAACTTAGACACAATAGGAGAGGTCATAGTAAGTCCCCTGGGAACCAGTGATCCCCATACAGTGTGGTTCACTGTTAAGACAGGTGCAGAAGAAAACCACATGAAGATGAGGGTTCTGGACTTTAGGAGGTAGATTTTAAAGTAATGGGAAACTGCCTAAGAAACAGCCTTGCAGGGGTGGATTGCCAGAGTCGGGTAGAGGTAAGATGGAGAAAAATAAGGGAAGGCATAGTGAAGGCAACCAGCCTTTGTGTGAAACAAGTAAGTAAAGACAGGAGGAAAAAAGGCGGGGAGATTGCCACAAAAGTATAGGGAAAAAAGGGGGCATTCAGGAGGTACAAAGAAACATGGGAGGAGGACAGGGAGAAGTACCAGATAAAACAAAGGGAGGCAGGGAGGGCAGTGAGGCAAGCAAAAGTGCAAAGAGAGGAAAGGATCGCCAAAGGAGTAGCAGAAGGAGACAAGACTTTCTTCAGGTACACAATCAAGAAGAGAAAGGCAAAGGGAGGGATAGTGAGGATACCTAGGTCAATAGATGGTGACTGTGCAGAGGAGGATGAGAAAAAAGCCGACATCTTGAATACGTACTTCTTTCTGCTCAGTCTTCACAGTGGAGAGAAGAGATATGGGATCAGACCAACAAGGAACAGTAGGAACACAGGAGGGGAGGAGGTGAACACAAGTCCATTTAGAGAGGAAAGGCCATGGGACTGGATGTGATGCATTCAAGGGTGCAGAAGAGCTTGCTATACCACCGACAGCCTTATTCAACATATAACTAGAAACAGGAGCGGTTCCAGGGGATGGGAGAAGAGCTGACACAGTTCCACTCCATAAAGGCAGTAGCAAGGAGAAGGCTAGCACCTACTGATCAGTCAGTCTCATATCAGTGGTGGGGAAATCAATGAAAACCCTGTTAAAAGAAAAGCTAGTGGAATATCTTGAATACAGTGGGTTGCCAGACCAAAGGCAGCATGGATTCATGAGGGGGAGGTAATGCCACACAAATTTAAACAATTTCTTTGGGTAACCATAAAAAATAGATCAAAGGAAGGGCAGTGGACGTGGCCTACTTGGACTTCAGCAAACCTTTCAACAATGTGTCACACAGGAGACAGAGAAAGAAACTGGACAGTCTAGGGGTGAGAGCCAAAGCTATAAACTGGGTTAAAAAACTGGTTGATGGATAGGCAACAGAGGGTGGTGGTAAATGGCACTCACACTAAAGAGGGGAGAGTAACCAGAGGCATACCACAGGATTCAGTATTGGGAACAGTTCTGTTCAATGCCTTCACAAGTGACACGGCAGATGAACCTGAAGGGAACATATGCTTTTTTGTAGATGACACCACAATATGTAACACAGTGGACGCTCAGGAGGAGGTGAAGAAAATGAGTAAGGACCATAGAAAACTTGACGAGTGGTCAAGGGTATGGCAGCTGGGGTTCAATTCCAAAATGTACAAAATAATGTGAAA
The DNA here is from genome assembly GCA_016271365.2 of Neoceratodus forsteri. Classification (NCBI taxonomy): domain Eukaryota; kingdom Metazoa; phylum Chordata; order Ceratodontiformes; family Ceratodontidae; genus Neoceratodus; species Neoceratodus forsteri. The sequence continues at coordinate 658,139,425 of CM028131.1, read as the reverse complement.
TGTGTTTTTGTGGCTGGGGGAATTGTGTTCCTCCTCCATTTTCATGAACATTAAAAATCACGAAAACCCATTAAGAATTTATGTAAGTATATATTGGAGAATGTAGTGTATTTGTATGTATAATCACAATAACTACAATAAAAAGATTAACTGCAAAAAAAAAATGATGAAAACAGTGGAATCCCTTAAGGAGTGTTATTTTTACAAAAGATGCATATATGCCATGTGTCATATATGCACCTTTTGTCAAAATAACACCCGGCAAAGTACAAACAGAGATTTTAATCTCTCTGTACATATAGGCAATAGGGAGGAAGAGGTAACACTGCGTCATCATCTTGTGGTGTTTGCCAGCGTGATCTCCTAGGGGGCTGCGCTTCGGTTGTTAATATGCCGGCTGCAGCTCCCGGGGAAAGGATTTTTACAAGTGTTCAGGTATTTTTCTTATTTTATAAATACCGGACGGAGCCTGAGCCACAATCTATGTAACAGTGGCGCGAAGCTTCTTTCCCAGTAGATCTCCTTTAATACTTAAGTAAAGAAATTAAATGTGCATGCTCAAAAACAAGATTTATTTTTTTAATAATTGAAAACCAACTTGTTAGAGTTTGGCAAGAGGACAATTCTTTAATACGTGGTAATTTATAAAAGAAAGTGCCATTGTCATGGATGTGCAATTTGTATTTTCAAGGATTACAATAACTGGATTTCTGCAAAACGGACATATGTCAGTTTCATAAGGTAAACACTGGTTTCATGTGATAATACTTTGTTTTCACGAGTCTTAGTGGTCACAAAACTGAGGAAAATAAGATTAAACCTTTGCACCTCAAAAACAAGAAAATGAGTGGAAAGAAAAGTCTAAAAGTTATGTGGTAGATGGTATAATCTGTAAGGTTGATTCTTCAAGAGATTTTGTGAAAAGAAAAAAATGAACACATTTTAAAATGTTACTGAAACTGCATCTCACATAAACAGATGCCATTTTCATGGCTCTTGAACCAATTGTTGTTACTCACAAACTCACTGTTGTGAGATGCAACTTCACTTTTTGTGACACAATCTGAGGCTTAGGGTTCAAAGTCCCTGGAACCTTAGCAAATCTATCATGCTGTGTTCTTCAGGGTTTGAATGATTATGCAACACAATGTTGGTGTTACCCTAATATCGGCACTGATTTGTTACACTAACTAAATGATTTTGCAACACTTGCATAAAGGGTGCAGATATTAGGGTAAAGCCAACATTGCATTGCATGATCGTTGAAATCCCGAGGAACACCACACTGCCAATCTGCCAAGGTTCCAGGGACTCTGAACCTAATGTTTTATTTCCCGACTTTTTATGCTTTGCAGCTATCCCTACTAAACATATTAATATATTTGTTTGCAATTATATATATTTATACAATATGCGTGGACACAAATCCAACATCATCAAAAGAATGGTATCTCCACACATGCGTGGTAAATTTTAGAACCCAGAATTTATCACACATATGTTGGATAAACATTACATGTTTCCCACCTCAAAAATACCCAAGCCTACTGTATAAACAGGACATGCAACAGGGACCTACATGATACATTCTTTTGTGACTCCAACCCCAAGGCATGGATTAATGCTCAGTAAACCCATGCCCTGTCGTGGGTTAATCCCTTTATACTTTGATTTATGCCACTCGTGAGGTTACCCAAGGCCAAACTATTCTTGTGTAGCTAATGTATCACACAGGTCCCCACTGCATATCACCCTATACATATTATACATATGCAATGTATGAGCCTAACCCTAACCTGACCGTCCATCCTCCCACCCCATCCTCCACAACTATGGACCTAACACTGGTCCAGCTGCCCCTGGGCGTGCCTATACCGTGACAATGGACTTCTCTATCTGGCCTTGGCCAACGAATAACCACCTGGGCATGTCTAGCACCATCGCCCTGAAGTGTATGCTTGTACCTGCAACCTTTTGCACTTTGCACCTTTGTTTAGCAGCACTCTGTTACTCTGTGTTCTCAGCTGCTATACTGTATTACTCTATAAACATTTTGTAACCATTCTGTAACGATTGTCTGTAATTATGTTTCTTGTTACTTTGGTCACTGTTGTCTCTGTTTTATGTAATGACGTGGAACCTTTGTAAAGGAGTCTTTGACTCAAAGGTGTTATCCGATATTCATCAATAAACAATAAGCAATCCCATTTTATTTATGTACTCTCCAGGGTCATGCCTGAAAATAGTCAATTTTGGCTAGTGCACCTACCCAGTAAACAAAAACTAAAAAAATAAATATTCCCACATGGAGCTCATAAACAATGGGCAGGTTAAATATGTGAAAAGTGGGAGAAATGCAGTGGGAGGATATTTTTTTTTTTAAATCTAGCTCAGGTAAGTGAATATGAACGTTGGAGGAGGGTTCAAGGTTTGTAAAGCAGCTATTTTTCTTAGTCCCTCAAATATGAGGCTAGCTGGGAGATCTGCTGTCATTTATGCAACTGTTAATGAGGGCCTAGGGTGTTCTCAGGATGCCAAAGCACTTGACATCCAAGCAGAGGTGGAGCAGAAGCAGTGTCTAAATTTTAGGTAAGTAAGAAGGCTGATGAGAAAGCTCTAAACTATGATAACACAGTGTGCTATTATTCCCGATGAAACTGCTCTTAGCCAATTAACTTTCCATTTTCCTTATCCATTTTATAATAGTAAATATTAGCAGATTTAATCTAGCTCTCTTTTTCACAGATGCATTCATAGTAAAACAAAGTCCATTTAGTCCATCACCCTGCTAGCCTAACAGTCTGCTGAGCCTGAGACAGGGAGAGTGAGATAGCAGCCACAGCTTCCTTGAATCAGGGAGGTTATTTTCTAGACTACACTGAACTGAATTATTACTTTCTGGACCTGTGTAAGTAACTAGTATTGATTCTGTTTTTGGGGGTGGACTTGTCTTAGTTTTAACTTTAATTTGCCAGGGAGGAACTGTAGCTGGGAGATATTTTCAATTAGTTGTGAGTAGACCTGTTACTTAGCCTTTGTGAAATAGGTGTCTGAAAGGTAGGGAGACACTCCCTGGGGTGGAGGGTAAGAGTTGTAGATGATTGTTTCTGGACGGCATAGGTTTACTTCCACCCACCCTTTCCCTCACTCCACCCGCCCCAAGCACACAACTTCCTTCATAGCAGGGGCTCTGACATCACTTCCCCAAAACTGCTAACAACATACACCTGTTCATATACTTAAAGGCACAGCACACTGAATAGGGGGTAGACACACTCACAAGCTTGCACACACTAAAACAAGAAGAAAAAACAAAAAAGCATCTGTAACTGGAAAGGACACAGATATGTGGGGAGAGCTGCAATGCACTGGCTGTGGAGCAGCAGCCTTCTGGGAGACATTCCGGAGACTGCGTTGCTGCCCTATTTGCAGGCACCTCTCTGGTCTGAGGGAGGAGGTTGTTCGTCTCCATGCTGACCTGGCAAAGATTCGGGAAACCTGCTCCCCCATCTAGGGACCACCCAGGCCACCGCCACTACCTCAGAGGTTGCCAAGAAAGAGGAGTGGTTGGACCACGGTGGGCTCAGGGAGGGTGAGGGTGGTGAAACAGAGGCACATCCCTCCAGTTGTGCCTCTCCACAATTCATTCGCCACTCTGGTGAAGCATGGTTCCTCTATGGAGGCACCTGCAGTAGAGACCAAGGAGGATGCTGGGAACCTCCACAATGGAGACCCACAGAAGGGCGGCTCAGGACCCTACAGGGGAAGGAAACTCCTGGTGGGGGACTCAATCATTAGGGGGGTAGAACTGGAGGAGGGAGGGGAAAGGGAGATAAGGTGCCAAGGCTTGGAGGGACAGGAAATGAATCCTCAGGAGCAGCGGCAAGGGGGAGGGAGCTGGATGTCATTATCCACCTAGGGACGAATGACCTGGCTGAGAATGGGATCAGAGGAGTGCAACAGGAGTTTGTGGAGCTGGGGAGGGGTCTTAGACAAGTAGCACACACGGTAACTTTCTCAGAAGTGTTACCTGTCTATGGCATGGATGAGGTTAGGGCACTCCGCACCATGGGATTCAATGACTGGTTGAAAAGCTGGTGCAGAGCTCAGGGACTGGCTTCATTGGGGACTGGGGCTCCACCTGGAGGGATGCAGGCCTATACAGGCGCAATGGTCTGCATCTATCCTGGAGGGGAACCAGGATCCTAGGTGATAGGTTTAAATGCTTCAATGGCAAGCATTTAAACTAGCCAAGGGGGGGGAGGCATTGAAAAGGAGAAGGGAAATCCTAGCCCCCACTAAAAATCAGGGTAATTTGTGAGGTAAACACCAAAATAGAGCAGTCGGCAGGGAGAAGGGCAGGGGTAAACGGAGAAAAAGATAAACGGAGTAGGGACAGGAATGGGGCAAAAAGAAATAAAGCCATAAAAAAATGGAAGGTAATGAGTACCAATGCCCGTAGTCTAGGTAAAAAGTTCTCTGAAATGGTGGCTTTGATGGAAGAGGGATGCCTGGATATTGTGGCAGTCACAGAAACATGGTACACAGAGAACCATGACTGGGATCTCAACATACCAGAGTACACAATCTACAGGAGGGACAGGGAGGGAAGTAGAGGAGGAGAAGTAGCTCTCTATGTAAGGGAAGGGATCAAAGCAACAGAGCTAAAGGGTAAACAGGCAGGAGAGGAGGCACTGTGGGTCTCCCTGGAGACTGGAAATGGCACCACAATCCGCACAGGGGTTGTATACAGACTCCCATCTCAGGAGGAGATGGACATGGAAATGACAGAAGGCATCCTTGGGATGGCAGACAAAGGGGAGATATTGCTGCTGGGGGACCTGAATATGCCAGATGTTGACTGGAGCACCTTTGCTGCGGTCACATCCAAGAGCGGGGCCATTCTCGATGCCCTACAGGGAGCATGCCTCAGACAGCTAGTTCTGGAACCCACTCGGGAGAGAGCAATCTTAGACCTGGTACTCTCAAATGGGGACGGAGAGAGGATCTCTGATCTTGAAGTGGGTAGCCATCTGGGAACAAGCGACCACCAAACAGTGTGGTTCATGATAAACTTAGCTGTAGAGTCAAGCCACACAAAAGTGAAAGTACTGGACTTCAGGAGGGCTGATTTTGTCAAAATGGGAGAGTGCCTCAGAAACGCACTAGCAAACAGGCAAGAAGATGGGGTGCAGCAGCAATGGGAAAACATAAAAACCGTCATCGCAGAGGCAACAAGCCTTTGTGTGAAGCAAATAAACAAATCAAAATGAAAGAAAAAAACACTATGTTTCTCAAAAGAAGAGGCGGGGAAGGTAAGGGAGAAAAAGATTGCATTCAGGAAGTATAAGGAAACACAGAAGGAGCAGGACAGAGAACTGTACCAGTTAAAACAGAAGGAAGTGGGCAAGGCAGTCAGAATAGCAAAGGCCCAAACCGAGGAAAAGATGGCCAACTCGGTTAAGAAGGGGGATAAAACCTTTTACAGGTACATTAGGGAGCAAAGAAAGACTAAGGCAGGGATACTGAGGCTGAACAAAGAGGAAGGTGGTTGGGCAGACAGCGACAGTGAAAAGGCAGAGATACTGAATGAATACTTCTGCTCAGTATTCACAATGGAAAAGCAGGGGGAAATACCTAATCCAGTCAATAAAAGCACTCTGAATAGGGGGTTGATATTAGTCTTTTCACAGAAGAAAGGGTTCTGAAAGAACTCTTAAAACTGAAGGTGGATAAAGCAATGGGGCCTGATGGGATTCAACCCAGAATTCTAAAAGAACTAAGGGAAGAACTAGTAACACCACTGACTACCCTTTTTAATAAATCATGGGAGGATGGTGTGGTACCTAAGGACTGGAGGAGGGTGGATTTGATTCCCCTTCACAAAAGTGGGAGCAAGGCAGAGGCAGGAAACTACAGATCTGTCAGTTTGACCTCAGTGATAGGGAAAATGATGGAATCACTTGTGAAGGAAAGAACTGCTGAGTACCTAGAGGCCAGTGGGGCACAGGACCCAAGGCAGCATGGATTCACAGCGGGAAGGTCATGTCAGACAAATCTAATTAATTTCTTTGACTGGGTGACCAAAGCAGTAGACCAGGGAGGGGCTGTGGACATGGCCTACCTAGACTTTAGCAAGGCATTTGACACAGTCCCGCACAAAAGATTATTAAACAAATTAGCCAGCCTGGGAGTGGGTCCCAGGGTGGTAGCCTGGGTAAAACACAGGTTGGACAATGGGACACAGCGGGTAATAGTAAATGGAGTCCACAGTGAAGAAAGGAGGGTTACTAGTGGGGTACCACAGGGTTCAGTACTGGGGACGGTCCTTTTTAATGTCTTTATAAGTGACATTGCAGAGGGACTGGAAAGGAAAGTATGTCTCTTTGCAGATGACACAAATATCTGCAACAGGGTTGATACACAAGGTGGGGTGGAAAGGATGAAAAGGGACTTGGCAAGGTTGGAGGAATGGTCAGATATATGGCAGCATGGATTCAATACAAAGAACTGTAAAGTAATGCACCTGGAAAACGAAAACCCAGGGGAAGAGTACACAATGGGAGGTGAGATACTGACAACAACAAAAATGGAAAGGGACCTGGGGGTAGTCATATCAGATGACCTAAAGGTGGGCCAGCAATGTGAGAAGGCAGTAAGGAGGGCTGGGGGGATACTGGGATGCATAGGGAGAGGCACCACCAGTAGAAAACAGGAAGTAGTTGGCCCTCTGTACAGATAGTTGGTAAGACCACATCTGGAGTATTGTGTACAGTTCTGGAGATCCCATCTCCGTAAAGACATAGACAGGGTGGAAGCTGACCAGAGGAGGGCAACCAGAATGATGCAGGGTTTGCATCAGAAGACATATGAAGAAAGACTAAAGGAACTAAAGATGTATAGCCTTGAGGAAAGGAGGGAGAGGGGGGACATGATAGAAACTTTCAAATACCTCAAGGGAATCAACACAGTCCAAGAGGGTAGCATCTTTCAGAAAAAGAGATGTGCAAAAACAAGGGGCACAATTTGAAGATAGAGGGGGGATGGCTCAGATGTAATGTGAGGAAGTATTTCTTCAGAGAGAGTTGTGGATACATGGAACAGCCTTTCTGAGGAGGTCGTAGAGTCAAAAACAGTGGGGGAATTCAAGAATGCATGGGACAGACGTAAGGCAATTCTAGTGGAGGGTAGGAGGAAGTAGGCTGTTGGTTAAATAGGATCTGCAGCTTATCCGTTAGGTAGGGAAATGGGCAGACTAGGTGGGCCAAGCGGTCCTTATCTGCCATCAAATTTTATGTTTCTATGTCATCATTATTGATATCTTCTACCAGGAACCTATCCAGCCTCACAGTCAAACTCAGTCTCCTACTTGGCTTTACAGCTAAATCACATAACCACTCTTAGCGTGCTGAAGTAATGTCCTGGTGATACTCCTTATGCTGTCTACCCATAGCTTAACTCCTTGGCCTAGAACTGTAATGCCATTTTCAAATTGTGTACAACTGAATCATAACCCCTCTCTCCCCAAGGTTTTTCTTTACCAAGGAAATTGTTTCCCAAGTTCTCCAGACTTTCTTCACAACTCAGTCCTAACCCCCTTATTGTTTTACAAGCCTTACAATGCATCATTTTCCAGGTCATCTATGTCCCTTCCGGTGTGCCAGGACTGATAGTGTCTCAGACAGTGCAAACAGTTGAGTGATGAGAGGGTCTCACACAGGGTCTCAATGCAGGGCCTTCATGTCATGTTTTTTCCACCTTACCGTTAGTTTAGGAGGTCTGTACGCATAGTTATGTACTGTAGTTCGTTACATTTCCTTCCCTTCTCCACATGGTACCTCCTTTGTGTCTCAGTGTTTTACAGATGTTTTCTGTCTCATTTTTGTGTTTTTATGAAAAACAAATTGTTCAATAATGAAAAGATGAATTATGCATTATGTCACAAAACGGGACTTCTGCTACAGATGTCCATCCATCTTCCTATAATCATGGACTAATAGACTGGCAGTTTTTTCTGCACACTTTAAGTCCTGGTCCTTCCTGTAGTACAGGATCCAGTACTGCATACAACAGTCTGTCTAACCAAAGCTTTGTACAAAGGTGGTACTACACAATCTCCCTTCAAGAGTTAATGTACTTCCTAAAACTAATATTAGTTTTTTAAAGGCAGTCAACTTTTACCTTTTATATCTAAGGTACCTATTCCCCTTTGGTTAATTAGAAGTTTTTTTTACCTGATGTTAGTAGGTGTGATGTGTGGAATAGTACCCTGTCTGGCAGCGGACGTGTCTAGCTCTGTTCTTTCCAGTACATCAATAGCACTGTGATCTCACGGACTGTTACATCACAATTGCTCAGGAACAGCCTCTCCTGCCAGATTAGTCAGCCGTGATGTCACTGTCAGTGAGATCACTGAGCTGATGTTGTAGAGAGAGGGACAGAACTAGATATGTCAGCTGCCAGATGCAGTGCTAATCAACATATCCAGCATAACGCTATAACATAGAAAACTTTCTAATGAGCAAACAGAAAAAGAAAATGTACTTCAGAAATAAAAAATTACAACTATTTCTTAAAATCTGTAACATTTTTCTGTCTGCTAATGTTTTTCCCCTAGCTCTTTAACCTGCTTTGTATTTCCCTCTTAATGGATCCCAGAATCCCATTTGCTTTTTGACCGTCATTGCACAGTGCTTTAAATGTTTCAGAGATCTTTTTTAAATTACTCCAAAATATTTCTCTTGACTGAAGTTAGCCTTTGGAAGCTCTCCCCATTTCAGACGCATGTTTTGCCTCTATTTCTAGCTTCTAGGGGCACTCACTTTTAGTAATATATCCAAACCGAAGGGCATCTGCTGCCTGTTTGCCCAGCCTCCTTGTACAGTATATCCAGGTCCGTTTATAGCCTTACAATTCTCCTCTTTTGCATAAATGTTTCTGGCAAGCTTGGTGGCATTTGCAGCTAGTACCCTTTTCTAAGTCATTTACACAATTAAATCTGTTGAACAAGAGGGGAGTTTGTAAATCCTGAGGCACTCTATATGTCACCCTTCACACTGAGAACTGTCCATTTACAGTATTCCCTTTGCTAACTGCCTGCAGCAAAGTCGGGATCAATTTCAGCACCCCTCCCCCTCCACTGCCATGCTCACTGACTGTTCAATGGTTTCCAGTGTGGAACTGTAGAAGTCGCTTTACAGATGTTAAGCTGCACAATATCCACTACTTTACCTTTGTCATACTTTTCTGCCATACCCTTGAAAAGTCCATCAGGTATGCCTGACAAGACACCCCCCTGAAAAAAAAAACCTTCTAGCTATCACCTGTCATACCACACTTATCCACATACAATACTATCCTTTAGAATGGTTTCCAACATTTTCTGCGGGACTCGCACTGGTTTGTCATTCTGTAGATACTTGCTTTAACTATTCCTGAATAAAGAAACACATTTTCATAAACACTAGTTTCTAAAACTATTTAAATGTGTGAGATTATGTAATAGTTCATCTTCCTACTGCATTTAATATAGGACATACAAATAAAAATAAGGAATGTTCTAAAGGTATCAAAAATATCAATCTACTAACCTCCTTCAATAATTCTGAGTTTAGTTTGTATTATTTTTTTTTAATCTCTATATACTCAGGAATGGATTCGTACTAAGATACTTATTTTATAAAGCAAGCTGGAGACCAAAGCAGGCTGCTGACTGCGGCAGTGAAAAATTAAGTACTGTAATACTGGTTTAACACACAACAAGCAGTGCACTGTAGGGTCCCAGGGTTTGACTGCACACTCCTGGTACTAAGAAGGCACTAACCAAGTGTCTGCACCAGGAGTGTGCATTTGATCTTTAGGAGCATACTACTTTACCTCCTGCCTTGCAGATCAAGGACGGAGCTTACAAAATCGGAGACAAATGACTAAACACAGGGGCACATCTTACTGAACGGAACTATCTGCTCAAGAAGTCTGTTACATTGTGGACAGTAGGTTGATGTAAAATGCATTTCCTGATGTCTGCCTGTTGGCGCAACAGCAGGATTACTGTGCATGACACTAGTGATCTGGGGTTCAGGAAGGAGCGCAGGACATCAAAGGGACAGCCTGGGGAGGAGGACTGAGCGCCTCAGAGGATGCTCTCCTCCTTGCTGCATTACCATCACCTAGGTGACCACTGGTGGTGGTGCAGCTGGAAGTGGGAAGGTGGACGCGAATTGGCTTCAATGCATGCTAGCAAGTGTCTGTATGCATGTCACTGAGCCTTTTTCCTTGTCGTCTTTTGGGGAAGGGAAAAAAGACGGATAACTCCTGCAGCGGCTCTATGAGCTGCAGCACTGCTTGATGATCTGCCTATCCAATACATCCCACATCTGTGTAGTTCAGTCGGGTGCTCTGCAGCCAGGTCCCCAAGCAGCCCAACTAGGAGGGGTAATTCTGAGTGGGTAAGCAGCAGAGAAATGGGGCTCTAAGGTCGCCTAAGCTGAAGAGGCCACTGTGTGGAGGATGACAACAGTAAAGCTGACATAGTGAACAGGTATTTCTGCTCAGTCTTTACTGAAGAAGAGGAGGGTAACGGGTCTGAAGGGAGTATAAGGGGTGAGAATGGTGCAGAAATGGACACAAGTCCCTTTACACGAGAAAGGGTCTTGAAGGAACTGGAAGTAATAAGAGTTGATAAAGCAATGGGGCCAGATGGGGTGCACCCCAGGGTCCTTAAAGAACTAAAAGAGGTGGTGGCTGAACCTTTGGCTATCCTGTTTAGCCGACCACTGGAAACAGGGCAGGTACCCAAAGACTGAAGGATAGCAGATGTAGTGCCCTTATACAAAAGTGGGAACAAAGAGGAAGCGGGGAACTACAGACCAGTCAGCCTCACCTCGGTAGTGGGGAAGATCATGGAAGCACTACAGAAGGAGAGATTGGTGGAACATCTGGTTGTCAATGGACTACAGAACCCAAGGCAGCATGGTTTCAGCAGGGAGAGGTCATGTCAGACCAACTTCATTGAATTTTTTGACTGGGTGATTAGGGAGGTGGATCAGGGGAGGGCAGTGGACATGGCCTATCTGGACTTCAGCAAGGCCTTTGACACTGTGCCACATAGAAGACTATTACACAAGTTGGGGAATATGGGTGTGGGCAGGACAGTAGTGTGGTGGGTAGGTAACTGGCTGGGCGGCAGGACACAGAGGGGGGTGGTGGTAAATGGCTGTCACTCCACAGAGGAAGAGTGACCAGTGGAGTACCACAGGGATCAGTGCTGGGACGGTCCTATTTAACATCTTCATCAGTGACATTGCTTGGGACCTAGAAGGCAGAATTTCACTGTTAGCTGATGGCACAAAGCTCTGTAACAGAACAGACACACCAGAGGGTGTAGACAGAATGAGAAGGGACCTGTAGAAACTTGAAGAATGGTCAGGGGTTTGGCAGTTGAAATTCAATGCAAATAAGTGCAAGATAATGCATATGGGGCACAAAAACCCTGGCACAATATATCACTTGGGGGTTGAGAACATAACATGCACCAAGCAGGAAAGGGATCTTGGGGTTATCATCTCTGATGACCTCAAGGTAGGGAAACAGTGTGACAAGGCAGCAGGTAGAGCAAATAGGATGCTGAGATGCATAGGCATGGGCATCACCAGCAGGAAAAGGAAGGTAATAATTCCACTATACAAGACACTATTGAAGCCCCACCTGGAGTACAGTGTACAGTTCTGGAGACCTTACCTTCATAAGACAGGGTAGAGAAGGTTCAGAGGAGAGCAACAAAGATGGTACATGAATTGCATCACAAGTCCTATGAGGACAGGTTGAAGGAACTGAACATGTACTCCCTGGAGGAGAGGAGGGAGAGAGGGGATATGATAGAGACATACAGGTATCTTACAAGGAGGAACAGGGTGCAGGAATACACTATTTTTAAGTGAAAAAGATGTTCCAGGACTAGAGGGCATGGGATGAAGTTGGAGGGAGGACGATTCAGAGGAAACATGAGGAAGAATTTCTTCACAGAACGGGTGGTGGACAAATGGAACACCCTGCCAGAGGAAGTGATGGGGGCTGAAACAATCACGGGATTTAAGAATGCATGGGATAGACATAAAGGAATTCTAGAGGTCAATGGTAAGGGGCAACAGACTTCTAGGAAAACATAAACTGAACTTACAAGTTCAAATGGGCAGACTGGGTGGGCCATAGGCCCTTATCTGCTGACACTGTCTATGTATCTATGTGTTGACCATAAGTCAGAAACAGGGGGAAAAAATTTCTGAAGGATGACCGGAATGTAGCACAGACATCTAGCAATATTTTAGTCTTCAAACCCAACTCTCCTGGCAGTAAAATAAAATTAAGGTGGGGTGGAGGAAGGGGCTGAAAAATTTTTTGAGACAAAGTCAGGGATGCCCCTTAAAATCAGGGATGGTTGAGAGGTAGGCCTGAGAGTGCAGTAACCCCCCTTCTGTGCACAGCTTGTGAGTATGTTAACCCCAGAATAAAATGGACTGTGTTAAAACAATAAAAATAATGTTTCTTTTGAAATGGCACACTGCTTTATTTAGGGAACATTTTTTTCAGGGAAGAGTTTCTGAGGGTAGTATTTCAGTGCCACACTCAAGCTTTCACTGAGAACTGGTGTCATTCTTTTTGCCCTCAGTGTAAACTAGAGGGAAACGCTACAACATGGGTAGTGTACTCGTCCCACCCACTCCTCGTGTCTATTGGCTGAATTGCTTGCTCAACTCTCGTTTCCACTGGTTAAAGAATGCTGCAATACCATTGGTCAGGGACTCTGTAGTCTGCAGTGCTGCCCTAAGGGCACCTAGTTTCTCCAATGTCTGTTCTTTATACCTTGTTTCAGCTATTTTCTCCCCTACAGTGTTTTTGCATATTTTCTTGGAATACTGCTAATTGCTTTAACTTGTAATTTTTCAGATTTCTTTTGGATGAGTAATGAGCAATGTTAGAACTGTTTTGTAGGTCAGATATTAAAATGGATTCCCAAAAGCAAAAGTGTCGTGATGTGCACTGTAGTCATTAGTTCTGTCCTCTGTTTTTTCAGACGTCTTTTTTGCCACCCTTGTTTCAGAGATTGCTACCCAGTTTGTTTGTTTTTCGTACCTTCTAAGTAATGTTCATTGCTTTAACTATATTGGTTGCTCATTTTTTTCAATGCTCTCCACTGCAGAGCCCACAATATTTTAAATCCCACTCCCCTTATAATTGTAGTCAACTTCAGTCATCACAGGTACAGAGCCTCCAGTTTTCTCGCTCATCAGTTTGCCCTGAGTGATGTCCCTTGTGTACTGGTTACCCAGTTTGCAGTCTATATTGTCCATGCCGTAGTCTCTTGGGATAGTGAAAGATTTGCTGCCTTTGGGGTATTGTTTGTTTCTGCCATGAGGCAAGCAGTGCCCTCAGGGTATCACTTAGTCCTTATTGTCTGCACACAGCCAAGCTGTTCCCTCATGGTATCGCAGTCATTTGCTTCTGCCTTTATGGAAGTAGTGCCCTCAGGGTGTCATTTAGTCATTCATTTCTGCCCATAGCCTAGCTGTTCCCTTGTGGTATCACACAGTCATTTCTTTTGGCCTTTAGGGAAGCGATGCCTTCAGGGTATCACTTAGTCATTTGTTTCTGCACTTAGGGAAGTGGTGCCCATGGTGTCACTTGGTCATTTGTTTCTGGCCCCAGTCAAGTGGTGCCACTGGGGTATCATTTACTGATTTGTTTCTGCCCTAGGAAAGTGGTGCCCTCGGGTGTCATGTAGTCATTTGTTTCTACCCTTAAGGAATCTGTGCCCTCGGCTGGGGTATTACTTAATCACTTATTTCTGCCTTAGGGAAGTATTGCCCAGGGTGTCACATGCTCATTTGTTTCTGACCCTGGACAAGTGGTCCCTCGGGGTATCACTTAATCATTCATTGCTGCCCTTAGGCAAATGGTACCCTCGGGGGTACTACTTGGCAATTTTTTTTCTTCCCTTAGGCAAGCTATTCCTTGGGGTTATCACTTGGTTATTTGTTGCTGCACTTAGGTAAGCAGCGCCCTTGGGGTATCCCTTAGTCATCTGTTGCTGCCCATAGGCAAGTGGCTTCTACCCTGAGGAAGCTGCCTGATAAGGGCAGCAACAATGCCTAAGTAACATCCCGAGGGCACAGCCTGACTAAAAAACGAAGAAACAAATGACTAAGCGACACGCTGGGCACCACTTCCCTAAGGCAGAAATAAATGACTGAGTGATACCCTGAGAGCACCACTTCCTTAAGAGCACAAACGGGATCCGTACTAAATACCAACATGGAAAATCCCGATAAGCAAAATCCCATCACCGGAATCCCAACATATCTATTGCCTGACATATGAAATGCTGATTCGGGCTAAATAAACAAATACACTGAAAGCAGTTGTGTTGTTTAAATGAAAAGCTGCTGAAGATAACTCCATTTGTGAAGTATAAGACACAGGCGAGCAATAAAAGAGCAAGTCTTTTCGGTTCCATGTCATTTCCACACATGAAATAACATCGTGGTCAAATACAGTCCAGTGAATTAGCCACAAGTCAGAACCACGTACATGAATGTATCTAAAATGACAATTCAGTGCACTCCTCCCGTTTTTTAAAACACAGGAAGCGTACATCAACTTGCAATATGTGCTATGCACTTACACCCGAACCCCCAACCCCAGTATGAAAAGGTCCCATTTGCAAGACTCACTGAATTCAATTTCAGAGGGGGTTGGGGTGAAGGCATTAGGCAATTTGCGGCATTAACTTGCACTACATCAGAAATACAGTATTCGGCATTCACAAAGTACTGGTCACTATCAGAAATGCAGAATAGTTTTACCTGTGGCGCCACTGTTCCTGTTTACACTTGCAGCTGTAAACTTTATTCTATGCATTTTTGATATTTTCAAATGTGTGTTCAGAGCCTGGTCAATTTCAGGCTTTCCTAACTAAGCAGCATATTGTCTAACTATGACCTCCTGAATGGCTCTGACCTCCCAAATGACTGTATTCTGAAAGATGTAAGCAAAATGTTGTTGTTATACATCCAGCTCTCTTCTGGCCAGTGGGGTGGAATAGTGGAAAGTGATTCAAAGTTTTTGGCATCAGGGTATGAAGTACAATGAATAAACGGCTTTGTTTTGTTTGGTTTCTGTATTTCATGTGTTTGTTTTGACTTCCACGATTTGACAGTTTGCTGAGCATCATCAATGACACAACTGCACGGAAGTCAAAACAAGCAGTCCTCTGTTGTTGTAGGTAAGCACTCAGGGGGTGGGGTAAGACAGTGTACACTGCAAATGCTAGTAGACAGGTGACATCTTTGTGAATATTTCAGTGTATTTATTTGAGCTCAAGTCGGGATTTCATATGTTGGGCAATACATATGTCGGGATTCTGGTGACAGGATTTTACTTGTCAGGATTGCATACTTTAACCCGGCACAAACAAATGGCTGTGTGATACCACGAGGGAACACTTTTTGGCTACGTGCAGAAAATAAGGACCAAGTAATACATTGAGGGCACCGCTTGCCTCAGGTCAGAAACAAACAGCTGAGCGATACCGAAAACACGGCTGATCTTTCACCATCCTAAGAGAGAATACAACATGGGCAATATGGATTTCACACTGGGCAACCAGTGCACAAGGGGCACCACTCAGTGCAAACTGGTGAGCGAGAAAACTGGAGGCTCTGTACCTGTGATGGTTGAAGCTGATTGTAATAAGGGGAAAAGGGAGATAGTTAAGCTAACATGGGCTCTGCAGTGCAGACCGCTGAAACATGGGCAAGCAATTCCCAGTTAAAGCAATCAGCACTACTCAGAAAGTATGGAAAAAACTATGTGGTAAACAAACTGGGTAGCAATCTGTGAAACAAGGGTGGCAGAATAGAAATCAGAAAAGCCAGGGGACAGAACTAATGACTACAGTGCACATCACAACACTTTTGCTCTTTGGAAATCCATTTTAATAGCTGACCTGCTACTTAATTGTAACATTATTCGTACTTGTCCAATAGAAACCTGAAAATTTACAAGTTAAAGCAATGAGCAATACTCCCAAAAAATATGTAAAAACACAGTGGGAAGAAATAGCTGAAACAATGTATGAAGAACCAGAAATCGGAGAAACCAGATGCCCTCAGGGCAATGCTAGAGTCCACAGAGAACCTGACAAATGGTATTGCAGCATTCTTTAACTGGTGCGCACAAGAGCTAAGCAGAACAACTCAACCAACAGACATAGGGAATGGGCCGGATGAACACACTGTCCATAGGGCCGCATTGGCCTCAGGTTGATGCTGAGGGCAAAAAAACAACCTTGAGCAGAACTGGCAGGTTCTGACTACAGGTCTGTGTTGGGAGCAACAGTGTCTTACTGCACTGCTGTAACAGTTTGTGTGATAAGTAACAGAGTGTTTTAATGTACTATGGAACAGGGAACTAAAGTACTGTTGTATACTTAAGTAGTGACCAGATAGGATGTGCACACACACACACACACACACACACACGAACATAAGAAGAAGCCAGCAGAAGAGGGCCATTTGGTCTATCAAGTCTGCCTGTGTTGCAGGGTCCACAGCTTGAGCTACTGCCCCTGCCCCATCTCCCCACTCCTCCCATCCTCCTTACCCATGACCCTTACCCTTCCCCCACACCTATCCCAGCCTCTCTCAAAGCTGCCCACTGTCTTCAATGAGATTACCTCTTCTGAGCCCTGCAGGACCCCACTGGTTACCTATCTTGTGCCAGATAACTCTCCACCCACAACCAGCCTCTGGATTCTGTCCTTCAGCCAGTTTTCCACCCATCTGGCATCTTTTCCCCAACCCCGAGATCCAGCAATTTCCTGATCAACCTTTTGTGGGGCACAGAGACAAAGGCCTTTCTGAAATCAAGACAGAAGATGCCTACCGCTTGGCCCCTGTCTACTGTCTTGGTGACACAGTCAAAGAAGTCAATCAGATTTGTTTGACACGATCTCCCTCCCCTACCCCATGAACCCATGCTGCCTTACATCCTGGAGACCATGCTCCTTTAGATATTCCACCAACCTTTCCTTTAGTATGGTCTCCATGAGCTTGCCCACAATGGAGGTCAGACTGACTGGTCTGTAATTCTCTGGGTCATCCTTGGGACTGCTTTTGTGGAGCAGCACTGCATATGCTGTTCTCCAGTCCTGTGGTACTACGCCTGTCTCTAGTGAACTATTAAATAGGTCTGCCAGTGGCCCTGTCAGCTCCTCAGCGAGTCCCTTTAGTACCCTTGGATGTACAGCGTCCAGGCTTAATGATATATCCACCTTCAATGCCAGCAGCCCCTCCCTCACTCTATCCTTACACCTGTGTTCCTCATCCCTGATCCATCCTTCTCCATGGTGAAGGCGGAACAGAAGTATTCATTTAGTATCTCTGCTTTTCCCCCATTATCCTCCACCCACTTCACCCCTTTCTTAAGCCTAACAATACCTTCCTTCTTGTCCCTTTTCTCACTTATATAGTGTAAGAAAGCCTTCTCCCCCTTCTTAAGTCCTTCAGCCATCTGCAGATCCTTCTGTGTCTTTGCTTGCCTGACTTTCTTACTTGCCTCACTAGCCAACCATAGGTAATTTTCCGTATCCACCTCTCTCTCTCTCTTGGTCTTCCTGAATTTTCTATAGGCCAGCCTCTCTTCCCTTACTGCCTGGGCAACCCCAGAACTGAACCAGCTGGGTACTTTGGACCTTGTGTTCTTACCTTTGAGCCTAACACACTCATCTGTGGCAACCAGTCATCCTTCCTTAATGATGGACCACCTTTGGTCCACCCCCATATCTGTTCTGATACCCACCAGATGGTTCCTTAGCACTTTGCCCATTTTCCTGAAGTCCGCCCTCCTGAAATCCAAGATTTTGGTCTTAGTCGGGATGCTTTCCCTGCCCATATCCAACTGGAACCACACTGTGCAATGGTCACTTCCACCCAGTGGCTCCTTAACCATTATTTCCTGTACATGCTCCCAATTTGTAAGCACCAAATCAAGAATTGCCTTGGCTCTTGTTGGTTCAGTGATGCCCTGGGTCAGGAACCCACTCTGCAGTCTTTCCACAATCACCCGACTCCTAGCACATGTCATGGATGGTATGCTCCTGTCCACCTTGGGCAGGCTAAAGTCCCCCACAATTACCATCTCTCCTTTCCTCACAGCTTCCAATATTTGTGAGCTCAGTTACCTGTCCCTCTCCTCATCCTGACTGGGTGGTCTATAAACCACTCCCAGCCTAACCTTTCTCCCTCTATTGGACCTTAACTGAACCCATAATGCCTCCACCCCCCCCTTCCTCCGACTCCTCCCTCATGCAAGTTATTCCCTCCCTAATATAAACTGCCACCCCTTCCCAACTACCCTGTCCCTCCTGCATAATTTATATCCAGGGATTGCAAGGTCTCAGTCATGGTGTGATGTTGCCCAAGTCTCGGTTACTGCAGCTATGTCCATCAGGTCTTCCATCTTGTTTCCAAGACTCTGTGCATTCTGAGACACTACCCTCCACCTAGAATCTGATCTTCCTTCTCTTCCCTCTATTCCTCTATTCACATTTATCCCCTCTGTGTGCACCCCTCCACACAGACCCTTATGTGTTCCTCACCCTCTCCACCCTTTGCTAACTGTGTTCTTGCCCCTTCCATCACATTCACACACACAGAGCTTGGGAGTGTGCTTGAAAATGTGGTTGCTGCTAAACCCAAGTAGGTTAACTTTTCTTGGTCTCTAGAACTACATCACACAAAGTATCAAAAGTAAAAGTGGCACAGAGGGAGAGAAATTGAAAAAAGATGTTTTGACTTCGGCCAACCAGCAGATTGACCTGGCTAGAAGCAGTGCTTCAACCATTACAGAACACCGAATGAGGAACACAGCGAAGTACATATATCCTCTTATCTATGCCCTAGGGAAGAAGGCAGAACAAATATTTAAGTCATTTTCATCTGACATGGAATGGGGTGAAGAATTATTATACAGAGAATACTGGATGGGCAACTATGCACAAAAAGTGTTCTGCAACAGAGGAGGTCTGATTCCTTCTGGCTTCGACAGCAAAGCTCAAGGTGGCAAAACACACTAGTGGTGCACAAAGTTGCTGTCATCCTGCATTTTTTTTTACAGTGTATAGAAATGTACACATGGCGGTTCTTTCACTTTCAGAACAAAACTAACTTGGGCCGTCTCTAGAGGTTTCAAAATGCTACTGTACCACAGAAGGGTATAATCATATTCCATATCTTGAGCTGTGATACAACTGCATTCTGAAATGGATTCTGTACAGAACAATGCTCTACTATATATCATAAGATAGTAATTGTGACACTGAATGTATATTCTATTCCCAGGCTTAATTAGCCATGAAATAGCACACTTTAACCAGCAAAATCAAGACAGGTCAAACAAAAGAATATTTTACTAGAACTCTGAGCTTGCAGGCAACTGTGATTTTGGAGAGAATAAAATATGAACACATCAGAGATCAACTTACCCAGTCCAGTGTCATGGATGGCTGAAGTGATAAGTGCCTCTCCTTCTACCATGCCAGAGACCTGGGTTTGGGAACAGATGTGAGCTGCTAGGGGCTAACTAAGGGAGGGAGCACTGAGCATCCCTAGGACTGCTCTCCACCCTCGGGGGCGGGGGTATGTGTGTTCCACTTAGCAGCTGACACCGCAGTGGTATGCCAGAGGAAAGGGCTCGCACCAGCAGATGCCAGGGACGCCTCTATGGAGACAGAGTTCGCTAAAAGCATTACTGCACACGGTGAGGAGTCCTCTGGGGAGCAAATGGTGGAAACCCCTCGGCCTTAGCAAGATGAGGTGTTCGTTATAATAAGGGACTGCTGTACTACAGTAAATTTAAAAACAAAAACGGATAAAGAAGCTGCTGCAAGTGTTCTGTTTATCTGTCCAAGGCAATCATCCTCAGTTAAAGTACACTACCTCCGTTCTGGACTGCCCAAGAGGAAAACTCAACTGGATGGGAGTTCATAACTACAATAAAATACATGTCACTGAATATCAATTAATAGTGTATATGCTCAGGAGATTTCCGATCAAAAACTTGTTAAGCTGTGATGCAGCTGTAACTATAGGGTTAGTGTGACAGCTAGAAGTCTACACAGATGCTTTCAGTGAAAAAGGACTCCTGTAGGAAGCTCTCATTAGAATTAAACTAAAAGAAAGAGCCACACCATACAAAATTTACATAGCCAAATGAATATCAGGTCCTATGCTCCTTAAAGTAAAGGTGAGATAGACAGAATGGTCCAATGTGGAATTATCGAAGAAGTCAAAGAATCTACTGTATGGTGTGTACCCATAGTGCCGCTACCCAGGAAAAATGGAACAGTATGCATACAGAATGTGTTGACCTCAAGCAGGCAAATAAGCTATCCAAAGAGAAAATATGCTTTTCCCACACTAGCTAATATTCTTCCAAGATTAGCAGAGGCCCAAGTGTTTTCTCTACTTGATGCAGCTAGCAGATTTTGGTAGCGTCCTTTAAATCCAGACAGTGCCAAATTAAATACCTTTATCACACCTTTTGGAAGATATTACTACTTCCATTGCAGGCTTCCTGTTGGTATTACCAGTGCACACACAATCTTCCAGAGAACAATGACAGTGCTGCTGCACCACCTGAAAGGGGTAGTCCCTGACATGGATGACATCTTAGTTTTTGGATGCACAAAGGAAGCGCATGACAGCTGACTGAGAAGAGTACTGGAAGCAACATAGACAACAGTTTTAAAGCTGAACAAAGAAAAATGCTTTCCGTGCCAGAAACAGCTGAGCTACTTGTGACACAGAAAACGTGGGCAAGGTACAACTCCATACTCTGAGAATGTAAGGGTTATTACAGGAGTTATTAAAGGACTACTACCGCCTAATTCTGTGCCAGTGGTAAGATGAATCCTAGGTATGGTCCATTACTTGGGTAGACACTAACTGAAGCTGTCAGAGGAAAAGCCCCCCATCGAACTTCTGAAAAGTAAGGCAAGTTGGAACTGTGGCACATCACAAGGAAAGGCATTCAACAGTTTGAAACAACTAATATCTGAAGCACCGGTACTTGCCTTTTATGATTACAGAAAGCGAACAATAGTAAATGCTGATGGCAGTAGCAATGGGTTGGGGGAGTACTGTTGCAAGACCATATGGTGAGGTGAAACTAGCGGCATATTACTCCCATACATTAAAAGATGTTGAGGCATGTAATGCACAGACTATCTCCCTGCCTTTGTTTCTTGCTGTCCCTGCCTTGCTTATATATGGTTATAGGAGTACATGTGGATCTTTATACGAAACCGAGTTTCCTGGTTTGTAAAAATATATATAGTTACCGTATAATTTTTGAAAATGAATGCAGAAAGATTTTGGGTTTCTTAAAAGGAATGACAAGATATAACACAATTTGAACTTTTTGACCTCAGGCTTTTGCAACTGTCAGCAGGGGGACAGCTTGATTCATAAAGTTTTGGGCTTTTTTTTGCAGGAAGGAAACTAAAGAATTCTGTACAAGCAACAAACTCATTTTGTGCAACAGGAGGTAGCAATTAGCCTGCTTTAAAAAAGGAGTTACAAAAGAGGAGAGAACTGGATAGTTTAGTTTTTAGTTGGGTTTTGTTTTGAGCTCAAAAAAAAGTGGACTTATGTTTAGACTGCCTATATTTGAAACCATTCTGTCCATTTTTTTCAAATTTTTCTTCTATTGTTATTGATAGTAATAAAATGCTACTTGCGAATTTTACAACTTCTCCTGGTCGCATGTTTCTTGACGTAAGCCTTGACAACAGAATTGAGCCCTTAGATTGTCTGCTAGTGAGGTGTCAGTGACGTATTCTGTGCATGAGGAGACAAAATGCCCAGGCACAGCATGTACCAGGCAAGGAGTTGGTGGTAGCGAATACTTCATCCAGGCACCCCTGACCAACATGTCTAGAGATTTCTACAATGATCGAAGAAGCTGACTCTTATGAAGAAGCTTTAAAATCTCAGAGCTAATACCAAGTTAAAAACTGCAGCAAGTTTGAAAAGGATCATCACAGGATCAAGAATCCCAAACAATATTGCAATCTGTGAAAAGGGGACTGCCAATTGACCGTTGTCTCAGCACTTAGTAACTACTTTGCCTTCTTTCCCTTGCCTGCTTCCTCCCATCTCTGCATGGATGGCCACTGTCACATGTATGTTTTGCTTCCACAACTATCCCTGCGAGGATATCTACTGGTTCTGTATTTGCTGCTTGTTCTACGTAAAACAATATGTGTTGTATTCTCCTGGATCGTGCTTGATAATAGACAGGTTTTTTGCCTAATGCACCTACCTGGTCGACAAAAGCTAATAAAAAAATAAATAAGATATATTAGAAGTGTGCCTAACAATGTCAGAGCTTTCTTTCTAGAGAGAAGCAGCTGCACATAACCTGATGGCCTGTTTATTTATGGAGATAGGAGCGTTATTCCAGGAAAAAAGGCAACAAGACATTGCAAGGAGATTCCACAAAGGTCATTAAGGTATCACCAAATGTCATGTGCAGGCAAAGAGGTCTGGTGGCCAGGAATTGGAAGGGACATCTGCAGCTTGCAATTTTTTTTGTCAGGTAAACAAACCTAACCAGTATCAGGAACCCTTAATAGTTTCTCCACTACCAGACAGACCATGGAAAAGTGTGTGTGTGTGGGGGGGCTGATAACTGTGATCTAGATGGGCAGCAGGATTTGATTCCCATAGACTAAGAACTTTTCTCTGGATATTGCCTATTTACCCGACCTTATACCATTTCCTGTGTTATAAATCACCTAAAAAATGTGAGTGCACCATGGAAGTCCAGACGAGCTTGTTACTGACAAAAGTCCACGGTTTACAGGAAAGCAGTTCCTGATGTTTGTACGTAAATAAATGTCAGCCACATTACAACAAACCCACAATGCTTGATGATAAAGGTGAGGTTGAGACTGAGAGGGAGATGAAAACTGTTAAAAGAATTCAGAAGTAAGAGGATCCAGTCTCTGCTTTACGCTGTTACAGCAGTACTCCAATTAATGTCACACAGTGTAGCCCAGTAAGCCTATGATGGGAAGACAGCCAAGAACACCAGTTCAGAAGGGATGGACGAGATTTGTAACTCGTTTCTAAACCAAGAGAAGATTTTCAGCAGCAAACAAACTCAGACTCCGATGTTCCAGAGGAGACTTACTGCTCCACTGAACAAGGAATAGTGACTGAAACAGAAGATCAGGTTGTTTTCCCTAATATTCCAAGTCCATGGAAAGAAACAACTTCTAGTCCTCAACTTCCGCGTCCTCTACTGATGAACTCAAGTGGAAGAGGAATCGGAAACCAGTGCGCTAAAAACGAGTTTTCTAGCTAAACAGACATAGTAAATACTCATAGTGCAGAATAAGCCTCAGTTTTCTTTGAAGTACTGATAAACTACACCATACTTCAATGTAGACAATTATTACAGCTTACTGTTCTGTGTTGAAATTTTAGAAACATCAGCTGCAATATGATACTAAATACTTAACGTTTTATAGGATAAAACTTTAGAGGTCCCATATTCAAAAGGTAGCGCTGGTACAAATGGGGTCAGTGCCGGCACTAACCTGGATTTGCATTGGTGCTCTGGGCGGGGCCATATTCAGAGGCCACAGGAACACTGCCTAAACCCAGCAGCACCAGGGTACTACCCATACCGCTGCGCCAACACAATCTGAGGAGGTCCCTCATGCATACCGATACAGCGGTCAAATGTTTTCAGTGTAACTGAACAGCCCCCAGAGTAGCGCTGTTTACCGCTGCCAAAAACCATGTCTTATCTGGGTGCTAAGCCTGCGCCTCCCCCAGAAGTAGGGCAGCTACACTGCAGAAGCCTGTCCCTGTATCAAGAGATTCCCCCCAACCCCAAACACCAATCCTTTATATAACAGTGATAACCCTGGTGGTGTAGCAGCCCCAACCCCATTTGCCCATCCTTCCAATAGCAGTTCTGTCCCTGGTGGTTTAGCGGTCCCTCCACCTCCCCATCGCCCAATCACCCAACCTTCTCAAAGAAATTCTAGCCCTGGTGGTTTAAGTGCGCCCCACGATTGCCCATCCTTCTAACAGTACTTCTATCCCTGGTGGTTAAGTGGTCCCACCACACCCTGACTGTCCATCCTTCTAACAGTAGTTCTATACCTGGTGATTTAGTGGTCCCCCCCCCTGACCATTCGCCAACACCCCAGCTGCAAGGGACCCCCCACCCACACCTCCCCTCACCTCACCCAAGCACCTCTCATCAGTAATGCAGCAGACAGCACATCCCTCCTCTCACCTCCTTAGATGGATGCTGTCTGACAGTCATGGAGTGCAGTCATGTATGACCTATCACACAGCAGCCAGCCGAGGAGGTGAGAGGTGACTGTGCACTTCTGAGGTGCCATCCTTCAGATGAAACATTAAACCGAGGTCCCGTCTGCCTGTTCTGGTGGTTGTTCAGGTGGAAGTTAAAGATCCCATGGCATTTCTCAATAAGAGAAGGGGAATTTTTTATTTGCAGAAAGTATAAAAGGAAGAACACATAAAATACACAAAAAAACATAAAGAAAACATATGCAAAAGTAGTGAATTCCAAAATACAAAAAGGAAAAACACCATCAATTCCCATCCCTAAGTGCTACAATATACCTGTGGTGCCTGTGTGTTTTAATACAGACCACAATCACAGACTCCTTGTCCCCAATCTCCTAGAACCAAAAACTAAAAATACTCCTTAAGCTAAATAACTAACTATAACACAGTTTAATCTAACATAAAATATAAGCAGTAGGCAGATTAATCTATCCAGGACCCCATGTCACTCTAGCCAGAATATGCCTCCACCAAGTGGACATGACTGGAGCTGGCAAAGTCGAATTTTCTTTCTTATAAACATTTTGTAGCTCCTTTGTTATTTTCATTATTAATCCTCCAAGAGAAGTAAATTTTTGCTTAAGAGCATATTGGCAACAAACCTGCCAGATTGACCATTTAATAACTGCCATCAAGTTCTTAGCATACTTATGTTAAAATCCTTCCATACTGTATTAAACTGGCCATAAATCAATACCTACTATGATATGTGAGACAGCTGCGTAAAGGCCCATGTCTGTGCCAATTCTGTCCAAAAGGTCTGTATATAAGAACATTAAAAAAAGAGGCGAGTCATAGTCTGTACCATATTTTGGCACTCCGGCCGTAAACAAAGCCTGTCTTGTGTGGATCTGTGATAATGATTTCCCATATGTTCAATCTGTTGTGACAACACAATCCAAGGGTATCCCACATTTCTGTGGTACCCTTGTATCCGTAAGTTGTCTCTACAAATTCTTTTCATCAATATTTACTGGACGACTAAAACAAGGGGGAACCAAAAAGTGTTTACGAAGTACCTGTTGAGCCAGCCCTTTTCTGGTATTAGAAAGGACTTCGGGTTTAGAAATTTGCCATTGTTTAAGTTTAAAAAAAAATCTATTAAATGCAAAGCCATCCCAGATGGCAGTGCCCGAAAAGACCCCCATCATGGGGCTTCCCATTTCTGCAGAAAATAAACACAGTGGTGTTGTAGCAAGGTAACCCAAATCATTTGTTTCCCTTGCAATATTGGTGCTATATTATTATAAAGAAAAATACAAAAAAAGAAGACTACCGGATTAAGCATATTTAAGCCCCCCTTTTTAACTGGCCAATACGTGACTGGAATGCTTAACTGGGTTGAGTCTACTGACCCACAGAAGCTGGAAGCACGCATTGAACACTCTGGCTTCCAATCATTGCGGCAATGGAAAAATAGAACTAATGGTCAGAAAAAGTGGGATAATGAAGATCTTCAACATGAAAATCCATTTCATCCTCATCATTGGATATGATTTCCATTTTAACACTTATTGTTCTGCTTGAGCCAGACAGGGCACCCAGTTATCCCCGGCTGGATCAGGACATCCAAACTTAAGACCCAAGAGCTTCAAGGGTTCTTGCTGAATCTTAATACCTTCTAAATCCTCTTCCTGTGTTGGCTGGCCATATGTAAGTGCCATACCTATACTTCTGATCTTATTCAGCTGAGCCCCTGTACAAGTGGAGTACCCCTGTATTACTTCTAATGCCAGTAGGCCCAGAATCCCGATCAGCCACTAGTAGGCAGACATCATCTGCGTAGGCCAAAACTATAGGAAAGTTACTGCCCAACGGGGTTATCATTCGTTGAATATTCTGGTCCGAGTTTAACTTATGTAATAAGGGGTCAATTGTGAAAACACACAACAGGGGGCTCAGGGGCATCCTAATGGTCACATGGCTACCTCTGAACCCATTCACCATAGGGCTGGCGGAAGCCTTGACATATATAAGCTGAACCCAGTGTATAAATGTCTGTGGTATGCCATAATGGGCTAATACTGTAAAAAGATAATTGTGGGACACTAGATCAAATGCCTGGGACATAGCCCTGTGCCATAGTACTTTCATAAACTTCTCTCAAGGTTTTAAGATTGTCCTGCATGTTTCGATGTGGAATGGCACATGCCTGGGTATTGGAAATGACCACAGCTGCCGCCTGAGAGAGCTTGTTACTAGGGATTTTACTTAAAATTTTCCATCCACGTTAAGCAAGCTCATTGGTCTCCAATTATGCAGATCCAATCTATCCCCCTTTTTAAATAGGTAAATCAAGATGCTATCTGCTGGCACAGGCAGTTTATCAAAATTCCTAGATAATACTGTGTTAAATACAACCATCAATTGGTGGCTCAACAGGTTCAACGTCTTTTTATAAAATTCCCCTGCTAGCCCATCGGGTCCTGCGGCAGTGTTATTTATTTATTTTTTTCAATTATTTTCCCCTCCTGGTCGCAGTCCATGGGGCCTCTCTCGGACATCCAGCCGAATCCTGCCCTGCCCAAAGTCCTCCTGTCTGAGCCTCCTCTCTCTTTTCCTTCGTCCCGCAGCTGGCACCCCCCAGCTTAACCCCTCCGGGGTGGGGCCGCCCCTCCTCTTTGGGCACACTTACTCGTAGACTCTGACTGCGAAGGAACCTGAAAGGCCAGACAGGACGGACCCGCTGTGGGTATGGGGGCTGGTGCCGTCGCCTAGCCCATGGACCGGGGTTGTCCTTGTTCTGATCTCTCTCCCCCCGTGCGTGGTGCACGCCCTGATGCAACTGCGCACTGCAACCCTGCCTTGCGTTTGCCACGCTGATCTCGTGCTGCCCTACATGCTGCAGTGCCCCGGTCTCCACTGGGGCCACTGGCCGCAGGGCCATCCCAACCCTCCCTCCCTGGGGAGGAGAGCACCTCAACGTGCGCTCGCTCATCAACCCATCCATACCGACCCCTGGCGCCCGAGCTCGCTCCCGAACTCTGGTCGCCAGTGTAGCACGAGGTGGTGTCCAGCACCTCAACCCTCAGCACCACTGGGCCACAGTTATTTTTTAAGCCTAAGACCACCTGTCTGACCTCTTCCTGGGTAATGGGGAGTGTCAACTGCTGTATTGTATCTGCTGACAAGGTTGGTACAGACAAGCCTTCAAAGAAGTCTTTTAAGGTGTCAGAGACAGGAACCGCACATCAAAATAAGGCTGTGGTGTGTTGTACCACAACCACCGTTAAATCCTGGTTCGAACACACCACCTCTCCTGTATCAGATTTTAAATGGGCCATATATTTTGCATGTACCCTGCTACTACATCCATTGTAAGGACTTACAGTAGTCACCAACCCCCTTATACCGAATTTTTGCCCCATGAATAATGAACTCCCACGATCATATTGGTATTGACTCATATTTTGTTTAATTGTTGTAATTTGGGAGGTGTAATCCAAACCCGTGTCTGAAGTCAATGATAGCAGTTTCTGTAGATGCCTACATAATTCTAGGTATTTAAAATACTTAGTTCTACATCTAGATTTTGTCATAAGCCAAAAAAGGTTTTGTGTTTCAACCTTTGTGTCCTGCCACCATAAGAGTGGGTTAGTATAGAGCGCCAACAAGGAGATTCTGGATTCTATTAAGTATTGTAAGTCCAACCCGGACAAGGAATCTTCCAAAAGGGAAGTATTCAGTCTCCACCAATTATGTGAGGCTGGTTTATTTACCACCATTTCCAACTGTATAAATACCATCCCATAATCTGAGGCCTCAACAGTCATTACGTCATGTGACTTGACAAGGGAGCCATTTCGAAGAGAAAAACAAATCTATCCTTGTTGTTAAGCCCCATTTATTAAGTGTGTGCTTAGGTGGATGTGTCCCACACGTAGCACTGTCTACTAACCTAGAGGTCTGGTGCATCTCCCTTAAAAAATTGGTGTCACTACATAATTTTGTAGCCACTACCTGTCTTATCAGACAGACAATATACGATTAAAATCTCCTCCCAAAATAACTGATTTAGTGGTACGTAAATATGGGTGAAGTTTTTTCATAAGTCCCACCAGCAAGAATTTGATCTGGGGAT
Source organism: Neoceratodus forsteri (assembly GCA_016271365.2). NCBI lineage: Eukaryota > Metazoa > Chordata > Ceratodontiformes > Ceratodontidae > Neoceratodus > Neoceratodus forsteri. The sequence goes on along the minus strand of CM028131.1, from coordinate 658,110,895 downwards.
TGTGTAGGTTGATTAATCCATATTCTTGTCTCGAAAAGTAATAGCCAAAATCAAAACCCGTCCTGGTACCAGGTCTAACAATATGGACACAAATATGCCTGGTATATTAAACAAAATCCCTAACCCAGTGCAAGTCTCCTCCCCAAAGGACCAAAATGATGGCCCCCCCAAACCATTCCATAGTTGCCACATTAATTTCATGAATGCTGTCCAATCTTGTGTCCTGTAAAAAATAAATTGATTTATTTAACTCGTGTAAGACAGCGAAGGTGGCAATTCTTTTTCTTGGGGACTTAATACTGTTGGTATTCAAGGAGACACAGGTTAGAATATGTATTGGCATAAATCAAGAGTCAGAAAAGCTCTGCCCTCATGTCTGAGGAGATTTTAGCTTGGATCGCTTCCTACTAGAGGATATGGAATCGCTGGATATGCCCTCAGTGTCACTCACTGCCTCAGGTTGCAAAGATGCTACCAAAGAGGCATCGCAGTCCTCATCAGATTCCGGCCTCCATTTCCTTTTTGCCAGTACTGCAAATCTATTTCTGGTGTTATATCTGATGGGGACAGATTTAAGCCCCCCCCCCAAGGCTCCTCTAGGGCCCTTATTTCTCTGGGAGCACCTGCCCCTTGACTGTTCCCATACCAGTTCTGTGGGAGGGGGCATACCACTGCCCTGGCCTTTGCCTTGCAGTCCTTTGGTAGAGGACTGATTCAGATCTCAGTTAGGGACTGCTTCTGTAAGTGCAGTGACATCTGGCAAGGCTTCCTCGTGTTGAGTGTCCATGTGGAATTCTTCCTGTGGTTCTGAAAGGCCACTAGGAGTAGATTCCTGGGCTGGCGGGATTAGAACATCCTGGTCTCCCATAAACCCATCTGAAGATTCATTAGTAGTAAGGATAGAGATGCGTGAGGTGGTGCTAAAGCAGGCACTCAGCTACTTCACAAACGGCTTTAACAGCATCTGTAATATCTATGTCCCCCTCTCAAAGAGGAAAATGAAAGGGCAAGCTAATGGGTGGGTAAATGGAGAACTACGCTCCCTTATGAATGATAGGGATTCACTGGTACTGGTACTGGAGAAGGCAAGAGACACGGGAGACAGGCATGACTACCAGTGTTACAGGGCGGCCAGGAATCGCTGCTCTAAACTAATCCGGCTAGCCAAAGCCATTTGTCACAAAGTATAGCTTGCTAACTCCTGGAGTGACGGCAAAAGGTTCTGGGATAGCATCAAGAGCATCCTGGGCAAGGAGGACAAGATGCATCCTCAGCTACTTGATATCAGTAGCAATCATATCACAGACCACCTAGCCATATGGGAGGCCTTCAACAAGGCCTTCACTGATCTCACAGCAGTTCTACCACCAGCATACTTCCACCCTCAGCAAAGCCAGTCCAACTATGGACCCTCCGAACACTCCTACCCACTGTTCTACTTTACTGTGAAGGAAACACTAGCCAAGGTCAGGAAAGTACTGGGCAAGACAAGACAGGGTAGCGATAGGATCGACATGAAACTGCTATCCCGCACCCTGGATGTCCTCATAGTGCCCATCACCAAGCTGTTCAACAAATCTCTGACTCTTGCTCAATTCCCTGAGGTCTGGAAGCAGGCCCTAGTCACACCTGTGCATAAGGGAGGTGACAAATCCTTGGTGGCCAACTATAGGCCCATCTCAATACTCTCTCCGCTGTCCAAAGCACTGGAAAAGATTGTGTCTAGTCAGCTCGTTGACTACCTCAACAAATATAATCTACTCTGCCCTAATCAACATGGTTTCAGACAAAGCCACAGCACAACCACTGCCCTGCTGGACTTTATGAACTATGCACACAAGACCCTGGATAAAGGCAAACTGATGGGGTCTATCTTCATAGACCTCACCAAAGCCTTCGACACAGTCAATCACCACCTGTTACTGACCAAAATGGCAAACTTGGGTGTGGCACCCAGTGCACTATGTTGGTTCCAAGACTACCTTACAAGCAGAACTCAATGTGTCAAAATTGGACATACAGTTTCAAGCGCAAGAGAGGTATTGATGGGGGTGCCCCAGGGATCTATCCTTGGGGCCCCTACCCTTCGGTGTCTTCCTAAATGACCTCCCCACTGCCTGCAATACCAAACTGATACTCTACGCTGATGATGCGGTGCTCCTGGGAAGTAGCATGACCCTTACAAGTCTGCAATCCGAGCTTCAGGCATCCTTCTCCTCATCAGATACATGGTTCTGCAGACATAAGCTGCTACTGAATTATAAAAAAGACCAAGGTCATGCTTATTTCCAGTTCACACAAAAAAAAACCCCTAAACCCCCTCATCATTACAAACTCCTGCAGTGAGCCACTGGAACAAGTCTGCACGTTCAAGTATCTGGGGATCACACTGGATGAAACACTAACTTTTGCTCAATATATTGACACCCTGGTCAAGACAGTCAACATAAAGATTGGTGTCCTTTACAGGCATAGGAAATACCTATCGCCCGAGGCCCTCCGCCTTGCAGTTCACAGCTCCATATTATCACCTATCGACTAAGAAATAGTGATATATGGGGCTGCAATGGACACTGCACTGAAACGGGTACTGGTGGCTCTACACAAGGCCTGTAGGCTAGCCCTTGATTTACAGCATGATACACACACCTGTATACTGTATGAACTCACAAATTGGCTATCCCTTAAAAACAGTGTCATTCATCAGACTTGCACCCTAGGGGAAAAAAGCACCTTTGGGGAAAACTCCACCCGGTGTTAGCAATCTGGTAGTGGCTGCAAACACACCACAGGCCACTAGGGGGAGGACTAGAGAGGCCCTGTCTGTCCCCTTCCACCGCACCTCGCTCGGGCAACGGGCATTTACCTATCGTGCTCCCTTATGGCTGAATGAATTACCCGAGTACCTCCTTGCCACCACCAGCCAAATTAAAAACGGACCTCAAACAACATCTAAGTACATCTCTAAATGCTCCTGCAACTAATCTCGGGTATCTTCAATCCTCTGCCATTCCATGACTGATGCAGCACTTGTCTCCCCTCGTCTTGCGCCCCCTGGCTGCACTTGGTTAAGACAAGGTCCCCTCCACAGCCTACCCTTAACACCAACCTTTTGCTTTACTACCTCCCTGACCATTCCCCCTCCTTCATACCTGATGACAAGGCTCCTAGGAGCTGCACTATTCTCTGCCTCCATAACTGTACACATGTTACCCACCACTCTATCTTGTATCCACAATGTTTTTGTGCATATGTTAAACAGGGTGGTATTTTCTGTATGTTCCTCTCTTGATTACTACTTTGTACCTTGTCTTGTCACTGACGTGGAAGCTTTGTAAAAGAGCTTGGGCTCAAAGGTATCTTCCGAACCAATAAAATTGATTGATTGATTGAGGTCTGGTGTGGCTGGGTATGACTAGCTTTTTGTTGGGCCCAGGTAACCACCTCTTCCTGATCTTCAGTAGTAGTAGAGGGGTTGTTGTGCATTGCCCAGGGGCAGTTCTTGTATGTATGATGTGTATCCTCACACAGATTACAGAATTGTGAATTAGGCTAATTAATGCCCGCATGTCCGACAGCACCACACAAGAAACATTTCACTTTATCACAGGTGTTATTCAAATGGGTGTATGCCATGTGTCGAAAACAGGACTTAGGCTGACCAGCGTAAAAAATAAAGCCTCTGTCCCTACCAAGGAAGAAACCACTTGGCAAATGTTGTATAGACCCATTAGATTGGGGCAGACGCACTTCAATATGCCATCCCCCCAGTCCAAATCTGTAAGGAATCCAAAATCGGTTCTGGGAGACCCAGGACAGTACATTTTGATTTTAACCAGTAGATATCTGCAATAGCCACCCCCTCATTTTTAAAAAACACTGTAATAGTGCAGAATGCTGGTCTGGTAAGTGGGATAGCCACAAAAGGGGACCATAACAGTGTGTGTTTAACTTCTGGATATATTTGCCAGAAAGTTTCTAGACAATGGGCAGTTTTAAAACGGAGATCAAAAATAGAGTCTCCAGAGGTATGGATAAGAGCATACAGCTCAGATGCAGCAAACCCCATACTTTCTAGACTCAAATTATGACCAACATACAGTCTATCTGGATATGTCTCTAAGCACTCTCTGTACTTAAGATGTACGGCAATACGCCATTTAGCACATTCAGGCAGGGTATGGAACAATCCTGCATAAGTTCTGGCATTTGGTCCTGTCCGAGGTGAGGATGGGGGTGCCTCCTCACTAGTGTGTCCCCCTGCATGGTCTGAGTTACTCTGCCGAGGGGGTCTCCTTGTGGGCTGGGGGCTATGCAGTAATCTGCCTATCACTCCTGGAATCAGACTCAACTCAACCAGTGTCATCAGACAAGGGTATAAAGGGTATATCAGAGTTTTTCCCCCCCTCCTGCCTCCCTCCATTTCTGCCCCATCGGGGGGCACCTGGGAGTCATCCCTCTGTCAGTCACCCTACCCAGGACTGACCTTGCGCCCCATGGAGCAATGGTTATCCCCAGGTGAGAGCGAGGTGGAGCCATGCATCTGTGGTTTTGTCGGGGCAAGGCGTGCCTGGGTGGGTGGTGGCACATCAAGGGCACGCTCCTGATGCCCCGTCTTCCCAGAGATGGAAGGGCATTTTCCTCCTTTCCTCCCTCATGTGGTGTGCACCCTGATATCAAGGCACTACACGGCAACGTCCACCACGCATCTCGGCCGGCCCCTCCTGCAAGCAGGACTTGCTGTATCCCGAGCCTCTGCTCGGGGTCAGGCAAGCTGCGGGGCTTGGCCCCCTCCCTCCCCCTGAAGAAGGTCAGCAGTCATGGGATGCTCATGCCTTCTCCCCCCAACCGGCCCTCCAGCGACCCGAGTCCGTTCCCGAACCCAGGTCACCAGCGTCACAAGCGGAAATCCAACTGCTGCGCCAATGGGCTGGTCCCTATATCAGAGGGTTTTTGTGGTAGGACTGGATGCTGAGTTAACTCAAAAGTAGAGGGCAAAGATAAAGGGTCATCCATAACACACTTGTCAACTTATACACTAGGCGTGTGTGCGGCAGGGGACATCCAGGGTTGTGTACCGTTAGGCCATACCCACCCGGCAGCACTCAGGGCTTCTGCAATTGTAACTCCTGTGCAGGAAGTGTTAGCATCATAATTCGAGGTGGGGGAACAGGATGTTTCATGCCCTAACCCTCCCTGCTGCGGTAATAACTCTGTAGTACTGTCCATTATTTCCACTGCTACACTCTCCTTCAAAGCAGACTCGGGGGGGGGGGCCGGCCTGTTGCGCACCAGCGCCTGCCAGCCCCTGACCACCAGACACTACTGCAACATCAACACTGGGACCCTCTGGGGAAATGTGTAAGGTAAAGGCATTACCTGTTTGTGCCGAAGTCCCAGGTTTCATCTCCCAATGTGCCTGCCCTTCGTCGGCCGCCATCTCCACTGGAGAGAAAACCAAGTCGGAGCTCCGTTCCATCGTCCGGATAGAAAACAAACCATCAAGGGACTGCTCTGTTTGTCCCAGTTAAAGCGTTCTGTCACCCTGTCCAGTAGCAATGTGTGGGGGAGCCGTTCTGCCTCCTGCTCAGAAATGTTGTCGAGCAACTGCTGTTTGCGATCTTCCAGCTCCAGGAAAAGGTAGTCTGCCGCATCCTGCATCGTTTTCTCCAGCCCGGTAAGTGGGCAAATCTGCAACTTCTTTTCCATTTGTAAATCCTTAGAGAAACAATCACCTGCTCCTAGGGAAGCTGAAGAAAAAGGGGGAGCCACCCCTCCTGTGTCCTCCAAATCCAACTCCACACTAGCACCTTTGGCCACCATCCTAATGGACCGCAGCACCCCCTACTGACAAGAGAAAGGGAATTTCCCTGGTGTCCTGGCCAAATTTCCCCCATTCACTAATACCACCAACAGCTTAATATGATTCTGTAAATCAGTTTGCATCTGTACACATATTCCCCTTCCCTTTTCCCTGGGTCGCACCAGGAAATGAGCCACGGTTCAGTGTGCCTTTCCCGGTCACCAACTGTCCTCTCCTCCCTCCCTTCCTCCAGGCAGTCCATCCCTACGGAGCTGCTCCACATCTGCTGCCACCAGTGAAAGCCTCCCTCCCTCCCTTCCTCTGGGCAGTCCGCCCCTATGGAGCTGCTCCACGCCCACTGCCACCAACGAAAGGCTCCCTTCCTTCTTCCAGGCAGTCCGCCCCTATGGAGCTGCTCCATACCTGCTGCCACCAATGAAAACCTCCCTCCCTTCCTCCAGGCAGTCTGCCCCTATGGAGCTGCTCCATGCCTGCTGCCACCAACGAAAGCCTCCCTCCCTTCTTCCAGGCAGTCTGACCCTACAGAGCTGCTCCACGCCCACTGCCAGCAATGAAAGGTATGGACTTGCACACTGTCTTTTGAATTCTGGTGCCATTTTTAGGCTGCACCCTGTAACACTGTTCCACAAGGATAAAGCTAGCAAGAGACAGTCGCTTGCAATCTGTCTCCTTCTGTAAAGTCCTCTTTCTTCCCCTGCTGTCATCTCCTGCAGTGTCCCCCAAGGTTCTATACTTGGCCCCTTGCTCTTTTCCCTTTTTATTAATGATATTCCTTCCCCTTCAACTCACTGCCAGACTATAATGTATGCCGATGACCTGGTCCTATTCACTGCTTCCAGGTCTGTCCCTGATCTCAGTGACTAACTATCATCCTCCTTTCAATGTATCCAATCTTGACTCTCCTCGAATCATCTCATCCTTAATCTACCCAAGACTCAGGCCATGGTCTTCAGGTCATCTAGAAAAGTCCAGACAGTGTCCCCCTGTCTGCAGGTCCATTGCCATGATAGGACAGTTATAGCAAATACCAACTCCTTTAAAAACTTGGGTGTGACCCCTGACCCATCTCTTCACTTCTCGCATATAAATGAGGTCTGTAAGCACATCAACTCAAAGATTGGAGTTGCTTAAAAAGTGTGCCATTCCCTAACCCCTGTGGCCAGTATTTCAGTTGCTCATGGTGTCCTGCTCCCGGGACTCAAATAGGCTCGACCTTTCCTGTCTCAGGCCAATGCGAGAGCTCTCCATAAATGGGGTATCACATACAATAATATCTGTAGATTTGCCTTATCTGCTCCTTATCTCAACCACCACTGTCTACTGTACTCCTCCTTAAACTGGCTGTCTCCCAAAGATTTGCGCTCCTACACCCTTGGTTGCTTTATTGATTCCTTAACCCGACACCCCCAACCGGACTGTCTTGGAGCCATGTTAAACCCAATGACTTACTCTTGCTCCCTTATGTCTTCTACTTCCCCTCTACTCTCTGTCCCTCCTTGCTCCACAAATATGAGTGAGCAAGCCTTCTCCCACTCCGCTCCCAAATTCTGGAACTCCCCATCTCCCCGAATTAGGTGTTCCACATCTCATGTCACTTTCAAGAAAGCACTTTTCTCTCACCTGAGTGCACTTGGTGCTTGCAGTTGCTCTTAATTTTTGATCTAGGCTACCTATCTGCTCTTTGCCTTCCACATCTGCAACTACTAGTGTTTTGTGTACCTCATGACCATTTCTTTGTTACAGTTGCACACTCCTGCGTGGGTGTCTTATGCCTTCCTGTAATCTATGTCTCCGACCTTCCTGCGTGGAGTCCTGTTTACCTGATGCACTGTGCTAATGTTACACACTCCTATGTGGCCGTCTTACATCTACTTGTAATTTTCTGTCCCGACCTTCCCTGTGTGGGGTCCTGTTACATGATGTACCAATTTTAACTGTCCTGTTCATTGCTATAACCTGCTTCACTGTATTCTGTACTCTCCTGGGTTGTGCTTGAAAACAGGCAGTTTTTTTGCCCAACACACTTACCTGGTTACCAAAACTAATAAATAAATAAATAAATAAACCTAATTGCATGTGGTCAGAATCCAGCCGCTAGGCAGCATTTCCTTTATTTGTCCTTAGCTGATTACTGGCTTTTAAACTCATTTGGCCATTGCTGTAGCTAAAATCGGGTACTTTCAGGCTGATCACTGGCATTTAATTTCTTTGAGCCAGTGCAGCAAACAAAGCCTTTTTGCTTTATTTTCTGGCTTTCCTTAATTCAGCGCCCTGGAGTTTCCACCTGGAGTCAGTGTGTGCTAAGGTCTAGTCATATAATTCCCCGACATCGCTACGCAATGTCTCCACACCCACTCCCCAGCTGCCCTCCCTATCTGAAAATTTTGCTATAAACAGCAAGTGCACCCACTCCCCAGCTGCCCGCCCTATCTGGGCATTTTGCTATAAACAGTAAGTGCACCAATCACAATAATTTTCTGTCTACTCATTTTCCCATTGGCTCGTTATAATCTTTTACCACTAGAGGGCTTTAATTGCATGTCTCTGTTATCAAATATTTAAACCCTTCTGCAATCTAACCACCCCTTACCAATATCTCAACACATCTTGTATGCAATATTATGTTCTGCAACCGTAATTTATCGCCAGTCCTCCACTAGCTGCTTATTTATTTTCCCAGGCTGTTAGAGGCCACTGTCGCACATCTCACCCTATTATAATAACCCCATGGCCACCATTGGCGCTCTCCCCTACCCTACTCTATCCTTGTCCTCCTTCTTTTTATTCCTACTTTTCCACCAGTCTCGCACCCACCACATTCCAGTACCTCCCCCGCTGCCACCTGCCTCCTCTGTAACATATCTTCCCCACTTCTGTCACCCCCCATCCCTCAAGTTCCCCATACCCCACTTTCCAAATTCATCCTGGGCTTCTCAACTGCTCCCTCATAAATACAGAAGCTATTCACCATTTACGCCCTCTCACACCCACTTCACGTTTCCCACCCAATAGCTACCGACAAGCATAAAAATCATGCCCCTCACACTCAGTTTTTGGTTCCTCTCCTACTATTGCCAGTGATACTGAATTAAATACTGGTCCCTCAAATCCCAGCCTTCCTCTCGGTGCCTCAAAAAGGACTAAGAATCTTCCATATTAATGCCCGCAGCCTACTTCCCAAGCTGGAGGACTTAAAAGTATGGGTCACTCAGCACTCCCCTGACATACTATGAAATGTGGCTTTCCTCCAGTATTCCAGACAGACACTTGGCCCTTCTTAACTTTAACTTCCACAGGTAAGACCATGGAAAAATAGGCGGTGGTGTTGCCATTTACTCCCACAACTCCACTTCTTGCACTATTTCCTATCAGGAAGCTATCCCTCATCCCACGAACTCTTCATAGCCAACCTTCATTTCCCATCCTCAACACTCATCTTTGTGGGTGTTCTTTATGCCTCACCAAAACTTGCACCTTCTTCTCTTGTCTCTTGTGTCACTGCAGTAGCTACCCTTGAAACAACAGGCAAACTCATCCTCCTTGGAGACTTTAATCTAGACTGGATGCAAATGCCAGAATGCTGAAGTCTGTAACATCCACTTTTATTCTTTTTAAATGACAATGCCCCTTCGTTTCGCTGTCTCCAGCTTGGTCACGGGGCTCTTACCATCTGAATAAATCATAAATAATATTTGAATCAATAAATGCTTCACATTAATATCACATACAAATCTTATAACAATCTTCTACCTCAAAATTAATTACAAGTAAAAAAGTATTCTGTTCACCTGTGAATTAAATCGATTCATAATATACTTACTCCTTTTATCCAATCAAAACATTGATTTCTGCAATAAACATCACAGAACTTGGTCAGTTATTTCCAATATTATACAGTGCCTAATAATAACACTCAAAGCCCCATGTAATTTATAGTAAGTATGTTACATCACATACCTTTTTGTTCAATTTATTAAATTGAGATTCCAATGACTGTGTTTCCTCTCTCTATAAAGTAATAGTAATCATGAGAAACCACCCTTGAACTCATTAATATAATTTCCAATCGTTAAAAAAAATATTTTTTTATTTATTTAAGTTCTATATGAATCATATTGGCTTACCAAAATATATTTACTGCAAAAAACGATCCAACTTGCTGGTTGTTATATTTTATATCCCATTTAAATTTAATGAATTCATTAACAGTTACATGCTAAATGGATTCACTGGTGGTTTCTTTTGATATTATAATTATGTATTTGTTATTCTTAATTTTCTAAAGCAACCAGGTAATTTATATTTGTTCGTTCCATATAAATTACTATAAAAGTCAATTTATGGGGCTTTGTTTAACAAATGTTACCATCCCCTATGTTTTGTAACATTCCCGTGGGGTATAGGATATACTTATGTGTTGTCATGTATTTCAATGCACGTAAACTTAAAACACAAATACTGAACAATTCTTATCATAGATATGAACAAACAAGTTGACAGAACAAGAGGTTGACAATGAACTTATAATTACTCATCAGAATATAAAAACAATTAAACACTGGTCATTTATTATTGTAATTATGTTTATAAACATTTTATATCTGTGTTAGGACACACCAACATATATATATAAATTTGCCAGCTATTTCAATTTTTTATAAAAATAATCACATAATATGAACATAAATAGATGTTGTCTGTTTGTCAGATATATTATCCACAGTTAACAACTCATGATAACGAATGCACAAACATTAGATATCACCATACTTCTGCTTATTGACAAACCTGCCAATTACTTTCTAAGTTCATTCCTATTCTTTGTCTAATGTTTTCAATTCAAAAATCCATTTCATTTCCTTACGTTCAAGTAATTTTTTGTAATTCCCACCTCTAGTCGGTTGCTTAACTAGTTCCAGACCCCAAAACCTTAGGGACGCCCCCGTATGTGTTGCCTCATTAAAATGTAACGCTACAGGAGATTTGTCATTTTTATTCCTTATATCACTCTTATGTTCTCCAATTCTTACTTTCAAAGCTCTCTTAGTTTGTCCCACATATAGTTTGTCACATGGGCATTGTATTATATATATAACCCCTTCAGAATTACAATCAATGTGGTCAAAGGAGTTTTAAATATGGGTAAAATATTATCAAGAAGACGGGCAGATAAACAACCTAGAACAGCCTTGTTACAGGAGTTAGCAAGTTTTATTTTAAAACATAATTACTTTGAATTTGATGGAAAATTCTATCAACAGGACAAAGGAACAGCAATGGGAAGCACAATGGCTCCAAGTTACGCTAACAGTTATATGATTATTTTTGAGGAAGATTATATATTTAACGTTGATAAGAACATTTTTGAATCAAATAAAATTTTGAAGCGTTTCATTGTGATATTTTTGTTTATGGTCTGGAACTGAGAATGATTTGAAACTTTTTGACCAAATGTTAAATGACTTTGATCAGAATCTTAAGTTTTCTATGAATTACCATAAACAACACATCCCATTTTTGGATTTAGAAGTACAAGTTATAGATTCTACATGTAGTACTTCATTATATAGAAAAGTCACTGATAGAAATACATTACTGCATCATAAAAGTTTTCATGAACCGAAACTTAAAAATAGCATTCCATACTCCCAACTTGTTAGAGTTAAACGTAATTGCACTGATGTGGAGGATTATGAATATCATGAGAAAGATATGGTTAATAGATTTAAAATAGAGGATATCCCAGAAAAGTGTTGGAACAAGCTAAAAGAAAATTAGAGAGGTTTACAAGGGCGGATTTATTGAATAAAAAATCTATATCAAAGGAAGATAGAACAGTCTTTGCAATGAGATATAATCATAAAATCACCCAAATTAGAAAGATTATTAATAAACACTGGCATTTGGTTGCGATGGACAACCAACATATACAGTCATTGCAGTTAAAACCATTTGTGGTTTCAAAAAAGGTTCAGAATTTTAAGGACAAGTTGGTTCATTCCCAGTTCATGTATAACACTGTAAATCAGAAACAACTACTTTTAGGCCCCCTACAACCAAGCATGACTAAATGTGGCAGATGTGCGGTCTGTAATAATACTAGTAGAAAATCAGTTTTTAAACATCCTCATTTCAACAAGGAATTCCGTATCAAGGACCACATTGATTGTAATTCTGAAGGGGTTATATATATAATACAATGCCCATGTGACAAACTATATGTGGGACAAACTAAGAGAGCTTTGAAAGTAAGAATTGGAGAACATAAGAGTGATATAAGGAATAAAAATGACAAATTTCCTGTAGCGTTACATTTTAATGAGGCAACACATACGGGGGCGTCCCTAAGGTTTTGGGGTCTGGAACTAGTTAAGCAACCGACTAGAGGTGGGAATTACAAAAAATTACTTGAACGTAAGGAAATGAAATGGATTTTTGAATTGAAAACATTAGACAAAAGAATAGGAATGAACTTAGAAAGTAATTGGCAGGTTTGTCAATAAGCAGAAGTATGGTGATATCTAATGTTTGTGCATTCGTTATCATGAGTTGTTAACTGTGGATAATATATCTGACAGACAACATCTATTTATGTTCATATTATGTGATTATTTTTATAAAAAATTGAAATAGCTGGCAAATTTATATATATGTTGGTGTGTCCTAACACAGATATAAAATGTTTATAAACATAATTACAATAATAAATGACCAGTGTTTAATTGTTTTTATATTCTGATGAGTAATTATAAGTTCATTGTCAACCTCTTGTTCTGCCAACTTGTTTGTTCATATCTATGGTAAGAATTGTTCAGTATTTGTGTTTTAAGTTTGCGTGCATTGAAATGCATGACAACACATAAGTATATCCTATACCCCACGGGAATGTTACAAAACATAGGGGATGGTAACATTTGTTAAACAAAGCCCCATAAATTGACTTTTATAGTAATTTATATGGAACGAACAAATATAAGTTACCTAGTTGCTTTAGAAAATTAAGAATAACAAATACATAATTATAATATCAAAAAAAACACCAGTGAATTCATTTAGCATGTAACTGTTAATGAATTCATTAAATTTAAATGGGATATAAAATATAACAACCAGCAAGTTGGATCGTTTTTGCAGTAAATATATTTTGGTAAGCCAATATGATTCATATAGAACTTAAATAAATAAAAATATTTTTTAACGATTGGAAATTATATTAATGAGTTCAAGGGTGGTTTCTCATGATTACTATTACTTTATAGAGAGAGGAAACACAGTCATTGGAATCTCAATTTAATAAATTGAACAAAAAGGTATGTGATGTAACATACTTACTATAAATTACATGGGGCTTTGAGTGTTATTATTAGGCACTGTATAATATTGGAAATAACTGACCAAGTTCTGTGATGTTTATTGCAGAAATCAATGTTTTGATTGGATAAAAGGAGTAAGCATATTATGAATCGATTTAATTCACAGGTGAACAGAATACTTTTTTACTTGTAATTAATTTTGAGGTAGAAGATTGTTATAAGATTTGTATATGATATTAATGTGAAGCATTTATTGATTCAAATATTATTTATGATTTATTCAGATGGTAAGAGCCCGTGACCAAGCTGGAGACAGCGAAACGTAGGGGCATTGTCATTTAAAAAGAATAAAAGTGGATGTTACAGACTTCAGCATTCTGGCATTTGCATAAATTCTACATCTCACCCACGGAGTCTGAAGAACAAAAATTTTTGAAAGACTTTCTTTGTTTTAAAGGACTTTTTCATTTCCCAGATTTAGGTGTTTGAATTTAATCTAGACTGGCTCTGACCTCATCGCTCAACTTCTGTCATCAAATAGATGCATTATATTTGACCCAGTTGATAAAAGAACCCACTCGCTACAATCTCCGCTCCCAGTCACACTCCCTGCTTGATTGGGTGCTCTGATCCCACCCCCACCACATCTGCTCTAGTTGGGATACTACCCGACGTGCTCAGTGACCACTGCACCACCTTCTGTATTGAGAAGATTCATCTTCTAACCCCTTGAAATACATCCAGTATCGGCCCTTCAGATCCCTTGATTCAAGCAATTTGTTTCATGACTTGGCCTCGGGCAACTGGTCACCAGTCTTCTCCTCCCTCTCCATTGATGCTGCACTCACCCACTTCACAACCATGTTTCTAAATGTTTGTGATGCCCATGCCCCTCTGAAAATCTGTTAGACGAAAGCTCTCCCACCATCCCTGGATCATCCCTGAAATTTTGGCCAGGTGCAAATCCCGTTGCCTCTTGTGGCGCCGTTTTAAAACCTCATGCAACCCAGTTTACTTTCAGACCTACCGTACCCTCCACAACAGCTGTACTAAGCTTATACACCAGGCCAAATCGGATTTTTTTGAAATCTCACCTGCAAGCTTCGAAAAACACACTGTCCTCCTTTTGGCACAGCCTCCATTCACTCATTCAGCCCTCCTACACATCACCCTCACCCACTCTTAGTGAGGCTGGATCACTAGTTTACGATGCTACACTTTTTGCAGAAGCTCTAAATATGTTTTTCACAACCTGTGCCGTTCCGCAAGATACCCCTCCTTCTCCCCCTCAGCCATCTGACTTCCAGATACCACTGGTATCCCCCTCAGAAGTTCTTAAAGCTCTTGTCTCCTTCAACCCTACTAAATCCAGCCCTGATGGCTTGCCTCCAAGCTCCTCATAATCTCTGCTTCCTCTATTGTCATCCCCTTAACCGTCATTCTTAATCTGTCCATCTCCACTGCCACCATTCCCTTGGCCTGGAAGCCTTCCATGGTCCTCCCCCGCTTCAAGGGGGAAGAGGCCACTGTCCCTGGTAACTACCGCCCTATATCACTTCTCCCCTCACTCACCAAGCTCCAAGAGTCCCTAGTTCTCTCTAGGCTACACAATTTTCTCCATGCTTCTAACACTCGGTTTCCTGTCCAATCAAGATTCAGAAAGAATCACTCTACCACTACATTCCTTCAATGCTTCACAGATGCCATTCACTCTGCGATGGATCAAGTCCTGATCAACTCAGCCATTTTCATCGACCCTTGCGAAGGCCTTTGACTTGGTATCCCACTCCCTCCTCCTAAATAAACTAAGTGCCTCAGGCTTCTCTCCATCCTCTGTGTCCTGGTTCAGATCTTACTTAACTGGCCACTCCCAGTCTATAAAAGTCAGTAATGTCCTGTCCTCTTCCCTCCCTATCCTTGCTGGTGTACCCCAAGGTTCGATCCTTGGGCCTGTTCTTTTTTTCTTGTTCATTAATAACCTCCCCTCTGTGTGCTGCAATGCCAAGATCCACATGTATGCGGATTATACCATCCTCTTCCTGTCAGGGAGTGACCACCACTCAGTATGGCTCACATTGGATATGGGCAAGGAAGAGTGGAATCAGGCACAAGAGTGCTGGACTTCAGGAGGGCCGACTTTGGGAGGATGTGGGAAGTGGTAAAAGGGTACCTGGCCAGAATTCAATCTAGTATGAGCACTAACCAGAGGTGGGAGCTCATAAAGCTGGGGATAGTGGAGGCCACCAAAACCTGCTGCAAGGCCCAGAGCAAGAAGGCTAGGGCTAAGAAACCAACCTGGTTGAGCAAGGAGGTCATGGAAAAGTTAAGGAGAAAAAGAGCTGTCTTTAGGAAGTACAAGAAAACAGGGAGGGGGGAGGACAGGAAGGAGTACTTGACAGAATCGAAGGAGGTGACAAGAGCAGTAAGGAGAGCCAAAGCATCTACGAAATTCAGGCTGGAGCAAGGCATTAAGAAGGGTGAGAAGGACTTCTTTAGGTACATCAGGGAGAAAAGGAGCTGTAAGGACCACATAGTAAGGATTAGGAAGGAGGGGGGTTGGGTGGAAGCAGGGTGCGATAAGGAAGAAGCACTAAATGAGTACTTCTGCTCAGTATTTACTAAAGAGAAGAGGGGGGTGACACCCAAGGGGGGAGAAATGGCAGAAACGGAGGGGAGGGGTGACAGATGGGGAAATCATGGAGGGCAGAGTTTGGGAGGGTTTGAAGGCACTGAGGGTGGACAATGCGCCAGGCCCAGATGGCATTCGCCCCAGGGTACTGAAGGAGCTGGCAGAGGTCCTTGCAGGACCTTTGGCAGACCTATTTAATGTCTCACTACATTCGGGGTGTGTACCTCAGCACTGGAGGATGGCTCATGTGGTGCCCCTCCATAAGAGTGGCCCTAAGGATGAACCGGGAAACTACAGACCAGTGAGCCTCACATCCATCGTGGGTAAGCTAATGGAGACTATCCTGAAGGAGAGGCTGGTGGCCCTCCTAGAGGCCAAAGGACTACAGGACAGCAGACAGCATGGCTTCATACGGGGCAGATCCTGCCAAACCAACCTGGTGGAGATCTATGACTGGGTAACTAGGCAACTGGACAGGGGCCATGCAGTGGATGTCCTGTATCTGGACTTCAGTAAGGCATTCGACTTGGTGCCACATGGAAGGCTTGGAAGTAAGTTAGTAGGCACAGGGGCGGGTGCAAAGCTGGTGAGATGGGTGGGAAACTGGCTTCAGGGAAGGCAACAGAGGGTGGTGGTGGTAGGTGGGGAGCTCTCACACCCAAGAGTAATGACGAGCGGTGTTCCACAGGGCTCAGTGTTGGGACCAGTGTTCTTTGGGATATTCATTGCAGACATATCATGGGACATCAAGAGCAAGATCAGTCTGTTTGCTGATCATATCAAGGTAGGAGCGGTGGTGGATGACCTAGGCAGATGGCAGGGGTTGCAGGATGATCTGGCAAAGCTTGAAGCCTGGTCAGACACACCTGGCAACTGGGGTTTAATGCCAAAAAGTGCAAGGTGCTGCATTTTGGGATGAAGAACCCAAGGAGGAGTTACCAGCTGGGGGGAGTGCAGCTAGCCCAGACAGAGGAGGAGAAGGATCTTGGGGTGCTCATTACAGGGTCAACGAACAACTCGGCACAATGTATAAAGGAAGCTGCAAAGGCCAACAAAATGCTGGGTTGTATTGCAAGGGGTATATCCTCGAGGAGGGAGGAGGTGATTCTGCCAGTGTATAGGTCATTAGTTAGACCGCACCTGGAGTACTGCGTGCAGTACTGGCGCCCGTATCTGAAGAGGGACATTAAGTTACTAGAGGGGGTGCAGCGCAGGGCAACAAAGATGATCATGGGGCTGGGGACTTATCATACAAGAGGAGGTTAAGGAGTTGAACATGTACTCACTGGAGGAGAGGAGGGATGGGGGGACATGATTGAAACCTTTATACATGAAAGGAATAAACAAGACAGGTACAGAGGGGCTGTTCAAAGTAAGGGAGGGGAGGGACACTAGGGGCCATGATATGAGACTAGAGGGAGGAAGGTTCAGGAGGGAGATGAGGAGACACATTTTTACAGAGAGGGTGGTGGCTGGGTGGAATGTGTTACCTGCAGAAGTGGTATCCAGTAGAACAGTGGACTGCTTCAAAAGGGGAGGTGACAGGACAAAGGGAAGGGTCAATGAAGGTGGAAGGGAGGGGCAGCTGCAGAATAAGGGGTGCTAGCTGCACATTCGAGCAGACTTGATAGACCTCTAGGCCTTTAGCTGCTGGCAAATTTCGTATGTTCGTATGTTCCCTTCTGGTCCATCCTTTTCAGCTGTCCAATCAGCCCTACAAAATGACTTCTCAGCAGTTACCTCCTGGTTTAACACTAACTGTCTAAAACTAAACATCAGAAAAACAGTTATGACTTTTAGAACCAAGCAAAAACTGGCCAGAATTCATACCCTACCCTCCTTCCTCTCTGAAGCGCCCACTCCCCTTGAAAATGTCTCTGCCTACAAGTACCTTGGAGTTTAGATCAATCCCTCTCATGACCTCTCTTCCCACATTAACGCCCTACACTCCAAACTGCACACTCAACTAGGGTTACTCTACCATCATAAGGTCAGCATTCCCCTCCCTGTTAGATATGACTTAGTGGTTAAATGGATCCTCCCTGCTTTCGAATATTCTGATGTAATTTTCAGTGTTGCCCCTGCAACCTCCCTCTCCAAACTTGATGTGCTCTACCACGCTTTCTGTAGGTTCGCCTCTAACTCCCCCCGTCTGACTCACCACTGTGACCTCTATGCCTCCCTATCTCTCCAATCCCTCTCTCAGAGATGTGCTTCCCACTGCTCCACCCTCATATCCAAATTCTGGTTTGCGACTCTACCACCATATCTTACTTCTCTACTCAAACCTGTCACCCCCTCCCCATACAGCTCGTGGACAGTCAGCGCTCGATCCTTTGCCCTCCCACAAGCCTGCACCTCAGTTGGCAAACTAGCCTTCTCTTATAGGTTTCAGTCCCTCTGGAACAGCATTCCCCCCAAACCCACCTCACCCCCTCCTTTTCTGCACTTAAGCACTTACTCAGACCAACCCCCTCTATTTCCTGCACCTGTCTCCCTCCCTAAAACTTTTCACTTTTGGCCTGTCTTGCATCTCCTTACTCCAGTTCTAATGCAGCAGGCTTTCTATGTGATTTGCTCTGCATTGCTGTTAATTGCTGTCTATATATGTAACCCTATACTGTAAATACTGTAGATACTCACTGTACTATATAAGTATCTACCCCTATGTATATAGCTCTCATATATGCAAAGCATTATTCTGTTTTGTATTTTGTCTTTCCTCTGTTGTACTGTATCCCCTTTCCCCAGGTCGCACCTGGAAATGAGCAGTTGCTCATGGTACCTTTCCCGGTTATCAAATTTTAAATAAATAAATGTAACCCCCCCATTTATATTAAACTAGCAGAGCTTCCCTCTCACCACAACATTTAGTGGGTGAACAGAGGGGCGGGGGTTTACACTGTAAAAATCTGTCTACACAAGCACTCCATGCAGCTACAACGGCCACCATCTACAAGGTGGACTAGTCTGTTAAAGAACACTGACAACCAAGTGTGGCTACTACTTGGCACACACCTGGTAGGGACCAATTGCCATGGCCAACAACCCGGGTCCCTGGAAGAAAATGTTTGCATAGGATTACGCTAGGTTTACACTTCTGGACAGGGACACCCAAGTAACTCCAGACACAAGGAAGCAATAACATTACTGCCCAAACCAGGTTGGGATTCTAGAGTGTGGCTTTTATTTACGTAACAGAGTAGGAATCATCACAAAGCGAAGATGGACCCCCACAGGGCTACACATACTGGTAATGCAGATTTCTGAGATATAGACATTCCTGAAATCACACTTAGCATAGGATGAAGAAAACATACACTGGTTCCTACTGGAAATTGGCACATTCGGCCAGGTACTGGTACTGTTCCCATATTTCACAGGAGTAGAGCTGGTACACACGACCACCAAGGAGTACATACAGGCTCAGAACTTTCAGAACCCACTATACTGGGGTAAACAGAAAGAAAACAATCCACATCCAGGGATAAACACTCTTCTCAGGCATTGGCCAACTGCACTGAAGAAAAAGTAAAAGGTGCCCTTCAGAACCTGTAGAGGTAAACTGGTTACTCCAGATGGGGGGGGGGAGGGTCTCCCACCTTTTGCTTCCTGGCTTATACTCGGCCATTCATCTGGTTAATAACACTACACAACTGTAGAAAACTGTAGTTGCTGTCTTAAATGTTTATCACACTTAACATACTACACACACCCTGGGGTGTCAGAATTAAAAGTTCTGTACTTGGACAGTCACTTACAGGACTCCAACGTAGGCAGAAAGCTTTTAAACCAAAGGCTAGGTGACAGGGTCCCTTTGTCAGAGAAAATCACCTCGCAGGTATTACAGGTACTCCTGGGTTTTATTCAGAAAACAAACAAGCTACTCACAGAGCAGTTGTCACAAGGCAGCTTCAAGAGTCCAAAAAGGCCCAGGGGATTGCCCCTGCCTCCTGAAGTTCACCCCATCCCACCTGGGATGGGGCACTGGGAAAACCATAGGACAAGGTCTCCACCACTTCCAGAACTGGTACAGTTGTCAACCACTAGGGTGAGAGCTTAAAAACACAAACTGGTAGCTCTCTGACAGAGCTGAATGAGGAGTTGCCTAACACTGCAGCCTTATCCACTGAACTCCAACTACATACTCACAAACATTCTAAAGCCAGCTCCCTAGCAGCTGGCCAGTGTGACGCATGCTGCTGCGACAGTTCTACATGACATCATCCCTCCAGAGCTCAGCAGAGACTGAGAACAGAGAGAGATGGAGTGAAACCCATTTAACTGGATTGTTCACTTGGGAACTCAAAGCAGCAGGTTGGTTGGACAGAGGTCTGGGGTTATATTCTGTTTTAACTGAAATATTTGAATAGTTTGTAAGTGAAATTAGCTCTATGTGGTAAAAAGTGAAATTAGCTCTATGTGGTAAAAATTATTACCTTGAATTAGAACTGTTACTTGGGCTGTGATATTGTAACTTTGGGGACTGTTGTTTGTCAGGGTTAATTAGAGGGAAATTTAAATGTGTTGTTTGCCTGGTGTTAGGAGGAGGGGACATTAGCTGCAATTACCTTGTCTTCAAACAGGAATTACCCTGGCCTCCATTGTTCACTTGGGAACTCAAAGCAGCAGGTTGGTTGGACAGAGGTCTGGGGTTATATTCTGTTTTAACTGAAATATTTGAATAGTTTGTAAGTGAAATTAGCTCTATGTGGTAAAAATTATTACCTTGAATTAGAACTGTTACTTGGGCTGTGATATTGTAACTTTGGAGGTTTGGGGACAGTTGTTTGTCAGGGTTAATTAGAGGGAAATTTAAATGTGTTGTTTGCCTGGTGTTAGTGGGAGGGGACATTAGCTGCAATTACCTTGTCTTTAAACAGGAATTACCCTGGCCTCCATTGTTCACTTGGGAACTCAAAGCAGCAGGTTGGTTGGACAGAGGTCTGGGTTTATATTCTGTTTTAACTGAAATATTTGAATAGTTTGTAAGTGAAATTAGCTCTATGTGGTAAAAATTATTACCTTGAATTAGAACTGTTACTTGGGCTGTGATATTGTAACTTTGGAGGTTTGGGGACTGTTGTTTGTCAGGGTTAATTAGAGGGAAATTTAAATGTGCTGTTTGCCTGGTGTTTGGTAAGAGCCCTCCCTCCCACCCACCCTGTTTTGTAGGCTTTCTTAAATACTGAAAACCACTGGGGATTGGGATTGAAGGGCTGAGTATTTCTGTTTTAGGACTGAAATTGAAGCAACAGGAGCTGAGTGGGCCTGTGACATCATCACGGTACCTGATGTCTGCTTACACATACTGTTAGTGGGACCGAACACACACTGGACTGTATGTGTTTGTGAGACTTTGGAACTTTATTGGTGGGGTTGAAATTGGGTTTGTAAATAACTACAGTCAGTATAGAGAAACTGTATTCCAGGGAAAGGACTGAAAAGGGGTGTGCCATTATAAACAGAGGGATAAACAGGGTGGCCATATTCCACCATGGCAGCATCTTGGAAGGGTTGTAGGCTGCACAGGCTGTGGGATGGCAATAATTCTAAATTGGGCCTGGAGAGGGAGGCTGCCCACTCTGTAGACAGCTATCTTGTATCAGGAGTGAGGTATATTGGTTAAGGGAGTAAGCTGGGGAGCTGGGGGGGTGTCAAGGATAAGGGGTGTGGATATGGGCAGCAGAAGGGTGGGGCTGAGGGGAGGCTGGGGCAGCTCTGAAGTACAGGCGTTATGTTACAGCAAGCAGGAGAGGGATATTAGGGACAGAGGACCCTTAGATAGGAAGTTGATGCTAAGGGGAAAGCTGCATGGGTGAACATTCTGAATACAAAGATAGTGGAGGGAAGAGTCAGGAGGGGCTGTTGTCGGAAGCCTAAAACAGCAGACTGTGGGAAGGAAGCTCTAAGGTGAACAGAGCAAGAGGGAAGAAGAGGGCAGTTTAGAGGTGCAGTCAGGGGAAACTCGGGTTACTTGATGGAGGCTGACATAGAGTGTCACAATAAATTTGAGCTACTAAGCAACCTAGAGGGGGAGGAAGGGGTTGGTGGAAATGAGGAAACTTATACAGAGGCCGGGGGGAGGGAGTCTGATACCCATATTGCATCACAGACTGGCTATGGAAAGGATAGAAATAGTCCCAGAGGGAGAAGGGGAAACATATATGTTAAGCAAATGGGGGAGATGCAACATATTCCAGACATGAGAGAGGACAGCATGATTGGAGAGAAACTGGGAGACAAGGAGGTGGGAGAGGAGCCCCCCTTCAGCAGGGGGGGTCAGTACCAAGGATGGGGCCCTAGCTAAAGGGGACCCACAGAGAGCCTCTGGAGGCAGTGGTACTATTACAAGGGGGGAGGATGGCAGTGTGGGGGAAGGAGAAACCATCAGGGCCTGGATAAATGGTTCGGATAAGACAGGGTTAAAGGGGACACCTATTCAGAGGGAGTTTGAGTTAAGTGGGCAAAATAGCAAGGGAGGCAGAAAGGGGAGGGTGACAAGGGGGTCTCTAATAAGGCAGGAAGACTCCCGAATGAGATCATGAATAAGGGGAAGGGGGCTGAGAGGGCATAGTGGAGGTAACCATAAGGATGATGGCGGTGTTAAGGTTCTGTTATTGGGAGACTCTATGATTAGGGGTATCCAGTGGGAGGGACAGGGGGTGGATGCCATAGCCAGGTGAAGGTAGTGAGTATCTCTGGGCTGACAGTGCACAGAGCAAAGTTCATGGTGTATGAAATGGTTAGGGATTGTGGAGGGAAACCGGATTTCCTGGTGCATTTGGGAACTAATGATCTAGAGGGAAATAGCATTTTGGAAATCCAAGCAAGGTTCCAAGAACTTGCCAGAGCCTGTCGGGATAATGGATGCAACATTTCCTTTTCGGAGATATTGCCAGTACTAAAGGCCTCAGTGGAGAAAAAAATGAAGCTCACAGAGGTTAATGACTGGCTCAGGAAGTGGGGTGAAGAGAGGGTTGGGGTGTTAGGAACTGGAATGGAGTTTGGGAGGATAAGGGACTATATGCCAAGGACAGGTTTCATCTTGCCCATTAGGGAAGGAAGTCCTTAAACAGGGATGGCTGACTACATACAAGAAGGTGGGGTTTAAACTTGTGAGGGGGGGAAGGGATAAGGGAAGGGCTGACCAGAAGCCCTCACGCCCAAGGGGGGGAGGGGGGAAACAGATTGGGGATGGAGGTTTCAGGAGGAGCAGAGGGAGGATGGCAGTATAAGGAATCTGGGTGGGGTTCGACAAAGAGGATCAGGGATAAGGGGTGGGGGTTGGTGTTAGTAAATGCCAGGAGCTTGGGAAACAAGTTGCCAGAGTTCCAGGCCATGCTGTTCGGGTGGGGGGTGTGGCGGTCAGGAAGGGTCCAACAAAACCATGCCTGGGACCTAAACATACGGGGTACACTATGCTCAGGAAGGATAGAAAGGATGGCAGAGGGGTGGAGTGGCTATGTTCATTAGAGATGACATAGAAATTGCTAGGGTAGAAGAGGCAGAGGAACGTGGAGGCCTTATGGGTCACCTTCGATCCTCAGCAGGAGATAAGGTCAAGCTGGGTTGTAGCATATAGGCCCCGGGATGAGTCATGTTCTAGAGGATGGTTTGCTGGACAACATCATTGCCCAGTGTGGACCAAAGGGAAGGAGTGGTGTTGATGGGGACCTTAATATGCCAGGTACAAACTGGGGAACCATGTCCTCTAAGGTGGCCAGGAGCAGAGGCTGCTGGATGGCTTCCAGGATGTTTCTTAACACAGCTTGTGATGGAGCCCACAAGGAGGGGATGTCCTGGATGTGGTTCTGGCAGATGGGGATCTGGTAAGGACATGGTTGTACAAGACCCCTGACTGGGAGTGACCACAATACTGTCTGGTTTCAAATAAGCATGGGGAGATCTAGGACACTGGCAGTGGACTTCGGGGGGCAGACTTTATGGGCATGGGAAATATTCTCAAGGATCACTTGAAGGGGATTACCTCAATGACAAGTGTGGAAAGGAGATGGGAGGTCATAAAACGGGGACTTCATGAGGCAGTCAGGATCTGCGCTAAGTTGAAACGTAAGGGAGCAAGGTCACATAAACCATGCTGGTGGTCCAGTGAGATACAGGTAGCAGTCAGAAGAAAGGCGGCCTACAAAAATATAAAACAACAAGAGGGATAGGGATAAGAAATGTACCAGCTTGCATCTAGAAAAGTCACCATATGGTGAGGGGAGCAAAGTCCAGTAAAGAGCAGCGGCTGGCACAGGGATACATGGAGGGAAGGGTTCTTCCGGTACATTGGGGAGCGGAGAAACACTAGAGGCCATCTCAACAGATTGAGATCAGAAGGAGGGTGGGTGGAAGAGGCGAGGGACCAGGCAGAGGTATTTAACAGTACTTTGCCTCTGTGTTCACTAGGGAGGGATGGGATATCTACAAAGCAAGGCACGAAGGGAGTTAGAAACGTCAGTAAGTGGGATCAGGGAGCAACAGAAATGGAGCAAGAGGGAGAGAGAGTACCCAGGGGTGTCACATCTGGGTAAGGATAAAAGGCCACTAAGGTAGAGGGGACGGATGATGCTATCTCCACCAAAAGGGTGTGGTTAGCCCTCAAGGCCCTAAAGAAAGACAAATCTCCTGGGCCAGATGGCATTCATCCGAGAGAACTATGGGAATTGGCGGACATACTGGCTGCACCCCTGGCGGAGCTTTTCAGCAGGTCACTTGAGACAGGGAGGGTACCTAGGGATTGGCGAGAGGCACTTGTGGTAAAGGGGGGTCGAGTGAAGTACCAGGTAATTATAGACCCATCCGTTTGACCTCGGTGATGGGAAAATTAATGGAGAGTATACTAAAGGAACGATTGGGGGTGTACTTGGAGGAGGTGGGAGGTCTGGATAGTCAGCAACATGGGTTTGTGCCAGGTAGATCATGTCAAACCAACCTTGTGGAGTTCTATGAATGGGTAACATCAGAACTGGACAGGGGTAAGCCTGTGGATATATTATTCTTGGACTTCAGCAAGGCGTTTGACTCTGTCCCCCACAATGGTCTGGTGGAGAAACTGATGGGGGTTAGGAGTAGGCCTTTGATGGTCAGATGGATTGAAAACTGGCTAGCTGGATGCACTCAGAGGTAGTGGTCTGTGGGGAGCTCTCGAGACCCTAGAGAGGTTGGTAGTGGGGTGCCCATGAGGCTCGGTCCTGGGTCCGATCCTGTTTAATGCATACATATCGGACATCAGGGAGGGTATAGGGTGTGAAATGAGTCTCTTGTGGATGACTCCAAGATGAGAGCAGTAGTTGAGGGAGAAGAGGGAGGTTGGCCCTGCAAGGACCTGGACACCCTGGAAGCTGGGCTCACACATGGAAATTAAATTTCAATATCACCAAGTGCAAGGTGTTGCATCTTGGTCGGGGAAACCCTAAACACAGGTACACCCTGGGAGGGGAGGCGCTGGAGGCCTCAATAGGGAAAAAGACCTAGGGGTCATGGTGGATGCATGTATGAATAACTCTGAGCAGTGCAGGAGAGCAGCTAGCAAGGCAAACAGGATGTTGGGATGCATCGTAAGGGGGATCACCTCTAGGAGCAAGGAAGTGATTCTGCCGCTGTACAATGGACTGGTTAGACCACACCTTGAGTACTGTGTACAGTACTGGAGACCACATTGAAGAGGGACATACAGCTCCTGGAGAGGGTACAGAGGAGGGCAACAAAGATGATACGAGGGCTAGGGGATTTGACGTATGAGGACAGACTTAAGGAGCTCTGCCTGTTTTCATTGGAGGAGAGGAGAGACAGGGGGACATGATTGAGGTCTTCAAGTACCTCAAGGGAATAAATAAGGTAAACATGGAGGGGATCTTTAGACTAAAGCAGCGAGGTATCACCAGAGGGCATGGTTTGAAGTTGGAAGGTGGAAGGGTGAGGGGGGAAAAGAGGAGGAGGTTTTTCACTGAGAGGGTGGTGGACCCTTGGAATGCACTGCCTGGTGAGCTAGTTCAGAGATCCACAGTGGAGGGCTTCAACAGAGGATGGGACATACACAGAAAGTGGATGTATCAGATGATGGCCTGTCCCGGGGGGTGGGGATGGATGATACGGGTTTCTGGAGCACAAGGGATGGGAGGGTCTCGGCACCCAACTAAGGATCTAAAGTTCGAGCAGACTCTATAGACCATAAGGCCTAATCTGCTGGCAAATAGTATGTTAGTATGTAACTGGCATTTCACTAGCTGCCTTCCCTGCCTACCACTGATTCTAACTGGGATTCTAGTAACCCCTGGGAACGAGGGGGTTACATAAATAAATAACTTTCAAATAAATAAATATTCACCCCTATTGGTATTATAATATGATTATTGTGCTCTGTTTGACTTTAACACAATGTTAAATGCATAAAGCTAAGTACAGCTGTATTGTTCATCTAGAATGTAGTTTCTGAAGTACAATATTGTGTATGAGGTGTTTGGGCAACAAATATTAACATGACTACAGAGCTGGGGTGAGGTGGCACCAAAGAGTTCTAGCTTACAAATGTTATCTTTCTAGCTGCACCACTGTTTTCAAATCATACTTTTGTCTCTTTGGCCAACCTCCCTCCCTTGCTATTCATGCTTCAACATCCAAAAATTTCTAATTACAGCAACAGTACTTACAACTTCAGGGACCCTATGCAGTATGTCAGTAACACTTTCCTGATAAATACACTTGCAGGCAATCTAGCATAAGCCCTCTAATCTGAAATCATTAAGGCATGCTGGCTCCTGTTTTTACCAACAAGAGTGACATAAACCAATAAAATAAAAAAGTTAATTAAAAGAAGCAGAAAATGAATAAACCTTCCTGTATCAATCAATAAAAATGTGAACAGCACTACCTGCAGGCTAAATACCACAACTGGAACTATTTAACTCTGTGCTTTTTTAAAAAAAATTAAAATCACCCAAACATTTTTTAACATAAAAATAACTTTTCTATTTCCTATTATTTTACAATAGGAATGAGATATTTTACATTTGCAATAAGCCTCTCCAAGGTGTGCAATAAAGGATTTGTGATGCACTTCCCAGAAGAGTAAGGACACTTGGCCTTTGGCCTCGTGCCTTACTATGACCCTGGGGCATGCAGTGCTAATCCTTTAATACACACCCTGGGGATTGGTTTATTGCTTAATTGGTCTAAAGATCTTAACCTGGCAATCAGTCTGGATTCGACTGTAGTTGCATTTCAGTTTTAGTTGTAAGGTGGTTTCTAATGTTTGTTGCCGCAGCAGCAACTGATCTGGGGATCTGTTTGGTGGCCTGTATATCTGAATTTGTGGTCATGGTTGAAGTATACGGTATGGGTTTATGTTATAAATGTAGCCTTTTAAACCATGATCATTCACTGGCAGGAATGTACATTAAAATGATTAAAACACTGTTGCACTGATAGTTTATTGGGGATAAATATTGGTCATGGGTACGTTTGGACCAGTAAGGTTGCTGGATTTCGGGAATGCTCTCAGAGTAATTTTACAATTACATATAATTAATGCAGTTACTGTGTCTTCTACATAAATAAAGTGACAATACCATACTATGTAACTGAACAAATTTATTATAAAAATAAAGGCGGGGCTTTGGTTGATCAGTAGTCATTTCACATCTGCTGCCATCATGGTAAAACATCTGTTTTAAATTATTTTTTTGTTTCCAGAAAAAAATGTATACCTAGCATCGGCAGAACTTTGATACCCCCCCCCCCATATATTTAAATTTCAAAACCTTTCATTTTTATGTAGCCACCCCCTTTTTTTTTTGCTCCGGTCTCCCTCCCCCAAGCCTGAGGGTTCAGCCTCCTGCCCCACTGGCTGCCCCCCATGCCCAGGCTTACTCCCCTGCCTCCTCCCCAAGGAACGCGGTCTCTTGCCCCAGCTTACTCCCTCAGGGCGGGCCCATGGGAGCAGCCCCCTCCCTTGCGGGCATTAGTCGCGGAGATGGAAGTCATCATGAAAGGAGTCGGAATTTTTTTTTTCAGTATGCTGAGATCCCTGGGGCCAGGGACGTGCAATGACGCCAGCATCTGCCCTGCCCCACTTGTGTGAGGTGCTGGCAGCGGCGGTACCCCCAGCTTCGGCCAGAGGTCTGCATAGCACCAGACACTCTTCTCCCTCCCCCCGGAGAAGGAGAGTAGTCCCTAGGATGTTCAAGCTATCTCACCCCCCCCTCACCCTCAGACTCCCGAGTCCGTCAGTAGCCACCTCTTTCTTGGCCACATAGTTGGCTTGTATCTCGAGAGAAAAAAAAATTGTATTTTACCGGGAACCAAAGCAGGCCATGGCACTGGGCAGCACCACTAGAACACACAATCCACTCACAAAAGAATGTCCAGAGGCAGAAATAAAGCCAAGTAGTAGGTTTTATTCTGACTCAATGGACTGACAGAAAAAAAAAAAAACACATTTTGGCCACTGGGGCTGCAGGTGCTGAAACAGGTACAACAAAATCCACAGCAACAATTCATTTGCTCGAAGACCATCCCCTTTTTCCTGGGGGGTGCAAGAAACAACATTCCCTGTCCATCCCTCTTCTGGACAATGGACACAAGTCAAACTGTCCAGAGATGAATTGTGAACAACATTGGGTTCACCATTTACCAGATTCCTCTTTCCAGAAAGTGAACAATGTTGGGCTCACTTGTCCCAGGGGTGGAAATGCCAGGCTCCCCCATTACCAAAGTCCCAAATTCACAATCTTTACAGGACAGAGCATGTCCTAAAACTGTGGGAAACAGTTCAGTAAATTTCCAAAACTGAGGAAAGTTTGCTCTTCCATGTCTCAGACAGAAGGAAGTGTGTTCCAATGCTAAACAGAGGGGAAGCAACTTTCTTTCCAACACATCCATTATCGTGAAGGTACCATTTGAGTCTCTGAACAGTCCTCCAACAGTTTCTGAGGTGAAACATGTCAAAAAAGGCAGGAATTCCCTCGGGAGTGCAAAACCTAGCCATTCCAGAAACTGGGCTACATTTTTTCTGTCAAAAGTCTCAAGAATGGGGAGGACCCCAAGCTTTATTCATGGTTACAGGAACCAAGCATTCGGGATTCTTCACCCCCTCAGGGGCACTACACAAGAGAAGGTCACCACCATGACTTGACGCAGTTCTCTCTGTGAGCTGACTAGGGGCTGAAAAGAGTCAAGAGAGAGATGTCACTTCTCCTGAGGCTCTCCTCAGTCAGAACCCCAAGCACTCTGCACTGCCCCGAGGCAGAAAACGGACTACTTGAGCAACATTCTATTGTGGCTTATGCTGCTGCAAAAGCCACTTTCAATTGGAACCTCTGCCAAACATGACTGACAGAGGCTGCCAAGGGAGCCCAAGAAACTTTACTCTGGCTGGCCAGGATGCCTACCTAAAAATCCCACCAAACTAACAGGGTTCTCGTAACTCTAGGGAAACCTGGGGTTATATTTATTTACTGTATTTATTTGTAGTTTTTTCATCGTATATTTTCCCCTTGGAGTACTGGATGGGATCTCCTTCCACTCCAGTCAAGCCCTGATAACCACTTACCTGCTCAGGTTTTCGAGGCCTACCAGTGACATACTGCTGTGCTGCCCCCTGGCTTGGCCCCCAGGGCTGGTTACACCTTCAGCCACTTCATTATTTCTACCCTGCTGTCTACTCTGCAATCTGCAGTGGGGGTTAAGTCCTAAAGGATCACCCTGGATGGTGGTGGTGGTGGTGGAAGTCCGACAGTAAGCACTGGGGCGAAAAGAGGCTCCTTTTGCCACATCCAGCCCCTGTTATTCCGTTGGTCCCACCCTTCCCCAGGAGTGTGCCATGTCACTGGTTGCCAGCGTGCTGATGCACCCACCTGAACCAACGCTTACTCCAACGGCCCCTTACGAGCACCATCCCCTGCACTGCTATCTGCGGTCACCCAAGTGGCAGTACAGCAGTAGAGCAGTGAGTCCCCCCTCCCTGGACAGCATCTGCTGGGATGCTCAATACTCCTCCCCCAGCCGGCCCTCACTTGTTCCCAAACACGGGTGATCGGCGTCACATGCGGTAACACTACTGCTGCGCCAGTGGGCCGGCCATTTGTATTTGTTGTTACCAGGAAAGCATCCTGAGCTGAATGATGCTTTCATTAAAACAGGATCTTTTTCCTTAAACGCCATGTGTACATGTTTCTTATTTCTGCCATGAAATCATAATCATCTTCACAGTCTAGTCCCATGGAAATTATTCTGATGTCCCATGCAGAGGATTATGGTTTCAGGGCAGAAAATGCAACCGGAAGAGAGAAGGTCTAAGAGGCAAAGAGCCTGCTTTCATGCAGAACGTCATGTCCTGAAATGCCAGTTTATTTGGCAGTACTGCGACATTTGTGTTCTGCTGACATTCAAGAGAAATGGTTTTGCAGGATACTTGGCAAATCACTTTAAATCTCAAGGGATACAGCACAACTCCGGCACATATGTATCAAATAGTGCATTCTGAGCTCTGGTTTAAGGCAACTACTATGTTTGATTACTTAAAGACACCCCCCTCCCCAGGGCTCCAGATAAGATTTTTGGGGGATAAGTACTGTACTCCTCATTTTGAAAGTGAGGTGAGTAAAACCAAATTCAGATGTGCACCAATGTCTGGACAGAGTGGAGTGAGGAGTACATTTTTAAAAACAATGTTGTTTTTTCCTAGTTAAGAATTGATCAGGTGCCAACAATGCTCCAGATAATGTTGGCAGGTACTAATTTACTCATCAGTTTTAAAACAGTGAGTAAAACAAAAGTGGGAAGCATAAGAGTGCTGTACATCTGGAAAAATATTATCCTCTTGAATCATCAGCAGTGGTATGAAGCACTATTCTACGGAGTGTGGAGCATTTACAAATGTTGGGTGAGTACTGGTACCCATTAAAAACATTTTCTGAAGAGTGTTTCTTAAAATGAGGTGAGTAAAATAGGCCAGTACACACCTTATCTAGAGCCCTGCTCCCCCCCCCTTTTATTTATACTGCATTCATTTTATGAAAAACTTTACAGATGAGACACATGACATGGTACATTCTAGGGCATTATTTAATGTGAAGCAAGCCCTTACAGTAGGATTTCTCTAGTCAGCACGTCTGTTACCTCATTTGGGGTGTGGGGGTATTCCTTCATAGCATGTTATACAGAGCATAATTAGGATAGAGTTACATGCAGTACCAAGATCAGGACTTAATTAGCTGGTACAATTTAGTGTTGTGAAGAGATAATTGTTGTCATTGAATGTCAACAGTTATTTGGAACTAATGCCACGTTCTCCTCAGATACATCATTCCACGACTTCACACCAGTATATTGGAGACACTTCTGGCCCCAGTTTGTTTTTAGCAGTGGGATGCCAAGAAGCTTTTAATCCTGTGACCTCAGGTTCAATTTGGGCACATGGTGGGGGGGTCCAGTCTGATGTTGTGTGTAAATAAGACTAAGTTCAGTTTAGTCAAGGATTTGAGGGGAAGCCAGTTTAGCTAACACTGCAAGTCAGTAGTGGTGGTCTCCCTTGGCGTCCACAGCAAATCCCTCTATTAGGTTATATAGGACGAATCTGCCATGTTGAATCTTGGTTGTGGCAGTGCCTCAGAGCAATAGTTTATTTATCTGCTTTTGGTTACTGGGTAAGTGAATTAGGCAGAAGACCTGCCTATTTTCAGGCACGACGCAGCATGGGCAGTAGACTGTATTGGGCTACTGTCTGTCTGGTGACCATGTTCGTGTAATTTTTTAATCTCTAGAGTACACCTATTTTGCAGTGAGTATATTTGGTGATTTAGGACTGATAGCACTAAATAGTTAAGCTAGGATTAAAGCGAAGTGCAGGCCCATATATTTGTATGTTTCAGTCACTTAGAGAATGGTCATTGGCCAGTATTTTGAAAGAGTTATGGGTTTTACTTAGCTTGCCCCTTTACCCAAAAAGCATAGTTTTGGTCTTCTTTTCACTGAGCACAAGCCTGTTTTCTTCAGAACATTTTACTTCTGTAGCATAATCTGCTCTGAGGGTAGTGTTTACATCTTCAGTTACATTTGAACTCATACAAGTACCGCATCAGCTGTGTATAAAATTACTTTTGTTTGCTTACATACCTGCAGAGGGACGAGGACCGACCACTGCGGCATCTCCTGTGTTACAGCATGGGGACCAGACATGACTCCATTAAGTTCAAACATTGGTTATCAGTTATACAGGTAGTTACTGATCCAGTTAACTGCAGATGCATCAAAACTGTAACCACAGAGCTCCTGCGTCAACAGGGTGTGGGACACAGTCAAAGACCTTGGTCAAGTCCACACATACAGCACCAGTGGAATGTTCGACTTCCATGCCACTGTACTGGTCAGCTGTGATCCTGGTTGTTGTGCTGTAATTTTTGCCCAAATTCATGCTGCCAAGCTGTCAAGCGTGCCATTCAGATTTCAAACAGGGGGATCCAGTCAGAGGGACTGTGGGGCATTTTTCATTGAAATAACAAAAGCAACAGCCTGCAATGCAAGGGGGAGGCAGAGTGCTAAAAAAAAAAAAAAACAGCCTGCAATGTGTGTGTGTGGGGGCAAGTGCCCTCTAATGGCACCTCCCTATGGCAGGCTGTTAGTTGTTTGTCTGAGAGGACTACTTTACAATTTTCTACTGTAACTTAGCCAGGCAGGACAGGACTGATATAGGCCTGTAGTTATCAGTAGCATGTGGAGCCCCCCACCGCCCTTTATGAACAGGGACTACATATGCCAGTTTCCAGTGTTGGTACATGAACAGTTAAGGAGGACAGGTTATAGACATTAGCAAGCAGGGCAGCTATGGCAGGGTGGCTAATCATTGCCCATATCCTCATCTTCTCTCAGTGCCCTCAGCAGCTTACAAACTGCCTAAGATGTGATGGTTTTTAGATAAGATAGCATTTGGTGTTACTTTGCTAGGGGGTGCCAAAACTGCTGGCTGTCGTGAAGACAGGATTGACGGTGTTAGAAATGGAGGGCATGGCCTGGCTGTGCTGAAGATGGATTGGGACTACCAATCATCGTCCATCCTCCTGATCCCAGATTGTCAACGTTTACTAGCAAGTGAAATATAATTTTACTAACATCATAGCTCAACTCTGGTAAATTATTTTCTCTTTATCATAACTCTATAGCTATAATTTTTCTGCATTTATACTGCTTCTCTGTGAAGGCCTACTACAATGGCTGAGCAGCTCCTGCAAAACTTCTCTTAGCACAGTGGAAACTGTGTTTCAACAGCTCGTCTGTGAAATTAACATCTCAACAAAACATCACTAACATGCAAGTGTTAGACCAAAAAATCAATGATGCTGGAGTTAAAATTGCTCAAAATTAAAGTTCTATTAAACATCCTGCAAGCCACCATCAGAGAGCAAGACAGAGTTATCAGAAGCCTACAAGATAAAATTGATGACATTGAAAACAGAAACAGATGCAATAACTTGAGATTTTTGGATTTTCCTGAAGGTGCAGAACTCGGAGACACTAGTGTGTTTCTATTACATGTGCTGCCCGCCCTGGTCAAGACCTTACTATTGAGAGATCACATCGTACTTTAAGCCGGAGGCCCCGTCCAGATCAGAAACCTAGGCCTATCATTGCCAGATTCTTAAACTATGCCCACACTGAACTGATTATCAATAGAGCAAAACAAGTGGGAACGCTTACTTGGCAAGATCATAGAATTTCTATCTTTAGGGACTTCTCCAAGGAACTCTCTAATAAACGCAGAGCTTTCAATCCTATTAAAACTACCCTACACCAATGAGGAATCAGATTTGCTCTGCTCTATCCTGCTGTCATGCGCCTATTTCTGGGCGACTCAACCAAAGATTTCAACACTCCCGAAGCCTTGGCTGCATTTCTTGGTGAGTCCCAGCCTCCAACTGCCCCGTTTGGAAATACTGATGTGACCCCTTCTCAAGTTCTCCCACTGTCTCTGCACCTTCCCAATCAGACCGGCACACCCACATTATGGCTTCAAATCATGAACTCATTGAGAAACCCGTATCTCTCCAGGCTGATGCAGCACCACCTGTCCGAATCTCAGCCAGCTTTCTAGACCAAAAGAACTTGAATTCACCTTCTTCTAAACCTGTCTGTTGTGCAGACGCTACTCCTTCTAGGCCTGCCTCTCAGCACGAGCAACATGTTGGCTTCACTACACCCCTAACCCTCTCCAATAAGTTTTCTTTACTACAAGAGGACTTAAACTCATCTCAGAAAGACCTCCCGGAATCAGCTGTGGATCCTGTTGGCAATGACCTTGGAAATGCTTTACAGGGCGGCAGGTCTCCTGATTCCTATTGGGCTGAACTGGTGACCAGCTCCCCTTTCAAATCGGCAGAACCTCCTAAAAAGAAATGGAAGGGGAAGCGCAAAAACAAATCAAACCTATAAATGATGCCTGGGCATGTGTATATATTAGTACCTCTTGAGGTTAGTGCTTAATTAACCTCGGCTCTCTGATCATTATCAGAATTTGTCTGCCCTGCAACCGCGCATCGCATTCCTTGTGTGTGCATACTATCGCATCCGGCTGGTTTGGAAAGCGATAAACTGTACATCGCTGTTACAGACTTTTGGTATAATAGCATGTCATATTATTTAGGCATCTCATTGTGCCAGTCTTGGAGTTTTCTATCTCAATGTAATGTCTGCTACATTATATATTCAGTTATTTCTACATATATTACTCATAATGTCAGTTTTTGAGTATCCCTAGTATGTTCTTTTAAAGTGACAGTTCTTATAAAAGGTTAGACTAATTCATATGTGCTCAATGATTTTCTATATTCAGTTAAAGGTGTCTACCATCTTTTTTATCAGTATGTCCTTCTCACATAACCATTAAGGGAGGTTGCCTGCTTAACTAATTTGTGATCCAACATCACCCCACACACTTGTTACCATATATAAACATTATAAATTTACAGTATCTTGGGGTTATATTAATGAGGTCCTGAACTAATTATTCCCTTCGTCCACTACTACATCCCAGACTAATATTTAACACTTTAATATTTTTCTCTAGTCTCCTTCCCACTCCAACCAGCCTTTATCTAACTTTTAAATCCCCTTTTCTCTAACCATGGTACATAGATACACAGACAGTGTCGGCAGATAAGGGCCTATGGCCCACCCAGTCTGCCCATTTGAGCTCGTAAGTTCAGTTTATGTTTTCCTAGAAGTCTGTTGCCCCTTACCCCTGACCTCCAGAATTCCTTTATGTCTATCCCATGCCTTCTTAAATCCCATGATTGTTTCAGCCCCCACCACTTCCTCTGGCAGGGTGTTCCACTTGTCCACCACCCGTTCTGTGAAGAAATTCTTCCTCACGTTTCCTCTGAATCGTCCTCCCTCCAACTTCATCCCATGCCCTCTAGTCCTGGAACATCTTTTTCACTTAAAAATAGTGTGTTCCTGCACCCTGTTCCTCCCTGTAAGATACGTGTATGTCTCTATCATATCCCCTCTCTCTCTCTCTCTCCCTCCTCTCCTCCAGGGAGTACATATTCAGTTCCTTCAACCTGTCCTCATAGGACTTGTGATGCAATCCATGCACCATCTTTGTTGCCTCCTCTGAACCTTCTCTACCCTGTCTCGTCCGCCGTAGGTAAGGTCTCCAGAACTGCACAGTGTACTCCAGGTGGGGCCTCACTGAGTGTCTTGTATAGCGGAATTATGACCTCCCTTTTCCTGCTGGTGATGCCCCTGCCTATGCATCCCAGCATCCTATTTCGTTACCTGCTGCCTTGTCACAGTTTCCTGCCTTGAGGTCATCAGAGATGATAACCCCAAGATCCCTTTCCTGCTTGGTGCATGCTATATCCTCACCCCACAACTGATATATTGTGCAGGTTTCTGTGCCCCATATGCATTATCTTGCACTTCCTTGCATTGAATTTCAACTGCCAAACCCTGACCATTCTTCAAGTTTCTGCAGGTCCTTCTCATTCTGTCTACACCTCTGGTGTGTCTACTCTGTTACAGAGCTTTGTGTCATCAGCGAACAGTGAAATTCTGCCTTCTAGGTCCTGCAGTAATGTCACTGATGAAGATATTGAATAGGACCGTCCCAGCACTGATCCCTGTGGTACCCCACTGGTCACTCTTCCCTCTGTGGAGTGACAGCCATTTACCACCACCCTCTGTGTCCTGCCGCCCAGCCAGTTACCTACCCACCACACTACTGTCCTGCCCACACCCATATTCCCCAGTTTGTGCAACAGTCCTCTATGTGGCACAGTGTCAAAGGCCTTGCTGAAGTCCAGATAGGCCATGTCCACTACCCTTCCCTGATCCACCTCCCTAATCACTCAGTCAACAAATTCAATGAGGTTGGTCTGACATGACCTCCCCCTGGTGAAACCATGCTGCCTTGGGTCCTGTAGTCCATTGACAACCAGATGTTCCACCAATCTCTCCTTCAGTAGCGCTTCCATGATCTTCCCCACTAACGAGGTGAGGCTGACTGGTCAGTAGTTCCCCCACTTCCTCTTTGTTCCCACTTTTGTATAAAGGGACTACATCTGCTATCCTCCAGTCTTTGGGTACCTCCCCTGTTTCCAGTGATTGGCTAAACAGGATAGCCAGAGGTTCAGCCACCACCTCTCTTAGTTCTTTAAGGACCCTGGGGTGCACCGCATCTGGCCCCATTGCTTTATCAACTCTTATTACTTCCAGTTCCTTCAGGACCCTTTCTCGTGTAAAGGGACTTGTGTCCATTTCTGCACCATTCTCACCCCTTGTACTCGGTTCAGACCCATTACCCTCCTCTTCCTCAGTAAAGACTGAGCAGAAATACCCGGGTATACCAACTTCTTGTACTATTTTATTTATTTATCACTCAGTCTTCAGTTTTACCCTACAATTAGGCGTTGCAGGCTATTTTCGAGGTGTCTCCTCTTTATTATTTTACTCAATGTGCTGCAATCAATAACAGATAGCACAGTCTGACTCGAAGCCCTTATGATATGGCTTTTTAAGCCTGTGTTGTAATCTTATAGCTGAGCTCGCTCGACCCTCTCCAGATCTTGAAATCTCACTACGTTACAGCAACTCCTTCCCCTAGGTGCGATTTTTGGGTCTGTGCTACTATTAAATACCTAGTACTTATCAATAATATATGCAGTACCTCGAAGCCTGAACAAACTCAACTCTTATAAATGTCATACTGCCAGAATGACTACGTATTCCTGTTCAATACAAGACTTTCACAAGATACCCCCCCCCCAAATACAATTTGGATCTTGTAATGCCTCGACACCCCATAAATCCTTATACTATTTGGACCTTACTTGCTCCATTTTACCTGAACACTCCTCCAACATAAACACTTCTGTGTCTAAGCATTATGATTATGTGAGTAAGTACATTGTAGATTGCACAAGTACAGTTGCTCTTATAATTTTAGGACTTAGCCAACCATGATGGCATACTGTTTGTATTGCCGTAATAGTATTTCAGCTCAGTTCTTTTTTCCAGTCTAACTTAGGTTCAAGATGTATTATTATGTCTGGGATTGCATATACTTTCTGTAATCCCCTTTTCATATATAGTAACATAGAAACATAGACTTCAACGGCAGATAAGGACCACTTGGCCCACCCAGTCTGCCCATTTCCCTACCTATTGGATGAGCTGCAGATTCTAGTTAACCAACAGCCTACTTCCTGCAACCCCCCACTATAATTGCCTTATGTCTGTCCCATGCATGTTTGAATTCCCCCACTGTTTTAGACCCCACAACCTCTCCAGGAAGGCAGTTCCATGCGTCCACCACTCTCTCCGTGAAAAAGAATTTCCTCACATTACCCCTGAGATGTTCATGGTACCCCCAGGAAATGATGTTCACTTTAGTTCTAGTCACAGTCATAACTTGATAGAAATAATTGTTTACAGTTTGTATCTTGGGTTTAAGATCATTTTCTCCCAAGATTTACTATTTACATGCTCTGTAGTACAGCAAGAGTGTCTTGGTGATTTCACCGACTCATATCTTGCTATATTACCTAAAGACTTCATAGTGTATTAGTATAACATGCATAGGTTTTGTTTGGTAACTATATATATCTCTTCTATATTCTTTTCACTACCTCTCTTCCTTATGAGACCCAATGGAAACATTCACCCAGGATTGAAGTATTTCCACAAACTAAATATCCTGCATGCATTTGACTGTGCTAGCCCTCTCCCTTCTGAGTCTGTAACATCCTCTAGCCCTTTCAATATAAGTCCCTTACTTCCTATTTGTGTTTTCATACTCATCTCCCCATTAACATGAGTGATCTAATTCTACATTCATGGAATGTTAAGGGTCTCCACTCACCTTGTAAACGAAAGTAAATACTTTCTTACCTCAAAAAGCATAAAACTCATATTGCTTTCTTACAAGAAACAAAACTTTTAATAGAGGCTGTCGACAGACTCATAAGGGATTGGGTCAGTCAAGTATATGCATCTTCCTCTACTTCTAAAAAACAGGGGGTTACTATTCTATTACATAAATCCCTTAACTGGACCCTTATGAAATCCATCTCTGATTCAGACAGCAGATGGATTACAGCCCACTTAATACCCCTGCAGGCCCCCTTATATTAGTCAACATTTATGCCCCTAACTCTGATTCAAGTGAATTCTTTCATAATATGGCCCAGCAAATTATGAACAGTAACTTTAACAATTCTCCTATACTTGTAGGTGGGGATTTCAATTTAGCTTTGGAAGCACATTTAGACAGAAGTAACTCTTCGTGTGATTCCCACCCCAGAAGTATTTCTGCACACTCAGTGCTAATGAAAGACTTCGGTCTCACCGACAGTTGGAGACTACACCACCCTAGACAGCGTAACTATACTTTTTACTCACCGCTTCATAAATCCTATAGCAGAATTGACTACTGGTTTTCTTCCCCATTCATCACTGAAAAAATTATCAACACAACTATCCTCCCGATTACTATACCAGACCATTCTCCTATAAAATTACATCTTATTTGGGGCCCACCCCCATCTAAATCCCCCTCCTGGTGTCTAGATCCACTCTTATTAAAAGACCCCAATTTCTTACCTTGGATTAGATCCCAAATCCAAGAATTTCTTTCCTTTAACAACACTCCTGATGTATTTCAAGGTACCATCTGGGAAGCAGTTAAAGCAACAGAGGGAAAATTATAAGCTATGCAGCACACAAGAAAAAACTAAGGGAACAGCAATTGACCGATTTAGAGAAATCTCTTAAAGAAAAAGAAACCAAATATTATAAAACAAATAATCCAGATAATAACTCGCAACTTCACCTTGAAATTCTTCATTTTAATATTAAAATCAACGAATTAATATCCAGGAAAGCTGAACTCGCCCTCCTCAGACTTAAACACTGTTATTGGGAACAAGGGGATAAATGTGGGACGCTGCTTGCTTGTCAACTCAAGAATCAACAGATGGAGAGACATATTGCCGGTTTGAAAGATCCTTCAGGCAAAATCAATACAAATAATCCCTCAATTAACCATATTATGCAATCCTTCTACCAACAATTATACTCTCACCCCACTCCCCCACAACCTGAATATATACAAACATTTCTGGACAATTTACAGTTATCACACCTCTCCCAACAAGATATGGCTTTGCTAGATGAACCCTTTTCCCTAAAAGAGATACAAGCAGCGCTAAATTCACTTAAATCTGGTAAAGCTCCTTGGAGTGATAGTTTTTCCGTAGACTTTTATAAATCCCTGGCTGACATCTTATGCCCCTTACTGTTTAAGGTCTTCAAAGAGGCATCTTCACAAGGTAAACTTCCCTATTCTATGACAGAAGCCATTATAACCATCCTACCAAAGAAACATAAAGACCCTTCTCTCCCATCCAGTTATAGACCGATATCATTACTTAATACGGACAGGAACATTTTTGCCAAAATATTAAATACTAGTTTAGAATCAATAATTTCGAAACTTGTCCACACCTCACAAGCTGGATTTATCAAAAACAGAACTGGTTCTGATCATCTCCGCTCATTATTTAATTTAATCTACAAAGCTAAATCTCTTAAATCACCTTCTGCAGCTATAGCCATCGACTTTGAAAAGGCATTCGATTCTCTCAAGCTGGACTTATTTGTATCATGTTCTATCCCACTTCGGTGTCACTAATAAATTTTGTACATGGGTTCAATTACTATACACCCTCCCTTCTGACTAACTCTACTCATGCCTCATCCTTTCATCTGGCAAGAGGTACCAGGCAAGGGTGGCCCTTATCCCCAACTCTTTTTATTCTAGCTATGGAACCCCTATCAGCTGCTCTTCATCAACCCTCCATGATCCAAGGTATCCCTATCGGTAATTCCCGCTATACTTCAATATCCTACACTGATGACCTCCTCATTCTACTCGAAAATCTTGAAATTTTGAGACCACCTTTAATTAAGTTACTTAGCAACTTTATTCACTTTCTGGGCTTGCTCTGAATCTAAACAAATCAGAAACAATGCCACTGAACAATTTTTGCAACCCTTCTATGAATACAGTATTAGGTTTCTGTTGGGCCCCTCAAGGTATCTCTTACCTTGGAATACAGATCACCTCTAAATTAGACAAGATATGGGATGCTAATCTTTCCCCGTTATTCGCAAATATTAAAAATGCTGTCAACAGATGGAAAGTACTTAACCTGTCTTTTAATGGGAAAATCTCCGCTATCAAGATGTCAGTAGCTCCCAAAATACTGTATCTATTTTCCAATATCTCTTTAACCCTCCCTACTTTTTGTTTTGTCAGAATTGATGATATAATTGGCAATTTTTATGGGAAAGCAAAATTCCCAGATTTAGTCGTAACAAACTGCGTTCTCACTGGTCCAAAGGAGGCTTCGGGCTCCCCTGGTTCCAAGTATATTTTTGGGCCTTCCGCACTGCCCAAACTATAAAATGGTTTAATAAACCCAGCAATAAGTCACCGTTGTGGGTCAATATGGAAACATCTCTATGTCCGGGGAATGTTACCACTTCCTTCACTTATAACCCTCTCCCCCCAATTAAAAATCTTACCCTACTATAGCATCATCCATATACTACTGGAAAATAATTTATAAATGCCTTAAATCCAACCCAACCCCTCTCATATATGCCCCCGTTTGGGGGAACCGCAACATCACTCTTGATAATCACCCAATTTTTTGTTGTAATTGGAAAAACTGGCATTTTTTTTCTTGGAGGATATACTTATACCTCAGACTCTCAAATTAAAATCCTTTTCTGACCTGCGCAAATAATGGAATCTTCCCCAGGACGATTTCTGGAAATATTTACAGTTACGCACAGCATGGAACCTTTATCTTCCTACTGTTCCTCATCAATCTATATACATGATACTTTTATTTCTAAATGGATCAAAACAAACTCTAAATTAAATAGTATAATTTACAAACATATCAGAAATACAATTACAGATCAATCTATCATTGCAAAAAATAAATGGAGTACCCTTTTAAATTATAACATAACCAATTCACAATATGGCATAAGTGCTGGCTAACCTGCCATAAATCTTTCAAGGATAATGCTTGATTCAC
Source organism: Neoceratodus forsteri (assembly GCA_016271365.2). Classification (NCBI taxonomy): domain Eukaryota; kingdom Metazoa; phylum Chordata; order Ceratodontiformes; family Ceratodontidae; genus Neoceratodus; species Neoceratodus forsteri. Next base: position 658,069,516 of record CM028131.1, on the reverse strand, counting down.
TCATACAAACCAAAATTCTGCATCTATGGTACAGAACTCCTGAGATTTTGCAAAAAATGGGCTTAATGAACAACAATAAACGTTGGCGCTGTAACTCCCTCACTGGCAATTTGCTACATATTTTATGGCACTGTCCTCCCATACACAATCTTTGGCATCATATTAATTTCTTTGCAATGAAAGTGATTGGTCTGTCTTTTGCATTAGATCCAAAACATTGCATACTTGGTATTTTCAATGCTCATGCATACAAAATATCCCATTCTCAGAATAGGTGGTTATCCCTACTATTCCTTCAAGTTAAACGCCTTATACTTATGCACTGGAGATCCAACATCATTCCCACCCTCCCGGATATTCTCAAACAACTATTTCAATATGCCATCCTTGATTGTATGTCACACTTAGCCTCTGACAGACTTAATTTATATAATAAATGCTGGCAGGACTATTTTAAATATTTAAACACATTTACACATATCGTCACTTAATCCATGGGTTGTTATATGTTCACATTGGAATCTCGCTTCTAGCTCTTTAGTTCCTTTTTCATCTCCTCTCTATCTTTTTATCTCCTTTTCTTCTTCTTCCCTTTCCTTCTTCATTCTTGTTTACTTTCTTAGATATTTTTCTCTTTTTTATGTTCTTCCTTTATACAATCTTACACATACTTGTATTAAATTACAGCATAATAGAAGTACAATCACAACTGCTCATATTTCTTGTTTGTATCTACTCCTTTTACCCCTTGAAGCATAAACTGCCATATTTTCTCTCTATCATACAGATTGTACTGCTACATACTGTTTTCTCAATATTTGTTTTCCCCTTTAATATTACTGTACAATACTTCAGAAATCATGTTTTTCCTTCGTCTATTAAGAATTTATGCAAGTGTATATTGGAGAATGTAGTGTATTTGTATGTATAATCACAATAATTACAATAAAAAGATTAACTGTAAAAAGAAATGGTGACCTGTTCGATTATTTCAGTATCATCCTACTGCAGTTTATTGATTTTATGTTTTTGTTTTCACCATGTATTGCCGCCACTTCACTTGTTAGGTGTTCTGCCTGAGATGTACTGTACTTTATTCTTTGTACATTAATTTTTTACATATTTTCTAATTTTTGCACAAACATTTTACCAGATGTTGTTCCACTGTGTTGATACTATGTTTTGTGCTGCTGTTGCTCCTACGTTCCCCTCCCCGGGTCACACCTGGAAATGTGCCCTGGCTCAGTGTTCCTCCCATTTACCAATTTTTAATAAATAAATTGATATTATATCTAGTAGATGGGTTTATTATATCATTACACCCTTCCAAAAGACTTTAGGATGTTGAAACTCTCGTTTTGCAATAGTTTCAGGATTTAGTTTTTGGCCTCACAATTTTTATTTATTTAGTTTTTGTTATTTACATTTGTTTCTACAGATCCTTTATGTAAGTCAGTTGTCATCAAGTTTTGAGGTTTTGTACAACTTCCAGGCTGATCCTTCTTCACATGAGGCAGTATGGCGCTGTGGTTTAGGGCACTAAGCTACAAACCTGGAGACCTGGGTTTGAATCCCACAGCCCCCACATGCATACTGTGTGACCCTGAGAACATCACTTAGCTTCTTTGTGCTCCCAGGTCACACCTGGAAACAAGCTTTGGCTTAGTGTGCCTTTCCTGGTTAAACAATTTATCATTTCCTCTCTTTCCCCCCACCCTTACTGTAGTTATTACATTTTACTCTAGCCAGTTTTTGTTTGACCCTCTAAACCTCCTTTTAGTCATCGGGGAGTGCTTGCTTACTTGTGCTTGAAACTTGTTTATTAAAATGCAGCACATACACATGGGATTGCATTCAAAATGTCCCAATCACAATTATATATTGTGACCAAGCTGGTAAAATTACGACACACTATAACTCTGTCAGGGGGTTCTTCACCTTACAACTCCAAAGGAAGCCTACTGAGTGGTTATCATTTATAGGGGTTAGGAAAGAGTTCTGCCAATTGTACCTTGTTAGCCTTGCTGACTAGAAGTCAGTCAATTATTGTACCCTTTTTAAAGTTTCATGTTAGCAGACTGGTGGGTGTGGCTAAAACAGAAGAAGGTGGATTACCATATTTTGCTCTCTCTGAGGGACAGCAACTCAGCAGGAGGTGAACTGTGTTTATTTGCTTATTTGTTTATTGAGTACAATCGGAATTACAAACCTTTGAGTCACAGACTCTTTTGCAAAGGCTCCACGTCGGTTACAGGGGGGTGGAGGGTAAACAAATACAGAACATACACGAAACATGAACAGGCTGTATTTACAGTCACATGTACTGACCAAGCAGTCCAGGCTTAAACTTTAGAAAACAGTGAGGTAGTAAGTAGCATTCTTGTAAACCTTTAGACAGAGACAAGTCGGTGGCAGATTCATGGGGTCAATAGAGACCCTGTGTCAGGAGAAGTGGGGGGTTTGGTAGCACAGTTGGGTAGGCATCGTTAGCTACAGACACATTTTGCACTCTGAAGTAGATGGGCTTTGAGTCCCGTCTTGAACAGTGAGACGCTGTGGGTCTGGGTGAGTGGAGGAGGTAGCGCATTGAGCCAGCGAGGGGCCCGGTAGCGGAAGGATCTTTGCCCTAGGGATGTTCTACAGAGGGGGACTTGGAATGTTGGGCTTGCTGTGAGTCTTGTGTTGTGCCTGCAGGGGGCTGCACAGATAATGGGGAGTAGGCCATAGGAGGCTATCTGGAGATGTATCTTTTTAGCCAGGATGCAGGTGTGGTACTTTAGTCTTTGTTGGAGATTTAGCCAACCAGACAAAGTATAAAGGTCGCAGGTGTGGGTAAGTCTGTCACTACCTGTAACTAAGCGGCAAGCTTTTATTCAAGGCAAATGCTTAAACCGCAAATGTGTGGAGGGTCTTCGCAGAGCCATATATAACTATCCCATAGTCAACGAGGAGAGGATGGAGGATGTGACAGCAAGTTGCATAGCTCCAGCGGGCAGGCAGTGCTTGAGTCAGTAGAGGGATGCCCACCTGGAAGTTGACAGCGGAGGAAAGAAGTTGGATGTGCCTATGGTAGGAGAGGGAGGTGTCTAATGTGATGCCCAGGTATTTAAGGTTTGTAACATGTTCCAGAGGGATACCAAGTGAGTTTTTAATTAGGAGTGCTGACTGACTATGTGGGCTTTGGCGATGGGCAAAGATCATAGACTTCGTTTTTTTATAGTTGATGATCAGGTGGTGGTCTGCGAACCAGTTCTCTAGCTCCCAGAAAGAATCCTGCAAGGACAATTGGAGGGCGCTCAGTTGAGGGTGCTTCCAGTACAGTACCGCATCATCAGCGTAGAGTAGAAGATGACCACTACATGCCTTAGGGAGCGAGTTTAAAAAGAGGGTGAATAGTAGGGGGCCAAGTACTGATCCCTGAGGGACCCCAGAGCAAACTGTTTTGGAGGTGGAGATGGTGGTGTTAACTCGGACTTGTTGAGACCGTCCTGAGAGGTAGTCCTTGAACCAGGCGGATGCCTCAGGGACCACGTTTAGCTGTGGAAGGACACAGAGCAGTAGCTCATGACTGACTGTGTCGAACGCCTTGGTCAGATCCACAAAGATCGCTCCAGCGATTGAGCCTTGGTCAAGGGCCTCGTGGATGAACGAGGTGAACTCACACAGAGCGGTGACGGTACTGTGGCCAGTCCAGAAACCATGCTGTTCCTGGCAGAGAAGGTTGTGTTTTGTAAGGTGTTCAGTTATCTGGTCTGAGACAATTTTTTCCAGGGCTTTGGAGAGTGGTGGGAGTATTGATATTGGTCTATAGTTGTTGGAGTTAGTGGGGTCACCACTCTTCAGGATGGGGGTGATTATGGCTTGCTTCCAAGTCGAGGGGAACTGGCCAAGGCATAGCGAAAGGTTGAGGATTTTTGTAAGATGAGGTAGTGTGACATCCAGGGTAAGCCGAATGAGTTTCAGATAGAGGGAGTCATTGCTGTAACGGATATTGGCTATTGCTTTGGAAATGTAGAGTTTAGCCTCGCTGCAGGGGATGACATGAAGCCGAAAGGAGGCGGGTTGGTATTACATGGGTTTTGGGGGGTGGGGGTGAGGGCGGGTGGAAGAAGTTAGGGGGGAGAATATGGGAGAGGTCAGAGAAGGCAGAGTTAAGAGCTTCAGCGATAGTGGCAGGATCCTGTGTGACATCCCATTTAGATTGAGTTGGGTAGGGGACGGGAGCTGGTTCTACCACTGAGTTCTCTTATGTTGCTCCAGAATTTTTTGCCATCTCCCCAGGAGGAGGTAAGGGTTTGTTGATAGAAGTTAGCTTTAGCCTGCCACAAGGCCCAGGTACATTTATTGCGTGCCTCCCGGTATAGTTGTCTATCCTGGGTGTGTTGAGAGTCCAGGGCCCTGTGCCATAGGTTGTCCCTTTGTTGAAGCAGTTTAAGAAGTGAGGGTGTGATCCAGGGGGTGGATCTGGTTTTCACCACTATCTTTGAGAGGGGAGCAAATATATCACAGGCTTTGTTGAAGGTGGTTATAAAGTGGGCGAGTGCATGGTCAACCGACTGCGTGTTATATATGGGGAGCCAGTTGCTGTTGGATAGATGGGCTTTGAGGTGCTCAAGGCCTCCTCTTTTAAGCCTTCGCTGCCAGGAGATTATAGGGGATGGGAGGACTTTACCGACCACCGGCAAGTAACCGGAGAGTGGTCACTAAAGCGTCGGGGAGAACAGTGGCTTGGGAGAGGTTACGTGGCCTGTTGGTAAAGATGAGGTCTAAGAGGGTGGAAGTCCTGGTTCGATTGTCCCTTCTGGTTGGGGAGGTGACAAGCTGGGTAAAATCATATGCCAGAGCAGCGTCTTTGAAGCTGGAAGAGGCTGGGGATAGCCAGTTGACATTGAAGTCACCCATTAGGATGATTTCACTAGTATTAGGTAGGTGGGAGATTACCTGGAGGATGGAATCAAACGCAATTTTTTGGTTCCTAGTGGGGATGTAGGCTGCAATGATATGGAGAGTTTTGTGTGCAGCTGTAATGCAAAGATGTAGGTGTATGGATCTACAGTGCTGCACAACAAGAGACTGAATAACTATGTGCAGAAAATGGGCTTCTGGGAACTGTAGTTTTTTTCACTTTGTAATGAATGACATAGTATTATTAGTCACGTAACTGTTTTTCCCGGAATTATGGTTTTTTTTTTTTTTTTTAGTTACGTTATTCAACCTGATAACGCAGTTTGCTACTTTCATAAGGGTGGCTTTTCCTAGCGTGGTTCTATAAGTGTTATTTAGGTCTCTCAGAATTATGCAGTCTTCCTGTCCCAACTGTTTCATAACCTGAAGTAGATTCCTCAGTCCACTGATCTCACCTATGAGGGTGGAGGAATGGAGGCATGCCCAATGTTGTGTTTTTCTTAGTTTTACTAGTTACTGTTTAGAGTTGAAGGTATTCACAGTGAGTAGGGGTGGAGATTCATGTGTTAATTCAGTGAAACTGAGATCACTCCTTATGTAGAACGTTATGCCCTCCATTTTTCTTTGAGTAGTTCCTTCTAATTGTGGAATACCCTTGTATGTTCATTTCATGGTCAGATATTTTGGGTTTTAACCAGATTTTGTTTGAGGAAAGTATGTCCACTTTGTACTGATGCAACCAGGCTTCTAGCACAGCCCTTTTGGCTAGCAGACTATATATTTTCATACAGGAAATAATCAGCCAATTAATTGTTGTTACACTCTGTCCCCTCATCCTTATTGGCAACACACTGTGCACCGCTGACAATATATGTTAAGTTATATGCATAATCAGTACTAACATTTAGGGTGCTGGTACTTACCGTATAAGTGTAAGTTACCAGGGACATTATTACTGAGATCATTGCTAGTAATGGATGAGTAACGTGCCAAGAATACATGCCTGTGTTCTTTGTATATTCTTCTGAGAAGTAAGTGTATAGCCTACATTGCCATCATGCGGATTTATGTAACACAACACTTATTTTCTGTTTTATGCATAAGTCTTTGTTCTTATTTTAGCTGATTTTACATATTTTGTGTATCTATAGATAACACTGTGGAGCCACATAACTTTTGGCCAATAGGGCTTGTTTTATGTATCTAACTTACCTACAAAAGTAATAGTTGGCATGGTAATTATCACCGTATATAACCTGTCGCATTACGTATTCTCACTCAGACCAACTTCATACTCTGGGGTACTGGGAAACTCTGGCTCCCAGTGTCTATTTTGTAAGACCTGTTTTTAAGGCATAAGTCTGCTTTTGTGTAATAAACAAGTTTATTACTGCACATGCCACCTGTCTGTTGTTTCTTCTGCTGGTTTATTACCACCAAGAACCTGAGAAGGGCTTAGACCCCTGACAATGGTTCTGGTCCAAGAAACATAGAAAAATAAAAACAAAAAAGCTATCAGCACATAAAGGCCTCCTGGCCCACCCAGTCTGCCTCGTTTTCCCTACCTATAGTGACACCACAGACCCTACTCTGTCTCTGGCCTTCCCCAGCCTCTCTTTATTAGGGGTCATGTCAGGATCTAACTTGAGTTCAGTGTCACCTGCACTTACTAGGAGAAACAAGGAGAACAACTTAGAGGCAACAAATTTTGAGAAATTTATGAAATCCTTGCTTTTGGAGTGTACCGCCCTTGGAGAGGCATATTGTCATGACTCTTATGACAGAGCAGATGAGACAATGGAAGCTATTGCCAGCATTTACTGGGGTGTTAGACAAGTTAAATAGTTACTTAATACCGGGGACATGGGGCCTAGATGCCACCATAGTTATGTATAGGAATATGGACACCCAGGTGAAGCCAGCCCTGCAAGGTAAGCTTGACCAGAACTGTAAGTAGGAACAGACCATGGTGGTGAGGCAGGGGCTCTGGAGGCTCTTGTACAGCAGTAAGCTTGCACAGTAGACAGCCACACAACTAGCATGTGCCTCTCATGTCACACTACAGGGGTTCTACCAAATTAAGCATGGTCTACCAATAGTGGTCTAGGGTGGATGGGAACTATTCCATTACAGGTGCTATTCCCAGTAAACTAACAATGGTCTAGGGTGGACACGTACTACTCACTTTACAGATTTCATTTTAGTACAGTAATACCATTGTACAGATGATGTCCCAAAGTCCTTGTGATAATACTGCATCATGATAGTTACACGGAATCAATAATCAGACAAACCAGGCATCGGGCAATGGGACTCATACAGCAGAGGATAACAACATTTGACAGTAGGTGCAGAATACAGCTGTACATCAACAAGACAAGGTGGGATGACAGCGGTATTGGCCTAAACAGGGGATGGAGTGATGTCCAGCTTCTGTGGATGCTGTCAAAAGGAGTTCTGTGAGCCAAAGAAGGTGAGTTGGCAAGAAAGTGAAAAGTCTTGCATTAGTAAAAGAAAGCAAGGAACTTGGTACATTTAGGTTCTGGATCATGGTGGAGGGAGAAAGGAAGAAACAACAGTGTGGCCAGCTCTGTGGCTGTCAGCAGTTGGGGCCACCACTCTGTGTGCAAATGACCTGGGTTTGTATGGCGAGCCAGGGACAACAGAAGCAGAGGCCGGGGGGGGGGGCAGATAGTCCGAGAGAACATTCTCCTCCCTGTAGAGGGTATAGTAGAGCAGTGTACCACTTGGAGAACAGCTTCTTGTGGTGCCTTGAGGGGCTACGTATAGAAAACCATGCAACACACTGTAACGCACCCCCCCCTTTTCTGGAAGCCAACACATGCATGCTGCTGTGTATGGTGGGGCAGAAGGAAGAACTGGGATCAATTTGGCCCCAGCTGGGCATGCTGGATGATGGAGCGCTGTCTTTCTACACCACCAGGACCCTCTGCCTTCGTGCATGGCTGCGATCCTGCTAATCTGCACCTCTTAGCCAAGAGGTGCTCTCCTCTGCCCTGGTCCCTGACATGGGGGGTGCCAGAGAAGTGATTCCCAGGAACCTGGGAGATTGTGAAAGGATTGGAGGGAGTCAGGCAATCCTGAGCAACAGTGAGAGGAGATTTGGCAGGCAACAGTGACTTGAAAAGCCCAAAGGAGTGAGGTGTCCTGGGAGTTTTAGAACAAATGAAAAAGTGTGTGTGTGTGTGGGGGGCATTACAGATAAAGTAATGTAGCAAAGTACAACCGCAACTGCTATAGGAGGTTCCTAATCCCAAGTTACTGCCATAACGTAGGTTAACCTTGACCTGTGGCATTTACCCTTGTCTAAATGCTGTGGTAATTTAAGATGAAATGTCACCCTGGATCATGAACTGCCAAAAACAGAATTACAAGAGGTAGCAACTTCCGCTCACCTTTCAAACAAAGCTACATCACAGTATAATGGAGTGGACATTAGCAACAGTATGGGACCTGTGGGCACTTTTAGCTCCTTCAAAATGCTTCACAGATTTCAGCTCCCAATAAGGGCAACCCCTTGCTGTTCCAATCATATACTTTGTCAAAAATTCAGAATCATAGCATTGTACTGTGATGAGATGGAAGGGACTATGTTCCTTTCCCTCCTTCCACACAGCACTGACTATACCCAATCTGAGTACGGACACACACATCCAGGCTTAACCTACAATACCACTGCTTCTCATGCTGTAAAGCCCTCAATGTCATTCTCCCTCAGGAATCTGTTTAGTCCTGCTCCAAAGGAAGAAAGAATGCTAGCTTTCTCCCTCATGAAGTAAGCTATTCCAAGTGTTGACCGCCTCTGTGTGAAATAAAGCTTTCTTATACTTTCCTTTATCTTGCCTCCTCCCCTCAGTTGGCGTGCGTATTCTTGAGTTCTACTTGTGCTCACCATCTCAAACATCTGTGTATATTTTGTACTCAGTCTATTCCCTTTAGTAGCTGGAACACCATGCGCATATCCCCTCTTAGCTTTCTCTTCTCTAGGCTGAGTAGCATGAGCTTGTTCAATCTATCCTCATAGTTCTGACCACATAAACAGCTAATCACATTGTCTCCATGTTCAATCCCATATTATGAAGGGGGCAGAACGATTCCTGGCTCCTCTGCTGGCCCACCGGCACAGTGGAAGGGCTTCTGCTTGCGACACCAACACCCGAGTTCGGAATGGACCCAAAGAGTCGGAGGGCCGGCCGGGGAGGAGAATTGAGCTTCTGATGGACTGCCCTGCCTGGGGGTGGGGGGTGGGGGTGAGTGTCCGTGCACGAACTCAACCTCTGGTGGGGCCAAAGAAAGAAGCTGCCGGAGCCAAAGTTGCCAGGGGGTGAGCCAGACGGCACTTCGGCGCTGTCACATCATTGCATGCCACACCTCCCACAGGGATAAGCAGTGGAAAAGGCTGGCCCCATCAATGACGCGCCGCTCCTCTGGTCCTGTCCCACCCACAGTGGTTGGCTGACACCCAAGTTTAGTGTTCGGTCGGGACTGGCCCAACCCTGGGGCCCCATTCGGGGGTGGGGGCAAGCCAGGGAAGCACAGTGGTTATGGGGGACTGCCAAGAACCTGGTTGAGCATTCCGTCATAGGAGTCCCCACTCGGCAGCTCCACCCTGGGGGGTAAGCCTGGGAGAACTGTCACCCGAGGTAAGTTTGGGTACGCTGAGTGGGTGCTGAGCCACTGGGTTATGGCGGAAAATAACCCCCAAGAAAACTGGCTCCTGATTGGCCAAGAGGTACATTCAGCCAGGCTGTTACCATAGTATAACAGGATGGCTGAAAGTAGCTCCTGGCAATCAGGACTCCAGCAGATAAAACTATGCGGATGTGGTCTGGATGCTCTCTCTTGCCACTGGCTTCAGAACTATCTGACTGGGCTGAAGTAGAGTGTCAAATAGAGGGGAATGATCTCACCCCACCAAGTCAATCACAGATGGGGTACCCCAAGGATCCATACTTGGTCCCCTTCTTTTCTCGCTATTTATCAATGACCTACCCTGCAACTGTAGTGACCCCTCAGTGCAGCTGTATGCTGATGATGCCATACTCTGTAGGTCTTCTGCTGACCTAAACTGGATCAATATTCAACTGGAGAATGATTTCCGCTCATTAGAAAGTTGGCTTCTGGTCAACAAACAGCTTCTTAATGCTAAAAAAACAAAAACAATGCTATACAGTCACAGAAACCTAGGTATAGACAGACAGCATCTCCTTAAACTTGCCACCTGCACCAGAGTCAACCTGGAGATGGTCTAGGCCTTTAAATACCTGGGAATGGTCCTGGACCAAACCATGACCATTGAACCACATGTGGATGCCCTGACTAAAATGCTCAACCTAAAAGTCAGGCTACTTTACAGACTCTCTCCATACCTATCTAGGGAAACTCGCTATACCATCGCATGAAGTGCCCTCCTCCCCCTCTTATTCTATAGTACCCCTGTACTACAGTTTGTTCGAGAATCCACCCTCACTAGGCTTAAATCACTTTATCACGGGATTAGGTGATTTGCATCCAGTGCCCACTCCAGAACCCATCACTGCACAGCACTAACAACCCTAGGATGGCCCTCCTTTGAAACCGGACTGTGCTATCACCTGTATTGCCTTACCTTTAAACTATTGCAACCCCTCTCCTGACCCAGTCTTTCTGGCATAATCCAACGCAAGCAGTTTGCCTGACCTCTAAGAACTGCAACCCTCCCAGTGTTGGAGGTCCCCAAAGTTCAGTATGAAATCAGAAGGCAATCCTTCTCCTTTGCTGCCCCATACCTGTGGTACTCCCTGCCCCCCCCCCCTGGCCTGCCCTACCTTAGCTCAATTTAAAAAGAGACTGAAGTCCCTCTATTGGATTGCAGCTCCTTGTAAATGTTTTAATTGAATCCTAAGTTTCTGCGTCCTTTTCCGTCGTCCTTCAAAAATGCGGGCACTGGTACCTCTGCCTGTTCAAATCTCAGTAATGTAAGACTACATATTACCTGCCTCCAGTAGCACTTATCACATTATTTTGTTAATAATTAACAGATCACTTCCCTCAAAGACAACTGTATGTAAATATTCATAGCCATTGAAGACAAGTGTACGTAAGTATTCATAGACGTTACTTGTAACAAATGTTTCTGTATATGAAGTTGCTGTATCTGAATATATATAATCTTGTATATAATCAGTTACCTTCTGTATGTAACTAATCTCAGATCGCCCCTGAAAAAGGGACTTTTCGTCTCAGAGGGCTCACCCGGTCATCAAAATTCAAATAAATAACTAAACAACTATACAGCCTTGGCTAAAAGCGAATCTCCTTAACAAACATGGCTGACTTTTAGCCCACCGGTGCAGCGGCAGCAGTACTGCTGACAGCACTAACAGCCCTGGTTTGGAAGCAAACTCATGAGGCGTAAAAGGATCAGCCAGAGGGGGAAGGATGAGCAACCAATTTCTTTCTCAGGAGAGAGCGTGACCTGACACCCGGCAACATCCTGACCTCTAGTGATAGCTAGGGGTAGGTACACCTGGAATCAGTGCTGGGGCAAGAGTGAGTGGAACAGTGGATGTCTACACATTGGGAGAGGGAGCACACCCTACGTGAACTGACATAACTGCACATCTGCATCCACCAGGGACAGCAACAACATAATGAAACAAAACCTCAGTGATAGGCAGCATGAAGCCAAGAGCTTCCCAGGATTGCCTCCCAAATTACACTTGGTCAGGCTCGTTGAGGACGTAATGTTGATTCTGGTTTCTCCTCTTGCTCTGGGGGAGCCCCGCTATGAGGGCTAATTCATGGGCCTCCCTGTGAGGGTCGGCTGGGGGAATGCAGGGAGGGGGCTGGGGAGTCTCGGGGTTGAAATTTGATACATTCCGCCAGTAATGGAGTGCCACAGAGAAAACAGTACCCTACCTCAGCCCTGTTTTCAGTACTACCAGCTCTGGTCTACCACATCCTTGCTCCTGCTCTCCAAAACAGGTGGTGTTCAATATTTTCTTTTTGTTTAAAATAATCCTGGTTTTTAGTCCACTGACTGCAACCACTAAACAACTGTCTCACAGACAACAGCAGAAGGAGACGAACCACAAAATACTGCTCTTTCTCTTTGTTTAAAATGGACTGGCTGCCTCTCCCATTTCCTAAAGTTCCCACAGCTCTGCCCAATCTGACCAGTAGCCTTCTACAAGTGACAGCAGTGGGTAATGTGGCCTGCTCTCTACCAACACCCGATGCTACATTAGTGCCTTGGTTTGACCAGGAGCCTTTTGAACACTGAGGGTGCCGAACGCGGCCTGCTCTGTTCCGCGCTACACTACAGTCTGAAGTCACTGCCTGTCCTCACAAAACTGCTCCTTATATGCAGCATTGGCGCCAGCTGCTGACAAGCTTACTATTATTCAGTGTCCAGACTGGACAATTTTTGTTACACTTTCATTTACATATTTAGTTTTTTTGTTTGTTTTTGCTAAATATAATAATAAAAAATATGTTTTTAAAATTCACCCAATTTACTAAAATGACCCATTTCATAATCACAATAAGGCTGTCCAGGAGGTGCATTATGGTGGGATAACGGTCCTTCTTGGGTAGTGGAAGCACTTGGCCCCCCCCCTTGCTTCAACTCACCAGAGACGGGCGATTATCCCACAATAACACACCCCCTGTCAAGCCTTATTGCTTAACTATTTACCCCACCACTATGCAGTGCTGCTTCTTAATGATGCCAACAGAATTATAAAATTCAAGCAATAAGGCATGGCAGGGTGTAGGTAATTGTGGGATTACGGAAAACTTTGGGAAATGAAGCTCGAGGCGAAGCCAATAGCTTTACACACCCGAGAAGAGCCATTATCCCTCAATTACACACACCCTGGAATGCCTTATCTATCGCGATTATAAAATGGCTTCCCTGATTTTTTTATTTTAGGACCAAGTCATGAGAGTCAGAAAGTTAAGCATTTCTCACCTGTGCTGTTGTGCTGAGATAACAGCATGGTCATGTGACTGGATTCCACCAATCACAGTACAATACTTCTCTTACCCATTTTATAATAAGATTTTTATATCTGAATTTTGTGATATTACAGTTTTCCAATAATACTTGAGCCGGGAAGAAAGTTCTGACAATCAGTGCTTCTCATGTTTGACAGCTGCGTGGCGGGATCTGCACGTGTTAAGGAATTAAAGAAACTGGAGGAAGAAAGGAAATAGAAACCAAAAGCTTTTAAGACTCCCCTTCCCTCACGCTCATTTATACCCTGGATGAGGCACCCTTGAAGTTGTTCCCCACTTCAAGTACCTTGGTGTGTGGCTGGATGGGAACCTCAACCTCTCTGTCCACTTTGATGCCACTGACAAAAAGCTCTGCTCTATACTGGGTGCCCTCTGCCGCAACAATGATACCACTCCTAGTATGCTGGGAAACTGTCACCGAGATGATTCTTCCAGGGTTTGTGCCAAAGTGGTCTATGGTGCCACCCCAAACTCCCCTCTAGCAAGACTGGACACTCTATTCAACGCCTTCTGTCATGTTGCCTCTAATGGCCCCTTCCTGTATTCATCATTGTTCCCTCTACATAACCTCTCTCTCCTTCCTCTTGTTTTTCCCCTGCCTCACACACTGTGACTCTTTTCTGTCTTAATATTGGTTCTCCTCCCACCTTTCCGTATTCATTCTGCCTAGTACTTGCTCTGCTCTAGGGACTCCCACATCTTCTCTATTGCCCCAAACTGTCTGCTGAACAAAACGCCTTTTCTCTTCTTCCTTCCACCTGAAACAACCTTACACCCCAGTTGTGTGTGTTCTCTTCCTAGCTCTCCCTTCAACATCAGCTCAGACTCCACCTACAGTAGCTCCCTCCTGTTCTTGCTCTGGCTGGGCTGTTTTATACTCATTCTATACCTCAGCCATGTGTTGCTCCAGTGTACAACTTTCTGTTAGTTACTTGCATGGCCTGAGAACCTGCAGTTATATTCAGGATTATATTACTGTACATGTTGCCAGTGCAGATCACTATTGTATCTTTTTGCCTGTATCATTCCCTAGATATATTTATATATTTCTGTCTGTATCATTATCTGTAAATATTTGTATGTATCATCTGTATATATTTTTGCCTGTATCATTCTCTGTTTATTTGTTTATTCCTGTGCCCCTCCCTCCTGGTTGCACCTGGAAACAAGCCTTGGAGATTGTGCCTGAGGGCAAGAGCATCTGGACTGCATATAGTGCACCCACCTGCAGTAGGTTTCAGTACCAAGCTGGTCTCCCCTACCCAAGGCTAGCTGGATAGACTGGGTATACAAACTGCTGTGGGTAAAGGCCACCTTATAGAGCTGATTTTGACTGACCTACAATATGAAATTTTGTTGAGCTTGGAGACCACAGCCTTCTCCATCAACTCAGTAGTAGCAGTACTAGTATTGTCCCCATCAGCTGGTACACCAACCACCTACTGAGTAAAATACAATGGTTCACTATCAGAGGTATCATGTCTGATATGAAGAAAATCTCTGCAAGTGTGTTCCAAGGATCTATCCTTGGTCCATGGTGCATTTCTTTTTCCATGATCTCAGCGCACTACGTGGCCACTGTTCTCTGCACATGTATACAGACCACGTGGGTCTTATATAAAAGCTCTTCTGCCTTCTGTGATGCAGTTTATAATCTTCAATCAAATTTCTATATGGTTCACTGGCAACAAACATATTCTGTATGCTACTGTTTTTTCCCTGAGTGGCTTCACGCGAGCCCTGGATTTGTCATTCTGGAGCCCAGCCTATAACTATGCACTGCATCCCTTTAAGCAAGGCTGGGAATGCTACTCTCTCATTGCCACTAATTAAAATTCACTGGTGTATACAAAACTTACTGCAGCTGCATAATAATAGCAGAATGCCCATCAGAAGGTGGGTGTACTGCAAACAGAAACATCAAGGAAAGAGAACAAAGTTGGAGATCAAGTAGAGTCTGTGGTTTCTGCAGCAGGTAGAGAAAATGGGCAAACTGGGTTGGCAAAGAAATCCTTATCTGCTGTAAATTTCAGAGTTTCTATGTTTCTAAATAAGATTTCTGATAAGACTAGGTCCTTATGCAAGAAGCAACACACAGAGATTTTGGAATTATTTCTCCCTGTATGAATTTAAATACAGAGGCTGTTACTTCTTTATCACGCCCTCTTGTTGTGCCTCCCTAAACTAACTGATTTAGAGTTTTACATACTAGGATTACACCCACTTGATAGTGCCCTCCTGCTTCTGGCAAAAGTCCTAAATTTCCTTTGATAAACTGTACCCAGTTGGTTTTAACCGGCTAGGCTCTTGCTCTTGTATTCTTGTATAAGTACTCTTGAACAGTTGATGTCCTTAATTACCATCCTGATGGACAGTTATCTAGCATTTGAATGAAATACAGACCAAGTCAGCAACTCTACATTGTTTCTTGAGACAGTCCAGTTAAAGGAACATTAAAGAAAACAGAAGCTGCTGCCAGCAGGGTCCGAGAGATTTACCACTTCTTATTCCAAGGCAACTGATAGTCAGTAATCTTTATTAATCATTATTATTTTTTTTTAGCTATAACAGGTGGCAGACTGAATGCACAACAGCCAATACAGAGAATAGTGTATACACAACTAGCCTATTGTGCCACAGTGGGGTTCTAATTACTTCAGACCTCCAGAGCAAAGCTCTGGAGGTCTGTGGTAATCAGAACCCCGAGCTAGACCAACAGGCTGGTTGGGCACATGGTTGCCCATGCACTATTTTTTTATGATTAGTTCCAACCCCATTTACCAAGAGAGTTGCTAATGCAGTTTTAACACTTTTGATTTTTAAAATACAAAGAAAAAAAAATGTTGTGGCCGTGTTGTATTCTGGGAGCTAGGGCTGGTTGCTAGGGTGTGATGTGTGGTTGCTAGGGAGCAGACGACTGTACATTTGTAGTGCAGCCTTCTACTGGCTGTCAATTGGGTGTGGGAGGGATTTAAAAAAAAAAAGGGGTCTGCATCTCTTGTTTAGGGAGCGGACATGGGCTGTGAGGAACAGACTTTCGTTCTGTGAGCATATTTAAATATCTGGTTGATCCTAGCCTGCTTTTCATTTACCACTTTTTGCGCCATTCTTCTGTTTTCCTGCTCCTCTATTAATTTTTTTCCTATCATCATCATCCACTTTAGAAAATACTGCCACCACCATTATGCCAGCTGCGTTTCGCTAACTGCGTGAGGAGCGCATGGCAGTGCTGTGGCTGTACACATGTGTTTTCTTTACAAGACAGCGCATGGAACCTCTAGGGGTTTTCAAATTGTTGGTGTACCACAGTAGGGTACATTCACGTTATATGACCTTTTGAACTGTGGTACAACAACATTTAGAAAGCTACCGATTTCCATACACAACAAGGGCTGACTACACACTATAGCCATATGTAACAGACAATAGCGATAATAAATAACAAAGCTGCAGATTATATTTAAACATTTGCAAATGGAGTTTTACTTGAAATGACTTAAACAGCATTTATAAAAATAGGATCCTTTTTGGCAAGAGCTTAAAGGGAAACGTCCATGTCCCGGTGGGCCCCACCTCCATGTGAAGTGGGTCCCGATTAGCAAATGCATAAATTGTATAAAATCTCCCACTTACTGCTGATTATTTAATTTTAATTCATATCTGGTTGATCCTGCACCCTCCCCACTGGCATTTTTGGTACCAACTCTCTCCCTGTCGGGCCCACAAGCACCTGCGGCTGTCCCCAGGATGACATGGCAGGTGGGGAGCAGCCGGGGTGTCTCCATATGCTGGCTATATCCTTTGATTTTTAGACAGCTCCGGTTTGGAGCAACTGCACTGCCACAACATACTGAGATCAGTTACAGACAGCAAGCATACCTGTTAGTCTGTAACTGGTCTCGGAATTACAAGTACGCCGATAGAATCCAAACCGGGGCTATTTGAATGTGGTAACTTCAAATAGCTCCGGTTTGAAGTCTATGAACAACTCCAGGAAGTTCTTTGCTGTACTTCCTATAACAGAAAGTGATACAGCTGGCCAACCATCTGGACAGGCACTGTTTAGAAACTGGTATGTCCTAATATCTGAGTGTTCTATGTACATCTAAGGTATGGAGCAATTTTTCCCCTGGACTGGCATGCTCAGGAAAATAAACTGGTAGGAGGATGGTTGGATTCAAAGTAAACTCTGACACTACCTTAGGAAGAAACTTAGGGCTGGTCCATATAGACACCCTGTCTTTATGGAAAATCAAATAAGGAGGCTCACACATAATAGCCTGAAGCTTGGAAATCCTTCAAGCAGAAGTAATAGCAACTAAAAATAATGGAAGCGTTAAGACACAAGTCGCGGCTGCCTCAAAAGGAGTGAAATTGAGTTTTTCCAGCACAAAATTCTGGTCCCAGGCCGGGATTGGATTGCAGATGGGAGGCTTCAGGTGCAATATGCTTCTCAAGAACGTGTGGCCACACCTCTAGCTGAGCCACCATACAGATATCAGTAGGTACATGGAAAGCTGAAATAGTGGCCAAGTGCACTTTGATAGAAAAGTATTGGAGTCCTGCATCTGACAAGGACAATAAATACTCCAGAACCTGACTCACTAAACAAGTGAAGGGATCCAAGTGTGAGAAGCGGCCCACAAAGCAAATCGCTTCCATTTCACTGAATAAGTGTCTCTGGTGGAAGGTTTTCTGGCAGCCATCAGGACGTCAGCCACCTTTGGAGATACTCCAGATCTCACAAAGGCTATGTCTTCAAGAGCCAAGAATGGAGATGGAGTGACTTCAGGACTGGATGGACCAGGGTTCCCTGTTCCTGTGATAGCAAGCCCTTGCACAGGGGCAGAGGTACTGGGGTTCCACTACCTGCTGCTGTAGTAAGGAAAACCAGATCTGGTGAGGCCAAAAGGGAGCCATAAGAATTAGAGTAGCTCCCTCCATATGAAGCTTGAGTAGCACCCTCTGAATTACAGGAAAGGAGGGGCAATGCATAAAGGAACCTCCCTTTCCAAGAGAGGGACAACATGTCTTGCCAGAAAACTCCAGGCCCAGGAATGAGCAAGCAGAAACACGGCAGTTTTGTGTTGAGTGGGGACGTAAAAAGATCCAACTCTGGATTGCCCCAGCTGTCGAACAGGTCTTTGACCACAGAGGTCAGCAGCTTCCACTCATGCATTCTGGACTGCGACCTGCTTTGCTTGTCTGCCAGGACGTTTTGGACACCTGGAACATGGATGGCCAACAGCTCTAGACCGTGTTCCAGAGCCCAGTAACAAACCCTCAATACTTCCCTGCACAGAGGGTAAGAATGAGTCCCCCCTTTCTTATGTAGTGTACTATACTGATGTTGTCCATCTGAAACAGCAGATGCCTCAGGGACAGATGGTTCTGTAAGACTTATAGAACATACAAAATGGCACTCATCTCTAGGACGTTTATGTGGAGGGAAGTCTCCACTTTGGTTTATGTTCCTTGTGTCTGATGAGGTCCGAGATGTGCCCCCAGCCTAGCCCCAAAGCGTCAGTGGTAAGAATCTGCTGAGGGGAGGGAATGAGGAAGGGAACCCCTTACAGCACACTGTTGGGTTCAATCCACCACTGTAGCACCTTTCGGACAAAAGAAGCTACTAGAACATGCTGCTCTAGATTGTCGGTGCACTGATTCCACTGGACTCTTTTTTTTTTTTCAGAGTTGTATGCTACTGCACATCTCCTACCCGCTGGTACCGCCGAGCCCCATTCCCCCCATGGACTGCCCCTAGTGGCGGGGCCAGGAAGGGGAGAGCTGTCCTCCCTCCAACTAGAAGTCCTATGTCCAGACTGGGTGTCTAGTGATCCGGTGGCAGAGCAGGGTAGAGGCAATCTGGCAGGGCTTCACATGACCCTAGACCACCATTTTCCTCCAATTTTCTCCCCAGCTGTGGTGTGCTATAGGCACATGGAGGCACACACGTGCTACATAACCAGGGCCCTTTCTCCTGTGCTGCTCTAGGCTCTGGCACTGCCACCCAGCCTCCACCTGATGGCAATTAAAGAGCGATACAATTTGTCCCCCCATGCCCAGGAGAAGAGAGCAGTCATTGGACGCTCAATACTCATCATCCCTGGCAACCTGTTCTTGCTCCCGAATATGGGTCGCCGGCATGGCAGGAGGTAAGGCATTTTTTTTTAATGCCTCAGTCCTCCATGCCACTGGGCCAGCATCCCACTGACTCTTACTGTCCATTGAGGGATCTTCACGTGCAGCCTGGTCAGCGGTACTGTGATAATGGCTGCTGCCATGAGGCACAGCAGTTTCATTAATGTCCTAGCTGTGCCATACCTGCTGTTGTAAAGCAGCTGGCATGTGCCATGAGGCACTCTTCCCTGTCCTGGGGCAGGAAGGCTAGGCCCTGAGCAGCGTCCAGTACTGTCGCTATATACTGCAGACGCTGACAAGGGGTCAAGACTGACTTGGGCAGATTGACCATGATCCCTAGGGCATTGAACAGAAAGTTTGTTCCTCCTCCCAGTAGTGCTTTGTGGGGCCCACACAAAGCTGTACTGGGGCAAGAATCCAGCATCTGAGCCCAGCAGTAGAGGATCGGCCTACAGTGTTGCTTCAATATTAAAAAGAAAAAAAAAAAGGAGGGGCTCGACGAGGCTCCAGGTGGAGTTTTGTGGCTAAGAAATGCAGGGCAGGTTTTTCTTGTTTCATGAGGGGCAGAGTAACATCCAAGAGGAGACCATACAATACTTTTGAGGCAGGAAGAGGCAGAGGATCATTTGTACAGTGCGGGACCGGATGATGACAAATTAAAAACTACAAAACCACTCAATGGAACTCTCAAGACTATTTAGGAAAGTGGTGGGGCTGAGATGAGCGGGGTGGACTTTATCTATTTTAAAACCATGAGCCGGGAAGTGCTTGCTCGGGAAGAGGGCAATTCACAGCCCTTATGGAGTTAAGCAGAGTACGTGACTCTGAATGGGGCTTTGAGGTTGCCAACCTGATGAGTCAGTTTTGGTGCCTGAGGTAGAAAAATATGAATTATGGAAAAAGAAAGCAATGGGACAGCTATGTAAAAAAAAATTGTTGGGGTAGGAACAAAATGACAGAATACTGGATACACTACAGAAATTAAAATAAAGCCAAGGTGAGGAAAGTGAAAAGCCAAAACTAAAGATTATTTATGCAGAACGTGGAAATTAAATAAGGGAAGGGAACAATAAGATGTTTTTGGTTCAGTATTAGCCACTGCTAAGCAATTTAAATCGCAGACTGTAGTGAGAACAATTATTTCTTTCTCATTATTTGTTTCTCACTACAATGTGTAATAAGGGAAAAGAGAAACAAACAGAGCAATAGAGAAAAAATCACAATGACACTACAGATGATATATTTCTAAATGTGGTAATGTTTATATGTTGCTTCAGGACAATATTAAATTGGTGTTGGTACAAAAGAAAAAATTACTCACCTTAGTAATTATATTTCTTCTAATGGAGTCTTGCTGTATTCTGACAATTGTAGTGATTCCCAACCTTTGAGCTGCCCCAGAGAACTAAGGGTTAACTTTCCATGCAGGGCATGGAACGCTGAGCTCGAGCTCAGTTGAAGTCTCTGTCTGGAGTGTTTTGAACTCAAACTGTCAGATTCTTATGAGCCCAACTAAACTAAAAATTCTATGTGGAAATTGTAAAAATTCTATTAGCCAACTGGCTGAAAAGTTCTGGATTCCCAAGAAAGACTCAAGTCAGGAAATCCAAAAACTAAACCCAATGTACTCAAAAACAACAATAATAAATAAGCACCCAAACAAAAAGGGAGGAGGGTGCAAGCAAATACACCCCTGGGGTGCAACACTGCACCTGCCCATCCACTTCCCAAAAACAGGTTCTGAGAGGGGAGGCAGGGAGGGAGGTCAGAATACAGCAAGACTCCATTAGAAGAAATATAATTACTAAGGTGAGTAATTTTTTCTTCAAACAACATGAAGTCTTGCTGTATTCTGACAATTGCAGACTACCAAGTAGTACCTCCAAGGAGGAGGGACAGAACCTACTTTGGGAATAGGCTCTGAAGTACTGCCATGCCAAACCGAGCATCACTCCTAGCCTGGATATCCACAGAGTAATGTTTGGTAAAGGTATGGACTGTTTTCCAGGTGGTTGCTTGACAAATTTCTAAGGAGGGATATCTGGCGAAGCCAGGAAAGCAGCTGTACCTCTTGTGGGAATGAGCCCTCAGGCCGAGGGTGGAGTTTTCCCAGTTTTCATAGCAGAATTGTATACAAGACACAATCCACCTGGCAATAGATCTTTTAGTGGCAAGTTTGCCCTTTCCCACTTCTCCATATGTGAGGAACAACTGGAGGGAGTCAAACCTGTGACCCTTGGTACATTCTATATAGTAACTAAGGGCTCTTTTGACATCTAAACTGTATAACCTCCTCTCTCCTGAGGAAGAATGATCAGTGAAGAAAACAGGGAGAGACATAGACTGGTTTAAATGGAAGTCTAAAACCACTTTGGGTAAGAACCTTCTATTGGTTCTAAGGACCACTTTATCCCTATGAAAGGAGATAAAATCAGGTTCCACTGACAGGGCTTGCAATTCACTGATACGCCTGGCAGAGGTAATGGCTACCAAGAACACAGATTTCCAAGTCAAGTACTTAAGCTCTGCTGAAGATATAAGCTCAAAGGCAGGTTGCATAAGCTGAGCAATGCAAACATTCAAATTCAAGGCAGGGGCAGGGTCTCTAAAAGGGTGATTGGTGTGAAACAATCCTTTAAAAAATTTACAGAACATAGGATGGGAAGATAGTGAGGAAGGCTTTCCCACAGACAAAAATGCAGAAAGCTGACAAGTGTACCTTGAGAGTAGCTGGTCTGAGGCCTAGGCTATTAAGATGGACCATATAATCTGGAACCGTAGGCAATTCAGCAGTGTCCAGTGGCGGCTCTACATCAGGGCCCACCAGGGCACGAGCCCTGGTAAAAAAATGCTGTGCCCCAGTTGGTGCCCCATATGGTGCAGAGCTTCCCCCATAGTAACAATATATCAGTGCCCTGGCTGCCATCGATTGTGCCCCAGCTGTGCCCTGGTAACCATTTGTGGCTAGAGCCGCTACTGGCAGTGTCTGGAGAAATATTCTTCTTAGAACACCAAATGCTGAATCTTTTCCATTTGGAGTTGTAAGTCTTTCTGGTGGAGGGCTTTCGAGAAGCCTTGAGGATGTCCAGAACCCCTTGGGAAAGATGCAGATCTGCAAACTCTAACTCTTCAAGAGCCATGCCTTGAGACAGAGAGACTGAAGATTGGGGTGCCAAATCCTCCCCGAGAGGATGTTAACAGGTTGTAATTCCTGGGAAGAGACAGGAGAAGATGGACTGCTAGGGACAGCAACAGGGGGTACCAGGGCTGTCTGGCCCAATCTGGAGCAACCAGAATCACTTTGCAAGGTTGAGACCTTATTTTGACTAAAACTTTGAACAGGAGTGGGAAGGGGGGAAAGGCATACAGAAACTTCCCTTCCCAATTCAGAATCAGGGCGTTCAGGGGGACTGAGCCCAAGACTGGGGGTCTGCAACAAAACAGAGGAAGTTGGTGATTGTCTGGGACTGCAAAGAGATCTATCTCTGGAGTGCCCCACCTTGAAAAAATCACTTTCAACACCTGAGGGTCCAGGAACCATTCGTGATGGCCCTGAGAAATCCTGCTCAGTGCATCTGCTAGCACATTGTCCTTGCCTGGAAGGTGAACTGCTACAAGAGAGGTTTGCATGGAATAAGCCAGGGACCACAACTTCATGGCTTCTGTGCGCAAGGCCGTGGACCGAGTGCCTCCCTGCTTGTTGATATACCACATGGTGGTAGTGTTGTCTGTCCTGACTTGAACCACCTTGTTCTGAACTGACTGTGAGAATGCTTTTAGAGCTAGAAAAACTGCCCTGAGCTCTAGAAGACTGATGTGGAGAAGGGATTCTTGGGGGGGACCACAAGCCCTGGAATAAGGGACCAGTGAAGGCTCCCCAGCCCAGAAGAGAGCATCCATGGTAAGGACCACTAAACAAGGCTGAGCAACAAAGGAACACCTTGCTTAAATTGTCCTGATCCTGCCACCACTGGAGGGCCTGGATCAAGGTCAGACTCACTGGAATCAGTTTGGTAAGGGAGTCCTTTCTCTGAGACCAGAAAGCTCTCAGGTGGAACTGAATATCCCTCATCTGGAATCTTGCCCCTTGGACCACTGCTGTTGAAGCTGCCATGTGGCCCAAGAGCTGGAGGAAATGCCTTGCTGGTCGAGATACCAGAAGGCTGAAGGAAGAAGCTAGTTCCATAAGAGCCCTCACCCTTTCTAGAGGAAGAAAGGCTCTTGCTCTGAGTGTGTCCAGTTCTGCCTCTATAAAGGTAAGGAACTGGACTGGTTCAAGAATGGACTTAGGAAGGTTGAGAAGAAATCCTAGGGAAGTGAGCACTTGCTGGGTCACTTGCAGGTGAGACTTGACTTGGTCTGGAGACTGACCCACTAATAGCCAATCGTCCAGATAAGGAAATATGGAAATCTTTTGCCTTCTTAGAAAGGCAACTACTACTGCCAGGCACTTTGTGAAAACCCTTAGGGCTGAGGTTAGGACAAAGGGCATTGCTCTGAACTGATAGTGGCCTGAGGGCAACTCGAACCTGAGGTACTTTCTGTGGGAGCACCTGATGGAAATGTAAAAGTAGGCATCTTTGAGGTACAGGGAGGCTAGCCAGTCCCCTGGCCTTAGAGAGGGAAGGATTATTCCCAGAGTTATCATCTTGAACTTTGGTTTTAAAAGATGTTTGTTCAGATACCTTAGGTCCAGGATGGGTCACCATTCTCCTGTCTTTATGGGGGTCAGGAAGTACCTGGAGTACAGTCCTTTGCCCCAGTGTAGGGTAGGTACTCTCTCTCTATAGCTCTTAAAGCTAGGAGAGAAGAAACCTCTGCCTCTAGGGCAAGGGTTTCTGAAAGATTTGCAGGTGGAAAAGATCTGGTTCTCATCTTTGGAAATTTTTTGAAGCTGAGAACCAGTCCCTGGCTTACTACTTCCAGGACCCACTTGTCTGATGTAATAGACATCGCCCCTACTGGAATAGGAGAGTCGACCCGGGCAGACCCATCAGGGTGTCTGCTTGGCAGGGGCTTTAGGCTGAGGGGTGGATGTAGTCCTGCTCATCCCACTTCTGCCTCTCCCTCTGAAGAACCCCCTCTGTGAAAAGGAAGAAGAGGCCTGTGCTTGGTAAAAAGGCCTTTGAAAAGCCCTGCCCCCTGCCCCTATACTGCTGCCTTTGAGGAGTTGCCTGCTTTTCCTTGGCCTGAGCACTCCTGTAAGTGGTCCTGTACTCATCCATTTTCTTCATGTAATTCTCTGTCTGCTCCCCAAACACAGAATTACCCACTACAGGAAAATCCATAGCCTTAGCCTGGGTGTCCTGCGAGAGGCTAGTACATCTGAGCCAAGCCATCCTCCGAAGAGCCACAGATGTAGCCATGACTCTTAATGAGACATCATTAGAGTCCACAGCAGCATGAAACTGAACCTTAGATGCCTCAATCCCATCTGCAGCCATCACCTCCAGCTCCTTGGCTAGCTGGAGGGAGGCCTGTTTAGCCAGTGCCAGTACAGTGTCCCACCTGGACTTCTGGTACCTGGTTGTATAGGCCATGTAATTTGCCTGCCGGAGTCCCAAAGAAGATGCCATGTACTGCTTCTTTGCCATGGCATTAATCTTCCTGGAGTCCTTGTCGGGGGTGTGAAGCTAAGGGAATATTTGCCTTGTCACAGGCAGCAGCCTGCACTACCCCAACATGGCTGCATTGCTGATATAGGAACTCCGTGTCTGAGCCGAAAGTGTATACCTCTTGTCCATTCTTCTATCCACAGGAGGTATAGTGTTAGGACACTTTAAGATTTTTTGTGTCTGTTTCCCAAAAGATTTATGGAGGTGAATAGACAGTCTCCTGGACTCTGGGATATCCATCATCTCTACATAATCAGGTTCTTCTTGATCTTCCACAGCCTCCTCCATAGGAAGTTGTAGGGTTTCAGCCACTTTTCTATAAAACATAAAGTGGGAAGGGGACTCAGAAAGCCTAGGAGGGGAAACACCTGATGGTCTGTCTGGGGAGATGCCCGGTTCCACAGGCACAGCCAGACCTTCACTTACATCATAATCCTCAAATTCCCCTTCCTCTTCAAACTCCAGTTCATAAAAATCTTCAAGGGTATACTCTTGAACCGGGAGAACCAACCGAACCGAACCCCTGCCAGAAGGAGCCGGATCGGTCGGAACCGGACGGAGTGATTCCCCAATCTGAATCGTCCTGGCTATCTCTTCAGCGGTCGGAACATGAACCTCATGATCTGAACCAGTCAATTTATCTTTGCACTTTCTTTTTGTCAGGACCGATCCCTCAGAATCGGCTCTCCTTTTGCCCGAAGAAGTATTGCCCTGGTCAGAGGGCACTCCTTCTGGTTCAGTCGAAACCGAACCAGGCTGGCCATCCGGGTCAGTGGACTTCTCAGCCTCCTTTTCCCTCAGTCTACCTAATTTCTTAAGGGAAGATTTGGGAATATTTTTACATATTTGGCAGTCTGAATCGAGGTAGTCAAACCCCAGACAATAAACACAGGTGGTGTGGGGGTTGGCCTTGGCCAAGACCTCCCCACACTCACTGCAGTGTTGAAACCCAGTGGGCCCGGTTTTTTTCTTGGGTTTCTCAGACATGGCCAACCTAACCAAACTTACCCTTTTTTCTGCAACCACCAGGCTAGACTCTCTTATTGGTTCCTAACCATGTCACGGGTATTGGAAAAAATGGCTAAAACACAGTTTTTATTAGAACCAATAAGAACTGGTAACCACACACTAAATATAGCAAAATTCACAATCAACTGGTCGGTTCAGCTGAACCGACCGCACTTTTACAAGTTCCACACAGAAATATAGAACAATTCCTATCTAGTACTCATGGCACCACAGACAGAGACTGAACCGACTATGCGGATACTTTTTTTCGGTTTAAACCGACAAAAAACTGAAAACTTTAACCGACTTCAAACCTAGCTGAAGGAGAAATCTCCGGAGCGACCTTTCAGTGAGGTGGAGTAAAGAATCTGACGGGTTGAGTTCAAAACACTCCAGACAGAGACTTCAACCGAGCTCGAGCTCAGAGTTCCATGCCCTGCATGGAACGTTAACCCTTAATTCTCCGGAGCAGTTCAAAGGTTGGGAATCACTGCAATTGTCAGAATACAGCAAGACTTCATGTTGTTTAAACTGAAGGGTAGATGAGGGATGTGTGGGCAACACAGGTTTCAAGCTCACGGCATCTCAACTAAAAATGTCACTGAGGGACAAGTAGATTTACTCAAAGAACTTCAATGCAACTTCAAAGTTTTGGTTTTTAAAGCATAAATAGCTTGACCTTTCAATACAATAGTCAAAGTAATCAAATAATTTTTTGAGGATGGGACTTAAAGCAAATTAAAAATGAATTAATAACAAACATAATTAATTAAAAATTCCTGGCCGTTGGTGCAGTGGCTGGATTTCTGCTTGCGACACTGGCGACCCGGGTTGAGAATGGACCCGGGTCATTGGAAGAACTGGCGAGAGGAAGGATGGAGTGTCCTAGGGACTGGGGAGGCATGGGTGCACGTCTGGTGCCTGACGGACCCCTGGGGGAAGCCAGGGGTACTGCAGCAACCGGCATCTGTGTGTGCAAGGAGGCAGGGCAGATGCTGGATGTCAATGCATGTCCTCGCCTCCAGAAAAACACAAAAAATCATGCCAGTCGCTCAGAATGACGCCGGCCCCGGCTCCTGGCCTCGACAGCTCTCCAACGCGCCATCCGCTGACTCAGTCATGGTTCTACAGACACCGCTATAGGCCCTGAACCCCGCCCTGGGAGGGAAGTCAGGGAAGCAATGTCAGGCTCCCCGACATCTTTCCCGTCATAGATGGGCAGGTAAGTTGTGCCGTGGCCCCTCCCTGGGGGTAAGCCAGGGAGTATTGGTGCGATGGTAGGCAGTCACTGGGGAGTGAGGCAGGTGCACGGGGTGGGACTGATAAGCCGAATGATGGGGGGTACAAAAAGCATACTAAATAAAAAAAATTAAAAATTCCTAACCCACTTTCACCTCTGGTCTCACGTCCATTACCCCCCTTCTTGCTGATATGGCAAAGTCTATCTCTGACTGCTCTCTAAACTCCTTCACTATCAAATGATTTCTATCTGCCTACTATAGTACCTGGTGAACATGCCTGTAATTTTTACAAACTGCGTTTTTTACTTAAGTTATGTTGTTATGTATTGAAATCTATCTAATTCATTGTATTTCAACCTGTGTGTAACCATTTATTGTCTGACGTGGAGCCTTTGTAAAGGAGTCTCTGACTCAAAGGTTTGTAATTCCAAGAATTCAATAAATAAATAAAATAAAGAGCTACTGTCAGCATTTCTTTTTTTTTCCCCTCGCCTTACTTGCCCCTGGCCTGCTTCTCCTTCCGGCTGCTCATGACTCCCCCGACCTCCTCCCTATTCACCTCAGATCACAGCTGACCCAGGGGTGGCCCGGCATAACCCTTCGCTGGATAGGTCCCTCTCCTCCGAGGGGGAAGGCGCCAGGAGGGGGATACCAGCGCTCTATTCAATCAGTCCCCGAGCGCTGCTGAGGTGGACTCCGGGGCATTGGGGCATCTGAGACGGCGGGAGCCGGCAGCCATCATCCGGCCGACCAGGAGGCAGCTTTCCGCTTTTCTCCCCGGGGGCGTGGCGTGCCACGGGCATCTAGGCCAAAGCCGACGTTCACCACGCCCCTTGTACAGTGGGGCTTGCTTGAGTTGTTGCTCTCGGGACCTCCGCCAGAGGGCAGCAGTCAGCGAGCCACGTCCCCTTCCTTCCCCCCGGAGAAGGCGAGCAGTCGCAGGACGCTCAAGCCTTCTCCCCCCCGGCCGGCTCTCCAGCGACCCGAGTCCGTTCCCAAACCCAGGTCGCCGGCGTCGCAAGTGGAAATCCAACCACTGCGCCGATGAGCCGGCGGACTGTCAGCATTTCTGTAACTTTACTAAGTGCACTTTGTAAGTTGACCCTTAGGCAGTAGTAGTATATAGTAGTATTATAAAATGAACACTTGCCCCAGGATTTGCAGACAAGTGCAATTTTTTTTTTCAGGCAAAAGTAAAAATGAGACTGTTCCACTGTAAAAGTCATCAGCTGATGCTCCCTTGTGTCCCTGAAAGGTAATGCTGCACCGTGCCAGGGCTAAACACGTTCATGTACAAGTCTGTAAAAAAAATGTTAGCATGTAAGTAAATAGTGTGCCAAGTACTACTGGCTTTCCTGCTATTGAAAAAGTGCCTCTTGTAAAAATGAGCATTGTAACCCTCTAAATTCACCCTTTGAAAAATGAAGCCATGACACTGCATGCACATTAGTGTCAGTGCTAATGCACATGTCGACAGCCGCGGCTTCATTTTAAAAGATAATTAAAGTGTTATACTCGTTTGCAAGAGACACTTATTCAAAAGCAGGAAAGCCAGTAGTACCAGGCATATTATTTTACTCACGTGCTATACATTTTTACAAACTTGTACATGAATGAATTTACCCATAACACAGCACAGCATTACCTTTCAAAGATGTGCGGGAACATCAGCTGATGGCTTTCAGAGCGGACCACACCTGATTTTTTTTTTGTCCCCAAAAACAAATAAATCGCATTTATCTGCAAATCCTGGGGCAAGTATCCATTTTATAGTACAACTACTGCCTAATGTTGCTAATTTTTCTGTTCCTTTCTGTTGTTAATTTTTTGCTGTTAGTTACGTGATAGCGGTTTGTCAGTTCTTTTTTTTTTCTGTGTCCAGTTCCCCATAAGCAGATTATAAAGATCTGCCACTAGAGGGACCTTAGTTCATTTTTGTAGCATGACTGAAGTAAGAGGATCTTCCACTGTCAACTATAGGCCATTTGTACTTTATAGGAAGTGAACACTAGAGGCACTAATCTGAACTACTGGCATCCAGTCAGTAATTTAAAGAAGAACTAAAACCAACATTTACGAAAAATATATATTGTGCAGAGTATTTTGATTTGTAGATGTAGTCCTAGTAAGTCCTTCCCTTTACTTGCTGAAAGAAGTTTTTTTCTAAATTTGCTTGCTGGTTTTATGCCCCCCCACCCAGATCCCCATATTAACATTTCTAATGGCTCTTCTTGTTCCTACAATGCCTCCTGTCCCATGCGACTGTGATGTGTTCTGGACCATTACTTCAACAAGAGCTGTGTTTTCTCAAGTTTATAGTAGTAGAGCTGTTATGTTAATTAACTCTCCTTGTCCAGGGAGTTCTAAGCATATGACAAATGCCGGAGGGATAATTGAGTGGGCTATTCTGTAAGGAAACAGCTAGATCCTTCACTAATTGTAGCATCTGTGGCATTTGTGACCTTGTGTGATTTGTGTGCATTGCTAATGGCTGTGTGTAGTTTGATAAAATGAAAAGCTTTAAAAGCAAAACTTTCACTTCTGCTGACTAGACCTAGACACATACATAAAAAACAGAAGTTTGGATTAGATATTTAGTTGAAGCCAGAATATCAGGCCTATAACAGTAGATGCTGTTGCAGCAGTTATTACTCTCTGAATCAATGGTCCAGGACACATCACAGTTACATGGGATAGGAGGCATTGTAGGAACAAGAAAGGCCATTCGAAATGCTAATATGGAGATGCTCAGGGGCCATAAAAGCAGCAAGCAAATTTAGAAAAAACTTCATTCAGCAAATAAAGGGAAGGCCTTACTAGGAGTATACATACAAATCAAAACACTCTGCACAACATCTTTTTTTTTTGTAAATTTTGACTTTAGTTCTCATTTAACGTACAGCAATGCAACCAGTTGCTCATTACCTCCTGCTTGTGTTCCTCCCTCTCTTCTCTTCCCCTTGCTTCAAATACAGACTCCCATTCCATGCCTGCCACAAAACTACTATGCAGTTCTGGTCTACTGCATGCTGTTGCCCCCCCAGCCAAATTTAGATGGAGGCATTTCTCACTACTCCCATGTCCCTCTCCAACTGCTATTGGTATTTGGAACACTGTGTGTACCACAATGTCCCACACGACTGCTGGGACCATCGGGGACCTCATCCTGTTCACTCTAATATTCCTTGCAGGTCCCCCCCCTGCAGACTGCAACCTCAATCCACACAACTTCATGACCAACAGTCAGTGCTAAATGTATATAGCACCATCACATCTTATAACCTTGGGGTCCCTGGTGACACCCTGCATGGGCACCACATCACCTGGACTCAGGAACACCAACCAAAAGATCCCCCTCTATGGTGACACTCTTCCTGGGTTTGTTGCACACTTTAGCACTATGAAAGAATGACTACCCAGCAAGAGAAAATGGGAACAGAATATTAAACTCTTACTGCACCATCTCACTCGCTCACTACAGCTCCTACTCCTGCTATCAGGCAATGTGAACCCCAACCCTGGCCCACCAGTTGAATCTGTCACCTAAGCCAACAGGGCTTACTCTTGCCTTTATAAATATCTGCAGTTTACTTCCAAAGATGGATAACCTGAAAGTATGGCTTACTCAGCACAACCCTGACGTTCTCTCTCTCTGTAGTTGAGTCATGGCTCTCTACCAAAATATCTGACCCTGCCATCATACCGACAGGATACACCCTGTTCAGACAGGACTGTCTCTCAAAAAGAGGTGGGGGCTGTGTCTTGTACATCAGGGATTCCCTTCAGGGACATATCTTACCCACCCCCAGTTGTAGTGACAACCTGCAGGTCCTGACTGTAAAACTACTACTGGGATCACAAAACAGGGCTCTTACGGTACTCTCTGTTTACATCCTGCCTAAATTAACTGTGGCTGGCACCAGTGACCTGATTGAATATGTGAGCACCCTTAGCCTAAATACGGAAATTGTGATGCTGGGAGATTTCAACATCAACTGGCTCTCCCCTACTGTTGCCCCAGTCAAGGATACCTTATCAGCTGTCCACTTCTCCCAAATGGTCAAGACACCAACCAGAGTCAATTACAAAACTGGGACCAGCACTCTCCTTGATTGGATACTCTCTAACCAGCCTGCTCACTTCTCCAATACTACTATTCTCCCTGATTCATGGAGTGACCACTCCCCCGTTACATGCATTTGGACCTAAAATTTCTGCAAACCACCTTCCAGAACTATAACAAACCATGCTAAAAGGTCACCTTGCGCTGCTAAAAGCGGACCTCCAGTGCACATACTGGTCAGACCTCTATGAAGCTAATGCTGTGGCTACAGCCCTGGACCACTTCATAAATAAATTTAACACCATCTGTGACAAGCATGCCCCGATAAAGACTAGAAAAATTAAAGGGTATTGCAACCCTGGGTCACCCCAGACCTCTTGGATCAGCTCCAGGCCAGAGGTCAACTATGGCAGAAAGCGAGAGCACATGGTACCACCACTAACATCCAGAGGTACAAAACAGCTTGTAATGAGTGCACGAAAGCTATCTGACTCGCCAAAAGCAAATTCTACAAGGAAGCCCTCTCCAGCTCGTGGAATAACAGCAAGTCATTCTGGGATAACCTCAACAACATAACCAGCAAGGATCCCAAAACTGCCCCATCAATGCTCATGGCTGATGGTGCACCATCTTCACAAAGCCAACGCACTTAACAATGCATTCACAGACCTAAGCAGTGTACTGCCAGTGGACTGCTTTAATCCCCCAACCCTGGCTGAACATAACGCGACCCAGCAACCATCTTCTGATCGACCGCTCTTCTACTTTAAAGAAGACTCAGAAGCTGAAGCCAGAAAGTACCTGGAGAAGGCTCTGGGGGAAATCACAACACAGCAGGGACACCCTGGAACTTAAATATGTCAACCTGGCCCCGGGGGAAGTCCTTGGCCCACTCACTAAAATAATCAACCACTCCCTTTGCCTCTCACAGTTCCCCCAGCAATGGAAATCAGCAACAGAAACCCCAGTGCACAAAGGTGGGGACCGGACTCTGCTCAACAACTACTGACCTATCTCCATACTCTCCTCTTCCTCCTCCCTCCCCCCAAAGCTCTAGAACAGATTGTGGCAGATCAGCTTGTCAAGCACCCGAACCAGTGCCAACTACTCTGTCCTGAACCACACAGCTTCCAATCTGGACACAGTACCATCACAGCCTTATCTGAATTTACTGGTTTCATCCACCACTCACTAGACCAAGGTCTTCTGGTAGGGGCAACTTTCATCGACCTATCAAAAGCATTTGATACGGTGCACCATGAGATCCTTCTGAAGCAGGTGTCTGCCACCAGTCTCTCTTCAGAATCTGTACGCTGGTTCAACAGTTACCTTCACAACCGCTCCTAAAAGGTCAGAACTGGTAATATCACCTCTGATAGCAGACCAGTCCATTCCGGGGTCCCAAAGGGGTCAATTCTAGTACCCCTACTATGAAGCTTATTCCTAAACCAACTGTTGGCCGCCTGCCTGAACCGAATGCTCCTATATGCGAATGATGTGGTCATATCACCAGCAACCCTCATCCCGAACAGTTGGCAGTAGATCTCCAAAGGGGTTTTCCTCCACTGAAAAATGGTTTCAGGAGCACAGGTTAGTCATGAACTGCAAAATAACAAAGACAATGATGTACTCTGGCTCCCAAAGCAAGTTTGAGGCCTCCTCCCTTGCAATCATAAATGACAGCGGAGACCCTCTGGAGCATGTCCAGCAGTTCAGGTACCTGGGCTTCACAATCAACTCCACACTGTCGTATGTTCAACACATAGTCAGGACAGCTAGGGCAATCAACACAAGAACAGGGATTCTTTACCGTCACAAGAACTGTTTAACATATGAAGCACTGAACCTGGCCATCAACAGTTCAATAGTCTCCCTCATTGGCTATGGCCTGGTTATTTACGGGTTGGCACTTGATATGGCCCTGCACTGCATTTCCATCGCACTAAACAAGGCGTGCCACCTTCTCACAGGTTCTGCAAGACTCTCACACACCTGTGATTTCTACACCTGGGCAGGATGGCGCCAACTGAAGGTCAGAATAAAATACCAATCCTGCCTCCTCGCCAAGAAAGGCTCTCTCAATCAACCACCTGCAGGGGTCCAGAACCTCCTAACCCTGCGCTCGAGCACCTAACTCACAAGAAACTTCACCACTCAGTTCTACAAAGTATCTAGATGCCGCACTGCCTTGGCAAAACGTGCTTTCTGCTATCATGCTCCTCTCTCTCTGCACCAATGCCTTACCACCTGACATTACTAGTGCTGCAGCTATTGGCTCATTCAAGTGCAAACTTTGGTAGCACCTTATTACAGCCACCAACTGTGGTTGCTACCATTAGCACACTCTTTTAACTACAACCACCTACTTGCACTTTGCCTCACGTCAACACTATATGTTGATGCATCCCAACCTCAGCACTTCAGGTCATCACCCTACCTCACACCCGGTGCCTCCTCTACTGCTCCCAAACATGACACCCCCTCCCACTCCCCCCTGTCATCCCCCTAAGCCTGCTCCTTCTACTTTCCTCTATGTGTTTGCAACTCAGTAGGATGTCCTAACTTCAGACACCGGCAAACTGTTAAACTGCCTAAGCTGCTCAATTTTGTGTATACCTTATTGTAACTCTGTCTGTACCAAATGTAATCCTGTAATGCTGTACCTTACTGTCTTTGTAAACTGACGTGGAACCAATAAATGAGCATCCGCTCACTGGTGTAACTAAAGATCTCAATAAAATAAAAATTAAAAAAATAATGGAGCGTCCCTTTAAGTGAAGGAATACAATTCTGGTTCTGTGTAATTGACGACCGGGATGGTACTCCAGGGGCCTGGATTCAGTTCTGAGTAGGTCACATTATTTCTTTCTCACTACCATTTGTGATGACCCTTTCTCTTACACCTCCCTAGTCTACTGGCCAGCCCCAGTCTACCAGTGTTCTGTGATGTAACTGTTTGAAGAGCTTTGCAAATACCATCCCCTTTACCTCCTGGGGTGGGTGGTGGGGCTATGATGGGTCTGGGTGCAAAGCTGTTAGTGGCATACCTCTCAACTGTTCTGGATTTTGAGGGAAATCCCGTTTTCCTGCCATTTGTCCCGCCGTCCCGAACTGACTGGCCATCTGCACGATTTCCTGTAGCCCATGCGGCCCACGCCAACTTCGCCGCCGAGTTGCCTCGCCATTGTCTCGCTGCTCGCAACAAAAATCCCCACGTCCCCATATTCAAGCTGCAGCAGTGATGTAGCGGCTCATTTCCTGCCCTTGCAGCCAATCGCATGACTTCCTGCTGTCCATTGCTGTTTTTAGCACCCCCGCCCACACGGACCTGATTTTTGTGTCCCCCTTCAGGTCCGATTGAGCAGCATATAACGACCACTCCGGCGCTCTGAACTCACTGAGCCCAAGAAGAGTTCCAGAGCGCCGGGGAAGGGATGCAATAGCGTGATCGTCACTGGAGTCACAGAGAGAGAGAGCTGCCTAGGTCGAGACTGGAGCGCCAGGGAGACAACAGGGGACCCGGGCCGGACAAGTGAACAGTGAAGAAGTGGGCCGACTGCCGCACCGCCCGCTGATTTTCAGAGAGAGCTGCCTAGGTTGGGACACACAGATCGCCAGAATTCTGCAGTGCTAGCTGCTACTTGCTGCTAAATCATTTACTAGCTCGATAAAAGAACTAAGCAGCAGCATCAGTGCCGGCAGCAGCCAGCAGGTACCGACTGCCAGCACCAGCACAGCAGAAGCACAGAACTTGAAGAGCAGCTCAGCAGCACAGAGGGAGCAGCCAAGCACAGCAGGACGAGCCCCGAGGACAATGACATCCTGAGACTGACTCTGTGTGCCAGCCAGTGCCTGAAACTGCTACAGAGACTACCAGGTCCACTACACCAGTGCCTGCCTTGGCTTAAGGTAAGTAATATCATGATGTGTCACAAAAATGAATGCCAACTTAATGCCAAATGCCAACTCTAGTACTGCCAGTATCAGACACAGACCAGTGCAGTGCCAGTCACTGTGTGTGTAAACAGGGGGAGTGGGGGATAGGAGAAGGGAAATGAGGAAACAAGTACTCTTGGACAGCAGTTTGATGTCTGCATAACTGAAGGGGGAGCCTAGCTAGTACTCCTCCAGAAATAGGCAGGAGGTATGAAGGAACTAGATACTGCATAGGCAGGAGGCAGACTGGACGGGGGTCAGGAGCAGGAGGGGTTGGGGAAGACAATAAGGGAAAGGATGACATAAGGGAAGAAAAGGTTCAGGCAAAGGATGGTATTCAAGAACTAAAAGGGGGATCAAGAAGGGTGGGTGGATGGCGGTCTGCCTAAATGCTATGAGCTTAAGAAATAATATCGGTGAGCTCCAAGTGAAAGTGCCAGTCTGCCAGAGGGGAGAATAGCATGGTGGATAAATTCTTCACACTGCCATCACTTAGTCATTTATATTGGTTCTGTCCTGCTCCTCGGGAAAGCTCATTTTGTATTGTGAAATTTAAAAATAGTTCAAACTTCTGTTTCAGAAATTGGAGAGAACCTCCATGTAACTGAGTAAGAGAACCAAAAGAGATGGTATGGCACGACAAATTGAGGTAGTGATTTGATGAATGCCTATGTTGTAAAAATATTAATACGGTATACAGAAATGTTTTCTTTAAGTTTTTGTATGTAGTTGGTTCTGTGTTCTCTTCTGTCCACACTGTCTGGGTGGGACAGTCAGAACTCAGAACAGAAGTGTCTTAGTCATTTATATGTAGGTTCTGTCCTGCTCCACTCGGGAAAGCTAATTTTTGTATTGTGAAATTTAAAAATAGTTCAAACTTCTGTTTCTTAAAATTGGGGCAGAACCTCCATATAACTGAAGAGAACCAAAAGAGAGGTGGTACTACTGTCCTATTTTTCAGACGTTTTCATTTAATCTGTTTGTTGTAATATGTCATTAAATGTATGTAATATTACCCTATAAATAGCCCCGAATAAAGTTTTTAAAAGTAAAACTATCATGCTCTATGTTGTATTCTTAATGTAGTATTCAATAACTTTGAATTTCATGCATTTTAAAGATGCGAACCCTGTGACGCAGCACTTTACATGGCACGAAAAACAGTGTCCCTGATTTTGAGTATTTGTCCCTGATTTTAAAGGGTAGTGTCCCTGATTTGCGGCCTTGGAGGTTGAGAGGTATGGTTGGTGGAGAGGGGCAGGATCACATAAGGGAGAGGGGAGTGAATCTTCTGCTATTAGATGAAAGGTGGGGGAGGCTGCAGAGAGAATTACTACCATTAAAGGGGCACTGTCAGCTTTACCCCTTCGTTTTTGGCCAGAAGTGAACAGTGTGCCTGTTGGCACACACTATCACTATATACTCGTAGAACATCCCTATATATGCAAAACACAATGTTTTTCTACTTTTTTATACATTTTGCATAAGTAGCTTTCCATTCGGGTCAACATTAAATCATCCGGATACTGGAAGCACATCCAGGCCGGTGCTGCTCTCATGGCAGATGCATGGCCCCGGCCTGGACGTGCTTCCGGTATGCAGAGGACTTAACGTGGACCCAAATGGAAAGCTATTTCTGCAAAATGTATAAAAACAGTAAAAAAGCATTACGTTTTGCATATATAGGAATGTTCTGCAGTATATATGTGATCAGTGTGTGCCAACAGGCACACTGTTCCCTTTTGGCCAGAAACGTAGGGGCAAAGTTGACAGTGCCCCTTTAATAGGGAGGGGAGGAAAAGCAGAGAGAGTACTGCTGCCATTATGTCTTGGGGAAGACAGAACACTGCAGCCATTAGGTAGGTGGGGGAGGAGAAAGCTTTTCTATTACTAAGTTGAGGGGCGGGAACAGAGCACTGCAGAATTTTAGTATGGGGTGGAGGAGAGATTTGCTGCTATTATTTCCTCTGGGGCAAGGGGAGCTTTACCTGACAAAGAAACAGACAATGAGACTACAGAGATAAAAGAAAAAAGTGAAAATAAAAAACCTAGCTGAGAGCCGGCCCAGTGGCGCTGAAGGTTGAGGCACTGGACACCACACCTCACACCATGCTGGCGACCCAGGTTCGGGAGCGGACTCGGGTCGCTGGTGGGTCAGCCGGGGGGAGATGGGCTTGAGCATCCCACGACAGCTCGCCTTCTCCAAGGAGGGGGGAAGGCCTATACCCGCAGACTTGCTTGACTCAGCAGAGGCTTGTAGTACTGTAAGCCCTGATTGTAGGGGAAGGGGCGGGAAAGCATACAGTGGACATTGGCACCTTGCACCTTGACGTCAAGGGTTGCACACTGTAGGGGAAAAGAAGAACAGAGAAAAAATCCCCGGCCGGCTCCAGCAAGATGGGCTTCCTGGTGCATGTCTCCAATGTGCCCTGCTCGCTGGACTACCTCCTTGGCCCGACGAAAGGAAGGATGTCGGGGTGTTGGGGCCCCACCTCATCCCCACTCGGGGGAAAAACTGCAGCTCTGTGGGGGATCGAGAGGTAAGTCTCAGCGAGCGAGAGGCAGAAGGATGACTCCTTGGATGCCCTGAAGGGTTGGAGTCAGCAGGCAGTAAGAGAGGCAAAAAGAGTAATTTCAAAAAAGAAAAAAAACCTAGCTGAGCCACAATGATAGGTCAGTGGTAGTGAAGGTTCCATGACGGCAACCCATGTTCAGCTGCTCCTAGAACTTGGTTAAGACTTCTCAAATGTACTGGCACTAAACTCTTCTTAATGTATGTACTATAGCCCAATTGTTTGGGTTCCTGTTCATGTTTATTTTCTATCCGTGTTGTATCTTGAAATTGACATGGAACCTTTGTAAATGAGCTGTCTAGCCCAAAGGTTGTAATCCGAATCTTCAATAAATAAACGTATCCTGGGATCACCCTCTCTGTGACAGCCAATGGCCAGGGAGTACTGCAGATGCCAGGGTTTTCAGGCTAAGGCAGGGAAGTACACATGAAATAAAATTAATATAAGATGAAGCCAAGGGAAGAAAGATGACAACCAAGCTAAAGATTTATTCAAAATGGGAAAAATAAACAAGGAAAGAGTGAAACAGAGCAGAAAAACAATCACACCGATACTGCAGATGCTTAATGTTTCATACTTTTAATGTAAACCAGTTTTTGGGGGTGGCAGTACAGGCAGACTATGGGATCTCTGACAAGTGTTCACAGATGAAGGGAGTATTGGGTGCTCCATGACTAGGCTATTTCAGGCTCACCCTTGGGGAACAAATATTCAGCTGTGTGACTGCTGCCAGCAGGCTGAGGTGTGTGCTGCCTGTACTCATTAATGTTGCATAAAATGACACTAAGCCCTGAAAAGATTTAGAAATATGGAGAACCAGAACAGCTACTGAGAAGCTTAAAACTGAAGGTTTAAGGGAAACTATGTACCTTACATTTATGAGATGGAAGTTACGGGTCCTCCTCACAGGCCATCATTGCTGGGTTCCTCCAAACTGTAATGCTGGCTCTGTATTATGCATTTATGAATGTGCTGCAGAACTTCTCCTAACAGTTCCGCAGAAGTTCAGACTCCCTGTCACAGAAATTACATCTACAATACCGTAAAGAACATGGGTGCCTTGCCCTAGGTGCATGATTCTGCATTTTGTTCTGCCACTGAACTCCAACTGCTATGCTCTTGACCATTCCTTGAGTTTCCCAAGATCCCTGTGCACTCTCCCCACCCCCTCCTGAGTGTCCACCCAATTACAGATCTGGTATCATATGCAAAAAGGCATACCTTACCTTCTGGTTCACCTGCAATGTCACTTATAACAACACTGAAGAGCATCAGTCCTAGTACTGAGCCCTGAGGCACCAATGCTGATCACTGTCCCATCATTTGAGTGAGTGCCGTTAACCACTACTCTCTGTCGCATATCCATTAACCAGTGTCTAACCCAATTCACCACTTTGGTTGCCACCCCATGGCTACTCAACTTCTTTATCAGTCTCCTGTTTGGCTCAATGTCGAAGGCCTTGCTAAATCAAATTTATTTTTAAAAAGCGCCTTTCTTAAAACCAAGGTGCTTATACAGCACAATAATTAAACTACATAAATACAAATCAGCGATTTAAAACAATAAATATCATAACAACTTTAAAAATCGAGGTACGCTAAGTTAAATAGGAAGGTTTTAAGCGCTCCTTTAAAACTTTCAAAGGTCGGGCAATCTCGCACCCGGTGAGGTAGAGAATTCCACAGGGTCGGGGCCATAAAACTAACTGTCCTGGCCCCAGATGTCTTTAAATGGACCCGAGGAATCTCTAGCA
The DNA here is from genome assembly GCA_016271365.2 of Neoceratodus forsteri. Lineage (NCBI taxonomy): Eukaryota > Metazoa > Chordata > Ceratodontiformes > Ceratodontidae > Neoceratodus > Neoceratodus forsteri. The sequence continues at coordinate 658,030,258 of CM028131.1, read as the reverse complement.
GCCCCTCGCCGGTGGATCGAAGGGAGCGGGAGGGACAGTAGGGATGAAGGAGATCTTGCAGGTAACTAGGTTCCTGGTCGTGTAAGGCCTTATAGGTCAGCAAACCGACCTTCAAGGTGATCCACCACTGTACTGGCAGCCAGTGCAGTCCGCATAGCACAGGCATTATATGACTGGTCCTAGAAGCACCTGTCAATACCTGGCTGCCACATTCTGCACTAGCTGCAAGCGGCGGATATCAACCCCCGGTAGCCCTAGGTAAAGGGCATTGAAGTAGTCAAGGCGGGAGGTAACAAAGGCGTGGACCAAAGTTGGAAGATCATCGTGGGAACCAGGTGCTTTACCTGGGCGATATTCCTCAGATGGTAAAAAGAGGCTTTGACAACTGCCGACACCTGGGATTTAAGGGTCAGACAGTTATCAAAGATAACGCTCAGGTTCCGCACCCGGTCTGAGGTAGTCAGCTGGACACCTCCAAGCCATAGGTCTGAGGGCGATCCCGCCGACATACCTGCCTCCCGACGACCTGCGTCCATAACCAACACCTCAGTTTTTTCTGGGTTTAACAGCAGCCAACTCACACTCATCCAGTCCTGGATCTCAGAGAGACAGTTGTTAAAGACCGAGACAGCATCATCCTGCTCAGGCACAAAGGACATGTACAGCCGAGTATCATCTGCATAGCAGTGAAAACTCAAGCCGTACCCACCTAATGATCGCTCCTAACGGCAGCATGTATACTGCAAACAACATGGGTGCCAAAATGGAACCCTGCGGCGCCCCACAGGATAGGGTGAGTGGTGCCGAGGAAAAAATCCCAGAAACCACTCTCTGAGTCCTACCCTCGAGAAATGATCGAAACCATCTGAGGACCATACCAGACAATCCACAGACGAACCGCAAGCATTCCAGCAGTACACCATGGTCCACAGTATCAAATGCCATAGAAAGATCTAGGAGGACCAAGATGGAATGGGTCTTTCGATCTCTCGCTATTAGGAGGTCATTTAGTACCCAGATAGGGCCGTCTTGGTACTATGTCTCTTCCTAAATCTGGACTGGAGGAAATCCTAGATGTTGTGGCTGATCAAATGACCATCCAACTGTGACGCAACCACATTCTCAATAACCTTACCCACAAAGGGCAGGTTTGAGACCGGCCTGTAGTTTGCCAAAGAGTCTGGATCCAAGGAGGGCTTTTTAAGAAGGGGCTGAACCACAGCCTCGTTCAGGGGATCTGGAAAGATCCCCCTATCTAAAGACATCCAGACTATTTTGGCAAGGACCAGGCCGATTTTACCCACACAACCTACTAAGAGGCGTGTGGGGCCCGGATCCAAACTACAGTTGGTTGGTCACAACGACTGGATGACCATCACAATGTCAATGATTGTGGGGAGGCCGAAGTCAGACCACACAAACTGGGTACCTGACATCTCCTGCCGACTGCAACAGTGCCCATTAGAGAGTGTCGAGCAGAGGCCTGATCCGATTGTGGCAACCTTATCAGTGAAGAATCAAGCAAACTCCTCACACTTCTCTTGTGAAAAAGCATTTCCAGGCTGGAGACAGATTGGATTGCACAATCTGTCCACAGTCCGGAAAAGCTGGGCCGGTCGATTCTGCGCAGCAGCAATTCCCCTGGACAGGAATTCTGCCTTCTTATGGGTAATTGCTGATTTATAGACCCGATAATGATCCATCAATCTAAGCCTGTCACACTCCAGGCCCGACTTCCACCAACATCTCTCTAACCTTCGGCCCACTCTCCTCAAATCCCTCAAGGTCTCATCAAACCAAGGAGACCTGGGGCAAAGAGTGAGGAGACGAATGCGAACAGGAGCAATGGAATCCAGGGCCCCTACCACTGCCTTATTATAGGCAAGTACCAGTTCCCCTGGATCCAGGCATTCACTCGGTAAACTCAATAGGTCCAGTACCACCATCGAGGATACAACCCTTAAAGGGCGATACCGGACCATCTCCATAGGGGCCGACCTCCTAGGGAGTACTGTAAAACTGAACCCAATGGTGTGATGGTCAGACCACCCAACTGGTTCCACCACCAAGTTAGATATCTCCATCCCCAGGAGAAACACCAAGTCCAATGAATGACCACCAATATGGGCAGAGGAGGAAACAACCTGTGTGAAGCCCAGTGAAATTATTAACTGGGGGAAGTCTTGACCAAACTGCGAAAGTTCATCGTCGACCCAGGCATTGAAATCCCCCAGGATCAACCATCTGGGGGATCCCAATGTCAGGTTGACAATGAACTCCGCGACTTCCCGCAGGAAAACATTCTCATCTCCTGGTGGACGGTAGCTGAGAAGAATCCTGCACTCCACACCCTCTCCCATGATTCATTCAAAGGAGTTGGTGGTCCCCACTGGAACCTCCACCAGGCTCAGTTCCGATCTAAAACAGATAACTCCCCCGCTCCTACGATCCATCCTCGGGTGGTGTATCACTGAGTATCAGGCTGGAATTGCCGATGCCAAGAATGGACCGGCATTCTCATCCAGCCAGGTCTCGGTGATGCAGGCCAGGTCGGATGACCTGACAAGATCTGCTATTATAGCAGTCGTGTTCCTAATCGACTAGGCATTGCATAACACCGCCCGAGTAGGATGAGTAACTGAGGAAGACCGAGTTACCTGCCTGCTACAAGCAGAGCCCTTGGGTATGGGAACCAGACAAGGAGAACCCCTATCCTGGACTCATTTCATCCAGGGCGTCTCCTTGTCCTCACTATCCCAATCTGCCCACTTCTTTCCATACCCCTCCAGACCTGACCCCCTACTCCTCCTAACAATCCCCAGAGCCCGGCACTGTCTATAAACCTCCAGAGACAATGGAGGACAGAAAAAAAGGACGGAGATCCCTAAGCCTGGAGAGGGAATAATGCCAGACCGTTGCTACACCTTCCCAACACATCTCTATCCCACTCTACAGACACCCAAAATAAAAACCAAAACTCAGAAATATAATCCACACTCAAACACCTGCCACCAAACACTCTATAATTCAATCAGCCTCTCACACCCATGCCATCATATCTACAAAACAACAAATTTATAAACATAAATTAAAACAAAACAAAAACATAATAACAAAGATACACCTAGGTTGGAGTACAATAAACAAATAATTACACAAATAAACACAAAAGGCACAGAATATCCAAATTAGATAGTGCACTCTCACTGCCCAACAAATTCAGAAAATAGTCATAAAATAACCACTTCAGATGTTCAGATCAACTGTCCAAATCAAATAGGGCACTCTCACTGCCCAACAGGTTCAAAAATAATGAAGAAAAAAATCAAACCGTCTGGTCGTTGCAGATTTTGTTAGATTCTCAAAAGTCTTTGGTCCATAGATCAAATGACTTCACCGTGCAGAAAATCCTCAGGCTTCAATCCGACTCTTCTGATCTTCTCAGGAAAATTCTCTAGTTTTAAGCAGAAGAAAATTGCCCGCTACCTCGCCATTCCCCCAAGGAGGCACCGCCGGGGAAAGAAGGCCGCAACAAGGCTATACCGAGGAACAGGCTCTACAGTCCGGACCCTGAAAAACACCAGCAGAGCCAGGCACCTTACATGCATTTTCCAACACACCAGGCCCAGCCTCCCGTGCGGTCAACAAACCCCAGAGAATCCACCCGGGTTCAGACAGGGACCATCTGGCGAATGCAGCAGATATGGGCTCAAACACCGAAATCTCGAATTCAGGACCTGGAAAACAGAGTCAACCGTGGGAGGGTCAAATTTCAGGCCAAAACATGAATCCACAAGAGTCCATGAATGCCTTTACAGACTATCACGAGCAGTTCGATAGTCCACTCACTCCGCTCCTTGCAATAAATCGATAATCCACACACTCTTCTCCACAGCAAAAACCAAAGCTGTGCCATCTCAAAGGCTCCCAGACAGGAACCCTACTCCAACCAGACAAATTCGAATGCACTTCATAGTCCAAGTCTAGCCCAAAATCAAAATATCCGTAGTGATGATAAAAACTTCACAAACCGCAAACAAATGTTACTTTGTACCGGACAATGAGTACTAATCGTACAGGGTACACAAAACGTAACAAACAAAAATCTAAAACAAATGACGAAACCCAAAAAAAAGCGCTCCTACCACTATAAACTTCACTGCTTCAGCACTAGCTCACTAACTCTAACACAAGATAAACAAATAAATAAAAATAATGAATAATATAATAAATAAAATAAAATAAATCGTTGATGCTGCAGAGCAACAGACAGCTAGCCTAGCATGGCCACCATCTTCAATTCTCCACTCCAAGTCTCTAAAGTCCAGACAGGCCACGTCCACTACCCTACCCTGATCACCTAGTCCAAGAAGTTAATCAGACTTGTCTGGCATGATGTCCCCCCAAGAACCCATGCTGCCTGTGGTCTTGCAGCCCACTGGATTCAAGATACTCTACCAGCCTTTTCTTTAGCAGGGGGTTTCCATCAATTTCCTGCCACTGAAGTGAGATTAACTGGCCTATAGTTGCTAGCCTCCTTCCTGCTGCTGCTCTAATATAGAGGGACCACTTCTGCTCTTCTCCAGTCCTCTGGAACCACACCTGTTTCCAGTGAATTGTTGAATAAGGCCATTAGTGGGGCACTTAGAATCTCCCCAAGTTCCTTTAGTGCCCTTGGGTGTATCCATCCATTCCCATAGCGTTGTCCGCCATCAGAGCTGCAAGTCCCATCTGTACTCTTTCCTCTGAAAATGGGCTTGTGTCCACCCCCTCCCTCTGTTCCTGCTACTCCCTAGTGGTCTCTGCCCCTTCCTCCACTGTGAAGACTGAGCAGAAGTACCTGTTTAGGATGGCAGCTTTTTCATGGTCCTTTTCCATACAGTCTTTCCCTGCCTCCCTTGTAATGCTCACTATCATTCCCCTATTTGCCCTCTTCTCACTGATGTATCTGGACAAATTCTTATCCCCTTGAGCTACCACTCTGGCTATCCTTTCCTCTGTCTAAACTTTTGGTCCCCTCACCACCTTTCCTGCTTCCCTCTGTTATACATTCCTGTCCTCCTCCCGCTGCATTTCCTCAGATCTCCTCAATGTCGCCCTTTTTCCTACACAATCTTGACCACTGCTCTAGAGAACCATAACGGTCTTTTTTCCTTCCGTTTTACTCACTTCCTTCACACAGTTTGCCTTAATTATGCCCTTATTTTTTCCAACTGTGCCTCTACTCCTGCCTGGCTATCCCCTCCTCACAAGGTCATCTCTGAGATAGTCCTGCATCTCTTTAAAATCTGCCCTCAAGTCCAGGCCCTTGTCCTTGTGTGGTTTACCTCAGCTCCTGTCTTTATGCTAAATCACCCTGTACAGCGATCACTGGTACCTAGGGGACAGCCCACAGTGATGTCTCTGTTTGTAAGCACCAGACCCAGCACTGCCCCATCCCTAGTGGGTTCTTTGACTAACTGTCTGAGGAAAGCCTCTTTAACCAGAGAAGGGAAGATATTCATACTTCAGCTGGTGGGATATAAATACAGAAGAGATGCAACTTTTTTGCATCACCCAGTGTAGGCATACCATGACAACATTCAAGTGGGGAGTCAGAAGAGCGAGGGTGGCTTAGGATGGTAACATTAAGGTGAGAGTTATCAGACTTCTTGGTGGACTTACTAAAAGTTGTCTTGGCTCTTCCCCCAGACTTTACTTTTTTCATAGAATGAGCACATGGGGCCTTGTTACCTAAGCCCTGGCTATGATGCCCAAGCTTGCCCTACTTCCTCATTACGAAGTTCTTGAGCTTTAAGACAAAAGAAGAAATATTAAAAAGAGCATGGCAAAAGAATGTTATTTACTAGGGGGCTTGCATTCTATTTGACCAGACTATCCCCGAAATTCAGCAAAGAGACAGGCATATAGTGATATGATATGACTACTCAGAGAAAAACAAATTAGATTCCATATTCCATACCCAGTGAAACTCCGTTTTTTTTTTTTTGTTAAGAAAACACCACAGTGTACAGCACACTGGAGGAAGATAAGATGGTATTTCTGGAAAAGGGCTTGCAGCTACCACTATCCACTGGGGCTCTGGGGACTAAATGGAAGGCCTTCATCTCAGACTGGCACACGAGTTCCAACACAGCCTGCACCTCGGGCTGCTCGGCAGCCCCCGGAGCAGTGAGCTAAATCCGGCAATTACTACAAAACCTGCCGCAAACAAAGAATCCAGTACGTCCCAGGCAGAGCACCCAACTTGTGCAAGGACTGTAAGGTAATCGCTCCTACCTGGAGCCTTCACTTTTCGTCTGCTGCCCCTTGGCTTTCTGCTCATTTCATAGATGGTCACTTTGTACTCCTTCTATGCACACTACTCAAGACTGGAAATTATAAACTTTGTTTCACCATGGAACCTTGAGACACTAATCCTCTGTTGCACTATAAAGTACCGTTTCTAGCAGTGACTTTTTTTTCTTATTCCCATTTGCAGGCTCTCTTAAAGGGACAGTACAGTACTATATTTTTTGCCCATCACTAACAGCATGACCCCCCCCCCCCAAACAAACATTTGAGCTCCTGTACCACACCTCCTTCTCCTTCACCCCCTCCCTGCCTTTTTACTTCCTTCTCTAGCTTTCTTTCTTCTCCCCCTTCCCTGACAAGGCATCTCATTAGCTGCTATAATTACCCCCCTCCCCTCACATTTGACAACGCTTGGCTCAGGCTGCCACCTAATACTCACGCCCTGCCTCGAATACCTCCTTCTCCTCTTTGGGTTAATGGAGCATACTCCCAGCAATGTAAACTATTTAGGTTAGTGTTAACCCTCTCTTTATTTACTGTGCTATGGAATGTAATCTTTTTTATAATCCTGTGTTTTGATGTATTGTTTGTTAATCTGTCTACTCCCTGACGCGGAACCTCTGCAAATGAGCGTCTAGCTCAAAGGTTTTAATCCTAGCATCAATAAATAAAATTTCTCCCTGTGGGCAATTACTAGGGAGCTCATCAGATGGACCGGATGGTCATGGGTACAGGGGCGGGGTGGGAGGGTCAGTGCCTCGATGGAGACTTGGTCAGGGGACTAGACCCAGACTGGAGATCCACTGGTCAGTGGTTGGGTTCCTTCCCCCAAGCACTGTTTGGGGCTGGCTGGCCCCTGCTTTCTCTTCCTTTGTTGCATGCTGGACCAGCCGCTCAGGCCTTCAGCCTATACTGGTGTAGGCTCCCTCTAAGGTAGTACTGGAAGCCTGGGGTTAACTGGGTACAGCTTAGTACCTACATAGTTTTGTTTTCAGAGGGGAAGGGCTGCATATACCATATTTCACTGATAAAGATTCAGACAGCTCTATTCACTTTTCTTGCTTAAGTGTATTGTATACTTCACAATGTATATAATCTTTTATGCTGGGAAAGGTCGGGCAGATATGTGGGGTACTTTATGTCTCCACTACTCTGTAGTGTACCTGACGTAATCATATACAGCCTCATACTACATCTGACGGCTCATGGAGAGGGCCCCCTCCAGTCGAGGGCATTACATCTCTGCCATCCTCCCTCAGACCACGTACCACCTTTTTTCCTGACTGAAAGTGGAAACAGAGGTTGGAATTCCAGACGTCCTACCTTGGAAGTATGACAGGTTAATTTATTTGTCCACATGGTGCCCTGTGCTTGATTATTCAGTTAATTCATTTACTTACAGTATGGTCACAATATCGGTCAGAGAATTTCTAATTCACAACAAAGACCCTCACAAGCTTGCTCTGTCAGCCCACAGTAATCAGCAGACAGACATGTACCTTGGTAATAGCTAGAGTTAACACCTTGGGCTGGATTTTTATAGCCCTGAGATTGCCACAAGCACCGAGTGCACCAAAGATATGGCGCACCGGACTTGTGGCAATCTAATGGGATTTTCTAACCCATGCAGCAACTAACAAAAGGTAGACCAGCTTTTTGTGATCTAGCTTGTGTCAGTCTTGGAGACTGTTTTTACAACGCTTGTGCCCGAGATCTAGCACAAGGTGCCGTAAATAAGGAAAACTGTCGTAACTGTGTCCGGCATCTGAGAATCAGGCGTAACTGCTGCATAAAGGACTGGCATAGAGGCAGAAGCAAAGTACTAAGTCACAGGGCTTGACGCATGCCCTGCACCACCCCTTGAAAATCCAGACCCCTATTTCTCTTACAATGTCCATGGGCTATCTAACCTGATCAAACGTAGCCAAGTGATGTCCTTTGTTAATAAGTCACGAGCTGAATTTATTTTTTTTTTGCAGGAAACGTGTCTATTGCTGAGCATAAGAAATTAAAGCATTTTGGCTAACGGAACACTGTCATCTGCTCCTATAAAGCTGGACACGGGAGAGGAGCAGTGGTTATGGTTCTTGACATAGTTCCTCTTGAAGTACCAGATATAATAGTAGGGCCAATACTATGGGACTCTCCCTTACCCTGGCCTCTATTTATGCCCCCCCAACCCCCAATTCTGATTAAGCTTTTTTCTACAACTTTTTTTTTTGTCACTGGCAGAATGGGGAGAAGGCCCTTTAATATGCGCTGGGGATCTTAACCTCAATTTCCTCCCCCACCTTGACAGTACACCACAGATCCCCGAAAGGGAACACCTAGTTGCAAACTGATTGGGTTACTTGGATGCCTAGAAGAGATCCAGAAGCAAATGATTTGATACCTTCTATTGGACCAACATAGATGGTACAAAAAGAAAACAGTTATGTTGGTCCAATAAAAGGTATCAAAGCAGCTGCTTCTGGATCTGTTCTTACAAGGACCAATACGGCAACTAATCTATTTCTGAATGTTTACATGCCTAGAGACACTTTAATGGGCAATTCTGGGATTACACATATTATTCTGCCCCTTACCAGATCGATTCAAAGATAGATTATTTCTGATCCACAAAGTAAGGGAAGATGGGGTATGAAAGAGATGGATGGGTGACCTAGGTCTATTGGAACACATCCCTATCTTCATGCAAGTCCAACTGGAAATGCCCCATAAAAAAATAAAAAAAAAACATTTTGGAAGCTAAATGTCTCAGATGAGGAGACGTAGGACAGTATCCCACAATTTACAGACCAGGCTACTACACAGAATGACTTCTCACAGACCTCGCCAGGTATTCTCTGGGACACGATTAAAGCCCCCGTTAACTGTAAAGTTATTTAGTATACTGCTAGGATGAATAGACAAAGGGAAGCCCACAAACTAGAAGTTAAAATTTGATTAGGTACCTTGAGACCCAGCAGAAGCTTTAGGTTGTTACAGAAAGGGCAAAGGAGCTTGTCTGCCTAAAAAAGTAATTGGCGACCCTCCTGGATTATAGAGTTGAAAATACAGGTTACTCACCTGTAACAGTAGTTCTAGGAGTGGTATATGTTGTTCATCCACACTTCTTGGCATGTTCCTTTCCCTTTAAGGATCATCGGAAGGTCTTCAAGCTGGCTCCTCCCACCCACCCGGGTGGTATATACCTCGGCTCCGCCCCATGACACCAGATCTTAGCCTGCTGGAAGCCAGGTGTTGTGCGTCCGCAGCCAGGGAGGTAGGGTGGATCCATGTGGATAAACAACATATACCACTCCTAGAACTACTGTTACAGGTGAGTAACCTGTTCTTCTAGGATCGTGGATATGTTGTTCATCCATACTTCTTGGCAGACTCGTAGCAGTTCTCCGGGAGGAGGGAGGCAAGGCACACACCTCCACTGATACTTACTTGGGGAAAAGAAATTGGAGAACTGAGGCCCCAAAGAAAAAATTACTCACCTTAGTAATTGTGTTTCTTCTAACCGAGTCTTGCTGTATTCTGACATTATGCAGTTAGCCCCAGCACTTGAACTGCTCTGGAGAGGAAAGAGTTAACTCTATGCCAGCACATAGAACATTGAGCTCAAGCTTGGTTCAAACGTCTGTCTGCTGCACTTTGAAGTGTCACCATCAGATTGTTATGAGCTAACACTAACTAATTACCCCCACTATGTGGAAATTGTAAAATTTTTACTAGCCAAAAAGGCAACCAAATATTTTGGATCCCCAAAAGACTCAAGTCGAGAAATCCAAAACAAAAACTAGGTAGTGAACAAAATAATTACCAAACCATATAAATAACCCACTCCCCCTGTCTAAAGAGGGGAGAGTGCCAAGTACACCCCTGAGGTGCAACACTGCGCCTACCAGCCCACTTCCCAAAACCAGGTTCTGAGAAGGAAGGCAGGGAGGGAGGTCAGAATACAGCAAGACTCCATTAGAAGAAACACAATTACTAAGGTGAGTAATTTTTTCTTCAGACAACATGAAGTCTTGCTGTATTCTGACATTATGCAGACTATCAAGCAGTACCTCCATGGAGGAGGGAATCAAACCTTCTTTGGGAATAGGCTCTGCAGTACTGCTGTACCAAACCTAGCATCACTCCTAGCCTGGACATCCAGACAGTAATGCTTGGTGAAAGTATGGACTGTTTTCCAGGTGGCTGCTTTGCATATGTCTAATAAGGGTATATCTCTGGCAGCAGACAGAGAAGCAGCTGTACCTCTAGATGAATGAGCCCTCAGGCTTGAGGGGGGCACTTTGCCTAGCTTTTCATAGCAGAATTGTATGCAAGAGACAATCCACCTGGCAATAGTTCTCTTAGTAGCAGGTTTGCCCTTCCCCACTTCACCATAAGTGAGGAACAACTGGAGGGAGTCAAACCTAAGAGCCTTAGTACGCTCAATGAAGTAGCTAAGAGCTCTTTTAAGATCCAACTGTGTAATCTTCTTTCTCCTGAAGAAGAATGATCACTGAAGAATACAGGAAGAGACATGGATTGGTTCAGATGAAAATGTGAAACCACTTTGGGTAAGAACCTCCTGTTGGTTCTAAGGACCACCTCATCTCTATGAAATGAGATAAAATCAGGCTCCACTGACAGAGCTTGTAATTCACTGATATGCCTGACAGAGGTAATAGCTATCAGGGACACAGTTTTCCAAGTCAGGTACTTAAGCTCTGCTGAGGACAAAGGCTCAAAAGGGGGTTGCATAAGCTGAGCAATGCAAACATTAAGATCACAAGCAGGAGTAGGATCCCTAAAGGGGGGATTGGTATGAAGCAATCCTTTGAAGAATTTACAGAAAACAGGGTGAGATGCCAGTGAAGAGGGCTTTCCCACTGACAGAAAAGCAGAAACAGCTGACAAGTGTACTTTGAGGTTAGCTGGTCTGAGGCCTAGGCCATTAAGATGAACCAAGTAATCCAGAACTGTAGACAAGTCAGCAGTATCTGGAGATACATGCTTCTTGGAACACCAAATGCTGACTCTTTTCCATTTGGAGTTAAGAGTTTTTCTGGTGGCAGGTTTTTGAAAGGCTTTGAGAATGTCCAGAACTCCTTGAGACAGATGCAAATTTGCATATTCTAGCTCTTCAAGTGCCATGCCTTGAGATTGAGCGACCAAAGGTTGTGGTACCAGATCCTCCCCTGAGAGGAGGTTAACAGGTTGTGATTCCTGGGAAGAGATAGGGGAAGATGGACTGCTAGGGACGGCAACAGGGGGTACCACGGCTGTCTGACCTAGTCTGGAGCAATCAGGATCACTTTGCAAGATTGTGACCTTATCTTGACCAGGACTTTGAACAGTAGAGGAAAAGGAGGGAAGGCATACAGAAATTTCCTTTCCCAATCCAGAATTAGAGCATCCAGAGGGACTGAACCCAAGACTGGGGGTCTGCAACAGAAGAGAGGAAGTTGGTGATTGTCTGGGGCTACAAAGAGATCTATCTCTGGAGTGCCCCACCTTGAAAAAATCACTTTTACCACTAGGGGGTCCAGGGACCATTCATGATGGCCCTGGGAAATCCTGCCCAATGCATCTGCTAGCACATTGTCCTTCCCTGGAAGGTGGACTGCTACCAGAGAGGTCTGTAGAGAATAAGCCAGGGACCATAATTTCATGGCTTCCGTGCACAAGGCCATAGACTGAGTTCCTCCCTGCTTGTTGATGTGCCACATGATGGTGGTGTTGTCTACCTGACCTGAACCACCTTGTTCTGTACTGATTCCAAGAAGGCTTGCAGAGCCAGGTACACTGCCCTGTGCTCCAGAAGATTGATGTGGAGAAGACTCCTGAGGGGACCACACTCCCTGAGCTGTGAGAGCTCCCAGGTGAGCTCCCCACCCCAGGAGAGGAGCATCCGTGGTTAGAACCACAGAATGAGACTGGGTGATGAATGGGACTCCTTGCCTGAGGTTGTCCTGATCCAGCCACCAATGGAGAGCCTGGACCAGGGTCTGAGTCACTGGAAAAAGCTTGGTTAGAGGATCTTTTTTCTGAGACCAAAAAGCCCTCAAATGGAACTGGATGTCCCTCATCTGAAATCTGGCCCCTTGGACCACTGCAATGGAAACTGCCATGTGGACCAGAAGTTGAAGGAAATGCCTTGCTGGTCGAGACACCAGAAGGTGGAAAGAGGAAGTCAGCTCTATAATGGCCTTTACCCTTGCCAGAGGGAGAAAGGCTCTTGCTTTGACAGTATCCAATTCTACCCCTATGAAGGTTAAGAGTTGTACTGGCTCTAAAACTGATTTGGGAAGATTGAGGAGGAATCCTACAGAAGTGAGCATTTGTTGGGTCACTTGTAAATCTGACTTGACTTGGTCTGGAGACTGACCTACTATTAGCCAGTTGTTCGGGTATGGAAATATGGAGATGTTTTGTCTCCTTAGAAAGGCCACTACTACTGCTAGACATTTTGTAAACACCCCTGAAGCTGATGTTAGGCCGAAGGGCATTGCTTTGAACTGGTAATGGCCTGAAGGCAGTTTGAACCGGAGGTACTTTCTGTGGGAGCACCTGATGGAAATGTGAAAGTAGGCATCCTTTAGGTCCAGGGAGGCTAGCCAGTCCCCTGGCCTTAGAGAGGGAAGAATTATTCCCAGAGTCACCATTTTGAATTTTGGTTTTAGCATGTGCTTGTTTAGGTATCTTAAGGAATCTTTAGGATGGGCACCACGCCCATTTTTTTGGGGGTAAGGAAGTTTCTGGAATACAGACCTTTGCCCCTGTGAAGTGTAGGAACTTTCTCTATGGCTCTGAGAGCCAGCAGAGATGAAACCTCTGCCTCTAGGGCAATGGTTTCAGAGATGTTTGCAGGTGGAAAGGACCTGACCCCCAGCTTTGGAAATGTTTTGAAGCTGAGGGCCAGTCCCTGGCTTACTACCTCCAGGATCCATTTGTCTGAGGTAACAGACTTCCAGTCCTGGAAGTAGTAAGCCAGCCTGCCTCCTACAGGAATTGGGGGGGGGTCAACCCGGGCTGACACATCAGGATGTCTGCTTGCCTTAGGCTGAGAGGAGGATGCAGCCCTGCTCATCCCCCTTCTGCCTCTCCCTCTGAAGGACCCCCTCTGGGAAAAAGGAGAGAAGGTCTGTGCCTGGTAGAAAGGCTGTGAAAAGGCCTGCCCCTAGCTTGCTGCTTCTGAGGAGTTGCCTGCCTTTTCTTGGCCTGTGCACTCTTGTAGGTGGTCCTGTACTCATCAATCTTTTTCATATAATTCTCTGTCTGCTCCCCAAACAGAGAATTCTCGACAACTGGGAAATCCATGGCCTTAGCGTGGGTGTCCTGTGATAGGCTAGTACATCTGAGCCAAGCCAGCCTCCAAAGAGCCACAGATGTAGCCGTGACTCTTGATGATACACCACTGGAGTCCACAGCAGCATGAAACTGGATTTTTGATGCCTCAATCCCATCAGCAGCCACATCCTCCAGCTCTTGGCAAGTTTGGGGGAAGCCTGTTTAGCCAGTTCCAGATCAGTATCCCATCTGGACTTCTGGTATCTGGCTGTGTAGGCCATAAAATTAGCCTGCCTGAGTCCCAGGGAAGATGCCATGTACTGTTTCTTTGTCATGGCATTCAGCTTCCTGGAGTCTTTATCTGGGGTGTGTGAAGCCAAGGGTATGTTAGCCTGCACAACCCCAACATGGCTGCATTGCTGATACAAGTACTCCGTACCTGGGCCTGACAACATATACCTCTCATCCATTCGCCTGTCCACAGGAGGTAAAGAATTTGGAGTCTTAAGTAACTTCTGTGTCTGTTTCCCAAAGAATTTGTGAAGGGGAATAGACAAGCTCTTGGACTCTTTTTTTCTTTTTGCCAGAACCGACCCCTCAGGATCAGCTCTCTGTTTGCCTGAGGGAGTCTCGCCCAGGTCAGTGGGCACTCCCTCAGGTTCGGTCGGAACCGAACCGGGCTGGCCATCCGGGTCAGCAGACTTCTCTGCCTCCTTTTCCCTAAGCCTGCCCAATCTTTTATCCAGGGTGGCTTGAGGGAAATTCTTACATATTTGGCAGTCTGACTCCAGGTGGTCAAAACTCAGACAATCAATACAGGTGGTGTGGGGATCGGCCTTAGCAAAGGCCTCCCCACACTCACTGCAGTGCTGAAACCCAGTGGGCCCGGTTTTTCTCTTGGGTTTCTCAGACGAAGCCATCCTATCATTTACCCTTTTTATGGCAACAGCCAGGCAAGACTCCCTTATCGGTTCTTAACCGTGTTACGGGTGTTGGAAAAAAATGATGAAACACGTTTTTTTTGTTTTTTTTTAAGAACCAATAAGGACCGGTACCTCACACTAAATTCAAACTAAAAGAAAAAGACACAGACAAATACAGACAACCGGTTCAGCCGAACCAGTTGAAATAGTTTTTTTAACAATTTCCACAAAAAAAACTCAACACTAGCCCACTACATATGTACTTACTGTGCTGCAGACAGGGATCTGAACCGAAATAAAGAAAAATCGGTATAAACTGACGTTTTTAACCTGACCGAACCCTTAGCGAAGGCAAAATCTCCGGAGCGACTGTTCAGTTAGGCGGAGTAAAGAATCTGACGGTTATACTTCAAAGTGCAGCAGACAGAGGTTTGAACCAAGCTCAACGTTCTATGCTCTGGCACAGAGTTAACTCTTTCCTCTCCGGAGCAGTTAAAGTGCTGGGGCTAACTGCATAATGTCAGAATACAACAAGACTTCATGTTGTTTGAAAGCAGCAGCCCGGCATAACTCAAGGTTGATGTGGTAATGGATAATGAAGGTGTTTGCTGACTTCCAGGTAGCAGCCCGACAGATTTCCTGGATAGGGATGTCCCTGGAAGCAGCCATCGATGGAGTGGTATGGTGGGTAGAATGAGCTCTTATCCCTCTGGGAGGCTACATGCCTACCAACTCGTAGCATAGACTTATGCAAGATGTAATTCACCTTGCAACAGTCCATTTTGCTGCCGGTCTGCCAGAAGCGGCTTCAGCGTAAGTGACAAATAGCTGGCGAACCTCTCCCCGAATTTCTGCTGTCCTCTCCTTATAATAGGAGAGGACTCATCTCAGGTCCAAGGTATGGAGCCTGTATTTGGCCTCCAAGGTGTAATTAGGGTAGTATACTGGCAGAGTTAACACCTCGTTAAGGTGAAACTCTGACACCACCTTCGGAAGGAATTTTGGGTGGGGACATAGGACAGCCTTGTCCCTGTGGAAGACCAGATAAGGGGAGTCCACCGAGAGTGCCTGGAGCTCCCCGTCCTTCTGGCAGACGTGATAGCTACCAGGAAGGCCATCTTCCAAGACAAGTGTGACAACGCACACTTGTGCATTGGTTTGAATGGCTTGCCCATGAGCTTTGCCAGTACCAGCAGTAGATCCCATGGAGGTGGAGGTTCACGCACCGGAGGGGATATGTAATCCAGGCCTTTGAAAAAGCACCCAACCACTGTCTTCTGCGCCGTCAGCTGACCGGCCTGCACTCGGTAAGCAGAGATGGCTGCCAGGTGTACCCTAAGGTTCAATGACCGAAGACCCCTTTTGGACAGAGACCAAAGGTAGTCGAGAATGTTAGCCACTGGACAGAACAGAGGGTCCAGGCCCTTGCCCTGACACCAAATGGAAAACGTTTTCCATTTGAAGGCATAATACTTCCTGGTCGATTCCTTTCTGGATGCCTCCACCACGGTGAGGACATCCTTGAAAAGACCCAAAGCCTGGAACTCTAGCCGCTCAGGTACCAGACTGTGAGGTGCAGAGATTGAAGGTCAGGATGGTATACCTTCCCCTGACTGAGAGAGATCAGGTCCAGGCATGCTGGTAGCTGCTCTGGGGGCCTGCAGCCGAGGCTGAGGAGATCTGGATACCAGAACTGGCACGGCCAGTCTGGGGCTATCACAATCACCTTTGCCTTGTCCCTCCTCACCTTGAGGAACACCCTGTGGATCAAGGGAAATGGAGGGAAGGTGTAGAAGAGGCCTGGGGTCAATGGCCTCAAGATGGCATTCCCCTGCAGCGAGCCCTGCTGAGGGGGGGCGGGCATGAAACAGTTTCAGCTTTGTGTTGTCCCTGGAGGCAAACAGGTCCACCATCGTTTTGCCCCAGTGGGAGAACAGGCTGTAAGCTACGTCTGGATGGATAGACCACTTGTGGGATGTCTCGCTTAATCGACTGAGAGCATCCGCCAGATGGTTTGAGGCTCCTGCCACATGAATATGTAGGAGATCTGTCTCCAGATGCCTGACAATGGTCCAGATGAGGAGCGCTTCCCTGCAAAGTAGATGGGAATGTGTGCTTCCCTGTTTGTTGAGGTAGTACATGGTCGTGGTATTGTCCGTCTGGACTTGAACCACTTGACCCCGGAGCTGAGGAGTGAAAGCTGACAGTGCCAGTCTGATTGTTCTGAGCTCCAACAGGTTGATGTGGTATCAGGACTCCTCAGGGGTCCAGAACCTGTGAGCCCTTTTGTCCCCCATGTGGGCTCCGTAGCCCATGAGAGAGGCATCGGTCGTGAGGACGGTCGTCGGCTCGGGCAGACAAACAGGATACCTTCCTGCAAGCGGTCTGGGGTGGTCCACCATTGGAGAGTATCCCACATCTTCTGGGTTACAGTGATCAGCTGGTCAAAATGACCATGGCACGGAGTCCACAGGGCAGCCAGCTCCCACTGAAGGGGGCACGTGTGCCACCAGGCTCAACGGACCACAGAGGTGCACGCCGCCATGTAACCCAGAAAGCACAGAAAGTCCCGGGCAGGGTACAATTGCCCAACCAGAAATGATCGGGCAAAGGAAGAGAGAACATCTGCCCTGTCCGCTGGGAGCCGAGCTCTGGCTTGACAAGAGTCGAGCTCTGCCCCAATGAAGCACATCAGCTGGGAAGGTATGAGTTCTGACTTGATCTTGTTGATCAAGAGGCCGAGTTGGAAGCAGGTCTGGAGGGGCCAGGTCCCTGGACCTCTCCACCTCCTGCTGGGTGGGACCTGCTAAAAGCCAATCACTGAGGTGGGGTAAATTCTGACCCCACCCCCCCTGAGATGGGCTGCCACCATTGCGATGCATTTGGTGAAGACCCATGGGGCCGATCACAGCCCGAACGGCTTGGCTCGGAACTCGTATAGGGTCCCTTTGGCTCTGAAGCGGAGAAACCGCCAATGAGATGGACAGATTAGGACATGAAAGAACACGTCCTGCAGATCCAGTGTACAGAACCACATGTTTCGCTCCAAGGATGGTATGATCTGGGACAGAGTGACCATTCAAGAGGTGCATGACCTGAGATACTGATTCAAGTCGTGCAGATCTAGAGTGGGTCACCAGCCCCCGTCCCGCTTGGGCACCAGGAAGTACCTGGAGACAAAGCCTGGGTCTGCTGGAGAATCTGCCACTGGAGTTACTGCCTCCTTGAGGAGGAGCTGAGCGATATCATCTCGGAGAGCCGACTGAGTATGGGTGGATTCTCTTTCCTCCCATGGGGCGCGGGCTCGGCTTGGAAGGTACTGTTCGAATTCTTGAGGCAGCCCTTGACTGACCACCTCCAAGACCCACCTGTCCATGGTGACTGCGGACCAGGAGGAAAGGAAGTGGGGGAGCCAGCCCCCCACAGGAGGACCCAGAGCTGGTGTGACGGGAGAGGGGGTGGCAGCCCCTGCCCCATCACTGAGCAGGCTTGGAGGAAGAGGATCCAGGACCTGAACCTCGGCCTCCACTACGGACCTGAGAGGGCCTGGGCTTGGGCTGGGGGTGCCAAGCTTGAGCCTGCTGCTGCTGCCCTCCTTGAAAGGAGGGTTGCTGGGCTGCAAGGGAAGAGTGCTGAAAAGGCTTCTTCTTCTTCTTCTGGTGCTTCTTACTCAAAGAACCTTTAGCAGACGTGACATCCAAGGTGGCATCGGACTGCTCAATACGCTGAAGGTGACCAGCCAAACCTGGGTCAAAGAGATTGGTGCCCAGGAAAGGCACATCAGCTAGTTTGTGCTCAGTATCTGCCTGGAAAGAGGAGAGTCTCAGCCAAGCCCTGCAGTGAGAGGCAATTGCGGCTGCCAATGAGTGGGCACAAGAGTCCCCAATGTCCAGGACAGTCTGGAGCTGCTGTTTGGCAACAGCCTGGCCCTGGTCCTAGACTTGCTTGACCGTGGTCTGCATGTCCACGGGGAGATGTGGGAGGACTTCATCCAAAGACCCCAAGCGGGCATGGGAGAAGTGTGCCATGATGACGGCCAAACTTGCCTGACGGTGGCCTAAAGACGAGGCCGCATAAACCTTCCAAGCTGAATGATCCAAGTTTTTGGATTCCTTTTCGTGAGGTCGATCAGTGTCGGCAGAATTGCCAGTACGCCTGACTACAGAGGCAGTCACCAGGATCTTGGCTGAAGGGTGCTCTGTGAACCCCGCAAGGGACCCCATGGGCACTGCATACCTGTGGGCCATGCGGGCAGATGGAGCAGGACATGAGGGAGGGCACTGCCAAAGTTCTAAGGCCAGGCCAATTATGGATTACAAAATCTGATCGACAGCAATGTAAAGTGAGCTAGTCAGATCACTACACCAGGGAGACATGTAAAAAACTACAACTACAGCATCTTCATTAGGGCAAAGCCATCTGGTGGAGAACTACAACTATGGCATCCTCAGCAGGACAAACCCACTGGGGGAATAACTATTTTATTACAAATGCATGTAGACCATATTTTTTTTTTTTTAATATTTATTTAGGTTAAACTCTAAAAGTTGCCCATCATGTAAGTGAATTAACCCAACTCCAGGGCATGGGTTTACTGAGAATTAATCCACAACTGAGTGGTTGAAGTCACTCAATCTGTGGCCTCATGTCTCACACACCTACCACCACAACCAGGTGTGGATTAATTCTCAGTAAACCCATTCCCTGTTGCGGGTTAACCCTTACTTATTCCTACATGGTGTGCATACTGATGATGCTAGTGGTGCTCTTTCCTTCTGGTTGCTCGCTTCATTAGATATATAACTACTATTTATGCAGCCCCATCAAAATAAGTAAGGGTTAATGGCCACATTTTGGAAGGCTTTCCCTTGCGGAGAGGAACCTGCCAGAGGTGTCCCCTATCTCAGATACTATTCACTTTATATATAGAGACCCTTGCCCAGAGTACACAAATGAATCCGAGGATAGTGGGTACCCAGCTTGGGGATACACAGCATCAACTCACCCTTCATAAGGACAATGTTTTATTATATTTGGGAAACCCTGAAGCCTCCTTAGACATCATAATGCAGGAAATTTAACTCCTCTTGTAGGTTATCAGGCTACACCCTTAACACGTTCAAAACAGAAGTTCTGGTCTTCTCATACCAAACCTCCTCAGATAAAACACATTTATTTATTTATTTTGATTTTGGTACCCACGTAAGCCCACTGAGACCAGTCCAGAGGTCCCTTTTCCAGGGATGACCTGGGATGAGTTACATACAGCAGAAATTACATACACTGGATGATAATACAGTAGTTACAATTGTTACATACATTGGAGTGACAGAAGTTACAGTAGATAATACAGTATTTACATTTGGTACATACATTGGAGTGACAGTAGTTACAATTGACACATTCATTGGAATGGGCATGGAATAAGGGGGCTAGTGATTGCAGCTGCAAAGGCTGAGTTCCAGAAGGCACACTTTGAGGCCCAACTTGAATCCTTACATAGAAGTCCGGTCAACCAGATTTTCTAGGAGTGTGTTCCATAAGTGCGGAGCAGCATATCTGAAGGATCGCTTGCCCGGGTTGGTGCATACCCATGGGATGTCGAGGGGACGGCCAGCTGAAGATCTCATGTCATGGCACTGTACTCTGGGATTGAGCAGACCATGCAGGTGAGGAGGAGGGCCAGTGGTGGTGGTGAATTTGAAATTCAGGCAAATAGAGGAGTAGGCAAACTTGTGCCATACGGTAGGCCAGTGGAGGTCTGCAAGGGCCTCACAGTGATGCCTCCTTGGGGGGAGCTAGTGGCAAAATGTGCCACTCTATGGTAGAGCACAGTGAGTTTTCTTAATTCCCCTTCCCTAGGGGACTGAAACAGAAGGGCCCCATAGAGGAGGATGGGGAGTAAAGTGCAATTGGCTATGGCTCGCCAAGCCTCGGCAGAAAGAGAGTTTCCCAGCTGGTAGAGAAATCCAATCCTCTGGTGGATGGACTTGGCTAAGGAGTTGATGTGAGGTTTATAGGACAACTCCTGGTCAAGGAGGATCCGAAGGTATTTAATCCTGTCACTGATCTCAATTCTCTTCCCCTGGGCCATTTGGAGCTGAAGCAGGTCACACCTGTCGGTACCAAGACATCTGGTTCCAAACAGGACAGCCTTCATCCTCTCCTCATTGAGTACTAGGGAGTTGGAGGACACCAGGCTTCGAGTGCTGAGAGACTGGCTTGCAGTTTGGCAGAGATAACGCTGGGCAGCGGGACACTGCAGTAGACGACGGTGTCATCCGCATAAAGGATGAGTTTGCTTGGCCCACAAACCCTCTCTATGTCATTGACAAAGAGGGTGAATAGCAGGGGGCCCAGGATTGAGCCCTGGGGTACCCCAGAGACCACCAGTCGGGTATTGGATTGGGTTCCTCTCCATAGAACTTTTTGGCTTCGATTGAGTAGATAGCTCTCGAACCAGGAAAGGGGGAGCCCATCCAGTCCAAAGAGGTGGAGTCTGGAGAGAAGTAGATTATGGCCGATCAAGTCAAATGCCTTGGACAGGTCGATAAATAGAGCTTCCGTCTGGGAGCCCCAGTCCATAGCATCAAGGACATCAGACGTGAGCCGGATAATGGCCGTGTCTATGGCATGGCCTTTCCTAAAACCGTGCTGTATGTTGGCTAGGAGAAGGTGCTGCTCAAGGTAGTTCTGCAATTGGTTGTAGACCAATCTCTTCTGCACCTTCCAGAGAGGGCAGAGAATGGAAATAGGCCTATAGTTCCCCACTTTATCCCTGGGCCCTTTTTTATGGACTGGGACTATGATCACTACTTTCCATTTACTAGGGACTGTTCCCTCAAGGAGGGACCTGTTGATGAGCCAAGTTACAGGGGAGGTGATGGCAGAAGCAGCAGCCCTCAGCAGCCTTGGTTCAAGCAGGTCATGTCCCGGGGAGGAATCGGGGTTAATTTTGAGTAGGAGTGGAAGTACTTCTGAAGGGTCGACAAGTTTCAGGTGAAACTGGGTCCGAGCATGCTCCCAGTTGGCACTGCTGTTGCGGGTAACACCAGAAGGGACGGGGGGGAGAGTCCACCAGGGTTAGAAAAGGAGGCATTGAATGCCTCTGCTACAATGGAGGGGTCATCGGTCAGGGTATTCCCAACCAGTAGTGCTCCATCCTGGGAACTAGGGTGCCCTTGAGTAGCAGATTTATTTGGCCCCAGAATTTCTTAGGGTCCCGTCGGTGACTAGTCTGGTGATTACGAAGATAGCTGGACTTGGCATATTTGGAAGCATTCTTACTGTGGTTCCTCAGTTCCCTGTATTTCTCCCAGTCAGAGTTGTGGTTTGAGGATTTGAATAGTTTCCAGGCCATGTCCCGGAGCAGCATACTCCATTTCGGCCAGGGCCAAGCCATTTATGGCACTTCCCCTGTACCCTTAGTTTCTTTCATGGAGCATGAACGTTAGCCATGGACAGAAACGAGTTGGTAAAATAGTCCACGCTTCGTCCAGGGTGGGGAGGGTGATGATGGGATCCCAGTCTACAGCACGAAGGTCTGAGCAGAAGTCAGCTGTTACAAGTCTGCTGTAGTTCCTGGCTTCTACTACCCTGAAAGCTGATTTGGGAGGCTTACTGGACCAGATGTAGAAGATTGGTGAGTGGTCACTCAATGAATCTGCCATGGTCCCAGATGTCATAATACAGTCCAGGCAAGAGACAAGGGCCCAGTCAAGTAAGGAATGATTGCCAGACTTGGCGTTATGCCTTGTAGGCAGGTCGATGATTTGAGTCAGGTTAGAGTCAAGAACAGGGTTCTTACTGATTGAGGTCCCCAGGGCAAGCCAGTTCTGATTAAAGTCCCCAAGGAGAATCATCTCTCCCAGGGGGTGCTCTGCCAGGGCATGGGTTAGAGATTCTAGGGAAGAGGCAGCTGATTGGGGCGGAAGATAGGTACACTCGATGTACAAGGGTTTAGTGCCTCCAAGGAGCAATTTAGTAAATATAGTCTCGCTTACTGAGTCATAGAGGGGAGGGTAATCTAGCTGCATAGCATTAAGATTTGTCTTGGTGTAAATGAGAACCCCACCGCCTTTCTTCCCAACTCGATCCCACCTGAAGGCATTATAGCCAACCAGGCCAACTTCATGTAGAAGGATTTGCGGCTTGAGCCAAGTCTCAGTCACCGCTAGTATATCAGGTTTGTACAGTAGTGTCCAAGCTTCAAGGTCTTGGACTTTATGCCTTAGGCTGCCAATGTTCATGTGAACCAGCCTGAGACCCCTGGCCTTGGCCCAGAAAGGGTTAGTAGGGTCATTGAGAGTGAGATTTATTTATTTATTTAGTTAAACATCAGTTTAGAAACCTGTGAGCCAGAGGCTCATTTACAAAGGTACCTCGTCACAAAGAGGACATCAGAACAGTAGTACAAGGGACACAGTACTTACAAACAAAAAAGTTACAGTTCAATTACAGTTTTGTTACAATAGAGTTCAATCCCCAACGAGCAAAAGATAACAAAAGGTGCAAAACTTATGGTCGGGGAGAGCTGGTGGGGTAGAAGGGAGGAGATAGGGAGGAGGAATAAGTAGGGAAAGAAGGGGGGAGCTCAGTGAGCATTGTCAAACAGAGTATATATATATATATATATATATATATATATATATATATATATATATATATATATATATACATATTTTTACACTAGGCTAGCGGCAGTTGCATTTCATGAGAGCTAAGCAGGAAGTTTCTGAGCCTGGGCTTAAAGCAAGCTAAGGTTAGAGAGTGTTTGAGACACTGGCAGGAGGGAGTTATACCAGTGGGGACTTACGGGAGAATGCCCTCTGACCTTGTGAGGTCCTGGCTCTCGGAATAACTAAGTTAGCTCTTGGCACGAGTCGCGTGATCAGGAGTCGGTGCAGTACGGCCGAATGGAGTTGGATAGGCCTCATGGGGATAGGCCGTGCAGGCTTTGAAGGTGAGCTGGCATGTCTGATACATGAGTCGCCTTCCAGGCTGAGTAGGGTAGCCAGGGTGTACAGCCCACATGTGTGAGTGAGTCTGGGAGCACCAGTGATAAGTCTGCAGGCCTTATTTACTGTGAGATGAACCTTGTTGAGGGCAGTCTGATCTGCTGAGCCATAGACCGGAAGGCCATAGTCAATGAGAGACATGACAGAGGAGGTGACAGCCAGGCGGAGGGCATCAGGAGGGAGGCATTTCTTGTGCCGGTAAAGAATGCCTAGCCGTGAGTTGGCGACAGAATTTAGGGCAGATATATGTCCATGGAATGAAAGTGCAGGGTCAAAGGTTATACCAAGATATTTATAGGATTGCACCTGGTCAATGACTAGATTGGGTGTGGAGTGGACAGCTAAGGGAAATTTGCTGTACTTATTTTGGGGTGGGAGAAGAGCATCGTTTTGTTTTCTAAGGTTGATAACAAGTCGGTTGCTCAGTGAACCAGGTAGCTGCAGAGTCAAAGACTAGTTGGAGGGAGTTCTGTAGCAGCATGGGGTCATTGTGGGAGGCAACGAGAACAGCATCATCAGCATAGAGAAGCATCTTACCGATAACTGCTGGGTAGGGAGTTAAGAAAGAGTGAGAATAGTAGGGGTCCAAGAATTGAGCTCTGCGGCACCCCAGAGTGAATGGGGCATGTTTCAGAGAGAGTACCGTTGACTTTCACACATTGGAAGCGGAGCGGAGAGATAGCTGGTGCACCAGGAACAGGTCCTGAGGCAAAGCCTATTAGGTCGAGGGTGGAGAGCAAAAGAGGATGCAAACAGTATCGAATGCTTTAGACAGGTCAATGAATATAGCACCAGCCAGGGCACCAGAGTCCAAGGAGGCATGGAGGAAGTTGGAAAATTCCAGGAGTGCTGTATTGGTACTATGACCTGCTCTGAACCCGTGTTGTTCAGGGCAGAGAACACTGTCTTACAGAGGTAGTCAGAGACTTGGGGCCTACAATTTCCTCTAGCGCCTATAGAGGGGGAAGAGGATTGAGATGGGTCGTAGTTACCTGGAAGAGTCCTGTCACCACCTTTATGGACAGGGGTAACTGTGGCAATCTTCCAGGCAGAGGGGAATTTTCCGAGACAGAGTGATTTGTTGAAAATGCACGTAATAGGTGAGAGGACCTGATCCAAGACCTGACGTAAAAGGCAGGGATCAAGTGAGTCATTACCGATGGTGTTACCTTTTAGGGCTTTTAGCAGGTAAGGCCTAACTTCTTGCATGGTGACACGACGCAGGTGGAAAGAGGGGCGGGCAATGGGTGGTGGTGGTACAGATGGAGGAGGTGGACTGAAAAAGTTACCAGGAAGTACTGAGCTAAGGTCGGTAAAGGAGTTATTGAGGTGGGAGGCAATGAGGGCAGGGTCAGAGGAGACGGTACCATTGATGTTGAGAAGAGAAGGAGAGGGGGACTGGGAGTGACCATTAAGTTGCTTGATGTTGTCCCAGAAGCACCTGGGGTTCCCCCAGGAGGAGGTAAGAGAGGCTTGGTAGTATTCCGCCTTTGCTTTGTGGATGGCCCAGGTGCACTGGTTACGGGCAGCAGCATAGGACTGCCTGTCAGCTGAACGGCCAGTAGCAACAGCAAGGTGCCAAAGATTGTCACGTTGCTTGTTGCCACAGAAGGGCAGGGTGATCCAGGGCATGTTTCACTTTGGACCTCCTAGCAGTTATGGGAGCAAAGATATCACAGGCAAAGTTGAAAAGTGCTCACAAAGAGGCCCAGGGCCAAGTCAATGTTGGTTGCCCTC
The DNA here is from genome assembly GCA_016271365.2 of Neoceratodus forsteri. Classification (NCBI taxonomy): domain Eukaryota; kingdom Metazoa; phylum Chordata; order Ceratodontiformes; family Ceratodontidae; genus Neoceratodus; species Neoceratodus forsteri. Next base: position 658,005,012 of record CM028131.1, on the reverse strand, counting down.
GTTAGAGGGGACCAATCAGTGTGGGCAAGGAAGCGCTTAAGGCCTATGAGTCCCCCAGGCCTAAGCCACCTTCGAGAGGTGGTTTTGACCGGGGATGAGAGCCGAGGGGTTTCCCAGTTGAAAAGCACAGGGGAGTGGTCACTGAGGCAGTCAGGGAGGATTTGGATGTTATGGATGCGGATTGGCCTGTTGGTGAGGACCACATCCAGGAGGGTGCTTGTCCCCCCCCAGGGTTTTTTCTAGTAGGCTGTGAGACCAGTTGAGTTAGGTCAATTGAATCGAAAGCCTCACGGTGGGAGGAAGATGAGGGGCAGAGCCAGTTTATATTCAAGTCGCCCACCAAGATTTGGTCCGACGAGTTGGGTAGGGAGGTGAGGTAGTCAATTAGTGGGCCCAGGGCCTGGGATTGGTTCTTGGGGGTATGTAGGCTACGGTTAGGAATAATGGGCCTCTAGCTGGGTCCGGGATAGCTTTAGGTAAGTGCCTGGGCCTTATATGGTCGAGGTCAGAAGCGGGGAGTAGTAGCCCCGAGAGAATCCTTCAAATAGAAGACACAGCCCCCACCTCTCCTGCCGACACGGTCCAACCAGTGGAGAGTGTAGCCGGGGAGAGAGACATGAGAGTTAGGAGTGGAGGGAGACAGCCAGGTTTCAACAAGGGCAACAACATCAGGTTTATGAAGAGTCACCCAGCAGTGCAGAGAGTCCAGTTTTTTCAGGAGGCTACAGATGTTCATAGAAGCAATGCGCAGCCCAGGAGATTTCAGGGGGAGGACCAGTGCTGCCAGGCCCGGGATTGGGGTGGACACTGCCTGACAGGAGCAGGAGGAGGAGGAGGGCTGATCTGGGGAGTGCACAATGGCGGGATAGCTTTCAACGATTGGAGAGGGGGTGATGAGGGAGTGATGAGGGGGTGATGACCAAGTGAAAACAACTACTAGAGAGCAGTAAAATGTGACAAGTGAGGTACTGGGAGCAAATTGTTCAAACTTAATTAGGCTCCCTCTAGTGGCAAAACAATATAAGGAGCTAATGGAGAAAATGGGTGTTAAAAAAAAAAAAAAAATGGAAATAGTTTCAAAATCAGGCACAAAAGTAACAGTTCAGCTCCGTTTGAGCCTGGGCAGCAACTCGAGGTGCTACTCTGGCCGGGATTCATGCGCTGAGCAGGGGAGCTTGTGGCCGTTTCAGAAAAGACACCAGATGGCCAACGATGGTGGCAGCAGCCTGGATCAAGGTAGAAATTACCTGGTGTGTCTCGGGTTCGAGGCTTCTTTGGGCAGGGAGGGCTTCAGAGCAGGCCCTCGCGACCTCCGGTCTCCTCAGGGAGGGGTGGTCTCCATGGAGAATGAAGAGAGAGGGATTAAATAGGCAGCCCAGGCAAAAGATTAACCTGCTGGGGCGGGCTGGTAGTGGATGTGGGAGAAGAGCAAATGGGCTGTTGGCTATCAGGTACTATTGTGATTCAAAAACGAAGCAATTACTAGCAGGACAAAACTCAAATTCTAAACACTGGAATAGCACTTAGAAGTTAAACATTCTCAAATGAGTTTCTCACAGGGGGGTAATTCAGTTACAACTGGAAATGCACTTTACAAATTAACAAACAGTCCCCAGTCCGATTTGCACAGGGGATTTCAGACAGAACACAGGTCCTGGGCTTGCAGTGACTCTAAGCTTTTAAATACAGTTATAGGCAAATGAAATAGTTTCAAAATCAGGCACAAAGTAACAGTTCAGCTCCGTTTGAGCCTGGGCAGCAACTTCCGAGTGCTACTCTGGCCGGGATTCATGCGCTGAGCAGGGGAGCTTGGCCGTTTCAGAAAAGATACCAGATGGCAAACGGTGGGCGCAGCCTGGATCAAGGTAGAAATTACCTGGTGTGTCTCGGGTTCGAGGCTTCTTTGGGTAGGGAGGGCTTCAGGGCAGGCCCTCGCGGCCTCCGGTCTCCTCAGGGGGGGGGTGGTCTCTGCGGGAGAATGAAGAGAGAGGGGGGATTAAATAGGCAGCCCAGGCAAAGATTAACCTGCTGGGGGCGGGCTGGTAGTGGGTGTGGGGAGAAGAGCAAATGGGCTGTTGGCTATCAGGTACTATTGTGATTCAAAAAACCAAGGCAATTACTAGCAGGACAAAACTCAAATTCTAAACACTGGAATAGCACTTAGAAGTTAAACATTCCTCAAATGAGTTTCTCACAGGGGGTAATTCAGTTACAACTGGAAATGCACTTTACAAATTAACAAACAGTCCCCAGTCCGATTTGCACAGGGGGGATTTCAGACAGAACACAGGTCCTGGGCTTGCAGTGACTCTAAACTTTTAAATACAGTTATAGGCAAATGGAAATAGTTTCAAAATCAGGCACAAAAGTAACAGTTCAGCTCCGTTTGAGCCTGGGCAGCAACTCGAGGTGCTACTCTGGCCGGGATTCATGCGCTGAGCAGGGGAGCTTGTGGCCGTTTCAGAAAAGACACCAGATGGCCAACGATGGTGGCAGCAGCCTGGATCAAGGTAGAAATTACCTGGTGTGTCTCGGGTTCGAGGCTTCTTTGGGCAGGGAGGGCTTCAGAGCAGGCCCTCGCGACCTCCGGTCTCCTCAGGGGAGGGGTGGTCTCTGAGGGAGAATGAAGAGAGAGGGGGGATTAAATAGGCAGCCCAGGCAAAAGATTAACCTGCTGGGGGCGGGCTGGTAGTGGGGGTGGGGAGAAGAGCAAATGGGCTGTTGGCTATCAGGTACTATTGTGATTCAAAAAACGAAGGCAGGGAGTAGGGACCAGGGTTGGGTTCAGCATCTCCCCCAGAGCAAGCTTAAGCCTGGCAAGGTACCCAATGATTCTGGAGGGAGAGAAGGGGTACCTCCATCTGTCTCTCATGTGGATGTAGTAGAAAGGGTTGTAACAATTTCCATTGCGGGTTACCCCATACATGGCAAGGAGTAGCATTTTAGTCCCCTCCACCAGGGGTTCAGGGGGGCAGGGGGTAGTCCAATGTTCCCACCGGAGGACAGTGACCCCAGAAGTAGAGCTGGTTAGCCCCCAGGATCAGAGCTATATAGGCAAAGGCTGCCACGAGTCCCAAGCCCCGCATGATTGCTTAGGGTAGGGTGGGGTTTAGGTAGGCAGTCCCCTGGAATGGTAGAGTCAACTGTAGAGCAAGGAGATACCAGTTGCAGATCAGGCACATATAGGAACTAGGGCTACAGCAATTAGAGACTGGACTAAAAAGTAACAGATATATTAAGCGGCAAACATCAATATGGCAAGTCGGATAGTAGTGTAAATCCTTGAATAGGACAGGTCAAATAATAGGACAGGAGGATATAAGCAGCAGATCTAGCTCATTAGAGATTATTATCCTTAGGTACAGAAGGATTGATTATACTGTAGCAGGTAATCGAGGCTAGGAGCAAACACTCTAATAGATAAGCTTTTAAAAGGACCAAAGCAAGTAATAAAGTCAATTAATCGAAAAGAGGAAGGTAGGCAACAGTTCTAGCACATTTAGGCCTAGTAACATTGGCACAGCCATCCTGGTGGCTGTCGCAGTGAGATAGGTCATCCAGAAAAGGTGGGAGGGGTTTAGATCCATTTAAGGGGAGGAAGGAATGGGGTGGGTGAGGGGAAGAAATTCACCCCGAGAAGAAAAGTCTTAAGAGTAGGTCCGAGGGATGTCCGTTGCAGGGGGAAGGGACCGCGGCAATGGGCCACCCTCTCAAACCCCTAGAATCAAGGAAAAAGCTTCTAGGGCCAGCGGGGCTTAGTGCCGGCTTTTAATTCCAGCCGCCTGAGCGTCACTGGCTGATGGGCCAATGGGTGCAGAGTGCAGTTTTCAAATTTCGCGCTCAGGGATTGGCAAGTGGTGCTTCGGTTGCTGGAGCGAAATCTGAGGATTCCGGCAGTCGGGGCCGATCAGTGGAAGTACAGAGGTCCTGGAGATGTGACCCCATCACCTGGTAAGAGGCTCCGGTCAAAGGGAGCAGTCTTTTCGTGGTAGGGTAGTCCCAGAGGCGTCAGGCAGGTAGTCGCTAGGAGATCTGATGAGATCAGGAGATTTCAGGCTTCGGGGGAGGTCTGCCGGTGCAGGCACTTCAACCCCGAGGAGAAAAGTCTTAAGAGCAGGTCCAAGGGATGTCCGTTGCAGGGGGAAGGGACCCGGGGCCATGGGCCACCCTCTCAAACCCCTAGAATCGAGGAAAAAGCTTCACATGCTCGATGAAATGGGACCTCACCAAACTGACATATCTTGGAATCCACATAGCCATAAAATCAGGTTCTTTGTTTGATGACAATTACACCCCCCTGGTGAAGGCCCTTACTGCTGACTTTAAAAGATGGATAGTGCTCCCCCTCCCATTTTACTCTAGAATACATGTCATTAAAATGAACGCACTGCCCAGGTACCTTTACTTATTCCAATATATCCTGTTTATAGTACCACTTAACATACTGGCAGCCTGGCAGAAACAAATGCAGCACTTCATATGGGAAGTTGCTATACATCAAATTAGGCAAGACATGCTTCCCCTCCCCAAACAAGAAGGGGGTTGGGCTGTTCCTGTCTTCTCTGTCTACTGGGTGGCAGCCCAAATGAGAGTTGCATGATAATGGAGAAATCCACAGTACGTGGCACACTGGAATCTTCATTCATTTAGCTGAAGACATGACAACTTCCCTTCCAGCATACTGCTCTTTCCAATGGTCTCTTGTAGAAATTAAACTACAACAGCCCTTAGGGGGATAACTACAACACTGGAAGGGTGGAAGAGGGGAGTACAAGGCAGACACAGATGAGAATCTCTCGAGTTATACTGGTGGTGGGCATGGGATCTATCATTCACCCCTGCCAGACTAGACCCTTGGTTTTGCAGTCAGATGACTGGAGGACTGTGGGCACCATGGCAACTGCTCGTGTGTTCAAAGATTTGAGTGAATCAGGTCAGATAAGTTTGGGTATTTTAAACTTGGTGACCATATATAAACTCAAATTCAGGCCCTCTTAAAGCACTGCAAGGGCTCCAGTAGGATTTTAGCGCTTCACACAATTTGGCAATCTACCACTGCAAAGGGGCTATTTGTATACTCCATATGACAGTGTTACAAGATCTAGGCCACTCTACAGCATACTTGCATCTTAAATGGGAATTAGATTTGCTTATAACCCTGACAGAACAATAATGGAATAAGGTTTGGGAGAGTGTCTGGCGTACCTTCTCATCCCCGAGGTAGAGGGAGTTTGTGCGGAGGGTGAGTGTGAATTATTCCTTGGTACCCCAACTTAAACTCAAGTGGGAACTGGGGGGCACATCAGAATGCTGCAGGCGCTGTGAACAACCCAGGGCTACCCATGCACGTGTTTTTCGGCACTGCCTCACACTACTGAACTACTGGTCTGCTGTACGGGGGCCAGTTTGTGCATACTTAACATACAGACCCCACTCTCCAGCGAACACTTATTGCCGGGCAATAAACCACCCTCACTGAAGGTAAAGGAAGGCATTTACCTCTGGAATAGTCTAGCTGCTGCTAAAACTATCACCAAAAAACTGGCTCCAGGAGGACCCCCCTTCCCCTACACAAACTGATTGGGTTGAGGTGATTTCACAAACTGAAACCATGGCGACAGTAACCTTTTTTCTACAACAAAGACTCACAACATTTACTAACCAACTGACCCACTGGGAGATGCATTGGCTTGAGACAGAGGACTTGGCCTTAGATCACTAAAGCAAAGGTCCTTTGTGGCACTTCAAGAATCGACAGGTCATAGGACCCTTTCTTCCTTCCTTCCCTTCTTTCTTTCACTTGGCTGCTCCTTGCCTCCCTTTCTTTTCTCGGTGACATGCTGAGATCTGAGAAATTTAAAGACCAGTGCCACGTTAAAATGTGGTTTCTAATTGCCTAAATGTTATAACAGAGGCTCTAAAGGTCATAAACTCAACCAACCCCAAAAAAAAAAAAAACTGACAAGTTTTTATTTATCAGTTCTGAAGTTCACACTTTTGCTGTTTACTCAACTGCTGTAAAACTAGTTCTATCTCTGTAACTGTGTATTACTGTAAGTCTATAAGTGCACAGTTTCACTGATATGCACAACTTGGAATTTGCATATAAAGAAGTGTAACAAAAAAAAAAAAGGTGAGGGTTATAGAAGATCAGTGTGCCACCTCCTTTTTTTAGGAGCAATACAATCACAACGAATAAGGTTGTACCCTGGTAAAGTACAAAGGTTGTTAGGAATGGTCAGTTTTAGCCATGTTTTCACGAGTCCTAATATAGCTGGTTGATGAGTGACAAAAACTGCTAGTTCACATGGTTTAGGAATCAAGCTCCTTATATTTAAATCTGATATTTTTTTAGTTAAAATGGGATATTTTCAGACCTCTGATATTCTGCCAAGGTGAGGGATGTAATGGGGTGGATGAGCCAAAGAAAGACCAGGATTCAGCTCAACATCCCCAGCAGACAGCATGTGGGTCAGCACAATGTAAATTAAAGAGAAATTACACCCTCAAATCTTGTAAATTTTATCTGTTCCCATTTCAGACAACTCTTATCATTTAGCTGTTAGGGATATACGTGATTTCTTTAGTTTATTGTCACTGTCCATACTAGTCCCTGTAATTAACCTGGGGGGGGTCTCCACTTTATGGTTGTTGACATCTCATTGTCTCGGAGAGCTGCATTAGCATACGAGAACATTATTATTTATTTATTTTAATTTTGTTATCCAGGTAAGCACACTGGGCCACATGGCTGTTTTACTGGCATGACCCAGAATATACAAGATAAAATTCAAAACATACAATAAATAAAAATTATTGATAACATCTGCAACAAAAATCAGACAAGTTTTTTTTTTTTTTTTTACTTGTTCTTTTATTCTTCTCCTACCTGCAGCGCTCCCACTTTTCAGGAGACACCTATGGCCTTCTAGTCTACACCCTCTTACCTGCAGCCCTAGTGCAATCCATCCCCCATGTAGCCGTGGCTATATCCCAGCAGGCAGGCACCGGGCTGGGCCACCCTCAAAGTCCTTGTTTTCGTCGGGATGCTGGTACCGGGTCAGGCAGAGGCATTGGAGATCTGGGCCTAGTGCTCAGTCTACCGGTAGCGTTGCAGGGTGTTTTTTCCATTTTTCTGTGGGTGTGGTGCGTGCCTCAACGTCAAGGCGTCGCCGCCGCCATCATCCACTCCCAATCCCCTCTATACGCTTGTGCGCTTGCTATGCCCCCGCCTTCCACCAGAGGCCAGACAGGCGCCGAGTGTTTGTCCCCCTTCCTCCCAGTAAAGGAGAGCTGTCCCTCAGATGCTCAATCCTTTCCCTCCCCTGCCGACTCCTGACGGCCTGGGCTTGTTCCCGAACCTGGGTCGCCTGCGTGGAGCGAGGTGTGGTGTCCAGTGCCTCAACCCTCAGTGCCATCAGGCTTATACAAAGTTTTAAAACAATAAAAACTAAAAACTTGATGTGTCAGCACCCTTTAGACGCCACAGTATGCCTGTCTGCTTAATTAGATTTCAACAAAACAAGTTGCAGCAATGTGTGAAATATCATATTTACCTTCAGCTAGCTTTGCAAACTTGTCTGAGCTATAATACAAGTTTTTTCCCTTTAAAGTACATTCAATTTGTGTGTTTCCAGAGAGTTTTTTCAGTATATCTGTACTTTCATCATAGCGATACATGGTATAAATGGGTGCGGTAACATCATATTCTCATATGCTAATGCAGTTCTCATGGACAATGAGATTTCAATAACCATAAAATGGAGAACCCCCAAAAACATTAAAATTGATGGCAGATAAGGACAACTAGGCCCATCCAGTCTGCCCTTTTACCCCACCTGTATCAACGTCTACTGACCCTACCTGGTCAGGACAGTTACAGGGACTAGCATGAAGAGTGAAAACAAACTAAAGCGAACATGTATATCCCAAACAGCTACAATAAAAGAGTTTTCTCTTGATGTGGAAACAAATAAAATAAAAATTACAAGATATGAGGGTATAGTTTTCCGGAAGCATCTCAGTTGTATGTTAATTATATTTCAGCCCCAATGGTGTCTCTTGAAGAAAAGAAAAAAATTATATTACCTTAGTAATCTTGTTTCTTCTAAGGGAAACTTACTGTATTCTGACTTATGCAGTATGGTCTCACCATCGGACTGCCCCGGAGCCGAAATGTTTAATAGAACCTATGCAAATTATGGAATGCTAGGCTTGAGCTCGGTTTTCAAATCACTGTCCCTGGTAAACAGCTTCTAAACAGTCAGATTCTTTACTCCTCGTCTCCGGAGAGCTCTCCTTCATCGTTTGAAGAAACAAATTTCTCGGTTATTTTATCAGTAAATTTATTTTATTTGGTATTACTTTCATTGTCCTTTGTTTTCAGGTAGTAATTGTTTAGATTTTAGTTTTAGAGGCGTAAGCAGTCGTTTTCCTTCATGATTTCTTAACTGAGAGGAAACCGACAGTCTCCCTAATTATTTTTCTTGACTTTTAGTATTTTAGTTTAAATTCTGTTCCGACTCGGTATAGTCGGTTGTTTTCGTGAATTTTACCGGGGTAACTCCTGGTCAGTGGGTCTCTTTTTTCAACCGGGGTAACTCATGGGCTGTTGTTATTATTTGAAAAACTCCAGGGTGACAACCGAAAAAAAAAAATGTTACATTTACTTTACTTTGTGTGGTATCTGGTTTTTGTCACTGAAACAAAAAAAGAGAACAGGACCCATTGATTTCCAGCACTGTACTGAGTACGGAGAACTGTTTGCAAAAGCAGATCCTCATCTTATTTGCTTGTTCTGTCTGGGGGTCTGACCACTTACAGACAGACTGTGAGATCTGTGCTAATTTTCCGCAGTCTACCTTAGACAGGAGATGAAAATGACTGAAAAGGTTGCTAACCTGGCCGTTGAGCAACCGGATGAACCGGAGGGGCTGTCCTGTGACAGGGGCGATAGCTCTACAAAGAAACGTACCACGGATAAGGCTGCTGAATCAGCCATCGCAGTTAAAAAGAAGAGAAAGGAGAAGCATCAGGAACCGCAACTGAAGCAAATGGTGGTTCCGTCTGCTGAGGAGATCGCTAACACAATTAAAATTATTCAGTATCTCCAATCCCCGTTTCTGGTTGGGAAGCAACCAGTTACCCATACTCCCGGTAAGATTTCCTGGGGTTTGAACAGTTTTATGATGCAGTAAGGCAGAAGGAAGTGGTGGGTGAATACAGCGATTCGGTTATTATCTAGTATGCTGGATATAGAGAAATCCCAAGAAGGCATGGGCCCAGAATGACGAAAATACGTAAAATGGTAGTGAGTCAGAAATCTGTAGCACACAACATACTATCACGGTAGAGCATGTGTCCCATAGTAACAAACCTACTGAACCAATGAATGTACAATATGCAAGTAAATATCTTCCAGTACAGTACTACCTGGGAACACTGAGGCTGGTTGGAGCATTCACTAACAGGTTACTTAGGGGGTAAATGTGGAATGTTGTATTTTTATTTTACAGGAAATCAAGCCTTGTAATGGCCACCAACATAGGGAGCAGCTAGGTTCACTGTAATGAGACTGCTAACAGGGCAAGGGAATACTATAGAAACAGAAACACAGAAATTGACAGCAGATGAAGACCGCTTGGCCCATCTAGCCTGCCCATTTTCCCTACCTACTGTAATACGACAAACCCTACTTGATCTCCGGCTTTATTTATTTAGTTTTTGTTGACTGGGTAAGTGCACTAGACAAATCCTGCCTATTTTCAGGCACGACCCAGGGGGGAAGGGGATACAGATGAATGCCAATTTACCCTGAACCAGATTAAGCTTATTAAGATTATTTATCCACCCTTTCCTAACCACTAAAGTTGCCTTGTGCCTATCTCACACATTTTTGTTCCCACCACTTCCACTGGGAGGCTGTTCCATGCATCCACCACCCTTTCTGTGAAGAAGTACTTTTTCATGTGTCCCCCGCCCCAGTCAACCCCTCAGCTTCATAGCATGACTCCTTCTTCTAGGGCATTTTTTTCTCTGAAAAATGTTTCCCTCTTGCACCTTACTTATACTTGTGAGGTATCTGAAAGTCTCTATCATATTTCCCTCCTCTCTGCTAAGGTGTACATATTGAGGTCCTTTAGTCTCTCCTCATAGGGCTTTTGGTGCAGGCCCTGCATCATTTTAAATTTCCCTCCTCTGGACCGCCTCAAATCTGTCTATGTTCTTCCAGAGATGAGGCTTCCAGAACTGGACAAAGTACTCCAGAAGAGGTTTCACCAATGATTTGCACAGTGGTATCACCTCCTCCTTCTTTCTGCTGGTGATACCCTTTCCTATGCACCCCAGCATCCAACTGGCTCTCCCCACTGCCTTGTCACACTGCTAGGCCACTTTTAGGTAATCAGATATGACTACCCCCAGGTCCCTTTTCTGTTTGGTGGTCATAAGTACCACTACCCCCATCATGTACTCCACCTCTGGATTTGTGTGCCCCAAGTGCATGATTTTGCATTTCTTCACACTAAATCTCAGTTGCCACATCTTTGACCACTCATCAAGCTTACATAGATCCCTCCTCATCCCCGGAGTGTCAACCCTGTTACAGATCTTTGTGTCATCTGCAAAAAGGCATACCTTCCCTTCTAACCCTTCTGCAATGTTACTAATAAAGACATTAGAGGGCCAGCCCCAGTACAGATCCTTGTGGCACCCCACTGGTCACTCTCCCCTCCACGGAGTGAACTCCGTTTACCACCACCCTCTGTTGCCTGTCCCTCAACCATTTCTTACTCATTTTACCATCTTAGGACCCACTCCCAGACTGCCCAGCTTATTTACGAGTCTCCTATGTGGAAGGGTATCGAAGGTCTTACTGAAATCTAGGTAGGCCACATCTACTGCTCCACTATGATCTAATTCCCACGTCAGACATTCAAAGAAATCTATCATATTTGTTTGACATGACCTCCCCCAGTAAATCCATGCTGCCTCGGATCCTGTAGGCTGCTGGATTCAAGATATTCCACAATCCTTTCCTTCAGTAGTGATTCCATTAATTTCCCCACTACTGAAGTTAGGCTGACTGGTCTGTTGTTGCCAGCCTCCTCCCTGATCCAATTTTTGTGAAGTGGGACTACATCTGCCCTCCTCCAGTCCTCCGGAAAAACTCCCACCTCCAGCAAGTGGTTGAACAGGACTGTGAGTATTGTTGCCAGCACCTCTCTAAGCTCCTTCACTATCCCTGGCTGTATTCTGTCTGGTCCCATTGCCTTGTCCACTTTCAGCTTGATGAGTTTCTTCAGGGCTCTCTCCTCCATAGATGGACTAATGTCCACCTCCCTTCCACTGATGCGCCTGTCGCTCATCTGTGGCCCCTCACCTTCCGCTTCTTCTGAGAATACTGAGCCAAATATTATCAATTCAGGACTTCTGCCTTTTCCCAGTCCCCTCCACACACTCCCCTCCTTAGTCTCACAGTCTCTCCCCAGGTCTCTCTCATTTTGCTTAGATACCTGAAAAATGTCTTGTCCCCTTTCTTTACTGCCTTGGTTATTTTCTCCTCAGTTGGCGCCTTTGCACTCCTGACTGCTTTCCCTGCCTCCCTCTGCTTCTCCTGATACACTTCCCTATCTTCCCTATTCTCCTCCCTTTGTGTCCCCTTATACCTCCTAAATGTTAACTTTTTTAACCTTACTTTCCCCGCTACCTTTTTTGTGAACCATAGCAGTCATTTCTTCCTCTCACTTTTGCTTACTTACCTAACACAGAGGTTTGTTACCTTCATTATGGTACCTTTTAGTTTAGCCCACTGTTCTTCTACTCCATCCAAGCCCCAGCATGGGCATCCCTGGGGCATTCCTCCATCTTTGTAAAGTCGGCCCTCCTGAAGTCCAGGACCCTCGCCTTTATGTGGTTTGACTCTCTATATAACAAAGTAATGGCCACCCAGAAAGGAAGTAGCTAGGTTCGCTATAATGAGGCTACTAACAGAGCAGGGGAATACTACCAAACTAAGACTACTATACTGAGAGCTAAACTAATTGTAAGTAAACTTTTAAATAGTAAGCCTATGCCAGCACTATAAAAACTTAAAATGAATATCCGCTCACTGCTGTGTTCAATACAGCAATAGCAGAATCTACTGTATGTCGCTAAAATGGAGATTTTTCCCATAAGTCTTCAGTGACACTCGACTAGGCTCCTCAGGGAGCTGTCTGCACTTCCACATTTGCCAACACTCTGCAAATTTAAATAACAAAGTAAGAACCAAACAGAAAATTATGCTTCATAGTCAAATGGAGACCTCAGTTAGCAGAGTAAGGGCTGTAGTAAATATCAGTGCCGGTCACCTTCAATTTTATTTTACACTGTTTACTGACCTCACCCAGGCCACCCCTTATTACATAAGTGGTACAGAGGCTGGTTTCATTTATTTTGAATTATCTGTTGCTCCTGTCCTCACCCCTTATGCCCAGAGGGGTGCTAGGAGAGGTGTGATTTGTATTTTAGATTGTTGCTACTCTGACCCTCCTACTTATTACCTGAGGGCTATAGGGACTGGTCTAATCGCATCCTCCTCTCCACAGCCTGAAGGGTGCTTGTACATTATTTATACTATTCTATGACATGAGATTGGGCTAAAAAAAAATTTGTTTAAAAATCTGTCCCTCTTATGTCCCCTCCTGCTGCCTACCACTGACTATTGCTCAGCTATTCCTACAGTCCCCCCTCCCCCCACAGGCGCCTCTTCTTTCCCTCACTACTGCATCAACAGCACTCACCCACCTCATTGTTGCACCACTGCTACCAATGGAGGTTGATTCAGGACCTAGATCCTTCCCCCCCTCCTTCTGGAAAGGTCTAAGCATTGTCCACCTAAACACTCAAAACCTGCTACATAAAACTGACCACTTCCGACTGCGGGTTAAGCAAGTCAAGTAGGATGTTAGTAGTAACTGAGTTCTGGCCCGTTCCTAGAATCAGAGATGCTGATATCACTGTACAAGGCTATGTTACACACTGCCAAGATTAGGGAAAGAGGGGCGGAGGAGTAGCCATGTTTGCAGCAATGGACCTTCGCTGACACACTCCACGATCATTGCATGGTTTACTGTGTGCACACAATTCAGTGTCCCAAAGTTCCCCCTAAGGTCATATTTGGGGCTCCCTCTGCCAGCTTAAAACACACTCCCTCCTGGCTGACCTAAATTCCACTGACAGGGCTTTCATTCTAGCTGCTGCTGATGTGGCCGATGCATTCTGACTATGATCTCCACTATTTGGGACTCTCATTACCCCCTTAAAAGTGAAAGGGTCATAAGGCCACCTCTCATGTTTTTTTTTTTTATCACCGTCCCCATCCCCTTGTCTCAGTGTGGGTGCACACGTGTAGAGGCATGCAAATGTCATGCTACGAGACACCCTCCCTTTGAGTCACCCCTCCCATCTGCACCACCACCAAACATTCACCCGATGATGGCGGAACTATGGGAGGGCGACTACCTCCCTGTGAGAGGAGAGCTGCCATTAGGCAGCTCAGTCCTGCTCCCTCCCCCCGCCGGCTCCCTGACAACCCAAGGTCATTCCTAAACCCGGGTCGCTAGTGTGGCATGAGGTAAGGCATCCAGCGCCCTCAGTGCCACCGGGCCAGCCCCTTTCATGGGTTTTAGGTGAACTGGACCACCTCAAGGCACATGATGCTGACTGGCACTTGCATACATCCTCTGGCTTACAAGAGGACCTCACTAGATACAGGCAGCTTTGAAAAGGCAATCTGCTTTGGGAAAGCATATTTTTTGCCTCCACCTTACAGAAAAACCTAATGCACCCCCCTTCCCCGCTAAATATTGCTAGCTTCTGGTCAATGATAACCTTGAGGCTGCTTCTGCCTTCAGTGACTTCTCCCATGCTCTGTCTTTCCCTCGCCAACTCCATCTGCCTTTCTACCCCTTACCATGCTTTCTCTTTCTCTCCTATCCTAGGCAAAGACATCAAACTGACCACACACCCCTAGTGGTCACTTACAGCCCCATGCTAAAACCCCTTCAGGAAATTGTCAAAGAGCTACAACCCATGCTGAGAGAAGATGAACCACTGAAATACATTTTCCCTGAACCACCTTGCCTATAAGCAGCCCCCCAGGCTCTCAAACATAATAATTCATAACAAACTCCCAGCAGAACAAAATAACCAGAAAACAAGAGGGACAACTCCATGCAACATGGCAAGATGTAAGACCTGCACCCACATATGCACACAGGCCACCATTAAGACAAGCCAGAACAACATAATACAAATTAATGGATCCTACACGTCAATCCAGCAACGAGGTTTACCTAATTCAATGCAAGAAGTGCACAAATGGTTGCTATATTGGGGAAACTAGCCAACCACTGAAAACCAGGATGAATCACCACCGTCACATAATAGTAAACCAGATTATCAGCACTCCAGTAGGAAACCATTTTTTCACAAACAGATCACTCTCTCTTGGATTTATCTGTCTTGATACTAAGAGGCAACTTCAGAAACATACAGTACAGAAGGACATGGTAACTGAAATATATTAAACAATTTAAATCTAACATTTCTGGACTGAATCGGGAGGTGAACTGTAATTCTTTTTTATTGTGTACTAAATCATGTAATTATTTATCACACTTTGGTTCTGCATTTCCCTTATTATTTTTTCTCTGAGTTCTATTTGATCTGCTTTTTTTAACGGTACCTCACATCCTCCCGCCTCTCCTACTAACTCTTTAGCTCAGTCCCACCCACTCCCTCTTGTTTTCATGCCTCTATTTATACTACCTCACACTCTGTTTATCTAGGCCTTTGTTCTTTTGTTTCTCCCAATTTCTTGATTTCCTTGCATCTCTTAGGCATCTCCTGTCTATTCTACCCTTACAACTAGCCTCTGATCTCAGATCCTATCTGCATGCTTTTGTCTTCCCTTTAGCTTCCTTTCATCTCCTACTGACCTGTTCCTACTGAGCCCCCCCCATTTCTTCTCCCGTTTTTATTTTGCATCTTAGACTTTCATCTCTAGTCCCCTTTGTCACCTTCCTACTTCACTTCCTGATTTTTAATTGCTCCACAGTGGATATAAATACTGCTTATGTTGCTCAGTTTTGCTATTCACCTGAAGAAGGGACCTGTGTGGCCCCGAAAGCTTGTGTATAATTCCATCTTTGTACAAGACACTTGTTGGTCCAATAAAAGGTATCAAACTTTCCATCTTCCCCTATCCTACAAACTGAGGCCTTAGCTTTATTCTAACTCTTGATTCAACCAAAGGAAACAGCCCTAAGTATCTGTTTTCCAGCATCCACTGCCTAGCTGCTCCTGCTTTTGCAGCCCCTATTTCTACCCTTATGAATCTATCTTTCTCCTCAGGGAATGTCCCTTCCTTCTTGAAAAATGCTTAAGTCCTCCCCCCTCCAGAAAGGTGGTAACTCTACATCCCCTGACAACTAATAACCTATCTCTCCTCTGTATCCAAGCTTCTGGAGAAGAAAATAGTTCTCTCTTAAGTAGGCTAATATCTTGACTCAGCCTCTTTTATCGTTCCCTTCCAGCTGTGCTTCAGTAAAATCTGCTCAACAGTCTCCTCCCTCCTGAGGCCTACCAACCACTTCCTGAAGGGAATGGATCTGGGTTTTCTGACTGTGGCTATCTTTGTGTACCTAGTAAAGTCCTTCAACACAATGGCTCACCTTCTGCTCTTGATCAAGTTAGCGGATGCAGACCTCTCTGACTTGGCTTTTGGCTGGTTCCAAGCTAAATAACAGATCTCAGTTACTTAGCATAGGTATCGCCTTGTCCCCACCACTTCCAATTATCTCTGAAGTCCAACACAGCTCTGTCCCAGGCCTCTTATTTTTCTTTATTTTTCTAAAAGATCTCCAACAAGCATGCTTAGCTGTGCACATACATATGTACGAGATGATACAGTCCTTTTTCTCAGTGGTCCTTTCACCTCAGAGCTTCAAACTGCTCTCCAAGGCAATTCTGATAAGGTCCAGCTTTGGTTTCAAATCAACCAACAATCCACAAATGTAAACAAAAATGGTCTCAATGACTGTTGGAAGCCAGCCTGTTTGCACAGCTGTAGCACAACTACTACTACACCAGTGAACCTGGTTCGGAAGGAATAAGAATCCCAAGGACAGCTCTCCCCCTGGTAGCTTGAGAGCAGGGTAAAATTGCATCCTGCTACCTGACTGGCACCTGGCGGAGGCCAGGTGACGGCACAAGAGGCACACATCAATAGAGAGAGGCAAGCTGCCAGATGCCTAGCACTCATGCATTCTGTTGCGTACATCTATGTGAATCATTGTATACTGGCACTCTCAGGGGACACAATTACAAAGTGGGTGGGAAACTGGTTAAGGGACAGGACTCAGAAGGTGGGAGAGTTTCTGGTCCTGGTTGTATGAGGTAACATGCCCTCAGGCAGTCTAAATTGTTTGGAATGGGAGCAGAACGAGAGAAAAAGTCTTCACACAAGTGTTGAAAAAACACAGGGTATTTGGTGCTTGCCAAGACACAAACAGATTCAGGACCATCAAATGAATACACTGCATACAGTGAAATACTGAGCAGGCCAGTTATTTCGGTAATAAAGAGATTGGTACTCAGACACAGAGTTTCATCCCATTTCTTGTATGGTGCGATAAATGAGGAATACCCAGAGATCATTGGGGCCACTAGTGGAATGTCACAGGGACTGGTCTTGGGACAGGTCCTCTTCAACATCAAGATCCTGTCTGCCTGTTCTGGTGGTTGTTTAGGTGGATGTTAATGATCCCATGGCATTCTCGGAAAAAAAAGGGGCATGTTTATTAAAAAGAATATCATCAAATACAGGCGTAAATATAATAAGTCATACATACAAAAATATAACAAATAACAGTACCAAAGAACTAAAAAATTTACTGATTTATTGATTTAAAAGTTGGTAACCAGGAAAGGCACATTGAGCCGAGACTCATTTCCAGGTGTCACCCAGGGAAGCATAAAATTTACAATGCAACAGATTGCATTTACAAAGGCAGCATTAAGTAGGCAACATCACAGAGGCTGGAGCAATTGTGGTGAGTCAAGTAGATTACTAATAGCATGTACTAGTGAGTAGAAAAGACTAAAGTGCACAGTGGGGAGGGTAACAGTGCTATTGGGGAAACAGAAAGCGTGCGGGTGAAAGCAGAGGCTAACCTTAGATTAGGGAGTCAAAAACAGGAAAGAAGTCAGGTGAAAGAAGAAGGAAGGTCAGGAGGGGGTTTATATGTACAGGGAGGGTTTAGGAGGAAGATACTTTAGCACACATCTAAAGGTAGGAAGTGAGAGAGAGAGAGGGGAAAAGGAAAGCGGGGAGCAAATTCCTGAGGGAAGGGAGGTGATAGGAGAAGGTAGCTTGCCCAGCACAGGTGTGAGGATGGAGAAGAGAGAATATACAGAATCTCTGGAGTGGAGAGAGTAAGAGGAGGAGGGGACAGAAAAGATGAGAGTTAGGAGGGAAGGGACCCAAACCAGTATTTGACAATGAAGAAGGCAAAGTAAACTTGATGAAGTGAGGGTACAGGGAGGAATAGAGGGAAAGAGTTATGTGTATGGCGTGGGGGGGGGCAGTTGGTAGTGAAATGACATAAGGCACTGCAGAGGGCATCCAGTCTAGCAAGTGAAGAGCATGTGTTGGTGCTGCAGACCACATCCGCATAGTCGAAAACGAGGAGAACAATTTTGGTTACCAATTCCCAGCAGACCTTGGTAAGAGAGACTCTCTGTCAACTCTTCATATACTGTATACAAATTCCAACCCTTCAGCCCAAAGTAAAGGAAACGTAAAGTAAAGGGAAAGAAAAAAGGAGAAAACATCCAGTAACTACCACTACGATCTCCACTGTCAACTGATCTTCAGTGTAGCCAAACAATCCCTTTCCATAGTGTGTAAACATATCTCTGGGAAGACTCCAACATTCATATTCTCGTACTACAGACAACTCATTTCGTATCTGATCCAGCAGCAAATTCAGTGGGATGAAATTTTTCTGTAAGACAAACTGACATCTAGCCTGCCAGACGCGCCACTTAATGCAGGCAAACAGTAGAAGCAATGTACTATGTGACCATCTTTTCCAGCTTTTGGTAATATCCCCCAGTATCAATACTGAATAGTTGACTGCCTTTAGTTCAGGGAAAGACCACCTGGCAGCTAATAAGGGCCATAGAAAACAAAAACAGAATTATACAACACAAAAATAAGGTCAACAACAGAAATATATAAAAAAAAATAACCCTACGACTAAAAAAGAAACATTCAGAAACCAGAAGCAGACCCTACCTCCCACAAAATAAAAACAGAACTAAAAAAAACAATTATTCCCAATCAAACTTGCTTGAATCCCTCTACTCTATATCCATATCCTGTGGGAACAAACCCAAATGTCTATGTATAGTACATGCTCAACCTAAACAAAATGAAATTAAAACAGCAAAATTAAAACCAAGTGACTGTTTTCCATAGTGCCAGAATTTGATCATCCGACAGGCGTTCTTGTTCTGTACACTTAACATCCCTAGAACTGACATGCTGTTAGGCTATACCTGTTGCACCCCATGCCGACATCTTGCCTGCACCAAAGTAAAACTTCAGGCAGGCAACAATGACATTTAACATGCTACTGTCGTATCACTTTCACTGAGATGCATAGTCACCCAAAATGCAAATGTCTATATATATATATATATATACACACACACACACACACACACACACAGTATATGTATATAGAGCCACTACAACCATGGCAAGCATCACATTCTGGCTAAGAAAACTCAGAATTAAGTCATGAAAGGACATCCCAATAAGAAATGCTCCGGGGTTTCTGCAATCTGGATGCACTCGGGTCTAGAACACATTCTGTTCTCCATGTGTTTGTGCTTCGGAGTGTCCCGAACCCCTAACCGCCCATGACTTCAAAGTCACAAGATATCTCCCAATACACTAAGGGACTTAGACATCTGTCAGTTGTGCCAATGCCAAAGAGGTTTCACTGGGCAAACAAAACAGAAATTCAGGTATTAAAACCTGATTTCAGAGGTCACAAGGGCAATTGCTCAGCTGAAAATGGTAAGGCAGCTGGCCCGGATAGTTTTGGGGCAGAGTATTATAAACTCCTAAGAGGAGAATTAGCTGGTCCCATATGTAATGTGTTGGAAAAAGTGAAAGGTACTGGGGGCTCCCAGGTACTTGCTGTCAGGCTCTTATTACAATTATACCCAAACCCGGAAAGGATACTGAAGAATGTGGATCATACAGACCAATTTCCCTATTAAATTTGGGTTGCAAAATAATGGCGAAAGTATTGGCCAGGAGGCTTGATGAGGTGTTGCCCTTATTGGTGCAGGTAGACCAAACAGGATTCATACAAGGAAGGCAGTCCTACCACAACATACACAGATTGCTTAATGTCATCTGATGGGGGACCCGGCATCCAGGGCAAGCATGTATCCTTTCAATGGATGCCGAAACAGCCTTCGATAGAACTGAATGACCATATCTTATGAATGTGCTTGGGAGGTTTGGGATGGGGGAGGAATTTATAAAATTGGTGGGAGCCTTTTATAAGACACCTTTGGCTCAGGTGCTGGTAAATGGGATCCCATCTCCGGAGTTTAAACTGAAACGGGGAACAAGACAGGGCTGCCCACTTTCACCTTTGTTGTTTGCTTTGGCCACTGAGCCCTTAGCAATCAAAATCAGGGACAATCCCAATATAGAAAGGATAAGAGGGGAAAAATGGGAGGAGGCATGTTATAACACTATATTCAGATGACACCCTATTATTCTTAACCAAACCAGAGAGGTCAATACCTGAGATGTTGAGCGTGGTGGAACACTTTGCTGCATTTTTGGGTTATAAATTAAACCTTAACAAGTCAGAGATATTGTTTTTGGGAGAGGGAAGGTATAGAAAGAATAATGAGGCCTGGGGATTGAAAGTAGTGCATAGGACCTTCACATACCTGGGAATAGAGATAAGGAGAGAGTTAGGTGCCCTCTATGATCTGAATTATAAACCCTCGTTTAGAAAATGCTGGGGGACCTTAGTAGGTGGAAAGCTTTGCCAATATCCTGGATGGGTAGGATCAATTTGTTGAAAATGAATGTACTCCCCCAAATTTTATATGTTATGCAAATGCTACCGTTTAGCCCCACCCCCAGTGACATTAAAATGTTAGAAAGAGGTTTCTTTACATTTATGTGGCAGGGTAAAAAAACACGGATCAGTCTCAGCATGTTAAAAGCCCCCACGGCCCAAGGTGGGCTTAGTTTTCCTGATCTACAGGGGTATTATCTTGCAACTCAATATAGATACATTCAAAGCTGGGTAAATAGAAATAAGACAGTGAGTTGGCTGGAGCTAGAAGAGGAGGGAGCACCAGGTAGGATCTCGGGATACCTGGGTCGAGATGGGAGACGGGCTTACGCTAGACTAAAAGTACCAAATCCCCTAGTGGCGGCAAGCTTGGGAGCATGGGGGCTCTCTTTTAATCCCAGTGGCACAGAACCCTGATATTCTTCCAGACCTGGAGGACGAAGGCTTCAAATTCTGGCAGAATAGGGGGGCGAGATGTGTGATGTATCGTTCTGCAAAAAAGAAGATACTAACTTTTCAGGAGTTGCAGGTAGGCCTACGACTGCTGAGCACACATTTGTATAGATACTTTCAGGTGAAAGATTACTATAAAACACTGGTAGATGCTAGCAGAGATGATACCCAGATTGGGGACATCAAAAGAGAAATTCTGGGAGCAGCTAGAAATGAAAGGGGACTAATTGGGTGAGCTGTACATCTAGATAGTAAGTACTTCCAGAAGCGTACACAAGTGGCCAAGAAATGGTGGGAAAGGGATATTAAGGAAGGTATCAGTGACCTTAATTGGCAAGTGCTACTGGAATCACATATAGGGCTGCTGGTGTGCAATAAATATAATGAGGTGCAGTATAAGTTTATACAAAGATTATACTATCCCCCATATATGGTACATAGGTTCTTTCCCAGGGCATCACCACTATGCAGTAAATGTAAAACTGCTCAGGGAACATACTTGCACTACTACTGGGGATGCCCGGTGATTGAGAACTATTGGAAGGGGGTAGTGCAGGAAATATCGGCAATGAGGGGGCAGCCTATCGAACGGTCCCAAAAATCACTGCTTTTTGGAGTAGAGTCAGAAGAGCAGGGTGAATGGGTGTTATACCCTAGATGGATTAGAGTGATCCTAGTGCTGGCACAGAAGGGCATACAGAATGTATGGATCACAGATTCAGGGCCCACAATGGAAAAATCTCACCATGCGAGTACTTGCAGTAGACAGGCTTAAGTACACACTACAGGAGCAGGAGGAGAGATTTGAAAAGGCATGGTTGGGATATTTAAACACACTGGGGGGGGGAGGAAAGGGAGGTCCTAGAAGTTGGAGGTTTACTATAATTAAAGATGGGAAGCACCTATTATTGAGGTAATAAAAGAATAAAGGAGGAGAGAGGTAACCTACTGTATAGTGCTGTAAGGATAGCCAATGAAATACAGATACAGACCATGTATTTTTTGATTGTTATAGTGTTTAATAGTTCTTTTTATTTGTTTGTAAGGTTAATGGTGCTTATGTTTGTTGCAGCACCGTAGATAACTATAAAAGGACAGCATATACAGAATAAACAGGAGGCTGAGATACTCTTTGGACACAAAACTAGCCTTGTGTCAGGCAAAATTTCAATGTGTATGCAGCCTGTTAGTGATTCAGTTGCATGGTTTCCTTCTACCAGTAGCAAAATGTTATTCTATATATGAAACCATAATGCTGTGTTATGTAAACTGTCTTTCAATAAACATATTAAACAAACAAAAAGAAAACTGATTTTTGACTGAGAACTCTCTGATATAATTGCCTCTGTGTATCTTCCAGTAGTGATTGTTTCGATAATTTCCACTGTACAATCTTCCTCAGGTTTGATTTCACATACTGTGGGGTACTGAGTGACTTTATCAGTTTAGGTGGAAACTGTTGCCAGCTGGCCAAATATTTACCTAGGGTACCCTGTGACCATTCGTATCATGGTAAAACACACTGTCCAAGGCATAGTTATATAGTGAAAGTTAAAAGTAAAGAATGAAAAAACACTGAAGGGTTGATCATATTGACACCCAATTTTTATGTGGCAAATAGATAATTAGCCATCTTAATGGAATTAAACCTACTGCCTCACAGCATTTGGAAAAATAAGCTGAAAATACATGCCTCAAACTCCACAGGAGGCAGAAAGGACGAAGTTAATAGAGGAAATAAAAATTATTGAATAATTGCTACCCTTTTTTTCTTTGAAAATGTCCCAGATTTTCAAACGTTAACCTTCCTTTCGCCAATGTTAAGTCTGTTTTTCCAGTTAAATGCCGAAAGATCCTAGGCTCCAAACCAAAGACCCAGAATTTTTTGCGGCCCTTCTTCAACAGCAACCCCTGCTATGCTCTGTATTTGTGAACCATGGGTTCCAATTTGAAGACCCCTTACTTTTAGTTTCATTTATCTGGGTTCCAGATATAGTAGTCAGGGCTTCACTGGTTCAAACAGCAGAAACTCCAGAGGGTTCGTCTGCCACAAAAAAGCTGGTATCATCTGCATATGTCATTATTTTAAGAAAGATGGAGAATTTCCCTGGTGTCCTTGTAAAATATCTCCCATTCACTAAAAAAATACATCAACAACTTAATCTGGTTCAATTTCAGCTGGTTTCCTTCCCAACCCCACCTCAATCCTCCTTTCCCGGTCAACAAAAACGAAATAAAGATATGATAATTAAATAAATACATATATACATAAATATGCTACATAGGGGTAGGGACCAAGGGTAAGGTTTCCCATTTCACACAAGTTATTAAGATTTGTGGTTGGTGGGATAGTGAGGAAGGTATAAAAATCATGGATGAGGGCCTAGGCAGATTGGGAAGATAATGAAGGTATGGCAGTTGAAATTTAATGCCAGAAAATGCCAGGTGATGCACATAGGGGCTAAAAATCATAGCAGTGACTACAGGATGTGGATCTAGCAGTGAAAAGCACTACTGAGGAAAAGGATTTGGAGCAAAGGTGTTGGAAAGCTGCAGAAAGTTAGGGGGCTGATGTTCGTAAGGGCATCAGAAGCATACAACAGCAGGCTTAATTTTGAAAGGGCACTTAATACCTTAAAGTCTTAAAGAGACACCGTAAACCCTTTTAGGCCTTAAAATGTTCTGAATTAAAAAAAACACAGGTTCTGATATTCTGCTAATTGCTGATATAGCTGGTAGTTTGAGTCCTTTTTTTCTTTTTAAAGGGAATATAAATAGGGCACTTTGAAAACTAAAACCAAAACCACAACAGGGTAGGTTCTCCAGATCCCTCACTATGCATGTGGGAACTTCAGCCATGTGCACAGTAAGGGATATGGAATAGAAGCACTTTTCTAGGGTTATTTTATCAGTTTATTAATAAAGTCCCTATTAATCCTATATTACTGCTCTGGAGCACTGTCACTCGGATTACATCATCACGTTACTGACGTTGCAGCCATTTTAGGCTCCCGCTGCAGCACAAACTTTGAGTACAAGCAGTGCTTTGTTTACATTCCTTCAAATTTTGAAACCATGACGAAAATGGATTAAAATAAATTTCAGAGGCAAACGAACCATACTGTTATGATGGTAAGCCACTAACCTACCCTGCCGTAGTTTTGGTCTTCAAAGTGCCTGGTTTATATTCCCTTTAAAACATGAAAAATAGACTGCCCACTATACTGGTGTTATCACACAAAAACATGTTTGTTTACATTCCCTTAATTAACTCCCACTGCCTCTTTCCAAAACTTGTTAACACCCACAATGCAATCCAGCCACTCATTATGCAGCAGGATGAGAGATGCCTTTTGAACCATGAGTGACTGCACTGTTTGGGGGGTTCCTAATGTTATGAAAATATGTAAAAAGAGTAGACTAAGGATTTGAAACAAACCAAGGCTGGGTATAATTATACCATTAGCATGCATTTTAGTTCCACAAAAAATAGGAAATGTGTAAAACACCAAGCAACATCGATGAATTTTCGAGAACATAGGCAATCACAAATGTATTTTTTACCTAGAAATAACAGTATGCAGAAAAGGTCGACAGTGTCCCTTAAAAGGATACAAGTGTAAAACAGTGTGGTTTTTTTTGGGGGCTCACCCTCCCTATAGTCATACGGGTCTGATTTGGGAGTGCTTGGGAGTAATCATATCAAACAGCCTGTAGACATCAACACAATGCAGTGGGGCAACAACTAGGCCAAACAGAATGCTGGGGCGGTTAGGGAGCGAGAATGCCAGTAGAAGGGAGGTGCAACTGCCACTATATCTGTCACTGTTTGTTCTCACCCCGGAGTACTTTGTGCAGTTTTGAAGTATGCTCCTGAAGAAGGACAGGGTGGTGGAAGAGCAGAGGAGGATAACAAAGATGATCCAGGGACAGCAGGAAAGGACATACGAGGAGAGGTTAGCAGATCCAAACATGTACACAACAGCAACTAAAACTTGAAGGTTGTTCATCCTCCTGTTCCCTTCTGTACAAGTGTGTCCCACCAGGGTCTGTATTTGAACCGCTCCTATTCTTGATATATACAAATTATATGAGGCCAAACACAGGCAATGCCATCCTGCACGGTTATGAGGATGACACCGTAAAATGTAGTTAAGCCCACTCAGTCTGCTCTAAATGGCCTTCAGTTCACTTTTGATACTTTACAATTCAGCCAGTCTGCCTCCAAACTCCAAGTTCACGGTATCTGCCCCAAGCAACAGGCAGTCACCAAGTGCCTTCTCTGCTAGTATCTTTACCCCTATGGGTGAGTCTAGAGCAGGTGGACTCTTTTAAATATCTAGGCCTTTGGTTAGATAGCAAACTGACTTTCAGAAGTCATGTAGATAATCTATGAAAGAAACTGCACCAGAGACTTGGTTTTTGTTACAGAAACAAATTTTGCTTCTCTGCTGAAGCAAGGAAAGGATTAGTTCAAGTCATGTTTATGCCTCTTCTTAACTACAGGGATCTGAACTCCAGAAGTGCTGCTGTCTCTCAGCTTGTTAATTAGATGTATTATACCAATGAACTTTTTTTTTCACATGTAACTTGCCTTCTGGAACCCATCACTGCTCCCTCTAGTCAACAGCTGCTTGGCCATCTCTTATTACCAGGAGGCTAAAAAATCTGTATGTTTGGTTGTACAAGGTTTTTCCCAATGCCTTGTCGCCATGTATCATGGCCTTTTTCCACATAGTCACTTGCTTGTACAACCTGAGGAACACAAATGTAACTCTCATAGAGCCTCCCAGGCACTTATCCAAATAGGGTGAAATGCCCAGCTAAATGCCGGCTTGTTCCTACTCTCTGGAACAAACTACAAGCCACCCTCAAACTGAACACACTCAATACATCGATTAGTATCATCTTTTTGGAAATGTTAACATGGCGACATGTCAAATGTTATTAATCCTAGTCGACTGCTCAT
This sequence comes from Neoceratodus forsteri, assembly GCA_016271365.2. NCBI lineage: Eukaryota > Metazoa > Chordata > Ceratodontiformes > Ceratodontidae > Neoceratodus > Neoceratodus forsteri. Next base: position 657,979,428 of record CM028131.1, on the reverse strand, counting down.
CATTTCTTCTTTATAAAAATGCTCCCTGTGACTGTCTGATTCTATAATTGTATTACTGTCATTAATTCCAGGTCGCCCCTGAAAAAACAACCTTTGGTCCCAGTGGGTTTACCTGATCACCAAAATGAAATAAATAAATAGAAGGTCATTGTTTGGACAAATGTACTAGTAGGTAGAATTTATCAAAATAGGTGGCTACTACTGCCATTGAAAGTGCTATGTATTATCCTTCTAAGTTATGCATTGTAATTAAGCAATTCGGCACAACAGGGTGTGTAGTATTGTATAATAACGTCACTCCTGGGGTGGGTTGAAGCAAAGGTGCCTTTTTTACTGCGCGCACCATGCCAACGCTATTCTTGTTGGCACTCACTGGACACAGTGCCGTCTATGCTGCCTCTGGCCTTTCACACTGTTCACAAATTCTGGTCGCTACTAAGGTTCGCTGGTTCCACTTAGCTAGCATCATGCACTTTTCCAAGTATTTGTTCCCTGAAGCTACCAAAATCCTTATACTTTGTCTTGTCATCTGTAGACTTAACTATGGTAACAGTCCTTCTGCCTCTGCCACTGCAGCTGCAGCCTTACAATGTATTCAGTATGCAGCCGCCCATGTGATCACTGGTACTCCTCACTGTGCACACATCATTTCGGTCCTAAAATACCCGCACTAGCTAACCCTCAATCTTAGATTTCAGTTTTAAATATTGGTTCTAATTTGACAGCTCTTCATGTCGATCAGCTGTCCTACCTTAGAGCATGCCTTCAGGAATATGTTCCATTTGGTCCCCTTCATTATAATGATAGAGGGTTAGTGGCTGTCCCTCTCTGTAAGCTGTCTTGGTTGCTGTACTGTCCTTGTCCCTCTCTGTAAGCTGTCCTGGTTGCTGTACTGTCCATACTGTTTCTTTTATTTGCCCTACTCTGGAATTATTTTCCCATGTGTGTTCATCAATCAAACTTGCTGACAGCAATATTAAAAATACTGTACATCTTAGAGGTTAGAGTAACAAGCTGTAAATAAGCTTGGTACATCCAGCAGACCTGGGTTCGATTCTCACAACCTCCACTTGCATATTGTTTGACGCTGGACATGTCAGCTAGCCTCCCCAGAGCTTCTGGGTTACCCCTGTAAACTGTCCTAGTACCCAGTAGACCTTCTCCAGTTACCAAAGAATAAAAATAGAGTATTGACTTAACGTCATGCATTTAAAACTTAATCTGTTTAAACTTTTTTTTTTGGCAATACTTGCAAATGTTATGCATTGTTCTGTGTGTTGCGAATGTGTATTTATTGTTATACTGTTTACTGCATTTTTGCATTTTTTATATTTTCTTGCTTGCACAGCACTCTTGTTACTTTGTGTGTTTTATAAATAAAGAAACATGGTCTAGGAAGATCAAAATATATGGCCAACATGGACATGAAAACAGGAGGGTTATTTTACAGCATAAAAAATAATTTACCACATTTAAAATAATTGTCATTCTCATGTGGCTGTCAATGCATTAAAAATGTGCCTTTAAACATTATCGTTTACAATGTGCTTAAACTAAAAACTGGTCTGTCTCTCTCTATTTCCATCTTAGCCAAAACATCAGGAAATAGATTCTTATAATTGTCAAAAGCTAAGGGCTACAAATACAGTTGTGCTGTTTGCATTATAGCTGCCAAGAAAAAAAAAGGCCAAGCATGCTTTGAAGTCAAGTCACAAACAGATCAACAGCATCTTATAGTACAATCCCCCGTAGTAGAAATAGCAGATAAATGAGTAATGGACTGCGTCTGATTATCTTTTCAACTCTGCGGCAAATTATCTTCCATCAGTTTCCTGCTCCTCTCTCCCAGGAACACTGGCTGAAGGTCACTGCCTTCGGAAAGATAACCTCTACTGGGCATCAGTAGCAGATAGCAATATCTTGTTTTGTACAAGAGATGCTTATTACTAACCCTGCTAAGGCAGTATAAGGTTTTTTACAATATTGTATGCCTGCAGTACAAACCATTACTTGGAAGATAATGGGGCTTATTTGGGTAATGCAACTTACGCTGCTTAGGCTGATCGAGATAACCCGCTACAGTGAAAAGGCAGGACTGAAAACTATTTTATCAATTGTGTGTGGTCACAAAAAGTATGCCTTTTGATTTATTTTCAGTAACCCAAACCTCTGGGCAGTTACTGTTTCTTGGAAGGATAAAGCTCTGCATGAAATCCAGGATGAAGACTTTTTAAAAGAAAGCTGGTCTATGCAATGCGTTAGTATGACATATTATTTTAAGTTCGGGGCATGTCTTGTAAATTAACATTCACTGTGACCTTGGGCAATTCACTTAACATCCCAGTGCTCCAATCCACCTAGCTGTACAACTGCGTAGCAGCAGGAAATGAGATGTTGCATCTCAACTGAGCTGTCTGGGGGTGATTCATTTGTTAAAATAAGAGACTTTACTGTAAAACAGCAGCAAATATCACATTATATAATCAATGCAGTCTGTATGCAGTTGTTTTATTCAGTTTTTAATTTTTTGCCCTTTTTTCCCTCTGAAAACCTGCCCTATTTGTACTTGTTTTTATGCACTTAATTACAAAAGAGGTCATGTCAAGTACATATTTTGCAGCACATGGGGCTGTTAAAATTTAGGTAAATAGTCATGGTAGAGTATGACACTAATATCAATAACAAAAGAAATGTAAGTCAGTGGGCCGACTTTAGAAGGTTGACACAGGACTTGTGTTCAGCCCTGCATCAGACCTTAGTGCTGACGAAGCATTACAGATTACTGCAACTGCACTTGATTTTACAATCTCAGGCGCAGCTGCGACTGTCACACATGCACTCAGCAGTTCAGGCCCTCTGCTCCCACAGTGCCGACCTCAGAGCACAACAGTGTGAACAGGTAACATACAGGGTAACCCTCTCGTCTGCTTTTGGGTTCGAATCACCATTAGTCTTAAGTTCTGGGGGGATTCAAACTGTTAACCTTATGCTAGCATACCCAATGAACAAGCTCGGATATGTACCCTCTTCAGGAATTGCAGAACAATCTTTAGCCAGGGGCACCCAGCCAGGCTTCCAAAATGAACCGTTTTAACTCTATAAGAGACCTTAGGTATATTCTTACCATTTCCCAGTTTAGTAACGTCATCAAGCCCTTCAAACAACTGTCATACTTAGCCACGTATACATTGCATGCAAAAAGAACTTGGAAGGCACACCCAGGCAGTATCTTAAGAAAATGCACTTTACTAAAAGATGATAAAAATATGAAAAATGTAAACACAGAACAATATATCAAAGAGCTCACAATCACATAAAAGAACAAGGGAAACGTACAAAACAAAAACTCCTACCACAGTACATTTAGACCTTTGCTGTCCAAGGTATTACCTCTGGAAGTGCATTTTAAAGTTAGATCAGAGAGCTGTGTCTCTCTAGAGTCCGAAGATATCACAACATTTCAGACACAAGTATCAGTTTAAACTCTGTGTCTCCACATCCCTTCTGTGAGTCATCTAGCTCATCCTTTTAGAATCAAAAAAATACAAACATGATCTCCTACCAGGAGGTATATTAAATAATGTGACATCAGCAAAAACCCATTTCCCAAATTATGAGTCTTTGATCAACCAGTTCCTTTGAGGTTTACAACCCTGCAGTCCATCACCCAGGTGTGATACAGCCAACAGGAATCAGATAAATTATGTCCTGTTTCTGAAGTCAAAGTCACATTTGATTTCCACTTCAAAAACATTGATGGGGGGAGAACTGGAGCCAGCCCTTGCCCAAGTGTTAAAAGGCAGTTTCTGGACTGGAAGGTGGAGAGGTTTAACAGCAGAATAATGGTGACTGAACTGATGGTGGAGGTATCAACAGTCAAAGTGAAAGATGCTAAGGACACGGCAGATCAAGCGTTGACCAATACAATGGGAGTGGTGAAACAGAATAAACTTCTCAGACTGAGAAGAGAGTTTTTAGAGAATAATGCTTGTATGACCAACATACTGTACATCCCCTAGGACTACCAAAGACTGCTGAAAGTGAGCACCCAGTTATTTTTCTTGATGCCTACAGTGTCCGCTAACTCAGCTGAGGACGGACACTGCATTTGACCAGTGTCTTGTTACAGTGTCTGTATTGTTTATAGTAGTCACAAGATGAAAGAATATATGGAGCATTGGAATGGTTTCTATGGTTTGCAAACATCATGGAGCACAACTAACAAGTCTGCCTGCTCCAACAATGCTAATTTACTCCCCCCCCCCACAAAGGCATAGCACAGGAGAGAGTTTATATCAGCAGTACTCACCGCTGCATGCAACCTGTATATAAATGGTTACTTTGCTTAGACTCGTGCTCTCCCTCCCCCTTTTATGCGACATATTCTGTACTTTTGATTCAGTTGCTTGTGTCCTGTGTAGAAGATTCATGCTTGTAGACCAATGTAATCCTTTTAAAGCAGTTGTCATCCACTGGCTAAGCAGCCTTCAGTATGTCTGTGTTCATGTGATCTGCACCAGAAAATCCTCTGCATGATTTCATCCTGTTTTGTTCTTAATACCAGCTCGTATCATTGCCTTCAACTTTAAATATTTAAAGAGCAGCTTGTATATGTCGAACAAAAGAGGGAGGGAGAGCACAAGTCTAAGCAAAGTAACAGTTTATATACAGGTTGCATGCAGCGGTGAGTGCTGCTGATACAGACACTGTAACAAGACACTGCTCAGATGCATGGGCTATTAGACCTCAGAGCAGAGGGCACTCTGGGAAGACTATCTGAGAAAAGAAGCAATAAAAGAAAGGTAAATGGCAGCCCCCAAGGGCCATAAAATAGCAAGAGAAAGTTAGAAAAAACACCTCACAAGGCCTGAGCCGAAAAATAACACTGAGATGAACTAAGAACACACAATGGATGGTAAAAAATGTATTTTCCTGATTTTAACATGCAGTTTTCCTTTAAGGGCAGACCTCACAAAGTGCAACCTTGACCAGTGCAGTTTCTTCCCCTTCCTAAGGGAAGAAGAAGTAGTCCAGGTCAAGTGGTGCCTGGACCCTGATGCTGAGTGTGAATGGGATTGGAACCACTTCTTTTTGTGCTTATGGGAAGACTATCCTTCCTCCCAGGCACTGGACCACTTGCTGTGATGGACTGGACACGGTTCCGCTGCTAGAACAGCATGCCTCTTCAGGCTCCCTACCATCTTCCATGGCCTTCAACAGTTGATGCTTGGTAGGGCTGAGAGAAACTATGATAAATGTGTGACAAAATACACTAAAGTAACACAAAAATAAATTCTAGATTTAAACACTAAAACAGAACACTTTTGTCATGTAGACATGAAGTTCTGACTCCTGGCAGATGAGCGAAAGAGCACTGATGTGTAATCAACAGTAGGGAAAAAAGGAACTGAGGCAGTTGGGGGCTGGTACTGATATAATTAGGCATCCGCGTGCGCTCACTCATGAAGCCGCGCATGCGCACTGCTTACCTCAGCACCAGCCCTCAGAAAAGTTCTGCTTTCTACTGGGTCCTAGAGCCTCCAGCTCAGACTCACTAATGGGAATCAATGGTGAAGACTGATTCCTGAAAGACAAGAAAAACAGCACTGAACTGAATTTCTCACTGTTGCTTTGTGGCTGTGCATGCGCAGTTGGAGAAAAAAACTTCCCCTAGCACCAGTCCCTGAAATAATAAAAATAAATAAATAAAATAAAAAAGGCAAGGTGAACTCCATTAATCTAAGCAGATCCTGCCAGTGAAATAGCTGCAGCCTTCCTTACAGCTGCTGCCTGACCGAACTCTGACATCATCATCATCCTAACACTGTCACTCACATGTTAGAGATGTTGCCACTGTCTAGATTTCTGATGTGCATGCACGGTTGTGTTATGAAGAGGCACAGGCATCAGGAAGTAAAAGTCACACATAGATTAGCCAGGTTTGCACTTTTATGTGGCCACAGAATCCCTCACTGAAATTTATATTCACAGTTGGGGTGGCTGCTCTTAGAAGCAAGATTGGACATAAACTGGGTAACACTGTTAAACAAAATAATGAAATAAAATGCACCAACACAGCTGGTGGATAAATTAATAAAATCTGAAAGTAAATACCAGCTTAGGAACCTTATCAAGGAATTCCATATTCCTCAAATCAAAACTATATACAGAAGGATGACATCTGAATATATGGCAGCCTGCACATAGAATTAACATTCCATCAAGTCTTAGGACAACATCAGCTACTGTAAATGCTTTAAAGAACAACTTCATACTTTCCTACTTCTTGCCCATCTCCCCCCCCCCAAAAAAAAAAAAAAAAACATATAAGAAAGCTTACTTAGCCCCAAGCTGTCTGCTATGCAAATTTCCATTTATTTTTGCCAGGTTTAAAAAATCCAGATGATTGTATTTGGCTCCATGTAACCAAAAGCCAAAATGGTGTCAGTAAATGGGGAGCACAGGGGCAGTTTTTTAAAATTTAGAGTTCTGATTATAACAAATCAAGGCCACCACTCAACTAACAGGGTCCTTGTTAGTCAAGCGTTGGCCATGATTTGTTACAACTGGAACTTTAAATTGTAATAAAATGCATTTAAAAACCGCCCCATGCTACTCTATGGAGCGCACCCCATCCATGTCATCCTATCAATCCCCAGGACCTGCTGTCCCAGTATGGTCTTCACTTACTCTTTCCTCCCTACTATTCTCTGTGTTTTCACTTTCCTCATACTTTTAAGTAGCTACTATACCCCTGTCTTTACCACAGCTGTGTTTATAGCCATTTATGGTTTTGGCACACACTACCTCTACCAGCAGACAACTTCATGGCTCAACCACTCTTTCTGTAAATTAATACGTCCTTACATCCTTTTTAAACCTCCCCCATTAACCTCCTCTCATGAAAGAATAGAATGAGACAGCAGATAAGGGCCACTGGGCCCACCCAGTCTGCCCATTTTCTTTTTAGCCTTTGTTTTTTGCTGCAGATCCTGTGTCCTATCTTCTCTGTTCCTGTAAATTGCTCTTCACAGTTCACTTTACTTATTCATTTCAGGAACCTGAAGGTCTCCATCATGTCCCCTTCTCTCATATGTTTTTGGGTGAACACATGTTTAGCGCCTTAAGCCAATCCTTATAGGATCTGTCCCCCGGTCCTGAATCATCTTGGTCACCCTATATTGTACTGTCTTTAACTTGTCTCTATCCTTTTTCAGATGGAGACTCAAGAACCGGGTACAGTACTCCAGATGTGGCCTCATCAATGACCTACACAGAGGTAACAGTACCTCCTGCTTCCTGCTGTAGAACCCCCTTCCAGTGCACCCTAGCACCCTGTTAGCCTTGCTTTGTTACACTGGTTGGCTTGTTTAAGGTAGTCGCTAATGACGACTCGTAGCTCCCTTTCTTTTGATGATGCATTCAGCAGAACCGCTCCTTCCAGTACTCTGTTCTGGGGTTTTTATTCTCCAAGTGCATCATTTTGCACTTCTTGGCATAGAATTTCAGTTGCCATACTTGTGACCAATTTGCCAGTCTTTGCAGGTCTCTCTGCAATTCCCTTATCCTTGACACGTTATCAAGAGTGCCACAGAGTTTACTGTCATCTGCGAATAGACACAACCTGCCCAAATTCCCTCTCCTATGTGGCTGAATAACATACTGTAAAGGACTGGCCTAGGACAGATCCCAGTGGTACTCTGCTGGTGACTTCTCCTTCCACTGATTTGACCCCATTCACCACAGCTCTTGTCAACTTCCCTGGTTACCTAGTCAAAGAATATTATCTGGGTGGTCTGACAAGACCTCTCTGCCATGAATCCACACTGCACACTATCCAGAAGCCCATTTTTCTCCATGTATTTTATTAAGTCCTCTTTAACGAGTGCCTCCATCAGTTTCCCTACCACGGAGGTAAAGCCCGGCTGCTCCCTGTCCCCTCCCTTGTGCAGCAGAATGACATCTGCCATTCTTCAGTCCTTGAGCCACACCCCTTTTTACAAGGAAGAACAGTTACGTAAGAACTTACCATAACAGTAGATCTTCGAGGGGATCTCAGTTATCAGGTTACACCGAAGGAACCTTTCGCCGTTGAAGATGGGGAATCCACACAGAACATTTTCAGCAGTACAACTGGGGCCGCCCACACCGTTGACATCCACCGATGATACCAACCCTATATAGGCATGGGCGACCCCACTCCCTTCTCAGTTCCTTCCTTCCAGAGATGCTCCAAGAGAGGGACAACGCGTCTCGCCAAAAAACTCCAGGCCTTGGATCAAGCCATCAGAAATTGGGCTGTTTTGCATTGAGTGGGGTGCAAAAAGGTCCAACTCTGAGCAACCCCATCTGTCGAACAGATCTTCTGCTACAGATAAGAGAAGCTCCCATTCATGCATGCTGGACGGAGTCCTGCTGAGACTGTCTGCCCGGGTGTTGAGAACACGTGGGACATGGACCGCAGAGAGTGTCAAGACTGTGCTGCAGTACCACACTCGCATGGCCTCCCTACAAAGGGGTATGAGTGAGTCCTGCCCTGCTTGTTGATGTAGTAGACTACACTCAGATTGTCCAACTGCATCAGCAGTTGGCCTGGAGCAAGGTGTTCCTGAAATGCCTGCATGGCATAGAGCACCGCTCTCATCTCCAGGATGTTGATATGCAGGGCAGCTTCCCACTGGGACCAGGAGCCTTGGGTTTGAAAGGGACCCAGGTGGGCTCCCCAGCCCAGGCCCCATGCATCTGTGATGAGGGTCTGTTGGGGAGAGGAGCCCTGGAAAGGGACTCCCTAAAGAAGGTTTAAGGAGTCCATCCACCACTGCAAACTCTGTGGACTGGGGAGAAGACCAGGACTGAATGGTCCAGCTCGTCCATGTGCTGATCCCATTGCATTCTGAGGGTCCACTGAGGAATGTGCACGTGAAGCCTGGCCAGTGGAACGGTGGGTATGGTCGCAGCCATTAGACCTCAGAGCCTGAGATACAGCCTGGCAGGAATGTACCGACTCTGAGTTACTTCCTGAGCCTGCGCTATAAGGGATTCTGCCCTGTTCCAGATTAAGAAGGCCTTCCTCTTCTTGGAGTCCAGAACCGCCCTGATGCATTGCAGTCTTTGGGACAGTACTAGAACAGATTTGGGCAGGCTGACTGTTATGCCCAAAGAGTGGAAAAGCTGGAGAGTGCGCTCTAAAGTCAGCCACAGCTGGTCCCTGGATGGGGCCTTGAGAAGCCAATCGTCCGGGTAAGGGAAGCCATACAGTCTCTCTCTTCTAAGAGCTGCTGTGACTGCAGCTAAGCATTTGGTAAAGACACATGGTGCAGAGGATAAGCCAAAAGGCAGCACCTTGAATTGGTAAAGCTTACCATGAAAGGCGAAGTGAAGAAACCTCCTGTGAGGTGGGAAGACTGCAATGTGCACTTAAGCATCCTGCATGTCCAGTTAGCAGAGCCAGTCCCTGGTCTTGGGGAGGGGGGCAAGAGGCCTGGCAAAGTTACCATCTGGAACCTTTTGTACTGGACAAAGATACTGAGGTCCTTGAGATCCAAAATGAGCCTCAGATCTCAGGTCTTTTTGGGGACCAGGAAGAACCTGAAGTAAAGCACTTGATTTCTATGATGCTTTGGCACCAGCTCGATTGCCTGCTTGCACAACAGAGACTGCATTTCCTCCTGGAGAACCGACAAGTGGGCCGGTGGATAGGTGAAGGGTGAAGGAGGGGTATCTGGAGGTTGTTGAATGAGCTCCAGGGTATGACCGCTCTCTATAATCTGTAGGATCCACGCATCTGAAGTTATGGTTCTCCACTGATTCAGACTGAGGGAGAACTGACCTCCGACCACCACCTCTTGGGTCCGGGCCAGAGGAGGGGGATCTGGAAAGGAGTCAAGCTGAGGTGGGACCAGCTGTAGAAGCTGGTCCATTGTTTTTGGGCTGCTTGGCTGCTGCTCCAGAATTAGAGGGGGTGGGCAAGAAAGACTGGGCTCTGTGCTTCCCCTGGGTGCGGGGGCCGGAGCCTGGTCTATTGGTCTGTCTATGAAAAGTAGAGTGTCTCCTACCACGGGGTTGAGTGTGGTAGAGAGAGTAGACCGACTTAAGGGCCATGCCAGAGGCCTGCAGATCATTAATGAGATCCTGGACATCAGGGCTGAAGAGCTTGGTCCATTGAATGGGGTGTTCAGCACCTTATTTTGCACATAAGCTGCAAAGCCAGAGACACTCAGCCAGGAATGCCTACGAAGGCAAATGCCTGTGGCAGCAGCCTTGGCCACCGTGTCAGCCAAATCATAGAGGGCCCAAAGAAAGTGTTTATTGACATCCTCTGAAGTTTGCAGTCACTGTAGCAATTCCTGCTTCTGGGTGCTATCAGGGAGGGCTTGGGAAGCTGCCCTGCCCTTCCACCAGTTGGCATTTTGGAATTTGACCATATGTGAAAGATAGTTAACAATCCTTAGACTAAGGTAGAGGAGGCATAGACCCTCTAACCCCAGAGGTCAATCCTGCAGTATTTCTTGTCTGGGAGAAGGAAGCTAAGGTACTTGGGCACCTTAGATCGATCATGTGCTGCCTTAATGACAACAGAGTCAGTTTCAGCCAGAGTAAGGAAGGCCTTGGGAGCATTATACAATCTATCTGCCCTGTGTGGCATACCTGGCACCATGTCTGGCCTGTGCCAGGCTGCTGTAGTGGCATTTTTCAGGGCTGGCAACATAGGAGGGATAATTTTAGGTGGAGAATCAGGAATCTCCAAGTAGTCAGCCAGGTCCTTCCTGGTGACACCTTCCTCCTTAGTCTGGAAGCCCATAGTGGCAGACAGCCGTTTCATGACATTATAGAAAGTAGCATCTTCAGGGGGAGACCTCGGAGTATGCTTAACTGAGTCCTCACTAATTGAAGAGGCAGTGGACTTGTCAAAAATTAGGATTTCCTCCTCCTTCTCCTCTTCATCCTCAACATCATCAGAGAGGGTGAGGTCCATGTGGTATTCATCCTCGACCTCCTCATCCGGGTCTGGTGTCGGAACAGTCATCGGGAGTCCTGTAGGGAGGTTCTCTTCAACGACAAATGGGTGTCAACGGCAGCGACAATGGCCTATTGAAGGTGTTAAATTGCTGGACCAGGGGTTGGCCTGGTAGCGTAGAGGGCTGCGGTGCTGGACACCTTACCTCGTGCTACACCAGTGACCCGGGTTCGGGAACGACCTCCGGTCGTCGGGGAGCCAGCGCAGGGGAAGGAGGAGTAGGACTGAGCAGCCTCAGGGCAGCTCTCCTGGGGGAGGTGGTTGCCCCCCCAGTAGTCCCGCTGCCACCAAATGGAGGTCCAGAGGGGGACAGCATGAAGGGAAGGTGTCTCGTGCCTCCGCACGCATGTGTGTGCGAGACAGGAGTGGGAGTAAAATGGGGTAAAATGCCTACAAAATATATATGACTGCTGGACCAGAACATTGGTAAATGTAACCAAGACCTCATTCAGATCCATGGTTGCTGTCGACAGAGGGGGTTTCGACAGCGCAGACGCCGGTGACCTGCTGACCTGAGAGCCTAACAAGCCTGTAGCCCTTGGAGAGGAAACGGCAGGCAATGATGGGGTGGCTGTCGATGACTAGCCCATCGTCGACGGAGGAGGGGCCGACAACCCAGAGGTTGGCGGCCGGGCGCCCTGAGATTTGGGCGGTGAAGCTGTTGGTATGGGTTTGGAAGGAATAGAGACCTGGATAGCTGGTCTCTTCATCGGGGTGGCTACCATCGACAAAGCTCCCCCCCCGAAGGAGAGGCTGACATAGAACGGGATGCCGGGGTCGCGATCCCAATCTTTCTTGTGACTTTTCTCCTAGGAGCTTGTGGACCCGGTAGTCGACGAAGTGGCCGGGGCCCCAGAGGACCCCTGCCAGGAGTTGGCTACCTGCTGCTCCATCAGAAATGTTTTTTTTTTAACTCTTTTTATCGCCCCTGGAGACGGAACTTTCTCAGGCCTCACCACTGGCCAGTACCGCTCTACCGCCCACTGTGGGCCCTGCCATCCTCAAGGACATTACTGTTTCTCCCCGAGCCCCCCCCCCAGGGACATAGGGCCCAAGGGGATCGAAGGGGCAGTGGAAGGGCTCCAGTGTTGGGCATGTGGCGGTGTGGCTCAGGGAAGGCTGTCGCCTAACTGGACCAGACGTTTTTTTCCGTAGTGTTTATGCCCCACGACATGGGACATGCAATGCCATCCTAGCCCGAGATGTGGGTGCTCCCACCCATGTCTGGAAGATAGCCGCCCGACGTCTACCCCTTCGCTTGCCAGCAAGCCCATGTGCGTAGCAGTGCCGCCGGTCTCCACCAGGGGCCGCTGCCGCACCAGGCTACCTCCTGGATCCCTCCTCGAGAGGAGAGAGGAGAGCAACTTAATGGACGCCGATCCTCTCTCTCCTTACTAACCCCCGCAGACCAGGCTCGTTCTCGAACCCGGAGTCGCTGGCCTGTGGTGTGGTGTCCAGCGCCTCAACCCTCAGTGCCACCAGGCCGGCTCATCAGAAATTTCTTGCGAGCCTTCTTGTGTCACCTAATGGTTGTTTGACTGAACTTCTGGCAGAGCTCACAGTCGGAGACTTTGTAGTTTGGTCCAAGAGAGCAGACACAAATGGAGTGTTCATCTGTAGAGGCATTCTTCTTCCCACAGCGGCAGCGCCAGAAGACAAGAAATGGATGGATTAACTTATGACATAAATAAAAAAGGAAAAAATCTAAAAGAGATTTTGTGGAGAAATTGAAGAAAAATGACTGTAGGTCGAAAAAGACACGAATACTGCGACAGCTCTTCCGCGGAGACTGTGCTTCCAAGTCGACAGCGGGAAGGAACTGAGGAGAGAGTGAGGCCGCCCGTGTCTATATAGAGTTGGTGACGTCGGCTGACATCGACGGCATGGGCGGCCCCAGTTGTACTGCTGAAAATCTTCCATGTGGATTCCCCATCTCCAACAGCGAAGGTTCCTATGGTGTAACCTGATAACTGAGATACCCCCGAAGATCTACTAAACAGCCCCACCAGGGGTTCGGCAAACAGCGATGCCAGTTTCCTTAGTACCCTCGGAATCATCCCACCCAGCCCCAGGGCCTTGTTTCCCTTGAGAGCTGCTAATATTTTTCTGACTCTTTTGCTATTATGTTTCTGGAGCCTCATTTCCAAGACCCCTCTATCAGATGCCTTTATCCTGCTCCTTGGCATGGCTCGCTGTTCTCCCTAGTACTAAGCATCCTTCAGCATGGCTGCTTTCTTGCCATTTCCATTATTACCATGCTCCCCTCCTTTAGCCTGACAATTCCCCCTCCTGTCTTTCTTTTTTCCCCCCTTACGTAACCAAAAAACATTTTTTAACCCCTCCGCAATATGCAGTTCTGTGTCTGCCTTTGCAATCTTTACTGCCCTCCTGGCCTTCTTTGTCCCCGTTTCTCTTTTTACTATATCTTATCAAGGCCTTCTTTTTGGCCCTCACTGCCTCCCTAACCATATCAGAAAACTGTATTAAAGGAAAACTACACCCTCATATCTTCCAAATGTTATTTGTTTCCATGTGAACAGACAACTCTTTTTAGGTAGTTATTAAAGATGTATGCAACTGATTTAGTCAGTTTTCACAGTTCATACTAGGCTTTGTTACTGTCCTGGGAGGCTCCATTTCGTGGTTGTTGAAATCTCATTGTCCCTGAGAGCTGTATTAGCATATGAGAACATGATGCGTAATCACCCTTTAAACTCCCCAGTATGCCTGTCTGCCTAATTAATCTTCAAAGAAACAAGCTCCAAGAAGGTGTGAAATAACACATTTACCTTCAGTGAGCTTTACAAACTATCTGAGTTATAATGCAGGTTTTTCCCTTTAAACTTCATTCAGTGTGTATATTTCCGGAGAGTTTTTGCAAGGTATTTGTTCTTTCAGCATAGAGATACATGGTATAAATGGCTGACCTAACATCATGTTCCCATATGCTAATGAAGTTCTAATGGACAACGAGAGCTGAACAACCATGAAATGGAGACCCCCAAAGCAATCACAGGGGGTACCATGAGCAGTGAAAACAAACTAAGGTTAACACATATAGCCCTAACAGCTACAGGAAAGGAGTTGTCTGTTGACAAGGAAAGAAATGAAATTTAGATAATATGAGGGTGTAGTTTTCCTTTAATCTTTTATACGGTACTTGTTTCTCTTGATAGCTGCTCTTGTGCTTGTTTCCCTGTTCTCAAGAACGGTCCCTTTTATAATCTTCCAACTTTCTTCTACTCCCCTGATGCTGTCTACCCCAGCTAACCTGTCCGGGACTAACGTCTTCATTTGATGGAAATCCACCCTTCTGAAGATTTGCATCTCAGCCTCAGACGAGGGTTTACTGGTGCCCAGGGCTAACTCAAACCATACAATATTGTGGTTGCAGGACCACAGTGGTTCCCCAATGCTCACTCCGCCTACTCATTCCAAGCTGGTGAGTACCACATCAAGAATGGCAGATTGTCTAAAGGGATCCCCAACCTACTGCATCAGAAGGCAGTTCTACCAAGTATAGCTTCTGGTAGTCCTGGCTACTGGGATGTTCCAGCCAATGTCTGGGAGGTTGAGATCCCCTACTACTACAACCCTCCCATTGTGCTGCTCCATTCCTACTTCTGCTCCTAGCTCCTTATCTTTCTCTTCTTTTCCTGCCCTGATGGCTTAAAAACCACTCCTGTGCAACGTTTCCTACCGACAACTCTGTGAGTTGCACCCACGGTGATTCTGCCTCCTCTTTCCCTCCCATGGATGCATCTTGTACTGCCTCTTTTCCTTCCCTGTGGTAAATGGCCACCCCTTACCCCTCTATCCATCCCCATCTCACCTGTATAATATGTACACAGGGACCGCCAGGTCCAAGTCATTGTTATCATTGGCCCAAGTTTCTGTAACGTGTAATTGAAAATGTCAGAAATACATCAGAAATTCCAAATGACAAACACTAGCAAGGTGTCTACAATTGTACAGTAGGACAGTATAACATATACTTTAATTAGTGTTCACACTAGTGAAATTAAGACACCAGAATTTCAGCCTCATTCTGTCATCAAATGTTCAACACACAGGCAACAATCAATACCTCAGTGTAACACTACTTTTATGCCACAGTTTTTCAAATTCAAGTTTTCAAGAATTAAAACTTAAAGAGCTTCTGAAGCTGTTGAAAAAAAATGAATATTTAGACAAAATTTAGCTTATATTTAATCTTTTTTTTCTGTAATTCTCTTCATAACTTCTTTATTACTAAGGACATTTGCATGTGTCAAGGTGTCAGCATGGCTCAGTTGGTAGCACATCCGCCATTGGACCAGAAGGTCGTGGGTTCTCGCACCTAAAAATCGCTGGCATTCGAGTGCAGTATTGGGGGGGGTGCTGTACTGCTTGGGTGTGCTGTCCTTCAGATGAGACGTTAAACCGAGGTCCCTTCTGCCCATCCTGGTGTTGTCCTGGTGGGTGTCCAGGTAGAAGTAAAAGAACCCAGGGCACTCTTTGCAAAGAGTAGGGAACATTCCCGGTGTCCTGGCCAACATTCCCCTTCCCATAAACCGGTTCATGCAATTATCCAGGCTGTGTGTGGGTGATGATGTGCGATATGGCCACCACCACACATTCAGTCACTTCACTACCAGTATAGCATTGCTTGTAAAGCGCTTTGGGATACTGTGTATGAAAAGCACTATATAAATGCTGATTCTTCTTCTTCTTCTTCATGTAAACAGGATCACTGCCCTATCTGTTCTGGCTGCTTGCCTCTTCCGGTCATCATAGTTCTGTTTATGACACCACAATCTGTTGCTGTGGAAATAATTATGATGCCATTAACAGACCACTATGATGTCAGATAGGCAAGCAGAAAGAGCAGATAAAGTATAAGGGAAAGTAATCCTCATTCATACAACTGAAATCAGTAATAAAGAGGTAAGGAATAGATTTATAGAAAATATATAAACTGAGTCATGTCTAAATCTCACATTTTCAACTTTTCTAATAGTGTCAAGGGGCTCTTTATTAAACATCCTATGTGGGATTCCAATTTAAATGTAAAGACTTACATATGCAGTGTTATAACAAATCTGCTTCTGAAAGTTATCATTTTCTTCACTGGAATATCTCTTGGCACATTACCTGAATCTTGCAAAGTCAACTAGCTATCACTTTGCGTCTTAAAATACATCTTGCTTAGGGGCAAGGGGAAGCATGCTTATCTAAATCCACTTTCTAAGACGCTGCATTTCTGGAGTCGAGTTGTGATTGCACTCTGTGGCTTTGTATAGTTACACAGAGGAAGACTGTTTAATGCACAAGCACTATAAAAACAAAATTCAACATTTTATGTTCTTAAGATTGTAAAATAACTGGCTTTATATTCTATGCAAGTTCTTTCAGGAGTTTGATGATGAAAGAAAGTACATACAAAGACAATCTGATCAGGATAACATGGCTGGGTCCCCTCTTGTTCTAAAAGGTTCTTTATCAATCTCATAGGGCATTGTGCACTAACAGCTAACTGATATGAACACCGCTGTAGACTGCTACATGAACTTAACTGGCTGCCACTAGAGCAGAAATTCATACTAAATATGTGTACCTTTGCAGATCAAATTCTAACCTTGGACACTAAGCACTTGCTGTCTTGCTAGAAAACCTAGCATGATTACATCACTAAGATGAGCGACCTCAAACTCTCCAAAAACCCTAAAAATGAACCTGAACACAGATCAGAAATCCTTTACCTTTCTGGCACCAAAACTCTGAAATAGTATTCCTGCAGATGTAAAGTCCATAAATCACTTCACCTGTTCAAAGCGAAGCTGAAGTAATTACTTTGTGGAAACCTGCGATGTGTTTGTTGTGGAACTTGAACATGTCTATGCATCATTTAGAGTTTGTTTCCTATTTCTGTAGACATTTGTACTATGGCTGCCTTTTCCACCTCTTGTGAAATGTCTGTAGTGAAACTGTAATTTCACAATCATGTTATGCTTGCATTTCTGAATGTCTAGCTCACTCCTGAGATTGAATTCTCCAGTGAGTGTTAACCTAGTTAACAAATCCTAAATAAATAAATACATTTTAGTTAATGATTACAGTTTTGGAATGCATTGATCGTGGGGAGGATAGTCAGATTCAGTCATATCTGGACCAAATTGTAGCATGGTCTCAGACTAATGGTATGGTAATTAATCCTACTAAGACAAAGATTTGTTTCACTGTTAAAGGTGACCCACCTAATTCAGCTTCAGTCTTGGCTGAACTTGTAAAGGTACATGGGGAGAATCATGTAACTCTCCTTGGTATTACTGTGTCAAAGGATTTAAAATAGGAAAAACATATCAATGATTTAGTAGATAGAGCAAATGAAATATTATATCGATTGTGCTTTGGATGGGAGGACTGTGCACTGACTTAGTGGTCATATATAAAGCCATAGGGCCCCATCTTCAGAGCCAGCCATTAGTGCCATGCAGCCCACTGCAGTGCATGTGAGATAGTGCATGGCCAGCTAGGGGAACATATTCAGACAGGCAGCGGCTCCAACTGGTATAAGCTGCCTGCATGAATATGGGTTCTGTGAGAGCACAGTGATCATGCACTGCACCAACGCAGCCCCCTGCAGGAAAAAAGATTCACAGGAGCAAAAGTAGATACAGCATGTCTCCAGCAGAATAGCACCATTGCCCCGTGAGCCATTTCTAGCTGCCAGCATGCTAATAAGCACATATGGCATGCAGGGCACTAACAGGCCATTAGCATGCCATTATGGGCTCATTAGCAGCTCTCCACAATGCTGCCATATATGACTGCATGGAGGCATTATGTGTAGCTGTGCTGGCAACCCCCCCTCACAGGAACAATCCCTCTATAAATGTTAACAATCTCCATCCCTTGCAGTCTAGTGGACCCCCATCCCCCTGATTACCAGTCCCTTCCCCCAGTACATGTGATTACCCTTCTCCCTGGTAATTTAGTGGATCCCCACCTCCCAATCCTCAGCACATGTGTAAATCACTATCCCTGGCTGTTCTGTGGCCCCCCCCAGCCCCCAAATGCAGTCCAATCCCCCAGTATATATGATAATTAATATCCCTAGCTGTTCAATGGACTCCCCCAATCACCAGTCCGATCCCCCCAATACATGTGATCATCCCTATCCCTGGCAATTTAGTGGATCCCCACCTCTTAATCGACAGTCCAATCTCCAGCACATGTGTAAATCTCTATCCCTGGCTGTTCTGTGGCCCCCAGCCTCCAAATGCCAGTCCAATCCCCCAGCAGATAAGATAATCAATATCCCTGGCTGTTCACTGAACTCCTCACCAACTGATCGCCAGTCCGCTCCCCTAGTACATGTGATAATCCCTGTCCCTGGCAATCTAGTGGATCCCATCCCCCTCTCGTTCACCAGTCAAGCTTTTCAGTGGATCTCCCATATGTCAGCCCAATCCTGAGTTTTTGTTGATCAGGTAAGCACACTGGACAAAAAATATGATTATTTTCAGGTACGACCTGGAGATTACAAAGGATATATACACTTATACAATATTATATCATTTTTTATATATTATATATATAATCTGTATTTTGTTGTTTAATCTTCTGTTCTTTATCCCTTATTACCTTTATTGTACTGCTGCCTTTCTCATTGTTGAGCCTTCACATTTGTCTGAATATCCTTAGTAATCTCCCAGGTCATACCTGAAAAGAGGCATATTTTTTGTCGTGGGCTTACCTGGTTAACAAAAGCTAAATAAATAAAGCTGATAGTATATATGATGATCCCTATTTCTCGCTGTTCAGCGGACACCATCCTGATCTCAGCCACACATACCCTCTCTATTCCGCCAACTCAGTGCCCTTCGCCCTTCACCCCCGGGGGTACCCCACGGCCCCTTCCTGCCTGACCTGAATGTTGCCCCCTCCAGGAGACAGCAACCGGCACAGCCTCTCTGCTCACTACCCAGAATGTCTGGCATCTTAGTGACAGGGAGTGAGCACACACCAGCTGTAGAAACAACTGCTTTTGGGTGGATATTTCCTGCATTTTGAGGTTTCTTACGTTTTGCTGTTACTGCCTTTTTACAATCTTTCTGGCAACTTAACCAATGCCCCAGTATACTTAATTTATTTTATCCACCTGAGACCCCATTTTTGGTGTCTCCAGGGGATATTTGGAAAATTAATAAGTGAACCACACTGAAATTTAAATATTTCATCTTTGTCTGGTTCTGTTCCTTCCCTCCTTGCTTTCATACACATTCCTCCCCAGGATTCAGCTCCATATTTTCCTTCCTCCCCTCTATGAATGTATTATGCCTTTTTGCTAAGCTGTAGTAGTATTATACTAATTCCTGGCTAAGTTACACATCCTTTTGGGGTATAAGTTTTGAATCAGTCTCATGAGGTCACTATGTTTTTTGTAACCTTGCTGTTAAAGCATGATGGTTTATTCGGGAACGAACTCAGGTTGCCAGGGGTCGGAAGGAGGATTGAGCGTCCCAACGGATGCTCTCCTCCTTTGGGGTGGGTTGCCAGGGGTGCTTTACACACCTGACGTCCCTAAGGGTCGGTGGGAGCACCGGCTTTCAGGGCTCTGGCGCCTCGCTTGGGACGGAGTTGGGGGCGGATACTGTAAGGTGCTTGGTGGCAATGTGCGTTAGCACGTTATTTACCCATGCCGGCATCCTCAGTGGAGGAAGGAGTACGCAGAAAAAGCGGAAAAACACCCTTGTCAGTCCTAGGTGACGACCGCTCCCAACCCGGCCACCGATCACTGGGCAGACCCTGATGTGCAGGCGCCACTCCTCAGAGATTGAGGAAAGTAAGGGCAGACATTCCTCACCCCACCCGGGGGTTAACTGGGAATCTAGAAATATATACAGGGAGTAGCCTGGCAGTCTAGGGGCAGACTCTAAGACGATGGCTCAGGGGATTGAGCGGTCTGACAGAGTGGACAGACGAGGGTAGTCTGGAGGGATAAACAGAAAGTTAAAAAAAAAGCATGATGGTTTCACTGCATGACTTATCAGTGATATGACTATTTTGAATTATTAGCTAGATTTATAATGTTTGAAAGAGCAAGGTAAGAATATAAGGCTCTTTCACTTGTTTTTAATGCACAGCTCACTTGGTTTTGTATGTTTTGCATTCTTTCTGCATTTATGGAAGTGGTTTGATTATTCCACGAGTGTAGCACATTGCTAGTACTGTTTGTTGGGCTGGCAAGTCGTGTCTGCATTAGCTATATCACACCCTAGAGACATGCTGCCTTTTTGCCTCCTACGAAAACAGGTTTACCATTGACAAAAACAGGCCTTGTTTTCGTTGTTACTCAACAACCTAATTTCACAAACACAATATTTTAAAAACTATTTTTTCTATAAAACAACACTTGAAGAATCAACCTTACATCCCACTGTCTACCACACAAGTTTCAAACTTCCAACTCCAAGCAATGTTTTTGTTTTGATGAAGTTTTGGCCCCTTTCACTCACTTTATGACCACCATGACTTATGAAAACAAAAGTCTTATCCCACAAAAACAGATTTTGAGCTATGAGAAAGGAAACTCCCGCTGCTGTGGAAAAAAACCAATAACTTGTAAAACATTTATAAAAAAGGGAGCTGAGCACACGTGAAAATGGAAACCAATTTTATTAATAATTTAAAATCTACAAAGTTGTCAGTTAAGCCACGTAGCAAAGAATCATCCTTGGCCAAACTCTAACTAACCTCAAAGTTTCAGGTTTCAACTCACTGCTGTTTTGCGCTATAGGGGAGCAAAAGAAAGGTCTTAAAATATATATTGTTTTCATGTATTCAATCTTCTAGAACTTTTAAACTGCTTAACTGATTGTTACCAAATTTTCAGGCCCAAGAAAGCGCATGCTACATTTTAGGTTATACCATCCAAGGACAGCCACGGTAGTAAGGTTCAACAATCAACATGGAAAAACAGCATTTCTAATCCTAACTATAGTGGCACTACCTATAATGTGCATATATATATATATAGGTAAAATGAGTTAAGATGGCTGCCACAAATACTGCTCTCTAACTGGACGAGCCAGGTCACCTTTCGTCCCTTTATGTAGTCATGAACACACAGCGAGGACACTGTCTAAGTGAACACTTTTAATATTGGTCTTTTTCTAAGCATAACAACACACTTCAGGGTGTCGTGTTTGTTGGGATAAACAGATACTCGTCCAACCTGACCTGCAGCATTGCACCTCAGCACACACACCATGGAGTGCCTATATATCCAAATGAACATAAACGCTTTTGTGTGTTAGTGCTTAAATATAACCACATCAGTGACAGTACGGTACACAAAGACATATGAGTCGCCTGCATCTGTAAAAAAATTAACAATGTCCAATTTCTTTCTTAAAGAATGTTAATGCACTTTATTACCTGCTTTTTATTAGTGGGGCCTAAGCCTTCATACAAACAATGACCAGACAATTCATTTCAAGATCTCTGGAAGCAGAAACATGCCTAAACATGGCAACATGTTCTGCAGCTGGCCTGATCAAAAGGTATTAAAACTCATCCATCCCATTTTTCCATTTTTGTTACTTAAAGTGGCACCATGTTACTCATCTTAACTCTGATTTTTAATTCATTTTTTAGATTATGTCATTATCCCAGGGTTCTAGTTTGCCAGTGTAATTGCTGCACATAATTTGATCCCCTTACTAATTATTCAAGTTAATAAAAATATCCTATTATTTGGAAGCCAGAAAAAAAAAAGACTTTTTAAAAAATATATATACTCAGAAATGTGTTCCTTATTTTGACTGGACATGACATAATTAATATAATGTAATAAAATGGCAAGAAACATCCCTGGGCTCTGCTTTGTCAGTGCTTAACTTCACCAGTGATGTTATCTCAGCACATCACACCTTCTTAAAGCAACTAAAATGTAAATTAAAAAAATTATTTTTTCAACTTTTTTCCTTTTTTATACCAGCAAGCCTCATATAATTGCAATAATGCAATCTAGTCTCCAAGACATGGGTTGTGGGGATAACGTCATTTCTCGGGTGTTGGACACACATGACCTGCGGTCTCATGCCCAACCACCCAAGGTGTGAAGTTATCCCAGAATGATTCATGCCCTGTCGTGCATTATTGCTCCATAATATTTGTAATTACATATTAAAACATATTCCCCCTGTTCTTAGATATGTGCGTCTGCAAACGGCTATGCATTAATGTAATAATATTGCTCAGTTGTTGATGGTTAACATGTTTAACCCAACTGATTTAACCCAACCATATACAAAAAGGATCTCTCCAGTCATACGATGATTATTCAGATGCATTCATATATTATCAGAGGGTTTCTACAATTTCTTACAAGGGTAAGATGCTTACTGCTAAGACAAATGGCGGTGCCATGAATAGGAAATTTATGGCTAGTTCACCATGAATAAAGAGAAGTGCTAGTTAGAATTTGTCATAAAATTCAATAATGTTCTTACCTGATGTGATACACAGTTGTCTGAGTTAGTGAGTGCAAGAAAACCTGAAGCGTATCAATGGTGGAAAGGAGGGCGGGCAGGGGAACTCCATTCCAGGAACAAAATAGGGATGAAGTGCTCCTGTGTAAAATATACCCACTCCAAAACACAGAACTGACTAAAGAATAAAAAAAAAAAATGCCAGCTGCGACAAGTAACCGTGTACCCAGACCCCTGTTAGGTATGTTTGATCCAACATCAAATTTGGCGGGTTCCTGGGGCCACCCAATGGCTGGCACTGTGCACGCCCACATCGGCAACCCGAGTTCAGAAGCGAGCCTGGGAAGCCAGTCAGGCAACCTCGAGGGGTGGAAAGGTACTGCTGCATGACACTGCTCCCAGCTGGGGAAGGATTGCGTCAGGTTCTGCTCCTCTTGCGACCCCTGCAGGGACCAGGGAACTTGCCTTTCATGCTGGGGTGCTCTATAGAGAGCGAAGCCACTTCAGTGCACAACCTGACGTCAGGAGTAGGGTAAGGTCTAGAACAAGGAAATACCTGTACCAAGCCACAGGATGATTTTCTGGGCACCAACCCCCCTGCGGAATATCTGGATTTGTGCTTTGTGGGTGGGGATGATGGCACTCCCCCACTGACCCTGCCATGGGGGGGTATATCTGTGGGGGACCTTCCCAAAGGTAAGTTCCTGGGATGGTCGGTGATCGGGGAGGAAGGAGGCAGCTGCACAAGAAGGGAAAAAAGTTATACGGAGGAAGGAAAAAAATAGTGGGCTCCCCCAGTGAATTGTTTCCATTTCCAGCACTAGAGGGCATGCTCTACAACTGGGGTATGGGGGAGGGGGGCAAAATAAGGGGAAACGTTAGACAGCATTACATCATATACTCTTGTTCTTGTAATCTCATATAAAACTGGTTTGTATATGTCTGTAACTGTACTTTCACCTGGTTCACACCTGGAAACAAGCATTGGCTCAGTGTGCCTCTGCAAGTCACCAATTTAGAAATAAAAAAAATAAATACACAGAGGATGGTTAACGCATGGAATAGCCTACTTAGTGAAGCTCTGGAAGCTAGCACTGTTCCGCTTTTCAGAGCAGGACTAGATAAATTCCTTTTTTTTTTGTTTATATTTTGTGGATTTTTCTGTTCTCGGGGCCCCAGCACACAGGCGTTGTGCGGGCATGGAGGCACACGTATGCCCCGTGATGCTGGTACAGCCCCTTCCACCCCTCCGCATGGCTAGTGACGGAGCTCCCACTCAGCGCCGCCATCCGTACTCTACCGGGTGGCGCCCAGTGACTGAGGAGCTTCCAATCCCTCTCAGAAGGAGAAAGCTGCCTCATGGCGGCTCTATCTCGCTCCTCACCCTCCAGCCGACCCCTGACAACCCGGGCTCATTCCCAAACCTGGGGCACCAGCATAGCATGAGGTGTGGTGTCCAACGCCTCAACCCTCACTGCCACCGGGGTGGGCCAAGACTAAATAAATTCCTGAGGGAGAATGGCATTGAAGGTTACATCACATGAGTATGGGCAGCTTTCCAGCTGTGAAGCTTGTATGTGGGTCCATATTCAAATCTGGTATAGGCACTACCATGTGGTGGAGAAGGGGGCCAGATAAGATGGATCCTAAGAAGCTTCTATCATTACAATGTAAATTTTTTTAATCCCACTTTTTGTCCTCTCTACCAACTGCTCCTGACTTTGGGCACTGGACCAGGTGACCTCCTAGCTCCATTTGCCACTCCCCCCATGTCAAGGCCAGTGGGGATCTATGGAGTGAGGCCCAAGAGTACCGGTGGCCATTATTAATTACCGATGGGAGATGTGCTTTTTTTTTTCTCCCTTTCTCCTTCCCAGATGCTGGGCAGTAGCCCTAGCCTATGCATGCAGTGCCACGCTGCAGAGGAGACATGCACAAGAAGGAAGCCCTCCACCACTTCACAGTTGATTTTAGCAGCAGTTTAATTCATGGTAAGGATGAAGTGACAATACAGATACAATAGATCAAAACCATTTAGTATCCACATAATACCAACCTAGAAGAAACCCCAGTGCTGCAAGGCCAAAGATGCCTTTTCATCAGTGGGTCCCTGGTGGAGTGCTTCCTGCATGTTCTTTTGTTTTCCAAGATTCCAGTTTGGGAAGCACCTAGATGCATTAGTGAGCCCGTCATTCATTCTGTTCCAGAGAAGACAAGACCCTCCTGGCCCACCACAGGGGGTGCTGAGGTAGCAGAAGCTGGAAGCGCTGCACAAGGTTGTGCCACCCAAACCCCTCAGCCACCCAAACTGATGCTCCAGTCCGCTTCCAAACTCGAGTCACCAGTACTGGAGCACACAGCGGGCTTCCACTGGGCCATCAGGCAGCACCATTGCAATACAACGTTATGACGTAAATAAACAACTCTCATCACCATTTGATCCCTGAAAAGTCTCTAAACATCTCCCTGGACTGCAGTCATTTAAGATGCTTACAGCATGAAGGCAAGAATCATGTTCAGAATAAATAGTCCTGTTTTAGTATTTTACAGTGTTTGTAAAGATAGATATGTGAATGGATGGAGACAGAAAGACAGCTATATATATATCTGAACATGTGTGATACGGCGCAGGCTTCGTGGACAGAAACAGGTAGCATGACTCAATATTTGATTTTCTTTATAGTCCAAAATTTGTTTCAGAAGTGGTTTTCTTCATAAGCAGGACACTTTACATACAGTGTACATCACCCAATTCATAACACTGGAGCACTTCCTCAGTTCATATCTTTCTTGGAATTAACATCGCTCCCTGGAGTTCCCTCCAGACCCTCTCTGGATCACATCTGACATCTCTAGATGCTCTCTTCTCTTTTGTACAGCTCAATGCCCATGTGACAGGGTAACTCCTCCCACCAGAACATTTCAAACATAATTTCCTTATATACCAAGCATTTTATTTATTTCACAATTTCTAAACACTCCCAATACAATTTAATTCAATACTGGGACTTTCATATAGTCCCTACAGTGGCTTTATATATTTTTAAATGTTTCAAACAACCTCCCAGTATCAGGTAGCACCACCCACCTCTAACTACAGCATAAATGTAGTTTAAAGATGGCTGGCCAGCTCTAAAGGGACCTGAGGCATGACAGAGTGAAGAAGGAACAGGACCACTCCCCAAACATTTCCAGACACGGGCATAACAACAGGTACTTTGTTTAACAAAACCTACACAACCGGCCTGTATCATCAAGGAATCACTTTATAAATTTCCTAAAACCTAGTTTTGTTCAAAATATACATTTATTTGTTTATTTTACTACAGAGCCTAACACCATCTGTGACTGTAACCTTTTAACCTTAAAGATAACAAGCATTCAGTCTAACAAGATCAGGGCTGCCATTTTTGTTTCCTTACTTGGCTACTGCAATTTTTACCTTCTAAACTTAAAAGTGACAAACATTCAGGAGCACAAATGCTGCATTTGTAATTAGGTGCTTCTTCTTGTTATTTTTATCTTTAATCACATAATCCCCCTTATTTGCAAACCTTTACATACCTATGTGCCCATCTTCAAATAAACAAACCAAACTACGGGGTTTGAAATGATTGAAAGCCTCCATATGTGACGGCTGAAACTGACCAATCTTAACATACAACCAGTAGCTCATTTGTGTCTTTCTTCACTACAGCAACCCCCAAATTCATACAGTAAAATGGGCTCCTTTAGGCAGCACCATGCATGCACGAAGGAAACACCTTTTGTTTTTATTTCTTTTCCTTCTTGGGGTAAGGGCTGACAGTTAAACTTTATCAAAAGCAGTACAAACGAATTCAGCTTTTTCACTACTGCTTCTAAAGCGCTAGGCGCAGCAGTTAAATTAACAAAACCCACAGTTCAGCTGCCGACTCTCTTTTTAGGCATTTTAATTGTTCTGTCAGGCTACAACTACTGCAGGGTGTAATTAACTACAGGGCATAACCCAGTTCAGCTACCCTTTCAGTTATAGGCACCTCATAATAGCAGGTCTACACTAATACAGGTATTTCACCAAATGCCTAAACCACAAAGACAAAGTAAAAGTAGAGAAGCCACCATAAAGCAAACACATTTATGCTGCTTTCTCTTCTCCATGTGGTCATTTAGATTTTGTTTCTTGCCCTTTCTCACCTTACCGAACTGTGCGACAATGCGCACCATCGCAGCTCCTTAAAGCAACAGCTAGCAGGGCACTCATAATTACCTGGGGGGGGGGGAGAAGAATACTGAAGAACTCATTCTAACTTCAGCCCCTCCTTTTATTACCTCGCTGCTCTCGACTACTCTTTCATTTACCAAAAAGGGCTTTAAATAAAGAATCAAGCCAAAACTTCCAAGGCTCCTAATCCTTCACAGAGCCACTCTGTGACACTCCTCCCCACCTAAGAGGGCAACCATCCTTTTGGTTGCCCTTTTTAACATGCCCCTTTAAATCCAAGGGAGGGGGTGAAGTGGGGCACCTTGGAGCTCCACCCCTGGGTCCCTTACTACTTCAGATCTAACATGAACTGACAATTAACTAAACATTACCCTGGGGCTTGTATCCTAAACTATATGGAAGTAATCGCCACTGCAATTTACACTAACAGTTTCCCACCCAAACATCGGGGAACACTGCATTTGTCATTCTTTACCATTTCATTTACTAAACACATTAGAATAGAAATAAAGCTACAGTTAACATAGAAATATAAGAAAACAGCAACGGCTGCAGGCGGCCAACCCCCCAGTCGTAAAGAAGATATGAGAGGAGAAAAAACAATAACACAGTTCTAGTATACAGAAAATAAAACAGTTTAAGGAAAGGGAACTGAGGCATGATAAAGTGAAGAAGGAACAGGAACAGGTTCACGCTGCATGCCTTTCCTAAACCAAGGTCCAGTACACCACAGAACAACGTTACAAAAACAAATTAAAAAGAAAAATACACATACATAAACACCAGTTCCTAAATAATTACAGACAAAATATTAGATGAATAAAAATAAAACCCCTGATTAACGACTGGGGTTAAATATACCATATATGTATAATGACAATAAAATCACTTAAGATGATTTATTCTTGGTAAATGAATCAAGTCAACAGAATGGCCTAGTAAAAAAACAACACGTTAATTTGTTTTTAAAGCTATACAGTGAGGGGTCAGTCTGAATGTCCAAGGGGAGGCTATTCCGCGACTGATGGCAGCAACATGGAAAGGTCTATCACCTGTTGACTTTAAAGGAGAATTAGGAACGACCAAAAAATAAGACCTGAAGATCTTAGGTCTCTGACATATGTTTGGGTTGCAAGAAGATCCTGGAGGTAAAGGGGGCCCCAGCCTGTAAATGGCCTTCTAAGTCAACAACAAAATCTCAAAGTCAGGCCATCTAACTGGTGAACAATAATGTACTCAGGTCTTCGCATAGAGGTTAACAACAGCAGCAGCAATTTGCCCCATATGAAGACAGAAGATCAGTAGTCCATACCGGAGATGATGAATGCGTGCACTAGTGAGTGCATCAACATGATCTACGTAGGGTTGCAACTCAGGAATATTTTAAGAGATGATACAAGTCACTACAGATCAGAGCCAAAAATGAAAACTTGATTCACACTAATGGGTCTGAAATGGAGGTACTAGGACCCTGCGGAAGCCAGAAATTTTTAGGAGGGCTGGTGCTAAGGTAAGCTGCATGCACATGCGGTACTGCAAGACTGGTTCACGCTGCATGGCTTACATCAGCACCACCCTCAACCACCTCAGTACCTTTTTTAATGCAGAGGTGTAGCATAACCTAACTAGCACTTATGCACTAAACCTAAGGGCATAATATAGCCCTGATAATCCATGCAAGAATAGTCAACAAACCAGTAACACAGTATCTTCACAGCCCAAACCAAGAACAAGGGGTGAAGACTAATAAACAGACTGGAGTAATCATGCAGGACAGCAGATGGGCATGCCAATCAATGATGAAGATATTCCTAGAAGATCAAGAATTACAGTAAGTACCTTCCGGGAATCAATTTTCACTACTGAGTCACACTAATTGGTCAGAGTACCAAGCTCAGACAAAATCCCCCGGACTAGGGTAGTAGGAGCCGAGGGCTCATTCAGGACAAAAGTCCATTCAGGACAGTCCTGCCAAATGTGTCATGCTGGACATCCAAGGAATTGTGCTTACCAAAAATGTCCACTGTGCTCCAAGCTTAAGCTCAGCAGATGCCACAGAGTGGGTCTCTGCCAAGGACGTGATAACTGCTCTGGTGGCGTGGGCACATACCTGATCTTCCAGCTTGACCTATGCCATGGCACAACAGTGGTATGGACAGCTCACAACCCAGGTAGATATGCACTTTATTGTAACAGGCTGTACCTTCCGATTGGGATCGAAGGAGACAAAGCTGTTTGGATTGCCTGAAGTTCTTAGTTCTATCTGGGTAAAACATAAGGGCCCTCTTAACAGCCAGAGAATGGAGTGTGTGTTCTCTTTCATTCTGGAAGTTAGCAAAGTAGGCAGGCAGTACAACTGGCTGATTCTGATGGAACTCCAATATCACTTTGGAAAGGAACTTAGGATGTGTGCAGAGAACTACCCTGTCCTTATGGAAAACAGTCTATGGGGTATATGTGACCAAGGCATGGATTTCTGACACTCCACAAGTGGAGATGATGGCCACTAGAAAAGCTACTTTCCAAGTTAAAAACTAGCTCACATGTCGCAAGGGGCTCAAAGGGCTTGCGGGTGAGCATATCCAGCACACGATTGATGTCCCAGGTGGCCACCAGTTTCCTGATGGGAGGCCTTGTGTGTAAGACTCCTTTAAGGAACCTCTTGAAGAGTGGGAGCTATGCCACGTAGAGAGTACTGATGGGCTCATGGTATGCAGAAATAGCAAACAAGTGGACCTTGACTGTGGAATACTGTAAGCCAGCATCAGAAAACTTCAAATAAATTTGGAGAGATGACCTTTCCATATGTGGTTACGTCAATATGGAACAAAATAAGTGATTCAATTAAAAATTCTGCTAAAACATCAAACATGTTTATTACAGCACTAAAACAAGAATTGGTTGTTCACTGTACCCGTATGTGTACCGCTTGATATCTTAGTTTTAGAAAGGCATAGAAATGACTAGTGATACAAGTACTGTATTGTATGTATCTTGTTTACTTACAAGTATGTGTTCTATGTGTAACTTGTTTGTATATTTACTATAGTGTTTTTTAACCTGTAAATGGGACCCCCTTGAAAGTTGGACCTTTGGTCCTAATGGTGTGACTGTACCATCATATTCCTGTATAAAAACAGTCTTACTACTACTACTAGAAAGGTCCAGCAAGCACTCCAGAACCCTGTCAGGTGGGGACTGTAAGGGATCTATGTAGGGTTTTGAAGCACCAGATGGAAAATCCTTTCCATTTGGCTGTGTAAATCTTTCTAGTGGAAGGTTTACAGGTAGCCAAAAGTATTTCAGAGACCCTCTGAGATACCTTGCACCTGTCCACTTCTTTCTCTTTAGAAGTCGGGGCTGAAGGTGAAGGGAGCACAGGTTGGGATGGACCAGCTGACCCTGAGTAAGTCTGTCCTGAGTGCAAGGATCCTCTTTTTGCTGACAGTCTGCTCAACAGAGGAAACCATATTTGTTAAGGCTGGCAGGGGGCTACCATAGGTTCATAGGTCAATTCCATCTTTAACAGTCCTTTATGCTTGCCTTTTAAATGTACTATATACATTAATTTAACCCAGGTAATCAACCCTGAATTTAACCTCATTACCCGTAACCTTATCCAAACTGTTTTTAAAAGTATTCATGTATTTACTTTGAATTACTTCTGATTGGAGACAGTTCCAGTATTACCCTTAGACTATACCAATTCTTTCTAAGTAATACATTCCATTTCTCCAGATGTAGTTGTTTAGGGTGGTTACTGCTACTAACTCTGCCTTGGTTATACTCTAAGCCAAGTTCAGTTCTAAAATTTGTTGTCCTCCATTGCATTAAAAAGCATACATAAACCCCCCTGCCCCGTACCTTCTGTATTGAAGTAAATATAAGTTAAGTGTTTTCAATCTTTGTTGATATGACAATCCTTTTAAACCTGTAATGGATCTAGTCAATCTGCGCTGCACTGCTTCAACCCTTTTAATATTTTCCATACTATAAGGGGACCAAAGCTGCACACAGTACTCCAGGTGAGGCCTAACCAGTGCAACATAAAGGAGTATGACTTCACTCACTTGGCTGGAAGTATGCCTAAAAATGCAATTTACTATTTGATTGGCTTTTCTACTTGTTCCCTGCAATGAATACTGAATTTAAGGTCTGAGCATGTAGTCATTGCAAGGTCTTTTTCACAGCAAGTTACAGTTAAGGATACGTTGTTCATATAATACTTTTGCTGTTTATTCCCAGTACCAAGATACATAACTTTGCATTTACTAATATTTAGAGTCAATTTACTATGTTCAGTCTAGGCAAAAATAGAATCCAACGCTTTTTGTAATGCAGAGGTACTATCCGGACCATTCATTGCCGTTCCCAGACGACGGTTATCAGCAAATTTCAACAACCAGATGTTTTGTGAGCCCAATTTTAAGGAGGAAATGCATATATTAAAAAGTATGGGACCCAGGACCGATCCCTGTGGCACACCGCTCGTAACTCCAACCCACTCTGAGAATACGCCATTCACTACAACTCACTGTTGACGTCCCTTCAACCAGTTGGCAACCCAGTGAGTGATGTTAGTACATAGCTTGAACTTCCCTAACATTTTGATTAGTTCCAGATGGGGTAGTTTATCAAAAGCTTTGGTAAGGTCCAGGAATATTATATCCACAGGGTTTTTCCTGTCTAGTTCCTTACTAACCTTCTCATAAAATGCCAATAGATTAGTCAAGCAAGACCTTTTTTTGGTGAATCCATGTTGATAAGAATCTGTATAACCAAGTGTCAATAGTTGCTGATGTATATAGTCTTTAATTATTCCTTCAAGTATTTTTCCCATTAAAGATGTCAAACTAATTGGTCTGAAATTCTCGGGTTTACTTCTGGACCTTTTTTTTTTTTAGGAGGGGCACCACAGTGGCTACCCTCCAACACAGAGGTACATCTCCAGAATCCAGGGAATGCTGGAAAATATGGGTTAAGGGTTGGTATATAAATTCAGTTAGTTCTTGTAAGACTCTGGGATGCACATTCATCTGGCCCCAGTGATTTGTTAACAGCTAACCTTTTAAGTCTCTGATATACATCTGTAGTATTTATAATAATTTGTTCTGGTGTGGATAATAATGTTTCCTCAGATTATTTAACAACATTATTATTAAACACTGTACAAAAATAATTATTTTGCATGACAGCAGTTTCTTTATTACTAGCTGGTAACCCTAAACTGTTAGTGAATGTGCCAACTGAGTCTGACGTTCCTCTTAACTTATTTATGTGTGAAAAGAAGGCTTTTTTGTTATCCTTTACCCTAGATGCTAGGTTTATTTCCATTTGTGCTTTGGCTTTTTTAATCAATGTTTTAATTTTTTTTAACTAGTACCCTATATCAATCAAATCTTTATTTATTCAGGCGAACATCGTTGAGCACAGCTCATTTGCAAGATGGACCTGATAAGGTCAAGGTTCAATAATTGATACATATACAGATATATTCAAAACACTTATATATACAGTAAGAAAAAGGCAGAAATTGATTAAACATAACAGTACAAGGTAGGACAATGAAAGCAGACTAGAAAATCTAATATATACATACAACTATGGAGGTATCATGACATACATTCAACATATGGCACCCAAAGCTTTTAAGGTTCCTGGGCAAGCCAATGTAGACAAGGAGACACAGTATTTGAGTGACTGAAAATGGTGATCATAGCCTCTGGTAAGTGACAAGGTAGGAAGGGGTATGAGGACTAGAACAGGGGCTGGGGCTAGTACAAGAGGTGTGTGGGAGTGATAAGGGCTAAGGTAAGGGCCAGGAGTGAGTGGGCGGGGATTATAGCCAGGAGTTGAGAGATCTGTGGAGATAAATTTATCGGAACAGAAATGTCATAATATGAAGGCTGCCCGAGAGGGAGATCTGTGGAGATAAGTTATAGGAAGTGGATTGCCAAATTAAGATGGCTGACTGAGAGGAGAGGTTAGGAATGCGAATAAATTAGAACTTGTGGAAGCAGTTGCATTTATCTGGGAAGAGACTTAGGTAAAGATGTTTGAAGGATGCTAATGATATCAAGTTGAACAGCTTCAGGGTCTTCAGTAAAGTATTCCATGATATAGCTAGAGTATAGCTGATAGCAGATCTCCCATGCCGGTGTTGACTTTAGGCACCTTGAGCATGATGAAGTTGTGGCTTCTTAGGGCATAGGTACTAGCTCTGACCTGTGTGAAGCAGTCTAGAATATAGTTTGGAAGCTTCTTAGTCAATGCTCTGTAAATCCAAATTGCAGCATTTCTGTTTCTTCTGAGGTGTAGGGACGTCCAACCGACTGCAGCATAGAGAGAGCAGTGATGAGTGTTAAGTGGAAGATCTGTAATGAACCTTAGTGCTCTGTGGTATAGTGTATCCAATTTGCTTAGGTAGGAGATGGGGCAGTGACTGTAAAGGGAAATCTGCATAGTCAAGCACTGAGAGAAATGTGGCCTGAACCAACCTCATCTTGGAGTCTCTGGTTAGGAAGTGCCTTATTCTGAAGAATAGACCAAGTCTCTGGCGAAGCTTTTTTAGAAGTTCTTCAATGTGAACTGTGTAGTCAAGCCTGCTATCTATCCACACACCCAAGTACTTGAATTTTTCTACATAGTCAAGGCTTTCTCCTAGGATAGTGGATAGCTGGGGGAGATTGTTTAGTGAGGAGGGACTTGTATGGTTTTGGTTGGAGAAAAACATTGCTTTTGTTTTCTTTGCATTTAAAAGAAGCTTTTTTTCCAATAGTTGATGTTGTAATAATAAGAATTCCGCTTGTAGAATTTCACAAGCTGTAGTAGGCGATGGGTTGCTGACATATAAAACAGTGTCATCTGCAAACAAGTGAACAGTGGCTCTGGTAAGATTTGAATCAATATTATTAATATAAATGGCAAAAAGGATAGGGCCCAGAATAGAACCTTGTGGAACTCCTCTTAGAAGTGGTTTTAGTGGAGATAGATCACCTTCAGCTTTCACTTGTTGTGTCCTTCCCGTGAGGTAACACCTAAACCATCTAAGGGAGGATGGATCCAGGCCTATGGAATGCAAGGAGGAGAGTAGCAGTTCATGGTCCACCGTGTCAAATGCCTTGCTTAGATCTAGGAATACAGCACAAACACTATTCTTTTTATCCAATTCGGTTTGCCAGTTATTTGTAACTTTAGCCAGTGCAGAAATAGTACTATGCCTAGCTCTAAACCCAGACTGTGCTGGATTTAACAGATTAGTTTCTTCAAGGTATTCTCTTAGCTGGATGCTCACTAATTTTTCTAGCAGCTTGGATAGCACTGGAAGGATAGATATTGGTCTATAATTGTTGAGATCCATGGGGTCCCCTGATTTCAGTAGGGGGAAAACTTGGGCTGTTTTCCACATAGCAGGAATAGAACCAGATGTTAATGACAGATTAAAAAGATGTGTTAAAGGAACTGCAAGTGTATGTATTGCAATCTTTAGAAAGTAGGGTCAAGGAGTCTGCACCTGCACTTTTTTGATATCCATCTGCGAAATTAGATCCTCCACTTGTTTCCAACAGAACCGTTTGAAGGGAAGGAGGAATCAGGTCTCTGAGTCCCTGTGTACTGGGAGCTTAATTGTGCACGAGCAGGTTAGCTGGAGAGGTATCAATGCAGGCCAGCAGTTGTAAAGTGGTTATTGAATGCATCCAGTATTTCCAGCCTGTCTGAAGTTATGCCCTCACTGTGGTGCATTTGGATTGGTAGTGAGGTGCTAGAGTCTTGGCCTATTATGCCCTTAATGGTGCTCCAGAACTTGGCAGAATTGTGGTAGGAGGAGCCGAGTTCAGCCCTATAACAGGCAGCCTTTGCATCCTGTACTTTCCTGGTACAGCTATTTCTGGCTTTCTTAAATATCGTCCAGTCATTTGGGTTCTTAGTCTTCCTCGCCTTTTTCCATAGCTTATCTCTCTCCATCAGTGCTGATTTAAGGTCAGCTGAAAACCAATGGCAAGATTTGTTTTTTATTCGAACACAAGTGATTGGTGCATGAGTGTTAAGGGCACCTAGTATTATGCTGTTTAACACCTGATGTGCTTTTTCCACAGAGTCTGCTAGGTAGAACTCTTGCCAACTTGTAGAGTGATTTAGATCATGCAGATAAGCCTCAATATTGAAATTTTTCTTGGATCTCCTCGGTAGGAATTTAGCTGGGGGCGTTAGTTTGTTGGATGATCTTACTCCAGCAATAAGGCAGTGGTCACTTATATCACTAAAAAGCACTCCAGTGTGCATGAATAGGTGGGGTTTATTCACCAGCATGATGTCAAGTAGTGTGCTATTGCTCAGTTCTTTTTGTTGATTCTTGTTGGTTCGTTTATCAGTTGTGAAAACCCATATGTGTCACAGAATAATACTAAAGGTGCTGCAGCCTTGGATAGCCAATTTAGGTTTAGATCACCTAGGATTATGGTTTCTTCAGTACCAGACTTGAGTAATTCCCCAAGTGGTTTAGAAGCTTGTAATCAGCTGAGGGGGGCCTGTAACAGCCAATTAGCTGAAAAGCTGCCTTGTTGGAGAGAGCCACTTTGAGGGATAGACATTCGAATTCTTTGGACATGGATGTTGCATCTAAGCAGGTTACAGATATACTGGATTTTACATAAATAACTACTCCCCCGCCCCTTGTCTGGCGATCCGCTCTGAATATTTGATAATTGGGTAAATTTATGTCCCTATCTGCTGTGGTGGGTTTGAGCCATGACTCAGACACCACTAGAAAGTCTGGCAAAGTATGGGCAACCCAGTCTTGTATCATCGTAAGCTTTTTTTTAGGAGGCTGCGGGCATTGATATGTATAAAGCTTAGACCTTTGGCTGAGGCTAAGTCTGCTGGTGAGGTAATGCACTCAGGAGGGCCTGGGTTAATTTCCACATTTCCAATACAGATCAATAAAAAAAATAGTAGATTCATAAGGGCTTCAAGAGATAAGATGAGGGGACTGTCTTTGGCCCTCCTTTTCCTATTCAGGGGCCTCTATTTTGAGGTATTCCAATCGGGGTTATGGATTTGTGCCAACTCACTAAATAGCAAATTGGTGGACAGGCGTAATGGGGAACTGTATACCCAATAATGGAGCACCGAGCGAAACGTAGACAGGGTAGTTTGAGTCCCTTCATGGAGCTTGACCCACTGATTGTGATGTGGCATAGGTAGGGCATAAATGAGGATCCGGTCCTTCTTCAATAAAGGTGAAACAGAGAGAGACTAGAAAAGTGGGTTGCATTTTTTAATGTGGTAGTGACCGGAAGGATATCATTCTCATTGAACACCATGAACAATAGAGATAGAAATATGGGATCCCCCAAATGAAAGCAGCACTGGTGATTAAATCCAGCTGGCAACAGAGTGTCGTTATAGGGAGAGTAGTAGGAAGGGCTGCTGGTTGGACGATACAGCAGGGGCAAAGAGCCTGGTTACTGGTTAGCGTGGCACTGGGGCGGGAGATGC
Organism: Neoceratodus forsteri; assembly: GCA_016271365.2. NCBI lineage: Eukaryota > Metazoa > Chordata > Ceratodontiformes > Ceratodontidae > Neoceratodus > Neoceratodus forsteri. The sequence continues at coordinate 657,943,232 of CM028131.1, read as the reverse complement.
AACTCAGGCGGAAGATGCCTATAAAATTAACACCCAAAGAGGGAAGGGTGGACGGGCAAAAATTTTGCGGCTTTCCGACCTGTACGCGCCTGTCTCCCGGCTTCCTGGTCCCTGAGGGCGCCAAGGTTGCCGAATCGCCATTGGCGAAGCGCGGCCCCCGGTCGACACTTCGAGGGCTTCAGACAGGAGAGCTTCACTGGGAAGAGACAGAGGAAGGCACAGTAATTAATATTTTAGCAGGAACAAGCATTTCTGCTGGGCAAAGTGACAAAAATTAACACAACAAAAGGCTGTGGAGGGGGCTGGGGCGCCGTAGCGTCTGGCCCACTTTAAAGTATTCTAAAAGGCTGTAATCACTTAAACACAGTTTCTCTAACAATAGCCCCAAGGATTCCCCTTTTTCATGAAGACAGCTCTTTTTTAGCAAAAGTTAACAAGTGGTTCAAAACCCCAGAAAACAGCTTTAGCAGTGAAAATTTAAGCAATGCAAAGTCAATGGAGCAAAGGGGACCAATGGGATGCGAGGCCTTGAGAGCTCCGCCTTTCCGATTGGCTCATGGCTTTCCTGCACCTTCCCTCGTTGTCTCCCCCGGCTGCCTGGTCCCTGAAGGTAAATGTGCTGATTGCCACATTTTATGTTTTTAAACAATCTTTTTTTTGTTAATTAACTTTTTAATCGAAGGCTTCATCCAACTAGGGGTTGCTCTTTTGGTGGAATATTTATTTGTACTAGGTATGTTCCTAATGACCTCTCCCTTAAGTTTAGAGATCAACAAATCTCATTTCCCCTGTACTGTATGACCTGTAAATTCACCTGCCCAATCCCAATTAGCCATGTTTCTCTTTATGATGGTAAAGTTAGCTTTTTAAAAATTTAATCTTTCAGTAATCTCAGTTCCAATCTGTCTGAATTGCCTCAGGACCTGGAAATTAACACACATATGGTTACTGCTGCCCACTGATGCTGAAGTGGTGACGTTGGCCACGTTATTTCCCATGTTAGTAAATATAACATCCAAACTATTGTCATTTCTAGGGGCACAGAGGCCTTTTTGTTCAAGCCCAGTCTGAGCTAGTATATCTAGATAGGCGTTATCAGTTTTATTGTTTCCACTGTTTGTCATCCAGTTTATATTGGGCAGATTAAAGTCACCAGTATCATCTTGCCTCAGTGTGCCTCCAGTTTGAGCAATACACTGTGCACTACAGGGATTGGAGTCAATGGATACAGAAACAGACTTTGCCATTATGGTCTGAATGCATCCTGACAGAAAACGTCAGGTCCTTGATTTCTGGACCAGAATCGAGGCAGTCTGGTGTTCAGTGGAGATACAAAAAGGTCCACATCTGGGGTGCCCCACTCATTGAATAGCACTCTCAAAATGTCTGGATCTAGTGACCACTCTTGAGGACCGGCCTCTGTTCGACTGAGCTTGTCTGCTAGAGTGTTCTGAGCTCCTAGCAGATAAACTGCTTGGAGCAGGATCTCTCGCTCCTGGTATCATTCTCATACTCTCATCACTTCCCTGCAGAGAGGGTAACAGTGTACTTCTCCTTGCTTGTTGATGTAATACATAATGAACTTGGTGTCTGTCTGCAGGAGAACTGTTTTGTGACTGACGAGATACACTAGGGCTCTCAGACTGTACAACACAGCTCGAATCTCCAACACACTGATTTGGTGATAAATCTCTGATGGGTCCCAGACACCATGTGTTTGGAGGCCTGGCAGTGGGCACCCCAAACAGGGAGGCATCCATGGTGACAGTCACCTGAGGCTCCGGTTGGGAGATGGGACAGCCATGGAGGAGGTTGTCCTCCAATGATCACCAAGTGAGTAACCAAACCAGGGGCTTAGTCACTTGTATGAAGTAGGTCTGAAAGTGTGATGCTTGTGACCACTGTGCACTGAGTATCCACTGAGTCATTCTCATGTTTAGTCATGCCAGGGGCACAGTGAACACTGAAGAGGCTATCAGACCCAGCAAGCATTATACGGAGAGGGCTTGAACAGATCTGCGCTCCATTATGTAGCATGTCATCTGCAGGATCGCCTGCATTCTGCTCTCTGGAAGGAAGGTCTGGGCCTTGTTCATATCCAGAAGAGCACCTATGAACAGCAGCTGCTGTGAGGGCTGAAGCTGAGACTTCTCTAGATACAGCAGAACACCCATGCAGGTAAGAAACTGAGAGGCCGTGGTCATGGCCTGCTCTGTTTCCTGTCTGAATGGACTGGCTGTGAGACAACTGTCCAGGTAAGGGGAAACCTGGAGTCCTAGTTTTCTGAGATGCACTGCGAGAACTGCAAAGCACTTTGTAAAGACTCGAGGCGCTGAGGAAAGCCCAAAAGGTAGGACTCTGAACTGGAAATACTGCACCAGCACAACAAATCAGAGGTATCTGTGGTGGCCAGGATGCACCAGTATGTGCTGGCATGCATCCTGCATATCCAGGAAAGCTAACCATCATGGAAGATGTTTGGGCCCTTGGAGTGTGCCATCCATGCACCCCAGAGTCTCTCCTTGGACATGAAAAAGAAAGGCATCCCTCCCTTCACGTCACCACGTCACAACACTAAAGAACAGTCCTGGCCCATGGTGCAGTAAACCATGTCACTCCATATTTTATAATCCAAAGACATGGGCATATAATGAGTGGATCACAGCAGTGGTCTGATAAAGAGATAAACAGTGATGGGAAGTTTAGAACAAGTCTCCAAACAAGTGAGCGGTGCACTGCATACTATTTTCAGCTGGATCGGGGAGGCAGGTGAGTGTGCTAAGCTACAGTAGTATGTCTAACCACAAAACACACTGTGTATAGCAGCTTCAGAGATGCTTTACCTTTCTATACTATTAAAAGGTGCAACACCACTAGTGCCAAAGACATCATCTTTCTTATGCTTGTTAACAGCGCCATCATACACCTGAGGAAAAGGGCAGGTAGAGAAAAATACACATCCCACCAGCCTGATTAAAACTTATAATTTTCAGAGAGACTGCTCCCATATCATTAAACAATCCCCTTGACAGAACCATTATGTGATCAATAACACCTCTTCTGATGTCTCCCAATAACCCAAAGATGGAACACTGAGTCCAAAATAACAAATATCTTAGGAGATAGCCAAAGATAAATATCTCTTAAAGCTGAACTCCCATATGAACTGAAACGAATGCTCTGGTGGTAGCATTACCCAGCAGCTGCGTGACCCGACTTATCTTCTGTCCTACAGTTCCCAAAAGTTGCAGCCCACCAGTCTTCAATACCCAATCATAGACTGCCAACCTGATGATCTAGGCATCCCATACATCTCACCCCTTCCAGTAGTAAAAATACTCAGCTAACACACTGATTCACTAATCCACTTCTTCGGAAGGCTCACCTTGGTTTGCACACTCCCTGTCCCCTTCCAGTTTGGTCACCAGCCTCCGCGTTTCCTGGGAATCCAAATAGATATATGATTTTTTTCCCCACAACCACATGGAACCTGGTCAGGAACAGGAGGGTGTGAGGAATGTCTTGCTCTTCTAGCTTTCACTTGACTCCATCAAAACTTTTTCTCCTACAAAAGGCAGCAAAGGAGATGTCCAGATACAGGAGGACCCTGGCCCCCTCTTACTTTTATGGCTTGGCATCCCTCGCAGCATGGAGAAATCGATCTCTGACAACCACCAATGCTGTCATGAGCAGAGGGGTCCTCTGTCTCTTTTCTGCTACAGTAGCATGTCACAGTGTTATGTACTATGCCTATATGGCCAGATCAGAGATGTTCACACCCAGTGCCATTCAGACCCAGTCAGTTAGGAAATGCAACAGATTGTTGCCTCAACACCTTCTGGTATGCCCAATACCCAGACATTACCAGCCCCCACAGAGTTTTCTAGATGACTGATCTCTGCCTTCAGGAAACTGCTTTTTTTCCCCCATGGCTGCTGCCACTGCCTTGCCTGAGACACTCTCAGTCTCCTTTGGTGCTCATGCCATGTACTCTGTTCTCCACAACTAGTCAAGTAGAAAAAGTGTCTTACATTGTGTCGATACTTTTGATGGCATGTGTTAGCACCTCCTCTGCATGTTGCAGGGATTCCAGGAAGGCAGGCTGGTCATCATCCCAAGACTGAGCTACCATTGAGGCCTGCTGTGATTTTCCCTCCTGGGAACCTGTACCACAAATAGCAAAAAAGTATTCTCTTTAAGCTTTTTATTCATGGTGTCCCAGAAATTGCTCCTGATGAGTACAACAGGTAGTTGAACCAAGCACATTCCCAAACAAATCAAAAACATGCAATTAAACTGAGAAATTAAAACTTAAATGGGTTAAACAATAGTTGCTCAGAAGCTACATGTCCACTAAACTGGGCTGGTAACCATACCCCCCCCCATACCCGCATTAAGAATTTCTGTTAAAGTGTCTGACCCGGTGGCACTTAGGGTTGAGGTGCTGGACGCCACACCTCGCACCACGCTGGCGACCCATGTTTGAGTATGAACGCTGGCTGTCGGGAGTCAGCAGGGGAGGGAGAGGATCGAGCGTCCGGAGGATTGCTCTCCTCTCCTTGGGGAGGGAGGCTGGCACTCCTGCGAATGACTACCCCCAGTTGGAGGCCGGGAGGTGTGTGGGTCGAGGGCCAGACGGGAGGTGCTGTGGGACTTCTGTGGCAACGCACACGCTTACATGCTAAATCCTGCGTGCACCCCAGCAACGGGAAGAGAGAAAAAAGAAAACACCTCCGGCTGCAAGATAACTACCAACCTCCTGCAGGCTCTGCACCCAGTGACCGGCAGGGAACGTCCCAGTGATACCGGGTGACAGGGTTGGGGGATCGGTCGGAAGAGGGCAGCCAGAAACAGAAGGAGGATAAAGTGTCTATATAAAAAAAAAAAAGAAGAATTTCTATGAATATGGGCACCAGTACCTTGCCTCCAGCCTTCATCAAAGAAGCAGGTGCTGCGTCCATGATAAAGGTGCTGGGGCAATGACCTGAGAACACCCAACAAATCTCATCTACTTCGGAAGGACAGACGCTGTCCCAAGCGAATGGAGCTTCAGCCATCTCCAAGAATGGACCACTATACTCTTGACTAGTAACAGTGGAGGCTATATGGCCCTGACAGCCACTTCAGCTAAAAAGAAATTATAAAGCCAGCCGGTGGTACAGAGGGTTGAGGCACTGGATGCCTTACCTCGTGTCATGCTGGTGACCCGAGTTCGGGAACGACTTCAGATCATTGGAAAGCCGGCATGGGGGGGGAGGGAGGGAGCAGGACTGAGCAGCCGAAAGGTAGCTCTCCTCTCCTGGGGAGGCTGATCGCCCTTCCCCCTGTAGTTCTGCTCCCATCAGGTGGAGGTTCAATGGGTAGTGTAGGCGGACGGGGTGGCAGGCAATTGCCAGGGGTGGGGTGGAAGAGGCTGAGCTGGCACCTGAAGTGTGTGTGCGCGCCTCCACACACACACAGCCGTGATTGCCGGGGTCCCAGGACAGGGAGAAAACGGAGCAAAAATTACATTAAAAAAAGGGGAAAAAAGATGAAATCCTCAAATCTTCCAGGGATACCTCTCCCAATCTTTGTGAAAGACTTTCTGGATAGAATATTCTACCACCCTGAAGACAGCAGTCAGTTTATTTTAGGAGAGATGTCGGGGAAGAAATTCCTTCTCATGGCTGCATTCACCTCCTGGTACAGTATAGGTGATAATGGGACACGAGGACCAGTTTAACAGCTTACGAATATATGAATTTGCCAGCAGATAAAGGCCTTATGGTCTATAGGGTCTGCTCGAGTGTGCAATAGCAGCCCTTATACTGCAGCTGCCCTTCCTCCCCTCCCAACCCTCCCTCTTACCCTATCCCACTCCCTTTTGAAGCAGGCCACAGTTCTACAGGATACCACTTCCACAGGCAACGTATTCCACCTAGACACTACTCTCTCCATAAAAAAGTGTCTTCTCATTTCCCTCCTGAACTTTCCCTCCTCCAATCTGAGATCACGACCACGAGTGTCCCTACCCCTTTAACTTGAATAGTCCCTCCATACCCATCTTGTTTATTCCTTTCATGTTCTTGAAGGTTTCAATCATATCCCCCGTCTCTCCTCTGCTCCAGTGAGTACATGTTCAGCTCCCTCAGCCTGCTCACATAGGGTATGTCCCCTAGTCCCTGGATCATCCTTGTTGCCCTGCACTGCACCCCCGCCAGTAACTTAATGTCCCTCTTCAGGTACAGGCACCAGTAATGCACGCAGTACTCCAGGTGTGGCCTAACCAGTGACTTATACAATGGCAGGATCACCTCCCCTCTCCTTGAAGATATACCCCTGGCAATACAGCCCAGCATTTTGCAGACCTTTGCAGCTGCCTTCCTGCACTGTGCTGAGTTGTTCACTGAGCCCGATACAATCACCCCCAGAACCTTCTCCTCCTCCTCCACAGGATAGACATGGCTAGCTGACACTTCCCAAGCTGGTAGCTCTTCTTGTTTTTTACGCCGAAATGTAGCACCTTTCACTTTTTGGCATTGAACCCCAACTGCCAGGTGTCCGACCAGGTCTCCAATTTTGACAGATCATCCTGCAACCCATGCCACCCTTCTAGGTCATCTACTACTGCTCCCATCTTGGTGTCATCTGCAAACAAACTGATCTTGCTCTTGGTGCCCATTGACATTTCTGATATGAACAACCCAAACAACAGCTTCTGAGACCATTTTACTCCACTTGTGCTCTAACCACTGACCCTGTGTTTTTAACAGGTGGAGATCCCCACCTACAGGATGGGGCACTCCACCTTGAGCACACAGGGTGGCTATGGACTGGAGTTTAGCTGCAGACAGTATATTTCTGTTATAGGCTTCCACTGTCTCACTGATACGGATAGCGTAGGCAGCTGTTATGCTAGAGGTATCAACTCTCTCCCAGAAGATAGAGATTGTGCTTCCCCCAGGCTGTACAGTGGATCATCTCCGCAGGGCCCGAAAAAGAGTGGAAGCCAACAGACTGAATGCTATGACCAACTGATCCACCCACACCACAGACTCAATCGGAAGGCTGTCGGCCACTATCCTAGTAGAGAAAACCAGGTTGAGTGTTTGACCACCCACACTGGTGGTAGACTGAACATGCTGAACAAATCACAGAGACTCCATTAACTGGAAGAGATGCAGTTACAGAGGTACAATTTATGTAGATAAGTGTCGCCTTCAACATACCCCAGATCAAAAATTAAATGCGATCAATCAGAATATATTTTGTTTTATTTTACTTCACATAATAGTATAGTGACATTTGCCCATTAAGCATGTCACAATATTAAGGTAATTTCTAGGACCGTAATTCCAATTGCAGTTTCTTAAGTAATGTCTAACCTGCATATTAAGGACAAACTGATACATAGTACAGAGCTTTCATCCCGAAGGGGCTGTTAACAGACAAGTTACTGTAACTCAACTCGCTGCTAAGATTTGGCTTCCTTTACTGTAACTCAACTCGCTGCTAAGATTTGGCTTCCTTTACTGTAACACAGCTTTGCAGGTTGGAACTGTTACAGCTGCTGTTCAACAGGAATTCGACAGCTGGATATGCTTTTTTTCTGTTTAATCTCAGTCTATGGTTTTGTATGCAGGATATGCAGATGGGAAGATAACAGAATGCAAGGGTGACAGCTTCAGCACTGCAGAAACTATTTTAATTTAAAAGCGACCCAGTACAGAGTTTGATGTCTGCCAGTCACCAGTAAGGTGCAACCTACACTCCTCATGACAAAAAAGTCAAAACTGACAAAAGACTTAATAAAAATAATCAGTTCTGTTCAATTCACTGACATCATAGGTGCACTTAATTGTTTATACGTGGTTCTCTGAAGTGACAGGTTGCTGCAGTACTAAAAAAAAAAATCTAAAAAAGAATCCAAAGAATTCCTCACAGTTGTTGGCAGTAGGTTCATGAAATACAGCTTTGCATACTAATGCAGTGTTACACATCCTCTCCATCATCTGTAACCATCAAGGACATTGCTGAATATAAAAGACAGGCACATCTAAAGCATCAACCCGAAAACTGAAGTCACGTAAAAGAAAAAGTAAATATTTATTTATTTTTCTGCCTATAAGCAAAAGACTGAAAGATTTAATCACCCTGCATAGCAGAGCCTGCTGAAACTGAACACACATGCAGAAAAAAAGCCATTTGTACCATTTCTATAGCAACATGATCGCCACGTTTTATACTGAGTGAAAAAGCTATCATTTATAGTAGCACAATTCATCAGTGGAAGTAAACAGGGGACAACGGTGCAGGATGCTTGCTGAAAAACATCTATGGGTATCTGAATTAAATTTAACAAGATAAGTGGGGTTACACTCCTCGCGTTGCCTGCCGTACGAATCTGCAGCTGCATATGCTCGAGTATCAACCCAACAGCTTTCAAAATTACCTTGATTTCTGTTTTGCTTTAGGGCACAGACTTTCATTAGAGTGCGCTTAATCAGTTTACCCAACATGCACCGCATTTTGGTTTTCTGGACGGCAATGTGAAAAAAGGGGTGTTTGTTTGTGTGCTCAGATAAACGATACATAATTTGCAATGCTTCTGCTTTGCACAAAATGATGAATCAACATAAAATATGCAGCTTTCTCTTCTGGCACTGAAACAGTAATTGGCGTAATTCAAAGTCAACTAGCTAGAGATCCATCAGCTTCAGCTGAGCCACAGACTGCAAGAACAGCAAAATCTGTGTTAATGCATTACAAATTCTATAAATGGATTGATCCTATTACCTGAATATTAACATAATGAACACAGCTGCCAGTTTATTTAGTTGTTTGTATATTTATAACATTGCTGCCAGTTTATTTACTATTTGTGTATATTTATAACAATGCTCCCACTGTATTTACTATTTTTGTCTATTTATTGTGTGATAAATGGTTCGAGAGGTAGTATCGTTTTTATTTATTCATTTACAATTTTTGGCCGGGAAAGGCAGCACAAGCTGGGAGGCTGAGTGATGTACTCAAGGTCACACAGTACCCAAGTGGCGGTTCTGGGATACACATCTAAATCTGTTGGGTCTTCAGGTGCACAGCTGTGTGCTGTCCTACTGCTTTCCACATGTTACTGACCAGCAACAGCGTTATTTCTACTGACACTGCTAGTCACATTCTCCCCGTCTCCCGCTGTGACTGCCCCGACTGTTCATTTGTGAATCTCATTGAACTGATCTTGTACATTTTTGTGTACTCCTCACCCCCTGCTGGGTTTGGACCTCTTACTGTAAATATTGGTGCTTTCTGTACAGCACTTATGTTACTGTACTGTCTTGTATACTGAGTTGACCGCTGCATATTATATTCCTACATTTGTAATCCCTCCCCATCCCTGTTACTCCCTGGTCATATCTGTAAATGAGCTACCAGTCCTATCCCTGTATGTTTAACTGGTGAAACAATTTCAAAACATAAATAAGTTCAGGGCACCTGCACAATGCCTCACACCTGTAACTACCCAACCATCAAATTTTGGAGGAAGCCAGTCAGTAGACAGTGAGCAAGCATTGGCCAGGGGATGGCAGGGAAGGCTCTTGTGGGTCCATGGATGAATACTACCAGGAGACTCGGGTATGGGTTAGTAACCCCTTCTGTTGTAGCATTAATTTATTCACAGCTCCAAACATTAACAGAGGAAGCAGTATAGCGTAGTGGTTAAGAGCACTGAGCTGCAAACCTGGAGACCTGGGTTTCAATACCACAACCACCACTTGCAAATTGTGTAACTGAGAGCAAGTCACTTAACTTCCCCTGTGCTCCCAGGACACACCTGGAAACAAGCCTTGGTTTAGTGTGCCTTTCCTGGCCAAAAATTGTAAAATAAAATCAAAAAATGAACAGGGCAGCAGTCCACAGTATGTTGCAGGAGGGAGCTAGGGCTGACTGTTATCTGCCCTACTAAATGAATGGCTACTAGGTGCATATGTCTGTGGGTATTGGCAAAATCACCTGGGGCAATGAGGGGGTCCAGTCCCCCTCAACATTTTTAGGCCCTGCAAAACTGCCAATGACACTGGCATTGGCATTGGCAAGAAAGGCATGGCAGATCCATGTCCTCCTCCCAACTGTTTAGTTGTGGTTACACTGATGTCTGTGGAGAATGTTGATTTGCACATCACCAGAACCTGGCATCGTTCCAATGGCCTGGCACCTTCATGTATGTTTAGACAGAACAAGACACTGCATTGTTTTTGTTGAATGTGGGGAGTTAGGCTACACCCTCGGCTGTGACTGATGGATCACTTTTCTATCTCCTTATTTCCTAGCTACCAAAACTTCTGTTGCGCAATAGTTAACATTGTTCTCTTTGCTTTTCTTCTCCCCCCCACCCTACCGTAGGTCAGCCACCGAGTGTAGCTCTTTACTGTCCCTACTAAACTTCCTACTAGTTCTCTCCTTTCATTCTTTTTCCCTTTCCATCCACTCAGTTCCTGGAATGATGCCAAACACCCGGAGAGGTGTTGTGTAAAGTGCATAAGTGCATTTTGTGTACAAAAAGCATGAAGGTTATTTTAAATAGGAATACATACAGTTAGTAAAGCCTTTTTTAAATAAAAAGGATTCAGATACCAAATAAAACAATAATAATTTCATGATTAGTACAGTTATAAGAAATCCTTAAGGTATTTTCATAAATTCACACAATAAACCTGTTACTGTATAATATTCTATGTATGAGGCCAAACAAAATAATGTGGTATGCTTTATAAAAGTGCTTAGTCAATGCTGTGGATCAGAGATACAGAGAGTCAGTATCTGTGGAGATATACACTGTACCTTTAACTGAACCAAGAAGTCCCCTGAAACAAAAAAACCCTTGGTTTGAAACATGTCCAGACATGTAAATAGAAAGGGCTAATTTAGGTGACCCTACCACAAGATATAAATCCTCTTCACTGAGTTCACTTCAGTGAAGTCATTAGAGTTCAGTCTTGAGAGTGAAGGAGAGAGGTGCTACTGTAGACAAGCTGTTGAATGCAGATGTGAAGTGTCTTGGGAGCTCTAAGATCCATGACTGTATTATGTGAGAAACTATGATGTTAAGCAGTGGTTTTCTTCGCAATTTGTTTTGTTTTCATTTATTACTTTTCTAACTTTTGAAAAATAAATATCACACCACGGTGTGTTTTAACCTGTAGATTTGCCTTGTCTGAAGTTTATTCCCACACGCTGTGACAGTGACCATAAATGCAGACTGAGCTACATGTCAGAAAAGCTTCGACAGCTACTGTACAGTACACTGAAACCTTTTAACTTCAACAGATAAAGTGCAGTTTAGAGTAATAATCACAAATTCATAGGCCATGCACAGTTTGCTTCCCCAAGTGTGCTACTCATCTCATGTAAGAAATATCATGTGACAGAAGTGAAAAAATACAAATGCCCGGGATATACACTTGGAGGACTGGCAATCAGGAACAAAGAACGGATTCTGCCACAATATAAAGCACTGCGGAAATCTGACATAAAATACAGCACAGGAGCTTGAGAGCACGATACTATAAGAATCACAGGGCTGAACTGAAAATGGTCCAACAAAGAGCAACAAAATTGATAAAAGGCATAGCACTGACAAACTACTAGAGAACAAGCTGGGGTACTGAGCCTGTTCTCACTAGAAAAAAACAAAGACTGACTGGATATCTGTTATCTCTCTCCCTTTTTTTATCCCTGGTTCCCCATCCCTACCCGATGGTGAGGTTGCCATGATGCATCCGTCCCTCAACTGGGAGGGCAGGTGAATGGCTGCTAGCACAGTCATTGCCCAACAGAATTCCTCAAACTCAGCAGGAAGGGTCTGCTTGAATGCCAAGTGGGCCACACAATGCACCCCACCCACCCTCCTTCCTTCCCTCCCACACAGGGAGCTGACTTCCATGTCTCCAAAATCTGCCCAGTCCCATCTTACTACAGTGTCAAATATCAGCAATTACTCATGAATCTTGGTCTCTCCTGTGGTAGTGCAGGGTGCTGTTGCCATGCCACAGGTCAAGTCCCACTCTCCACAATCTGCTCAATCCTATCTGGATGCAGTGTCGAATATCGGCAATCACTCATGAATCTTGGTCTCTCCTGTGGCAGCACAGTGTGCTGTCTCCATGCTACAGGTCAAGTCCCAGTCCCAGTCTTCACAATCTACTCAGTCCCACACAGCTGCAGTGTTGAATATCAGCAATCATTTATGAAACTTGGTCTCTCCTGTGGCAATGCAGTGTGCTGTCGCCATGCTACAGGTCGAGACCCAGTCTTCACAATCTACTCAGTCATCTAGCTGAAGAGTCAAATATCGTCAATCACTGATGAATCTTGGTCTCTCCTGTGGCAGCGCAGTGTGCTGTCACCATGCCACAGGTTGAATCCTAAGAGAGGATCTGATAGACACATTTAGGAGCAGCAGACCTTGTTTCACAATACACTATAACAAGAGAACACCAGCTGTAACTGTTTTTTTCCATGTTTGAAAAAAATACAATGAAACAAAGTATTACAAACTTATATTTACAGATCATAATATATCTGCAAGACACAGCTGAGTGGAAGGAATTTGTGCAGGGCACATTTAACGTGAATATGTGGGGTGAAGAAGGCATGAGAGGGGGAGAAAAAGAAAATGCCAGCAGACTATTTCTTCAACATTCCAAAGCCCTATACATGGATATAAAATTACACCTGTGTATAAACCGAATTTGTGTTATGTCATACTTGTGTATAATGACAATCTACAGCTTCTGAAAACTGGTTAGAAACACATCTAACTAGTTATTAAACTTTATACCAGTACCAGTTTCTAGGGTTTCAGCCAGTAACATAGCAAATTCCCAGAGGGCCTGGGTGCAAGGGTATGTTATAGGGCCCTCCTGGTTTTGAATAGACATCAAAATTATGATTTGGGCCTCTCAAACCTCATGGGCCCAGGTGCGACTGCATCCCCTGCATCTACACCCCTGGTTTCAGCTAAGCCAGATAGCAACTTTTTTTTTTTTAACTTTTTTTATTTCAGATTTTAGATTAAATGGTACCACAGAGCAGGTTTACAGAAAATCAGCATAAAATACATGGAACTGCATGTTACACAGAAATCAGCAGACACTTGAGCATTTAAAAGAGTTGATATTTTAGTGTAGCGTTACACAATGGAATAAAAGGTAAATAATAGACTGAATAGCTATTTCTCAAGTTCTCTGTAAATGATTATAACTGTCATGCAAGTATCCACCTATTGCAATGAGTTGAGCCCGAGCTGCAATTCCTTATCAACAGAGAGCGGGGGACAGGCGAGAGGGAGACCAGGAGGCTGCCCACCCAATCAAGACTAATTAATCAAGCAGTGTCCCAACACATCTAATCCAGGGGAAGTCTCCAAGAGGGGGACAGAGAGCTGGCCTGGTTCATTACCAAATAGTTGAGTATCTCAGCCCTAGTAGGTATTTGGGCACTAAGGTGGTTGGTCCGCTCTAAATTGAGACATATGGAGGAACTAGGTATTCCAACCGTTCATTAATTCTGGAACTTTATTTTGTAATCTGGTTGTCATGTGTTCTAGTTTATATACATCATACACTGTATCTTCCCACGCTGAAATGGGGAGGGGGAGGGTCATGACGGAGCCATAATCTAGTGATATATTTCTTGGCTGCACCGAGTAGGATGTTGAGGATGTATACTTAATGTGGGACCTTAAAGTGACGAGGGTAGTGAAGGAGAATCCCCACAGCCGAGGAGAGGGTGCCCAGGCCAAGGAAGAGGTCTAGTACTCTAGTCTTTATCAGTGACCAATACGTTGTCAGGACTGGACATGAACAGAGGATGTGTGTGTGTGTGTGTAGGTAGCCACCTCACAACTGCAATGTCTCCAGCAGGTGGAATCCCCCCAGTGAGGTATTTCGCCATAATCTGGGGAGTGCGGAAGAATCTGGATGCCACCTTCCAGGAGTACTCTCTCCATGAGTATGAACTGAGGTTTTTATGTTGCCTCCGCCATATCCTGAGCCAGTTCTCCTGTGTCAGTTCAACTTGAAGCTCGGCCTCCCAATGAAATTGCACCAGCTCCATAGCCTGTGTAGGGGCCCCCTGCAGGACCTTATAGAATCGGAAAATTAGGTGGCTATGGTCTCTGCCCCCTGCCAACTGAAGCAGTAAGGGACAGAGAGGGGGATAGTCTGGGTGGTAACATCCAGACCAATTTTCTTTTCTAAGAAATGGTGGATTTGCAGAAACCTAAAAAAAATTGTTCCTGCTCAGGGAGAATTCCTGTTAAAGTTGGTCATATGGTTTAAAAATGTCATTTTCAAAAAACTGGAATGAGTATTGTAATCCTTGAAGTGCCCAGATCTGGAAGGTGGTGTCAGATCAGGCCGGTGCCCACGATGGATCTTCAGCCGGGATACCTATCCAGGTAGACAAAAATGTATTCGTCGGTTGGGAGAGATATTTCACCCAGCACTGAAGCAACCCTCTGGTGAATCTGGATCCACTTCTCATCTGGGTTATATTTTGGGGCTGAAACACTCAAGTTTAAGGGACAGTCTGCCATAGTCCACTCCACTATGAGCCAGGGCGGGGCCTGGGCTTGGGGCAGTAACCATGTGGTTATATGTGTAAGTAGAGCTGCTAACCAGTAATTAAAAATACTGGAGACAGCATATCCTCCCTTCTCCTTGGGACACTGAAGCTTGCTAAGTGCAAGTCTGGGTCACTGATTTACCCAAAGAAACTGACTGAGCAATCCCAGTCCTGGAGGCTGCTTACTATGCTTCTGGGAACAAAACCTAATGCTACTGGGCAGCCATTTGGACAGGCACTATTTAGAAATCAGTGAGCCCACCATTTGAGTTGGGGGGGGGTACAAAAGCAATAAACAGTTGAGAGGATTTTCTACAATTCTTAGTATGATCCAGGTACCAATCCAGTGTCCTATGGATGTCCAGCGTATATTATCAATGTTCCCCACTATCTCTGGGAGAGGAAAAGTAGACAGGAAGGTCTGTGGTCTGATTTAGTGTTCTCTCTGACACAACCTTCAGAAGAAGAATAATACCTGGCCAGGAGAACCGGGCAAGTATGCATGCCTCAGTTTTCTTCCTGTCCAAATGACCCACAATAGGTATTGTATGGGCCAGGCTCAGTACCTCCCTTCTTGCAGACCTGGGAACCACTAACTGGTAACATAAAGTCCCATTTTTTTCCTGGGCTCTACCTGGTATAAAATATTATTCTGCAGTTCAAACCTTGGAAAACATTGTACTTCTTGTTCATCTGTCATGTTATCATTTACCACAGCTAAGTTCTAGTAGGCATTCCTGAGAACCTCATGAGCCCTTTGTTCAAAAATTAATGCTGGCCGAGTTATGAAAAATGTTTGGTCTGACCTCCAGAAAGATCTCATGACCTCCTGTAGATGTGGATGCCACGTCCTCGTCTGAGTCACCTTGGACCTTTCTTGAACCGGGGATTACTGTGGTCCATAACCACTACAATCTCAAACAGAGGGGGCCCTTTCCTTTTTCTCCCTCTGTTTCTTACCCTGGAACCTACTAGGCTTCCCTGATGGTCTTACTAGTTCAGAGTCAGTAAAGGGAAATAAATACATGTTCTAGTCCTTCTGTCTGTGTAGCCTCCTGGGAACATGAACTTTCAGTGCTGCTCTGCAGGAGGGTATGAAACCCTTCCTAGTCTCAGCTCAAGTCCACTGACCTGGATAAGGTTTGGGAAATTCCTGCATTTATTATTCCTGCCTAGTTGCCTACTTCTGACCATACAGAAACAAGGCCATGCCTCCAGGCCCAAAGTACACCCCCAAGATCGTAATGCTTAATGTAGTCACAGGAACTCCCCACACACTAGGAGGTAATCCCCTTCTGTATAACCCAGTTGGAGTCCTACACTTTTCACTCTTCAGAATTGGGGAATTTCCCCGGTGTACTGCTCACATGCTCCCCATTTGTTAACCAAAAAATAGATTAACCTCAGTACCACACAAAATGTGGCTCAGGACACACTGGAGGGAGCCAAATAAACATGATCAACCACAAACAAGAAGCAACATTCAGCTCAACATTCAAGAAGTGAGAAATACAATGAAAATGCATTTACTTGATAAAAACACATAGCATACAAAGTTTGTATAGAAGCACAGCAAACAGCTATCACCCCCCTCCCCGGGTATACGTCAACGTCAATGTTTCACATTGTTCTGATACTTTTTCCAAGACCCCCCAAAAAAAGTGTCAGAGCGACGTGAAATGTTCCTTGAGCAGAATGTTGCTTCTTGTTTATAATAGAGTAACCTGATGCACTGTCTATCGGTTTACATCTTGGCACAAAGAATGGAAAACTGTTGTGTAGTAAAATGAGGTAGCCAGTATAGCGCAGTGGTTTAAGGCTCTGAGCTGCAAATCTAGAGACCTGGGTTTGAATCCCACAGCCCCCACTTGCATACTGTGTGACCCCGAGCAAGTCACTTAACTTCCCTGTGCTCCCAGGTCACACCTGTAAAAAAAGCTTTCAGCTTAGTGTGCCACTCCTGGTTAAACAATGAAAAAAAAAATGGCATAAAATGGCTATCACATTTCACCCCAGAGGAAGCTGCAATTTAGTGACTATTCAGGGCTGAATAGTGGGGAATGGCCAGCCAATGCAGTAGTAGTGATAACGCTCACAACACTGGCAGCCTGGATTCAGCAGCAAGCCCAGATCAGGGGTGGGGGAGGGAAGAGGTATGAGCATCCCTTGGGACACTTGCCTCCTCAGGTTGGGAGGTCATCCAAGTCTTGCTATGCCAGTTCCCTATGGGGTCTCACAGAAGGTATTGGTAATGTGGACTAGCAGTAGTGAGGGGAGGCACACAGGTCAATATAAGCATGCACTGCCACTGTACGGCTACACCAACATCTCTGTGGTGGGAGAACAAAGAAACTACTGGCTGAAACAGAATGATGTCGCACCTCAGCAGTACCTCTGGACCATGAAGCGACTGTCTGCCTAGCACAAACTACCTGCTTCCCAATGAATTCAGTGTTATGAGGAAGGTGCCATCCCACAAGGCCCTCCCCATGACAGGTTAAAGGGGAACAATCAGCACAAAGGGCCCTACCCTCAAGTGTAAGCGGGTCACAATGTGCACTTTGTATGCAAAAACATTTTAGTTTACTTACTGTTTACTATAGCACAGTAGATTATATCAGTCTAATTTTGCTTAGTTCTAGGCTGACCTCTTCTTTTACTACAAATCCCAGAATCCCCTGTAGCTGACATTCCAGCAGGAGGCAGCAGTGGGACATTCCGCAATCTGTTAGAGCTTTTATAATCTTCGACTGGATGTTTTCCAGGTCTGCTTCACTTCAGTGGCTAAGTATAGTCCTCTGTGACTGTACATAGTCCATAGAGGACAGCGGGACCAGCAAACAAAGGATGAGAGCTTATGTAAACTCTAGCATACACTGCAGGCTACTGAATCGTCTCACTGCTGCCTACTGCTCTGACTAGCTGCAGGGGATTTTGGGGTTTGCGGTAACAGAAGATTTCAGCCTAAAACTAAGCAAAATTAGTTTGATATACTCTACTACACTAAAGTAAACAGTAAGTAAACCAAAATGTTTTTGCTCACAAAGTGCACAATGGGACCAGTCCCGCACTTGAGTGTGGGGCCCTTGGTGGTGACTGTTTCCCTTTAATAATGGTGGCAGAAATAAGTAGATCCCTGCAGTATGGGCCAGCATGCATGGTTGGATGGAGGCTGCAGAGTTGAAACCTGGCAGACAGAGTTATCACCTGTCCTAATTTTTGCAGGACAGTCCTAATTTCGGCAACTGACCTGCAAAAAACATGAAACATACTACATGTCCTGACCTCACAGCAGAAAAAAATATTTTCTAACTTTATTCTGTTGCAGAAAACAATAATATCTTAACTAAAATATCTTCAAATGATAAGAATCAATAGAAACTACTAATAAACTGCCAACACTTGGTCTTAACTGATTATTTCAAGTCAACAAATCTATTGCATTGGTCGAGGTTACATACTGCTCTGCAAAAAAATTATGTTTCAGTAAGAAATGCCCCACTTTGGGCTTCTTAACAGGTGGTCACCCTACCGGCAGATGGGGATTACAGCTGGGAAGGAAAATAAGTAATGAAAAAAAGGGATTCATTGTGGGTTGATTTTAAAGCACTTAGTAAGGTTAATCAACTGTATCAATGGCTTTCTTTTGACAGCAGTCTTCTTTAATTCTCTTGTGACTATATATAATTTTGTACTTTGCCCTTGCTTTTGAAATCTAACCTAAAATCCTTATTTCCTTCTTTGCACCCCACCACTCATTTTCTCTCTCTGGCTCTAATTAGAATTTCTTCTAATCTAATTGACTACCCCACTGCCATAAACTGCCACAGCGTTGAAACTACCTTGCACATTATCTGATATTAAATGTAAAACTGCCATATAGTGTATCATATTTACATTCTGGAGATTTATATTCTGTCATTTTGTCTTCATGTGTTGTTTTGTTGTCATCATGAAGCATTGTGAGACAACTGGGATACAAGAGACTTTACAAAAATAAACTGCATTGTATTATTCATTTATTTAAAGTTAATTTCCAACTTACCCAATGGCAGCTACCACTAACATGGTGTGGTAGCTGCCTTTCATGATAGTCATTCTAGCCAGGATTGAAGCATTTCTGAGCCCATATGTTTATATTCCACTCGTAAATTTCTTTTGCACTGACTTCCTGCATGTATTCAGAGCCCAAGTCCTGCTGATACGCTTCACCGCGCCGAAAGACAATGACGCAAAACTGGTGGTGAGCCGCGCAGTATCCTTTGAATGAATGAGGCTAGATTTCAATTATTTTTAAGATCAAGAATGAAACTTACTTATGACCAGGGCACCGTTCCCACTCACCAAGGGTAATGTTAGCGCTAGTGGTGCCTTCATTAATAATCTTGTGGGAAGGCCATTCTGATCTTAAAATGAATGAGAAATCTAGCCCCATTCATTTGGGAAGGGCATGCTCCCATGCTCGCCCGTCATCGCTATTACGCGGCTTCGAGCACGATCAGCAGGACTGGGGCTCTGTGAATACATCAGGCAGCTGGTGTTAAAACAAATTTATGAGTGGAATATAAAACATATGGGCTTCAGAAATTTCTTCAATCATGGCTAGAACGACTATCACAGAAGGCAGCTACCACACCATGTGGGTAGCTCCCTTATATCAGAAAATCTCTTTAAAAATTGGTAACCGGGAGAGGCAAACTGAGCTGAGGCTTGTTTCCAGGTGTGACCTAGGAGAAGGGGAAAGGGAAAAGCACAATAACAAACAAAATGCAGCCAGTTTGGTGATGTGGTTACAATGAGGATGACATAAAGAACATAAGCTGATTGCAGTACAGACAAAATGGCAAAACAGTGTGCATGGATGACAAATTAATTAGCATACAAATCATGTGTGCAAACTGGGCAAACTCAAAACGTGTTTAGTGACAGGATGCTGAGCTGGTGCTGAAAGGAGAAGTCAAAATAGTTTGATAAACTAAACACGGTTGCCAGAACTATGAGGTTAGGGAAGAGAGAGAGGTACAGGGTAGTCAAAAGCCAGGCAAGGGTAAGGAAGGGTTCAGGAAGAGGATTGACAGGAGCAGGGGGAGAGGGAGGAGTTTTAGATTGCATCTAATGGAGGAAGCGAGGGGGAGAGACAGATGGAGGAGGGTAGATGGTTCCAGAGGGAGCGATGGCAATATGAGAAAGCAGATTCCCCAGCTGAGGAGTGTGGGTGGGGAAGACAGAAGGTGCATGGGTCCCTTGAGTGCAGGTAGTAGTAGGAGAAGGAGAAGATGGGGCACAGGAGATGGGATAGGTATGAAGGGAGAGACCCAAACCAGTATTTAGAGATGAGGGAGGCACAGTGGACTGGCAACGTGAGGGGAGAGGAAGGATGGATAGAGGCAGTAAAGGGAGCAGTGGTGGGTACGAGAGGATGAGTTGGTAGTAAAGCAGCAGAAGGCATTGCAAAGGGTGTCCACTTTGGCAAGGGAAGCAGAGGGGGCAGTGTCATAAACCACATCTGCATAGTTGAAAACCGTGAGAACCATTTTGGTGACCAGTTCCTGGTGGACCTGGGGAGAAAGGCAATCCTTACTGTAGTACAGGGCACCGAGTTTGGGGTGGAACTTGGCACAGATAGCATCAATGTGGGCAGAGAAGCCAAGCCTGCTCTCTTACCACACACCGAGGTACTTGAAAGTTGAGACTACGTCAAGCAGTCTGCCATCCAGCATGGAGAAGATGTGGAGGGAGGTGAGCCAGGCCAGCTTTGTATTGTAAATGTTCACCATCTACAAACACTTTCAGTGCAGAGGCACAGTATATTCTGTTTATTATAACATGATCTATAAAGCAGGTGATCTGATACCATTTACTGGACCTAAAAGAAAGTGTCCACATAAGTGTTCAGACCCACACAACATGATTAAGTGATGTGTACTGACCTGTCAGTATAAAACAGGTTAAGAAAGGGGTGAAAGGGAACCCAAGGCATTATAGACCGGTTAGCCACATGTTGATTTCAGGCAAGATTGTGAAGGGCTTGATCAAGGTCAGAATTTATGTGTCTGGATAAAAACAAGCTGTCAGGTGTCGTAGCATGGATTCAGCATCATGAGCTTGATCAGACCAACCAGATAAGATTTTTTTGAGGTGGTGACTAGAAAGGTGGACAACAGGGAAGCAGCAGACATTACATACCTGAATTTTATTAATGTAATGACACAGTGATGCATGAAAGCATGATACACACGATTGGAATCACTACACAGAAAAAGGTATACTGAAATACGGTAGATATGGAAATTGACACAGCAGTGTGTAGACAGTAAAGTTACTGACCAGTAACTCTTGATCTGATGAGTACCCCTTCAATAGAGACACACTGTTTGGCTTTAGGCCGAAGACATTAGGATAGGAAAGTTACTTGTCAGTAACTCTTGATCTGGGAAGTCCTGCTACAGGAGGGCCACATGACAGATGAAGAACCAGCCTGAATGACAGTCGTAACAGTTTTGAGGACTAGCACCGGCCCTGACGACACCAGCATTGAGGTCAGCAATTTGTTTTATTTGACAGTTTCAGAAGTACAAGATGAGTTCATGATAAGCAAGTCGAGTTTACAGAATGTCTGCAGCACTGGCTGCTGTGGAAGGGAAAGTAGAGGGGTGTTCTTGCCAAGCCACTTCTCTACCCATAACATCCACCTGCTTAACTGCTTCTCTGAGAGCTTACCTTCTGGAGGAGGCAGCACCAATGAGCTTAGACTTCCGGGCTGAGCAAACCCTGTCAAGATCGTCATGGATGGCACTATCATTGGCAGACAACTGCAAGGAAGCCAGCAAGCATGGCCAAGAGGTCTTCACCCTAATTCGGATACACCACTGGTACCATCATTGGAGAATGACCCCAAAACTAAGAGGAGCTTCTGCAATTTCAGGTATTTGGCTCTAATTCCATGACTTGCACAATGACATCAACTCACGGTTTTGCTAATGCTGCTTGTGATGAAGAGCAACTACAAAAATGCTTTTTTCTTTTTTTTTTTTTGTTATGGTGCCCTGATGAACTAAACAACATAAAATTCTTGGGATGATACCAGCCTAGACTTAGAAGAATGGTCACTGTTCCAGGGGAGTACCCTCCCAAAGAAGAGAGTCTCAACTTGTTAATTCTTGCCAAGATGGTTTTCTTGGTCATGGCTTGGCAGTCTACCACCAGCAAACATGCTTACCTATTATGCCAAACACCACCTTTCCACTTTATTTTTAAATAGGTCCTGTTTTGAAAGATATTCTTAAGTATGTTCCTACGCTTAAAAAAAAATCAATGTGGCGCTCTACGTGCAATTACATTCTGGAGCCTCCCAAATATAAAAGAAAATTGCAGTTACGTAAGAACTTACCGTAACAGTAGATGTTCGAGAGAGGTTCCTGCAGTAGGTCTTCACATATAGGACTGTGCACCCTGGCGTCAAGTCCGCACAGCAAACTTGTAGATAGCAATCATCAGTGGGGACCGCCCACGACGTCTGGCAATGTGACATCAGCCCGACTATAAAAGGGGTGGTCCCGCACCCGCCCTCTAGTTCTTTTCCAATGGAGACCTATAAAAAGGCAAGAATAAGACCAGAGTAAAAACTCCTTAGTCCCTGCTTCCACTCTAGACCCAAAGGGCTAGGTAGAATGGAAAATAAGGATAAACATCCAAAAACTGGGGGAAGGAGGGTGGGAAACTAGACCTACTGCAGGAACTTCTCTCAAATATCTACTGTTACAGTAAGTCCTTACGTAACTGCAATATCTTACTTTGAGAGGGTTCCTGCAGTAGATCTTCACATATAGGACTGAATACCAAGCAGTCCCAGAGAAAAACAAAACATAGGTGCACCTGGGAGGAGGAGAAGTAGCCAAGGGGAAATCACGACAGGAGGCCTTGCAAGACTGCACGACCAAAGCCAGTTCTGCGTCGAGAGGCAATGTCCAGACTGTAATGCTTAGTGAAGGTGTGAACAGACAACCATGTGGCCGCTGCACAGATCTCTGCCATGGACACGTTCCTAAAAAAGGCAGTAGAGGTCGCCACGCTACGGGTGGAGTGACCTTTAACTGCCCCCGGAAGGGACTTCCCATATTTCGTATACGAAAAATGGATGCATTTAGCTAGCCATTGAGAGATGGTTTGCTTGGGTATAGCCTTGCCCTGGCACTGTGGAGCAAAGGCTATGAACAGTTGGCTAGATTTCCTAACCTCTCTACTCCTGTTCAAGTAGTACCTCAGAATCCAGTGCACATCCAGTGTGTGCAGTAGATATTCCCCCCGTTGGAATACTGTAGATAGTATACTGGTAATTCCACGCTCTGGTTCAAAGTGGTTTCCGAAACCACTTTGCGTAGAAAAGAAGGATTAGTCCGAAGGACTACTCAGACCTTATGAAAAATCAAATAAGGTTCTTTATAGATGAAGGCCTGTAATTCGGAAACCCTTCGGGCCGAAGTAACTGCGACTAAAAATAAGGTCTTCCACGAAAGGAAGCATAAATCGCAGGAAGAAGCTGGTTCGAATGGCGGTAAAGTCAGCTTCTCGAGCATGAAATTCAAGTCACAGGGAGGACAAGGATTCCAGATCGAAGACTTTAAATGAAGGATGCCGCTCAGAAAAGTTTTGGCAACCTCCAGCTGAACCAAGGTTTTGCCCTCCACTGGAAGGTGGTAGGCTGACACAGCAGAAAGGTGAACCTTAATGGAGGAGTAGCTAAGGCCCGCCTCAAACAGAAGTGCGAGGTACTCTAGAACCTCGGAAGCCGAGCATGAAAATGGATCCCAGTGCCTTGCTTGGGCCAATATCGTGAAACTCTTCCACTTCACTGCGTAAGTAGATCTGGTGGAGGGTTTTCTAGCCTTCACTAGAATATGCGCAACCTGCAAAGATACCCCATAATGAGAAATCGCTATGCCCACAGGTGGCACGCATGAAGGTGGAGAGACAGAAGGCTTGGATGCACCAGGGTGCCCTGCTCCTGAGTCAGAAGGTCATGGGAAATGGGCAAAAGAACCAGAGGTTCCAATGCCAATTGTTGCGGCAGAGGATACCAAATTTGGCATGACCAAAGAGGTGCAATAAGGATGGCGTGAGCTCCCTCCTGTTGAAGTTTCACCAAGACCTTCTGAATGAGAGGAAAGACATACAGAAACCTCCCTGTCCATGAAAGAGACAGCGCATCTCGCCAAAAAGCACCATGCCCGGGAACGAACGAGCAGAAGACGGGTAGTTTTGGATGGTATGGGGAGGCGAACAGATCTATCGCTGGTCGACCCCAGAGAAGAAAGAGATCTTCAACCACCTCTGACTTTAACTCTCACTCATGGGCCCTGACCAATGATCAACTAAGACTGTCAGCCAGGACATTGCTTACACCCGGAACATGGATTGCTGCCAAGTAAAGGCTGTGCTGAATCACCCAGTACCACACCCTTATTACTTCTCTGCAAAGAGGACATGAACATGTTCCACCCTGTTTGTATAGATACCAGACTGTGGACATGTTGTCCGTCTGGACTAAGAGAGATCCCAGAACCAGGAGCGACTGGAATGCCTGGTGCGCATAAAGAACCGCCCTGGTCTCCAGAACATTAATGTGGAGCATTAGCTCCTGATCGGACCATGACCCTTATGTCTTGTGAGTCCCCAGATGGGCTCCCCAGCCCAGATCCGAGGTGAGAATTGGGGTTGGAACTGAAGGATGGAAAGAGATTCCCTTCGAAAAGTTTGAGAGAGCCTGCCACCAGCAAAGATCTCTCTGAAGACTGTTAGAAATCATGACCTTTTTGCTCCTGTCGTCCGTCCTCTGGTCCCATTGGACTCAAAGAGACTATTGGGTGACCCTTATTTGAAGCCTAGCTATGGGAACTGTAGAAATAGCGGCCGGCATCAGTCCCACGAGATGAAGCACAGAGTGTGCTGGGATCCATCAGGCCTGGGCCACAAGAGTGGCCTGAGAAACTAAGATATTGGCCCGATCAGATGGCAGAAAAGCCATGCCTGAACTGTGTCTAGTACAGCTCCAATGAACTGGAGTCTCTGAGATGGTACTAGCTGGGATTTGGGAAAATTGACCATTATGCCCAGAAAAGCGAACAAGATCAGAGAGAAAGAGAGAGCCTCTTTCAAACTGGTAAGAGAGGGTGCTGCAAGGAGCCAGTTGTCCAGGTACGGGAAGACATAAATACCCTGATGGCGTAAAGATGCCGCCGCCGCCACCGCTAGGCATTTGGTGAACACTCTGGGGGTCGAAGAGAGGCCAAATGGGAGTGCTGTGAATTGGAAATGCTTCTCCATAAAGACAAAACAAAGAAAGAGGCGGTGGGCCGGGAGGATAGGAATATGCAGGTAAGCATCCTGCATGTCCAGGGAGCACAGCCATGAATTTGGGTGGAGCAGGGGAAGGAGCCCCTGAAGAGTCAACATACGAAACTTCTTGTACTCGACGGAGATGTTTAGTATGCGGAGGTCCAGGATCAGTTTCAGGTCACCCGTTTTCTTCGGTACCAGGAAGAAGTGGGAGTAGAATCCCCTTCCTATTTGGTTTGTTGGGACAGGTTCTATGGCCCTATTTAGAAGAAGAGCCTGAATTTCCTGATAGACAATGGGGACCTGATCCCATGGATAGAAAGACAGTCCTGGCAGTTGAGGGGCTGGAATCTCACTGAATTCTATCGAGTGACCTCGCTGGATGAGCTGAAGCACCCAAGCTTCTGTGATGACTAACCTCCAACCGTCAAGGTGGAGGCTGAACCTCCCTCCGACCGGTTCTTCCTGTGTTATTGGAGGGAGCAGAAGGAGGGGAAAGGAGTTAGGATGCAGAGGGGAAGGAAGCTTTTACCCAGAGGCCTGTTTGGGAAATTCGGCCTGTGGGGTTTGAGCTCAAGATCCAGGGGCATGTTTCTTTGCTTGGTGCTTGGCCTGGGAATTGTTCCACCTTCTTTGGCAGCGAAAAGGCTCCTTTTTCTGGCTCATCTTGTATAAGGAATGGACATCCCGCAAAGGAGTGTCCACTCTCCTGCAGCCCAGTAATACCATATTTAGCACTGCTGTCAAAGGGGATAGAACCCCTAAAAGGGGCATCCAAAAGAAAGAACTGTACATCCTGCGCCAGTCCTGCTATACGAAGCCAGGAGAGGCAGCAGACACAGATCCCTGAGGCTGTCGCTCTAGCCACAGAGTCCACCGAGTCGTAAATCACCCTAAGGGTGATGACAACATGAGGATTTCCCCATCCTAACTTTATCCAATAACTTCTTTCTCAGAGTTTCATCCTGAACCTCTTGGAAGTCCCTTTCCAGATCCAAAAGAGAAGCTTTTTGGAAGGCTACCATATGCGAGACGTAATTAAGGGAATGTACAAGAGGAGGAAGAGCAGATTTTGCACTCAATTGATCAAGCTGGTGCGAGTCCTTATCAGGAGGCGAAGAACTCAAGTGTTTGGGCTGGGCTGAACGGTCATGAGCGGCCATGATGACCATGGAATCAGCCTTAGGGTGGGAGTTAAGGTGAGAGATCTCTTCCGGGGGGGTAATAGGTGCGGTCGGATTTACACACAACTGGTGGTATGGAGGACGGTTGTTGCCAAATTGTGGTAACAAGGTCCACATGGTGTCCCATCCACGGGGGAATGGGGATAGGATTAGAAGTGGCCAGATCGAGGTGTTCCGCAAGGCGTTTTCTTTGCGGGTCCACCTCCTTGGTCAGCCAGCCACCTGAATGGAGCGCAGTAAATCTCTGAAAGAGGGGTCCTCTGGTGAAGACTTGGGAGAGTCTTTAGGGGGAACCTATACGGGAGACCTAGGGTCCAACGGATCCATGTCAGACTCTGTGTCAGAGGGCTCGGAACCGCTAGGAAGTGAAGGGTCTGGTTCCGTGATGCCAAACGTTAAGGAGCCTGAAGCTCTGGTCTGAAAAGGCAGCAGAGAGGTGACCCTGGGAGTGGGTGCTTCTCCCACTGACTGTCTTATTTCTGACAGAAAATGCGTTTTGGCATCCTTCCACCAAAGGGGAATGGATTCGCGGTCCGGTACCGGAGGTGGAGGAGGAGGGGGCTGGAAGCTCGGATACCCCGGATACTGAGGGTATTGCCAAGACGGGTAATGGAAACAGTACCCGGGATAACCCGGCATGGGGTGCCCTGGGGTGGGATACCCCGGTGTCAGATAGGATGGTGTCGGGTAACCCGGTATCGGAAGGCCCAGTGACAGAGGCACATGACCTGGCGTCTGATACTGAGTGGTCAATAGAGGGCCACCCAGAGGTGGGAAGGAGGGTTCAGAGTCTGGGAACCCAGCCGAATGGCCCGCAGGGGGCAGTGCCGTAGCACCAGCAGATGGCGTCGGATCCGAGAGCGTGCCCGAAGTACCAGAGGGTGAAGGCTCCATGGCAGGATCCCCAGCTGGCAGCGGACTCCTGTCTGGGGACGGCGAAAGGCCTGGCGAGGGGAAGGGAAGCTCGAGGGGCCCCCGACAGTAGGTCCAAATGCGATCCAGCTAGGGCAAAGAGCAAAGGATCGAGTGGCGAGTCCCTGCAGTGAAGAACTCTAGGGGATGATGGTTCGAACTTTCCCTCACTCTGTCAGGTGTCGGGAGCCAAGCTGCAGCCCGATGGGAGAGTGGGCAGATCCAGGCAGATGTCGGAGGAGCCGGCTTCTGATACCGCAGATTCAGCCGAGCTAGAGACGGCTGCAAGGCCGCCGCTAGACTGATCGGTGGAGGCCGCGCGCCCTTCGCTGGAGGCGAGGGGTGTCTTACCAGCAGGACAAGGTGAAGAGATTACAACCTCCAAAGAGGCTACCCCCAGCTGACTGCTCACCTCAGCAGGAGGGAGAGAAGGGGCCCGGCCCAAAGAGGCAGATGGGGCACCCTGAAGAAGTACTCACAGTTGCAGGCCTCTCGGGTGGCGACAGACTCCAGTCCCGGCGCTTCTCTTTACTTTTCTTCTTTTTTAGGCTGGCGATGATGACCTTTCCCTCAGTTTTTGGAGATCCTTTTCCATAGACGCCAAGCGTCGGGTCAGAAGATGGGCCTCGAGGGACCGTTTGCACCTGGTTCTGTTCGCCTGGTTGAAGGTCAAAGGAGGCAGCGGGAAAGGTCGTCCCCGTGCGGGATTTGAGCACCGCACTTAGAGCACTTTTTCTTCTGTCTAGAAGACATCAATTTGAAGAAAAACTTTGAGAGAAATATTAATTAGAGGTGAAGAAAACTTCAACAAAATACAACGCGGGCACTGGATTACTGTTCAAACACGAGCCGAACTTTACTGAGGTGACATCAGGAAAGAACTGGTGAGCGGGTGTGGGACCTCTCCTTTTATAGTCGGGCTGATGTCATGTTGCCAGACGTCGGTGGCGGTCCCTGCTGATGATTGCTATCTACAAGTTTGCTGTGCGGACCTGATGCCAGGGGGCACAGTCCTATATGTGAAGACCTACTGCAGGAAGCCTCTCGAAGTAAGACCAAAAATTTTAAATCACTGTTGGTACTATTTAAAAAGAAAATACTTCTGTGGGACGGGGTAAAGCTCTTTGTTCTATGGAAAGATAAAATTCTAAGACACAGTCGGAATATGTGAAGATGTCTGAAGACAATACGATGTATGCTGTAAAATGACATACGTTGTATTAGTATAAAATGAGCCTGGGTTTTAAATGCAAATGTTGCACCTGTTAGCAACATTTATTCAATATTCTTTATTATATAACACTGTGTGTGTAACTCAATGAAAACTTTACTAAAAAAGAAAATACTTCCTGTGTCACAGTCCTTGGACAGAAAATGAACAGACAATTAAGATTCATGGAGTATTCAGCCATGCAGGACACTGATCAAGAGATTCTTTACAACAAAAACAAGTTTTTCTTTGGGCTCCATATTGGTGTTTTATTACAGAAAGAAACATTATAATTATTCTTGTAGTATCTTACAAAACTAATCACAGAAATTGCACATGTGCTTTTATCTTTCAAATGACGGGGCTCAATTCAACATACTCTTATCTGACACCAGATACTGTATCTACTGAGAAATACAGGAACAGAGGGGAATGGGTCCATCATGTTCTCCTGCCAACCAGGCAACAGCAGCATTCAATACTATTAGAAATTGTGAGAAACTGCAGCCCCTGTTTAATAGAAAGTGTGTTAATAAATTATATGGATATTGGTACCACGGAAGGGAAAGCCTCTAATGGCAGTAATCTCTGGGACCCAAGGCCACACCATCCACTTGCTCCTCTGAGGCATTCTACAGTAATTCTATGCTGCTTATGTCCCTCCCTGTCTATGAATTACACACTGCATTCAGTAATGTTATTCTCCACAAGAATAGGATCCAGCTGGAATTTAAAAGACTCAACATTCCTCACTTGCACCACTTCATTTTTTGTAGCTTCTTACATACATTTACTACTCTCTGGGTAAAGAAAAATGCTTATATTGCCTTTAATTACTCCCCTTTAAGCGTAAAATGAGCCATCTAATTCTTTTGTTCTGAACTGGTTGAAAAAGACTTCCCTGATCCACCTTATCCTATCCCTTTTACATTTTAAAAACTGAAGTCTTGTCTCCCTTAGTCGTCTTCTCTTCAGAGAAAAACATGTCTAGTTTGTTAAACTGCTCCCCACAGCTTCCCCCTCTCCACTCCCTTAATCCTTAGCTTGCTCCCTACAGTGTCTTCTAGACTGCTATAATATCGTGTTTCTACTGCAACAACTAGAATTGTGCCTGGTCCTCCAAGTGTGACTCTACCACTGCCCTACAAGGTGGCAAACTGGAGTCCTTTCCATAGTTTATGTTGCCCCTTTCAATTCAGCCTGACATTTGATTTTCTTTTCATAGTAACACAGTAATTTTTGCTTTTCTATACATGTTCTGGCTGGTCTCATGTCACCCCCTCAGGACCTATGGCCATCTCCTACTCCATCATCCACTGACCCAGCTGCTGCTTCCTTCCCCCACAATTTTTCTCTCTCCATGGCAGGGGGTTTTAAGTGAAACGGCATCCTCCCCCAGTAACTATTTAAAGGAGTAGTACACCCAGAATTTGCAAAAACACATGTTGTGCAGAGTGTTTTCATTTGTGTGTGAAGTCCTAGTGTGTCCTTCCCTCTGTCTGCTATTAGGTGTTTTTCCTAAATTTGCCTGCTAGCTTTATGGCAGTTTTACGACCCCTGGGGAGCTCCATCTCAGGTAAGTTTATTGCTTTCCTTGTTCTTACAGTGCATCCTGTCTCATTTGACAGTGATGTAGCCGGGACCATAGATTCAGCAGCATGTTTTTGCACATTCTAGGTGTACTGCTCCTTTAAGACCTGGTGACAGGCAGTTGGCTAGAAGTAGTGGGGCCCAAGTGTACCAGCTCTTTCCATGATACTGGTGCACAATTGTTCTTTTCTTTATTTCTATTTAAAATTTTTGGCCATGAAGGCACACTGAACCAAAGCTCATTTTCAGGTTCAACCCAGGAGCACAGGAAGGTAATATGATCTGCTCGGTGTTGCCAGTATGTGGGTGGTGGTTAACAGATTCAAACTTGGCTGTGTTGGCTATTCAGGTTCACAACTCAGTTCTCTTGCCTCTAAGGCTATACTGCCTCAATATTATACTACACTATTTCTGCCCCTATAGTTTGCACGCCATCCACCCCATGGTGCTAGCCAGTAAGCAGCTTCCTCTGTGACTAGAAACTGAATCTTCCAAGGCCGCATTGCAGGGGTAGGTAGTACCACAGAAGCAGAATGGCAACCCAAGTGATTGAAAAACACGCTGTCTATATTCACCTGTCACCAGCTGCCTGCCTGCCATCATCCTGGAGTCACTTCTGAACTCAAGTCATCAGTATTGCAGTGCACTACACTAATAATTTAAGGTTAGAAGAGACTCTAGGTCCATCATGCGTACCCCCTCCCCCACTTCCTGTGATACATTAAATATACTGTGCAAACATATAAGAAATTATATGGATCTCCCTGCTGCTGCACATTACTGTGACAGCTTCAGCGTCCCATCAACAATGACCAAACCCAAAGAGAGATTTTTTTAAGGTCTTTTGCTACATTTGATACAATTTAACAATACACTGTCAGGGTTTGGCCTCAACATTTCAAAAACAAATATACTGGACCCTCAAGCAGCCTTTTGATTAGCAGTATTCAATATTGCCACTATCTAGATTGCATCCTTGATTTTTTTCATATTTTTTGTTTCAAATTTGTGTAACCCCTAGATGGCGCTATCCCAGGGGCTACTACCCCTGCCTGATTTGCCACTAACAGGTTGAGGGGCCTGGATCCAATGGCGGGTGCCTCCACCCAGAGGTCAGGGTTTGCAATAGTTAAACTAACTTGGTCACAGCCCTCTGGGACACTGCAACCCCTTTCTTCCACTAGTGGCCCACACAATATATCAAATTACCTTCACAGTATACACTTACCCCAGGTCTGGTTCCGCACTGGGACCGGCCTGAAATGAGATACAGTGCAACAATCAAGGTACAGTACTTTAACATAGACAAATACCTTCAGGCAGTATAACTTTGCTGAAACAAGCAGCTCTGATTTATTTAGGGATATAACAAGGACAGGGGAAATCGGGTTAATTAGCTTATCACTCTAATAATCTACTATGGCTCTGTGCACAGGCCTATCCCATCAGTTACTGTCCCTGGGTACCCAAGCCCTAGTGGCTAGTCCAAAACCAGGCAGCTGGTAGGGGCCCTTCACACAGAGAAAAGGAGAATTAAACAGTCAGCAGTACAGTAATTCCATTTGGATTTAATGTGGAATTCAACAGGGAGCGACCCTGAATTAGTACTCACGACCTCAAATAAGATAGGGTCCTTCAATGTCAGCAGGGCTCACTTGAGGTACACAAACCTCTTCACACATCCATATATAAAAGAAAGCACTATACCAGGCAGGCTGCATCTGTACGCATCTAATTACTGCACAATACCCGGAGAACACACAGCAGATTCAGTTCCTGACAGACCTGAGTGCAATTTTCAGCAATTTCTCCAGTCTTCTACAGGGTGAGCCTGGTTTCTACTCTTCAGAGATCCTTTGATTCTTTTCACAGGACTGATTCAGTCCTAACAAGCAGTTACACAAGCTGCAGACCGAACTCTGGGCCTTACACACGCTTTTTGACTAAAACTGCACACTGAAAAAGCACAGGGCTCCTTCCTTCTTACTGCCAAAGCTCAACTGAAACTCCAACCGACAAAACCGGCACTTCCTTTGAGTTCCTCCCAGTTCTTGACTGGATTGGCTGTCACTACAATAGACTGCTGCTGTTGGTCCAAAAGGCACTGAAGTCTAAACTACATCTCCCAGAGTCACTGCCCATACAATCCTCTTGTGGCTGGCTCAGATTATGAGTCCAAGTTCTGATTCGTCCAAGGCACCATTTTAGAGCTAGCTTACCCCACACTGATTGGTCCAGTTCAGCAGTTCAAAACTAGAATGGGGAACTAGCAGACACAGTTCTGACTGCAAAGAAAGCAGGTTAGACAAACTGTAATTTCATTATTACTCTAATAATTTCTGGCAAACAGTTACATCTTTCAGATAGGTTCCTTTGCACCCTAGTGACTGCAAAATGAAGTGAATTGGCAGCAGCTTGAGTGGTACTCAATCAAAGAAACACACAGTCCCCATACAAACTAATTATGTCTGCAAGCAGACAGCTCTTAAAGAGACAGTACCAGAGGTTCTAAAAACACTCACTGATAAATGGCTTAAATGCCAAACACCATTCAGGCTTGGAGCATTCAAGCAAGCTCCTGGAAGTCTTTTGGGAACCCCCATTTGCAGGGGGGTTACATTTGTATAGGATTTTTGCATAAAAATTCAAACACACTGACATCCATCACAAAGACAACTGTGTGATTTTACACATTATATGCTACACTCCAGGCTATCTGTATCCCAGGTTAACAGTCTTCTTTATCAATTTCAGTGCAGCACTATAATTCTGCATGGTCAAGCCAGGCCACAAAAAGTAAAATAAAAAGATAAAACATTTCTAACGACAACAGACATCAAATCATAATGCTTATGGAATCATCTGTCATATATTCTACAGTTATTTCACAATCATTGTTCACCTGCACTGTTGATCAGGGAAGGCACTCAATCCATTTAGGAGGAGTGGAGTCTATTTTTGTCACCCCTACAGAATGCACCAACTCAGAAGGGCCTCTGCTGCAACTGGTAGAGCATCCCAAAACTTTATTCAGCTCCTAAGGAACAGCTCATCCCTATCATGCCACGTGTAGAAGAGCTTTTTCAGAGCCCCGGGTTGAATAAGTAGGGCCTTCCACTGCCTCACTGCTGGGATAACATGGGACAACCATGTATTCTGAATGCACTCTCTCGTCAGGGTCAGGAGTACTTTTATGTCAGGGAGATGAGGCTTCCACCCCTTCTCTCCCATGTCCTCCATGCCGAAGAGTTTCGTTAAATATTTTAATCAAAAACATAATACAGAGTGGGTTGTTCTGTCTCTACTCATGGCTCCTATTCCTGTGACCAGCGTTGAATTCCCAAGTGTGCATTCATACGAACTTATGAAATTTGCCAGCAGATAAAGGCCTAGAGTTCTATCAAGTCTGCTCGAATGTGAAGCTAACACCCCTTATTCTGCAGCTTCCCCTTCGTTAACCCTCCCCCTTGTACTGTTCCATCCTCATTTGAAGCAGTCCACTGTTCTACTGCATACCACTTCAGCAGGTAACGCATTCCACCCAGCCACCACCCTCTGTAAAAAGTGTCTCCTCATCTCCTCCTGAACCTTCCTCACTCCAGTCTCACATCATGGCCCCTAGTGGCCCTCCCCTCCCTTACTTTGAACAGCCCCTCTGTATCCGTCTTGTTTATTCCTTTCATGTACTTAAAGGTTTCAATCATGTCACCCCTGTCTCTCCTCTCCTCCAGTGAGTACATGTTCAACTCCTTCAACCTCCTCTCGTATGATAAGTCCCCCAGCCCCTTGATCATCTTTGTCGCCTGCGCTGCACCCCCTTCAGTAACTTAATGTCCCTCTTCAGATACGGACGCCAGTACTGCACGCAGTACTCCAGGTGTGGTCTAACTAATGACCTATACAGTGGCAGAATCACCTCCTCCCTCCTCGAGGATATACCCCTTGCAATACAACCCAGCATTTTGTTGGCCTTTGTAGCTGCCTTCCTACATTGTGCTGAGTTGTTCATTGACCCTGTAATGAGTACACCCAGATCCTTCTCCTCCTCTGTCTGGGCTAGCTGCACTCCCCTAGCTGGTAACTCCTCCTTGGGTTCTTCATCCCAAAATGCAGCACCATGCACTTTTGGCATTAAAGCCAGTTGCCAGGTATCTGACCAGGCTTCAAGCTTTGCCAGATCATCCTGCAACCCTGCCATCCCCTAGGTCACCCACCACCGCGCTTACCTTGGTATCATCAGCAAACAGACTGATCTTGCTCTTGATGTCCCATGAGATGTCTGCAATGAATATCCCAAACAACACTGGTCCCAACACCGAGCCCTGTGGAACACCGCCATCACTGCCCTTGGGTGTGAGAGCGCCCACCCACCACCACCTCTGTTACCTTCCCTGCAGCCAGTTTCCTACCCATCTCACCAGCTTTGCACCCGACCCTGTGCCTACTAACTTCCTTCCAGCCTCCATGTGGCACTGAGTCGAATGCCTTACTGAAGTCCAGATACAGGACATCACTGCATGGCCCTGTCCAGTTGCCTAGTTACCCAGTCACAGAACTCACCAGGTTGGTTTGGCAGGATCTGCCATGTATGAAGCCATGCTGTCTGCTGTCCTGTAGTCCTCTGGCCTCTAGGAGGGCCACCAGCCTCTCCTTCAGGATAGTCTCCATTAGCTTACCCACGATGGATGTTAGGCTCACTGGTCTGTAGTTTCCCGGTTCATCCTTGGGGCCACTCTTGTGGCGGGGCACCACATGAGCAATCCTCTAGTCCTGAGGTACACACTCCGAATGTAGTGAGGCATTAAATAGGTCTGCCAAAGGTCCTGCAAGGACCTCTGCCAGCTCCTTCAGTATCCTGGGGTGGATGCCATCTGGGCTCTGCGCCTTGTCCACCCTCAGTGCCTTCAAACCCTCTCGAACTCTGCCTCCATGATTTCCCATCTGTCACCACTTCCCACCCTGCTTCTGCCATTTCTCCCACCTTGGGTGTCACCCCTCTTCTCTTTAGTAAATACTGAGCAGAAGTACTCATTTAGTTCTTCCGCCTTATCGCACCCTGCTTCCACCCAACCCCCCTCCTTCCTAATCCTTACTATGTGGTCCTTACAGCTCCTTTTCTCCCTGATGTACTTAAAGAAGTCCTTCTCCCCCTTCTTAATGCCTTGTGCCAGCCTGAGTTCTGAAGATGCTTTGGCTCGCCTTACTGCCCTTGTCACCTCCTTCGATTCTGTCAAGTATTCCTCCCTGTCCTCCCCCCTCCCTATTTTCTTGTACTTCCTAAAGGCAGCTCTTTTCCTCCTTACCTTTTCCATGACCTCCTTGCTCAACCAGATTGGTTTCTTAGCCCTAGCCTTCTTGCTCTGGGCTTTGCAGCAGGTTTTGGTTGCCTCCACTATCCCCAGCTTTATGAGCTCCCACCTCTGGTTAGTGTCCATACTAGATTGAATTCTGGCCAGGTACCCTTTTACCACTTCCCCCATCCTCCCAAAGTCGGTCCTCCTGAAGTCCAGCACTACTGTGCCAGATTCCACTCCTTCCTTGCCCATATCACAAACTATTGCCACAAACTATTAGTCAATTGCCTTGCAAAGTTGGGTGCCACATACCATACCACCCAGTGGTTCTCTAGCTACCTAACTGGAAGATTCCAAAAAGTAAAGGCGGAAGGCTTTTTTCCTGCTGCCTTGCCAGTTGCAAGAGGAGTCCCCCAAGGATCCATCTTAGGCCCTATCTTGTTTTCTTTGTACATTAATGACTTAGATGCTAACATATCTACGTCCAATCTGCACTTTTTTGCAGATGATACTGTGTTATATACTTCTGGCTCATCATTATCTGAAGTCAAGGGAGTGCTTCAAGCGGACTTCGCATAACAGAGCATAATCTAAAAAGGCAAGCTTCTGCTCAATGCTAAGAAGACTAAAGCGATGATATTCTCCCGCAGTGCTGTCAGGCCCCCAATACCCTTGCCCAAGACTTCACTGTCACCACGCTAAGCGAGCCTCTGGAAATTGTAACCAATTTAAATATCTGGGTATCTGGATCGACAATAAATTATCTTTCAATGACCATGTCGAAGATGTCTCTAGAAGGTTAAAAGCAAGGTTAGGTTTCTTCTACAGAAATAGGCCCCTTTCCCCTTGAAACTCAAACAAGCTTGTACAGGTCACTTTTCTCCCTACTCGACTATGGTGATGTAATCTATTCTCCACCACTCTTGCAAATCTAAGTAAACTGGACATCCTTTATCACCGTGCGTTCACGGTTCATTACCAACTCCCTTACCGTTCGCACCACTGTGACTTATATGCAGCTGTTGGTTGGACATCCCTTACTACTAGGCGCCTGCTCCATGCTGGGCTACGGACTCAAACTGCTCCTGAAGAAATTGCCAAGCTATCTCTCTTCCCTTATTAGTATCTCACATAGTGCATACTCGTTAAGAAAATCTGACTTTATTATGCTTGACATACCAAGGACGCGGACTTCCTTTGGTAAACGCAAGTGCATATGCCCTTCCTTCCATTTGGAACCAATTACAAACTGTACTGAAACTAACTAGCACAGTTTCAATAAATTTCTACAAATCGCTAAGTTCAGCCAAAATAAAAGACACCTGTAACTGTCATTAAGTCTCTTCCTTCCCCATGTGTGCCATATTTATCCACTGGTAAGGTATAATTGATTTGTCATATTAACTGCTTTCCCTTCCCCTTCTACTCCTGGCTTTATCTATGCTTACGCTCCACTGCTACTCTATCAAATCACTCCTCCCCCCCATATCAGTTGTAGTCTGTTGTTTGTTCTAGCTGCCAAAATTTATGTATTGCACACACCAGTCATCATGTTTCATTTATCAGTATGCAACCTGTAAGTCGCTTCCCTGTTTCATATCAATGTTTACCACCTGCGGTCACCCTATGTGGTACCCTTGTATGTATATCCAGCCTGTATCATGTAATGTGCATTTCATGTATATACTGTTATTACCTATCTGTGTTTGTACTTTAAGTGTTTATGTCACAGGACCTCCTTGTAAATGAGCTTGCTCAATGGAGTTTTCCTGCAATAAACTTGAACTTTGAACTTGAACTTGATATCCAATGTGAGCCATACTGAGTGGTGGTCACTCCCTGACAGCAGTTCCTCCACTGTAAGTTCACTCACAAAGTCCCCATTTGCCAGCATAAGGTCAAGGGTATTCCCTAACCTGGTTGGTTCACTGACCATTTGCAGCAGGAAGCTGTCCTGGAAGGCATCCAGCAGTACCTGCTCCCTTCTGTTCCTAGTTGTTGGGGTGCTCCAGTCCACTCCTGGCATGTTGAAGTCCCCCACAATCACCACACTACCCTTCTCGCAGGTCCTCCTGATCTGTCCCGCTAGTTCCCTGTCTAACTCCTCCGTCTGAGATGGTGGCCTGTACACCACTCCCATTCTAAGAATCCTATTCTTGGAATCATGGATTTGTATCCAAAGTGACTCCGTACTACCCTCCTCCCTTACACACTTCAGTCCTTCCTTCACATATAGTGCCACCCCCCCCTTTCCCAATCACCCTGTCCCTATGAAATAATTCACGCACATGATGGAAGAGAGTGTGCATGTGAATTAAAATGGCAGCAGATCACTTTCTTTCAGCGTTGTATAATACGCTGTTATGTGAACAATAAACATATTAACTAAATATATGGCCAGAAAGAGAACACTGACACTAAAGTTTAGAAGTACGTCCCACAGAAATACAAGTGCTGGAGCCTCATCACTTCTATGTTTTCACAGGGTTCCAGGATACAATAGTTCTAACTGGGATTTTCAAACTCTTCGGTAAATGATTCCAAAATATGTTGACATTGCCCCCAGCAACCAGGAAGAGGCCCCAAAACAGCAGAATGTGTATTATGACCATAGAGTAAAAGACAAAGTTTTTGAACCAGGTCAAAATGTCTTGTTACTGTTACCCACTACAGAAAACAAACTGTTAATGAGGTGGCAAGGGCCATATAAACAGGTTACTCCCCTGTAACAGTACTTCTAGGAGTTTCATAGTACAATTACGAGTTTGTGAAGTCAAGGCCCATTATGAACTCACCAGCATATAGTCAATGGTGGACTTTGTATTTAATTTCTCCCATGTAATGGTCTAATACTATTTTAAAGGATTCTACAGCATCACTGGTAAGAACATGCAACAGTAAAGAATTCCATAACGGAGGGACCCTTTGTGTAAAAAAAACTCTTGTCATACGAACATACGAAACATGCCAGCAGATAAAGGCCTAGAGGTCTATCAAGTCTGCTCGAATGTGCAGCTAGCACCCCTTATTCTGCAGCTGCCCCTCCCTTCCACCCTTCCCCTTCATTAACCCTCCCCCTTGTCCTGTCCCATCCTCATTTGAAGCAGTCCACTGTTCTACTGCATACCACTTCTGCAGGTAGCGCATTCCACCCAGCCACTACCCTCTCTGTAAAAAAGTGTCTCCTCATCTCCCTGCTGAACCTTCCTCACTCCAGTCTCATATCATGGCCCCTGGTGGCCCTCCCCTTCCTTACTTTGAACAGCCCCTCTGTACCCGTCTTGTTTATTCCTTTCATGTATTTAAAGGTTTCAAGTCTTGTCTTCTTTTTGTCTTACAGAGGGAACATTTTATTTTATCCTTGTGTGATCTAGTATTGTTCCCACTTGGATGCTTCTCCAGACATATAATATCTAGTGTCCCACCATTATGTAGTGTGTTGTGTATATAAATATGTATATAAGATCCCTGCTTAACGATCTGTACTCAAGAGAGTAAAAGCTAAGTGTCTTAAGTCTATCCTTATACAGTATGTACATTCTGCCAACTGTTTTATCCTCCTGGTTGCCCTGTGCTGGACCTTCTCTACTATGCTCAGACCTCCTGCTGATGTTGGTGCACAAAACAGAGGACAGTACTCCAAGTGGGGTCTCACAAGACTTGTGTAGAGAGGCATCAAGACCTCAGGTTTTCTACTTATTAGATGCTTCTAGATGCATCCAAGTATAGAATAACATTTTTTAACTGTTTTCTTTGTATGTCAAATTTTAAATCATCAGTTATTATCACTCCCAAGTCTCTTTCCTCTGTAGTTGCTTGTATTATTACATTATTAATAGTATAACATGCCCCCATATTACTTTTACCAAAATGCATTACCTTGCACTTGGTCTTGTTGAATGTCATTTTAATCACCTTTGCCCAAAGACTTATTCTGTTCAGACTGCCCTGAAACTTGACTGCTGAGTCAGAGTTAACTATACATCTGACGTTGCAGTCGTCTGCATATTTACTAATCCAGACCTGGTCATCCACCTGCATGCTCGACACCAGGATATTAAATAACAAGTGGCCCAATACCGAGCTCTGAGGAACCCCACTAGTGACAGGGCCCCAGCCCGATTCATAGCCTTTCAGCACCACTCGTTTTCTTCCATCCAGCCACGAGGAAATCCAATTTATAATAGTTTTATTTAGATTTATTTTAATAAGCTGTTCTACTAAAATTTTGTGAGACACAGTGTCAAAAGCCTTTGCGTAATCCAAAAAAAACTATGTCTACAGGCATACCACTGTCCAGGGCCGCACTAACTGGTTCGAAAAAATTGATAAGGTTGGTAAGGCACGATCTCCCTGGTGTAAAACCATGTTACTAAATATCAAAATATCCTCCCCTAGTAATATGCTCTATCATTCTTGATTGTATTAGCCTTTCCATTACTTTGCCTATCACATATGTTTTTTTTATTTATTTATTTATCAAGTCTAGGATTACAAATACCTTTGAGCCAAGGCTCTTTTACAAAGGTTCCACATCAGAGAAATACAAATTATGGGGAACATCAAGACAGACATTACAATAATGTGGACATTGCAAACAGATTACAGATTAATACAATTCAAGGGTAACATTGTAAGCAAGGCAGCCAGCAGCGTTTGTCAGAGAAAACAGACAACAGATGAGAAGTGCCAGAGTCATGGGGAGAGGGAAGAGGGGAAGGGGGAAGAAGGAATGTAGGTAGGGTGGGGAGAGGGTGAAAAGTGCAGCATTGGGTATACCAAGATGTGAGGGTAGAATCCATGGTGGGGGGGGGGGGCCACTAGAGCAGGCAGGGAAGTGGAGAAACAAGGTTAAGTTGGGCAGTCACAGGAGCTGTTGGTAGTGAGATAATCCCGGAGCCTAGTTTTAAACATACCAACTGTCAGGGCAGAGGAGATGGTGGGGCTGAAGCCACTGAACCAGAGTGGTGCTCAATAAGCAAAAGAGCGTTGTCCCTGTGAAGTGTGACAGTGGGGGACTTTCAGTAGCTGTAACATGGATCTCCGAAGGCACCGTTTGTTGGTTCCGTGTTGTAACAGAGTTGAGACCCCAGAAGGTGCAAGGCCAAGGCAGATTTTTTTCGCCATGGAGCAGGTGAGAAACTTTATGCAGTTTGATAGTTGGAGCCAGCCGGTCTGGGTGTACAGGTCACATGTGTGGGTGAGACGGTGAGCACCAGTGATGAGCCAACATGACTTATTTAAGGCAGTTGAGAGGCATCTAAGGGTTGTGGTTGTGACCGAGCCATAAATGATGAGACCATAGTCTATTACAGAGATCACAGAGCTCAGGACTGCAACCTTCAAAGCTTCTGGCGTGAGGTGTGGTCTGTGTTTGTAGAGGAGACCAAGCCGTGTATTAGCAGCTCTAGCTACATTATCTACGTGAGGTCCATAGGAGAGATTAGGGTCAAGCTGTATCCCTAAGTATCTGAAGGACCCCACCTGATCTAGAGTGTTCCCCTGGGTGGTGGAGATAGCCAAGTGGTGTAGCTTGTGTGGGTTATGAGAGCTGCAGAAGAGCATAGATTTGGTTTTCTTGTCATTGAGGACCAGTTTATGATTAAGAAACCATGTCTCTACAGAACTGAAACCAAGTTTAAGGTTGTGTTGAAGAGTTGCAGGATCTTTGTGAGTGGAGAATACAGCAGCATCAATGGCATATAGTATGATCTGCTCAGAGCAGTGGTAAGGGAGGGAGTTTAAGAAAAGGCTAAAAAGGAGGGGGCCCAGTATGGATCCCTGTGGGACACCTGAGCGAACAGGCAGGGTGTCAGAAAGAACGTCAGCAATTTTTACTCTCTGCTACTGGTTTTCTAAGTAGCTTTTAAACCAGAGAGAAGAGTCAGGTGATAACCCGGCATTCACTAGTTGGTCAATTAGTAGTCCATGGTGTACTGTATCAAAGGCCTTGGAGAGATCGGTGAAAATGGCCCCTGTGAGAAGGCCGTTGTCAAGGGATTTCTGCAAAGCTCCAGTGAACACAAGAAGTGCTGTGGTGGTGCTGCGACCTTTCCAGAAACCGTGTTGTTGTGGACAAGGTATACTGTATTTATCCAAGTGGATGGTAAGTTGATCAGCCACGATGCGCTTGAGTGCCTTAGAGAGTGTGGGCAGTATGGAGATAGGGCAATAATTTGAGTGATTCGTCTTATCCCCACTTTTATGGCTGTAAGGCTAATAGGCCTATAGTTCCCCACCAGTTGTTTGCTTTCACCCTTATGTATCGGTATGATGTTAGCGCATTTCCATGCCTTTAAGGTACTTCCATGTTTAAGAGATGTATTAAATACAGTGGAGCCCGCTTATAAGAACACCCTATTTGCCAAAGAAAATTGTTCTTATAAGTGGGCTGTTCCTATAGACGGGCTACCGTTATAGCGATAAAATCACATGCAATTTTCGATTCCTGCAACAAGATGCCAAACATAGCCTGAGGTGAGGGTAATTGTCTTCACAAGTCAGAGCTCAGCATCATAGCCATTTGTCTAGCTAGACCATTTCAGCATTATTCAATTACTATAAACTAGTGGTGTGATCCTGTGTGAGGCAGAAGTCCATCTTCTTCCAAGTTGTGTACAGGAGTGCTTGGAAACAACTGAGAAGCTGCGTGGGATATACTATTTTGGACGAAATTATCTGTAACTAAACTCTCTCTCTCTTGCTTACATCTGAGAGAAGTTTTCCTCACTTTTAAAGTGGCATTGCTTGGTATTTGTTTTAGTTTTTAATTCAGAAAGGTTTTTTTAAACTGCTTATCTTCTGCATATTTGATTTTCCTTTGTGGCTAACTGGACTGATTACTAGAATTCTGTGAGAATCTGCATCAATATATTTTGCAACTTTTGGTGGGGTTGTGTGATTCAAAATAGCAAAAGCTGCAGGTTGTAACTGGATGCCAAACATAGCCTGAGGTGGGGGTAACTGTCTTCACAAGTCAAAGCTCAGCATCATAGCCATTTGTCTAGCTAGACCATTTCAGCATTATTCAATTACTATAAACTAGTGGTGTGATCCTGTGTGAGGCAGAAGTCCATCTTCTTCCAAGTTCTGTACAGGAGTGCTTGGAAACAACTGAGAAGCTGCGTGGGATATACTATTTTGGACGAATTATCTGTAACTAAACTCTCTCGCTCTTGCTTACATCTGAGACAAGTTTTCCTCACTTTTAAAGTGGCATTGCTTGGTATTTGTTTTAGTTTTTAATTCAGAAAGGGGGGTTTTAAAACTGCTTATCTTGTCAGCATCCTCAGAAGGGCTGAAATAACTGCATATTTGATTTTCCTTTGTGGCTAACAAACCACCAGGCTTTTTTGGGGCTGGAGAGGTTTACCTGTGTCTGACTTGGATGTCTGGATTTTTCTCTGTTTGATTAGCAGGGTACTTTCTCTGTCAAACTGTTGTGTAGGGTATCTTGCTGACAGGAAGGCACTCATCGCAGCGGTGGGTGACAGCTTTTAGTCGATTGTTTAGTGAGGACACAGTTTAGGCCCAACCCTTCCCACCCCTCACCCCACCCAACCCTGGAAATAGTTCCTTTATACCTGAGGTTCTGACATCATTTCCTCGAGTGCAAGGTGCATTTCACTGTCATATCCTCTCTAGCACACTGCACTGATAATATAAGCATACACGTTGTATAATATATATATATATTTCTATATAACAAATCACACACGCACGCTCGCACACACACACACAAATACAATAAAAGAA
Source organism: Neoceratodus forsteri (assembly GCA_016271365.2). NCBI lineage: Eukaryota > Metazoa > Chordata > Ceratodontiformes > Ceratodontidae > Neoceratodus > Neoceratodus forsteri. Next base: position 657,900,345 of record CM028131.1, on the reverse strand, counting down.
AAAGTAGATAAACATGTGGGAAGTAGTGCAATGTAATGGCTGTGGGGCAGCAGTCTTCCGGGAGTCTTTCTGGAGGCTGAGATGCTGCCCTATTTGCAGACAACTATCTGCCCTGAGGGAGGAAGTTGCCCGTCTTCAGGCCGCACTGGACAGTAGTAAGGAAACCTTCCCCCAGGCCACACTGGACAGTAGAAAGGGAACCTCCCCCATCCAGGGAGCACTAGCGCCACCACCACTACCTCAGAGGTTGCGAAGAAAGCACAGCAGTTGGACCACAGTGGGCTCAGGGAGGGTGAGGAGGGTGGAACAGAGGCACACCCAATCAATTGTTCCACTCCACAATCCATACACCATTCTGGGGGAGCATAGTTCCCCTATGGATGCACCCACAGAGAAGACTGATGATAACTGTCACAAGGGAGGCCCACAGAAAGGAGGCAGAGGACACCAAAGGGAAAGGAAGCAGCTCCTGGTGGGGGACTCAATTATTAGGGGTACAGAACTGGGGGAGCTGGGAAAAATGAAGTAAGGGCTGCCTGCCTGTGCCATGGCTTGGAGGGACAGAGCGCATCCTCAGGATCACGAGAACAGCTGCAAGGATTCCGAGCTGGGACGTAATTGTCCACCTAGGGCAAATGACTTGGCTCATCATGAGATTAGAGCAGTGCAGGAGGACATTGCAGAGTTGGGGAGGGACCTCAAGACGAGTAGCACACACAGTATCCTTCTCAGAGGTGCTGCCTGTCAAAAGCATGGGGAGGCGAGGGTAATTGGCACCATGCAGTTTAATGAATGGTTGAAAAATGGTGCGGAGCACAGGGTTTGGCTTCATTGGGGACTGGGGTTCCACCTGAGGACACCAGCCTATACTGGCAGGATGGTCTGCATCTGTCCAGGAAGGGAACAAGTCTTTTGAGCAATCGGTTTAAATGCTTCATTGGCAAGCTTTTAAACTAGTCAAAGGGGGAGGTACTGACAAGCAGCAGGAAAATCCCAGCCTCTCCCTACAAAACAGGGTACTAAATGAGAAAAAGACTGAGGTAGAACGGTCAGTGGGGGATGCTGCAACAGAAGGTAAAGCCATCAAAAAATGGAGAGCAATGAGTACTAATGCCCGTAGTCTGGGTAACAAGCTTCCTGAATTAGTGGCCTTGATGGAGGAGGAACATCTGGATATCGTGGCAGTCACAGAAACATGGTACACACAAAACCATGACTGGGACATAAACATACCAGGATACACTGTCTACAGGAGGGACAGGGAAGGTAAAAGAGGAGGAGGAGTAGTCCTTTATATAAGGGAAGGAATAAAAGCAACAGAACAAAAGGGTAAACAGGGAGGAGAAGAAGCACTGTGGGTAAATTTGGAGACAGGCAATGGCACCACAATATGCACAGGGGTTGTATACAGACCCCCTTCTCAGGGGGAGGAAATGGACAAGGAAATGATAGAAAGTATACTTAGAATGGCAGAAAAAGGGGAGATATTGCTGATGGGTGATCTGAATATGCCAGATATTAACTGGAGTGCAGTTGCAGCTGCCACTGAAGAGTGCAGTTATTCTAGATGCCCACAGGGGCATGCCTAGACAACTAGTACTGGAGCCCACTCGAGAGGGAGCAATATTAGACTTGATTCTCTCAAATGGAGATGGAGAGAGGATTACAGATGTGAAGTGGGTAGCCATCTGGGAACTAGCGACCATCGAACAGTATGGTTCACAATAAACACAGCAATAGAGTCAAGCCACAAAAGACAAAAGTACTAGACTTTAGGATGGCTGACTTTGCCAAAATGGGTGAGTGTCTAAGGAATGCACTAGCAAATGGGCAGGAAGGAGGGTGAAGAACAATGGGGAATAATAAAACTGCCATCACAGAGGTAACGAGCCTTGTGTGAAGCAAATAAACAAAACAAGACGATGTAAGAAACCACTATGGTTCTCAAAGGAAGTGGCAGTGAAGGTTCAAGAGAAAAAGAAAGCATTCAGGAAGTACAAGGAATCGCAGAAGGAACAGGACAGAGAACTGTATCAGTTAAAGCAAAAGGAGGCTGGGAAGGCAGTCAGAACAGCAAAGGCCCAAACCGAGGAAAAGATAGCCAACCCAGTTAAGAAGGGGGATAAACCTTTATAGGTACATCAGGAGCAAAAGGAAGACCAAGGAGGGATAGTGAGGCTTAATAAAGGGAGGGAGGGTGGGCAGAGGAGACTGTGAAAAGGCAGAGATACTAAACAAATATTTTTGCTCAGTATTTACAAATGAAGAGGGGAGGTACATAAAACAAACAGTAGTAACACTTGATACAGAAGTTGGATACCAGCCCATTTACAGAAGAAAGGGTTCTGAAAGAACTCTTAAAACTGAAGGTGGACAAAGCAATGGGGCCTGATGGGATTCATCCCAGAATTCTACAAGAACTAAGGGTAGAACTAGTGACACCACTGACTACCCTTTTAACAAATCATGGAGGGTGGGTGGTACCCGAGGACTGGAGGAGGGCAGATGTGATTCCCCTTCACAAAGTGGGAGCAAGGCAGAAGCAGGAAACCACAGACTTGTTAGTTTAACTCAGTGATAGGGAAATGATGGAATCACTTCTGAAGGAAAGAACTGTCAAGCATCTAGAGGCCAGAGGGCACAGGACCTAGGCAGCATGGATTCACAGCGGGAAGGTTATGCCAGACAAATCTGATAGATTTCTTTGACTGGGTGACTAAAGTAGTAGATCAGGGAGGGGCTGTGGACATGGCCTACCTAGACTTTAGCAAGGCATTTGACACAGTCCTGCACAAAAGATTAATATACAAGTCAGCCAGCCTGGGAGTGGGTCCCAAGATGACAGCCTGGGTAAAGAATTGGCTGGAGAATAGGACACACAGAGTAATAGTAAATGGAGTCCACTCAGAAGAAAGGAGGGTTACTAGTGGGGTACCGCAGGGTTCAGTATTAGGACCGGTCCTCTTCCATGTCTTTATAAGCGACATTGAGGAAGGACTGGAAGGAAAAGTATGTCTCTTTGCAGATGACACTAAGATCTGCAACAGAGTTGATGCACAGGGTGGGGTGGAAAGGATGAGAAGGGACTTGGCAAGGTTAGAGGAATGGTCAAATGTATGGCAGCTTAGATTCAATGCTAAGAAGTGCAAGGTAATGCACCTGGGAAACAAAAACCCAGGGGAAGAGTACACAATGGGGGGTGAGATACTAACAACAACAAAAATGGAAAGGGACCTGGGGGTAGTCATATCAGATGACCTAAAGGTGGGCAAGCAATGTGAGAGGGCAGCAAGGAGGGCTGGGGGGATACTGGGATGCATAGGGAGAGACATCACCAGTAGAAAAAGGAAGTTATTATCCCTCTGTACAGACAGCTGGTGAGACCCCATCTGGAGTACTGTGTGCAGTTCTGGAGACCCAATCTCCGCAAAGACATAGACAGGATGGAAGCTGTCCAGAGGAGGGCAACTAAAATGGTGCAGGGTCTGCACCGGAAGACATATAGGAAGAGAGACTTAAGGAGCTTAATATGTATAGCCCTCGAGGAAAGGAGGAGAGGGGACATGATAGAAACTTTCAGCACCTCAAGGGAATCAACAAAGTCCAAGAGGGTAGCATCTTTCAAAAAAAGAGGTGTGCAAGAACAAGAGGGCACAATTTGAAGATAGAGGGGCGGCTCAGAGGTAATTTAAGGAAGTATTTTTTCACAGAGAGGGTTGTGGATGCATGGAACGGCCTTCCGGAGGAGGTTGTGGAGTCAAAATCAGTGGTGGAATTCAAGCATGCATGGGACAGTCATAAGGCAATTCTAGGGTGTGGGGGTAAGAAGAAGTAGGCTGCTGGTTAACTAGGATCTGCAGCTTATCCAGTAGGTAGGGAAATGGGCAGACTGGGTGGGCCAAGCGGTCCTTATCTGCCGTCAAATTCTATGTTTCTATGTTTCTAAGATGTAGTGATGCTGTTAGAAATAAACACGTAATACAGTACTGGAATACTGATATAAAACTATTTGCTAAAAAAATCAGTTATCTTTAGCTGTCTGGCATTTTTTAGAGTTAACTCATCTAGATATGAGTCTAGAGCATAAAAAGATGACAGATCGGCTGATGGTTTACTCAAAATGTACTGCCGTATCTGTGCCATGCAAGATTTAATATCAATATTTGCAGAAGTATCAAGGACGTCCACATCTGTTGAGTCCTCATCATCTGATGGCTCTTCTTTCATTGTGAGGATGTCATGGGTTATTTCCGCCTCGGTGACTGAGCCTGTAGTTTCGATCCCATCGTCGCACCGAACATAGGTGTCAAATTCCTCCCGAGTGAGCCCTGGTGCATCCACTGTCTCTTCAACACTAACCTCTTGCTCTGTAGGTGCCACAGGAGTACACGCAGTAAACCCTGCTTTTAAAAAACAATTCCGGACTGTTTCTTGTTTCACCTTCTTCCAGGCTGCATCGATCATCTGTATGCAAGAATGCTCAGAATGCTGCAGTTAATCATTCCCTATTAACACCTAGCCGCATACCAGAGAATGTGTTAACCGCGTTAATCGCCTGAGCTGAGAGGGATGAGCTAAGTCAGTGACACAGTTTGTTTCAGTCACTGACAGCTATCAGATCAGGCACAGAGGCTGAAAATATATGTTCTTTTAACCGGGTTGAATGTTACTCTAAGCGGGCTATCACTGCATAGGAATACATGGGGGAAAATCGGGACATCAGAGTAATGTTCTTATAACCGGGATGTTCCACTAACCGATGTTCTTATAAGTGGGCTCCACTGTAATACTACTAATGGCCCAGTCAATTCCTTGACAAAGTTTTTAAGAAATTTAGGGGTTATTCCATCTGGGCCTGGGGAAATCTCTACTTCAAGCTTTAATATTACATCTTTCACTTCTTGTTCTGTTATATGAATTAAAGCATCATACCTAGTGGATTGTCCTACCTCAATATCTTCTTTTTGATAAAATACATTCATAAAATATGTGTTGAGTTCTTTGGCAATCTCCCTTTCCTCTGTTATGACTACATTTTCAACCTTCAGTGGTCCCACACTACCCTGATTGCCTTTTAAGGTTCCAATGTAGTTAAAGAAACCTTTTTTATTATTTTTTTGAATTAGTTGCTAGTTGGACTTCTAGCTCCCGTGTTTTTTATGTGAATAAGTTTTTTAATTTTTGTTGCCAACTTTTTGAATTTTACTTGATGACTAATGTTATGAGTTTTGCTGTATTTTCGGTATGCCCTTTTTTTGTGGTATATGATGTATATCCATACTTGTGCCGGAACATCCCCAAGCTGGCTCCTCCCATCCACCCAGGTGGTAATTCACTTGGCACTGCCCCGTGATGTCAGATCTTGCCTGCTGGAAGCAAGAATTGGTGTACCACTTTCCAGGGGAAGTCGGGTGGGTTAGTGTGGATGAACATCATATACCACTCCTAGGACTACTATTACAGGTGAGTAACCTGTTTTTCTAGCGATGTGGATATGATGTACTAATCCACACTTCTGGCAGACTGACTCCCAACAGTTCTCCAGGGAGGCAGGGGCAAGATGCACACCCCTATTTAGGGAACAGAGATTGGAGAACTGAGGCCCACAAACCTGCATCCCGGCATGACTCAAGGTCAATGTGGTAGTGGGAAATGAAGGTGTGTGCAGTCTTTCATGACAGGTGAGACATTTCACACCTGTGCATTGGTTCAAATGGCTTGCCCATGAGCTTTGCCAACACCAGCAACAAGTTCCAAGATGGTGGTAGTTCATGCACCAGAGGAGAAATATGGTCAAGGCCTTTAAAAAAGTGCCAGACCACCTTCTCCTGCACCACTGACGGCATACCAGCCCATGCCTGGTATGCAGAGAAGGCAGCCAGGAACACCTTGAAGGTCATCGACCAAAGCCTGACTGAAAGAGGGATCTAAGGTAGTCAAGAATGCTAGCCACTGAGCAAGATAAGGGCCAAGCCCCTTGCCCTGGCACTAAATGGAGAACATAGAAACATAGACTTTGACGGCAGATAAGGACCGCTAGACCCATCTAGTCTGCCCATTTCCCTAACTACAGGATAGGCCGCAGATCCTAGTTAGTTAACCAACAGCCTATATCTTCCTGCCCCCCACAAGAATTGCCTTATGTCTGTCCCATGCATTCTTGAATTCTCCCACAGTTTTAGACCCTACAACTTCCTCAGGAAGGCTGTTCCATGCATCCACTACCCTCTCTGTGAAATAATACTTCTCACATTGCCCTGAACCGCCCTCCTTCTATCTTTAAATTGTGTCCCCTTGTTCTTGCAAGTCTCTTTCTGAAAGATGCTACCCTCTTGGACTTTGTTGATTCCCTTGAGGTACTTGAAAGTTTCTATCATGTTCCCCTCTCCTTCTTTCCTCAAGCGTATACATATTAAGCTCCTTTAGTCTCTCCTCATACGGCTTCTCTTGCAGACCCTGCACCATTTTAGTTGCCCTCCTCTGGACTGCCTCTATCCTGTCTATGTCCTTGCGAGATGGGGTCTCCAGAACTGAACACAGTATTCCAGATGGGGTCTCACCAACTGTCTGTACAGAGGGATAACAACTTCCTGTTTTCTGCTGCTGATGCCTCTCCCTATACATCCCAGTATACCCCCGGCCCTCCCTACTGCCTTCTCACATTGCTTGCTAACCTTAAGGTCATCTGATATGATTACCCCCAGGTCCCTTTCCTGTTTTGTTGTTGTTACCTCTTACATTTGAAGGCATAGCATTTTTGGGTCGGCTCCTTCCGAGAAGCCTCGACCACAGTGAAGACATCTTCGGAGGGACCCAAAGCCTGGCACTCTAGACGCTCAGGAACCAGGCTGTCAGTTGCAGAGATTGAATGTCCAGATGGAGTACCTTCCAATGATTGCAAAAGAGCAGGTCTGGGCGGACAGAAAGACGCTACAGGAGCCTGCAGCTGAAACTGAGGAGATTGGGGTACTAGAACTGGCATACCCAGTCCAGAGCCACCAGGATCATCCTTGCCTTGTCCCTCCTGGCCTTGAGTAGCACTTTTTGGATCAGCAGAAATGGAGGGAAGGCATACATGAGGCCCAGGGTCCAGGCAGCATTCCCTGCTGGGGGGGGGGGCGGCACAATACAGCCTCTGGAGGCAAACAGAACCGCCAGAGGAGCACCCCACCGGGAGAACAGACTCTGCACTACCTCCTGATGGAGAGACCACTTGTAAAATGACTCACCTACCCAGCTGAGGGCGTCTGCCAGCTGGTTGGATATGCTAGCCTCATGGAGGGCCAGGGGATTGGCTTTCAGGCTGAGCAAGAGGGTCCAGATGTGGAGAGCAACCCAGCACAGATGAAGTGAGAGCTTCCCGCCCTGTTTGTTGAGGTAGTACAAGGTTGTGGTGTTGTCCGTCCAGACCTGAATGACCTAACCCAAATGTATGGAGCAAAGGCTGTCAGCGCCAGCCAAACTGCTCCAGCAGGTTGATACAGCATCAGGACTCTCTGGGGTTCCAGAGTCCATGGACTCTGTGTTCCCAGAGGTGGGCACCCCAGCCCATCAGGGAGACATCGGTCGAGATGGCGACCGTCAGCTCCGGGTGGACAAATGGGATTCCTTCATACAGATGTCCTGGGACTAACCACTGCTGGAGGGTGTCCCACATCAACTGGCTCACACTGACTGGCTGGTTGAAGTGGCCCTTGCACTGAGACCATTGACGGGCTAGCTCCCACTGCAGAGTGCGAATTCTCCACCGGGCCCAACGGACCATGCTAGTGCAAGCTGCAATGAATCCCAGGAGGTGCAGGAAATCCTGAGCAGGGTGCAACTGCCCAACCTCAAATGATCAGGCAAAGGAGGAGAGAGCTTCCACCTGGCCTGCTGGGAGTCAAGCTCTGGCTCTGCAGGAGCCAAGCTCTGCCCCAATGAAGAGTATCACCTGCGAAGGTACGAGCTCTGACTGACCAAGAGGCTAAGGGACAGGCAGGTCTTGAGGGCCAGATCCCTGGACCACCCCACTTCCTCCCTGGAGGGACCTATCAGGAAATCATTCAGGTAGGGGTACACCTGGACCCCTTGGTATCTCAGGTAGGCTGCCACCACTGCAGTGCACTTGATGAAGACCCTGGGAGCTGAGGAGAAGTCAAAGGGCATGGCCTGGAACTCATATAGATTCCCCTCTGCATGGAACCAGAGTAACTGGTAGGGGGACTGATGGATGGGGACATGGAAGAACTCATCCCAAAAATCCAGACAGCAGAACCACATGTTCTGCTCCTGGGATGGAATGATCTGAGACAGAGAGACCATCCTGAAGGTGCGTGAATGAAGGAACTTGTTCAGGTTGTGCAGATCCCCATCCGCTTTGGGACAAGGAAGTACCTGGAGACAAACCCTGGGCTTACTGGAGGGTCCAGGACTTGAGCCACTACTTCCTTCTGGAGGAGCAGGGCAATGTCCTCCCAAAGGGTTAGCAGCATGTCTGCAGACACCATGTCTCTTGTGGGGCATGGGCTCGGTAAGGTGGGTAAGCCTCGAACTTTAGAGGCAGACCCTGGCCGACCACTTCAAGGACCCACCTGTCCGTGGGACAGTGGACCAGGTGGAAAGAAACTGGCGGAGCTGGTCCCACACAGGAGGACCCAGGAGAGTCAGGACGGGCATGGGGGAGGCAATCCCCCATCCCGTCAGTGGGCAGGCTTGGAGGAGGGACCAGCTGAGGAAGCAGCAGGACCTTGACCCCCCGGTTTGCTGACAGCTGAAGCAACTGACTTCAGTCGAGGACACCAAGCCTGTGTCTGCTGCCCACATGGGGCCTGAGACGGCTTGGCTGCAGGTGCAGAGAGGGTCCAAAAGAGCTTCCTCCTCTGAAGCTTTGAGCCCTAGGGATCACTCTGGGCAGAGGTGACAGAGTCCAGGGTGGCATTGGACATCTTAATTTGAGTGAGGAGTCTTTCTAACCTCAGCCCAAACAGATTGGTGCCCAAGAAGGGATATCTGCCAACTTGTGCTGGGTGTCTGCCGTAAAGGTAGAAATCTGCAGCCAAGCCCTGCGGCACATGACCACCACAGCAGCCATGGACCAGGCGCAGGAATCACCGATGTCCATGGCTGTCAGGAGCTGCTGTTTTGTCACTGCTTGGCCTTGGTCTTGGACTTGCTTGACCATGGTCTTTAAGTCAGTTGTGAGTTGAGGAAGCACCTCATCGAGAGTGCCAAGAAGGGCATGAGCGAAATGGGCTATCAAAAAGGCTGAACTCGCTTGCCGAAGGCTGAGAAAAGAGGCCACATAGACCTTTTTGGCCATGTGATCCAATTTCTTGGATTCCTTGTCCACGTCCCCAACATTGCCGGTGTGCTGAAAGACCGAGTTGGACACCAGATTCTCAGCCAAGGGGTGCTTGGTGAAACCTGATAGGGAACCCATAGGGACTGCGTATTTTGGGGCCATACAGGCCGATGGTGCAGGGCACGAGGCAGGGTGCTGCCAAAGCTCCGGGGGGGGTGGGGCCAAGAATGGTCTCAGCAACCAGGAAGGCAACCCCGGAGGAGTCACCTTGGATGAGAATTTCGGTCAAGGGACACTTGGCCCAACTTCCTAACCTTACCCTCAAACCAGCTAGTCTCACTTCCCATGCTACTCACCTGGCACCATGCATGGCACACTATCTAGTCCATCTCAGCACTACAACGATTCCTTCGTTCTCTCCCAGACCCAACATAAAAATACACTATTCAAAACACAAGCTCCTCAAACACATCCTGACCAGACAACTCCTTTTACTAATACTGTTGTCTGGAAATGTGCATCCTAACTCTGCCCATGCAGATGCCATTTATTAACAACATTAATCCTGGGGGAACTAAAAATTGCCTCCATTAATATCCCTAGCCTCCAGCCAAAGTTAGATCAACTCCAAGTCTGAGTACTACAGCACACACCTGACATCCTTTCAATAGCCGAAACCTAGCTCTCCCCTTCGGTACCTGACACAGCACACTCCCTAAATGGCTACACGTTCTACAGAGTAGACAGGGTAGGTAAACGACAGGGTGGTTGCGCTCTCTATATCTTGGATATACTACAATGCATAGCATTTCCTAAACTGCCCCCTAGGGGTGGTGCTCAAATATTAGGGGTTAAAATGTCACTATATAATCACAGAAAATCTATTCACATCCTCTCAGTCTACATTCCGGCAAAGGAAACTCACAAGGGCTTCCAAACAGTCCTCGACGTCATCGATAGTCTGCCAAACAGTTTGGAAGTCATTGCTTTGGGTGACTTCAATATCAATTGGCTGTCACCTGACTCTAAAACCTGAAAGGATGCTGCTGCAGCCACTGACCTCTCTCAAATTGTCTCATCCCCCACTAGAATTAACTACAGGTCTGGCACTAGCACCCTAATCAATCTTATTTTCTCCAAACACCCTGAGAGGATCACCAGCATCACGGTGTTACCTGATGCCCTGAGTGACGACTCACCTATCACATGCTGCTGGTTTAATAAGTTCCCTAAACGTCCATGTAGAACATCCTACCAGGGGGTTATCAAGAAAGGGAGCATCTCCAACACTATCTCCGTAACTGTGACTGGTATCCAGTCTTCCTGGCTGATAGTATTGATAAGGCGCTAAGCTTCTTCATCACACACTTCAATTCAGCCTGCGATATATTTGCCCCCCTCAAGAAGCGCAAGGTGAAAGGGGTCTCAAACTCTTAGATTTCACCCTCTCTCCTGCACCGTATGGCCTCCCGTGACCATCTTTGGAAAGTGGCCCATGCCACTGGAAAACCAAGTGACTGGCAATGTTACAGGACCGCCAGAAATAAATGCACCTGGGCCATACGGCAGGTAAAGGCCTCGCACTACCAAAGCGTGTTTGCTAGCTCCTGGGACAACAGTAAAAAATTCTGGGACAACAGTAAAAACCTTACCGGTAAGCCCTGCCAGTCCCCTCCCACTCTCCTCAATGACAGTGGGCTCACCATTCACGACCCTAGTGAAACTGCAAACATCCTCAACACCTCTTTCACTGACCTGAGTGGAGTCCTACCGCCCAACTTTTTCAATTAACCTTCCAGTAATGACTCTACCCGCTACAGGACCCCCCCCAACCACCCCCAATTTTATTTCCAGTCAGTCTCCCCCTCCACCACCAGGAACCACTTTATGAAAGTGCTCATCAAGTCTAGGCACAGCACTGACTCCCTCGACCTCAAGCTTCTTCACCTCTCCATTTCCACTGATGCAGTCCTGGACCCACTCACCTGGATCCTGAATCTGTCCCTTCACCTCGGACAATTCCCATTGGTCAGGAAAGCCGCAGTAGTGACCCCAAATCCACAAGAGTGGAGACAGAGCAGATCATACCAACTACTGCCCCATTTCTATCTTACCACCCCTCTCCAAAGCCTTTGAATAAATAGTGGCAGAACAGTTAGCTGTTTATCTCTTCGCTTAGGACATCCAGTGCCCACAGCAACATGGGTTTAGAAAGGATCACAGTACTGCCACCGCCCTGCTCACCTATACGGACTTCATACATAAGGCTCTCGACCGTGGTCACCTTGTAGGATCTATCTACAAAGATCTTACAAAAGCCTTTGATACAGTTAGTCACTCCCTTCTGCTCCTGACATTGCTCACTCCACTCCAGGACTCTCCAAAGATGTTAACACATGGTTCAGAAGTTACCTTGGGGGCAGAACCAAGTATGTAAAAATCTCGGAATCTCTCTTATTACTGCACTTAAAGTTGTCCTCTGCTTTATGTTGTCGCAATCTGCATTTGTTGGAATGTTCGTATTCCCTCATGGAGCTCCTTCTAGCTAACTATGTTATACTGCAGCCAATCTGCATGTTTTCAGCCGTGTATTCTCCTTATGTATTTGCTAGTCATTGGTCCATATGGCCATAGAGATCGCTTTTCTCGCTGTTGCTGTCATAACCACAATACCATGTGTTATTATTAATGTGGCTTCTGCCTTTTTGGAATATCTCCCTGTATACAATCAGTGCTACTTGAAACTCTGTACACTCTATGTTATTTCAGATGTTTCAGCAAAAGTTGAAACTGCCTACTATGTATATTATTCTGTCTCCTTCTGTTGTAATATGCATTGTTGCATAATATTTTACTATGTAACTCCAACTCCCCTCTCCCCCAGGTCGCACCGGGAGATGAGCAACTTGTTGTTCAGTGTGCCTTACCAGGTGAAACTTTTCAATAAATAAATAGCCGCCCGGTACTATCTGGTGTGCCACAGGGATCAATCCTTGGCCCCCTTCTATTTAGCCTCTACCTCAACACCCTCCCCTAGCCTGCCCCAGCAGCCTATTCCTTTATGCAGGCGATGCTGTGATTTATGCAAGCCAAGCTGACCCCGGACCTCTCACCTGGGAATTACAGTATAGTTTTACCTCAATAGAAACATGGTTTGAGGAACAGAGACTTATCATGAACTATAACAAGACCAAATCCCTGATCTTTGCTGGACCACATAACAAATATAAAACAGCCCAATTACTCATCCATAATAACATCAGCTCAACTCTTGAGCAGGTTTCCTGTTTTAAGTACTTGGGCATCACACGTGACAACACACTCTCCTTCCAAAAGCACATTTCAAACATCTCCAAAACTGCCAATGTCAGACTTGGGCTCCTCTACATGACCCAAGAGGCTCTACACCTTGCCTTGACCAGCTCCATTCTATTCATCATCGACTATGGTCTTGTATGCTATGGTGCGACCTCTGCCACTGTCCTCAGAACGATCATGGTCACCCTAAATAAAGCCTGCCGGCTACTTACTGGTGTGAACTGGGACACTCACACTTGCAACCAATATGCTCAATCTAATTGGCTTGACCTTCAGAACAGAATCCACCATCACACCTGCCTCTTGACCAGAAAGATCCTCCTAGGATTATCCCCCTCATCTATCCAGCAGCTTCTAGAGAGGGCCCCTGCTAACATGCAATACACTAGAAGCTCGCCAAATCAAGCTCTCCATATTCCGTTATGCAGGACATCCCACAGACAAAGAGCATTCATGTATAGAGTCCCTCTCTGGTTTAACAGCTTTCCGGTGCATGTTCAATTCACTACCAATATTGGCCCCTTCAAAAACTGTCTTCAACACCACCTAGTTAACCTTAGCAGCTGTGATTGTCACACTTAACCCCTATGGCCCTCAGTACATAAACTCTACAACCCCACTTAACAAGGACCTCCGGGGCTGCTTCTCTGCATTTCCACCGAGCCTCCGGTCACTCTCCGCTGTCCCTTACTAGTCCTTAAACACTACCAACTGTCCTCTATTTTGAATCCCCACTCTGGCTTTACTGCCCTCTCTTCTCCACCCCCATCGCCCACTAAACTCCTCCTCCCTTCCCACTACTTTTTAATTACTTTCAGACCTTCCTCCTCCTCCCCTAGCCCCTACTATTTAGCCTTTGAATTTCTCCATAATTACAACACTTATTTCATCAGGCTAGTATGTTAGTTTGTTGTTCAATCTATTCATACATATAGATCCTAGTACAATCTGTTACGTTTAGTACTATAGTTTGTTGTCATGCTATCCTCATAGGGCCGGATATTCAAAAGGGTTGCGCATGCGCAAGTCCGAAATTGCGCCAATCTGCGATATTCAGCAGGAGGCAGTTGCGCCACTGAAAACAGGCTGAGCAACAGCACAATGCAAATGAATGCATGCTGAACTGAGGGAGGAACTATGATAAACCGCACAGCCCGATATTCGCCGAAGTTGCAGAGTTGCAGGCGCAACCCACAACCTGCGCCTGCACAACTTTTGAGCCAAAAAAGGCCTGTTGAGGCCACCCACAGGTGAGCTGCTGCATTGCAGGGCACAACACAGCAGCTGCCACCTGTGGCTGGCCTCAACCCACACCCCGTGCCCCTGCAGCCCGATCGCGGGCAAAGAGAGTAATATCCCCACCACCACCCCACTGGCCCGGTCCGGCATAGCGTAATTCTCTCCTCCCCCACCAGCCCGATTGCGGCAGCAAGCGTCTCCCCAACATATCCCTGGTGGTCCAGTGACCGTAAATCCTGATCGCGATTGTGTATTAACCCCCACCTCCATTATATCCTGACTGTCCAGTGGACCGAACATCCCGATCGCGGGATGGAGTGCAAACAACCCCAAAAAACATCCTGGTGCCTAGTGTCCCCACAGCTGAAGCCTCCCCCGCAGCGGCAGCATCCCACCGCCTGCCGCCTCAGCGCCGCCGAGACTGCCCGTGTCGTACGCTTGCATGGTGCAGAGCAAGAGCCACGGGCTGCAGCTTCATACATCAAAGACAGTCCAGATTTTGAATGAATACATTCATTCACAAAACTGGACTGTCTTTGACGGTATAGCTGCACGCCCATTGGCTCTTGCCTGCACCACGGCGGCACCCTACCGGCAGTCAGTCGCGCGGGTGGCGGGCAGGCAGGATGCTGCCGCTCACGCCGCGGGAGCGGTGAGGCTTCCTGGGTGGGTGGGGTGGGGACACTAGGCACCAGGGATGTTTTGGGGGTTGTTTGCACACCCATCCCGCTGATCAGGATGTTCGGTCCACTGGACCACCAGGAATATAATCGGGAGGTGGGGGGGGTTGTTAATACACAATCCCGATGTCAGGATGTTCGGTCCACTGGACCACCAGGGATACGTTCGGGGGGAGCCACATTGCTGCCCGCGATCGGGCTAGTGGGGGGTGGTGGTGGGGATTATACACTGTTTCACCCGCGATCAGGCTGCAGGGGGCATTGGTCCCCGATGGCTGCTGCCTGTCAGGGTGCCAGGCGCAAGTCCTCGGGGATCGGCGCACCTGCATGCTAATGGCATGCAAATGGGGCATAATCAGATGCAAATGGCCCCCTGCGCCTTGCATGAATTATGGCCCCATTGCATGTCACCTTTTGAATATGGGATTTTGCGCATGGAGCGGTACTGCGCCACCGCAAGTTGAATGCTCCACTCTGACCACTTAGCGTGGCGCAAGTTCCACTGCGCCATGCACAGTGGCTGTGGCTGAGGTGATATTCAAAGGAGTTGCTCGCGGGCTAACTCCTTGAATATCGCCTGACACACCCCATGCTAACTATTTTGCAAAGCGCAAGGGCCTGCGCCACAAAATAGCGCAGTTTGAATATCCAGCCCATACTGTTTTTCCCACACAATGTACCTGTGTTTGTTATTTCATCCTCTGTATAATTTCATTTTTGAATGTGGCTCCTTTGTAAATGAGGCCATGGCTCAAAGCTCTCAATTCCAAGATTCAAATAAATAAACACAAACATTTTTGGACGGGCTCCATCTGAATCCTGGTAGATTCCAAAATCAAATGGAGCAAGCCCCTGAAAGAAGTGGGACTGTGCTCCACAGAAAAATCCTCCCCGTTTCAATGTCCAACAGAAGGCAATGCAGGGAGCAGTCCTCAGACTCTGAGGACTCACTAAAAAGCACGACTCCCCGCTGACCATGTGGGGTCTTTCGGGAGTCACAGTGACCGACAACTGACGTGGAAGCCTGGGAGCGGTACGGGCATCCTTAGGAGGGGGGGGCCCTCCTTTGGCTGCTTAGGAGACCACTCCACCTAGATGGGCAGAGAGGCCGGAATAGGCCAAGACAGAACCGGCCAAGCCAGAGTAGGCTGTGGCCTCGGTGGCGGGAGCCACAGAAGAGCTGGTATGGGGGCTGGAATCAGCTTAACCCCGGAAAACAGAAGCCGCTGCCACATGACCTCTTCGTACTACCGGCGCATCTTGCATGGAAGCCTCTCCTCATTTGAGTAGGAAGAACAGGAAGAATAGTGGTGGCACTGCTTGCCTGAGTGCCGAGAGCGGGAACGCCAATGTCAGTGTGAGCTGCTAGACTCTGGGATCATGACCTTGACTGTCAGGGAACCCAACAGTGAGAAATGGAGGGAACCGGTGAAAGCCAAGGACCTTCCGAGGAAATGGGATCCCGAGGGTTAGAGACCAGATCAGTAATTTAGTCTAACCCACCTTGAGAGGTATCAGGTAGGACTGGAGACCTAGAAGTGAGGTATCCACCTTGTCCTGCAACGGTGCATCGACTGGCTCGAGAAAACTCGACAGGTTGGTTGATGGGCATCTTGACCAACTGGCCCGAGAGGGAGACCATGGAGCCAACAGCCTGGATGAAAGGATTGAAAGTGTTCAAAATCTCCAGGGAAGTGCAGGAGACCAAGGCCAGAGAGCACTCACGATCGTCGATGAGACTTTTTATTAGTCTCCTTTTTTGAAGATTTTGAGGATTTCATGCCCTTAGTGGGACCCTACCCAAGGGAGGGGAGGGACTGGCAGAAATCCCTAAACACCCCCGTGAAGGTGGCACCAAAAGAAAGCGGCACAAAGACTGAAGCCAAAAAGGCATGCCTGAGCCACCACCTCTTCAAAAGCTGCTAGCTGTTCTGTGGACCCTGCAGCTGTGGAAGACCACCCAACAGGCATATTTCGATCGAACGGGCAGGTCCTGTTCATCTGGTCACCCTAGAAGGAGTCGAGAGTGCCGGTCTTCCAGAGTACTGGGATGCAAGGTGCAACATAGGCCACATGACTGGGGATCGCGATCATGGCCTAGGCAGTAGACGCACAAGGTGTGTGGGTCCATCCAGGACATCTTCTGCCAGCAATTGCATTTTTTTAAAACTGGACACTGACTTTGAGTTGTCTATGACGACAGTTTCGAACAGATTCGAAAGTCGCTTGAAGACTTGAGTCGAATTTGAAGATTTGAAAGCAAAGGGCCTACTCAGCGCTACAGCAGTAAGGAGGGAACCTTTTTCTTCCAGCGGAAAGGAAGATCTGACATCATGGGGCGGTGCCAAGGGAGTTACCACCCGGGTGGGTGGGAGAAGCCAGCCTGAAGACATTCCAGCAGGAATTAAAGAAAAAGGAACACTGCCAGAAGATTGGATTAGTACATCATATCCACGTCCCTAGAAAAAGTGGTTAGACGTACAGTTAACTATGAGACTTACCCCGATAGGAAAAATCCTACCAAGATATACTATGCTAACCTCCTGAAGAAATGGGTTGAAAAAACATCAAAAGTTGCTTTGTTAGTATTATCAGAAACTACTAAAGACAGTACTGATGTAGCTTTTTAAAGACTGAAGCAAACTGTAACTTCTGATGCTGTAAAGGTGAATGTTTTCTTACCCAGAGAACAAACTGCGGAAATTTGTAACTTGGTAAAGACATTTAGAAGCACTTTTACCACAGTGCCAGGATGAGCAAAAGGGATCAGGCATGTAATAGTGACAAAGAATGCTCGCTCTATCAGACAAAAGACATAAGGATTACCAGAGGGGTTAAGAGCAGAAGTAAAGGAAATACAAAAAATTGAAAAGTTGAGTGTCACTGAAGAATTGAGAGGTGCTTGGTCATCAGCAATGATGACTGTTAATAAAAAAGAAGGGGGTGTAAGAATTTGCCTTGATTTTAGGAAAATAAGTCTGTATTTGACAGCTATCCTATGTCCAGAATAGATGATTTGGTGGACAGACTGGGAAGTGCCAAGTCCATTAGTACCCTCAAACTCACCAAGGGTTACTGGCAAATCCCCTAGCTAAAGAAACCAGAGATAAAACTCATTTCTCCAATTGGATTCTTTTTTTTTTTTTTTTCCATTTATTCTTTTTCCCCGCCCAAGCTGCCTGCCTCCTGGTACTCTCAGCCTGATCACGGCCACGGACATCCACTCCTCAGATCGGCCTCAGCCCTCCGATACCCGTGGCTCACCCCCCACGGCGGGGCTGCGGCACTCCCCCTTGCATGCCGCAGTCTTCGGGCTAGGTCAGAGGGCAGGCCTGAGGAGCTAATTGCAGCCGTGGCAGGCTTCATTTAAGGAGGCTGGCAGCTATCTAGTTTTTCTGTTTTTCTGGGGAGGCGGGGTCATGCAATGACGCCGGTGTCCGCCCCGCCTCCTGTACGCTCTAGTGCCGGTAGCTGTGAGACTCCTGTCCTCCGCCAGGGGTCCTCGATGCTCCGGACACTTCCCCACCCTCCCCCCAGAGAAGGAGAGCAGTACGTGGGACGCTCTATCCTTCTCCCCCCGGCCGGCCCTCCAGTGACCCTGGTCCGTTCCCGAACCTGGGTCGCCGGCGTCGCATGTGGAAATCCAACCGCTGCGCTGACGGGCCGGCTCAATTGGATTCTATCAGTTCATCATCATGCTGTTTGGTGTACGTGGTGCATCTGCTACATTCCAGCAATACATGGATGTAATTCTAGCCCCTCACGCTGGCTACTGTGCTGCTTACCTAGATGATGTCATGGTGTACAATCCAGACTGGATAAGCCACCTGGAACAACTACAAGCAGTTATCCAATCTACCAAACATGCAGGTCTGACCATTAATTCTGCCAAGTGTGCATTAGGCAAGCAGGAAGCCAGATATTTGGGTTATATTTTGGGAAATTAAGATTAAAAAAATGTGTTTGCTTAACTAAAATGTTTGCTGTAAAAGGTGTTGGGAAAAGGGGATGTTGCATATGTAATGAACTGTAAATGTTATAAAGTAATGCTAAAAGGAAAATAAGAGAAGTTTTAGAAACCTGTTTTAAAAATGAAAAAAAACACGGCCTGCCGGGGCAGTGCATCTAGCTGCGACGGCTGACAGCCAGGTTCGGGGAGCGGACATGGGATGTCAAGAGACAAGCTGGGGATAAGGATCCAGCGCCTAGGGACTGCTCTCCTTCTCCAGAGGGTGGGGGGGTTGCATGTCAGGCATGCTACAGACCCCTAGCAGAGGCTGGGGGAGCCACAGGGCCGGCCCTGTATCAGGGGGCGGGGCGGACGCTGGTCATTATTGCACGTCCCCGCCCCAATACAGCCTATAAAAAAATGTCAGCCTCGCGCATGAAGCTCTACCCCACCGCCTCCACTGCCTACTGTATCTGCTGGGTGGGGCCCCACTCCCATGGCCCCACCCTAGGGGGTAAGCCAGGGTAACCTACTGTTGACCTGGGGAGGGGGTACTTACTGTAACAGTAGATCATTGAGAGAATCTCTTTCATCATGCCACACCCATGGAATGTATAGCCACCAGGCACAAGCACCACACAGAAACTTTTGCAAACAGTCCAACAGGGGCCACCCATGACAACGTCTGATGTCGACTCACCCATATAAACACGGGCAGCCCCTTCCCTCCTCAGTTCTCCACTAGAGATCATGCTTGGAGGACTTCCCTATAGGGAACCAGGAGAGAACACAGGGCTCTGCCAACCAGGTGAGGCAGAGAGCTACAGGTAGAACCTTATGGAGAAGGAGACATCAAGAGTCCTAAGCCCCACAGGGGATAGAGAGTGGGAAGACATGGACTGTTGAAAAAGATTCTCTTGAAGATCTACTTTTATGGTAAGTACCATACATAACTGTTCTATCTTCTTCGAGGATATCGCTGTCATCAGGCCACACCTATGGAACAAGTATCAAGCAGTACTGACAGTGAACACTCTGGGTAGCTTGAGCCCAGAGGCCTAAAAAAGAAGGCCTTGAGGAACAGCTCAGCCAAAGCTTGCTTGTTTTTTGGGATGCAATGTCCAAACTGTAGTGTTTAGTGAAGTTGTTGACAGTACTCCAGGTGGCAGCTGCACATATCTCTGCAGCAGACACATTTCTGAAACATGCAACAGAACTGGCCATGCCTCAGGTTGAATGACCACAAACACCACCACTAAGTTCCTTACCATACTTCCTGTAGCAGAAAGTAATACAGCTGACCAGCCATTTGTACAGGTACTGTTTGGAAACAGAAGTACCATCTTTCCCAGGGGCAAATGAAAGAAAATGCTGTGAGGACTTCATGCAGTCCTTCGTATGATGTATATAGTACCTGAGTATTCTATGCACATCTAGAGTATGGAGCAATGCTTCCCCTGGATTGGCATGCTCTGGGAAATAAACTGGCAGGTGGATGGTTTGATTCAAAGTAAACTCAGACACCACCTTTGGTAGAAACTTTGTGACAAATCAAATAAGGAGGCTCACACATTAAAGACTGAAGCTTTGAAAACATTCAGAAGTAATAGCAACTAAAAATAACCCTTTCCAAGCAAGAAAGCATAAGCCACAAGTCGCAGCTGGCTCAAATGGAGCCAAAGAAAGCTTTTCCAACACAGAATTCAGATCCCAAGACAAGACTGGAGTACGGATAGGAGGCTTCAAGTTCAGAATGCCTCTAAAAAACGTATGGGCCACCTCCAGCTGAGCAACTGTACGCCCCTCAATAGGCACTTGGAAAGCTGCTGAAATGGCAGCCAAGTACACTACGGTAGAAGAGAATTTTAGGCCTGCATCTGACAAGGACAACACATGCTTCAAAACCTGGTTTACTTAAATTTTGAACCTCTCATACTTGTCATTCAAGCAGATTTTAATAAATGGGGTAGGCTTTATTTCACTTTTTTCCAACGTATTGAAATAGTCCATATGAATATCCTTCCCCGTTTGCTATATCTTTTTCAGAATATTACCTGTTACCCTGATCACTTCTATTTTCAGTCTTGGGATAGAATGATTTCAAATTTCATTTTTTTTGGGGGGCAGCGACCTAGAATCTGCCTTTTAATTTTAGAAGTGTCCCTAGCCCAGGGAGGAACCAACTTACCAAATTTGGAATTTTACGCTAGAGCGG
This sequence comes from Neoceratodus forsteri, assembly GCA_016271365.2. NCBI lineage: Eukaryota > Metazoa > Chordata > Ceratodontiformes > Ceratodontidae > Neoceratodus > Neoceratodus forsteri. Next base: position 657,879,661 of record CM028131.1, on the reverse strand, counting down.
CTTTTCTTAGGGTGCTGTTTCTTTGGTTATCCACTACTTATACAGTCCCATGGAAAACTATAGAATTTACTATTAACAACTTATATGATATAGAAAAGATTTTATTCGCTACAGGAGGTAGGACCACCCCCAAATCTCTGTTAATGTACTGAAGGTGTGGTATCTGTTAAAGCGGCACCCTAAGTTCATGCAGACATTTTTTTACTGCAGGATGCTGTCAGAAGATGAATATTTTAAGCCAGCTCTAGCAGATTTAGCTTCTGTCAAGTGGGAAAGGATGGGAATGATGTATGTTTATTAGTTTTGGAGCAGACGCGGATTTTCACCTTTGACACATTAAAACAGAAGGATTTTTACAGGTTCTTGCAAGTCAGGAACTTTATTTTAAGGCAACATTCCGCTGATGCTAGATTATCCTCCCCTATGCCACCCCCCAAAATGTTTATGGACTTTCAGTTAGGCAGTACATGGGGTCATTTGACTGGTACAATACATAAAATCTTAAGAGAGACTCTGGGGGATTCCATGACTTAAATATTGGAAGGGTGGAACAAGGACTTAGAAGTGCCAAGTGTGTCCTGGGCGGAAGCCACTCTCCCAGCTGTTAAGCTTATGTCTTCCAATGTTTGGAGGGAATTCATGTGGAAATGTAGGAATAGGTATTGTCACTCCCCATTGGTCTTGGTGAAATATCTCCCAGGCAGCTATGGCTCCTGTTGGAGAGACTAAGAAGTGCAGGTTGGCAACTTTGGGACACATTTTCTGGTTCTGTCCCTTGTCAATGCCATTCTGGTGCTCTCTTCAGAAGGAGCTGCAGGACAACCTGGGGGAGCGAATAGAACTTACAGTGGAAGTGACCCTATTGTCTGTTTATCCAGACCATTCCACCTCCTGGCATAAGTCCGTTCTGCCCATCTATTTATTAGCAACTAAAAAGGCTATTACACGTAAATGGATGACTAAAGCAATATCAACAGTGGCAGAGTGGAGATCTATAATCCTTAATTTGTATTACTTGGTATTACTTGATTAGTAAAACAAAGTAGGCTGAAAGCCCATTAAATTGTCTCCCACCCCAGTGGGTTTATTTAGAAGTATTGTTTTGACCCAGGTAGGCATCCAACATATTTTTAAAAGATTCAAAGTTAGAAGCTCGTACTAAGTTGCCGGGTAAGGAATTCCATGCCCTGGCTGTTCTTACTGTAAAGAAATCAAGTCTTTTGACAGTTTTGGTTTTAGGTATATACAATTGCTTCGTATGGCATCTAAGCATATTCTGTCTTATATTAAATTTAAGGCCACATTGGTTCATCAGTATCTGATTGTGCAAAATCTTGTACAATAATAGCAAGTCGCCTCTTATTCTTCTTATAGTTAATAGGAAAAGTTTTAAGGCATTAATGCAGTTTGTGTAACTTTCATTCTTTAAACCCCTAATCGACTTAGTTATTTTTCTTTGGGTTTTCTCAATTAAGTTTATGTCTCGCCTCAGGTATGGACTCCAAATCGGGGAGCCATAATCTAAATAGGGAATTATATAAGTTTTATATAATTTCATCATATAGTCGCTACTCCTCGTGATGAATGCCTTTTTTAAACTATTAATCTATTTGTAGTCTGTGTGACACATCTACAGTGATTCAAGGAGGAAAGATCTTTGTTTATCCAAATACCTAGATCTTTTTCTTTATAGGATGATGTCAGGGTCACTCCATTTAGTACATATTCATACCCGGGTTTTTTTGTCCAAAATGTAAAACAGAACATCTTGATGCATTCAGTTTTATTTTTTTCTTAGTCCCCAGTTTTCAATTTGTTTTAAAAGGACACTGTCAACCCCCTTAGGGTTCAAAGTGTCTCTAGTTTAAAAAACACATTTTATGATTGCCAAAATTCTGTAAAGATTGTTGATGTAGTAGGTAGTTTGATTCTGGCTCTTATTTTCTTTAAAAAAGTGAAAAACAGCCTGCTCAACATACTGGTGTTATCACACCAAAACAGGTTTGTTTACATTACTTGATCAGTTTCAACTGCATCTTTCCTGGTCTTGGGAACACCCACAACACAGTCTAGCCCCTCATGATGCAGTGGGAATTTAGGAGGCTACTGCCTTACGAGTGACTGCACTGTTTGGGTGTGCTTCTAATGCTCAAGAAGCATGTAGTAAGAACAAATCTAGGATTGGAAACAAAACAAGGTTGTTTATAAATATACATTGCCATGCATTTCAGTTCTACTAAACAAGGAAACAGACAAAACAAACAGCAACATCAGTGAATTTTAGAGAAGGTACGCAATCATAAAATGTGGGGTTTCAGCTAGAAATAATATGATGAAAAACAGGTTGACAGTGTCCCTTTAAGTCTTGACACAAGGACTAGTAACTGTCCTGAGAACCAACTTCACTCCCAACCTTAGTGTCATCTGCAAATTTCGAGACAAGGCTATTTAAACCTGTACCCATATCACTAATATATGGAGCTAACAGCACTGGCCCCAACATGGATCCTAAGGCACACCGTTACTAACAGGTCCCTCGTGTGACATAATACTATTTACTCTGACTGAGTCCTGTCGGCTAACCAGCTACTAATCCATCTTGTTATATAATTATTAAAACCCATTGTGGATAATTTATTGACCAAAAGGTCATGTGGAACTGTGTCAAAGCCTTTGCCGATATCAAGCAGAATCTCATCTACAGGAATGCCACTGTCGACATTCCTGCTGAAGAATTCATAAAAAGACACTAAATTAGTTACACATGATAACCCCTTCCGGGAGCCATGTTGAATTTGATCTACTAAGCCCTAACTCTAGGCTGATGATCTCTTTATTCCATTTTTAATCATCCTCTCCATTAGTTTACAACAAATTGAAGTTAAACTTACTGGCCTATAGTTTGTCACGTTAGTCCTGCTGACTTTATGTATTGGTACGAAAGAAGCCCTTCTCCAATCGACAGGTACTTGGCCTGTTAACACTGATTTGTTGAATAACATAGATAGTGGTTGTACTAGAACATTAGCAAGTTCCTTTAAAATAACAGGGGAGATATCATTAGGTCCTGGTGAAGAACTAGTTTTTAGATTGCTTAACTCAGCTAACATCTCATTTTCATTAAACACAGTTGTTGGGGGTGACTCTAAGGGAAAAACAGATTGGCTATCGGGTTTTCCACTAAAGAAAGACATATATAAAATATTCATTAAATTAGTCGACCATCTCTTGGTTATCTGAGACAACTTCACCCTCTTTAATTAAGGTAGTCATTTTATTGTCACTTAATTTCTTCTTATTGATGTAAGCATAAAAGTTTTTATTGTCCTTGTTTATAGATAATTATATTTCTATTTTAATTTTCACTCTCCTTATTTTATTTTAGCTTGGATTGTTCGTAATTATAAGTACTCAAATTATGGCATGTGGAATTTTTTTTTTTATATATTTTAAGACTACTTTGTTTTTCCTACAAATCTGGCATTTGATGTTCTTGTTGAGCCATAATGGGATTGCCCCCTTATGATTATATTTTGATCGCATGGGGACATCATTATATGATGCATCCTTTAAGTAATACTTCAGTTTGTCCCATATTTGTCCAGCCTGCAAAACCATTAAAGATTTCATCCCAGGGGATATCACCTAATTTTTCGATATAGTAGTCCAATCAACATTTTTATAGTCTGGGACCTTAGCTGAATCTAATAATTTGGTTTTACAGTTTAAAATAGTAATTTGGTCATATTATGGACACTAGTACCTAGATGTGCTAAAACTCTAGGATCCATGACTCTTTCTGGGTTATTTGATATTACTAAGTCTAGTAGATTAGTTTCTCTGGTAGGCTCATTAATAAACTGGTCACATCCATTTGATAGTGTGTCCAGGAAATCTCTTTCAAATTCATTTTGTCCTGTTAATGTGACCCAGTTTATACCAAGGGCATTAAGGTCTCCTACAAGAATAATATCCCCAAGATCTGCTGCTGACTCGATTTCATGTAACATAGCATTATTGTCATTTTTGTCACTAGTTGGTGGTCTATAACCAACACCCAAAGTTAGTTTAGTTGAGTGAGAAAAATGCAGGTTCACCCATAGAGATTCTAGGCTGATATTATGTTTATCAAAAAAGTTTATTTCTGTACGTTGGATATGGTTGGCAATGTAACAACAAACACCTCCACCCCTTTTATTTTCCCTATTTTTAAATATAAACTGATAACCGGGATGTTATTATTCCAGTTACTTGCATCATCCCACCAAGTTTCTGTTATACATGCCATATCAATTTTATTATATTTCAGGTAAACACCTAATTCAGTTAACTTAATTTGCTTTAAACTTCTAGTGTTGATATTTAGTAATGTACACTCTTTGGGCAGGATTCTCAAAAGAGATGCACCCACGGCATCCGAGATGTGCCGGCGCATCCCTGACCTGCGCACTGGCGTGATTCTGGAAGAGGACCGATGTGCCAGTGCATCCCTGATGCATCGCAGATGCGCCGCATACTGCCCATAATGATATGCAGCGTATCTGTAGGGGCTGTGCAGGGGGTGTGCCCATGCATATGGTGCGCAGCCCCATTCACAGCCCAACTTGGAGGCGCATCCCCGGGGCAAGTCCAAAGATGCGCCTCCTACAGATAAGTCTACAAGTACATGTAAGTTGATTGCCGCACACAGACAGGCTGCAATACTGCAGACAGCAGCACAGCATCCTGCCCACCCTGGCAGTCCCTGTCTGAGTCTCCATCAGAACGCTGCACACTGCAATAGTAGTGAAGTAACCTCAGAACCCCCTCCCCCGCCCAAGTCTCCATTAGAATGCTGCACACTGCAGTGGTAGGGAAACAGACCCAGAACCCCCCCCCCACCTGTGTCTCTGGTAGTATGCCGCACCCTGACAGTGTAAATGATGGTGTACAGTACACACTGCAAGCCCACTGGTTGACAGGGTCTACCAATGGGCTGCAGGGTGTACAGCAACTGTCATTCACAGACAGCTCTGTTGGCAGGCAGCCGTGGCAGTGTGAGGGTGGACTGAGCTACCCACTGACGGTGGGAATATGCTGGGATGGGGGAGAGGGGTAGACTGGGGGTGCCTGAGGTGGGTGGGGTCTGTTGGGCTACCGGGGAAAGACTTGTGGAGTGCAGTATGACTGGGCTGGGGTGTGGAGGGTGGATTCTGATCATACAGCATTACCAGTGCAGGCAGAGGCATGCAAGATGGGGATGTGGACAGGGTGGGGGTTCTGTTCAATCTACCGTGCTGCCGCAGGAGCAGCATATGAGCAGGGGCCGGGCAGGGTGGGGGGTTCTGTTCAATCTACCTTACCACCGCAGGGAGTGGCATCTGACGGGGATGCAGGTGTGGGGGGGTTCTGTTCAATCTACCTTACCACCGCTGGGAGCGACATACAAATGGGGATGCGGATGGAGTGGGGGGGTTCAGATCATTCTACATTACTGTCGCAGGGTGCGGCACACAACAGGGAATTAGGGCAGGGTGAGTGGGACACTGGACCACCAGGGATACGTCCTGGTGTGTGTGGGATACAGATGGCCCGGGGAAGGGTGGGGGTTCTACAGGACGGAATGAGGCTCACTGTGTGGACCACAGCCCTTGCAGGGTATCCGGCACATTCGGCCAGGCGCATCCCTGCACGGCGCATGCAAATGGGGCCATAATGACATGCAAATGACCCCATTGCGCCAAGCATGCCTAATGCCCCATTTGCATGTTGCTGGCACTGAACAGCAACTTTGAGCAGCGCTGCCCCACTGGATTCCTAGCCTGAACAGGGGGTTGTGCCGGTGCATCCAGGGCTGGTCGCAACTGTGGTATTCACACAGGGGGATGTGCCAGGAGCATCCCCCCGTGCATCTTCTGTGAACACCACAATTGGTGCTCGGTGCAGTTCATTTGCACTGGGGCACCTGGGATGCGCTGAGCAAAAGATCTTTGTGAATCCAGCCCTTTAATTTTATGTAACTGCTGGTTTTTTTTTTTTATCCTTATCCCCCCTAGCCTCTAGTTTAAAGTACGTGAGATTATTTCCTCAAATACTTTTCCTAGTTTAAATGCTCCCCATTTGCTTAAATGCAATTCATCCCAACAGTATAATGCATTGTCATTATTAAATGTTTCCTAATGCGTAATGGTGGAGTATCCTTTTGCAGTGTCCACTTTCTCAGCCACTCATTTGCTGATTTTACTTTATTTTCCTTGTTATAGTGAGCTCGTAAGACAGGAAGAATTTCAGAAAAATAGATTTCACAGTCCAGATTCCCTAATGTTTTCCCCAACTCGATGAATTCCTTCTTGATTTCCATGAGGGACAGTTTATTCACATCATTTGTACCCACATGTATTTTTACCAGTGGTCTTTTTCCAGAGTTTTTTAGTATGTTAATAGTCACATTATGGATGTCCTTCAGTCCTGCCCCCCTGAAAGAACTACATGCTATATTTTGTTTGACTCTTCGACATACAATTTTGACCACATATTTAATTAACAACTTAATCCCCCAATACGAAATACTGTCTAGGAGGACTAGGTGTTTCATTAGTGTCCATTGAATTTGTACTGTTATCTATCTTATTTCTTGAGAACAATGGATCAAGACCAGCCTTGGATGTGGAAGGGGATATACGAGTCGGAGTTTCACTCCTGATTGAGCAATTGGGCTTATTTATGTCTATGGGTGCAAGACCTGCCTAACTGGTACTGAGGAGAGGGATGGGCTTCTATCTGTCTCAGTATCATGACTTGGTTCAGAGGTTTGTTGCTGGGCTACCTCTTCCATTTCCCCATCAATCAGATTAATTAATGGCAGATACCTGTTACCAACTTCCAACACATTCCCAAGGGCTCTATGCCTGTTTTTTGCCTTTCTTTTATTAACTTCTGTCCAGTCCTTATCACCATCTTCCACTGTCTCACTGTCATTTCCGCTTATCATTTTTATTTGGGATCTCAAGGATTTCCTCTGTTTCTAGGGTGAGAGCCTGTGCAATAGAACTGCTGAACTCATTTGTAATAGGAACTTTATTAACATGCCTTAATCTCTCATGCATCGAAGCCTGTTGTTTCTCTAAGAGATCCAATTTATTATAAACATTTGTGATATCTTCTCTTAGGACACTGTTGTTCACACATTTTTCACACACAAAGATAGGGGTAGGTGGAAGTTTGTCAAACAGTTTGTACATATGGCAGTTTGAGCATTTAAGACCAACATCACCATCTAAAGTCATTATAGTATCTCTCATTGTTAAGGACTGAATAATAATTGAGTTCACCAAGAGGCACTGGGGTGCGTCTAAAGAGGAGATTAGGTTGCTCATGATATCGAATTTTTTTTTTCTTTCTTTTTTAAGTCTTTGGTAACCGGGTAAGACCCTCAAGGCACAAGTGCCTGTTTTCAGGGGCGACCTGGGAGCATTGGGCGGTTAAGTGACTTGCTCAGAGTCACACAGTATGCAAGTGGAGGTTGTGAGAATCAAACTCAGGTCTGGTCTGCTGGGTGTACCAAGCTCATTCACACCTTGTTCCTCTAACCTCTAGGCTATACTGCCAGCCCAGTCATAGTCATGCAGATAATCAAGAAATAGCACTCGAGTAGTTGTGTATTCTATAATTACTCCAATCATAACCTAGATGTAAGCCAAATTTAGATTAAACACTTACTTGGCAGATAGCATTTGGTCCACTTCCCTCTCTGTGTGCGTCTTAGCACGCGAATCACATGCCCGCCCCGCACGGGCTTGCCCTGCTTGCTCAGGGGCAAGTTTTAAGCGCCCCGAACCCAGAAGTAAGCGGGTCATGTGACTGCTCACTCTGCAGTCATAAAATACTTAAAACTGGCACAAGTGCCTTTGCTGACCTCCCAGGACTATGTACAGCCCCCTGAAATGAGTGCAATCAAAACTAATGTCACCTAGCAGATCAAGATGCTTGGGCTGTGGTCCCTCAGTAGGAGCATGAACCACAACTTCCAACATTTTTTGCTAGGTCCCCTGTACTGACCTTAACGGTCAATATAGACGCAGATACTGCAGTCACCACCAGCAAGGGCAAACGCTGCAGAAAATAGCTAAGATTTAGCGCACTCCTCTCAAGCAAGGAGCACTGTCTCAAAAACCATATCAATTAGAAAGTATGACAGCGGCTCTTCAAGATAAGTTGATGGCTTCTCAAACTAAATGGCAGAGGTGGATCCTATATTTGGCAGAGTTCCTCCCCTTGGGGGTCCTTGGGGGAGGGAATTCTGTTTTCTACAACAGTGCAGTCTCCTCTTCCAGGAGATGATATGATACTATGGGGTCTTGTGATACCAAAGGGTGATTTCTGTGAAGATATTTATTTTTCCATGCTATCAGATATGCAGCTCGGGTACTGTCTAGATACTCTGCTGTTAAAAAAAAAAGGAAAGAAAGAACAAACTTTTTTTCCCAAGAACCGGCCACCTCTACTAGGCTTACCCTTCATGTTCTATTGTTTCTGTATATTATAAACGTGTAAAGCTGATTGCGATGCTTCGTATTCCAATAAAAATTATATTTAAAAAAAAAACTGGTTCACTGAACAAGTAAATGGATCCAAGTGATGAGAAGTGGCCCATAAAGCAAACCACTTCCACGTCATAAAATAAGTCACCCTAGTGTAAGGCTTTCTGGCAGCTACCAAGACATCAGCTACCTTTTGGGAAAGCCTAAACTGAGCAATAGCTATGTTTTCAGGAGCCACGCATGAAGGCAGAGTGACCTGAGGTCCAAATGGACCAGAGTTTCTTGCTCCTGTGACAGCAGGTCTCGGCATAAGGGCAGGCATACTGCTGGTTCCACTGCCAATTGCTGCAGTATAGGAAACCAGATCTGACGAGGCCACAGGGGAGCAATGAGCATCAGAGTTGCCCCCTTCATCTGGAGCATGATTAGCAACCTCTGAATTAGAAGGGAAGGAGGGAAGGCATACAGGAACCTCCACTTCCAAGAGAGGGACAACACGTCTTGCTAGAAAACTCCAGGATCCGGAACAAGTGAGCAGAAAAGCATCAGTTATGTGTTGTGTGGGGATGCAAAAAGGTCCAACTCTGTCAAACAGGTCTTCTGTCACAGAAGTCAGCAGTTCCACTTGTGCATCCTGGACTGTGACTTGCTTAGTCTGTCTGCCAAGACATTTTGGGTGCCTGGAACATGTACTACTGACAGTTCTAGACTGTGCTCTAGAACCCAACACCAAACGCTCATTGCCTCCCTGCACAGGGGGCAGGAATGGGTTCGCCCTTGTTTGTTGATGTAATGCATCACACTGATGCTGTCCAACTGTATTTACAGAGAACCCAGGGACAGATGGGTCTGGAAGGCTTGTAGACCATACAGAATAGCTCTTATTTCCAGGATGCTTATGTGAAAGGTACTCTCCACTTTGGTCTATGTACCCTGTGTTTGATGGGGCCCCAGATGTGCCCCCCCCAGCCCATCCTCAAGGCATCTGTGGTTAGAAAGGGAGCGATTTATGACAGGAACCCCCTTTAGCAAATTTCTGGGTTCCGTTCACCACTGGAGCACGTGGATGACAAGAAAAAATTACTCACCTTAGTAATGTTGTTTTTTCTAGTGGAGTCTTGCTATATTATGACATATGCAGTATAACCCCAGGTTAGAACTGCTCCAGAGGTGAAAGAGTTAACTTCCATGCAGGGCATGGAATCTTGAGCGCAAGCTCGGTTGAACGCTCTGTCTGTTGAAGCTCAAACTTAAACTGTCAGATCTTTATGAGCAAAAACTCACTAAGGTTCTGTGTGGAAGCCGTAAACCTACACTAGCCACTGGCTACTAACTACAAAAACACCTTTTTGTTCTTGATCTCAAAACAAAGACTCAAGTCGGGGGATTCAAGAAGGAAAATTTAAACATAACACCTAAGCACCCTAGAAAGGTGAAATAAAGTGGGCATCAAAGAAGTGCCAACATTGCACTGCCCACCCACATCCCAAAAACACAGGTTCTGAGAGGGGCAGGCTGGGGGGGAGGTCATAATATAGCAAGACTCCATTAGAAGAAACAACATTACTAAGGTGAGTAATTTTCTTCAAACAACATGAAGTCTTGCTATATTATGACATATGCAGACTACACAGCAGTACCTCCATGGAGGAGGGACAGAACCTACTTGGGAAATAGGCTATGAAGCACAGCTGTGCCAAATCGAGCATCACTCCTAGCCTGGATGTCCAAGGAGTAATGCTTAGTAAAAGTGTGAACTGTTTTCCAGGTAGCTGCTTGACATATCTCTAGGATAGGAATGTCCCTGGCAGCAGCCAGAGACACAGCTGTACCTCTGGTAGAGTGAGCCCTCAGGCCCGAGGGAGGAACCTTACCCAGTTTTTCATAACAGAACTGGATAAAAGAGACAATCCACCTGGCAATGGATCTTTTAGTGGTAGGTTTCCCTTTACCAACCTCACCATAAGTGAGGAACAATTGGATGGATTCGAACCTGTGACCCTTGGTAAGTTCTATATAGTAACTAAGGGCTCTTTTGACATCTAAACTGTGCAATCTCCTCCCACCAGAGGAGGAATGGTCAGTGAAGTACACCGGAAGAGACATGGATTGATTAAGGTGAAAGTCTGAAACCACCTTAGGCAAAAACTTCCTGTTAGTCCTGAGGACTACCTTATCCCTATGAAAGGAGATAAAATCAGGCTCCACTGACAAGGCTTGTAGCTCACTTATGCGCCTGGCAGAGGTGATGGCTACCAGAAACACAGTTTTCCAAGTCAAGTACTTCAGCTCTGCTGAAGACAATGGCTCAAAAGAGGGTTGCATAAGCTGAGCGATGCAAATATTAAGATTCCAAGCAGGGGCAGGATCCCTGAACGGGGGGTTGGTGTGAAGCAACCCTTTAAAAAACTTGGAGAACACAGGGTGAGTTGATAAAGAAGAGGGCTTACCTGCTGACAAGAAGACAGACACAGCTGCCAAGTGCACTTTTAGGGTAGCTGGCCTCAACCCCAAGGAATTCAAACGTACCAAATAATCCAGGATTGTGGGCACACCAGCAGATTCTGGGGAAATATGTTTACCAGCACACCATATGGAAAATCTCTTCCATTTTGAATTATAGGTAGCCCTGGTGGAAGGCTTCCTAGAGGCCTTCAAGATATCCAACACACCTTGAGAAAGGTGTAGGTCAGCAAACTCTAACTCTTCAAGAGCCAAGCCTTGAGATTGAGAGATTTGAGGTTCGGATACCAAACTCTCCCCTGGGCACAGGTGAACAGGTTGTGATTCCTGGGAAGACATAGGGGAGGGTGGACTGCTAAGGACATGAGGAGTGGGTACCAGGGCTGCCTGGCCCAATCTGGAGCAATCAGGATCATCTTGCAGGATTGAGATCTGATTCTGACTAGCACCTTGAAAAGAAGGGGGAAGGGGGTAAAAGCATAGAGAAACTTCCCTTCCCAACTGAGAAGGAAGGCATCCAGAGGGACTGAGCCCAACACTGGGGGCCTGCAGCAAAAAAGGGGAAGTTGGTGATTGTCTGAGGCTGCAAAGAGATCTATTTGCGGAGTGCCCCATCTGGCAAATATTACCTCCAGTAATAGGGGATCCAGTGCCCATTCGTGATGGCCCTGGGAAATCCTGCTGAGAGCATCCGCTAGGACATTGTCCTTGCCTGGGAGGTGAACTGCCATAAGGAAGGCGTCCAGAGAATAAGCCAGAGACCACAACTTCATTGCTTCGGTGCACAAGGCCATAGACCGAGTGCCCCCTTGCTTGTTGATGTACCACATTGTAGTGGTATTGTCTGTTCTGACCTGAACTACCTTGTTCTGGACAGATGTGGAAAAAACCTGGAGTGCTAGAAAAACTGCTCTGAGCTCCAGCAAATTGATGTGGAGCAGAGATTCCTGAGGGGACCACAGCCCTTGGGTGGAAAGGTCGCCGATGTGAGCTCCCCACCCCAAGAGGGATGCATCTGTAGTAAGGGTCAAGGAATGAGACTGGGGAGTGAAGGGAACCCCCTGTCTCAGATTGTTCTGATCCTGCCACTGAAGGGCCTGGATCAGGGTTCGAGTCACTGGAATCAGTTTGGTTAGGGGATCCGTCCTTTGAGACCAAAAGGCTCTCAAATGTAACTGAATGTCCCTCATTTGAAATCTCGCTCCCTGCACCACTGCTGTAGAAGCAGCCATGTGCCCCAGGAGCTGTAGAAAATGCCTTGCTGGTCGAGAGACCTGCAGGGTGAAAGAGGAGGCCAGAGACACCAGGGTCCTTGCTCTTTCCAGAGGAAGGAAGGCTCTGGCTTCTTTTGTGTTCAGTTCTGCGCCTATGAAGGTGAGAAGCTGGACAGGCTCCAGAACTGACTTTGGAATATTGAGAAGGAAACCTAGAGATGTAAGCAGCTGCTGGGTTACTTGTAAATGCAGTTTGACTTGCTCTGGAGACTGGCCTACAATGAGCCAGTCGTCCAGATAAGGAAAGATGGCAATCTTTTGCCTTCTTAAATGAGCAACTGCTACTGCCAGGCATTTTGTGAATACCCTTGGAGCAGAGGAAAGGCTGAAGGGCATTGCTCTGAACTGGTAATGGCCTGAGGGCAGTTCGAATCTGAGGTACTTTTGATGGGAGCTTCTGATGAGAACATGGAAGTAGGCATCCTTGAGGTCCAGGGAGGCTAGCCAGTCCCCCGGCCTTTGAGAGGGTAAAATAATCCCCAGGGTCACCATTTTGAACTTTGGTTTTAAAAGGTGCTTGTTTAGATACCTGAGATCCAAAATGGGCCGCCATTCTCCTGTCTTTTTTGGGGTAAGGAAGTACCTGGAGTACAACCCTTTGCCCTGGTATATGGGTAGAACCCTTTCCACAGCTCTGAGAGCCAGGAGGGAAGAAACTTCTGCTTCCAGGGCAAGTGCCTCTGATGGGTTTGCAGGTGGAAAAGACCTGGCTCTCATCTTCAGAAATTTTTTGAAGCTGAGAACCAGTCTCTGGCTTACTACTTCCAGGACCCACTTGTCTGATGTTAAAGACTTCCAGTTCTGGACAAAGTAAGCCAGCCTGCCCCTACCGGTAGTGGAGAATCGGCCCTAGCTACCCCATCAGGAGCCTGTTTTGAGGGGTTTTGGGTTGAGGGGTGAAGCAGGCTTACTAGAGCCCTTCTGCCCCTTCCTCTAAAGAACCCCTCTGGGCATAAGCAGAAGAGGAGGACTGGCTTGGTAAAATGGCTCTATGGAAAGGCCTGCCCCTGCCCCTGACATGCTGCCTTTGAGGAGCGACTCTGCCTTTTGGCCTGTGCACTCCCTAGGTGGTTCTATACTCATCCATTTCTTCATATAATTCTCTGTCTGCTCTCAAACAGAGAATTTCCTACAACAGGAAAATCCATAGCCTTAGACTGGGTATCCTGTGACAGGGCAGTACATCTGAGCCAGGCAATTCTGCTAAGAGACACAGATGTAGCCATAACTCTAGATGAAACATCATTAGAGTCTACAGCAACATGAAATTGCACCTTGTATGCCTCAATACCATCTGCAGCCACCTGCTCCAGCTCCCTGGCAAGCTGTTCAGGGGCCTGTTTTGCTAGGGCCAGGACAGTATCCCACCTGGATTTCTGGTACCTAGCTGCGTAGCTTTGTAATTTGCCTGTCTGAGTCCCAAAGATGCTGCCATGTACTGCTTTTTGCCATGGCATCCATCCTCCTGGAATCCTTTCAGGAGGGTGAGAGGCTAGAGGAATATTAGCCTTGTCACAGGCTGCAGCCTGCACTACCCCACATAGCTGCACTGCTGGGATAGGAACTCCGTGATCAGAGCCTGATAAAGCATACCTCTTGTCCATCCTTTTATCCACAGGAGGATAGAATGAGGAGTTTTCAGATTTTACTGTCTGTTTCCTAAAAGATTTATGCAAGGGAATAGACAGTTTCCTAGACTCTGGAATATCCATCATTTCCACAAAATCAGGCTCTTCTTGATCATCAACAGCTTCCTCAACAGGGAGTTGCAGAGTGTCAGCAACTTTCTTTGTAAAACAAAAATGAGAGGGACTCAGATAGCCTGGGAGGGGATACTCCTGAGGGTCTGTCTGGAGAGATGTCCGGTTTAATGGGCACATCCAGACTTTCAAAATCACACTCATTCTCCTCGTACCCCTCCTCTCCTTCCCCTGGTTCATAAAAATTTTCAAAATCATAATCTTGAACCGAGGGAACCAACCGAACCGGGCGCTTGCCGAATGGTGCCGGTTCGGACGGAACTGAGGAAAGAGACTGGACAATTTGAATAGCTTTGGCTATTTCCTCAGCGGCTGGAGAAAGAACTTTTGGCCCCAAACTAGCTGACCTTCAAGCCCTTTTAGTTGGAACCGGCTCCTCAGAGCTGGCTCTTCGTTTGCCCGAGGAAGCATCGCCTGGTCAGAGGCACTCTCAGGTTCGGTTGGAACCGAACCGGGCTGGCCATCCGGGTCAGCGGACTTTTTGGCCTCCCTTTCCCTGAGCCTACCAACTCTTTTTTCCACGGTGGCAGCAGGAAAATTCTCACAAATCTGGCAGTCTGCATTGAGGTGGTCAAACCCCAGACAATATACACAAATGGTGTGTGGGTCAGCCTTGGCAAAAGCTTCCCCACAGAGGCCACAGTGCTGAAACCCAGTGGGTCCGGTTTTTCTTTTGGGTTTCTCAGACATAGTGCCAGCCTAACCAAAACTTGCCCGTTAATGGCAATCCACCAAGCAAGACTCTGACGGTTCCCAACCGTGTCACGGGTCGTGGAAAAACGTAATAAAACTGTCTTTTAAAACCGATAAGAACCAGGAACCGCATCTTAAAGGGCTAGAAAGTAATTTTAAAATCCTCTGATCGGTTCAAACCGAACCGAAAAAGACGCTTACAAGTTCCACACAGAAGAAAAAATAATAAATAAGCCTATCTATTACTTACAATACCACAGACAGAGCTTGAACCGACGACTGCGGTTAAATTTCGGTCAAATAAACCGAGAATTACACTTTAAAACCGACAAACGAACCGAGCAGCAGGAGGAATCTCCGGAGCGACTGTTCAGTGAGGCGGAGTAAAGAATCTGACAGTTTAAGTTTGAGCTTCAACAGAACAGACAGAGTGTTCAACCGAGCTCGCGCTCAAGATTCCATGCCCTGCATGGAAGTTAACTCTTTCACCTCCAGAGCAGTTCTAACCTGGGGTTATACTGCATATGTCATAATATAGCAAGACTTCATGTTGTTTGAAGAAAGGTTACTAGAACCGTCTGTTCTAGATCGTCTATGCGTTGATCCCACTGGACTCAATGTTCACTGAGGGATTCTCATTTGTAGTCTGACCATTGGTACTGTGACAATGGCTGCTGATATCAGGCCTTGGATCCTCAGGAATGTCCTAGCTGTGACATACCTGCTGTTGTGGACCATCTGGGCCTGTGCAAGCAGACATTATGGTCTGTCCAAGGGCAGGAAGGCTCAGCCTTGGGCTGTGTCCAAAACTGCCCGTATGTACTGTAGATGCTGGCAAGGGGTCAATATAGACTTTGGTACATTGACAGTAACCCCTAGAGCATTGAACAGGTGCTTTGTACAAGCTAGGGTGTCTTAAAGTTGCTCCTTGGAGTGAGCTTTTAGTAGTCAGTTGTCCAGGTAAGGAAAGACAAAGAGGCCTTCCCTACAAAGGGATGTTGCTAATACTGCTAAGCATTTGGTAAAGACCCGTGGCACAGTTGATAAGCCAAGTACAATACCCTGAACCGGTAGTGTTCCCCTTGAAACACGAACCTCAAATATTTCCTGTGAGGTTTCTGAATTTTGATATGAAGGTAGGCATCCTTCATGTCCAGGGAACAAATCCAATCCCCTACCTGTAATAGTGGGAGTAGGCCTTGCAATGTGACCATTCTGAACTTTTTGTGCTCAATAAAGTTGTTCAGGTGTCTGAGATCTAGAACAGGTTTCCAGTCTCCCTTTCATTTTGGGAGTAGGACGTACCGGGTGTAGAACCCTTGTTCCAGGGGAATGGGTTCTATGGCCCTTTTCTGAAGCAAGGATTGGACTTTCTCTAGAAGCAGAGGAATGAGAACTGGAGGATAACAGGAGGGCACTGGGAGATGGCCTGGAGGTAGTTCTAGAAGTTCCAAACCATGGCCTTTTGCTACTATCGCTAGGACCCAGGCATCTGATGTCAACTCCCTACACCAGTCCAAGTGAAGGGAGAGATGACCCCCAACGACCACCCCGGAGGCAAGGGTGGATGGAGGTTGCACAAGAAGTCAGGCAAAGTCAGATGGGGTGGCTGCTGCCACTTCACTACTTCTAGGGGCTTTTGAGTGGCACCTGGGGGTGGCTCCTGGGGTAGGCAGGGCTCATGTTCCTCTACCCTTACCCCATTGTCAGTAAGTAAATTTTTATTTTTTAAGTGCTTTTCCAAAATCCAAAGTGCTGTACAAATGAACAACATTTAAAAAAACAAACAAATTATTAACAATAAAATCGTTCTCCAAAAGCTTTTAAAAATGAAAAAGTTCTGATCTCGGATTTGAAACTCTTGATGGTCAGGCAGCCTCGTATCCGGTGAGGTAGAGAATTCCACTGGGCGGGGACAGCATAAGAAAATGCACGTGCCCCATATGTCTTTAAACAAACCCTGGGAATCTCTAGCAATCCCTCATCGGCGGATCAGAGTGAGCGAGAGGGACAGTAGGGAGTAAGGAGATCTTGTAGATACCGTGGTCCCTGTTCATGTAGGGCTTTATAGGTCAGTAACTTGACCTTGAAGGTGATCCGCCACTGAACCGGCAGCCAGTGCAGTCCGCGCAGCACAGGTGTAATATGACTACTTCTGGATGTCCCAGTCAGAAGCCTGGCCGCTGCATTCTACACCAGCTGCAAGCGGCGGATATCAACCCCCGGCAGCCCTAGGTACAGGACACTGCAGTAATCAAGGTGAGTGGTCACAAAGGCATGGACCAAGGTAGGAAGATAAGCCGGAGAAACCAGGTGTTTCACCCGGGCGATATTCCTAAAATGGTAAAAGGAGGATTTGACAATGGCCGACACCTGAGATTTTAGGGTCAGGCCATCATCTATAATAATGCCCAGATTACGTACAAGGTCTGAGGTTGGGAGCTGGACACCATCAAGCCACATGCCCGATGGAGCCCCAGCCCTATAACCCGCCTCAAGGCAACGTGGGTCCACAGCCAACACCTCAGTCTTAACCGGGTTTAACCACAGCCAGCTGGCACTCATCCAATCTTTGATTTCAGATAGACAGCTGTTAAGTATAGAGATCGCAACTTCCTGTCCGGGATTAAAGGACAGATACAGGTGGGTATCATCTGCGTAGCAGTGAAAACCCAGACTGTATCACCTAATGTCTCCCAATGGCAGCATATAAACAGCGAACAACATGGGTGCTAAAATGGAGCCCTGCGGCACCCCACAGGACAGGGAGATGGTGTCAGAGGAATAAATTCCAGTGACAACCCTCTGCCTCCGACCCGTGAGGAAGGATCGAAACCAATACAGAACTGTACCAGACAGTCCACAATAAAGCCGCAGGAGCTCCAAAAGCACACCATGGTGCACAGTATCAAATGCTGCAGAGAGATCAAGAAGGACTAGAATAGTATGAGCCTTTCGATCTCTCGCAATCAGGAGATCACTTAAAACCCAGACAAGGGTGGTCTCAGTGCTATGTCTTTTCCTAAACCCCGATTAAAGAGTATCACAGACATTGTGATTTATAAGATGGTCATCCAGTTGTAGTGCAACCACCTTTTCAATTACCTTACCCACAAAGGGCAGGTTAGAGACAGGTCCGGAGTTAGCTAAGCAGTCAGAATTCAATGAAGGCTTTTTAAGGAGTGGTGGAATGACCGCATCCTTTAGGGGATCAGGAAAGACCCCCTGCTCCAAAGATTTCCAGACAATTTCAGCAAGGATTGGGCAGATAGTATCTACGCAACCTAATAATAGTGACATAGGGCCCGGATCCAGATACAGCTGGTTGGTCGTACAGTCAGGACAATCCTCACAATACCCATGAACTCTGGCTTACTAAAGTCAGACCAGGTAACATAGGTGTTTGTTTCCTCTCGCCGATCACCACAAACCCTTAAAGAGGGAGCTGGGCCGATGCCCAACCTAATGCTGGCAATCTTATCTGTGAAGAACCGAGCAAGCTCATCACACTTTATTTGTGAAAAATCTCTTCCAGACTGTAGACAGAGTGGATTGCACAGTCTGTCGACAGTCTGAAAGAGTTGAGCCGGTTGGTTCCACGCAGCAGCAATCTCCCTGGACAGGAATTCTGCCTTCTTACGGGTGATTGCTGATTGATAGATACCATAGTGGTCCATCAACTTAAGTCTACCAGCATCCAGGCCGGATTTCCGCCAAGCCCTCTCTAGGCTTCGCCCCACTCTCCTCAGTTCCTTCAAAGACTCATCAAACCATGGAGTCTTTGGGTGCTGAGTGAGTGGGTGAACACGACAAGAGACCAAGTCCAGGGCCTCACCCACCGCCTATTAAAGGCAAGAACTAGGTCCCTGACCCATGCACTCACCTGAAATACACCTGATAGGTCCAGTACCTTAATAGACCCCTCTGGGGTAACTCCCCTGAAGGGCAATACTGGACCATCTCTGTAGAGGCAGGCCTATTAGGGGGTGCCCCGAAGCTGACTCTTATGGTATGATGATCCGTCCACGCATTCGGTTCCACCCCCAAATGCGTAACCTCCAAATCCAGTAGAAACACTAGATCCAATGAGTGACCCCCTATATGGAGTGGTACGGAGTGTAGCACTGGCTGGACAAAAGGGATCCCTCCGTCTACTCCTTGGCTGGGTATGATAGAGGCAATGTACTGATTTCAGGGTTCTGCCTGAGGCTTGCAGATTAGAGAGGATATCTTGAACATCTGCACCAAACAACTTGTATCCTCTAAAGAGGGCAGTAAGGATGGACTGTTACACATCATTTGCAAAGCCAGCCACCCTGACCAGGAGTACCTCGAGGCATACTCCAGAGTTAGCAGGCTGTACATAGGAGGTGTTTACCTATGTCAGCCCAGCTGTGAGAACTTTCAGATGGTCCTGTTTAGGTGCATCTTCTGGGAGAGCTTTAGCAGCTGCCTTAGCTTTCCTCCAGAGGGTATTTTGGTATCTGACCATATGTGCCTAGTAATCTGCAATCCTTAGGCCCAGAAAGGATGCAGCATAAGTTCTTTTGCCCATGACATCTAACCTTCATTCCTTATCAGGAGGAAGAGAAATAAGGTGTTCAGGTGCCTCAAACCTGTCGTGGGCAGCATTTATGACAACAGAAGCTGCCTCAGGTTGGCCTACAAAGAAGGGCTTGCCTGAGGGGGCCTGATACATTTTATATGCCTTCCTAGGTATGGCAGGTATCATGCTGGGCCTATGTCAGGCAAGGGTAGCATCCTACAAGGCAGGAAGAAGGAGGAATAGTATAGAAGGAGGAATCAAACCTTCCAAGAACTCCACAAGTTTTCTTAGTTATGTCCTGTTCTTCTAAATCAAACCCCTGGCAGCCTACAACTGCTGCGTCATGGTGATGAAAGAATGGTCCGGGGCACAAGGGGTTTAGACTTCCGAGTCCTCACTCCCTGTGGACACAGTGGAACTGTTGCTTTCATAGGAACTTCCAATATAATCTTCCTCCTCCTCCTCTTCATCCTGCATTATGAGGAGAAGATTGTATTCCTGGTCATTGTCGGCATGATCAACGGGATGCAGGGAGTGAACAGGTGAGGCCGTTGACAGCCAAGAAGGGATCTAGCGCACAGGCCTAACACGCATCAATGTGGGGGTTTGGCTTACAGGCTCAGTTGATGTGGTTCATGTTACTAGAGGAGGTGGTGGCTGGCATTTTAGTATGTCTGTAAAGGATGAAAGTACTGCCTGAACGTCGGTGCCTGTGTGATTGAAAAGCAACACCAGTAGGCGTCAACGGGGGAGGCAGAGTCCCAGTAATAGGTCTGGTGGCACCTCCAGTCTTCCCTGACCTGGGAAGAAGGTTGACGGTCTGGGAGGTGGGTGGCGCCACCGCCAAAGCAGTCACTGTGGCTTGAAGTGGTGACCTGGAGCACACCAGGGAGGCCTTGTGCTTGTCTCGCTCCCTCTCGTAGTGCTTGTGCAACCTGGCTGTCTTTTCTTGGGACTTGGAGGACCTGAATCCTGAAGAATGGGCCGGCGATGCGGTAGAGCTCTTTCGCTGGAGCTCCTTCTCCATTCAGGCTAACTGTTGATTGAGAAGGTGGGTTTCCACAGTGCCCTTACAGTGCCACCGGGTGGCTGTGTTGAACCCTCTGTAAACTGGGCAGGCCTTCACATTATGGTCCAGGCTGCTGAGAGAGAGAGATAAAGCAGCCACCAGCTTCCTTAAATCACAGAGGTAATTTAATAGACTACACTGAATTGAATTAATCATCTTTGGGCCTGTGTAAGTAAGTAGTTTTGATTCTCCGTTTTTGGGGCTGACTTTTCTTAGTTTAACTTTTATTTGCCAGGGAGGAACTCTAGCTGGGAAATATTTGCAATTATTTGTGAATAGACCTGTTAATTAACCTCTGTGAAATATGTGTCTGAAAGGAAGGAAGGCACTCCCGAGGGTGGAGGGTCAGGGTTGTAGTCGATTGTTTCTGGAGAGCACAGGTTGGCTGTGGAGCAGCAGTTTTCCGGGAGACATTCTGGAAACTCGTTGCTGCCCTTTTTGCAGGCACCTCTCTGGTTTGAGGGAGGAGGTTGCTCGTCTCCATGCTGACCTGGCAAGGATTCAGGAAACCTGCTCCCCCACCCAGGGACCACCCAGGCCACTGCCCCTACCTCAGAGGTTGCCGAGAAAGAGGAGTGGTTGGACCACGGTGGGCTCCGGGAGGGTGAGGGTGGTGGAACAGAGGCACATCCCTCCAGTTGTGCCTCTCCACAATTCATTTGCCACTCTGGCAGAGCATGGTTCCTCTATGGAGGTACCTGCAGTGGAGATCAAGGAGGATGCTGGGAACCTCCACAATGAAGACCCGCAGGAGGGTGCCACAGGACCCCAAAGGGGAAGGAAACAACTCCTGGTGAGTGACTCAGTTGTTAGGTAGGTAGAACCGGGGGAGGGAGAGGAAAGGGAGGTAGGGTGCCTGCCTGGCGCCATGGCTTGCAGGGACAGGAGACAAATCCTCAGGATCGTGGGAGCAGCTGCAAGGGGGAGTGAGCGGGATGTCATTATCCACCTAGGGAAAAATGACCTGGCTGAGAATGGGATCAGAGCAGTGCAACAGGAATTTGTGAAGTTGGGGCGGGGCCTTAGACAAGTATCACACATGGTAACTTTCTCGGATTGCTACCTGTCTATGGCATGGATAAGGTTAGGGTACTCCGCACCATAGGATTCAATGACTGGTTGAAAAACTGGTGCAGAGCTCAGGGATTTGGCTTCATTGGGGACTGGGGCTCCACTTGGAGGGATATAGGCCTATACTGGCGTGATGGTCTGCATCTGTCCAGGAGGGGAACCAGGATCCTAGGTGATAGGTTTAAATGTTTAATTGGCAAGCATTTAAGCTAGCCAAGGGGGGAGGCACTGAAAAGAAGGGAAATCCTACCCCCCCCCAAAAAAATCAGGGTAGTTAGTGAGGTAAACACCAAGATAGAGCAGTCGATAGGAAGAAGCTCAGGGGTAAATAGAGAAAAAGGCAGTAAGGACAGGGACGGGCCAAAAGAAATAAGGCCATAAAAAAATGGAGGGTACCAATGCCCTTAGTCTAGGTAAAAAGCTCCCCGAAATGGTGGCCTTGATGGAAGAAGGATGCCTCGATATTGTGGCAGTCATAGAAATATGGTACACACAGAGAACCATGAGTGGGATGTCAACATACCAGGGTACACCATCTACAGGAGGGACAGGGAGGGTAGAAGAGGAGGAGGAGGAGCTCTCTACGTAAGGGAAGGGATCAAAGCAACAGAACTAAAGGGTAAATAGGGAGGGAGAGGAGGCACTGTGGGTCACCCTGGAGACAGCAAATGGCACCACAATCCACACAGGGGTTGTATACAGACCCCCGTCTCAAGGGGAGGAAATGGACAAGGAAATGATAGAAGGCATCCTTAGGATAGCAGAGAAAAGGGAGATATTGCTGATGGGGAACCTGAATATGCCAGATGTTAAAAGGAGCACCTTTGCTGCAGCCATATCCAAGAGCAGGGCCATTCTCAATGCCCTACAGGAGGCATGCCTCAGACAGCTAGTTTTGGAACCCACTCGGGAAGGAGCAATCTTAACCTGGTACTCTCAAATGCGGACAGAGGGAGGATCTCAGATCTAGAAGTGGGTAGCCATCTGGGAACAAGTGACTACCAAACAGTGTGCTACATGATAAGCTTAGCTGTAGAGTCAAGCCATACAAAAGTGAAGGTACTGGACTTCAGGAGGGATGATTTTATCAAAATGGGAGAGTGTCTCAGAAAGGCACTAGCAAACAAGCAAGAAGGTGGGGTGGAGCAACAATGGAGAAACATCAAAACCACCATCAGAGAGGCAACAAGCCTTTGTGTGAAGCAAATAAACAAATCAAAACGAAATAAAAAAAAACTATGGTTCTCAAAAGAAGTGGTGGGGAAGGTTAGAGAAAAAAAAGATAAAATTCAGGAAGTACAAGGAAACACAGAAGGAGCAGGACAGAGAACTGTACCAGTTAAAGCAGAAGGAAGCAGGGAAGTCGGTCAGAATAGCAAAGGCTCAAACCAAGGAAAAGATAGCGAACTCGGTTAAGAAGGAGGATAAAACCTTTTATAGGTACATTAGGGAGCAAAGAAAGACTAAGGTAGAGATACTGAGTCTGAATAAAGAGGAGGGTGGTTGGGCAGAGAGTGATAGTGAAAAAGCAGGGATACTGAATGACTACTTCTGCTCAGTATTCACAATGGAAGAGCAGGGGGAGATACCTAATTCAGTCAATAGAAGCACTCTGGATAGGGGGGTTGACATTACTCCTTTCACAGAAGAAAGGGTTCTGAAAGAACTCCTAAAACTGAAGGTGGATAAAGCAATGGGGCGTGATAAGATTCACCCCAGAATTCTAAAAGAACTAAGGGAAGAACTAGTAACACCACTGACTACCCTTTTTAATAAATCGAGGGATGATGGTGTGGTACCTGAGGACTGGAGGAGGGCAGATGTGATTCCCCTTCACAAACGTGGGAGCAAGACAAAGGCAGGGAACTATAGACCTGTCAGATTGACCTCAGTGGCAGGGAAAATGATGGAATCACTTCTGAAGGAAAGAATTGTTGAGTACCTAGAGGCCAGTGGGGCACAGGACCCAAGTAGCATGGATTCACAGCAGGAAGGTCATGTCAGACAAATCTAATTGATTTCTTTGACTAGGTGACCAAAGTAGTAAACCAGGGAGGGGCTGTGGACATGGCCTACCTAGACTTTAGCAAGGCATTTGACAGTCCAGCACAAAAGATTGATAAACAAATAAGCCAGCCTGGGAGTGGGTCCCAGGGCAGTAGCCTGGGTTAAACATTGACTGGATAACAGGACACAGAGGGTAATAGTAAATGGAGTCCATAGTGAAGAAAGGGAGGTTACTAGTGGGGTACCGCAGGGTTCAGTACTGGGGCCGGTCCTTTTTAATGTCTTTATGAGTGACATTGCAGAGGGACTGGAAGGAAAAGTATGTCTCTTTGCAGATGACACAAAAATCTGCAACATGGTTGATATGCAAGGTGGGGTGGAAAGGATGAAAAGGGACTTAGCAAGGTTGGAGGAATGGTCAAATGTATGGCTGCTTAGATTTAACGCAAAGAAGTGCAAAGTAATGCACCTGGGAAACAAAAGCCCAGGGGAAGAGTACAAAATCGGGGGTGAGATAATGACAACAGTAAAAAAATGGAAAGGGACCTGGGGGTAGTCATATCAGAGGACCTAAAGGTGGGCAAGCAATGTGAGAAGGCAGTAAGGAGGGTTGGGGGATACTGGGATGTATAGGGAGAAGCATCACCAGTAGAAAACAGGAGTTGTTGTCCCTCTGTACAGAAAGTTGGTAAGACCACGTCTGGAGTACTGTGTACAGTCCTGGAGACCCCATCTCTGCAAAGACATAGATGGGGTGGAGGCTGTCCAGAGGAGGGCAACCAAAGTGGTGCAGGGTCTGCACCAGAAGACATATGAAGAAAGACTAAAGGAGCTTAAGATGTATAACCTCAAAGAAAGGAGGGAGAGGGGGGACATGACAGAAACTTTCAAATACCTCAAGGGAATCAACAAAGTCCAAGAGGGTAGCATCTTTCAGAAAAACAGATGTGCAAGAACAAAGTGGCACAACTTGAAGTTAGAGGGGGGATGGCTCAGAGGTAATATGAGGAAGTAGTTCTTCCCAGAGAGGGTTGTAGATGCATGGAACAGCCTTCCTGAGGAGATTGTAGAGTCAAAAACAGTGGGGGAATTCAAGAATGCATGGGACAGACATAAGGCAATTCTAGTGGGGGTAGGAGGAAGTAGGCTGCTGGTTAACTAGGATCTACAGCTTATCCGTTAGGTAGGGAAATGGGCAGACTAGGTGGGCCAAGCAGTCCTTATCTGCCATCAGATTCTACGTTTCTATGAGGCAGCACACACATACATTGTGCAAATCTCCAGAGTATATCTTTTCACCAGTTGCAATAGAGAAACATTTTCGATGGCTCTTTAGTCAACGTAAATGCTGTCAAAAATCACTTTTTGGGGACGCTAGAGAGCACTCTACTGAGAAGACGCATTTCTTCCAATAGCTCCGTGGTTGAGATATAATTTGTCTTATTTTGGTCATTTTGAGTGGTTTTAAACTTCGAACGGCAGCAGAGCAATATCCAGCAGCGTTTCCTGAATCGACTGATACCAAATACTATGATGGGGAAGCCACAAAGAAATGCTCCCAGAGGCTCCAAACCTCAGTCATCCTCAGCCCCACAGGCCGCAGTGGTCGGGCCCTCTGAAATGTCTGCTGAACCTCCATGGAAGGCTCTTCAAAACTCTATGACAGCCATCAACACAAAGGTAGAAACTATTCTGCAGCGCTTCAGCGAAAAAGATTTAAATAGAGTCGCCTCTTAAGACAACCACATCTGCAGAGAACTGGGCTACCCAAGCACTGGCCACCTCAGCGACGCTGGTTCAAGAAAACAACCAGCTTCGATATTGACTGGAGGCACTCAAAAATGCTAACAGAGCCCAAAATGTTAGAGTAGTGGGGCTTCCTGAAGGGGCTGAAGAACCAGATTTAGTGACTTTTTTGAGGAACTGGTTGCTGAAAGCTCTTCAGTTGCCATAGGCACAAAGTTCATCAGGGCCTACAGAATTGCCCCAAGATCAGCAGATGCCTAGAAGGATTTACCTCGAACTGTACTTCTCGTTATGGACAGTGCGGTTATGAAGGAAGAGATTATGTGTGCTGCAAGATCTACAGACCATCTACACTTCGATGGGCAAACCCTCCATGTCTTCCCGGATTTATCATATGCCACCAGGGCCCTTCATAAGAAATTTGATGGTGTCAAGGCCCGACTGAAAAGCCTTGGAGTGGCGCACTCTTTATTAATGCCAGCCCGCCTCCGTATTTATTATGGGGGCCATACATTTCAATTCAATGACCCATTGGAAGCTGGCAAGAGGGTGGAGAAGATTCAGGTAGAGTTTGAGGTCTGTGGTGGAAGAACACAACTGGAGGAAGAATCGGAAGATGAGTTGGATACTTCAAGGGACTTTTAATCAGGAGATTGTTTTTTTTCCTCTATGCATTGAGGGACATTAATACACCAACAGTTTAAACTTAAATTCAAAACTTGCTTAAAATATTCAAACAGCTGTTCCTCATATTGATCTTATTTCTATGATACCTTTTCTGTTGGGGAAGTTTTCAATTAAGATGTTATTATTACTAAAATACAAGGGTTAGGTGTCATTTGCTGTTTTTAGTTTAGGATTCAAAATGCGTATTTGGTTTACTATAAATGGAGCTACTGGGGGAGTGCTACAACTTTTGTTTATGGAAATGTTTGGAGGTAAGGTCTAATCAACACTGGACGTTGAGTCAGCACGTTTGGTTTTTTAGTTTAAGCCTTGGACTGACCACACACTCTTGTGGAATGTAGCTTTCCTTATGAATGTAATGAAGCTTTCTATTTTGAAGGACTAACCCCCCCCATATGAACTTAATATATCTAGACTAATGCTCCTTTTATCATTTGATGATCTCTGTTTACGTTTTCAACTTGATGTCTAATATATCAATACGACTGTATGTTTATTTGATACTCTAATAAACACATAGTACCAAAAAAAAAATTTTAGAAAAATGATTACTCACTGCGGGGAGAAAAAAATTAAATAAGCGTCAACTGTAACAGGGGTGTTTCCATGCACATTCCAACAAGTTTGGTGGACAGCGAGAAAAGAACTGAGGAAGGAAGGGGCCATCCACATATATACAGGACAGTCAACGTTAGATATCATTGTGGGTGGACCCTAGTGGACTGCTTGCAAAGGTTTTGGTGCAGTCCTAGTGCCTGGCAGCTAAAAGTTCCATAGATGTAGCCTGATGAAAGAGATATCCTCAAAGAATCTGCAAGGATCTATTCCGTTTTAACCTCCTATTCTGTTACTTGTCTATCTCTTGCCTGTCTAATTGCACAATCAAATTTTCTTTGTGGCACCTACGAATTGGCCATTCTGATGTCCCTAAAATTTCCCAGTTATCTCCCTTCCTTCACTTGCTGTTTCTATTCTTTCTTTCTTCCTTGCTTCTCTGTGGTGCAAAAAATATGTGTGAATCTGTCTATGAAACTAGGATCTCTTGGTTTGCAAATGTATATAATTATATTGTTGAAAAGAATGCAGAAATCTCTTTGAGTTTCTTTTAAAAATGGCAATATGTAATACATGGGGTTAACCCTGAGCTGTATTTTGACCTCCACAAGCTTCTTTGCAGCATTATTAACAGGGAACTAGCTCTGGAAAGGGATGTCTTAATTGGTTGCACCTGTTAAGATGGCTAATGTACTCTCTTAAGACTGGTCACATGAAGGTCAAGGAATAAAAAGGCATGTTGCATTTTGTGAAAAACAAGAGATAAAACTTATAAGAGCAGGATGCAGAGGTTAAACTGCCAGGCAAAGACATCTTACTGAAAGAGAGCAACGTTTTGTCTGGAGATAGAGACTGAGATTTTAGAGAGAGACTCAGATGAAGGATTTTTGTTTGTACTGCCTTTATGAAAAGCTATATTGTACATCTTTATTTTTTTAGTTTATTGTTATTGATAATAAAAAGCTACTTGTGAATTTTACAACTTCTAATTTGCCTAGACTTCCGGATCCATGCCTCTATGACAGCTAGTCACTGGTCCCCCAGTGTGGGCCCAAAGTGGCTATCAAATTTGTACCTGTTGCAGTGTGCAGATCGAAGTCCCAGCCACACTACCTGCCCTAGGGCATGGATGAAGTGCTGCTACCTCTGAAGCCTGATCCTCTTTTCCACTTACACTGCAAAATGGGAGAAGACACTGTTGTGTCTTTCTCCAGTGCTCCTAATGAGGACTAAGAATATTAGCACCCCTTCTTGTGGGGAGGGGGAGTGTACACGTATGAGGCAAACTAGTTGAGGAACTTTGCTTCCTAGTCCATAGAAAGGGAAATTTGTGGGACAGAGGACTCAGTGAACTGAGTTACAAGACTTAAACCTCTAGGGCAGTAGTTCAAATCCAGCCTACGATAGTAACAGCCAAAAGAATTTTCATCCAATGGCTGTTTAGTGTCATATGTGAGATGAGGTGTGGTTGTCTCAATCCAGTTCCTAATGGATAAGCACTCTTGCTGGCAATCTCAATTGAGAAGTGAGGTGGTAGCACAGTTGTTTGTCATGCAATTAAAATAACCTAGAGTTGGAAAAAATCTGCAATTTCCAAATTTGCAAACACTCTGTGAAATTTTGCAAATTGCATGGGATTTTCTGAAATTCTGAATTCAGCAAAATCCAAATCTTACAAATGTGTTTGGTGAATTTTCGCCCCATTTCACAAACTCTTCTGGCTGAATTGTGCCATAATACACATGAACTGCAGAATGACAGCGCTGAGGAATTTCATTCTGCAGTTTAATACAGCAATCTGCAACACACGTAATCATTCAAATTAGGCAAGAAGAAGGACCAGAAGTACAAGGAGGATACTGTAAAGGGAGCTGAGGGTTTAGGCCAGGGGAGCACGACAAGCAAGGAAGGACTGAACGGAGACAGGAAGGAAGGGAGGATGAGCCAGGCTAGTTTAGCGGATGGGGGAGAGGGACCAGTCACGAGCAGTGAGGGGGGAGTTAGTGAGACACAGAAGAATACTCGGGAGGAGGCGAGGCATAGGATCGATGGGGAGGGGGTGGCCAGGTAAATAAGGAGGGGCGGCAGGTGGCACTCAGATAGGGGGAGGAACAAGGAGCCAGCTGGGTGGAGGGGCCGGTAAAAAGGATGAGGGACATGGAAGGGGGGGAAATGGAGGAAAAGGAGCGGTCAGAGTGCTCCTGTTGGGGGATTCTAGGATCGGGGCATCAAATGGGATAGGGAGGGGGAAGCCTGGCCAGTTAGAACAAAATGCTTCCCTGGACTAACGGTGCACAGGGCCAAGCACGAGGTATATCAGCTGGCAAAGGATTGTGGGGTTCCCTGACATACTGGCCCACCTGGGTACAAATGACATTGAGGGAAATAGTAAGCTAGAGATACAGGCAAGGTTCAGGGAGCTTGCCAGGGCCTGTCATGACATAGGGTGCATGATTTCCTTCTCAGAAATCCTGCCGGTGCCAAGGACTAGTGGGAAACACAAAAGGAAGATTAGCGAGATAAACCAGTGTCTCAGGGAGTGGTGTGAGGCCAAAGGGTATGGGTTGATGGGGGGAGACCTGGGAGGATAAGGAGCTGTATGCTTGAGATAGGCTCCATCTCAATTTGGAGGGGAGGGGAATCCTTAAGTTGAAAATAGAGGGGTTCATTGGTGAAAAGTGGGGTTTAAACTTGTGAAGGGGGGAGGGATGGGAGAAAAGGCTGTCGAGGGGGGTCCAACAAAGGAGAGACTTTGTCTCCAGCCCCCTGAGGAGCTGGAGGAATGCGGGAAAAGGCCGACTGGTAAAGTGCAGACCAGGGGAAAACGGAATCCCCATGGGAACACGAGCAGGGGAAATGGAAGTATAGGGAAAAGGTGGACGGTAGTCCTGCTAAATGCCAGACGCTTGGGCAATAAAATACCTGAGCTCCAGGCGATGCTAACTGAGGGAGCAGTGGATGTGGCAGCGGTCACTGAGACCTGGGCCACCGCAGGACACGACTGGGACCTGAACCTGGAGGGTTACACTATGTTCAGGAAGGACAGGGGGGAGGGAAGAGGAGGAGGGGTAGCAATAATAGTCAAAAACTGCATTGGCATAGGGGGAGTAGAGGAGGCAGAGGGAACCGTGCAGGTGATTTGGGTCACCTTGATAACAAGGGGGTGGGCAAGAGAGTAAAAATAGGAGTGGTGTATAGACCCCCTGCGCTGCCGGAGGAGCTGGAGGAGAGTCTGGTGGCAGATGTTGGAAGACATTGCAGATTGGGCAGGGGAAGGGTGGTGGTGTTGGGGGACTTAAACATGCTAGGAACAGACTGGGAGACTATGACATCCTCGGTGGCCAGGGAACAGATGTTGTTGTATGTCTTTCAAGATGCGTTCCTAACTCAGCAGGTGGGGGAACCGACCAGGGAGGCGTGGGTACTGGATGTGGTCCTGGCAGACAGTGACCAGATTGGGGGCCTGGAGGTAAGGGACCCGTTGGCGGGGAGTGACCATGCCACGGTCTGGTTCTGCCTGGACCTAGCAGGGGTAGAAGGCTGCACAAAGACAGAGGTAACTGACTTCAGGGTGACGGATTTTAAGGAAATGGGAAGGATTCTTAAGGAGCATTTGGATGTGATTGGGTCAGACATGGACGCTGACAGTAGGTGGTAAATAATCAGGAGAGAGGTGCAGGATGCTATCAGCACCTGTGCCAGAGTAAGACGAAAATGCTGTAGAGCCCAAAAACCCTGCTGGTGGACCAGGGAGGTCCAGGAGGTGGTGCGGGGAAAGAAGGCAGCCTATAGGCATTTCAAGTGCTCAAGGAGTGAAAGGGATCAAGGGGAGTATGAACGCATGGCTAGAAGGGCCACAAGGGTGGTGAGGGCGGCTAAGGCAAGGAAGGAGCAGAACCTGGCCAGGGAAATTAGGAGAGAGAGAGAACAAGGGGTTCTTTAGATGCATTGGGGAAAAACGAAGGGTGAATGGGCAGATTAGCAGGATTAAAACAGGGAAGAGATGGGCACAAGACCCGTGGGAGCAGGCTGAGGTACTAAAGAAGTACTTCACCTCAGTTTTCACCAAGGAAAATGGGGGTGCTGCATCATACATGGGAGGAGACAGTGATACTGAGGGGGGGGACCCTTACCGATCTGCGGGTCTGGGGAGAGGGGGAGGCATCACTTGCAGGAGGGGGGAAGGCTAAGCAGGGAGAAGAGGTAGCGGAGGTGGAAATCACAGCAGAGAGAGTGAGGGAAGCCCTCAGGTCCCTTAAGACAGAGAAAGCACCAGGGCCACATAAATTACATCCCAGAGTGCTGAAGGAACTTGTGGATGTCCTGGCAAAACCCCTGGCGGAGCCTTTCACCATCTCTCTGAGGACAGGGTGGGTGCCCCAGGACTGGAAGGTGGCACATATAGTGCCTATCCACAAGGGGGGATCAAGGGAGGTGGCAGGGAACTACAGGCCTGTCAGCCTGACATCGGTGGTGGGCAAGGTGATGGAGGGCATTGTCAAGAAGAGGCTGAGGGGGACATGGAAAAGTCAGGGTGCCTGGACGATAGACAGCATGGATTCGTCCCAGGGAAATCGTGTCAGACAAACCTTGTGGAGTTCTATGACTGGGTGACGAGTGCCTTGGACCTGGGCAGACCAGTGGACATCCTCTTTTTAGACTTCAGCATGGCATTTGACTTTGTTCCTCACGAGGGCCTGTTGGATAAGCTGGGAGAAATGGGGGTGGGGAACCAGATGGTCAGATGGATAGACAATTGGCTCCAGGACCGGATAGTTGGTGGGATAGTCTCATCCCCAAGGAGGGTCATTAGTGGGGTTCCACAGGGATCAGTCCTTGGGCCACTTCTGTTCAACGCCTACATCTCTGACATAAGGACAGGTATCAGGAGTGAGATGAGTTTCTTAGCGGATGATTCAAAACTGGGGGCAGTGGTGGATTGCGAGGAGGGGAGGGTGACCCTACAGGGGGACCTGGAGGCTCTGGAAAGATGGTCTAGAAAGTGGAAGCTGAGGTTCAATGCAGGGAAATGCAAGGTACTGCACCTGGGGGCCAGAAACCCGGGCCAGGTATACACCCTGGGGGGGGGAATACTACAAGTCTCGATGGCTGAGAGGGACCTGGGGGTGGTGGTGGATGTCAAGATGAACAACTCGGAGACTTGTAGGAGGGCAGCAGCCAAGGCCAACAGGATGCTGGGATGCATCGCTAGGGGGATCACCTCCAGAAGGAGGGAAGTGATACTCTCTCTGTATAACTGCTTGGTGAGGCCACACCTCGAGTACTGCTTACAGTTTTGGAGGCCACACTTAAAGAGGGACATTAAACTCCTGGAGAGGGTCCAGAGGAGGGAAACAAAAATGATTTGGGGTTTGGGGGACAGGACCGATGGGGAGAGGCTCAAAGAGCTAAATATGTACACATTGGAAGAGAAGAGGGACCAGGGTGACATGATAGAGGTCTTCAGATACATGAAGGGGGTAAATAGAGGAGGAGCAGACAGGGTGCTTCGAAGGAGGGAGGAGGAGGCAACTAGAAGGCATGGGTGGAAGCTGGAGGGGGGAAGATTCAGGGGAAAAAGGAGGAGGTGCTACTTCACTGAGAGGGTGGTGGAGCCATGAAATGCGCTGCCCAGGGGGCTGGTGGAGGGGTTCAAGAGGGGGGTGGGACAGGTACAGGGCAAGGGTTCTGGAAGCAAAATCCAGTGCAGCGAGAATATCCGGAATTGGGAAGGGAGAAGCCAGAGAAGGCGAGGGGGGGGCAATAAGGTTAGCTCCCAAGGTGGGGGCTGACCAAACAAGCAGACACGAAAGACCATTAGGCCTATTCTGCTGGCATTTTAGTATGTTAGTATTCCGCAGTTCAGTGATCAGTTCTGTAAAATTTCTTTCCGCAGTATAAAACATTAATCCGCAATTCATAAATTCATTCTGCAGTTCAGTGACTCACTGACCTGCAAAATGAATGTACAAATTGTGAATGAACGCATTAAACTATAGAAAGAAATTCCACAGAACTAATTACTGACAGTAATCAGTTCTGCAGAATTTCTTTCTGCGGTTTAATACAATAATCCGCAATTCATACGTTTAATCTGCCATTCTAAATTACAAATTCTAAAAAAGTTGCCAAAGTGCATTCCGAAATTTCATGGAGGTAAAATTCCTACTTTTGTGGTAATTCCAGTGTCAAAATGTACTGGATCAACCCTTTCCTGATTCCCTCAACACGACACCTTCTGGTCCAATCATTCCTGCTCCCCACTTACTGACTATGGCTTAATCCTTCACTCCATGTCAGCTGAATCTGATCTCTCAGGGTCAAAACCCTGTATAACCAAACTGCCACATTTGCCGCACAACTCCACGCCCGGATCCACCACTGTGACCCGCTACAGAAGGCCAACTTGCCTCTCCTGTTTACCAGAGTAAAGTTTCATTTGGGTATCATGGTGAGGAAAATCGTCATGAATAAAAAACGCCTATTTACAACTCCTCCTTTCAACCCAAAGCCCCTCTGACTCAAACCAGATCCGTGGTCGCTGCCTACTTCAAAATCCCCATGCTTAGAACATGTGCTGGCCAAAGGGCCTTACTATATCAACTGCCCTGTCTCTATAACTCACTGCCTCTGAATGTGACTGATCAAACCCCGTCTGTCCCTGTATTCAAATCTAAATTATTGGACTGGTTATGTAATTTGGACACATGTAAATGCCTGTAATCTGTTAGGTGTATACATTGTAAAGGCACTTTTACTGTCTGCTTGTAATTTTTCTGTTTGAACTGCATCCTATGTCTCTCCTTGTGACTGGCTGACTATGAAAACGGGCAGAGTTTTGCTCATAGTCTCACCCGATGTTGTTAAAAATTAAAAAAAAAATGTTTCTCACATCACTAAAATAAACAGTTCATCTACTTGTATGCATGCCAGGAGAGTGCTTAGTTCCTTTTGACGTGTCTTAATTATTTATCTGACTGGAGCACTTTGGGAACTATGGTGTGCACTCTCTCCTTATGAACTCTGAGTCACACAAGAAGCCGCTTGACTGAATGAGCAATGAGTCTGACCTGCCCTCTCACTCACTAGACGTGATCCCTAAAGACAGGGTTGAGGAACACAGGCAGAGCAGAGGAATGTGGGGAGCTTGAAATGCAGCCATTTTTGCTGTTCCTGGAATGTGAAAAATATACAGAATTTGGTTTTCCAGTGTTCAATTTGGCCCCTTTCACAAACACTAAAATATCCTATAAAACGTTCCCAAAAAGTGCCATAGAACTAGAATTTCCACTGTTATTTAGTCTACAAATACATGAAACCATTTTATTATTACTGTGGTTATTTCTTAAGAGGAACATTAATCACATCAGTCCCAGCAAGCACTGCAAAACAATAAAATTCAATGAATCCCAAAAGATGTTCAAGTTTGAGCCAGTGCAAGCAACGTACTGAAGTAATTAATTTTTGTAAAAACACGTACAAGGAAGACATCAAGCAGATGGATGAGAATACTTTGCATATGTATGTGAACTCCCAAGTGAAAACAAATGCAGGATGTTAATTATTAAAACCATATTTTATGAAATGAAGATACAGAATGACAAAGATGTCCAACTGTTTTAACGCCAGTTATTACCACAAGAGATCTTTTTCTTGTATTCTTTTGAGTTTTGTTACCATTTATTTACCCAGGATAGCTCAGCCGGGCTACAGCATCTATCTGGTTTTAGTAGGGCCTTGCTTCTACACAGCTTTAGATTTGCAAAGACTGAATCAAACAGAACTGAAGTGAAAGGCTGAAATTCACAGAGTGAGTCGATGGTTAAGACAATACATGAATATAATGCTGGAGGCCACATTACAACATCACAAAAGTAGTGGTTTATAATAATATAATAATAAATCTTTATAATAAGAGCAGTTCAACAGGTATCAAAGTGCTTTTACAAAGATTAAAAACAAATAAAATTCAGCAACAAAACTCCTCAATTTAAAAGAACAATCAAATATTAATCAACTAAAAAGGCCAGCGAAAATAAGAATGTTTTTAGAGCTGCTTTAAAGCTCCTCACAGTCAGGCACCCTCTGACCTGATGAGGTAGAGAATTCCACAGGGTAGGGGCAGCGAAAGCAAAAGTTTGAGTCAGAAGCTACTACTACCTAGGGTAACTCAAGTCTCCATCTCTGAAAGCCAGATAAATGACAATCACAAATCTGGGCAAAAAGGGGTCACAGTAAAGCGAGGAGACTCTGCTAAAGTGAGTCACCCCACACAGTATGGCGGATTCAGCTACACCTTCTTTTGCTTGTTGCATTGCAAAATTTAAACCAGCAGTTAGGCATACATACTGTACATTAGTTGCAATACTCCTTTCTAAATGGATACATTCTAAATATGAATTTGTAACTGAAGATGATATCTTAATGTACTGTATAGGGGGAGGAAGTTTGACAGATGTGGAGCCCCTGAAGTAAAAGCCCTTTTCCCAGCGATCTTGAGATGAGTTTGCTTGGGGACAAGCAGGAGCCGTTCAGCTGGGCATTAAGAGCAGGCAGGTGTCAGACTCGCCATAAAGAAAGACATTAAAAAATAAAATACTTTAAGGCTGCCACTTCTCTCCTACCTAGTGCCATCTCATATCCTCTGTTCTCTCAAGGACCACACTGTAAAATGTTGTCTTAAAATAGAAACTATTTAAAAAAAAAAATTACCTTAGCTATTTCATCAATAAAGCAGACATGTGAAACAGGGTCTCTCTTCTTGGCCAGCACTTTCTGCAGATGTTGCACCTACACAGATCAAAGTAAGATTTCTTAAAGAATGACACACACTTCTATGCATGTAACACTAACAAAGAGTGGCAATTTGAATTTCATGTAGTGCTCCTCCATCATGGCTCATTGAAATCAGAATGAGATGTCAGTTTCTAAAACTTACCACACAATTCTATTAAATTCCCTTAAAAAGCTTGATCGAAAAATGGATTCTTCAGGTAAGCTTTAAAATACTTTGATGTAGCAGACTGAAGATGTGTTGGGAGCCGGTGACACACTCCTCTTATCCACTACCAGCATGTTGGAAACAACCCACCTTTGTTGCCACCAGCCTGTTGCAAACACACACTGAGCTGTTATCCTTCTCATTCCAGTTATGCCTTCGCCCCCACAGTACAAGGCCAGGACGTAAGAACCCCTATTAGCTTCAGACAATCTAGGCCCAGTTTCTGTACTTGAAGCCTCACTTCGATTTTGGTAATGTGCTCTCAGAGGCGGAACACAAAAGTGGAAAATAAAATAAGCTACCCTCTGCCTTTTTAAGCACATTCCAGTCACAGAAAGGTTACACATAACATGTTTAATCATATCTACACAAAGTATAAGATATAGAAATAACATGTGGAGATGCACTTCACATGCTAGAGAAATTAAAGGAGATCTACTGGCAAGTGTGCTCAAGTCACTGGTGCATAGTTTGTGACTCTAGCACCCTGATCCTCCCCTGAGCCCCAGTATATATTTACCTATTAAATTACCTTATCGCTCCTAAAAGCTGGCATATTTGGAAACGGAGCGGAGCCCCCTGGGAGATCGCGCTGGGCAAATAATGCTTACGATGATGCAGTTTTGCCTCTTCCTGTGTGTTGCCCTATTGTACGGAGATATTAAAATCTTCGTATTTTCTATGCCCAGTGTTTTGTTTACAAAGTGGCCTATATGCCATGTGGGTGTGGAAGGCACCCCTCAAGTCGCTGCCTCACCCTGTGGGAGAAAAGATGGGTCCCCGAGAAGGAGGCAAGCATCCTACACTGGTCCAGGGGTGTCAACCTGGAAAGGCGAAGCCACACTGTCCGTCTTATGCAGACTGCTGTCCCCGCCAGCCTGGATGCCACCTCAGTGGCATCGTACCAATGCTGCCAGTTGGTGCCTGCATAGCTCAGGCCCATCAAGTAGAGAGGGCAATGGCTTGCCTGGTTGCCTCCAAATCAGGCATTGATGCTAGCAACTAGCCTAGCATCGACCACAAATGCCTGTTGTAGGCAGCATGATGAACCTGTTGCAACGCAATACACAGAAGAAGGCGTGCTGAAGAGAAGACTCTCCTCCCCAAGAGTAAAACTCCACTGAGTTAGCCTCCAGGGGATGGTCATGCCTTGGGCTTCTATGCCCAGTAGGGGTGTCCAGAAGACTCAGCCCAGAGATGAGGCAAGGCAACTCTCCTGGAGGCCCATGGGGTGCGCAATACCTGACCTGGCAGTCCACTGGAGCTGGAGAAGGGACTGATGGATGCTGCCAGGTACGGTGCGATGCCTCCTGAAATGGAGTAGGCCAGGCAGGCAGGCACCAACAGGTGGTCTGCGCTGAACTCACTTAAGAAAGTGCACATCTTGCCACCCTGGAAACATGGAGTTGGTTGACCAAACTCGAGAGGAAATGCTGAAAGGCCATTTGGTCAGTGTCTGAGGAAAGATGGACTGAGGGATCCTCTTCCTCAGGGGAGGAAGATGAGGAGGCCGATGAGTCCTAAGATTCAGAGTTCGGCTGCTCCAGGGAAGACAGGTGGAAGACCTGCTGATCCATAGCTCTAACGTAACAAGAGTCCATGGCTCTAACATAACAAGGGAAGTTGGCAGCTGTGGCTCTGACGCGAAGGACCCACATGGTTTGGCAGAGAGGGAGGAGAAGGCAGAGAGAGAGGGGAATGCCCCTTCCCCTTCACTGAAAGAGGAATCCCTCTGCCAGGGCTACGAGACTCTGCCAACGATCCAACCCCCTGGAAAGACCTGCTAGTTTCTGCAGTCAATGGCCGCTCAACCAGACTGAAGCAGCCAGGACTGAGCCCAGAAGGAGAATTTCCCCGCAAGGCGACTGGGACCGCATGGATCCAGAAGGGTGGCCCTTAGTCCCACTTACCAAGATCCCCCCGATGAAGATGAAGGAGAGAAGGCAGGGTTGGTGCAACAGCTCATTCCAGAGCCCCACAGAGCTCCAATGGAAGGTCATTGCGTCTCACCCCTCCCCATTAACCCCACCAACTCTGAGAGGGACCTCTTCCTCACCACCAACTTAAGGGACTCTGCTACACCCACCGCCCCCACTAGGGAAGTGGTGAATGTGGGAGACCTCCTCCCATCACCAGAGGCCACAGTGGCACTGAGAACAGCGCTGGAGGACTCCATCCTCGCTAGAGCGGAACCAGGGTCCACACTGGAGCCTCCCAGGTACTGCAAATGGCTCAGGGGAGGCCTACAATGTCAACCCCTGTGCTGATGCTGAAGCCCGTGTAGATGGTGACAAATGCTCCCATGGGCGGAGACTGTTGGGGGAGCACCGAGGTGTCATCAGAAGGAGAGCCCTGGGATTCAGAAGAGTCAGACTGCCAGTCCAGATAAGCATCTCAATCATCCTCCTCCAAAGAAGAGGAGATGAGGCAGATCAGGAGGGAGGCAACCCCTAAGGCTCTCCCACCCATGGCGCCATGGTGAGACATGGCACTGGCCGCGACACCGCCCTGCTCACTGGAGTCGTGAACAGCTCCAAGACCAGCAATGGCACCAGTAGTTGGTGCAGGGGAGACCATGGGGTCGGGCCTAGCAGATGTAGGCTGCGACACTGGGGGAGCCTTTACCTCCAAGGAGTTTAAATGCCAAGCTGGTGCCGCCAGCCTGGCCCATGGAGGAGCCTGACTGTCTGTCCCTCCGGCACCAAGGAAAAGAACTCCACCTTGGCGAGGTTTGGATGGGCAGAGGCCCCCTCCATCGCGGTCTGTATAGAACCAGGAGAGGACCCGGAGCAAGGGTCGAGGGATCTACGTCTGGCACCCCAGTGCGTGGCTGCCCTCCGGAGGTCAGTGGCGCACTGCCAATCTTAAATGCGCAGTTCTCGAGTACTCTGTGGTCCATGGAGAAGCAGGCATCACAATGGTCCATGTCATGGTTAGGACCCAGTCCGGTCAAACAGCAATCATGCCAGTCTGTCATGGAACACTGCCAGCCACTGGGACACCGACGCATTGGGGGCCAACCCACTTTAGATGATTTCTTCTTGTCCCTCGAACTGGGCATAACTGAATGAAGAACAAAACTTTCAAACTACAGGAACAGACTCAGCACCAAAAATATAAAAAGGAAAGGTCTTACCGGCTACAGAATGTCCGGAGTTGATACGGCGCCAAGTAACGGAGTAATGGCAATGGCAGAACTAACGCATTGATGGGAATGGACTAGGTCACAAAGACTAGGCTGCAATGTCGCAGCTGAATTTGCTTGCACACAAGGTCATTGTTCACTCAATGGCGGGAGAAGCAGAACTGAGATTTAGGAGGAGGAGGAGGAGGAGTCAGTGTCAGTTACTGGCCAACCTTCAAGCGCCACACAGTCGTCTGACTGAGGAGTAGCGCCATCCTGGCGCTTGACTCCTCCCCCCTTTTAGAAAAAAATTATTCCTGTGGGGTCCTCTGCCTCCAGCTGTACCCACCAGTGATGAATGATGAAGACTGACACAGAGAAGATCAGGCATATGCTACCATTGTTGCTGAGTCACTTCAAATGTTTTGTAACTTATACCTTATAGCAGTTTATATTCACACCTGTTATATTTAGCGCTCCAAGCACACCCCCAAATATTCACTTCCTCTTATTTTCACTGGTGGAACTCAAGTACTGCTTTGTATTGTGATCTACCTAATATTCACTCTCTTTTTATTTTCACTCTAATATGGAACCAGCAAATGTAATAAAAATTAAAGACAGTGAATATTTCCTGTTACACAGTATTTCACGGCTTTTTGTTATGAAACAGTAACATATACCTATGTCTAAGTATGACTTCATCATATGATACAGCATACACATACAGTACATTGATCTAAAAGACATTACCACAGTGAACAGTACTTGCACTTTAACAGTATTTTTTTTGGGGGGGGTGTATTCCTTCCTGTATGTGAGCATCTATTTTTCAATCAATAAGACAAGAGTGTCTAAGGTAGCTGAGATAACCAAATAAGTATTAATTCACTTAGAACAGTGCCGTTTACATAGATGGCTTTAGTTTGGTTTTACATGTACTGGGAGAAGTTCCATTCGGGGATTGCTTTTTCTGTTTTATTTATATTTTGTTTGTAAATGAAGCTGTCAAATTAACTACCCCATGGGGAATGCAGAGGCATATAGCAGCAAGGTGTGAGCAGTATCAGTGGATGGCAGAGTTTATTTTTAAAAAAGGTACTGATTTTAGTTTAATTTCAGTTCTGGGAAAGAGGAGATGGAGGAATGGACAGCTGGTGCATGTGACCAGGCCGGGGTGTAAAGAATTGCATTTTCTGTGGTCGCGTGTGAGTAGTGCAATTTCCATTTGTAAAAAAGCCCAGAAGGTGCTTTGAAAACTTTGTTTTTATTTTAACTGACCCGGTTTGGAAAGTAAAAGTGCTGGGGTGCTGCAAGTGAGACATGAAGCCACAAGTGTGTTGCAAAAACCGGCATTGTGAGCCACAGATGAAGACTTTTTTATTTAACAACAAAAAACAGTGAGTGCTGTTATGTTAATGGTAGGAAACTACACACAGTAAATCTCTAACACACTGGAAACATTCAAAAACAAGTTCAAAGCCGGTGCATTAGGGTCAACACTACTGTTGTAACCAAGAAGTAACATAACTGCCTGCCCTCGAGCACCACTAGCAGTACATTACCCTAATTCAGAGGCATCCAGCCTTTTTGGAGTCGTGAGCCACATTTCAATTTCTGAGTAAGACATGAGCCATAACAACGTGTGGCCCATACCATACTCAACATGCGGCCCTTAACATACCCATATTTACCCATGTTTAGCCATATAAAGAAGTTAAAATAATAACATAGTCATAGTAAATAGTCAGTAATTATATTTTATTAAGTTACAGTATTTTCTAAAAATAGGTGTCATTTTAAAATAATTATTCAGAGCACCTCTGGAGCTTTAGATTTGCATGCAGGCTTAGTCAAAGTAGCCTGTTGAGCACTCGGGGCACTTTTCAGCTCCTGTACTTTGATTTTTCTCAGACTTAAAAGACTGTGACATGTCCTTGACACGTAACTGACAAACCCCTTAAGAGCCACATTAAACTGCTTCGAGAGCAACACATGGCTCACGAGCTGCAGGTTGGCCACCCCTGCCCTAATCAGTCTAGGCCAACTACTGCAGGGATCGTTTCTAAAACAGCTGGTTAAGGAGTCCACTGGATGTTGTACACATAAATGGGGCTAGTGTTGAAGATGTGGTGGTGGGAGACTGCCTGGGTACAAGTGATCATAGCACAGTGAGCTTTAGGATACAAACAGGAAGATAACAAATAAGACCTGTACAAAGGTTCTGGACTTCAGGAAGGTGGACTTTGAAAGAATGAAGGAGATTTACAGAGAAGAAATGGAAGGGGGAAAAAGACCTAGGGGGTCATGGTGGATGCATGTATGAATAACTCTGAGCAGTGCAGGAGAGCGGCTAGCAAGGCAAAAAGGATGTTGGGATGCATCGTAAGGGGATCACCTCTAGAGAACAGGAAGTACACTGCAACTGTACAATGGACTGGTTAGACCACACCTTGAGTACTGTGTACAGTACTGGAGACCACACTTGAAGAGGGACATACAGCTCCTGGAGAGGGTACAGAGGAGGGCAACTAAGATGATATGAGGACTGGGGGATTTGACGTATGAGGACAGACTTGAGGAGCTCTGTCTGTTTTCATTGGAGGAGAGGAGAGACAGAGGAGACACGATTGAGGTCTTCAGGTACCTCAAGGGAATAAATAGGGTAAACATGGAGGGGATCTTTAGACTAAAGCAGGGAGGTATCACCAGAGGGCATGGTTTGAAGTTGGAAGGTGGAAGGGTGAGGGGGGAAAAGAGGACGAGGTTTTTCACTGAGAGGGTGGTGGACCCTTGGAATGCACTGCCTGGCGAGCTGGTTCAGAGATCCACAGTGGAGGGCTTCAAGAGAGGGTGGGACAGACACAGAAAGTGGATGTATCAGATGATGGCCTGGCCCAGGGGGGTTGGGATGGATGATAGGGGTTTCTGGAACACAAGAGGGGGGCCTCGGCACCCAACTAGGTATCTGAGGTTTAAGCAGACTCGATAGACCGTACGGCCTAATCTGCTGGCAATTAGTATGTTAGTAAGGCAAAGACCAGATAGAGAATGTAGAGGAATTGTGGAGCTGTATCAAGGGGGCAGTACTAAAAGCCACAGAACTATGTATAAGGAGGATAGGAAAAAATAAAGGCCTCTGGTTTAATAGGGATGTTGTTGGGGCATTAAGGGATAGAAGGATAGCATTCAGAAAATATAAGAAAACTCATAGTGAGATAAAGTTAATTATAAGGAGAAACTGAGACAGGCAGGAAAATTGATTAGGAGAGTAAAAGTACAAACATAGGAGAGAATTGTTAAAGATGTCAAAAGGGGAGATAAAGTAAGCAATAATACCCAACAGGGGTGGGCGGTATGCTATGCAGACCGCCCAGGGCGTATGAGGCCAGACGCGCTTGGGTGGAGGGCATTATAGCCCTGGAAGGTCTGGTATAGCACTACACCGCCCACCCTGGAGGGTGGCTATTAAAGGAAATGGGCACTATAAAAAAGTTTAATAAAAAAAGTGCAAAAAGAGTTTAAAGTAAGTTTTTTAACAAAATAGTTCTTCCGCCTACATTACAATTATGTTTAGTTCCACTTTGTTGGTGGCTGCCATGGTTATTCCCCCTACCCCACACACTTAAAACTGTTAAAATGCTTCCTTTTTTATTATTATTTATTTATCCATTAAAGGCTTTAGTTTTATTGCATGGAATTTAGCTTCCAGCTTTGAGCTTAAACGGTTGCGGGCAGACGGCCACACTATGGAGTTTCCCAGTAACGTGATGGAGCTGGGAAGAACAAGAACAGTGCGACTAAAAATAAGGTACATAACAAAATAAAATCTTAGAAAAGTTGACAAGTGCCAGAGCTGGACAGCTTTGAAGAAAGCAGTGGCGGTAGCGTGTATACTCAGTGAAGTTTCCACCCTTGTTGAATTTGCTCACACCGTTCTGGTGGGGAGTCGTGTATTCCATACTTCATTTTATAAGAGGTACTGAAAAGGGGTAACATTTAATTACTGCATCAGTAAATTTAAATCAGGAGCAGTGGTAGCTGGTGAGCGCGAGGGAGAGGGAGTGCTAACTCCAGTGCCACCTCTGTGTATGTGTAAACTTGGAGAGTGGCATTTTTTATTCATTTTCCATATGAAGTTGACAGTTGCAGGGCTGGAGCGCTTTAAGAGAACAGTGGAGAGCAAGTGTACACACAATGAAGTGTCCCCCCTTGTTGAATTTGCTCACATCGCTCTGGTGGGGAGTCCTGCATACAGTTCTTCATTCTGTAAGAGGTATTGAAAAGGAGTAAAATGTATGCATTGGGAAATTAAAAATCAGGAGCAGTGGTAGTGGGCGGGTGATGAAAGAAAGAGACACACGCTAGCTCCAGTGCTGCATGTGTGTGTGGAGGTAGCGGTATTATTTTCTTATGTTATAGGGAAAGGGAACATTGTTTAACCAGGAGTAGCACATTAACTCGAAGCGTGTTTCCAGATGTGACCTGGGAGCACAAGAAAGTTAAGTGACTTGCTCAGGATCACACAGTATGCACCTAGGTGGCTGTGGGATTGAAACCCAGATCTGCAGTTCAGAGCCTTAACCCACTGCGCTGTACTGCCTCAATATTTATAAATTGTCCTTTTTTTTTTTTTTAAAGAGGCACTAAGTAAGAAAAAAAGGAGACAGGTTGCGCTCATTCAGTTGCTTGTTAAGCGAGTTCAGGAATGTGGCGATCTGGACAGTCGCACTCTCAAATTGTTATGAGCAAGGTCTGGAGAACTCTAGTTGTTCTCCCCCTCAACCGAGTATGACTGCCTCCTTTTTTATTTCTAAATCTTCACTTGACACTGGGAGATGGATGGCTGTGCACAGAGGGTGGGGGCACAGTGCTTTTACAAAATGGGATGTGGAAATCACCTCTTTCTCGCTATGCTAGAGAAAGAAATGGTAGTATTTTCAAATTCAACATTCTATGGTTCCATAATTTTTGTGGTAAACAGGTAGGCAGAGACTGGGACTCATTATTTCCTGGTCTCTGTTGCCTGATACCGTTCCGGGTAGCTGGCAGCCTAAGCCAATCAGCTTCTACGATTTCCACAACCTATTTTCTAAACTTTTTTTTAGATATGTGGGGGAGAAGAACCAGAGAGGGGATTGTGAATCTGAGGGCGGTATAAATGTTGAGAGTGACTTGGAGAAAGCGGAGGTTCTAAATACTTATTTTTTGCTCTGTTTTCACAGTGGAGGGGGAAGGGAACTGAGTATTTATTTATTTCAGTTTCGGATTCATACCTTTGAGCCAAGGGACTCGTTTACAAAGGTTCCAAGTCATACAAATGGAGACATGACAAAAAACAGTACAGAACAGAATCATTACAATACCATTAGTTACAATGCAGAGAGCATACAAAATTGAGGTTCAAACAATACATTAGTTTACAATTTGCAGGGAGGGAAACAAATAGTTAGAACAACAGTTACTGAACTGAAGAAAAAGCAAACCAGGTTTAAGGAATGTGAGGCATAACTATGACAACACTATAAAAGTGTGGCACAGCACTTGGAAAAGTGCAGGGAACAGTTAGGGCCATTTCTAAGATGCAGTTGTGAGGGGGAGAGGGCAGCTGAACTGGACTGTCAGGGAGAGTAGGGTGAGGGGAGGTGAAAGGAAAGGAAGGGGCAGGGGAAGGGAGGAGACTGTGGAGAGGACGAGGAAGGGGTTGGAGTTTAGGAGGGAGGGTAGAAGAGTGCGGGAGTAGGATTAGGTGGAGCATCCACAGATACTGGTAAGGGCTAATTGAGAGCGGAGACCAACTCTTAACTGGGTGATCTTATCACACTATAGTTAAAGTCAAGTTAAAGAGGAAGGGACGAGAAGGATGTGGGATAGATCAAAGTCCATTAAGTGAGGACAGAGTAAAGAAAGAAATAGGAAAATTAAAGGTAGATAAGGCAATGGGGCCTGATGGTTTGCATCCAAGAATCCTTAGAGAGTTGAGGGATGAGCTGGCATCACATCTGACAAAGTTATTTAATTTATCTCTGGATACAGGGGGGTTCCAAGTGACTGAAGGATGGCAAACTTAGTACCAATTTATAAGGGGGGCTGCAGGGAGGAGGTGGGGAACTATCACTCTGTCAGCCTCACATCAGTGGTGGGTAAGGTGATGGAGGTGTTAATAAAGGAAAGAGTGGTAAAATACTTAAGGGACAATAAACTATTAGATGAAAAGCAACATGGCTTCAC
Organism: Neoceratodus forsteri; assembly: GCA_016271365.2. NCBI lineage: Eukaryota > Metazoa > Chordata > Ceratodontiformes > Ceratodontidae > Neoceratodus > Neoceratodus forsteri. Next base: position 657,834,915 of record CM028131.1, on the reverse strand, counting down.
TAGTGGGAGATCTTGCCAGACAAATCTGATCAAATTTTTGATGTGGTGACAAAGGTTACTGATGGCGGGCGTGGGGGAGAGTTGATGTGGCCTACCTGGACTTCAATAAGGCCTTTGACTCTGTTCCTCACCGTAGGCTAGTAAATAAGACAGAGAGCATGGGGGTGGGACAGAAAATAACTAGATGGGTGGAAAACTGGCTGAAGGGTAGAAGTCAGAGTGTGGGGGGGGGTCACCTAATGGCTGCTTGACTTGAGTCGCAACTTCTTCTTGCTCCTCGCTAAGTCCACAATTTCTGCCTATTGTTGCTTCTCCCTGCCTACTATTTTGATCGCTCTCGCTTTGGGAAGCACCCTAGAAACAACTTTCAGTGGTTTGAGATGCAAATAGAGATGCGGAAGGATCCGCCATGCCACACTCCACCTCCCTCACCAGAGAAAGACAAGGCCACAAAACAGCCCAAAGCACAAGCAACTGCAGTTACTAAGCCTGCCTAAGCCACCACAGTGCTTTCTGAGGAACGCTTCTTGGAATTCATGCAGCTCCTCCAGGATTCTATTGCTGCGATTTCAGAAGATGTGCAGCAAATCCATGTCAACCTTGATTCTTTAACTTCCTGGGTGGGAGACACAGAAGCCAGAGTGATCTCCATAGAGAAATGGAGGGAGAAGGCAGACAGACTCCTCCATGCTCCGACAGCAACTCCGGAGAATGGAAGATAAGTTGGAGGACTTAGGAGGACGCAGTCGGCGCAACAATCTTATCATCTTTGGCCTGCCTGAAAAGGAGGAGGGCAATAACCCTATTTTATTTATCCAAAAGCTCTGTGAGAAAACAGCCAGTCCATTGCCTAATAATTCTATCTATGTGGTGGAAAGATCACATCGATCTCTGCGCCCCCATCCTCAGCCCTATGCACCTCCCCGGCCTTTAATGTTTAAACTTCTCAACTTTCTCGACAAGCAGCACATTCTAGCTAAAATCAAGGAAGTGCATGAAATTCAGTGGGAAGGGCATAAGCTTTGACTGTCCCAAGATCTGCCCCAATCAGTCAGGCTCAAGCAGCAAGAATTTCATCCCCTTGTGTCTCGTCTGATAGCCGCTGGGAAAGCCTTTCCGAATGAAGTACCCTGCTGTTCTCCAAGTCAAAAACAACGAGAAATGGGTCACTCTGGAATCACCCAAACAGGCCATGGAGGAACTCTGAACCCTCTCCCCAAACCTCTTTAAGTGAAAGGATCTCTTGGATTTTGCAAGGGAAATCAGCAAGAGGAGACTGCGTGCTCTCATTTTGTGGACTATGTCTCTTCTAGGCCTTTTCTAACTTGATTAGCGACACGCACCATCCTGACAGGAGGCCTAGAAAACTCTCTCCTGCTGCTGTTGAATAGGGGAAACTAATTTAGTATTGTGACTGGTGCCTGAGATTTCTATTGGCTTGTGGCTCAGATGCCTCCTGGGTCTGTGTGGTGGCTGCTTGTCCATGTCTGTAGCTTAGTCTTTGTGGATTTACATGGTTTTCTGCTTGGAGTAACTACACCCTTCTTGCTCACTACATCCGTGAAAGTCTCCTGAACTAGATTTCTGCAAAACATCACCACCAGGTATCTGCATTTTTCATTTAAAAATCAACTTTTTGGAAGCTATTCCAAGCAAAACATAAGTCAAGCAACTAAGTCTGACAAACTCAGTGACTCTAGGTCCTGCTTGAATCCACATTTTCGTCTGACCTGCTCCATGATCTGTATGTGGGGTTTTCAACAACCTCTTTGACTGACAAAGAAGCATGCAGACAAAAGATTTCAACTTTTGGGGGGTGGAGGGGCGGCTCAGAGGTAATTTAAGGAAGTATTTTTCACAGAGAGGGTTGTGATGCATGGAAAGGCCTTCCGGAGGAGGTTGTGGAGTCAAAAACAGCTGTGGAATTCAAGCATGCATGGGACAGTCATAAGGCAATTCTAGGGGGTTGGGGCAGGAAGAAGTAGGCTGCTGGTTAACTAGGATCTGCAGCTTATCCATTAGGTAGGGAAATGGGCAGACTGGGTGGGCCAAGCGGTCCTTATCTGCCATCAAATTCTATGTTTCTATGTTTCTACATCCTGCATATGCGCAGGCACAGTTCATCACCTTCAGGAATTCTAACACATTCTGTGACTCTGGACCTCAGCTGTTGATAATTTCTTTTGGCTTATGACTTAACCACCAGGTATCTACAAGATGCTGAAATCCTTTCTCCTACAAATTCTCCTTATGCTGCTCCTGCTCTCAGGAAATGTTCACCCCAACCCAGGACCACCTAGGCAGCCAGCAGTGGTACCAAGCAGAAGGACAGGGACACTCACCATGGCATCCATCAACGCCTGCAGCATCCTCAACAAACTTGATTCCCTCCAAACATGGATCCTACAGCACAACCCTGATGTCCTCTCAGTAGTGGAAACATGGCTAAACCCTAAAATCCCTGATACCTCAGTCTCTATCCCTGGCTACTGCATTTTCAGGCAAGATAGGATTGCTAAACGGGGCGGGTGCTGCACCATCTATCTTAAGGATACCCTTATGGGTCACATCATCCCATCCCCTAGCCTGAGCAACTCCTCTCAGGTCCTCACAATCAAAATCCTCCTTGGTGCACATAACAAGGAATTCACTGTCATCTCAGTTTACCTACCCCCAAGAGACTAGGCTGCTGGCTTCCACAGCATCATAGAATATCTAAGGGTCCAGCAACATAATTCTGAAACCATAATCATGGGTGATTTTAACATTAACTGGCTCTCCGCTGAGGCCGCTACCTATAAGGATGCAGCCGCGGCACATCACCTCACTCAACTGGTCAATGCCCCCACTAGGTGTAACTATAGGACAGGCTCCTTTACTCTTCTAGACTGGATTCTATCTAACCGCCTGAACGATCTCCAATGTTTCTGTACTTCTGGATACATAGTGACCACTCGCCTGTCATCTGCTCCCGGTCAAACAAACCACAAAGCCCTCCCAAGCTTATCTATGCCAGGGTTATCAAACAAGGGCACCTCCAGCTGTTAAAATCCCATCTAACCAGGCTGAACTGGGCAGTGCTCGACTCCTTCAGTGACACCAACAAAGCTCTGGACCTGTTTATCAAACGTTTCAACGAAGCCTGTGACATTTATGCACCAGTGAAAAGATGAAGGTCAAGGACAGACCAGCCAGCTGGGTTACTACTGACCTTTAACTCTGCTCAAGCACAGAGATCACCCTCTGGCTTGTGCTCGTGCAACTCCGACGAAGTAAACATACAATTATACAAAGCAGCCATGATTTACTCGAAAATACGGAATGCTCGCGCGGCTATTACAAAGGGGGCTCTGACCAACTCTTGGGCCAGGGAACAAATTCTGGAACAACATAAAAGAACTCACAGGCAAGGATCCTAAAGCACCACCCACTATGCTTAACCTTCATGGTACTCCTACACTCGACCTAAGGTACCATCACCAGCACTTTTAATAATGCATTTACAAACCTGGACAGTGTCCTTCCACCAAATTTTTTTAGACGACTCTCCTCCAGCTCCTCCCCAGTTACCCCCAACTAGAAAGTACAACCCCAAAGTTTTTTAAGGAGGTCCCACATGAAGTAGCTAGAAAATACATTCAAAGGATATCGCAAACATGGGTACAGTGGTGACTCCTTGACCTGGAAACTGCTGGCACAAGTCCTCGATGAAATCTTAGAACCACTTACAAAGATATTCAATCTCTCACTTAGATTGGGCCATTTCCCCTCTCTCTGGAAGAAAGCCACTACCACACCGGTTCACAAAAGCGGAGATAGGATGCTGCACACCAATTACAGACCTATCTCACTCCTCCCCCCACTATCTAAAGCACTGGAGCGAACAGTGTCGGACCAACTAGTTGAATTCCTGGATAAGTACAATGTACAGTGCCCAGAGCAGCATGGCTTCAGAAAAGGGCACAGCACCACCACTGCACTCCTGGAATTTACAACCTTCATCCATGCCACGCTTGACAAAGGGAATTGTGGAGGGGCAGCATTTATAGACCTTACCAAGGCATTCGACACAGTTAAGCATCCCCTACTGCTCAAGCAACTGTCCTCCATTGGGATCTCCAGCGATGCCCTTCCATGGTTCACCAGCTACCTTGATAATCGAATCCAATGTGTAAGGACTGCAGGGATCTCTTCAGATGAGAAACCGGTCCACTCTGGAGTCCCCCGGGGGTCTATTCTGGGCCCTCTACTCTTCTCCCTCTTCATCAACAATCTCCCAGTGCCTGCCAAAAAAATATTACTATCATGAGCGATGCAGTCCTGTTTTCCAGCCACCATGACATTACAGTTCTTGAATCCCAGCTGCAGCTCGACTTCAAGCGCGCTCGAAGACTGGTTCAATTCTCATAAACTTGTCCTGAACCACAGCAAGACTAAAGTCATGTCCTTCTGTAACCGATGGAGCAGGCACAACTCTCTGTCCCTCACCATCAAGAACCACGCTGGGAACCCACTCGAACATGTCAAGGAGTTCAAGTACCTTAGTATTACCCTGGATAGTACCCTCTCCTACACTCGGCATATTGACACTGTTGCCAAGACCGCCAATATACGGATTGGACTACTACACAAACACAAGCACTGCATGCCTGCGGATGCCCTTAAACTAGCCATCTACAGCTCTATCATTGACTACGGCCTTGCCATCTATGGCTCTGTCTCAACAAGTGCCCTCCGCAGGATCTCAGTTTCTCTCAACAAAGCCTGTAGACTACTAATGGGTGCGGCCCGACAAACTCACACCTGTGACCTCTATGCACAGGCCAGCTGGCTACCCCTACTCAGCAGAATGCAATACCAGACCTGCTTACTTACCAAAAAGATTCTCCTCGGTCTCATGCCACCTGGTGTTAGTTCACTCCTTACTACCTACAGTGGCACTCAACAAACACATGGTGCCCATTCTCTAACCTTTCAGGTTCCCAGATGTCGTACCTCCATGGGTCAGCGGTCCTTTATCTATAGAGCCGCTCAATGGTTCAATTCCTTCAATAAAGAAGCACTTTCCTCTACTACACTTGGACCCTTCAAAAGGAATCTCAAACTTTACCTCACTCTACCACTCAATGTGACTGCTTCTCTGAACAGAGATCTCTTAAACACCTCCCAGCTCACTCATGTCTCACAGCCCGCCCTTTCCCAGTCTCATTCCCTCTGGCACCGGGCCTTCCTTGTGATTCCTTTTCTGCTTCGCATCTCCACTGGTACAAGACATTTTCCACCACCATTGAACAATGGCCCATTAGCCTGCCAACTTCCTGTCCCGGTCGCACGCCTGCAATACTAACTGCCTATGGTGCCCTCTATCTCTTATTGTTACTGCAGCCAGCTGCCTACTCAAGCTGCTTGTTATATGAATATTTTCTCAAAGTATGTTATAACTGAGTATCTTTACTTTTTCTTTTAGTTGTTTTGGTTGTTTATTGTTCATTCTTTTACTACCTCTGTATGTATGTTGACCCTCATCCTCTGACGTGGAACCTTTGTAAACGAGCAGTTTCTGCCTCAAAGGTATTTGTAATCCGAGAATTCAATTAATAAATAAATAAAATGTCTGGCTCGATGTATTCTCCGATGAACACTTAATCCGACTTTTTCCCCCTCTTCTACGTCTTTGGTTCATTTTCCTGCTTCAAGCCTTATCTCTGCAATTGCGAGAAGATTGTTCTTTACAGCTGAAGCTTTTTCCTACACTGTCAAGCAGACAATGTGGACAGTTGAAGACTATGGAATATAAGAAGGGGTATTATTATTTAGGGAAGGAATTTGGGTAAGCAAAGGAACGAGCTTGAACATACAGGTTTGGTTTACTATTTAATTATTCCCTTCCATGTTTATTATAACTCAGGGGGTCTCCTTTGGTGAGCATTCAGTATTACCTCGCGCAGACAGTGACTGCTTTTCGAGCCATCCTGAACTGTAGTTTGTCATCCCTCACACTGTAAGAGGTAGAACCACCTTCTCATCTCCCGGTGTTCATCCGGATCGGATCCTTGACTGTATTTTGGAGGGACACTATCTAACGTTTGTATATTTGTGGTTTGGTGGGATGGGGGTTGATTTTGCTCAGGCGGCAAATACCTTACTTACATGGCGCTTTGTATAGTTGGAGTTTGGTTATTAGAACTGGGGTAGGTTAAATTGTTATATTTGTGTGGGAGGGTGGAGGGAGGGTTTTTCTTTTCCTTTTCTCAAGGAATCAGGGTGTTTTCTCTACTTCCATTTAACAGATGTGTTCATTTTAAGTAGTTGGGGGTTGGGCGGATCTGCACGCATTGGTCTTATGGGGCATTACTTGTGATATTATAGTTGAATGTAGCTGGTTATTAGGTTATCCCCCACTGTTTACTGTCAATGAGTGGACCTTACAAGTTTGTGGCCTGGAATATAAAGGGGGCACAATGTAAACAAAAGAGGCTTATGATTCTTAAACATTTAGCACACCTAGGGGCCAGGACTGCCTGTTTGCAGGAAACTCACCTACCCAGGGATGATATTCACCTCTTCAAACGGGGCTGGGTGGGGCAAGTATTCAGTTCTGGCAACTCATCTAAGCATGTGGGTACTATTATTTTGATTGCCAAAAATGTCCCATTCATTAAAATGCAGGAATGGTACAACCCAGAAGGCCACTATGATATGGTACAGGGTACTTTAGAATCCTCTCCAATTTTATTCAGTTCCGTATATGGCCCGAATGTGGACCCACCCCAATTTTTCACACATTTATTATCCCGGGTGGTGTTAGGCCTACCAATTTTGACCTTTCTGGGCGGGGATTGGAACCTTGTCTCCCCAGACAAACTTGGACCACTCAGACAATAAAAGGGTTGGGCTCTCCCCGCACAGCATGCCCCTCGGGACCTCCTATCTGGAGCCGGTGTTGTGGATGTTTGGAGGATCTTAAACCCAGAAGAAAGGCAATATACATACTACTCCCCTCTGCATGCCACTTTTTCTCAAATAGATTACTGGCTGGTTAGTTCTTTTTGCCTTCCGTGCATCCTTGATGCCTCTATTTACCCCAGAGTACTCTCGGACCACTCTTCAGTTGGTATTTCCTTTGTACTAGGGCCTGGGATTCGGAGAGATTTACTCTGGCACCTTAATACACAACTGCTCAAGCACTCAGAGACGTTAATCTCTACCCAAGAATTTATAACAGGTTTCCTAGACTTCAATCTGGGAACTGTAGAGAGCATTGATATAGTTTGGGCCACCCTTAAATGCTCTTTAAGGGGCAACTTTATATGTATTGCCGCTACACGGAAAAATAGACTAATTCTAGATTCCCTGTTAAGTGAAATTCAGAAGATGGAATATACATTGCACAAGACGTCGCCACCAGAAGACTGGGCCAGGCTTCGTTGTCTTCAAGCGTCTTACTATGACGTGATGGCATAGAAAGCTGAAATGGCTATTCGCCACACCAAATTGAAATATCTAGAATACGGGCAGAAAGCAGGGAAACTTCTTGCCCTCAGATTAAAACAAATTGAAATGTCCAAATTTATTCCAGGGTTGAGATCCTCTAAGATGATCATATTATCTCTCACCCCAAAGATATTGCTGCAGCCTTTGGTGATTTCTATGAGGGACTATACTCTACTGATGATCCAATGGCTGTGTCTGACCAAGAAATCACAGAGTATCTTCGCTCTGCCAATCTCCCCACCCTACCTTCTCACATAGCAGAGCATCTTGGTACTCCAATTACCCTAGTTGAAGCACAGAAGGCTATTACACAGTTGCCTCAGGACAAAACTCCCGGTCCCGATGGCCTACCCAACAACCTGTACAAGGCCTGTCTCCCACAAATGTCCTCTCTCCTGATGAACATATTTAATTTGTGGTTTCATCAGGGGATAAAGGACCCCAGTTTCTTGGATGCAATCATTACCCTCATTCCTAAACCAGATAAAGATCCATTATGTCCCGGAAGTTATTGTCCAATCTCCCTATTGAATTCAGATGTTAAGATTCTGCCTAAAATTTTGGCTAACCGGTTAGCCCCAATTCTGGGAAGGCTCATTGGTGGTGATCAAGTGGGATTTATGGCAGGTTGTCTATCCAGAGATCACATGAGAAAGCTAATGCATTTGACTGTAGCATCAAAAGAGTCCAGGGTCACATCAGTTCTCATCTCTCTTGACGCCGAAAAAGCTTTCGATCGTGTCTCTTGGCACTTTTTGTTCGCCTCCCTTAAGCATCTCAGTATGCCCGACACCTTTCTTAAATGGGTTAAGGTCTTAAACACTGTCCCAACTGCTAGGGTATGGTGTAATGGGCATCTCTCCCAGCCCTTTACCCTTGAAAGAGGCACCCGCCAGAGTTGTCCCCTCTCTCCTCTCCTTTTCAATTGTTACCTTGAAGCATTAATCTGTAAACTTGCTTCTTCCCCCTCTCTGAGGGGCATATAAATACAAGGGGAAGGGTATGTCCTGTCAGCTTATGCGGATGACCTACTGTTGCACCTTGAGGATCTGAAGACTTCCCTTTCCATTCTCCTCGAGGAAATTGACAGCTTCTCTGCAGTCTCAGCATATAAACTGAATCTCTCCAAAACTGAAGTTTTTCCGTTAAATCATTGTGTTACCAGGGCTAACTGTAACTTGTTTGGATTGTCCTGGGAACATAACACCAGGGTTTTATTTAACTCTAAAAATTGCTTAGCGTTTTGCTCATAAAAGTGCTAAATCTTTGTGAAAATGTATAGCTCTTGCCTCACTGTGTTTAACAAACACAGCACTTCTAGAAAATATATATAAATACTTTCTGTACAGTTAGTAAAGTTCCAAGAAAATAAACTGCTAATCAATTATTTAAAACCCTGTAACACCCTCACCTATTTAGGGATCAAGGTCACGAGGAGTATGTCTTCTATGTTTAAAGAAAATCTAACCGCTCTGGTACAAACCCTGCAAGCGGACCTGAATAGATGGAGTGCCTTACCTCTATCACTTTTGGGCCATATCAACATTCTTAAAATGAATGTTTTACCAAGGATATTATATCCACTTGGTATGCTTGGCCTTTATATTCCCAAATCATGGTTTGTGAGGCTGCACAGACTGTTCAATAACTTCCTCTGGAAGAATAAACCAGCAAGGAGGGCTTATCTTAAATTAACGGCCCCTAAATTGCAGGGAGGGCTGACCTTCCCATCCCTTTTTATTTATTATGGAGCCCAACACCTTAGTAGACTAACTCTCTGGTACAAAGTGGATTCTTTAAGAGCAGGAGATGCCTATATCCCTCTATGGCTGAATACTGAATGCAATCTAGCACGCAGTGCCGCTAGTTCCTTGACTGCCTTGGTATACACGAAACCCTCCCGACTTCCTCACCCGCTTAAAGCCACCTCAACTTCCTGGTCACTTAAAGCCTTTCAACAAACATATCAGTATCTCTCAGTGAGCTGGCACCTATTTTCTGCTCAGCCCCTCTTCCACAATTTACATTTCCAAATTGGCCACCGGCCCATCCCACCCTCATTCCTACTGCAGCTTAAGATCAGTACTCTAGCAGATTTTCTGCAAGGTCATACTGTGGCTCCTTTCCAGACTCTCCAGACTCGCTTTTTGTTTCATCTCAAAGATGCATTTAAATACATGCAAATTAAGAAAGCAATTGTATCCTTTAATAGTAAGCTGGCCTGGTCTGACCAGTCCTCTAATGGGCTGTTAAGTCTTTTTCAGGTGGCAGATCAGTCACATGCAGTCTCGAGAATATATAAACAGCTTCAAGCTTTAGACCAAGGCCTCCCAACCAGGATCTGTTACTACTGGGTACAGGAACTCTCCTTACCAGCAGAGACAGATTTTTGGACCAAAGTCTGGAGCATGAACTATACGTCTCACTTAATTTCAGATTATGTACAATATGTACTACACCCCACTCAAATTGTACACAGCCAGACTTGGGCCTTCCCCAGATTGTTTCCGATGTACGCAGGCTCCCAGCTTCCTATACCACATGCTCTGGGAATGTTCCTGTACTCAGAGTTTCTGGTAAGTAATTCAACAACTACTAGATCCCATCCTTGGGTTAGACGCATTACTTACCCCGGAATCCTGCCTCTTGGCTATATATCCCCCGGGACCCTGAAATTGCGTAAGGCTCACATGACCCTGATTGCTTCCATTGCTAAACTCGTTATGCTTCGACACTGGAAGGAGGACTCACTTACTATGACTTTAGAATGGTACCTGAAATCCTCCTTACTAACCAGCTAGAGAAGCACATAGCGAACTTGCAACATAGACCTCATTACTACCAAAGTACTTGGGAGCCCCTTTTGACCCTACTGTCCCCTATGGAAACCGTAGTGGTTTGTCAGTGCCTCTAATTTAATTTTTTGGTGAGCTTAGTTTGGCCTATCCTGGGGTGGGGGTTGGGGGATTTTGAGGGGGGGAATTTTTATATATTGGGTTGTTTTGTTTCACATGCTTCCATTTGTCGGTCTTTATTGTAACTGTTTCTTAGTTGTTTGTTTTTTCTTGTTTGTTGTTTTGTAAAAATAATAAAGTACACTGAATTAAAAAAAAGTCAAAGGGTGGTGGTAAATGGTGTACATTTTAGGATGATGGGGGTGATGAGTAGTGTTCCTCAGAGGGTCAGTATTGGGACCAATTCTTTTTAACATACATATCAGTGATATATCAGTACTTGAAGGGAAAGTGTGTCTTTTTGCAGCTGATGTAAAGTTATACATACATAAGAAGAAGCCAGCAGAAGAAGGCCATTTGGTCTATCAAGTCTTCTCATATTGCAGGGTCCACAGCTTGAGCTAATGTCCCTGCCCTCCCTCCCCACTCCTCCCATCCTCCCTATCATGATCCTTACTTTCCCCCAGGCCTATCCCAGCTTCTCTTAAAGCTGCCCACTGTTTTCACTGAGATCACCTCTTCCGGCAGTGCATTCCAAGTGTCCACCACCATCTCTGTGAAGAACCTCCCACCCTCCAGCTTAAGACAGTGCCCCCTAGTGTTATGGTTATATAAGGTTGACATAGCAGGAGGGGTTGAGGCCATCAGGAGAGATCTAAGTACCCTAGAGAAGTGGTCAGACATTTGGCAGCTGAAGTTCAATGCTAACAAGTGTGCAGTGATGCATGTGAGGTGTAAAAATCCACTGGCTGAGTACTCATGTAACCCCTAGATGGCGCTATCCCAGGGGCTACTACCCCTGCCTGATTTGCCACTAACAGGTTGAGGGGCCTGAATCCAATGGCGGGTGCCTCCACCCAGAGGTCAGGGTTTGCAATAGTTAAACTAACTTGGTCACAGCCCTCTGGGACACTGCAACCCCCCTTTCTTCCCACTAGTGGCCCACACAATATATCAGAATTACCTTCACAGTATACACTTACCCCAGGTCTGGTTCCGCACTGGGACCTCCTGTGAAATGAGATACAGTGCAACAATCACAGTACAGTACTTTAACATAGACAAATACCTCAGGCAGCATAACTTTGCTGAAACAAGCAGCTCTGATTTATTTAGGGGACATAACAAGGACAGGGGAAATCAGGTTAATTAGCTTATCACTCTAATAATCTACCTATGGCTCTGTGCACAGGCCTATCCTATCAGTTACTGTCCCTAGGTACCCAAGCCCTAGTGGCTAGTCAAACCCGTGGCAGCTGGTAGGGGCCCTTTCACACAGAGAAAAGGAGGAATTAAACAGTCAGCAGTACAGTAATTCCATTTGGATTTAATGTGGCAATTCAACAGGGAAGCGACCCTGAATTAGTACTCATGACCTCCAAATAAGATAGGGTCCTTCAATGTCAGCAGGGCTCACTTGAGGTACACAAACCTCTTCACACATCCATATAAAAGAAACACTATACCAGGCAGGCTGCATCTGTATCCGATGTAATTACTGCACAATACCGGGAGAACACACAGCAGATTCAGTTCCTGACAGACCGAAGTCAATTTTAGCAATTCCTCCAGTCTTCTACAGGGTGAGCCTGGTTTCTCTTCAGAGATCCTTTGATTCTTTTCACAGGACCAGATTCAGTCCTAACAAGCTGTTACACAAGCTGCAGACGGAACTTGGGCCTTATACGTTTTTGACTAAAACTGCACACTGAAAAAGCACAGGGCTCCTTCCTTCTTCACTGCAAAGCTCAACTGAAACTCCAACCGACAAAACCGGGCACTTCCTTTGAGTTCCTCCCAGTTCTTGACTGATTGGCTGTCACTCACAATAGACTGCTGCTGGTCCAAAAGGCACTGAAATCTAAACTACATCTCCCAGAGTCACTGCCCATACAATCCTCTTGTGGCTGGCTCAGATTATGAGTCCAAGTTCTGATTCGTCCAAGGCACCATTTTAGAGCTAGCTTACCCCACACTGATTGGTCCAGTTCAGCAGTTCAAAACTAGAATGGGGAACTAGCAGACACAGTTCTGACTGCAAAGAAAGCAGGTTAGACAAACTGTAATTTCATTATTACTCTAAATAATTTCTGGCAAACAGTTACATCTTTCAGATAGGTTCCCTTTGCACTCCTAGTGACTGCAAAAATGAAGTGAATTGGCAGCAGCTTGAGTGGTACTCAATCAAAGAAACACACAGTCCCCCATACAAACTAATTATGTCTGCAAGCAGACAGCTCTTAAAGAGACAGTACCAGAGGTTCTAAAACACTCACTGATAAATGGCTTAAATGCCAAACACCATTCAGGCTTGGAGCATTCAAGCAAGCTCCTGGAAGTCTTTTGGGACCCCCATTTGCAGGGGTTACACCCTTCCTGGCCTGGGAAAGCTTGGCGTCCAGCGTCAAAGCAAGTACCCATAAGTTTCAACTGCAACCATATACATTTGCATTAGGCTCGCACATGTAATCATCAGTCAATATATCATTTTACCAAGAACACATTTCTGAAACATTGCAGTACGTCACTCTTTACACAGTATTGCATACACATTATGTACCATAACCAAGTTATTACCTCTTGTACATGAAACCTGAAGAGAGGGGCCCTTCCTATCAGTTACCTTGGGGCTGGACGGGCAAGGCACCATACTTAGAGGGCAACACAAGTAACTTGGAGTTAGCACTGACGCTCAGTTTGGGCAATGAGCTCGGGACACATACCCTTTATGGACAACATTGAGAGGTAAGTCACAGGCCTCTAAGTGAATCATAACTGAGGTGCACCACAGGCTTTACAGCTCGACTCAGTCTTTCTAGGGGAACTGTTATAGTCTCTGCACTCTGAGCCTCATTTTCAGCATTGTCCTCACTTGTCAGGGAGTCTCCATGGGGGTAGAGAGGCTAGAACTTGGGGCACTTTCAGCTCCAGGAGTTACAGTTTCTGAGTCCACAACATTTGGCTCGCATGGAGAGCTTTCGGACACTGGCAGTGGACTGTCAGGGCACTCAAAATACTCTTCTTGTTGGGTGTATCACCAGTCTGCCCCAATCTATCATTTTCTCCCTGAAAGCTCAAACAGTTCAACCATGCACAATGATTCCATTTCATCTGATCTGATGCTTTGCACTTCACTTTCTGGGAGCATTGGCTCCAGGATGAAGCTGGGGCTTAGACAGTCCAGAAGGCCCAGCTTCATCTCCAGTATTGACTAGGATTGCCCCAAACAATTGACTCAGTTCGTAAGAAGGATAGTATTCAAAGTCACTCTCACTTTCTTCCGATATGGACTGACAGTCATGCTCAACTGGGACTTGTGGAGGGAACACTTTAACTTTGCTTCTGTAGATGCAGACTTTCTTGATCTTTCTTAGCAGCAGCTCTAGTCACTGGTCCAGAGGGCATCTTCTAGGGGCTCAGACTCAATTAAGATTTGTCCAATGGGCAGTAAATGATTTCTATGCATTGTTTTTACATCTTTTGAATTATTCTCAGGCCTTACTTTGTACACTGGCAGATCATCTAGTTTGCCCACTACAATGTGAGGGAGATGGTGCCATCTGTCAGCAATCTTGTGCTTGCCATGCAGTCCCAGATTTCTTAGCAATACCCGATCTCCCTCCTGGAGTTCCTGTGCTTTCACCTTTTATCATACCTTTCTTTGTTGGCCAGATTTCTTTTGGCAGCCATGGTTTGAGCCAGTTGGTGCGCATGGTTAGCTGGGCCTTTAACTTTGCACATACTGTAAATAGTTGTCAGCTTGAACCCCATCAGGAGAGACCCCAAAACACACATCTACTGGTAGTCGAGCTTCTCTTCAAACATCAGGCGTAGGGGAGAATCCAGTGGCATCACTTTAGTGCAGTTATAAGCATGTACCAGGGTGCTAATTTGTTGGCTCCATCTAGGCTTGTCCTTTGGGTGCAGGTGCTCAGCATATCTAGCAAAGTGCGGTTGAAGCGTTCAGGCTGTGGGTCCCCTGGGGTGTGGTAGAGTGGTTCTGGACTTTCGCACTCCCCACAGAGAGCATCTCTTTGATCAGACGACTCTCAAAGTCTCTCCCTTGATCAGAATGGATTCTTTGTGGAGCCCCATAGTGAACAAAAAGTTTTCTACAAGTACTTTGGCCACAGTGGATGCTTTCTGGTCTTTGGTGGGAAAGCTTGGGCATATCTGTGAAATGGTCAGTGACCACCAACACATTACTGATATTTCTTTGATCTGACTCCAAACTCAGAAAATCAATACAGACCAGCTCCATGGGTGCACTGGTGGTGATGTTAACAAGGGGGCAGCCCTCTGGGGCAAGGCTTTCCTCTGTAAGCAGCGACTCACAAGTTCGAATGTGTTGCCACATCAGCCCCCATCTTAGGCCAATAGAATCTGGATCTCACCAAGTCAAGTGTTCTGTCTATACCAAGGTGCCCATGTGGTTGTGCAAGGACCTCAGTACTGAGTCTCGAAAGGCAGTGGGCAGCACCAGTTGTTGTTTGTCTACTTGTCCCCTCTGTCTACTGTTTCTCTGTATAACAGTTTATTGATCAGTTTCAACTTAGGACCTTCTTTGTATAACAGTGCAGTTCTCAAATCAGTGGAGGCGTAATTTGGACACATCTTTTCCTGCATAGAGGGCTTCTAAAGCTGCTTTGATCATGGGATCCAGGGATTGAGCCCCACGAATACTGTCATTGTCCAGCTGAGGCAGTGCACCAATGTCTATTGCAGAAAAGTGGCACCAAGCAGCAGGTATGCAATTCTCAGAGGCTCCCAAGCAATCCACCATGCAGTCCATCGTCCGTGGACATTTGTTCCTCCTCGTCAAACTTCCGCAGAGTGCCCGAATGTCAGGTTCTGCCAATCTGACCCAATCATTCTGGGGAACAGGCTCCAGGAGAGAGCATCAGCATCTATGTGGTTCAGACCTGCTCGGTATTCGAGAGAGCATAGTCATATGTAGATAATGCAGAAAGCCACCTATGGCCAGTGGCATCCAACTTAGCTGAGGTCTGCACATAGGTCAAAGGATTATTGTCAGTTTTACTAGTATTTTAGCCCCATACAAGTACTCATGGAATTGGTCAACAATAGCCCACTTCAAAGCTAGGAACTCTAATTTATGTACAGGATAGTTCTTTTCGGATGGGGTCAGGCTTCTACTGGCAAAGGCCACTGGTCTCAGGCCATTCTCGTGCTCTTGGTACAACACAGCCCCCAACCCTTGCAAGCTAGCATCAGTGTGCAGGACGTAAGGTTTTCTTGGATCGGCATAGGCCAGCACTGGAGCATGGGTAAGTTGATATGATCTCATGAAAAGCAAACTCACAATCAGGAGTCCAGCGGGCCCCAAATACTTCACTCGATGAAAATACACTCTTCAGTCTTGAGGGACGCTGACTTTTGGTATTTTTGTGGGTTGGGGGATACCCTTGAGTAAGGTTAAGTAAAGGCGGATCACTCTTGAATAGTCCTTGATGAGCGCCGATAATAACCAGAATCCCAGGAATCTTTGCAGTTCTTTTTAGATTTTGGGCTGTGGCCAGGTAGTCAAGGCCTCAACTTTACTTGGTGGTCTCTATTCCTCGGTGGATACTATGTGTCCCACATACTTTACTGATGTTTTGAAAGAATTGACACTTATCAATGGACAGTTTAAGGCCAAAGTCCTCCAGTCGGTCCAATACCTTAAATAATCTGCTCTCATGTTCCTCCAGTGAGCTGCCAAACACAATAACATCATCTAGGTATACCAGGCACTCTAGTAAGTTCATGTCCTCCACTGCACGCCCATCAATCGCTGAAAAGTGGCTGGGGCACCTGAAATCCCTTGAGGCATCCTCATGAATTCATAGAAGCCAAGCGGACAGATAAAGGCCGTCTTCTCCACGGTCCTCTGGGGCCATCGGGATCTGGTAGTACCCTACGGAGATCCAGCACAGAGAACCACTTGCTCCCGTTTAGGCAGTCCAAAGCATCCTGAATTGCGGGCATTGTATACTGATCAGGGATAGTCCGCCGGTTTAAGGTGCGATAATCCACACATCCTTACTGTTCCATTCTTTTTCCTCACTACCACAATGGGGGGGTTAAGGGCTTCTGGATTCTTGTATTACACCAGCAGCTAACATCTCTTGCAGATGCCGTCTCACATCATCTATGTCAGCAGGTGCCAGGCGTCGAGACCTCTCACGAAATGGTCTTGTCATGCAGCGGATATTGTGCTCAGCTCCTTGCACGATCCTACATCCCATTCCTTTAAAGAAAACACCTGGTCTCTCTGGGCAAGCTTCTCACTGATCCTCACTTTCCATTCAGCTGGCAGCGGGGTCGCCGAAATCAAACAAGTCAGGGCGTTACTCTTCGTCATTCTTCCTTGAACTCTTGCTGCTGGGTAGCACTGCAGTGTCTGCACAATGCACATTAGCCAGGATGCAACCTCTGTTTACTCGAATGTCTCTTTCAGACACATTATGAACTTGGACCATTACCCTTCTGGCATAAGCATGGGCTCTAGCGGGCAAAATACTAGGCTTGACCAGCAGTCCCTCTGGCAATTTCCATCGCCTGGTGCATCCAACATTAATATTTTATTCTTAACATCCTTTCTGATCTGGACCTCTCCTGTAAGGTACACTGGGCATTTGCGCCAGGATCAGAGACTCAGGATCCTTCTTCCATACAATTCCGGACCGGTTCCTCTGGTTCTGTTTTTCAGCATCTCTCTGTGCCTCATAGGCCTTCTTAATTAAAGCCGGACTCTTAAAGCTCTACTAGTCTTTGACCCTGTTTTTCATAACACAACTGTGCCAGCCTTCTGAACATATGAGCATTTGTTCCAATCAACAAAGGGACACCATCATACAGTCCAGTGGGGGACACACAAGGCTAGGGTCTCTACTTGTTCGGCCACTCCAGCCACGGAGGTGGGGAAAGACAGCCAAATTCGGATATACCGGAATAGGGTAGGCCTTCTCACTTAACCCCCATACATGCAGTCCTTCTAATGGTTGTAAGGGTACGTCCTGACAAATGCTTCTGATACCAATCCTGGAACATAATTGTCACTTGGGGCCACTGTCTAATACAGCTCTTGTAGACCTCCATTCACCTTTACAGTGGTCTCCATGGAGGGACCCACTATTCTGGACCAGTCTGGAGAGGTGAGTGGGGGCCTGGGCAACTGACCTTGCCACAAAGGGCGTGAATTAGCATTTTTGTGCCCTCACTGGGATCATGTTGTGCACCTCTTAACCACTGATTTCTTCTCGAAGCTCTCCTTGTAGCCTATATGCAACTTTGTCAGTGTGTCTTTGGGACTGGCATTCCCTTTTCATGTGCCCATCTTTCCCACAATTATAGCAAAACATACTTTCTGGAGTTTGAGCTGGCCGGGCGCCACACTGGGAGCCAGGGCGGGGTATTACTAACTGGAAACCTGGGTGCCATCTCTGTCTGCGGCGTGATAAGCATTTGGAGACATCTCGTCAGTTTCTCCACTTCCATGGTCAAGGAATTGAGTTTGGAGCTGTTATCAGCAGGAGATACATGGGTGGGTACCCCCACCCCATAGCAGATGCAGTCGGATATAGGTCAGGGCTCTGTGACTTTTGGAAGGCGTCTTTCATAAAGGGACTGTTTTGAATTCCGGATCTCTCTCAACAGTTCACCCCATTGTGGCATATCTTTTTCCTTGTCAGAGCACTCATTGACTGTCAACCTCTGCCCTGAACTTCACTTGATGGGTCACCCTCAGTCACTCGGGTCGTAGCCACAGCTGTTGGTGCAGGTACCTCCCGAGGTCGCCTTTTCTCAACTCCTAATTTCTCTCATTAACTCATCATAGGAGGTGGGGATTCCAGTCGATTTGAGAGCGTAACTGAAGCAACAGCAGTTCTGAGAAGGGGCAGACTTAAGGATTCTGTCCAGTCTGGTTCGGTCCAGTTCAATCGCTGGCAAACTACCCTTTCTGAGGCATTCTTGCAACAATTTTTCCAGCCGAGACATACACAGACAACAACTCCCTTGGTACTGTTGTGCATTTCTTACTCTCCACCATAGGTCCTCATCAGAATCTGGGCTCCCATACACATTCTCCAAGGCCTCAAGATAGGCCTGTGCAGTCGCTTCAGGGTTACTGGCCGTTTAGCACGGATGGTAGCCAGGGCAGGACCTCGGAGGCTCTCACTAACCCTCTTCGCTTTTGCCTTCCGAGCATTGCCATTCTAGCACTTGGGGCAACATAGTCTCATCCAGGTCTCCAGTCATCCTCCTTGGGGGTGGGGGGTGCCAGAGAAGATCCTCAACCTTCGGTAAGAGTCGTGACTAATGGCAGGTGCAGAAATAGGAGTCTGCATTGGTTCAGCCACCATTACGGGCACTGGAGCAGGAGAGGGTGTTGGGGGAGGAACACCCCCAGGTGGCAAGAATAGTTTCTTCAGATCTTCCACAGTTTTCCCCTCTCCCAGCAACCATTCAGCAAATTTCTCCTCAAAAGTTTCAGATAGTGGTGGGGGCTGATTCCCCGGTCTTTACTGTCCTTAGTTATCACTCTCAAGCAGTGAGGGCTCCCTCTGGGGTAATGGTCTGTGGCACTTTGGAGCTATCTATGGATCCTTAAACTCTACTAGGGCCAGGAAAGTGTGGGTGAGCAGATTAGCATGCCGACCCACCACCACAGGGTTTTGTAAACCTTCCACCTTGGAAAGTACTCCTGCACAGTGTCCGTATTGATACCAGGGGATGTCCAGGATAAGCATAGCATTTTGGAGTCGATCTCCTCCCAGTACACCACTCCACCAGCCGGTGCACAGCCACTTCTGTCGGGTACCCATTTTTTCTTAACAGTGGTTCATAAATATGGCCACTAGAGGACACACAATCCCAGCGGTGCCTCCAAGATGTAACCCCTAGATGGCGCTATCCCAGGGCTACTACCCCTGCCTGATTTGCCACTAACAGGTTGAGGGGCCTGGATCCAATGGCGGGTGCCTCCACCCAGAGGTCAGGGTTTGAATAGTTAAACTAACTTGGTCACAGCCCTCTGGGACACTGCAACCCCTTTCTTCCCACTAGTGGCCCACACAATATATCAGAATTACCTTCACAGTATACACTTACCCCCAGGTCTGGTTCCGCACTGGGACCTCCTGTGAAATGAGATACAGTGCAACAATCACAGTACAGTACTTTAACATAGACAAATACCTCAGGCAGTATAACTTTGCTGAAACAAGCAGCTCTGATTTATTTAGGGGGACATAACAAGGACAGGGGGAAATCAGGTTAATTAGCTTATCACTCTAATAATCTACCTATGGCTCTGTGCACAGGCCTATCCCTATCAGTTACTGTCCCTGGGTACCCAAGCCCTAGTGGCTAGTCCAAACGCGGGTAGTTGGTAGGGGCCTTCACAGAGAAAAGGAGAATTAAACAGTCAGCAGTACAGTAATTCCATTTGGATTTAATGTGGCAATTCAACAGGGGCGACCCTGAATTAGTACTCACGACCTCAAATAAGATAGGGTCCTTCACTGTCAGCAGGGCTCACTTGAGGTACACAAACCTCTTCACACATCCATATAAAAGAAAGCACTATACCAGGCAGGCTGCATCTGTATCCCGATCGCAATTACTGCACAATACCGGAGAACACACAGCAGATTCAGTTCCTGACAGACCGAGTGCAATTTTCAGCAATTCCTCCAGTCTTCTACAGGGTGAGCCTGGTTTCTACTCTTCAGAGATCCTTTGATTCTTTTACAGGACAGATTCAGTCCTAACAAGCTGTTACACAAGCTGCAGACCCGAACTCTGGGCCTTACACACGTTTTTGACTAAAACTGCACACTGAAAAAGCACAGGGCTCCTTCCTTCTTCACTGCCAAAGCTCAACTGAAACTCCAACCGACAAAACCGGGCACTTCCTTTGAGTTCCTCCCAGTTCTTGACTGGATTGGCTGTCACTCACAATAGACTGCTGCTGTTGGTCCAAAAAGGCACTGAAGTCTAAACTACATCTCCCAGAGTCACTGCCCATACAATCCTCTTGTGGCTGGCTCAGATTATGAGTCCAAGTTCTGATTCGTCCAAGGCACCATTTTAGAGCTAGCTTACCCCACACTGATTGGTCCAGTTCAGCAGTTCAAAACTAGAATGGGGAACTAGCAGACACAGTTCTGACTGCAAAGAAAGCAGGTTAGACAAACTGTAATTTCATTATTACTCTAAATAATTTCTAGCAAACAGTTACATCTTTCAGATAGGTTCCCTTGCACTCCTAGTGACTGCAAAATGAAGTGAATTGGCAGCAGCTTGAGTGGTACTCAATCAAAGAAACACACAGTCCCCCATACAAACTAATTATGTCTGCAAGCAGACAGCTCTTAAAGAGACAGTACCAGAGGTTCTAAAAACACTCACTGATAAATGGCTTAAATGCCAAACACCATTCAGGCTTGGAGCATTCAAGCAAGCTCCTGGAAGTCTTTTGGGAACCCCCATTTGCAGGGGGGTTACACCCACTTGGGGGAGAACTGATAAAGCAAACAGAAAAGGAAAGGGACCTGGGGATTATAATCTCAAACAACCTTAAAATAGGAGACCAATGTAGTAAGGCAGTAGGTAAAGCTAATAGAATGATAGTGTGCATAGGAATGGGTATAACAAGTGGTTTTACTATAGTGCTTCGACAGCGCTAGCACTGACATCCCCCACAGCGACAGCCATAATGCCGTCTGTCAGCATTGTACCATCGGGGATGTCGGGGCTGTTCTATCGAGGGGCTGCGCGCCTCCCAACCCCATGTGGGGGTCTCCACCCCCACACACCCCGGTCTCTAGGATTCTAACTCTGAGTCAGAGTAGGACCGGGGGCGCACAACACCGGGAGCTGCACTGCCAGTGTCAGCACAGTACCACAACAGCGACTCACCGCATCCTGACGAAATCTGTTGCTGTGCTGGATTTCGTCTTAGTGGTGTCGACCTTGTGTCGGTACACCATAACAAGTAGGAGGTGGGAGGTGCTGATGCCTTTATCTAAGACCATGGTCAGACTGCACCCGGAGTAAGGGGTATGGTTCTGGAGGCCTCATTTAAGAAAGGATATAGATGAGTTGGAGAGGGTTCAGAGAAGGGCAACAAAGATGGTGCAAGGTATGCAAGAGAAGCCATATGAGACTAGATGGAGAGAATTAAATGTACGCCCGCTGGAGGTTAGAAGAAACAGAGGTGACATGATAGAGACTTTTAAGTATACGAAGGGAATAAATAAAGTGAAAGAAGGTAGATTATTCAAAAGGAAAGTAGGAGTTAAAACAAATGGTCATAATTTAAGATTGGAAGGGGGAAGATTTAGGAGCAATGTAAGGAGATGTTTTTCACAGAGAGGGAGGTGGAACCCTGGAACAGATTACCTAATGAGGTGGTGTGTGCAGAAACAGTGGAGGAATTCAAGAGGACATGGGACAGACAAAAAGGGTTGGCTGGCGGGCAGAAGAAAATATCCCTGGGAAGTGGAGACAAGTAGGGACGGGTGGGAAATGGGCAGACTAGATGGACCAGGATGATCCTTTTCTGCTGACACATTTCTATGATACTCAGTCATCCCTTCGCTTTTATAGTAACCCACATCAGACATACCAGCTTCTCACAAACCCATGAGCCTCTCTCCCTGATCTCACATGCAATATTTTTATTTGTTAATGCTTTTGTTTTTGTTACTTTTATGCAACTTCTCAATTTTTACCTATTAAAAAAGTTCTCTTTTGTGACTAATATTAACTTTACCTTTGAATTTGTTATTCAGTCAACATGGACTCCATATGATGCTCTGAGCTGCTTCTGTCTGTAATGTGATACAGTAGCTATGTACAATGAGTCTACTAAATGTCCTATCTCCGGGTCGCCCCTGAAAAAGGGACACTATGTCTCAGTAGGTTTTACCCGGTTATCAAAATTCAATAAACAAACACATAAATAAATGCTAAATGTAGTCATAGGGAGCAGGTGGGCGGGTAGGAAAGAGAAATTATACTATGAACTGTGAAAGTAGTGCCAGCGGGCAGGTGTGTGGTGAGTGACGTAGCTACTATGTACACAAATGCTACATGATGTTGCTACTATGTATATAAATTATAATGACATATCTACTGTGTACATAAACAGAATTTATGTACACAGTACCTCAAATAACAGCATTTATATAAAGGCTTTTGGGTCCTCGCATATTGTATGGATATATTATGTTAGACTGAAACTCTGTATGCCGACGCTCAACATACTGAGTTTACAGTCCTGAAACCAAAACTCCTGTACGACTTGGATGCCTGAAAATACAATGTCGGGCACCCCGCAGTGACAAATACCTCAATACAGGAGTCTTCACCCCCACATTCCCTGTAACTAATATAACAAACTGTGAGGGAGCAGACCTTTATAAAATATATTAATTATGGGGCCAAATTCAAAAAGTTCCGTAGTCTGACCAGAACCTGAGCTCTCCCAGGATACTGGGGCACAAGCTGTCAGTGGTTTAGTCCTTCACACCACTGGGGCTGCTGGGACAACTTCCAGATCAGATGCTGCATTCTGCAGCATCACCAGGAGTATGGTAGCAACCCGTCACATCTGCTACCTTCACCCTCCTGTAACACTGTTGGGCATGAAGCCAGCAGGATATACACTGTTGAGATTCTGCACCTGTCAGGCAATAGTACCTGGGCAGGTGAGTATTAGGATAATGAGATGCAGGATATCATAAGGATACCAACTGTATAATATATATATATATTATGCTTAATACAAAATAAATTCATAAGCATCAGCACGTTTCCTATCTTGGTTAATTAATATTTAAGTACTAAAGGTGTGGTGACAAGACTGGTGGTGGTGTGACAGCCAGGTTATAAATTTATTTTGTACTGATAAAAGTGTATATAAGAACCTATTATGAATATATATTTATTTATATATATATACACACACATACATCAGTGTTTTCTTGATCTACTGGGCCTGCATAGCAACACACGTTTGATACTTTACAAATCAACAGAATTAGCTCATATCTATATAAAATACATGCACGTATATTAAATGGCACAGGTACCTGTATATAGAGATATGTAATTTTCTTTTTGGTAGCCATGACTTATCTACACTGATGAAGGGGTCCGTAGCCACCACAAAATGTTGGTGTGATAAAGGCACCATATGGTATTCAGCTACACAATTTAATAACTTCGATTGACATTTTAAATATTTGGTGAGTCACCAACCAGACAAACTAATCTCCCAAGCGCTATCTATAACATGACCAAACTGAGACAATTTAAAAGGTCACCACACGCACATCTGAGACAGCAGGCTAACTGTTCTTGTACCTAATCAGTGGCCCAAGTTTTCCCAGTGATGTGTTCTCTGCTAACCTTAGCTCATGACTTAATGCTACTGCACTCTCTACTGACTATTGTCTCTGACACTGTGTAAACAGTGCTGTGCTATGATATTCATTTTGTACCTGTCTCATATATTATGTTATCCAATGTAATGCTTGTACTGTCTTCCTTGTTATACATTGCTGAAGTGTAACCTTTGCAAAAGCGGACCCATGTTTAAAGGTCTTTTCCTAGTAATAATATAATAAAAAATCAATTAGAGTCAGTCTTTTTTCTGACATATCCTCAGGCTATAAGCTGGAAACTTAAAACTTTTGTTTTTTGGGCTAATTTTTATTAAAACTTTGTACTGAAATCCCCAAATCTGTAGCCAAACGTTTCATTTAGTGATTCAAACACAGCGGTCATCAGCGTCACATTTTGACAATTTGGAGCCCGACAAAATAGCCAAATCCAGAGATGAATAGCAACCTGTGATTTGTCGAATGGCAACTTAAACACTGATCCTAAATTATCTGCACAGCCAATACTGGCATAGGCTGCTTTCTCAGAGAGAATCCAAGCCCCAAAAGACTGCAATGACTACTCACAACTTACACTACAGGCAATCTTCATTTTGTCCAATGAACAAAATGAGAGATTTGTCTAGTCATAGATTAGGAAACAATGAAGTCACAACCTTTAGGACCTGATTTTGATAGTATTTTGGCTTTGCACAACGCACACTTGGGAGCCCCTACAGAGGTACATGAAATATCAGTGCAATGGCATCTGCTCCAAGTGGCTTGGATGTGATTATAACTAAAACCATGCATGTGGACAGCAGCAGAGAAGTGACAGAGACCCTCCCCAGAGAGCAAGCACATCCACATTTATAGATTTTGTTTTTATCAAGAGAGAGAGAACAAACCCCATTTTGTTTTTTATTTTTTTCATTTTTTATAATATATGTTTGTTGCATTTTCCATATGTCATAAACAACATACAAGCTGCAAGGTTATCAGATAAAAACCAAGACATACAATTAGAATATGACTGGATACAGATAAGGGGCTACATACTTCTGAGAGGAGGGCTGACATAATACAAGATACAGTTACAGAAAAAAATCTGCATTAGTGGCCGACATATACATAACCAATCTACACCAGAGCAGTTCAAATTCATCTGTAGTATGTCAAAGTCCTGCTGTAAATTGGAAACAGAGTCGAAGGAGTCCAGGTGGAAGAGCAGCTGGGATCCAGCAACCACCACATGGTGTGGTTTGGCATGAAGACAGGGACTCAGTTAAGCCACTCAAGGACAAAAGTATTAGATTTCAGGGGGGTGGATTTCAGTGAAATGGGTAGATGTTTAAGAGCAGCCCTGGAGAAGGGAGCGGTAATGGAGGGAGTAGAGGAACAGTGGGGGAAACTAAAAGTAGCCATAGTGGAAGTAACTAACCAATGCATTAAGATAGTGGCCAAAGGGAAAAGAAGAAGGAAACCACTGTGGTTCTCTAAAGAGGTAGCAGACTCAGTAAGGGCTAAAACAGCAAGTTTCAGGAAGTCTAAGGGAACCTAAAGGGAGGTGGATGGGGAGGTGTATGCTGAATGTCTAAGGGAAGCAGGAAAAGCTGTTAGGAGAGTCAAGGCACAGACAGACGTGGGTTTAGCACACACTGTGAAAAAAGGGGACAAGGCATTCTATAGGAACATCAGCCATAGAAGAAAAACCAGGGCGGGATTGTGAGGCTCAAAGGGGAGGATGGGGATCTAGACGAAGCAGAAATACTGAACAAATACTTCTGTTCAGTATTCACTAAGGAGGGAGAGGGTCAAGGACCACAGCTGGGGAGAAGAGGTAATGGGAGGGAAGAGAAGTGGACACCAGTCCATTTACAGTGTTGAGAGTTCTGGAGGAACTCACAAAGCTGAAGCTTGATAAAGCCATGGGGCCAGACCACATACACCAGAGGATATTAAGGGAGCTGAGAAAGGAACTAGCAGTGCCTCTGGCCACCCTGTTCACAAAGTCACTCAACACAGGTGTGGTTCTAGAGGACTAGAGGAGGGTGCATGTAGTCATACTGCACAAAAGTGGCAGTAGGGAGGAAGCGGGGAACTACAGGCCAATCAGCCGCACCTCAGTGGTGGGGAGGATCATGGAGACACTGCTGAAAGAAAGGATAGTGGCACACCTGGAATCCAATGGTGTCCAAGATCTGAGGCAACACAGATTCACAGCAGGAAGGTCTTGTCAAACAAATCTGATAGATTTTTTTTGACTGGGTAACTAGGGAAGTCAATCAGAGTGGGGCAGTAGACATCACCTACCTAGATTTCAGCAAAGCCTTTGACAGCGTCCCACATAGAAGGCTGGTTAACAAGATGAATAGTCTGGGCATGAGCCATAAGGTGATACACTGGGTTAGAAATTGGCTGATGGACAGAAGACAGAGGGTGGTGGTAAATGGGATCCAACCCAGAGAAAGAGAGGTGACCAGCAGAGTACCACAGGGATCAGTACTAGGACCAGTTCTGTTCAATGTCTTCATTAGTGACATTGCAGAGGGGCTGGAAGGAAAGGTGTGCCTATTTGCAGATGACACCAAGATCTGTTACAGAGTGGATACTCCAGAAGGAGTGCAGAAAATGAAGAGGGACCTGGAGAAGCTTGAAAGATGGTCGGAGGTGTGGCAACTGAGGTTCAGTTAAAAAAAATGCAAGATAATGCACCTGGGTAGGAGGAACCCTGGGAAGAGCTACAGAACGGGGGGGAAAGGTGCTGTCACCAAAGAGGAAAGGGACCTAGGGGTTATCATATCTGATGACCTTAAGGTATCAAAGCAGTGTGCAAAGGCTGCGCTAGGGTGCATAGGCTGAGGCATAACTAGCAGGAGACAGGAGGTGTTGATGCCATTGTACAAAGTACTGGTAAGGCCTCACCTGGAGTACTGCGTGCATAGAAACATAGAATTTGACAGCAGATAAGGACCGCTTGGCCCACCCAGTCTGCCCATTTCCCTACCTGATGGATAAGCTGCAGATCCTAGTTAACCAGCTGCCTACTTCTTCCTACCCCCAACCCCTAGAATTGCCTTATGACTGTCCCATGCATGCTTGAATTCCACCACTGTTTGTGACTCCACAACCTCCTCTGGAAGGCCGTTCCATACATCCACCACCCTCTCTGTGAAAAATACTTCCTTAAATTACCTCTGAGCCGCCTCTTCTATCTTCAAATTGTGCCCTTGTTCTTGCACACCCCTTTTTGAAAGATGCTACCCTCTTGGACTTTGTTGATTCCCTTGAGGTACTTGAAAGTTTCTATCATGTCCCCTCTCTCTCTTTCCTCGGAGGCTATACATATTAAGCTCCTTAAGTCTCTCTTCATATGTCTTCCCGTGCAGACCCTGCACCATTTTAGTTGCCCTCCTCTGACAGCTTCCATCCTGTCTATGTCTTTGTGGAGATTGGTCTCAGAACTGCACGCAGTACTCCAGATGGGGTCTCACCAGCTGTCTGTACAGAGGGATAATAACTTCCTGTTTTCTACTGGTGATGCCTCTCCCTATGCATCCCAGTATCCCCCCAGCCCTCCTTGCTGCCCTCTCACGTTGCTTGCCCCACCTTTAGGTCATCTGATATGACTACCCCCAGGTCCCTTTCCATTTTTGTTGTTGTTAGTATCTCACCCCACATTGTGTACTCTTCCCCTGGGTTTTTGTTTCCCAGGTGCATTACCTTGCACTTCTTAGCATTGAATCTAAGCTGCCATACATTTGACCATTCCTCTAACCTTGCCAAGTCCCTTCTCATCCTTTCCACTCCACCTTGTGCATCAACTCTGTTGCAGATCTTTGTGTCATCTGCAAAGAGACATACTTTTCCTTCCAGTCCCTCTGCAATGTCACTTATAAAGACATTGAAGATGCCGTACTGGAGACCACACATGAGTAAGGACATAGACAAGGTGGAGTCTATCCAGAGAAGGGTAACAAAGATAGTGCATGGATTGCATCACAAAACATATGAGGAGAGACTAAGAGTCTTCGATATGTACTCACTAGAGGAGAGGAGAGAAGGGGGGGGGGAGACATGATAGAAACTTTCAGGTACCTCAAGGGCATAAACAATGTGCAGGTGGGGGATCTTTTCCAATGTAGAAAAGATATCAGAATGAGGGGACACAATATGAAATTGAAGGGGTGGAGTTTAAGAGGTAATGTGAGGACGTTTCTCTACTCAGAGAGGATGGTGGACGCTTGGAGCAGTCTGCCACAAGAGGTGGTGGGGGCAAGCACAGTGGCGGGGTTTAAACATGCCTAGGACAGGCACAAGGGAACATTGGACGGGGAGGGAGTGATGAAAAGCCATTGATCACTTAGTGTCAGTGACTGCATACAAGTTTAGGGCTTACGGGCAGACTAGATGGGCCTAGCGGACCTTATCTGCCAACAATTTCTAGGCATCTATGTAATTTACTCGATCATATACATATTAATCATTAGTTGATGCCAAAGTTGTACTGAGGGGGATTCCTCCATCAGCCATGTTTTTGTAATAACGTTTTTATTGAGCAGTATACAAATAGCAGTTTTCGGGTCTGCGACTGGCAGTGCCCATCCAGCATTTCTAAAAAGAAAATCAGACATGGTGTAATTTGAAGAGAGGAACTAAATATTTGCTGTAATTGTGATTGAAAGGCATTCTAGAATTCTCATACCTTCGGGCAAAACCAAAATATATGTGCATGTATTGCTCTAGATTCCCCACATTTTCTTCAACATGAAGCAGTCACTTAAAGAGATTTTCCGACCTAACTGAGAGCAGCTACCACTCACATATTGTGGTAGCTGCCCTCGGTGACAGTTATTCTAGCCATGTTTTAAGTACTAACAGCCCATACCTTTGTTGTATCACTTGTAACTTTTCCTGTAGAGATGGGCGGCCTGATCCTTTCAGAGTGCCCCTGTCATGCTGACACACCCCCGCGCAATGTAACGTAATGACGTCTGACCGGGGAGAGCAAGGGGGCACACCCCAATGAAATGAATGGGGCTGGACTTTTCTTCCATTTTTAAGCTGAAGAATGGCCACTTAGAGATTAATGAAGGTCACTTCTCGGCTAACAAGCCCCCCCCCACCCCCGTAGGCAGAGCTGAGTGAGGGGACTGGAAAGCACACACACACATAACAATAAGCCCAAATAAATGTGCTTTCAAAAATCCAATTAATGACAGGATGTCTCAGTAAATTAGTTAGCAAAACATTACACAGAAAACCAGTCCACGGCTGACCATTGCAATGGAGAATGCAGAGTTGCAGACACACTTTCTTTTCAATTTCGAACAGTTTATGTTTCTCCTGCTACCTCACAGTCAGAAGTTCAGAACAATACTGGTCTTTGCGTTTTTCAATGCCAGCACACTGTCTTAGACAGTTTCCCAATCTCCCCCCCCCCCCAACAACCTCATAGAAAAATTAAATCACTCAATAACTCAGAAGAACCCACATGCCATACTGCACAACATTTTAATGCCACGTGGCACTGCCTTACCTGAGCTGGCATTTTCTTTAGTTTCAGGTGATTCAGCCCCTGGCATGATTGCCTTGTTGCAGCCTGCAGCACATACACAGTCAACTGTCCAGTTCTGGGATCTAAGACCGTGACTGCGGTGCTGCTGAACCTTCGGGACTGCCGGGACCACCAAAACCGCCGAACACCTAGTATTCACTCGCCAAACAGCCATTCTTCCAACCTTGCAGCAACACGCAGTCTCTTCCAAAATTTGAATCCTCCGCACTTTTGGGAAACAAAAACTAGCTCCTTAAGTCCACAGTTAGGCACCTAATAGCCACACCCCCAAAGTGCTTGCTTCCAATGGCTGCTGTCAGTCTGCCACCTTACATGCCCAGGCTACAGGCTTTAGCGAATCAGTGTTGCTGATGATGTCGGTGCTGTTCCCACCTCCTGCTCCTCCACTTCTCCCTGCCGACTTGCAAACTGGGCTGGCCAATAGATGTAAAGGAAAGCAGTGAGTGACAGACTGCATGCTCACCCCCTAGGAGGAACTTCTTGACTGCTCAAACAACGAGGAAGCTAAAAGCGCTTGCTCAGGTCTCTGAGAGTACCCACCGGCTATGTCTCTGATTTGCGGCTGCTCCGGAATTCTATGGGCTCAGTAGGATTTTGCTCCTAGGACCGCTACGATGACTAGAAGTAAAGCCGACTCTGCGGATCGCACTAGCCCACATGGACAGGTAGGGCGGTATCTGCACTAGCCCAAGGCACTCCGCACTATGCCCCGGGCTAGTAAATGTATGTTAAGGTCGAACCCTGTGTATCAGGGTATAAAAAAATTGAGTAGGAGGAAGTAGGGAGTGGTTGCGCTTTATGCTTCCGGTTTCATGGCGGACAGAAAACAGTATAGCCGATGGGAATACCGCTGCGGACGGGAACACCGTCAGTGCCATAACTGTATGCATGTGTGTTACTAAAGTTTACCAACAACAATATAGACAATTTTTTTTCTTCTGGGGGAGTGCACCCCCCATAAATAAATATAATAAATTCTGAGGTCACACAATATTGAAGGAAAAAAAAAATTACAGAAGCAGGCATTCAGTGTGCAGGGGCGACCGTGGAGATTTCAGTGATTCAGTCACCTAGGTAAAACTTACATGGAACGCAGCTGGACGCAGTATGAATCGAATGCCTGATACTAGCAATGTTCTACCTCACTCACAGTCCACTACTCTAACCACTTAGTTAAATGGGCAGAGCTGCTAAGACAGGCTCCGCCTCTCAGCTTTACAGTTTCACACGGTACGTGGTAATCTGAGCAGTGCACGAGTAATCCGGAGTGGTATTCTCAAGTGGCACTAGACTCGCGTCCACCATACCACTTCCTCTCCAAGGTGCCCGCGATGATACTTGCAGCATAATGCATGAAAGGTATGTGCCCCAGGAACTCTCTGTTTCAAAACCAAAGTCTGTTTGTCCTCTAAGGTGGAGAAATTAGCTCCATTAATGCTTGGTATAAGTGCAATATCAATGAATCCAAAGAGGCCCTGCTACGGTATTAAGCACTAGGAGAGATAATCATTGGTAGGTTACTACTGGAAGTGAGGTAGTGCAGCTCATTGTTTTAAAATGAAACTGCGAACCTGCATGTAGCGTAGCTAGTTGGTGGGTCTCCAGTGGTATTTAATGATAAGGGTCTGAAACTCCACTGCTTCAGGGCCCCGCATGGCATGGGTTGGTAGGGAAAAAAAAAAAGTCACTTCCATACGTTGGAAAAGGTTATCCATCTTAGCTGGAAGAAACAGGAAGTTCCTGGCTAATGGTATTAACAAACAAAGGAAGGGCAAGAGAGCGTGGTACGCCAGGCTGCAAGGGATGTAGCTGTAAAAGGATTCTCCAGAGAGGAAATTTGAGTTGCAGTACCCAACAGTGAGTGGGCATAATTCTTCCTCTGTCATTTCTAAGTCTATCCAAAGGGCTTGATAATTTGAGGAGAGCTAATAGAGGAGTGTTCGAAGTTGGGCAGCGGTATGATAGTATGCCAGGTGTGGGAGAGCTAAGCCCCCTTTGGACTTTGGAAGTTGAACAGTGGTAAGTTTTGTTCTAGGTCAGGATCCTGCCCATATGAACTGAGCAATCATTTTATTCCAAATCCAGGTGTGTGAATGCTGTAAAGGGAGGGATAAGGTTTGAGTGAAGTACAGAACCTGCGGTGAAATATTCATATGAATACATTCAATCCAGTGGATTAAGAGGAGGTTTATGGTATCCCACCTTGTGAAGTCCACTTGGAAGATTGTAGTGAGAGGAGCATAATTTGCAGCATATAGTTGCGCAAGGTCATTAATAAGGTGAATGCCTAGGTATTTAAATGAGCTCAGGTTCCATTTAAAGGGGAATGTGGCTATAATTAGGGAGCTAGGCTGATTTGCTGTGTTTATTTTATACCCTGCACATTCACCGAAGGTTTTTCGAAGATGCCAGTTGGGGGTGGTGACTGATCTGGTTGTGTGAGGTATATTAATAAAGCATCCACGTATAACGCAAATTTCTGCTGCCTAACTCCTAGATTGATACCATGGACTTCAGCAGTCTGTCTCGGGGCCTGTGCCAGTGGTTCCAGGTATAAGGCAGAGAGGAGAGGGGATAAGGGGCACCCTTGTCTCGTGCCCCTATAAAGATGGAAGGGGAAGAGATTTGGCCATTAAATTTTCACATAAGCCTGTAGGGTACCACATAGGTTTTGCAGAATTCTAATGAATTCGGGGGGGAACTTCAACGCGGAAGTTGTAGGACATTAAGTAAACAAGCATTTATCAATGCCGAATGCAGTCTTGCTGCCACTGGCATTGGTAGTGCAAGAGTTACAGAGATACATAACAGGAATTGCAGTGAAGTTTTGAACTGACGCCAACCCCACCCCCACTCTGCAGAGACCGACAGGCATTAGGGTGTGCCTTTGGGTCGTCGGCCATAATGCTCACACCATTTTACCTCACCTTAGCCTGCAGACATTGACAAGTATCGCGGTGTGCCTTGGGGTCTTCGGGCCTTACACTCACCCCATTCCATAAGGAAATATGCTGAGATGGGTGCAGTATTGGAGAATGGGGTGAACTTTGGGTCCAAAGACTCCAAAGCACACCTCAATGCCTGTCACTGGCTGCAGGGTGGGGGTGGGGGTGGAATGGCGTGAGCATTACAGCTAACGATCCCAAGTCACAACCCTGACACCTGTCAGTCTCTACAGGGTGGGGCGTTATGGTTGGAAACCCTAATGCCCCTGGCATTTGTTGGTATTTTCACTCCGAATTTTCAACATGAGCTTTTTGTGACCCCACCTCATGAACAGTGGCACTATCAGTTTGTTAGCCAAAAGGTGATTTGGCACAGCAACTGCACCATTTGGTGCCACAGGTGTGAAAACACATTTCAGGCGGAATGTGAAACATGACAACTGTACTGTTCATGAGGAGGTGTGAAAAAATGGTAATGTTGGAATCTGGAGTGAAAATATGAAAAATTGGTGAAGTCACGAGCATGCGTATAAACTACGCAATGCACACCCGTAATGCAATTATTTGGGGATTTTTTTTAACCACATTTCAACATATGCATTTTGGGACCTCCCCTCATGAACAGTGGCACTGTGATTTTGTTGACCTGTCCCAAAAGTTGATTTCCCACAGCGACCACGCCATTGTGCTCCACAGGTGTGAAAATACATTTTGAGTAGAATGTGAAAAATGACAGCAGTACTGTTCATAAGGAGGTGTGGAAAACTGGCAATGTTGAAAATCTGGAGTGAAAATATTAAAATTTGTCGAAGTTACGAGCATGTGTGGAAACTGCGCAATGCACGCTCGAAAAGCACTAATTTTTTGGAATTTTACCAGATTTGCAACATGGGCTTTTTGGGACCCTACCCTGCTGAACAGTGGCACTGTTGTTTCGTTAATCAGTCCTGAAAGGGGATTCTGCGCAGTGACCGCAAAATCACCTTTTTGGACCCAGTAATGAGATGACAGTGCATGAGTTCATGAGGTGGGGTCCCAAGAACCCCATGTTGAAAATCTGCTACCAAAATTCCCAAAACTGGCTGAGATATCCACCTAAGTTGAAACCCCCCCACCATGCCTGCCATTATAAAGCTTATCACACTGTTCAGTTCCCGGTCGGCTTTTGAAGATTTCAGACTTGTTCCTGCTTCACAGAAGATCAGAGCGTCGGCCCTCTGGAGGTAAGTATGAAGTAAGGGGAGGTGCCAGAGAGTGGGTGCGGGTTGGGGGGGGCGAAAGGGATGATGAGGGAATTTTTTTTTTTTACAGGTAAAAAAGGAAATCGAACTTCAGGGGACAGTCTTCTTTATTTACAGGTAAAAAAAGATTTTGGCACATTGGTGGGATCTCAGTGTGCCACGCAGTTTGGGGGAGCAGACATGATGCCGGCGGGATTGGAGCACCCCGTTGGAAAAGTGTGTGTGTGTGTGTGTATGGGAGGAGACATGATGCAGATGGGGATTGGGCACCACCGCTGGCAAACAAACTGAAGTGGGAGGGGGGACATGCAGACATGGGGATTAGGCATCCCTGATGTCGGCTTTGTGGGGATTATGTGGCGGGAGGCAGGAGCCGCCATATTTATTGGAATGTGTCACCAGGAAAGGCACGTAACGGAGCTGATGCTCCAATGTGGAAACTGCACCTCACTGGAGCGACAGATTTCTTTCGACTCCATGGCTCTCTCTGAAACTGCTGTAATCACTAGCATGCTTGCTAATTGGTGGCTGAGGGATGAACCCACTAAAGCATTCCCTGCATTTGCCACAACACTGGCACATCTCTGAATGTGCAATTACTGTAAGATGTTGCTTGTGCACGCGCAAGACAACATGAAAAGGCCACACCACCCAGTCAAAAGCCTTCTCTGCATCATAGCTGAGCAATAGAAAAGGGATTTTGGCCCAGACGGCGTGGTGGAGAACATGAAGGGTGCATTTAATATTGTCCTCAGTCTGCTGGGCTTTAACAAATCCCGTTTGGTCTGGTTAAATTATGGTTGGCAAAATGTTATCTAGTCTAGTGGCTAACAGGGAAAAAAAGATTTTATAATCATTAAGACTGATATTGGTCTATAGGAGGAGGAGAATAATGTGTAGTCCTTGTGTAGTTTTAGAATCGCAGAAATGGTAGCTAAATTCCAAGATATGGGGATTACCATTAGCTACAGAGGAGCAAACTGCAGCCAAGTAAGGTAGTAACTGTACCTGAAATTGTTTATAAAATTCAGATGTGTAACCCTCTGGGCCTGGACTTTTGGAATTATGAAGGTTTTTGGATAATAGCACAGAGTTCAGCTGGTGAAATGGGGGCATTTAAAAGATAAATCTGCTCTTGTTGTACAGTAGAAAGGTTCAGGGAAGATAAGAAGTTATTAATCTGAATGGGGCCTGAAGGTTTTTCGGAGGTATATAAATGTTCATATAATGTAGGAAGGCCTCTAGTATATGATCTTGTGCTACATGCAACACCTGTAACTAAGTCCTGAATTTGGGTGACCACCATAGTAGCCATCTGTCCATATAGATGGAAGGCTAGCAGTTTAGTGGCTTTAGGACCACTCTCATAATATCTCTGATGGAGGTGATGTAAGGCGGCCTCTGTCCTGATATTTAAAAGTCCACACATTAAAAGTAGTGGCCAAAAGGGAAGCCAAAGATTTCATCTCCCTGCATATGTTTTTTTTTTCATTTTATTGGTATTGTTTCTTCCTGGGTTCCGCCTGCCATCTAGCGTCCCCCACGCTAGCCGACGGTATGAGACCCCTCCTTCAGCCCCATGACTTGCCCCTTGTGGCAAGGGTGGGTAATCCCTCAACCCACCAGACCGGATCCAGTTCAGGGGAGGCGCCCTCCCGGCGGCACTGTGAGGGGACAATCATCATCCATGGCGAGGACTCCCATTTTCCATTTTTCTCCCCTTTGCGGAGTGGGACATGCAATGACATTGGTGGAGGGAGTGCGCATGCATCTGCACACACTCCTCCAGGCATCTGCCCCATCTCTGCCCCTCTTCTGTAGTGTCAGCACACTGCCTCCCAGCCTCCACTATGGGCCAGCCGAGTGCCGCTCAATGGCGACTCCCCCTTCCCAGAGAAGGAGAGCAGTCCCTTGGACACTCAATCCTTCTCCAACCCTGCCAACCCCCGGCGGCCCGTGCTCGTTCCTGAACACAGGTCACCGGCATAGCCCGAGGTAAGGCGTCCAGTACCCAAGTCCTCAGTGCCACCGGGCCAGCTCCCTGCATATGTTTAGTTTGCAGCTCCTTAACCATTCAGTGTGGTGGTGTTTTTTTAAGTCTTGAGGCAAATTTTATCAGTTCTCCATGGAGCACGACTTTGAGCGTATTCCACAAAATATTAGGCAAACTTTAAGGAGACTGGTTCTCCAGTATTATTTGTTTAATCTGATCTTGCACCAAGGGCCAGGATAAATGGTTCAGATAAGAGAGGGTTAAAGGGGACACCTATTCGGGGGGAAGGGTCTGAGTTAAGTGGGCAAAATAACAAGGGAGGCAGAAAGGGGAGGGTGACAAGGGGGTCTCTACTAAGGCAGGAAGACTCCCATGGAATTGAGATCACGAATAAAGAGGGGGATGGGGGGTTGAGAGCGCATAGTGGAAGTAACCATAAGGATGATGGTGGTGTTAAGGTTCTGTTACTGGGAGACTCGATGATTAGGGGTATCCAGTGGGAGGGACAGGGGGGTGGATGCCATAGCCAGGTGAAGGTAGTGAGTATCTCTGGGCTGACAGTGCACAGAGCAAAGTTCATGGTGTACGAACTGGTTAGGGATTGTGGAGGGAAACCAGATTCCCTGGTGCATTTGGGAACTAACAATCTAGAGGGAAATAGCATTTTGGAAATCCAAGCAAGGTTCCAAGAACTTACCAGAGTCTGTTGGGATAATGGATGCAACATTTCCTTTTCAAAGATATTGCCAGTACTAAAGGCCTCAGTGGAGAAAAAAATGAAGATCGCAGAGGTTAATGACTGGCTCAGGAAGTGGGGTGAAGAGAGTGGGTTGGGGTGTTAGGGAACTGGAAAGGAGTTTGGGAGGATAAGGACTGTATGCCAAGGACAGGCTTCTATCTTGCCCCATTAGAAGAAAGTCCCAACAGGGGTGGCTGACTACATTCAAGAAAAGTGGAGTTTAAACTCATGAGGGGGGGAGGGATAAGGGAGGGGCTGACCAGAAGCCCTCTCCTCCAGATGAGGGAAGTAGCCTTCAAACCCAAAGGGGGAGGGGGGAAACAGACTTGGGGAGGAGGTTTCAGGAGAAGCAGAGGGAGAATGGAAGTATAAGGAACCTGGGTGGGGTTCGACAAAGGGGATCAGGGATAAGGTGTGGGTGGTGGTGTTAGTAAATGCCAGGAGCTTAGGAAACAAGTTGCCAGGTTCCAGGCCATGCTGTTCGGGGTGGTGAGTGGTGGATGTGGCGGTGATCACGAAACTTGGGCCAACAAAACCATGACTGGGACCTAAGCGTGGGGGTAAACTATGCTTGGGAAGGACAGAAAGGAGGGCAGAGGGGTGGGTGACTACATTCATTAGAGATGACATAGAAATTGCTAGGGTAGAAGAGGCAGAGGGAAACATGTAGGCCTTATGGGTCACCTTACGAACCCCAGCAGGAGGTAAGGTCAAGCTGGGTGTAGTATATATGCCCCCTGGGATGGGTGATGTTCTGGAGGATGGTTTGCTAGACAACATCATTGCCCAGTGTGGACCAAAAGGGGAAGGAGTGATGTTGATGGGGGACCTTAATATGCCAGGTACAAACTGGAGAACCAGGTCCTCTAAGATGGCCAAGGAGCAGAGGCTGCTGGATGGTTTCCAGGATGTGTTCTTAACACAGCATGTGATGGAGCCCACAAGGGAGGGGCATGTCCTGGACATGGTTCTGGCAGATGGGGATCTGGTAAGGGACCTGGCTGTAGAGGATCCCCTGACTGGGGCGACCACAATACTGTCTGGTTTCAAAGCAGCATGGAGAGATCTAGGACACTGGCAGTGGACTTCCAGGGGCAGACTTTGTGGGCATAAGGGATTACATTAATGACAAATGTGGAAAAAGAGATGGGAGGTCATAAAATGGGACTTCTGAGGCAGTCAGGACCTCAGCCAAGGTGAACGAGGGAGCAAGGTCACATAAACCATGCTGGTGGTCCAGTGAGGTTCAGGTAGCAGTCAGAGAAAAGAAGGCAGCCTACAAAAAATATAAAACAACAAGAGGGGATAGGGAAAAGGAAATGTACCATCTTGCATCTAGAAAAGTCACCCGGATGGTGAGGGGGGCAAAGTCCAGTCAAGAGTAGCGGCTGGCACAGGGGATACATGGAGGGGAAAAGGGGTCCTTCCAGTACATTGGGGAGCGGAGAAAAACTAAGGGCCATCTCGGCAGATTGAGATCAGAAGGAGGGTGGGTGGAAGAGGCGAGGAACCAAGCAGAGGTATTAAATGAGTACTTCGCCTCTGTGTTCACAAGGGAGGGGGATGGGATATCTACAAAGCAAGGCACAATGGGGTTAGAAGCGGTAGTGAGTGGGATTAGGGAGCAACAGAAATGGAGCAAGAGGGAGAGGCACCCCAGGGGTGTCACATCAGGATAACGATAAAAAGGCCAGTAAGGTGGAGGGGACGGATGATGCTATCTCCACTGAAAGGGTGTGGTTAGCCCTCAAGGCCCTAAAGAAAGACAAATCTCTGGGCCGGATGGCATTCATCCGAGAGTACTATGGGAATTGGGGACATACTGGCTGCACTTTGGCAGAGCTCTTTCTCAACAGGTCGCTTGAGACAGGGAGGGTACCAGGATTGGCGAGAGGCACATGTGGTGCCGATCCATAAAGGTGGGGTCGAGGGAAGTACCAGGTAACTATAGACCCATCAGTTTGACCTCGGTGGTGGGAAAATTAATGGAGAGTATACTAAAGGAACGATTGGGGGTGTACTTGGAGGTGGTGGGAGGTCTGGATAGTCGGAAACATGGGTTTGTGCCAGGGAGATCATGTCAAACCAATCTTGCAGAGTTCTACAAATGGGTAACATCAGAACTGGGCAGGGGAAAGCCTGTGGATGCTTTATTCTTGGACTTCAGCAAGGCATTTTACTCTGTCCCCCACAGTGGTCTGGTGGAGAAACTGACGGAGTTGGGAGCAGGCCCTTTGATGGTCAGATGGATTGAAAACTGGCTAGCTGGACGTAACCAGAGAGTAGTGGTCAGTGGGGAGCTCTCGAACCCTAGAGAGGTCGGTAGTGGGGTACCGCAGGGCTCGGTCCTGGTCCGATCCTGTTTAATGCTACATATTGACAGCAGGGAGGGTATAGGTGTGAAATGAGTCTCTTCGCTGATGACTCCAAGATGGGAGCAGTAGTTGAGGGGGAAGACGGGAGGCTGGCACTGCAAGGGGACCTGGACACCCTGGAAAGCTGGGCTCACACATGGAAATTAAATTATCACCAAGTGCAAGGTGTTACATCTTGGGCGGGGAAACCCTAAACACAGGTACACCCTGGGAGGGGAAGCGCTGGAGGCCTCAACGGGGGAAAAGACCTAAGCGTCATGGTGGATGCATGTATGAATAACTCTGAGCACTGCAGGAGAGCGGCTAGCAAGGCAAACAGGATGTTGGGATGCACTGCTGTTAATTTTAGTTTATGAAGTATTGTATGTTTTTATTTGTCATTTATTTTAATGCGCCATGGTTTTAAGAAAGACGCAGACAAATAAAGTTTATTATTATTATTATTATTATCGTAAGGGGGATCACCTCTAGGAGCAGGGAAGTGATTCTGCCGCTGTACAATGGACTGCTTAGACCACATCTTGAGTACTGTGTACAGTACTGGAGACCACACTAGAAAAGGGACATTCAGCTCCTGGAGAGGGTACAGAGGAGGGCAACTAAGATGATACAAGGACTAGGGGATTTGACGTATGAGGAGAGACTTGAGGAGCTCTGCCTGTTTTCATTGGAGGGGAGGAGAGACAGTGGGGCATGACTGAGGCCTTCAGGTACCTCAAGGGAATAAATAGGGTAAACATGGAGGGGATCTTTACACTAAAGCACGGAGGTATCACCAGAGGGCATGGTTTGAAGTTGGAAGGTGGAAGGGTGAGGGGGGAAAGAGGAGGAGGTTTTTCACTGAGAGGGTGGTGGACCCTTGGAATGTGCTGCCTGGCGAGCTGGTTCAGAAATCCACAGTGAAGGGCTTCAAGAGAGGGTGGGACAGACACAGAAAGTGGATGTATCAGATGATGGCCTGTCCAGGGGGATGGGGATGGATGATACGGGTTTCTGGAACACAAGGCGGGGGAAGGCCTCGGCACCCAACTAGGGATCTGAGGTTCGAGCAGACTCGCTAGACTGTAAGGCCTAATCTGGTGGCAATTAGTATGTTAGTATGTTAGATACGGCACTCTTCCAGGTTAAGCAATGAATTATTTAAATTGCCAGAGGGTATTCATCCGTGGCCTGCCTCATGTTAGAGTCAAAACGAAGGGAGCATGAGCAGAGAGTGCAATGGGTAAGCGCTCACAGCTGGTCACCATATGCTTGTGCTCTTTAGAAATGTGGAATAAGTCTATTCTAGTACAGTATATGCCAAATGTAGTTGACACAGATGTAATGGACGTCCGCTTGTACTGGACAACGCGCAACTGCCAAATGCCATTTAGAATAGTTTCAGTGTTAAATATGATGCTTTAAATGGACCTCTAATTTCGCTTGTAGCGGCCGGGGATGAACTAAAATGCATCATTGATGCATAGCTCGAGTCATCCAGTGGGTGCTAACAAGTTTTCTAACATGTGTCAAATGGTTTCAGGTGCTCCCAAGCAAGACAAAGTTTATTTTTTTAGTCCCTGCCATGTAGCAGGTGTTGCCACTTGTGATTTAGTGTGGGTGTGATACAGTATTTAAGCCTGCTTATCTGGTTTATGGCAAAACCTTTTTTTTCCCTTTAGAAGGGAGCTTTACACTATCCGGAACCGCGGCTGGCAAGAGAACTTGCCTCTCTCTATTAAGAAAGATAGAGATTTTACAAGAAAACAAAAAGATGCCAAAACTAAGTCTTCGGAACCTTAGTACGCACTTTAACATACTTAAATCCACAATCAGTGACCTGCTGAAAAACAAGGAGACCATGAAGTGTGACAGACATTCCAACCAAAACCCTAACAGGAAGAGAAAATCGGAGGGCAAAGACAATGATGTGTAGGATGCCCTCCTCCGCTGGTCACCAATGTCAGAGGCATGGACGTCTTAATCAGTGGTCCTCTGCTGATTAAAAAAGCAGAACAGATTGCCGCAGCCCTTGGTAAATCAGACTTCAAGGCCACTGATGGATGGCTTAGTCACTGGAAGCAGTGGTACAACATTGGCTTCTGTAAAATCCACGCCAAAAATTTAAACACAGACATCATTGCTGCCGATTTGTGGATAAAAGATGTACTGCTGGAGTTACCCAGCAGTTACAGTCCAGAAAACATTTTTAACACTGACGGGACCAGGCTGTTTTACCACTGTATCAGTTATTGCACACTTGCTTTCAGGTCTGAGACCCCAATGGGTCTGAAAAAAGCAAAGGAGCAGATCACTGTGCTCCTTACATATCTGTTAATTGTTCATTAAAAGGTTTCATCGCAGGTCATCTCTTGGATGTAACGGATGACACATGTACCGGACGGTTGGACACGCCTACTGTATATAGACGGCACGGTGCTGAATAATGGGTGTTGAAGCATAGAAACATAGAAACATAGAATTTGACGGCAGATAAGGACCGCTTGGCCCACCCAGTCTGCCCATTTCCCTACCTGATGGATAAGCTGCAGATCCTAGTTAACCAGCAGCCTACTTCTTCCTACCCCCAACCCCTAGAATTGCCTTATGACTGTCCCATGCATGCTTGAATTCCACCACTGTTTGTGACTCCACAACCTCCTCTGGAAGGCTGTTCCATGCATCCACAACCCTCTCTGTGAAAAAATACTTCCTTAAATTACCTCTGAGCCGCTCCCCTTCTATCTTCAAATTGTGCCCCCTTGTTCTTACACACCTCTTTTTTTGAAAGATGCTACCCTCTTGGACTTTGTTGATTCCCTTGAGGTACTTGAAAGTTTCTATCATGTCCCCCCT
Source organism: Neoceratodus forsteri (assembly GCA_016271365.2). NCBI lineage: Eukaryota > Metazoa > Chordata > Ceratodontiformes > Ceratodontidae > Neoceratodus > Neoceratodus forsteri. The sequence continues at coordinate 657,793,367 of CM028131.1, read as the reverse complement.
CTCCCTCCTTTCCTCGAGGCTATACATATTAAGCTCCTTAAGTCTCACTTCATATGTCTTCCGGTGCAGACCCTGCACCATGTTAGTTGCCCTCCTCTGGACAGCTTCCAAGCATGTGTGGGGATTTAGTAGACACCAAGTATTGGTCCAACCACAGATATTTAGCTGAGTCTTACAGCATTTATCAGGGGTGGAAAGTTTACGGGGGGTGAGGACTGGAGGTATCCAAGTGGTCATAAATCATACTGTGATCCCCTCCTGTAATAAGAATGCCCTGCTGCAAGGCAAGACTTTTCCCCAATAAGGTGTTCACGGCCACTGAATCAGTTCCTTGGGGGAAATGCAGACTGACTAATGTGACTAGTTGGGTTAAATAAGTGCCCGTAACCATTGCCAATCTGCCATGAAGGTCCGTACGGGAACCCGTGAGAAGTAATGGAGTGGACATGGGTATCAGAATGGCAGTACCCTGCATCTTGGCCCTTTCAAAAGAGGAAGCTACCACTGTGCCAAAGCCAATTTCTGCAATTTCGCGTGTTCGGCAGGGGACAGGTGGGTCTCCTGGAGAAAAATAAAAGTAGGATGTGCTTTTTTTTTTTTTTTTTTTTTATCATGATAGAGTTTATTGTTTTCAAAATATGGCAGGTATACAGGTCTGTCACATCAATGAAGTATCCATCAGAGCATAACATATTCCAAAGTCTAAGTCTCATAAGTACCACAAGGATAGCATAGCATTGTGACTCAGTTATGTTGCTATTAATACGATGCCTCCAAGGATACAGTTCATAAAACAATTTTACCTTGAAAGGATACAACAACTAGGCTTAGTCATTAAATAACTGTATCGATCTAGGTTAAGGCTAAAGGTTCCCATAGAGCCAAACTAAAGCCAAACCAAGGGTGCTTTACACAGAGCCTCACCGCCCACTGTGACTTATTCTAGATAATCCTGGAACACAGCTAGGAAAGGCAGACAGAATGGCTGGGAGCGGAGGTGGCTGCCAATAAAAATACTGAATGAGATGGGGATGTACCATTCCTTTGGTACACCAAATGGGGTTCCTAAATGCTATACTGGGGGTTAAGTAGGTGGGGTAGGGGTGACCTAAGTGGGAGTGTAGGTATGCATGCCACGTAGCATAATATTTAGAGAGCTGGTCACAATCTGCATACGTCAGACATTCAAAAATAGCCAATCTGGCTAGTGCAGCTTGCCAGGCGGACACCGGGGGCACCATCCATTTCATCAAAATTGACCTTTTTGCCTCAAGAAGCGCAACGAGAACCCACAGTTTACGTGGGCCAGATAAAGAGTCAAGGACTGCCATGTCCCCCAGGCAAGAGAAGGGGGGGGATCCTTAAATCTACCACCCTGGAGCAGTGCTGTAGCACCTCTGCCCAGAAGGGGGTAAACACCAGACACTGGTACAGAACATGCCAAAGATGAGCGGAGTCTTTCTGACACCTCCAACACTCAGAGTGACTAAGCACTCCCATAACTTGCAGTGCCTCTGGGGTCCTATACCATTGTAACAGGATCTTCATCTGAATGAGCTGGCTCCTGCTGTCCCTGTATGTTGTATGTGCCCTCTTAAGCCATCCCTGCCATTCTTGAGGGATAATAGATATCTGTAGCTCTTCCTCCCACTGCTGTCTAGGAGAGTGAGTGTAGTCAGGGTGCGAGTCCCATAGGATCGTATAGAGCCTCCCAGAGAGCCCCCCTGTGTACCTCGGATAGGTGCAGCTTATTCATCCACATCCACTTCCACCTCTGACCCTGTCGCTGCTCATGTAAAAGGGGCCGGAGTGACTTCTGAGCTGTAAATACCTCCAAAAGTCCCTGGCAGGGAGGTCAGATTTCCCTTGGAGTTGCTCAAAAGAAAGCATAGCAGCTGAATTAGGGAGAAGGAGGTGACCAACCACTTTTATACCTTTGGATGCCTATGTAGGCCATGAGAGAGGTTTGCCTTCTACCAGAACATTACGGTCATCTCAAAGTGGGATTAACTGCACAGGCGGCTGGCTAACAACCTGAGGGGTGCGTGAAAGAGCCATAACCTTCTGCCAAGCATTACATGTTTCTATCATAATGGGGGTCGCATGCTTGGTGCGGATGTGCTTTTTTAATATCCGTCATCACCTTTTTCCATTTAATTTGATTATTCAAGCTGTTAACATTGGAGTTATGGGTGAAGTTGAACTTCACCCATAACTCAAAATAAGTATCATGAGTTAAAGGAGATTCCCCAGAGGAGCAACTGGCAAGGACCAAAAAGAGACCAACATTTATTTATCTAGTTTTTGTTCATGTGCTCCTTAAGCGCCTTCTTGCACCGCATAGGATTCCATACTTCTGTAGAGTCAGACATAGCAAACTAATATAGGCCCAGTGTCCAGCCATGATAAAAGGAATTACGCACCTGTAACACACAATCCACTGAAACACAGAACAGTACCAAGGGAGAACTAGTCACAGCAGGGATGCTTGCAACAAGCCAGGCATATGCGGATATAACTCAGTAAAGCAAATGGCTTCCAAGACAGAGGAGCTTTTTTCGCGGCTCCTTAGAAATCCCGGACTCGGAGGAGCTGGAGGACGAAATGCATACAGGCAGGAGATAGGGTGGGTCCTGAAAGGCAGCCAAGTCCCCTGAGGGTGGGAAGTACCTACCCATCTTGGGGGGGAATGTCTGTGGGTCTAGACAGACAGATAAGACGTGACGTCACTAGGACCCTGAAGGACAGCAAACAGAAGAACAGGCCAGCTAAAAAGCAGCATTGTTCACATAGTTCTGCAACCCCTAGAATTCACCATGTATACAGCTCAAAGGGGGACTGGGTAAAGATAAAAAAAAAAAAAAGAGGTTAATTAAAATATTGGGGCCTAGAACAAGAAGTATAAGCTTAGTGTAAGTGAAATGTAGGGAGGAATTTTATAGTATTGCTCCCAGTAATCTAACTAGCCAAACAATAAATTCATAGGAGGAGAGAACTGTGATATCTCTTCATTTCAGAGACTGAGAATGCAGTTAGGAAATTTGTCTGGAAGCACAGAAATAAATTACACAAATAAAAGTACCCGGCAGGGCATCTCTGTACCCCCTATACCAGGCAACAGTGTTTTTTTTCCAGGCTTAAGCAGCATTGACCAAAAAAATTTGTTGTGTCAGAAGTTCCAACATGAGACCAGTTAGGGCAGCCAAGGGCGTCTCCAAGAATCACGAAGGTGAGAACCACAATTCCATAGATTGGCACCTCGAGCATGCGGCTAATAGAGAAAAAAGGTATCTGGCTGCATGCAGCGGTGCCAGATACAGCCCACCCGGATGCGTCCCCCACTTCACCTGATGACCCTCACAATATCATAAATTCACTTACAGGTTTATTCAATGTAAAAAATAAGTTTAGGTGGAGGGGCAGGGACAGAAGAAGGGAACCCCTCCCCCGAAATACCCGATCACAGACTTACCCCACCACTGTCAGCTCAGAGGAATTGACCAGACTGCTAATGCATGCAGTAGAAAAGAGTGAGTTATATCTGGTCCTGGCAAAGGATTGTAGTAAGGTCTGGATGTCCTTCATTATCATAGCAGAGTGAGCATTTCTATCCTGCAGCAGGGTATGGGACAAATATGAGGCCAAACTGATCCCAGGTTTGGTTTTGGAATGCTACATCTGTGGGGAAAATAGAGCCCTTTTTTGAAAGCTCAGTGGCAGCCTCCTGTGGGTTATCATACAGCATCGTGCCCTCAGGTGAAAAAAAACACATAGTTTAGCCGGGAATGGCATATGAAATTTCAGGTTCTTGTCTCGGAATGCAGCCAGAATAGGGCTCAGTTTCTTGGGTTGGTCCATCACTACTTGGGAGTAGTTGTGGTCAGCATAAATACGATTTCCCTCAAAAAAGATGTTTTTCTTTTGCCAGAGCCCAGTGAGGATTTTCTGTTTGGTAACAAAGTACATAAACTGCAGGCCAATACAGCGAGGCCTTTGCTGATTATGAGTAGGGGCAGAGCCTAAGTCTCGATGGGAAGGCTCGAAGTCCTTCCAATATTAAGTCCAGTTTCTTCTTTTTATAGTTCATTACTGACTGCATGGTCGGGCCAGGCTGCACCCTGTGGGAGTTAGTGGAGGCCTCGCTCTCAGACACTACCGTCTCCTATCCATTGGCATCCAACAAGTTAGGCTCCTTATTTGGATGGTTCCATTTCACCATATATCAAAAACAGCCTCCGGTGCAAAAAAGAACCAAGTTTTGGGCTGAAATGGCTTGGTAGTGGGCTGTTTGTTAAGGTGCTGAGCCGGAGCCGGAAGATTAGTAGTCCATCTTGATCGGTGACGTCACCAGAAGTCACAAACACTTAATTTATTTATCTATTTAAGAGTTTCACCAGGAAGACATGCTGAGCAATTTGCTCATTTCCAGATGCATTCTGGGGGGAAGGGGAATAGTAATGAGTACCGGGTACCAATACGCAATTACATACAATAGGCAAAAATATAATATGAAATGAACAATGCAATGATACAAGGTAGTGAGGATGTGTCTAGGCTGGGGGGGGGGAATGGAGGTATAGTAATGAGCACAGGGTACCAATAGGCAATTATTTACAGCAGGCAAGAAATACAATATGAAACATACAATGCAATGGTACAAGGTATAGTGAGGACAATACCACAAGATACAATAATAATATAATTACAGTAAACCAATTCGTTGTTAACAAACAGTAGAGGGAAGTGCTTGAAATACCATGTCATAGCCAGTCTTCCTGTGCAAGATGGGGGGGAAGGCCTAGCAGGGAATGGTGGATAAGTACTTGAGAATGGACATAGCTTGGCTTTCCTATTGGGACATGGAGGGGGAACCTACAAGGGGTTAGCGAGGGAAGGGAAGCACAGCGTGAATAGGAGTTTTTGCAGGGAACTATTGTAAGGGAGATAAGGGTAAGTTAGGTACAGTTGCAGGTGGGGGAAGTGAAAGACCGCATGAGGGAGGAGAGGGTGTGGAGCGAGGGGGCATTATGAATGGAGGCCGTGAGAGAGTTCCTGAGCTTGCGGAAACAACAGGAGAAGGATGCCTGGCCGGATGCTGAGGACCTGAAGGGGATGGCAAGGCAGCTTGCATCACTACTGCTAAGGGAGTGAGCTGAGGTAGGTGGGGAAGAGATAAGAAGGGAGAGTGCCAAACCAGACCATTGCCAAGGAAGTTGGTACAATGAGCTAGATGACAATCACTGAGGGGAAGGGACAGCCATGGACTGATATAGGGAGAAATAGTGAGCATGAGGAGAGCAGCTGAGAATAAAGTGGCAGAAGGAGTGGAAGAGGGTGTCCAATATGACTAGGGTGGTTTTGGGAGCAGCATTATACACTATGTCACCGTAATCAAAAGTTGGAAGCATCATTCTCAGTAGAATTTCTCTGTGGGCTGGCAATGGGATGCATTCATGATACCTGTATAAGGCTCCCAATTTGGGGAGAAGTTTCTTATGAACAGCATCCACGTGACCCGAGAAATCAAGGTGCTTGTTGAGCCAGAACCCAAGGAACCTGAATGAGGTCACATCTTCCAACAAGGTCCCATCGAGAGTGTGGAAGGAGGGGAGAGAGGGAGGGGAGCCTGGTGAGCCTCTGCCTTGTGCCAAAGATCATGGAGACTGTCTTCTTGGCGATGAGAAACAGTTGGTTGGATCATAGCCAGCACTGGACATTATCAAATTCCTGCTGTAGAGTACACGTCACCAATGGGAGGAAGGACCGGATACATAAAGGACAACGTCATTCACATACATGTGGATGGATGCAGATAAGCAGACCGAAGGGAGGTCATTAAGGAAAATGGAGAAGAGAATCAGTCCAAGAACTGAGCCTTGTGGGATCCCAGTGTGGATGGGGAGGGTGGAGAAATACAGGTTACTCACCTGTAACAGGAGTTCTAGGAATGGTATATGTTGTTCATCCACACTTATTGGCAGGTTCCTTGCTGCTTTAAATCTTGCCGGAAGGTCTTCAAGCTGGCTCCTCCCACCCACCTGGGTGGTAAAACTCTCGGCTCCGCCCCATGATGCCAGATCTGGCCCATTGGAAGCTCAGGTTGTGCGTCGAAGCCGGGGAGGTCGGGTGGGTAGTGTGGATGAACAACATATACCATTCCTAGAACTCCTGTTACAGGTGAGTAACCTGTATTTCTAGGGACATGGATATGTTGTTCATCCACACTTATTGGCAGACTCCTAGCAGTTCTCCGGGAGGAGGGAGGCAAGGTGCACACCCCCTACTTAGGGAATAAAGACTGGAGAACTGAGGCCCCAAAACCAGCATCCCGGCGTGACTCAAGGTCGATGTGGTAATGGGTAATGAAGGTGTGTGCTGACTTCCAGGTAGCAGCCCTGCAGATTTCCTGGATAAGGACGTCCCTGGAAGCAGCCACCGATGCACCAGTATGATGGGTAGAATGAGCTCTTATCCCTCTGGGAGGCTCCATGCCCGCCAACTTATAGCAGAGATCTATGCAGGAGGTGACCCAGCTGCCTATCGTCTGCTTGGCTGCAGGTCTGCCAGGTGCGGCTTCAGCATAGGTGACAAACAGCTGGCCGAACCTCTCCCCGAATTTCAGCCGTGCGCTCCATATAATAAGCGGCGCTCAAAGGGTCCAAAGTATGGAGCCTGTATTCGGCCTCCGAGGTGTGATTGGGGTAGAACACTGGCAGAGTCAACACCTGGTTAAGGTGAAACTCTGACACCACCTTCGGAAGGAATTTCGGGTGGTGGCACAGGACAACCTTGTCCCTGTGGAAGACCAGGTAAGGAGACTCAATGCAGAGCACCTGGAGTTCTCCCATCCTTCTGGCTGATGTGATAGCCACCAAGAAGGCGGTCTTCCACAACAGGTGAGAGAGTTCACACCTGTGCACTGGTTCGAATGGCTTGCCCATGAGCTTTGCCAGTACCAGCAGTAAATCCCACGGAGGTGGAGGTTCTTGCACCGGAAGGGAAATGTGATCAAGGCCTTTGAAAAAGCGCCAGACCACCTTCTCCCTGCGCAACCGACTGCTCCCCAGCCCGCGCCCGTAAGCAGAGATGGCTGCCAGGTGCACCTTTAGGGTCGCCGACCTAAGCCCTTGACTAGAAAGGGACCATAAATAGTCCAAAATGCTTGCCAAGGAACAGGAGGAAGGGTCCAAGCCCTTACCCTGACACCAAATGGAAAACCTCTTCCATTTGAAGGCATAGCATTTCCTGGTCGACTCTTTACAGGACGCCTCAACAACATTGAGGACCTCGTCGGAAAGACCCAAGGCCTGGAACTCTAGCCACTCAGGAACCAGGCCGTCAGGTGCAGAGACTGAAGGTCCGGATGGAACACCTTCCCCTGATTGAGAGCAGGTCCGGGCGAGCTGGAAGCTGCCTCGGGAGCCTGGAGCTGAGGCTGAGTAGATCTGGGTACCAGAACTGGCAGGGCCAGTCTGGAGCTATCAGAATCACCTCCGTCTTGTCCCTCCTTGTCTTGAGAAGCACCTTGTGAATCAAGGGAAATGGGGGAAAGGTGTAAAAGAGGCCCGGGGTCCACAGCCTCGAGAAGGCATCCCCCTGCAGCGAGCCCTGCTGAGGGGGGCGGGCATGAAACAGCCTCAGCTTCGCATTCTCCCTGGAGGCAAACAGGTCCACCTGAGGTGTGCCCCAGTGGGAGAACAGATCTTGTACTACCTCCGGCAGGAGAGACCACTCGTAAGATGCAGCCCCTATCTGGCTCAGGGCATCGGCCAGGGTGTTGGAGGCTCCTGCCACATGAATGGCTAGGAGATCCGCCTCCAGGCTGCGCACAAGTGACCAAATGGGAGAGCTTTCTTGCATAGAAGCATGGGAATGGCGCCCCGCCCTGGGCGGTTCAGGTAGTACACGGTCGTGGCGTATTGTCCGCCTGGACTCGGACCACTTGACCCGGAGAAACGGAGCAAGGCGGTGAGAGCTAGGCGGACCGCCGGAACTCCAGCAGGTTGATGTGGCATCGGGACTCCCACGGGACCAGAGGCCATGCACTCAGTGTTCCCCAGATGGGCACCCCAACCCATCAGAGAAGCATCGGTCGATAGAGAGACCGTTGGCTCGGGGCGGACAAACGGGATGCCCTCCTGCAGATGGGATGGAACGGTCCACCACTGGAGAGCGTTCCACATCTCCTGGGTCACTATCACTAGCTGGTCCAAAGGATCGCAGCGTTGTGACCACTGGCGGGCCAGTCCCCACTGAAGGGGGCGTATGTGCCAGCGTGCCCAACGGACCACGCTGATACAGGCCGCCATGAGACCCAGGAGGCGCAGGAAGTCCCGGGCAGGGCGTGATTCCCCAACCAGAAATGATTGGGCAAAGGAGGTAAGAACCTCGGCCCTGTCCGCCGGGAGCCATGCTCTGGCTCGAAGAGAGTTGAGCTCTGCCCTGATGAACAGGATCACCTGCTTCGGCTCGAGTTCCGACTTGGCCTCGTTGATGAGAAGGCCGACTTGAGCGCAAACCTGGAGGGCCAGATCTCTGGACCGCTCCACCTCCCATCTGGAGGGGGCTGCTATCCGCCAATCGTCCAGGTAAGGGTACACCCGGACCCCTCGGCGCCGCAGGAATGCTGTCACCACTGCCATGCATTTGGTGAAGACCCTGGGAGCTGGAGATAAGCCGAAGGGCATGGCTCGGAACTCGAAGAGGGATCCCTCTGCTCGAAAGCGGAGGAATCTCCGATGTGACGGACGGATAGGGACGGAAAGAACGCGTCCTGTAGATCCAGAGAGCAGAACCACACGCCGTTCCAGAGATGGTATTATCTGCACCAGAGTGACCATTCTGAAGGTCCGAGACCTTAGAACTTGTTCAGGTCGTGGTAGGTCGAGAATGGGCGCCAGCCCCCGTCTGCTTCGGAACCAGGAAATATCTGGACACGAACCCCGGGTCTAGGGCGTCCTCTCTACCTCGCGTGATCACCTCCTTTGGAGGAGGAGGAGGAGGAGTCGGCTCGACGAGCCGCCAGTGAGGCTGCGGACCCCGAGGCTCCCGAGGTGCGACGGCTCTGAAGGGCGGGGCCTGCTCAATTCTAGAGGTAGGCCTTTTCCCACCACCTTCAGTGACTCCACCTGTCCGCGGGTAACAGCGACCAGGTGGAAAGAAAGTGTCTGAGCCTGCACTCCCACGGGAGGAACAAGGGTGAGGTGACAGGGATGGGGCGGCACCCCTCAGCCCGCCACTGGGCAGGCTTGGAGGAGGGACCGACCGAGGGACCTCCTGGGCCTTACCTCCTGCTTCCTGTTGGAGGAAGCCGACGGCTTGGGTTTGGGATGCCAAGCTCGAGCCTGCTGGCCCTGACGTTGCTGGGCCGGGCGCGCCGCGGGCGTAGAAAGACGAAAGGGCTTAGGCTGTGGCTTGCGGCCTTTGTCCTTCTGAGCGGAAGAGACCGAGTCCAAGGTAGCATTGGACTTCTCGATCCTCTGCAGGTGACCTTCCACCCCAGGGCCGAAGAGGGAACATCCGCCGACTTGTGCTGGGTATCCGAGGTAAAGGTGGATATCCTCAGCCAAGCCCGACGACGCATGGCCACCGCGGCCGCCACAGACCTGGCACATGAGTCCCCGATGTCTAACGCAGTCTGGAGCTGCTGTTTGGCCACTGCCCTGCCCTGGTCCCGCACCTGCCTGACCGTAGTCTGCAGATCTGTGGGAAGATGAGAGACAACCTCATCCAGGGAGCCCAACAGGGCGTGAGAAAAATGTGCCATGAGGACGGCTGAACTGGCCTGATGAAGGCCGAGAGAGGATGCAGCATAGACTTTTGCCCGGCATAATCCAATTTCTTGGATTCCTTGTTGGGAGGTTTGTCCACATCCCTGGCGTTCCCGGCACGCCGGAAAACGCTATCGGTAACCAACCCCTCGGCCGAGGGTGTTCCAAAACCGGACAGGGAACCGGTAGGGACCGTGATACTTCCGTGACCATCCTGGCCGGGCGAGGGCAGGAAGCAGGACGCCGCCAGAGTTCCAAGGTCGGACTCCACTATGGCTTCGCCACCGGAAAGGCCTCCTGGGAGAATCCTCGTCCAGAATCTCCGTGAGGGGATACCTGGCCCATTTAGAAACGGGTTCGAGAGCTTCATCCCGTGGACTCGAGATGAGTCGAAGCAACCCTAATAAGGACAAAGGGCTATCGTCCACTGACTGCCCTCTCGAGGACTCCAAGTCCATGCGCTTTGGAGAAGAGGGAGGAACCATCATCAGACCTGAAGAGTCCTCAAAGAGCTGCTCGGGCCTGAGCCACCCTTCACCTGCCGAGGTTTATCGGAGTGAGGGTGACAGCCTATGGGGCAAACCCAAGGTCGACCGGTAATTTTGGTCAGAGCCCCAACTAATGGCTGTGGGCGGAGGTTCCACCAGAATCGGGTAAGAAGCTGGAATTGGTCAACAACCGGGTTTGGGAACAGGCCTCCTCGGCTACAACGAGGGTTGTTTTGCCGCCCGTGACAGCCACTTAATGGCCGGGAAGACGACTGGTCGGGCTTATTCCCCGTCAAAAGGAGCTAGCTGCCACATGAGTTCCTCGATTCATGCAATTCACGCCAAGCCTCCTCGTCCGAGGAAGAGGAAGAGGCGTGCCGCTGCGTCGGTATCAGACCGCCTATGGCGGCGTGGATCGGTTGACCGGGCGAGGATGTCCGAGACAGAGACCAGAGTCTCGACTAGGCCGAGGAAGGCGAGGAAGCGTCGAAATCGCACCCTCGCCCGGACAATCCTCACCGGCGCTCCGGAACCGAGGCACAGACGAGCCGACGGGATCTCAACTCCCCACCGGGGAACCGGGAGAGGGATTTCAGCTTCTCCAGCCGGCTAACTCGGCCTAACGGTCGAGAAAAATCTCGATCAAGGTTGTTGAGTCTCTCGTCAACTGGCCTGACGGGGACAATTGCGGAAGCCAGTGGTCAAGCTGAGGGGTTGATCAAGTCGACTGTCGACAAGGGAGGGGGATCTTTCCCGCTCCCAGAGCGCCGACGGAGAGACTTACTTTTGCTCTTTTGGACCTGGAAAAGGTCCTGAAGAAGTTGGACCCTCACCTTCGTCGAGAGGGTCAGACAAAGCCCTTTAAAAGAAGCCGAGTACAAGGTGCGGAGAGAGCGGGACAAATGCCGCAGGCCGAGGTAGAAGCGGCCCGCGCCGGGCCTTCCTCTTCGAGGCTTTATCATCTGCTCGAAGCTGATCCGCCGAAACCACCGCCAAAGGGACACACCGCCAACCGGCCTCTTTAGATTTCACCGTGGAATTAGGTTCGCACCTGCCGGACACGTGGTCCATGAATCGCCTGGGAGATGAGGAGAACCCTCGTCCAGGGAGCCCAAAGGGTGTGGAGAATGTGCCATCAGTGCAACCGGGCTGGCCTGACGGAGGCCCTAAGGACGATGCAGCGTGAACCTTATGCCTGACATAGTCCATCCTTCTGGACTCCTTGTCGAGGTCTGTCCCATCCGGCGTTTCCAAGACATTGGAAAATGTAGTCAGTAACCCCTTCAGCCGAGGGCTGCTCCGAAAAACCGGGCAGAGAACCCACGGGATGGGATACCTCAGGCTACCCTGGCCGGGCGCGGGGCAAGTGAGCCACCGCCATGGCTCAAGGCTGGGCCCACAATAGCCTCAGCCACTGGGAAGGCCTCGTGGAAGAACCCTTGATCCAGAATCTCCAGAAGGGGTAAGGCCCAATCGGAGGCAGACTTAAGCTGCATTCAATAAACTCTGAAATGAGCCGAAGTAGACCCTTAGAAGATGATGGGCTGCTCATCCTACTGGATGTTCCTGGGAAGATCCAGGGTCCTCCCCATCAGGAAACATGGCAGAGCCTGCTCAGGCTCGAAGGAGTCTGCAAAGCTGCCATGAGCCAAGGCACTCTTAGGTCCGCGGGGCAGGCAGGAGTGGGGAACCGAGAGACCTGAAGGACAGGCCACCAGTCCGGCTTAGGCTCTGCCAGGCGGGAGGGACAGAAGGGGTCGGCCAAGCAACCGGTCCTGGAAGACTCTCGGACTGATACAAGCGGCTGACCAGCGACGACTGCTTGCTATCTGGGGATTGAATCGGGGTCGATTGAAACCCAGACAACTGCTGTCGCCGCATAAGTTCCTCGAAACACCGATGCCAACGGCATCGAAACTACTCCTCATCGAGGAGGGGACAAGGAAGAACGGCTAAGCCACTTAACCCGGGTGCTCAGGCAGAGAATGCAGATCGGGCGTGGCGTGGGCCGGAGGTGGGCGGACCCGGGGCCCAAATCCTGGGGTAACAAAGGGCTGGCCTGGGAAGAAGCGGGTAGCACCGCTCTTCCCCTCCCGACTTGGAAACGGACCGAGGCTGTCGACTCAGGCGGAGGACAGGCGCCCTCGATTCCGCCCAGGCGTGGGAAGACGGCCTCAGCCGACCCCCCGAAGGGGGTTTTGGCCGGCTGACCTGACGGGGGTACCGTGAGGCCAGAGGCCGAAGCCGAAACCTCGACCGAAGTCGAGCGTCGGCCAATGAGGGAGGGAAAAACTTCCCGCTCCCGACGAAGAGACCCCGCTCGCGGCCCTTTAGAGACAGGCTGAGAGACAGGCCAGGTTCCTCCTGAGGAGAGGGAATGGCAGTTCCTGAACGTAAGCTGAATGTAAAGAATCCAAGGAGAGCGGGATAAGCTCCGCAATCAGCAGGAGAGAGGAAGGGAACCCCGTCCCTTCCCGGCAGGATAAGACTGCAGAGAAACAGTCGGGCGGGCACCTTGATCCGATGGAACTCGGAGTGGAAAAAAACACGGATGTCCGAGCCCCGACGGGCGCGCGGTCCTCGGAGAGCTGACGAAGGTCAGAACAAAATTGCAAGCCCGAGGATCGTAGTCCAAGTCCAGGAAAAAGAGCCCGTGGAGGCGAAGTCCTCCTGGAGGAACTAACCAACGTTCTCGGGCCGGAAAAGCCATCGTCGCGAGCGAAGAAGATCGAAGATTCAATACTTTTTAATAAATTTGAAGACAGAACTTTTCAGGAACCAGTCAAAAATGCAGAGCGCTAAGGAGGGAACCTGAGCTTCCAAGTGGTAAGGAAGATCTGGTGTCATGGGGCGGAGCCGGGAGTTTTACCACCCGGGTGGGTGGGAGGAGCCAGCTTGAAGACCTTCCGGCAAGATTTAAAGCTGCAAGGGACCTGCCAATAAGTGTGGATGAACAACAAATCCATGTCCCTAGAAAGGGAGTCGCCGATTCTGATGGATTGTGATCTGCCTGATAGGTAGGATCTGAACCAGTTAGTGGCAGTAAGTGAAAGGTCTGCTGCTGGAAGTTTGTCAAGTAGGAGGGAGTGTGAGACAGTGTCAAAAGCCTTGGCTAGGTCAACAAAGATGGCAGAGGTGATGAGACCCTGATCCATTCTGGTGTGAATGGAAACAGTGAGCCTGAGCAGGGAGGTGGCTGTGGAGTGGTTCTTGTGGAAGCCGGATTGGAAAGGTGTGAAAAAGGAGGTGGAGCCAAGGTAAGGAGAGAGCTGGGAGAGCATGATACATTCTTGCAGTTTAGAAAGGATGGGGAGGACAGAGAGAGATTGGGTGGTAGTCGCCAGCTGCAGAGGGATCACCACCTTTAAGGAGAGGGATGACGGCAGAATGTTTCCAGGCAGCCGGGACAGATGCTAATGCAAAAGAGAGGCTTAGTAGTGCTGCTATAGGATACGAGGTGGCAGCAGCAGCAGACAGACAGAGTAGTTTGGCATCAAGGTCATCCGGGCCTTTGCCCTTAGAAGGGTTCAATGCTAGGAGCACTTTGAGGGCAGAGGAGGGGGATACAAAGGAAAATGAGAAGGGAGAAGCAGGATGCTCAGAGTGTGGAGGAGGCAGGGAGAGAGGGAATAGTGAGCAGGGAGGAGGTAAAGAAGGTATTGAACTCTTGGCTACAGAGAGGGGGTCCATCAGTGTGGAATCAGCCACTCTGAGGGCAGGGGCAGGAGGACTGCTTTGGGGGGAGAAGAGGGCATTGACCACCTTCCAGAATTTAGCAGAATGGTTTAAGTGTGTCTGGATAGTACTGGAAAAGTAATCTGCTTTGGCTTGTCTGACGAGTCGAGTGCAGGTGTTTCACAGGTGACATCTTTGAAAGGCAGAGGAAATGGTGACTGTTTGTGGTCTTTCCAAGCTTGGCCATGGAACCATAAGCAAGCCAGGAGGTCTGATATGATCCATGGGTGGTGGGAACCATGTAAACTAGTGTGTTGGAGTTTTATTTATTTTTATTTATTTATTGAAATGGTTCACCAGGAGGGCACACTGAACAACAAGTTGCTCGTCTCACAGTGCGACCTGGGGGAAGGGGGTTACATAGGGTTGTGAAGGATGATCAGTTACAATAGTATATGGGAAGTACAAACAATACAACATTATAAATTATTAAACAGTTGGAATACAAGGTATTGTACAATAAACAGTGGTGGAACATTGGGTAAATTACAATACTTGTCCAAAATCATACAAAAGAACATATAAACGTACAAAACAGTCATAATGCAACAGAACCATTATAGTGCATGAGTGTACCAGAAGCAGGCTCGACGTAGTAAGCAAGTGCTGTTGGAGTAAAAAGGATGGGGTGGGTTGTGCACACAGGTGACCCAAAAGGGCAGGTGGAGAAGAGAGGGGGGAGAGGAGTAAGGTAGCCACTTCCTGATTCCCCCTTCAGGATGTTGATAACCCTGGCAGGGGAGGTCAGAGTAGGAAGGCAGAAACTGGAGATAGGTATTAAGGAGGGTTAAAGCAGAAACAGCTGAGGGAGAGGTAATTGTGTAGGGCAGAGGTAAGGGAGTAGTTGGAGGAGTCTCATATTTCGGGGGGAAGGAATTCCAGATTTTAGGGACGCGATGGGCGAAACCAGTCTGACCAATGAGGGTGGAATGGCGAGGGACCGTCAAGGTGCTGGAGTCATTAGATCTGATAGAGTGGGTGGGGGGAGGTGGAGTGGAGACAGAGGATCAGAGATAGGAGGGGAGCACTCCAAACCAGAATTTGGAGGTTAGTGTGGCACAGTGTGAGATGCGTCTGTGAGACAGTGGAAGGAAGGTTAGAGAGCGACAGAGTTCACAGTGGTGGGAAGGGGAATCGAGAGCAAAGCACCAGAAGTTGTTAAAGAGAGTGTCCAACTTGGTCAGGGAAGATTTGGGAGCAACATTGTAGACTACGTCACAGTAGTCAAAGATGGGGAGCATCATCTTCTGGACAATTACGTGCCTCACAGTTAGCAGGATGCAACTACGATTCCTGTATAAAACACCAAGCATGGGGCGCAGTTTCTTTAGGATAGCATCGATATGCACAGAGAAGCTGAGGTGCTGGTCCAGCCAAACCCCCAGATATCTAAATGAGAAGGTGTCCTCCAGGATGGTCCCATCAAGGGTGTGGAAGGTGGGTAGGGCTGGAAGCCTAGAGAGTCTCTGCCTGGTGCCAAAGGTCATTGAGACTGTCTTCTTGGCATTTAGAAAAAGCTGATGAGAAGCAAACCAGAGCTGAACTTGGTTGAAGTCTTGCTGTAAGCTGGTTTCCACAGCAGCAGGGTTTTTGGCGGGACTGTATACAACAGTATTGTCAGCATACATGTGGACAGACGAGGATGAGCAGGCTATGGGAAGATCGCAAAGGAAAATGGAGAAGAGTAGGGAACCAAGCACTGAGCCCTGAGGGGCACCAGTGTTGATGGGGAGTAGTGGGGATATGGAATCAAGGATTCTCACCAATTGGGTCCTGCCAGTAAGGTAATATTTAAACCAGTTGGTTGCTGATGGAGCAAGGCCAGCAGAGGAGAGGGAATTAAGAAGCAGGGGTTGGAAAACTGTGTTGAAGGCTTTGGCTGGGTCGACAAAGATGGCAGAAGTGATCAGGCCATCGTCCATCCTCGAAAGGATGGAGTCAGTAAACCTAAGGAAGGAGGTGGTTGTTGAGTGGTTCTTCCAAAAACCAGATTGGAAGGGGGTGAAGAAGGAGGAATCAGAGAGGAAGGGTGATAACTGAGCGAGAACTAAATGTTCTTGAAGTTTGGTAAGGGTAGAAAAGGAGGAAATGGGCGATAGTTGCCAGGAGCGGATGTCACCACCCTAGGAGAGGAAGGACCACAGGCGTGTTTCCAGGATGAGGGATTCTTGGGCAGAAATAAAGGAGAGGTTAAGGATTAGAGATAGGATAAGCAATTACAGGAGCAGAAAGGTAGAGAAGTTCAGGATCGAGCTCATCTGGTGAGGAGCCTTTAGAGGGGTTGAGGGATAGGAGGGCTCTAAGAGCTTCATCAGAGGAGATAGTAGAAAAGGAAAAAGGGAGAGGGGTAGGCACTGGCTGAGGCGAAGGGCTGAAGTTAGTAGGTGGCAAGGGGGAGAGGGAATTTAGAAGAGACGAGGTGTAGCAGGCATTAAATTCATTGGCCATGGAGCCAGGGTCAGAAACTAGGGGGTTATTTATTTTGAGAATTGGAGGAGGAGGGGGGAGAGAATAGGGCATGAACTACTCTCCAGAATTTAGATGGACAGTTAATGTTAGTCAGGAATGAGGAGTTGAAATAATCAGACTTAGCCAGTGTAGTAGCTTTAGTACATGAATTGCATAGCATTCTGTACTTGACATAGTGACTTGGATGTTTAGTAGATTTGTGTTTTCTCCAGGCCTGGTCATGCTCCCTGAAGCAGGCCAGTAGTTTGGGGGTGATCCAGGGGAGGTGAAGCCCATGGACTCTGGTCCTTCTGAAAGGAGCAAAGGCATTCCAGCTGGCAATTAATTTTATCCTTAAAACAGTCAAGGGCTTGGTGGACAGAAATGGCAGTGGAGAGGGGGGCCCAGTCAGTGGAAGTAAGTGCAAAGCAGAGTGGGGTAAGGTCTAAGGATTTAAAGGACCGGAGCTGTATGATTTTAGGGGGAGGTTTGGGGCGATGGACCTTATGAACAACGAAAATGGGGCTGTGATCACTAAGGGCATCAAGGAGGAGACTAGATTTAATGACATGGTGCAGATGGGTTGTAAGTGCCCAGTCAAGCAGGGTGTGGTTTTGTGTTTTGAGATTAGGGCGTCCGGGCTCAAGTATAAGTTGAGTGAGGTTTAGAGCAGTGACATCATTCCATAGCTTGTTTAACTTGGGAGACAACCAATTTAGATTCACATCACCCATTATTAACAGTTCACCAGATTGCGAGAGGGCTGTAATGTTGGCTAAGAGTTTAGTTGTGACAGAGTGTTGAATGCTTGGATGGCAGCAGATGCCGGCCACAAAGATTGGGACTGAGAAAGGAAGGGTAGTGCGGGTGACAAGGGCTTCATGGGTAGCTGGGATGGAGGTAGGCAAGGTGGTAGTAAACTGCAGTGAGGACAGGATATACATGGCTACTCTCCCTCCACGACCTGATCGATCTTGTCTGGAGAGGGAATACCCAGGGACAGCAATGGCATTGTCAGGGATGCTTTTTTTGAGCCATGTCTTCGTAATAATTAGGATGTCAGGGGTGTGTGAAATCATAAGAGTTTGTAGGAGGTCAGTTTTAGGTAGCGGGCTGCAGAGGCAGCATAGCGCAGTGGGCTAAGGCTCTGAGCTGCAAATCTGGTGACATCCAGCAGACCAGACCTGGGTTTGAATCCCACAGCTTCCACTTGCATACTGTGTGACCCTGAGCAAGTCACTTAACCTCCTTGTGCTCCCAGGTCGCTCCTGTTAAAAAGCTTTCAGCTTAGTGTGCTATACCTGGTTAAAAAAAAAAAAAAGATGTTCAGATGGAGGAGCTTCAACCCATTAGAAAGGGTTGTAGTGGAAGTGGGGTTTGGAGACATGTTGTTAGGGTAAGGAGCAAGGGTAGGAGGAGAAGAAATAGGGCCAGGGTTGGGTGGATGTTCCCTGATGAAAGAAAGAGGAGGGCAAGGATGAAATAGTGAAGTTTAGGACTTTTGTAATTACAATAGGAAATACGTGAGGGGGGGTGGAGAGAAGGAGATAAGGAAACAAAGAAAGGCAAAGTGACTAGGAAGGGAAAACAGAGAGGCTGGAGGGTAGTAGGGAAAGTGGGGTCTGTTTACAAGAGGAGCTGGGGGGGTGACTGACAAGATGAAGGAGGTATCTGGAAGGGAAATGGAGAGAGAAGTGGCAATAGGTGTAGAAGGGGAGACTGGGATAAGGGTAAGAACTAAGAAGGGTATGAGTAGGAGAGAGATAGAAACCATTCTGGGTATGGTAGCAGAAAAAAAAAAACAATTAAAATTGTACTTTAAACTGAAGAAATTCAGCACTGAGAATTAAAACAGTCCAGATATCAGAGGCAATACTGGATTTGGGGAAAAAAGGTTAATTGGCTGATGGTAGTGCCATAGTCCAGTCAAGAGGAATCTGAAAATGGCTGACAGGATGAGGAACCAAACAAGGAGTGGGGTGTGACTTCCAGATGTTGAGAAATGAAAATTTGAAGTATCCAAGGGGTCAGTCCAGTGAGGTGAGCCAATGCAGGTTGAAATCACCCAGAATTAGAAGTTCGCTTGAGGAGGCGTAGAAGAAGAGGGTTGACAGCAAGTCAGTGACTGAGGACAGAGGGAGGCCAAAACGACAGTAAACACTGGCTATAAAGATCGGTGGGGGGTGGGAGAGAAGAGCTCTTTAGTAGTAATAGTTCATACATGGGGATGGGACTGAGAAAGCCAGGATAGTAGTGAAGTGAATGGTGGATGTGAGGTACATAGCCACCCCTCCTCCTCTACTGGCACAGTCTTGGCAAATAAGGGTGTACCCAGGGATAGAGAGGCCCTCATTGGAGATTTTGGGGCAGAGTCAGGATTAGGACAAGATAAGAACGTCTGGATGAAGAGATGGATAAGGGGTTTGATTAGGTCAAGTTTGGGCAGGAGGCATCTGATATTTAGGTGGGCAATTCTCATGCCTTGATGGAGCTGATGGGAGGGGGGTAGGGGTAAGGCCAGGGTTTATTCAATGTCAGTGACAAGCAAAAGCAATAAGGCGACAAGGCAATGGGCAAGTGTGATAATGTGATTATTAAACAGCTTATGGTGTTTGAGGAGGGAGTTACCAGACAGGGGCGGAGTCATTAATGAGGGCCTGATTAGGGCCATTAGCGGGCAGTGGGTGGGGGAGGATAGGGCGCCAGGAGGCCAGGGAGTGGGGGCTCTGGGGGAGCAATGGGGAGGTAGAGTAGGAGGGGTGGGGTAGCAACATGATTCTGGAGGTGGGGAGAGAAAGGTGTAGCGATGGAGGGAAGGTGGAGATGGAGGCGAGGAGGGCTAGCAGGTAGATGGCGTAACGAAGCATGGCTTTTTTATTTGATACCACAAGGGCTGTGGGCCTGACTTGGGCAAACCCAATAACATCAGATCTGGGGAATAAGGAGCCTACTGTACAAAATGCAACAGACTCCAATAAAAACAGTTCTGGAAACATGCAGTAGCAAACCAGATATTTAAGAAGTATTTTTACAACTATAGAGGACAGCACTGAAAGCAAGGAGACTCTATTCGCAAAGGGTAACCTACAAGCTTATTTGGACATTAAAAGGGTACTACAAGTCTTCAGATTGATTAAACAATTAGCCATTGATAAAGAATGAGTCCAGCTTCAGGAGAAATGTAAGAAGTATACTACTTAAGCCTCAAGTGGACTAATTAAATTGATTTTAGAGGATGCTGCATAAGTGGAGGCACAAGTGAAACATGAACTCATGGAATTGGGGACACTGGCTAATACATTCAGCAACTGTCTCGAATATCCCAAGGACAGAGAAATATTAACATGTACCATTTAAAAACAGGATGCCAGAATTAAAAAGATCAAAGAAAATAAGCTTGAGAGAGACAGAATTGACTATGAAACTGGCAGAATATATAACTGGAGTAAGAAACGAAATGAACAAGAACTGTGGTCAATTTTAAAGAAGACTGCTGCAACGAATGTGGATACCTATACGAGTGGCAGTGGAAGCGAGTCCGAAGATAGTAATACACATTTTTTAGTGCAGGGCGAGGAGTCAATGAATTCAGAACTGCCTGTGAAAACAGTGACATACAGACCCCACCATGGAGGAGTCCTCGCATTACACACTTCAGACAGGTGGAAGAATGATGAGGCGGTGAGGTAAGAAGAGATGGAGGGGAAGACAAGCAAATAAATTATCCTCAAACTGGTGCAAGAAACAACAGCCGCAGCAACAAGGCTGGAAGAGATATGCCAAACGGGGGAAGTGGAACAGCTGAACTGGATAGAAATTCAGAATGTGGTAAATATTTCACCTTATCCCTTAACTGGTACTCAAACATGAGTTTTATCTAAAGAACTTCGTTTTGTACCAACCAATCATATTTCAGAGTTTGATAGTATTGTTGATTTACTCATTCTCTTAATTGCTCAATCTGATGTACATCTATACAAATGGGACTGAGGCTAACTTGGTCAATACAGAAATGGAAAATAATAACAACAGTGAACAGTCAGCAGCTACTAGTAGAGAAAATTATGTACTGACAAAAAAAAATCTACTTTTGTCCCCCAGAATGTTCCTGTTGCAGCTGTGCTTGAAAAACTAATGGAGAATGAAAGTAAAAATATATGTGCCAACAGAGAAAGAACCCTCTATTATAAGTGCACCCCCCAAGAAAGAACAGCCTTGAAAGAGTTAAAAAACAGCAAGGATACTGTCATAAAGCAAGCAGATAAAGGAGTTGATATAGTTATAATAGACTGGATGAAATATGAGAAGTTCTAAGGCAATTGGCAGATAACTTATAGACAGCTGGATACAGATTTAACTGAGAAATACAAAAGGGATATTGATATGTACCTATATGAATGTTTATGCAACATTATTGAGAAAATATATGAGTTCTTAAAGGTACAGAATCCAATTAGATCTGTCATATACTGTTTGCCAAAGATACAGTATATAAGGACCTGTTAAACCCACCTGGAAGACCAACTGTTGCAAACATTGGGTCTTTGACTGAACCCTCTGGCCCAGTTTGTCGATCAACATATACAGTATATACAGGGTTAGGCACAGGCCTTTCTTTTCATATATTAAAGATACAATGCAGATGTTACAGATATTGGAAAATGTACAGGTTGAGCAAGAATGGGGGATCATCACCCTAGATGTAGCTTCTCTATATACAAATATTCCCCATGCAGCCGGTCTTGAAGCCCTTAGGACATCTCTGTACACAGACTTGGAATATTCATCTAAGGTCACTGAGTGTATACTGACATTGACACAGAAGGTTTTAAATTATAACACGTTTTATTTCATGAACAAACCATATTTGCAAGTCAAAGGGACTGCTATGGGTGCGGCTTTTGTGCCCAGTTATGCAAATATCTATTTGGGCAACTGGAAAAGATAGTTCATACTATCCCCTGATGGCAATGCCTTATTTTATAAAATTGATCTATATGAATGTTATATTGATGATTTATTATTGATTTGGAAGGGAACAATCTGTTCAATTCTTAAAATAAAGTAATAAGAATTTAAAATTTACCATTCATGTTGATTTGTATAGTATTTTTTTTTTAGATTTAAAAATCTATAAGGATGATGGGCAAATTGTTACAGATTTATTCAGAAAAAGAGACCGATCGAAATTCATTATTGCATTTTAACAGCTGTCACTCCTTACATATAAAGAGCAATATTCCTAAGGGCTAGTATTATAGAGCTAAACGCAACTGTAGCTTGGATGGTAATTTTCAAGACAGCGCTCGGGAACGTGGCAACATATTTCATGAGAGGGGATATCCAGATGAAGTGATTGCAAGGGCAAGAAATATGGTAAATGAGAAGCTGAGGGAAGAGCAGCTTACATACAACAGTAACAGACCTAATTAAAAAAAACAACATTGAATTTTGTTACGACCTTTTAACCGCAATCACATCTGTTACTGGAAGCATTAAAAAAGCACTGACACATACTGAAAATGGACCAGGTGCTTGAGAGGGTCTCCTTGGGACCTGGTGGAGGAGATCTGGATAGGAAATTACTAGAAAGGGAATGTTTTTGGCAATTGAAATTGGGATCAATGTCTCCATTTCTAGTTAAATGAAATTAGTTTTATTGCATCATGTCCTTAGTTATTTACAGTCATTCTATGTCTTTTCTTCCCCTCCCTTCCCCTTGTCACACTGCCTTCTCCCCTTTTCCCCTCCTTCCCCCTCTCCTCTTCCTGTCTAGTTTTTGTACCCCAGATTGGAGGGTTCAAATAAAATACTGTACATATGATATTTGTGTGTAATATATGTTTTCCTTTTCTATTTCAGTAATTTTTAATGTTTGGAAGTACTTTAATAAGTGTGAGTACTGTTTAATTGTTTAATGATTCATCTGCCACTTTAAGGAGATGATCATAAACAGGCAGCACAGTGTTTACCTGAGTTAGTCTTGAAAAAAAACTTGAGGTGCTAAACTGTTGACTGTGAGGAAGAGGTCTGGGTTCTGCCACTATGTAACCAATGTGGTTTTTACAATTTTTGAATAAAGATTGGACAAAATGAAGATTGTCTACAGTGCAAGTTGTGAGTAGTGAGTGCAGCCTTTTGGGACTTAGATTTTCATCGTATTTTGGCTTTGCAAAGTGCACACTTGGGAGCCGCTACAGAGGTACGTGATCCTCAGAGAAAATGTTTCTTTTTTTCGTACAGAAGCAGTCAGCTGGGTCAGAGTTCTGGTATCTCCCCAAAACTTCTATAAATATGTGGTATGTAACTAGAGTACATGCAACTTAGCAGCATGACAACCTGAACAAAAGCAGTAAAATTACTAGCGTAATGTAAGGTATTAGAAAGTATTATCAAAGATCTAATCACCCCAATTCTTTTTTTCAAATTTAATAAACTTTATTGTTTTTCCAATAAACAAACAATACAGCACAACAGCAAACGATCAAGAACAATTAACCAGAGTGAATGACACTAAAAACTGGTAACATGAGTGATAAAGGATCGATTGCGCTCAGCCCCACTGACAAAGGTAAAAGAAAAAGAAAAAAAAAAAGAGAACCCCCAATCCGATCCCCCCACCCACACACCACAGAGTGAGTGGCAAGTAACTCTACAAAAAGAAAAAACCTTAAGAAACCGAGGAGGGGAGCCTGGAGGAACAAGAGTATGGCTTGAGGGCAGTCAGCCCCTATATGGTGTACAGAGGAGTATGCCCCACCTCTTTTCAAATCGAGGCAAAGTGTAGTGTGAGCTGGTGATCATGCGCTCCATTCTTATATTGAATAAGAGTTCCTGATACCATTCCTGGTAAGAGGGGAGCATCTGATCCAGCCAGTGGCTGAGAACCAATTTCTTGATGGCGAAGGAAATAAGGGAGATGTGAAAACGCCTTTCTCTTACTTGAATCTGGCTATAATCCCCTACAATACAGATTTCTGGGGTGAAGAGCCCATCCAGGGCTAATAGAGGGTCAGCCTTGGCCTCAACAAGTGACTAGAGAGAAGCCACCTTGGAACAATACCAGAAAATATGGAGAAGGGTACCCTCCTCTTGGCCACAACTTACACAGGTTGGAGAGGCGGACCTACCCATTTTTGCCAGTTTAACCGGGGTGTAATATAAGTTGTGTAAGGTATGGAACTGAGATAATCATAACCTGTTCTGTGTGGTGTATAGGTAAAGGTCCCTCCAAACATTAACCAAATTGATATTAGAAGAGGGCAACAGGGAGTCCCAGCTCAAAGAATGACCAGAACTCATAGGTAGCAGTTTAGAGAGGATTATGGAGTAGATTTTGGAAATACCGTGTAAGGAGTCTGCCAGATCCCTATCAGCGTCCAGGAGCTCAGGCAGATTGGAGGGGGATGGGTGAGTACCGAATACCTGTATTAATAGATGCCTTGACTGAAACACCTTGAAAGTGTTGAAGGGACCCAAGTGAAGTTTTTGCAAGATAGCAAGAGAAGAGAGAAATGAGCCATTCTCGCATAAATCTGCACTTTTGCTGCCCTGTTGGGCGGGTAACTAGGAAGCGGATAGTACTTGTCCACCTATCCTGATGTTGGAATTGTAAAGGATCAGTTGAGACAAGTCTTTGGAGGGTTGATAAGGAAAATAAGCACAACATTGGGAGAATGTTCTTGGAGAGATCCCAATAAACGATGCTTTCAGGGATGAAGGCAAAAGTTCCAGGGGGGTGAAAAGAAGCAAGACGGCAGATACACCGGAGGCACTAATTAACCTGGTTTCCAATTTAAACCAGATGAGGAGGTACTTGGCATCACCATGTGCAGGGTTAAAGGTAAGTCATTTAAAGCATTTGTAAAGGTGGCTCGCCCAGTAATAGAAGAAGAAGTTGGGCAGTCTGAGGCCACCTGTAGAACGAGAGGCCGACAGCTTAGCGTAGGATCTCCTAGGATGTTTGTCTAACCATATGAACCTGGTAACCTGGGTATGAATATGTTTGAAGAAAGAGAGTGGCAACCAAAGGTTTAACATGTTTAGTGGGTAAAATATTCTTGGGAGGATATTCATCTTAACAATATTAATCCTGCCCCAGAGGGACAGTGGGAGAGATCTCCATCTAGAGAGCTCTTGTTGAATGACCAGGGATAAGTCCTCTAAATTCTTTTTTTTCATACTAGAGGCATCATGGGATAAGTAGATACCAAGATATTTCAGGAACATAGGTGTCCATCTCATGCCGAAATGAGCAAAATCTGACTTATTAATATAGGGATTAAGTGGTAAAATTTCAGTTTTGTCTAAATTGAGCGTGTAGTTTGAAAGGATGCCAAATTGGTCAATTACCTTTAAAACCTCTGCAATTGAGTTGACTGGTTGAGAGATATGGAGAAGAATATCATCTGCATATACCAAGAGATTACTGTGCATCTCCTAGGGGTATACCTTGTATTCTGGAATTCAGTTTAATGTGTCGAATTAAGGGTTCTAGATAGAGATTAAAGAGAAGGGGGAAAAGGGCATCCCTGACGAGTGCCAGAGAAGAGAGGAAAACTTGAGGAGAGTACCCCATTACAATAAATTTTAGCAGATGGTGAAGAGTAAATAACTTTGATCCATCAAAGAAAGGGATGGGGAAAACCAAACCGCCGGAGAGCAGCCAACAAGAAAGACCAGTCCACATGGTCAAAGGCTTTCTCCACATCCAGGGAGACCAGAGCCATAGGAATGGTGGCCTCCCCAGCTGCGGAGAAGACATGCACTAGCTTGCAGAGATGGTCAGACGACGAGTGGGAAGGGACGAATCCAACCTGTTTGGGGCCGATTAATGCGGACCACACCTTGGTAATTCTATTGGCTAGCAATTTGGTTAGGATCTTCAGGTCGTAATTTAATAATGAGATGGGGCGATAACTAGCTAATTGAGTCGATGGTTTGTCAGGCTTTAAAAGTAGGGTGATCCATGCTTCGAGGATTGAGGGGTCTAGCATGTCCGCACTGTGTAAGTACTGAAAAAAACGGAGGAGTAAAGGAGAAAGCTCCTTAGCAAAACATTTGCAAAAGTTTGAAGGAAAGCCATCCGGACCCGGGGACTTATCGAGTGGGAGGCTGTTGATTGCTGAAATGATCTCTGAAATCAAGATGGGACTGGACAATATTGCCTTCTGGATTCTGACAGTTGGGGAAGCAAAAGGGGATCCAAATGATTGTTAATGTCCATTATGTCTGGCAGGTTGGGTCTGGGACTGTACGGAGATCTATAATAAACTTCAAATTCAGATACAATGTCTCGGGGAGCGGTAATGAGCCTTCCGTCGTCGGACTGGATGATGGGAATAAGTCTGGAGGCCTCATACTTCCTAAGTCGGAGGGCCAGTAGCCGACTAGCCTTCTCCCCTTGATCAATGTATTTCGAGTGGGTTTTGAGAATCACGTACTTTGCTTGATCTCTAAGAAGAGTTACATATTTGTCCCTGAGACAAGTGAGTGTGTTCATAGTGTCAGGGCTAGTAGGGCAAGTTATGTTATCCTCTATTTTTTTAATGTGAGAAAGAAGGGCCTTCATTTCTCACTCTCGGGATCTCTTCCTTACAGATGCAAGCCAAATAAACTCACCCCTAATGAGACATTTGAGGGCGCACCATTCATGGTCACCCCTTGAAACTGAATTAAGGTTACTGTCCACAAATGTTTGAATAACGGCTTTCATTTTAGAAATTGTGTGGGCCTCCTTCAGTAATTGGGTGTTCAGCCTCCAAGTGGGGTCTCTTTGTATATCTGCTGAGGGGGAGGAAAGTAAGCCAGACCAAAGCATGGTCTGAGAGGACCACAGGGGAGTGGTCGGCATCCAAGACTCCTCGCATCTCAGCCTGAGAAGAATGTAATCAAGATTGGAGGAGGAACCGTGGACCAGGGAATGAAAGGTGTATTTACGGGACTGTGGGTGGAAGACCCTCCAGGGATCACATAACCCCAGTGATTCTATCATTTCATCAATAGCTCTTTGGGAGGGGCAAAGTGGAGATAGCACGTGAGTGGAACGATCCAGGTCTTGGGTTATTGTGACATTCCAGTCATCCCCAAGAATTATGGTAGCAGGCAAGAGTGAGGCAAGCTTACCTGTGAGATTCATAAAAAAGTTGGGGTTGCCCCTGTTAGGCCCATATATGCTGCCTAGAACCACTTCAGAATAGTCCAATAGGCCTTTTACCAGAATGTATCTTCCCTGGGGGTCAGATAAGGTATGAGAACATTGGAAGTTGGGGGCGCTGTTGAGCACTTCTACCAAGCAGACGTGGCTCCTTCTAGCTCTGCAACTGGAACAATTAAACTACAAATAATTCAACTTCTAAAAAAACTGTATCTATGTGCTTGGCATCGCTGGACTCTATATCATGCTGAAGCTGGTGATATCAAAATCGAATATGGGTCGCACAAATAAAAGTGGCCCAGGTGCTGTGAAATCGCAGGTCTCAACAGATCAACAGGCCGCACTCAATGTCCCACCTAGCAGTTCTGGTGAATCGCCCTGGAAAGCCCTGCAGGTGGCCATGCAGGCCATTGATAGTAAAGTGGAGTCTGTCCTGCAAAGGTTGGGGGAACAAGACCTAAAAATCGAAGCAGCAACAAAAACTGCCTTCTCTGCTGAAAATCAAGCAACTAGAGCCCTATCGACTGCAGCTAAGCTAACACATTAAAATGGGAAACTTAAGTACTAGTTAGAAGCTTTAGAAAACACCAGCAGGGCCCTGAATGTTAGACTAATTGGGCTAACGGAAGGATCTGAGACACCGTACCTCCTCTCTTTCTTACAATCTTGGCTCCCATTGGCTTTACAGCTAGAAGAAGACTTAAAGCCTACAGGATATCTCTGAGATCAGCCAGGGCACAGAAAAACTTACCTTGCACAGTCCTGCTCGTAACGGCAAGTACAACCGTGATGGAGTGAAAACTCCAAGCTGCTCGAAATGCTAAGCATTTGAACTTTGAAGGACATACTTTGCACTGTTTTCCAGATCTATCCTATGCCACAAGAGCCCGTAGAAAGCGATTCGATGGGATCCAAGCCACACTTAGAAGTTTAGGGGTGGCCCACTCACTGATGATGCCGGCATGCCTAAGGATTTTCTACGAGGGTCTAACCTTTCAATTTTCTGACCCAGAAGAAGCAGGCAAGCATGTGCAACAAATTCAAAGAGAATTTGAAGCCTCTGGAGCTGCAGCTCGTTTTCACTCAGACCAGGAGTCGGAAGCTGAGGACACTTGAAGGGGGTAACATTAAAGGTCTTTTTTGATAGTGTTCATAACCATAAGAGGAGTTTCCTGAGAAGCCAACTACATAGGTTTAATTTTTTTGAAAGTTCAACTGTTTTCATGGACTGTTTAAAAAGACTTTAACTGGTTTCCAACATTACTCAGTTGGTATCAAGGGAGGGCTTACGTCTTCCCCTTACAGGGAATGTTCTGTATGGGGACAAAGTTTTATGTCCATGTTATCTGAATGCTCATACAGTTTTGTTAAATATATCTTAATTATGGCAATATGTAACTGCTTACATTAGTAGTTGTTTGTAAAGGTTGCTAGAGTGTGAGGGGGCACACTAAGATTTTAGTATGCCATATGTTCGATATTGTGGCCTAATCAATGCTGGAAGTTGAATTCCTCCTTTTTTTGGACATTACTGCTTGGATCTGTGATATCCTGTTTTAAACTACATTTGATGTAATGCTACATTAGATACCTGACTATTGTACTGTGGACTTTTATGTCTAAAAGAAACCAATAAACAGAAACATAGAAGTTGACGGCAGATAAGGACAGCAAGGCCCATCCAGTCTGCCCATTTCTTTTTCAACCTTATAAATGTGCCATTGGCCTTTGCTCTGTCAATGGCCTATCTATCCACACTCGTCTGTATTGCTCCCTTATGCCCACCCCATGCCTGTTTGAAGCCCTGCACTGTATTCATATCCGCCACTTCCTGAGGTAGGCAGTTCCATGCATCCACCACCCTTTCTGTGAAAAAGAACTTCCTCACATTACCCCTTAATCGGCCTCCCTCTAATCTCATGCTGTGTCCTCCTGTCCTGCTATTTTTCTTATACTGAAACATGTTAGACTCTTTCACCTTGTTAATGCCCTTAAGGTGTTTGAATGTTTTGATCATATCACCCCTCTCCCTCCTTTGCTCTAGGGTATACATATTGAGCTCCGTTAATCCAGGTCGCACCAGGAGACGAGCATCTTGTTGCTTAGTGTGCCTTTCCTGGTGAAACAATTGCAATAAATAAATAATCTGTCCTCATATGTTTTCTGATGCAGTCCCTGCACCATTTTGGTTGCCCTTCTCTGGACTGTCTCAATTTGGTTAATGTCCTTGTGAAGGTGTGGCCTCCAGTACTGCACGCAGTACTCCAGATGGGGCATAACCAGTGTCTTGTAAAGAGGGATTATTACCGCCCTCTTCCGACTTGTGATACCCCTACTAATACACCCCAACATCCCCTAGCCTTACCTACCGCTTTAGTGGTCTGCTTGGATGATTTCAGGTCATCGGTGATGATGACGCCCAAGTTTCTTTCTTCCCTTGTGACTGCCAGCAACTCCCCTCCCAGCCTATAGGTGGCTTCAGGGTTTCTCTTCCCTATGTGCATGATCTTGCACTTCTTTGCATTAAACCCCAGTTGCCACTCTTCCAACCATTTTGCTAGTTTATCCAGATCTCTTCTCATTCTGCCCACCCCATCTGGATCATCTACTCTATTGCAGATCTTGGTGTCATCTGCAAACAGGCAAACCTTACCCTCCAGCCCATCTGCAATGTCACTGATGAAGATATTGAAGAGGACTGGCCCCAGGACTGATCCCAGCGGTACCCCACTTGTGACTTGCATCTCTTCTGACTGTATACCGTTTACCACCACTCTCTGTTTTCTGCCTGTCAAACAGTTTGCCACCCAGTTGACCAACTTCTGACCCAGCCCGAGCCTACCCAGCTTATTAATCAATCTTCTACGTGGAACAGTATCGAAAGCTTTACTGAAGTCAAGGTAGGCAACATCAACTGCTCCTCCTTGGTCCACCACTTTGGATACCCAGTCAAAGAAATCTATGAAATTAGTTTGACAGGACCTTCCTTTTGTAAACCATGCTGTCTTGGATTCTGTGCTCCTATGGATTCCAGGTGTTGCACTATCCTTTCCTTAAGGAGTGCCTCCATAATCTTGCCCACTAATGAGGTAAGACTGACTGGTCTGTAGTTCCCTGCCTCCTCCCTGCTGCCACTCTTGTGGAGCGGGATCACATGAGCTCTTCTCCAGTCTTCTGAGACCTCTCCTGTGCTCAGCAACTCACTAAACAGTTCTGGTAATGGCTCTGCTAGTTCCACCCTTAGCTCCTTTAGTACCCTGGGATGTATGCCATCAAGTCCCATTGCCTTGTCCACCCTGAGCTTATTGTGCTCTTGTAGGACCCTTTCTTTTGTGAAGGGACTATTGCTCACCTCCCTCCCCCCTGTGTCCATGGTGCTAAGCTGTGGGCCCTGCCCTACCTTCTCTTCAGTAAATACTGAGCAGAAGTATCTATTTAGGATAGATGCTTTTATATGGTCCTCCTCCTCACAGGCCCCCTTATCTCCTTTGATCTTAGCAATGCCCCCTCTGGACTTTCTCCTTTCACTAATGTATCTATAGAACGTCTTGACCCCTTCATTTACTGTTTGTGCTAGTGTTTCCTCGGTTTGGGCCTTTGCCTGCCTTACTGCCTTCCCTGCTTCCCTTAGGGAAGTTTGGTATGCCTTTTATTTATTTATTTAAGAGTTTTACCAGACAGGCATACAGAGCAGGGTACCACTCGACTCCAGATGCGCCCTGGGGGTTGGGGAGTGTGGAACAGAGAAAATAGATACTAAAATACAGTAGAAATACAAATAGAAATACAATCAAATATACAGTTATGCAACAGTAGAAAATACAATGGAGTATATGTACAGTGTGTTCAGCTTGGATGTAACAAAAGAAAACTACAAGACAATGATGAGCAGGTATTTAAGAATGCAGTGGTACAGTTGTGCAGGACCACTAGCTACCTGCTGAGGGGGCCTATAATGCATAGCAGAATCTGCAGTGCTAGGTTAAGAACAGAGTACCCTGTGGTACTGCATAGGCAGAGGTCTGTGAAAATACAAGTGTGGAGCAGGGCAGCTCAGTAAGCTGGGCAGAAGATAGTGAACGGGCACGAATTCTAGGCCCTCAGCCATGTAAGTTGCAAGAGCACATAGTGGCGAAATGCATCTTGAGGAGAGAGTTGAGCCTAATTGTGCTGGAAGGATGCCTAATGTCTACCGGCAAGGAGTTCCATAATTTTGGCATTCTGTATTTAAAGGCAGCCTGGCCTGTAGCAGTGGACATGTGAGGGACGAGGAGAAGCCGGGAATCCATGTTCCTGAGTGAATAAGCAGGTGGGGGAAGAGCTGCGAGGGTGGTCGCAAGGTAAGAGGGGAGGGACTGCGCCCAGAATTTAGCTGTGGTCCTGGCACAGTGGATCCTTCTCCGATCATGGAGAGAAGGGAGGACCAAGGAGCGATATAGATCACAGTGATGGGTTGTGGGGGGCAGGCCAGGAAAAAAACGACAGAATGAGTGGAAGAGAGGATCAAGTCTGGCAAGGGAGGACTTGGGGGCTGCACACTAGACTACGTCCCCATAGTCCAGTTTAGGGAGAATCATTTTTTGCACGATTGCAGTGCGCATTGGCAGGGAGATGCAACTTCTATTGTGGTATAAAGCACCCAGCATGGGGTACAGTTTCTTGTGGATCGCATCAATATGTGCAGAAAAGCCAAGGTGCTGATCTAGCCAGATCCCAAGGTAACAGAATGATGTACACACCTCCAGGGGGGAGCCGTCAAGGGTGTGGTAGATAGTGGTGGAGTGAAGATGGGAGAGTTCTGCCCTTGTGCCGAATGTGAGGGAGACAGTTTTCTTAGGATTTAGAAAGAGTTGATTGGAATGGAACCAGAGTTGAACATTGTTGCAGTCCTGCTGGAGTCTGGTTGATACTTCTGAGGAGGATGGACCAGAGGCATACAGTACTGTATTGTCTACATACATGTGAAAGGAAGTATGTGGGCAGGCCAAAGGCAGATCATTTAGGAAGATGGAAAACAACACTGGACCAAGGACCGAGCCTTGGGGTACCCCTGTAGTGACAGGTAGGGAGGTGGAAGTGGAAGAGCCAATTCGGACAGTTTGGGACCTGCCTGTCAGGTATGAATGAAACCAACTGGCGGCAGAACCTGATAGCTTGGAGAGGGAGAGCTTGGACAGAAGCAGGGCGTGAGAGACCATGTCGAAGGCATTTGCAAGGTCGACAGAAATAGCCGAGGTGATGCCCCCATTATCCATTTTCGTTGGGATGGAATCAGTGACTCTGAGTAGAGAGGTGATGGTGGAGTGAGACTTCCTAAAACCAGCCCGGTACAGAGTGAAGAAGGAGGTGGAGTCGAAAAAGGAGGAGAGCTGAGAGAGCATGAGGCATCAGTAGTTGCCCGGGAAGGAGGGATCACCACCTTTATGGAGGGGGACGACTGTGGCATGTTTCCATTTAGAAGGGATTGATCCATTCGTGAAGAAGCGGTTAAAGAGAGTGGCCAGTGGGCTGGCAATGGCTGGGGCAGATAGGTGGGGCATTTTGGAGTCAAATTCCGAGGGGCATTTACTTTTGGAGGGGTTGAGTGACCCAAAGGCTTTTAATACCTCTGTAGGGGTAACTAGGTGAAAGCAGAAGTGGGAGGATGGAGGAGTGGCTGGGATAGATAGGGGTGGCTATAGGGGGTGGGGCTGAATTGAGGATGAGAGAGAGGATGTGGAGTTTGTGAAAGAGGAGTTAAGCTCAGTGGCTACAGTGCTTGGAGCAGTGACAATGTTATCTGTTACGTTGAGGGCAGGTATTGGGGGTTGGGCCGGAGGGGAGAAAAGAGATTTAATGGACTTCCAAAACTTTGCTGGGTGATTAAAGTTAGAATGGAAGGAGGCCTTGAAGTAATTAGTTTTTGCCTTCCGGATAAGCCTCATGCAGGCATTCCGCAGTGAACGATAGTGTTGAAGTGCCACTTGAGAACCTGTTACCTTACAGGTTTTCTAGGCTTGGTCTCTGGCTCGAAATTGATCTATGAGGTCAGCGGGCACCCAAGACAAGTGGGCACCCCTTACCCTGGACCTTCTGAGTGGTGCATAGTAGTCCCAGATGGCAAGGAATCTGGCCGTGAAGAATTCAAGGGCAGCATCGATGGAGGGTGCCCATGGGATGTAGGACCAATTGACATTATTCAGGTCAGATAAGAGTGCTGTCAGGTCCAGGGATTTATAGGACCTAGTGAGTAGAGTATGGGGGGGCGCGGAGCCTTAGTTCTGAAAATTTTCCGCACTATGTACATCATGTGGTGATCACTGAGAGAGTCCGGTAGGAGGCCTGCATCAAGTATACAATGGGGGTGGGAGGTTATGGCCTAGTCCAATGGGGTATGGTTCTTGGATTTGTGGCTCAGGTGAGTGGGTTCCTTGATAAATTGGGACAGGTTTAGCGCATTCACCTGGCTTCGTAATTTGGAGCTAGCACTGGAGAGCCAGTTCAGGTTGAAATCACCAAGGATATGTAGCTCACCACCTGCCACGAGGGATTTTAGGGGTGCCCAAGTGGTCCAGGACGATGGGCAGCGGGGTACCCGGGGAGCAGTAGTACCCTGCTATGTATAAGGGAATTGAGTGAGAGAGTGAGATTTTGATTAACAGGCAGTCTATAGACTGTGTGGGCAAGGACAGCATGATTGGGGTGAACTGGAGCTTGGACGAGATGAACATGGCAGTGCCTCCACCCTTCCTTTGACCCTGATGGTCCTGCCAAATGAGGGAGTAGCCTGGAATAGAGAACTCTGCGTCCAGATTGTGGGGCTTCAGCCAGGTTTTAGTAATGATTAGGATATCAGGGCACAGAGCTAGAATGCTTGGTTGGAGTGCTGTGAGTTTGTTCAAGAGGCTGCAAATATTTAGGTGTGCTATTTGAAACCACTTGGTAAATGGAGAGCAGGGGTATTGAGGTGTCCAGTATGGGGTGGTTTGGACCAGGGTTACGCTCAACATCCCCAGCTAGGAGGAGCAGCAGGGTCAGTAGTTGTTTTGCTAGAAGCATGGCCCATTGTAACTTCCAGCGGGCAGGGTGTTGCTGAGGTGTGCACGAGGTAGGCGAGGAGCTGAGTGGGGGGGAGACACATAAGGCTGTCAACCCTGCATGGAAGGGGGGGTATAGCAGCTCAAGTTCCCAGTTATGCGTGCAATAAAGAAAGGACTGCTCAGAGGAAGAGGTCATGTGGTAGTGCAGAGTGGCAACCACAGTGCTGATTGATGGGGAGCTTGGTAGCAGTTGCTGTTCAGGGTAGGAGGAGGGCGGGAGGGATGAAGTAGTTGTAAGCAGGCAGACTATGGCTAGAGAGAGAGGCATCATGTTAAGCTGTTTTTAAGCAGCAGCTGCTAGGGTGGCCACTAGTGTTGGGAGAGAATAACCTGCAAAGGGAAAAGTGGGCTAATTGGTTCTGGCAGTCACGTGGGACAGCCGATAAAAGTGACAGCTCACCAAAGGTGGTAGTGGGGCAGCCAGCGCAGAGCGCCGGCGGGGATACACACTCACAGAGCAGAGAACAAGATGCTGCTGCTCTGCCTTACGCTTCAGATCAGCACCTGGGGAAATTCGACGTGCAGCGGGCTCGGGGGAGGGCAGGAGATCCTGCAGCCCTCACGACCAATTGAAGAGCTGGAGAAATTCGGCGTGTAGTGGGCTCGGGGGAAGGCAGGAGATCCTGTAGCCCTCACGACCACCTGAAGAGCTAGGGAAATTCGGCGTGCTCGGGGGAGGGCAGGAGATCCTGTAGCCCTCACGACCACCTGAAGAGCTGGGGAAATTCGGCGTGCAGCATGCTCGGGGGAGGGAAGGAGATCCTGTAGCCCTCACGACCACCTGAAGAGCTGGGGAAATTCGGTGTGCAGCGGGCTCAGGGGAGGGCAGGAGATCCTGTAGCCCTCATGACCACCTGAAGAGCTGGGGAAATTCGGTGTGCAGCGGGCTCGGGGGAAGGCAGGAGACCCTGTAGCCCTCATGACCACCTAAAGAGTTGGGGAAATTCGGCGTGCAGTGTGCTCGGGGGAGGGCAGGAGATCCTGTAGCCCTCACGACCACCTAAAGAGCTGGGGAAATTTGGCGTGCAGCAGGCTCAGGGGAGGGCAGGAAATCCTGTAGCCATCACAACCACCTGAAGAGCTCTTCATCCCACTATGTTCCCTTATATTTCCAGAAGGCCAGCCTTTTGGCTCTGACCTTTTCTGCTACTGTTTTGGAGAACCAAAGTGATTTCCTTCTTCTTTTGCACTTCCTTCTCTCTCTAACACAGTGGGATGTTGCTTCAAGTATTGCATCCTTAATGCTTGCCCACTTTGCCTGTACCCCCTCACCTGTATTTCTTTTTGCCAGGGCTAGCTTAACTCTGTTGGCCATCTTATCAAAGTCAGCTCCTCTGAAGTCCCATATTTTTGCCTTGGAATGGGATGATTTAGTTGTAGTGGCCAAATTGAACCATACCATGTGATGGTCACTGGCCCCCAGGTGACCTTCTACCTGGAGATCTGTGATCCTTTCCCTGTTAGTCAGTACTAGATCTAGGATAGCCCTGTCTCTTGTGGGTTGTTGTATCAGTTGTTTGAGGCCCTCCCCCTGCAGGGAATCCACCATGTTTCTAGTTTTCACAGATGTTCCTGCTGGTATTGACCGATCTGTATCTGGCATGTTGAAGTCTCCCATTATCAGAACCTCCCCTTTAGCTGTTATGTTTTGTGTATCTTCTAACAGTAATGTGTCTGTATCCTCCTCCTGGTCTGGGGGCCTGTAGAAAACCCCAGTTCTTATGGCTGTCCCATTTCCTATTTCCAGGGTGACCCACAGTTCTTCTAGCTCCTTATGTATATTCTGAATTTCTGTAGCTTTGATATTTTTATTGACATACAGGGCCACTCCACCCTCCCCCTTTTTGCATCTCTGTCTCTTCTGAACAGTACATAGCCAGGTACTGAAGTCTCCCAAGTGTGGCTACTGCTAAACCATGTCTCGCTAATTGCTACTCTGGCCAATAATATAGCTACCCCTCTGCAAGAGGATTTGTAACCAGCAGAGTATACCAGCCCTATAGATTGCCTTTAGAACCCTATAGCCTTTGGCGTCAGTAAATGGGCTTCCTGAATTAAAGTTATGGAACTTTGCAAGTGTTCAATATGTTTTAGAATTTGAGAACGCTTAGTTTGTACTTTTGCTCCCCAGACATTCCAGGCTGTAAATTTTATAACTGAGCTAGCCATTATCTAAACAGGTGAGAGACAGAGAAATTGCATTGAGGCAACTCCATCCCCACCCCCACCACCAATCGCATGACAGTCAAATACCTGGGCCAGAGCAACATCAAAGACAAAACATGTAGCCAAAGAATACATGACTCAAACATATTGTAGCGGGGCACACCCCCCCGTCCCAGTCCCACCGTAAAAGAAAGTACATACATATCCCACTTTAGGCAAGTTCTCCCTGAAGGGGCTGGAACATGAACTTCCCTCCATTAATGCAACCTGTATGAAAGGACAGATTGAGAGCAGGTGTATGTAATTGGGTATTCCAGAATTGCCCCTCAGGGGAGAAGAGGCCCCCCAAATAATAGACTCAATCATTGTGCACTACCACTAGAAGTTTGCTAAGTCCTAACCCTCGTCACCCCCTCCCTCTCCAGTCAATGACCCAAAGAGAAATATCCAAGTGAGGTGATCCTCTGCTGGGGTTTGGGCCAGTCGATGACAAGATTACGCCACAAGTGGCTGAGGTTAAAGGGTTAAACCCATATTGTGCCCTGAGGCTATCACCCAAAGGAGGTGACAAGAGGTGGCAGCCTCCACTGTATGACCCCAGACCCCAGGGACTAAAAAGGAAACCTTGTATTCCCAGAAAACACAGTGACATTTTATACCCAACCAGTCATTTTGGAAATAAAAAGAAAAAACGCCATTTCAAACCTTGCAACAGGCATGGGAAAAAGTAACCTGCAAACCATTGGTAATAAAATCAACCAGTCTCACACAAAAGATGAAAGTTAACAGAAGCTAGGCAGTCAGTAATAGAAGCGATCCATGATTGTAAGGGGAAGAAATGATTAAGTGCATCAGTGTTCCAGTTGGGTGATCCCCTGTGCTCTGAGTGGATAGTTCCAGGATTCCTTCACGAACATGCAAGTGTTGAGCCAGAGAAAGACCCACAGCCCCAAAGTCCAGCAAACCGAGCCCAAAAACCAGGGCAGGTCAGGGGACCGACTCCAAGACCGAGAAACTGTGAGGAACCCAGTCAGCGCCAACCAGAATAAGTGACAAACCGCTCTTCCAAATGTTGAACATCTAGCAAACAACTTCACTCTCCAGCAGGTATGTGAAACAACAGATTCCTGAAACCACTACCATTAGAAAACAATCCTCAGGGGGCTTTAAAACAGGCCGGGCAGACGAGTGGTTAAATCTTTCCGAGCTTGATTCGGACAGTCAAAAGAGAACCACTGCCCGTTGATCAGGATCTGAAGGCGAGCAGGGTAGCCAATTTTAAATTTTATTCAAGCCGTGATTAGCTTCAGCACAATTGGTGAAAGGTAGCACTTCTCTGGCGTGTTTCTCCAAGGAGATCCGGGGTTATTCTGAGGTTGTGTCCATCCCAGGTAATTGACTGGAGCTCCTGGATTTTTGTAGCACATGCTGCTTTTCCAAGTAACTTAGAAACTTGAATACGAAGGGTCGAGGTGGGGATCCTGTTGCTGGCTTGGGACAGAGTGACTGGTGGGCTCTCTCAATCAAATATGTTGGGTTATAGGGAGAGGGACCCATGATTTTAGCCAATATTTTCTGCACAGACACCACGGGAGAAGGGCCCTCTGCAGCCTCGGGAGCCCAAAGATCAGCAGGTTGTTCCGTCGACTGTGCCCTTCAAGATCTTCAGTTTTCTCTTGTAACTTGGTGAGTTGCTGGTGCAGTCGAATTATTTTAGGGTCTGCTTTAGTCTGCCATTGCTCAAGAGTGTGTTTGTGCCTCCGTATCCCCTACTTGGTGGCCCAGATCATTAATGTCAGCCCTTAGTGATTTTAGCTCTGAGGTAATGTTCTGAAGCGTGTCCTGAAAGAGTTGAAGCTCCTGCAGGAACCAATCTTCAGTAAGTGGTACAGTCGAAGTGACTGGGGCAGTTTGCAGTGAGGATTGTTGCATTTGCACCTTTGCTTTCTTAGCAGCCTTCTCCGGGGTGTTGGGAGGAGTATTGTGCGGAGAGGCCTGCTTCATGTCCGCTTCCATCCCAGGTAAATAAATTAAGCACTGCCAAAAAACACTATTTGATGGAAGCTCCAGGAAATTCTGTGTAAGATGCAGCTATTTTTATGAGGCAGAAGTAGTAGAGTTATGCAGAAAGGCTGGATTAGGAGGAGAAACGATGGGAGCTCTGAGATCCAGATACTCTCCCAGTTCAGGCATCACGTGATCTCTCTAATCAACCCAATTCTTAATACTACTGATTTGGAACAACATGGATTTAAAATGGGTAGGAGTTGCTTGAGCAATCTATTATGTTTTTATGAACAGGTCAGTTCTCATCTTGATAACAATATTCCATTTGCTATTATATACATAGACTTCAGCAAGGCATTTGATGTTATGCCACAAAGGTCAATAATAACAAAACTCCACACTACTATTATTAATATAACAATTATAAATTGGATTTAGAGTTGGCTACACAATAGATCCTAACAAGTTTTAATTAATGGACATTTGTCTGACTATGGTAGGGTTACAAGTGGGGCTCCACAGGGGTCTTTCTTTGGCCCCTGTTTATTTCAGCTATTTATATCAGATCTAACAAATAATTGCATCTGATTATCTATCAAATATGCAGATATCATCAAAATTGGGGGGCACTTGTAAACTCTCAGATACCATCACAAACATTCAAAGAGATTTTGACCAAATAACAAAATGGGTTCACCAATGGGGCTTGAGAGTAAACACCTCCAAATGCAATATCATGCATATAGGTGTTAATAACCCACTTGCTGATTATTATTTGGATGGTACCCTATTAGAATCTACTTCTGACGAAAGAGATTTAGGAGTATTGATTTCTAATGATCTCGATAACATTAACCCAATTAATAAATCTATAAATCAAACAGAGTTATATGGGCTATCAAAAGAAATACTGCCTCCAGAGACCCAAAAGTCAAGTTGCCATTATACAGGGCATACGCAAGGCCACATCCGAGTATGCCGCTCAGTTATGGAACCCTTGTAAAAAAATCTGAAATGACTAAACTAGAATCTGTGCAGAGAAAATTGACTAAACATATAGTCGGCCTATATAATGCACCATATGATGATAGGTTAAAAGAATTGGCTCTTGTGCCTCTGGCTAATCATTGCCAGAGAGGCGATCTTCTGTTGATGTTTGACATAATCCAGGATCCCTACCTCATTACAGAATTGGGCTTCAAGTTTAAAGATAATCACTACTGTACTAGGGGACATTCACTACAGCTCAAAAGAAAAAGTTTTTGGCATAATAACAGAAAATATTTTTTCACTCAAAGAGTTATTAATCCTTGGAACAAACTGCCTGAAGATGTTATTACCAGTAAATCAAAATTAGAATTTAAGTGTTGTCTTGATGCTCATATTCCAGAGGGCCTGGATATTAGTTATTATGATTAGTTCAACAGGTGCAGTTATGGGCGTATTGTCCCCTAGCACCTTATTGACCTTTAGTGAATTCTTAAATGTCAGAGTGAAAGCTCTGTACGAATTGTGAGTTACCAGAAAATGTATGCGACAACAGCACCATTTAATGGACAATGTCCCAAACAGAGTATATAAATCCAATATGCTTCAGACACTGAATAGGCAATCTAGGGATTAACAAACCAATGAAAAATTATTTTTTTTTTTTAGTGTTCCTATCCCCCATCTGGCCTGCTTTGCCGCTTGTCCTTCCAGCCCCGTCATCCGGCTTCTCCCAGGGCTTGCCCTCCAAGGCAGGGTGGAGGGGAGTCTCTGGACCCACCATGACTGGATCCAGATTCTAGGAGGAGCCTGAGTTGCCAGGTGCAGGGCCTTGGGAGGACAGCAATCATCCTTGCGGCAGCCAAAATGTTTTCCCGTTCGTCCCTGTGGGAGATGTGGTTTGCAATGATGTCATGGCACACAGCCAGATGTCCGCCATGCCCCCCCAACCTTCCAGCTCAGGCTGCTCTCCCCTGGCTTCCACCAGGGGCCAGTTGAGCATCCGGCCCTCCCACTCCACTCCACACCCCTGGCAAAGGAGAGCAGTCCTACAGATGTTCAATCCTCCTCCCCATGGCCAGCCCTCTGACACCTTGGGCTTGCTTCCGAACCCAGGTCGTCGGTGTTGCAAGCGGTAGCATTACTGCTGCATCAGTAGGCCAACACGCATGAAAAATTCTATCCAAGATCACATGGTCCCCCACCATTTTAAATCAGGTAGACAGTCCCAAAACAGAAAGTCAAAGAACAGTAAACAGCATTTATATGTCATTACCCAACGCAGGGCACCAAGTCCATAATCTAACTACAGTGACAATACAAACATTACTCTTCCTGGTCCTCCAAATCGCTTGTTCTGTCAGCTAGAAGTCCTCCAATCATTTTACAATCCGCTTTTCCACATCTGAAGGCTCTGTGTAAATAAAAGTTTTCCCCTTTGTAAGTTATCCACAGCTTGACAGGCAGCAATACCACTCCAGGATTTCTCAGCTGCTAACTTATCTTGTCAAATCTGTTACATCTGACCCAAGTCACACTGGACAACTCAGAGAAGAGGTGCAAATCTCTTTAGTTACATGACACAGGGTAATGCTCTCTGACCAAGCGAAGTAGAAAATCTTGTGTATGGTACCGGGTCGACATGCTGTATACAATACGGCAGAGTCAAAACCATGCACCAGACGCAGCACGGGGCGTTACAGTGACAGGGTACAAAACACCACAAGGAGGAAATGTTGCAAGCGCAGTTTTGTACCCTGTCACTCATGATTGGTAGGGAGTGATGCAAAGACCTCTGCTGGGGAGGTGGTCCGCCGAGTACCTGCCGTGGCTCAGAGGCATGAGCCACTGGCAGCAGAGGGAAGTGGGGTGCCTGTGGAATGTGGTTCGAATCCCGGTCTCCAACCACTGGTATTTTATATTATTTATTTTTTTGAAACAGTTTGTGCAACTTAATTCCCCCCCCCGCCCATGTTTCTACCTATCCCCGTGTTGTACCCTCCCAGAGCTGATTATATAAATAGCGTGGGGTATGGGGTGGCACAGCCTCCCATAAGGGAGGGTTCAGGTGGTGGAGCCCCCCACAAAAAATAAGAGTTGCTGTCTGTTTTTCAGTGATGTTTGTATTTGCCATTATTGCCACGTGCTGGCAATGTATCCGCTGTATTGACAGTGCGGTACTTTGCTGCACTGTTTTTGTTTTCGGCATAATGACCCCGTGCCTTGTGTATCACTCCAATCTGCTACCAGCAAAATAGTATGTGGGAATTTGCCTGTGTTCCAGATATTAACTCTATCTGCATGCTTAATCCTTCCCTCAATGTCCTCCTGAGCAATATGTAGTAGAGGTGGGACCTAGCTATGTCAACAAAATAAGCCATGCAGATCATCCCCTTCTTCCCCCTGACGCTAAGCCAATCATTTGAACATTAAAAGCACACTGTGCATTTTCTAAAGTCTCTAACCTGTAATGGATTCAGCTGCATATTCTCCTGTATTACCTTCATCATTGCATTCAAGGTAGTGAATACTCATTGGTCACTTTGGCTATGTTGGTTGCTGTCGCTAGCTTCATGTCCTGAGCTCCCTGGCACTCCAAAATAGCTTTGATTATTATCCATGGCCTGCACTGCAGCCAGAACAGTCTATTATGGTGGTTCAGTAGATCTGCTAAATCTTGCAGCTCCACAGGCCTCCAAAGCTGTTGTAGACATCTTTGACCCTCCACCACTGGATTTGTTTGTGCATCCCATTTGCTCACTGGTTATAGCATAATCATTGCTTTAACTGCTGCTGTTGTCATAAATGTATTTTTCTATCCTGCTTAGGCCATGGCATCACTTAGATGGTGGCTGGACACTTTCCTCCACAGTTTTTCTCCCTGCATCCACACTCCTCCCCTTTTAGCGTGAGCAAAGCCTGTCATCCACAGCACATATGGAATACCCCTGTGGAAAAAGCATGCTGCTCTGCATACCTGCAGGGGTTGCTATGGCACTGGAACCCACTGTTAACCATCAACATCCATGGCGTAGTGCTCACCCTAGCCTGCCTGCTGACATAGTGACCCGAGTCTGCTCCTGAAAGGGGTGACCAGCAGAGCAGCGCAATGCACTACTGCTGAACCAATACTGTGGCCCTCAAAAATGTCTATTTAGGTTGTCCTGGTGGCACTGAGGGTCTGGACGCCTTACCTTGCGCTACACAGGCGACCCAGGTTCAGGAACAACCTCGGGTCATTGGGGAGCCGGCATGGGGGGGGTTGGAGCAGGACTGAACTGCGTTCAGCAGCTCTCCCGTCCCGGGGGTGGTTGTCCGCTCCTCCCGTAGTTCCACTCCCACCGTGTGGAGGTCCGGTGGGAAGCGTAGGTAAGGGGGAGTGGTGGCAATAATGCCAGGAGTGGGATGGAAGGGACCAAGCCTGTGCCCGGCAAGCATGTGCGCCTCCACATACACGCATGTCTGCTGGGGTCGGGGCTACAAAAAAGGGAGAAAATCAACAACAACATCATAAAATATATATATATATATATATATATATATATATATATATAAATGTATTTTCAAATCAGACAACCCTATTTTATATCACCCTGCAGAAAGTAATGGAGGAGCTATGCAGAAGTACGTCTGCACAGGTTGTAGCTCTTTAGCACTGCCTCAGCCTTTTCATCTTTGAACTGAAATGGGTAAACTCCTGTTCTTAAAGATCTGCCATCTCCATTGCCTCGGTCAGAAAAGCTGGTTAAGGATGACTCATTGTTAAAAAATCCCATGGACGTCACCTGACAACTTAGAGGATGGTTACAGTGATCTGCCCCACTTATAAAGACTTATGACTCTCCCCCCCCCCCCAAAGACTGTTTAACATAACAGCATCACCGTGGTAAATGTGTTATGCAAGGTTTAACATAAAAACAAATACCTAAATAATC
This sequence comes from Neoceratodus forsteri, assembly GCA_016271365.2. Taxonomy (NCBI): domain Eukaryota; kingdom Metazoa; phylum Chordata; order Ceratodontiformes; family Ceratodontidae; genus Neoceratodus; species Neoceratodus forsteri. Next base: position 657,750,596 of record CM028131.1, on the reverse strand, counting down.
AATAACAGAAACATAATTACAGAGCCAGTTCCACAGAAGCAGGGTTGTGCCTGTAACCTCAAATATTCTGTTCCCTGATTTTAGATGAGATCTGGGCTTCCAAGAGGTTATCCCCTGTAGAACAAGGTTAGGGGCATAAGCGATCAAGTAGTACCAGAGGCACTGTGGTCCCAGTTCATCGATGGCTTTGTATGTCAGAACTAATACCTCGAAGATGACATGCTACTGCACAGGCAGTCACTGCAGATCACAGATTAACTTGGTGTTTGCAATGCCAGTGTCTCAGGTTTGTGCTCCACCCTTGGGACACTGGTAACCAACTGGCCAAGGGTAAGAAGGCGTGTCTTGCTGACTCTTCCTGTCTCAGGGAGGGAGGGAAGGAGCATGGTTTCTCCTGCTGTGCCACGGAGAGGGGGAGCTATGCAGGAATGAAACCCATGGGTCAAGAGGAGCACCTTACATCATCGCCCCTCATTCCTTTGATGGATGACACGAATATGTTATGCGTCCTTGAGCAAGCTGAGCAGTGGGTGTTACAGAGGACATTATCCTGCTCTCTGACATCCCCATTGCGTGCACTGCAGAGTCAAATTCTTGAAAGAGGGTTAATGGGAGGGACACAGTAGAGATATCTAGCACACAACTTCAACCATACAAAACTGCCCCTGTCCACCATGGTCTTCAGGCCCTCCACCTCCCCACTGCTTGCTCCTCCCACCTCATCCCTGTTAGGGGTCCTGCCCACTGGGGATAAGACATGTTACTGTATGACTAAGACTAGTAACAAAAAAACAAAAAAAAATGAACAGTCAGAGGAAGGAGTCTTATGGGTATTCTGAATGGGAAGAGGGCTCATGCAGATGAAAGGAGGTCCCAGAGCTGGCCTGGGGGTAAAAAGAGAGAGAAAAAGAAAGCATGAAGAAAAAAAAACACCAGCTTGGTAATGGAAACTGAACTCTACCTGCCCACAAGCTGCACATATTTGGTCCATGAGTTTCTCCATGTTCGTCCAGAGAGTAGCACGGAAAGCTGCAGTATTTCCTGGTGTGGGCATAGTTGCTCTGCCAGGTCCACCTACAGTTAAGAGGAAACAGTGAGAAGAATTATGTAAAGTAATCTGCTTTCAGGTCAATGCCCCCCCCGGCCCCACGCATTCCTACAAAACAAAATATATATTTTTTTATAAACAGCCAAGCAAGACTGGCCCAGTGGTGGTGCAGCAATGCATTATGCTGCCACTTGGAAGACAAGGCTTTCTGAGGTGAGGAGCCTGGGACAGGAGGGCATGGGCTGCCTGGTGTTCATGCACAGTCTGCCGCTCAACCAAGGAACACTGGCATTTACTGGGAAGGCAGACACCTGCCTGCTGACCCAGCCAGAACCTAGTCTTGGTCGCTCAGATTGTTTGAATAAATTGCATGGGGAGGGGAGAGGAAGAAGGGGGGACCTAAAGAAAAGATAGCCAACAAAGTTAAATCACAGAACTTGTGTATTTACCTACCTCGTATGCCTGCCTGTGATGGCTGTGTTAAGACCTTAATATCCAACGCATTGTGAACATTGTCTTCCAGCGATGAACGATACCCATTTACTACATTGTTGATGGTTTCTTTCAAAGTCCCAAGGTTGTAGAAAACTTGAAGTGCAGTTCCCACCTGTGTTGGGTTCTGTACAAAAAGCAAAAATAACAGGTCTGTTACATCATTTACGGTGCACTCAATGAAGAAAAAAAATGTACAGATCCTTCAGAAGCTTTGCCATACTCTCACAGTGCTGTAATTGAAGTTATCTTTTTTTGTGGCTACATGTGTATAGCTAGCCATCTGCACAAATTATATTTTAGTCAGTATTATGTCTTTACTGAAGATTTAGCAGTCTCAGTGGCTCTGCAGGTTGCACACTCGCCTCTGAGGCCAGAAGATCGAAAGGTTGTGGGTCCTAGCCCCAAACCAGGAACTTGGTGTTAATCCCAATACTGACACAGTAGTGCAACAATGAGAGGGGTTGCCGCACTCCTGATATGCCGTATTTTGGATGAGACGCTAATAAACAGAGGTCCTGTCTGCCTGTTCTGAAGGTTGTTCAGGTGGATGTTAAAGATCCCATGGCACTTCTAAAAGAGAGTAGGGTAATTTCCTTAGTGTCCTGGTCAAATTTCCCCCATTCACTAAAAATACTCTCAACAGGTTAACCTGATTTACATCATTTTACATCTGTATCTTCCTCCCACGGGACAAGGCTGAAATAAGAAGAGCTGCTTAGCCCTCCCCTTCCCTCCCGGTTAACAAAAATGAAATAAATAAAAAGTGATCCGCCTATAAATAATGAAATACATTCGTCGTACATTTACAAGGAGAGGAAAAGCAGGAGACTAAGATGAAATCTTAGTCCCAAAGATCCTGTTCTCATGCAAATGTCATCAGCAATAGAAAATGATGGGATATAAACACAGATATGTTCGTTCAGAAGGTCTGGGTAACACTCCACTTCGTGCTTTAACTTAAACATCCTTCCCAATTAATTTCTTTGTCTCTTTCATACGTTTTACCAGGAAAAGTCATACTGAGCTGATAACTACGGTGGCCCTGAAGTGTAAAACATAAACCAAAAAAGTGCAAGACAATCAAATAACAACCAGAAAATAAAATGCAAACAAAAAATGTGAAGCAATAACACCAAATGTAAAGCGTGTTGCTACAAAACAATTCTGGGGATGATCTCTGACATCATGGGTTGTATACACATGATAGGTTGTCTGATGCACATGTGACTAAAAGTAAATCCGTCCCCTTCTGAGGGTCCCTGTCTTCCTCCTGTGATCAGTTCTAATTGTACATCTGAAGAAGGTTGTCACACTACTCCAGAGCTCCAAACTTTATTCAAAAAAATACAATTCAGCACAAGGTAAGAAAAACAGTATTCTCATATCCCTAATATACCAGCAATATAATGTATTTAAGACAGATTATTAGGCTTTAAATGATAGATTTAGACAGCCTAGAACTGCTTGTGTCTATATTTCATGTTGGGTCTATCAGACTTAGCTCTAGTAATCTCAGAATAAATCAACCCGCCCCTTAGAAAGACAGCTTGGTAAAATGGACCATGCCTTTTCACTTTATGGAACATTTACAGCCTCCCAGCGTCACGCAGTTGTCTGTTTAACAAACACACTAATCACCAAATAGCAATTGGGAGCACCTAACAGCTGTCCCACAATGCCTTCATACTCTCTAATGTTCTGCCTTCCTTCAATACAAGATAACGCAGAGCAGCAGATATACAGTACAGAAACAAATCTGCCGAAATGCCTATACTGCAGCCTCTCTAAAGCTCCTAGAGTGCTCTAGACACCCCTTACAGCGGTCCCAGACGCTCCTATAACACAGATAATCAAAATGCCCTTGCAAACTAGAACTGATGAGTGCTCTGGACACCTCTATTAGCGATTACAGACACTTGCTTCTTATCTTCATTATAGCCCAGCAAAAAGCAAGGTTCCGCCTCACAGCATACAACTTACGGTTGCAACATTCCATCCACTGCAGATCCTATACCGCCCAAAATGGAGACACCATCATGTTAATTTATGGCCCCAGTAGTTAACTCATCTCCATGATGATACTCTACTCCTTCATGCTCTCCCACTCTCGTGCGACTGGTTTCTCGCGCTCCTATTGTCGCCCTTATTCTCGCGAGAGCGATAACACCACACATTCATGCGATGACGTACCTCCCAATGGATGTACACTAGGCTGCATCGCGACCTACAAATTAAGAAATCATCACCACCATAACTCGTTCAGCATCTACTTCAGCTCAACCACTCACCAACTGCCCACATTTTTCCACACTAACGATATATAAAACGGCCTATTTATAGCTAACCTAATTCAAACAGCAAGGCTTCTATGGAGCTGTAAAATTATGTGATTACCTATGAGAGAATCAAGCTCTCTCTCTCTCTCACGCCTCCCTTAAAGACATGATGCATTTTATGTGAGACACTTCAATAAGCCCTTACAGCGAGTTCCATTAAAGGGACATCTACCTACACAGGCTACAAATATTAAAGCCTGTCTCCCATTAAATTTATCTCACAATTACAGGGCAATAAATACAAGACAATCATATCTACATTTGTTACATTGCTATTACATTCATACAGAAAAGTCATGCAGATACTTAGACTGTCCTATTTTTCTGCTCTTAACAGGTCACCATGCCCAAAACAAAGAGTTGAAAGCAGTGCAATGTTCCCATTCCACACCAGCAACTGAGAAGGCTCTGTGCCTCCTGCGTAGAAGACTCTACAATGCAGATTGAGGTACAGGAAACAGGATGATCCCCAACAATCGTGCACGCCACTGACCACCAATCAGACACCACAAAAGCATTACTGCAAAACAACCAACTCATGCAAGCGCAACAAGAAGTGCTAGCAGCAGTGCTACAATTTACAGAATTATCAAAACAGCTGGTAATTAACCCACCTCTAGCAAAGAAAAGGGCCACTGCCTCCCACTCTAAACATAATGATTATCCCGCAGCTGACCAACTCACTCTACCTGCGGACACAGGCGACGCCGCTGATGAGGAAGAGGGAGAACTCTATCAAGAGCTACAAACCCTCACGGCTAAGTGGTGCTTCCCAGACCAAATCCCAGCACCAGTATGGCAAATCATGGAGACAGTGGGCCTCGAAACTGCAAGCCCCACACCTACATCCAAACTACTACCCTCCCTAAAACCTCTTGCCAAATAAGCAGACGTATTTCCAGTCTGCAGGGTTATAGAAGAACTAGTATAAAAGAATGGTCCTCTTCTGAACCAGCTAGAATCCCATAGAGAAAATCCTGGGATAAAATGTACCCACTACAAGTGGAAACACTGACCCTCTGGTGCACACCTCCCACAGTAGACCCCCAAATAACTGCCCTAAATAAAAAGACTGTGCTTCCCACCGAGTCCGCCTCTGGACTAAGGGATCCCATAGACAGAAAACTGGAAGAAAATTTAAAAAAGAATCAAATCAAATCAAACTTTATTTCTATAGCACCTTTAAAAACCAAGGCGCTGTACATAAAACCAGATCCAGAAATAACATTAAAACAGGAAGCTAAAATACATTAATCATTAGGCAAGGCTAAATTAAATAAGTATGTTTTTAAACTCGTTCTTAAATCTGTCAATGGTCAGGCATTCTCTTAGCCGACGAGGCAGAGAATTCCACGGGGTTGGAGCTGAAAAAGCAAAGGCACGGGCACCTTATGTTTTTAATCGTACCCTGGGAATCTCTAGCAATCCCTCTTTGGTGGATTGGAGAGGACGAGAGGGGCAGTAGGATATCAAGAGGTCTTGCAGGTAACCAGGTCCCTGATCATGTAGGGCTTTGAAGGTTAGCAAACCAATCTTAAAGGTGATCCGCCACTGAATAGGCAGCCAGTGCAGTTCGCGGAGCACAGGAGTAATATGACTGAACCTAGAAGTCCCAGTCAAAAGCCTGGCTGCCGTGTTCTGCACTAGCTGCAAGCGGTGGATATCAACCCCTGGAAGCCCTAGGTAGAGAGAATTGCAGTAATCAAGGCGGGTAGTGATGAAGGCGTGGACCAATGTTGGAAGATCATCCGAAGGAGCCAAGTGTTTCACCTGGGCGATATTTCTCAGATGATAAAAAGAGTATTTGACAACAGCCAACATCTGAGACCGTAGTGTCAGGCCGTCATCAAAAATAATGCCGAGATTACGCACTTGGTCTGAAGCAGCGAGCTGTATGCCATCAAGCAAAACACCTGATGCCTGACCAGCTCGCATACTCACCCCCGGACGACCAGGGTCCACAACCAGCACTTAAGTCTTATCCGGATTCAGTCTCAGCCAACTAGTACTCATCCAGGTTCTGATCTCGGTAAGGCAGTTGTTTAGCACGGAGAGTGCAGCATCCTATCTGGGCAGAAAAGGCATATACAGTTGAGTATCACCTGCGTAGCAGTGAAAACTCAAACTGTATCACCTGATGATATCTCCCAATGGTAGCATTTACACTGCAAACAACATGGGGGCCAAAATAGAGCCCTGTGGCACCCTGCAAGACAGGGAGTAAGTGCCAGAGGAGTAAATTCCGATGGTAACTCTCTGAATCCTGTCTGCGAGGAAAGAGTGGAACCATTTGAGGACATTACCAGACAGACCACAAAGCAGCTGCAGGCGCTCCAACAGCACACCATGGTCTACAGTGTCAAATGCTGCGGAGAGATCAAGAAGGACCAGAATGGTACACGCCTTTCGATCTCTAGCCATCAGGAGGTCATTCAATACTCGGACCAGTGCAGTCTCCGTGCTATGCTTCTTCCTAAATCTGGACTGGAGAGTATCATAGATCTTGTGAGTTGCAAGATGATCATCCAGTTGCAACGCAACCACCTTTTCAATAACCTTACCAACAAGTGGCAGGTTAGCAATAGTTCGATAGTTGGCTGGGCAGTCCGGGTCCAAGGAGGATTTCTTAAGGAGTGGTTGAATGACCGCCTCCATTAGGGATGCATATTTAGCAGGCTTGGGAAGCACAGCAGCTTCCACCGCCATATACACCACTAGAGCACAGTTGACCTTGCTCCAGAAACTTCAAAATACTATCCCAGCAAAATCTCCGGAGTCCACACTCCTGGAAAACGACATACTATCCACCAAATACCTGGCAGACTTGGCAGTAGATTCCCTAAAAATAAACGCTAGATCAGCAGTTATCACCAACAGAGCCTGTAGATCCTTATGGATAAAACTATGGGATGCATATAAGAAATCAAAAGCCACCCTACAAAGACTACCCTTTAAGGGCAACATGATATTTGGAGAAGGCCTAGAAAAATATCTCAAGGACAAGGAGGAAGGAAAGGCACTAGCCAGAGACCAATCCAGGTCCTCCTACCTACCCGACCGCGGAGCAGATATTATTCCTTTTGGGACAAGAAAAGAGGGAGTTCTATATTCAGGGGAATCACATTTAGACTAAACTATACCACCCCTACCAATACAACAGTTACAGGGGCAGGGACACATCACAAAGAGGCAGAGGAACATACAACCGCCAAGACCCACTCTAGGTCATGACTACGCACACCCAAATATACTTCACACACCAGTGGGTGCAAGACTAACACAATACTTACCCCAGTGGGAAAAATCCACAACAGACAAATGATATTAGAAATAATAAGGAAAGGCTATGCAATAGAATTCACAAACATACCAAGAGAAAACAGAATGATTCACTCTCCTGCCTCCAATCACAAAACCACACCAACTTAAGTTGTAACAGTTATACAAGAACTACGTGAAAACAATGCAATAGCACCCATCCCACAACAAGAAGAAGGCAAAGGAATATACTCCATATTCTTCATGGTTCCAGAAAAGACAGGGAGCTTCAGACCGGTACTGGACCTAAAATTCATCAACAAATCAGTAAGATACACTCCATTCAAAATGGAGACGATAAGGTCCACACTCAGGGCCCTCAGGCAGGGAGACTTCCTTACCTCAATAGACCTAAAGGACACTTACCTTCATGTACCCACGAGACCCAGCCACTCATGATACCTACGTTTCTGCATACTCAGACAGCACTATCAGTACCAAGTACTCCCATTTGGCCCCGCCTCAGCCCCGAGAGTCTTCACAAAGGTCTCAATAGTTCCAGCAGCCAAACTTCGAGAAAAGGGGATACATGTCATACCATACTTAGACGACTGGCTCATCAGGGCGCGATCACAACAGCAATCTGCCAGGGAGACTCAAATGGTGGTAAACTGCTTACAACAACACGGCTGGGTAATCAATCACAAGAAAGGCAGATTAATACCCAGTCACTCCATAGAACACCTAGGCACACTTATAGACACAGAAAGAGGCCTAGTATTCCCATCACATTCAAGTACTCAATCAATCTTATCGATTGCACAACAACTTCAGGACTATCAGCATCCAACGCTACTACACCTATCTCAAATGTTAGGGCTTATGTCCTCTACAATAGACATGGTCCCCTGGGCAAGATGGCACTCCAGACCCCTCATGCCCTTTCTTCTAACTCAGGGACCCACTCACGATATTAATCTCTCAAGGACGGTCACTCTACCATCAAAGATAAGATCAAGTCTGACATGGTGGACAAACAGACACAAGGCATGCCCCTAGACATACTCCCAGATATAATAATAGAGACAGATGCCAGTCTCATAGGCTGGGAAGCAGTATCGGGAAATCACACAGCACAAGGGAAATTGTCACTGATAGAGGCAAAACAAACAATAAACGTTCTAGAGATGAAGGCAGTATTCAGAGCACTACTATACAAGCCATAACAGCAATTTACCTGGCCAGGAAACTAAACATTACAGCAGACTGGCTGAGCCGACAAATGATTCACCAAGGGGAGTGCAAACTCCACACTCAAGTCTTCCAGATGCTAGACAACAGATGGGGCCCGATAGAGACAGACCTCATGGCATCACACAAAAACCACCAATGCATAAAATACTGGTCACGGTTCAAGGACCACAAAGCCATAGGAATAGACACTCTCTCAGCCTCACAGACATTCCAAGTAGCTTATGTATTACCCCCACTTCCACTGCTTGCCCAGGTACTCAAGAAGATAAGCATCTCGAGAACACGTGTCATCCTGGTGGCCCAACACTGGCTAAGACGATCATGGTTTGCCACAATAGTTTCGATGGCACTAGATGACCCATGGAAACTGCCACCCAGATCAGACCTACTCTCACAAGGGCCTATTCTACATCCAAACCCTCAACACCTGCAGCGAATGGCATGGCTCCTGAAAGGGAGAGACTGCTAAAAACAGGATATCATCCATCAGTCATAAACACTATGGCCTCATCACGACAACAGTCCATAATCACCACATACCAACGCCAGTGGGACATATTCAGCAAATGGTGCAATCACCACAAAATTGACTCTGATTCATGCACCATTCCTCAAGTCCTACTGTTCCTTCAGGAGGGACTACAACTGGGACTCTCACCGGCCTCACTAAAAGTACAAGTCGCAGCAATTGGGGCAGCCAGGGGACAAATACAAGGCAACACCCTGGGTTCCCACCAAGATGTCATACGATTCCTGAAGGCAGCAGCCAACATACGTCCCACCCATAAACCAATATTAGCACAGTGGGACCTGCCCACAGTGCTGACAGCCATGACTAAACCACCATTCGAACCAACAGACACCATCCCTTTGAAATGGTTACAACTCAAGTCAGTTTTTCTAACAGCCATCGCCTCAGCCAGACAAGTGGGCGAAATACAGGCTCTCTCTTACAAGGAACCATTCCTACAATTCTACGATGACAGAATATCCATTCGCCCACTTGTATCATTCCGACCAAAAATTGCCTCAAAGTTTCACTTCAGTCAAACTATCGAGATACCAACAGAACTACCACAGGAGGAAATCCAAGCTGATCCTCAACTAAAAGTGCTAGGAATGACAAGAATTCTTATAACTTACATCACAAGAACAGCTGACATCCGAAAAACAGACAGACTGTTCATCATAGTACAAGGATGCAGAAAAAGAGTCCCAGCCTTCAAATCTTCTATAGCGGGATACCTAAAGGCAGCCATATCAGAGGCTTACAAACAAACAACACACAGGTACCATCACACATAAAAGCACATTCCACCAGAGCTATCGCAACTTCATGGGCAAAAAGGAATATGGCCACGGCAGAAGAAATATGTGCCGCAGCCACTTGGTCAACTATCCACACCTTCACCAGACACTACAGAATGGATGTGTCACAAGACACTAAGACAAACTTTGCTTGGGCAGTGCTACTAGCAGCCTGATCAGAACAGAAAACATTAACATGTCTAACCCTCCCTAAGGAACGATCACTGCTTTTCAATAACCCATCATGTCAGGAATGTGGAGTGCCTCAGAGATCATCCCCCACAATGGTAGTTTACTCACTTGGTAAAGGTGATTGTTGGGGAATGAATTTCTGAGGCACACCACACCACACCCTATACAGACCTAAATTTTTTAAAACAGCTACAATACCACTACAGCAAGACTTTCTGATAAGGTATTCAATATTTTCTGAAATACATGCTTAACAGTTGTACATACTAGGCAAATTAAAATTAACAGTACAACATTACCACGTAGTCATCATATTCTTATTCAGGGTACAAGCGGGGGATTCTAACACATTTTATTTCAGATACAGCTTTGGAATACATCGAACTGACCACAGGAAGACAGGGACCCTCAGAAGGGGACGGATTTACTTTTAGTCACATGTGCATCAGACAACCTGTCAGGTGTATACAACCCATGACGTCAGGAATGTGGAGTGCCTCAGAGATTCATTCCCCTACAATCACCTTTACCAGGTGAGTAAACTACCACTATAACACAGCAGATCCAAATGTAACGTCCAACCAAAAGAAATGACAAATGCAACACAAAACAGTGAAGTCCATCTAAAAATGATGAAGTTATAAAAATATACTAACACAACTGAAACTTGAATGCAAACAAATTTAATATAGCACAACAAAAAAAGTGAATGCAAACAAAAAAGCATAGCACAACTAAAAGATGAATGCAAACAAAAAAGCATAGCACAACTAAAAGATGAATGCAAACAAAAAGGCATAGCACAAAAAAAGATGACTGCAATCAAAATGTGAATCAAGAATCCAAGAGTCGGCTGGTACCTCAAATAGCTTGTCCAAAAGAGTAATTGCAAATGGATGCATCCTGCGCCAGGTATTCCCTGGTGTCCACTGGCACCCTCTACACTTACCCCATCACCTGCCAAGGACACATTACTTGCCAAGTAATCACTAGCATGCAGAGGCAATCTGTTCCTGTCCCAAGCCAGTTATTTCCTGCTGCCCAGTGACACACACCATCTTCCACCGCATCTCCATGCCAAGCAATTCCTAGTGCCCAGCGTCATCCCCTTACATGTCCAGTTTGCATCAACCATTCCGTGCATGCCCAGTAGCACCACCTCCCTCTTTAGATCATCTGCAAGCATTCACTAGGGTCCTAGGGCTACTCTCTCACCCAACTCCATGCCAAGCACACCCTGGTGTATGGTATCATTCCCCTCTCTGACCTCATCAAGGGCCAAGCAGTCCCTGATGTCTAGTGGCACTACCTTCACTTACCCTATACAATGTGAAGCCTTTCATGGTTTTCAATGGCACCTCCTCCCTCCCCTATCCTGCACCAAGAACTTCCTGGTGTCTACTGGCACCCCTTCCCCATCCTATGAATTCTCAGGTACCTGGTGGCACCCCTTCCCCCCCATTCAGTGTTAAGCGCTCCCTAGTATCCACTGGCACCCCCTTTCATGACAAATACCCCCTTGCCCTGGTGTCCACCGGCACTCCTCCCTCCCTCCCTCATCCCATTTCATTCAAAACATTCCCTGCTGTCCAGTAGCGCTCCCTACCTTTCCCCATCCCACGCCAAACCCTTTCTGATATCCAATGGCCACTCCCTTACTCAGACCCATGTCAAGCGCTCCCAGGTATCCAATTGCACACTCATGCTCATCCTGTCCCATGCCAAGTGGTCTCTAATGTCCAGTAGCACGCCTCCCACACCGTATCCTGTGCAAAGGACACCCTGGTTTGCAGAATGTCTTTCCATCACCCCAAGCACATCCAGTGCCCCTTACCATATTCTATGGCAAGCACTACTTGGTGTTTAGTGGGCCCCTCCATCTTACACACATGTGATTCATGAACGGCTAGGTTTCCCATGCGAAACATGCTTAACCTGCCCGTGCAGTTCCACACCGGCAAACAGGTGTGCGGTGGCCAGCATTTACTGTCACCAGCCACAGTACACCTCCTGTTCATAGATCCTCCCCCTGGTGTGCTAATGCAAGGGGGCAGACTGGCAGATACAGGCGGGCAGCCAATGGGATGCCTGTGCCCGGTACACTTGTACAGGATCCCCCGCGGTGTTGGGGTCTCTGGTAGCAATGTACTGGGTCCATGAAGGGACACTGAGTGAGTGCCCAAGTGGCCACTTTAGCCTCCCTTCTGTTCCATGGGCTGGTGGCACTGTAAAGCGACCAGCAATGCTTTGCCACTGCGAAACGTGGCACAGTTTGAGGGGATGCAATGGCTATGCCTGTGTCCCCCTGGCATTGAGGATGCAGCCCAGAATGTGCATAGTGCGATTCAGAATAGGCACAATGGGGTTCCTCCTGGCAAGCACCCATCCCACCCCTGGTGTGGCATCCTGCAGCCAGCCAGGGATCACTTGCACCGGGTACTAACACATCCATTAGTGAATGCCATAGGGGTACACAGAACACCACTGCATGGCATTCGGTGTTGGGAATGCCCATGTGCTGCCCTTGCACACCACATAGGCATTGGTGAATTGCAGCCAATATGTTGGCACAGCCAAAGAACCCTTTTCACATGATATTCCTCACTTGGGGAAACTCAATGGACCCAGGTCCCCTTCTGCCGTAATCGTCTATGTTTCTATATTCAAACACTGTTACCATATGGTTTGTCTTACACATGAATCTCTGACACACAGGACTGCTATCAAACATGTAATTAAAATCAGTCATACAAAAAAAGACCAAAGAAAAATACACTGCCAAGATCTGAACTTTGTTGTCGCATAGACCAGAAGTGCCAACCACTAGTGCTTTTCCTTGCAGTGCATAAAGTATCAGTGAAGTCTGCATTCGCGTAATGATGGACCAACACATACTCACTGACGACCTAATAAATTATTGACTGACCCACTCACTCATTAACCAGCTGACCAACTCACACAGTCACTGACTGATCCATCCACTCAGGCACTGACATCCCACTCACTTAGTCACAGACTGACCCACTCATAAGCCCAGTCACTGACTGACCACTTACACACTCAGTCACAGACCAGTCCATTCATATACTTATTCATTCATTCACTCACTTTTGTACTTTCAGTAATAGCCCAGGCAAGTATATAGTATCTATGACAGGGTGACCCCTGTCATAGTGGATACCCCTGGGACAAATTGAAACCTCTTTCCCAAGCAGTTCATATGTTTTGTACAGTGTCCAACATGCTGGTTGGCTGGTTATAAATTAAGTGTTGAAGTGCTTATAAAGCTTTCTGTGCATATTAACCTAAAGCAAAACTAAGAGTACAGTTACAAAATGAGAGGGCTGTCTTAATACAAGAATAACAAAAACCTGTGTCTGCTTTTTCTAGATGTTACCAGCCCCCTTCTAAGATATATTTTATAGCAGACGGCATGATGTTATATGACCCTGCGGGACAGTTTAAGAGAACACAGATTGTTCTGACCTAGACTCTGACCTTTAACAATGTTGTAAACAAGTTACATAATGTTCTCCAGGTGGCTGCCAAATAACTGTTCTCTGTGGTGCAACAGTGGCCCCTAGTAGCTAGTTTTATGTTATGTCTGCTGTTAATCAAAAGGCAGGGGAAACTGTTTTTCCAACTTCTAGTGCGCTTATAAAAAGCCCTACCTCAGTGCTGAGTGAGAAGAGATATTTTTATTTATTTTATTTATTTATTTCATAATTCAGATTTACAACCTTTGAGTCAAAGACTCGTTTACAAAGGCACCTTGTCACAGGGAGGGTAGACAACAATTGGTGGTGGAGTACAACAATGGAGAACAGGTGAGATACACCAAAAGATCATACAAAGCAATTCCAGTAATACAAAGGTGTACAAAGGCCTCAATTAGTTACAACTAGCTTAGTATATAAATAATAAGGTATCGCTAGGGATTCTAGGGAGCGATACCTGGGGGGGAAGGGGTGGTTGCTGGTTGGGGAGAGGGCAGTCCGGAAGGGCGCTGTCTGTAAATTGGGCCAGGCGAAGTTCTAGGTATGGCCAGTCAGGGGCATTTACAGCTCTGAGTGTCAGTGAGGTGGTTTCGGAGGGCAATTTTGAAGGGAACGATTTTGGGGATGTTTGTAATATGAGTGGGGAAGGAGTTGTACCAAGAGGGGGCTCTGTGGTGGAACGATCTTTTGGCGAGAGAGGTCCTGGCTCTCGGGATCTGGAAGGTGGCTTTGGTTGTGCTTCGGATAGCGACCAAATGGGAGGCCAATTTTAGGGATGCAGCAACCCCCGGGGGGGAGAGCCCAAGTAGTGATTTTTTTGCCAGTATATAGGAGTGGTAATGCAGGGGCTCATCAAAGGTGCGTAAGTTCGAGAAGAAGTAGAGCTGGCATGTGTGCGTTCTGCTGGGGGCACCAGCCAGGAGCATGCAAGCCTTGTTGATCGGAGGTCTGAACTTTGGTGAGGGCAGTGGGGTCAGCAGCCACATAGATAGGGAGCCCGTAGTCAATCAGTGACAGGATGGAGGAGGTGATAGCCAGCCGGAAGGCATTCTGAGAGAGGCAGTCTTCATGGCTGTAGAGGAGTCCAATCCGGGTGTTTAAAGCAGTGGACAGAGAATTAAGATGAGAGTGGAAAGAGAGAGAGCAGAGTCGAAGGTGATGCCCAGATATTTGTATGCAGACACCTGTTCAAGGGGGTGTAGGGTGCTGGGGAGGATGAGAAGGGGGGCATTTCTAGAGTTACTCTGGCGGTGGGCAAAAAGCATAGATTTTGTCTTCTTGAGATTCAGAACTAGATGATGGTCTAGGAACCATTTTTCAGCTTGGCTGAAGGTGAGTTGCACAGAGTTCTGGAGGGTGATGGGGTTGGGTGGGAGGCGACAAGAACCACATTGTTGGCATATAGGAGCGTACTGCCCAAGCAGGAGCTAGGAAGGGTCTTTAGAAAGAGACTAAACAATGTGGGGCCCAGGATGGAACCCTGGGGGACACCTGAGCAAACAGGTAGGGCAGCTGATAGGGTACTGTTTATTTTGACCCGTTGGGATCCGGCATGGAGGTAACTGAAGAACCAGGCAAGGGGGCCAGATGAGAAGCCTAGCTGATGAAGATAGCTAGAAAGGTGAAAGACCTCCTAGTAGTATGCACTTTCACACTGTTTAATTCATGCTAGGCTGAAGAAAAGCCTTCAAAACTGCTGAAGCTAATCAGTTGTCTGACTTACCATTTTGCTTTCTGTATATTTTACTTGACTAAAATAAAACGACAAATGCACTTCTGCATTTTTTATACAGCTGACTTGTGGTCTGACTGAAACTGTGTTATCCTATACCCATGCCCGGTGACAATACCACACTCAACCACAGTTAGAAATGGTAGAACATGCTTTGACTGTGGTTGCTGATCATTGTAATAAACAATTGTCAGCCTAGCTTTGTAATGGCATGGTCCACAATGGTCATCACAGAATGTTATTAAATGATGATTGACCATGCTGATGGCTGATGTCACTTCTAAGTTTTCATTACCTGGCAGCTGGAAAGGGAGCAGACAAGCAGCTGTGAAAGCAAGAGATGATGATATGCTTGCCTGCATCGGGGGCGAGTACATTCAAGTATATTTTATGCGTCCACATTTTGGTGCAGAAAAGTTTACAGGTATAGCCTCCTACTCATTATATATTTTACATTGCGCCAACCCCATTTTAAAGTCCTCTCCCTCCTCTCATTTTAAACATACTTCACTTCATTCCCTCCACTAAATTTTAAGTATACTGTACATTTGCAGTGCCCCAGAGTTCCTGGTGCCCTCCAAAAATGGGCATCCAGGTGCTTCAGGGCTGGCTAGTGGGTTAGCTGTGCCCTGGGTAGGAAGGTGCCCCTGTTTTGTGCCCTAGCTTTAGATACCACAGTCATAGGTGCACCTAGGTTATGTACTCCCCAGAAATGCAAAGTGTCAGCTTGGATGTGTTTTAAAATGTATAATTTCTGCTGGTTTTCCCTGCCTGCAGACTTGTAGAGACCCCAATTGCCTTGCATCGGGAACCTGCTCTTGTGAGTTCCGGTAATGAAGGTAGGCATGCAGGAAAAGACTTTTGAGGATTCCAGGACAGAATCCTCAACCATACAAATGGCTACAATCGTTCAGTTAATCATTGGAATGAAACGAAGGAGCAGCAGCACTGAGTGAGGGGGAGCGATCACCTGGCCGGGGCAGAGCCTACGGGAAGGGACTTACCTTGAATTCCTGTGTTCCTCCTGAGTCCTGGCCAGCCCAGTAGGTCAGCGGCTCCTCCTTGCTGCCCAGCAGTGGACCCAGGTCCGTGGCGGTGATGTAGCCCTCTCAAGAGGGGTGGTGACAGCAGCAAAAGGCCGGCTCCTCCATCATCAATGGTAGCCAGAAAAAGTCAAATGAGATGAGTGGGAGAAGGTGGGTCCAGGCCTCCCACGTTGCCCTTCCAGCAATCCCAGCCCTGAAGGTAGTGGATGGCAGGGTGAGTGGCAGCAGCACTGCAGTCAGGTGCTGGCTGCCATCCACTAAAGCGAAGACTTTTTTTTTTGATTGAAAAAATAAACCCTGGGTACTTTCAGGTGCCGGTAGCAACAGCAGTGTTTAGGCCGAGTAAGGCCCCGGAAATGGACCACCCACATGGCAGAGGGCTCCACCGAGCCAATGAACAGTGGGGGCGGGAAATGCCCCAGGAATGGACCACCCATGTGTTAGAGTGGAAGAAAAGCTCCACTGAACCAGGAACTGTGGGGGTGGGCAAGGCCCCTGTCATGGAACCCCTCCATGGGGAAAAGATAAAAGGGAAGCTCCACAAACAGTACGAGAAGGGGGCAAGAATTATTTAAATGATGTGCTGAATGTGGATAATTGCCCTGAAAGCCAAATTTAAAGGGGAAATGCGCCCCATTAGTGAACCGTGTGATAGAACAGGGCTGGGACACACTGGGGCCATACGTGGTCCAGGGTGGTGGCACAGTAAAAACATTTAATGAAAACCCTGTAGTGGTCATTCTTTGTGGCACAGCTTCTGGCTCAATGGAACCTTCTGTCCAACTCGGCCCCATGGGCAGTTCATTTCAGGGGCCTTAGCCCAGATATTGCTGTTGCTGCCGGTGCCTGACAGCGCCCAGAGTTTATTTATTTTTTTTAATTAAAAAAAAAACAGCCTGGTTTAATGGACGGCAGCCAGCACCTGACTGCAGTGCTGCTGCCACCCACTTCCTTCAGGGCTGGGACTGCTGGAAGGGCAACGTGAGGGGCCTGGACCCACCTCCTCCCACTCATCTCCTCTGACTTTTGCTGGCTGCTGCCGATGATGGAGGGACTGGTCTTCTGCTGCTGCCACCACCCTTCTCAGCAGGACTACATCTTCGCCATTGACCTGGATCAACTGCTGGGAAGCAAAGAGGAGGAACCAGTGACCTGCTGGACTGGCCGGTACTCAGGAGGGATGCAAGAACTTGAGGCAAGTCCCTCCCTACAGGTTCTATTCTGGCTGGCTGATCGCTTTCCCTCACTCGATGCTGCTGCTCCTTTTCACTCCAGTGATGAACTAAACGGTTGTAGTCATTCAAACTGGTTGAGAATTCCATCCTGGAATCCTCACAAACCCTTTCCTGCCTGCCTGGCCTCATGACTGGAACGCACGAGAGCAGGTTCTCAGTGCAAGGTAACTGGGGATGGGGGTCTGTACAAATCTACAGGCAAGGAAAACAAGCAGAAATTAAGCATTTTGAAACATAGCCAAGCTGAGGCTTTGAATTACTTTGGGGAGGGGGTTACCTAAGAAGGCAGTATAGCGCAGTGGGTTAATGCTCTGAGCTGCAGATCTGGAGACCTGGGTTTGAATCTCACAGCCACCTAGGTGCATACTGTGTGATCCTGAGCAAGTCACTTAACTTCCTTGTACTCCCAGGTTTCATCTGGAGAAAACGTTTGGCTTAGTGTCCTACTCCTGGTTAAACAATGTTCCCTTTCCCTTCCCCAACATAGGTGCACCTATGACTGTGGTATCTAAAGCTAGGGCACAAACTAGGGGCACCTTCCTAGCCAGGGCACAACTAACCCCCTAGCCAGCCCTGGAGCACCTGGATGCCCAATTTTGGAAGGCACCAGGGCCTCTGGTACACTACAAATGTACAGTATACTTAAAATGTAGTGGAGGGAATGGAGTGAAGTATGTCTAAAATGAGAAGAGGGAGTGGACTTTAAAATGGGGGTGGCACAATGTAAAATATTTAATGTGTAGGAGGATGTACCTGTAAACTTTTCTGCACTAAAATGTGGGACACCCTTGAAGTGTACTTTGAGTGAGCGAGTGAGTCGGTCAGTGAAAAAGTATGTGCATGGATTGGTCTGTGACTGAGTGTGTAAGTGGTCAGTCTGTGACTGGGAGTATGAGTGGGTCAGTCTGTGACTAAGTGAGTGGGATGTCAGTGCCTGAGTGAGTGGATCGGTCAGTGACTGAGTGTGTGAGTGGGTCAGCTGGTTACTGAGTGAGCAGGTCAGTCGATAATTTATTGGTCATCAGTGAGCGTGTGTGTGTTGGTCATTCAGTCATTAAGTGAGTGCAGACTTCACTGATACTTTATGCACTGCAAGAAAAAGCACTGGCGGTTGGCACTTCTGGTCTATGCGAGAACAAAGTTCAGACCTTTGCAGTGTATTTTGCTTTGGTCTTTTTTTGCATGACTGATTGTTATGACATGTTTGATAGCTGTCCAGTGTGTCAAAGGTTCATGTGTAAGACAGAACCATATGGTAGCAGTGTTTGAATATAGAAACACAGAAGATGACGTCAGAAGGGGACCTGTGATCTGTTGAGTCTGCCCAAACGAGGAATATCATGTGAAAAGAGTTCTTTGGCTGTGCCAGCATATTGGATGCAATTAACCAATACCTACATAGTGTGCAAGGGCAGCGCATAGGCATTTCCAACACCAAATGTCACGCAGTGGTGCCCTATGCACCCCCTGCAGCATTCACTAATGGGCGCGTTAGTACCATATGCAAGTGATCCCCAGCCAGCTGCAGGGCGCCACACCAAAGGTGGGATGGGGTGTGCCAGGGGGTACCCCCATGGTGCCCATTCAGAATCGCACTATGCGCCATTCTGGGCTGCATCCTCAATGCCAGAGAGACACAGGCATAGCCACTGCACCCCCTCCTCACAGTGCCACCGTTAGTAGTGGCAAAGCATTACTGATCCCCTCACAATGCCACCAGCCCCATGGAACAGAGTGGGGGCTGAGGTGGCCGCCCGGACACTCACCCCATGTCTCTGCATGGACAGAGTACATTGCTACCAGAGACCCCCACTCTGTGGGGGATCCACTAGCGGACCGGGTACTTGCATCCCATTGGCTGCCTGCCTGTGTCCGCCAGTCTGCCCCCATGCACTAGCATGCCAGGGGGAGGCTGTGTGGACAGGAGGTGTGCAGTGGTCAGTGATCACAAATTCTGGCCACCGCACCAATGTTCGCAGGTGTTGAACTACACAGGCAGGTTATGCATGTTTCACATGGGAAACCTAACCATTCTTGAATAGCGGCCATTGTGTGTAAGATGGAGGGGGTCACTAGACACCAAGTAGTGATTGTCATAGAATATGGTGAGGGGTACTGGATATGCTTGGGGTAATGGAATGACATTCCACACACTAGGGTGTCCTTGGCATTGTATGCGGTGAAAAAGGGGTGCCACTGGACATCAGAGATTACTTGGCATGGGACACAGTGAGGATGACTGTGCAATTGGATACCTGGGAGCACTTGACATGGGTCTGAGTAAGGGAGTGGCCACTGGATACCAGAAAGGGTTTGGCATGGGATGAGAAAAGGTAGGGAGCGCTACTGGACAGCAGGGAATGTTTTGAATGAAATGGGATGAGGGAGGAAGGAGTGCCAATGGACATCAGGGCAAGGGAATGTTTGGCATGAAAGGGGGTGCCACTGGATACTAGGGAGTGCTTAACACTGAATGAGAGGAAGGGCGAGGAGGGGGAGTCATCAGGTACTTGAGAGTGCATAGCATGGGGAAGGGAAGGGATGCCAGTAGACACCAGGGAGTTCTTGGTACAGTATGGGGGAAGGAGGAGGTGCCATTGAAAACGATGAAAGGCTTCACATGGTATAGGGTAAGTGAAGGTAGTGCCACTAGACATCAGGGACTGCTTGGCCCTTGATGAGGTTAGGGAGGGGAATGATACCATACACCAGGGTGTGCTTGGCATGGAGTTGGGTGAGGGAGTAGCCCTAGGACCCTAGTGAATGCTTGGCAGATGACAGAAAGAGGGAGGTGGTGCTAATGGGCATGCATTGAATGGTTGATACAGATTGGACATGTGGTAAGAGGATGCGACTGGGCACTAGAAATTGCTTGGCATGGAGATGGGGTGGAGGAGGGTGTGTGCCACTGGGCAGCAGGAAATAACCGGCTTGGGACAGGAACAGATTGCCTCTGCATACTAGTGAATTTTGGCAAGTAGTGTGTCCTTGGCAAGTGATGGAGTAAGTGTGGAAGGTGCCAGTGGACACCAGGGAATACCTGGCACAGGATGCATTCACTTGCAATTACTCTTTTGGACAAGCTACTTGAGGTACCAGCCAACTCTTGGATTCTTGATTCACGTTTTGCTTATATTCATCTTTTTGTTTCCGATATGCTTTTTTGTTTGCATTCACTTTTTTGCTGTGCTATATTAAATTTGTTTGCATTCATGTTTCAGTTTAATATATTTTTATAACTTCATCATTTTTAGATGGACTTCAGTGTTTTGTGTTGCATTTGTCATTTCTTTTGGTTGGACGTTACATTTGGATTTGCTGTGTTACAGTTGTTTTGTAGCAACACACTTTACATTTTGTCTTATTGCTTTACATTTTTTGGTTGCATTTTATTTTCTGGTTGTTGCTTTACTTATTTGATGGCCTTTCACTTTTTTGGTTTGTGTTTTGCACTTCAGGGCCACCGTAGATAACATCTAGTTTCCAGATACATCCTGGGGTGGAGGGGCACTGAAGATAATACAAAAGGAGAAAAAATAAATAGTACATGAATAGATACACAAAAACAAAAGTTTATACAAGCAATATAGCACGTCAAAAAGGAGAATATTAAGCAGCGCAGGGTAAAACAG
Source organism: Neoceratodus forsteri (assembly GCA_016271365.2). Taxonomy (NCBI): domain Eukaryota; kingdom Metazoa; phylum Chordata; order Ceratodontiformes; family Ceratodontidae; genus Neoceratodus; species Neoceratodus forsteri. The sequence continues at coordinate 657,729,563 of CM028131.1, read as the reverse complement.
TATAACACGGTGCGCGTAGTAGTTAAAAATTGAGCTAGGATAGGCATAGAGAAATTACCCCAAAAGGGCATAAAAGGGTTGGGAGGGCAGCAAGCTTGGCTGGGGCAATAAGTGTAGGTGGATCATCTAAGGTAAGGGGTCAAGGACAGTTGCAGGTGGAAGTTATAAAGTCATGAAGAAGACACTGACTTACCCCCAGTCTGCCAAAATATTTAACCACTTCTCTCTTGCTGCCACTGCAGGCACTGAACCCTGCACCCTCACTGTTTCAGTCAGCAGCTCCACCACTCAGCTATCACATCAGACTATTGTTTGTGATAGGTTTTAAGACTCTAAAAGCCTCTAACCCTCATAGTCTGCTAAAATATTTTCTGAGTGTTACTGCAGGCTTTGAGCCCTGCTCCCTGCTGCTGCAGCTACTGTCTTGGGACCTTTTCTGTCACCCTAGGCAGGCCTTGAACCTGGTGCCCATGCGCTTGAGGCAGGGGCTCTGCCACTGTGCCAAGGTGCTTCATACCTATGGGTAGACCTTTCACCCTCTTCTACCCATCTCATGACTGCTATCTGCAAACCCATCCTGTTGTCCCCCCTTCCCCTCATCTCACCTCTCCCATCCAAATCCAGCCCCTACCATCTTCCCCTCTATCATCTAAGTTCCCCCACCTTTCTTCACTTCAGCTCTCACACCCTAACCAATCATGCATGCACACCTCCTGCCTACCTGTCTCTCTCCTCCTCCTATTGCCTTCCGCTAACCCTAATGTCCCTATTAACCCTCAGCCTCACTACTCTAGTGCTCCTACCTGCCCTCCTGCCCTCCCCTCCTACTATACCACTGCCCCTCCCCCTTCCTCCTCCTCCACTCACCCCATATGCTCCTCTCCACCTCACCCCATCTAGACACTACCTTTCCTCCCCCCTTTGCTCCCTCGGGCATCTTATCACTCAAGCCTTCCCAGCCTGTGCTGCACTACCCACCCCCTGTGCTACGAAACCCCCCTTCTCTTCCTATTACTCCCGGCGTAAACCCTCCTTCTGCCACCCTCTGTCCAGAGCGTCTCACCTCCTTCTGCTCCTGACTGGTAACATACATCCCAATCCCGGTCCAGCTTGCAAAGGCTCCTCAAAGGAATCCACCGGACTTCATATTGCTTCCATGAACATATGTAGCCTCCTTAAAAAATTCGAGACTCTCAATTGCTGGGTTGCGGTTCATAAACCTGACGTTATCTCAATAGTTGAAACTTGGCTGTCAGACTCTACCCCTGACTCCCTGGTCTCACTCCCTGGCTACTCCTCTATCGGGAGGACCGTGTTGGTAGGCGAGGCCGGGGCTGTGCCATTTATGTCAAAGACCCTCTCGTTGGACTAGCCCTCCCAGCCCCGGTCCTTGACTTCAGGGCTCAGGCCCTTACCCTAAAACTATCTCCTGATCCCTCTAGGGGTCCCATCTACCTGACTACAGTGTACATACCTCCAAAAAATCAAGCACAAGCACTAGGCCCACTAATCGATTAGCTTACCTCCCTACCCCACTCCTCCGACCAAATCCTTGTGGGAGACTTGAACATCAATTGGCTTAGCCCTTCATCCACTTCCTCCCATGACGCCTTTGCAGCCACTGACCTAACCCAACTAGTCTCCCAACCCACTAGAGTGAATCCTAGAATGGGCTCTAGCACACTCCTGGATGTGGTCCTCACAAACCGCCCTAACCGCATCCGCAATATCCAAATCCTCCCAGACTGCCTTAGCGACCACTCCTGGTTCTCTTTTATTGGTCAACCTCCTTGCCCAAACCCACAGCACAAACTACCCTTGGCGTCTTAGACCTGAGTGGGCTCAAAGGCCTTAAGCAACTCCTAGCCCTCATAGACTGGTCCCTATACTTGCCCGGATATTGACACAGCCCTTACCTTCTTTATCCATACCTTCAACTCTACTTGCAACATTTTGCACCCATAACTGCACGGTCCAAAGTAAGGCATGCCCCCTGGTTACCCCACCCTCACGCCAACTTCATAGCAGGGACAATCTATAGCACATTGCCACGCGAAACAGGCCGCCCAGCTGACAGGCTGGCCTATGCTGCTGCCCGGAACAAATGTACATGGGCCATCCGAAAAGCGAAGGCTGAGCACTATCAAGCCTTCCTCACTTCCTCATGGGGGAATGCTGGGACCTCCTGGGACAACATCAAGCAGCTGAATGGTGGCACGCGTTTCCCCCCCCATCTTCGCTTATCAACATTAATGGTTCGGTCTCCTCAGACCCTGTCCTTAGTGCCAACCACCTCAACAAATCTTTCACAGACCTTAGCCCGGTGCTCCCAAATAATTTCTTCGCTCTCCCTCCCTCCAGGTCTGTCCCTATTCTCCCACGCCCCTTGCTCTACCTGCGCCGAGTCACTGCCCAGGAAGTCAGACCTTACCTACTCAAGGCCTTAAAGAGTAACACAACTGGCAATGACTCCCTTGATCCCAGTCTTCTCCGTCAGGTTCTGGATCTGGTTATCTCACCAATCACCAGCCTCTTTAACAAATCCCTCTGCCTAGGGCAATTCCCCTCTGCCTGGAAGATAGCTACTGTCACCCCAATACACAAGGGTGGTGATAGGACCCTCCCTAGCAATTATCGACCTATCTCAATCCTCTCCTCTCTCTAAGGCCTTAGAAAAAATTGTGGCCACCCAAATCTCTGAATATCTCGATAAATATAGCATCCTCTGCCCAGAACAACATGGTTTCAGAGCAGGCCACAGCACCAATACTGCCCTCCTAGAGTTCTCTAACTTTCTTCACACCTCACTGGACTCTGGCTCCCTAGCAGGTGCAGTGTTCATTGACTTATCAAAAGCCTTTGATACTGTCTCCCACCCCCTCCTGCTAGCTACCCTTAGTCACTTAGGCTTTGCCACTGGGCCTGTTTCCTGGTGCTCCAGCTACTTGTCGGCCCGGTCACAACATGTGAAAATAAACGGGAAACTTTCCAGCACCTGCTCTATCCGCTCTGGAGTCCCTCAGAGCTCCATTCTTGGGCCCTTGCTCTTTTCCTTTTTTCTCAACTCCCTGCCCAGTGTATGTACTGGTAAAATCCTTCTTTAGTTAGATGATGCTGTACTCTTTGCCTCCGACCGTAATCCCATCTTACTTCAGGATCCTCTGCAGGAATCCTACAATGACGCAGAAGCCTATTTTACTGAGCACAGACTCGTAATTAATCTAAAGAAAACCAAAACCATGCTCTTTGCCCACCCCCAAATAAATCCAGTAACTATCCACTCGCAGTCCACTTCACCTCTAAACTCCCTATTGAGCTAGTTCACTCTTATAAATACCTAGGTATAACCTTTGACCCTGCCCTCTCTTTCCATGCCCACATTTCTGCCCTTGCCTCAGCCTCTAACACTTCGGCTGGGTATCCTCTATAATCATAAAAACTGCCTCCCCACGGATGCCCTCCAACTTGCAGTCACATCCTCTGTTCCATCTCTGGTAGACTATGGCCTACCTGCGTATGGTGCAGCAGACTAGACTGCCCTGCACAAGATCCGCCTCACCTTAAACAAGGCCTGCAGGCTCATAACTGGGGCTCCTAGTCTAACCCACACTTGCCTTCTTTACACCATGGCTAATCTACTCAACCTAGATGAGCGCCTCAAATACCAAACCTGCCTCCTAACAAAAAAATCACTCCTTGGGCTACCCCCACCAGGTCTGTCAACCACTATCCACCGTGCAAACCCTACAGTGCATATCCACATATCCTGCAAAACTGCACTGGTTATACTGAGGGCGAGAACCTCGCAAGGTCAAAGGGCTTACCCCTACAGAGCCCCCTGTTGGTATAACGCCCTCCCCGCCGGAGTCACTGATGCCGCCTCATTATCTTATTTTAAAACTAGTCTTAGAAATCACCTGCTCTCAACACGCAGTTGTACCTGCCTCTAAGCCTCCTCCTATCCTCCCAGACAAGGCTCACTGAGCCGCTCTCTGACCTTCTGTCCAGCTCTACCTTTACTGCTACTATCCTCCCCACACTCCTCTTCTGATACCTCCCACCCAGCCTTACCTTTATCTGCCCACTGAATCAATCTCCATGTAACTACTGTATATTGTCTACTCTGTAAAGCTCACATGTAAGCCTGTTGTATACTGTGTTTGACATATGCCTGTATTTTTGGCTGATTCCTAAATGTACTCTGATTTTCTGTCTGCCTTGATGTTTGTTTCTTGCACTGTTTTGTCCTCACTGTGATGAGGTACCTTTGTAAATGAGCCTCTAGCTCAAAGGTTGTTAAACTGATGTTCTAATAAATAAATAAACAGGCAGAGCGAATAGATAAGGGAAGAAAGCACCAGCGATTAGGATAACGCTCTGAGAAGGCAGCTTGACTAGCAGCAAATTTTCTGGGTAGAACAGAAACAGAATGGGAAACACTGATTTGACAGGGGTAGGAAGTAAGTGGAGGAGATGATAAGAGGGAGGGAGGTAAGGTAGGAAGGAAGGGAACCAAACTTGAACTTTGATATGAAGGAGGCACAATGGGAAAGGTGCCTGGCATCAAGGGAGAGGGGAAGACGGCTGAGAGATCAATGGTGGGTATGAGAGGGACAGGCCAAAGCAAAATTACAAAAGGAATGAAAGAAGAAGTCCAGTCTAGCAGGGGAGTATTTAGGAGCTGCACTGTAGACAGTCGCCATAGTCAAAGACGGGGAGTATCTTCTTCAGTACAATCTCACAGCAGGTAGCAAGCAGGATACTTGCTTTACGTATAGTGCTCTATGCTTGGAGTGGAACTTAAGGTGAATAGAATCAATGTGTGCTGAGAAATCACAATGATGGTCCAGCCAGACCATGAGGTACTTAAAGGAGGAGACCTCCTCTGCCACAGAACCATCTTGGGTATGGAATGATGGAAGGGGGTTAAGTCTAGTAAGCCTCTGTCAGATGCCAAATGTGAAAGAAACTGTTTTTAGCATTAAGGACAGTTGGTTTGACCAGAACCAGTGCTGAATATTATCAAAATCCAGTTTTTAGAAGGCTATAGACAGAACAGCCAGATACAAAAGAGCACTGTATCATCAGCATAAATGCGAATAAACGCAGAGGTACAGGTGGAAGAGAGGTCCATTCAGGAACATGGAAAAGAGAATGGGGCCCAAGACAGACCCTTGAGAGACACCTGAGAAGCTGGAGAGTGAGTGTGTGTGGTGGGGGGAATAGGAAGGTTCCGAGTCAGACAATTTGAGACCTGCCCTCAAGGTTGATGGTATAACCTAGAGCTTACAGTAATGAGGTATAACTGAGCTTGGTATATTCAGAAAACCTGGGTTTGATTCCTACAACCTCCACTTGCATACTATGTGACTGAGCAAGTCACGTAACTTCTCCAGTGCTTCCAGGTCACCCATGAAAACAGGAACTTGTGCCTAGTGAGCCTTATCTAGTTACCAAAAGATTATTTAAAGGGACACTGTCAGCTTTTCCTGCTTTTTCCAGTGCCCTTGCCTTTTGATGCATGTCTCAGTGAACTTCACTCACTGTTTGCTCCGATGCCGCTAATTGTGCATAATACCCAGCGTTAATCTATATTTTTGTGAAAATACAATTAATGTGCAGTCTGACCGAAAATCTACACTCCGTGCCACACCATCCTGACACTAAGTCTGACATGACATGGACTCGTGCATGGATGGGTTGAAATGCAGTAGTGAGTGTAAAAGGAAGGGTGGGCATAACACAGTAAATATACAAAATGCCATAATATATCTCATTTAGAAAACCGAGGGACTATTTAGTGCATAATCATTATTTGAAAACTGAGAGCCTCGTTGCATGCGCACCTGCTGCACTGTGCATGGGTCTGGTTCAGTTTTCAAATGATTATACACTAAATAACTGCCGTTTAACACAAGAGAGATATTGTGCATTTGTATGTTCTAGTGTTGAGCCACCCTTCTTTCTACCTTCATATTTTCCAGCCATCCGCACGATACGTCTGCTGGCATTCAGTGTTGAGAATGCGAGCGGGTGCAGTTTGGACCACATTAATCATATTTTTCACAAAAGCACAGATTAACACTGGAGTAATACTGATGCTGGCAGAATGAGCAAACAGTATAACTCACTGAAACATACCTCAAAAGCGCGGGGCGCTGGAAAGGAGAAAAGCTGATAGTGTCCCTCTAAAAAAAAGGTAGCAGCATTTGACTGGGAGGCAAGGATGCCGGATGCCATAAGCTTGTCTAGAAGGGGGGGTGCCACAATGTTAAATGCTTTGGCGAAGTCGACAAAGATGGCAGAGGTGATCAGACCCTTGTCCATACTTGAATGGATGGAGTAAGTAAGCCAGAAGAGGGAGCTGGAAGTGGAGTTAGATTTCCTGAAACCAGACTGGAAAGAAGTGATAAAGGAGGAGGATTCAAACAAGGAAGAAAGCTGAGAGAGAACAAGGTGTTCCTGTAACTTAGCCAGAGTGCGAAGGAGAGAGATAGGACAGTAGTTACCAGGAGCAGACTGCCATCTTTAGGGAGTGGGGTGACAGTAGCCTATTTCCAGACTTCAGGAACAGTGGAGGAAGAGGAGAGGAGAGATTAAATTGGGCAATAAGAGTTGCAATAGCAGGAGCTTAGAAAAGCAGAAGCTCGAGACCATCAGGGCTTCCTCACTTGTGAGGGTTAAGGGCATGCAGGTCCTTAAGGAGAGAAGGAGAAAGAGTGAAGGAGTAAGGCAGAGGGTGTGAAAGGAGGGGAGGATATGAGAGAAAGAGCACGCATGGTGAAGTAGGAGTCAAAGGAAGAGGCAGCAGAGGAAGGGACAGAAATGAGGGAGTTGCCAACCTGGAGGACAGGAGACAGAGACTGGGACAGAGGGGGGCAAAGGGAGTGAATAACCTTTCATAACCTGAATGGGTGATTAAGGTTGTTCTGGAGTGTGGATGCAAAATACTGAAACTTCGCAAGCCTGGTGGCTTTAGTAAAAGTGTTGTGAAAGTAACAATGCCAAGCAAGTGTAACCCCCCTACAAATGGGGGTTCCCGAAAAATCTTCCTTGAGCTTGCCTAAATGCTCACTGCCAGGCTGGTGTTCTGCGTTTTAGCAGATTAAATGTATGGTCAGAGAGTGCCCATATAGCCTCAGTGTACTGTCTCTTTAAGAGCTGCCTGGATTGCAGTCTTAATCTAAACGGGAGCTCTGTTAGAAGATGTACTTGTTTGCTGATCATTTGTTAGAGTAGTAATAATATTGCAGTTTGTTCTAACCTGCCTTCTTTGCAGCAAGGACTGTTCTGTTTATCTCCACCAACTTGACCCACGACAGTCAGAATGGGCCAATCAGTAATGTTGGGACTCTAAAATGGAGCCTGCCTACAGTGGCTTGTTGGGGTCAAAACTTGTAGGAATTGTAGTTTTTGCATTTTGGCACCTAAAATAACCTGGAGGGGGAGCCCTTGTTGTGACTGACAGACAGATCAGCCAACCGAACCTTTTGGATCTTGAGGAAATTCCCAAGCTGCTTGCAGCTAGTTTCAGTTCTGAGTCGGGAAGTGAACAAATAACAACTTGAATGATTCAAGCAGCAGCCCCGGCGTAGATTCCCGTGGGAGAACTGTGGAAAGGCCTGAGTTTTGGCTTGCTTGCCTGCTGTACCTGAGAGGGAACTTGTGCCTTTTCAGACTGAATCCGAACTTGGAGAGCGAAGTAAGCCACTGAATTGTGACCAGGCTCCTAACTAAAGAAGACCGAAGATTTGCTGAATGCGATCGGCCTGTCTGGACTTCCAGCCACCTCTGAACTCCCGGATTGCATAGAGAATCTGTAATTGCAACCGGAGAGCCTTTTGCCTGGTACAGTGGAATTTCCTTACGTGTAAATGTGCCGTGTGCTGTTAGTGGGTGGCGATTTGGTTCCCCACTGTTGTTTGAACTGTATTCTGCTTGCTGGAAGCCGCATCCATCCCCATGGACTGAATCAAAAATCATGTCCATTGGGCCTGGGCCTTACCACACTGGCCCATCCCGACTACCCGCTGCACAGAGAAAGCCATCAACCAGAGACCTGCCTGGGGATCAGCCCCCTGTTCAATATTTGAACAGGAACAACACCTCGAGATTCGTGTGGGCCCCGCTTCTCCAGGCACTCCAGCTCAACAACCTGCAGTCTCAATTTTGTCCTGCCTGTGTCCAGTATTGGGTATCGTGAGTAAACATCAGGGTAGCTCCCTGCAACAACCTTACAGTTTATGTAAGTTAATAGAGGGAAACGTGGAGGCCTTATGGGTCACCTTATGAACCCCAGCAGGAGGTAAGGTCAAGCTGGGTGTAGTATATAGGCCCCCCGGGATGGGTGATGTTCTGGAGGATGGTTTGCTGGACAACATCATTGGCCAGTGTGGACCAAAAGGGGAAGGAGTGGTGTTGATGGGGGACCTTAATATGCCAGGTACAAACTGGGGAACCATGTCCACTAAGGTGGCCAAGGAGCAGAGGCTGCTGGACAGCTTCAAGGATGTGTTCTTAACACAGCATGTGATGGAGCCCACAAGAGAGGGGCATGTCCTGGACGTGGTTCTGGCAGATGGGGATCTGGTAAGGGACCTGGTTGTAGAGGATCACCTGACTGGGAGCGACCACAATACTGTCTGGTTTCAAATAAGCATGGGGGGAGTGGGGGTGAGATCTAGGACACTGGTAGTGGACCTCAGCGGGGGGGCAGACTTTGTGGGCATGGGAAATATTCTCAAGGATCACTTGAAGGGGATTACATCAATGACAAATGTAGAAAAGAGATGGGAGGTCATAAAATGGGGACTTCATGAGGCAGTCAGGACCTGCGCTAAGGTGAAACGTAAGGGAGCAAGGTCACATAAACCATGCTGGTGGTCCAGTGAGGTTCAGGAAGCGGTCAGAGAAAAGAAGGCGGCCTACAAAAAAAATAAAACAACAAGAGGGGATAGGGATAGGGATAAGGAAATGTACCATCTTGCATCTAGAAAAGTCACCCAGATGGTGAGGGGGCAAAGTACAGTAAAGAGCAGCGGCTGGCACACGGGATACATGCAGGGGAAAAGGGGTTCTTCCAGTACATTGGGGAGTGGAGAAAAACTAAGGGCCATCTCAGGCAGATTGAGATCAGAAGGAGGGTGGGTGGAAGAGGCGAGGGACCAGGCAAAGGTATTAAATGAGTACTTTGTCTCTGTGTTCACTAGGGAGGGGGATGGGATATCCACAAAGCAAGGCATGATGGGGATAGAAGTGGCAGTGAGTGAGGTCAGGGGAGCAACAGAAATGGAGCAAAAGGGAGGCAGATGTACCCCAGGGGTGTCACATCAGGATAAGGATAAAAAGGCCAGTAAGGTGGAGGAGACAGATGATGCTATATCCACTGAAAGGGTGTGGTTAGCCCTCAAGGCCCTAAAGAAAGACAAATCTCCTGGGCCGGATGGCATTCATCCGAAAGTACTATGGGAATTGGTGGACATACTGGCTGCACCCTGGTGGAGACTCTTCAACAGGTTGCTTGAGACAGGGGAGGGTACCTAAGGATTGGCGAGAGCACATGGGGTGCCAATCCCAAAAGTCGGGAAGGAAGTACCAGGTAACTATAGACCCATCAGTTTGACCTCGAGGGGAAAAGTAATGAGAGTATACTAAAGAAGCGATTGGGGTGTACTTGGAAGGTGGGAGGTCTGGATAGTTGGCAACATGGGTTTGTGCCAGGTAGATCATGTCAAACCAATCTTGTGGAGTTCTCACAATGGGTAACATCAGAACTGGACAGGGAAAGCCTGTGGATGTATTATTCTTGGACTTCAGCAAGGCGTTTGACTCTGTCCCCCACAATGGTCTAGTGGAGAAACTGATGGGGTTGAGTAGGCCCTTTGATGGTCAGATGGATTGAAAACTGGCTAGCTGGACACACCCAGAGAGTAGTGGTCGGGTGGGGAGCTTCCTAACCCCAGAGAGGTTGGTAGTGGGTACCGCAGGGCCTCGGTACTGGTCTGATCCTTTTAATGCATACATATCAGACATCAGGGAGGGTATAGGGTGTGAAATGAGTCTCTTCACTGATGACTCCAAGATGAGAGCAGTAGTTGAGGGGAAGAGGGAGGTTGGCCCTGCAAGGAGACCTTGACACCCTGGAAAGCTGACACATGGAAATAAAATTTCAAAATCACCAAGTGCAAGGTGTTACATCTTGGGCGGGGAAACCCTAAACACAGGTACACTTTGGGAGGGGAAGCGCTGGAGGCCTCAATAGGGGAAAAAGACCTAGGGGTCACAGTGGATGCATGCATGAATAACTCTGAGCAGTGCAGAAGAGTGGCTAGCAAGGCAAACAGGATGTTGGGATGCATCGTAAGGGGGATCACCTCTAGGAGCAAGGAAGTGATTCTGCCGCTGTACAATGGACTGGTTAGACCACACCTTGAGTACTGTGTACAGTACTGGAGACCACACTTGAAGAGGGACATACAGCTCCTGGAGAGTGTACAGAGGAGGGCAACTAAGATATGAGGACTAGGGGATTTGACGTATGAGGACAGACTTGAAGAGCTCTCCCTGTTTTCATTGGAGGAGAGACGGAGGGACATGACAGAGGTCTTCAAGTACCTCAAGGGAATAAAAAGGGTAAACATGGAGGGGATCTTTAGACTAAAGCAGGGAGGTATCACCAGAGGGCATGGTTTGAAGTTGGAAGGTGGAAGGGTGAGGGGGGGAAGAGGAGGAGGTTTTTCATTGAGAGGGCGGTGGACCCTTGGAATGCACTGCCTGGCGAGCTGGTTCAGAGATCCACAGTGGAGGGCTTCAAGAGAGGGTGAGACAGACACAGAAAGTGGATGTACCAGATGATGGCCTGGCCCAGGGGGGTGGGGATGGATGATAGGGGTTTCTGGAACACAAGGGGGAGGGGGGCCTCGGCACCCAACTAGGGATCTGAGGTTCGAGCAGACTCGATAGACCGTAAGGCCTAATCTGCAAGCAATTAGTATGTTAGTAATAGGGCCTCAGCAGCCTGCCTCTTATAGTATAAGGACTCCAGGCATGAGGTCTGGGTGAGAGGACCCTGAAACAAAGCTGATGTGCTCTGGCTACCTAAACCTCATGAGAGGAGTCTCTTTATCATAAGAGGGACACTGTGTAGGCTGTATTAACTCATTATAAATCACTTGCATTAGCTTATAGTAATCATTAAGTTGCCTTTTTCCTTTTTATTTCAAAAGCTAAATGAAGCCACCCTCCCTCTTGCTGTGAATGGGTATGCTCCACTCCTAATGTTCCTGCATGAGAGACCACTGTACCCAGGATAAGAGGTGCAGTGGCTCTGTGTGCTAACCGGCTGAAATCACACACACACACACACACACACACACACACACACACACACACACACACACACATATATATATATATATATATATATTATGGTAGCACGGTAGTGCTATCATAGTTAGGGTTGAGGAGCCATTTCTATGTTAAACTCCCAAATTTTGCACCTTAATAACTTTGCAACCATTTGACAGATTCGCCTGTAATTTGGGATACACGATCAAGAACCATAGGCCTTGGCATCTGCCAAGTTTCGTACCGGTCGGATACATGGCTGCGGAGTTATTAAGCGTGATTTGCGCGCATGTTTACGCTTTTTCTGGAATTCTACGGTTGCGCGTACAGGTCGCACGGTTTGCTCGACCGGACCGAAATCTTCAGGTAACGTGCGGCTGGGGTCCCCGATGTCTCTTTCGAAGATTTGGTGAAAAAATATTAAACGGTTCAAAAGTTATTCAAAAAACAATTTCCCTTTGTAAGTCAATGGGAAAAGTTAACAAAAAGTTCAACACTTTCGCAAATGCATTTTTACTTTCGTAAATGGGCCTGTTACTTTCGTAAATCCGCCATTTTGTTTTCAGTTGGTGATCAGAAAAATGCTTGGCATTTAAATGTGGGACCCTCTAACAACCTAATTCTTTTTGTATTCACCTAGTCGGACCCTGAGGATGCTAGCCATGTCTTTATTTTGGGTAAAACACCCCAGAAATATGTTTTTCAAATTCTGAAAAAGTATTTTCAAGAAAGTACTTTCGTGCTCACGAAAGTGTCGCAAATTTTTGCGAAAGCTTTAGCAAATTGCAACAGTAGTTTTCTAGTCTGTGGGAAAATGACAGCAATTCTTTGGCATTGCACTGCAAAAGAACGGTTGGGAGTTTTGGGCTGTAATTTGGAGGGAAAGCAGCCGACATCTCACAGATGTGCCTTTCAGTGTTGTATTGAAAAAATATTACATGGCGGCAAAGTTACGGCACTCCAAAGTTGATGGTTTTTCCCATAGGATAACATTACGGCGCCCGACGCATTACAGGAATCCTTTGGCACCCTGCTGCAAAATAACGGTTTGGTCTTTTTTCCTGAAATTTGGAAGGAAGACAGCTAACAGCCCACAGATGTACCTTTCAGTGGTTTGATGGAAAAATATTACAGGGAAGCAAAGTTATGGTGCTCCGAACTTCTCTTTTTTTCCCATAGGATAACATTACGGCATTCGCCGTGCCTTTCAGGGCCCGTATCTCGGAAACGGTGCGAGATACAGACTTTTCGTCGGAAAAATGCTTAGCCCCCTAAGAGAGGCTAAGTACAAAACTAGCCAGGACAGTCATAAATCCTATGACTTTTAAATATTTTTTCTACGTCGTACGGTTCCTGAGATATAACCTATTTAGTATTCCAAGTCCTCATTTTCTGCTCCGATACCCATTATTATGCATACATTCTTTGTACTCACTGTCTTTCTCTATTCAGCGTTTGGGGGAAACCAGCCTGTGCACTTACATTACTGTTACCGTTGCCCTTTCCGCTTGTGGTTCCGTGCCCGTTTCACTTACCGTTGTCGTCCTTACGCCACCATGTGCGTTATCCTTTTCATTTCATATCGCTTGCGTTTCTGTTATTTTTTGCCATTTGTGTCTACAGTACTGTTTCTCTTTCTGTTTCACTTTGCGTCACCATGCCCATTGACATTTCCGTTTGCAGGCACCATGTTACTATGTGACAACACATCACGTGGCAGACCTTTCCCGTCTACGACACCGTGTGCATTACCCTTTCTGTTCTCATTCGCGCTTGCGTTACCATGTGTGCCACTATTAGCCGCTGCATTACATTCACTATTTCTCATTATCATTTTCAAAAAGAAGGGAAATTAGAGGCAAAAAACTCCGTTTAATGCATTAGTTAGGGTTGTTCCACAGCGACAAAAGTGAGGAAATTTGCTGTTGGGTTGAAAACCCTAACTCAATCACCCCAGCACCACACACACACATGCAAGTATGGGAGGACCAAGTCAACACAACCAATGACAGACATCCAGCAGCAGGTGACAGAAATAACAAACAATTGTCTAAATGTACTACGAGACATCCCCACCCACCTGACCAGGTACTGCATGCTCAGTGAGATCAACAGCAAAACTGAGGCCATGTACACCAAAAGTACACATCCCTGATTGCAGCTGCACACAACGCATCACACTTAGTAGTTGCATGGCCTTACCTACCGATGCCACACCAGACCACACCATGTGGTGGGTCACCTGAGCAAAGAGTTGAGCAAAACCAAGGAGTTGTACAGGTATAATATCTCTGATTATAACAAGGGTTTGAGAAATGCAGCTTTCTAATTGACTGTAAACATTGCAACAGCCTTATGTTTAGTTTTTATTAAGATACATGTAGAGCCTAACCATATGATGAACATGGTTTAATGTTGTTTAAAAAAACAGTTTTATTATGATAGCAATAAGCCACTCCCAGGTATTATGTTAATGGTCAGTTTATCACTGTCTAGCGACATGTGGCACTCGGCTACATCTCATTCAACATTAAACCCCTATAGGGTGAGTAACAGACCATTTAACATAACTGTTGGTCATGCCTTATTGCTTAATTGTATTTATGAGTAGATACTCTCCCTCTGCTAGGCACTGCAGCAGCTTTGCAACACAGTGTCCCACCCAGTTACACCATACACTGTCTAGTTACTGGAGAATGGCTGTGAATATGAACTCATGAAGATGAACAGTGTAACTTGATCATTACAGTCATCGAAACCTTAGTGTGATTATAACTGACAGAGTCAATGATAGAATAACCCCTGCTGTCCTAGTACACTTATCCCATTGTGAGTTAAATCAATACTAAAAGACATTCTGTTTATATCTACACTATACCTACTTGATTCCTGTTGTACCACAATTAACATAGTTATCACTTTGATAGCATCAGTGACAGAAGTGTGGCAAACCCAAACACTAGGCATACAGCCTGAGTATGAAACAACTGTTAAAAAAATTACACTGTGTCCATAACTGGCATAGATCACTCATTGCAACAATAGTAAATGTATCACTATTTGAATAAGTTAGTCGTCACAGATGGAATGAGATTGTCTTTCTCGGGTACAACACACTCAGTAAGAGCCTACAGGAAAATCTATCCTATAGACATCTCCGATACAGGTACGTCATTGTTGGCTCAGTAGTGCTATGATATTTAGAAGTTGCTTGGCCTGATCCATGCAATTACACTGTTTCTTACAAAGATTACTTACTGCATCTTTAGTATTGAAACACACTGAAGGTCTATGTATGTACATCAGCAGTACACCTTTATCAGTACGAATGCATCTGATACTGGCAGTACGAACTTCACAGCGTTGAGCAGGCAATGCTTTTCCATACGTTTACATCAGCCTCTCTATCTTGAGTAAACAGTTGCAGTAAATGTACTACTATGTAAATCACATACTAAATGTAACACTACTTTTATCTTGAGCATGCTAGTGTCTTGTAGTTAATTTATGTACTTATCTTAATTAATGTAAACTCACTAGTGTTAAAACCTTTCTACAACTGTCATCATACACCTTCAGCATTTATATTGACTAACGGCACAGTACCAGGTGTGGTGTGGTGTGGGGCATCGGTAGGTAAGGCCATGCAACTACTAAGTGTGGTACGTTGTGTGCAGCTGCAATCAGGGATGTGTACGTTTGGTGTACACGACCTCAGTTTTGCTGTTGATCTCCACTGAGCATGCAGTACCTGGTCAGGTGGGTGGGGATGTCTCGTAGTACATTTAGACAATTGTTTGTTATTTCTGTCACCTGCTGCTGGATGTCTGTCATTGGTTGTGTTGACTTGGTCCTCCCCCATACTTGCATGTGTGTGCGTGTGTGTGTGTGTGTGTGGCGCTGGGGATGAATTGAGTTAGGGTTTCAACCCTAACAGCGAATTTCCTCACTTTTGTCGCTGTGGAACAACCTAACTAATGCATTAAAGAGGTTTTTTGCCTCTGTATATATATATATATATATATATATATATATATATATAAATAAATAAAGGGGATACATGATGGGCAGGAGTGTGATATGGAAAATATCTTCCTCCTGCAGAGTGAGTCTGGATACTCCAGTGCGAATGCCTGAGTGAGAGTATCCAAACTCACGATGCAGGAGGAAGATATTTTCCATAACACACAATCTGCACATCATATGTTCGATTTATACAACAGGGGTACGAGTTTCGGAAGTACTGTTACGATTTTTTGCATTCTGTTGCTGTTTCTGTGTTTGCTGTTTGTATGTGTGACATTTTCTGAATGGGCTGGCAGTGTTACAAAATCTGTGGGAAAAGATGAGTGTGTTTTGCAATGCTAAGTAAGTTATCTTCTGGCAGCAGTGAGAAAGAAACTGTTTTGTGAAGTTGTGTGCTTTAGAATTTTGGCTGCAGTCAGCTAAGAGTATCACAGTAATGAGCTGGGAGTGAGACACCCTGTCCACACTACGCCTCTGTAACGTTACAGAGGGTGTAAAACGTTACCGTAACAGGTCGTGTTTACACCTGTAACGTTATAGGAAGCGTTTTCGTAACAGTTGTTGAAACCACATATGAGGTGGTTTCAACAGTTGATCTAAAACGGTCCCGCCCTAGTAGCGTTACGGCGGTAGTGTGATGACGTAGCCGTCCCCTGCAGGAGCACGAAGCGCAGCGCGAGCTGCATTGTGGGATCGGGCACTGCCGTAATGGTCGCCCGGCTCCCGATGTGTAGACTGGCAATACCGGGCCCATAACAGACACCACCAAGGTGTGGACGCACTGCACTGCTCTCCGGCCGTAACGGATTGCATCCGTTACCGTGCGCGAGCAGTGTAGTGTGGACAGGGCCAGAGAGTTTGGGAAGCAGGTGAGTATGTTTTGCCATGATAATTAAGTTAGCTGCAGGCAGCAGTGAGACATCTCACTCTGAGCCATGAGATAAATGTCAGCCCTTAAATTTATCTCACTCTGGTGAAGATACATGTTTTTATCACACTCATTTATCCTTCAACCCTATTGTATAAATATATATATACATATATATATATATATATGTGTGTGTGATTGGCTGACATCACATACTGTATATGATTTATAAAATGTCATTAATTATCTGTATTTATGTCCCCTCATTTTCTGTTGCTGAGGACATTTGTATGAAACCGTACCAGAGTTCATCACAGCTTCCTGCTCCCCCCCCCTCCCCTGAAGCACAATCCGCTGTTTGTTGAGATCCTATCCAGTTTCCATAGCAGATTTAAAAGCTACATGGACTAACATTTAAACTACACAAGGTGGAGGGAACAGAAGTAGGCAGCAAATGCCTCCAGCAACCCCCCCCCCCAATAATGAAGTGTTAGGGAGTGAAAACCATAGTGGAGAAAACTCCCCCACAGCAGATATGCAGACAGACAGGGACAGGGATGGGAAAGAAGAATATGGGAGTATAACGAGGGTGGGGGAGGACAAAGGATTGAAGGGGTCAGATATGGTGAAAATAAAAAGGGAAGGGGTGACTAAATGGGGAAGTCAGGGAACAAACAGGCAGGAATGAGAGTGAGAAGCAGGGTAGCAGACGGGGTTGGGGGGTTGGAAAGTGATGGGCACTAATGCAAGGAGCTTTGCTAACAAATTCCAGACCTGAAGTCATCATGGCAGAGGCTAATCTACTTAGTGGCTATAATGGAGTTGTGGTATACTGAGCACCACAACTAGAGAATGGACATAAGGGGCTACACTCTGTTCAGAAGAGAGAGAGTGGGGAGGAAAGAAGGCGGGGTTATCTTATAGAAAGAGAGGATATCAGGTATATGGGCACAAAGAGGAAAATGAGGGACTAGGATTACTATGGGTCATCCTGGAGGCAGGCTCTGGGTCCACTATCCACACTGGAGTAGTGTACAGACCTCCAGCACAGGGAGAGGGATGGATAAGGCATTTGGGGAACCCACCATCAGAATGGCAAGCAAGGAGAAGATGCTAATAGTTGGTGACTTCAACCTGCCAGAAGCATAGGGGAGCCTTCCAACTTCAGCTTCAGCAAAGAGCAGGGACATCCCTGATTCCCTGCAAGGGACTTTTCTCTGGCAGTTAGACAAAATACCTACTCAGGATGGTGCGGTGCTAGACCTGACACTTACAAACAGAAACAGCTTTAAAGATGTCACAGTGGGCAGTCCCCTTAGTACCAGCAATCATTGTACAGTGTGGTTCAACATAAAGTGGCACAATGGGGAAGAATAACGCAACCCAACCTATGTGTGAAGGAAATAAAGCAAAGGCAGAAGGAAAAGGAGACTATTTTTCTAGAGGAAGTGGCAAGGGTGGTATAAGAAAAAAGGGTTGCATTCAAGTGGTTTAAGTACACACAGAAGGAGAAGGAGGACAGGGAAATACAGGTTACTCACCTGTAACAGGAGTTCTAGGAATGGTATATGTTGTTCGTCCACACTTCATGGCAGGTTCCTTGCCACTTTAAATCTTGCCGGAAGGTCTTCAAGCTGACTCCTCCCACCCACCTGGGTGGTAAAACTCTCGGCTCCGCCCCATGATGCCAGATCTAGCCCGCTGGAAGCCAGGTTATGCGTCGAAGCCGGGGAGGTCGGGTGGGTTGTGTGGATGAACAACATATACCATTCCTAGAACTCCTGTTACAGGTGAGTAACCTGTATTTCTAGGGACATGGATATGTTGTTCAATCCACACCTCATGGCAGACTCCTAGCAGTTCTCCGGGAGGAGGGAGGCAAGGCGCACACCCTCTATTTAGGAAACAAGGACTGAAGAACCGAGGTCCCAAAACCAGCATCCCCGGCATGACTCAAGGTCGATGTGGTAATGGGAAATGAAGGTGTGTGCTGACTTCCAGGTAGCAGCCCTGCAGATTTCCTGGATAGGGACGTCCCTGGAAGCAGCCACCAATGCAGTGGTATGGCGGGTAGAGTGAGCTCTTATCCCTTTGGGAGGCTCCATGCCTGCCAACCTGTAGCAGAGATCTATGCAGGAGGTGACCCACCTGCCTATCGTCCGCTTGGCTGCAGGTCTGTCAGGTGCGGCTTCAGCGTAAGTGACAAACAGCTGGCAAACCTCTCCCCGAACTTCAGCTGTTCGCTCCTTATAATAAGAGAGCGCGCTCTTCTAGGGTCCAAAGTATGGAGCCTATATTTGGCCTCCGAGGTGTGACTGGGGTAGAACACCGGCAGAGTCAACACCTTGTTAAGATGAAACTCTGACACCACCTTCGGAAGGAACTTCGGGTGGGGGCGCAGGACAACCTTGTCCCTGTGGAAGACCAGATAAGGAGACTCGATGGAAAGTGCCTGGAGCGCTCCCATCCTTCTGGCTGACATGATAGCCACCAAGAAGGTGGTCTTCCACGACAGGTGAGAGATGTCACACCTGTGCATCAGTTCGAATGGCTTGCCCATGAGCTTAGCCAATACCAGCAGTAGATCCCATGGAGGTGGAGGTTCTCGCACCGGAGGGGATATGTGATCAAGACCTTTGAAAAAGCACCCGACCACCTTCTCCTGCACCACCGACTGCTTTCTGGCTCGTGCCCGGTAAACAGAGATAGCTGCCAGGTGCACCTTTAGGGTCATCGGCGGAAGCCCTAGCTTGTAAAGGGACCACAGGTAGTCCAGAATGCTTGCCAAGGAGCAGGAGGAAGGGTCCAACCCCTTACCCTGACACCAAATGGAGAACCTCTTCCATTTGAAGGTGTAGCATTTCCTGGTCGACCCCTTACGGGATGCCTCAACAATGCTGAGGACCTCGTCGGAAAGACCCAAGGCCTGGAACTCTAGCCGCTCAGGAACCAGGCTGTCAGGTGCAGGAATTGAAGGTTCGGGTGGAGAACCTTCTCCTGGTTGACTGAGATCAGGTCTGGGCGGGCAGGGAGCCGCCTCAGGAGCCTGAAGCTGAGGCTGAGGAGATCTGGATACCAGAACTGGCGGGACCAGTCTGGGGCTACCAGAATCACCTGCGCCTTGTCCCTCCTCGCCTTGAGAAGCACCTTGTGGATCAAGGGAAATGGGGGAAAGGCGTAGAACAGGCCCGGGGTCCATGGCCTCGAAAAGGCATCCCCCTGCAGCGAGCCCTGCTGAGGGGGGCAGGCATGAAACAGCCTCAGCTTCACATTCTCCCTTGAGGCAAACAGGTCCACCTGAGGTGTGCCTCAGTGGGAGAACAGATCGTGTACCACCTCCGGCAGGAGTGACCACTCGGGAGACGCAGCCCCTATCTGGCTTAGGGCATCGGCCAGAGTGTTGGAGGCTCCTGCCACATAGATGGCTAGGAGATCTGCCTCCAGGCTGCGCACGAGGGACCAAGTGCGGAGAGCTTCCTTGCACAGGGGCATGGAGCGCGTCCCGCCCTGGCGGTTTAGGTAGTACATGGTTGTGGTATTGTCCGTCTGGACCTGGACCACTTGACCCGTAAAACGGAGCACAGGCGGTGAGGGCTAGATGGACCGCTCGAAGCTCCAGCAGGTTGATGTGGTATCAGGACTCCCGAGGGACCAGAGACCATGTGCTCTGTGCTCCCCCAGATGGGCACCCCAACCCATCAGAGAGGCGTCGGTCGACAGAGTGACCGTCGGCTCGGGGCAGACAAATGGGATGCCCTCCTGCAGATGAGCTGGAACGATCCACCACTGGAGAGCATTCCACATCTCCTGGGTCACTGCCACAGGCTGGCCCAAAGGACCGGAGCACTGTGACCATTGGCTGGCCAGTCCACATTGCAGGGGATGTGTGTGCCAACAGGCCCAATGGACCATGCTAGTGCAGGCCGCCATGAGACGCAGGAAGTCCTGGGCAGGGCGCAATTGCCCAACCTGAAATAATTGGGCAAAGGAGGAAAGAACCTCGGCCCTGTCCACTGGGAGCCATGCTCTGGCTCGGAGAGAGTTGAGCTTTTCCCCGATGAATTGAATCACCTGCTCTGGCATGAGTTCCGATTTGGCCTCGTTGATGAGGAGGCCAACCTGAGAGCAAACCTGGAGGGCCAGATCCCTGGACCGCTCCACCTCCGGTCTGGAGGAGGCCGCAATCAGCCAGTCGTCCAGGTAAGGGTACACCCGGACCCTTCAGCGCAGCAGGAATGCTGTCACAACTGCCATGCATTTGGTGAAGACCCTGGGAGCTGGAGAGAGGCCGAAGGGCATGGCCCGGAACTCATAAATGGACCCCTCTGCTCTGAAGCGGAGGAATCACTGGTGGGTCGGACGGATTGGGACTTGAAAGAACACGTCCTGGAGGTCCAGAGAACAGAACCACATGCCTCGTTCCAAGGATGGAATGATCTGAGCCAGAGTGACCATCCTGAAGGTTCAAGACCTTAGGAACCTGTTCAGGTCATGCAGGTCTAGAATTGGGTGCCAGCACCCCGTCCGTTTCGGGACCATGAAATACCTGGACACAAACCCTGGGTCTGGTGGAGGATCTGCCACCTCCCTGATCACCTCCTTCTGGAGGAGCAGGGCAATGTCAGCTTGATGGGCCGACAGAGAGGCCACGGACCCCATAGCCCCCCCCGTTGGGCGACGGCTCGGAAGGGCGGGGCCTGCTCGGATTCCAGAGGCAGACCCTTTCCTACCACTTCCAACACCCAGCGGTCCGTGGTGATAGCGGACCAGGCGGAAAGAAAGTGGCTGAGCCATCCCCCCATGGGGGGAACCCAGGGGGGAGTGACGAGGCTGAGGGCGGCACCCCTCACCCCATCACTGGGCAGGCTTGGAGGAGGGACCGGCTGAGGGACCTCCTGGACCTTTCCCTCCCGGCTTCCTGCTGGAAGAAGCTGCAGGCTTGGCTTTGGGGTGCCAAGTACGAGCCTGCTGGCCCTGATGCTGGTGTTGCTGGGCCGGACGTGCCCCCGGGGCAGAAGGTCGAAAGGGCTTACGCGGCTGCTGGCGGCCTTTGTCCCTCTGGGCAGATGTGACCGAGTCCAAGGTGGCACTGGACTTCTCAATCCTCTGCAAATGGCCCTCCACCCCGGGACCGAACAAGTCGGTACCCAGGAAGGGGACGTCTGCCAGCTTGTGCTGGGTATACGCCGTGAAGGTGGAGAGCCGCAGCCAAGCTCTGTGGCGCATGGCCACTGCGGCCGCTACTGACCGGGCACAAGAGTCTCCAATGACAAGAACAGTTTGGAGCTGCTGCTTCGCCACCGCCCTTCCCTGATCCTGCACCTGCTTGACCATAGTCTGGAGGTCAGCTGGGAGATGAGGAATCACCTCATCCGGGGAGCCCATAAGGGCGTGGGAAAAGTGTGCCATCAGTACAGCCGAACTGGCCTGATGAAGGCCTAGGGAGGATGCAGCGTACACTTTACGCCCGGCGTAGTCCAGCTTCTTGGACTCTTTGTTGGGAGGCTTGTCCACATCCCTGGTGTTCCTGGAATGCCGGAAAACACTATCGGTCACAAGCCCCTCCGCAGAGGGGTGCTCTGAAAAACCAGATAGTGAACTGGCGAGGACCATGTACTTCCTGGCCAGCCTGGCCAAAGAAGCAGGACAAGAAGCCGGCCGCTGCCATAACTCCAAAGCTGGGCCAACAATGGCTTCAGCCACCAGACAGGCCTCCGTGGGAGAATCCCCTTGGTCCAGTATCTCCGTGAGGGGATACTTTGCCCGCTTAGACATGGGTTTGAGCTTCATCCCAGTAGATTCTGAGATGAGCCGAAGCAAACCCATGAACGAGGATGGGCTCTCATCCACAGATTGTCCCCCAGTGGACTCCAGGTCAAGGGACCTGGAGAACAGGGAAGAGTCATCATCAGACTCCGAGGAGTCTGCGAACAGCTGCCTAGGGCCTGAGCCACCCTCCACTTGCCAAGGACAATCGGGAGTGAGGGTGACCGACAACCGATGGGGCAACCCCTGACCCGACCGAGAATCCTTGGTCGGAGCCCCAGACTTAGGTTGTGAAGGCGGGGATTCCACCACAATGGGTGGCGCAGCTGGTTTCAGCTGAACAATCGGTGCCGGTTTGGGCTCCTCAATAACCACGAGGGATTGTTTTGGCCATTCCGGTGACAGCCACTTGATGGCCAGGGAAGATGACAGGGTCTGCTTGTTCCCAGTCAGAAGGAGCTGCTGCCACATCAAGTCCTCGTAGTGTCGATGCAATTTGCATTGAAGCCTTTCCTCCGAGGAGGAAGAAGATGAGGATGGCGGCGCGCCGCTCACTCGGTGCCGAGACCAAGACCGCCGGTGTCGGCGGGATCGGCTGGACCGGAATAGGTCCGAGGGACCAAGACTGTCGGTATTTCCGAGGGTGGGTCTGGGAGGAGCGTGGGAAACCTGTCCTCCCCTCGGCTCAGGAACCTTAACTGGGGACTCCGGCACAGGAGGTGCAGGCAAGTTCTCGGTTTCCACCGGGGGAACCGGTGAAGAAGGGTTGTCAGCTTCTCCAGTCGACAGCCCGTCCGATGGGTCGAGAACAATCTCTACCACGTCAACGGGGGTGTCTCGGCCGGCTGACCTGATGGGAACACCGTGAAGCCAGCTGCCTTAGCCACAACCTTCTCCTGCTCCCACAAACGCTGACAGTGGGACTTACCCTTCGAGTCCTTCTTCTTGGACCAAGAGGAATGTCCCGATGGACCCTCACCTTTTGTAGAGAG
Organism: Neoceratodus forsteri; assembly: GCA_016271365.2. Taxonomy (NCBI): domain Eukaryota; kingdom Metazoa; phylum Chordata; order Ceratodontiformes; family Ceratodontidae; genus Neoceratodus; species Neoceratodus forsteri. The sequence goes on along the minus strand of CM028131.1, from coordinate 657,706,565 downwards.
GGATTGAAAAAGCTCCTTAAAAGAAGCCATGTAGGAGGAGCCCAAGGAGGTGGGATAAATGCTGTGACTGAGGAGGGATGAAGATACGGCCTGGGCTTGCCTCCTCCTCGAGGCGATCATCTCACTCAAGTTGCTCCAGCTGAGCCGCCGCCATGGAACACGCCCTAACGGGCCTCCTTTGACTTCACCAGAGGAATACATCTCTCGGGGTGCCCAAGTTGGAGTCTGGCAGCACGGTCTTCGAGGACATTGGACGAGAAGGACTTGAACAATTCGCAGGCCTGTGGATCATGATCAAGCCCAAGGCAATAAACGCACATGGAGTGCGAATCAGTCCGAGACATCTTCTGCCTGCATAGGCACCGCCAAAATCCGGGAGTCGACCTATCCATCGCTGCCGCGAAGGAAGAAATACACTGAACTCTAGAAAATTTAAGAAGTTTTGGTTAACCAACAAGTTTGGATCCAGGCCTAAAACGCAGAGAGCTAAGGAGGGAACCTGAGCTTCCAAGCGGTATGGAAGATCTGGCGTCATGGGGTGGAGCCGAGAGTTTTACCACCCGGGTGGGTGGGAGAAGCCAGCTTGAAGACCTGCCGGCAAGATTTAAAGCGGCAAGGAACCTGCCATGATGTGTGGATTGAACAACATATCCATGTCCCTAGAAGTATACAGTACCTAGAAAAACAGAAGGAAACAGGCAAGGTGGTGAGGGGAGCAAAGGTACAGACAGGAAAGGACTGCCATATGGGTCACTACAGGGGATAAGCTTTCTTTAGGTACATAAGTGAGAAGAGGAAAACAAGGGTAGGGATAATAAGAATTAGAAGGGCGGAAGAGGAAGGAGACCAAAAAAGATCCAGCACTTAAACAGGTTCTTCACAGTGGAGGGTGAAGGGGATGGACCACCACCAGCGAGAAGAAGGGATAGGGTGAGTAGAGGAGTGGGCACAGGTCCATTTTCAGAGGAAAGGGCAAAGAAAGGACTTGCAGCCTTGAAGGTGGAAAAGGCCATGGGACTGGACGGGATTCACACCAGGGTACTAAAACAACTTAGGAAGGTTTTGGCTGCCCCACTGACAGCCTTGTTCAACAACTCACTAGAAACATCAGTGGCTCCAGAGACTGGAGAAAGGCTGCTGATGTCCCTCTATACAAGGGGTGGAAGAGAGAGGAGGCTAGCAACTACAGGTCAGTCAGTCTCCCTTCAGTAGTGGGGAAACTGGTGGAAACACTACTGAAAGAAAGGATGATAGAGTATCTTGAATCCAGTGGGCTGCAAGAACACATCACATACAACATCGATTCACGGGGGTGGGGGCAGGACAAATAAATCTAACAGATTTCTTTGACTGGGTGCCCAGGAAAATTGATCAAGCGAGTGCAGTGGACATGGCCTATTTAAACTTTAGCAAGGCCTCTGACATGGTGCTGCATAAAAGCTGATTAGGATGTTGACCAACCTTGCAGTGGGCTCTATAGTGGTACATTGTGTTAGAAACTTGTTAAAGGATAGGAGACAGAGGTTGGTGGTTAATGGCACTCTTTCTAAAGAGGTGAGTGTGACAAGTGCGGTACCACAGGGCTCGGTACTGGGACCAATCCTCTTTAGTATCCTTATAGGGGCCACTGCAGAATAGATGGAAAGGAAGGTATGCCCTTTTGCAGATGATACCAAATTCTGCAACAGGGTGGACACTCAGGGTTGGAAAAAATGTGAAGGGACCTTATTAAACTCAAGAAATGGTCAAGAACATGGCAGTTGGGGTTCAATAGCAAACAGTGCAAAATAATGCACCTAGGACACAGAAACACCAGCGCCAAGTATGTGATTTTGGGGGTATTAACAGTCACTAAGCAGGAAAGGGACCTTGGGGTTATTCTGTCTGAGGACCTCAAGGTGGCAGGGCAGTGTGAAAGTCAGAGGGTAGGGCCAGTGGAATGCCGGGTTTTATAGGAAGGGGTATCTCTGGCAGGAGGTGGTATTGACATTATGTTGCTCACTGGTGCGGCCAGAGTATTGTGTTCAGTTTTGGAGACCACACCTCAGAAAGGACACAAATAGAGTAGAGGTGGTCCAGAAGAGGGCAACTAAAATGGTGCAGGGGGGTTTATGAGAAGCCCTACAAAAAGACTATGGAAGCTCAACATGTACACCCTGGAAGAAGAGGGGAGAGAGAGGATATGATAAGAGACCTAAAAGTACTTCAAAGGACTGAGTATTTACAGATGAGAAGTCTCTTTCCAATAAGAACAAGCACTAGGAACAGGTGATATGCAATGAAACTGGAGGGGTGGGTGGGATTCAAGAATGATGTGAGAAAATATTTCTTCCCTGAAAAGGTAGTCGATGCCTGGAACAGATTACCAGTTGAAGCGGTGGAGGCGAGAACAGTTGTGGGGGAATTCAAGCATGGATGGGCAAGACTGACAGACGGGTATATTAGATAGGATGCAGGGTGGTGGGAGGGTCCATGCAGACCAGACAGAGTCTGCAGAGACAAAACTTGTAGAGAACATCTGAGCAAACTAGGTGGGCTAAGCAGTCCTTTTGCTGCTGTCAAATTCTATCATTTCTACAGCAACAGATGGTGACTTAAACAGGAATTTTTGACTTCAGTGGGGGAGGAGCAGGAGAATATGATGAAGCCTGGTGGAGAGAGATAGGAATATACAAATCTGCTAGCAGAAGAAGGCCTTATGGTCTATTAAGTCTGTCCAATGAGGAGCTCGTGCATGTTTGCTTAGATTAGATGTTGCTCCAGCCCCTGCTCACTCCCCATACTGTGACATTATCCTACCCTTTTTGTAACCCCCAACCATTTTTTGATTCATTTTCTCTTCTATTAGCATGTTCCAACCCACCACCACTCTCTCTTTCTCTGAGCAAGTGCTTCTTGATTCCTCCCAGAACCTACCTCCCACCACTTTGTAACTGTGTCTCCCTGTATTCCTGTTCTCTCTAATCCAAAAATACTCACTAGGGTTACACCATACACCATATTTCATCGACTAGAAGCCGCCCGCAATTAGAAGCCACCCTCAATTAATAGACAGGGTCAAGAATGAAATATTAGAAGCTGCCCTTAGTTACAAGACGTAGCTTCTTACGGAAGGCAAGCAATTAGGTGAAGAAACAGCATGTGTAATAATAATGTTATGCACCGAGAAGCCATTTAAGATTACATACTGTATCTTCTCATTCCAGCATTCAAAGTAAACTAAGCAGCTGTGTCTAAATCCTGCACTATGTGTGACCCAAAACCTAAACTGATGTCACAATGAAAAGCCATGCCTCGTACATATGTGTAGCTTTTGCTTAGTTCTGGTTGGCTTGGGTAGGGAAGTGGGAGTAGCTATACTACTAGTAACTATACCTTTGTGAGTTATTTAAAGATTTCTATCATGTCCCCACGTTCCCTTCTTTCCTCAAATGAGTACATATTAAGGTACTCTAGCCTCTACTCGTACGAGAGCCCCTGCTAGCCTTGAATCATTTTCATGGCCCTTCTCTGTACCGCCTCCAGCAAGTTGACAATCCTTTTTTGGTAGGGGCTCCAGTACTGCACACAGTACTCCAGGTGCAGCCTCAACATCGATCTGTACAGAGGCAGTACAACTGCCTTCCTTCTGTTGGTGAAACCCCCTGCTTATGCAACCCAGCATCCTATTTGCCCTGGCTACTGCCTTGATGCATTGTGTGGAGGGTTTCAGATTGCTCGTGATTGCAATCCCCAGGTCCTGACCTTCCTCAGACACTGATGGTCACACCTCCTAGTCTACTGAAATATAATGTTCTCTTGCAAATGTCCTCAGTATCAAAAAAATGAGCGATATAAATAAAAAAAAAATTATGAAATATACGTTGAACTGTGTCCAAATATTACATTTTTAAAAGTTTTCCTGGATACTGGAAAAATGCTTCAATGTACAGTTGAGAATTGAAATTCAAACTTAGGTAGCCATTTCATTTATTACCTACAACCTTACCACACACAGCATTTCTTTTAAAATCTGCTTCAGATTACAAATATGAAGCTGACTTTGCTAAACTTGTTTCTGGAGAAAAGGTAACTGAAGAAGTCCTCCTAAATTAGGCAGTTAATTTTATATATATAAAAAAAAAAATATGACATAGCCATTCTTGAGGATTATCAGATCCACTGTAAATATAATCAGCTTTCAAAACACTGATCAGACAAGATTCATGTAACAAAAATGCTGTAATAAAAAGATTAAAAAAAATTCATTTTGTACTTTGTGCACACAACAAATGGTTCAGAATGGCTGCCAAGCAGTATTGTCATTAAAGAAAAGCACCATTATCAGTATCATTAGAATCTTTATTCTTGAAATTGAAATATGTTCAAAAACACCACTGTAAGATGTTAATTAAATCAGGACGATATGGGCAACACCAGTGAAAGGCCATTTCCCTTGACATGGTTCTGCTCCATGGGGAGGGACATGGAATAAGCAGGGAACTACAGACCCGTCAGTCTTACCTCTACTGTAGGGAGGCTGATGGAGTCACTGGTCAAAGAGGACCCCATGGACTACTTGGAGAGCAACAGGCTCCAGGATAGTAAACAGCATGGATTTATGGTAGGGAGGACTTGTCAGACTAATTTGATAGTTTTCTTTGACTGGGTGACAAGGGAACTGGATAGGAGTCATGCTGTGGATTTTCCCTACTTCGACTTCAGCAAGGCTTTCGATTCGGTGCCTCACAGATGCTTGCTGAAGAAGATGGAGGATCTGGGTGCAGCTAAGGTCAGAGTAAACTGGGCAGGTAACTGGCTAAAGAGGAGGCAGCAGAGGGTTGTGGTCAACAGGGTTAAATCAGAAGAGAGGGAGGTTATGAGCGAGGTATCACAGGGATCTGTCTTGGGTCTGGTCCTCTTCAATATGTTCATCAGTGACACTGGTGAGGGAATCTGAGGTGGGTTTCATCTCGTCACAGATGACACTAAGCACTGTGGGAGGGTGGATAGTAATGAGGAAATCAAGGAGATGCATAGGGACTTACAAAAGCTAGCGGAGTGCTCTGAGGTTTGGCAGCTGAAATTCAACGCTCTGAAGTACAAGGTAATGCACCTAGAGAACAAGAATCCCAGGACAGTGCACTGGATGGATGGGGTGAGACTTAGCACTACGGCTGAGGAACAGGACCTTGAAGTTATCATCAATAACTCCCTCAAACAACTGAGTCAGTGCAACAAGGCATACAGCAAAGCAAGTACAATGCTGGGTTCTATCAGGAGAGCTATTGATAGCAGAAGGGAAGAGGTAATACTTCCCTATTATATATCCTTAGTGAAGCCTCTCCTGGAGTACTGCACCCAGTTCTGGAGTCCTCACCTCAGGAAAGATAGGGATACACTGGAGAGAGTGCAGTGCAGTGTGACAAAAATGATTCAGGGCCAACAGGGCAGGTCCTATGAGGAGGACCTCAAGGCACTGAACATGTACCTGTTGGAGACCAGAAGGAAGTGCGGAAACATGATAGAGACCTTTACATTTCTAAAAGAAATTAACAAAGTGAACTGCTGGGAACTATTTAGATTCAGTACTAGCTCATGGTCACAGAGACATAAGCGGAAACTAACAGGAAGGAGGTTCAGGAGGGACATAAGGAAGTATTTTATAGAAAGGATAGTGGAGTCGTGGAACAGTCTACCAAACAAAGTGGAAGGTGCAAAAACTGTGGCTGGTTTCAAGCATATCTGGGGCAGAATCAAGGGTACAGTGGTTTCTCAGGGTGCCAGAAACTGGGAAGGGGTGTTCAGGTGGGCTAGGACCTTGGAGGGACAGTAGGTCCCAGGACTAAATAGGGAAATTGGACAGACTGAATGGACCATGGGTCTTTTTCTGCCATTACTGTCTGTATTTCTATGTTTATGTAAAACGTGCAGATATTTCATGAAAACTGAATGACAATGGATGTACTGTGTGCCAACATACTTCATTTACTGTAAACAGTGGTTGTTGCCTTAGTGCATGCATAGTATGCAACTTTTCTGGTGAAACCAGAGTAAATTCAATCAGCAGCTTTTAAACAATGCCTAAGAACAACAGAGTATGTACACATGCTCTAGTAAAGTCATTATGACTTTTCACCTTGAACAAAACGTCCACATCGTATTGTAATAGCTATAACAAACAATTGTCATACGAATTTGTGCAAAACTGAGAATATACAGAAGGCGATAGCACCAAAATAACCAGTAACTTCATCTTTAAAACAACCTCTAGTACACCACATCAGTTAATTTATCTTCCAGTCTCAGATTCCATTGACAAATGACCCTATCCCTGTCCCCTATTAACATCATCACCCAAGGCAAGGCACTTGAGCTGTAATTATTTCAGGTATAATTATCTGCAACCTATACTTTTTAAATTGCAACCAAAAACATCTCTTACTGTTTAAAGCCATTACATTCTGGTTAACAAGTATCCTAATTATATATTTGAAGTCAGCCTTGGATTTGCACGTGGAAGATGGACAGGTTTTTTTGTCCTTCATAATAAAAGACTGAATAAATCAATATTTGAACATCAGAAACGAGCATCCAGGAGCACACAAAATGAATATATCTACACTGAGAAGGCCCACCATTTGAGATGTGCACTTCTAATTCTGTTATTATGACACTTTGACAAGAAGGCAGTCGACAGTGTTGGGGCAAAGCTGTTAATAATTCAAGGGGTCTGTTATTGTTATGAGAAACATGTCAACTGCAAGGAATATAAACCTCAAGTGGAATGCAATATAAATTACAGGGCATTCTGCTTTCTACCTTTCTTTTCTGAACTTTGAAATTATGATTTTCACACACACTGGTCTATCCCATTAAAATTACATTTCAACATACACTACTGCACATTGATTTCACAAAAATGATCCAGGATACTTTGGGTTCCAAGCGTAAAAGGACAAGTAAATGCAGTAGCATGTTAAATTACTGAGCTCACTATAGCATTCACACAGGAGTCTTTTTTTTTTTCCGGGCCTCCAGTCTGCCGAGCTCAGCGCGTCAGACATCTTCCTCGGGTCTCCGGCTGTCATCCCTGAGGACTCTTCGGCTCCTATGTTCGGGTCCCGTGGCTTGCAACCCCCTCCCCCCGCAGTGGGGAGATGGAGAGATCAGGATCAGGATCCAGTACTGCTGCGTACCCTCGACGCCTAACAAGTCCCTCCACAGAGATGGCCATCATGCCGCCGTGACTGGTGCCCTATTTTCCCCTAATCTCCCCCGTCTGTGGTGTGCAATAACGCCTAAGATCCTGAGCATGCACGCCGCCGCACGTACTCCGATCCAGGCGCTGGCCCCAGTACATCCCTTCCAGGTCTTGCCAGTGCCCTGTAATCACCCCAAGCTACCATCAGAGGCCACCAGAACACCGATGGCAACTCACCTCCCTCCCCGGAGGAGAGCAGTCCCACGGATGCTCAATCCTTCTCCTCTCCAGCCAACCCCCGATGACCCAGGCTCGTTCCCAAACCCGGGTCACCGGCGTGGTGCGAGGTGTGGCGTCCAGCACCTCAACCCTCAGCGCCACTGGGCCAGCCTGTTCACACAGGAGTCTTATTCAGTAATTTCACCTTCTGTGCCTCTCCCAGGAACAGATCAAGCCAATGGCTTGAATAATGTCAATGTGAAAGCAAAATAGTGCAGCTCCATTAGCAAATCCGGCTCAACTACATTACTTTGACAGCCCCTGCAACATAAAAGGTCATCAAGGCCATTTTCTTGATGCAGTCTCATGTCAGACAATTCCTTTCCTGTGTAAGTGTCAGGAGGTAAAATATAGTCCTTTTTTGTGCCAGTAAAGGAGAGCTATCTTCCATAAATATGCCTCTGATCAGCAGAGAACAGTGTGAGTACAATCCAAGTGACTCAAGTCAATAACTGTTCAAAATTAACTTGCTGCTAGTAGCAAAATATCAACTCAGTGTGACATCAGGCTGAGAGCACCAATGCTGCTATTGTATCCAACTTACAACAAAGATAAAATCTGCACATGAGAGACCAGTAAACAAGCAGACTATGCTCTCATGCTGCAAAAAGTTTTAACAGCTAACTGCCTGAGGACTCAAGCTGCCCTGGCACTTCGACCAACATTAGTTTTCATCAGGGGGCTTGACTCCTCATCCATCACATTCAGCCTTTTATATTACACTGTTTTGTTTTTTTTGTTATTATTGTATTTATCGCCCCTCGGACCTGGCAGGCAGCTCGGGCAACCTCTTAGAGGGTTCATCTTCAAAAGTGCGGCCACCCCCGATCCAGCTCTTTCCTGATGATTCCTCCCCCTCCCAGATTCCCCCTGTGGTGGGGCAGGGGGGAGAAGTACCGGCCCCCCCTTCCCTGAGCACAATCCAGAAGCTAGGTTAAGCTGAAAACTGGGGTCGCTGCCAGGCCATCATGGAGCCTGCCAGGTCCATTTTCGGTTTTCTCCCCACTCCCTCCACCTCGTGGCATGAGCGTGCACATGTAGAGGCACATGCATGCCACGTATACACGCTCCTGTATCTCCCTGACTCTGGCACTGCCCTCTGGCCTCCACTAGGGGGCAGCTAAGAAGTGGGATGACAACCTTCTCATCCCCAGAAGAGGAGAGCAGTCCACTGGACCCTCGATCCTCTCCCTCCCCTGCCAACCCCCGGCAACCCAAGGTCACTCCCAACCCCGGGTCACAGGTGTGGCGTCCAGTGCCTCAATCCTTAGCGCCACCGGGACGGCTTTTATATTACACTGTTAAAGGTACAAACCCCATTTTACATTTTTTTACATTCAGCATGTAATGGTTTTTGTGGGGGGGGGTCAAGGGTAAGCAAAATGAATAAGGAGAAGCCATTTCTACTTATCAACATACATAGGAAAAGTGGGTTGTACGGAAATTAAAGAATTATACAAAAATCAGTTTCTCAAAGGCAGAGGACAGTACCCCAAACTGTTCCCATTTACTCATTGCCAAACATGATCATGATAACAGGAACCTGAAATACTTTTTTTCGTTAGTTTTACAGAACTGGTCCAATCATAATTCATGCCAAAGGCATATATGATTATAATACATTTCAACTGACATCAATCTGCCTTTAAGGTGTATTAAATAGGTTCTGCTATAGGGGTAAATCTACTCTATGTAGCTTTAGCCAAGATGCCCTCATGAGTTTTTATAAAGAGGTATTGGCTCCATCTGGGATAAAATTATAGATTTACCATCTAATCATAAACAAAGGTTAAAAAAGTACAAACATTATGAAATTGCAACTAAAATGCCTTAGACATTTTCAGCTGTTAATTTCCCCCCTTCGGTCCCCTAATAGCCAGTGTCACAGCACGCTTTGTTGCTTGGGCAAACCTCTGTTCTAGTTCTTCCCCTAGGTGCTCAACTCCCTCTCCCTGGAAACCTGAGAGTTCAGCACCCCTAGTGGGCATATTGAGCATCCCCCATACAGTGCATCTTCTGCAGATCAGGTATGGGGGAGATGGGATGTCATAAATTGCAGCAGAAAGGGAGGAGTTGGAGTCTAAGGGAACCTCCATGGGGAAGCATGACAAGTAGAAGCACATCATCCATGTTAGATACACACCCACCTTCCATTATTTACTCACCTCCCTTAGGTAGAACGCAACTCCCGCCCAGCCACCCACGGCTTTTGAAAACCATTTTGGCTCCCATTCAGTACTGTGATCCCTGGATAACCAGGGGGCAGTGCTGCAGCAAAGAATTTCAACCACAGCCTCAGTCTTCCTGCTAATGGTCTGCAGCAACGTTCTGGGCTCCAGACATGAACCTGGACCACAAGCATGCTACACAGCCTCCAAGTCTACACCACACAGACAGCTAAAATGCATCAGTCTTAGTATGTGCTGCATTATTCACCAAACAGATTTGTGCTTTGCATATGTGGAGTAAAAGTTAAAAAAAAAAAAAAAACACACAAAACAGAAGTATGTTGTTGGACACAAAATTAAGGAATGTTCATGCCATACAATATACATTTACAGAAGAAAGGGTTCTGAAAGAACTAATAAAATTGAAGGTGGACAAAGCAATGGGGCCTGATGGGATTCATCCCAGAATTCTAAAAGAACTAAGGGTAGAACTAGTGACACCACTGACTACCCTCTTTAACAAATCATGGGAGGATGGGGTGGTACCCAAAGACTGGAGGAGGACAGATGTGATTCCTCTTCACAAAAGTGGGAGCAAGGCAGAAGCAGGAAACTACAGATCTGTTAGTTTAACCTCAGTTGTAGGGAAAATGATGGAATCACTTCTGAAGGAAAGAATTGTTGAGTACCTAGAGGCCAGTGGGGCACAGGACCCTAGGCAGCATGGATTCATAGCGGGAAGGTCATGCCAGACGAATCTGATAGATTTCTTTGACTGGGTGACCAAAGTAGTAGATCATGGGGGGGCTGTGGACATGGCCTACCTAGACTTTAGCAAGGCATTTGACACAGTCCCACACAAAAGATTAATATACAAGTTAGCCAGCCTGGGAGTGGGTCCCAAGATGACAGCATGGGTAAAGAATTGGCTGGAGAATAGGACACAGAGAGTAATAGTAAATGGAGTCCACTCTGAAGAAAGCGGGGTTACTAGTAGGGTACCACAGGGTTCAGTATTAGGACCGGTCCTCTTCAATGTCTTTATAAGCGACATTACAGAGAGACTGGAAGGAAAAGTATGTCTCTTTGCAGACGACACAAAGATCTGCAACAGAGTTGATGCACAAGGTGGGGTGGAAAGGATGAGAAGGGACTTGGCAAGGTTAGAGGAATGATCAAATGTATGGCAGCTTAGATTCAATGCTAAGCAGTGCAAGGTAATGCACCTGGGAAACAAAAACCCAAGGGAAGAGTACACAATGGGGTGAGATACTAACAACAAAAATGGAAAGGGACCTGGGGTAGTCATATCAAATGACCTAAAGATGGGCAAGCAATGTGAGAGGGCAGCAAGGAGGGCTGGGGGGATACTGGGATGCATAGGGAGAGGCATCACCAGTAGAAAACAGGAAGTTATTATCCCTCTGTACAGACAGCTGGTGAGACCCCATCTGGAGTACTGCGTGCAGTTCTGGAGACCCAATCTCTGCAAAGACACAGACAGGATGGAAGCTGTCCAGAGGAGGGCAACTAAAATGGTGCAGGGTCTGCACCAGAAGACATATGAAGAGAGACTTAAGGAGCTTAATATGTATAGCCTCAAGGAAAGGAGGAGAGGGGGACATGATAGAAACTTCAAGTACCTCAAGGAATTAACAAAGTCCAAGAGGGTAGCATCTTTCAAAAAGAGGTGTGCAAGAACAAAGGGGCACAATTTGAAGATGGGGGGGTGGCTCAGAGGTAATTTAAGGAAGTATTTTTCACATAGGGTTGTGGATGCAATGGAGCAGCCTGGAGGAGCTGTGGAGTCAAAAACAGTGGTGGAATTCAAGCATGCATGGGACAGTCATAAGGCAATTCTAGGGGGTTGGGGTAGGAAGAAATAGGCTGCTGGTTAACTAGGATCTGCAGCTTATCCATTAGGTAGGGAAGTGGGCAGACTGGGTGGGCCAAGCAGTCCTTCTCTGCCGTCAAATTCTATGTTTCTATGTTAATACTAAGTAGTTAATGCATAGGCTTTTTTGTTCAGAGGCACAATTCAACAAAAGTAGAAAGCAAAATTAGTAATTACCAAAGCTAAACAAACAAAAAGTCATAGCAGCCTCAAACAACAAATCTAAAGGTTCAGTGGCACATGTATTACACAAAAATACGTTCATCATCCATTGATCTGGAAACGGGTCCATGACCAATTGAAATAAACCATCAACATTATAAGTAATTCTGAGATAAAATGAAACATTTTGATAGGTGGTTTGAGGGTCTTAAAGGAGATCCCCCACACTCACACCCCACTTGTGCTGCTCTTATCAACCATTACTGATATCACGGGTCTACATGGCCAAAGTAACATGGAACTTTGATGGAAGGGAGACAAAGGATCCAAGGAAATATAGAGGGAAAGTAATAATAGCCAAAATACAAAGGAGGCCATTTATCTTAGTATTTTACTGTTCAAGTGATGTAATGAAAATTATGTATCATAGAATTTGATGGCAGAAAAAGGCACAACAGCCCATTCAGGCTTCCCAACCTAGCCAATTCTCCTAAGCTGACCCTAGTGGCCATTCTTGTCTTTCACCCTTTGCCCTCTAACACCTTTACTATGGTCTTGTGCCTGTCCACCCTTGTTTCCACAGAAACTTAGATTTTTTTCCCAGCAGAAAAGGACCTTTAGGTCCATCCAGTCTGCCCCTTGTCCCTGCCTATTCTGTCACCACTGATCCCAGTTGTTCATAGATGTCACTCCCTCCCACCGTTCCTCTACCTAATATGCCCCAGTGCCTATCCTGCCCATGTTTAAAGCTCCCCACAATCTTTGCATCCACTACATCCTCTGGCAGACTGTTCCAGTCATCCACCACCCTTTTCCATGAAGCAGTATTTCTGCACATCTCTCTAAAACATTCCCCCTCTTAGCTTTATTGCATGCCCCCTTGTTCTAGTGCCTTCCTTTCTATGAAACAGACCCTCCTCTTGCACCTTGTTCACTCCTGTGAGGTACTGGTAGGTTTCAATCATGTCCCCTCTCACTTTCCTCTCTTCCAGGGAGCACATTTTGCGTTCCTGCAGCCTTCCCACATATGACTTCTTGTGCAACCCCCCTCACCATTTTGGTTGTCCTGCTCCATACTGCCTCCTCCCTTTCAATGTCCTTGTGGAGGCACTGCCTCCAGAACTAAGCACAGTATTCTTGGGGGGGGGCCTCACTTGTGAGTAATACAAGAGCAGCACCACCTCCCTCCTCCTGCTAGAAATCCCTTTCCCAATGCACCCCAGTATCCTGCTAGCCCTTTCTACCACTTTATCACACTGCCCAGCTACCCTGAGGTCATCAGATATGACGACTCCTCGGTCTCTTTCTTGCTTGGTGACCATAAGTTCCACTACTCCCATCTTATGTACAGTCCCGAGGTTCCACAGCCCCAAGTGCATAACCTTGCACTTTTTGGCACTGAAACCCAGCTACCACCTCTAGACCATTCCTCTAGTTTTCTCAGATCACTTTGCATTCTCGCCACCCCTTCCTGAGTGTCAACCCTGTTGTAGATTTCACCATCCGCAAAGAGACACACCTTACCCTCAAGCTCCTCCGCAAAATCACTTATGAAGACACTCAAGTGGACTGGTCCCAGCATCAAACCCTGTGGCACCCTACTAGTCAGTCTCCTATCACCTGAGTTGCTACCATATACCACCACCCTTTGTCTTCAACCTCTTAACCACTTGGATACCCAGCTTGACACTTTCTCCCCCACCCCAGGCTGCTTAGTTTCTTAATTAGCCTCCTGTGCAGCACAGTGCCAAAAGCCTAACTCAAGTACAGACAGGCCACATCCACTGTTCTCTCTTTTTATAACTCCCTGGTAACCCAGACAAAGAAACCTATAAGACTGACATGACCTTCTCCCATGAAACAATGCTGCTGATGGTCCTGTAACCCTTTTGCATCCAGGTGCTCCACAAGCCTCTTCTTCAGTAGTGTCTCCACTAACTTCCGCACCACTGACGTAAGACAGACTTGGCCTGTAGCTATAGCGTACTCTGTACTGCCACTGTTGTGCAGAGGGACCACATCAGCTATCCTTCAGTCCTTTGGAACTTCCCTCATCTTCACTGTGGTGCTAAAAAGCATCACCAGAGGGGCAGCCAGTACTCTGCTCAGTTCCTTTAGCACCCCTGGATGAATACCATCTGGTCCCATCACCTTATTCTTCTATAAGGCTTCCAATCCCTTCCAGACCTCTCCACCGAGAATGGACTTGTGTCCACTACCCCACTCCCTGTTGCTTACTGCAGCATGCTGATCTGTTCCCCTCCCCCAACCCTCTACTGTGAAGATCAAACAGAAGTAACTGTTTAGTATTCCACTTTCTCTTGATCTGCCTCTGCTCAGTCCCCTCAATCCTCCTGATTCTCACCATCCCTCCCCTTGTCATTCTCCCCCCACGTACCTGAAGAAGGTTTTGTCCCTTTTTTTAACCTTCTTGGCAATCCTGTCCTCTGTTAGTGCTTTCGTTGTCCTCACCCTCCTTCCTGCCTCCCTTTATTTTGCCAGACATACCTCCCCGTCTTCATCCTTCTGGGTCTCCTTGTATTTCTAAATGCTGTTTTCTTCTCCTTCACTGCCTTTGCCACCTCCTTGGAGAACCACAGTGGCCTCTTTTTCCTCTTTCCTTTGCTCATGTCCTTCAAACAGCATGCTATTGACTGGGCTATACCCTCCTTAATTTTTCTCAATTGAGCCTCCACTCCCTCTGTTACCCCCTCCCCGAGGCATTCTCTGAGGCAGTTTCCCATTACGTGAAAATCTGCCCTCCTGACGTCCAAGACCCTCGTCTTAGTATTTTTTCCCCCTTGTCCTGTCCATATGCCAAACCACAGAGTACAGTTATCAATTGTACCCAGGGGACTACTCACTGTGACGTCAGCAATGCTGTCTCTGTTTGTAAGTACCAGGTCCAGCACTACTCTGTTTTAAGTGGGTTCCACAAACCAGCTGTCTGAGAAATGCCCTTTGTATGGAGTTGAGGATGGCCTGCCTCTTGATGTAGCTGCAGTGAGAATGTCCCACTCTACATCCAGAAGATTAAAGTCCCTCACTATCAAAATTTCTCCCTTGCTGACCATTTTGCTAATGGCTTCCCCCAGGACTCTGTACAAATCCTTTCCCTGTGTTGGAGCCCTGTGCACCACCCCCCATGTGCATAACAGCCACCGGCCCCGTTTCTAGGCTGAACCACAGTACCTCCAGCCCTTCACTGTCACCCTATTGACCCTGTATCTCAGTGGCCCTTATACCCTTCTTCACATATAAAAAACCTCTCCAACCTTCCTCCCTGACCTGTCCTTCTGGAACATGGCATAGGTAGCCTGGAATGGCCACTTCCCAGCTATGGTTATCAGTGTACCATGATTCTGTTATGGCCATCAGATTCAGATCTGTCTCCATGTCAGGAATTTTGTTTTCCTCAGCAGCCTCTCTGCTCTGATAGCAAGATTGTTTGACACCCCCCCCCCCCACTGTATCAGCAGATACCACTTCCCCTGGCAGTCTGCTCCACTTATCGACCACTCTTTTGGTGAAAATGTGTTTGCAGACATCCTTCTTGAAAAGTTGTTAAATATGATTGTGCTGCACAAATTCTCAACAGGTTATTGAAGATCTAAATATTGCAGTATAAAAGGGCATAGGGATTATGGTTAGCAGGTTGTAGTGGTTTCATTGTTTTTCCATGTGTTAGATAACAATGCTTACGTTTTTCTTTAACTCACATTTCAAAAGTGGATAGGGATAAGGAAGCAAAAGAGGGGAATTGGAGGATTAAGGGTTAGGGGCCCCCTACTCAATGGGTCTATACCCCTAAATGGAGCTTTGCAAGGTGTAATTTGCATAAAGTTCATGCTCACATTCATGTGCCTGCTACCCTTAAAGCCTTGCTGCAGTGCCAGAAGTCGTAAGGAGCATGAAGGGCACCATTTTAAGTCTTCTACACACCTCACAAGCGAACAGAAATCATGGAGCCAATGTGTGTTTGGTGGGCATTGCAGCACAGAAGGGGGATGGGTAGCGAGATGGCACCAGGGATGGGGGACTCATAATGTAGACAGGACAGGAAAATTGTTCACAAAGCAGGAGAAAACATTGATGTCCTAGTACACATAGGGACTAATGATCTTGCCAGCCGGTCAGTTGTGGAGACCAAGGAACACCTGACTAGGCTGGGTGACAAACTATCATCTATTTCGTCCGGCATCTCCTTCTCTGAGATCCTGCCAGTCTGGGAGAGGGAAGCAGATGGACGGAAGGTCAGAGAAGGGGAGACAGGGGAGTTAAACACGTGGCTCAAGGGCTGGTGCCAGAAAAAGGACATAGATTTGTAGGGAACTGGCAACAGTTCTGGGGCAAGTTCTTTAAATTTGATGGACTGCATCTGACTAAAGAGAGTCAGTGCATTGAGGGCAGAAGTTTGGCGTCTTTGCAGAATATTTAAACTAGCAAATGGGAGAGGGTGCAGCACCCATCGTCGAATGGGAAGACACACCTCCCCTCAGCTAGTGGTCAAACAGGAATTCAGCATGTTTGCGCTCATTTGCATCACCAGGTAAGAAAAAGGTTTGTCTCCCCATAATGGGCACAGGGTAATGCCAAACTTCACCCAACAGCTAACACACCAAAATCTGGCCAATGGAAAATCATGTACATAAATGCTCACAGCCTGGGAAATAAGATCCCAGACCTGCAGGCATTAATGTCAGAGGCTAAACTGGACATAGTAGCAATTAGTGAGGCGTGGTTTACCAGTAACCACATATGGAGACTTCAGTACCTGGCTATGTATTGTTCAGAAGAGACCGAGGTGCAAAAAGGGGAGGTGGCCCTGTATGTTAATGAAAATATCAAAGCTGCAGAAATTCAGAATACACATAAGGAGCCAGAAGAACTGTGGGTCACCCTGGAAACAGGAAATGGGACAGCCATAAGAACTGGGGTTGTCTACAGGCCCCCAGACCAGAGGGAGGACATAGACACATTACTGTTAGAAGATATACAAAACATGACAGCTAAAGGGGAGGTTCTGATAATGGGAGACTTCAACATGCCGGATACAGATTGGTCAATACCAGCAGGAACATCTGCCAGAATTAGACTCATAGTGGATTCCTGCAGGGTAGGGCCTCAAACAACTGGTACAGCAACCCACAAGAGACAGGGCTATCCTAGATCTAGTACTGACTAACAAAGAAGGGATCACAGATCTCCAGGTAGAAGGTCACCTGGGGGCCAGTGACCATCACATGGTATTTTTCAATTTGGCTACTACATCTAAATCATCCCATTCCAAGGCAAAAATATGGGACTTCAGAGGAGCTGACTTTGATAAGATGGCCAACAGAGTTAAGCTAGCCCTGGCAAAAAGAAACACAGGTGAGGGGGTACAGGCAAAGTGGGCAAGCATTAAGGATGCGATACTTGAAGCAACATCCCATTGTGTTAGACAGAAAAGGAAGTGCAAAAGAAGAAGGAAACCACTTTGGTTCTCAAATACAGTAGCAGAAAAGGTCAGAGCCAAAAGGCTGGCATTCAGGAAATATAAGGAACACAGCGGGATGAAGATAGGGGGCATACCAAACTGCCCTAAGGGAAGCAGGTAAGGCAGTAAGGCAGGCAAAGTCCCAAACTGAGGAAACACTAGCTACGAACAGAAAAAGAAGGTGACAAGACTTTCTATAGATACCTTAGTGAAAGGAGAAAGTCCAGAGGGGTATTGCTAGCTAATGGAGAAAATGGAGCATGTGAGGAGGAGAACCCTGTAAAGGCATCTATCCTAAATAGATACTTTGCTCAGTGTTTACTGAAGAGAAGGTAGGGCAGGGCCCACAGCTCAGCATCATGGACACAGGGGAGGGAGGTGAGCACTACTCCCTTCACAAAAGAAAGGGTCCTACAAGAGCTTGCTAAGCTCAGGGTGGATAAGGCAATGGGACCTGATGGCATACATCCCAGGGTACTTAAGGAGCTAAAGGAGGAACTAGCAGAGCCATTAGCAGAATTGTTTAGTGAGACTCTGAGCACAGGAGAGGTCCCAGAAGACTGGAGAAGGGCTCATGTGATCCCGCTCCACAAGAGTGGTAATAGGGAGGAGGCGGGGAACTACAGACCGGTCAGTCTTACCTCAGTAGTGAGCAAGATTATGGAGGCACTCCTTAAGGAAAGGATACTGCAACACCTGGAATCCATAGGGGCACAGGATCCAAGACAGCATGGGTTTACAAAAGGAAGGTCCTGTCAAACTAATCTCATAGATTTCTTTGACTGGGTAACCAGAGTGGTGGACCAAGGGGGAGCAGTTGATGTCGCCTACCTTGACTTCAGCAAAGCTTTTGACACTGTTCCACATAGAAGATTGATAAATAAGCTGAGTAGGCTCGGGGTGGGTCAGAAGTTGGTCAACTGGGTGGCAAACTGGTTGACGGGCAGAAAACAGAGAGTGGTGGTAAATGGTATACAGTCAGAAGAGATGCAAGTCACAAGTGGGGTACCTCAGGGATCAGTCCTGGGGCCAGTCCTCTTTAACATCTTCATTAGTGACCTTGCAGATGGACTAGGGGTAAGGCTTGTCTGTTTGCAGATGACACCAAGATCTGCAACAGAGTAGATGATCCAGATGGGGTGGGCAGAATGAGAAGAGATCTGGATAAACTAGCAGAATGGTCAGAAGAGTGGCAACTGGGATTTAATGCAAGAAGTGCAAAATCATGCACATAGGGAAGAGAAACCCTGAAGCCACCTATAGGCTGGGAGGAGTTGCTAGCAGTCACAAAGGAAGAAAGAGACTTGGGCATCATCATCACTGATGACCTAAAATCATCAAGCAGACCTCTAAAGCAGTAGGTAAGGCTAGGGGTGTTAGGGTGTATTAGTAGGGTATCACAAGTCGTAAGAGGAGGTAATAATCCCTCTGTACAAGACACTGGTTAGGCCCCATCTGAGTACTGCGTGCAGTATTGGAGCCACACCTTCACAAGGACATTAACCAAATTGAGGCGGTCCAGAAGGGCAACAAAATGGTGCAGGGACTGCATCAGAAGACATATGAGGACAGATTAGCGGAGCTCAATATGTATACCCTTGAGCAAAGAAGGAGGAGAGGTGATATGATCGAGGCATTCAAACACCTTAAGGGCATAAACAAGGTGAAAGAGTCTAACATGTTTAAATATAAGAAAAATAGCAGGACAAGAGGACACAGCATGAGATTAGAGGAGGCCGATTAAGGGGAATGTGAGGAAATTCTTTTTCACAGAAAGGGTGGTGGATGCATGGAATAGCTTACCACAAGCAGTAGTGGCTATGAATACAGTGCAGGGCTTCAAACAGGCATGGGATAGGCATAAGGGAGCAATACAAATGACTATGAATAGATAGGCCACTGACAGAGCAAAGGCCGATGGCACATTTATAAGGTAGAAAAAGAAATGGGCAGACTGGATGGGCCTTGTGGTCCTTATCTGCCATCAACTTCTATGTTTCTATGTAACTGGGGCCGAACTATGACTGGGGGACACGATGGGACCAGATCAGGCTAAGACCAGGGGGTCTGCACTGTACAAAGGAGGGGGCAGAAGACAACAGTTTGCGTGCCACTACTGCTAACAAAAGGGCAGTGCACCTGGTCACATAACTGGGACTGTAGCAAGAGCCCACGATGGACTGTGACAGACAACCAGTTACATGGAGCAGTGGCCAAGCTGAAGTCATGTTTTGCAATGAGCTACTTCCTTTTGAGGGTGTTAATACAGCAGTGCATTTTACAGTGATAATTTTGGGTGTATACATTTTCAGTTCCATTTTAGATCGCCCCTTACCACGTCTTGAGTCTGCTTTAGTACTTCCTTTTTTAACATTTGAAATAATAAAAAGGGCACTCCCTTCATTACGGTTCTTCCAGGTTTTCTCAACAGTATGCTCAGCGATTGTTTAACATCACCTTTCCTGTGACTAAAATGAATTAGCATGCAGCAGACACTGCTCCCTAACTTTATGGAACAATGGATGTTCAAAACCAACGAAGGATAAAGATAAAAATAGCCCACTGATACTGCCAGCAGGGCTGCTGCTTGCAATGCCGACTACCTGTGTTGGGGAAGCAGCAGTGGATTTTCAGAGGGACAGCTGGGAAAGGAAGATAAAGTGTCCCAGGGGAAACTGCCTTCCATGGGAGGAAAGGAGGGCTGCGGACTCCACTGTACTATAGCTATTAGGGTGATCATGAATGGCAGTGCAGACAAAGCTGGAAGTAGAAGGGTGGAAGCTGACTGGCTCCAGTGTGTGCTACACATCCGCGTGCATCGAGATCTTCTTGTTGGTGTCCTGTGTCAGCTGACAGTAACAAAGGGAAAACCCCGCAAGGCACACAGGATCAAGACAGTACTCTTGGGCCCCGACAAACTGACTGTTCAGTGCCTCCCAGAACTGTGCTGATGGGTGGGGAGTTCTATGCCCAGCTCTCCATAGATCCCCCACCAGAGGGGTAAGTCTGGGGTCAGAGGAGGGAGGGAGGGAGGTAAATGGTGGAGAAGGGAAAGATGGGACTGGGAGGTCGCCTAACTGAAAGGGACTTCTGCAGTCAGCAAGGAGCAGAAAAGAAAAAGAATAATGATAAAAATAAGGGGCTAGCTATATTAAAAGGAACACTGCCTCTATTTTTTTAGATGTACAAAAAAGTACTACAGCAGGTTTAAAATTGGGGGAAGGCTATCTAACAAGACAGGAGATAAGTGGCAGTCTAAAACAGAAAGAAATATAGGTCAACATTTTCACCATTAACCCACACTGCTGCTTTAAGTCCCTACAAATCAAATCCAAAGGTTCAAAGACAGTTCCATGACTGTGTCCATTCATATGTATACTGATGATATGGTACACTTTTCTTCTGGTTCCTCTGCCCCGATCTCAAGAACCAACTCAAACAGAATTTTAAGATCCAGCTCTGGTTCAGAGAAAATCTGTTATCCATCCATGCTAAGAAAACAGTCTCTGACACTTGGCACCAGGCAGAAGTTGGCTAGAGTCTGCCCCTTTCCCTCCTTTCATATCCTTGACGGTGCAGCTACTGAAGATGTCTCATCCTTCAAGTACCCTCAGGGTCTAGCTGGATCACCACCTTGCTTTTTCTGTTCATTTGGATGCTATTCATAACAAAGCTCCACCCCAAGTTTGAAGCACTATACAGAAATAAGCATAGCATTCTGCTTCCTGCACATAGAGAAATCCTCACTAAGATGACTCTCCTTATTTCTGACTATGGAGACATTGTTTATAGTGCTGCTACAAAGTCCACATTAGCTAGGCTGGACCTTCTCTTTCACTCCTTTTGTTACTTTGCCCTTGATAAACCCCTATGTACCCACCATTCTATTCTGTACTCTTCCCTCTCCCCGATGCCAGGCACCTCTCCCACTGTGTTTCCTTTATCTCCAAATATTGGTTTGCTCTCTTCACTCTTACATTGCTTCTCTCCTCTCTCTGTCTCCTCAT
Organism: Neoceratodus forsteri; assembly: GCA_016271365.2. NCBI lineage: Eukaryota > Metazoa > Chordata > Ceratodontiformes > Ceratodontidae > Neoceratodus > Neoceratodus forsteri. The sequence continues at coordinate 657,685,393 of CM028131.1, read as the reverse complement.
TCATCCTCTTACTCCCTTCACAATGCCTGCTCTCACACTCTTTCTCTCCCTCAAATGAAATCTACTGCTGGCCAAGCTGCCTTCTTGTTACGTTTCCTAAACTATGGAGCTCTCATCTCCCTTCCATTCGCAATACTCCTTCCTTTCCTGCTCTACAATCTCTCCTCTGTGAGTTCTCTACTCGCTCCTGGAGTTGCTACGGATATTGGGGGTGGATTCCTTTTCACCTGCCCTTCACCAAGACTGACACCAGCACTGGCCCACTCCCCTAGTATCACTCATTTCTCCTTGTTCATTATTTTGTTATGTTGCTTACTGTTTAATGTTTGTTTTCCCATTCCACAATTTACTGTCTGGCAATTTATTCTTTAAGTATCCTTAAATTGTACGTTTTGATTTATTTCCATTTTACTGTATTATTTTATACACTGTACTTTGTATATGTTCTCTTCTGCTCTCTTCCCCCTCCTCCAGGACACATCTGGAAACAAGCTGTTATCAGCTCAGTATGCTTTCTGGGTGAAACTTTTGAAATAAATAAATACATTCATTAATAAAATAAATAAACAGACAATAGACTGGCTCATTTGTATGATACTTACTAATACTAGAACTGCAATCCCCACACTGTAGTTCAGGGCTTCCAATAGGTTCTTCTCAGCAAGCAAGCGAGCAAGAACAAACCAGTCCGCTTTCAATTTGTGCTTTAGTATCCTAGGACGCAAATGGCCAGGCAGCCATTAGTCATCTAAGCTCTTTCTATGGAAGTATCTGAATCCAGCACTCATTGAACAGCCCCTAAAAACTAGAACTGTGTTTAAATACCGCCTTACTGATAAGTACAAATCAACATGTGAATATTTCTACTGTCAAAAAGAAACTAATGTGTACTACCTTTAAATTACGAGACCACCATGCCTCCTTCAGAACCACAAGGGTGAAAGGCCAACACCATCCATGGATTTACTCAGAATCTCTTAACTTTTGTGGCCAAGATTTACTCAGACACCTTAGAAATATAGAAACATAGAATTTGTTGGCAGAAAAGTACTGACTGGTCCATTCAGTTTTTCCCAGATGTTCCCTGCCTAATCTGTCTCCACATACCCTAACTGGTCTCCAGCAACCCTCCCTCCCTCCTCCCTGCTTATTATCTAATATACCCCTATGTCTATCTCACACGTTTGAAGCTATCCACTGCTTTCGCCTCTACCACTTCCTGCTGGCAGTTCGTTCCAGGCATCTGCCACCATTACAGTGAAGAAATATTTCCTCATATCTCTCTTAAACTTCCCCCTTCCAGCTTCAGTGCATGACCCTAGTCCTGGTGCTCTTCCTCATTTGAAAGAGGCTCCCTCCTGCACCCTCTTTACCCCTGTGAGGTACCTGCAGGTCTCTATCATGTCACCTCTAGCTCTCCTCTGTTCCAGAGTGTACATGCTGAGATATCTCAGTCTCTCCATGAAGACCTTCTTGTGTAACCCCTGCACCATTTTAACTGTCCTCTTCTGGACAGCCTCCACCCTGTCTAAGTTCATTCTGAGGTGAGGCCTCCAAACCTGGACACAGTATTCCAGGTGGAATCTCACCACAGAACAACATGGTGGCAAGACCACCTCCCTCCTCCTGCTGGAGATACCCTTCCCTGTGCACCACAGCATCCCAACAGCCCTACCTACTGCTCCGTCACACTGCCCTGTCACTTTGAAGTCATCATATATAACTCCAAGGTCTCTTTCCTGTTTAGTGACTGTCAGTACCTTCCCCCATTCTATACTCAGTGCCTGGGTTCTTATGCCCTAGGTGCATGATTTTGCACTTCCTGACACTGAACCCCAACTGCCATGCTCTTGACCACTCCTCCAGTTTCCCAAGATCCCTCAGCATTTTCTCCACCCCCTCCTGGGTGTCCACCCTATCACACATTTGGTTATCATCTGCAAAAAAAGCCTCTCTTCCCTTCAAGTTCCTCGGCAATGTCACTTATGAAGATACTGAAGAGGATCAGTCCCACTACTGAGCCCTGTGGCACCCTGCTGGTCACTCCACCATCCTGAGATTGTGAGTGCTATGTACTACAATCCTCTGTCTCCTATCTGTTAACCAGTTTCTAGCCCAATTCACCACTTTGTATCCAACCCCTAACCTTAACCTTTGTGGCCACAAGGACAAAGTCCGGCTCAAGTACAGGGTCCACAAATGTTGCTGAATGCAAATCTCATAGGCAACTACATAATTACTGCAAGACTGTCATTTGGTCTGCCAAGGCCAAATGGAGTTATGGAACAATCATGCATATAAACCTAGTCACTTCTTGGATGGTATTAACACACTCTTAAGAAACTCCCACAATTACCCTATTACCCAAATCCTGCCCCTCCAGGTCAACCTCTGGATCACCGACTCCATATACAGTAGAGCTAGCCAGGATGCAATGCAGTACCCTGTAGTAAATGACATGTCACAAAAAAAAGTGCGACAAAAGGCTACATTGCCATCGAATTATATTGTTTCCTGCAGCATAATGCAGCACTCTGCAGTACTACTGCAAGGTACTGTGTTGGATTCTGACTGGTGCCACTATAGCTAATTCACTTATCCACTATTTTACTAACTTCCTCTGGACAAGCCCCTTTAACACGAAACCACAAGATGGGGGTTCCCCTTTCATCTCCCATTCCACCACCTGAGCATTCATCTCCTCATCCTACACCTTGCAGAAGTGTCCCGATCTCTGATCCACTTCAGACTCCCCATAAAAGAACAGGGTTAAACAAAACCCAAACACACCTGACTCTGTCACACCAGTCATCTCTAAAACCATTAGTATCATCTTTCAACCCTTTTCCCTCTTCAGGCTGCTAACTGGTGGTCTGGAAGAGAACCAAGGTCAAACCTCTGTGTAAAGCTGGAGATTTTAACAACTACCAACATACTGATATCCTTTCAGCATTGCCCAAACCTCTGGAGATATTTGTTTGTAACTACACAGATACACAAACATAGATGGTTAAGGACAGGAAAAGTCTGAGTCTCTTGAGTCTGCCCTGATATTCCTATTTTGCTATACTCTACCCTTACAGAGCTCTCCACTCCTTGAAGATGTCCAATTTGATTTTCAATCTGGAAATAATCGCAGCATTGAACAGACTGCTGGGTAGACAGTTCCACCTATCCAACACTTGCTCTATGTTAAAGTGCTTTCTGATATCCTTCTTGAATTTCCTACCTTCTAAGGCTGCACTGTTCCTTAATTTAAATAACTTAGTGGAGTCAATCCTCTGGGGTAAAAAAAAACAAACATCTGTCTGCCTGTCCCAGAGACCCAGTTTTCTCATGGACAGGTGGTTTAATTTATCCGCCTGTCCTTGGGACAGGCACCAAGTGAAAAGGCATTATTAGGCATTAGGACCCAGAAAATGTTGCCACTTGTAAGACTGACTCATGGACACTGTAACATCACGGTGTCACATGTTAAGAGATGTACTACATTCAACCCAACATCCCATGATAGGTTCTTCAGTGCAATCAATAGTTTCATCAAGCACCAGAAATAAAAGCAGCGTTGAGGCAGGACTAGACTGCACATGTGTTCTTTGTCATCGTGCATGTGTAGCTGCCTCTCTCCCTTTTGTTTTCTGCACTGCACTGCATACAGTAACCCTTCGCTATAACGAACGCTTTGGGAGCCATGTCTGCCATTCATTATAGCTCCTCGTTCGTTACAGCAAGGGATGCTATTACGGGATATGCAGCTGAGGGGGTTGATAAGTGTTACATGCGCATGGTAATACAGGGTGCAGGTGAGGCGTCTTACTACATCATCTGTGACAAACTGACAACTTTGGCCATGAACTGCAGCAGCTGAGAAAAGCCAGAAACAGTAAGTAACTAGTACTGTGGCACAACGCCCTGATTCACAGGGTTTCCACCTACCAGTTTTTTACCGGAGGATCTAGTAATCTGGTGCCTTCTCTGGTTGTCTCCGCTTCCCAGAGACAGTATCATGTTGGACAACAAGAAACGCCATTACGACTGGTGTATATTTTATTAAAATAAAGCATTTCGACAGACAGCTGCTCTGACTGCAGCCTGGTAGCCAGCGACCGCTCTTTCTCCCCACATTGGCACCTGTTCCCTGCCCCAGCCAGAGCCATCTGAACTGCCGCAGTGGTTTCAACTATGCCTCTCTGAGCCCTCTCTCTCACTCTTGCTTGGTCCCAGTGTCTCTGGTGGCTTCGACCACACCACAGCTCTGCTCCTTCTCTCAGCCTCATTTGGCAGTAAGTTTTCTGAAGTGTCAGAGGGCGAGAGAATGTCTTCAGTGGCAGTTGGGGATGGGCGCGCGACACCAACAGTTGACTGTGAGACGGGAGCCAAAGGGACCGTTCGCTATAGCCAAGAATTTGTTACAGCGAAGGGTTACTGTACCACATTTCTCTGTGAACTATACTTGAAGCAGCAGCCCAAGACTAGCTCTTGTTCACAGGAAGCAGAGTTTTGGGGAAGCAAATTAGAAACACTTTTCAGGGATCTCTTACTAACTAAGAGGAACCTAGGTAAGGTGAATTAAAAGTCATCCTAAGGACTAGAAAAACATATTTGAAAGCCTTTTCCAGGGCAGACTGTCAAGGCAGAAAAGGGGAAAACTCAGTATTTAGATTTCTGTAGAGGAATTAAAAGGCCTGAGATTACCACTTAAAACCCCCTATTAGGGCAGGAGGGGCTCCAGAGACAGGAGACGGACAGCCTGGTTAAAAGCCCTTGTTAGGGTTAATAAATAGGGGAGATGTTTAGTGTCTGGCATATACACAGGAGCAAAATAAGCCACCACAAGGCAGCATTCTCAGAGCAGAGCAGAAGGGAGTTAATTAAGGACACCCTTCAAGGCAGTGAACTGGTGGCACTCTTGTTAAGTCCTTTTCAAGGCCATGTACCAGCCAGTGGGTAATATTTAGTAGCCCTTTTTGGGGGTACCTTACAATGGGCACCATACGTTATTAAGCCCTTTTCAGGGTACTGTACTAGCCAGGGGGCACACTTGTTATTAGCTCATATTTGGAAACAGAAATGTAAAATTAGTAAACAAAAATTAAACAAGACGGGTACACATTCTATGGGAAAGTCAAAATTAATATTGCACCTGTCCCTTGGACAGCCATCCACCAAAAATTATTTCTAGCCCTGCCCTATTTTATACCTGCATGCATGTTTCTGTCATGTACCACTTCCCTCCTGTCTTCCAGAGAGCATATATTAAGATGGTCAAAACTCTCTTCATAGGTCATAACCGGCTGCCCCTGGATCACTTCCATAGTCCTCTTCCGAACAGTCTTTAACCTCTCCTCATCCTTCTTCAGATGCAGGTTCAAACACTCAATGCAATACTCCAGGTGTGGTCTAACCAATGACCTTTAAAGCAGCAGTATCACTTCTTTGTTCTGACTAGTGAAACCTTGTTTGATGCATCCAATTATCCTACTAGCTTTCCAATATGTCATATACAGTACTTCACTGGAAAGTGGCTTTCAAACCTTTGTTAATTATCATCCACGAGTCCCTTGCTTCCTTTTAGTGCTGTACTGTGTCCCCTTTAATGCAATATTCCGTTATATGGATTTTTGCTTGCAATGTGCATGGCTTTACATTTTTTGGCATTTCATTTCAACAGCCAAATACTGAACTATGCTCCAGATTTTTTTACATCTATTTTTCATGTTGTTAATCCCCTCATCATTATTACCCATGCTCCATAGAGGTTTGTATTACCTGCACAACAGAATCACTTTACCCTGCCTAATGTGATGTTTCTTGTATACATGTTAAAAGGTATCGGCCCCAAGACAGATCCCTATGGTACCCCACTTAAGACAACCCCTAACTTCTGTGAGCTTGCCTTTCAGGTCCACTCTCTGAGTTTCGACAACCAATCCTCAATTCAGTGAGTTAGTCCTTCCCCAAATCCTAAGTCCTCTACCTTTTGTATAAGCCTCCTATGGGCCACTGACTCAAAGGCTTTACTAATGTCCAGATGTATACTGACTGCCTGGTCCCTTTCCACCAACTGTATCACAGAGTTGAAAAAAATCAATCAAGTTTGTTTCCTACCACCTCTCCTTCATGAACCCATGTAGATTCCAATCCATAAGCTATTTTCCTCTAGGAAGTTGACTATCTGTGGCTTTCAAATTGACTCCAGCAGGTTACCACTGTTTCTGTCATTCTCACCGGCCTGCAGTTTCCTAGGTTTTCAGTATTCTCACCCCTCTGCAGGGGGAAAAGGTTTGCCACCCTCCAGTTCACTGAAGCGTCTCCTATGGACAATGACTCTGATCTGCCAAGGGGAATATCCAGGGTCTGTCTCGTTTCCTTCAGTACCTTGGGTATAGCCCCTCTGGCACTGGAGACATGTTTTTGTTTGGGTACTGCAGACACTTCACAACCCTCTCTTTAGGTATATACCCTATTTCTATACATGCTACTGATACCCTGGATTTTATTCCTATTGGGAATTGGGTTTGTCACTTCCACTTTGAACAAAGAACTGAAGTATTCATTTAATATAAGTACCTAAATTTCAAAACACCTAGTAAGTAATATTTTATTTGTTAGGCGCCCAATCCCAGAGGCTCTGGGCACCGTACAGTAGAACACCGTAACAGGGTTGTAAAAACATTCAGGTTATATAAACAATCAATAATAAAATTAATTAAAAGATTTTGTATGAATTAAAAAACATTTGCAGCAAAGGCTAGGCTAAAAAGTTGAGTCTTTAGGCCCCTCGTAAATGCCTCCGCTGTAGGGGTCTCCCTCAAAGGTCTTGGCAGCGAGTTCAAGAGGATGGGGCTGGCCACCTCGAATGAACGATCTCCCGAGATTTTCAGCCTGGTCCTTGGAACAGCCAGGAGGACCTCAGTGGAGGAACGAAAGGAGCATGCCAGGATAGCAGGAGTAAGGAGGTCTGACTGGTAGCCAGGGCCCGATCAGTATAGGGCCTTATAGGTGAGCAAGCCCACCCTGAAGAGAATTCTCCACCTGACCAGCAGCCAGTGCAGACCCCTCAGGACTGAGGTCACATGACAGGACCTTGACAGCCCTGTCAGAAGCCTGGCCGCTACATTCTGCATTAGCTGCAGCCAGCAGAGGTTTCCTCCACTTACCTCGAGGTAAAGAGCATTACAATAGTCGCGTCTCGATGTTACAAAGGCATGCACCAGTGATGGTAGATCTCTGGGCGGAATTAGAGGTTTAATCCAGATGATGTTCCTCAGAAGGTAGAAGCTGCTTTTGACATCAGCTAACACCTGAGCTTCAAATGTCAGCTTGGCATTGAGGATCACGTCCAGATTTCTCACCCTAGAGGACGCCATCAATGGAGTCAACCCCAGGACCAAACTGGTTGCCATTCCGGAGGCATCCCCATCATGCATCAAACCTGTATATTGTGTCTACTATTGTTGCTTGTATCAAATCTGTTTCATGTGTATTACTGCTACCTTGTACTCCAGTGTCACCCTGCGCCATGTGTTATGGCCCGGGTCGTGCCTGAAAATGGTCCCTGGGATTAGTGCACTCACCCGGTTATCAAAATCATAAATAAATAAATAAAAATGCCCATGACCTGGCTCAATCACCAGTACCTACATCTTGTCTGGGTTAAGTCTCAGCCAGTTAGAGTTCATCCAATCCTGGATCTCGGCTAGGCATTTATTCAGCACTTCAACAGCATAATTTGTATAAAAGACATATTTATTTATTTATTTAGTTTTTGTTGACCGGGTAAGTGCACTAGACAAATCCTGCCTATTTTCAGGCACGACCCAGGGGAGGGGGATACAGATGAATGCCAACTGACCTTGAACCAGATTAAGCTGTTGGTGGTATTTTTAGTGAATGAGGGAAATTTGGCCAGGACACCGCGGAAATTCCCCTACTCTGCTGGCTCTTTGTGGCCAGTAGAGGGCTGAGCATTCTCTGTGTTATGGCAGACGCTCTGATCTCCTGCGAGGAGATGAACGCTGGTGAGGACGCTCCCGCTAGCAATTCTTTTTCAATGGATACCACTGTTATTTTAAATGATGTTTCTACTGACCTGGAGAAGCCGTTTAAAGCCACGGAGGTTATCGGTGTACAGCCGATTCGAGAGACTTTACTCCCCGTAACCGTTGATCCTGTGTGCTCTACTTCCGCGTTGGGACTTTTAGACTCTGAGCCTCCTGTTTCCAGTACGGACTTCTTTCAATGCCGTACATTTCCGGGTGCATCTACGGACGGTCCGCCGCTTCTGACGCCTCTTACAATTCCAGTACGGATGTCTACTAATTCACAGACCTTGAAAAAACAATTTAGATTACAATCTCAGGATTCCTTTAGTTCTAAAGATTGGTCGGAGGAGGACTCTTTGTTAAATGCTGGCTGGACTCAGAACGCTTTGGGAACTTGGGTGCCTGACCCTGCTTGGAAGCCTGTCTCCTATACTTCTCCTCAGCATGCCACCTCCCTGAGCTCAGGTATTGACACTGTTCGACTGACTGTTTCTGCTAATGGTGCGCACCTAGTGTTGCAGGACGAGGAGGCTACTGATAGCCCCGGTGTACCTGTAGTGGGGGGGGACTTACGGTTCCTACTGTAGCAGTTGATGTTTCTAAATCAGATACAGGTTCTGGCAATCCTCCTCGCATTTCTATGGCAGACCTGTTCAAACACAAACTTGAACAGGCTCCCAGGAGAAACGCTGTTAGATTGAGATATAGAGGGGGTCTAATTTCTCATCCTGATAGGTATTATATTGCCAATACTCTGCTTAAAGGCTCTATGTCTTTTCTCCCTTCGGACCTCTTTGCACTTATTCATGTTTCAGGGGAGGATTCCTTTGATATAAGTTTCAGACTTAATAATAGCCTGGAAAAATTTTGGGAGAAATACTCAGTTCTTAAAACTACCCCTTTATGGCTTCCTTTTTTAGCCATTCCTCTTACTAGACCACAAATTAGGTATGTCACTGTTATGTTCAGGAATGAAGGGGTGAACGTCAGTGATATTTACCACTGGATGCAAACGTTGCGATATCTTAGGCCCTCCTGAAGCCTTATTAGATTTAGAGGTATCTGGACTGGGAGCTGGAAATTTAAAGTTAAATTGTTTCAGGTGAACTCTGATATAGTACATCTTCCTAATAGTTTTTTTCTTGGGAAAGATAGGGGTGTGTGTTTTTATAACGGTCAGCCCCGGGCTTGTTATAAATGCGGTTCTCGTACTCACATTAGTAGCTCTTGTGACATGATGAAATGCTCACTTTGTGGGGGGTTTGGCCATTCAATGGATTTATGTCAGAACATTTTTCAGTGTAATTTGTGTGATGAAAAGGGACATGCCTTTCATCAATGCCCCTGGGCCAAGCGTAACAGAACCGAGGGATGGGATCATGATGATTTAGTACTCCAAGCTCAAGATAAATTACATGTTCCTGGTCCTTCTGTATGTATTACACCGACAACTATACCGTTGGTGGCAACATCTGACCCTCTTTCTAATATACCTCAAACCTCTGACTTGGGGTCCAAGCCTGATAGACCCACAATGCCCCCCCCTCCCCCACATTTGAGACTGTGAAAGGTCGGAGATTTACCAGATCTTCCCTAAAATTACCCACTCCTGGTCCTCTTCCAACTTCTAATATTTTTTTACCCCAACAAGAAGATTTGGGGGACTCAGACTTAGAATCCGATTCGTCCCATAGATCTGAGATAATTACAGAAGATGAGGATAGCAGATCTACAGAATTGGCTAAGGAAAAAAAAGGAGGAAAGAAAGGAAAAAAAAGAAAAGCTAGTAATAATTTAAAAGGGGGAATTGGCTGAATTTTGACATCTTATGTCTACATTACTACTCCTATCTTTTAATGTCTGCAGTTTAAAACATATAGGAAGCAGATTTCTATCTTGTCCCATTTGTCAACCCTTCCTGTGGACATTATTCTTTTGCAAGAATGTCGTCTTTCCTCACTTGCTGAGACTGAGGTACTTAAAAGTGATGGCACTGGGGTCCTCTTTTGGTCTTTGGCTTAGAACCTGCAGATGGGATTGGTATTCTTTTAAATCCACCAATATTCATATTTTTCGGTTGATAGATGTTTGCCCTGGTAGAGCCTTAATTTTGGATGGCTCTATAGGAGATTTTTCTTTCCGTCTTATTAACCTTTATGCCCCGCAAACAAAGTCTGCCAGGGTTGAATTATTTGGGGATATTAGACCCTTTCTTTTCACCAAATTGCATGTTATTTGGGGAAGGGATTTTAATTGCACATTAGACACCCCTTTATCTGGAGCCACCCAGAAGAAAATGTACTGCAATTCTAATGCTCTGAAACAAACCCTTACTGACTCAAATATGCAGGATGCTTTTCGTAAATTACACCCCAAAGGTCTCGGTGCTACCTATCACAGATTTATTTACGCCACTAGAATTGATATGTTTTTCTTTTCCCAATATTTACATCGCATTTCTTGCCAATCTCAACCTTCTGAGTTTTCTGATCATAATATACTATTTTGTTCTTTTAGCCTGCATTCTATCCCTCCCAAAATTTTTTCTAAATATAATCGCTGGAGATTGAATATGTCCCTTTTTGATACCCCTTCTTTTTTTTCTCAGACTGAATTTTTGTTTGCATACAGGGAATCTGTTTTCTGTGCATACTCAGATTCCTTAAACTGGTGGATAGACACAAAGCGAGAATTAAAGAAACTTTTCCTTTCATTTGGAAAGGCTAGAGCTAATTCTAAATATATACAATATCTGCTTACTCGTAATCAATTATATAAATTGATGTCTTCCCCTACCAAAGGTTTCCAAGATTTGCTTCCTCAAATCAAAATTCTGAAGGAACAGATGAAATCCTATCAATATGATAGGGCAAAATCCCTAGACCTAGAGTTTAAATTTGGTACTAAGACTGTCCCTGCTTCTGACCCCTTTATGGCATGTAAACACAGGTTGGAAGCCACTCTTATGACTCAGCTTGTTGCACCTACTGGTATTATGCTCACCACAGATATGGATATGTTGACTATAGTTCAACAACATATGGCAACCTCCTTTCAGGATGCCTCTACCCCTGTTTTTCCTGATCTTTCTGGTTTAACTGCTCCTGTTCCTCACCTGCCCACTTCTCAAATTATTCCATTGATTCAACCTATTTCTTCCCAGGAAGTTGAACTAGCAATCACACAGTTAAGTAAGGATACCTCGCCAGGGTGGGATGGCCTTCCCAATGAGTTTTATAAACTCTTTTTATCACACATGATATACTTTTTGCCTAAAGTGTTTAATTTTTTATTGTTTTCTTCTGCTGAACTTTCTGGGTTTAATACTTCGCTCCTTTTTTTTCTATATAAATCTGGGAACAAGGCCTTACTATCTAACTGAGGCCTTTAAGCTTGCTGAATAGTGACTATAAAATACTTACTAAAATTCTTAATAACAGATTATTATTAGTGGCGGGTCTCTTATTCACCCAGCCCAAACATGTGCCATCCCTCATAGACCGAATTCAGCATAATTTATATCTTTCGGGATTTATTTGAACTTAGTAATAAGGACATATTTCAGGATATATTGTTGCTTTGGATCAGGCCAAAGCTTTTGACGAGTTAAACATAACTATTTATTCTCCATACTTTTACGTTACGGTATTCCTCCAACCTTTGTTCATTGGATTTCCACTTTATATAAAAGCGCTAGTTGTGTTCCCATGGTTAATGGATATTTTGGCACGGAAGTACCTATGTCAATTGGAGTTCGGCAGGGTTGCCCATTGAGCCCACTTTTGTATTCCTTTGTTTTGGACCCTGTTGTTAGGCAGATTATTTGGGATACAAATATTATTGGTTTGTCCCCCTCCTCTACTTTACCAGTGGAAAAACTAACTGCGTATGCAGATGATATTACTTTATTCTTGGGAGATATTCCTTCTCTGCAGAACACATTACACATTTTTTCTACTTTTGAGACATTATCAGGAGCTCAAATCAATATGCATAAAAGTTTTATTTTTATTCTACAGTCTACACATTTAGACCCTTCTATTATTGCAGGTATTCCTGTAGCTTCATCTCCTCGTAAGATTTTAGGCATTTGGTTTGGAGCTGGAGATTTAGCTACTTATAATTGGAAAACAGCTGTACATTGGAGAATTTAAAATCCATAGATGGAAAGGATGGAAATTTGGAAAGAAAAAAGGATTGCTATTATAAAAACTTATGTTACCCGTGTTTTATATTTAAGTTATGTTTTCCACCTCCTCTTCCTTAGAGACTAGACTGTTTAGCATTTTTTCCAGATGTTGTGGGGTAATAGACTGAACCCAGTGCGCAGGGATATTACTTATCTTCCCATTAATAAGAGGTGGATTGGGTATGATTAACCCCATTGTTTTTATCACTCCTTTTTTTTGTTTGACTCTTTTTCTTATCTTTGGTCTTCTACCACTATGTCTTAGCAAATATGGTCCAATTTTTTGTGGTCTACTTACTTAAATAAATGGTCGCTACTTCCCCCTAAGATATTATTGACAGATTCCTTGCCTTCATATGGTATTGCTACTTCTAAGAAATTACAGCAATGGAAGATATCGTTTCCACATCTGCTCACTCTTTCTAGGAAAACCTTTTATAGATTTGTTGTGTTTGAAGTGCAGAAATGTGTTCCCCTTTTTCCAGAATGTGTACCTACTCAAATGATTTTCTCTTTTCGGAAACTGACCGATTTTAGGATTCCCCCATATATTTGGGATATTGTATGGCTATCTATGCAGGGAAGGTTGGGGGTTCGTGGTAATTTAAAATACAAACCTACTACAGAACGATTTTGTTTACGACCCACCTGTGTTAATTGCGAAGAAACTATGGTTCATTTTTTTGTTTCATGCCCTTTTAGTCAAATATTTTGGCAGGACGCTGCTGTACATTGGAACCTCCCTTTCTTAGCCACCGTTACATACCAGACCATAGTTTTGGGCAATTATACTGGGATTTGGTGTCGCTATCATAGAAGTACCCTGAATGTGTTTTTTGCATTTATACAATATTATCTTTGGCAGGCTCGTTGTCAATTTATTTTTCAACAACTAACTGTTTTATCTCACACTTTGTTTACCCAAATTGATAATGGTTTACTTTCTGTTAAAACTAGGGATTTGGATAAATTCTCCAAATCTAAAGTTGATTTGTTTTGGCAAAACTCTATAATGTATTAAGTTGTTCTATTTCTTTTAGTTGTTTTCCTTTTTCTGATGTTATATAATATGGTATTTTGTTTATACTTGCACTTTCCTTTTGTGATGTTATGTTTTTCTTTAATAAAACTACCCCTACTCTTTTCGATAAGTGCCATGGGATCTTTAACATCCACCTGAACTACCACCAATCCAGGCAGATGGGACCTCGGTTTAACGTCTCATCGAAGGCGGCACCTCAAGTGCAGCACCTCTCATGCTGCACTACAGTGTCAGTACTGGGATAGTAACGCAAGTGCCAGCACTGTAGTGCAGCATGAGAGAGGGTGCTGCACTTCTGAGGTGCCGTCTTTGGGATGAGCGTTAAAGCCAAGTCATCTACTGAATAATCAGGAGACGTAAAATCCATAACAGACTGAAAAGAAGTAGAAACCAGTCCCTGGCCAAATTTCCCTCATTCACTAAAAATACCACCAACATATAGCTAGGTATCATCTGCGTAGCAGTGAAAACCTAGACTATACTGTTTGATGAGCCTCCCCAAGGGCAGCATTTATACCATGAACAACATCGGTGACAAGATCGAACCTGGAGGAATTCCACAGGTCAGGAGCATTGAGGAACAGGAGAAATTCCCCATCACTACCCTCTGCCTCCTGCCAAGAGAAAAGATTCAAACCAGTTGACGACAGTACCGGTGCGTCCACAATACTATCTAAGGTGATCCAACAACACTATGTGGTCCATGGTATCAAATGGCGATGACAGATCAAGGAGAATGAGAACTCTTGCCTTTAGGGGGTCATTATGCATCCGGACTAGTGCCATCTCTGTGCTGTGCCTCGACCTAGACCCAGACTGGAATGACTCGTAGGTGTCAAAGATCTCGAGGTGTTCCTCAAGCTGCAGAGTCACTATCTTCTCAACAACCTTTCCTTAAAATGGGAGGTTGAAGATTGGTCTATAATTCACCAGTACATCAGTGTCGAGAGACGTTTTTCTCAGATGGGTATTCACCAATGCCTCCTTCAAGGCGTCGGGGAAGACCCCCTCCGAAAGCGAACACCTGAGTATCCTGGTGAACACTGGACCAATAACCCTTGATGCAGCCCACTAGGAGACGTTTCGGGCCAGGGTCCAGTTCACAACAAGTGCGCCACAGCTTCGAAATCACCTTGGAGACCTCAGCCAGTGGAGGTGGAGTGCCCCTGCTCCACCCAGACCCCACCCTATGGGACTGAATTTGACCCACTAACGAGATCCCAGCCCGAATACAGGATACCTTGTTGGAGAAGAACAGAGCAAACTTTTCGCAAAGTGCTATTGAAAAAGCTCTTTTTGGCTGTAGACAGGCAGGATGAAGAAGCCTGTCCACAGTCTGAAAGAGCTGAGCTGGTTTGTTCTTCCTTGCAGCAATCTCCCTGGACAGGAACTCTGCCTTCTTATAGTTGACTGCGCTTTGACAATCAACATAATGATTCCTCAAAGCCAGTCTGTCCGCTTCTAACTGAGCCCTATGAAGCAATGTCCCAACCTCTGACCTGTGGTCTTCATTGCCTTGCTGCTCTGAAGTCAACTCCTTACCCCTGCATTCCACTGCTACAGAACTCATCAAGATAGCTCATGATCTTTACAAAGCTGCACAGAAAGAGGACAACACTGCAGCAACCTAGAATGATACGAACCAAGCTACTGACTTGATCTCCAGGTCCTTCTCAGCAAACTCAGGGGTTGGGTTCTGAATTGCTGGCTCCATCACTGCAGTTAGAACTTCTCACTCTATCTCTCTGAATTTCTTCGTGGTCTGGTCACTTGATCTAATCTGAAAACTAGGACTGACAGAGCATTTAGAATTCATGCTTCCAAACTATGGAACACTATACCACTTGATATTCACTCAGCATTACCTCTGACTTCCTTTAAGTGCAAATTAAAGACCTATTTATTCAAACAGGCTTATCCTCCAGGATGACTGCAGGCTCTGTTACTGCTTGGTTATCTTCCCCCTCATTTTTTTTCTATATATTATTTGCTCCCCATAGCCACCTACGCCTGTCATCAGGCCCCCCTCTCGTCCCAACTCCGTCATTCTCTCCCCCTCCCCCCCTCGAGGATCAACAAGGAACAGGATACGACAGCATTGGGGGTTGTCACAATTGACCATAGGGAGATATAGGATTTTCTGTTTTTTCTCCTGTCCCACCAGGAACTGTGGCACACAGGCAAGCGTGTGTAAATGGAGTTGCTCACTCACTCCCAGAAGCCGCATGTCCTTCCACCCTGCCGACATTCGTCAGTCCCCCAGACCTCCCCTTGTCTGATATCCAGCCTCCACTGGGTGTCAGCTGAGAGCGAGGAAACCAGCCTCCCCAATCCGGGAGATAAGAGTAGCCCAGGGACCTCTACAGATATCTCCCAGCCCTCTCTCCCCGGCTGACCCCTGGCGACCCGAGCTCACCTCCGAACATGGGTTGCTGTTGTGGCACGGGGTGTGGCATACAGCACCTCAACCCTCAGCACCACCAGGCCGACCTATGCATTCTAACTTTTAAAAGGAAGGTCCTGTCAGCCTTTTATTTTGTTTGCCTGTGTAGTTTGTAGGCATGAACAATTTATTTTATTTTATTTAGTTTTTGTTTACTGGGTAGGTGCACTAGCCAAACAGGTGACTATTTTCAGGCACGACCCGGGAGGTACAGTAACAATACAGAGTTCATTTACATAATACAGGGAAGCAGTAACAGTACAGAGAACAGTTTTCAGTAAAAGGCAATAAAGGAGTACAGCTTCAGTGACAATCAACAGGTCAAGAGAAAAACAGCAGATTTACAGTGTACAGGTAGCATTTAGTGGCTAAAAGGTATACAGGGCAGATCCAAAGGACAGGTGGGTCAGGGAGGGGAAGAAACGGGGAGGGAACTGGGTGAGCAGGTAAAAAGGGGGATGCGGGAAGGCAACCTTGCGCTAAGTGGTTAAGGTGGCAGCAGGGATGAAGGAGGCAGGACGGGGGGTCTGAGTCCGGGGCAGTGAATGGATGGTGGCGGTACATGGTCGAGGTGGGGGGACAGAGTAGGTCAGGCAGAGCTGGAGGCAGGGGAGACACCGCCTGCAGTGGGGCTATAGAGGGGTTAAAGATGACATGAAAACAGGGCAGGAAAGGACATGATAGGCATCGGCGGCCAGAGGAGGAGTGAAGCGGGGGAACATTTGGACGGCGCAGGGGGCTTACGGTATACGTCTGGGGGAGGGGGATATGGTGGCATAAGCGGTAGAAGGCTACGGGAAGAGACCGAGTCTATGGAACCGTGTGGCGGCTAGAGAGAGCTGTAGGGGAGGGGATTGGAGGTGAAGACGGCCATGGGGCAGCTTTAGCGGCAGAACCACTAAAGAGGAGCCCGGGTTCATGGAACTGAAGTCGGCAGGGGAGAGTTAGGATGGCGGGGTTCGGGGTGAGGTACGGCAGGGGAGCGGCATCAGCGGCTGGAAGGTGCGGCAAGTACCCGGGGTTGTGGTACTGTTCCTGGGCAGGGGAGTCTGTGCTCAGTCGGGAGTAGTCGGGGGGCTGCGGAGGTTAAGAGCAAACAGGTCTAACTGGGGGTGTAAGCGAAAAGTCAGTGTTGGGGGATATGGTGGGAATGGCGGCAGGGGCTGAGGGATGAGACCGTGTCCATGGAAACCGTCGCAGGCGGAACAGATCGATGGAGTGTGAGAATACGGGGGTGGCGGCGGGTGGCGGTTTTACTGGCAGGAGCCTACTAAGGAGCCCAGTGTCGTGGGCGTGAGCCGGCGGGGAGGCTGAATGGCGGGGTTTGGGAGGTAAAATACGGTGGCCCGGTTTCAGCGGCTGATGGTGCGGCTAATGTCCGGGGTTGTGGAACTGTATCCAGGCAGGAAGCGGTGTTCAGGCGGGGGCTGTGGAGGTCCTGGGGCAATAGGTGTAGAGGAATGGGTCCGTTGGGGGTGTTGTAGGCATTGGCTGCGCCAGTACCTGTACACTAGATCATCAGTACAAACATTCCAGTAAGCAGTAACACGTGAGAGCAGTGCAGACAGCAATAACAGGTTAACAATGCAGTAGTCAAGGCGCGGTAACACAACAAAATTACACATTCTAGACAAGTGCAAGTAGAGAAGTACCTGAAAGCGGGTCCGTTGGGGCGCTTGGCATTAGCTACGCCAGTACCTGGTACCCATAGATCGTCAGTACAAACATTTCAGTAAGCAGCAGTAACAGGTACAATAGTGCAAACAGCAATAACAGGTAAACAATGCAGTAGTCAAGGTGCAGTAACTACAACAAAATTACATACTTTAGACAAGTGCAAGTAGGCTTGAGGTCCGAGTTTTGAACTCAAAATGAAGTGCATATGGGCAGAGACATATATCACAGTGTTAATGTTGTAAGTAAAATAGGGTGAGGAGTAGAAAGGAGGTGCTGGGGCAAGAGAGAGAGGTTGGCAGGATAAGCTCAGGTAGGGTCATAACAGGCACACACTGGTCCGTGGAAAGCAGGTGTTCAAGTAGCTTGCGCTTAAAGAGATCGTGGAAGATGTCAGTCTAAGGTCGAGTGGCAGGAGGTTCCACACTTGAGGGCTTGTACCGAACGCCCAGACCCTTTGGAGGTGCAGCGGGATTTTTAGTAGGGATTTGTCCGAAGATCTCAGCTCATGTGGAGGGAGGGCTGGCTGAAGCAGTTCAGTTAGGGATGCTGGTCTGTTGAGTCTAATGATGGAACTGCAAAGGCAGCCCAGGTAGTATAGTCTGGTGGCCGAGGGGGAGAGCCAGCCGAGGTCTTTATACAGTTGGCAGTGATGTTTAAGTCTTGCGGGCTTTTGAGGCATACCTGCATATATTGTTGAAAGTGACATCCCATTTTTGTAGTGTGGATTTATGTGCCATGGGTAGGATGGGAGCACAGTAGGTCAGAGCGGGTAGGAGCAGACCCCTGGCGATGGCTAGTTTGGCTGCAGGTGTGAGCATGTAGCTGGATCTGTAGGCAGCACCCAGTTTGTAGTTCACAGATTTACATGTTTCTTGAATGTGCAGGTTTAGGTCCAGAGATTGGTCTAGCAGGATGCCCAGATAACGGAAGGAGGTAACTACCTCAAGGGGGGTCCCATCCAGGTCAAGGACTTTTAAAGGAGAGTGGCAGGACCTTATCTTGTGGGCAGTGCCCAGAAGCATCAGTTTGGTTTTGCTGGAGTTCAGTATAAGGCGGTGGGTGTTTAGCCAGAGTTGGACAGCGTGGAAAGCAGATGTCAGTGCCATGTTAAGTTGGTCTACATTATTAGAGCTAGCATAGATAACCAGGTCATCCGCGTAGAGTAGAGTCTCACAGGACACAATGCTGTATGGCAGGTTATTTATGAATAATGAAAATAGGAGGGGACCCAGTATTGATCCTTGTGGTGCTCCAATGTTGATAGTACAGTCGGAGATTGATGAGTTAAGTTTGACTGCTTGGGTCCTGTTGGTTAAGTAACTCCTGAACCAGCTTATGACAGGGGGTGAAAAGCCAAATTTATGAAGGGTGGATAGGAGTAGGGGGTGGTCCACGAGGTCGAAAGCCTTGGTGAGGTTGATAAAGAAAGCACCAGTAAGCTGACTTTTGTCCATGCTTGTGAGAGTGTCAGTGGTGAATTTGGCTAGCGCCGTTGTGGTGCTGTGTTTTTTCCGGAAACCATGTTGTGCTGCACATAGCAGATTTGATGTTTCAAGGAAATCAATGGTCTGAGTGGCTACTAGTTTTTCAAGTGTTTTGCTGAGGACTGACAAAATAGCTATGGGTCTGTAGTTTGAGATCTCACTTTTGTTGCCCTTTTTGAAGATGGGGGTGATTCTTGCGGTTTCCAGATGTCAGGAAGGTACTGTTGTTGGAGAGGAGGGTGAATACCTTGGCTAGAGGATAGGAGATGAGATGGCGGCCGCCTTTAGTAGGCAAGGTTCAGTGAGTCGGACCGGGGCTGGTGGTGTCCGATATTGAGTTTAACAGTTTGAAGACTTGCGATGCAGACACAACTTTGAAATAGAAGGGCTTGTAAATATCCAGCACATGTTTCTTGAGAGAGGTATCTGCTGGTGCGCTGTTTGATGAGGGCTGGGAAACCACAGTTGGAGGTTGAAGTGTGGAAGTATACTGGGACAGATCAGAGAACATCTTATTAAAAGCATTTGCAATGATAAGGGAGTTATTACAGTGGACTTGACAATGATTGCCTCTACTGCACCCTCCTAATTTCATCAGGATTTAAATGCAAGTGAAGGTACTTGAGTCTGGTGTGAAAACCTGCTTGGCTTTATTGTAAAGGTCATGACCCAACTCATGTAAGGCAACCTGGAATTTTTTGATGTTTTAGTGCTAAAGCACACAGTAGTTATATTGTATTAGTGAGTGCTGTTGCTGTCCTTTGAAGTCCCTACATTCTTGTCTTATGCTGACCATGATACACTTTAAACTACAGAAAACAGCAGGAAAAGTATCTGAGTAGTCTGGCCCACTGGTGCAGTGGCATGGTGTCCGTCTGCGACATCAACGTCCTGGGTTCGGGAACAGACCCGGGAAGTTGGAGGGACAGCCGGGGGGCGGGGAGAAGGATTGCGCATTCTAGGCATGGCTGTCCTTCTCCAAGAGGAGGTGGGCTGAGTGTCCAACGCAGGTCAGACCCCTAGCAGAGGCTGGGGATCTCATAGTGACTGGTGCTTGGAATGCTTAGGAGGCGTGCCGAAGCTGGCATCATTGCACATCATGCCTCCTCCTTCACGGGACAAAAAATCTGCAGCCGCCTTCCATGATGCCACACCCGCTCCTCTGGCCCTTATCGTCTGCTCTGGCCCTCCCATTCAGAAGACCAATCCCATCATCTGCTTATCCAGCCAACTCTGCACCCTGCCCTGGGGGGAAAGCCAGCTGACACCCCTGCCGGCATCCTTCTCCCATCGTTGTGGGGTCATGCTGGTGAGGTGGCCCCACCCTGGGGGGAGGTAATCCAGGGGGTATCCCCTCTCAGGTAAGTCCCAAGGGGGGGAAGCGAAGACAGGGTCTGGGGTCAGTGCGGGGCTGAGGTACTCAGGGCCGCCCTCTAACAAAAAAGTATAATAAACAAACAAAAAAATATTTTTTTAAAGTTTATCTGAGTTATAAAAAAATACTTTTAGAGAATACAGAGACTTCATAAGACATGTAACAGAACTGAAAGAGTATACCTTCTGCTGTCTTGTACACGTATGCATCAACTCCCATGATGCCATGCATGAGTGGGGTGCTGACCTTTGCAATGAAGACAAACAAATTTTCAAACCAGGACAAAACAGAGTGAAGCAACCTCATTTATATTTAAATTAGGATAAAACTGAGGGGGGGGGTTAGCAAGACAGTGGATCATTGTTCATGCCTACAAACTACACAAGTATGCAGAAAATAGGCTGAGGGGACTTTACCTTTAAAGGTGCCACAGTTTATACAACTTGAGCTGTCATTGCTGTGCTGCCTCTTTTTACCAGTGCGGTTATGTATGTATTTATTTATTTCAAAAGTTTTACCAGGAAAGTCATATGAGCTGGTATCAGCTTGTTTCCAGATGCGTCATGGGGCAAGGGGAAAAAGAAGAGAACAGAATAGATACAATCTAAAAAAGTAACATGGAATATGGAAATAAATGTAACAAAATATACAAATGACAAGAAATGCTTCAAGAATCAAATTGCGAAAAAGGCTGAAGAACATTAGACAGTGAGCAACGAAACAGTAATATGAGGAGCAGAGAGTAATGACCGATGAATGGGGGAGAGGGGTTGTGCTAGCGTCAATGTCAAGTGGAAGGCAGGTGACAGAAGTCCACCCCAATATCAGAAGCAACTGCAGGAGTGAACAGAGAAATTCAGGAAGAGAAATTTCAAAGCAAGAAAGGAAGGAGCAGAGCAAATGGAAGAGGGGAGAGAGCCCCAAAGTTTAGGAAAGTGGAACCAGAAGGCAGGCTGGACAGTAGTATAGTTCACTGGTGGGAGTGAAGACAGTGAAAGCAAGCATTGCGAAGGGAGCAAATGGTAGAAAGGGTGAAAGAGAGGAGAGAAGCAAGATACAAAGGGAGTGAGCCAAACCAAAATTTGGAGACAAAGGAGGCACAGTGGGTCAGGTGACTGGTGTCAAAGCAGGGGAGGGAGAGGGATGTACAGTGGTGATTGCGTAAAAGTGTACTAGTAGTGCGGTATACTGCTACTGCACTATGTGCGGTACCCACTGAATAACATGTATACCGCTACCACACAATGATGCGCAGTGTGTGGTAACAGTATACTTTTGCATCATCACCACTGTATATAACTAATACTGGTGAGTACACAGGGGTTTGTCAGGGCAAATCAACAGTCGTGAAACAGGGGGTCCAGTCTAGCTAAAGCGGACTTAGAACAGCCCTGTAAACAATGTCTCCATCATCGGAAATGGGGAGAATCATCTTAGTGAGGATTTCTCAACATACAGGAAGCTCATTTAAGTGCTCCAGATTTAGTGAAACTTTTTGTGGATAGCATCCACATGAATAGAAAAAGTAGGGTGGCAATCCAGCCAGACTTCAAGGCACTTGAAGGAGGTGGCATCTTCTATAGCTGCACCATCAGGGGTATGAAAGGAAGGGGGGGGGTACTATCAAGCCTCTAACTGGTGCCAAAGACCATAGAGACTGCTTTCTTTCCACTGTGGGATGACCGATTTTCTCAGAACCAGAGCTGGATGTTGTTAAAGTCCAGCTGGAGCTGGTCTGTGATGTTAGGGGCAGAGGAGCCTATGTAAAAAATTACTGTTGGCACTATCCTCTTCAAACATAGGCCCCTAAAGCAGGGTGTGTTTCAGGGTTATATCCTCAGCCCCTTGCTTCACTCAATGTCTGTTAATAGTCTACTCCACAATTTGTTCAAAGCAAGGGACATATACACACACACACAGAGAACATGATTTTCTTATTGCGACAGTCCTGCACTCACAAATGCAGATAATCGATTCTAGACTGACTCTGAGGCAGTGGAAGTCTGACTTAACAAGAACAAACTCATTCTTAATGTTAAAAAGAGCAATACTATAAGCCGGCCCAGTGGCACTGAGGGTTGAGGCATTGGACGCCACACCTCGCGCTACGCTGATGACCCGGGGTTGGGAGCGACCTCGGGTTTCGGAGGGTTGGCCTGGGGGAGGAGGATTGAGCATCAAAGGGACTGCTCTCCTCCTCTGGGAGGGAGGGATGGGGATTATCGCTGCTGTGCTGCCTCCTGGTGGAGACTGGGGGTCAGTGCAGACAGGCGGTCCACTGAAGGGACGACATGGACGGCATCGGGCATGTGGTGTGTGGACGGCAGTGTCCTTGGTGCCTTGCATGTCCATGCCGAGGGGTGGGATTTCTACAAGAAAAAATCCTCTAAGGTGCAGCATGACATCCGGTCCCTCGGCGCCACGCCACTCAGACTCAGGACAGCTCTTCCCGGATCCAGACCCTCAGCTTCTGCAGCGAGTGGGGTACATACCTGTCATGAAGCAGCCGATGAGAGGAAAGGAGGAGGGAGTTGAGCTTGGGAACTGGAAGCGGTGCGGGGCCGTGGACGTGGACCGACAAGGGGGGGGACCATAGGTAACACCCCCCAGCCTGAGGAGGCAGTATAAAGATGCTTGCTTTAAAAAAAAAAAAAAAAAGAGCAATACTATGGTCTTTGGCACCCACCCACAAATCTGAAGCTCAATACTTTCCACTCAGCCCATATTAAGGGACACCTTGCTATTGAGCAGGCCCAGTCCTTCAAATCACTAGGGGGGGTTGGAACCAAACTCCCCTACTAGAAATATGCAGATTATATCTACATGAATCAGCTATCTATCTAAATGTTAGTCAAGTTACCGTATTTCTTGTACCATGCATGAATACTTGTGTTCCATCTCTGCATTGCTCTGTATCATGTTTTACCTGTACTGACATGGAACCTTTGAAAAGAAGTCTTTGACTCAAAGGTACTTTCCGAATTCTCATAAATAAATAAATATCATTCTGTCCATGGGTCCTAGGCTAGGCTAGGAACTGCCTCAACTCTCTCTTAAGGGAATACAGGTGATAAGACAATTCCAGCTTCCTTTGCTGGACTGTGGTGATGTGGTATATTGCTTGTTGTATATGAGAAAAGACAATCAGTGCAGTGCTATCAAGTGGAGAAAGATATGAATAATTTAAAACAGTGCTCGGAAAGTGTAACAGCTAGAGATCTCTAGTGGTGGTTCATGAGACAGAAAGCATGAAAGTCAAAGAAGAAGCTCTCTAAGCTCCCAGTTAGTGAAATTTCTCTGCAGCTGAATAATTAGAGCTGCTGCCTTTTGGACGTAGGTCCCAGGGTTGATTCCTAGCAAAGGCTTAAGGTGTGTATGATGACGTACAGGGGATAAACAGAACACCAGTCAGCCTCAAAAGTCACACTGTATAAGTTAGATGTCCTGTACAATAGACTCTTCAGGTTAGCTCTTGTAAGTCACTCAAGTCCCCACCACTGCCAGTTATATAGCCAGCTCAGCTGGACGATTCTCACTGCCTGCAAGGACTAACACTGGAATACACTTAAAGTGCATCCCCTTACCAATCCCCTACATTCCCCTTTACCCTTGTTACTATACACAGTACTTTAAGATCAATAGAGGCAGCTAGTAGGACAGTACTGTACCTAGATTCTGAAAGGATTACAGTAGTCAGGCTGTGTTCTCAGGCTAAGTAGAATGGAACAGTCAACCAGCCTCCCTTTGTGAAACCTCGGACCTTCCCAATTTCTCTAAGCAGTTAGCTGAGCGTCTCATTGACATACAGTATGCAGGTGACCTATGACTCGAACCCTCCTTGTAATCCATCACCCTAATATTTTATTGATTACTTTGAAATACTAGCACCTGCTTTCTTTTCATCTCTCTGCAGTGCCTGTGTGCGCAAAGGGTCAATTCTAAATGCCTGTGGCTGTGATCCATTTTCTTACTGTATGATTAATTGTCCTCCATATTATGATGCACTTTCTAGTACTGTATTTTGCACCTGTGTATCCTTTTAGAACAAACACTTCTTTATCCTACTGTACTGCATTTTAAAACAACACAGCACCAAGGAAGCCCCACCAACACAAGATGATGTATCTCACTGGGATATCTCAACATCTGTTTGATGCAAATTTCATTAAATAAATAACTGACTATGAGGCAAGTCTGCCCCATCAGAGGCAATCCTTCCATTAGACAGTGCTCTACTTAACTGTACTTTTTTATTTTCTTAATAAAGGTGTTTATCCTCAGGCTGACCGGGCAGCTGTACAGCCTTGTCTCCAGGTGCCACTGGCCAGCCTGACTGCCTTACTTCTTCTGGCGGGGGTACTTCACCCACAAACTTCTCCCCATGACAGGGCCTGGGGAAAGGGACATCCCCCCATCCCAGAGACTCTCATCCAGATGTCCCCTTGCCCTCAGAGTGGCAGGGCAGGCCGTGGCTTCTTGGGCAAGGATTCACAAAGCCCGGTCCCCCTTCTACTTTCCTCCTTGTTTTCTCACTCCCAAGGCTACAGTAAATATGGAGGATGCATGCGGGTGCATGGAGACGCACATGCACACTGGAACCGCCAGCCCCTTCCATCTATCTAACTCGTGTCTGCCTCCCAAGTGTTGATGCTACTATCCGCTACCTGGCCTCCTCCTGGTTGCAGCCATAAGCCAGGATGGCCCATCACCCCCAATCCAGGAGAGAAGAGCTACCAGGCGGCCGCTCGATCCTCTCCCAGCACCCCCCCCCCGTTGTCCTCCAGCAACCCGAGCTCACTCCTAAATTGGGGTTCCCAGTGTGACGTGAGGTGAGAAATTTCCAGTGTCTCAGTCCTCTGTGCCACAAGGCCGGCTAACTGTATGTTTAAATGACCTACTTTTATTGTTCATGTCTCAGAAGAAGTAGCAGCATTTACATAGTGCTTTTCATACACATCATATCCCAAAATGCTTTACATGCAGTTAAAAGACTGGTGCTGAAGTGACTGTAAACGTGCAGTGGCAGTCATTTTACACATAAACATCTACACACGGTCCTGGAAAACTGCATAGTCTGGTTTTAATGAAAGTTAAATGTTGGTCAGAACACCAGGGGAAAATCCACTACTCACCCGCCGTGTTCACTTTTTTCTTTGATGCTCTATAGATTTCACTGGCTTGAAACAATATTGATTTCCATGTTTCTTCTGTACTTTGGTTTTTCATTTTCGTTTTTGACTACCATATAGAATGCCAAGTTTTTTGACTTTGTTGCTTCTGTCTTTTGACAAAAGAAATTCCCATACTCTGCAAAAACTGCCTTTTTTTTTTTTTTACACTTCCACCTAAACACCCACCAGGATGGGCAGAAGGGACCTTGGTTTAACGTCTCATCCAAAAGACAACACACTCCAACAGTACAGAACCCCTAGTACTGCACTTGGGTGCCAGTGTTTAGGTATGAGCCCAGTCCTGGTGTGGGATAAGAACCCACAACCTTCTGATTCAAAGGCAGATGTGCTACCAACGGAGTCATACTAACATACATACTAACATACTATTTGCCAGCAGATTAGGCCTTATGGTCTATCGAGTCTGCTCGAACCTCAGATCCCTATTTGGGTGCCGAGGCCCTCTCCCCCCTTGTGTTCCAGAAACCCCTATCATCCATCCCCACCCCCCTGGGACAGGCCATCATCTAATACATCCACTTTCTGTGTCTGTCCCACCCTTTCTTGAAGCCCTCCACTGTGGATCTCTGAACCAGCTCGCCAGGCAGCCGTTCCAAGGATCCACCACCTCTCAGTGAAAAACCTCCTCCTCTTTTCCCCCTCACCCTTCCACCTTCCAACTTCAAACTATGCCTCTGGTGATACCTCCTGCTTTAGTCTAACAATCCTCCATGTTTACCCTATTTATTCCCTTCAGGTACTTGAAGACCTCAATCATGTCCCCCCATCTCTCCTCTCCTCCAATAAAAACAGGCAGAGCTCCTCAAGTCTGTCCTCATACGTCAAATCCCCTAGTCCTCGTATCATCTTAGTTGCCCTCCTCTGTACACTCTCCAGGAGCTGTATGTCCCTCTTCAAGTGTGGTCTCCAGTACTGTACACAGTACTCAAGGTGTGGTCTAACCAGTCCATTGTACAGCAGCAGAATCACTTCCTTGCTCCTAGAGGTGATCCCCTTACGATGCATCCCAACATCCTGTTTGCCTTGCTAGCCACTCTCCTGCACTGCTGAGAGTTATTCATACATGCATCCACCATGACCCCTAGGTCTTTTTCCCCTATTGAGGCCTCCAGCGCCTCCCCTCCCAGGGTGTACCTGTGTTTAGGGTTTCCCTGCCCAAGATGTAACACCTTGCACTTGGTGATATTGAAATTTAATTTCCATGTGTGAGCCCAGCTTTCCAGGGTATCCAAGTCCCCTTGCAGGGCCAACCTCCCCTCTTCTCCCTCAACTACTGCTCCCATCTTGGAGTCATCAACGAAGAGACTCATTTCACACCCTACACCCTCCTGATGTCCGATATGTATGCATTAAACAGGATCGGACCCAGGACCGAGCCCTCGCAGTGCCCACTACCGACCTCTCTGGCGTTGAGAGCTCCCACACGAGCACTACCTCTGGGTGCGCCCAGCTAGCCAGTTTTCAATCCATCTGACCATCAAAGGGCCTACTCCCGACCCCATCAGTTTCTCCACCAGACCACTGTGGGGACAGAGTCAAATGCCTTGCTGAAGTCCAAGAATAATACATCCACAGGCTTTCCCCTGTCCAGTTCTGATGTTACCCATTCGTAGTACTCCACAAGATTGGTTTGACATGATCTACCTGGCACAAACCCATGTTGTCGACTATCCAGACCTCCCACCTCCTCCAAGTACACCCCCAATCGTTCCTTTAGTATACTCTCCATTAATCTTCCCACCACGAGGTCAAACTGATGGGTCTATAGTTACCTGGTACTTCCTCACCCCTTTATGGATTGGCACCACATGTGCCTCTCACCAATCTAGGTACCCTCCCTGTCTCAAGTGACCTGCTGAAGAGCTCCGCCAGTGGTGCAGCCAGTATGTCCGCCAATTCCCATAGTATTCTCGGATGAATGCCATGCGGCCCAAGAGATTTGTCTTTCTTTAGGGCCTTGAGGGCTAACCACACTCTTTTGGCGGAGATAGCATCATCCGTCCCATCCACCTTACTGGCCTTTTTATCCTAATCCTGATGTGACACCCCTGGGGTACCTCTCCCTCCCTCTTGCTCCATTTCTGTTGCTCCCCTGCTCCCACTCACTGCTGCTTCTATCCCCATCGTGTCTTGCTTTGTAGATATCCCATCCCCCTTCCTAGTGAACACAGAGGCAAAGTACTCATTAAATACCTCTGCCTGGTCCCTCGCCTCTTCCACTCACCCTCCTTCTGATCTCAATCTGCTGAACTCGACTCTTCCTACCATAATCCTGCTAGGTTTTGGGGCACCATCAAGGGTATGGTGGGGCAGGACGCTAACACCCCCCTTCCAACTCAATTACACAACAGTTATGGCCCTATCACTGGCAAAATGGAAATTCTGGACGCCTTCAATAACCACTTCACAACGGCTGGCCTTGCCTTTGACACCTCTCCAGCTAACCTGCTGAGGGAACAATTAAGCTCCCATTACACTGGTGATCAGAGAGTTGACTCTTCCTTCAGCTTCAAATCTATACTGTTGAAACAAGTAGAGGATCTATTATGGCAACTGGATACCAAAAAAGCTGAGGGCAGACTCTCTGGACCCCTACTTTCTAAAGATTGCATGCCATGTACTTGCAGTCCCCCTAACACACCTCTTTAACCTATCCCTAAACTCTGGCTCTATTCCCACACTGTGGAAGACAGCCCAAGTGGTTCCCCTTCTAAAATCAGGGGACCCTATGGATCTTAATAATTACAGGCCCAATTCCATTCTACCAGTTCTATCCAAGATGCTGGAGAAATTAGTGAGTAATCAGTTAAGGGAGTATCTTGACAATGCTAACCTCATAAACCCAGCTCAATCTGGATTCAGGGCCAAGCATAACACTATCACTGCACTAGCCAAGGTCACAAATGACTGGCAATCCGAATTAGATAAAAAGAATAATGTCTGTACAGTATTCCTGGACCTGAGCAAAGCATTCAATACTGTGGACCACGAGCTACTACTTTCATCCCTGTACTCCACTGGCCTAGATCCATCCTCCCTTAAGTGGTTCAGATGCTATCTCACCGGTGGGTCACAGCAGGTAAAAGCTGAAGGTGACCTATCCCCATTAAAACCACTGTCAAGAGGAGTCCCCCAAGGTTCTATTCTGGGTCCTATCCTTTTTGCCATTTATATAAATAACACTGATTCAACCCTTACCAATTCCTCTGTACACCTCTTTGCTGATGACACTGTTCTGTATGTCAGCAACCCTTCGCCTGCAGCTGCTCGTGAAATCCTACAAACAGAATTCTCCTTGCTACAATATCAGCTACTCGAGAAAAGCTTCTGTTAAATGCAAAGAAAACTAAAGCAATGATGTTCACAAATCAAAGCTCCACTAGCACATCCTCTCCAATCATTCTCCCCAGCTATGCACTATACTTGGAGAAAATCTGGAGTAGGTGAAAACTTCAAATACCTAGGTGTGTGGATTGACAACAAACTTGACTTCACTCATCATTTAGAAGAACTGTTAAAAGCTTACGCAAAGGCTTGGCCTTCTCTATAGATTAAAACCCTTCCTAAACAGAGACTCAAAGATGAGGTTAGTCCAGGCCATTTTTCTATCAGTTGTTGACTATACAGACTTCCTTTATAGTCACTGCCCTATCTCCTACCATCACAAGTTGGATACCTTATATCATAGAGCAATAAGGTTCATTACAGATCTGCCATCTAATACTCATCATTGCTCTCTTTATGCTGCAGTTGGATGGGTTTTCCTTCACCTCAGAAGGAACAGAAATGCAGCACTATGGATTACAGATCGTTGTCAAAAACTTCCAAACTATATCCTGGACTGCTTACCCAGACCTCTCCTAGCTCCCTCGCCTAAGAAGCAACAACATCATCCTGCTCAAATTGCCCAAATTCAACACCAGGCTAGGGAGGGCAGCAATCAGCTATTCTCTAGCTATAGCATGGAACACCCTACAAAATCCCTAAAACTGTCCAATATCATTCCATTTGCATCCTTTAAACAGCATTGTACAGTCTTCTTCAAAGAAAAGGCAATTACTACCACTAGAGCTAGCACTGTCATCTCACAAATCTCCTTCAAACCATATATGGCATATTCCTTCCAGACAGACACCCCATCTTATGGCACCAATAATACCTTCACCATCCTAGTATTACATTATGTTGAGTGTCTGCCATGTCCCCCCACTGGGATATGTATATACTGTACATACTGTAAATATTAGCTTAACTTTCCTGTAACCGTTTTTTATCATGTGAATTTACTGTACATCACTGTGTTTATTAACGTTATTTTCCCCTGTATGTATAACTGTCTTATATAAGTGTATGTTGTATCTGTTGTGAATCAACTATTGAACCTTGACCTTATCAGGTCCATCTTGTAAATGAGCCTTGCTCAATGATGTTCACCTGAATAAATAAAGATTTGATGATGATGATGATGATGAGATGGCCTTTAGTTTTTCTCCGCTTCCCAATGTACCGGAAAAAACCCTTTCCCCTCCATGTATCCCCTGTGCCAGCCGCTGCTCTTTACTGGACTTTGCCCCCCTCACCATCCGGGTGACTTTTCTAAATGCAAGATGGTACATTTCATTATCCCTATCCTCTCTTGTTGTTTTATATTTTTTGTAGGCCGCGTTCTTTTCTCTGACCGCTACCTGAACCTCACTGGACCACCAGCATGGTTTATGTGACCTTGTTCCCTTACATTTCACCTTAGCGCAGGTCCTGACTGCCTCATGAAGTCCCCGTTTTATGACCTCCCATCTTCTTTCCACATTTGTCATTGATGTAATCCCCTTCAAGTGATCCTTGAGAATATTTCCCATGCCCAAAAGTCTTCCCCCTGAAGTCCACTGCCAGTGTCCTAGATCACACCCTCCCCCATGCTTATTTGAAATACAGACAGTATTGTGTCGCTCCCAGTCAGGGATCCTCTACAACCAGGTCCCTTACCAGATCCCCATCTGCCAGAACCACATCCAGGACATGCCCCTCCCTTGTGGGCTCCATCACATGCTGTGTTAAGAACACATCCTGGAAGCTGTCCAGCAGCCTCTGCTCCTTGGCCACCTTAGAGGACATGGCTCCCCAGTTTGTACCTGGCATATTAAGGTCCCCCATCAACACCACTCTTTCACCTTTTGGTCCACACTGGGCAATGATGTTGTCCAGCAAACCATCCTCCAGAACATCACCCATCCCGGGAGACCTATACACTACACCCAGCTTGACCTTATCTCCTGCTGGGGATCGTAAGGTGACCCATAGGGCCTCCATGTTTCCCTCTGCCTCTTCTACCCTAGCAATTTCTATGTCACCTGTAATGAACATAGCCACTGCACCCCTCTGCCTCCTTTTATCCTTCCTAAGCATAGTGTACCCCATGCGTTTAGGTCCCAGTCATGGTTTTGTTGTTGCGTCTCCGTGACCACCGCCACATCCACCCCGAGCGGCATGGCCTGGAACTCTGGCAACTTGTTTCCCAAGCTTCTGGCATTTACTAACACCAACCTCACCCTTATCCTGATCCCTTTGTTAGACCCCACCCAGGTTCTTATACTTCCATCCTCCTCTGCTCCTCCTGAAACCTCCACGAGTCTGTTTCACCTAGTCTGTTTCCCCCTCCCCTTGGGTTTGAAGGCTATGCCCCTCATCTGGAGGAAAGGGCTTCTGGTCAGCCCCTCCCTTATCCCTTCCCTCCCTCACAAGTTTAAACCCCACCTTTCTTGAATGTAGTCAGCCATCCCCTGTTTAAGGATTTCGTTCCCTGATGGGGCAAGATGAAGCCTGTCCTTGGCATACAGTCCCTTATCCTCCCAAACTCCTTTCCAGTTCCCTAACACCCCCAACCCACTCTCTTCACCCCACTTCCTGAGCCAGTCATTAACCTCTGTGATCTTCATTTTTTTCTCCACTGAGGCCTTTGGTACTGGCAATATCTCGGAAAAGGAAATGTTACATCCGTTATCCCGACAGACTCTGGCAAGTTCTTGGAACCTTGCTTGAATTTCAAACTATTTCCCTCTTAGTTCCCAAATACCAGGAAATCCGGTTTCCCTCACAATCCCCTAACCAGTTACGTACACCATGAACTTTGCTCTGCACTGTCAGCCCAGAGATACTCACTACCTTCACCTGGCTAGCTATGGCATCCACCCCCTGTCCTCCCACTGGATACCCTAATCATCAGTCTCCCAATAACAGAACCTTAACACCTTCATCATCCTTATGGTTTACCTCCACTATGCACTCTCAGCCCCCAACCCCTTTATTAGTGATCTCAATTCCATGGGAGTCTTCCTGCCTTATTAGAGACCCCTTGTCACCTCCCTTTCTGCCTCCTTGTTATTTTGCCCATAACTCAGACCCCCTGAATAGGTGTCCCTTTAACCCTCTCTTATCCGAACCATTTATCCTGGCCCTGATGGTTTCCCCTTCCCACACACATCATCTCCCCATTGTAGTACCCCTACACTCCAGAGGTTGTCTGTGGGTCCCCTTTACCTAGGGCCCCATCCTTGGTACAGACCCCCTGCTGAAGGGGCCCCTCCCCACCTCCTTGTCTCCCAGTTTCTCTCCAGTCATGCTCTCCTCCCTCATGTCTGCAATATGTTGTATCTCCCCATCCTTAACATTTATGTTTCCCTTCTCCTCTGGGACTATTTCTATCCTTTCCATTGCCAGTCTGTGATGCCCTATGGGTATCCGACTCCCTCTCCCCGGCCTCTGTATCAGTTTCCTCATTTCCACCAACCCCTTCCTCCCCCTCTGGGTTGCTTAGTAGCTCAAATTTATTGTGACACTCTATGTCAGCCTTCATTAAGTAACCCGAGTTTCCCCTGACTGTACCTTTAAACTGCCCCTCTTCCTCCCCTCTTGCTCTGTTCTCCTTAGGAGCTCCCTTCCCACAGTCTGCTGTTTTAG
Organism: Neoceratodus forsteri; assembly: GCA_016271365.2. Classification (NCBI taxonomy): domain Eukaryota; kingdom Metazoa; phylum Chordata; order Ceratodontiformes; family Ceratodontidae; genus Neoceratodus; species Neoceratodus forsteri. The sequence continues at coordinate 657,652,992 of CM028131.1, read as the reverse complement.
GCTTCCCCACATCAGCCCCTCCTGACTCCTCCCCCTCCACTATCTTTGTATTCAGAATGTTCACCCCGTACGCTTTCCTCTTTGCGTCAACATCCCTATCTAAGGGTCCTCTGTCCCTAATATCCCCCCTCCTGCTTGCTGTAATATAACGTCCTGTAATTTCAGAATGTTGCCCCAGCCTCCCCTCAGCCCCACACTTCTGCTGCCCATATCCACCCCTTATCTTGGACACCCCAACTCCCCCAGTTTACTCGTTAACCAATATACCTCACTCCTGATACAAGATAGCTGTCTACAGAGTGGGCAGCCTCCCTCTCTCCAGGCCCAATTGAGAATTATTGCCATCCCACAGCCTGTGCAGCCTACAACCCTTCCAAAGATGCCTGCCATGGTGGAATGTGGCCACCCTGTTTGTCCCCCTCTGTTTATAATGGCACACACCCCTTTTCTCAGTCCCTTCCCCCTGGAATACACTTTCTGTCTATACTGACTGCAGTTATTTACAAACCCAATTTCAACCCCACCAATAAAGTTCCCAAGTCTCACAGACACATACAGTCCAGTCCCACTAATAGTGTGTGTGTATGCAGACATCAGGTACCGTATGATGTCTCAGGCCCACCAGTTCCTGTTGCTTCAAATTTCAGTCACAAACAGAAATACACAGCCCTTCAATCCCACCCCCCAGTGGCTTTTCGTATTTAAGAAAGCCTACAAAACAGGGTGGCTGGGAGGGCTCTTACCAACACCAGGCAAACATCACATTTAAATTTCACTCTAATTATTACTGCCAAACAAGTATTCCCAAACCCCAAAAGTTACAATATCACAGCCCAAGTAACAGTTCTAACTCAAAGTAGTAATTTTTAACACACAGAACTAATTTCACGTACAAAACTATTCAAATATTTCAGTTAAAACATAATATAAACCCAAACCTCTGTCCTTACCAGCCTCCTGCTTATGTTCCCAAGTGACACTGACACCTAATAAATGTGGACAAGAGTGTAACTGTATATCTAACCATAACTGGATGCCATCTTAATGGAACCACAGTGGCAAGAAGATATAGTACATATCAGGTTCCCACATACAGTATGAAGGTTTATTAAAATAAATAAATATTCCCCCTGCCACGCTGACAACCCATGTTCGCGGTGCTAGTGGGTTGTTGGGGGTTGGCAGGGGCGGGAGAGGATCAAGCGTCCAGAGGACAGCTCTCCTCACTCCGGGAGGGTGGGGATCATAGACTGACATTTGCCTGACACCTAGCAGAGGCTGGGTGTTAGCATGCAGAGTCCCATACGTTGGGGTGTGGAAGAGGAGCAGCTGACTGGCAGGCAGCGTGCAAGCACGCACGCTGCGTGCCACTATCAGCAATGCACACTCCCCATCTGCAAGGAAAGTGGAAAATGGAACCCGGCCAAGTGGCATGAAACCGTCCTCTGCAGGTGCCACCCCGAGATAGCACCTCCTTGGAGCTGGATCCATTCGGGTGGGTTGAGTCGCTCCCCACCACCCTGCCATGAAGGGTAAGTTGTGGGGGCATGAGGAGAGGGGGTCTGATGCTCGGGTGACAGCGCTGGGGGGATGGTAGAGACAGAGAGAGAGAGAGAGAGACAGCTGGGTCGACTGGAAGAGAAGAGTACTAAAAAAAAAAAAATTTTTTTTGTTTTAGTTAAATAAATATTTACTCCTGGGCCACAAAATGGGGTCTAAAATTATTAGGCCAACAGACAAGAACAAGTAGTTAAACTACTGGTTAGGAGACATATTTGATAAGACACATCTTACATCTATTTATTTATTAATTTAGTTCTTGTTTAGCAGGTATCAGGATTCACAGTGGGAAGGTCATGCCAGACGAATCTGATAGATTTCTTTGACTGGGTGACCAAAGTAGTAGATCAGGGAGGGGCTGTGGACATGGCCTACCTAGACTTTAGCAAGGCATTTGACACAGTCCCACACAAAAGATTAATATACAAGTTAGCCAGCCTGGGAGTGGGTCCCAAGATGACAGCCTGGGTAAAAATTGGCTGGAGAATAGGACACAGAGAGTAATAGTAAATGGAGCCCACTCAGAAGAAAGGAGGGTTACTAGTGGGGTACATGGGTTCAGTATTAGGACGGTCCTCTTCAATGTCTTTATAGCGACATTGCAGAAGGACTGGAAGGAAAATATGTCTCTCTGCAGATGACACAAAGATCTGCAACAGAGTTGATGCACAGGGTGGGGTGGAAAGGATGAGAAGGGACTTGACAAGGTTAGAGGAATGGTCAAATGTATGGCAGCTTAGATTCAATGCTAAGAAGTGCAAAGTAATGCACCTGGGAAACAAAAATCCAGGGGAAGAGTACACAATGGGGGTGAGATACTAACAACAACAAAAATGGAAAGGGACCTGGGGGTAGTCATATCAGATGACCTAAAGGTGGGCAAGAAATGTGAGAGGGCAGCAAGGAGGGCTGGGGGGATACTGGGATGCATAGGGAGAGGCATCACCAGTAGAAAACAGGAAGTTATTATCCCTCTGTACAGACAGCTGGTGAGACCCCATCTGGAGTACTGTGTGCAGTTCTGGAGACCCGATCTCATGAAGACATAGACAGGATGGAAGCTGTCAGAGGAGGGCAACTAAAATGGTGCAGGGTCTGCACCAGAAGACATATGAAGAGAGATGAAAGGAGCTTAATATGTATAGCCTCGAGGAAAGGAGGGAGAGGGGGGACATGATGGAAACGTTCAAGTACCTCAAGGGAATCAACAAAGTCCAAGAGGGTAGCATCTTTCAAAAAAAGAGGTGTATAAGAACAAGAGGGCACAATTTGAAGATGGTGGGGGGTGGCTCAGAGGTAATTTAAGGAAGTATTTTTTCACAGAGAGGGTTGTGGATGCATGGAACGGCCTTCCGGAGGAGGTTGTGGAGTCAAAATCAGTGGTGGAATTCAAGAATGCATGGGACAGTCATAAGGCAATTCTAGGGGGTTGGGGTAGGAAGAAGTAGGCTGCTGGTTAACTAGGATCTGCAGCTTATCCAGTAGGTAGGGAAATGGGCAGACTGGGTGGGCCAAGCGGTCCTTATCTGCCGTCAAATTCTATGTTTCTATGTTTCTAAGTGCACTAGACATACAATACATATTTTCAGGCATGACCAGGGAGAGTACAAACACAGAACAAATACAGGATTGAGAATTATATCATCACAGCACAGATGAAAGGCACAAATGCGGGAACTATAAATCAACACCACTTAACAAGCAACAGAGATACAACACTTTTTGCACATACTGTACGTGTGTGTGTACATGCCTCAACATGTAGTGCACAAAAGGACCAGGAGTTTGTTAGTCCCACACTGAATGTTAAAGCACATGATTATGTCTGAATATCAATAGGTTTTCATGGGAATGAATATAAAACTGCCCATACAACAGAATAAAAAGACATGTTGATTGATGCATTAATAGACACTATTGCATGCTGTTAAGACAGATTCAGGGAGGGCCCTGCCTTTTCTAAATAACTGCAACAGGGTCATGGCAAGATTAGGGCAAATGAAGCTGGACAGGAAACCTCATTAGTGAAATGGTGGTGGGAGGTGGTAGTGTTTTTGCAACTAGCATTTAGTTATAAAGCAGGAACAGGGAAATACATCTCTGTTCTGCTCTGTGCTAAGCAAGAAAGAAAAAGCAAAAATGGGTTTAGCTTAATCACAGTCAAATATCTTTTCTGAGACATTAGGCCCAGAGGAAAGAAGAGAATGTCTTCTCTACATGTGGTTGAAAATGTTTCCGTTTCATGATAAAGAAAGAGATAATAGTGATACTGCACTGGTACAGTATTTGGCAAATGCTCTTCTGCTCAGATCTGTAATGTAATCTAATAAGGGCAGTAAGGAACTGAAGCAGCAAGACTCCGAGAAAGACTCTGGAGGCTTGACCACACTTACTGGTAGTTTTTCGACTGACAGGTAGAACAACAACATTTTAAAAAGCTAGCGTACTGCCTAAAACTAATACTAGTTTTTAAAAGCAGTCAACCATTACCTTTTATATCTGAGGTACCCTTTTTCCTTTTTCCCTTTGGGCAATTAGAAGATTGTTTATCTGCTGTTAGGAGGTATGATGTGTGAAACTGCACTCTGCCTGGAAGCTGACATATTTAGTACTATTCCCCCTACTACATCATCACATTACATCATCAGCACTGTGACCTCACTGACTGTGACATCACAGATGACTGGCCTGGCGGCTACTAAGTGGCACTTCCTGAGCACCTGTCATGTCAGTCAGTGAGGTCACAATGCTGACAATGTAGTGGGGGTGGGGTGCAGTGAGATAGAGACAGATATGCCAGCCGCCAGGCTGAGAGCTGTTCTGCATATCTAGCACAATATTATCATATGGAAAACATTCTACTGAGCAAAAGAAAAAAAATACTTCAGAAATAAAAAGTTACAGCTATCTACTTTTTAACATTTGCATCATTTTCCTGTCTGTCTGTTTTCATTCTACTAGCTCTTTAAAGGCGGGAGTGGGTGGAGAGAATCAGTCAACTATTATGTGACATATTTGGGTGAAATATCTGATTATTCTCTAGATACTTTTAGTTCTGTTGTGGGGGGTGCACTCAGGGTGTTGCAGCTGGAGGGAAGGAATCAATTATTTAATCTTATACCAGAAATGGGAACTGTCACGCTGTGGGCTAAAGCGGCATGTCAATTTATGGTGAAACATTCTGACCTTTCCCTCTTATTTCTATGTTAGGTGACCCTATTTTCCTCGCCTGTAAGATGTCCTTTCCCTCTAGTTTGATGTCTGTAGCATTTTATAGATATGAATTAAAGGAGGACTCCATTAAATACGGCTGCCCACGTTTTCATCAATATTCTCAGCTGTATTTAACAACAAACCACTTCACATTACATTTCTTGCAACTACAGAAGAGCAGGCAACAGAAACTGTTCCCTGGTCTTTGGGATACTAGGGACAGCAGGGCTAACTCCAGGTTACGAAACATAAGCTCTGACATGGTGAACATAAAATGAAATGTGGCACCAAATACATGGATTGAGAAATAAGCATAAGCAGTAGGGATCTACATCAGAGGTTATAAAGAACAGCTATACGAAGAGAGACTAAAGGAGCTTAATATGTATACCCTCGAGGAAAGGAGGGACGGGGGGACATGATAGAAACTTTTAAGTACCTCAAGGGAATCAACAAAGTCCAAGAGGGTAGCATCTTTCAGAAAAAGAGATGTGCAAGAACAAGGGGGCACAATCTGAAGATAGAGGGGGGACAGCTCAGAGGTAATGTGAGGAAGTATTTTTTCACGGAGAGGGTTGTGGATGCATCGAACGGCCTTCCTGAGGAGGTCGTGGAGTCAAAAACAGTGGGGGAATTCAAGAATGCATGGGACAGACATAAGGCAATTCTAGTGGAGGGGTAGGAGGAAGTAGGCTGTTGGTAAAATAGGATCTGCAGCTTATCCATTAGGTAAGGAAATGGGCAGACTAGGTGGTCCAAGCAGTCCTTATCTGCCATCAAATTCTATGTTTCCAAGCGTAATGAAGCACCTAAGAGCTGTTGCTTTTATGTGCGCCATCTCTAAGGGATCACTCGATTTGGCAGGAAAGGATTTTGCAGGGTGCTGTACTAACTCCATCACTTATAAATCAGACACCGTGTGAGCCACTGGTAACAGTCATAAAGCAAACAGAAATGGAGTTAACTGAGTTGGGAATTGGGCTGTGTGGAAAAGGGTGGGGGGGGGGTTGCTGCTGGCTGAGGATGCTTCTAACAGAGCAGGCCACCAGGAAGGATGAAGGCAAACTTGGAATACTGCCAGGGCTGCATGATATACATCATGCCTGCAGAGTGTGGTGCTGGGGTTATAGAGGAGGTACATGTGCAGATGCTGCAAACTGGTCGGTGGACTGGGCAGGAATGCGGCCAGTGAGGAATGGCAATTGACTGTGCACTGGGGACACGGGAAAGAGGGATGGCAACTGGGGCAGGGTAAGAGGGTTAGCATCCAGGCCACTGGGACAGAAGCACACCTTATGCACTGCCTGGGCTGGCAATGTACAGTACAACATCCTGCCCATGGAGGGCAAGGAGTGATACAACTAATTAAAGCAAGTGTGGGTTGGGTGATGCTCTAAGGAGGTACACTGCTAGACTTGACAGGCAGTTGGGAGGCACTAGGAGTGTATGAAAGTGAGCAGGCAGCTGGGAAGGCTGGGGGGATAGCAAGGCACTAGGCTTGGGGTGGGGTCTTGGCAGGGATAAGGTGGATAGGGAGAAGGGTGGCAGGAACTGTGATTTCTAATAGAAGGGGTGGGGATGGAACTGAGTAGGGAAGGAAAGTAGCAGGTATGGTCATAAGGGAGAAGCAGCACCAGTGGGCTCCGCAATACAGCACCATTAGGCAGACTAACCTGGTTAGCAGTTTAGCCTAGAGGTTAGAGTAACGAGCTGCGATGAGCTTGGTACATCCAGAAGACCAGACTTGGGTTTGATTCTCACATTCTCCACTTGCATACTGTGTGACTCTGAGCAAGTCACTTATCCGCCCAGTGCTCCCAGGTCACTCTGGAAAACAGGCACGTGTGCCTAGTGGGCCTTACCTGATTACCAAAGACTAAAATAAAAATAAAAAAAATAAATACATAAACCTTTGGCTAAGGTCCTGGAACAAGAGAGAGGGATTTGTTTTTCTGACCAACTGGAGGACCTTTTATGGTAAGGGCTGCCTGTATGTCTAGGATGGCAGCAGCTATATCAGCAGGGAGTAGAAATGGTGCTACTGGCTACAGAATAGACAAGACAATCAGGATGATTGAAACTAGACGACTGGAAAGAATGACTGGTGCAAGGGATCACCAATGACAGGAGGCAGATGCAGGGAAACAGATGGAAAGACATCTAATCAGGGAAGGACAGGGTAGCAGAGACCCCTGAAGAGGGGGCGTATAGAGTGGCAGTTATCTTCACTTGCACACAGGCCAATATGAGGAAAGCAACCAGCAAACTGTGTGAGCCTGAGGGCCTAATGCATTTCGAGTGTCAGGGCATACTGGTACTTACAGAGACCTGGTTTTGGCGGGGGGTGACTGGGGACAGCAGAGCGGAGAGATACAGACTATAAGAAACACGGAATTTGATGGCAGATAAATACCACTTGGCCCACCCAGTCTGCCCTTTTTTTCCTGTGCCTATACTGTCACAACAGTTCCTACTTTATCTTCAGCTCCCTCCTCCACTTTCTTTCCACTAAGATTCCCTTGTGCCTAACCCATGCATTGCAAACACAGTTTTTCCCCCCCCACCACCTCCACTGGAAGACTGTTCTAGGCATCCACCACTCTTTCAGTGAAAAAGTTCTTCCTCACATCTCTCTGAAATTTACCCCTTCCAGCTTCACTGTATGTCTCCCTGTTCTCGTACATCTTTTTTCCTCTTAAAAATACTTCCCTCCTATACCTAATTTACCCTCATGAGGTATTTGTAGGTCTCAATCATGTCCTCCCTCTCCCTCCTCTCTCCCAGGGTGTAAATCTTGAGGTCTTTTCGTATCTCCTCGTACAGCACGTGATGCAGCCCCTGCACCATTTTAGTTGCCCTCCTCTGGACAGCCTCCACCCTGCCTATGTCCTTCCTGAAATGTGGTCTCCAGAACTAGACACAGTACTTCAAGTGGGGTCTCACCACTGATGTGTACAATGACAGTACCACCTCCCTCCTTCTGCTAGTGATACCCCTCTTTGTTTATCACCACCCTCTGTCGTCTATCCCTTAACCAATTTCTCATCCAGGTTACCACCTTAGAACCCACCCCTAAGCTTTCCAGTTTCCTTATAAGACTCTTATGTGGAATGGTGTAAGCCTTACTAACATTGAAGTAGGTCACATTTACCGCCTCACCTTGATCTAATTCCCTGTAGTTTCCAGCCTCCTCCCTGCTACCACTTTTATGAACTGGAACTACATCTGCCCTCCTCCAATCCTCTGGAACCACTCCTGTCTCCAGATAGCTCTTGAACAGGCTATCAGAGGTGCAGCCAGTACCTCCCTGAGCTCCTTCAAAACCCTTAAGTGTAGCACGTCTGGCCTCATAGCATTGCTTTCTTTCAGATTTGTGAGTCCCTTAAGGAGGACTCTTCTCTGTAAGAGGACTTGTATCTACCTCCCTCCCCCCCCCCAGTGTACTCCAAAGGGGTAGGCCAGACAGGAAAGACGGTGGGGTGGCCTCTATGTGGAGGACAAGGAGGAGATCGGGAGGAAAAATAGTGACAGAGTACATCTAGGTCGAACTATGAGAATGGGGGTAAGAGAGTCACTCTGGGGTCTACTTCCGTCTTCTAACAGATCAGAGGAGCATGACGCCCAGCTAATCAGGGAAATTATGAGAGCAGCCAATTTGAAAGCAATAGTGATCCTGGGAAACTTTAGTGTCCTAGATATATACTATCATCTCGACTGAGATAATGGCAGGGCTGAGACCACATTCCTGTTCACCTTCAAGGACTGTTTCCTACAGCAGCATGTGCGGCAAAGGCTTAAGCATAAGGTCACCCATAGTCTTGTTCTCAGCAGTGGGAATGGGGTCATTTCCAGTGGGAATGTCAAGGAACAGGTGGGAAGTAGTAACAACAACTGGGTAACTTTCTCCCTGGTGACAGGAATGATTAGCTGGGCCTCAGCCACCAAAAACCAGAACGTCAGAAAGGGGCACTCGGCCAAGATGGACGACCCAATGTGCAAGAGTTTAGATCAGCTGCAGGAGAATGGTATACAGAGCACCTGTGGGACTCATTGAAGAGGGTGTTCACCGGAATCACAGAGGTGGCCCTCTGGCTCAACCGAGACCTAAGGTAAATGACGCTGAACAAAACAAAAGTCTATGACTGCTAGAAATAGACTGGTTGCCGCAACCCCAGAAAGGAGCACTGAGCAGCACTGAGGGACTGCAAGGCTAGAAGTGAAAAAGCCAAGAAGGGTCTGGATGACAGGATAACAGTATGAGATGCAAACAACAAAGCCTTCTTCCAGTACGTAAATGAAGGGACTGAGTTTCTGAAAACACTGTAACATGAGGAGGAACCTGATGATACAGTGGTGATAGCTGAGGTGCTGAATGAATATTCTGCTCCCATATTCACCAAGGGGTCACCGAAGGAGAGTGTGTACTCATTGCGAGCGCCCATGGTATCAGCAGTAGATATAATACAGCCTGGGGACAGCACACACACCCTGGTAGATGACTAACTGGTGTAGGCCAAGTCAGATAAGTCCCAAGGCGGTGGACGGGATAAACCACAAGAACATAATGGTGCAAAGGGAACAACTGGCAGGACCACTTGCCATAATTATACTGCAAAAGTCCGTCCGGACAAGTGTGGTGCCAGAGCCAGCAATAGTTTTTTTTTCATGGTGATTTGCGTATACTACCTATGATGCTATGCACTACAGGGGTACGTATAATGTGGCATGTCTTTTACAATTTGACTTTGCTATCAATCCCCTTCCAAGATAACTGTTACTTCAGTGTTTCTACTCTGAAGTTTTTGTCCTTCATGCTGCTTTCCTCTTTTTGGGCTTACCATGACCCAAACCATCAAGCTCGTATAGTTGTTTATTCCCCCACTGGGCTGAGAAAAAGATGTGGCACACTGAGGAGTCCTAACAGGAACAAAATGGGCCTGTCTACTGTTTTCAGCCTTTTCAGACTGCTTAATGGGCCCTTTGCGCCATTCAGTCCTGCTTAAAACTAAGACAGCCTTAGTTCTTACATGTTGTTTTGTACATATTCTTGAAACAAACAGAATTCAGTGCATCCCCTTCCTCAAATGCTGCTCAAGAGAACTTGCAAATCATTTTAATATTTTTTCTATTAGTTTTCAAATGATCAAGATAGGTGGAGCCATGTCCTATTCAGCATGCCCCATTGGCCACCTGTGAGCCCCTTATGGGACAGCAATCTGTTTAAAAATTGGAAGTCAGACAGGGGTCTTCACACAGGACAGACAAAGAAAGCAGTGAGCTCACAGCTCATTTTGGCATGTTAAAATTAAAAGAGTAGGCACCCGACCCATGAGGGAGTCACCTTGCCATTGGTGATCAGGCTTAATCACAACTCACCTGATTTATGAAACAAAGAACTCTTTAAAGTCAAGAAATGAAGACAGAAAGTGATTAATAAAATAGAAAAAACTTTTAAATGATTTGCAGCCACATTGAGCAGCATTTGGGGAGGGATGTACTGGATACTATATGTTTCTGATATTGGCCACAAACCAGCAGCACTCCTACAAATTAAATTAAAAATGTACACGAAATGAGAATACAACTTAGTAGGTGAGCCAGGGTTCAGTCTGCTATGTCCTTAACTACCAAATTTGCACATACTTTCGATGATAATTTGCATTAGTGAGGCATGTGTAATTTGGATTTCTGTGGTGCCAGAGGACTAGAAAGTGGCCAGCGTGGTCTCACTCTTCTTTAAAAAAGGGCAGGACTGGACATTGGCAGCTACAAGCCAGTCAGCCTGACATGAGTGCTGGGCACGGTCCTGGAAATCATTATCAGAACCAGAATAATGGAGTACTTGGTTGAAGCCAAGTTTCTTGGTCCCTCTAAGCATTGCTTTATGATCTCCCCCTCATAAAGAAATGCTTAGAGGGGCAGTGGTTCTTGGCCCCTCTAAGCATGGTTTTATGAGGGGGAGATCTTGTGCAGTCAACCTGATTACCTATTTTGAGAGGGTATCCAGGACTTCAGCAAAGCTTTTGATACTAGATCAATATAGTATACATATTGCCTACTCAAGGTGGAATTCTAAGTGGTTTAGAAGCAGGAAGTAGAGGGATGTAGTATGTGAGCATTACTCTGGGTGGAGAGCAGTACTCAGCAGCATCTCTCAGGGATTGGTGCTGGGACCACTGTTATTCAATATTTTCATCAATGATCTGAAAGCAGGGGTCAGGCAGTAGACACCTGTTAGAGTAAAGAGCATGTAGCACTCGGGTCTCCTTGATTTCAAGGTAAATTTATTTATTTATTTATGTCTTTGTTTACCGGGTAAGTGCACTGATCCAGAGGACCGTTTTCAGTCAAGACCTGGGCCACATAAATAACACGAACAAACAGCAGCAATCAAAATTTCAAACAGCAGTTTATTCACTGGAGCATAACTGCTTCCCTAGTGCCTCGGCCCTACAGTCAGGCCTTTGGATGACACCTGTTAACCTGAATTTCAGTAAAGCCTTCAACTCAGTCCCTCGCAGGTAGATCATACAGAAAGGAGAGTAAACAGGGAGCAGAGAAAAGATTACAACATGGATAGGCTGCTGGCTTATGGGAAGAACAAACCCAATATAGAGAGAGTTACTAACAGTGCCCCTAGAACCTGGTGCTCGGCTTGGTTTTGTTCTCTTAGCAATGTACAGAAGGGCCTTAAAAATAAGGTCAGCTTCGTGTCCCTTCGTGTCGCCACTCTTCGTCTGTTACTTGCGGGGACACTGAACTTAACCCTAGGCCCTCTTGTCCCACCCCAGTTTCATACCCTGGTGCAGCAGCTCAACCCCCATTGAAGTGCCTAAGAGTTCCCCACGTGAATGTTCGAAGTAGTCAACCTAAGATGGCTGAATTTGAGGCCTGGGTTAATCTGAAGTCTCCTGACATCCTCTGTATCTCTGAGTCTTGGCTCAAGCCTGCTATTAAACAGTATGATGTGGCACTATCTGGGTATACCTGTTTCAGGAAGGACCAGCTAGGTAAAAGTTCTGGCGGAGTTATGATATACACTAGGGCTGACCTGGATGTAGCTGAACTGCCTGTACCTGCCATGGAATCCCAGTCAGTGGAAGCCCTGTTCCTCTCCCTGACTCTTGGCAATGTCAAGAAGATAATTATTGGTTGAGCATACTTGCCCCCCAATACAGCCACCTCTAGCCTTCCTCCCTTCATCTCATCGCTTGCCAGTCTCCCCCGACATGGCCTCCTACTATGTGGTGATTTTAACAATGACTGGCTTAACCCTGCTGCTGACAAAGTTCATGCTTCACTAGCTGACTCCAGCCTAGTATAGTTCATTCTAGACGCAATGCGCATCAACAAGTCCAGCAAGGACACCTTACTGGACTGGGTTATCACCAACTGTCCTCTGAAGTTTAGATATGCAGGTGTACTATCGGACAGTATAAGCAATCACTCTCCCACTGTGTGTGTCTGGAGGAATAACTGCCCTAACCTCCCACCTAAAATTACCCTAGTCCGGGATATGTCCAAGTTTGAAGTTGACAGCTTTATTACCTCCATCCATAGCACGGGCTGGAGCCCCATCTCGACTCTCCCCGATATCAGATATCAACCAAGCCCTAGATATTTTTATAACTACCTTTACTCATATTGTTGATACCCATGCTCCCCTAAAAAATGCATATCTAAGGGTCTTAAAGCTCCTTGGCTCAGCAAAGAGCTAAGGAAGCTTATGTCTTCTCATGACCGGGCTTGGCGGTCCTTTAAAAAAAGTGGCTTACCCTCTGACTGGATCCTCTACAGGCAACTTATAAATCAATGTAAGAGCTGGCCCGGTGGTGCTGAGGGTTGAGGTGCTGGACACCACAACTTGCGACCCATGTTCAGGAACGGGTATGGGCCGCCGAGGGTTGGAGAAGGATCGAGCGTTCGGAGGACTGCTCTCCTCCTCTCCGGGGGAGGGGGGTTCGCTGGTGCCAGCGTCGGTTGCCCCCCGGCAGAGGCTGGGGGACAAGGCATCACACTGTGTGGGATGCAGCTGGGACAGACGCTCCCACTAGCCAGCCATTGCATCGCCCTAGCCCGGGAGAAACAGTTCAGAAAATCGCCCGGCCAGCGTCTGAGCCTGGCTTGGTGCCCGACCCTCCAGCCACGACAGTTCCGCTCCAGCGGCCCCACTCGGGGGAGGAGGGCTTCCCCAGGTGAGGATCACCAAGGCCGGGCGAGCCCGTTCGCAGGGCTAGTGGTCCCTGCCGGCAAAAATACAAACGGAAAAAAAATTAGAAATCAATGTAAGAACTCCCTTCATAAAGCCAAACGCCATCATTTTAAAACTTTACAAAAGGAACACCTTTGTAACCCAAAAACTTTCTGGCAACAGGTTAATACCCAGGTCAAAGGGAAGGCCACAGAACTCCCAAACTCCACTGCTGCCCAAGGCACCTCCCTCACCGAGCCCCTGTCTATTGCCTCCAGATTTAATGCATTTTTTACTGATCCACTCAAATATATGTAACTGTTTCCTCAGTCTCCCAACCCATCCTCATTACCTACATCTGAAGGATACATAGGTACTCGTCCAGCCTTCCATCTGAAATTGGCCACATGCAAAGAGGTCCAGAGGCTCCTCGCAAACCTAAAGGCTGAGAGTTCTCCTGGACATGACTCCCTGGAGCCTAAATTCCTGAAACTTGGTGCTCCTCCTCTTGCCCACGCCATGCATGACTTATTCAATCACTCTTTCCTGTCTAGCACTGTACCAGACAAGTGAAAAGTTGCAGTAGTTGTACTGGTGCACAAAGGGGGGCCTAATACCATGGTTGAGAACTTCAGACCGATCTCTATTCTCTGTCCTCTTGCCAAGATCCAGGAGCGTATTGTCTACAATCATCTCCAGGATTATTTAGAGCACTATAACCTGTTGTCACCCTATCAGCACGGCCTCAGAAAGAGACACAACACCCTCACGGCCTTGTTGAAAGTAACTTCGGATATTTACCACGCCATGGATCAAGGTTCTGCAACTGGTGCTATCTTTGTCAACCTGACTAAAGTGTTCGACCTTGTGAATCATGGTCTGTTGCTACAACAGTTGCAGGCTATTGGCTTGGATTCCAGTGCCCTTCTCTGGGTCCGTAGTTAACTCTCCTGCCGTTCTCAAGGAGTTAAATGGGCTGGTGCTCTCTCTGGTTTCAAACATATTACCCACGGTGTCCCTTAGGGCTCCATATTGGGCGTGCTGCTGTTCTCACTATTTAAAATGATCTACCTAGGCACTGTGGTGGGGTCTCTGTGCACCTTTAAGTGGTGATGCCATTATTTACCGGTCCTCTCCTGATCTCACCTTGATCAACAGGGAACTTGCCTCTGACTTCATGGATCTTGAAGACTGGTTCAAGTGTAGCCAACTAGTCCTCAGTACTAAAAAACTAAATGTATGCTCTTTTTTCATCGTCCTTCCTCCTCTTTACCCCTCTTACCTCTCCGTATCATCTACCATAATGGTGACACTCTTGAGTATGTCCCCACCTTTAAGTATCTGGGCGTCACCCTAGATAGCTCATTAACCCTCACTGCCCATGTCTCCATCCTGGTCAAAACACTGAACCAGAAGTTGGGACTCCTTTACCGTATCCGCCCCTTCCTCACCTCTGCCTCTTGTATCAAGACTGGCTCCTCGTCTCTTCTTACTTACGGTGCACCCTTACTACTGTCTACCAATGCATCTAACATGTTACTGCTTGCCCAGGTCTACCATAGGGTGGGAAGGTTTGCTCTTGGGGTCAATAACCGCCATCACCACAGCAACGTCCTCTCTCTCCTGGGATGGCTCCCTTATGAATCCAAACTAAGGTACTCGGCCTTGAGTTTTGTGTATAAGCTTGTTCACAACTTTGCCCCTCCCTGCCTAAGGGAGATTATTTGCGTTAGGAAAGCATTCACATGCCCTCCACTCTGCCACTCTACCCCTTCTCGAACAGCCTAATCCGAGGCTTGCAGTCGCTTGTACATCCTTCTCCTTCGCAGCTGCAACTGACTGGAACTCCCTGCCCCCTCCAGTCCTTTCCTGTACCTCTCTACCCAAGTTCAAAACCACTTTACTTGCCTGCCTTTCCTCCTCCTCCTCCGCTCACTGCACCTGTTTCCGATGACTTACGAGTGACTCTCTCGCTCCACTTTCTCCTCATCTTTACTCTATCCCCTTGTCCTCTTCCCCTCTCTACCTGCCTGTCATGTTTTCCCAGGCTATCCCTCTGAATCATTTTGGGTCTTGAATTTTAAAACCATGGTAATGTGAATAAACCTGACTGTATTTATCCATTCTACTTAATTTATTTCTATGTATAATCTATTGTAATTTTCCTGTGGGCATCACACCCTCTGTATAATGTGTATATACCTAATGGTTTCATTTGTTTTTACCTATACTGTATTGTAAATATCTATTGTAATGTTTATTAAGCGTTGCACTCTATTCTAAATGTGTTTCTACCTTATGTACTTGTCTGATCTACAAGACTGTTCTTACATAGTGGCTCTCTGCGCATTTGCTGTACTGTAACCTGCACTGAATTGCATTCAAGTGGCCTTCAGTTGTCAAGTTTTTGCTTTTGTATTCTGAATCTCTTAAGGCTGCCTATTGTACTGTCTTTTTATTGCTGTTTCCTTCCTGGGTCGACCCTGAAAAAGGGACTGTAATTGTCCCAGTGGACTTACCCGGTTACCAAAATTCAAATAAAATTATTTGCTTCTGACACAAAACTGCTTGGTAAAGTGCTTAGCAGATGGAGTGGACAGTATGAGGAGGGAGCAGAAAGACCCAAACAGTGGTGTGATAGTAGAATACCGTCCCCCCCCCCCGGGACATCCTCCTTCTCCTATAACCCTTCTCAAATCTACTGCAGTAGTAACCTTGTTTCTTTCATCTTTCTAAACTTGTTTTTTTTTTCCGTTTCTATCATGATGGGGTGGTCTCCCACCATGATCTCTCTTACTAAACTGACCCCTCTATGCTCTCTCTGTCCATGTGGTGTGAAAGGAACTGGCTTTAGGGGTCTTTATAACATAGGTAGTAAGTGAGGGATACCTATGTTTTAGGTGCCCGTTTTGGTAATCCGTGTAATTATGTGATTTGGATATCTCTCTGTTTTTAGGTATAGTCCCTTTTTGGATATTGTATTTCAGTAATGTTCTTAGAGTAATGGTAGTCATTTACAAACTTCCCTTCCTCTGTCTTTTTGTGCACTTTTGTGACTTTTCATAACCTCCCTCCATTAGTAGTCACCCGGGAATGTGCTTTTCTATTTTAAAATAGGGTATTGAATAGGAAGAGGTGAATTATGTCAGTAGCCTCTGTTGTCGCAGTCCCTCGAGATTAAATTAAAAAGATAAACAAAAGACCCAAGCCGCTCGGGTTGCAGCACGTAGCGCTTTTCAGTAACTTTCTGCCGTATGCATTTGCCCAAGCTTCAGAATGAAATTTGGTAGCTTTAGCAGGGTGTTAATCGGCTGCTGTGAAGCTGAAATGACTTTCTAAACACTGCTCAGATGAACGGATATAGGTCTGCACTTCGAGTAGAGGACTGGGAGTACTTTCGACGTCTAGACGCTCATCTGACAGTTTTATCAAAAATGAAAGAAAAACTTGCATAACATTCTCCTTTCTTTTAATATGTATTTGTATATGTTTTCTTGCTCTTGACACAGCACAAATTGTTGTGTTATCTATGTAACCTTTTGTACTGTACCTAATTGACGTGGAACCTTTGTAAAAGAGCCTCTGGCTCAAAGATAGTAATTCCTAGAACAATAAACGAAACTAAACTAAACTAATTTCCCTTAGGTATTGGGGGAATACATGAAACTGGGGTTGTTGTTAAAGAAAACACTAGTAAGCGTCTTCTTTTGCCAGTACAAATCTCTTACAGCCCACAATATTAAATTATATCTAACACCCGGATGCAGAACTAGAAAATAAAAACTTTACTTACTACTCCTATTAGGAGTTAGAAATGGCTATTAGGGACTCATTTTAGAGAGATAAGTGCTTTTAGATTGTACGTTCTTTCAAGAATCAGGCTCAATCTAAGAAACCTGACTTACCTGGAGACACCCTCATCACCTTCTGGAAAGAACTTCCCTTTAGGGCCAGCGGCCCTCTGGTGGACTAATTTTGTAGTCCAGCTATGGAGTGAGGTCATATTCAGTGGGAGGGGCATAAAGCTTAAGTGACCCTTTCTTATGCCAACCTTGAGAAACCTTATTATACTTTTATTTTTCTCATGATTGGGAATGTGATTTTTCAATAAAATAAAAACGAGTGCTTTGGTCTCTGTGATGCCCCAAAATATGCATCAGAGTAGGTTTATTTCTTGTATTAGTATTAGGGGGCGGATCAGATGACCTGTGATGTCAATAGCCTCGTCTTATAAAATGTGCAGAACACAAAGCCCAGGCAGATAGGTGGAATGCACTGAGGACAGTGGTCCTGCTGCTTTGCTGGTACCACTCTGTGGCAGTACTCCAGTCTGGTGTGCTGAAGTTCAGATAAAGAACTGTATATTTTCTTTTCCTTTTATTTGATTGTTTACTTTCCTTGTGAAAACAAGAAGAATTGATTTGATTTCCTTTCCATTTTTGTAAATAAATTTTAGCCACATGAAGTTGGTGTGTGAACCTGATATTTGTGTTCTGTGTTGTCACTACCCCACGCCTATCACAAGTGGTCAGAAACTTGATGACTAACATTCAATACGAAGAAGTGCAAGGTAATGCATATAGGCAAAAGAAACACCAGGATGGACTATACCAGTAATGATGTGAGTGAAGACAGAAGCCACTAATGAGGAAAAACACTTGTGTGTCATAATACAGAGCAGCATAAAGCCATCTTGCCAGTGTGAAAAAAGATGACGAGATTGTAAATGGGATATAATTACTGGCCTGCGCTTTTCCCCATAGGGAAACCCGGTTATAATTTGCCATTATAACCAGCTGGTTATAACAGCAAGCAAGCACCAGGTTTCCCTGCCTCTGCATCAGCTGTCTGTCTCTCCCCACGTCCCTCGCTAGACCTGATGGACACCTCAACCGCTACTCGAGGAGCAATTAAACCCCCTCAACAATTCAAAAAGAACCCCAAGAAATGGGTGAGGTCCACTCTGCAAGGTTTAAACAATAATACTTAAAATACTGGCAGACCACGCACATAATTGCTGTGGCGAACAAGTGCTGGTCAGCAATTATATAAAATAAAAGATGAGGTTGTGTGTAAAACTCGATTTTACACACACCCTCGGTATGGGATGCTTTTTATAAACCCCTCGGGCTTCGCCCTCGGTGTTTAATGTAGCATCCCACACCTCAGACATGTGTATAATCTTGTTACACACACCACCCCATCCATTATTCTCTAAGTATTAGGTGAGGATTCTCAAGTCATACTAAGACAAATATCTTGCCACTGTACCAGTGGCAGGATAGGCCACAATTGAAGTACTGTGTGCAGTTCTGGAACCTGTATCTAAAGAATGGCAAGGATAAATCAGAGAAGATGCAGGGTAAAAATGACAAAGATGATACAGGGCAGCAGGGCAGTAGCTACCTGGAAAGGTGGCAGAACCTTAACATTTACTTACTAGTGATTCGAGAACAGATGGGGGACGTGACTGAGACACACAAATACAAGAATTCAACAGGGTGGATAAGAGCAAGTTTTTCAAATTATGGGACCAGGCAACACTAGCGTTCATAACTTCAGATTGGTGGAGGGAGGGGCAAAACATTTCAGAAGTTCTGTTTTACTGAAAGGGTGCTGGATAGCTGAACACTGGAGAAGGTACTTAATTCTGACTCCATTTCAAGTTTCAAGAAAAAGGGACAGATATTGAGGGGTCATCAAGAAGAAAGGGGATCCACGGCATGCTGAAATTCAGTCAGAGGGCTTGTCAGACTGGGTAAAATTTCAGCAAAGGACAGATCAAATGGATGGAAATTCTTATCAGCTGCTACTGTCTGTGCATCTATGTCCCCAGCAAGCAGCTAAGGTTTGCTGATGACACTAAGCTGGCAAGGGTGATGGACTCCCCTTGAGGAGAGGAGCAAGTTTCAGGAGGACCTTAACAAGCGCAGTGATTGCTGGGACTCCTGGAGTCTCAGATTCAATGCAGCCAACTGTAAGGTGCTACACATGTGGCGGAAAACAGAGATATGACCATCCTACACTGTGGTGCTCCATTTGCTCCATGTGTCACAACAGACAGGGGACAGAGGCACGACAAGCAGTGTGGGGTCACTGTCAAGACAACTGACAGAATGCTAGGAGGCATCAAAAGTGGGGCCACCAGCAGGGCAGGGGAAGTAATCTCACCTCACTACAAGGCCCTGGTCAGCCCCACATGCAATACAGCATGTACTCACCCATTTTTCATGTGGTAGTTCTGGGCTGCCAAATACACTGATGACACTCAGGCAGTTAACAGGGTACAGCATAGGGCCAGCAAAATGATTAGGAGAATGAAAGATAAAAGCTATGAGGAGCAAGCCAGTCTTGTGACGCTGGAGGTTGAGGCACTGGATGCCACAACTCGTGCCACGCCAGCAACCTGGGTACGAGAACGAGCCTGGGCTGTCAGGAGATGGCAGAGGTGAGAGAGGATTGAGCATCTGGAGGACTGCTCTCCTCTCTCGGGGAGGGAGAAATTGCCGTCCCGCCTGTTGGTTGCCCTGTAGTTAGGGCTGGGGGTGACACAGGCTGGGAGACAGGTAGCCGGCAGGCATGGCGTGATTGTGCCCCACGCATGCGTGATCGTGCCATACACTGGGAGGGAGGCGGGTCACCAGAAATGGCAGCCGGGGCCATGAAGTCTCACCTTGCCTTGCTGGTCCTCTGCCACCATCTCCCGGATTTGGACTGTGCTCCAGGACGTGGGGATGCTTCCTTCCCGGCCCTGCCACGGGGTAAAGCCATGTGGGTCTCGGGTTGGTCAAGGGTGGTTGGGCGGGTGGTCCAGAGCAGATTTTCTGCCCTGGTGCCGAGGAGAAAAAAAAAAATGTTGATTTAAAAAAAAAAAAAAAGGCTAAGAGGAGTAGGTGGTCGCTCTGAATATTCATGTTGGAAAAAAAGGCTGAGAGGGGTCGTGATCTCAGTCTTGCACATACTTGAAGGCAACGACAAGAGCAAACAGAAATGTTAATGGGATAATGATGGGAACATGGGACAGGCATAAGGGGATCTTAGTGGAAAGGAAAAGGGGGAAGGAAAAAAGAGCCAGAGATCAAGTAGGGTCTATGGTGATATAGCAGGTAGGGTTAAATGGGCAGACTGGATGGGCCAAGTGGTCCTCATCAGTCAACAAATTCCATGTTTCTAAATGTTTGATATGGTGTACTCCAGTTGGAATGGTAACATGCCCTGAAGCGCAGAGGAAGCAAATGTAATGGTAACATTAGGAATCACTTTTTCTCCCTGAAAGTGATGAATCTATGGAACAGTGCACCAGTGACAACAGTGGGCATGACGACACAGCAGGCTTCAAGGTAAGCCTGGAAAAATGTCTGTATAGCAGGCGAATCACTGGATACCCTGGGTGGTAGAGTGGGTAGGAACACCTTTATTTCAGGTACCTGTTTGCACAGCATACTTATTTATACCTGATTAAAAAGCAATGCAGAGGAAACGATGGACCTAGAGTCCCTTCCAACCCAAAGTTACTATGCCACTGTGCATGTTACTATAAAAGAGTGGTCAGTTCTGATGGACACCACTGTATGTTCACATCACATTGTAATGTGGTTGTGTACTTTTACTACCGTGTGAAAGATGAGTGTGATTACATGCTTTGGTGCTGTCTGTGCCTGATAGCTTCTTGAACATGAATACGCACAGTGCCTAGTTGTGTTTTAAGAATGAAGGCAACTAATATATGTTTAAACGCCCTGAAATGTGATGGGTAATCACGAAGTACAACACTAAAGAATGTTTGTGCACATGTAAAAGTTAGGAAACAAACTGTATTCTTGCACGAAACTCAACTAAAACCAGAGGCTCTGCACTTGCTATGCAGAGAATGGGTGGGCCAAGTGCATGACTGGA
This sequence comes from Neoceratodus forsteri, assembly GCA_016271365.2. Lineage (NCBI taxonomy): Eukaryota > Metazoa > Chordata > Ceratodontiformes > Ceratodontidae > Neoceratodus > Neoceratodus forsteri. Next base: position 657,632,132 of record CM028131.1, on the reverse strand, counting down.
TAAGCCTCAGACTGGGGTAGCAATTATTTTTCACAGGAATCTAAACTCCCAGATCGTACAAGTGATAGCTAAACAACTAGGGAGGTATGCTGTGGTTTCAGGCAAATTAGATTGGGACATTACATTTATGAACCTGTATGGACTCAGTGAAGACAACCCAGAAATGTTTACAGCCGTATTAGCATTACTTGATACCATTTACTAATAATCTAAATCTCTGAGGAGGGGGATGGGAACCCAGTACCAGGCCGATAAGTTTGGGAGGACAAAGCATCACCTAGCTAAATTAATGTGGGTTATAAAATGAACTAGCTATACCCTGAGTGGCCATTTCTGTATCGGGTTAATCAAAGGATGGTTTAGACTTCAAATGGAGCTATTGGGCATAATAATTACAGAGCCTCTGATGCTGCTGGGACAGCTTTGAAAAATTTAATATTTAGACATAATTTAACTTATATTTCACACTTCCTGTGTAATCGTCACCCTTCTTTCTTTATCACCAAGGCTATTTTGCATGGAAACAGGATCGCTGCCCTATTTGCTTCACCTGCTTGTCTACTTCTGTAGTCACAACTCTTTTTATGACATCCCAGTCTGTTGCTGTGGAGATTATGACATCATAAACGGCCTTATGATGTCATGTAGACGGGCAGCCAACACAAATCAAGTCCAAGGGATAGTAATATTGTTTTTATGTCACTTCCCTCAGTAATAAAGGAAACAGGGAAAGAATTGCAAAAATATAGTTCTGGCTGAATGACACAGAGGGTAAAAGCACAGAAGTGTCAAACAATGGGTTGCAGGTTCAGTCCCACTCAGGGCCAAAAACAACAGTGTCATGGGAAATTTCAACTTCAGTAAACTTTTAGCTGGCCCAGTGATGTAGAGGGCTGAGGCGCTAGATGCCTCAGCTCCTGCCACACTAGCAACCAGCTTTCAGGAATGAGGGTAAATCGCAGACTGGTAGGAGGAAGGAGGACTGAGCATTCATCGACTGCACTCCTCTTTTGGGGTGGGAGGGGACAGTCTGTATGACTGCTTGGCTACCACCTAGCTGAGGCTAGCTGGAGCAGCATCAGTCACCAGACTTGAAAGATGGAGGTGGGCGTTCAGAGCGTGCACCATCTATATGGTCTACCTGCATACCACTGCACACCGCCGTCGACCCTGACTCAAGGGGAGTAACCGATGGAAAAGAACTTTGTTAGCAGGATGATGCTGCGACCCTGCAGGCACCACACCACCACCATCCATTGCACAATGAGGTAAGAAGTAGATGGAGTACGTTCTGGAGGTGAGGTGACCAGGACTGGGAGTAGACAGGTTTGGGCATCGACAACAGAAGGGGGCCCAACAGGGAGACACATGAGGATAGTCCAAATGGACAGAAAAAAAAATAATTTCAAAAATATGTGAACTATACACTAAATTATGCCTAAATCTCACATTGTTCAAGGTTATCCAATTGGTATTAGGGTCTCTTTAAAGGAAACACAAACAAAATGTAATTTAAATAAACTATTTATGGTGTTTCCTGTTTATTACTGACATGCTATTAACATATTTGATGCTATTATATTTGCATTCTGCATGCAGCGTGTTTTTCCTGCTGTGTTTAGAGCTTTCTAAGAGATGCACTCCAGACTCCTGACTAACTAGGGAAAACAATACACACACACACACACACACACACACACACACACACACACACACACACACACACACTCTATTAGCCTGCTCATGAGTGGAAAAGTACTGTGACTGGTGGGGCTGCATCCTTTGAACTACACAAAAATTATGCCCATCAGTCAGCTGAACACGGTCATCATCAGCCTTTTCAGCACTGAATTTTAAGTAGCAAGTCTCCTGCATTTCTACATCCATTGGCTTAAACAGCAAACACCTCCATAGCTCCCTACAGTGACCGAGCACCATCAATTTGTTCACTTTGTGGAAGCGTGCAAGCGAAGACAATAAAGGACTACTCTGCTGGCTGTAACACAGTCATGTGATGACTTTCTCTTGAGTTCTCAGGAGCTGCTTAAAAATGTTTTACAGCCAGTACAAAATCCAGCATGGTACCCAATCACACTACAGACAAGCTCTGTCCAGAGGTGACACAGCTGCAGCCGTGCTCGGTGAGTTCATGGCGGAACAGTCTGCCGTGCCCAAGATGGCTGCCAATGTTCAGTACGCATGCGTGGTGAAGTCGCGCATGTGCAATTACTCATGCACTCGCACCCAGCATCAGCAGGCATCTTGAGCATGGCAGGCCATGGCGGGCGACTGCAATAAAAGTAGTGCACCCGCGGAGGTGGAGGAGGAGTGAGCGGAGTGTTTTGGAGTTGCAGAATGATCGTACTGCAACTCCAAAATTGTTCTCCAGTGTCAATCTGGTGGTTCATTTTTAGAGCTTTTGTAAGACTGCTGCAGGCTCCGCCCACTGCAGTTGTAAAAAACTGGCATTCTCCTTCCCAGGACTCAGACAGGAACAGAAGGTGCAGGGTCAATACACAGGTACACAGAAGTGAAGAAAGAAAAACACTTCTAGTCCCTCCGGTCTGCCTGTAAACTAATTATTATATATGTGACTGATGGCAGGCCTATTGTCTTTACAGAACTAACTCCCCGTTCCTCTCATATTTACTCCCTTCGTCCTTACCAATCGCCTAAATCTGTCCCACCCATTCTGAACCTGTTGATCATTCCAGCCTACATGACCATCTTGGGAATCTTATTCTACTTGTTCACCACCCTCTCCATGAAGGAAAAATTTCCTGACAACGGCATGGCCTTCTCAGTTTCCAATCATTCCCTATTTTAACTGTGTTTTCATTCCTGGGGAACAGGTCCCTGCTGCCCACCTTATTTCTATCCCTCAGAAGCTTGTATGTTTCTTTCATATCCCTCTCTTCCTCCTGCCCTCCAGCACCAGTGTGTGCATACTGAGGTCTGCTAGACGTTCCTCTTATGTCTGTCCCTGGATGATGGAAGTGGTACTTCTCTGCATCACTTCTAGCCTGTCCTTGTCCTCCTTTAGGTGCAGGTTCAAGAACTGGACATGGTACTTAAGATGGGGCCTCATCAGGGATTTGTACAGTGGCAAGATCACCTCCCCCCTTCTTCTGTCAAAGCATCTGTCAATACATCCCAACATGCTCTTCGCCTTCCTGTAAACCCTACTGCATTGTGTGGAGACTTTGAGGCTTTTGCTAATAATAGCCCTATGGTCCCTCCCTTCCCTTTTATGGCTAACTTTATCCCATCAAATACAATACTTTCAGCATGGGTTCATCCTGTCAATGTGCATCACCTTACATTTGTTGGAGCTGAAACACAGCTGCCAGATCTTTGCCTACTTCTCCAGATCTTTGCACAACTCTCTGGAATGCTCTTCATTATCCACCCTGCCACATGTGTGTCCTGTCTGCGAACAGACACATCCTCCCTTTACTACTACCTCCTATATCATTTATGAACACACTGAGCAGGACAGGTACCATGACTTGACCCTTGTGGTACCCCACTGGTGACCTCAGTCACATCTGATTCCCTTTCCATTTAGCACCACCTTTTGTGCCACTGCCCCAAAACCAGTTACCTAGCAAAAGCTTTCTACTGTTGAGCCACAATGTTCGGAATGCATTCGTTCTGTTTTTATTATTCTGTTCCTCTCAGGTTCCCCATGGTTACTCCTGTCCCCACTTCAATGGTGGCAGCACCCTGGCTGCACCCTTCCTCCAGCTCAGAAGGCTGATGAGCAGATGCCCTAGCTGCTTCTGGATAGGTTACGCGAATGACAGGTGTACAGCACCATCCCTTCCCAGGAGTCGAGCACTTCTTTTCTGCAACACTTGCATCCTTGAGTATGCATTAAGGACCCAATCCACACAGAGGTTGCGGACTATGCACAAATCATGTGCGTCTTACGCATATGCTGCATGCCCCAGAGCTGAATTACACATGACCAAATCTATTGCTCCAACTTCCCATTATGTGTGTGAAGAGGGGCACACAGGAGCCAAGGGCATTCTGAAGCAGAGCAGCACCAGATACCGGGCATCCAAGCAGATGCCCAGGTCGGCACCTGAGTGAATCCTTTGTGCTGCATGGAGCAAGGGATTCTCTAAGAACTGCCATATCCCCAAAGACAACATCAAGAACTCGAATAAAGAAAAAAAAAGAAAGCATGTCCAACTCCATAGCCCTCCATGCCATAAGAGGGGTCTGGGGGCAACAGCTGAGGAGCCACTGGGACCCGCAAAGGTCCAAGGGCCGAGCAGGAAGGGCTTGCAACTGTTACTGCAGGCCCCCCTGTATGGTAATGTTGGCAACTTCTGTAGTGGAGAAACTGTGGGCAGAATCATATGTATCATGAACACATCCCTGAGCACACAACCATCCTGGCCACCCACACAGATGTGTGGGGAGAGTGGGATTGGGTGAGGAGGGCAGGTACAACTCACGCTGTGGGATGTGTAGAGGAGGCACTCCACAGCATTTACCATCCCTCTGCTCATACAACTCTTTGGTGGACCGGGTGCTAAATTGTTTAAGAAAGCTTTACTTTTTTTTGTACACAAAACAGATGCTTGATCAATTTACAGTGAATAATATAACTGTTTAAATGCTCTTTGAAAAGGGAACATTTTAAAGGCTGAAGCAGCTACCAGAAAAAAAAAATGACTTGAGATTTTTGACAACAGATGAAAGTGAAAGTAGAAATCTTAATTGTTTATAAGGGGCAACGAAACAGGGGAGTTAAGGAAGGAACTGGAAGGGGACAGGATCAGTTGTGTTCCAGGACAGTAGCTGCTGCTTGTTGTTTTTACAGGGTTCTTGTGGATTTTACTTGATAGAAGGTTATTTCTTTGCTTTCTTACTTCTAAGGGGCTAGCAGGGTATTGTTGTGGGGGCTGTTGGAGTTTGAAAAATGGTTTGGTGGCTGTAAGTGGGCTCATTTGTTGGATGTTTCACTGTGTAACAGGCTGCGCTGGTGGAGGCCTATTTCTTCTGATTTAAAACCTATTTGGTGGGATTTGCTTGGGCCTGGTATTTGAATTGGAGACCTATATCGGTTAATTTCAAGCCTATTTTGATGTGTTTTTAGTGAAGCTGATTGAATTGGAGACCTGTTTCCTTTGGCAGCAAACATATTTTGTGGGCTTTGAGTTGAATTTTGATTCATTGTTGCTGACTTCAGTAGCTGCAAAGATTACTGCATAGTGGGGGAAGGGTGTTAATGGTCTGGCCAGGTCTCACTCAGCTAATTGACTGGAGGCAGAGCTGAATCAGGTTTGTGGTGTTGGCTGCTTTGTCTCCTCAGAAGGAACTGGAAGGGGACAGGATCAGTTGTGTTCCAGGACAGTAGCTGCTACTTGTTGTTTTTACAGGGTTCTTGTGGATTTTACTTGGTAGAAGGTTATTTCTTTGCTTTCTTACTTCTAAGGGGCTAGCAGGGTATTGTTGTGGGGGCTGTTGGAAGTTTGAAAAATGGTTTGGTGGCTGTAAGTGGGCTAATTTGTTGGATGTTTCACTGTGTAACAGGCTGCGCTGGTGGAGGCCTATTTCTTCTGATTTAAAACCTATTTGGTGGGATTTGCTTGGGCCTGGGTATTTGGCTGCTAGGCTTGGAGGGGAGACACAGGGCTGATACACTCTCTCGAGTCGGGTGTCTGCCCAAAACCCACCCTCCCTACCCCTCCGTCCCCAGAGTTCTGCTAATTTATAGGAGAACACCTGCCCTCCAATTGGAGGAAAAGACTGCAGGTGCAGCTCATGTAGTTCTAGCCACTGGGGGTTGGATTTAAAGGCTGGGAGAGAGGAGCTTAGGGAGTTGTTCATTTACCTTATAAGTTTACTGTGTTGTACTGCACCTAGTAACAGGGTTACTGGTGTACTGTGGGACTGTATCTAAGATTAGTGGGTGACCTGATTAGGCAGTAGGGGTGTATCTTGGACTGGGGGGAACCTGGTGGCTCACCCAAGGAAACCTACTTGGAAGGGGATGGAACCACATGGCATTAGGGCCGGCATCTTTGGGAGGGTGGTGGGGTGCACAGGGTGTGGAGCAGCCATTATACTGGACTGGGCTTGGAAGTTTGGTGGTTGCCCAGTGTGCTACCAGCTGGCACAGCTTAGGGAGGAGGTCGCGGGGATTAGGAGACAGCTGGGGGAAGGGGGGAGGTATGGTTGGGGAAGGGGCAGGGATCTCTCACAGGGTTGCACCAAGCACTGGGGGCAGCGGCATAGGGAAAGGAGTGCAGGAGAATACTCAGGGGTCACATAGGGACCCTGGCAGAGGGGGTCCAAAAGGACACTACCAAGGAAGCAGGCAGGTAACTGGGGACCCTCACAAAGGAGGGACAACATTCTCAGGGAAGTAGGCAGATGGCCAGGGCTGGAGAGAAGGAAGCAAGGTGGGGAGGTGGATCAGGTCTTACACTCAGTAACTGCTTCAATTCTCTTCTGCTCGAGGATGAGGGGGGTGATGTAGCCATGACAGGGTGGTTAGAGATGGAAGGGAGGGGGCAGGGCAGGGGCAGGGGCCAGATAGCAGGGAAGAACAGGGGGAACCGGAGTGCAGGAAAATGGGGAGCAGTGAATCAGAGCAGGAGGGGCAGGGGAAGAAGGAGGAAAGCGCAAGGAGAAGGACCAGTTGGGAGGAAAGGTAAAGGAGAAAGACCAGAAGTACAAGGAGGATTTAGTAAAGGAGCTGAGGTTTAGGCCAGGAGAGCACAACAAGCAAGGAGGGACTAAATGGAGACAGCAAGGAAGGAGGACCAGCCAGGCTAGTTTAGCAGATGGGGAGAAGGACCAGTTACGAGCAATGAGGGAGTTAGCAAGGTACAGAAGGATACTCAGGAGGAGGGCATAGGATTGGAGGGAGGGGTGGTCAGGGTAAATAAGGAGGGGTGAGCATGTGGCACCCAGATGGGGAGGAACAAGGAGCCGGCTGGGTGGAGGGCGGTAGAAAGGATGAGGGACATGGAAGGGGAAATGGAGGTAAAGGAGCGGTCAAAGTGCTCCTGTTGGGGATTCTATGATCAGGGTATCAAATGGGATAGGGAGGAGAAACCTGGCCAGTTAGAACAAAATGCTTCCCTGGCCTAGCAGTGCACAGGGCTAAACACGGTATATCAGCTGGCAAAGTTGTGGGGTTCCCGGACATACTGGTCCACCTGGGTACAAATGACATTGAGGGAAATAGCGAAGCTAGAGATACAGGCAAGATTCAGGGAGCTTGCCAGGGTCTGTCATGACATAGGATGCACAGTTTCCTTCTCAGAAATCCTGCCGGTGCCAAGGGCTAGTGGGGAGCACAAAAGGAAGATTAGGGAGATAAACCAGTGGCTCAGGGAGTGGTGTGAGGCCAGAGGGTATGGGTTGATGGGGGATTGGGGGAGACCTGGGAGGATAAGGAGCTGTATGCTAGAGATAGACTCCATCTCAATTTGGAGGGGAAGGGAATCCTTAAGTTGAAAATAGAGGGGTTCATTGGTGAAAAGTGGGGTTTAAACTTGTGAAGGGGGGAGGGATGGGAGAAAAGGCTGTCAAGGGGGTGCTGATAAAGGAGGGACTCTGTCTCCACCCCCCTGGGGAGCTGGAGGATTGTGGGAAAAGGCTGACCGGTAAAGTGCAGACCAGGGGAAAACAGAATCCCATGGGAACACAGAGCAGGGAAATGAGTATAGGAAAGGGTGGAAGGTAGTCCTGCTAAATGCCAGGAGCTTGGGAAATAAAATGCCTGAGCTCCAGGCGATGCTAACTGAGGGAGCAGTAGATGTGGCAGTGGTCACTGAGACCTGGGCCACTGCAGGACACGACTGGGACCTGAACCTGGAGGGTTACACTATGTTCAGGAAGGACAGGGGGGGAGGAAGGGAGGAGGGGTAGCAATGATAGTCAAAAACTGCATTGGCATAGGGGGAGTAAAGGAGGCGGAAGGAACCGTGGAAGCAATTTGGGTCACCTTGATAACAAGGGGGGGCAAGAGAGTAAAAATAGGAGTGGTGTATAGATCCCCTGCCCTGGCGGAGGAGCTGGAGGAGAGTCTGGTGGTAGATGTTGGGAGACACTGCAGACTGGGCAGAGGAACGGTGGTGGTGTTGGGGGACTTAAACATGCCAGGAACAGACTGGGAGACTAGGACATCTTCTGTGACCAGGGAACAAAGGTTGTTGGATGTCTTTCAAGATGCGTTCCTAACTCAGCAGGTGGGGGAACCGACCAGGGAGGCATGGGTACTGGATGTGGTCCTGGCAGACAGTGACCAGATTAGGGGCCTGGAGGTAAGGGACCCGTTGGCGGGGAGTGACCATGCCACGGTCTGGTTCTGCCTGGACCTAGGAGGGCTAGAAAGCTGCACAAAGACGAAGGTAACTGACTTCAGGGGAATGGATTTTAAGGAAATGGGAAGGATCCTTAAGGAGCATTTGGATGTGATTGGGTCAGACATGGACGCTGATAGTAGGTGGGAAATCATCAGGAGAGGGGTGCAGTGGCTCAGTAGGTAGCACACTCGCCTCTGAGGCCGGGAGATCAGAGGGCTGTAGGTTCAGTTCCCACATCTGGCACTTGGGTTAATATCCCAGTACTGACACTGTAGTGCAGCATGAGAGGGGTGCTGCACTTCTGAGGTGCTGTCTTTCGGATGAGACGTTAAAACCGAGGTCCCATCTGCCTGGATTGGTGGTAGTTCAGGTGGATGTTAAAGATCCCATGGCACTTATCGAAAAGAGTAGGGGAATTTCCCCGGTGTCCTGGCCAAATTTCCCTCATTCACTAAAAATACCACCAACAGCTTAATCTGGTTCAAGGTCAGCTGGCATTCATCTGTATCCCCCCCTCCCCCGGGTCGTGCCTGAAAATAGGCAGGATTTGTCTAGTGCACTTACCTGGTCAACAAAAGCTAAATAAAATAAGATGCTACCAGCACCTGTGCAAGAGTAAAACGAAAATGCGGTAGGGCCCGAAAACCCTGCTGGTGGACCAGGGAGGTCCAGGAGGTGGTGCAGGGAAAGAAGGCAGCCTATAGGCAATTCAAGTGCTCAAGGAGTGAAAGGGATCGAGGGGAGTATGAGCTGATGGCTAGAAGGGTCACTAGAGTGGTGAGGGCTGCTAAGGCAAGGAAGGAGCAGAACCTGGCCAGGGAAATCAGGAGAGGGAACAAGCGGTTCTTTAGATACATTGGGGAAAAACGAAGGGTGAAGGGGCAGATTAGCAGGATTAAATCAGGGAGATGGGCACAAGACCCGGGGAGCAGGCTGAGGTACTAAATGAGTACTTCACCTCAGTTTTCACCAAGGAAAATGGGGTGCTGCATCATACATGGAGGAGACAGAGATACTGAGGAGGGGGACCCTTACTGATCGGCAGGTCTGGGGAGAGAGGCATCACTGGCAGGAGGGGAGGGCTAAGCAGGGAGAAGAGGTACTGGAAGTGGAAATCACAGCAGAGAGAGTGAGGGAAGCCCTCAGCTCCCTTAAGACGGAGAAAGCACCGGGGCCGGATAAATTACATCCCAGAGTGCTGAAGGAACTTGTGGATGTCCTGAGAAACCCTGGCGGAGCTTTTCACCATCTCTCTGAGGACAGGGTGGGTGCCCCAGGACTGGAAGGTGGCGCATATAGTGCCTATCCACAAGGGGGGATCAAGGGAGGTGGCAGAGAACTACAGGCCTGTCAGCCTGACATCGGTGGTGGGCAAGGTGATGGAGGGCATTGTCAAGGAGAGGCTAGGGGACCTGGAAAAGTCAGGGTGCCTGGACGATAGACAGCATGGATTCGTCTCGGAGAAATCGTGTCAGACAAACCTTGTGGAGTTCTATGACTGGGTGACGAGTGCCTTGGACCTTGGTAGACCAGTGGGCGTCCTCTTTCTAGACTTCAGCAAGGCATTTGACTCCTGTTCCTCACATGGGCCTGTTGGATAAGCTGGGAGAAATGGGGTGGGGAACCAGATGATCAGATGGATAGGCAATTGGCTCCAGGACCGGACCCAAAGGGTCGCAGTTGGCGGGATAGTCTCATCCCCAAAGAGGGTCATTAGTGGGGTCCCACAGGGATCAGTCCTTGGGCCCCTCCTGTTCAACGCCTATGTCTCTGACATAACGACAGGAATCAGGAGTGAGATGAGTCTCTTTGCGGATGACTCAAAACTGAGGGCGGTGGTGGATGGGGAGGAGGGAAGGATGGCCCTACAGGGGGACCTGGAGGCTCTGGAAAGATGGTCTAGAAAGTGGAAGCTGAGGTTCAATGCAGGGAAATGCAAGGTACTCCACCTGGGGGCCAGAAACCCGGGCCAAGTGTACACCTTGGGGGGGAATGCTACAAGTCTCTATGGCTGAGAGGGACCTGGGGGTGGTGGTGGATGTCAAAATGAACAACTCGGAGACTTGTAGGAGGGCAGCAGCCAAGGCCAACAGGATGCTGGGATGCATCGCTAGGGGGATCACCTCCAGAAGGAGGGAAGTGATGCTCCCTCTGTATAACTGCTTGGTGAGGCCACACCTGAGTACTGCGTGCAGTTTTGGAGCCACACTTAAAGAGGACATTAAACTCCTGGAGAGGGTCCAGAGGAGGGCAACCAAAATGATTTGGGGCTTGGGGACAGGACCAATGAGGAGAGGCTCAAGAGCTAATATGTACACATTGGAAGAGAGAAGGGACCGGGGGACATGATAGAGGTCTTCAAGTACATGAAGAGGGTAAATAGGGAGGAACAGTCAGGGTGCTTCAAAGGAAGAAGGAGGGGGCCACTAGAGGGCATGGGTGGAAGCTGGAGGGGGGAAGATTCAGGGGAGAAAGGAGGAGGTGCTACTTCACTGAGAGGGTGGTGGAGCCATGGAATGCACTGCCTAGGGGGCTGGTGGAGGCAAAGACGGTGGAGGGGTTCAAGAGGGGCTGGGACAGGTACAGGGGAAGGGTTCTGGAAGCAAAATTTAATGCAGCAAGAGTATCCGGAACTGGGAAGGGAGAAGCCAGAGAAGGCGAGGGGGGCAGCAAGGTCAGCACCCAGGGTGGGGGCTGACCAATCGAGCAGACTCGAAAGACCGCTAGGCCTATTCTGCTGGCATTTTAGTATGTTAGTAAGTAGTTAAAAAGTACAATATACCTCAATCCCGCCACTGACTGGGGTGGTATATGTCCTGTCCAAGCACAAGGGGGTCTTGGGTCTTCCCCTCCGTCTCCTTCCTTCCTGCCTTTATTGTATTTTCCCTCACATAGGGAAAATAACAGTTACGTAAGAACTTACTGTAACAGTAGATCTTCTAGGTAATCTCTCATCAGGCTGCATCTATGGAACTTATTGCTGTCAGGAACTAGGACCGCACAGAAACTTTTCTCTAGCAGTCCAATAGGGGCCGCCTATACCAATGTTATACGCCGACATCCCTATATATATAAGTGTGGGTGGCCTGGCTCCCTCCTCAATTCCCTGCCAGAGACCATACTTGCTAGGCCTCCCCCTAAGGAGCCAAGGAGAGAGATAAGGTGCCCACCTATAAAGAGGTTAGAGCAATAGGAAAGCCTGGCTGGATACAGAAAATTGGGGGAAGGAGGGTGGGTCAGCATAGCCTGATGAAAGAGATTCACTCGAAGATCTATTGTTACGGTAAGTTCTTACGTAACTGTTCTATCTTCTTTGGGGATATCTCTCATCAGGTCACACCTAAGGAATGAGTCCCAAATAGTACAGAGGAGACAGTCTGGGTGGCAGGAGGCCAAAGGCCTAAGAAAGAAGGCCTTAAAGTACAGCTAAGCCAAAGCCTGCCCTCCTTCTAGAGGCAATGTCCAGACTGTACTGTTTTGTAAAAGTGTGTACAGTACTCCAAGTTGCAGCAGCACAGATGTCTGCGGCTGAAACATTCCTGAAAAGGGCAAGCAAAGTGACCATGCCTCTGGTTGAGTGGCCATGAACAACTCCTGGAAGTTCCTTACTGTGCTTCCTGTAACAAAAAATACAGTTGGCCAATCATTTGGACTAACACTGTTTAGAACAAGAACATCCTCTTTCCCAGAGGTGTAGGAAAGAAACAACTGGGAGGACTTTCTGTAGTCCTTGGTACGGTGTGTATAGTACCTGATAATTCTATGCACATCTAAAGTATGGAGCAATACTTCCCCTGGACTGGCATGCTCTGGGCAATAAACAGGCAGGTGGATGGATTGATTTAAAGTAAATTCAGACACCACCTTAGGAAGAAACTTAGGGTTAGTATGCAAAGACATCCTGTCTTTCTGAAAAATCAAACAAGATTGCTCACACGAGAGCTTGTAGGACTGAAATCTTTCGAGCAGAAGTAATAGCAACTAAAAACAATGCTTCCCATGACAGATGGCGTACTGAAGCTCCCAAGATGTGGCTGGCTCAAAAGGAGACAGGGTTAGCTTTTCTAGAACGAAATTCAGGTCCCAAGCCAGGACCGGATTATGGATAGAAGGCTTCAAGTGGAGATTGCCTCGCTGAAAATAGACCACATCCAACTGGACCACTGTATGGCCATCAATGGGCACATGAAAGGCTGATATAGCAGACATGCACCTTAACAGAGGAGTATTGGAGTTCTGCATCAGACAGGGACAAGAGATACTCCAGAACTTTGTTCACTGGACAAGTGAAAGGGTCCAGGTGATGGGAAGCAGCCCACATAGCAAAGCACTTCCACTTCATCAAATAAGTGGCCCTGATGGAGGGTTTCCTAGCAGTCACAAAGATGTCAGTCACCCTCTGAGACACCCCGAACTGAGAAATGGCCATGTCTTCAGGAGCCATGCTTGAAGATGGAGGGACTCGAGGTCTGGATGGACCATGGTTTGCTGTGCCTGTGTCAATGGTCCCGGCAAATTAGCAGGGGAACTGGAGGTTCCACAGCCAATTGTTGTAGTAATGGAAACCAGACCTGACAAGGCCAGATGGGCACCACCAGAATTAGGGTGGCTCCCTTCATTTTGAGCTTGATGAGGACTCTTTGAATCAGAGGGAAGGGAGGAAAGGCATAAAGGAATCTCCCTTTCCAGGAGAGGGACAACATGTCTCGCCAAAAAACTCACAGGCCCTGGACCTAGTGAGCAGAAAAGCTGCAGTTTTGCATTGGGTAGGGACACAAAAAGGTTCAACTCTGGGTGACCCTACCTGTTGAACAGATCTTCTGTGACTGAAGTCAGCAGCTCCCACTCATGTATTCTGGACTGTGACTGACTGAGGCTGTCAGCGAAGGCATTTTTGCCTTCTGGAACATGGACGGTTGACAGTTCTAGACCGTGCTCTAGTGCCCAGTACCACAGTCTCATCACCTCTCTGCACAGGTGGTAAGAACGAGCATCCCCCAACTTGCTTGTTGATGTAATAAATTACACCAAGGTTGTCTGAATGCACCAACAGGGGACCCGGGGAGAGATGGTTCTGAAAGGCCTGTAAGGCATAGAAAACTGTTGTCATTTCTGAAATGTTTATGTGGAGGTGAGCTCCCATTAGAGACCAGGCCCCCTGGGTCTGAAAGGGACCTAGTTGTGCTCCCCAACCCAGACCCGAGGCATCAGTAGTGTGGACCTGTTGAGGAGAAGGAGTGAGGAAGGACACCTTTCTCAAAAGATTGTGGGGGTCCATCCACCACTGCACCACTTTACGGACAGGGGAGTTGACAAGAACCAGCAGATCTAGATCACTGGTACATTGATCCCACTGGACCCGTAGGGTTCACTGTGGGATCTGCATGTGCAGCCTGGCCAAGGGTAAACTGACAATGGCCAGGGCCATCAGGCCCAACAACAGCAGAAATTCCCTGGCTGTAACAAACCGACTTTAGGCAACCAGCTGGGCCCAAGCTATTAGGCATTCCGCCCTGTCCTGTGGGAGGAAGGCCTTGCCCTGGGCTATGTCCAGAACCGCCCTTATGTACTGCAGCTGTTGACATGGGGTCAGGATGGATTTGGGCAGACTGACAGTAATTCCTAGGGCCTGGAACAACTGCCTGGTGTGCTCTAGAGTCAGTAGCAGAAGGTCCCTGGACTGGGCCTTCAGCAACCAGTTGTCCAGATAAGGGAAAACATATAGGCCCCAATGCCTGATGGCCATTGCCACTATTGCTAAGCATTTGGTAAAGACCCGTGGAACAGAGGGTAATCCAAAGGGCAATACCCTGAACTGGTAATGTTCCCCCTGGAACAGGAACCTGAGGTACCACCTGCTGGGGGGGGGGGGGAGCAAACCTGATATGCATATATGCATCCTGCATGTCCGGGGAGCACAACCAGTCTTCCTGCTTAAGCAGAGACAGCAGACCTTGCAGGGTGACCATCCAGAACTTCTTGTACTGGATGCAGAAGTTCAGTTCTTTGAGGTCTGGAATGGGCCTCAAGTCCCCTGTTCGTTTGGGGACGAGGAAGAAGCAGGGTAGAATCCCTTGTTCCTTTGCTGCCTGGGAAATGGTTCTACAGCCCACTTGTGCAGCAAGGTGAGCACTTCCTCTCACAGCACTGGAAAGTGGTTCACAGGATAAGTAGAAGGAACAGGCAGAAAATGTGAAGGCTGTTCCAGATGTTCTAGGACATGTTCCTGTTCAATTAGCTGCAGGACCCAAGCAATGGCAGTAAGGGCCCTCCACTGGTCTAAATGGAGGAAGAAATGACCCTCAACCACCACCTCATGGCTTGAGACAGGAGGAGGAGGGTCAGGCAAGGAGTCATGCTGAAGCAGGGCCAGTGGCTGGGGCTGCACCACCACCTCTGGGGCTCTTGGCAGAGGCACCAGTGGTAGAGGAGGGGGCAGGCAAGGTGGACCCTGCCCTGCGTTTGCTCTGGGATCTGGCCCCTGACTTATGGGAAACCTTATGAAAGGAGGGTCTCAGTCTGCTCCTGGGTTAGGTACGATAGAGGGAATGGACAAACCTAATAGCTCTACCAGAGGCCTGCACTGCATGCCATTGATAATATACTGCACATCAGGGCCAAAAAGTTTAAAGCCTCCAAAAGGGGCATTTAAAACATTCTGCTGGACATCAGCAGCAAATCCAGACACCCACAGCCAGGAGTGCCATCTGAGGCAAATGCCAGTGACAGTAGCCCTGGCCGTGGCATCAGACATATCATAAATGGCCCTCAGGAGACACTTGCTGACATCAGCCCCAGCCTGGAGAATCTTAAGAAGTTCCTGCCTCTGAGGACCTTCAGGAAGGGTCTATGCTGCAACTTTGCCCTTCTTCCAGAGGGTGTTCTGGTACTTGACCATGTGAGACAGGTAACTGGCAATCCTGAGGTCTAAAGTGCCCAAAGCAAAGTTCCTCTTGCCTCAAAGGTCAATCATCCCAGACTCCCAGTCAGGGGTTAGGAAACTAAGGTGCTTGGGCACCTTTGGCCTATTATGAGCCACCTTGATCATCACTGAGTCAATTTCTGGTTGGGCAGCATGGAAAGACTTACCCAAAGGGACCTGATAAAGCTTGTCAGCCTTCCTAGACCTTGTAGGGACTATGTCAGGCCAATGCCAGGCCGCAGTAGTAGCATCTTCCAGGGCTGGACGCAAAGGAGGGATGACCTTAGGTGGAGACTGGAATCTCCAGGAAATCCACCAGGTTCCTCCTGGTGATGCCCTCCTCCTCAGTCTGGAACACCATGGCGGCCTGAAGCTGCTTCAAGAGGGAGAAGGAGGAGGGGTCCTCAGGAGGGGATCTCAGAGTATGTTTCGTACAGTCTTCACTCCCCGAGATGACAATCGACCTGTCTGAGAATTCAGCCTCAAGATCTTCCTTTTCATTCTCATCATCATAGAGGATGAGATCTGGGTAGTATTCCTCTTCGACATCGACCTGGTCTGAGGCAGTGACCAATGGCAGAGATGCAGACGATGCCCAGGAGGGAGCAGAGTGCTGGGGCTGTACTAGAATCAAAACAGAGGCAGCACCCCCAGGCAAAAGCGATGAAGGCCCAGGTTAGGGAATAAGCCGCTGGATTAGAGCCAGTGATGGAGGAGAACATCGTGTTTAGGTCAACGGTATGAAGAGGAAGCACTGGTGCCAACGTCAGCAACAGGCGTGAGTAGAGACCCCTGTGTTGCTGGATCACTGCCTGCGGAAGCAGAGTCAGTGGGGTCCGGCGCCGGTAGACCATGCTGTTGCTGAGGTTGCAGCAGCAGAACTGGCACTGACGACCCGAGGTCAACGGCCCTTCATCTGGGTGGGAATGGGTTGCTCTGTTGTGCCATCACCTGATACCTCCATACACAACAGTCATCACATCTTGCGAAGGGGGGATAGAGGCACCATGTATATTGCAAATCTTGCTGTTACAGGATATAAACGAGGGTTGCACCTGTTATTGGGCTGGACTGCATCTGTGACAGAGCCAGTCAGCCACTACACTGTGCAAATGGGCATCCTGCCTGAAAGGGTTCCAACCTCCCTAACTTCCTTCTTTGTTTTGGACCCAAGTGGACCAGCACCCTCCCACCCCCTTTCTTGGCTGATGGCCAGTGGCCTGGTGGCTGAGTACACACCTTCCCTAGCAGGAGCTTGCCACTGTACCTGTTTGACCTCTGTTGTCCTCCCGCTCCATGACAGACTGTTCTCATTCTGTAAACAGTCACTGGACTGCAACGTCTGCTACCACCTGGGATAACCTAGGAAAGATGCATGAGGCTGGAACCAGTGGTGAAAAGGGCCACAATGCTGCTGTGTATGCCTCTGCAGCTGATTAGCTTAGCAGATTCAGCCCCCTTTCCTGAACTGTCACACAGACCTTATTAACTGTCCAGGAACAGGTTGCACCCCTGCTGGGCATAGTTCGATGAGGTCACTAGGTTGATGGTGGTGCTACACAGTCATTTAGCAACCACTCCTACAACTGAGAAGCATGCCCCTTCTATGGTTTAAAATCACTTTTCTCAGGTTTGGCTCGAGGTACTAGGGAGTTACCTGGCTCACCATGAAAGGCTATATCTCCGGGCTATAGCCTGGGATCAAGCTTTCACACCACACAGAGTTGGTGGGAGAGCTCGAATATGGCAACAACAAGGGTTAAAATACTTTCACCAGGTGGTAGGACCTACGGGTGTGATACCGTTTGTTACATTACAGGCCAAGTTCTCACTTCAACAAAAAGATTTTCATAGTTATTTACAACTGAGATCATACTTGACAGCTCAGGAACATAAACTGGTGGATCTAGAAGAAGACCCTCCTACGCTGCTAAGTTTGGTTTCTTCCACCTTAGTAGCTGCATCCATGGAACACTGTGTCAGTAGAATATATGGGGCCCTGAGGGAACATCCAGGAGACTCCATGGAGAATATACGACTGGCGGTGGGCCCTGGAGGTGCCAATTCAGATCCCTAGGCAAAGTTGGGATAGGGCTGCCTTACCACTAAGCAAAGTACTCCAAGCACCCTATTGGGGGATGTTTGCATGGAAGCTTAGAGCAAGATTCTTTCACACACCCAGAAAAACCTCTAAATTTATGGGAGACCCAACAGATCAAACAGGGAGGTGCTGGAGAGGATGTGATACCCAGCAGGCTGGCCATATGCATATAATGTGGGCGTGCCCATTACTGGAGCAGTACTGGCAGGAGATACTTGCTGAAATACATACAATTTATGACAAGAAAGATTTGCTTGTTCCCTTGTTCATCCTGACTTTTACTCCACCCCGAGGGGCTCAGGACAGACAAGATAGTTTATAAACAAATCGTCACCATGACATTGACTGCCCACAAAACAATTACCAGGCTCTGGGGGACCAAGACTATCCCAACAAAAACTGCATGGGTCAAGATAGTCAGGGACATATACAAAATGGCAAGAATGTCTGCCAGACTTATGGATAGAACTGAGGCATTTGAAATTAAATGGAGAAAATGGGTACTGCATCAACTGGATCATTATGAGGGCTTTGTTCCTTAAAATTAGACCCCTTAATGTTTCACAAAGCCTTGCTAGTGTGATTATCTAGATTAAGTTAAAAAAACTGACTGTTTACTGAACATTGTAAGTGGACTGAACATTTGCTTATGATATAATGACACATTGGGAATTTTTCTGTAAACTGGATAACAGCATATATGGATATGTATTGCAGAAACTGTGTGAAATGTCTCTGAAGATATATCAAAATGCCTGTAAACCACTATCTTCTTTTTAAAAAGGAAAAAAAAATGGAAAAATAAAGAATATAAAAAAAAAAATAAAATCACTTTTCTTGCAGCTAAGAAGAACTAGCATGCAACAGAGACCCTCCTTGGTCACGTTCTGGAGGCAAGAAGGGACATGAGGATATGACAGAGAACTTTTAAGTTTTGTAAGATTACAGTAGGGTTGACTACTCCGAACTTCTCCAAATGAACAAGAATTCAACTACAAAAAAGCCATAACTATAAACTGGTGGTGGTGGTGGTGGTGTGGGGTGAGTTCAAAAAGGGCATGAGGAACTACTTCTTGGCCGGCTCAGTGGCATAGAGGGCTGAGGTCTCACCTCTTGCCACACCAGTGACCCGTGTTCAGCACCAAATGCTGGTTGCTAGGGGTTGGCTGGGGAGGGAGAGGACTGAGCGTCCAGAGGACAGCTCTCCTCTCCCGGGGAGGGTGGCTTGGTAGTCCTGCTATAGGACTGCCCCCAGGTGAAGGCCTGAGGCTAGGACAGGTCAGGGATGCCAAGAAATGGAGGGTGCTGTGGGACTCTGCAGCATGCATACACTTGCATGTGTGTGCGCGCTGACATGTCGCACTCTAGCAATGGGGCGGAAAAGACCCTCAATGGCAGGATGACAACTGACCCCTGTACAGGCTTCGCACCGGTGGCCTGGCGCCACCACAGTCCTGTGGCAGAGGACGACAGTGAAGGTAAGTCCTGGAGGAGCCAGATGACAGGGCTGAGGGAGGGGTCAGGTGGATGGGGGCCGTCTGGGAGAACTGGGAAGATAAAAAAATGCATATAGGAACTACTTCTTCACTGAGAGAGTGGTGGCTGAGTGGAACAACTTGAATAGAGTGGTTGTCAATGCGGTCACCATGTCCAGGTTCAAAGCTGTCTGGGATGGTTTCAAAAGGCATAATAAAGGAAAGAAAGGGGCAGAGGGGATGCAAGTGCAATAGTTTCAAGGTAGAGTTCCAGAGCAGACTGGACTTTGTGTCTTCATCTGCTCGTACCTTTCTATGCTTCCATGCTTATGGGACACTGGCGAACATCAAGCCATAAACTCTAAGCTCTAAAAAGGTGAACATAAAATGAAACGTGGCACCATATAAAAGGATTTGAGAAAAAATTTAATAAAGGGGATCAATAGCAGGGGTCAAGAAGGAGTGCGTGATGAAGTATAGTGGTAGGCAGGAAAGATCTAGGCAGACTGGGTGGGCCAAGCTGTCCTTTTCTGCTGACAAATTCTATGTTTCTATTTTCTTTTTAAAAGAACTGCTACTTTAACCCTCAAAAAGGCTAACCTACAAAGTTGGGAAACTGCTGGCACACCAAATTAAGCAACAAGAAGTAAGTAGGGTAATTCCTATCATAGCCAATGAGGTTAGTGGTGAGAGGGTTAAAGAAGTTAGAGATTTTCCTGTTTTCAGCACAAGATTCACAGTCATCAGCAGAACTGAGCTACACCAATTACCCGCAAAATGTGAACTTCAAGAGCTTCTGTTTTTTTTTTATTGAAGACATTTTAATTCAAACAGGATTTTTATTGTTTTAGACGTCATCTGTTCATTACAACTGAAATAATAATCCACGGCTTATGACACTGCAACCTGTTGCCATGGAAACTATTCTGATGTCACAAGCCGAGGATTATGACTTCAAGACAGACAACAACAATAATCAAATTGTTTAGTGGACTGTAAGTTGTTCTATTATATAGCAATTTATTTTCTTGGACATATGTGTTACTACATCACTGTCATTAAAACAGCTAAGATGGTTGAAGTCAAAGGGGCAAACAGACCGTTTCCATGCACATTTCTTCAGTGATAAAGACTAGAACGTCCATAAATATAAATATTTTTTGAATCTTGTGACATTTGATTCCTAATGCTAACAGCATATTTTTTTTTTCTTCAGAGACCTGGAAAAGTCACAAATATATTAGGGAAGCTTGTATAGAGTTTTATAAATCTCTGCAAATTAAGGAGGGTTGGCACACCAAGAACCATTGAACTGATAACTTCTTGTACAACATTAATCTGTTTCAGGTACCTGAGGAACTGAGACTTAAGAAATGCCATTTTCCAAAGTAGAAATTATGCAAGTTATATTTTCTTTTAAATTAGACCCTGCCCAAAGGGTGGATAGTTTCTTATCTAAATTTGCAGCAAAGTAAAAAAAAAAAAAAGTATTCGGATTTGGAAGTGTTATATAGCACAACCTTGCACAAAGGTCAACTGCCTCTTCCAGAAGCTATTATTATAACTGCCATGCCCAAAAGATGAAGGAATTTTGTAAAAATTACAGACTCATACTGCACTAAAATAGAGGCCAAATATTGGCAGATGTTCTGGCACTGAACTGAAAATGTACTACTATACTTAAGTGATTCTGAGCGAGTAGGGCTCATGAATGATTAAATATCTGCAGTTAACACATAGCAAGTATTTAATTTTATCAGTAAAGAAACAAATACCCTAAAGTAACAGGTTCAATGACTCTTGACAATATTAAAAAAAAAATCTTTCAATCGTGTCTCCTGAAGATTCTGATTTCAGATTTAACTTTGAATCAGCATCCCATCCTTTTACACACTTGTACCATGTTTGTATACATTAACCTGGTAACTAAGATGGGGTGCAAAAGTAAATTTACTAATATCCTTATGCGTCAGAAATGCACAGGACACTGTCTTCTGTCCCCTATTTTGATTAATTCATGCTATGCTCAAAATTCCTTAAAATAAAATCAGAGCATCTGGCTGTAGGGACAGTAACACAGTTATTTATGATCAGAAGGCCATTTAGGGAGAAGAAAAGTGAATGGTGTATGGAATGCAAAGAAAGGCTGGAGCATTTCAACTTTTGAAACTGACAGCTGTGCTCCTGTCACTCCGGTCCTTCTCATCCTTAGGTGCCAGATCTTCAAAGCTCTGGATTAAGTAACAGAAATCTGGGATGTGACATACTAGCTTAAAACAAATCCAACTGCAGTACACGTCACAGGAAAGGACAATGTACTTTCAGATGCATTCAGTAAGGCGGGCCAGGCCACCCATAAGTGGCACTGAATTAGACAGTTCTTGACACCATATTTTGCAAATGGGGTGTTCAACAGATGTCCTTTCTTCCTGTGAGAACAAAAAACCACCTCTGCTCTACTACAGACCACTAGCCATAGGCACAATCCCTGTGGATGCACCCAATCCTTCATGAGAGGACAAATTCCTTTATGCTTTCCCTTACCTTCACCTGATACAGAAAGTATTACTGCAATTGGGGAGATGACAACAGTTTTGACTGTCAGACTAGTAAAAACATCTTTGGTACCCTCTGTTATTGAGTCTTCTGTTGAAACACCCTATATTCCTTCCAGTGAGACAGGACTTAGTATCCATTTCACATGGCACAGTGTGTCCGTCACCCAGACTTGTACTCGCTGCACCTGAAAGCCTGGTTCCTCATCAGTTAGAATCTTCTAAGCATACAGTTTAACAGAAAATGCTGGAAGTTTTAAAAGCAGCAAGAGTAAGAAAGTAGGTAGGAAAGGTTTTATTTATAAGGCACCCAATCTTTGAGGCTCTGACTGCCTTACACAACCATAAACAGAAAGAGGCAGGGTAATGTTAACAATAAAACAAAGCTCGAACAGGGTTATTTAAAAATGTTACGCTACAAATGATTATAAATAATTAATAAATACTACAAAGGTAAAACAGAGTTAAAACATTATGGGTAGTCCAGATAGGCCATTTTAAAAGGATGTGTCTTTAGGCACCTCTTAAATGCCTCCACCGACGGGGCCTCCCTTATAGAGCTAGGAAGTGGAATTCCAGAGGGCCAGGCTGGCCACCTTGAAAGCACCATCACCAGAGGTTTTCAGCCTGGCCCTCTGAACCGCAAGGAAGTCCCTGGTGGAGGAGCGAAAGGAAAAGACTAACAGAGGTAAGGAGATCCACCATGTAACCAGGGCCCGATCCGTACAGGGCCTTGTAGGTGAGCAAGCCCACCGTGAAAATGATCCTCCACCTGACAGGTAGCCAGTGCAGATCTCACAAGACTGAGGTCACATTACGAGACCTAGACAGGCCTGTCAGCAACCTGGCTGCTGCGGTCTGCACCAGCTGCAGCCGGTTGAGGTCCCCTCCACAAACCCCGAAGTATAGAGTGTTACAGTAGTCAATCATGGAAGTAACAAAGGCATGCACTAGTGATGGCAGGTCTTTGGGCGGAACTAGGGGTTTAATCTGGGCAAAATTCCTTACGTGGTAAAACCCAGTTTGGACAACAGATAACAGAACAGCACCTACTATTAGGAAAAATTATGGTTGAAAATGTAAAATATTTACAGTTTGGTATAACTGTAAATCAGTTTAGCCTACAGGTGCTAATATTCTTATGGTATTGGAGTATTCAACGGATTCACTGTCAAAGCAAGTGGGTTGCAACCGTCATCCATGAAGGTAATTTGACTGCAAACATGGCATACAAGTCAACTAGTTATAAACTATCTTTAGTATCAGACCCAATATTCAAGAGATTTTCAAAGGGTTAAACCACCAGTATCCTCGAATAAAAGAACCAGTTTCACTATGGGATATATAAAAAAAAAATACTCACCATAGTAATTATGTTTCTTCTAATGAGTTCAACAGTGAGCCAATACAAAAACTGCATCATCTCCACTGTGAGATGCTGCCTCGAAGATTAGAATGGTGCTGTGGGTGGACTTAGAACTCCATTCAAATGTTGCTGTGTGGTGATGTTACATTAGAAACACAGAAACATAGACATTGTCAGCAGATAAGGGCCTCTTGGCCCACCCAGTCTACCCTATATTTCCTACCTACTGAGCTACCGCATACCCTACTCAATCTCTGGTTTTCTCCTCTTGCCTTACTTTTAAGGTACCCTTGTGTCTGCCCCATGCATGCTTGAATCTTACCACCGTTTCAGAAGCTTGTGCTCAAAAGCAGAAGAGAGCAGTACTAACTAGCTAAAATGCAATGCTCATAAGTATGCAAAATAGCAAAAAATATGCAGACGTTAAAAATTTTAAGTACCTTATACCACAAATATTTTAAAAGACATTTAAAATATAAAGTGTGTAAATGCAGGAAAGAGTATTTAAACCCATATTATATCTAGGAACTTTTTTATAACTAGGTTCTGCAAGAGGAGGGATTGGACTGTATTGGCTCATCACTGGACCCACTAGAAGAAACATCATTACTGTGGTGAGTATTCTTTTCTTCTAATAACATGAGCCCAACAGTGATGCCATACAAACATTGCACACTATGTAGCAGCACCTTGGGCGACTGGGAAGTCTGGAACCTATTTAGGAAAAGGTTCCGTAAGACTGCTGTCCCAAACCATCTCTTCTGAAGAGCATGTCCAGACAGTAGTGCTTAGTGAAAGTGTGTACAGTTTTCCAGGTAGCTGCTTTGCAGATATATGCCAGAGGGATGCCTCTTGATGCTGCCACTGAGGCTGCAGTGCCATTGTGTAATTTGCTCTAAGCCCTAAGGGGGAGCTACTTATCTGCTTTTTCATAGCAAAAATGTATGCATGAGACTAACCATCTACAAATGTGTTTGTGACTCTTCAAAAAGTTTTCCCCGGACATTGACATCCATGATTCAGTCAACAGGGTTGATGACACAGATTGTGCCTGAAGCTGCTTCTCCATTCTATCAAAAGTCTTCTGGAGAAGGAATTTCTACAAAGCCCCCTTCCTGCATCACCTGGTTGCGAAGCTGAACCCCGGCAAATCTCACAAGCTTTCACACTGTGAGAGATGCCTAAGCAGCCAACACACATGTTGTGGGAGTCCCCTGTGTAGATCTTCTCTCTGCAGAAGAGTTTAGACAGTTCCTGTGAAGGCATACAGGTCACAGGAAATCACTATAAAAGTGATTACTTTGGTATAGGAAAAATAAAATGGTGGCTATGAACAGCGACATTTTTGATGGTGGGTTCGACGAGACTGATCAATGGCAGGAAGGGACTGAAAAGAGGAGGGGCTGCCCACATTTATGTATATGCCGACGCCTGACATCATCATTGGTGGCCCCAGGCTGACTGCTAGCAAAAGTTTCCATGTGGTCCTAGCGCTGTCGTGGCTATAGTTCCAAAGGTATGGCCTCATGAAAGAGATATCCTCAATGAAGAAATGGTCTTTACTGAAGCAGGTTTGCCTTGGCCAACTGCCACACAGATGACAAATAGCTGTTTTTTGCCAGATCCGATATCTTTTGTTCTCTCAGCATAGTAGCTGAGTGTTCTCTTGACATCCAAACAGTACAGTTTTTGTTCAATTGGAATTGAATGGGATGGAAAAAGCAAAGGTAGAGTGACCGACACCACTTTGTGAGCATTTTCTGTTTGTCTTCAGGACCACTTTGTCACTGTGCATGATAATGTAGTTAGACTCTCTGCGCAGGGCTTGGAGCTTACGGACTCTCCTAGCAGAGGTCATAGCTGTGAGGAATTGTCTCTTCTGTGTCACAGATTTAAATTCTACAGAGGCCATGGGCTTGAAGGGGACATGCAGTAGTTGTGCTGTGCATATATTTAGGTCCCAGCATGAAACAGTTTCCCTGACTGGGGGCTGGAGGTGAAGGAGGCCTTTGGAAAATCTCTTGAACACAGGATGTGAAGCTGGAGATCTGGCATCCCTGCAGACAGGAAGGCTGATACTGTTGCCAGTAGAATTTCAGTGGTGAAGACCTCAATTCACTTGTGTGCAGATATTCTAAATAATCCAGAACTGTAGATCAGCTTACAGGAAGAAACACCCTTTCCTGCACACTAAATTGAAAATCTTTTCTGTTTTGAGGAATAGGATTTTCTTGTGGACTGTTTCCTTGAGACTTTCAGAATATTCAGTACTCTGCACTAGAAAATGGGTAGGAAGAACAATGGGGGAAAATCAAAACTGCCATCATAGAGGCAACAAGCCTTTGTGTGAAGCGAATAAACAAAACAAAGTAAAAAAAAACCACTATGGTTCTCAAAAGAGGTGGCAAGGAAGGTTAAGGAGAAAAAAATAGCATTCCGGAAGTATAAGGAATCACAGAAGCAGGATACAGAACTGAATCAGTTAAACCCGATGGAAGCGGGGAAGGCAGTCAGGATAGCAAAAGCCCAAACTGAGGAAAAGATAGCCAGCTCAGTTATGAAGGGGGATAAAACCATTTACAGATACATTAAGGAGCGCAGAAAGACCAAGGGAGGGATAGTGAGGCTTAATAAAGGGGAGGGGGGTGGGCAGAGAGCAACTGTGAAAAGGCAGAGATACTGAATGAATACTTTTGCTCAGTATTCACAAAAGAAGAAGAGGGGGAGGTATCTAAAACAAACAGCAGAAGCACTCTGGGCAGGGGGAGTCGATACCAGTCCTTTCACAGAAGAAAGGGTCCTGAAAGAACTCTTAAAACTCAAGGTAGACAAAGCAATGGGGCCGGACGGGATCCACCCCAGAATTCTAAAAGAACTAAGGGGAGAAATAGTGACACCACTGACTACCCTTTTTAACAAATCATGGGAGGATTGTGTGGTACCAGAGGACTGGAGGAAGGCAGATGCGATCCCCCTTCACAAGAATGGGAGCAAGGCAGAGGCATGAAACTGCAGACCTGTTAGTTTGACCTCAGTGGTGGGGAAAATGATGGAATCACTTCTGAAAGAAAGAACTGCTGAGTACCTAGTGGCCAACGGGGCACAGGCCCCAAGGCAGCATGGATTCAAAGCAGGAAGGTCATGTCAGACAAATCTGATGAGTCAGAGGTTTGTGTCTCACTGGGAGAGAGATGGGATTCTGTCTGACACACACAGTAGGAGAGAGCGAAAATGATGGCTGTTTCACCCAGTCTGGTGCCACAAGAATCATTGTTGCTGACTTCCTCAATTTCCAGTGCACTCTGTGAATTAGAGGGAATGGGAGTAATGCACAAAGGAATGTTTCCTTCCAACTGAGAGTCCGAGCATCCTGGGCTGGAGTCTTCCTGAGGGGTGGCCTGCAGCAGAACAGTGGTAACTTGTGATTGTCCCAGAAGGGAAACAAGTCCAACTCTGGTAACCCCCTCCCCCCCATCTTCTGTATGAGGTTTGAACCACGTGGTGGTCTAGTAGTCTACTGACCACTTAGGGTTTCTCTAACTTACACTGCTTAGTGAATTTGCAAGAATATTGTCTTTTCCTGGTGGAGTCTCTTCCATAGAAACATAGACTTTTTTTTTTAACTGTATTTTTGCTCCAACCAACCGAGACATCTCTCAGAGGTACCCTCACGACACTAGGCCTTCTACTCCCCTCTGTGGCAGGCCTACCACCAGATCTCCGTTCACTCGAGGATCATCCCAGAGCCCTGGATCACCTCCCGGGGCAGGGTCTGCCCTCCTGCGGCGGCATCTATCTGTAATTAAAGGGTCTGGTCCTCTCGTGAAGTCGGCCCTAGATCCCCGGAGTGGCCTGCCCAGAACTGGGGATGTGATGGAGGTCCCTGGGGTCCTCATCGCCTCCTCAGTTGGCCAGGGATTTTCCTTAGAGTTTTCTCCCTTCCCCGGCCCCTCGAAGTGGAGACTTGGACGTGCAATGACGTAAAGTATCCGCCAAGCTCCACCCTTGCCGTTATGGCTGCGGCACATTTTGGCTTCCTCCAGCCATCACCAGAGTGCACACAAGAGTGACGCATTGCCCTACAATCGCCCCCGGAAGGGAGAACTGTCCTCCGGACGCTCGATAACTTCCTGCCCTTGCAGACCCCTGGCGGCCCAGGTTCGTTCCTGAACCCAGGTTGCCGGCATAGCGTGAGGTAAGGCGACTAGTGCCTTAACCCTCAGCCCCACCGGGCCGGTTGAAACATAGACTTTGATGGCAGTTAAGGACCGCTTGGCCCACCTAGTCTGCCCATTTCCCTACCAATTAGATAAGCCTGCAGATCCCAGTTAACCAACAGCCTACTTCTTCCTACCCCCCACCAGAATTGCCTTATGTCTGTCCAATGCATTCTTGAAATCTCCCATTGTTTTTGACCCCACAACCTCCTCAGGAAGGCCGTTCCATGCATCCACCACCCTCATGTGAAAAAATACTTCCTCACATTGCCCCTGAGTCTTCCCCCCTCTATCTTCAAATTTTGTCCCCTTGTTCTTGCACATCTCTTTTTCTGAAAGATACTACCCTCTAGGACTTTGTTGACTCCCTTGAGGTACTTGAAAGTTTCTATCACGTCCCCCCTCTCCCTCCTATCCCCGAGGCTATACATCTTAAGCTCCTTTAGTCTCTCTTTGTATGGGTTCTGTTGCAGATCCTGCACCATTTTAGTTGCCCTCCTCTGGACTGTCTCCATCCTGTCTACTGTATATCCTTGCGGAGATCGGGTCTCCAGAACTGCACACAGTACTCCAGATGGGGTCTCACCGTTTGTACAGAGGGATAACAACTTCCTGTTTTCTATTGGTGATGCCTCTCCCTATACATCCCAGTATCCCCCCAGCCATCCTTACTGCCTTCTCACACTGCTTGCTTACCTTTAGGTCATCTGATATGACTACTCCCAGTTCCCTTTCCATTTTTGTTGTTAATACCTCCCCCCGGGTTTTCGTTTCCCAGGTGCATTACTTTGCACTTCTTTGCAGTGAATCTAAGCTGCCACGCTTTTGATCATTCCTCCAACCTTGCCAAGTCCCTTCTCATCCTTTCCAACCCCCCTTGTGTAGCAACCGTGTTGCAGATCTTTGTGTCGTCTGCAAAGACGCATACTTTTCCTTCCAGTCCCTCTGCAATGTCACTTATAAAGACATTAAAAAGGACTGGACCCAGTACGGTACCCCCACTAGTAACCCCCCTTTCTTTGGAGTGGACTCCGTTTGTTATTACCTCTGTGACCTGTTGTCCAGCCAATTTTTCACGCTGGCCACCACCCTGGGACCCTCTCCTAAGCTGGCTAATTTGTTTATTGATCTTTTGTGTTGGACTATGTCAAACGCCTTGCTAAAGTCTAGGTAGGCCATGTCCACAGCCCCTCCCTGGTCTACTACTTTGGTCACCCAGTCAAAGAAACCTATTAGATTCTTCAAACATGACCCTCCCACTGTAAATCCATGCTGCCTTGGGTCTTGTGCCCCCCTGGCCTCCAGGTACTCAACAATTCTTTCTTTCAGAAATTATTCCATCATTTTCCCTACCACTGAGGTCAAGCTAACAGGTCTGTAGCTTCCTGCCTCTGCTTTGCTCCCACTTTTATGAAGGGGAATCACATCTGCCCTCCTCCAGTCCTTAGGTACCATACCATCCTCCCATGATTTGTTAAAAAGTGTAGTCAGTGGTGTCACTAGTTCTCCCCTTAGTTCTTTTAGAATTCTGGGGTGAATCCCGTCAGGCCCCATTGCTTTGTCCACCTTCAGTTTTAGGAGTTCTTTCAGGACCCTTTCTTCTGTGAATGGGCTGGTATCGACCTCCTATCCAGAGTGCTTCTATTGATTGGATTAGGTATCTCCCCTCCTTCTTTGTGAATACTGAGCAGAAGTATTCATTCAGTATCCCTGCTTTTTCACTGTCCTCCTGCCCACCCACCCTCCCCTTTATTAAGCCTCACTATCCCTCCCTTGGTCTTTCTTCACTCCTAATGTACCTATAAAAGGTTTTATCTCCTTGTAACCAAGTTGGCTATCTTTTCCTGGGTTTGGACCTTTGCTATTCTTTTTTTTTCTTATACCCTGTCTTTATGCTTCTGACTCCTGTAGTAGCCCCTGTCTTCAGGGACCCCATATGTCCTGCGTCGGAGCTCCTCCGAGGATTGTCAGCCCATATGGGTGCCCTGCTCCTGAACCTTGAGACTCCAGATAACCCCCCAGCTGAGGCGGAGGAGCCACTTCTATCTCCTTCAGATCTGAAGCTTAAGCGTGCACCTTGTGCTGTTCTCCTCGGGTTCCCCCGATCACCGACACTGGGACCTGTCTACCGGCACCACCACGGGTGTTTTTCCCTGGTTTTCTCCTGCCCCCTGTGTGCATCAGTGCACTAGGAGGGCCAGTGAGACAAAAGCACGGTGAGACGTGCCTTTGCTCCAGCCCTCGGCTGATGTCTGCCCCTCCCAACACGTCTTTGCTGCCTCCAACTGCACCTTCCTTCTGAGTTCTCCCAGGTGGCGGTATTGCAGCGAGGTCTGCAATCTTCCCACCTGGAGGAGAAAGAGAGCAGCTGTCGGGCAGGAAATCATTCTCCTTCCCTGTCGACTCCCGGCAGCCCGTGCTCGTTCCCAAACACGGGTCACCGGCATAGCACAAGGTAAGGTGTCCAGTGCCTCATCCCTCAGGGCCAGCCCGGCTTTTGCTATTCTGTCTTCCCCACTTCCTTCTGCTTTAACTGGTACAGTTCTCTGTCCTACTCCTTCTGTGTTTCCTTATACTTTCCGAATGCTATCTTTTTCTCCCTAACTTTCCCTGCCACCTCTTTTGAGAACCATATTGTTTTTTGCTTTCATTTTGATTTGTTTATTTGCTTCACACAAAGGCTTGTTGCCTCTGTGATGGCAGTTTTGATGTTTCCCCATTGTTCCTCCACCCCTCCTTCTTGCCTGTTTGCTTGTGCTTTTCTGAGGCACTCTCCCATATTGACAAAGTCAGCCCTCCTAAACTCCAGTATCCTCACTTTTGTATGGCTTGACTCTGTGGCTGTGTTTATCGTGAATCACACTGTTTGGTGGTCACTTGTTCCCAGATGGCTACCTACTTCTAGATTGGAGATCCTCTCTCCGTCCCCATTTGAGTGTACCAGGTCTAAGATTGCTCCCTCCCGAGTGGGTTCCAACACTAGCTGTCTGAGGCATACACCCTGTAGGGCATTGAGACCGACCCTGCTCTTGGATGTGGCTGCAGCAAAGATGCTCCAGTTGACATCTGGCATATTCAGGTCCCCCATCAACAATATTTCCCCTTATTCTGCCATCCTAAGGATGTCTTCTATCATTTCCTTGTCCATTTCCTCCCCTTGAGATTGGGGTCTGTATACAACCCTGTGCAGATTGTGGTGCCATTTCCAGTCTCCAGCGTGACCCACAGTGCCTCCTCTCCTTCCCGTTTGCCCTTTAGTTCCGTTGCTTTGATCCCTTCCCTTATGTATAGAGCTACTCCTCCTCCTCCTCTTCTACCCTCCCTGTCCCTCCTGTAGATTGTGTACCCTGGCATGCTGACATCCCAATCATGGTTCTCTGTGTACCGTGTTTCTGTGACATTCAGAGCACTGGTGGATGTACAACACTGATTTCTGTGTTTAGGGAGAATGCTAGATTCCTGACCCTCACTGCCTCTGTGCAGAGTTTTGTAGATCTGATGCCACCTTGCTTATGTAGAACATTGCTGTAGTATTGTCTGTTCTGACTAGAACTGACTGGTTTTCGAGCAACTCTGAGAAGCTGTGGAGACAGGAGTAAAGCCCTGAGCTCAAGCAGCTTTGTGTGTTCCTGCTACTATTGTGGAAACCAGACTCCATATTCCATGTGTTCATCGAGATGCTCTCCCTATCCTAGTAGGGAGACATCTGTTGTCAGAATGATTGTTGTGGACACTTTTTGGAATGGGATTCCTTCCCTGAGACTGCCCACTTCCTTCCACCATGCTAGAGCCCTGAGCAGACTTGCTGTGACTGGTACTAGTTGGATCAGTGGGTCTAACCTTTGATGCCAATGCCTTCTTAAGTGGCACTGCACATCTCTCATCTGTACACAGGCCCATGGCACCACAGCTGTTGCTGCTGTTATGTTCCCTAGCTGCTGCAAGAAGTCCCTTTCTGGACTTGGCTCACCTGTCTTGCAAGATCTTGTACAGGACAACCGGCTTTCCACTCGTGCCTGTGGCAAGAATGCTTTCCCTTCAGTAATGTCAAACTCTGCCCTTATGAAAACCATGTAGAGGTTGGGTTCCAGCTGGGACTTTTCTATGTTTTTTTTATCACATTATTTTTGCCACCACTTCCACGGACCTGGCAGGAGCTACAACCCCCCTCCCCCCGGAGGGGTACATTCTCCGGCCCATCAGGGCCATCATGGGTCCTGATGTGTCCCAGTATTTTTACCTCCGGTTTCTCCTGCACCCGCGTAATGGGTGCAGCAGCGGAGGCAGTCAAGCACCCTGGGCTCAGGCCGCACCCCTCTTGCTGTGCTGATGCAAGCAGCACAAACCCCCCTCTCCCCAGGGAAGGAGAGCAGTCCTCTGGACGCTCAATCCTTACCTCGCCCTGGCCAACCCCCGAATGACCCGGATCTGTTCCTGAAGCAGAGTCGCAAGCATGGCATCCAGCGCCTCAACCCTCAGCGCCACCGGGCCCGCTGGACTTTTCTATGTTTAATAGAAAGCCCAGTCTTTACAGGGTGTTTCTCACCACTGTAACTGAGCACAGTGCCTCTTGTCCTTCCTATGACTAGCCAGTTGTCCAAGTAAGGATGCACCATTATCCATGTTATTCTCATAAATGCAGCCACTGCTGCTAGGAACTTTATGAACACCCCTTGGCTAAAGTTATGTCAAAAGACAGTGTGGCAAACTGTTACTGCTCTTTTTGTACTCTGAATCTTAGATATTGTCTGTGGAAGTGTCTCAGGAAATTTGCATCTTTCAGATCCAGTTATCCAAGCCACATCCCTTTCTCCAGGTATGGTATAACTGTTTCCAGTGTTACCATTTTAATTTTTTTTTTTCATTTTTATGTGCCTGTTCAGGAATCCTAAGTCCAGAATGGTCTGCCAATCCCTAGTTTTCTTTATTGTGAGACAATACCTTGAAAAGAGGCATCTTCCCCACTGTAAGGGAGGGACCTTTTCTATGGCTTTTAGCAATTTCTTCACCTCTAGCTCTAACAGAGTTTTTTCTGAGGTTGGAGTGAAGGAAAAGCCTTTGCGCTCTTTAGTGTTAGGAAGCCTGTACACTGAAGGGCAAACAACCTGACTCACTACTTCCAGCACCCACTTGTCTGTGGTGATGATTTCCCACTCCTAGAAGTAGAGAGATAGGTGGCCTCAACCTGGTTGGAGTTCTATGGCGGCCTGCAGGGATTTTTTTCTTGTGATTTAGGAGCTGGTGATTACTTTTGTCTTGCACCGCTCCTGCCTCTGCCTCTTGGGAAACACCTCTGAGGAGGGTAGTCACAGGAGTACAGCCTTTGATAGTAGGCCCTGCCCCTAGCTCCACTTCCATATGGCCTGAAGGAAATGGAAGCTCTATCCCTCTGGGTCAAATTCTTATGGGTGCTTTTCTGTTCATCATCCTTTTTCACGTAGGCTTCTGCTGTACCCCCAAAAGGGCAGGTCCCTCGAATAGGAAGTCCACAGCCTTTGTTTTTGTGTCCTCTTACAGGGTGGCTATGCTGAGCCAGGCAACCCTCCTCAGAGCTACTGCATGCGCTAGTATCCTTGAGGCTGCATCGTGTGCATCCACAGCCATATGAAACTGATTTTTGGTGGCTTTCAGTGCATCCTTTGCAGTTTCTGCGAGATCACTACCAATTTCACCTCCAACCGTTTTACTCAGAGTTTGCAAGTACTCCAAAGGGCGTTTTGGTACTGTGCAGTTTATGCCATGTAAGAAGTCTCCTTTAACTGCAGGGTGGCTGTGGTGTACACTTTCCTTGCCATATAATCCGGTTTTCTGGAATCCTCTTTTGGATGCATGAAAGCTAGTGGCACTTTTTCACACACAGCTGCCTGCACTCTCTCATGATCACTGTGTGAATATATAAGAATTCTAACTCCCGTTCTCTTTGCTTGATATTTCTTTTCCACTTTTCTGTCAATGCCCAGATTGGTGTTTGAATGCTCCATATTCTTGTTAGTGACTTGTCTAAGGGATCTGTAAATGACTACTGTGAGCCTTTTGATGAGGTCAGTCCAAGCATACTCATAAATTCTGCCTCCTCAATATCCTCCTCTGTTTCTGTGGATGAGATATCCAGAGTGTCAACCATATGCTTCATGAAAGTGGAATATGAGGAAAAATCTTCATTCTCGCTTGATGGGGAACCAAAATCCTGTTCGGGGGATATGTCAGGTTAAATTAGTTTCCCTCATCCTCTTCCTCCTGCAGCACAGGTTCAAATACTCCTGGATGTTGGGGAGGGGGAGCTAGAATAGCAGCAAGGTTTCCCATGGCCTGGAAAACCTGGAAGAATTGGCACATGTTTGTAATGTTCCCCGCTTACAGCATAGCTCTCTGTTCTACTGATGGCTTCTGGTCCCCTTCTGGAGGAGGTACAGTCAGATGCTTTTCTTTTGTTTAGTTTTTTTCTTAGCTGGTGTTGATGGCATCAAAGCATGTATGGCTTTTTTCTTCTTGCCATTCTAAGCATCAGGGTTCCGTCTACTGGCTACCCTGTGCTCTCTCTGAGTCAAATGATGGCTTGGCAGCTTTATCTGTCTCTTTGATCAGAAACGGCTGCTTTTCTATCACCTTTGACTTACTTTGAGGAGAGGACTTCCTGATTCTCCTGTCTAGGATGGTGACCCTTTGGCTCCGCATGCTCTTTCAGGTGGTGCCTTTCCTCAGTTCCCTTGGAGGCATATCCTCACTGGATGATCTCCAGCAGGGAACTGAGGAGGGCATGGGGCTGCCCACGGCTATATAGGGGAATATCGATGCAATGACGTTGTCATGAGTGACCCCAGTTAGACTGCTTGTAAGCCGACCTGGTGGCGCTGAGGGTTGAAGCGCTGGACCGCCACACCTTGTGTCACACAGGTGACCCAGGTTCGGGAATGAGCCAGAGCCTCTGGGGGTTAGCAGGGGAGAGAGGATCGAGCACCCGGAGGACTGTTCTCCTCTCTTGGTGGGGATCCAGGCCGCTGCCCGGCATCGCAGTGGCCCCAGGTGGAGACCAGAGGTACTGCAATGCTCCAGGGCCAGAATAGGGGGATGCAGAGCCGCAACAGGCAAGCCTGACGCCTTTGCACACTGGGGCTCTGCTTGGGGGTGGGCAGGCAAAACAAGGAGAAAACCCTCTACTGACAGGCTAAGGTGGGTCCAGAGCCACGGCCCCACTTCAATGCCGGGTCTCCAGGAGGTGCTCCGGTTCTCTCTCAAGCTAGCGTTGCACGCCAGCACTATAAGAAAGGGCACTGGAGGCATGGCGGTCCTTCCCCGGAGGACTCAGACCCGGGGGGGGGGTTACGGTGGCGCTGGATGAGGCAGGGAGTCTGATGACCGAGGAGCACTGACGGGACTTCAGGCAGGCAGGCAAAGCGGTACGCTGAGCGACCTTGCTGGAGAGAGGTCGGTAGGAGGTGAGAAAAAAAAGAATAAAAAAAAAAAAGACTGCTTGTAAAAAAGATTCTGTGTGGTCCTAGTGCCTGATGGCTACAGTTCCTAAGGTGTGACCTGCTGCCAAGAGATATCCTCGAAGATCTCCCCTTTTTCTGCCATTGTGCTAATGGCTTCCACCAGTACCTTATCTAGTTTCTCCCGATGTCGGAGGTCTGTAGATCATATCAGTGCAAACTGTGGCTCCGTTTCCTGTCTCCAGGGTGACGTACAGTACCTCCAACCCTTCCATTCTCCCCGGATTCCCTGTGTATCTCCTGTACATAACAGCATCACCCCTCCTCACTTCCTTCCCACCCACCCTATCTTTCCTGAACTGAGTATAGCCTGGTATGGCTATGGCCCAGTACTCCGAAATGGCCAAGATATCCAGGTCTGCTTCCTCCATGATGGTCTCCAGGTCCGTAATTTTATTTCCTAGACTTCTTGCCTTGGCACACACGGCCTTCCATACTTTATCCCCACTATGCCTGCTACCCCCTTTTTTCTTTCTGCCCTGCCTACTTTTACCCTATCTTTTTATAACTCATGTTCCCAATCCCATCCCTTCTCATTTCTGCCACACTGCCATTTTTTTTTTTTTTTTATTTTGCATCCTGGGCATTTACCTCTCATTGAGTCCTACCCTCTCTCTGCTTCAGTCTATGGGGAAGGGCAGTTAATGATGTCCTGATTTCTTCCACCACCTCCCTCAGCTAGTTTAAATGCTCATCAAAGTAACATTTAAACTGTCCAAGTAGGACTGTGGTTCCCCTTCCCAAATGGATGCAGACCATCACCCCTGTATAGGCCCCTAACCTTCCAGGTTGGTCCCTAGTCCCCAATGTAGCCAAACCATTCCTCTCTACACTACTCCTTCAACTGCGAGTTGAAGCTCCTGGTGTGGAGAACCCTATCCTCCCCCAAGTTGCAGACAGGCAGCACCTCAGCAAAAGCCACTGAGCACACTGCCTAAAACACTTCCCCAGCTCCCTAAAATCTCCTCGCATAATCCCAGCCCTGTCCCTAGCCAGGTCATTAGTTCCCCCAGTGGAAAATGATATCCAGTTCCCCCTCCTGCCCTGCCGACCTAGCAATCCTTAGGATCTGCTTTCCATCCCTCCAAGCCAAGAAGCCAGGTAGGCACCTTACCTCCCTCTTTCCCGCCCTTTCTGTTCCCACATCTCGCTCCCCCCCAAAAGATCAAGTCCCCCATCAGAAGTTATATAGCTGGTCCAAAGTTACCTGCACTCAAAGACGACAAAGCTCAACTTAAAAAAACAAAAATAGAAGCTTTTATTGCAGATTTTTAAACAAACAAGTGTGTGTGAGATGTGCCCCTCTGGACACTGCTAGCCCTGTTGTTTTGGGTGTGAACCCTTTATCAGGAGACGCCCCTGGACAAAGGGTTGACACCCGAAGTGCCAGGGCTAACAGTGGTCAGAGGGCATGTCTCTCACATGCATGTTTAAAACTCTGTAATAAAAGAATAAAAGCATTTATTTTTGGATTTATGAGTTGAGTGTTGTCCTTGACTGCAGATAACTTTGGACCTTCTCTATAGTTTTAGGCTAGGCGCCCTTTACCTGCACCACCCCATATCCTGTGATTTGCAGTTCACCTTTGGAACTTTTCTCCACCAGAATTTGCTTCCTCCTCCACTGGGGTTCTCTCCCACCCACCTTGGGGCCTCTCCTATGGAGGACCCCCACATTCTCCCTGGCCACTACCACGGGTGAATCATCTTGGCAATTCCATCCCACCAGAGTGGCAAATTAGTTTCATAATGGCACAGGCTGAAGAATATACACCTGACCTGCAGCTCCAACCCGGAGTCCACCACAGTCCATTCGGCTCTCCTCCTAGGTATGCTCTGGGGTAATGCTGGTAGAATTGGTGGCCCCTGGGTGGAAGAACAGGTCCCCTGAATCCTAGTTAACTCAGCCCAGAGTCTAGCAACCTCCTCCCTCAGCCCAGAGAGATACATGCAGATGGGGCAGCACCTCAGTCTCCAGAAGGTCTCTCTGAAAACTGCTGCTCCACAACCACTGCACTGCACCACTTCCAATCTTCCCATTCCTGCCCTCACAATGTTTACTGAAATTAACTCTGTACCCTTACCATAGATAGCATTTCTAATTTTCCCTTTTTTGTTTTGCTTAACCCCTTCGTATCGTGACACTAGATAGGTTGATTTCAGTTTTCCCCTTTTTTGCTTCTAAACAGTCTTACTTCTTTTTGTGATTTTGTAATTTTTATTTCAGTTTTATTTTCTACTTTACTATTGTATAATGACAAAATGACATTTTAAATTACCCTGTCAATACTGATATAATGAAAAAGTTAATAAAAAAAAAAAAAAAAAAAAGCAGAGAGCCCATTCTTGTTCCTGCTGCTAACATCTCTTCCTCAGGATATAGGTTATGGCTATTTATAAAACGGGTAAAGGAAATCCTGGGTCCTCATTGGTCCGGACCCGTGTACTCATAGGACAACAACGCTGCGGCTGGCACTTTTTGGGAGCACCAGATCACAGTGCACCCAGAGATTCATGCCTCTCTTGTCTCTCTCACCTTCTTTATTAGTTTTCTTTTTTCATTTTACTTCTCAGGCCATAAAGCTCCTCTGCACATGCACAGCACCACCTCCACCACCACCGCCATAGCTGCCATTCTCTGATTACTGATCCAAGTTTTAATTCCCATTAGTAAATGATGCTACCCTTGCCACTAGGAAACCTACAAGTTTGGGACTGACAACCACAACTGCTGAAGCTGACCGGGACCAGGAAGTCTATCACTACCTCATTCTCACGACTATAATTACAACCTATGGTGCTGTAAACAGCACGCTTCTCACATTGCTCTCATCTCTGCAAACAGCACGCTTCTTCACTGCTATTCAGCTCTGCAGGAAAACACTCTGAATAAGAAAATACAATGTATGTGTGTGTGTATGGTGGGAAGAGACCGCAACCTGGAAGTCTCTCACTTGCTTGCTCTCTCAGCTACAGTTACAGCTAATGATGCTGTCAATGGCATCCATCTCACACTGCTCTCAGCTCTACAAGCAGCATGCCTCTCTAGTGCCCATCAACTCAGCAAGAAAACACTCAAAATAATAAATTAAATATGTGTGTGTGTGTGTATGGTCGGGGAAGGGGTATGCAGTCATAGAGAAACATTACGGAAAACTCCCTCTAGAGCCACTCACTACACTTTTCTATTTTCTGTTAGAGCTTATTAAATACCATGCAGTGTCAGTGGCTCAGTAGGTAGCACACTCGCCTCTGAGGCCGGGAGATCAGAGGGCTGTGGGTTCAGTTCCCACATCTGGCACTTGGGTTAATATCCCAGTACTAACACTGTAGTGCAGCATGAGAGGGGTGCTGCACTTCTGAAGTGCCGTCTTTCGGATGAGACGTTAAACCGAGGTCCTATCTGCCTGGATTGGTGGCAGTTCAGGTGGATGTTAAAGATCCCATGGCACTTATCGAAAAGAGTAGGGGAATTTCCCCGGTGTCCTGGCCAAATTTCCCTCATTCACTAAAAATACCACCAACAGCTTCATCTGGTTCAAGGTCAGTTGGCATTCATCTATATCCCCCTCCCCGGGTCGTGCCTGAAAATAGGCAGGATTTGTCTAGTGCACTTACCCGGTCAACAAAAACTAACTAACTAACTAAATAAATAAATAAATACAGGGACTACTTAATCTCAAATGTCATTAAAATGGTTTAAACCCTATTCTACCATTTTTTTTAAATGTTATTCCTTTTTCTAATTTTTTTAGTATTTGAATCCATTTTATAAGAGCAATAAGACACTTTGGGGTTGTGGGTTGTTACCTGATAAGAGCACTTCCCAGGTGCTGAAGGCACTCAGCGCAAACCCCTTGTGCCTCAGTACGCACCTGGGGCATGCTCTTATCAGGCAACAACCCACATCCCATCGTGTCTTACTGTTTTCTTAGCTAATTCTGTTTCTGGTGACTTTCAGTGCATGTCTTTTTGCCACATGCTGTTCCAGCTATTACTAGCATACTGCACTTTGTGAAACTATGGTGTGTGTGTACCTACACATATTACTACACACTGCCACATGCACAAATTGAAACTTGTATAATGTTTCGGGGATATAACTGCTGAGTGTTACTATTTGCACTTTGTTTACTGATGTTTTATTCATCACGCTGTCTCTTTATGCACAACTACAACTTGTAGAATGTTTGCTGCTGTTATACATAATTGCTATTTTCATAATTCTCCATGTTCCCTCCCAAGGGATGTATATGGAAACAAGCTTAAGCTCAATGTGCTTTTTTCTGGTCACCACATTTTAAATAACTAAATAAATAAAGGATGTGCTGCTTCATTTTTTTTTTTTTTTTTTTTTTTACCAAACTACTAGTTTATTTGTCTCTTTATGGCATGCTAAATAAAGCACCTGCTAAACGTCTCATCAATCTGCTTTTGAGGATTTTATGTTAAGAGACAGGAACAGGAGAGAGAGAATATGATGCCTTATCATACTGAAATGACTAATGACAAGATGGAATTTTATTCTGACAATAGGAGACATGTCAAAAAGTTAAATGTTTGAGTTGGAAACAGTTCAAATTTTGAAGAAAAGGAAGGATGGATGGGAGAACAGAATCTTCAGCATTTAATCCTGCTACATATGAATAATTGCTGTGAAAGCTACCATGGTGACTGCTGGAATATCCAATTACTCACAACTCATAGCTTAAAGTAGGATCTGATTCATCAACAGCACTGAGTCACAATGATACTGCACAGATGATTTACAGTTTACATCTATAGGACAAAATCAACAACAGCCAAATAAAGCAGGGGTGGATATGCAAGGTGAACTGTCAAAAATACAAATATACTGAACAGATATGAATTTAAACATATTCTGTATATAGATATCTGCTCATGAAAGGATAATACTGTGCTTATACTGTGTGTTTAAAGCAAAGGTCTTGTTAGACATCACTGGCAACTTAAACCTATTGCATTAATTTTATTCATAACATGTACATGGAATTAAACTGCATGTAAAAAAAATGCTTACATTTACCATAGGTGTTATACAAATGAGCTTTTACTCACTACTGCGACGCGACACCCCCCGATTGCTTAGGCCCACAATAAGCCGATAACGCCACATTAGAAATGAGCCTCTTCCCTCCAGCTCTGCATGCTAAATATACAGAATAAATGATGGCAAAGTGTGGTATACAAGGAAATACCATTGAGGGGTGAACAGGCTATAAAGCCATGAGTCCAAAGGGCAAGCGGCCTTTATGAGATTGTTTGACCCCAAGATGGTATTATTTCAAGAGTATGCAGATCTCTGCCGTCTTTTATTTGATATAATGCACCCAGTTTGACTCTTTTTGCTGTGTCCTATGTTTTATCAAAGAGTTGGAGGGGTAGGGTGGCTGTTACATGTCTTATTAAGGGGTATGTTACTTGTGTTATTAAGTGGCTTGTTACATGTGTTACTGGGGTGGTTTGCAGTGCGTTGGGTAGTAATGTGTTAACATATTAATATAGTGGTAGTATATATAGGTAGCACAGACATATTATTGTGCATGTTAGGTACAGTAATTTGTTATTAAGGTTTTAATAACACATTAACATGGTGTAATTAGCATCATAATAAATACTAATTGGATACCATCATAGATGGGGAAATATAGGATGGCTTTTTCTGTGGAGACAAGGGCACAACCATGCATTGCATTACACACACACACACACACTTACTTGTGTGTGTGATTATATATACATTGTTTGCAAAAAAATGTTGTTAATGCACCAGTTAAGAGTAAGTTCATGCCACAAAAGTAGGAAAATGTGGTGTTAAGGTTTCCAACCCTAACTTCCATTCCTCACCCTCCAGGCAGCAAAAGGAAAAAAATATTAGGATTTTGGGTCCCGGAGTCTTGGCAAATCAGTGGTCGGGTCTTCCTTTAGGGTTGTCAACCCTAATGCCCCCCCAGCCCATAGCCTCCAGTCCGAAGCACAAGATACAGCTATAAGGCAGTGCCTCACAGTGATGCACTCTTCAAAGGCAGAGAAGTACGTTTCGCCACATGATACCAACACCATTTGTTGTAGCTTTCTTCATGCAGATCCATGTGCGTCCAGCATAAAGAAAGGAGATCATGTGTGACATTGTTTGTTCAGGGAATGGGGTGAGCGTTAGGGTTGACAACCCCAAGAAAGACCCCACCACTGATTCATC
Source organism: Neoceratodus forsteri (assembly GCA_016271365.2). Classification (NCBI taxonomy): domain Eukaryota; kingdom Metazoa; phylum Chordata; order Ceratodontiformes; family Ceratodontidae; genus Neoceratodus; species Neoceratodus forsteri. The sequence goes on along the minus strand of CM028131.1, from coordinate 657,591,451 downwards.
AATGACTCCTGAGACCCAAAACTCTAATATTTGTTTCATTTTGCTGCTTGGGGGTGGGGAGTTAGAGTTGGAAACCCTAACGTCACATTTCCCTACTTTTGTGGAGTTGTTACCCTAAGTGGTGCATTAAAAAAGGTTTTGTGAAGAATTTCCTTTCCTTTTGAGACAGTGGAATCATATCCTCATTGATGTAGGTCCCTTTGGGACCTGCATGAACAGGTGCACTATGGGAAGACTGTCTGCCTATAGAAGTGCAGGGCCTGGCACATTCACTATTTACATATTCACAATTCACACATTCAGTACACATTCAGTCTTCACACATTCACTATTCATACAATTGTTTCTAATTTTGCCCTTATAAACATGACATGTATAATTTATAGTATATTGGTGGAAATGTCATTTCACACCACAAGTGCGAAAACTCATCTCAGACAAAATTTACAAGATGACACCTGTCATATTTATGAGGTGGTCTGGAAAAAGGGGTATGTTGAAAGTTTGGAGTCAAAATATTGAAAATTAGTAAACGTATGGTGAAGTAAAAATATTGCAACATTCAGTCATAACCTGGGCATTTTACCATATTTGTACACCAAATTTCCAGCGTAGCCTTCTTATTACCCCACCTCATGAACCTGGTAGGTGAAAATCTTCAAATCCCTGCCAAAATGCCATTCCACGCCACAGGTGTGAAAACACACTTTGGCCAGGATTTGAAAAAGGACAGCTGTCACTTTTGTGACATGATGTGATAGAATAGCTATGTTGAAAATTTGGGGTAAAAATATTTAAAACTACCAAAAAGTTATGAGCGAGAGTGGAAACATTTCAACATACGTGCATAACTTTGTCATTTTTATATATTTCAATACCAAATTTTCAGGGTAGCCTTTTTATGACCTTACCTCATGAACAAGGGTGGTGAAAATGTTCAAATTCTGCATGAACGGTGATTTCGAAACGTGACCACAAAATCACCTTTCTGGTCTGATTTGCATAATTCCAATACAATTGTTCATGAGATGGGGTGCCACAAAGGCCATGTTAAAAATTTGGGGCCAAAATATGAAATAATGACAACGTTATGCATCTAAGTTTAAAATCCCATTGAAGTAAACTGAACTGCACTTACCTTACCTTCTCATATTGCAGAGTCGCCGGTTCCAGCAGCAAGACGTGTCATTAATCGGAGCGAGGATATATGCTGTGGGACCTTTTCATGGTGGGGGTGTGGTGGTGACTGTGAGTGGGAGGTACGGGTGGCAGAGGCCAGATCGGCAAGGAACTGTTTTCTTTTTTTTACAGGTTTAAAGAAAAAGGAAAAAAAAATCATTGAGGGACGGTTTTCTTTATTACAGGTCAGATTTGTAAATCTAATAAGGGTATGATGATCAGGGGAAGGGGTGTGTAACTAGACACCAGGGAAACATTACAGAAATAGAGGACAGCGATCAGAAGGTGGGGGGGGCCACTGGACACCAAGGAAACAGCAGCTCACTGCTCTCAGTGCAGCCCGTAGCACGAGTTCCAGCTGCAGCTGCAGAATTCAAGAAAGTCCCACTGTTCTCATACACAGAACATGGGTGAATGGCTCCTCTCACTAAGCTATGCACCCCGTTTTTTGGGGTGCCCAAAAACCGTATTTCTGACCAGTTTTACAAAAAAGAAACAGCAGAATCTAGCTAACAGGTTTCCATTTAGCTAGGTTCAGGTGTTTTTTTTTTTTTTTTTAAGATATTATTTTTATGCATTTTCAGTGTCTGTGAGTTTAAAATTAGAAACAAAATGGCAGCTGACTTTTTTTTTCAAATTTCATTTTTATTGAAAACTTTTATACTTTAACAGTCACAGTTCACCTGGTTTTAAACCAATATTAATACATTATTTATACTGAGGTTCAATTCAGGAGTAAATAGCGACATAGAGCTATCAAACAACTTTCTCTTATCTGCCGTATATACCCAGATAGCAGTTTCCAGACTTCCATATAATAAACTCTTCCTATCTTCCTCTATCCCTCCCCCCACGCCCCTTATCTGACATGATCTGTATTTTTTCAGCACAAGAGGTAAATCACGAAAATAAGCAGTCATGACCTTTTTTATTTTTGGTAACTGTTTGTGTCAGGACATGAACTCTAAAATCATTATAACTCTGGAAACATAATATTTTTTTCATGAAACCTTCCAAAGGTACACCCTTGGTACGGGACCCTTCAACCCTGAACATTTCATGAAACAATACCACACCATCTAGGCTGCAGGTGACAGCAAAAAATACCCAATATTAAGTATAGGAAAACTAAACATGTTCCTCCCCCCACAAATTTTTTGGCACTCCTTATCTCAAAAACTGAATAGGATGCCATCACGAAACTTTTCACAACTTGAGACTCGGGCAGGCTGATTGTGCATGCCAAATTTTGTGCTATCTCATTAAACACCACCAAAGTTATTAAGGTGCAAAAATTAGGGTTTAACATTAAACAGCTTACTCAACCCTATAATACGCGTGTTTGTGTAATCAGCTTTGTATTTATTGTTATTGTTTGTTGTTCACTCTGTATTGTTTTGTATTTTCATTTTGCTTGATGATCCCTGTTCCCTTTTCCCCAGGGTCACAACTGGAAATTAGCCCGTTTAGACTCTGTTTTTTACCTGGTAAAATAAGTTTCAAATACATAAATACGTACTAGGAAAGAGTGTGGTGTGGTGTACAAGGAAATGACTCCATTGGGGTGATGATGAGGTAGGCAGAATGACTTATTTAATCCCAGAAGGTGGCATCATTTCACGAGTACATAATACTTTTTATGTAATATATGGATACATAAAAATAATATGTTCCTAAAGCATACAATAAAATCCCAGTAATACCACTGTTCAAAAGTGGCAATATGTAAGGATTAACCCACAACAGAACGTGGGTTACTGGGGAATTAATCATCACCGGGTGGGGTACTGGGAATTAATCATCACCGGGGTGTCGAGTGCCAACAACCACCCAGAGGTGGATTACTCCTTCATGTAACCCACACTCTAGAGTGGATTAATTCACTTATAACAAGGCCAGGGAAAATGGGGACTATGCAGTTAGTGATGCAACAGCAATTTGTATTCATGAATAGAGAACACAACACCATTTTCCCTGGCCATGTTATAAATACAACGATGCAGGACAGGTGCGATTTTGCAACTGAACATACCATAATCCAGCAGTTGGGATAATAACTGTGAAAAGTCGTTCAGTTTATCTCAATGTCCCAAAAGTTACAAGGTTGCTGCTTTTATGGTCTCAGGAGGTGCTGAATAAGATGAAAATACAGACCCCCCCCCAATGACCGACCTTGTTTGTTGAGCACTGTCCGTTGCACTTGAAAAAGTCAGAAGTGCTCAGATGATCAATTATAGCAAGTCTTCTTGAGAAGAAAGGTTGCCCACAGCAACAGTAAAGCTAAATATTCAGGTATGGTCTGCCGTTGATTTGGAGCGCTTCTGCAGCAAGCTTTGGATCTGTGCCATTGCCTCGTGCGGTACCAGCAATCCCCTTCTGAGTCTCTTCCTGTTATTCACTTGTTGCCACCCCAGCTCCCATGGTCAGCACTTTTGGTTCCACTCCTCTAATAAGTCTGAAGTAGCCAGTCCTCTCTCCTTCAACGCAGCGCAGGCTTCCTCAAAGGTATGATAAATTTTAATCCCATCTTCCCAGAAAATGCGCAGTCTTGCTGGGTATGGGGTTTGGAAGCAGATGTTCTTCATCCTTAGTAGCTGCAGTAAGGGGGTATATTCAAGGCGTTTTTGCTGTATTTCAGGGGGATAGTCCTGGTCGATAAATACACAGTTATTCAGATATATTAGTTCTTTCTTCAACAAGGCTCTACGGAGCAGATCTTCCTTTATTTTGTATGAACCGAGTTTAAATACTATAGATCTAGGTCGTGCTTTCAGATCCGTTGGTTTGGCTTGTAGAGATCTGTGTGCATGTTCTATTGATAAGAGGTATGTTGCTGGTAACTCAAGAATTTCCCGTAACAAATTTTCGATAAATGCAGTCATCAGAGTAGTTTCAAGCCCTTAGGGAAGCCATACAGATGCAGATTGTCTCTCCATGAATGCCCTTCCAAGTCCAGGCATTTGGCCTGCAATTCGGCCAATTGGATGAGCAGTCTTGATTACTTGGGATAGCTGATGAGTAGAGACCCGTGTTTTTCTTAAATAAGAAATAACAAGAATCTAAGGTATAAAAAGAAATAACAAGAAATTCAAAGTATAACAAGAAATTCAAGCTATAATAAGAAATAAGAAATTCAACACATAAAAAGAATAAAACGAAAAAACACACTCATAAAATGAAAAAAAATGCTTTTTGGGGGCAAAAACTAAATAAATGCTTTTAGCAGTTGTTGTTTAGGCTCCGCTGTTACCACAGAGATGGTTCACAAGGAAGCGACAGCGGAATTGTTTCATTCACATAACCTTTCAAGGCCATAGCAGAATGTTGCTTAATACAATGTAGTGTACTAGGAATTGATTTCTAGTGTGTATAAGGTCATCTTGAAATAGTGTAGGAATGTAAATGTAATAAGAAATAAAACTAAATTTTCAATGAATAAAAAGAAATAAGAAATTCCAGAAAAATAAAAAGTATACAAAATAAAAAGAATTTCACGGGTTTCTACCGATGAGTGCCGTCTTCCACGCTAGCCATCCGGTCTTCCATGTGGTCGAGCCTGGATTTCAATTTCATAAGTTTATGCTGTATAGCTCAAAATTCTTTTTTATTTTCCTGCCTGGATTCTTTGATCTCCTTTAAGAGCATTTCAAATCGATTTTGGGAAAATTGCTCAACTTCGCCATCCGTATCATATTTGGCCTGGTGTGAGCTAGCTGGTAAAGGGGACCTAATCTGGTCCGTCAAGTCCTGAGCAAATCCGTGATCACTGCTCATCCTTAAGCGTCCTCTAGTTTTATTTTTGGGGCCTCCATCATCTTTTCTACCTCCCCCAGGCATTTTGATAAGAATTGTCTGTAAAATAACTGAAACGTGGGATTTGAAGTCCTTGGGCTCGGGAGCAAAACCTCTATGCTGTTACCAGCTCCGTGACACAACCGGAAGTCCACGTGGGTGAGAATTTCAGGGTGTAATAAGCTTGCTATATACCATAAGGAATTGGATTAGTTTTAAATTTACAATGGACAGCAATTTGCCACCCATCTCTAATTTTATCTGCCTAGTCCTCCTCCGATATTACTCTCACCAGATCTTCCTGCCATTTCTCCCTAGTATCAGCCCATTTATCTCTGACCCTTTCAGAAGACAACTGCACAGTTTGGAGACCAGCCCACCAGTATCCCGCACATTATGACGAACTGACGTGATACCCAAGGCCTCCTGTAGCCAGTGTGCTGAACCCAGCACGGATGTGAGAGTATCGCATATTTAAAAATGTGTTGTTCTGGAAGACCATGTGTTGAGGCCAGGTCTCTAAATGACTTCAACTGCCCATTCTCATAAAGGTGTGTCAATAATGTTATGCTTTTTCCTTCCTTTGAATTATATTGTAAAATTTAAAACAGTTGTTTTGTTAATCACACGTTATCTCCCCCTACACCCCTCCAGTTCCAGTTCCTCGGGAGCACCATGGAGTCTACCCCTGCTATCCACCTTATCTTGGTCTGTCCTGATCCCCCATGGAGCCGTGGTCCCCGGGGGAATGAGGTGGGACCCATACACCCTGGACACTTCTGGGTCTCATCGGTTCAGGCAGCCAGGCAGGTGTAAGTACATTAGGGCTAGCTCAGGTGTTCCATCTCCTCGGGGCTGGAAGGCTTTTTTCTGTTCCTGTTGTTAGTGTCGCGAGTGCCCTGACGTCAAGGCACACAGCCAGTCAAGCACCGAGATGCTGGTCCCCCCCCGGAGAAGGCGAGCTGTCCCTGGGACGCTCAAGCCTCCTCCCCCGGCTGGCTCTCCAGCTCCCAGGGCTTGTTCCTGAATGCGGGTCACTGGCGCCGCAAGCGGAAATCCAACCGCTGTGCCAACAGGCTGACCAAACCAACTATTTTTAAACACAGTTAGTGTACAAACTGTCTTTTGCTATTTGCACAGTGTCCTCCATGGTTGCCAATGTTTATTGATGATGGATTTAACATTAAGATTTGCACGGGTTTTTACACAGTTATGTGAGCACAGTAATCGATGGCACTGTATATGTTTTACTAATGGGGGATACTTTTATGCCTCGTCAAAGCGCATTTGCCCAGCATGAACTGTTGGCAAGTTTTTTACTGCTGTTATCCGTAAGTAACCTCGTCGACACTCATAGCCGAGTAAGTTAACTTCTTTGCACTTTAAACAGTGTTGGTTTTGGAGGTGATGTGGCAATAGTTCAGGGTCTCTACCACACCATCTCAAGAAACTGTGAAAACATGCAGTTCTTTTCTTGTTTGGATTTAATGTCAAAATGACCATGGTAGGACTGGTTAGTTAATCTGCGTCCAGATTAGATTGCTGGTACTAGACTTGTGTTGTTGAAGTCTCTTTCTCTCACAGCAGACTTTATGGATGGGCTGTTTCTGCTTCCTGGAATGACCTTGTGTAGCAGCATCACAAGCTGTCGAATACAGTTTGTAACATCCCATGTTAGCTTCGCTAGTCAACATTGCTGCCGTTCTCCTAAATCTTTTCTCCTCCATCTCTAATGCACAGCTTCTGGACCTGGAGATTTCACCATTCTGAATACAGCTTTATTTTGTCACTGTTCAGCCCATTTTGCCAACTTTTCCTTCCTTGTACCTGAAGACTCTGGGTGAATCTTCTATTTCACTCTCCATCTCCTCCTGCTGTGTCTGTCTTCTATTAACTAGAGATGTTTTCTTGAAAAAAAAATACCTGATCTCCTACACCAGACCCACACCCAAAGCCTTTGGAAAACAAACTCTGTATGTATCTAGACAGATCTGTGTTCCAGCCAAGAGGAACACTAAAACTTACCAGGAACTGACTCTAGCCAAGGCATATAGGACATCAGAACCTAACTGCTGCTACGATACAGAGTTTTAAAAGAAACCTTTAAATAAGTTCAGCTTTATTTCCTCAAGCTCCAATCTGTAGGCGATCCCTTACATGTGTGTCCCTGAAATGCCATGTACTGTAATGACTAGGTGTAATTTCTTTCTTGGCTCAACAAAATGAATCACAATCTGCAACAAACCTGTTTTTCAATTTTTTTATTTTTATTTTTTTTTAACAAACACCGTATCCAGGTTCTCCTCGACCAATCTCCTCAGTCTATTAGTGTCACACCTCTAAACTTCAAGAACTGTTTTAAGTTCCACCCTAGTTTTATTAATTCAGATGTTACCATATTAAAGTCGCTGGAACCTACATGCTCACCCGACCCAAAAAGGAGAAACCTGACTGTTCCCCTAGCTTAGAACTGGACCCAATATAGGATAAGTGTGGATAGATATTCATTAATATATCGTTCTTTCAGGGCTCAGAACACTTTATAAAAAAAATACAACCTTTAACAGCAAACCAACAATGCATTTAATAGAAAACTCATGCCCCAATAAAAGCTGACAAAAAAAATACATTTAAAACCTTTTAACTGCAGAACAGAAGGCTTTTGTAAACAAGCAGCACCTCACTCAGAGATGCTTGGATAGTGCTGTAATCCCCCTGTGCAGGCTCCAGCAGATAGACTGGTTATCTGGCAGTTAACCTTATCCATAGTACATCTGCTGCGGGTCACAATTTCAGGAGAAATGTTGCCAAAATTGGAATTATCCTTATCCAGTCATTATCCATCAAAGGATACTCCGATACCTCAGACAACTGTAATTTTAGGCACATATTTTCTTTTGTCCAGAACAGAAAATGGGGTATCTTGATCTTTATCCTAATGAATTATACAATACTATTTTACCCAAACGATTCACTATTGAGAGTGCTTCCACCAGACATGGCAGATACAGCAATACTAAGTAGCTGCTCTCTAGACAACAATCCGAGATGCACTGATAGGAAGCTCTACTATCCATAGCACCCGCTCCAGCCTCAAAGCATGAAATTCAGAGGTATAGGGAACTGTGAGAGGAACACCCAAGCAACTCTAACCCTAATTTATTATGAAAAGCCACCAAAGAGGGGGCAAGATGGATTACAACAGAGAGTTCCCCAGGGTCAGGCCTTCTGTCACAAGCTGCCGTTACAAACAAGCGGACTAGAGCAGATTTTTGCTAGGACATCAAAAGCCTTCGGCACATGGAACGTGTGCCTCTAATGGAGCAGCAGGGCATCAGGAGGTCACAGAGGTAGCTGAGACCCAATTTGTTAAGGGCTTTGAAAGTTAAAATCAAAACCTATATTCTTCCTTCTTGTGGCCCGTCTCCCATGTGATAGAAAGTCATGCCCCATTAAATTTAAGAAATCCTGTTCCGCCTTCTTTTTTGCAGGAAACATGCAAGTTAATGTCAGGTAAATTCAAATGTCTCATAATAAGTACCAAACCCTCAGAAGCTGGCATCCTGATTTTGTTCATAATTTATGTTTAAGGTCCCAGCCTGGTCTTCAAGTCTACAGAATAGTCTCAGTAAAGTTTGACCTCTATTCCCCTAAGTTAACTCCAGTCATAAAGAACCAGTCTGCTCTTCCATCCTCTTAATATCCTACTTCTACATGAATATCTTATTCTTGCTTACTATATGACACTACACTTCCCATTTCAGCATCTTCTAAATAATGCACATCCCTCCAGGTTTGTATGCCACTGGTTAGCGTCATTCACCAATGCCTTAAGCGATAAAGAAGATGCCAAACCCACCAACCCAGATAAAACTATTAACAAACTTAGTTTAGATGCATTGCATTTATGTAAGCAATTTCTTTCAGGTAGTTGTCTATACTGCCCATTATACACTGCTTTGGGCCATATGTAATGTTGTGCTTTTGTAACAGTTATTTAAAACTCAGTTGAACTCTTGTGATTTAACCATAAACTTAAATTTTCTTGGAACAGGAACCATGAATTCAGAAAACCCTGTATCACATCTAGAGTTCTAAATTTTCCTGGTCAGCCTTTGGATTCAAGCCCTCACATTCTTTTCACTATTGTAAGGCACACTACGTAGATTGCTAGCAACATCCCTTTGCAGATATACATGTTATTATGTGTAATTCTGCCTTGGGGCATAATACTATCCCACTGAAATGTAGAACCTGTACCTAGACACAAAGAAAACAAATGTATTTGTCTACAGTAAGACGATGATGACAAGAATACAATCACAGGACATTCAGGCACCTACTGTATCTGCTTGCAGTAGCTGCACTCTGTACTCAGGTGCTTTACTTACAACAGTGCACAACAGAGCCTTGGAAGGGCAGCACTGCATTTCCACCAAAACATCCCACAAACAATTCAAGGAAAGATGCATTCACAAATCAGATATGTACAAGTATCACAATCCCAACTCAGTGACGTTGTCGCTTCTCAATAACCAATAGTTAAAATATCATCATTTATACAACACCAGTGGTGAAAAATCTGCCCAGATCAATTGTTTATACAACAGGTGTAAATATAAATTGTGCAATATAAATATGCTATCCTGGCATCCAACTTATGAGATATCATGTTATCTTAGAGTTGGATATGTCACCATCACTACCTTTTTATTTTTATTTTTGTAGACTTTCTTTATCCTCCGTGGCAAATACTGCTGGTCTCTGCCACCCTACCAGACCCAGAGTGATTCTGGACTTGCCAGCGCTATGCGCATCCCGGTGGAACTCCCACGCCGGCCCGGAGGCATCATCGTGTGGTGTCCCCAATGTTTTCTGCTTTCTCTCCCTTCATGTCTTCCTGGGACCCTGGAAGCAGCTTCATATGAGTGTGGAGGCACTAATGTGTGCCGCAGCTCCAGACAACAGCCCCTTCTGCCTTCCCCTGGCCTTGCACCCAGGCTCTCAGAGGTGGCACCACCATCCAGCCTCCAGTGAGTGGTGGCTAAGCACCGAGAGGCCCACCAGATCCCTCCTGAGGTGGAGGACTGCAGCCCAGCAGCAAATCACACTTCTCTCCCTCCCCCCGCTGACCTTCACCGACCCAAGCTCGTTCCCAAACCCAGGTCGCTGGCGTGGCGCGAGGTGTGGTATCCAGCACCTCAGCCCTTTACGCCACCGGGCCGGCTTCACCACCACTATCTTGAAGGTTGAGTAAATCACAGTGGACTACTGAACCAATCACAGAGCACCATTCACAAGGCTAATGACATCACAGTAGCCCTGTGTAGCACTAATGCCAGTAATTCAAATCAAAAAGCAATAATTAAAACTTCAAATGGTAGATTTAAAAGGTATACTTGGCAAACTGATGTTGCATAAACTGAATATACTATTTCTGGACTCACAATTTGCAGTTTATCATCATGCATAAGGGGTCAGGACTTTCACAAAGCACTTATTAGCCTTCTCACACTTGAAATCAACTGCATATTTTTACATACTAACATACTATTTGCCAGCAGATTAGGCCTTACGGTCTATCGAGTCTGCTCGAACCTCAGATCCTTAGTTGGGTGCCGAGGCCCTCTCCTCCCTTGTGCTCCAGAAACCTCTATCATCCATCCCCACCACCCTGGGACAGGCCATCATTTGATACATCCACTTTCTGAGTCAAGCCATTGCATATGTCTTATTCATGACCACCTAACCTCAAAATAAATGTTTATCTTGAGGTTGTATCACACTCACTGTCCTCAACCTAAGAACCAGACAAGGAGAAATGTCCTCAATGCTGATAATAAAACAGCTCCATGCAGCACTAAAGGCAGCAGTTAACATCAAAATGAAATAATTAAACTTTAACAAAAAACAGCAGATTTTAAAGCTATAGCTTTTAAACCGATGTTATAAAATGCACAATGTCTCTGACTCAAAATACACAGTTTATTTTCACTTATGAGGTGGCCAGACATTTACAACTCACTTGTGACTCAGCTACTGATGGGTTATAAAAGGGATGTGACCAACCTGGAGGATGCACACAATTAAACTGGGGAAGATCCAGAGGGAAGGGACAGAGACAAGATCAGATTCAAGTGATGACTTTGTAGTGCTGTAAACAGGTGCAATTGATAATTGTGTATTTTAAGTCAGGCCACTGATTCTCTCTCATATTTTCACACTACATGGATGGCAAGTAAATATTCCCCACTTTAGGTTCTTCAGAATCAAGGCCTGGGGCGCTGCGGGGCACTCTTACCGATTAGACACACTAAGGAGTAACTCTGTTAAGAAAGGGGATTTTTTGCTAAAAACAATTATCTTTTGGCTGCAAATAAAAAATTGAAGAGTTCCAGTGGGTTTTCCTCACAGCGCTGAACATTGGCACATCAAATTTTGTCCATGGGTCGTACATACAAAGCCGCAGGAAGCAGCTCAAAGCATCAGCAGACAGTTGAGATACTGCCAGCAGCTGGGCCTCAACTCACCTTGGTGACGGAACCCCCCTAGAAGGCCCTTACATAAGTCGATGCAGGCAATCGACTCAAAGGTTAAGTCCATCCTCACTACGTTCACTGAACAGAACATGAAGACTGAAGCTGCCATCAAAACTGCATCGTCGGCTGAGTCTCTGGTGACCAAAGCAATCACCAGCATGAGCCAAATGACACAGGAAAATGCCCAACTGCGATACCGCTTGGAGTCCATTGAAAATGAGCAGTGGGCCGCTAACAGCTAGTGGGCCTGCCGGAGAGCTGTTAAGGGGGTGATCTGCCAGACTTTTTAAGTGAATTGCTACCTCGGAACCTTAATTTGGCAGAGAAAATATCTCCGGATCATTTCCTAAATGCTTACTGTATCTCTCCCAGGTTTACAACCAATCAGCCCAATTCACCCTGTACAGTACTGTTGGTCACCTTGGGAGCATCGACCAGGGATTTAATCCTGAAAGCTGCCAGAGGGTCAGGACTGCTGAATTACCAGGGGAAAACAATCCACCTCTTCCCTGATCTCTCTTTTACCACAAGAGCCAGACAGAAAACATTTCACGCTGTGAGGGCTAAACTGTGAAGCCTCGGAATAGCGCATTCCTTGCTGATGACTGCGAGGCTTTGGATTCAATATGGAGGCCATACATTTCTGTTCTCTGACCCAGATGAAGCCGGGAAAAAGGTGGCGGCCATAGGGAGGGAATTTAAGCACTCTCAAGCTGGCGACTCTTCAGAATCGGATGAAGCAACATGAAGCTAAACTGAATTAAAATTAAAATTGGAACTCTTTCAGTGCATACTTTACAGGTTTTGTTGGTTTAAAAAACATCTTATATTGGTAATACTGTGCTCCAAGTTGGGAAGCACCTCGCTGTATCAAGCTTCATGGATCACTGTTTAGATGTTTTGAAACCAGCAGGTTTACAGCTGAAAGTTCTACATTTAAATAAATAAATGTAGTACCACTTATATATTATTATTGTTTATAGTAGTAGCTTAGCTGAATACCTAAGTAGAAATATTACTGAACTTATAACATTGTCTTTCTTCCTTAGTGCGAAGTACGTTATGGACTAAACATTTTATAGAGGGGGCTCACATCAACACAAGTTGTTGAGTTATATATGATATGATCGGATGTTACTTTTCAACTTGACCAACCATACTCTTCTAGGGTGCAGCATGTCTTGAGTAATCCTTGTTGGACTTAAGCGTTGATATACCCCCAAATCCTACTTCAAGATTATATAGACTTGAGATTCACTTTTACATTGAATCTATCACCTGTATTCAAATGAGATCTCTTGAATGAGATGGTTATACTGTATGTTATTGTTTTATATTTAAAAGCAATAAACTATAATTAAAAAAAAAAGAATCAAAGCGTGGCATTTATTTAAAATTTTACACACCAGGAGGATATTTAGGTAAAGCACCTTTTTTTAAAAGGGCCTCTGGAGAAAACTTGCAGCAGGGTTGAAACAATTTAAAGATAAGTTACAATCCTAAGTATTAAACACAAGTCCTAATTAATACACGTATGTAATGAAATCAAAGACTATATATATATATATATATATATATATTTATTACATGGATGGAACTTTTGTCCCATTGAAACGCTGTAATCCATTTCCCCATATACCACACCAATTAAAGAGACATGGGGGGGGGTGCTAATGAGCAGCTAATGCGGCGGATGCATCTTTATGTTGCTCTCAGTCCACGGCCAAATAAAACGGTTAAATTAAATAATAATATACTCTGTAGGTAACGAAAAGTTGCTGAATTACTTGTCGGAAGTCATAATGGATGAATATCTGGCTCCAAACCCAGCCAGATCCCAGCGGGGTGCAGCAAAAATGCCGAAGAAAGTAACGGTGGGGAGCGCGTGGGATAATACAGGCCTTGTCTCCCTCTCAGCCGCTGAGGTTACCGCGTTCGGCCGAGAGCTGACCGGCCAAGTCATTGCAGCTTTGGAGCCCCGCTTGATAAAAATGGAAAGCAAATTAGATTCCCGACTGCAGGAGGTGTTGGAGCAGCAGGCTCAGCAGGAAAGCCGAATTGCGGAGGCTGAAAAGAGAATCTCCCAGCTGGAAGACGAATTGCTTATAGTCCCGGGGCAAGCGATGGTGTTGCAAAAGGAACTCGAGGAGTTCAAGGAGGCCTACGACTATCAAGAAAACTATCACAGACGTCTCAATTTGCATCTGAGGGGCCTGCCAGAGGGGCAAGAAGGGGATGGAGCCCTAGACTTCTGTAGCAGAAAACTACCGGAGCTGCTGGGTCTGCAATTAGAAAAAGGGAAAATTAAGCTGGAGAGGGCACATAGGGCTGTTATGCCCCGAACCCAGGCGGATCAACCTCCAAGGCAGATCATAATGAGGTTTCATCACTTTCAAGATAGGGAGATGGTCCTAAAGGCGTACAGAGAGAAGGGCACACTGATGTATGAAGGTACCCGCCTTTTCCTATCACAAGATTACTCAGCTCACTTACTTGAAAAAAGAAAGCTGTTCAATGCTGTTATGGCCCAGCTGTGAAGTTTGAAAGTGGAAAATTATCTGGTGTACCCGGCTACTTTGAAGATCCGGCATGAGGGTGCAACCTTTTCATTCTGGGAAGTGGAGAGAGCAGAGGAGTTCGTGAAATCCCTGCAAAAGAAAGCTGGATGAAATGTGACTGCACGAATGTTCTATGTTGCGGCATGCCGCTAGTTTGATTTTTTCCACGACTGTTTATGAAGTTTTAAAGTTAAGTACAGGATTATGGTTTGCATCGTACGGACTTAAAAGTGTTTTGGCATTTTTCACAAAGGTTGCGGTTGGAAAAGATATGCATGCCTCACGTGTTTGGGTTTAAGACAAGTTCCCATATGTGGTGAGGTGCCAAATCGATGACCACTGAGGCAGGAGACAGTATTCAGGTGAAGCAAATTACAAGGCTGATGTGAGAAGAATAGATGGATGGACTCTGATAGAAGAAGACCTCGCATCGTGGTACAGGTAGCTCCCCCGAGGTCCTGCCGGAATGTAGCGGGGGGGGAGGACAGGCGCTGCGTGTTGGTTCTAGGGCGCGGCCTGGTCTGTCCTGCATGGACGCTCTGGGGGCTCCCTCACAAGGACTTGTGGCAGAGTTTTTTTTTGGGGAATCGGGATGGGAGCATGATGCTTTATGGAGGGACAGAGTAAGTCAAGTGGAGGAAAAGAATGGAAAGAGAGGGATTGGTAGGGTAGTAAAATGCAGCTGAGGTAAAAGGAAATGTAGTTAAAGTAGAGGGGGGGGTCATTATTTCAAGTAAGTGCACATTTGGAGGTAGTGCCTTCAAGTTAACCAGAGTTCTTGGGCTGTGGGGGATTTTCTGGGTGGGCGCACGGCTCAGGGAGGAGCGCTAGGAGGCGAGGGGTGTTGCTTTGGGAAATACATGATGAGATATGCCTAGCTGTGTGTGTTTTTTTTTTTTTTTATGGATGAATTCTCGCCAAGCGCTTTCTCCTGTGGGCGGTGTTTGTGCCCGGACCCTTCTTGCAGGGGACTAGTAAAGGAAAGGAAGGGAGAAGGAGCTGCGTGCTGCACTAGAATAGAAAGGTAAAACTCAGGGGCATGGAAGCGAGAGAAGAGTGGGTCCGACGGTGGGAGGTTATGGCGAGAAGGTTCGGCTACATCACTAAAGGAAGGTGTAAGAATCAGAGTATGGCCCATGCGGGTAGAGGGGCTGTGGCTGGGGGGGGGGGCAGTGGGATGCAAACGTCTACTGGCAGAGAGGTAATGACACTCATGCTGTTGCGGCGATTAGTGTTAGGGAGACTTAAAATGGAGGCAAGGATATGATGTATATGGGGGAGTGCAGAAGACAGATGTGAGAGAGTAGGGAACCAGGAAAAGGGACTCGAGAATTTGGGAATGATAGGGAAGGGAGGGAGAGGGGAGGAAGAGGATGAGGTGGGGGGGCAGCGTGGGGGCTGGCAAGGAGATAAAAGAAGGAACGTTATGTGTGATAGAACTTGGGAATGGGGGAAGGGGAGGAAAAAGTTGGGATTTATATGGTAATAGTTGATTGTTTACAGATGCGGTCAAAGATGTTCATGTTTATATTGTCATCACATATTGTAAATGGGGTCTTATGGATATGATGGATAGTGCTAGAAAGACAAGAGAGAGGAGTGGATGGATAGGGTGGGTAGATGTGGGGGAAAACAAGAAACTAAAAAATGGTTAACACACATGATATAACTGTCATCTCTTGGAATGTAAAGGGCATTGCAAATCCAGTGAAGCAAACTTCGCTTCTGACAGCGCTAAGGAGGAGGGGGGCTTGAGTGGCCCTGATCCAAGAAACCCACCTCACGGAGGCGGAGCATGCCAGACTGGCTCGGACGTGGGTGGGTAGGTGTTATTTGGCTTCATACTCCTCCCATAAACAGGAGGTGGCAATATTGTTGCATAAAAACCTACCCTTTGAAGTGAAAAGAATAGTAAAGGACCCAGAGGGGGGAAGATATATCTTTACATCTGGTATTCTAAATGGGGAGCAAATCACCTTCAGGTGTGTTATGCACCAGCGGTATACGAACCGCAATTTTTTATAGCTTTGCTGGATTTGCTTGCTCGAGAACAATTTCCTGGGCTGATCCTAGGAGGTGATTTTAACTGTACGATGGATGCTAGCTTAGATCACTCAGAGGGGAAGGGCAGAACCTCTGAAGCTCTAACACAGTTCCAAATAGGGCTTGCAGACCTAGACCTGGTGGACAGATGGCACACCTTTTACCCTGGGACCAGAGAGAATACATTTTATTCCAATCCACACAAGACGTGGTCCCACATAGACTATATTTACTTACCACAGAGTTAGTGTGATAAGATTCAGGGGGGTGTCATATAGCCCTATCCATGTTTCTGACCATGCCATGGTAGTCTTAACACTACAAGATGGTAGAGTTAGGGATGGGCTCCCTAGATGGAAATTTCCTACATACATGGTCAGGAACGTAGAATTTAAGGAATACCTTGAAGAGCAGTGGTGAATCTATGGGGAAGCAAACAAAGAGACTGCACCGTCCAAGGTGGTCTTTTGGGAGGCAGGAAAGGCGTTCATGAGGGGGGCAATGATAGTGTATATGGCTAAAATCCGGAAGCAGAACCAAGCGAAGAGGAGGGAGTTGGAGTTGCAATTAAAAAACCTGGAAAAGAGGGTAGCGGGTGGTGAGAAGGGAGAGGCGGTCATGCTTTTAGAAACAGCTAGGACAGCCCTAAATGCGATGCTCAGAGAGGAGGCGGGAAGAACATGGCAGTTTTGCCAATGCCAGGTATTTGAATGGGGGAACAAGCCAGGCCCATTGTTGGTGCGTCTAATGAGAGGTGGAAGGGGAGCAAAACATATTTTGAGGGTGAAGGATGGGGAAGGAAAAATGTGCGGCAGTTCAAAGGAGATTGGAAGCTGTTTTAAAGCCTTTTATGAAAAATTACATACAGCAGAATTTAAGGGGAAGGAGATGAAGTAAAGAACTTCTTGAAGGACTTACCGCCTCCCCAAGCTGTCTGACTCACAAAGGGAGACGCTTGACCAGCCTTTCACCAGTACAGAGATTGTGAAGGCTATCCAGAAAATGTCCAAGGGAAGAGCAAGTGGGCCAGATGGCTTCCCAGTACAATATTATAAGTTGTTAGGGGGGCAAATAGCGAGCACGCTTTGTGAACTCCTGACAAAAGAGGAGGGAGTGGAGATGCCAGTCCTGCCAGGGACTTTCTATGAGGCTACCATATGCCTCATACCAAAACCGGGTAAGGATGACACTGACTGCGCGGCGTATTGACCCATATCCCTGCTCAACTGTGACCTGAAAATTTTAGCAAAAGTATTAGCAATTAGACTAGAAGCTGTCCTGCCAGAGTTAGTCTACCCAGACCAGGCCGGGTTCATTAAAGGCCGTCATTCATACCATAACATGCGTAGATTACTTAATGTTATCAGGAAGGCTAATCAAGGGAAGGAAAAGGTGGGTATAGTGTCAATGGATGCTGAGAAAGCGTTTCATAGAGTGGAATGGGATTATCTATTTCAGGTGAAGGCTCGGTTTGGTCTGGGGGATTCATACATGGCTTGGGTGAGGGCAATGTACTTGTGCCCCAAGGCGAGAGTTCTGGTGAACGGGGGTCTCTCAGAGCAGTTTCAGTTAGGGAGAGGGACGAGGCAGGGGTGCCCATTGTCTCCCCTCCTGTTTGCACTGGCAATTGAACCCTTAGCAGTGGCCATCCGCCAGCATAAGCAAGTGGAGGGAGTGAAGGGGTAGGAGATTGGGTGCACAAAATTGCGTTATATGTGGATGATATGCTGCTATTTGTGCGGAACCCACAGACATCTCTTCCTCTTGTACTGTCCATAATAGAGAAATTTTCAAGTTTTTCAGGGTATAAGATTAACTTAGAGAAGTCAGCGTTAATGTGCTTCCCTGATAGCGACAGAACGGTGGAACAGCTAGGTTTAAAAATGGCACAAAATGGGTTCACATATTTGGGAGTAAGATTGGGTCGAGGGATAGGCTCCCTATATAAGTTGAATTATCTCCCTCTCATAAGATCTATCACGGTGGACTTAAGGCGGTTGGCACAGTTACAAATATCATGGATGGGGCGAATAAACCTGATAAAAATGAATATTCTCCCCCAGGATTTTATATCCCATGCAAATGCTGCACGCACTTGGGGTTAAATAAAGGGGATGTTAAGAGGTTAGAGGGAACTTTTAATGAATTTATCTGGCGAGGGAAAAGACAGAGGATAAGCTTACGACGGCTTAAAGCCGAAAGGGGGAGGGGAGGTCTCAACTTTCCAGACTTTGACAACTACTGTTTGGATGTGCAGCAGAGGTGTGTGGTAGATTGGGTGCACAGGCCGACGGTAGCTAGTTGGGTAAATTTGGAGCAGGACGGTATCCCTGGTAGGCTTACAGCATACCTGCATAGTAAAGGTTTGAAGGCATATAGAGCTCTGGAGAAGCGGAACCCTTTGGTGGAAGCAGTACTGGAGGCGTGGGGGCGGTTGAGAAAGCTTAAAGTGGTTGGGCAAAGTGAGACTCTGCTTATGCCGGTGGCTGGGAACCCGTAATTCTTGCCTGGCTGGGAGGATGGGGGTTTCCGGGATTGGGAGGAAAGGGGGATCAGTAGTATAGGGCACCTAGTAGACAAAGGAGAACTGTGCATCTTTGAGACCCTAAAACAGAGGGTTAAGCTGGCAGATCGGCATGGGTACCGTTATATGCCGGTTCGGGCATACGTTGGGAAACTGGATAGGGAAAATAGACCCAGGCTACAATTGGATCAGGCTGAGCAGCTGATTTATCAGACGAGGACAGACCCTAAGGGTTTTTTGGGGAAAGCAGCGTAGTTGGGGAAGCAGAGACTGCCGGACGGGACAGGTAATACGAAAGCGTTATGGGAAAGGGACCTGGAACAGGCATTTTGGAGGAAAACTGACACTGGTCCTTCTTATGCCAGAAGGTATTATGGTGTGTAATAAATATAAGGAAGCCTTTATAAATTCTTACATAGGCTGTATTATCCCCAGCTATAGTGCATAGGGCGCAGCCCTTGGTATCTCCGTTGTGTGGAAGGTGTGGGAGAAGTAGGGGCACGTATATGCACGGTTTCTGGATGTGTCCAGTTCTGGTTACGTTCTGGTTAGCGATAGTGGGGGAAATATCTAAGATGGCAGGAGTAGCCCTGAGGAGAGATCCTATCACGTGTCTTTTTGGGGTGATGGTGGGGGGGGGAGGAATGGGATCCCCTTCCAAGGTGGATAAGAACGTTACTGGTGATGGCACGCCACTGTATCCAGAATACATGGGTGTCGAACATAACGCCTACGGTCCTTCAATGATGTCAGATAACAATACATGCCTTGGCACTGGAAAGATTAACATTGGTGATGCGGGATAGAGAGGAACATTTTTAAGGGATTGGGCCCCTTTCCTGTCCTCCCCGAGTCTGACAGAGGGGATAATGTTAAGGGCGGGTCTAGGCTGAAATAGTCCCGGACATGATAGGAAGGGTAAGATTTATAGACGAAGCCTGTCTAGGAAAGAAGAAGGTCTATAGGGAGAAGGAATATGGGAATTAGACCGCGTAAGGTCCCTATTACTGTGCTGTAATGAAACTATAATAGAAGAAGATGACATAACATAACATGGTAAAGGGTGTTTTTTTTTTGGTTTTTTTTAAGGATCTTGATAAGCTGCAATGTATAGGATAGACCGCATCTGTAGATGTTATATGTGTGTTTCTTTTCTTGCTTTATTCTTTTTCTGTATGTAAATTTGTGTTTGTGGGTCTTTTTTTGTATGTTAGTACTTGGAGGTGTTGTATAAATGAAATTTGAATAAAAAGAGTATTCAAAAGAAAAAAAAAAAGAGACACAGCACGATCATTAAAGTCATATACCACAGCTGGCCATGGTATATGATTTTGATTCATATACATTCATAATTTATAGCTAATGCACCTAGGTAAAAAGAACCCCAAAACAGAGTACTGGATGGGAGGGGGGAGACTTAGCCTTGCTGTAGGCCTTGTTGCACTGACTCGTTTGCTTAAGTGAGTTGTAGTGATAACTCCCAGATCCCGTTCCTCAGCTGTAGTGCTAACAGGATGCTAGGATGCATCAGGAGGGTACTGATAGCAGAAGAAAAGAGGCAATACTTTCCTCATAGATCCCTGGAATACTGTGCCCAGTTCTGGAGTCCTCACCTCAGAAAGGACAAGGATAGTTTGGAGTCAGTGCAGCGCAGAGTAACAAAAATGATTCAGGACCAGCAGGGCAAAGCACTAACTATGCACTCCCTGGAGACCAGAAGGGAGAGAGGCGATATGATAGAGACCTTCAAGTTCCTTAAAGGAATTAAATTGAACTACGGAGAATTTTTTAGCCTGAATACCAACTTGCAGTCACGTGGACGCGAGTGGAAACAAATAGGAGGGAGGTTCAGGAGGGATGTGAGGAAGTAATACTTTGTGGAAAGGGTGGTGAAACTTTGGAACAGTCTGTTGACCGAGGTGGTGGAGGCAAACACAGTCAGGGGAATCAATCAGGGCTGGGATAGAATGAAAGGAATAGTGGTCACCCCGGGGCGACAGGACCAGGGAGGAAAATGGGGAGAGGATGCAGAGGGTTAGTACCCTGGAGGAATAGTAGGTTCTGTGGAAGTTTCCAGGGACTATAGGGAACTTGGACACACTGGATAGACCTCTGGTCTTTTTCTGCTGTCACTGTCTATGTTTCCACTTTTCTATGTTAATTGGCATGATACAGTGCATGACTTTGCCAGTGCAGCTCCAGTCTTCCTTCTGCCCCAAGTAACTGTGGTTAGCTGCATTTTTTTTTTTTAATGTACGGGGCGGGGGGGAGAGACTGGAGAATTATGATGCACACCAGTACAGGGCTCAAACTAAAGAGAAAGCGTGTGGAGGTTGAGTACTCATCCAAGCCCTCCATGGAACTCCTGCCAATACTGAACACAAAAGGACACCTTTACTGGTTCAAGCCAAACCACACAGCACTCCTGACCTCCACACCAACCCGAACCGCACTCCAGACTGCCATGCCAAGCCGAACCACACTCCTGACCATCATGCCAACCAAAACTGCATGCCATCCCCATCCTCGACAGCACACACTAAGGGACTGACCACTCTAGTCACATCACCTTACACAGGAGGAGCCTGCACTATGGAAAAGCAGGAGGGACAAAATAAAGCAAGGCAAACCCAGAAGTAATCACAAATATGATCTAAAAAATATATAACAACCATCCTATGCACTATATAAAATAAATACTAGGTAAGTGTTGTGTATGGGAAAATATACCATTTTCGGGGGAGGGGGCTAATTAGCTCATAATCCCACTTGCCCTTCAGGCTCGTGGGTTATGGATCTAATTAGCCCTCCTGGATGATGCATTTCCACACTTCCACACACACCAGACTAACTAGCAATTATTTTCTCTTTCTCTCTCTCTATATATATATATATATATATATATATATATATTCTTGCAAAAAGTGTGTTAAAGGTACACTGTCAACCCTTTTTGCATCATACTATCTCTAGCTGAAAATCCACATTTTATGATTGCTTACCTTCTCTAAAATTCACTGGCATTGGTCAATGTTTAATCTGCCTTCTTTCGTAGTAGAACCGAAATGCGTGCTAATAGTTTAATTACACTTAACCTTGCTGTGTTTCAAATCCTTCATCTACTTTTATTGCAAACTTCCCAGCATCAGGAACACCACCACCAAACAGAGTAGCCATTCACGATGAAATAACCGTCTGTCTTCCCACTGCATCTAGAGTGGCAAGACTGTGTTGGGGGTGTTCCCAAGTCCAGGAAAGATCCAGTGGAAGCTGATTAAGGAATGTAAACAAACACATTATGGTGTGGTAACACCAGCATTGTGGGCAGTCTGTTTTTCACTTTTAAAAAGAATCGGCATCAAACTTCCAGCTACATCCGCAAGTTCTACAGATTGTGATCATAACATGTGTATTTTAAACTAGTGACAATTTAAGGGCATTGACAGTCTCTCTTTAATGCACCAGTTAGGGTTCAATTTAACCCCACAAAAGCAGAGAAATGTGGTGTTAGAGTTTCCAAAACTAACTCTGCCCTCAGGTAGCAAAAGGACAAGACCACACAAGCAACCACAGACAGCCACCATCAGGTAAGTAAGATACCAAACAACTTTTTCCAGATGACACAAATGCAGTAGCATGGTTATGCTACCTTTGTGCATTTATCTCTGGTACACACAACGCAGGGCACACACTCACTTCTGGTTTCAGGCAGAAGTCTATGATACCCAAATTGGGTATGGGCATGGAGCTCCCTCCCTTCATCCCTCCTCTCTTGCTATTCCTACCCCAGTTTCAAAAGCGCCTTTTGAAACCATCTAATTGACTTAGGGACTTGCCCCTGCCTTACCTAAACAACCTTGTAGTCACTACGTTCAGTTCCACAGTGCCTAGCGTACCCCTATTTTTATGTTGGCGCACTTGCACAGCCAACATCTTGCGGCAGTGGGGATTTGGAGGCGTGGTCGCTGTTGGGCGAATGTAGAGCATGCATCAGTAGGTGCGGCCCTCATTCCCCAATCAGCCTGTATGCTGGCGCCACAACATGCATGCTAATGTGGTGAGCACATCTAAGGAAAGGTCCGCTGCAATCTGAGCAAAGCTCATCAGATGCAGCGGACCCTTCCTACCTGCTCGCCACATTAGCAGCATGGCGGGCAGACACCCAACAGCCGACTTTGGGGGTGCCCAATCCCCTTGCAGGCTTACTGTGGCCGCACAAATTTGTTGACGGAGGAGCCCACTCCCCGTTGGCATAAAGCAGCATCCCCATTTCTTATATGCCAAGGGGGGGTGCCCAATCCCCCTCGGCTCTTGCCTCTGCCCTGCTTTCATTGTGTACTGACGGGGGAGCCCACTTCCCGTCGGCATAAAGCAGCTCCCCCGAATTTCTTGTATGCTGAGGGGGGTGCTCAATCCCCCTCGGCTCTTGCCCCCACACTTTCACTGTGTGCCGACGGGGTGGTACCCAATCCCCGCAGCATAAATTCACGCCTGCCAGTGCAGACGAGGGTGCTCAATCCCCCGCCGGCTGCAGCAACCCTTCCCCCAAAAACAGCAGTGGCATGCTGGGAGTCCATCCCAGCATGCCAAGCCCTGAAAAATAAAAAGTCCCGTTATGTTATTTATTTTTTCTTCTCTGTAACATAAAAAACGGTCCCCAGTCTCCCTGCCTCCCCCACCTGCACCCACCCACCCACTGCGCACCCTGCCTCCCCCACACCCCCGACCCATCCTCATCCCATACTCTACCTCCGGAGTCTGGCGTGATGATCTTCGGTTGACCAGGAACACATCTGCATTCTTCAAAGCCGACCGCGAACTGAGGAAATGCCAGTAAGCTGTATAATGGAATGAATAGGGTTTTTTTCAACTTTGCTGCATATCTCAGGCATTTTTTGGAATTTTGGCACCAAATTTTCAATATGGGGTTTTGGGATCCCTCCTCATGAATTATATCACTGTCATGGTGTTAATCGGCTTCGAAAGGTGATTTCGCAGTCACTGCGCGGAATCAACTTTCGGGACCCATTAACAAAATGACAGTGCCAGTGTTCATGAGGTGGCCTCTCAAAACGCCTATGTTCCAAATTTGGTGGAAAAAATCCAACAAATGCCTGTTTTATGAGCGTGTGTTACGCAGTTGCTACGCAGGCTTGTAACTTCGCAAATTCACAATATTTTCATGCCAGATTTTCAACACACTCATTTTTGTACACCTTCTTGTGAACAGTACAGCTGCCATTTTTCACATCCTGCCCAAAATGTGTTTCCGCACTTCCGGCACACAATAGCGTGGTCGCTGTGGGAAATCAGTGTTCAGGCCAGATTATGAAAATGACAGTGACACAGTTCATGAGCAGAGGTCCTAAAATGCCTATGCTGAACATTTGGTGACGATACTTCATAAAATGACTGTGTTACGAGTGTGCGTTGGCAGATTGCACGTACGCTCGTACTGTCGTGCATTTGTGATATTTTCACTCTGGATTTTCACCATTGGCATTTTTCCACACCTACTGATGAACAGTACAGCTGTCATTTCACATATCCTGCCCAAAATGTGTTTTCGCACTTCCGGCGCAGAATAGCGTGGTCGCTGAGCGAAATCACTTCTTGTGACAGTGTGAGGAAATAACAGTGACACTGTACATGAGCAGAGGTACTAAAATGCCAATGTTGAAAATTTGGTGCCGAACGCCCATAATATGACTGTGTTCCAAGCGTGTGTTGCATATTTCCCACGCACCCTTCTAACTGCAAATTTGCTATATTTACATGCCACATTTTCAACACTGGCATTTTTTTACACCTCCTTATGAACTGTACAGCTGTCATTTTTCACATCCTCTTCAAAATGTTTTCCCGCACTGCACTACCAAAGCTAATGCCAGCGCGACAACATTCGGCATTGACAAACGCTTGTTTTATGTTACACCTTGTCTTTGAAGGGTTGAATGTTATGTTAGCTTTGTAATTAAATGCTTAAACACTGTACATATGCTACTGCATTAATAGGCACAACTGCTGCTCTGATTTGTAGCCTGACTTGTCTGTACCTGCTTTGTCTTGCACTCCCCTTTCCCTGATATCAATGTTTTCTTTTCATACTCTGTGTAACTGTTTACAATCGTAGTTAGGATCCTGGGGATCTTGGCATCCTCATGTATGCAAGTACTTTCATTGTATGTACACTGCTTTGCCTATGTCCCCACACTCCCCCACATCCTGTATTCCTCTCATATTCAACGCTTTTGTATCATATTGTATTTAAGCAATGAATTGTATGCTCATGACAATGTTTATTATTTTTTCTCCTCATCCTCTGTACCCTCCCCCGGGTCGCCCCTGAAAAATGGAATGCATGGTCTCAGCGGGCTTACCTGGTCACCAAAATTCAAATAAACTACAAGAATTCTTTTATCTGCAGAAGTTCAGGACTGTATGAGGCCAGCTCTTCTATAGCCACAGGTATTCATCTGTACTGCAAGACATGCACACAGTTCTGTATGCACTTCTGCCGTCACTAGTGTAAGACATACACACCAACCTCTGGCTCCAGAAGTGCAGGCACCACAAGATCTAAGATATTAAAATTGCAACATTAGTTCTGCCTCTAGAAGTGCAGGCTCCTGAAGGGCCTGCCCCTGTTCAGCCACAGCTGTAAGATGTACACATCAACTTCTGGTTGCAAAAGTGCAGGCCTCTATGACACCTGCACTTACACAGCTGTATACAGAAAACCATGCACTAGCAGATCCAGCTATGTAGTGAGGTAGCACCTGCTACCCCCTTAGGCCAGCAAATATTATCGCTATTAACGTAATGTGAGCTTTAAAAGGTAACATTTGACTTTTTCCAGGGAAAATGCTACCCCCAGACAAAACTGCTACCCCACCGAAAAATGCATATATCTGCCACTGAAATCATGATACCCACACTGCAACAGTATTTTTGCAGCCATTGGCTATTCATGCACACTGTAGAACATACACACAGGTGTGCCTGCAGAAGCATAAGCCCCCGGAGGGACTGTGCTTCTGCAGCAGTAGATACAAATCCACAAAGGTAGCACCATCAGTGCTACTGCATTTGTACAATCTGGAAACAGTTGTATGTTATTTGTCTTACCTGATGCTGGCTGTTTGTGGTTGCATATGCAGACTTGTCCTTTTGCTGCTTGGGGCAATAGGGTTAGAGAAACTTTAATGCCACATTTCCCTACTTTTGTGGTGCTAAATTGAACTCTAACTGGTGAACTAACGCAGTTTTTTGCGAAGAATTTCCTTTTTTTTTTTAAGACAGTGGAGTCGTATCATCATTCATGCAAGTCCCTTCAGGACTTGTGTGAACAGATGCAGATGTGCAAGGCCCACTAGGCTCTTCACCAAGGAAGGAGTCCATCTGCCTATGGAAATACAGGGCCCTCTAGGTCCTTACACTTCTGTGTGGTGATAGAAGTCAAGAGTTTGTGGGGCTGTCTTGAGGGCTGCAGATTCCATGTGGCTAGAGATACAAAAACATAGGGCAAAGAATCCATCTATCAGCCAAAGCACAGGGCCCTCTGCCAGCCAAGGGTGTAGAGGTGCAGGGCCCTATGCCGAAAGAAAAATATATCTTCACTATATGGCACTTGGGCCTGTGTGGGCAACCCTGCACCCTTCCCTTCCAAGGTTAGTGGGTGGTGCAGCATGACAGCACCATCCCCCCAACTTTGTTCCATCCAGCTAGGTCACTGTGCCTGTCCCTGAACTCAGCTCAGTGGCATGGGATCACAAAGCACTACCTGCTGGGGTAAAGGCTGACCCTAAACACTACATTTCTTTATTTTTATTTCAACCCCAACTTTTCAAGATAGTCATTTCATGACTCACCCTTATAAACATGACATGTGGCATTCATAGATTAGTGGTTGAAATGTCACTGCACACCACAAGTGCCAAAAAAGTACAGTTACATAAGAATTTGCTGTAACAGTAGATCTTCAAGAGAATCTCTTTCATCAGACCACACCTATGGAACTATAGCCACCAGGAACTAGGACCACACAGAAACTTTTTTTGCTTGCAGTCTTGCAAGGGCTGCCCACGACATCATACGTTGACGTCCTCACCATATAATTATGGGTGGCCCCACGTCCTCCTCAGTTCCCCCGCTGGAGACCATACACAGAGGACTTTCTCCTGTGGAACCGAGGGAGAGCTATAGGTTCCCGCTAATAGGGCAAGGTGAAACAGAAGGTAAACCACCCGGAGAGGAAGAGAGAGAGAGACAGGAACAGAGAAGCCCTGAGGCTAGTGGGGATGGAGGGTGGGACGGCATGGCCTGATGAAAGAGATTCTCTCGCGAAGATCTACTGTTACAGTAAGTTCTTATGTAACTCTACTATCTTCTTTGAGGATATGTCTTTCATCAGGCCACACCTATGGAACGAGTTTCAAGCAGTACTGACTTAAAGAGCCCCTGACACCATTGTGACAACTTTGAGAAAATGTAATGTTTAGCACAAGTAAGCTTATATTTTAATATTATTTCTGCATTACTCATTCTACTTTATTACTAAGGACATCTACATGTAAACAGGATCACTGCCCTATCTGTTCTGGCTGCTTGCCTATATATGACGTCACAGTTCTGTTTATGACATCACAGTCTGTTGCTGTGAGGATAATTACAATGACATAAATGGGGGGATTATTTATTTATTTAAAAGTTGGTAACTGGGAAAAGCACCATGACCAGAAGCTCTTTTCCAGGTGCAACCCGGATTATGATGTCATATGTAAGATAGCAGAAACAGCAGATAAAGTCTAAGGGACAGTAAGTCTCTTTCATACAGCTGTCCTCGGTAATACAGAAAAAAGGTAAAAAATTATAGAAAATACATGAAATATAAACTGAACTGTCTAAATCTCACATTTTTCCAAGTTTTTCTAATGGTGTCAGGGGCTCTTTAAAGACAGTCTGGGTGCTGGAGGCTATAGACCTAAGAAAAGAGACCCTGAAACATAGCCAGCCTGAAGCCTGCCCTTCTTCTAGAGGCAATGTCCAGACTGTAGTGTTTTCTGAAAGTGTGGACAGTACTCCAAGTTGTAGCAGCACAGATTTCTGCAGCTGATACATTCCTGAAATAGGCAAGAGAAGTGGCCATGCCTCTGGACGAATGGCCATGAACAACCCCGGAAAGCTCCTTATCGTACTTCCTATAACAAAAAGTAATACAGCTGGCCAACCATTTGGACAGGCACTTTTTAGAAACTGGAAGGTCCTCTTTCCCAGGGGCGAAAGAAACGAAGAGCTGTGAGGACTTCCTGCAGTCCCTCGTATGGTGAACATGATATCTGAGTATTCTATGTACATCTAAGGTATAGAGCAATGCTTCCCCTGGATTAGCATGCTTCAGAAAATAGACAGTTGGATGGTTTGATTCAGGGTAAACTCAGATACCACCTTCAGCAAAAACTTAGGGTTGGTATGCAAAGACACCCTCTGTCTTTGTGGAAAACCAAATAAGGAGGCTCACCCATCAAAGCCTGAAGCTCGAAGATCCTTCAAGCAGAAGTAATGCAACAAAAAGTAATGCTTTCCACAAAAGAAAGAGTAGTCTGCATGTCACGTCTGGCTCAAAAGGAGCCAAAATAAGTTTCTCTTTTAAGTTCCGATGCAGGACTGGATTACGGATGGGAGGCTTCAAATGGAGAATGCCTCTCAAAAACGTACAGGACATCTCCAGTTATGTCACCATATGGCCATCAATGGGCACATGGAATGCCGAAATGGCAGCCAGGTGCACTTTAATGGAAGAGTAATGTAGTTCAGTGTCCGAAAGGGACAGCAAGTACTACAGAATCTGGTTCACTGGATAAGTGAAGGGATCCAAGTGATGTTAAGCAGCCCACAGGACAAAGCGCTTACACTTCAGGGAATAAGTGGCCCTGGTGGAGGGCTTCCCAGCAGCCACCAGGATGTCAGCCACCCTTCGGGATACCCCAGATCTAGCCATGGCTATGTCTTCAGGAGCAAGGCATGAAGATGGATTGACTTGAGGTCCTGAGGGTCCAGGGTGTCCTGCTCCTGTGATAACAGGCTTTTGCACAAGGGCAAGGGTACTGGAGGTTCCACTGCCAACTGCTGCAGTTAATGGGAACCAGATCTGATGAGGCCAGAAGGAAGCAACGAGAATCAGAGTAAGTCCTATCTGAAGCTTGATCAGCATCCTCTGAATTAGAGGAAAAGGACGAAAGGTGTAGAGGAACCTCCCTTTCCAAGAGACGGACAATGCGCCTCACCAGAAAACTCCAGGCCCTGGAGCGAGCAAGCAGAAATGTGGCAGTTTTACATTGAGTGGGGGATGCAAAAAGGTCCAACTCTGGATGACCCCACCTGTCAAACTGGTCTTCCATTACTGAGATCAGCAGCTCCCATTTTTGCATTCTGGACTGCAGCCTGCTTAGTCTGTCTGCCAAGGCATTTTGGGCACCTGGAATATGGACTGCCAACAGTTCTAGATCATAGTCTAGAGCTCAGTACCAAACCCTCATCACTTTCCTGCACAGGGGGTAAGAATGAGTTACCTATTGCTTGTTTATGTAGTGCACTACACTGATGTTGTCCATCTGCACCAGCAGAGGCATCAGTGACAGATAATTCTGGAAAGCTTGCAGGCCACTTAGAAAGGTCCTCAACTCAAGGGCATGTATATGTAGGTAACTCTCCACTGCAGTACACGTACTTTGGGTTTGGTGAGGCCCTAGATGTGCCCTCCAGACAATCCCTGAAGCATCTGTGGTGAGGATCTGATGAGGGGAAGGGATCAGGAAGGGAATCCCTTTGAGTAAATTGCTGGGTTCCATCCACCACTGAAGCACTTTGTTTACTGGTGAAGAGATTAGAACCCTCTGTTCTAGATCATCGGTGCGTTGGTCCCATTGGACTCTTAATGTCCACTGGGGGATCCGCATGTGCAACCTTGCCAGGTAAACTGTGACAATGGCTGCTGCCATCAGGCCCAGTAGCCACAGGAATGCCCTGGCTATGACATACCAGATGCTGTAAACTAGCTGGGCCTGTGCAATGATGTGTTCTGCCTTGTCCTGGGGAAAAAGGTCACTTCCTGGGCAGTGTCCAGTATATCTCTGATGAACTGGAGGTGCTGGCAAAGAGTCAAGACTGACTTGGGCAGATTGACCATGATCCCTAGAGCACTGAACAGTTGTCTGGTACATGCCAGAGCATGAGACAGTTGCTCCTTGGACTGAGCAACCAGCCGTTCAGACAAGGGAAGACATACAGTCCCACTCTCCTAACAGCTGCTGCCACCATGAGTAAGCATTTGTTAAAGACCTGTGGCACAGATGACAAGCCAAAGGGCAATATCCTGAACTGGTAGTGCGCCCATGAAACAGTAAAGTACAGTTATATACAGTAAGAACTTACCATAACAGTAGATCTTTGAGAGGAGCTCTTGCAGCAGGTTGCACCATAAGGACTTAAGCTGGCAGGTGCCACAACCCCACAGAAAATGTCTACCTAGCAGTATACAATGGGGGACCACCCCTGATGTCGGCCCGCCTCCGACGTCAGCCTATGGTATAAAAGGGGGGTTCCCCAGCACTACCTCAGTTCTCCTGCCAGCAACCCCGGCAAACACAGTGATTGGAGAACTGAGGTGTTCTTCTGAAACCGAGGAAAAGATAACTGTGATGGAGAAGCAGTCAACCGGAGGGCAGGGGGTGCAAATCCTATTACCCCCTGTCCTGGGCAAGTAAATTTCTTTGAAGGGCGAGTATAAAAAGAGAGGTAATTTCACTGTAATGAATAGGGGCAAGTGAAAATTCAGCTACAGTCATGGCTGGGCAAATCCTAAAAGTTTTGATTTGAACACCCCTGCACCAGCGGGATGGAGGGAGGGAAAGCAGCACCTGCTGCAAGAGCTCCTCTCAAAGATCTACTGTTATGGTAAGTTCTCACGTAATTGTACTATCTCACTTTGAGGGGGCTCTTGCAGCAGATCACACCATAAGGACCAAGTCCCAAGCAGTGAAAGGATTGACCCCTTTCAGCTGGGAGAAGGCAGAGGTCAGCGTGAGGCTCTCAAGAAAGCAGGCCCTGTAGGACAGCCAGTCCACAACCTGCCCTGCGCCTAGATGCAATGTCCAGACCGTAATGCCAGATGAAAGTGTGGCCAGAAGTCCAAGTGGCTGTTGCACACATGTCAGCAATGGACACATTTTTGAATGAGGCAAACGCACCTGGTAGAATGGCCTTTAACCGGGCCCGGTTAAAGCTTGTCGTATTTACGGAGACAATGCAATTGACTAACCATTTGGACAAACACTGTTTCGAAACATAAGTCCCTTCTTTTCTGGGGGCAAAAGAAAAAAAACAACTTATCAGTTTTTCTAATTGCTCAAGTGCAGTCTAAATAATAATGAAGCACCCGGTGAACATCTAGAGTATGCAGTAAGGCCTACCCTTAATTTGAATACTCTCGGTAATACACAGGCAGGTGGATGTCTTGATTCAGAGTAAACTCAGACACCACCTTTGGAAGAAACATGATTGGTTCTCAAGGACACCCTGTCCTTGTGGAAAACTAAATAAGACTCTTTACACATCAGAGTCTGAAGCTCAGAAATCCTTCGAGCAGAAGTAACAGCAACTAAAAATAACACTTTCCACAACAGAAAGCGTAGCCACAACTTGCGGCAGGCTCAAAGGGAGGCAAAGTAAGCTTTTCTAAAATTAATAACACATCCCAAGGGGAATAAGGTCCCTGATGGGAGGTTTCCAATGCAGTATGCCCTGCAAGAAGGTGCAGAAAAGGTCCAGTTAAGCAAGAGTCTTGCCATCAATAGGTGCATGGTACGCAGAGATGGTGAATAAGTGCATCTTAACAGACGAGTAACTCAGGCCTGAATCCAAAAGGGAAAGGAGGTACTCTAGAAAGAGATTCTCTGGACAGGTAAAGGGATCCAGGTGATGAGTGGTGGCCCATATGCAGAACTGCTTCCACTTCATAGCATAACTCTCTGCAGCAATGGGAGGGAAGGCATACAGAACCTCCTTGTCCAAGAGAGGGACAATGCGTCTCACCAGAAAACACCAAGCCCTGGATCTAGCAAGCAGATACTGGGCAGTTTTGCATTGGATGGCGACGCAAATAAGTCCAGCTCTGAGTGGACCCATCTATCGAAGAGATCTTCGACCACTGAGGCAAGAAGTTCTGACTTGTGTGTGCCTTGGACCGAGAACAGCTTAAGTTGTCAGCCAAGGTATTCTGAATGCCTAGAACATGCACAGCAGTCAGGTCCAGGTGATGCTCTATGGTCCAATACTAAATCTCATGGCCTCCCTACAGAGGGGGTACAATGAGTTCCCCCTGCATGTTTATGTAAAAGCCCACAGACATATTTGTCCGACTGGATCAGAAGAGGTCCCAGGAGCAGGTTCGTCTGAAAGGCCTGCAGTGCATACAGAATCGCCCGCATCTCCAAGACATTGATGTGGAGATGCTGCTCTAATGTGGACCAGGTCCCCTGAATCTGATGGTCTGCCGGATGACCCCAGCAATGGCCCGATGCGTGTATGGTCAGGACATGTCAAGGTGACCCCGACCAGAAGTGGACCCCTTGTGAGAGACGGGAGGAGTTCAACCACCACATCATGGTTTGGTGCACTGAGTTGGATACCGAAACCGGAAGGTGCAAATCGTCTGTGCACTGATCCCATTGGACCCGAAGGTTCCACTGGGCTACCTGCATGTGCAGGTAAGTCTGAGGAACTGTTGCGATGGCCACTGCCATGTGTTCCAGTAGTCAGAGAAAGGTTCTGGCTGGAACTTGGTGAGACGATGCGACCACCTAAGCCTATGCCTAAAGGTGTTCTGCCTTGTCTGGGGGAAGAAAAGCTTTGCCTTGGGTGGTGTCCAAGATTGCCCCAATGTACTAGAGTCTTTGACTTGGCCAAAGAGAGGATTTGGGGAGGTTGAGAGTTAGCCCCAACATCCCAAAACAGCATGAAAGTGGCCTTCATGGTTCTGAGCAACCACTCCTTGGTAGGAGCTGTCAGAAGCCAGTTGTCTAGGTAAGGGAAGACATAATGGCCATCCCTCCTTAAGGCCTTTGCCACTACTGCGAGGCATTTCGAAAAGACTCGTGGGGCCGAGGACAGGCCAAACGGCAGAGCTCAAAACTGGTAGTGCTTTCCTTGAAAGTGGAAGCAAGGGAACTTCCTGTGGGGTGGAGACACCAAGATGTGAAGATAAGCATCCTGCATGTCCAGAGAACAGAGCCAATCCCCTCGATGAAGTAAGGGGAGAAGGCCAGGAAGAGTGACCATCCTGCACCGTTTGTATTCTATGAAATGGTTCAGGTGGCTGAGGTCCAGGATGGGATGCAAGTCTCCTGTTCTCTTCGGGACCAGGAAGAAATGTGAGTAGAATCCTTCCCTCACTGTGCTGGTAGGATGGGTTCTATGGCTTATCTTCTCAGGAGCACCTGAATTGCATCTTGAATAAGGGTGATATGGGCCTGAGTGTAATAGGAGGGGACTGGAGGACTGTCCAGAAAAATCTCCAAGAATTCTAGGGTGTGCCCCTATTCCACTAACTGCGGAACCCACTGATCCAAGCTTATTCTGTGCCAACCCTCTCTGTAGTGAGAGAACTGATCCCCCACTGCCTCCCCAAGGGATTCGGCTGGGGAGGGAGGAGGTAGGGTAAGGAGTCAGGCAGAGGAGCTGGGGACAGGCAACGCATCTTGGGAGTTATTGGGAGCTCTGGGGGTGGAATCTCCTGTGGATTGGGAAGTAGCCTTTCTCTTAAAGGCACTTCTGGGCTGCTGGCCTCTGGGTTGTTGCTTAGAGGAGCTACAAAAAGACTGCCACTGAGACGATTTAGGCGGAGATCAGTAGAATGTCTGCACCGAACGTACAGCCTTGCCTGATTCTTGGAGTTGAGTGATTATATTTTGAGAATCCTCGCCAAACAAAATGGGGCCTCTAAAAGGTGCATCCAGAATCTTAGATTGGACATCCAGAGCAAAACCAGAGACCCTAAGCCAGGAGTAGCATCGAAGGCAAACCCCTGTAGCCACAGCCCTACCTGCAGAGTCCGCAGCATCATAAGAGGCTCAGAGAATGTGAGTCCCCACATCCAAGCCTGACTTCAGGAGGTGTAACAATTCAGCCTTGCCCGGAAGGTCAGGCTGAGCCAATGCCACCTTGAAAGCTTTCTCCCACAGGGCATTCTGATATTGAACCATGTGGGCCAGAAAGTTTAGGGAACGGACAGAGCAGGTAGCTAAAGAACAGACCTTTTTCCCCACAATGGTTTATCTGCCTGGAGTCCTATGTCGGGAGGCTGAGTACTAAGGTGTTGGGGCCACTCAGAACAGTCATGTGGATGTGCCTCATCACATCCATGAAAGTTGGGTTGTCTGAAGGAAACTACGGGGTGTCCTTGGGCTCCTCTGGTTCTGACGGTTAAGTCAGAGTCCCCAGAATCCCCATAAGAAGAGGAGGAAGAAGAATATCCCCCCCGACTGTTCTGAGTCCGGAGAGGGTGAGCGATGATGCTGTCGTCAGTGGGTCCTCGGAGGACCAGTGACAGCTCCTTCTGGTTGTGGAGTAGGCTCCTTGGAGGTGGCACTGGGGCCTTCCTAGGGGGTACCTGCTCCTTAGTTGGATTGGGAGGAGGGTCCCTCAGAGTCACAGTTGAGGGCTTCTTTGGGGCTTCCTTATCCTTAAAGTATGCCCACCAGGCCGCAAAAAGGGCGTTAAGGTCTGTGGGTGGATTTTGAGGCAGAAGCAGGGGAACCAGTGCCTGGGGGTAGGCTGAGATGGCCCCGGCATTGGTTCCTTTGGCTGCGGTAACCCTGGCATTGGGTCCAATGGCATTGCATTAGCGGGTGTTGGTCACTGGGGCAGGGAACTATCCGACATCGGTCTGGCTGGGGTCGAAAGACCGGGCGTCAGTCCCTCAGGCGTCAGCTGTGTGGCAGGGCCAGCCAGCAACTGTTGAGGGTTAGAAGACAATGGTTGAGGCGTCGTTGGGGTATCCGGTGTTGACAGCACAGGCATAGGCTGACGCCGGTCTGGTGATGCAGCTGGCGCCGGCCTAGAAGGGGAAGCCTGTCCTAGGGAGTGAGCTCCCGAGCAGGACAGAGGTGCCACTCTCGCGGGAGAGGTGTGTGCATGTCCCTGGCATCGCTGAGAGGCGTTGGTCCCTGACACCGGGACAGACTTAGCTGACACCTTTGCTGCGATGGCGACGGGCAAAGACCCGTTACCCGAGGAGGACCCGGCCGACCCACCTGGCTGAGGATCCGCCTGCAGAATCGGCCTGAGCTTCAGGGGCTGGGAGGCTGGGGATGAAGTCCCAAGCCCCAAGGAACCATCACCAGAGACAGTGAGGAGTGCGGGTGGTTTGACCACCAGGAGCCCAGAGGGAGAGAGAGCTGCCAGAGTGGAAGGGGCTGACCTCCCATGAGAGAAGACCCATGTTCGGTACCCGACTTGCGCGAGGACCTGGAGAAGGAAGCTGACCGGGGGTTTGTCCCTGTGCTTCTCCCGGTGTTTGTGCTCTCCCAAAGACTACTTCTCCTTGGCTGATGAAGAAGTGGAGGCCCCAGAGGCAGGGGAAGAGGAGGTACTTTTGTGGAGCTCCTTTTCCATCGCTGAAAGTTTTTGCTGCGGCAGGAAGTCTTCCAGGGTCTTCTGGCGGTAAAGCGGAGTTCTCTGGTTAAAATCCTGGCAGTGCTGGCAGGCCTCAGTGTTGCGGTCCGGACCTAGGCAAAGCATACACAATGAATGGCCATTCTTGTGGAAAGTTGCTTTCCACAAGCACACTTAATTCGCCACCACTCTACTAAAGAGGATGGAGAAAAAGACGTGCACAGAATCGCTGTAAATTTTGAAGAAAATAAAAAATAATAAAGTGTGGGTAACACGGTGAAAATGGCAGTCGACTAAAGCAGAAAGTGTCTGTGAAGGTTCAAATTGCGTGGGCTGATGGCGGGAAAAGAACTGAGGTGGTGCTGGGGAACCACCCCTTTGGCGGTCCCCCGCTGTATACTGTTAGCTACATGTTTTCCGTGGGGTCCTGGCACGTACTGTCTTCAATCTTTATGGTGTAACCTGCTACAAAAGCCCTCTTTAAGTGAGATCCTGAGATATTTCCTGTGGGGAGTGCAAACCTTTATGTGCAGGTATGCGCCCCTCATATGTAGGGAGCATATCCAGTCTCCCTGCTGCAGTAGGGTCAGCATGCCTTGCAAGGTTATCATCCTGAATGTCTTGTACTGGATAAAGTAGTTCCAATTTCTCAGGTCCAGGATGGGCCTCAAATCCCCTGTGGCCTTGGGGAGTAGAAAGAAGTGGGACTAGAACCCTCTGTTCCTCTGATCCTGGGAACTGGCTCTATAGCCTTCTTCTGCAGCAATGTACACACTTCCTCCAGTAGCACTGGCATGTGGTCTGGAGGGTAGTTTGAGGGAACTGGAGGTAGGTCTGGAGGCCACTCCAGAGGTTCCAGAATGTGACCTTGCTCTATGAGTTGCAGGACCCAAGCACCTGTTGTGATCTCCCTCCACCCGGACTAGTGGAGGGAGAAGCGACCCCCTACCGCCACCTCCTCGAATACTGGAGAGTGGAGGTCTAGTAAGGAGTCATACTGAAGCAGGACCTGTGGCCGGGCTGCACCTCCACCTCATGGGGCTTTTCCTGTGATGGATGGAGGGGTAGGAAAGGCTGCACCTGTTCTGCACTTGCCCTGCTTTCAGGCTCCCGACTTGGGTCTGTGGGTGGCATGATGAAAGGGCACCCTCTGCCCATTTTTTGGTTGGGTGTGGTAAAGGGAGTGTACTGACCACAGAGTCCTTCCTGAGGCCTGCAGGTCAGACAAGATATCCTGTACATCTGCCCCAAAGAGTTTGTAACCTGTGAAGGGGGCATTTAAAATGGATTGCTGGACATCACTAGTGAATCCAGACACCCAAAGCCAACAATGCCTTTTGAGGCAGATGCCAGTTGTGGCTGCCCTGGCTGAGGCATTTGAAATACCATAGGTAGACCTCAAGAGGTGCTTACCTACATTAGCCCCAGTCTGGAGGGATGGGCCTTAACCATTTCCTGCTTCTGGAGACCCTCTGGAAGGGCCTGGGCTGCTGCTTCCGCCCTTTTCCACAGGATGTTCTGGAATTTTACCATATGGGCCTGATAACTGGCTATTCTGAGGCCCAGTGTGGCAGAGGTGAAGGTCTTTGTACCAAGAGACCTAGTTTTCTTGACTCCTTGTCGAGGAAGAGAACGGAGGTGTTGAGGCCTCTTAGACCTATTATGGGCTGCATTTATTACTACTGAATCAGCCTAAGGTTACCCTGCATAAAAAAGGCTTTCCTGAAGGGGCTTGGTGCAGTCTCTCTGCCTTTCTGGGCATGGCAGGACTCAAACTGGGCCTGTACCAGGCAGCCATGTTGGCATCCTCTAGTGCAGCCAGCGGAGGAAGGATAACAAGAGGGGAGAATCTGGTAGCTTCAAAAAGTCAACCAGGTTCCTCCTGGTAATGTCTTGCTCCTCAGCATCAAACCCCACTGCTGTTTGAAGCTACTTCATCACGGAGATGAAGGAGGGGACCTGAGGTGTACTTAGTGGAGATCTCAGTCTCTGAGGAAACTGTGGAGTTAGACCCAGATGGACTCCCATCCATGTCTTCCTCCTCCTCCTCCTTTCCCTCCTGTAGGATGAGGTTAGGAATGTATTACTGATCCTTGTCAATGAGCTCTGAATATTGCAAGGAAGGTAGTAAGGACGTTGACACCCTGGAGTAAGCAGAGGCGTCAATGTAGTAGTTGTCAGCGTGGTGGCTGGTGTGGCAGGCCCCGGCATTGTCGGGCCCAGAAGAACAAGGTGCTGAATTATCTCTACAAATCAGAAAAGCACCATCTGAACATCGACAATGGTCGGCGTCATTGGAGCACCTAGCGGCATCGACAGGGAGGCTGAAGTCCCGGCGTCAACGAGATGGCTTGCAGTGTTGACAGGGGAGTCTGGAACCCCGACATCGACATGCTGTCGCTGGCAACAAAAGGACTGGTGGAGATCACTGCCAGCCAGCCCTGAGGGAGTGGAGGCCTGAGCGGCAGGACCTGTAGTATCGACAGAGGTGTTAAGACCCAGCATTGAACCATCGCCAGCCGTGGAAGGTCCAGCAAGAATCACTGCCAAAGCCAACCCTGTGGAAGTGCGGGTGTGGCTAGCTGGAGGTGTCACTGCCGAAGTGAATGACGATACTGTAGCAGCCGGAGCCAAGTGGAGCAGCAACTGACAGCATATCGGGGGGGGGGGACTTATCCTTGCTCTGGTCCCTCTCTTGATGTTTGTGTTTTTCAGCCGATTTGTCCTGGGTCTTGGAAGAGTGGGAGCCCGTGGATGGTGTCGGCAGTGTGGAGAAGCCTCTTGCCTGTAGCTGCCTCTCCATTCTGGATACCTTCTGTTCTAGGAGGAAGGACTACAGAGCTTTCTGACAGTGTCGCTGGGTAGCCGGGTTGAAGCCACAGCAGATCTTGCAGCCATTAACATCGTGGGCCTTGCCAAGTCAGTGGACGCAAGCGTCATGGTCATTGTTGATTTTTCCACCACACTCAATATCAGAAGAGTTTTGCAGAGTCGTTTGACATACATGACTGGGATCACTTTAAAAAATAAAGTGCTAACTACGAGAGTTAGAATTCAGTGAAGAAATTGAGAAATACGAAGATTTGGCAGTCGACGGATGAGGATGTAATCCTACAGGATCGATTGTTTACTGGTGGCATTAGTATGCAGTCTCCATGGAGTCTGACATGAATGTTCGATGGCAGAAAAAGAACTGAGGAGGCAGCAGGGCTGCCCACATTTATATGAGGAGGATATCGACGTATGATGTAATCGTGGGTGGCCCCTGGAAGACTGCTGGCAAAAAAGTTTCTGTGTGGTCTTAGTGTCTGGCAGTTATAGTTCCATAGGTGTGGCCTGATGAAAGAGATATGGGTCTGTTCACAAAAAGGGGTTACCAAGGCACCCATCACTTTGACTGAAATGTGTTACAAAAATAAAAAAAGATTTCCCTAATACAAGTGGTGCTTTTTAAGGGTAGTTGGTAGTAGAGATAGGTAACAATGTTTTTTTGCAATTATATCCCTAACATATATATTTTTTTCAATTTATGTTAATTTACTGCTGATTTTCTTGCCTCAAAATGTGACATAAAAACCAACATGTTTGTTGTTTGCTACTGTGAACTCATTTTACTTCACAGCATTCAAACTAAAGTACTGTGTTACTCATAACATCTTCTTTTAAGATATCCACACTGTCCTGACCCTTTACTTTATTCCCTTTGGCTGCAGAGATGCTCAATAGTTTCCGTGATAGGTGTAACGTGTAGTGTCCTACTTTGTTACACCCATCACAGTGAACCCCACACTTTCTTCCAGTCAGTTATTTAAAATTCTTGCACTTTTCCTTGCTCCCTGGATCTCTCAGCTTCTTAGAGAAAACAATGATTTGTCCACGGCCCCTAGCACAACGACACTATGTGACCCTTTGATCCCCCACCTGACATGGTGTCCTAGATTTGCTTATGTTTGCACATCACAGGTGAGGAGTCATTCTGGTAGTCCAGTGTGATACTTGTCTTGTGTCTGTGCCAGAAAAGCAGTTTGAGTTGGTGCAGTATAAAAGTTACATTTGTGACTGGATCTTCCTCTTTTCCTTCACATCCAGTGAGAGTTAAAGAGCGGTGTCTTTGCCACTCAGTGTTACACCATCACGAGGTGAGTGACTAGTTACAACCATCATGGGAGACAAGTAACAATTAGTGAACTGGGCAACCAAGATCAATCCTACAGGATCGATTGTTTACTGGTGGCATTAGTATGCAAGTTCTCCGATTTTGAAGATGGAGGGCTTTTCATTTCACTGACTGAACTTGCTGGAGTTAGTCAAACACACCAAAACCTGTGGTGTGTCTGATCGCCCATCACATTCTCTCATGAGTGTCTTTAGTGAGGTTAGAAATGGAGCCAGTTAGTATACATTTTAAAAGGACTATGTCCCTGTATTGTCAAGTATGTAAGCTCTGTGGTTTGATCCCGGCCCATTTACCTGCATTTTTGTTTGCACATGTTCCCCTTTTGAGAGAGTTTAGTAGTGGAGATCTCCTCTGGACAGTTTTAACTCCGAGGCTTAGGTTGCATGGCAGCAACAATATTAAATGCTTGTTCAAGCATCCTGGTGTTTTGTTCTGAATGTCAGAGTTCTAGTGCAATAAATTTCATTGTGATGCTAACTGTGTGAGCTCCAATGCAGCAACAATGCACAGCCTAGAAGGTAGAAGCTGTGAATGAGCTTGGTACATCTAACAGACAGACCTGGGTTTGATTCCTTCAACCTCCACTTGCATACTGTAGGACTCTGAGCAAATCCCTAAACTTCCCCTGTGCTCCCTGGTCATTCCTGAACACAGGCATCTGTACCTAGTGGGCCTTACCCAGTTACCATAGAATAAAATAAATTTTAAATGTGCTATTAATTTAGTTGATGTTCTATTTTACCAGGGTATGCTTTTGTTTCTGTTTTTTTGCTGCCAAATATTTTGATGTACCTTCTGTGTCCTGTTGTATTATTTTTATTTTGGTATTGTTTACAATCTCCTTCCCAGGACCTCCTTGAAACTGAGCTGTGTAGGTAGTGGAGTCATTTTACTCATGGTCTGGTGCAAGGGTTCATCAGATGAAGGGCTGGGTCTCATTGTTTTGTCAATACAAGTAAGTGTGAGAGGGACAGTGACTGAAATAAAATGTTGGGCATTCTTTGTAATTGCTGTCCATGCATTTTTTACGGGGGTTGGGTTGGGTGCTTAATGTACTGTGAACTGTGAATGCTTTTATTTTTTATTTTTAATGTTGGAATAAATGTTATATAGTAATAATGTATACAGAAAAAGTGAAAACGTGTTTTGACTCTGCCTGTGTGAGCATTCATATTTCAGTTTCCTGAGCACCATGTGGCTTCCCTGCTGGCAGGTGGTGGTGGTGGTGTGGGGGGGTACTCTTGGTGCCTTTGCCGCTGGTCTCATTATGGACAAATATGAATACTCACACAACCTTGATGCTTCCGATTGTCTGAATCATTGTGTCTGGGTAAAATAAAAAAAAGTGGTGTAGTTATACTATGGTTATTATGCTGGCCTGGGAGCATGTCCCAGGCAGTCTTTTGCTTGGCCTGTGTGAGCACTCATATTTAGCCTTAATGAGCACCATGCAGCTTCCCTGCTAGTGGGTTGTGGTGCGGGGTTACTCTTGGTGTCTTTGATGCTGGTGGAGTACTTAACTGACTGTTAATCTAACTCTTGGGAGGGCCCTATTGCAATTATAAAAAATTATGCAATTTTGATCAGGCTGTACATGAAAGTGTAACAGGGATTATTGTAAGGCTTTTGGACTCCTAACAGCCAATCAGATTGCAGCCTTTCTGAAAGCCTTTTTATAATATCCCATCTCTTGTTCCATCAAATTATCCTGAGTGTTCCATGCCTCTCCCTTGATTGAAGGATCATGTGGAGTGTGCATGCTGACTCTTTTGTACCATCAGATGGCCTTGAGTGCTCTGTTCCTCTCCTGTCAAATGGTCTTGAATATTCCGCGCCATGTAGAATAGTTTAAAGTAATGTAATTATAATAAACTTGTTGTTTTTTAATGTAATGTTGTGTTTAAAAAGTCTCCGTAAGTAAACCTTTTTACTCATTAACAGTTGTGTGGTGCCCTTTATTACACTCGCAGTGATGTGTCTTGTTACACTCATCATGGTGTGTTGTTACAATCATCACACTAGACCCCAATTTTCTTGGGAACCTTAACATTTTTTACATTAAAACATTGTGATTTTTTCACATGTGGGTCATAGTATCTTAACCTATATTACACAGTTCATCTATGGTCACCCTTTATTACACTTGCAGTGATGTGTGGTGTGTCTTGTTACACTCACCACGGTGTGTGATGTGTATTGTTACACTCATCATGGAGTGTGTTGTTACAATCATCACACTAGACCCCATTTTTCTGAGGAACCTTAACATTTTTTATCTTAAAACATTGTGATTTTTCATATATGGGTCATAGTATCTTAACCTGTATTACACAATTCTTCTATGGTCGATCTGAAAATTTCACTCCTATGTCACACTTTGGTAACCCTTTTTCATGAACAGATCCAGATACTTGAAGATCATCATGTCTCGTTCAGGATTTGAAAAACACCACATGTCACGTTTATGGCTATGTTGAAAGTTTGGAGCCAAAATACTAATAATTACGAAAGTTGTGAGTGAGCATAGAAAAATGTCATACCTTCATAACTTTTTTCCTTTGGCTAATATTTTGACCCCAAATTTTGATCATTGTCATCTTATAACCGCATGTCATGAGCTCGGTGGGTGACAATGTTCAAATATCGCCTGAAACATGATTTTGTGGAATGACTGCAAAATCCTCTTTCAGTCCGATTTGAACAATTTCACCTATCTTGTTCATGAGGTGGGGTCCCAAAAAGGCCATGTTGAAAGTCTGGTGGAAATATATTGAAAATTAACTGTTATGAGTGAACGCTGAAATATTTCAACGTTCACTCATATCTTAGTCACTTTATCATATTTTACATCAAATTTTAACATAGTCATCTTATGACCCCACCTTAGGAATCCAGTAAGTGAATGTTTTCAAATCCCACCTGAAAGGTGATTTTGCGGAGTGACTACAAAATAACCTTTCGGGACGGATTTGAACAATTTCATCCACCTT
The DNA here is from genome assembly GCA_016271365.2 of Neoceratodus forsteri. Taxonomy (NCBI): domain Eukaryota; kingdom Metazoa; phylum Chordata; order Ceratodontiformes; family Ceratodontidae; genus Neoceratodus; species Neoceratodus forsteri. The sequence continues at coordinate 657,548,978 of CM028131.1, read as the reverse complement.
CTTCATGAGGTGGGGTTCAAAAAGGTCATGTTGAAAATTTGGTGGAAAAGTATTTAACAAGAATTTGTCGATGGTGAAAGTTCACCGCTTGTATTGCTGTGTGGTTCCATGATGTCTAAACCTATTATCACCCTACCAAAAAATGTGTTTGTGAAAGCAATAAAACAGAGTGCAGTAACAGCAAGCCACTCACTTACCTCCCCATGTTTCACTCGCAGATGGCCAGCTGAGTCTCCGTAATGGGTTATCATGTGAACAACCCTGATTTGTAAAGGTATAAGGTAATAAGAATGGCATGCCCCGTGAGTTATGTGTCGGGGATGAAGAATTTTAGATCCCAAACCATGCGTCTTTTTTTAAAGTTTAATCTTTTATTTTGTTTGTTTGAGCACAGCAGATTGTATTTTACATACCAGCAATATTGCCTTGATAATATAGTTCTTTTAACAGTAATACAAAGAACTGCAAGATCACATGTTAACAGATCCAATGTGCAGTAGGTTCAGACTTTACAACACAGCCACAGTACTTTACAGAGCTACTTAAAAAACAAGTCATATTAACACTGTAAATTGAGGTATGAGGGACTGTAGGTCCATCATGTCTACCCCTCCCACCCTCACGACCTTAAGCAGTGATGAAATATATATGCTACGCAAACAAGTACCAGTTACATGTATTCCAAGTCTACTACCCAATGTACCCTCTGATTCTCCTGTAAAGGCATGCTTTTGCCCAGGTTTACCTGAAGGCAAAAATTTATTTCAATCAGAAAGTGAACACCTCAGGTCTTAGTTATGCAAACTGCACATTAAAATGCATAATCCCAATGACTAAATACAGTACTATAATGCACTATCTTGAATCATCACAAAGTCATAAGTGGACGGTATCTCCGGAAAATCTGCAAGGGATTCCCCCATAGCAATTGCTATTCAGGAATGACGAAAATAGTGAATGAGCACTTTTTCCAAAGGGCTAGCAAAGCAGTGCTGTATTATTGAAATTAAAGTAAAAAAACAAATCTAAATTAAGGGTAATCTGGATTAATAAACTGCAGTTATCTGTGCATTATTTTCGGATTGCGAAATCATCTAGTTAAAATATGGAACAAGTAACAATGCTGCAGACAGCCCGATACATACCAGTATAATACCATTATTCATAGTTGTACATCTTGAAGCAGTGTAGCAGAATAAGGTATAGTGGAGGGAGGCTTGGAATCCCAATCCCATATCGCATGTCAAGGGGCAATTCAACTTTGATTACAATCTCGGTCTCACTTACTGTAAAATAGCGATTACTCAGAATGAACATTATTTATATGCAACATTCAGCATTAGATGACATGCCGATGTGTTTTCCAGTAAAATGGGCCATACTTTAAAAAAGCTATGTTTCATACAAACACATTAAAAGTAACAAAAGCTTGGAATTTCTCACAATTGTATAGAGACAAAGCAATTTATAAAAATCTATATAGCCCAATATCTTTCCCATACCAAAGACTATAGTTGAAATTATATTAGCATAATATGCAGCGTGTTTACATTTCAAATCCATATCTTATAATTTTCAGACTTGTTTCTGGCTTGGTCACCATAACACTTGTCATGATCATTTTACAAACAAGTGGGCATCAATCACTGACAAATGAGGCTAACACACAAACAAATCTCAAGTCTTCCTGCCCTTCAATACCAATATTGTCAAATTTAATATTCAGGTCCAGCCATCAGGCTGAGATGGGTAGTCACCAATAATCCAAACATGGTCACCACCGGATATTACTGCATGGTTATGGTCCCTTAAAACTTAAAACACTTATTGTGGTCACTGGCAATTTTTAAGTGGTCACTCTGACTACTAGGTGGCTTACCTCCATCTGTCCACTTAACTATTAAAATACTTCATGATGTAATCGAGTTACCCACAGTGTGGCTTCCAAATAACTTTGATTATGGTTACCACTGAATGTATTCCAGTGCTGGTTCGTTATTACAGCAACTAGTATCATTCTTCCTGTATCTTACTCAAGGGTAATACTACCAACCAGCAAACTAGAGGTCAGTGCATAACTCCACTTCTCACATATGGGTGGATTACCAACTGTCTTGTGACTATGATTGACAAGCTGAAATGCTGAAAAACGATCACATACAAGTGAACAGAACAAAAAAAAAAAAAGACTTTATACAGCTCCGGCTTCATTCAGGTTTCGGTAGATGGGTTATTGGTATACCTAGACTTTCTGCTATGTTATGTTGTGAAGGAGAAAGTATACTTATGAGTGCATTCCATGTTCAAGGTGGATAGATGTGCCAGCCCGGTGGTGCTGAGGGTTGAGGCGCTGGACGCCACAGCTCGCTCCATGCCGGCGACTCGGGTTTGGGAACGAGCCTGGGTTGGCGGGGGGGGGGGGAGGTGAGGACATTAATTGGCTGCCGACTGGCAGCCTTCCGCTTCGGGAGGGTGGACAAGGTCTCCTCGGAGCTTGGCTGCCCCCTGGTGGAGGCCGGGAGGCTGCGTCGCTTCCGAGGAGTGCTGGCGCTAGGCCGAGGGAGGACGGAAGGGGCTGGTCTGGAGCTGCAGTGCGCCTCCATGTGCATGTGTCACTGCTTCTGGGGCCTTGGGAAGAACCAAAGGGCAAAAATGGAGGAAAAATCAGGGGCTACCTATGATGATGCCTCCGGGATGGCTCTGGGGTTTCTGCTGAGATGCTCATAGCACCAGAAGTTCCCGAACGACCCTGAGTACAGTAAGGCTGGCAGACAGGCTGGTGGCCTGCCAAGGAGGATAAACACAATTATAAAAAAATAAAGGTGGAGAGATGCCATTTTACAGAAATGTTAAACAAAATACAAATAGCAGACAGACATTGGTTTTGCAGTAAACTGTATGTATGCCATGTTACTGTGCTAGTGATTTAGACAAATCTAGAAATATAGAACATAAGCAGGCTGGGAAGTCAGACACTAAACCTTGGGCATAATGAAGAAGTTAATTATAACTACCTGATCTAGTACAAATTCAGGAACAAAGCAGGAAACCAGAAACCAAGCAAACTGAAAGTAGGTGACAAGAGGCAGGCTGATCAGGGCACCGATCAGCTGTTTGCCGGTCGGTATCATGCAGATCAACGGAAAGAGCCGCCCTATGACTGGGTTGACTCTCTCCTTTGAAATACACAAATTTTCTGCCCAGCAACCCAGCACAATGTCATGATCAGCCTGGCTACCGATTGGTGTGGCACCCCTTGCAGACTGCTCTGCATTGGACCTACAGTGTCACACCTCTCAGAACTCACTCTCATAACAAATTGTTATAAAAATTACAAAATTATGAGTAAAAGTTCAAAATGCATTGAAATACAATAGCCGGATTTATTTTATTTTCTCATATCGCTGACATGGTTCCAGCAGGATGACACATCGTTTAGATCGGAGAGTGGATCTACATGGGGCCCTATTTATTGAGTGAGGGTGGTGTGTGGGAAGGAGAGTGCTGAGTTGGGTGTGTGGATGAGGTGTGGGGGGTATTTCAGATCAGCAAGGGACCGTTTTCTTCTTTACAGGTTTTTAAAAAAAGTTGAGGGACTGTTTTTTTCTTTCACAGGGGGACCATTGCTGACACTGGGAATTGGGCACCCACGTGTCAAAATAGTCTGCTGCGGCCCTGGGGGTAGGCATCCCCGGTGCCACCACCTAAGTATTGGGGGGAAAGGGTGATCTGCAGGGGAGGGGGGGAGGTTTAAAAACAGTATAGGAGAGAGCACCCTGGTCCGCTACAATGAATATATTGGAAAAAAATGGGACATCAAGCCTGTGTGGCTGGCTGTGTGTGTTTGTCTCTGTCAGTAGTTTAGTTTTTGTGGAATTTCCTGTGTTTCTGCTTGGAGGAACTGGACCGTTCTTGGACATAACATCTATGAACATTTCCTGGACTAAGAAACTGCAAAACATCACCACCAGGTATTGGCATTCTCATCATAAATCAACTTTTTTGGAAGCCATCAAAGCCAAAAGTAAGGTCAGTAAATCTGTTATACAAGCACTGAGTTGTGGAGTGCTGCATTGAATCCACATTTCTGTCTGACTTGTTCTGAAAAGATGTGTACTTGTCTTTGAGGTCTATTCTCAACCATTTTGGAGAACAAAGGCTAGATACTAACAAAGGATTTTTACATCCTGCATATGCCCCAGGCCAGTGTTCATCACCTTCAGAAATTTATCACATTCTGGGTCTTTGAGCTACAATAACAGTTTTCTGGTCCCCGGTAGTTCACCATTTCCTGTGGATTTTGATTACTTTTCATCAATCACGTGGCACCTCTGAGAACATGGCTTTATATATTGTGCTCTGCAATATCACGGGGCAAACGCAGACCAGCAAGGCCAAGAGGACTAGATGCCCTACAACAAAACTAGTCTTGCAAATGATTAAAGCGCACTTCTTAGGATACTACTTATGCTACTTCTGATATCTGGAAATGTTCATCCTAACCCGGGGCCTACCAGCCGAAAGCACGCCATGCCACAAAAAGGCGGAGGGTCCTCACATTAGCCTCAATCAATGTCTGCAGCCTCCTTAACAAATTTGACATCTTGCAAACCTGGGTCCAGCAACATAGCCCTGATGTACTCTCTGTTGTCAAACATGGTTAACCCAAGATACCAGATGCTGCAGTCACCATCCCTGTATACTCTATATTCAGGCAGGACAGGGTTCCCAAACGAGGTGGAGGCTGTGCCATCTACCTGAGATTCCTATCTGGGTCAAGTCTTCCCGTTCTCAAACCCTAAACCACCCTACGCAGGTTCGCTATTAAAGATTCTACTCGGGCGCTACAAGGAGCTCACCATTGCCTCTGTGTACCTACCCCCTAAAGATCAGCCCAATGGATTTATGAGCATATTGGAAAGCCTACAGTGATTACACCATAACTCTGAACTCATAGTACTAGGCGACTTCAACATAAATTGGCTATCGCTAGAGGCCAGAAACTACAAGGATGCTGTCACGTCACAGAACCTACCCAGCTTGTTACCACCCCCACCAGATGCAACTATAGGACAGGGTCGCACACACTTCTGGACTGGATCCTTACTAATCACCCTGAACGAATCTCTAAGTCTCAGTGCTCCTGATGGGATCAGGTGACCACCACCAGTCACATGTACCTGGACAAACAAATTCATTAAGCCCCCTCCTAAAATAATCTACACCAGAATGTTAAAGCAGGGGTACCTTGAGCTACTAAAGACACACCTAAGCCACCTGGACTGGACACCAATCGACTCTGCCATTGATGTAAACCAAGCCTTAGACCTTCTCATCAGCCACTTCACTGCGGCCTGCAATATCTTTGCACCTCTCAAAAAGCTGAAGGTCAGGGGCAGAGTTAACCCTTGGATAACCCCCGATCTAATCACTTTACTCAAACATAGGGATCATCTCTGGCAGTGTGCCCGTGCAACATCCAAACCTGGGGATATTCAAAAGTATAAAGCTGCCAGAAATGAGTGCACGTGGGCAGTTAGGAGCGCCAAAAGCAAATACTTCAAGGAAGCTCTCTCCAACTCCTGGGGTGATGGAAAAAAATTTTGGAGTAATTTGAAAGGCCTTACAGGCAAGGACCCTAAGTCACCACCCACCACCCACCATGCTCAACATAAATGGAACACCAACATCTGACCTGTACACAATCACCACCACCTTTAACAATGCATTCTCCAACTTGGATAGTGTTCTCCCTTCTAATTTCTTTAATGCCCCCTCTAGTAGTAACCTCCTGCAACTACTCCTCCTACACCCTGCCCCACAATTCCCTACTTCAAGGAGATCCCAGTGCATGAAGCCAGAACCTATATTCGGAAGGCCATTCACAACGCAGGCTACAGCGGTGACTCCCTTAACCTGAGGTTGTTAGCACTTGTCCTTGAAGAAGTCCTTGAACCCCTGACAAAGGTCCTCAATCTATCACTAAGGATGTCCCAGTTCCCATCTCGCTGGAAACAGGCGACCATCACACTGGTACACAAAAGTGGAGACAAATCACTGCACTCCAACTACAGACCTATCACCATCCTCCTTCGATTATCTAAGGCCCTGGAGCACATCGCCTCAGACCAACTAGTCAAGTACCTGGAAAAATATGACATCCAGTGTCCTGAGCAACATGGTTTCTGAAAAGGGCACAGTACCACCACTGCACTATTAGAATTCATGGGCTTCATCCATACCACACTCGATCAAGGAAACTGTGTAGGGGCAGTATCCATTGACCTTACAAAAGCCTTTGATACTGTGAACCACCCACTCCTACTCAAGCAATTATGAAACATTTGGCTCTCCAGTGAAGCACTGCTCTGGTTTTCAAGCTACATTGGGGAGAGGGTCCAGTGGGTTAGGATTGCCGGTGTCACCTCGGAAGAAAAGCCAGTCCTTTCAGGGGTCCCACAGGGGTCCATCCTGGGGCCACTACTCTTCAGCCTCTTTCTCAACGACCTTCCCAGTGTCTGCCACCAGAAATTACTGCTCTACGCTGATGACGCAGTCATGTTCACCAACCACCAAAATGCAGAGCTCCTTGAGAAACAATTACAGCTTGAATTCATGCACATCGAAGAATGGTTCAAGTCACACAAATTGGTCATGAACTACAGCAAAACAAAGGTTATGACCTTCTACAATGCCAACAGCAAGTACAAATCCCGTGACCTCACCATCCTAAACCAAACAGGGACCTTACTTGAACACATTCCTGATTTTAAATACCTAGGTGTCACACTGGACAGCTCACTCTCCTACCATCGGCACATAGATTCTGTCACCAAAGCCACCAACATCCGTATAGGCCTGCTCTACAGGCACAAACACTGCATGACTCCTGACACTCTCCAGTTGGCTATCAACAGCTCTGTCACCTCCATCATCGATTCACGGGCTAGCAATTTATGGCTCTGCCTCCGCCTCTGCCCTCCATGAATTACAGTTGCACTCAACAAAGCATGCAGGCTGCTAACTGGGGCTGACCGACTTACACACACTTGTGACCTGTACACTGGCAGGATGGCTTTCTCTCATCAGCCGGATACAGTATCAAACCTGCCTCTTAGCCAAAAGTCCTCCTCGGTCATGCCCCGGCATTGAAAAGCTCCTTATTGACCACCACAGCACCCAGCTAACTAGAAGTTCACAACAACTAACCTTCCTTGTCCCCAGATGCCGGACTACCATGGGCCAGAGGGCCTTTGCCCACAGAGCATCACAGTGGTACAATACTCTCAACAAAGAAACTCTTACTGCTGCTGCTCTTGGCCCTTTTAAGAGACAACTCCGACTTCATCTCATTTCAACTAGTCGTTGTGACTGCATCGCCTAATCAGGGGCCCACCGCTCACTGCCCTCCACTTCAGTCTTGACAGCTACCTCTCCCTGCCTTGCCCCCTCCTACCTGCCTACCCCTTGCCCTCTCCTTTCCTCCCCAGGCATTTCCTGACTCTTTATCCCTCCCTCCCTCCCTTTAGGAGCTCTTACCTCATCCTCTACCTCCGACAATGGCTTTCCTGCCTGCATACCCCCCTCTCACCTGCAGCACTTATTTTTAAGATTACCCTTGGCTGGTATGTCATGCTACCTAACATTTAGCACATTTTGAATTACTGGAATTTCCTAAGCCTCAGTCTCTTACTACTTTTTATTGTGTAACTATGTATTACTATACTGACCTTTGTATGTGTGTATACCCCCATTCCTTCGACGTGGAACCTTTGTAAACTAGCAGTTCCTGCTCAAATGTATTTGTAATCCTAGATTTCAATAAAATAAAAAAAAATTAAAATAAAGAACAGGAAGGACAGGGTGGACGATCTAGAAGGGAAGGGGGAGGTATAAAGTTGTACCTGGGTTTACACTCCAGCCTGCTTCAATAAATAGAAAATAGCATTAGAGCTAGCAAAAATGAGGAATCAGGACTGCCAGGCTTGAAATAATATGTCAGGGTGATTATATAGTAAAGAAAAAAGACAAAGCACACACAGATTCAAGTTTAGAAGGCAATTTTTAATGTGTACAAAACAAATACATTACTGAAACATTGCAAGTGATCTGTCCCTTTTTGTCCCTGAGTGAACAACTGAGCAGTGGGAGACAGGTATATGCATCAGTGCTGCACAAATGGCTCCCCTCACTAAGCATGGGACTAAGGATATGGGGTGCCCAGAAAATGGATTTCGGGGTTTATTTTCTTTTTTTCTAGAGAAAAAAAAAATCAGAAACTAGCTAAATGTGTCTATTTAGCTAGGTTCAAGTGTTTTTTTTTTTAATTCTTTTAATATATCATTTTAATGTGTTTTAGAGGTTTTTAGTTTACAAAACAATAAACAAGATGGCAGCTGTCACGGCCTGTATTTTTTTCCTCATGAAAGACAAATCATTACTTTTGTGAAAGGTAAATGCTTGCGAGAGTTATCCTAAAACCTTATTGAGCATGCTCAGAAAAAAAACAAAAAACTTAAAATCCTTATAACTGTGGAACCAAGTAAATATTTTTTCACATAACCTTTGAAAGGCAGTACTTTTGCACAGGTCGCTTCTACTCTAAAGGTTTTGGGGAAAATTAATCCGTACTGTTTAGGCTGTAGATGAGAGCATAATAAGTGTAGGAAAAAACACTGCATGTCAAAAATCATTCCGTACCCTGGAAACTGCTTGAGCTGCTATCATGAGATGTCCCACATCTTGAGAACTTGCCTCTGACACAATACATGCAAAATGTTGGGCAATTCCGACAAACACTGCAAAAGTTATTAAGGCGCAAAAATTGGGGTTTAACATTAAACACCTTACTCAGCCCTAACTATACTGCTGCTACCACGTCCGTATAATACAGACAGACTATATATATTATTTATGCATTTTATTTGAAAAAACTGGTGACTGGGACAGGCACATTGAGCCGAGGTTCAGTTCCAGTTGTGACCCGGGGAAGGGACTAGGGGATGCAAATACATAGCACAGACACAACTCACAGTTACAATAAAGAGAAAAAGAATACAAATTAACTACAGAAGTAAGATAAAAATGAGCAATCAGGGTAGAAACTACAAAATAAGGAATTCAGGCTACCCCTATATCATGGCAGGAGCCAAGCAAGGGAACTGTCAAGTGGAGCTCAAAGTTGGGGGAATTTCGCTGATACCTGAGGGAAAAAGCACTGAAGTGGAGGGAGGAGAGAGGTCGGCACACCTCACAACCTCCTGCCTCATAAATCGGGGACAAGGCTTAAACAAATCAGGGACAAAGGTTGAAAATCAGGGACACATCTTAAAAAGTGGTGATATCCACTCAGGAAGCTGGTAGAATAAGTGGTGTAGTGTAAAGTGCATTTACTAAGGAAGAACACGTCTGTAACAGTAATGTTTGACATTATATTATGCTTACAACCCCCACTGTTTGGTCATGGAAACACAATTTTTAGGAGGGACAGAGTAAAACTGTGAGGTAAAATCAGGCACAGTTGAGAGGTATGGTGGTTGGTTTCAGAGTCATGGGAGATGATAGGAAAAGCTGAATGCCCAGCAGAGTAGCGGGGACGAGGAATGGAGGAAGGTGTGAGGATCCCTAGAGTGGAGGGAATAGGAGGTAGAGGGGAGGAGGGAGAGGAGTGACAAGAGGTAAGAGGGAAGGGATCCAAACCAGTATTTGGATATAGATATACACACAGACACACACACACACACAGACACATACATTTTTAATTACGTTGGTAATTACCACTGTACAGACTGGGATTATAGAGTGGATACATCACTACAGACTTCAATTTGATTCAATACAAAACACTATTTATAGAACCTTTACTGTAAGTGCGTTGGGAAAGCAGCACACTCTTCGATTGCTGCCACACAAATCAATGCCATTACATCAATCTAATACGGCTTCACCACTCACGTGTCATGGGGTCACAGATGACTTGTAAATATCAGGCATATTTCTATTAAGCCAATGTCATAAGATTTAGGTGGTGTGTATATATATATATATATACACACACACACACACACACACACACACACACACACAAAATGGTAGGGAAATTGCTTGGGATTGATTGGATTTTTATCATCACATGACAGTGTGTATATCAGAGCGCGACCACACACTTGCATTATTACCCCCCCAAAAAAACAATTTTTACATTTTATAAGATAGATAAACCAATCTGAGGTGTCCTGTCACACTCTGATATACGTACGCCTTGGGTGGTTGATGCACAAGACCACACAATGCACACCAAGGCATGGGTATATCAGAACGCGACCGCACACCTCAGAGTGGTTTATCTATTACATAGACATATATATAATAGGGGAGAGCAAATAACTCATTGTATAAAAACACGTATTCTCACTGCAGTGGATAAATGACATTTATTCTCACTGCAGTGGAATAAATGAAATTTATTCAATGGCTCGCACAAAACATCACTGTTAGCGTAAAATAATAGTGCAATTGAATACCACTGAGCAACTAGTATTATGCGACCACGCAAAACCCATGCTATTCTGCGCAAATGGTTACTTTTATGCGATTCATCCCAACAATAAGGGCTCTATTGTGTAATGGAATACATGATGGGTAGGTGGAATAAGGAAAATATCTGAACTCATTACATGACTCGATTACCACCACTCGTGGCTCCACTATGCTCCGCCACTCATGAGGTATCCTGAGGCACTCTTCATTCATTCAGATATTTTCCATATTCCACCCTTGCCTATCATGTATCCCCTATTTATATAAATATATACACACAGGAAGAGAGAGAGCGCAACACAACGCGCTGCAGCAGAATAACAAATTGGAACTTTTTTCCATATAAACTTCAGATATTTGCAGGCTTTTTATCAGTGAGTTACTACGTCACAAAGTTTGGATGTAGGAACTCAGTTATAATAAAGCTGTAAATGGTGAGTTCTTGGCTCACCCCAGCGTCAGCGACCAAAACTGGCAGTAAGCTGGCACTGGAGCAGGCACAGGTAGATGTCAAATTGAAAAACACTTATAACAAAAAATACACTAAGTGTACAAATGTAGAGAATACTGGATGGGCAACTATGCACAACCAGTGTGTTCTGCCACAGAGGGGTTCTGATTCCCTTCTGACCTTAAGAGCGAAGCTCAAGAGGTCCATGGGAATCAGAACCCTGACGTGGCAGAACACATTGTTTGTGCATAAAGTTGCTCATCCTGCATTTTTTTTCACAGTGCATAGTATTATATGAAGTGATAATACAGCAGTTCTTTGGCTTTCAGAATGAAACTGACTTGTGCAAATGCTGTTGTACCACAGAAGGGTACAGTCACATTTCATGACCTTTGAACTGTGGTACAACAGCATTTTGAAAGGGGTGGAATTCTATACAGAACAATGCTCTACTATTGCATTTCGGGATTCTGGTGACAGATATAAACCACTTGTTCTTTTTCATGACTCGGATGTCAATGTATCCTTGCACTGTATGGTTATTTTGTGAGAGTATACATCAACAGCTGCAATTTGACTACTTCAAAATATATATTAGTAAATAACCACCAAAGTCCTACAATATTTTTTTAAACGGGTAGGTTCAATAAGCTTAATATGGAACAAGTGCATTACAAAATGTCAGGAGGGAGTTCTTGTGTGAGCAAGAGAGCTTGCCAGGATGCCGCTGGTCATGGCTGACCTGAGATGAGCAGAGGCAGACTGAGACAGAATCAAGATGCCACCTCGGCAGCTCCTGATCCCACTTCTCTTTAATTTCTCTCTGTGGACCAGGAAGACAGACTTGAAAACCAGCATCAGAAGAAAATCAGCTTAAATACTATGGATATGGGACCACAGGCTGGACTGGAAGCAGCTGTCACAGGTTGATGACCTCCAGGCAAAATTAGCAACAGAGAAAAGCAGATACAGTAGTGGGAGAACACTGAACAGACAGGACTCACCTTTCCTTCCCCTACTATGACAGACTGAGATATTGTTGGCGAGCAAAGCAAACTGTCAAAGCAAAAAGTCTATGTTTGGGGAGGTGAGACATTAAAAACTCCATGGTGGAGTATAAACTCTTCAAACAGAAAGGCCCTTATCTAGTAAAACTACAATTTAAATCAGAGGGTCGGTACTTAGTTGCAAAACAAAAATGAGATCTCAGTGTAGCAGCAAATTTACTATTTTTCATCAAGAGTTTAAAACAGAGACCAAATGTTTCATTTCCCAATGCAGCAGCCTTCTTGTCTCCGTAAAATGTAAATGCAACTGTAAGACTACACAAATTATTCCTCTGTATGGAACCTAGTGTATGCAAGTATGATATTATTCAGCAATAAGGCGTAACAGAGTGTGCGTGACTGTAAGATATACCCACACCATGGGTGGCATGGCACAAGGCAAAGTCAGGTGCACTACCTAAGAAGTGGATCAACCCCTACAAAGAACCACACCCTGGAGTGTCTCACAGTAATTATAAAATGGATAACAGTTAGCCCGCCCACTGGTGCAGAGGCATGGCTGCCGTCTGCGACGCAACGACCTGGGTTCCGGAATGGATCCAGGAGTCGGAGGACCAGCTGGGGAGAGTAAGATGGAGTGTCTGCTGGACTGCTCTCCTACTCTGGGGGGGGGAGGTGGAGCTGAGTGTCCAATCCAAGACGGACCCCTGGGGGAGGCCAGAAGTACCACTGCAGTCAACAACTGTACACATGGGGAGTGGGGAGGAGGCGTGCCGTCATTGCATGTCCCCGCCCCTGAGGGAACTACAGCAACAAAAATGCCAGCCCCGGTTAATGAGCCAGCTCCGGTACCATCCCCTCTGGCCATCATAGTTTGTCTCTGGTGGCCCCACTCAGGGGGTTGGTAAGCGTGAGTATGAAGGGGCGGATGCCAGAGCCTGGTGAGCCCATTCGCGGGGCTAAGGGAGCCCGGCACAAAAAGTAAAATTAAAAAAAAAGGATAACAGTTTGGAAAAGTTAAAAAAAACAAAGGAGAAGCATAAAGCCGGCCCAGTGGTGCGGAGGGCTGAGGTGCTGGGTGCCACACCTCCCACCAAGTTGGTGGCTTGGGTTTGGAGATGGACCAGTGCCACTCAGAAGGCAGCTGGGGAAGGAAGATCGAGCGCCCACAGGCTGCTCTCCTCCTTCGGGGGAGAAAATGTGCACTGCTGCTAGGCTGCCTGGGTGGTGCAGCAAGTGGTCGCTGACTCTGAACTCCAGGTACAGACACCAAGCTGTACAATGTCTTAATGTTGTGTGCTCGCATCACAGCGTGCATGCCAGCCCGATGGAGATGAAAAATTCTCCGGCAACAGGATAAAACTGGCATCACCACCTATCAGGACCCACTCACCCATGGAGGTAAAGTGAGTAGTGGGGTTCCCAGGGGGTGGTGGCTGATGGGGCTGGGGGCTGCTGGAGTTGACACAGGTGAAAAACAGACAATTTAACCCCCCCAAAAAAAAAAGGCATATCTTTTGCTGAACAGAATGCAAAACTCCAGACTGTGGGTCATGGTAGGATTTACTATGGTATGTGATCAAATTCCAAATCCCCCTCTCACAGTATAGTATTTTCCTAATCTATTTTATAATTAAGTGATAGTATATGACAGAGTGTGTTATATCAAGGGATATCATCATGACTTGGGTTCATTCTAAGTCAGGAGGCCACAGGCCAAGTGACTCATGCACCTGAGATATGACAATATTCCATGATTAGAGATGTTGCTAAGTTTAAATTCGCTGGCGAAGCTACCCACTTTGCCTACATGGAGCAGTCTGTGAATTGTTGCTATTAGCCTGAAAATTAACCTATCTGACATCGCTGGAAAATTCACAGTGAATGGTGGAATTTCACTGCGCACAGCAGAGTTTCACCCCTTAATGGCGAAATTCCACTGTTCGTGGGAGAAATTCCACACTTCGCGGGGTGGAAATTCACACTTTGCAGATCAATTTGCACTACATGAACATGCCCAATTGCAGATTAATTGGAGGAGCGACTTGCCAATCTCACCTATCTCTACCCATGATACTACACACCTTGGCACGCATATGGCTATTATACAAGTATACGGGGGGACTTGAAACAGTCATAACTTTAAATGCAGTAGAATTTATTTGAGACCACAATTGTCCCAAATTCAACTTTAGGTTAATACCAGGTTTGAAAAACTTAATTAACTATTTACCTCAAGAACATCTGCTACACTGTGACTCTCAGCCACCTAAAGTAAGCTCCTCTACAGAGAATGATAGTGTAGTGATTTATTATTTATGTTATGAGGTGGTTGACTGGAACATTTTTTCCCTGTTGTGTGCTGGGTTGTACAAATCAATCTCAGCCAATGAGTTTCTTTTATTGTTTAAGATCACTGTATAATAAAGGCTGTTAACTGTTGTCTAAAACAGTTTAACTTTGCAGAAACATTATCTGGGAGTAAACTTCCCATTTCCCTGAAGGAGGTTGCCCAAAGCTTAATTAAACATACAAGTTTTTATTACAACCACATTATTTCTGCTTTTAAATTGACATCCCATGCATTCACATTTTACAAATATTTATATTCTGTACAGTATCTGTGGCTACTCCTTGTCCTCTTCGTGCCATGCTGGATATACATCAGGTCCTGGCTGTGATACTTCTGCATTCTTGGCCACTTCTGGCATGCCTAATGTAAATCTGATTATGCATTCAGATGGCCCTCTTGACCCACAGCAACAAGTGTGATGCAAATCAGGTAATAGCCCAGCTCTGCAAGGGCTACCCAGAGTTACCTCTGTCTTTCCAGCGGTCCACGGAACTCTTCCCATAGACTTCCAGTGGACTGTTTGCCACACCTTCCTCCTTATTTGAAAGAAAGAGGCCCCCCCCTTCCAGCCCCCATCTGCCTTTCTGCCTAATATCCTTCCTTCACCCTTAACTTGCCCAATTTACTTTAGCCCTTCCTCATCCTCCCCAAAATCGGGCCAGAAGTGGCATCAGCATCTGAGGATACCAACCTATCACTCAGTCAGACCCTCTCTGACTTTGTTTTTTGAATTTTACACCGCCCCCATTTCCCGTGCTACCATCGAACTGGTCACTGATGTCATGGCCATGCCAACTGCGGGCAGGGGGAGAAAAAAACAAGGTTTCCCTGGGCTCCCCATTCTGGTTGTGTGCCTACTGGCCCCTTCCTTATCAACTGGGGGACCCCCCCCCCAAAAAAAAGTACGTGCAATTGATGAGCAGTAATGTTACTTTTTTCAGGTGTTATGCAATTTTTGCCGCTGTATATTTATTGTTTGACTGCTCTTGGAGTGACAAAACTTCAAATGAATGCAGATGGAGGACAACTGAGGAAAAATAGTTTAGCTACCTTAAATTATGGACAAAAAAGACGTTACAGAAAGGAAAAGACAAAACTATGAAAGCCAGGCATATTGACTCTTCTTATTAATTACGTATATTTTCAAAATAGCAAACATTTATCACTTCCTTTCGGGTGTTTTAAGGTCTCTGCTACACTCCAAATTACTACCAGGATAGGATTCCTTTTACAATTGTGGTCCAGTGGAGGTGGTGGTAGTGAAAATAGTGGTGGGCTTCAAGCATGCATGGGATAGGCAGAGGGAATCTTAGATGGGAAGCAAGAAGGGGGACGGAGATCAAGTAGGGCTTGTAGTGACATAAGATAGGCAGAGAAAATTGGGCAGAATGGGTGGGCCAAGCAGTCCTTATCTGCTGTAAATTCTACAGGCCCAGTTTTAAAAGGGCAAACTTTGGTGCAAATCTGCTAGTGTCAAATGGCTTTGACGCAAGTGGCACCTTGCATCAAAGTCTGCAGCAATCCCGATTTTCGAATGCAGCCTGCTTCGAAATCGTTTCGCCTTGCGCCCAAGCCACCCAGCGCTACCCTTGTGACAAAAGTACCTTTGTGCCAGGGCGCAAGCGGGCTTGCGCCATGGCGGGGCTGCACTATCCCCATTTTTTAGACTTCTGCCAGCCCCGCTGTGGATGCAACAGGGGGCTCAGCTTTGACCAGCTAGGAGGTGGTCTAAGGGCCCTGTGCCACTGTGGCAATTAGGGGGGCATGCCAGGAGAAGGCTGGGGGCAGAAGGAATACAGGGTGCCCCAGGGGTGTGGGGGAGAAGGCAGAATAGCAGAGTGGTGATGTGGACCTGCAGGGGTGTCTTTTGCAATGCCAGGCAGCCGATCGGCTTGTGGTCTGTGGAGGTTTGGCAAGGAGGGAACGTTGACCTGGCCCCAGGTGGGCACAGCCCTGGAACCTGCCCCAGAGGTGCCATGATCCCCAACCCTGTAGGCGGGAAGCATTGGCTGAAGGGTGATGGCTACCAGTGGTAGAGGAGAACATTCTCTGGACACCGCAACAGTCCCTGGTACCAAGACACCCCACGTTATGGCAGGCTGTCTCCCACCTACAAAGTTGGGGATCATGTTACCTCTGGGGCAGGTGCCAGGGTTGTGCCCACCCTGGGGGGGCCAGGTAATTTTTCCTCCCTGCCAACCCTTCATGGATCACATGCTGATAGGCTGCCTGGCATAGTAAAAAGCACCCATGCTGGGTGCCACATCACCACCCTGCTATTCCACCATCTCCCCGACACCCCCAGGGCATCCCCCCATGTTCTTTCTGCCCAGCCCTTTCCTAGCATGCCTAGTCACCCACAACCTTCACGGCCCCTCTAGTGTTGTGGTGAGCGGGGTGGGGGCCGGATGGATCCCTGCGTCAATCCCCACAGGTACCCCAAATGTTTGGCACAAGCCTGCAGCTGAAGCAACTCCTGGGTCTGTGGCACAGGGACCCCCTTTTTATAAAATTGGGCTCAGGGCCCCTGATGCACCCAGAGTTTGCTGCAACCCTAGAGTGACACAACAACCGGACTAAAATCAGAAATTCAAGATATCTTAAATGCGAAAACCAAGATATTTTGAAGGAGAGGCCAGAGCTACTGAGCTGTTGACATTCCATCTCTGCCACCATACCCGGCTACAGGTGATCACATAAATAAAGAACCCAATCACTTCCCACTAATTCCTAGACCAGACCAAGATACTCAAAGTATTTAGATCATAAAATGAACTGTATACTGACGCTGCAGCGACTCTCCCCACGGCGAAGACCACCACAGTGACAGGAATCGGCCAAAATCCGCCTGTCGCTGTGATGGTCTCCGCACAGCCAGGGGAATGCCTCACAGGGTGTTTCACCCCCCCCAACCCCACGGTCCAGGTCCAACTCCAACTCAGAGTTGGAATCCTAGAGACGAGGGGGGGGGGTGTGAGGGGGCAGAGCCCCTGATGAAAACAGGAGGCATCCCTGACACTGCATTGCCAACAGTCGGCAAGGCGGCTGTCGCTGTTGGGGATGTCTCCGGAACCGCTGGCACTGCGGCAAGGTAAAACCATTATGAACACCTCCAGAAACCCTAACTTTGACTGCAGCAGTAGAGGGATTCTTCACTAAGGTAACTGTTCCTGCAGTACTGGAATGCAATGCAGCACAGTTACTTGCACCAACAGGGCTGCCCGAAATGGAAGAGACAATAACTAACATGAAAAATGGCAAGAGTCCTGGCCCTGACGGGTACACCATGGAACTTTATGCTTCAAGGAGCTCTTGACCCATCCCCCTGCTGAAGGTCTGCCAATTCGCAGCACAAGGAAAACTGTACTGCCCACCTGGCAGCAAGCCATAATCTTGGTTATATTAAAGTTGAATAAGAATGTCTGCTCCTCATGCCAACCTATCTCAGTACTCAATATTGACTACAAAATTTACACCACCATTTTGGCCAAATGCCTAGACAGATTGTTGCCCATTCTCACAGACCAGGATCAAATGGATTTTGTTAGAAAGAGGCAGACACGAGATAATATTAAACGTACTGTACATTACATGTCTTACACCATGTCACCCAGTCTAAAGTTTCATTCCTATTATTCACCTTAATGCAGAGAAAACTTTTTTTTTGTATTATATATTTATTAAGTTTTGCAAGATAAAACAAACACTGTCCACGAGTGTATCCATAATTACAATGAACAGACAATACAGCAGAGTTACACAGGATGCCACTGTAGACCCCACCCCATTTGATACAGCATGGGGGAGTACCAATAATCTTGACATACAGAATAACACAATGTTAAAACATGCAGCCCAGGAAAAAAAACAAGGAGTAGGTACTAACGTTTAAAAGAATTTAAAAGTGCCAGCCATACATAACAGTCCGACCTCTCGGTCGATCAAATCCCCCACAGTATAACAAACTCACTGGTGCACTATAATTTTACCACAGACTCCCCAGAGAAAAATATAGAAGTATAATCATGTTTTATTCTATGAAAGATTATTAACAGCCGT
Organism: Neoceratodus forsteri; assembly: GCA_016271365.2. Classification (NCBI taxonomy): domain Eukaryota; kingdom Metazoa; phylum Chordata; order Ceratodontiformes; family Ceratodontidae; genus Neoceratodus; species Neoceratodus forsteri. The sequence continues at coordinate 657,530,569 of CM028131.1, read as the reverse complement.
AATAGTATTCTTGCACCCCGAAAACTCCTGAACTCAGCTGCAAATAGCATACTTAACAAAAAATAAGGGCAGCGTTATATATAAGATATAATCAAGTCCTCATGAAGAAGTCCATAAGCAAAAACAGACATTGGCAACAGGCCAGGAGATCCGCTAAGTCAGTTCAGCTAAGCTCCGAGGGGGTTGCATAGCTGCTGGTGTCTACCCTGGGGGTGGGGCGTCAAAGGCGCCATGTGGGGCAACAGTGTAAATAGTGACAAAAGATAAGGCCCCCCCACAAGCATAGAAAAGCACATAGCCATCCCCACAGTGGTTTCGATCTAGACAAGCACCCCCAACCAGAATGAATACATTACATTTATATATATAAAGCAGGTCATTACCAATACCAATTTAAACGTCAGTATATCTGTCCCGATGCAGCTCTTGTTCGATCAGAGTGAGCATCTTTTCGGCATTCTTAGGCTCATTAAACATCTACATTATTCCATTCCAGGACAGCCAAAGTTTAGCCGGCATGAGCAGTTGATGCTGGACTTTAAGCTGGCACAAATGGCTCTGTACTCCATTGAATAGCTTCTGGCACTGCCGAGTACCATAGTAAAGGTCGGGAAACAAATAAATATCTGCATCCCCGTACTTCAATTGATGACGACATCTTGCTGCTGTTAGGATGCAATCCCTGTCTCCCACTCCAGTGCATACAAGCAAAAAAGTTCTGGGGTTGGATGAGTCTGTTGCACCCCAGCATGGGGTAACCCTGTGGGCCCTCTTCAGGGAAAGTGGTGGGTCAGCCTCAGTGAAGCCCAGGCAAGACGGAACGTGCAAATTCAAGCCCATCTTCACCTTCTGCTGATTCTGGTAAACTGATGACACTAATATTCCTTTCTTGGGTCCAATTTTCCACGACTTCTCTTTAATAAGTTTAGTGGCAACATCAGCTGTTTTTACCATGTTGTTTTCAACCCTGGAGACAGTTTGATCTAATAAATCCACCTTTGTTTCCAATGCCGTTATTCTGAGGGTTAGAGCATCAAATTGACGATCAAGGTCCTGTTCTGTCCTGACCAATTTTCCCAGAGTGGTAATAATGGTAGCCAACATCACCTTGTCTACCATAGGCACTCCACCAGCTCGTACCTTAGAAGGCTGATCAGGCCTGCTGTCGTTCTGCCAGCCCTTCGGATGGAAAAAAAGAAATAATCAGCCAATGCTGCTGCCACTCCTTTTGTTTTACTCATCTTTTTATGCAGTAGTGGACTCCAATATTATGAGAGTTCCTTCAGGAACAGAAAATGCCTCAAACAGCAACTTTCTATATTGTTTTAAGTAAATTTTCTCCGGAACTCCGAGAAGATGCTGCTTCCTGCTTGGCTGTTCAGCAGTGCCCCCCAGAGAAGACTTTTGACCAGGTGGTGTGGTCTTCCTTGTTCGCTACTCTGGGAGGGATACAGTTCCCACCAGAATTCACAAAGGCACTGCAAGCAATCTATGCCGCACCAACTGACTCTGTCAAGATTAATGGTATGTACTCCTAGACCTTCCCGTTAAAGCAGGGGACATGTCAGGGATGCCCTTTCACCACTGCTGTTTGCTCTGTATCTACAGGCTTTGGCACAAACCATTAGGCAGCAACCCAATATTAAAAGGCTACACCTGGCAGGGAGAGCACAGACATTAGCCCTTTATGCAGATGACTTGCTGATATATAGCACCTCACCACATGATTCCATTCCCCCACTCCGGTTACTGTGCTGGCGAAATACTGAACACTGCCAAAACTGAGGTCCTGCAAATTAACTATCAGCCAGTCCAGTTTATGCAGCAAAGAATCAAATTTAGCTGGGGCCTACTGCATCTGAAATATTTGGAAGTACATACAACTATAGATGGGTTGACTTTAGGGGGTAAATACTGGTGGCCAACGGGACAGTATATGGGACAAAATTGCTGGCCCATAAGAAAGTCTGATGGCCCAGGGGGAACTGTAAATTTCTGGCAATTCTTACTTGATGTGGATTCATTTTTTTTTTTTTTTTAGTTTGTAGGGAAAGTCAATAAAAGGAAAAGCAATTATAGGCTGCAAACTATCAGCAGTCTGATATGGACCCAGGCCTGCTCCACTTTTAAATGGTGACAATGAGCTATGTTTAAATATAACATTAAGTGTTCAGCTAGTGACTGATTTTAAAAGATTTCACAAATACTTTTTAAATCTGTGGTCTTGTGACTCTGTGTTTATTAAAATTTGTTCTGACCATGAAACTGCAAACAATCGCAACAACAGATAATGCAACACAGCAGGTTAGCTCCTGCTTAGCTCTGCGTCAACTGTCGTCTGGCAGTGAAGTAGTAGAGGGCAGTATTTACATGATTTAAGCTGGGGTTCCCTGGATGTTGTCTCCAAGTCTGTGCCTCCGGCCTCTGATGGTCTGCCGTCAATCATACTGCTCATTGTGACTGCCCAGCTGACTCCTTGTTCCACCAGACACAGCTGCCATTGTGTGATGCAAATAGGAGCCCTGAACTATCACATGGTTGTCTTTACCACAGAGTCTGGCTACAATCAACTATGCAGCACCAGCAACTCTTAAAGGTGCAGCAGTACAATAAGGTACTGGCCAATTGGGCCAGCAAAGCAAGCTATCCTCTGTACCGACTTCAGATTTGCTGGCCTCGGGGCCACTGTTAAAGTCAACCCCTCCATAGACCCTACCTCACTACTGCCTCTGAACTATGACCCTCCAACACAACATTTCCAAACAGACTTGGCCACATGGCAATCAGTCCCACTCAGTGTAATGCAAAGCATAGGCTGTGTGTGTACGTGAACCTTCTGCCCAGATTACACTGTGTAACACACACTCTTCCAATTACCTCTCTGAGACTGCAATTCCAGAAATGGGATAAGATGATCTCACGGTTTCTGTTGAACAGAATCAGACCCAGAATCTGCTATACGACACTTCAGCTACCCAAACTCAAAGGGGGACTTGGCCCTCCGTAATCTAGAACGATATCACATAGTAGCACAATTAAGGTCGGTCAGCTACTGGTGGGCCCCTAATTATACAGCACAGTGGAAAGATACTGAGCTCCAGGAAGAAGAACTCCTTCCCACTTCCACATCTATACTGCAAACATTAGCTGCCTCCCATAGGCCACCGACAACCAAAAACCCATATACTGTACCAAAATGACTCTGAACATTGGGTTCAAAACAATAATAAACCAAAAGGTGAGCCATACAGTTTTTACCTCCAATCATTTGCTACAAACTCAGTATTTCTCTCAGTGAAACCAGACCATACCTTTACTATCTGGGGAAGACAGGGTCTTTACCTCCCAGGACATGTCCAAAGCCGAGGGGGCCGGGGAACACTTTCTAGAGTTTGAAACACTTCATAATAAAGATGGCCTCCACCCCATGGATGCTTTCCAGTATATGGAACTTGAAAGATATATATATAGGATTACAGATGGGCCTGCCCTCCTGCTACCCCTATACCATTTCTTATTACGCTCTTCTTGTGACTCTTGAAGGACCTGCTCCTGGATGCCTTAATCTCCAAGATATATCAGGCCTTATCTGATCTAATCCCATATTCCACTGATTACATTCACCTAAAGTGGAAGACATATCTCAGTTTTCCCATCTTAAAGTCCCAGTAGGAACTATACACATCTTATACACATTCTCCCACTTCTTCACACATCTGGAAAGAATTTTCCAGGAAGTTCATTACATGGTACTTCCGTACACCCACCCCGTGGGTTAAATATGGTTCCAATTGTGGTGCACTTTGTTGGAGAGGATGCAGTAACCCCAGGGCAACTCATGCCTCCATTTTCTGGCTCTGACCCTTATTACAATGGTATTAGGCACAAATACAGGAGGAATTGAAAGACATTTTTGACTCCTTTCTCTCCTTGCAACCTCCCATGTACATGTTCCTGGACTTGAGGGGGTACAGAGACAAAAACAAAGTTACTGGGGATCTCTGTATTATTACTTAGGAAAACCACCACAAAAACTGGCGGTCAACTACGATTCCTACAGTTGCACTATGGCAGGACCTTATGATAGAAATCTATAGCATGGAAAAATGAACTGCTAAACTTAACTAATCCTTAGAAGCTTTTGAAATCCTACAGCACAGACGGGTACTGTACATACAGTATGTCGAAAAGACAGGGTTTCTACTTTAAATTGTCAAATACAGCCTACTGATTCTTTATAATACTCTACAGTCCTTATGTAATCAACAGACCTTTATACAACAGCACAAAGTGAGAAATGTAGTTAGGCTCTCTGTACTGTATCTCAGCAGCCTTGTTGTTTGTTTGTTATGTGCTGCTGCAACATAACAATGCGCTAGGTACCTGCACAGTATTTCCCTTTTTTCATATGTAATTCTTTCTGCTGGAAGCAGTCAGGCTTACTTATCACTGACTCTGAGATGAGGAACAGACCAGACAGAGCCTGCCTAGGGTTACCACCTTTTAAGAAGCCCAAAGTGGGACATTTCCTCCTGAAACATGATTTTTTGCAGTACAAGATATAACCTCGATCAATGCAACATACTTGTTTTCTCAAAATAATCAGCATTGAGACTAGGTGGTGTAGTTTTTTAGTAGTTTCTGTTGTTTCTTATCATTTTAAGGTATTATCATTTTCTACAACATTTAGAGGAAGTTAGAAAATATTATTTATACTATAAGAAGTCAGGACATGTAATATTTTTCATGTTTTTTTGCAGGGCACAGCTGCCTAAATAAAGACTGTCCTGCAAAAATCAGGACAGGTGGAAACCCAAAACCTGCCTATAAATGTATTACTTTGGGCTGTTCAAGTTTCAGACCTCTGAAATATGGGTGGGCACTGGAAGTGTCCTTGATGTCAGGAAGCAGCTAGTTGTCACGAACATCCCTGTAGGGCCTCATGGTAATTATCAAATGGACTGGTACAAGCTAGTCCTTCCAAAGGCAGTTCTAGACAAAAATTCTGATTCCGTGATGTCAGAGTGACATGCTGGATGATGTGTCATGAGGGGGCAACTAGAGGGTTTTATGTCTGACAGGGCCTAAAAGAGTTAGTCAGGCTTGAGGCTGTGAATAAACTGCCATTTAAAAGTTCATGTCTGCCCTGATTCAAAGTGTCTTGCAGTAAACTAATCTACCTTGTTATAAGGAGCAAGAAAGAGTTAAGAGTTATTCTGTTTGTAACTTAGTGTTCAAAAGAAGTTTCTTTCCATTTCTGTAGAATTACTGCTCTCTATAGTGCTGCTGTAACACTCTGTAGTATCCGTGTAATTATCTTGAAATATTAATTTTTTTATATATGTCATGTTTCTGTGACTGAATCTTTTGAGGTACATCTAACCAATTTATAACCGACAATAAATGTATTTCTATCACTGAGAAGGCTAAAGTTGCCATAGCCTGTTTCTAAACTAAGGTGTTCTCAGCTGTAACAGAGAGAGTTGGGTCGAGTGACCTTCAGCAAGGAGCACTGTATTGTGTGAGCAGTGACTCTGAAGGAACATGAACCTGGCATTGCAAAAGGCACCACCCTGATATTCTCCAACAAAGTGTCTAAGCTGAGTGATGGCAGCTACTGAAGTACTGAGAAAGCTGGTAACAGTGATACTGGCCAAGTCTGGGGAAGAACCTATCTGTCACAGCTGCATTAGAAACTGAATAAACACATTTAAAAAAAAAAGGAAAATACATTCACAGCACTTATCCTGTTTCCTCAATTCACAGTCCCAGTTCAAGGTGAGGATGTCTTTTTTGGTAAGAGTAGATCTACGCCAAGGGACTCTCTTTATGTGAGCATGATTGTAGGGGTGTGAATGCTGAGTGGAGGGGGAGGTTAGAGATCGATGAGGGACAATTTTCTTCTTTTCAGGTTAAAAAAAAAAAAGGTCTTCAAGGGCCAGTTCACTTATTTTCAGAAGTTCCCACACTGGGGATTGGGCACCCCAGTGTCAGCAGAGTCTTCTGCAACACCGGTGGTGAGCTGCCTGGTGTTGCCTGTTATCTGTGGGGAATAGGTGGTGGATAGAGAATGGGAGGGGGGCCATTTACAGCAGAATTGGGGGTGGGCACCCCAGTCCACTTATTTGGGGGGGGTATCTCATCCGGCACCAGGGGTGGTCACTCCTGTGTTGGCTGTCACAAATGTGTAACAGCCACCGGGACTGGGCACTTTGCCAGTTGTTTTAGTTTTAAAAAATGTTGGTTGGCAGGGGAGAAAAAAGCAGTGGGTCTGGGCACCTGCTGACCTATAATATAAAATGAAATGTGGGTTGGGAGGAAGGATACTGGCGGTGGGATTGGGCACCTGTCATCCGGTAATAGTGACAGTGGCAGGAAGGTGTTCGGGGGAAGGGAGGTTGTGCGCTAGCAGTGTGAGTGAAAGTGATCTTTCACAATGCTTTTGTCAGTCAACTGACAAAAGCAGTCCGAAGGAAATCACTGCCACTCAAACTGTTAGAAAAATCTAGGTATCTTTAGAACATTCATTTTTTGAACTGAGCATGATCAGAAAACAGCGCAGTTTTTAACTTATATTTTAAAAACTGTGTAAGTTGAAAACTTCAGACTTGTGAAAGCAAACACCTTGGACCAGGTTTTTTAGTTACAGGTGAGCAAAAAAAACCCCTCTTAATTGGGGCGAATTTTAGCATTTTTGCATCTCTGTAATTTTGTGCCCCCCCCCCCCCAGCCGACTGACACAATATTTTTCGGATCCAGAGACCCTGGCCTCCAAGGCTCCACATGCCTAGCAAAGTTTGGGCTAATCTGTTGAACGGCAGTAAAGTTATTAAGAGGCAAAAATTGGAGTTTTACATAGAACTGCTTGCTCAACCCTGATATACAGATGCTATTGTGCCTGTATAATGTTGTTATTCCCTCAACTGCCAAATGCATTCCAGTATATACTGTACTTGCAACCAGCTGCTTTGTTTCTTTGTTCTTTGAGTATTGTTATTTTTCTGCTATCTTGCCCCCCCCCCACCCCGGTCATTTCTGTAAATCAGATGACTTACCTGATAAAATAACTAAATAAATAAATCTTATGTGTACACAAGTATCTAGTTTGTGCAAGAGTTTGTTGTTTTTTTTGTTAAATTTTGAGAGGCAACATCTAGCTTCTATCAGGGTCCTGCTCATCTCCATTTTCACAGCTGGGTGGACTGCAGCACTGAGAGATGAAATGACTTACCCAAGGTCAAACAAGGAGTATTTGGCTCTTAAATTGTTTGAACCTGTGATCTCCCGGATACCAAGTTGGTGCTCTAACCACTAGACCCCACCACCTCTAGTTTACATGGACCACTACGATACTGCCAGGAGGAACAGGGAGATCGCTCCTCTTGCAAGACAGTTTGTGTGCATACAGTAGGCCAGTACTGGGCAGCTTTCGACACCATGCAAGCTGGGTACCGTCAAGGGAGAAACCCAGGGAAGAAAACAATTGTGCACCGTGAGTCACCTGAATGACTGTCATGGGCACTCTTGGGCCCAGCTGCATGCTGATCCCCACCGGCAATAACTGTGGGGAGGGATATATGGGTGACAGAGATGGGAGGTTACCGGCATACAAGACCCGAAGGTAGGTTCAAGAGACAGCTTGAGGGTCAAACAGCTATATGAAAAAAAAAGCAGTGAAGTCCTATGCTTTGTTCTGCTGGTTCCATAAAAGCTGAGGCAATCACAAGAAGGTGCAGAGTTGCTGGCAGCAGTGGAGGTAGCAAGATGTCAGTGAAGCAGGGAAGGGCCAACCAGCATCCTCACAACCAGCAAATGTACCCCAACAATGGCAAATATGCCTCTCACAGATTTCAAATGGAGGTGAGTACTGGCTGGGAGAGGGGTTGTTAACAGCAGGGCATGCTGCTTCCCTCGGTTCTCTAATGTATGGAAGGGACTTTGGTAGCAACTGTCCTTCACTCTACCTTTAAAAATTCTCACTCAGGTGTATCATGGCCAGTGCAACCCTTTGAAAAATCATCTGGGCAGATTGGTGGATGTAGAGCTTTGAAAACCTGGCCAGTGGTATTTATGTTCCACGCAAGAGAACCCAACTGAAAAATTCTTCTGAGTGGGTGATCCCCTCAACCCCGGAACCTTTTCTTTAGAAGCCATCATTAAGTGGCAGGCAGTATGCCCTATCAACCCATCTGAAAATGCCTTGTTAGTAAACTCTCCCTGTATTTCTAGAATTGTCTTTTAAGGCACAGATCTCCCCAATACCACCTGAACAAACTGAGACACACACCAAGCATTGGAGAAATGGCCACAGCCATGTGTTTATTAACCAATCATGAATACATGAAGAACGTGCGCTGCCAGGTGGTCTTGGTTGCCCTATATTATTGTCAAACACCAGTCTTCCCTTCTGAAGGAAGTTACCAAACATTGCAAGCCCATGCGAGGGTCACGGCCTCTGGGGCATGAGGAGTGGCTCATGACCAGCTACCGAGATGTCCCCCCAACCCCTTTCGGGGACACCCTGTCACCACATGCTCTCGCCCAAGGAGGCTGCGCCTGGCTGCCACCATAACTGTGCTACTAAGCACTGCACTGTTCATGATGCTTCACTGTAACCCACAAGGAAAACCCAGGAACATACTGGGAAATCCATACTCCTTTATAAAGTTCATAATTTGTTTTTTCTCATTTTGATTTTTGATGGGGCGCTGCCCATTTGCCCTTTGTAACGCTGCAGTCTAGCATTATGGCTGCCATCTTGTGAGAGGCGAGATGCCCCTGAAGGCACCCTTCCATGTTGCAGATGACATCTTACAGGAGCAGATGGGGTAGTCTTGCGGGAAGATCGATGTGAAGTGAGACTCCCTAGATGACGCTGCCATAACTAGCCTCCGCGGGGTGCTCTGCTGAAAACTGGGAGCTCCCCCAGGGAGCTGGACACCAAAACAGATCTCGCTCTCTTGCTGGCACCTCTTTCGAAGGTGCCTCACCCACCGCCGGATAAAGCCCTGGAATCCAAAGTGGAGGCTTCCCTCAGCCAGCAGGAAGGACGCCAGCCCAGAGAGGTACTTTTTACTTTTCTTCAGGAGGAGAGGGTGGGGATCACCATGCTGTGCGGTGTGCACCGCTGCGCCGAGCATAGCTCGGCCTTCCTGTGTTCCGGCCGGCTGCATCTGCAAAGTCGGTGGTCTTAGACTCAGTCCAAGCTATGTAGGAACAGTGCCCGACTGGAATAATTGTGGTTTTTTTTTGTTTTTTTTTGATAAAAACAACGCTGGTGACTTTGCCAAACTTTCCTGCCAGACCAGAGCTTTGTATAGTACCTTTTTCACTGTGGCCTGGCAAACTTCCTCACAGCCTGCTTTTTTGTCTGCCGATCTTGGACACAGTCCTCTCTCTACCTGGTGTCCCTCACGGCTCGCCAGAGCCTCCCACCAGTGCTGCCCCAACCACCGCATGGTCGGGGTGCCGGAAGATGGTAAAAGCTGAGGGGGCTGAGAATCAAAAGGGCACTTACGAGGATACAAAGGGCACTTTTTTTATACTAGTTTTTGTCATACAGAAATTAAAAGTGGAGTGGCTACCGCCCCTTCTGCCCCCCCCGGTTCCGGCACCTATGCAGCATGGATGCGGCCATGGAGATGTCTGGCGAGGTCCCACACCTGCAGGAAGGCCACCAGCCAGGAGGGAACTGCCGCTTCACCCGACAGGTAAGACCCGTGTTGTTTGAGCACCCCTGTGCACGAGCGAGGGGGGGACACCAACCAGAAGGAAGGAAGTCGCCACGTGAGCTTGGCGTGCTGGCAGCCTCCATGCCACTTCCCAGTCGGGTAGAAGCTGGGACAGCAGTAAACGTTCTGGCGGGTGCACCTCACGTCCCCGGCCCACGATCACATCGTCTGCAAGCCCACTCGGAGCCCCAACCCCCCCCTTTGGAATGCCACAGAAGCCTAGCGGGAGCCACACACAGAGCACTGGGCCGAACGTCAGCACCCAGGAGCCATGTGTAGTGGCATCCTTGGCCCTCGGACTTCAAGGACATGCTCTTCTACTGCTGTGCCCCGTGGCCTACCATCCAGGCGACTTCTCACCCTTCCCACCCCAGGCACTGCTAAACCAGCCTGAATGCTTGCCTGAAGCAGGCCACAAGATAACCTTACCTGCTTCTTTGTCCCTAGTGGAGCTGATCCCAGGAGAGGTCCATCTTCATCTGAGAGGGGAGGCAAAAGAGGGCAAGCCCCTCTAGCACCCACCTTATGTAGGTAGATGCTCTTCCCCTTGGCTTCCACCATCCCCCTTCCCAGGGAACATCTCTCTACCTATGACCGCCCCTAGTGGGCCAGTCTCCTACCTCCTGTCTACCTGCCCCCACAACCCAGGTGACATCAAAGGGGTGGGGCGTGCCCACAGACAAAAGGCCGCAACTTGCTAGGCACTGGGGGCTCTGTTAAAAGGTCAGAAAATCAGTAAGCAAGAAAGATGTTTGAGGGTGGAGATGAAAAAGTGAAAACAAAAAAAAACAAAAAAAAAAAAAACAAGGGGAAAAAAACACTGAAGCAGAAACTGATATGGGATTAGAGATATGAAAAAACAGGTTACTCACCTGTAACAGTAGTTCTAGGAGTGGTATATGTTGTTCATCCACACTTGCTGGCATGTCCTTTCCCTTTAAGATTCTTGCTGGAAGGTCTAAAAGCTGGTTCCTCCCACCCACCCACCGGGTGGTATATGCATCGGCCCACCCCTTGATGCCAGATCTTGCCCGCTGGAAGCTTAGGTTGTGTGTCGAAGCTGAGAAGGTTGGGTGGGTCAGTGTGGATGAACAACATATACAGTACCACTCCTAGAAAGATCAGTTATGCAAAGACTTTTGCTGTAACAGTAGATCTTCTAGAAATGTCTCTTGCAGTAAGTCATTACTTCTGGGAGTTCCCGACAGGTGCGGCCTAGCACGGCAGTCTCTTCTAGCAGTCTCCACATGACCTCACTTCCTGGGCTGTGCCTATAAAAGTAGGTGGTCCCTGGTAGTCTCTGCCGGTTTCAGCTTGTGAAGGTGAGGGACGGAGGGAAAACCGGGGTACTAAAGCTTCCCGACCCTACATCATTTTCCCTGTTACAGAATGGCAGGTGGTCGGAGGGAGGGAAGCTACTTACTGCAAGAGACATTCCTAGAAGATCTACTGTTACGGCAAAAGTCTTTGCGTAACTGATCTACCTTCCACGGAATGGTCTCTTGCAGTACATCATTACTTCTGGGAGATTCCCAAGCAGTTATATAGCAGTGAGTGGCCAGATATAGCGTTCTGCCGTAAGTATAGTGTGGTTTTAGGACCGAAAGGAGCTGAGAGCAGTATATCAGCATATAAAGAGAATTTTGTATTCTATCTAAGTACTCCGTTATAGGGTTATGGCTGAAAGACAAGCCAGACTGGCTATTATTGGGCATCGTTTGCATATCAGATACTGTAATAAATCAGAAGAAATTCAGCCGTATAATGGAGTAATTGGTAGGTCTCAGTGGCATGCACTGGAAAAGACAGTATATGTCAAAGGCTATTGGGTTCTGAGTTTAAACAGTAACCCAAATAATACAATGTTATTATTTTGTAGTGCTACAATGTAGCAAGTTGGTACAGGTTTTTTTTTTGTGTGGTTTTTTTTTTTTTTTTGCCATGTTTGTCAAGTCAATAGAGAAATGTATCTATTTTGGCATAAATAGGCTACATAAGTAGCAGACACTGTGAGATGAAACAATGTACCTATTTCATAATGAATTCCTGTCTCTTTTTTTTTTGATCCATATTATAATATTATCAGTATATAGCGATTATTTCTCAGCATGTGAGTAGTAGTAGGCCCTGTTCGTGGGAGGGACACAAGGGTCCGGCGCACAACAGGCTGAGATGCATCCCGATGGAATGACCATAATGGCCTGTAACAGTGATACCTCAAAAAGTGGCTAGATGTATAAAGCCTTATGGGAAAGGCCTCAGTATAGTTTTGAATCGAAGCCCCAGAAAAGGTCTCTGAGGCCTAGAAGAGAAGACCAGGACGTAATCTGAAGTTTTTTAATGAGAGAAAGAGGCACTCGGCCGTCCTGACGGGCGGCCACGGGTCGGTTTAGATATGTTCCTTGTCATTCGTTCTTTGCCTCTGAAGTTTCCTCTTTGGTCATAATAATTTCCAGTTTTATATGAATAATTGAACTGAGGACATGGATTGTGGTACATATATTGTACTGTTTTTAGTTGTCTGCCTGAGGCTTGCAGGTTGTCCAATATCGTTTGTGCCCCTGGTCCAAAGAGATGGTCGCCAGAAAAAGGGGCATTAGCCACTTTATGTTGCATATCAGATGCTAGTCCTGAGAGTCGGAGCTACGCCTGACGGCGTATAAGAATACCAACTGCAGAGGCTCTAGCCGAAATGTCGGCAATGTCGTATCCTGATCTTAATAAATGTCGAGAGAGGGAAGTAAGTGTGTTTATCATTGATGTGAGTTGCTTGTGGTAGTGTGGGCTCCAATAAGCAGATCATACAACCAGAGCTAATGCATGAAAAATACATACTTCTGCGTTTATCATTTTATTGATGAATTTGAACAAAATAAACAAACAAAAAATATGTACAGAAAGGAAAATATAAATGGTGTTATCCTTCACACCTCTTCAAACATCAGGACATACTTGCTGCATTTTAAACACTGTACAGAGATCCTGAGTTCTTTCACTTTCTTTTTACTAATGTGAAAACATGCACAGTTACTACTCTGTGATCTGTCTCTCTCCTTGGTCAGAACCTTACTGACCAACCATCTAAACTTAGCCTCCTAGTGGGCTACTTTTAAAGCTGTCCAAGGTGACATCAGGGGTCAGACGATCACCTTAATTAACAGAAAAACTAATTTTTATAACCCCTAAATTCATTAAACACATGTCTTAGTATGTCTAGTACAATGCTATCATGATATATCCTATACAGGATAACTTCTAGTTAGTCTAACTAAAACATAACAGGCAAAATATTCCTAATTAGGTAAGGATGACATCACAGCAGTAAATAAGCTCCTCCCACTGTGTGACATCACTCCCCCCATTACTATACGAACAGGCATTTCAAGGGCTGCCAGCCCTATAGCAGGAGCTCACAGCATGATAGACATCCAGGTAAAATAACACTTTTTCAAATGGGCAAAGTACAAAATAAAACAAATAACAATCTACAACCTTAGAATGGAGTGAGAGATAAGGGGCGCGCTCCCTATCTGTCTCCATACAAGGTTCTAGCTTTTCATTTGTCTTTTTGTTCATACATAAAGAAAATATAAAGCAACTGTAGTGCCTTTATATTGGTTCATATGGTTTTACTTTCTAAGTTTAAGACCTGCAATATTTTCTCCACAAAGCCCTTTTTCTGTACTTCACAAAACTTGTATTCAATGAAACAGCTTATCTGACCGCTGTAATTTCAGCCAACAGCTTCTTAGTACATTTCAGCCTTCTAACTACCTGAAGGCTTAGCTTAAGCGAATACAGCATTTTCTTTGAAAGTTTTGGACACTACAGAGCTCTAAATTATCTGCCTGTAGTGTCCTTTATTACAATTCAGCCCCTTTTTCAGCGTATCTGTGGAGCGGATACTTTTTCATCGCTTTGGGGCTTACTAGGAACGGTTCCATGGCAACAGTACACAGTTGCCTCCTTTTTTTGCTGATTTTAATGCAGTTGCGATATTACACTGCAGTGGCACTAATATGTGGACCCTCACCTGCACGAACCTGCGAAGGTGCAGACATGCAAATGTGCGAACGTGCGCACATTCCGCCGCCACCACTCGCTCCAGCAACATAGCGCTAAGCGCTTTCTTCTCTTCTTTTTACCAAAACAGGTCACCAGCAAATGTCTCGAGGCAGAGAGCTATGCTCTATATACATATATCAAGCTCACTACTTTACAATATTTCTGTCTTTAAATACTGCACTATACTGGGCTTGGGAATAAGCAAAGAAGCCTATAGCTGAAAAAGACAGGGAACAAATGCCTTCACATAGAAAACAGGGATAATATTTAAAAGGCTTAATACTTGGATTTATTTAGCCACTGTAGTTTTGCTGAGCATGGCTTGATTTTATTTATTTAACCAAATGCAATTAACTATGACAAAGGTACAAAGGGGACAGTAAAGACAAGATACAAGACTGCCAGGTTGGCCACCCTGACAAGAAAATAAAGGATAGATATTGAAACAGAATAGACGATAGAACAGAGTGAAAAGGAAAATATAGGGGGGGGTTTATTGCATCTTAGTGTGATTAGTTATACTTCACAACAGGACCCCCTGTTACACTGCTCTTTTTCAGGAGATGTAGGTAATTTACTTATAAAGTCTCCAGCAGAGGTGCCCACCATGTGCTGGAATTTCAGCATATGTCCCATGTAGTTAAGTATTCTAATATTTAATGTGTTTAGAGCAAACTCTTTCTTCCCCATATAATCAAAATGTTTAAAGTCTTTTTCGGGAGGTACTGTACTTGTATGTTTAGGATTGCCAGTGCGATTGTGAGGGGCTGCAATAACCACAGAATCCGCAGTGGGAATATTTGTTAAATATTGATAATTAAGAGGAGCCTAATAAAGTCTATGCACTTTTCTAGGTAGCTCCTGTGCCACTATGGGTTGACTCCGTGCTTCAGTAATCGCATTTCTGAATGTTGGTATAAAAGGAGGGACTGCCCGGATAGGCTCTTCCGGGATATCAGGCTATTCAGCCATATCTTAATCTATCTTGTTCTGCTGTGGTAAACCCCATTGTTTTTTGTATTTGTAACATCATTTCTGGGAATGAGGGGTCATTTGGTGGGGGGGGGGGGATGACCTTTAGTGGTTGTAGTATTACTTCATCCCAGTATGATGGTATAGAATATGGGGACTCAAACCCTCTTCTGGTAGGGGAACCATCATAAATTGTGCCTTCGGAAGGTTCTGAAATTATATGAGAATCTGACAAATATTCCTCAGAATATTCATGAGGAGGAGAAATGGCGAGCGTTCTGGCTCTGTGCATGCCTGTTTTGATGGAGGCGGAGACGCAGTCTGATTTAGGGTTTTTTAATGGAGTGGGTGTATAATCAAAACCTATAGAATTAAACACTTTATTTACAATTTCTTCTATATTTGGCATTTGTGATGGTGGAATTGCCAGGTAAGTGGGTTCTGAGCCCTGTGTACTTCAAGTCGGAGGATCAATTTGTGCCTCCTCATAATGTGATCCAGTAGGTCTTTGAGAGTTTTGTTTATCATGGACTGGTTTCTAAGCATCATGCACGAGTGCAAATGAGGCTGGTTTGCCTCTGCGTTCCATAGTATATGATCCTTTATTTTGTGGTGATGCAACCCCATATGTATCTTTTGATACATTTTTCTAAAATATTTCATGGTTTTTCATGGTTAAATTGTTATAAGGATCTTCTATAAATGTATTATATGCTGTTCTATGATGCAGGGGGGGCTGCTCTGTCGACAGTGGGATCAGTCTCGACAATGGAAGAGGAATAGAAGCATGCCCCGTCGACGTTGTAATGTGTCTTATTGATGATGGATAAGTGAATGCATGCTCCGTCAATGGTGAAATACTCCTCGTCGATGATGGGGCAGTCAATGCATGCTCCGTCGACGGTTGGATGCTCCTCGTCGACGGTAGAACAATAGGGACATGCTCCGTCGATGATGAAAAGTGTGTCATCGATGATGAGAAGGCAAATGCATGCTCCATTGATGGTGGCATACTTCTTGTCAACGATGGAGGTTTTAGGAGCATGTCTCGTCGACGGGGGAGAAAGCCCCATCGACGATGAAGCAAGTAGAGTGTGCTCCGTCGACGGAGGAGGTGTTCTAGTCGATGAGGATGTGTTGTGGAGTCCTCTCATCGATGGGGGAGTGTGCCCCGACAATGATGAATTTAGCAGGATCTCCGTCGTCGGTGGTGCAAGTGGTTTTGTTAATTGAGGAGCTGAGGAATGATGTCCCGTCGATGAGGAATGCTCCTTTCTATGTGAAGTTGATCTTCTATGTCCTTTTGATGAAGAAGTGCCTGCCGTCGATGGCGGAATATTGCCTGTCAACGAAGAATGTTTGCTTGATGATACATGTTTAGGAGATATGACCTTTGAAGGGCAGATCCAGAAGCAAATGATTTGATACATTTTAATGGACCAACATAGATGTAACAACAAGAACAAAGTGCTCTAGCTTTCGGACCAACCAGTCCTTCTTCAGAAGCTCATGGCAGTTGTTTAGAAAATACAGTACTTATAACAGCTAGATAATGCAGAGAAAAACAGAAAAAAAATCCCCATTGGTTTAAAATACTCATTTAAAAAAAAAAAACAGAAGATGATGTCAGAGAAGTTTAACAGTACAATACTGCCCTCAGTCCGAAAAGAACCTTGGGTTCAGATGTGCTTGGTGCACACACATACAAAGAATCCTACTGCATATAAATTTAATTGACATAAGATAACACTGCTGAAGCAGACAACTCCTAAATCAAGCTATGAGTGTCACAGTTAGTATAAGGTTGTGATTACTGAAAGGCAACCCCACCCAGCTTAAAGACAAACTAAGATAGTTATATGCTCATGAAATTACAATGTATGCATTAAAGACAAGAATTACCAGTAAAGTTGTCTAAAAACATCAGTGCACACTGTGTGATGTGAAAACCTAGCTGGACATGTCACCCAGCTGTATTCTCAAGTTAAATAAAAGGCCCAAGAAATTACAAAAACCTCAGGACTATATAAATGATAATTTGAATATAAATTGATAATATTAGTGTCAAACAAGAAACTCTAGTCGAGGAACCTCAAGGAATTAAGACCATGCAGCCTGATATGTACTGATGTCAATATATACTGAGAATGTAGCAACTTGATGTACCACAAGTGTCTAAGGAATCTGAGAAAGAGATAAAAATGTAATTTCTCTCCTCCTCCTCTTCATACAAACAATACCATCTAACCCACCCCACATCACAATAATGTGGGTGGGGGAGATACATAGCTTAAAGGAGATGTTGTCTCTCTCTCTCCCCCCTCCTTTTTTCTCTCTCTCTCTCTCTCTCTCCCACAGACACACACACACACTCTCTCACTCTCTCTCCTAGTGAACCTATATTAACTTCAGTCACTGCAATTGTTCCCCAAAGGAATACAACTTGTCATGAAATCCTGAGTAAAAGGTCTTAAGTCTCATATATCTACAGAGTAAAAAAGTAACACTATTTAACCGTACTATTATCTGCAAAGTAACATTTCCAAGGATACTAGATAGAACTACCATGAAATAAACCTGCCACCCTCCCCAGGATAAGGTAACTAGAAGTAAATATAAAGTATATGTGTAAGACCAGAGGTCTAACATACCTACATATCCACAAATTACTACAATATTAGCCTAATTGAGACTTTGAAGGGCAGTCAGGCAGGACTTTGGGTGAAGGTATTTCCTTCCCTATTTTGTTTCTTGAAGAGGACTCAGAGATTTTAGAGCCCTTTGATCGAGAATCCTGAGTCTGTAACAGGGAAACATCCATTGTAAAGCTCTTGGTCAAGCACAGGAATATGGTGCCATGTTTCAGGCACCCCAAGCTATGGGTTCAATCCACGTCGTAGACTGCTGGCAGAAGAGTAAGCTGTTGTCAGTGCTCCCAGATCGGCCAAAGCATTTTCCTGTAGCAGACCCTAATTTTCCTGTATTTTCCCTGTAAAACCTGGGTGAAATTCCTGTAGATTTTCCTATATGCTCACACTGTATAATAAATGCAAGATTTTTCCTATTAGATGTTATAAACTCCTATTAATAGTATGCCAGAAAGACTAGAAATCCTCCACATGTCCCAGCCAAAGCAGCATAGATCATTGGTGCAAGATTATTGGGTGTTTGTACTAGCAATATAATATATTAAAAAAAAGAGTTTATCTCCTCAAACTGAGCCCCCCCCCGGTACACTCTGTCCCATCTACTTATCAGATGACATTAAGCACATGGAAAGCAGAATGGCAGAAGAATGGTAGCCCTGAGAAATGGAAATTAGGCAAAAGAACACTGATATAGAATACTACCTTACTGGCATGGGGAGTACAGTAATGTAACGTGGAACAGATTCAGAAGTAGTGAGCAGCAGAATCTTTTATTGAGGGCAGTAGTGTAAGGAAGGGCTGCTACTCTGGACAGACTGAATATTCTTCCCCATCCTCCAGTGACTGAGGCATATTTAATAATTTGTTTTATTGAAAAAAAAAAAACTAGAAATGATAACATCTCCTCGAGTCAGACCCCCCAACTCTGTCCCAGTCAGTGTAGCACAGATAGATAAGGGTGCTGGAATTATGAGCCCACAAACACTGATTATAATATTAATTATTTATATTTTTTTCTTACCTTTATAGATCCGGTAAAGTCATGACAGAAGGCAGTACAGGGATCTGGATAATATTGATTCTTCTTGCGGTCTGGCCGGGCTCACGGACTGCAACTGAGGAAAGTGTGTACGGTCAGGGTTTCTTGATGCCGGGGTCCAGGGTAATTTATTTCAGGGATCGATCAGGCTGGTCATGATTGCGCTGGTAAATTAAAGCCTCCAAGTTGTAACGCAGGTGCAGATGGAAAACGGAGGTTAGGACACTGGTGGTGGTGGGTGCCTAAAGTGCAGGATCTGTCTCTCGATCCAATTCTCAGGGGTCCCGTCTGTGCCTGGGTGAAAACAAAAACACGTGGCTGCATTGTGAGCAGCTGGACGATTCTCTCTCTCTCTCTCTCTCTCTCTCTCTCTCTCTCTCTCTCTTTCCAGGCAGCAGCAGCAGCAGCGAACCTAGTAGGTGTTTTAAAACACAGGGGTCTGTAGCCAGTTTAAATATCCCGGGGCTCACTCTGCATCAAAGAAGAACACTATAGTTAATCAGAGACCACAGTCAGTGCGTGATCAGAGCATGACTGTGGTCTCTGCACCAATCGGAGGCATGCTTCTGTTAAATCTCGTCCGTGATGAACCTACAGACTCTCGGCAACGACTTTTCCCGGATGGTGCCAAATTTACCCTGTATATTTAAAAAAATAAGTAATTCTTTCCCGTAGCCCGTTTTGAGCATACAAACCCCGTAAAATACGGGAATCCCCGTAGATCTGGGAGCACTGTGTTGTCAGAACTGAAGCCGGCAGGAAAATGAATGGAGACTACCAGGGACCACCCACTTTTATAGGCACAGCCCAGGAAGTGAGGTCATGTGGGTGGTCCCTGGTGTGGAGACTGCTAGAAGAGACTGCCATGCTAGAGCACCGCCTATCAGGAACTCCCAGAAGTAATGACTTACTGCAAGAGACCATTCCATGGAAGATCTACTGTTACAGGTGAGTAACCTGCTTTTCTAGGATCATGGATATGTTGTTCTATCCACACTTGTTGGCAGACTCCTAGCAGTTCTCCGAGAGGAGGGAGGCAAGGCACACACCTTGTCAATACTTACTTGGGGAACAGAGATTGGAGAACTGAGGCCCCAGAACCAGCATCCCAGTGTGACTCTAGGTTGATGTGGTAGTGAGTGATGGAAGGTGTTTGTTGACTTCTGGGTAGAAGCCCTACAGATTTCTTCGATAGGGATGTCCCTGGAAGCAGCCACCGATGCAGCAGTATGGCGGGTGGAGCTCTTATCCCCTTGGGAGGCTCCTTGCCTGCCAACCTATAGCAGAGATCAATGCATGATGTAATCCATCTGCCAATCGTCCGCTTGGCTGCAGGTCTGCCAGGTAGCATAGATGACAAACAGCTGGTGAACCTTTCCCCGAACTTCAGCCATCCGCTCCTTATAATAAGGGCGTGCTTGTCTCAAGTCCAAGGTATGGAGCCTGTACTCGGCCTCCGAGGTGTAATTGGGGTAGTACACCAGCAGAGTCAACACCTGGTTAAGGTGAAACTCTGACACCACCTTCGCAAGAAATTTCGGGTGGGGGCACAGGATAACCTTGTCCCTGTGGAAGACCAGGTAAGAAGACTCAAAAGAGAGCGCCTGTAACTACCCAGTCCTTCTGGCTGACATGATAGCCACCAAGAAGGCAGTTTTCCACGACAGATGTGACATCTCACACCTGTTCATTGGTTCGAATGGCTTGCCCATGAGCTTTGCCAGTACCAGCAGTAGATCCCACGGTGGTGGTGGTTCATGCACTGGAGGGGAAATATGGTTGAGGCCGTCAAAGAAGCACCAGACCACCTTCTCCTGTGCCACCGTCTGCTGACTGGCCCACGTCCAGTAAACTGGGGCAGAATGCCGAAAAGGCTTCTTCTTCTGCTTTTTGGAATCCTGGGATTCCTTCTGAGCAGAAGTCACAGAGTCCAAGGTGGCACTGGACTTTTCAATGCATTGGAGGTGACCGTCCACACCTGGGCCGAAAAGGTCGGTACCCAGGAAAGGGACTTCCATCAGCTAGTGCTGGGTGTCTGCCATGAAGGTGGAGGCCCACAACCAAGCCCTGCAGTGCATGGCAACCATGGCCGCCACCGAATGGGTGCAGGAATCTCCACGGTCCAAGGCCATCTGGAGCTGCTGTTTCGCAACAGCCCAACCCTGGTAATGGACCTGCTTGACCATGTTCTGTAGGTCTGCGGGGAGGTGAGGCAGAAACTCATTGAGACAGCCCAGCAGGGTATGAGAAAAATGTGCCATGATGATGGCCGAGCTTGCCTGGTGGAGGCCCAGCGAGCAGGCGACATAGACTTTCCAGCCCAAATGGTCCTGTTTTTTGGACTCTTTGTCTGGAGGTCTATCGGTGTCTCCCGAATTACCTGAACGCCTGAACACAGACTCAGTTAGCAGTCCCTCGGCCGAGGGATGCTCTGTGAATCCCAAAAGGGACCCAATGGGCACCGCATACTTGCAGGCCATGCAGGCTGAAGGTGCGGGGGAGGAGGCAGGGTGCTGCCACAACTCCAAGGCCGGGCCGACAATGGCCTCGGCCACTGGGAAGGCCTCCGTCGGTGAATCCCCTCATTTGAGGATATCAGTGAGGGGGTATTCAGCACCTTTCTGAATGGGTTCTAAGCGCATCCCCGTGAATTTGGACAGGAGGTGGAGGATGCCCATGAAGGAAGAAGGGCCTTCTTCTGTTGAAAGACTACCAACAGATTCCTCGTCCAAAGAGTGAGAAAGTAGGTCTGAGTCTCCAGATTCTGAAGAGTTCGGATTGATCGTCCAGCCACCAGAGTCGCCCTGTACCCGCCTGGGATGGTCAGGCATGAGGGTGATGGACAGCCTAAGCGGTAGGCCCGGAACGGGCTGAGAATCCTTAGGAGGAGCCCCCAAAGGAGGCTGCTTCGGTGGCGGCTCCACCACAATCAGTGGAAAGACTGGTTTTGGCTGAGCCAGGATGGTCTTGACTGATTCTGCGGGCAGAGGAACAGTGCGGACGGGCTCCTGAGGAGTGGGTGTCGACCTAGAGAGCGACAGCCAAGTAATGGCTGGGTAGAAGTTGGAGCCGACTTCTGGCCAGACAAAATGAGCTGCTGCCACATTAAATCCTCGTAGCGTCGATGGAGTTTCTGCCGACGCCTCTCCTCATCCGAGGAGGATGAGGAAGAGTAGCGGCAGTGCCACTTCCTAGAGCACTTATGCACCTTCTTTAGCCTGTCGGTCGAAGGTGTCCACGATCTCAACTTGGACCATCGGGGGGACTGATGGGGTTGCTCAGAAGGAGCAGGGGAGAACCATGGCTCTTCCTGGTCAGGGATCTGGGCCACAGGGGGATTCCCAGCAGGCTGGGTCTTCTCCTCGATGGCCGGCAGGACTGGGGTCCTGAAAGGAGTTGTCTGCCTCATTAAGCAACGACAGTTGACGGGGTTGAGGATAATCTCGACTGGATCGTTGTCCTGCATCATTTCTTTTTTTTTTTTTGCGATTCTGTTCTCCTTTTCGTAGCCGCCGGGCCCCTAACATCGCGAACGGGTTTGCCCCGGCCACAGTACCTGACCCTTACTCTGGGAAGCCCCCCCTCGGAGTGGGGCTGCCGAAGCGGAACTGTCATGGCTGAAGGGTCAGACACCATGCCTGGCTCATATGCGGAGGTGGCGATTTTCTTGGCTAGAGTCCCCTTTTGGAGCTAGGACATACAATGATGCAAGGGTACGTGCGTCTGTCCTAGCTCCACCCCATGTCTTGGTGCGACATGCTTGCCCCCCAGCCTCCGCTAGAAGGCAACGACACGACGCCTGGACCCCTCCCACCCGGAGGAGGAGAGCAGGTCCTCCGGACGCACAATCCTTCTCTCCTGCCGACCCCGATGACCCATGCTCGCTCCTCGGTCGCCAGCGTGGCGAGGTGTAGGCCCAGCACTCAACCCTCAGCGCCACTGGGCCGGCCAGTTGTCCTGCATCTTAGCCGGCTGGCCTGATGGGGGTACCATAAAGCCAGCAGCTGAGGCCAGAACCTCGACTGAAGTCGAGACAGAAGATTCCTGGGAATGAGATCACTCATAGTTCCAGGAGCGTTGTTGGCAAGATGAAGATCCCTTCGGCTCCTTGTCCCTCTTAAAGGACCGAGAGATGTGTGCACCTGAAGGTCCCTTTCCCTTGGTAGGGAGGTGCTGGCACAACTCCCGAAAGGAATCTGAGAAGGTGGAGTCCAGGTTGAGCAGGACGAAGACAGACTTGGAAGAGGACCGATCCACGGCCCGAGGTGCCTCCTCTTCGAAGGTCTTCATCTGTTCAAGCTGCTTGGTGGACCCCGCAGCCATGGAGACCGCCCAACGGGCTTCCTTGGATTTGACCAGCGGATTCAGTTTTTCCGGTCAGCCCAGTTGTAGTCATGCAAGACGATCGTCCAAGACGTTTGGATGCATTTCGCACGCTTGGGTGTCATGACCGAGACCCAGGCAATAAACGCACGAGGCATGTAGGTCAGTGCGAGGCATCTTTTGCCTGCATGGGCAGCAGCGGAAACCAGGTGAGGACTTGTCCTCCATCATGGTCGAGATCACAAAGCGATTGGGAGAAACTCTAAGAGTCAGAGTTTTGGTAAATCCATAGATTTAAGCGCCAGGGCCTACAGTAACGCGTGAGCAATAAGGAGGAAACCTGAATCTTCCAGCGGAAAGAAAGATCTGGCATCAAGGGGCGGAGCTGAGGCATATACCACCCAGGTGGGTGGGAGGAGCCAGCTTTTAGACCTTCTGGCAAGAATCTGAAAGGGAAAGAACATACCAATAAGTGTGGATAGAACAACATATCCACGATCCTAGAAAGGTAATTTTTACACCTCATGTTAATGATGTTAATTTATAACATAGAGTGGTTTGTAATTTGTTACAGTTTGTAACTACACTACACCATGCTGAAATATTACCAGCAGGGGTGTCGATACAAGTTTCCAGGCCCGGGACACACCTTTAGGTCTAGGGCCCCCCTCCCATCCCCAAGACATATAAATGTGTAAATCTGGGTTCCCCTGAGCCAACTGGGCCCAGGACAGTTGCCCCCCCCCCATTGGCACCCCTGATTACCAGCTATTCTATTAGAAATATAAATAATGTTGTTCTGTGTAAAGAAGGAGACCTCGCACGTATTCCTTTCAGTTGCAAATGTTTTCATAGCATTTCTCTGCGGCAATTGGTAATTTAAGGGCTCAATGGATAAATCTTTAGACTACACTGCAGCAGTAGCTACACAACTGACACTCAGCACTAAATGTAAATACTTGTGTAAGGCAAAAAACTTTTCTTTTTTTTTTTGCTTCTTGTCATTTTGCCTTCTCTGCCACCAGTAACATTCAGGATGGCTTCCTCCTGGCCCTAACGCCACTAACATCAGCCGTGTCCCTCTGTGCCTTACCCCCACCCAATGGTAGGGTCAGAGGGGATCCTCTAGTTCTCCTCTGAAGACCTCTTCAAATATGGCTGGAGGCTACATGGCGTGTGCCCTGAAAATACCAGCTGCCATCCTGTCAGTGGCAAGAATCTGTTCCCATGGTATTCCCTTTGCTTCCCTCATCTCCTCCCCAAATTGTGAACAGAATATGGGCCTTATATGCATGTAGCCATGACAAAGCATCTCCTTTGCAAGGGAGCCGACTCCTCTGCCCACTGTGAGGGGCTGCGGCAAACACATTGCCAGAGATGGAGCTGCACCTAGCTCTGGCCACCCACAGCAGACTCCTGAATCTACTCCTGAACCTGGTGTGCCAACCTGGCAGTGCAATGCCTTACCCTCTGGGTCATGCACCAGCCTGGGAAAAATATTTTACGTTAAAATTACTCCTTGTATACTGCGACAGCAGAACTGCAGTTATTGTCTGGAGCTAATGCATACCTTATCACTACACCTTTTGTTCTGCAGAGCTGCTGATTCAGACTCGACTGGTTTCTAAAAATCAGCATTTAAGGGAAACATTCAGGTATAGCAGCCATCAGAGTTTGAAAGCCCATGAAAAGCTCTTTCAAACAGGTACTGGGCTCATCTGTAGCTGGAAGCACTCCAGAGATAACAGATGACTGAGACCGTTCAATATTAATTCTACACTGCAGCCATTTGTAGAACACTGTGCTGTCATCAAGGAACAAGCTGTACTTGACTCAATGTAGTTAGCCCCAGCTTATTCTGTGATGATATCACAATGTTCTAAAAATGGCTGCAACGCACTATTAATGTTAAACAGACTCAGTCGTCTGCATCGCTGGAGAGCTGCCAGGTACAGATGAGCACAATACCTCATCTGAAAGAGTTTGTCATGAGCTTTCAAACTATGATGGCTGCTGGCCATGAATGTGCCATTTTAAACATTAAAGAGCTAGCATCTCTGTAATTAAAAATAATTTTCAGAAGTGGTCAGCTATCATGTTTCATATCTAAAGTATTTTTTTTATTTCCTGTTTTGTTAATTAGGTAATTTTCTATCTGACAGTACTTGATGTGATGTGTGGAACAGCACTCTCTAACTGGAGGCTGACAATCTGTTCTGTTCCTCCCTATACATTATCAGCATTGTGACATCACTAGTAACCAGAGGAGGCAATCTCCTGCTGCTTGACTGGTGGCCTGTAACACATGTTACCAATCAGGCAGCAGGGCTTGTGATGTAATGATGAGCGAGGTCAGATGCTGATGATGTAGTGTGAGGAACAGAACTAGATATGTCTGCTACCAGATAAAGCACTGCTTTTCACATCACACCCAATTAAAAGCATCTATTGAGCTCATAGAAAAAGAAAACATATGAAGTAATAAGGGACTACTTTTAATAATTATTGCAATGTTCTGCCTATTTTTGTTGACACTACTCGGTCTTTAAGGCACAACCAGGGGTTGGGTTGCTGTTCATTAATCTAACTGCAGGAGAATCACAAGGTATGAGGTAAAGCCAAGAACTTCAAGTTTCTAGGGTTATAGTAACAAAGGTAACTCAACCCCTGGAGTGCCTCAAATATATTATAAAACTGCTTTTATATATATATATTTTTAATCTGTACTTTATGTGCCTTCCTCCCCTCGGCTGCACCTATCTGCTCAACCCCCCCAGCCCCATCACCTGGCTCCTCCCGGGATCTTACCTTGAGCCGTCCTGGCCACAGGATCGGCTGCTCGGCCACTGGTGCAGAGCCTGCAGGGAGTCGATCTTCATCTTGCCACCACGAGATGTTTTTTTCCTCCACTTTCTCCCGATTCCTCCCCATTGTTGGGGTGCGACATGTCAGTGTGTATATGCAGAGGCGTGCACGCACTGCAGAGTCCCGCAGCACCCACCCTTCCATTGGTGCCCCATCCTGTTTTACCCTCAGGCCTCGTCATTCAGTGGGACAGCCAAATGTTCCTCCCCGGGAGAGGAGAGCTGTCCTCTGGATGCTCAATCCTCTCCCTCCCCTGGCGACCCGCTCGCACCACAAACACAGGTCGCTGGCGTGGCAGGAGGTAAGGTACAGATGTCTCAGCCCTCCACGCCACTGGGCCAGCTGCTCTTATATTTTTTAAATAATATTTTTTATACTGTTGCTAAACTTCTAATGGTTTATTACACATGAAGGTTTCTAGTTATTAACATAACCCTGTCAACTAATCAGAATCTTCTATTTTCTACAATTGTTTTATAATAACTTTTCAACACATCATATACAGTACGTATGAATTTTACAATACAGAAAAAATCTGCTTCGTGAGTATGAATTTTACAATACAGAAAAAAAGCTGCTCTGTTACAAACACAGCAGTGCCATCTCTTGGTAAATACACAAACAGAAGACAAGGAAGGTGGCACACACCTCTCGTCGGCAGATGTGGCAGCTTGTACAATATATACTGACAAAAAGACTTGCCAAGCTGCTTAAGTTAACTGTGCCATGAATGACCATGACCGATGTGGTGTTTTTGTAGCTCCTGGGTCTCCACACTTCTGGTATGTGTGCTTGTTGGCTTTTTGTAACCATGTGTTTTTTAAATAAATGTGTTCACTCTTGGCAGTGTTAAACTTACCAGCTTGGCAAGTCTTTCTGTTAGCGTCATTCTCACCCACTGCAAGGCAGGTACACCACACCTCCTACCTCTTCTCTTTGAATTTTACAACCTGATCTACAGTTACACTGTGCCTTTCTGAGCCAGCTCACCCAGGGTGTCCTGACAGCCAGAAACTGAAACAGGAAAACAAAAGGGACCTGACCAACAACTGCTTAGTTCAGGTGTTAGCGCCCAACTAGTGTGGTGTCAGTTATTTTGTTTTTACGCACAAGCTGCATTTCTTGTCACTGTATCAAAGGCTTACAGCTTAGATAAGTCACAGTCCTACTGCTGCCAAGCCGACAGTGCCAGCAGCCATTTAGAATGGTAAGCATCTGCCAAACTAGTCTTTCTGTGCTGTGGGACATCATTTACAATGATTTCATTAATTATGGTACTGACAAGTAAATGTACTGCTAGACATGTTAGAATTCCCAAGTCTTTTTTAAATGTGTAAAATATAAGTAAAGATGTGAATATGACTGTAATAACACAGCATGGCAAGCAGGATTAAATAATCGAATATGATATTTAAAGGTCAAACTGCTTTTACAAACATACTGTTATATCATTTGCAAAGTATTGCTTTGCATACATTCCAGAGTAACAATATACCTCCAACAGAAATACTAAAATACTGCAAATTTAAACACTATAAAGTGTGTTGCTATACAAGTACTGTACTTTAAAATCAGTCATAGCTAGGCAGAATGAAATGGCTTCACTATATTCATTGAGTTATGCTATTATCAACCCTACAAGACCCTAAATTGATGGGGGCATTGACTAGGCTGAGCACAGAGCAGTTCCCTTCAGTTATGTGACTTAACAGATGCGAGAAAACTCCCATAGATGCAAGGTTATGCCCACTTTTGATGACTTAACCTGAGACCATGAGCCAGCCCGGTGGTGCTGAGGGTTGAGGTGCTGGACGCCACACCTCGTGTCGCGCTGGCGACCCAGGTTCGGGAGCGAGCCCAGGCCGCCATGGGTCGGCAGGGGGAGAGAGGAGGGAGGGATCAGGGAAGCCCAGTGCAGCAGCGGGCCCCGGTGGAGACCGGCGGCACTGCGGCGCTCATGGGCTCGGGGCGTGGGTTAACGTCAGCAGCTGCCTTCGGACGTGGTGGGAGCACTCACGTCGTAGGCCGAGCGGCATTGCACATCAATGTCGGCGTAACCAAAAAATACCCTCCGCCTCGGGCCGGCGGCGGCCCTGTCAGTGCCCTCGCCACATGCCCAACGCTGGTTCCCCGTCACTGCCCTGCAGTTTCCGGTTTCTGCCTGCTCCCGTCCTGGGGAGCCACAACAAAATTGAAGATGTAGGGGAACACAGTGGGCGGCAGAGCGAGTACAGTGGCCCGAGAGAGTTCCGAGACGGAGAGGCCAGAAAAATAGTTTGGGGGGGGGGGGGAGAAAACCTGAGACAATAAAGCATTACTTTCTAGTGCACTCTCCCTTAATGGTACCATTTGCAGGACCCAGTCTTCACCACAACCTTATGGATCCAGTATTCTTTATCTTCTTTCCTCTTAAATCCGAAAACATGAACTTGGTCTATAAACTTGCTATGCAGAAAAATGTGAGTTACTAGATCTAAACCCTTGGGTACTACAATTATACATTTTTGAGAAAATGTTTGAAATTCTGATGGAGCTTTATTACATAGCATACTGAATTGCACTTGATCCTTGACATTATACTACTAATGTGTCTCATGCGAGATGTGGGGGCTATGGGTCCTTGCCACCTCACAACCTTTATCAGCCAATCAGTTTACCATGAATGCCAAAACCATTGTCTCTGTGGTCTTTGGCACAAGGTAGCATCTGGCTGGTATTCAGACACCCCCAGTCTGAGCAACTCTGGATGGCTCCCACCAGGAGGCAGTCTTCCCCCTTTAAATACCTGGAGGTTTTGTTTTCTCTCCACATCGATGGCACCCATAACAAGCTCTTACTTAAGCTTGGCATGCTATCCAGGAACAAAGCCTGTTATCCCTCCCCTGGCCAGATGGGAGATCTTTATAAAAATGGTTTCCCTGCCTTTGACTGTGGGGATACAGTATAGAGTGCAGTTCCCAAATCCACGGTTGCCAGGCTTCACTCGCTATAGCACTCCTTCTGCGCTCTTCCTTAACTGCCCTCCTCACACTCAACACTACTCACTCTACTCCTCTCCCTCTCTCTCTTCACTCCCAAAGGCTTCGGCTTCTCGCATTGTGCCTCCCTAATATCTAAAGTTCTGGGTTGTGTCTCTCCCATGTTATCCCAAATCTCCTTGTCATGCCCTAGTTCCTTCTCCTACTCCTTCCATTCTACTGAACTTCGTTCCTTCTCTGTCCTGCGGGCATAAACTACTGCAGGTTATTTTGCCTTCTCTTGTATGCTGTGCTGCCTCTGGTGTAACCCCTCCCCCCCAATCACTTCTGCTTTCTCCCACTGTGACCACTGCATGGCTTTTCACTGTTTATGCTATGTATTTACCAGTTACTGTGAGTTTAGTTCTGCCATGCTGCACCTGTGCTGCTCATATGCATTTTTTATTCCTGTATATAACTGCACTGTATGTATCCAAGTTCATGTTCCTTTTTTGCTACAATTGTTGATTTTACTTCACTTTGTAACATGGCTAAAACAACAGAACAAAAATCAAGGAACAGGACTGGCAGAAGAACTTCAGGTGGTACAAGAGCAACATGGCACTATGGCACGATAATGGCGTGTTGCTGTAGAACGCTCAGAGCAATAATGCCGTGTTGAGCTCAGGAACGCGCTTAGAGAGGGATCGGTGTAATGTGCTGAGTGGGAGCAGGTTGACCTATAGGTGGCGTGACTAAGAGAGAGCAGAAAAGCAAACCTGCAGACCCAGCACAGATAGTGCATGGGACACTGTGTTGCGCGGTGGTGCAAGTGTTAAGCAGGACACATATTACCAAAACAAGGGGTAACTGTCGTGTTTCTCACTGATACACTCAGTAGGTAGCATAGAAGTGGCAGTAGAAAAGAACAGAGCATCAGAAATGACAAGTTGGTCGTGGCGCAGCACAGAGGAGAGTAGAAGGTGAAATAGATACGAGATGGGGTGCTCTGCAGTGTGTGGACTGCTGAAGCGCTCCACGATTGAGTGCAAGAGTGGCTGTGACCTGAAGGCTTAATCAATATTTGGATGTATAGATGCGGGATTCAGTCAGATAAGTATAGATAAGGTGGAAAGACAGGACAAGTAATGTCAGTGTGTAAAAGCGCCACCTATCGGTTGCAATAATGATTGAGACTTCAGAGAAAAGGTGCTGTTCCTCTTAGTACTGTAATAGTGAAGGACTCCAGAAACGACAGAGCAGAAGACGTGTCTGAGGTGAAAAAATGGTTTGTACTGCACGGGAAGGCAGCCGATGCAGAAAGTGATACTGAGAGTGGAACTGTGGTGGAAAAGAACGCTGCGAGCAAACACAGGATTGCGGAAAAGTTCAAAACTGCCAAGGTGTTCACAAAGCACCACCTGTAGGTCAGAAAACACAGTGCTGCGGATTAGACAAACAATAGAACAGTGGTGTCAGTGTAGTAGGATAGCAAAATATGCAGTGAAGAGATTGTGCCCACAATCCAGCATGGGATGAGTCTGAGATGTAAACAGACGAAGAGCAATATAGTAGGCAAGTAGAAGTGGGACATTTTTCGGGTGCATCATTAATGTATCAGTAGATTGATAGTGACAGCAAATGTGAAATGTGTCAGAAACTGGTAGACACAGCATTACTTGATGTGTGCCGTCCAATGTGCACGCGCACACTTACAATTAGATACAAGCTTCAAAAGTAAGAAAGTTGAACCATAATTTTGGAAGTGAAATAAGTAGCTGTGCTAGTTTGTGTTGAATATCAAGTAAAAGAGGATGTAACTGATACTAGCCTTGCACTTGCCATGTTACAAGCGCATTAATCCACTCCAAAGGTGGCATCTAATGGGGAGTTAATGCATGGTTGGTCCGTTGTAGGCACTCGGCCTGCGGCCTTGGGCCACAACGGTCCCAACCATGCATTAACTCCCGATTAGTTGCCACCTTCGTCGTGGATTAATGCTTACAAGTACCCTCCCCCTGCTGTTTCTCAACTCAACTGGCTTTTCCTAGTAACACATTTTTA
Source organism: Neoceratodus forsteri (assembly GCA_016271365.2). Classification (NCBI taxonomy): domain Eukaryota; kingdom Metazoa; phylum Chordata; order Ceratodontiformes; family Ceratodontidae; genus Neoceratodus; species Neoceratodus forsteri. The sequence continues at coordinate 657,499,905 of CM028131.1, read as the reverse complement.
AAATACAACAAATTTATGTTTACTAACCGTTGGTGTTAGTTAAAATTATTGAGGTATTTCCTCTGCATGCATATATATTTTCTGGGAAACACGTCTGCTCTGTGAAACTACTTTCAATGGCTGTATGCGGTATGGTGTAAATAATGTCCTGTATTAACTATGTGCATTTTTTTGCATGGTATTTAAATTTAATGCTAAGAGTGGAAACCATGGCAAATAAAATATTGAAGCACTTTAAAATCCTATTATATACTGCCATTCAAAAAGAGTTACATTTCCTTGCAACAGAAGGAAATTCATTCAGAAAATTTAGTGCCTAACTTAATAATGGAGCATAATATTCCCTAGGTAAACAATTACTGCAAGCAAATCAACTCTTTCTTGTTTCATATCCAATATTTAGCCTTCAGAGATTAAGTACCTTGGACTCTCACTGGTTAAGTGCTGCCAACACTGGCAAAACTACCATGAAGAAGCCAGCAGTAATGCCACAACCACACTACTAATGGCCCAGCATTTCTCGCCCAGTGGTACTGAAAGCTTCCTTTATGGAACAAACGGGAATAAAAGGCAAAGAATCTACAAAACTGACAACAGTTAGAAATAAACCTAATGATGTTAAAGGACAGAATCCGGGTCTATACTTATTTAAGACTCTGTTTCAAATAGGGAAGTGCACCAGGACAAAAGGGCACACAATGAAGCTGGAAATGGGGACATTTAGGAGGTATGTGAGGAAGCACTTCTCCACTGAAAGAGTGGTAGAAGCATAGAACAGTCTGCCAGCAGAGGTGGTGGGAGCAAAAACAGTAGGGGGCTTCGAGCACGCATGGGATAGGCATTAGGGAATGCTGATAAATAGGCAGGATGGGGGAAGGGAGATTGCCAGAGGCCAGGAAGGGTCTGTGGAGACACATTAGGCAGGGAACATCTGGGCAGACTGGGTGGGCCAAGCAGCCCTTTTCTGTTGGCAAATTTCATGTTTCTATGTTTCTAGTTATGTATTTGAGAAGATGTTTCATATTTAAATTTGAGCTTCTCAATAATTGATATTCTGGCTCTCCATTAAAAATGTAACTGTGTTTATATAGCTTCAAACATTCTCAAGCTGCTATTAATTTTAAGAGAAATGATTGTACATTAGCAATTCATGCTTTAAGGGTTATGAATTTTATTATAAGGTTCAATACAAAAATTTCTTCGCTTGCCAGAGGCATTCTTACACCCGCTATGAAAAAATATATTCAGGGAACAACTTGATTGATCTGAGACCTTTATTCAGGGTAACACGTTATTAGTCTAGTTGCAGGTGCCAAGAAATTAAATTTCACCCTTACTACCATTCACCATAAATATGTCAATTTCTATTGAAGCAAGAGGACAGAACAGGAAAATCAATGCTTCACTCTCTTTTTGTTGTGACATAAAGCTTGTTTTCATGTTATTTATCTTGGTTGTCATTTCTGAGAATTACAGTGACAGAATAGCTCCTCTGCACTGGCATCAGAATGCGATAAAAAAGTACCTGAGAAAAATGTCAACTAAAGCCATGTGACTGGCTCTCTGGGTAAAGAGCTGGCAGAATTCACTATACACAAAACACACAGTGCTGTGAGTGTTGGTGCTGGGTTTCTGAGAAACATTAAAGAGCGCGTTTCCCATGAGTCTGCAAAAACCAAGCTTATCTTGCATGTGTGTGCTGGATCCTGCAAAATGTCAGTTGCAGGAGTTATCTTTGGTCCTGATTTTGTATTTATTCATAAATCAGCGTTTTATTTTCTGCCTCCCTGTTGTCTGCTGTGCACATCTTTCCTGCTGTGCTGCCCGGCCAGACGCTGACATCACTATATGGAGTCAGTAGACGCAGCCGTTGCCGAGCAAAGTGAAAATGATGCAGTTCTGTGTTAGTCCGCTGTTAAAACAGAACTGTATCATAGTAGCACATGTGATTTCAAATCTCACTACGGACTCCTCATTGCATGCTCACCTTCCAATTGCTGCATTTGCACAATTCAGTTTACTGAAGTTAAAGCCCCAGTGACAGCAGGACATCTAAGGCCCTGTCCACACTGCACTGAAAATCTGTAATGTTTTGAAACCATTACAGATTGAAAGGCCCTGTCTACACTACCCTTGAAATCCCCTCTGTAATGTTACAGTGGGTCCAAACTGCATACCGTAACGTGTTTGCGCTTACACTGGTAACGTTAAAGAAAGCTGTCAGAATCAAGTATAGAAACCTGTTGTGAAATAGTTTCAACAACAGTTTCTGTAACGTTTCAACTCTGTTTGACTCTCTCCACACTACACAAGTAAAATCCTGTAATGTTTTCAAAATGTTTTCAGTGGTAGTGTGGATGCATTGTAACGTTTTCAGTCTGTACCAGTTTCAAAACGTTACAGATTTTCAGTGCAGTGTAGACAGGGCCAAAACGTTAAAGCGCATCCGCCCTACCACTGATAACATCATAGGATTTTACTTATGTAGTGTAGACAGGCCCAGAATATCAGTTTTCAACAATGGTTTTAAAAACGCTTTCTGCGATGTTAACAGTGTAAACGCAAACTGTTCCAGTAACGATTTGGACCCTCTGTAACATTACAGAGGGATTTTTCTGGTGTAGTGTGGACGGGGCCTAAGTTTTCACTTGTGTGCAGATGCCGTGTTGGGGCGGGGTTGAGGTCTCTAGCAGTGGTTCCATTTACTTTTTCATTGCTGCATACATAATTCTGGGCACAGTTTGATGTTTCTGGAAACAGCATTTAAAATTATACTGAAGGTGCAACTTCCTTACTGATGACAGCTCTGCCACTTGTTTTATGCAGCATGTTCATTTAGAAGCATGAATGATGCTCTTTCAAAATCGATTTTCTTAACAGTACACCCCATGAAGTGATTACTGATCGAATGTTTCAAAGTCCCCTAATTAGTGGCTTAGAAAAGGAATGTCTTATTTCAGAAATGTGTAGATATTCCCCGCCCCCCCAATTCCACAGATCCCTTCCCCCGGCTGACCAGGCCCCATCCACCTGTCTGCCCAGCTCTGTCTCACTGATGTCCTATGGGACTTCTCTGTCATACTCTCCTTCCAGGGCTTGCTCCCTCACCTGGCAGACTCACCGGGGCCCCATATAACCACACTAAGAGAAGGATCTGGTTTGCAGAGACATCACACACACTACCATCTGTGATCTGTGACAGCCTACAATACCCCAACTACAACATGACATGCCACCAACATCAACACCAACAGTGATCCATACAGGGTGTTGGGGGAGTAGTCTGTGTAGTGCTGGCAGTGACGTTCCATTCATAGAGTGCAGTGCCGGTCACTCCTGCTGCAGCTTCCATCAACCCCTTCCCTTAGGAAGCTGAAGACACATTGTTATCACTGACAGCAGCATGAGCAATCTCGGGCTCAAACTGATAAGGAAGTGCTCCAAGGTTGAAATCTTCATCAGGCTCTGTTAGGTGGGAATCAGAGTCCTCGTTTTCCAAAAACAGTGAAGATATACTGGCAGTGGGTCGGGATTCACTGCTGTGCAGTGAGTAAGGAGAAAAGCTTGGGACGCCATACTCTGATGTCACAGAGGAGAACTGCAACTGCAGGCAGCAAGTCAGAAGCACATCAACACAACTGCAAATTACTGTTTTCCATATGCAAAAACGGAACAACAAGAAAAACAAAGTACGAACATTATTTTACAGGATGCAAGATGACCGTTTTAATGCAAGTTGTTGAATACAACCGGTGAAGATGCCCTTTAAATTATATGTGGTTAAGAGCAGGAATAAAACAAACTCTGGGCTAGGTCTTCTTCACTATAGTTGTTACAAGGAGTAGCACTTGTATACTCTATCGTGCTGTACCATAAAATAAGCTCTGTTTGTACCCTGCTGAATCAAGGGACCTGTAACAAAAACAAGACACGGCGTGATGCAAATTTCAAATAAATAACCGAGAGTTAAAGGTTTTTTTTTCTCAAAACTGTCTGAATCTGATCTATGGCACTTAAGAATATGTGACCAGCTGTAAGGTTTAAAGTGTAAAGAGTAAATGCTACATTTTCAATAGATGATGCATTTTACTGTTCATCTGCCACACTACAAAATGACAAAAATACATTTGCAAGCTAAATTTAAAACTTCCTTGTTTGTAATGATACACATTATTTGTTTTCACTAAGGAAGAACTGCACCATACTTTATGTGAACTTGATACTTTATGGAATATATATATATATATATATTTATCAAAAAAACATTGTTAATGCACTAGTTAGGGTCAAAATAAAAAAGGCAGGGAACTGCGACATTAGGGTTTCCAACCTAACACTTCTCCCCTCCCCAGGCAGCACAGCAGGTGTGGGTATGCCTTGGGGTTCTGAAGCCTAACGCTCACCTGAGTCCATCGGTAAATAAGGTCAGATGGGTACACTGTATGAGAATGGGGAGAGCGTTAGGCTTGATGCCCCAAAGAACACTCCACACTTGCTGTGCTGCTGGGGGGAGGGGGGAGCGTTAGGGCTGGAAATGCCAACGCCACATTTCCCTACTTTTGTCGCTTTGACCCTAACTAGCATCAAACGTCAAAAAAACTAAGAGCATGCTCTTCACCACCTCTCAAAGCAAAATAAATACCTGCCACTGCTGATACATAACCAAAAGGGTGAGTTTCTAGACCAAGTCACCAAGTTCAAATATCTCAGCATCACGTTTGATGACACCCTCACCTTCTCAAGCCAAATGGACTCTGTTATCAAGACCGCTAATGCAAAGCTAGGCGTGCTTTACCGTCATAGACACTCAGTGACTCCTGATGCTCTCAGACTAGACACCAGTAGTTCAGTACTGTCTACCATAGACTATGGATTGCCTATTTATAGGGTGGGTACAAAAACAGCCCTAAACAGGATCAGCACACTCCGTGATAAAGCCTACCGCCTCACTCTGGGGGCTGCCACTGACACCCATACCTGCATTCTCTACAAAGACACTGGGTGACTCCCACTCAGCCTTCGAGGGCAATATCAAACCTGCCTGCTTATAACAAAAGGTGTTGCTGGGTCTGTCATCTTCCACACTGGAAGGCCACTTTAGGCTGGCTATCCCTACAAAATCGACCCGAAGTACGACCACTGATAGGATGATGATTCCCTTCAAAAGGACGAAACTTGCCTAAAACTCCATCCTGTATCAGGGACTGATGTGGTACAATGAACTTCCCACTGACCTCTCTGAGACATCCAAGATTAGTACTTTCAAAACTGGGCTCAGAACCTTTCGTGGCCCAAAAATGACCTGTACCTGCCGGTGCTAATGTGGTAATAACTCAGCAGACAGTCTCCCAAAACCTACCCCTTTCCTCAATTATCACTCCACTGAATATCACCTTCCTCGGGACCCCCCCTTACCCTATCCCTTGTAACTAATGATGTCTCCTCATGGCAGAACACCCCCCCCGACAATACCACCTTTTGGCTGACCCCCTTCTCTTTCCTTGAATCAAGCTTGTGTAATTAAGTACTAAACTGATGTGTAAAACCTCAGACTTGTTCTATTACTGGTTGTGTATATGATTCAATGTTCCTTTTACTGTTAACCCTGTATTTTATACTGTTATGTCTGTTTTTAACAATTGATGTGGAACCTTTGAAAACGAGTCCCTGACTCAAAGGTATTAATCCCAAACTGAAATAAATAAATAAATAAAAATAGCGCAGTAACAACGTTTTTTTTTGCAATTTATTTATTTACTTTTTGAGACAGTATATTTGTATCTTGATTTGGGAGTGGGAACGCAGGGTCCCTATCAATACATAATTTTCAAGATAGTTTAATCGTATCCTTATTTTCTTGTGGGAGCGGAGTGCCCTCCGGGCCCTGCACTCACATCCCTGGATAGATGTGTATATATGTAGTGAAATCAGTTAAAAAGAGCCTTTCAAAACAACCATTTATCAGTAAAAGATTTCAATAGGAAGTAAAGTTTTGAGTCAGTATTGCCGTGTGTGTGTGAAATGCATATTCATACACTCGCAATACATGTTTTTTGCTAACATTGAAAGCACCATAGCATATACTGCTATAATGTTCAGTGGTACCCCCCTCCCTCCCCGTGCCTGAGGTTGAAAATAAGGAAACAGTCCCTCGATGTGTGTGTGTGTGTTTTTTGTAACCTTTACAAAAAGAAGCCATCTATTGCTGCTTGTACCCTGTATAACTTTATTGCTCCATGGTGCATACTGGCAACCCCCCACCCTCCCTTGGTCGATGCCCTTTTACACATTGCCCTGGTGCCTAGTGGTAACTCCCACCCTCCCATGTTGAAAATACAGAAATATTTCCTCGAGACTTCCAGTACAGCGCTCAGTGTAATGGCGGCATAACTATTTAGCTCTGTTGCACATCGAGTCACATATTGCTAATCTAGCCTTCTTTCAGATGATCTTTTGGTGAAATTCTCAGCTTAAAAAACAAATGGCTAGCAACAGAACCAAAGGAGGACTAATCACTACCAAATCTTCACGTAGGACTCTAAGATCTCAGACAACGATCACCCCGATGCAGAGGCGCCTCAAACAACGGCCCAAAAACAACAGACCTCGGCTAAAACCCCGAGCCACAAAACTAACAGAAAGAATATTAGCATGGACCAAAAACTCGACAAAATACTCACAGAACGCATCGAACTCGACAGATTTTTCCACGTTTAGGCAGACTCAAAAGACGTTGCAGAGAGAAATTACTGAAACTAATTCAAGAGTGTCAGTCCTCAAGGGGTCTGTACGAGACCAGGGAGAAACAGTGCTGCAGCTGCAGACCACGATGCAGCAACTTACCCACCTATGCCAGTTGACAGTAAAGAGACAGGAGGATGCCGAAAATAGACCTAGGAGACAGAACCTTCGAATTTATGGTATCCCCGAGAACAGCGAGGGGCAGGATTTAGCAGACTTCATCATGACAATCCTAAAAACATTACTCTCCCTGGGCCCTGATATGCAGCTTGAAATAGAACACACGCACTGTGCTTTGGGCTCTAAAACCAGACTACCAAACGCTCGCCCATGATCTATCATAATCAGATTCCTGAGGTACCAAACCAAGGAGTCCCTACTGTGCAAAGCCTGGTCGATGGGGAAAGTATACTATGGCACTGTACGCATTTTTTTCGACAACGACTATGCCCCTACTACCATGCAGAGAAGACGAGCCTACATCCTCCTCTTTCCAGTACTGAGGCAGAAGCAATTAAAATTCAGGACTCCGTACCCCAGCCGCTTAGTGGTCCAATACCCATCTGGACAAGCCACATATGACTCTGCGGCAGAAGCGATGCAAGCTTTCCCAGCCAGAGGGCTCCCATTGCCAACAGGGGCCCCCAATTCACAGAGGAACCAGAGATCTAGACCACCTATAGCAGTGATCCAGCAGAGCCAGCAGGCAACCTTCTCAGCGATGAAGCAACTGCTGGCCCAGTTCACCAGAGAAGGTAGATGAGCATGCATGACAAGGCCTTCATGAAGGGAGGTGAGTGGCCTTGGGCCCTGGACCCACTTTGTCCACCCCTTCGTGGGGCTCCTTTTTCCTTGGGGGGGGGTTCAGGTACTTGTGCGGAAGGGAGTTATCTGACCGCCTGTCTCCCACCTTGGAGTTCCTGGGGGGGGGGGGAGCGGCTGGGGATCGGCACACTCTGAGGCCTATGGAGGCAAGTTGCTGACTGAAACCTGACAACTGCCCAGACCTCTCCGGAGATATGGACATCATGGAGGCCTCGTTGGTTTTGGGTACCCGCTTATGTGACCCCCTTCAAAATCAAAGCAGCAGCGGGGATGACGTAGGTGATGTTAGGAAAAACCCCTGCAGCTGGTATTTACTGTGATGACACAGCATGCTGGGGAACCCGGGGGTGAACCACCCCCTGGAACCCCTAATAGCCCTTAATGACCACATTGCTGCCGCAAGGCAGGGGCAAAATGTAAATCTGTTAACAGTGCTCATCCCCACTCCAGAGGAGATCACGGATAAAATGCTGCTTGGCTCTATTTGATTTACGGTGGGGGGACTGCGGGGCAGAGGCCACCAGATGGGGCCATCGGGGATGCAGTATAGGAGAGCTCAGGCAGAGGCAGGGTCAGGACTGCCTCTTCAATCACCGATCCTGGATCCTACCTTGTCTGGTAGACTAACTGGGGCCTCGGGAGCTGCGACCACGCGGCTCTCATTAGCTATGGGTGAGTCAGAATGGCGAACCACTCGCGAGACGAGGGTTCTCCTCCTGGGGGGCGGGCACCGCTCACAGGATGGATGTCCTGCTTATGGGGATAGGTGGGGGCGGAGGTCCCACCCATAGCATCCTTGGAGACTTCCACTTAAACCGAGACATTCCAGTAATAAATAGACATCTGAAATTGGCCACAGGTTCTAGGCCGAGATTTTATTCTATATAAGCCCAGGGCACTGGAACTTCAGCACTCAATGACCACCACAGAGTTTAAGCTTTATGGATTAAAGCTAAGCCTGCTTCCCCTATAGCCCAAGTATTAAGTTTGGACAACAGCAAGGGGAGCTAGTAGCAGATTCCTTATGCCTCTACCTTCACCTTTCAGAACTGAAATGTCCTGTCGGGAATTTAATTATAGCAACCCATCCCCTACATGCAGGCAGAACAAGTGTGCATGTAGCAGCGGTCCTACCTAGCACTCTGACTTTAGAGTCATGCACCTTTTTTTCTTCCCAGACTTTTTTTTTCATTGCCCAGCTTTTACTGATCAATCATTTAATTTTCCTAACTACTCCCACACCCATTTATTCCTTACCAGTTAGGGGCACGAGTATCCCCAGGGAAACACCTCCCTATAGGAGCTGTTAGATCCCACCAGGGCAGGATTCTATCCAGCCAGCCCCATCTTCTCCATCAAGAGACAGGCTTTGGAAGTCATTATTTTTTCTATATTGTATATAGTTGCTGCTCAGCATCAAACATTTCAGCCCGGTTGGCCATCAAGACTTAGAGTTTTAAGAGTTTGACAGAATTACACTATCCTTATGGAATGAGGATGGCTCAAATAAATCTAGGACCGAGCACTATGATTTTACTTTCTCCAACCTTATTGTTTATAATGCAAGGATACTACAAACTAATCTTCTTCTCCACCAAAATGGCTATCTCTACCGCTCTCTCTATATGTTTAGAGAAACTACGGAACAAGTCTGCATTATCCCATCCTTTTCTAAACGTGGGGCTGTGGTTCCTTGTCATCATTGCCGTTCTGCTATCTGGGGATATAGAGACAAATCCTGGGCCACTAGATGCTTACTTCTCAGCAGATGTCATACGTAGTATGTACAAACATGGGCTGTTAATTGCACACTTGAATATAAGAAGTTTGATGTGTCACTTCGTGGAACTAGAGTCATGGGTCAAACTGTACAATCCTGATATTCTCTATCTCACTGAGTCCTGGCTAAAACCATTGGTTACTGACTCCCTCTGCTCCCTGCCAAATTACTCTATTATTCGAAGGGATAAGAAATCAAACAAACGTGGTGTTGGAGTTATTCTGTACTACAAAAATAATCTGTCTCTCTTCTCGCTATCCCGGATGCTCAATGTGAATACTTGCATGCTACCCTTGAGTTGGGAGCCAAGAAACTGCATGCTATCTGTGCATATAACCCCCCAGCGGGAGGGATTGTGGGTCTAGAGTACCTGTTGGAAAATACCTCTCAGAATTTTAATCATAATGAGGTTATCATCTTAGGGGACCTAAACTTAAACTGGCTTGGGGCAGCTCTCAGTTCTCTTCAGTCTCTGACTCATAGCTACAACCTGCATCAGATGGTAACAGTGCCGACTAGAAGTCTGTCTTCATCACCACTAGGCACACTATTGGATTGAGTGCTGGTAAACCGTATTGAACACATCTCAGCCGCTAGTACTCTTACTGATGCCTTAACTGACCAGTCTCCTACTTTCTGCATCCTGTCCTTGGGGGCGCCTCCATCTCCTCCACCAAGTCTCATCACTCTCACAAACTTTGCTCACCTAGACCAAGAGGTGTTTCTGTATGACATCTCCAGAATTGATTGGTCAGAGATCTATCTATCACACTGTTCTCAGGATGCTCTTAACCTTTTCATCACTAAATTCCTTACAGTTCAATGTAAACATGCCCCAAAGATCACCCGGAGAGTGAGGGGTAAACAAACAAGATGGCTAAACAAAGACTTGCTCAAAAGTTTGCATCTTAGAGAAACTCTGGAAGCGCTACAAAACATCAGGCCAGCAAACAGATTTCAACGCTTACCGTACACTACCGAATTCATGTAAAAGACAAGTCAGAGCTGCCAAGAGCAAGTACTGTAAAAACCTACTGATTAACTCAGCCAATGATCCCAGAAAATTCTGGTCACACATCAAATCCTTCCTAGGATACTCACAGTCAACTACCCCTGGTGATATGCTGATAAATGATGTGCATTGCAATGACACAAACCATAGCTAATTCTTTCAACCTGCATTTCTCTGATCTCTCCCAATATACCTCTTCCTTCAATCCCACTGCAGTGTCCTACCACTCCTCATCAGGAACCTGTCTGGATAAGCTGGAAGTGTTGTCCCATGTGCCTCCTTATACTCCTCCATTCTATTTTAAGGCTGTGTCTAGAAAGGAAGTCCTGAAGCTCCTGGGGTCCATCTCTGATCATACCAGCTCTGGCTCAGACTCCCTGGAACCCCGCCTCTTGAAACTTGCAGCTCCCCTTATTGCATTAACGCTGGCCAAAATTTATACATTATCACTTTCAGGTGGAATGGTCCCTGACCTCTGGAAAGCTGCTCAGATCACACCTGTACTTAAAAAAGGGGATCCTAAGGTTGTCATGAACTACAGACCAATTGCCATACTCTCGGTACTGAGCAAAATCCAGGAGAAAATCGTTGAAACTCAGACAACTGACCATCTACTTAAGCACGGTCTGCTCTCAGATACCCAACATGGCTTCAGGAAAGGACATAGCACAACGACTGCACTCTTTAAATACACCACAGATGCTCTTTCAAAAATGGATACTGGCAATCTGACTGGGGCTGTCTTTATTGACCTCACAAAGGCTTTTGACCTTGTTGATCACACTTTGCTTCTCTTCTCACTTCGACACCTGCATTTTTCCTCCTCTGTTGTTGACTGGTACGAAAGCTACCTGACAAACAGAACTCAAGTGGTGAAATTTAATTCCTCCTTATCGAACAGCACCACCATTAACATTGGTGTACCTCAGGGCTCCATCCTAGGGTCCCTCCTATTCTCTCTTTATGTAAATAACATTGGAGCTGCTCTAAAATCCTGCTCTGCTAGTCTATATGCTGATGATCTTGTCATCTATACAAGTTCTACTAATATAGACACTATCAATGCAACCCTTTCCTCTGACTTTAACAATATCCAAAACTGGCTATACGACCACAAACTGGCTGTCAACACTAGCAAAACTAAAGCCATGCTGCTTGGATCGGTCCCAAAGCTCCGGGCTTGCACAACAGCACTGACGGTGCAGGACTTAGAAGGTCAATTACTGGAATGTGTGACCTCTTTCAAGTACCAGGGCATCCTGCTAGAGCAATCTCTTGATCTTAATCTTCATGTATAGTCTGTTTGCAGAGCTGTCAACTCCAAACTGGGTGTTGCATATAAGACTAGTTATATGCTCATGTCATCGGCTAAAATGGCCATTGCGAGGAGGATCCTGCTCCCCACCCTAACCTATGGGGCTCGCTTATTTGGGCTGCTCATAAAACTGACCTACTCATATGGGATATTACATATAACATCATATGTCGCTATGCCTCTTCTGCTCCTCGGCTCAAACACCACTGTCAACTTTATAATGATCTTGGTTGGCTCTCTCCGTTACCTAGTAGGAAATACTACCTTGGCTCTCTTATTGATTCGATAATTTGAAATCAAACCCCTAGGTGTCTTGCAGCTATGCTTGTTCCTCAGGACACACTCCATGGTCTACGATCAGCTGATAAATCCTTTCTGAATTTGCCAAGGTGCCACACTAGGAAAGGAACTGTTGCATTTGAGCATGTGGCTCCACAGCTGTGGAATTCCCTTCCCCTCGACATTAGACTTTCTAGCTCCCACACATGCTTTAAGAGAAAACTGCGCTCAAATCTGCTGATTGTTGATACCTGTTCCTGCTTTCACCCTACCTAATGACTGATGTCTCTTGCCATATAATAGTATTTCCTCACCTCTATATAACCCTCTTACTGCCTCAGCCTGTCCCGGCTCCCTTTCCCTGCCCATATACAATCTTGTACTGCAGGCATCTCCCTTACACTTACATATACTCATATAATCTAATTTCATGGCTTGCTCCCCTTTTCCTCACTTACCGACCTTTTCCTTAATGACACCCCCTGCTCTCAATGGTTATTTCCTCCTTTGGTATTACCAGTTTTTGTTTTTGTGTACCTTGTTCTGTTTATATGATATGTCACCTGAGAATTTATTGTCCAAGGTCCTCTCTATTCATTGCATAGGTAGACACTTATGAATGGTCTACTCTGTATGTCTCTGATATATTGTATCCACTTTAACTTATTGTATGTAAAGCGCTTTACTTTGTATGTTCCAATATATTGTATCCTCTAACTCATTGTATGTAAAGCACTTATAAATTGTTATCCTGTTAAGTTTCTGCATGTCTGTACTCTCCCAGGTCGTGCCTGAAAATAGTCATTTTATGGCTAGTGCACTTACCCAGTTAACAAAAGCTAAATAAAATAAAATAAACAAATAAAAGTAAGGTATTTTTTCCATGCACCACAGTTGTTAATGTGGAAAGGAGGCTTCTAACAACCAAGAAACTTTCTAAATGGTACCATGGGGACCCTCTTTAGAATAATCTCACATAATGTTAATGGACTAAATGGCCCCGTAAAGAGATATAAGACAGTTAAAGCTCTTCAGAAGCTGAAATCTGATATACTACTCCTCCAGGAGGCGCACTTAGACACCAGTGAACATCAAAAATTATTAAAGTTTGGGTTTTCCCAGATAGTGGAATCTTCATTTAGGAATGGGAAAAGACGAGGTGTGGCCCTCGATTCCTAGGTCATCCTTTCAGCTTCTGGATCAAAAAGCAGATTCAGACGGGAGACTGGCGTTGGCCATAGGATCAGTCCCGGGTCAGCTCCTCACAGTATGTAGCACTTATGTCCCCCCCTCAGAGTGATGCCTCATCAATCAAGAGATTGGTAGATCAGATCCTTACTAGGCAGAAAGGGGCCTTGGTGGTGGTTGGGGACCTGAACTGTCTTCTTAATCCCTCCCATCCAGCAAAATAAACCACAGGACAAAGACATCTCAGACGACTCTTGAAAGATATACTGTAGGTCTAATAGACTCGTGGCATCAGCTACTCCCTTTTCAAGGAAAATTTACGTACTACTCAGCAGCTCACAGGCACTACTCCCGTATAGATTATCTGTGTATTAGTCAGAACATAAACATCTGATACACAGGGTGGACATTAAGAACATATACTTATCAGACCATGCTCCAATTGAACTGGAGCTAGAGGTTCAGCAAGAAAAGAAATTCATACACTGGAGATTTAACCCCACTCTGTTAAGGGATACAGAATTTGTAGAACTCCTGAAACTTAAGATTCCAGAAATAATTTGAGATAATGAATCCCCACAAACTTCCCCACAATTGCTACTGGACACCATTAAGGTGGTACTACGCGGTTATACAATTGCCTGCGCTTCTCATAAATGGAAACAAAGGGATAACAAACTTAAAGAACAGAGAACTACAAAGACAGTTACACTCTCTACAAGAGAGACATATGAGCAGAGAGGAGAATGTTCTGGATCAACTCTGTTTTACCCAGACAGAAATTCAGACATTATTAACAGCCAAAACAGAACAGGCCCTTATGTGGCTATGACAAAAATATTATGAGGGAGGGTCTGGGGCCTCCAGAGTACTTGCCTATAGGCTGAGAAGACAGACTCAGTAGATGATGATAAACAAGATAAAACACCCCAAGACTAACCAACATAAATACATCACCCAACATATCCTGGAAGTATTCCGGGAATATTACAGGACCTTATATTCTAACTCAGCTCTCCCGGATCCCTCCAAAATAACAGAATTTCTAGCCACCATTAAACTCCCCACATTGAGCCAAACCCAGACTTCCCAGATTACAGCAGTAGAATTGCATCACACTATCAGAAATCTTAAAAACGGGAAAAGCCCAGGCCCAGATGGCTTTGGTGCCGAATTCTACAAGGTGACCTGAAACATCATACGACTCCCCCTTTTAGAAGTTATGCAAGCCAGCCATAACACGACAATGTTCCCAATCTCCTGGAGGCAAGCCTCAATTTCTGCCATATTAAAGCCTAACAAACCACCTCACTTATGCGACTCTTATCGCCCAATATCAGTTCTCAATCAGGACTACAAAATTTACTCTAGCATTATAGCTCATAGACTAGATAATATACTCCCTGAACTCATCCACCCTGACCAATTTGGCTTCATTAAATCAAGACAGACTACAGACAATATCAAACGCACCCTATTCCTCATTAACCATTCCCAGAGCTCTAAATCCCCACTCCTTATATTAGGCCCTGATGCTCAAAAAGCATTCAACAGGGTCTTCTGGGAGCTCCTGAATTCCACTTTGCTCAAATTCAATTTTCCTCAAGGCTTGTGAGATACAATCAAAGGCCTATACTCCTCACCGGAGACAGCAGTAAAAATTAATGGCTCCCACTCAACTAGATTCCAGCTGGAGCGGGGAACTCGCCAGGGCTGCCCCCATCCCCCTATTTATTTGCTCTATATGTAGAGCCCATCGCTCAGTTTTTACGGCAACAAAAGGACTTAACAGGGTATACTGTAAATGGGACACAACATAAATTAGTGTACTACGCAGCTGATTTGCTACTCTATATTACTGACCCTGAGAGATCATTAAGTGCATTAACACATACCTTATCTATAATAGAGAACATCTCGGGGTACAAAATAAATCAGGATAAATCAGAAGTACTGGCAATTCACTATAGAACACCCCCCGAACTCATGCAAAAATTTCCCCTAAAATGGAACAAACCTTACCTAACATACCTAGGAGTTAAAATATCCCCATTTCTGGCCACAATTATGAAATTAAATTATGACCCACTATTTCTTACAGTACAATCAGACCTCCATAGATGGTCCCAACTCCCAATATCACTGCTCTCCAGGATACAATCCGTACAGATGAATATTCTCCCTAGAATACTTTATTTAATGCAAAATATCCCCCTTCCCCCGCCCCAAAACTGCTTGCCAAATGGACGGAGACCCTGGTAAAATTTCTATGGAAAGACACCAAACCTCATATAGCTACGGGCAGACTATACCTGCCGAAAGAGGGAGGGGGCCTGTTCCTTCCTAATTTACATAATTACCCAACGGCAACAGTTCTTAACCACATGGCCAAATGGCTACTACACCCAGACCGGGCCCCGATATGGACAACCTTAGAAAGAAGTTTATCAGATATACCATTGGACAGGGACCTAATTTACCAACCAAATCATATACATGAGGGAGTGCAAATATCTGAATACACTAATTCACTCATTAAACATTGGAGAGCGGTTTTAGACACTACAGAGTTCCACCCCCTAGCTCACTGAATGGGCATCCCATTGAAAGACCGTAGGTTCTCTCCTAGCAGACTTGACCCCACACTTCAAAGATGGAGAGAGAAAGGACTAACTCATTTATATCAGTTTTACCAGTCGGGCCTACTTAAATCTTTCCAACAACTACAGACAGAGTATGCACTCCCCAACCAAGATTTCTTTAGATACTTACAAACCAGACACTATCTGATGTGTGAGAAGAGACCGGTTTTAATAGAGGGCCACTCTCATCCTTTAATTATCCTACTGTCACACCTATCCACGCCGGAATCCCAACAACACCTAGTCTCCCGATGGTACAAGTCACTCCGTCAGACCTCCCACATAGAAAATGAAAGGATTCAAACTACCTGGGAACAGGAGCTT
Source organism: Neoceratodus forsteri (assembly GCA_016271365.2). NCBI lineage: Eukaryota > Metazoa > Chordata > Ceratodontiformes > Ceratodontidae > Neoceratodus > Neoceratodus forsteri. Next base: position 657,483,799 of record CM028131.1, on the reverse strand, counting down.
TTTACAGAACTACACCCTAAAGACTGGCTTAGAATTTGGAGATTACAGTGCAAAACTACTAGCTCATATTCCTGGAGACAGTTCTCCTGGAAGGTGGCAGCACGGTACTTTCGCACCCCCCAGGTGACAGCGAAATGTGTATTAGGTAGAGACTCTTCTTGTTGGAGGGGATGTGGGACACAGGTGGCCACACAGACCCATTTTTTTTGGTCCTGCGATGTCCTGACGGGGTTTTGGATGATAATAAACCAACACAAACAAAAGTTATTTCCCTTATTGGGAGAATTAACTCCACAACTGGTACTCTTACTACATTACCCACCACAATTCAGAGATAAATACTCAATATATCTTCTCAATATATTATTGGGGCAGCTAAGAAAGTGATCACCCCCTCGATATATTAACTGGGAAAATATTATATATGAAATTTATCATATGGAACATATAACAGCCAGACTCCAAAATACTACCCAGACCGTTACCAATAAATGGACCAGATGGTTCCTTCATATAGCTGCCTCGTGACCAGACCTTACTCCATAAAGTATCTAGGGACCAGACAGAGAGGAAAGGATCACTCCCCTAAAAGAGAGGGGTGTGTAGAATACATCTAGAGAAAGAGAGGGATCACTCAGGACCTGAATGGCAAACTACTACAAATATACACATATATGTAACATGTAGAAGAACCTCCTCTCCACACAGTTCTGAAATATACCACACCATTTCTTTCTATTTTGTAATTTCACAGACAGCATTTGTAAGTACTGTTACATGGAAAGGGTGTGGACAGTGTACACCCAGTGCCTTATATGTAACTATGGATTCACACTCAGAATGACTTGATTGTATTATGATGCATTCCTGATGTCCTCAAAATCTTTTTTTCCAATAAAAAAACAGTTATTAAAAAAAATATATATATATATATATATTCCCTCGATGTCTTGATTTTTTTTTTTTTATCTGAAACAAAACAAGAAAATCCACTGGTGATGTCACCTGCCCTCCCACTGTGCACACACCACCCCCTATACCCCAGACACCCCCACACATATCTTCACTCACCTAAACTGCTCCCACTGTGAAGATGCACTCTCTGATTGAAGACAGATCTTGCTGCTGGAACCGACGTCTGCTATATGAGAAATGAGGTAACTGCGGTCGAAAATCCCACTGAAATACACTGAACTACAGTTACCTTATTTCTCATACAGCGTTCACCGGTTCCAGCAGCAAGACATGTCTTCGATAGGAGAGTGGATCTTCACAGTGGGAGCAGTTTAGCTGAGTGTGTGTGTGTGTGTGTGTGTGAGGTGGGGTGTGCACAGTGGAGGTTTGGGTGGGGTGGTGAGTGGCATCACCGGTGGGCATTTTATTTTTAGTTTCAAATTTAAAAAAATCAAGACATCGAGGGGCAGTTTTCTTATTTTCAGGCTCCATGGCACGGTGGGGGGTACCACTAGACACCAGGGCAAGCGTGAAGAAGATGCCAATGGGCATTGGAGGGTGGGGCACCTAGACACCAAAGAAAGAGAGATAACAGGGTCAGGCATGGGAGGGTGAGGGGTACCACTGGACACCAGGAAAATATATAAAAACATAATGTGGGCTGTATGGAAATGGGAGGGTGTGAGGGTGCCACTAGACACCAGGGATAGATATATAAGAAACATAACGGGGAGCAGTGCACAATGGGAGGGAATACATCCTTAGTCATTAGCAGAAATCCTGTGCCTTATCAAACGAAAAAGGATTTATTGCCACAACAAAGGAATAGGGAAAAACTAAGTCTTAAATCCTTTTTCGAGCCAATAAATCCTTTTTCGATGCCTTTTTTCGTTCTCTCGAAAAAGGAACTAGGACTTATTTTTTTAATTTTTTTAATCCTTTTTTCACGAGAAAGGATCCTTCACCGTGAGTCCTTTAGTATTCTGACGAAAAAGGATCGTGTCTCACGAAAAAGGATTTAGGACTTAGTTGTTTTTTTTAATCCTTTTTTTTTTTTTGCTAGATAGGATCCTTTATCATGAATCTTTTTCATTCTCACAAGAAAGGATCTCGTCTTGCGAAAAAGGATTCCGGACTTTGTTTTTCCCCAAATCCCTTTTCACTAATCAGAATCCTTTTTCATGAGAATGAAAAAAGACTCACAAAACAGGATGCTTGCAAGTCATGAAAAAGGATTTAGATAATATTTTAAAAAGTTTTGGCGGCATTTTAATGGTAAAAAACTAAAGAATCTATCTAATAAAGTCCTGATAAGCAAGATACATGTTTTGCTATGTGTGGAAGACATCATTTTGGCCAGTTTGGGAATTTATTATTCCCAAAGCAAGAGAAAACTAGATGGTGGTTCACGAAAAAGGATTGGCCCGTCACAACAAAAAATCCTTTTTCGTGAGACCAAATTCTTCTACCATTCCAGGAAGCTATCCAAATGAGTGAATTGAGCATGCTCAGAGCTCAAAACATTAAAATTAAATAACTTTGCAACAGATTAATATTTTTTTTCACCAAACCAGCAAAAGGTACTTCTATGAGTGAAAGCCCTTACTACCCTAGAAATATCAGACCAAAATTCCAAACCATCTGGGCGCAGCGCGGTGACAAAAAAAGCAAAAAAAAAAATTGTTAATTTAATGTTTCAGCACTATGTGCATGCAGCTTGCCGAATCTGCATATCTGATCAAAGCTAAACTTGGCACGTCAAGAGATCTATCACTAAAGACTGCATATGCAAAATGTTATGCAAATCTGTTTAACAGTTGCAAAGTTATTAAACTGCAGAATTTGAGGTTTAACAAAGAAACCACAGCTCAACCCTAACTATAGTGGCATGACCACACCACTATAATACACACACACACACACACACACACACAATATATATATATTTATACAATAGGGGTGAGCTGATAACACATAAAATAAAAACACATATCACTCACCCCCAAATGCAGCCAACTGACATCATCTATCATAGTGGAGTGTGATAAATGCAGCCAACTGACATTTATCACACTCTGCTTACCTCACCAGAGTGTGATAAATCCTGCTGTCTGACATTTATACATACTGTGCTTACCTCATCAGCATTGATTTCAACTGTGCTGATCTCTCCCAGCAAAACTCAGATGCTGCCTAAGTGTTGGAACTGTTTTCATGAAGTTAATGACAATAATGTAGGCTCACCTGTCGCACCTGCAACTCCCTCTTGCACTCTCATCTTGTGCACTCTATGAAAGCCCCAAAGCAAGCAACCAGCAGCCTGAGTTTCATACTGGAAAAAAGCCAAAAGAGAGCAAAGCCTTCCACATCCACGAATACCTCAACTACCAAGGAAAACAGCCTGCTTCACCCAAATGGCAAGACAGTGCTTCAGCTTGTTTTAGCAGAATTTTCTTTTTTTTTGTCCTGTCTTCTTCATTTATTCCACAAGATAAACTGAAAAAAAAAAAAAAAAAAAAACATTCCAGAAACCCCTATTGTATAAATCGCACACATGAGCCAAGATATTCAAAAGGGCTGCACCGGACACAACTGAGTTCTACTAGCACAACCCCAGAAATGCGCCCCGGGCCAATACTCAAAAGTAGGAATTGCACAGTGCAATTTCCGATGCGCCAGGGTGCAAAGATAATGTATGCGGCACATCTCCAGGGGGCGTGCCCATGCATATGTGGCACATCTCGATATTCAGCCAGGGATGTGCGACGCATCTGGTGCTGGCTCAACCCAGAGATGTGCCGCATACCTGGGCTCACAGCTGAGCCCAAAAAACATGGCTCAAGTGCTAGGCACCCACAGATGGGCTGCTGTACTGCAGTGCGCAACACAGCAGCCACCGGCTGTGGTGGCTACCCCACCTCCCCAACACTGTGCACAAGCACACACAAGAGTCCCTGGCAGTCCAGTGGTCCCCCCCCCTCCCCACCTGCATCCCTGATTGCCAAAATGAAATATATCTAATAACCCCGGTAGCCCAGTGGTTCCCCCTCCCTTCCCCTCCGTCCGGTAACTCTGATTACCGTGAATATAATTAATACTAACATCCCTGGTGGTCAGTGGTACCACCCTCCCCATCCGCCCTCCGATCGCCCGAATTAAATGGTTATAATATCCCTGGTAGTCTAGTGGAGACCCCTCCCCATCTGACTCTCCAATCACTGTGAAAATGGCCATTACTACTCCCTGGCAGTCTAGTGGTACCCCCACCACACAGGACCCCAGTCACCCAGAACCCCCATTATCGGCGGGCAGCACACCCCCTGCTGCACTCCTCGTGCCTGCCAAATGACAGCTTACAGTATGAGCTGCAAGCTCATTAGTCCACCTGTGGACCAATGGGCTGGCAGTGCATACTGTAATAGTCAGTCACAACCTTTAAGTGGAATGACTATTGCAGTATGCACTGTAAGCCCATTGATCCACTGTGGACCAATAAACTTGTAGCTCATACTGTAAGCTGTCATTCAGTCGGGCAGCCAGAGGTATGCGGTGGGTGTGCTACCTGCTGATGACAGGGAAGGGGGGAACTGGGTGGGGGTACACTAGACTGCCAGGAGTAGTAATGGCCATTTCACAGTGATCAGAGGGTCGGGATGGGGAGGGGGTTCACTAAACAACCAGGGATATTACAATTATTTAATTCTGTGATCGGAGGGTCGGGATGGGGAGGGGATACCACTGGACCACCAGGGATGTTCTATTAAGTATATTCACAGTGATCAGAGGTATTGGAGGGGAGGAGGGAGCCACTGGACTACCAGGATTATTAAATATATTTCCTTTTGGTGATCAAGGAGTCAGGTGGGGAGGGGAGCACCGGACTACCAGGGATAGTATATTAATACAGTTTGGTGATCAGAGGTTGGGATGGGGGGGTTCCACTAAACTACCAGGGATAGTATATTAATACAGTTTGGTGATCGGAGGTTGGGATGGGGGGGTTCCACTAAACTACCAGGGATAGTATATTAATACAGTTTGGTGATCAGAGGTTGGGATGGGGGGGTTCCACTAAACTACCAGGGATAGTATATTAATACAGTTTGGTGATCAGAGGTTGGGATGGGGGTTCCACTAAACTACCAGGGATAGTATATTAATACAGTTTGGTGATCGGAGGTTGGGATGGGGGGGTTCCACTAAACTACCAGGGATAGTATATTAATACAGTTTGGTGATCGGAGGTTGGGATGGGGGGGTTCCACTAAACTACCAGGGATAGTATATTAATACAGTTTGGTGATCAGAGGTTGGGATGGGGGTTCACTAAACTACCAGGGATGAGTATATTAATACAGTTTGGTGATCAGAGGTTGGGATGGGGGTTCCACTAAACTACCAGGGATAGTATATTAATACAGTTTGGTGATCGGAGGTTGGGTTGGGGGTTCCACTAAACTACCAGGATAGTATATTAATACAGTTTGGTGATCAGAGGTTGGGATGGGGGTTCCACTAAACTACCAGGATAGTATATTAATACAGTTTGGTGATCAGAGGTTGGGATGGGGTTCCACTAAACTACCAGGGATAGTATATTAATACAGTTTGGTGATCGGAGGTTGGGATGGGGGTTCCACTAAACTACCAGGATAGTATATTAATACAGTTTGGTGATCAGAGGTTGGGATGGGGGTCCCACTAAACTACCAGGGATAGTACATTAATACAGTTTGGTGATCAGAGGTTGGGATGGGGGTTCACTAAACTACCAGGGATAGATATATTAATACAGTTTGGTGATCGGAGGTTGGGATGGGGGTTCCACTAAACTACCAGGGATAGTATATTAATACAGTTTGGTGATCAGAGGTTGGGATGGGGGGGTTCCACTAAACTACCAGGGATAGTATATTAATACAGTTTGGTGATCGGAGGTTGGGATGGGGGGTTCCACTAAACTACCAGGGATAGTATATTAATACAGTTTGGTGATCGGAGGTTGGGATGGGGGGTTCCACTAAACTACCAGGGATAGTATATTAATACAGTTTGGTGATCGGAGGTTGGGATGGGGGGTTCCACTAAACTACCAGGGATAGTATATTAATACAGTTTGGTGATCGGAGGTTGGGATGGGGGGTTCCACTGGACTACCAGGGATAGTATATTAATACAGTTTGGTGATCAGAGGTTGGGATGGGGGGTTCCACTAAACTACCAGGGATAGTATATTAATACAGTTTGGTGATCGGAGGTTGGGATGGGGGGGTTCCACTAAACTACCAGGGATAGTATATTAATACAGTTTGGTGATCGGAGGTTGGGATGGGGGGGTTCCACTAAACTACCAGGGATAGTATATTAATACAGTTTGGTGATCGGAGGTTGGGATGGGGGGGTTCCACTAAACTACCAGGGATAGTATATTAATACAGTTTGGTGATCAGAGGTTGGGATGGGGGGGTTCCACTAAACTACCAGGGATAGTATATTAATACAGTTTGGTGATCGGAGGTTGGGATGGGGGGGTTCCACTAAACTACCAGGGATAGTATATTAATACAGTTTGGTGATCAGAGGTTGGGATGGGGGGGTTCCACTAAACTACCAGGGACTGTAAACCTATTTATTTCGGCAATCGGTGGTATGGGATGGTGGGGGTACTACTGTGGTCTATGGTACAGGGAGCGCATGCTGTGCAGGGCGCCAGGGGCATTTTGCTGGCCTGCCCAACACATTCAAATGGAGCTATAATGACATGCAAATGGCCCCACTTGCACCTTGCAAGCATAACCTACCCGGTTAACAAAAGCAAATAAATAAATAAATTATGGCCCCATTTGCATACTGGTGTCCGAATATCAGGAATTTGTGCACGAGGTATCTCTGATGCACTGGTGCATTTCCCATTCCTGGTATTCAGATCTATCTGGGGGATGCGCCGGCATACTGCATTTGCGCAGCGCACATTACTTGATATATTCAGAAGAGATGCACCATGGCACATCTCTTTTGAATATATCCCTTAGATGAGTTGCGCTGTGCCACCACTTGCGCCATTGCTAGGCGGACGTCTGAATATCTGGCCCATGATGTGCAGATGTGTGATATGGAAAAATATTCTCACTCCTGCAGAGTGAGCTCTGGATAGATATCTCACTCGTGCCTTCGCACTCGTGAGTATCCAGAGCTCATTCTGCAGGAGTGAGAATATTTTTCCATATCACGCCCCTGTCCATCACGTATCCTTTATTTATACACATATATATATATATATATATATATATATATTAGTTCATGGCAAAAACTCTGTTTAATGCATCAGTTAGGGTTGTACCACAGCGACAAAAGCGAGGAAATTTGGTTTTAGGGTTGAAAACCCTAACTGCACATCCCCCCCCACCACCACACACACACATATACATGCAAGTAGGGCAAAGGTCTGCAACATGAGGCTCGGGAGCTGCATGCAGCTCTTTGCCTGTGTTCATGCGGCTCTGCATCTCCTTAACTCTCAAAAGTCCAACTTTATGCTTTTCAGTATTTCTGCTACTTTGCTCCACAATAAAGAATTTTGGAATTTCTGCGGAGGTCATGCACTGAATATGCAATATCACATACACACTGATATCCTTGATAGAAACATAGAAATGTGTAGGCAGAAAAGGACTGCCAGGCCCACCCAGTCTGCCCAACAAGCTGCTGGAACTTTACAATTTCATACCACCACCCCCCCCCCAGATCCAAGAGACCCTCATGTCTATCCCATGCTCCCTTGAATCCCCCCACATTCTCTGCTCCCACCACCTCCTCTAGGAGTTTGTTCCAGTTATTCACCACCCTCTTCATGAAGTAGAATTTTCTTGATGCTGGGACAATATGAAGAAGTCAAGCATAATTACTTATGAGAGGCTACTGGCACCGCAGTGTCCACTATATTATAGGCCAGTATTAATACTACCATTTGCATTACTGACATCAAACAGTGCAGCCACTCATGATACAATAGTCTCCTCTACTCCCACTGCATATTCAGTGGCTAGATTGTCTTGGGGGGTGTTCCAGAGTCCAGGAAAGATGCAGTGTGATGTGATCAAGAAATGTAAACAAACATGTTTTGGTGTGGTAACACCAGTATGGTGGGCAGTTAGTTTTTCACTTTTTAAAAGAAAAAAGGGATGTGAATCAAACAACCAGCTGCATAAATAGTCTGAATATAATGTGAACAATCATAAATTGTGCATTTTAAACTTGGAACACTTTGAGGCTTGAGCAAGTTGACAGTGTTCCTTTAAGCATGTTAAACAAAGCTTTGCCAATATTTAGGTGGCACTAATGCTGTGAATCAGCCATAAATTTTATGATAAACTGGCACACCCAACAAAGAAAAATCATAGATGAGAACATAGCCTTTCTAGAATACTTGGGTGCTTTTGGTCTCATCAGCAGGGGTGGATGAATGTTTCAAGTGATTTGCCGAAAAAGTTTCCAAAAAACACTAATTCAGGGCATGTCCCAAACAAACATTCTATATATACCAATAATATGTGTGGCAGGGGTAGCCAGGCTCACCCCTACCTATGCTGAAACACAGGAAGGTTGCACCAGAGAACAGAGGCCCACAGAGCGGGACTCTTTCAGTGGCTCCAAGAGATTTACCTGAAGCACGTATTAGGAATTAATTTTCAGTTACTAACCATTTGCTTTTTCAATTACAAAATCATGGCTAAAACTCCTCTGATTCTCTTAGGGAGGATCTGGAGAGGAAACTATCCAGTGTGGCTTTTTTGTGCAGTGTTCCAATTGATTAACATATACTTTATTCAAACAGCATTGTTGGATGAGTTTAAGCTAAATTATGCACTATAAAGGGCCTCTGCTGTGCATACGCTCATATGGCTCTCTGGTGATCAAACTGGTCATGCCAGGAGGACATGCGGCTCCCAATCCTGAAAAGGTTACAGACCTTTAGTAGGGGAAGGACCAAGGCAACATAACCAATCACATACATCCAGCAGGAGGTGTATACCTGTGTTACTGTAGGAAGTGAAGGAATTCAACTTGAGATATCAGAGATTATTTACAAAGTTGTTCTTCAAGATTAGTTCACATAAGGGTGAACCAAGCTGGCAGTAGCGAAAATGGGGTACCTCGCTTTGTCTTCAACATAGGGGGTGGCAAAAGACATCATGGGCACTGCAATGTTAGTCTATGGCAAATTGATCAATTTTGGAACAGTGTAATTTTGTAATCCTTAAGCATTTTAGCACAATAGCAGAAAAAAGCACATCTGTGGGACCAGGTCTTGCCATCCTGCAAATTTGAGGCCAAAGGACCCAACCGTTTGCTTGCAGGATGATGGCAAAGATGTGCAGTCATTAGGAGAATACTTTCACAAAATACTTTCGCAAACACAAAAGTGTCATGGCACGACACTTTTGCATTTGCGAAAGTGGTTTGCGACAGGATTTCAGGGATTGTGCAAAATCCTGTTTTGGATCATGCGAACCCCAAAACATTATATGTGTAGTCTGTATTACATGTTCATGCCAGCGTGTGGCCCAAGATGTCCAGTTGTCTGTAGTGATATGTGTTTAGCAGTGCGTGGAATGTCCGGGATGAGAGTTAGCAGTGACGACCTCATCGGCAGCCCGATGTGAACATGGGTGTGTGGTTTACATAGTTGTATGTTATTCGTGTTACGTGCTGGTGGTTGTGTTGCCTTGGTCTTTCCCCCACTTGTGTGTGTGTGTGGGGGGGTGGTGGTGGTGGGGAATGCACAGTTAGGGTTTTCAACCCCAACACCGAATTTCATCGCTTTTGTCGCTGTGGAACAACCCTACCTGATGCATTAAATGGCGTTGTTTGCCATGAAGTTCCCTTCTTTTTGAGAATGTGCACTATAAACAGCGAATGAAATGTGGTGGTGGGAGCGTGGGGCCCACCATGTGATTTTTTGTCACTTCGCTGCACAAAAACTGTATGACCGAGTGAAATGAAAATTGGGTACGCAAACAGAAATGCAAATGGTAACGGCAACGTCGATGCAGAAGGAAACAGTAACGTAATTGTCAATGAAAACGCTACCAAAAATGCAAACGCTAAGGCTAACAGAAACGCAAACGGTGACAAACACGCAAACGGTAACACAACTGGAAATGGAAATGGTTACGGTAACAGCAACAATGATGCCAAAGGGAACAGTAACAGAAACAGAAGTGCAAATGCAAGCGCTTACGCAAACACAAATCGTAAAGCTCACAGTCACGGTAATGCAAGTGGAAATGCAAACGCTTACGGTAACACCAACGATGACGCCAAAGGAAACAGAAACGCAAACAGAATCGCAAAGGGAAGCGCGTATGCAAATACAAATGATAATGCACGTGGTGATGCAAAAGGAAATGCAAATAGAAACAGTAATGGAAACACAAATGGTAAGAGTAACGCAAACACAAACGCAAAGGGTAATGCACACAGTGACGTAAACGGGAATGCTAATGCAAATGGTTACAGAAATGTAAGCAGAAATGCTAACTGTAACAGTAATGAAAAAACGTACCTTTTCCCCAAATGATGCATTCAGAAGAGCAGCGAATACAAAGAATGTATGCATAATAGTGGGCCTCGGAGCAGAAAATGAACACTTGAAATACTAAATTGCTTATATCTCAGGAACCGTACAACATAGAAAAAATGAATTTAAATCTCATATTATTTATGACTTTCCTGGCTAGTTTTGCACTTAGCCCCCTAGCGAGGGGCTAAGCATTTTTCTGATGAAAAGTCCGTATCTTGAACCGTTTTCGAGATACGGGCTCCGAAAGCCGCGGTGGACACTGTAATGTTAGCCTATGGGATTAATTTTCAACTTTGGAGTACCGTAACTTAGCAGCCCTCTAATAGTTTGTCACCAAACCACCAAAAGACACATCTGTGGGATCCTGGCTGTCTTCCCTCCAAATTTCAGCCCAAAAGACCAAACCGGTCTTTTGCAGCAGAGTGGCAAATATTTCCTATTGTTTTGGGCATAGTTTCGCGAAGTAGCGTCGCAAATCACGACACTTTCGCAAATAAAAGCATGAAAGTGTTGCAAGTGCAACACTACTTTGTGACAATACTTTTTACAAAAATTTTAAAAATATAGTCTTTGGGTGTTTAACCCCTCAAAAAGGACATGGCTAGCATCCTCAGGACTCGACTAGGTGAACACAGCAAGAAGTGTGTCCCTAGAGGGTCCCAAATTTAAATGCCAAGCATTTCTGTGACCACCAATTGAAAACAAGATGGTGGCTTTACAACACTACAGGGGTCATTTGCGACACTAAAAACTGCATTTGCGACACTGTCGAATTTTTTGTTAACTTTTCTCATTGACTATAATGGGAAACTTATTTTTTGAATAACTTGAACCATTTAATATTTTTTCATGAAATCTTCAAAAGGCACACCAGGGACCCCGGCTACATGTTCCCTGAAGTTTTTGGACTGGTCGCACAAACCATGTGACCTGTAGGTGCGAGCAAAGAATGCGCAAAAAAAGCGTAAATATGACTTTCTACGGCCCTATACAGCTCCGTAACTGTATATCTGACCATTACGAAACATAACAGATCCAGAGATCTATGGTACCGATCCGTGCATGCCAAATTTCAGGCAAATCCATCATACGGTGGCAAAGTTATTGTGCTGAAAAATGTCACACTTTAACCTTAAATGGGGTACTCAACCCTAACTATAGTGGCACAGTAAATATACATATACATACTGTATGTTTTAGGATATCAAGAGAGAATAAAACTACTGTCTGAGGCAGACAGTGGATATGTCACTGATATCTCCATATTCCTATACGTCATAAAGAAACTTATCTGGTTGATCCTGCCATTTTGACACTGTCTTAGGAACAAGTACTGTCACTTTTAGTGGTCCAATGTGGTGTGACAGAGTGCTGTCAATACTGGTAAATGACATACTGGCAGAGATTTAAAAAAAGGTGTACCCTGTTCAAAAAGTTAGAAAACTGTATTTTGTTGTAAATTTCCTTCTCTTTCTTTAAACGAACCTGCCAACTGTAGAAAGACTTTGGTGAGCAAGACGGCAGCTTCAGAAAAGTGGATGCAAGCCCAAGCAACCGTTGCTAGAGTAACACACGCTCATGCTTGTGTCTACTTTTCTGAAGCCGAAGACTCGCTCTTGTCTCTTTACAGTCGGCAGCCCCTTTTAGAGGAAACTAAGTAAATTTACGATAAAATACAGTTTTCTAACCTTCTGAACAGAGAGTACCTGCTTTTAAATCTCTTCCAGCATGTCATTTACCAGTACTGACAGCGCTCGGTTGCGCTACACTAGACCACTAAAAGTGAATGTACTTGTTTCTAAGACAGTCCAGATAAGTCTTTAAAATGACACATGCCGGATGTTGTTTTTTGGGGGGGTGGATTTGGGTGGTTGTGTTGGGAGGACAAAACATATGTAAGTCACCTGGGGGCAAAACAGGAGATATGTTGGGGATTGTGTTAGGGAGGATGGGGGTTGTGTTGGGGGGTCCCAAAACATATATTGTATAAACAGAACATGACATGGCCTGACTGAAGCTATCATATTTATCTTCACTCGAGGCCAGTGACATCAGGATATCTCATGACTAGCAAAGCCACTCATGAGATATCATATCATTGGCCTCTCGTGAAGATAAACATGATAGCTTCAGTCAGGCCATGTCATATCCCCTACATATACACAGGTTACACATATACATGGATAAAGGTGTACACTAGCAAAGATTGTGTGACTTTTTCAACAGTAGCTTCATCCCTTATTTGTTCCCTGCCTGTGAGTTCAGACACCTTTAATCCAACTGTGAAAACAAAAAAAGATAAGAGATGGGAGTAGATAAGTATACATTTTTGGCTTCTCCAGGACCGTATTATATCAAGCACTTGCTTCTCGTTCCAGGAAAAAAAAAAACATACTGTACAATGAGGAAATTGGCCCCCTACGCCCCCTCCCACACACTCTTAATCCAGATTCAGAATCCCATGAATACGATATCAGATTCCCACCAAACTGGATGTCTAGATGCATACTTGGATGAGGACAAAAAGAACATCACCAAGGCACTAAGCCATCTTATGAAGAATTTTCATGTTACGTTAGTATTGTAACTTTGAGTTATTACAAATTATTGACTTAGGACAGCCCAGCTGAGATGCAACCTATAGCTTCCAGTGGGGCCCTGCTTCTACCCGTTTCTGCAGCTAGGTGGACTGTAGTACTGTGAGGTTTAGTGAATTGCCCAAGACCATACAGCGAGTATTATTGCTCTAGAGCATAGCTCTCCACTTCTCAGAATTAGCTAGACTGCGAATTACTCCTCCCAACCATGTTGCAGGTGTACCAGGAGGTGGCAAGTGGGGAAACATCCCCCCTTCTTAGGCATACTCCATGTTGGCAGTCCTACCTAAGCCTGATAAGGATATCACTGATCCTTCCTCGTATCTCCCAATCTCCATAGTAAATGCTGACTATAAGATTATATGGCTATTTGGGCTTCCCGGTTAGAATGAATATTACCCACCATCATACACCCTGACCAGGCACGAGTTATAAAGGCCAGAAATATGATGACTAATATCCGTCGAGTACTGTTGTTGGTTAAATACATTCAGATGAGACAGATCCCGGCAGCCTTGTTAAACTTAGATGCTGAAAAGGCAAATGACAGGGTGTCCTGGGATTTTCTCTGGAGCACCCTGCCGCCTTCCGATTTCCTGACTATTTCAAGGCCTGGTTAAAAAACATCTGTGATGGTCCGAGGGCCTATATCCGTGTGAATGGTGCTCTGACCCCCCCCCCCAATTCCTTTGCAATATGGTATGAGACAGGGCTGCCTTCTCTCCCCACTTGTATTTGCTCTGTATATGGAGCCTTTGGCCTCAGCCCCTCCCAAGGAGGAAAGTATAGAGCGGGTCCCTTTGGGACAAACACAATACAAGGTCTCCTTGTTTGCAGATGATGTACTACTTTCCGTTCTACTGCCCGTGGAGTCAGTGCTCAAGGTATGGGAAATTCTAAGCAAATTTGAAAAAGTAGCAGATTTTAAGTTAAATATATCTAAAACTGAGGTTTTGACTTCTAATTTCACTCCATCTGCAGGTTTAAAGAGTACGTTTCCTCTACACTGGTTGCGTACCAAGACAAAATACTTAGGCATTAATATTACAAAGGATGTAAATAATACAGACCTCATAAATTATGAACCTTTAACAATAATGATACAAAATGACAACTAAATGGAATAAATTAACCCCATCTTTCTTTCAAAAAGTGGAGATTATATGAATGAACATCTTGCCTTGTCTGTTATATTTGTTTCAAAACATCACAATTTTGCCAACACGTTCATATTTTTTACCTCTTGGAACAGATTAATATAAAATTTTATAAGTGGGGGCAGTGTCCCAGGGTCCATCTTTCAGTCCTTCAATTACCGTTAGCTTCGGGGGGGGTGTTAACCTACCTAATCTTGAATAGTATGCAAGAGCCGCTTTTTTAAAGGTGCTAATTCTTTGGTTAATACCTGCATATCAAGCCCCTTGGAAGGATATCGAATTCACTATAAATCTCCTCTATGACCTTGCACCTATTTTGTTTGCAACTAGAGGACAGTCTCCCTTGTTGCGTCATTTTACTAAATTTACCTCCAGAGTCTTGAAAATATGCAACCAAATGAAATATCATCCGAAGTTTGCAGAAGTCTTTTATTACATGCGGCTGATATCAGCTGATGAAACTTTTAGACCACCCGAGACCGACCTCACCTTTAAAAGGTGGCGCTGAATGGGACTGCAATGTATTTATCAAGTCCTGACCCCCTATAGGAATAACCTCTTTCACAATCTTGCAGAGGAGGTAAGGGCTGGCTCATAGAGACCATTACAGATTCCTTCAATTGCAGACTTATTTACAGCACTGACAGGATAGGACACGGTTACCCAACCCGCAGCCACCTCTATTATCATTACTGATTAATGGCTTATCTGGTAATGCTGGTGGGCATCTTATGGGGTAATTATACCAAATTCTTAGAGACACACTGGGGGATTCAACGCTATCAGTTTTAAATAGCTGGAATAAAGATCTCTGTCTTACTATAACCCATGAAGATTGGTCAAAATATGCCCTACTAGTGGTTAAAATTACTCTCTCCTCTATATGGAAGGACTCTGTCACCACTGCCTTTTGCATCCCTTTTGCAAGGACCACTGCCAGCCAAAGGTCCTTTCGCTACAGGGCACCACTCTGGATGAACTCCCTCCCTGATACTGCCCTGTCTATTCCCAGGCTGGGGCCTTTTAAATCTGAGCTACATACCCACATTATGCCCAGCTGTAACTGTGATTGCAGATAAACTCCTCTAGCAATGGCTAAGTTCCATTGCTAAATTTTACTCGAATTCTAATTTATGATTCACACTTACACACCTTTGGTGTTTGCTCTGTATATGTATTATCCATTTTGTCTCTGTACTTAGTCACTGTACTTATTATACTCTGTATTTGTCCTCATTCAATGTATGACGTGGAGCCTTTGTAAATGAGTCCCTGACTCAAAGGGTTGTAATTCCAAGACTTTTTATAAATAAAAAAATATATATATGCTTGGAAATGCTATTATAGGTACTTTAGATCTCCAGCTGCCCTCATTAAATATATGCCACCATCTTTTGGAGTGTGTTGGCTGGGGTGCAAATGCCAGGTAGCGGACCTGGGGCATATATTCCAGCTATGCTGCCTTTTGACTCCGTTCTGGTGTACTTTACAGGAAGAACTATAGGTATGCCTGGGGGAAGTAGCTGAATTGTCGGCCGAGCTGGTATTGCTATCTATTGTGCCTCAACATAGCCCCTCGTGGCATCGAGCTCTGCTGCCAGTATATTTGGTGGCAGCCAAAAAAAAGCTATCACTCGGAGGTGGATGACCCCAGTCATTCCTTCAGTGGTGGATTGGTGGGCCATTGTTATGGGCATCTACCAATGAGAGAATTTAATGGCTGGCCTCCATGAAATGTTGGATGCTTTTAATTTAAAATGGAGAAAATGGGAGTGGTACATGGCCCAGACAGTTTCTGACTTTGTCCCTTGAAGTGCTTCCTGTGGCTCACGGGGTGGTGCTGACCCCATTGGGGGGGGGGAAGAAATAGGAGGACTAAGAAGGTCATACAGGGAAGAATGTCCAGAATGAAACTCATCTTCAGTGAGAGTGCCTTTAATTTGCATATGATACTGCTTACGAATGGAGATGCTGAATGACAACAGTCAATGTTCTTGTAATCCTGTACATGCTATACTGGTACAAATGTGCCGTAAATGATTATTTTGTACATGTGTACTGTGATGTGTCTCATACAAAAAAGTTAATAAAAACTATATTTAAAAAAAAAAAGAATTAGCTAGATTGGTACTGTAGCAGTAGTGCTACCGTGGCACTCACTATGCAGGTGACCCCAGGCTGGGAACGGAGTCAGGTTGTAAGGGGGCTGGCCGGGGAAAGGACTGAGCATTGATCGGACAGCCTCCCTCCCTCGGGGAGGGGGGACACTGCATCCCACTACATGACTGCCACCTGGTGGAGGGCAGGTGGCAGTGCAGCACTGACACACAGAAGGGGAGGGGCAGCCGCCAGACAGCATGCCTTAGTGTGCTTCACGGCATGCTAGCACCCTCGGAGAGAAAACCAGGAGCTAGAGGAAAAGCTTCTGGTCTTCTGTTGAGCTCGCCCTTCCTGCAGGCCCATGCAGGACTGACAAGACAGGCCACCCCCCACTACAGGTGTCACATGAAAGCAGTGGTTAACCGGCAAGTCCCTCAGAATGTCAGTGATACAGCTGAAGAGATGCCGTTGGGCGAGCTGGGGAACAAGAAAAAGCTCGACTTAAGAACAAACAAAAAAAACCTTTCAGAATTAAAATGGATAACTCTGCCCTTCGACATGCAGAGACCATGGCCAGAATGGGTATCAATTTCTTATTTTAAAGAAAACTCAGTTTAAGAGTAGTAGGGTCCATATGTTTAGTGTTAAGAAATGCTTCCATCAAGGCAGTGTAATTCTTTAATAGTTTGTGTGTCCAGAAACAACTTTAACATTATGATCAACATCAATAAATCTTTGCAGAGCGAGCCGGGTGAATTTAGGTGTAAGATGCATATTGCTATGTGAAGTGCATAACAGCTGAGAGGTACAGTATGCTTCACTGGGGTTTGAGCTTGCAGTCTCCCAGTTCCCAAGTCAGTTCCTTGACCACTTACCACCAGACCACTCAGCCTCTTTTTTTTTGTGTGCAATTTCTTGTTTTGCCCCCGAACTCCCTCCAGTCTCCCAAGGCGAACCACTGATCACAGTCCTACCTGAGTGCTCTTAGGTGGCATCCTTCACAGAGCCACGGCTTTGATCCCCCCTCCCCCGGGTGTGGACGTCTGGCGGGGATACACCCCCAAATATTTATTTGTTCTGTCAGGAGGCAGAGTCTCTCCAGCCAGGCAGGTGGAAGCAGTAGCGCTGTGAACCTTTTGTTGTCGGACACAGGGCATTGAGTTTTCTCATTTTCCTGTTGCAACCCTAAGAGAACACGTGTGACCCCACACGCATGACCTCATCCACAGCCACTGCGGCTCCTCCCACCCCTACTCATGCCACTCCTTACTGTCCCCTGCACCTGAGGGGCACTATGGTAGCAGCAGATTGGACCCTCCCTCCCTGAGGACGGTAAGCATCCTCTGGGACATTCAATCCTTGCCCTATTTCCAGCCCGATGACCTGGGCTCATTCCCAAACCCAGGTCGACAGTGTCGCGAGCAACAGTGCTACTGTTGCACTGAACCACCGGCTTGGCCTCCTCTTTTAAAGGAAAATACTACTTACTGCAACATCCCCACCCCCAAAGGAATCTCCCCCCAATTAGGCTTTTAAGCCAGTAAAATAGTATTTTTCTGACTTGACTGCCATTATATTTAATTCTGTGTTCGCTCCAATGTAAACAATTCTGAAGCACTGCAGCACCATTTTGCATTCACAGTGATAAAGTGATACAGTGGAGCAGTGCAGAGCTGCACTGTGAAAGCAAAATGGTACCACACTGCTCCAGCATTGTTTACATTCGAACAGACATGTGGAATTAAATATAACAGCAGTCCGGTCAGAAAAAAAAAATATTTAACTGGCTTAAAAGCCTAATCAGGTGGTTTCCTTTTGGGGGGTTAGTTTAACAAGAAAAATAAATAGTGTTTTCCTTTAGGCATTGCTTAGTATTTTTGTTTGTTTTTAACCTGTTTTTTGTGTGCCATGTTGCCCAGGCCAGGACTGAAAATGAGCCTTTAAGTCCAGTTCACATACCCGAATATAAAATAAATCGAATCAGAATTACCACCACATTACTTGCCCAGCTAAACTGCCTAATTCGCATCTTTCTTTATTAAAACTGGACTAGTAAATTGCAGTTATTTTGAAAAATAAAACAAAATATAAACAGATCCTTAATTGAAATAATGTTTAAAGGCGCCGGCCCGGTGGCACTGAGGGTTGAGGCGCTGGACGCCACACCTGCACCACGCTGGTGACCAGTGTTCAGGAACGGGGAAGGATCGAGCGTCCGGAGGACTGCTCTCCTTCCCCGGGGAGGGGGAACATCAGTTGTCGGCGTGTGGCTGCCCTCTGGTGGAAGCTGGGGGGTGGCTCCGCCAATACTGCACTCGCAAGGGGTGGGAGGAGGCCGATGCCGGGAGGAGCGCGTGCGGAAGCATGTGCAGTCCATCCCTTGGTGTCACTGCACACCTCCTCCAGCAGGAAAATTACATTGAAAAATCCCCACTGGCAGCATGAAGGCTGCTTGCCGGCACAGCCACAGTCCCATGCAAGTTAGCTCCCTCCCGGGTGCAAACGGGGAGGTACAAGCTCTGTCCGGGACCAGGGCAGCTGCCGGCCCAGTTAGCCAGATGGGGGAGGGAACCAAAGGTACACCCTCCCCCAGCCATGGAGAATAAAAAAAATAACAAAAAAAAAAAAAGATAATGTTTAAAGAAAACTAGGTAGACGCTATTCTACACGGAAAGCATAACCCTGGGAAAGTAATTCTCATCTGTAAGCATAAATTATTTTAAAGGCTGAAAAGGACTGACTTACGACAAAGTACTGAGCATCAGAAGAAATGAAAAAACAATTATATCTGCAACAGCGAGATGCTTCCATTCGGCTACGATACACTCACCTTCTACAAACTAATCAAACTACATAAGAGTCATAGTTCCAAGAACAGTGATGATAAACATTATGAAGGGGGAAAAAACACAGATAACAGCACAGATGTGACTGTTGAAGAAAGTACAGTAAAGCTTATGCATAAATACTATTTTTAACAAGCATTTACCAATATGGAATGCTTGGTGCTTCCATGCTGTTGTACTGGGTTCTGTTTGTACACATTTTTACTATATATTCACTCAAGATAGACCAGATGAGATGTTATATGTAATTTGCAACTGCCGGGTCCTGATTTTACACATTTTTATACTGCATTTGCCCAGTACAGTAGCGGTGAGAGGCATGAGAGGCAATCTAATGTTTAGTGTGGTCTTGCTTTTATAATGTATTTTTCCAGGACAGAGTGTCTTAGAAGCAATATCTCCTTTCCAGCGAGGTTCTGCTGTTGAGTTCTGTTTTTAAACAGGTTTGCAGTATATTTCCCAGAATAACACAGCTGAGATGCAGTATCTTATTTTCAATGGGGTCCTGCTTTGACACATTTTTGTACTGTATTTACCCAGAATAGCACAGCTCAGATGCTGTCTTGTTTTCAGTGAGATTCTGCTTTTCACAGTTTTTACACTGAATTTACCCAGGATAGCACAGCCGAGATGCAATATCTCATTTTCAGTGGGGCCCTGCCTTTACCCATCTTTATAATGTATTTACCCAGGACAGTACAGTTGAAAGGCAAGTTACATTTTCAGTGGGGTCCAGATTTTATAATATATTTTTCCCATGATACGGAAGCACAGATGTGCAGTTCAGTGGGGGCTCTTCAGTACTGGGGTTCTGCTTTTACACATTTATTTTATTTATTTAAATCTCAGATTACAAATAAC
This sequence comes from Neoceratodus forsteri, assembly GCA_016271365.2. NCBI lineage: Eukaryota > Metazoa > Chordata > Ceratodontiformes > Ceratodontidae > Neoceratodus > Neoceratodus forsteri. The sequence goes on along the minus strand of CM028131.1, from coordinate 657,463,701 downwards.
TTTGAGCTCAAGGCAGCTCATTTACAAAAGTTCCATATCAAAGCAAAGGGTTACAATAAAGCAGGGAGGTACAGACAACATTCAGGGTTTCATGAGAGCACAGCAAGTCAACTGGTGAATATGTGAGAACAGTGCTACACACTCAAGGTTACAAGCAAGCATAGTAAACCATAAGGTACATTTGAAGAAACATTGCTAATCAGGGGTGGGATGGAAAGGGGGAGAGTAAGGGAGAGGTAGGGGAGATGAGAAGAGCAGAATCTAGATAAAGAAGGAAAATATGGCAGCCAGAGGCCTTGTCGTAGAGTGAGAGGGAAGGGAGGCTAAGGTAGGAGAAGGGGAACTGGAGGGGAAAGGAGGGCGGAGGAAGGGAAAAAAAGATAAGGGAGGGTGGGGACCAGAGGGCCTGGAAAGTCCAAGAAGAGGGAGACAAGTGGATAAGAGCAAGGAGGGGGATGCGGTAAGGGAGGCGGTAACAGGGGGGAAAAGGGGAAATTGTTCTGTCAGGAGAGATGAAAGAACAGAAAGCCATAGACCAGATGAGAGACAGTGTCTCATTTTCAGTGGTGTTCTGTTTTGACACGTTTTTACATTGCATTTTCCTTGAATAGACCAGCTGAGAAGCAATATCTAATTTTCAGTGGGCTCCCAGATTTTTACCGCAAAATTTTAAGCACAGTCTTTTTATGACCTGACGTTATGATCAAGACAGGTGGAATTTTTAAATCCCATCTGAAAGGTGATTTTGCAGTGCAACTGCGAAAACATGTTTCGTTGGGGATTTGAAAAATTACACCTGTCATGTTCATGAGGTGGGGCAGCACAAGGGATATGCTGAACATCAGCGGACAAAATCTTTATATGTAAGGGTAAGGCATATGAAGAGGGGTTGAGGGCACTGAACACGTACTCCCTGGAAGACAGGAGAGAGAGAGGGGACATGATTGGGACCTTCAAGTACTTGAAAGGGATAAATAAGGTTGATAAGAAGAGTCTCTTTAAGTTGAGTGGCAACCATAACATGAGGGGGCACAGTCTTAAGCTAGAGCGTGGGAGGTTTAGGAGGGAGGTCAGGAAGCACTTCTTCACAAAGAGGGTGGGGGACACTTAGAATACACTGCCAGAAGAGGTCATCTCATTGAAGACAGTGGGCAGCTTTAAAAGAGGCTGGGATAGGCATGGGGGAAAGTAAGGATCATGGGTAGGGAGGATGGGAGGAGTGGTAAGGGAGGTCAGGTACATTAGCTCAAGGACTGTGGACCCTGCAATACGAGCAGACTTGATAGACCAAATGGCTTTCTTCTGCTGACTTCTTTGTATGTTCATATGTTTTGAGTAAACATTGGGACAGTTCAACGTTGCTTCATAAGTTAGATTTTTTTTTTTTCACATTTTGACACCAAATTTTCAACATAGTCTTTTTATGGCCCCATGTGGGAGGGGGGACTGGCATGGGGCTGGCAATATAATCTAGAGATTAGAGTAACAAGTTGTGAATGAGCTTGGTACATCTAGCAGGCCTGGGTTTGAGTCCCACAACCTCCACTTGCATACTGTGTGACTCTGAGCAAGTCACTTAATCTCCCCAGTGCTCCTGGGTCACCCCTGAAAACATGCACTTGGGCCTCGTAGACCAAATTTATGATCAAGACAGGTGTTTATTTTTTGTTGTTTGTTTGCTTGTTTTTAAATTAAAACCTGTCCGAAATGTGGTTTTACTGAGGGACTGTGAAAACATGTTTTAAAGAGGATTTGAAAAACGAGACTTGTCATGATCACCAGGTGGGGTAACAAAAGGGATATGAGTACATTTGGGGCCAAAATCTGAAAAATCACAAAGTTATGAATCAACATTGAAAAAAATCCAATGTTTCCTCCTAACTTTGTCATTTGTTGACATTTTGACTCCAAATTTTTAGCACTGTCTTTTTATGAACCCACCTTATAATCACAGCAAGAGGACTTTTTTAAATCCCGTTCAAAAGGTGACTTTGTGGAGCAAATGCGAAAACATATTTTGGAGAAGATTTGAAAAATGACACCTGTCATGTTCATCAGGTGATGTAATAAGAGGGCTATGTTAAAAATTAGGGGCCAAAATTTGCACACATCACAATGTTATGAGTAAACGTTGACAAATTAAACATTTCTTCATAACTCCGTGGTTTTGTGACATTGTGGCCCCCGATTTTCAACATGGTCTTTTTATGACCCTCTGTCTGAACATGACAGGTGTCATTTATAAAATACTGGCAAAAATATAATTTCATGCCACGAGTGTGAAAACACATTTTGGCCAGGATTTGGAAAACGACACCTGTCACATTCATGAGGTAGTGTTAAAAAATGGCTATACTGAAAATTTGGGGATAAAATATTGATAATTACCAAAGTTATGAGCAAGTGTTGAAAAATATCAATGTACCTTCATAACTTTATTGCTATGGGAGGCTGGTCCAGGGCTGTGAGGGAGGTCCAGTGGTAGGGATGTTGGTTGACTGGATGGGGAAGGCTGATCCAGGGGGTGTGAGGGTGGTCCAATGGAAAGGATGGTGGCCATTTGGGAAGGGGAGGCTGGTCTGGGGGCTGTGAGGGTTGTCCAGAATTAGCAATGTTGGTCAGCTGGATAGGGGAGGCTGGTCAGTGGGCTGTGAGGGTACCCCAGGAGCAGGGAAGTTAGTCGTCTAGGAGGCGGAGACTGATCAGGGGGATGCAAGTGTGATCCGTCAGCAGGGATGCTGGCTGGCTGGGAAGGAGAGGCTGGTCTGGGGGCTATGAGTGTCATCCAGTGGCAGTGATGCTGCCTGTCTGGGAAGGGAGGCTGGTCTGGGGACTGTGAGGGGAGGTCCAGTGGCATGGATGTTGGTTGGCTGAATGGGAGAGGCTGGTCCTAGTGTTGTGTGGGTGGTCAGGTGGAAAAAATTGTGGTTGGCTGTGGAGAAGAGGCTGGTCTGAGGGCTGTAAGGTTAGTCCAGAGGCCGGGATGGTGGTGGGCTAGGATGGTGGCTGTGAGAGTGGTATAGCAGCAGGGATGTTTGTTGTCTGGGAGGGGAGGCTGGTCCTGGGGATGTAAGGGTGGTCCAGAAGTAGGGATGTAGGTCATCTGGAAAGGCAGGCCAACTCTAGGGGTTATGAAGGTGGTCCAGTGGCAAGGATGGTGGTCAGCTGGAAGGGGAAGCATGGTCTGGGGGCTGTGAGAATGGCCCATCATTTGGGATGTTGGTCAGCTAGTTGGTGGATGAGGCCAGTCTAAGGCTGTGAGGGTGGTCCAGTGATAAGGATTGTTTGGCTGGGAAGGGGATGCCAGTCCGGAGGATGTGGGGGTGAACCAACATTTGAGATGTCAGTTGGCTGGATGGGGGAGGCTGCTCTTGGGGATGTGAGGGTGGTCCAGCAGCAGGGATGGTGGTCGGCTGGGAAGGGGAGGCTGGTCTGGGGGCTGAGAGATTTTTCCAGCAGCAGGAATGTGGCTGACTTGGAGAGGGTGGCTGACCCATGGGTTGGGAGAGTGGTCCCATGACTCGGTGGTGATCGGCTGGAAGGGGAGGCTGGTCACTACTTTTCAGTGACAGAAATTCAAATTTTAGAAGGGACAGGGGAATTTCTGAGACAGAATTAGGGACAGACAGTTGGGAAGTTAGCATAACCCTGACTAAGCGCTGGGAGTAGCAAGTGCAAAGTGTTGGGCTCCTGTGGGCTCTCGTTTCTCATTTTGCATTTGTAACTGCACTTTAAATAAAGCATCCATGGGATGCTAAGCACAAAGCGAGTGAGTGTGCTTTTGTTATGAGCTGAGTGCCAGGTCCTTCTCTTCTGTACAGGTATGGGACCCGCAGAGTTGGAAATGGAACAAATTCACTGGGGCAATCTGTCACCTTTAATTTATGACCCAACATACCTGAAAGGTCTGGTTACATGTTTAACTCATTATATGTTGCATTTTGCTTAGTGCCCATTATATGTTGCAACTTATTTAGTCAGTTTTACGTAACCCCCTAAAGGGGGTACCATTTTACAAAAGAGCAATCCTTCCCCCATTTTGGTCCTGGAACCAAGTCAGACTTTTAATGTCACTCTTGGAACTGATAACTGAAGGGTCTGTTTACATGTTTACTCATATGTTGCATTTTATTTAGTGTCTCTTATATGTTGCACTTTATTTTTTGAAACAGCAACCCCCTCTTCCACCACTGCTGTCCTGTGTCTTTCCTAATCTAAGGTTTCCTTCCCCAGGTGCCCAAGATCCGAACTCGCCCCTTAAATGGAGCCAGAGATATCTGACCCCTACCCATGAAGTACATGCTCATTTCCACTTTATTCAGTCCCCAGTCATGACGCACCAACCTCAGGACCCCCGCCGAGCTAGGAAATGGACAATCTGCAATGAGGAATCGATGGCTCTTTTATTTCACAAATTCTGATCTCAACTTACTTTGTCTCAGTGTCCTTCGCATCACTTGCAAGTAGCAGACAGACTGACTTGCATCTGCTGCCACGTTTGGCCTCACAGACCCCAGGCTTGCATCACACACTCATGATCACGACCCCTTTTTTTGCATAAACTGCTGAAATAATAATTACAATTTGCAATTTGACATTGCACCCCACGCCCAATCCCGGAAGCCCTATACTGTCATGAAATCTTGCAATTTGTGCAATCTGTTATAGCCACACATTGCATATTAGTAAAACACACAATCCCTTATTTAAATTAAAAAAAATCTTTCCCCATTGCACATTATTAAAACACAAATCCCTTATTTAAAAACCCCTTCCCCCTTCATTCTGATTTCAAGATATTGTTTATCTAGACAAATACCCTCAGGTTCGCTAATTGCAATACGTACTTCTGTTCCTCCAGGATCCACTGGCTTTGCTATTTATTTTTTTCAGCTGCATGTTGTTGTCTAATTTCACTCCTGTATCATCTCCGTGAATGCTACGGCATGAGCCCAAGTGAGTCCCCCTTGTCAGCAGGAACGGCCACCCGCGAGGTGACACCGGAGATTTTTTTTTGTTAAAACAAGGAAGGTGGAGAGTGAGAGGCACAGGCAGGGATCCCAAGTGAGTCCCTCCTCATCAGCAGATGCCGTGACCATGGAGGAGAGGGATAGATAATTTTTTATTTTGCGGGGGGGTTGCTTGCGTTAACATGGAGGGGGAGACAGACAGATGGGCATGGAGACCGATTGAGTCCCCACTCATCAGCAGGAGCCCGACCGTCAATGGGAGGGACACAGATTTTTGTTGGGGAGCGTTTCTACCATGGAGGGGAGGAGAAATGCCCACGGAGCCTGAGTGAGTCCCCACTTGATAGGAGCCATGACCATCGAGGGGCCGGGAACAGAGATTATTTTGAGTGGAGGGGTTAAAACAAGCATTTTAACACAGAGGGAGGAGAAAGACAAAGGGGCAAGGAGCCCAAGTGAGTCTCGATTCTCCAAGCTCAGTTTCTAATGCAGGAGGATGGACTAGGGGATCTCCGCTCACAGATGTCATGTAGCTTCCTTCGATAATGACATTGCTCAGCTGGTTGGTGGGTGGTGACAAGCAGAAGAAGGAAGACAGTCACTTTCAGACAGGCACAGCTACCTACCTCTTTTCAACTACACAAAGTTTCCAACCATTAACTGGCCGGAAGTGTCATGATCAGCCTCTCTGATCACTGGACTGTCACGGTTGAGCCCAGTGCAGCTTGAGCTGCGCTGGACCCTACAGTGACACACCTCTGAAATGATGTTATCACAACAATATGTTCACCCTTGTGAAAGTGCAAGGGTGAACATAACAAGGCAAAGAACCTCAGCACAAAAACACTGAGGCACAGGTTAGCCAAAAAGGACATTGGCAATAAAACCTGGTTTTTACTTACTTTGAAAAGCTGTAGTTTACTTTCAATTGGTTGATCCTCCTGTCTCCCTGTCCCCAACATTACATAAATACAGCCGCTCAGGCACTATCCCAGAATACCTGTTGGCTCATGTCGCAGTTAGGGATCACCCATGGGAGATTCAATTAGCCCACAGTGTAAATGGAGCCATTTATAGGTTGTGCAAACAGCATTTATTTTGGGAGGACAGTAAAACTTAATGGGCAAAACGGAGGTATAAATTGCTCTGAAAAAAGAGTGAGCTAACTGAATCTCATGCTGCTGATCCCCAACTGTGACGTCAGCCATGAGGGATTGTGGAACACTGCCAGAGAAGCTGTATGTATATAATATTGAAGGGAGGGGGCAGGATCAACAAAAAAGGGAAAGTACAGTAAGTAGAAATGTTATTTATGCACAGAAAGTACAAACTGAGGGGAAGTTCCACATTTAGGTGTTGCCCTTTAAATAGAAATACATATCAAAAACCACATTCATAAGCATACTGCATAATGCATGGCCTATGGGTCAAACTCCAGTCTGCTCTGTCAATTATGATGTCCTTCAGACTGTTTCAATACCTTGATTTAGGTCCAGGAGGAGCCTAAAAGAGCTGCATTCCGGTAAACACAGTCTTGGATTGATGTGCACCGACTGGGTGAGATACTGACATGTCACACATCAAGCCCATGGTTTCCAAGCACCATCTGGCCCCTAAAAATGAGACGGGGGACGACTGACAGCAAAGTAAGGCTGAAGCTCATCAGAGGGACAGCCTATAGCAACGGCTGACTGAGAAAACACTGCATTTGGGATGAGTTTAGAAGGACAATGTATCTGTGAGTACAAAGCACTCAGTAAAAACACCCATGAAATGGGACAAAACAGTGAAGTTAATCTCTAATAACAGTGCACAAAAGCTTAAATAAACAGAGGTTAATAAAAAACAAATTATCTGTGACTAAATGAGCAGAAAATACAGTAGTACAGATTTCGCTAAATATTTTGTTTGCATGACTCAGAATACACCCAAAAGCTACATTCAGGCCTAATAAGGTTTATTCCAAAAAAAAAAAAAAAAGAGTTGCCCACTGTGTTGTTGCAAAATAAATTTCTTGAAATGTAGTGTCTAATTTTTCACAAATGCCCTAGAGCAAGCAAGCAATAAATCGAGAACAAATTAAACAAGACTTTAACAAAGACAAATTTAAACATGACTGTAGATCAATAATAATTAAAACGCGTGTAGGAATGAGTCTTGCATGTCTCAGACTCGTGGGCCTTGTGGCATAGCAGCACTGCCTTGCAAATCAGACCAGGGGTTCGGAGTTCTGGAGCAGAGTCAGACTCAACAACCCAAGGACTGTGGAGACAGAGTGCATTTCTGACTGTATTTATTGGGGGGGGGGTGTAACAGGCTGTCAAGTGGATATGTAAGCACAGCCATTCAGTTAAGGAGGGTACAGGGGTACTCTGCAGATGCAATGACTCATCTTGCTCTCCCAACCACAGGATTAATGCAGTTGGGAGGACACTAGATTAAGGGGGGCCCACAGTATCAGTGCAGCTGTGAAATTGAGAAAGCTCAGAGAAAATTCACTAAATATATAAAAGGATACTCTAACATTCCATATGAATCCAGACTTCAACCTCTAAATTTAATGACATTATCTACAAGACGCTTGAGGGGGGACCTTCTACTCATGTTTGACATAATTCAAGATCCATTTCTAATGACTGCAATGGGTTTAGACTTCAAAAATAATGTCCTTAACACTAGGGGACACCCTCTACAACTGCAGGGTAGGGGCTTTAATTTAATGCCTTGAAAATACTTTTATACAGTCAGGACTATTAATCCCTGGAATGCACTTCCATTGGAAATAATTATCGGTAAAACCAAAGCTACATTTAAGTACAGGTGGGATACATTTATTCTTTCTAAGGTTACATTTTATTATTATTAACTACAGGAGCAATCATGGGCCTCAAAGCCTCCTAGCATGATTCCTGGTTGTGGGAGGACACTAGTTTAAGGGGAGGGGAGGGGTGGCACACCCTTAGCACTATAAAATGCTAATAATCTTGTGGACCCCAAGTAAGCAGCAACATAGGACAGGTTTAGGTTGGGCTCAGTATATCATGGTTACTGGTGCTGGAGCCACAAGGGAAAGCCAAGTGGCTTCAGTCACCTATAACCGTGGTACACTGAACATAATCCACAAACTATGGAATGCGTTATCGAGCTTATAAAATGGGAACTACTGTTTACAAGCATGTAAGAAAAAGTGACAACAGACGGAAAAACACTGACTTCTGTTGGAAATAAAAGAATAACTTATTTTTGCTGAGGTTGGAGGGCCTTGAAACAGTGACATAGGTGAATTGCTCTAAAATATATTTTAGCTGAAGTTTCTTGAAACTTTAAAGGACGCCTTGGCTCTGCAGGCTGCATGGTTGCCTCTGAAGCTGGAAGATCAGAAGGTTGTAGGTTCTTTCTTTTTTTCACTTATGTTTTATTGATTTTTAGAAGTAAAAAGTGCAAGTCAATACATCTGGAGAAAAATATCATAAATTGCTGATGGTACAACATGCAAGAACTTGAGACTTCATTACATCGTATGAGAGGACTGACCATTTAACAAGATAGGATAGTTAATAAAAGAGCTAATGACTGCCACGAACAAAGACTAGACCATCATTATGAAGACTGACATGGAGACTATACCATTCAATATTTTGAACTTAAAGTCCTTAATGCATGAGCTCTTATAGGAGATTTAATACAGCCTACACTAGTGCTCCTAAACAGCTTGTTTTATGTATGATTATTTTATATAGAAACACAGACATTGACGGCAGATAAGGACCACAAGGCCCATCCAGTCTGCCCATTCTTTGTACCTTATGAATGTGTCACAGGCCTTTACTCTGTCAATGGCCTATCTATTCATACTCATCTGTATTGCTCCCTTATGCCTATCCTAAGCCTGTCTGAAGCCCTGTACTGTATTCACATCCACCACTTCCTGAGGTAGGCCGTTCCATGCATCCACCACCCTTTCTGTGAAAAAGAACTTCCTCACATTACCCCTTAATCGGCCTCCCTCTAAACTCATGCTGTGTCCTCTTGTCCTGCTATTTTTCTTATACTGAAATATGTTAGACTCTTTCACCTTGCTAATGCCCCTAAAATATTTGAATGCTTTGATCATAACACCTCTTTCCCTCCCTTGCTCTAGGGTATATATATTGAGCTCCGTTAATCTGTACTCATGTTTTCTAATGCAGACCCTACATCATTTTGGTTGTCCTTCTCTAGACTGCCTCCATTTTGTTAATATCCTTGTGCAGGTGAGGCCTCCAGTACTGCACGCAGTACTCCAGATGGGGCCTAGCCAGTGTCCTGTAAAGAGGGATTATTACCTCCATCTTACAACTTGTGATACCCCTACTAATACACTCCAACATCCCTCTAGCCTTACTTACTGCCTTAGTGGTCTGCTTGGATGATTTCATGTCATCTGTGATGATGATGCCCAAGTCTCTTTCTTCCCTTGTGAGTGCCAGCAACTCCCCTCCCAACCTATAGGTAGCTTCAGGGTTTTTCTTCCTTATGTGCATGATATTGCACTTCTCTGTGTTAAACCCTAGTTGCTACTCTTCAGACCATTTTGCCAGTTTTTCCAGATCTCTTCTCATTCTGCCCACCCCAATGTGGATCATCTACTCTGTTGCAGATCTTGGTGTCATCTGCAAATAGGCAAACCTTACCCTCCAGTCCATCTGCAATGTCACTGATGAAGATATTGAAGAGGACTGGCCCCCAGGACTGACCCCTGAGGTACCCTACTTGTGACTTGTATCTCTTCTGACTGTATACTGTTTACTACCACTCTCTGTTTTCTGCCCACCAACCAGTGTGCCACCCAGCTTATTAATCAATCTTCTATGTGGAACAGTATCAAAAGCTTTGCTAAAGTCAAGGTAGGTGACATTAACTGCACACCCCGGTCCACCACTCTGGTTACCCAGTCAAAGCAATTTATGAGATCAGTCTGACAGGACCTTCCTGTTGTAAACCCCTGCTGTCTTGCATCCTGTGCTCCTATGGACTCCAGGTGTTGCACTATCCTTTCCTTAAGGCGTGCCTCCATAATCTTGCCCACTACTGAGGTAAGACTGACTGGTCTGTAGTTCCCTGCCTCCTCCCTGCTGCCACTCTTGTGGATCGGGATCACATGAGCCCTTCTCCAGTCTTCTGGGACCTCTCCTGCACTCAGAGACTCATTAAACAGTTCTGCTAGTGGCTCTGCTAGTTCCACCCTTAGCTCCTTTAGTATCCTGGGATGTATGCCATTAGGTCCCATTGCCTTGTCCACCCTGAGCTTAGTGAGCTCTTGTAGGACCCTATCTTTTGTGAAGGGACTTGTGCACACCTCACTCCCCCGTGTCCATGGTGCTGAGCTGTGGGCCCTGCCCTACCTTCTCCTCAGTAAATACTGAGCAGAAGTGTCTATTTAGGATAGATGCTTTTCCTTGGTCCTCCTCCACACACTCTCCCTTATCCCCTTCGATCTTAGCACTACCCCTCTGGACCTTCTCCTTTCACTAAGGTTGCTATAGAAAGTCTTGTCCCCTTCTTTTACTGTTCATGTTAGTGTTTCCTCGGTTTGGTCTTTGCACACCTTACTGCCTTCCCTGCTTCCCTTAGGGAAGTTTGGTATGCCTCCCTATCTTCATCCCACTGTGTTCCCTTATATTTCCTGAAGGCCAACCTTTTGGCTCTGATCTTTTCTACTACTGTTTTTGAGAACCAAAGTGGTTTCCTCCTTCTTTTGCTCTTGCCTTTCTCCCTAACACAATGGGATGTTGCTTCAAGTATTGCAACCTTAATGCCTGCCCACTTTGCCTGTACTCCTGTTCTCCCTCACCTGTATTTCTTCTTGACAGGGTTAGCTTAACTCTGCTGGCCATCTTATCAAAGTCAGCCCCTCTGTTGTCCCATATTTTTGCCTTGGAATGGGATGATTTAGTTCTAGTGGCCAAATTGAACCATACCATGTGACGGTCACTGGTCCCCAGGTAAGGCAAGGCAAATTTATTTAAAAATGCCCAATCCCAGAGGCTCTGGGCACTGTACAAATAGATAAAACACATCTTCAAAGTAATATACAAAAGAAAAAAGTACAGAATAATAACACATCATGTAAACATCATACATACTCGGTCAGAAATTAATTGGTGACCTACTTTATATTTCCAGTTTCACATGACAACCACTTTAACTTCGTAATGAGGAAGAAAATGCCTGAAACAAAATGTGAGCTATGTAGATGTAACATTTTAGGTTAATTTTAACCATTAACAGTCAATGCTGCTGCCCAGTGAAACCAGAAGACCACAAAACAGAGAGAAGTAGAGTTCCGCTGCCACAAAATGTTTTACCAGTCAAAAACACAGCGCAACTGAAAAGTTCACACTTAATGCAGCCTTGACAAGAAAAACATCCAGTTCGAGAAGAAAGGCTCTTCCTTTTTTTTTTTAACTTTCTATTGTCAGCCCCGTCAGCACGTCCTCTCAGGGCTCCCAATGCACCACCCAGGCTAGGGACGAGAGGACCGGACATCGCTCCAATAAGTGCCCTACTCTATGACATCTAGAGGCCTGGATGACCCCTCGGGTGGGGAAGCGGAGGCTCTCCCCTTGCCTCCGCTGAGCTTCAGAGGAATGTGCACCTGGAGCTCCCCCCGAATTCCCTGTGGTTGCTTGTCGGTGTGAGAGCCCGTCGCCTGGCCCGGATGTGGGGTCTTTTTTTCTTGTTCTGGTCCCCACCCCCTGCAAACGCCAGCACTCAGGGAGGACCAATGAGTCGGAGGCGCGCAGAGACGCACCTCCACTCTGGTCCTCGGTCAACGCACACTCCTCCCTAATGTTCTGCCTCCTCTGCTACACCAGCACTACCCATGGTCACCCAGGTGGTGGTGGTATTGCAGCAAGGAGAGCTGATCACCCCTCCCAGAGAAGGAGAGCAGCACATCGAGCGCTCAAACCTTCTCCCCCCGGCTGGCCCTCTCAGATGACCCTGGCTCGCTACCAAATCCGGTTAGCCGGCATCACAAGCAGTAGTGCTACCACTGTGCCAGTGGGCTGGCATAAGAAAGGCTCTTCTGAAGATTCTGGGTGGGAAAGTATGCCATTTTAGTTTGCTTAGCAAACAGTTATGTTCTCCTCTATTAAATGAAAGTACATCAAAAAATGTGGGCAATTTAGAACACAGTGTTAATTCAAAAGAACAGAAGTTAAAGCATACTAGCACCTTTTTTACTGATGAAATAAATGTCTCAACAGATATCTGTGGTCTACTGGTATCTCTCCCTATTACCAAGCACACTCAATCTTTTTGTTAGACACACCAGCTGAAATTTAGTCCTCCTCTGAAGCTGATTCTATCTGTAGTTGCAAATTCTCTTTGGATTCTAGCTGCTACCTTGCCAGCTTCGTTGGGGTCTATATGAATATATGTCTTGCCTCCACACATGATTTTGATCCTTGCTTCAAGCACGAAGACTTGATGCATTTCAAGTTCTCTGAGCTGCTTCCTTACCCCATTGAAAGCCTTCCTCTTTGTTCTGGTGGCATAGCATAAATCAAGGAAGAGCCTCAACTGGTGGCCCCTCCATTCCACATATTCCAGCCACCTGATTGCATGCAGAACCTCATCTCAGGCTATACTGTCCATGAGAATCACCACGATGGTTCTCGATGGAAAATCATTTCCTACAGTATAGCAGGGGTGATCCGATACACTTTTGTAACAATTGCTCTGTCTACTTGTAAAGTGTCCAGAATACAGGTTTGCATTAATGTTTTTAGAGCACCCCCCTCCTCTGCACCTTCTGGTAAGCCGATCCTTTGGACATGCAATGCCCGAGCCTCATTCTCTAGATGCTCCAGCCTCAGCCAGAGCACTGAGTTCTCTTTAACCAGGCCAGTGGCCATCGTTAATGCCTTGGTCAACAAATCTGATGCTGACTTGGCTTCCTCCTGTAGATCCACCACCTTAGCATCTAACACCGTGACCTTTACAACTAAAGATTCCAACTTTGCATCCATAGATGGAATTGCCTGTAGCAAGGCTGCATTGGTCGGCAGGGTTGTATCTGCATTGGTATTGGAAGTTAGGGTGTCTCCACTACTGAGGCGTTCTCTCTTAGTCTGGCACCATCTGTAACACTGCCTTCTCTCACATTTGTGCCCATTTCTGCAAGTTTCAGGTACCGATTTGTAAATAATCAGTTTCTTTATCTGATTTTATGGTTGTTTCTCTTAGTTAAGTATAAACTTTTTTTTGGTGGGGGTCATATTTCACCATTCTGTCTAGAGAGTGCTCAACAGATGCATGCGTTCAGTTTGGCAGTTGATTCCGGCCTCAGGTTGTGGGTTCTAGCCCCACACCAGGAACATGGGGTTAATCCTAATAATGCCACTGTAAGTGCAGCACGAGGGGGATGCTGCACTCCTTAGAAGCCATATTTCAGATGTGACATTAAACCAGGGCCCTGTCTGCCTGTCATGGTATTTGTTCAGGTTGATGTTGAAGATCTCATGATACTTCTCGAGAAGAGTAGGGGGATTTTTTTTTTTTTTTTTTTTTTAATAGAAAGAAAACATTACTTACCATAGTAATCTTGTTTCTTCCAGGGGATACTCCAATGTTCCTAACTTTTATGCTGTATGCCTTTAAGCCATATCTGCCCAGAAATGGAACGTTATGCTAATGATGGAATCATTGACACGTGCCACTTTTTCAAATGCTGCCACCTATCAACTGCCTACATTCTACCCTCAGATTTCATGGATGCCTGACAAGGCAGGGCCCAAGAGGAGCTTAATAGTTATCCATAATAATAATAATAGTGTTAATAAATCACCCAGAAAAAAAACTCCAACTGGAGGGAAAATCTTAACAAAACACCCCCCAATGTCAGAATCACCTGAAGAGGAGAAACACCTTTGAACACAGTTCCAAATACAAAACCAGAGTGCGGCACACATACCCCTGGTATTATATCATGGAGTGCAGAGGCCACTGGTTCTAGCATGGGAGGCAGGGTGGGAGAGTTAGGAATACTGGAGTATCCCCTGAAAAAACAAGATTACTATGGTAAGTAATTCTTTCTTCTCACCCCAGGAATACTCCAATATTTCTAACTCTTATGCAGACTAAGAAACAGTACCTATGGTGGTGGGCACAGGACCTATTTTGGAAACAGGCTCTGCAGGACAGCTGTGCCAAACCTGGCATCACCCCTTGCCTGCATAGTCAGGCTATAATGCTTGATAAAGGTGTGCACTGTTCTCCAGGTAGCTGCTTTACAGATGTCCACCAAGGGAACCTCCCTGGTAGCTGCTATGGTAGCAGCTGAATCCGTTGTGAAATGGGCTCTAAGCCCTGATGGGGCCTCCTTCCCTGCTTTTGAATAGCAAAACTGGATACACTGGACTATCCAGCTAGAAATGGACCTCTTAGATGCTGGAGTTCCTTTTCCTACATCCCCATAGGTCAAGAACAGTTGCTTTCTTTCCTGCCTATGGGACTTTGTGGCTGTCATGTAGTAGCTAAGAGTTCTCTTGGCATCAATGTTAGGCAGCCTGTGCTCACCAGAGCATGAATGCTCAGTGAAAAAACAGGTAAGGTGATGGACTGGTTCAAATGAAAGTCAAAGACCACTTTTGGGAGAAATTTTCTGTTAGTTCACAGGACCACTTTGTCCCTGTGGAATGAAATGAAGTCCTGCTCAATAGAGAGAGCCTGGAGCTCACTGATCCTTCCGGCACAAGTGATTGCTACTAGGAAAACTGTTTTCCATGTGACATATTTCAAAGGAGCTGAAGACATGGCCTCAAAAGGGGGGCCCATAAGTTTGGCAATACAGATATTTAGATCCCAGGCTGGCACCGGTTCCCTGATAGGGGTGTGCAGGTGGGCCATACCTTTAAAGAACCTTTTAAAGATAGAATTTGATGCCAAAGAGACAGTCTTCCCAGCTGAAGTGTAAGTAGACACTGAAGCTAAATGTACTTTTAGGGTAGAAGGCTGCAGGCCCAATGAATGCACATAAGTAAGGTAGTCCAGCACAGCTGGAATGCCTGCCTGGGCTGGTACTATATTCCTGGTGGAGCACCAGACAGAAAATCTTTTCCATCTAGAGGTGTAGGTTTTCTTGGTGGAAGGTTTCCTGTACCCCCTTAAGATATCCAGGACACTTTCCGTTAGACGCATACTCTAAGTCTTCCAAAGTCATGCTTTGAGTCTGAGTGACTTGAGGTTCGGGTACAGGAGTCTCCCCTGGCTGGAAGTTAGCAGGTTGTGCCTCCGGGGAAGGTGTATTGGTTTGGCCACAGACATGGAGAGCAGCAGAGAGTACCATGGCTGTCTGGCCCAGTCTGGGGCTATCAGGATTATTGAGGCTGACTGGGCCCTGAGCTTGAGTAGCACCTTGTACACCAGAAGGAATGGAAGGAACACATACAGGTACATCCCTGACCAGTGCAGAATCAGAGCATCTAGGGGTACTGTTCCCATAGCTGGAGGTCGGCAGCAATACTGTGGCAGGTGATGACTTTCGTGGGATACAAAGAGATCTATATCTGGGGTATCCCACCTTCTGAAAATCACTTCCACCACCTCCCTGTTTAAGGTCCATTTGTGATAGGCCTGGTTGATTCGATTCAAGGCATCTGCTAGGGTACTGCCCTTGCCTGGCAGATGAATGGCCTGAAGAGAGACTCCTAGGGAGTAGGCCAGAGTCCAAATTTGCATGGCTTCTGTGCAGAGATCCGACCTTGTTCCTCCCTGCTTGTTTATGTAATACATGGTGGTGGTATTGTCTGTTCTGACCTGTACCACCTTTCCCTGAATTAGTGGTGTGAAGGCTTGCAGTGCCAGGAACACCGCCCTGAGCTCCAGTAGGTTTATGTGCTGAAGCAACTCTGCACTTGACCAAGTGCCATGGGTAGTGTGATCCCCTAGGTGAGCACCCCACCCTAGAAGTGATTCATCTGTTGTGAGAATCACTGATGGAGGGTCTTTTTGGAAGGGGGGCCCCCTCTATGAGGTTGGCTTCCTCTTTCCACCACTGAAGGGCCAGGATTAAAATTTTTGTGACTGGGACCATCTTTGATAGAGAATCCCTTTTTTTGACACCAATGAGCTCTTAAGTGAAACTGAATGTCTCTCATCTGGAACCCAGAACTGTGCCAGTGGTGGCTGCTATGTGGCCCAGTAACTGCAAAAACTGTCCTGCAGTTTTTGGCCTGTTGAGGCTGAAGGAGGCTGCCAACTGCAGGATACTTTTCACTTTGTTAAGGGGTAGGTAAGTTCGATCCTCTTGGGTATTTAATTCTGCTCCTATGAACTGCAGGACTTGTGAAAGGATTAGGACTGACTTTCTGAGATTTACCAGAAAACCCAGAGATTCCAGGAGCCCTTGGATGAGCTTTAGATGTTAATTTACCTGTTGTGGTGACTTTCCCACCACCAACCAATCATCTAGACAGGGGAACACTGTGACACATTGCCTTCACAGATGTGCCACGACCACTGCCAGGCACTTTGTAAACACTCGGAGCTGAAGTGAGACCAAATGGCAGGGTTGAAAACTGGTAATGACCTGAAGGGAGTCTGAACCTGAGGTACTTTCTGTGAGACTCCTTTATAGGGATGTGGAAATAAGCATCTTTTAGGTCCAGGGATGCTAGCCAATCTCCTTTTTGGAGAGCTGGCAGAATCAGTGACAAGGTTACTATTTTGAATTTTGTCTTTGTTAGGTGCCTGTTTAGCACCCTTAGATCTAGGACAGGCCGCCACTCCCTGTTTTTCTTTGTTGTTAGAAAGTATCTTGAATAAAACCCCTTTCCCTTTTGCTGTGGAGGCACAGGTTCCACTGCTTTTGCTAACAGTAGGTTTCAAACCTCCTTTTCCAGTAGCATTCTTTCCAAAATAGAAGCTGGTTTGAACACTCGTTCTCAGAGAGGAAAGGGATTTGGAGCTTAGGGACAATCACTGACTCACTACTTCTAGGACCCACTTGTCTGTGGTGATATGTTTCCAAGCCCGGAAACAATGAGTTAGTCTGCCCCCTACTGGAAGTGGGTAGGTGGCCTTGGAAGGCGAGTCAGGGGTCCTGTTTTGCCTGGGGCTGAGACTGGGAGCCACACCTGGAACCCCTTCTGCCCCTGCCTCCGAAGCACCCTTGCTGAGGGTACTGTTGTACTTGGGGTATGGCCATGGCCTGATAAAAAGGCCTAGAGCTGAACTGTCTGCCTCCCCTTCCAAATGGTCTTCTGGAAGAGGAAGCCTTTTCTTTGGCAGAATTACTTCTATAAGTGGCCTTGTATTCGTCCACTTTTTTCATGAAGGTCTCTGTGTGAGTTCCAGAGGGAGTTACCCTCAACTGGGAAATCCAGAGCCTTGGTTTGGGTGTCCTGAGTAAGGTTTGTAGCTCTTAACCAGGCAAACTTCTTCTGAGCAACTGTATTTGCCATCCACCTAGCAGCAGTGTCATTGTTGTCTGCTGCCATCTTTAACTGATATTTGAATGCCTCCAAGCCAAATCTGGCAGTTTCAGTAAAGTCTGCTGAAAGTTTAGAGAGAGACATGCCTACCATAGCCATGACAGACTTGCCAGAAGGATTTTTTGGTACTAGGCTGCATAGGCCTGGAAATGAGCTTGTCTCATGGCCAAAGAAGCTGATAAATAACCCTTTTGCCATACTGTCTATTTTCCATGAATCCTTCTCTGGAGGGTGAGAAGCAAGAGGAACTTTTGCCTTATCACAGGCTGCAGCTTGTACCACCCCCTGGTGGTCAGGGTGGGAAAATAAGAATTCAGACCCATCCCTGTCAAGCTGGCACTTCTTATCCAGCCTTTTATCCAAAGGTGGGGCAGACCCAGGTGTTTGGAGGAGTTCTATTGCATCCCTTTTGAAAAACTTATTTATGGGGAGCAATAGCTTTCTTGTCGGTGTTAACTCCATCATTTCTAAGTACTCTGCCTCCTCCTCACCTTCTATCACCTCAGTGGTAGAGATATAAAATGCATCCACCATTTTTCTGACAAAAGAAAAATGAGATGAGTAATCCTCCGATGATTTAGGAGGAGAACCAAACTCCTGCTCAGGAGAGACTTCAGGTTCCATAGCCTCTCCCTCATCCTCCTCCTCATATTCCCCATAGTCATCATGTTCATGCAGAGAGGACTGGGTAAACAAAGCCTGGGTCTGGACTGTAGACTGCTGTCCAGCAGGCAGCAGACCCTGCAAGGTTTGTAAAACTTTAAAAGCCTGTGCAATTTCCAGAGGAGAAGGCATGATTACAGACACAGCAGAAGTCCCCACAGGCTGACCAGCAGGGGGTTGAACGTGTTTAGTTTTCATAGTTTTTTTCTTGGGAGCTGAAGAGTTAGCCGGTTCAGCAGGCCTTTTTGTACCCGTATCAGGGGTAGAAAGTGTGGCTCCTGTGGTTTCACCCATAGCCACATAGGATATCGGCTGGGCACAGTCAGAGGGAACCTTAGGTGGAGGCAATTTCTTTTTAAGCCTTTCCAAACATTTTTCATGTGTTTTTTCAGTAAAAGGTCTTACAGATTTCAAAATCTGTCTTTAAATGATCCTAACCAAGGCAAACAACACAAGAACTGCATTTGTCTGCCTTGGCAAACATTTCTCCACACTCTGCACAATTTTTGAAACCAGGTTCACCGGTCTTTTTCTTAGGTTTTTTAGACATTCCAACAAAAAAAAAACACCACAAAACTGCAAACACAATTGATTTAACTTTTATAGGTTGCTGTCGGTTCAGAACCAATCGGAACCGTGAACGCAAGAAAAAAGAATCAGGATTAGTGGTTCGGTAACCGATAATAGCGGTTACAAAAAAAAAATTTATTAAAACAACAAATTACCACACAAAAGAGTTTAAAGCAGGGGGAAAAAAAGACTCCACTAAGACTAAAGAAAAACCCGGTTCCTCACCAGTCATACCAAACCGTGAGTAATTGTGAAAATTAATAATTTAACTAAAATAAGCTAATGGTTTTACTATAAACAAAAGATAAGGGCAGCAAATGAAAACAAAATAATATATGTATTTTTTAAAGCTTCACGATGAGATGATGAGGAGATGATCTCCGAGCATCTAGTCTTGACAGGCGGAGAGAGAAATCTGAGGGTAGAATGTAGGAAGTTGAAAGGTAGCAGTAGTTTGAAAAAGTGGCATGTGCCAATGATTCCATCTTTAGCATAACATTCCATCTCCGGGCAGATCTGGCTTAAAGGCATACTGCATAAGAGTTAGGAATATTGAAGTATTCCTGGGGTGAGAATAAACATAAACAAAAAAGGATACAAAACACATCCCTACTATCAATACTAAATCACTTGACAGTATACAGCCCCAAGTAAACATAATTCTGAAAAACAAAATTTCACAAATAAGCTTTAAGGGAACTTAATTCATAACCAAAAAAAAAAGGAAGAAAAACTCTTTCCATGAAAAATTACATTTCTAAGATACAAAACCACCCCTACATGAAAGAAACTATTAAACTTCATTTGTACAAAGCAGAAGAATGAGAGTAGGCATCCACCCACTCACAGAGTAATGAGTGTCTGACTTGAGCTGACCAGAATGCAAGCCAATTAAATCTGCTCCAAGCTTTGATGAACCACTGTTTTACGCATGTTCTAAATTCTCTTTCATATAAAGACCAAATAGATGATTAGCCATGTTTAGGATGTCACGTAGACAATAAAGCTTTTGTCTCACTGTGACACCACACTTCCCCTGTCACAAGTAACATTTTAAAATGGAAAATATTACTGTTACAGTGCTTTGTTGAAAACCTGTTCATTTGTTGTCAAGGAATCCTGACACCATCTCTTTGTAAGTGGGCACACCCCAGACAGTACTGTCCCACTTCCTACTAACACAAGCCCAAAGCTGCTTAGTGAAGGGGAAATCTAGCAGGAAGTGCTGCCGTGTTTCCAGGACTTGCACGCAAGGGGACTATGGTCAGTATTGGTCTTCTGTGGCCTTGTACTTTAAAGAACAGGTCCCTAATAAGGGTTCCTCCAAGCACAGAACATAGCCTACATAGCCCTAAGTTGAAATCCATAATCTATTTTCCTAAGTGCTGCCATAAAAAAAAGTTAGAACACTCATAAAATCCCCCCAACACCATGGTCAGAAATGCAGCCACTTCCATAATGCACCGATACATCCCCACGCAAGCACATGCAGCCCTGTTTTGTGATGTCATAAAATGAAGGCTGCGCGTGTGTGCCCCACTGACTTGAATGGGGCTGATTTTCTTAAACATTTTATTAATATTTAGTGTTGGGATTTAAAGAAATCAAAGTGACTGCTTGACTAACAGGGACCCTGTAAGTTGAGCAGTTGCTTTGATTTCTTTAAATCTCAACACTAAATAGTAATAAAATGTTTAAAAATTCAACCCAGCTGAAGTCAATAGAGATCTTGACAGCCTTTGTTTATGACATACTTAACAGGGCTGTGTGTGCCTGCATGGGGAGGCGGTTGTTTATGGCTTTTTGTCTGGGGCACTCTTACAAGCATTCTAACTCTTTTTTCATAGCAGCGTTAAGAATAACTACTTAGGATTTCAACTCAGGGCCAGGAAGGCTATGTTATGTGCTTTTGTAAGGGGAGGGGGGCAACTACTAGAACATTGTGAATCTGCTCTTTAAGAAGTTACACACTGCCAGCTTAATTACATGCTCACCCTAATTCTTGATCTTCCAGAATATCTTCACCATCCCATATTCTGTTTCTTGTGACCAAAAAGCTGTACCATTCACTCTAAACACATGCAATGGGCTTAATGAGAAAAGGAAAAAAAAAAGAACTGTTTTTTTCTCTGGTGATAGATCTGGGCCTATCCTGTATCCATTTAGCCATGGATGCTTCTGAGGCAGACCCCTCCACATCCAATGAAAACTCTTTTACTGAGGAAGACGCTAACACCTCTGAATCCTCCTTTCCTCCCCCTATTTCTTCCTCTTCTGCAACAGAGTGAACCTACTATGGAAAGGGAGCTGCCGCATAGGTCGGGTTTTATTCACCTCCACTTCCTTCATCCTATTGTGTCTATCTCCTCTTCCTGAGGGGGAGGCATATTTATGCGCTCAGTAAACGGCCTTGATACTCTTTCCCCTTCATCAACTGGGTCTGTAGGATAAATCACCTGTTCTGGCCCCATTCTGTACTCCCTCTGTTCTACCTAGAGTGAAGCGCAAAGTTTTGTCCCCTCTCTTGAGAGAACAGGTACAAGAGTTGGATCCAAGTGCTCTTCTACAGGGTCTGCTATAGCCACTTGGGGTTGGGGTTTGGCAGGTTTGTCTGACTCCCCTTCCATCCTCTGAAGACTCCTCCTCAGGGGGTGCCAGCCTAGCAGCTTCAGCTTTAGCAGCCGATCTCCGGATTTATTTATTTTATTTGTTATGATTTCAGATTGACACCTTTGAGCCAGTGGCTCTTTTACAAAGGTTCCACGTCGAGAGACCAAGACAGATACAGTAAAAGATTATGAACAGTGGTACAAATAATAAATATATATAAATGGTGTAAAAAAAAAGGCTTAGGTGCAGCCAGAGGCACTGTCAAGTTATCAAAGATTAACCTGATCATAACAAGTTTGCATGAGCTTTGTACAATGTATGCCCGCTTGTACAATTCACCCCAGGGAGGGATAAGTAGAATATTTAGAAGGTATTGGGTAGGAGACAGGAGATGTTGGGGGTATAAGTCGGGAGAGGGTAATCAGGCAGTTGAACAGAGAAGTCAAGCAGAAGATAGTTAAAGTGCGACAAGGAATAACAGGGAGGAAGGCAGTGGGGCAGGCGAAGGAAAGTGGGTGGTATACAATGGTATACTGCAGAGGAGGAGTGGTGGGGGGAGTATGTGTGGCAGCTAGGAAGATGGAAGAAAGTGAAGGTTTGCTAGGTGAGGGAGGTGAGTGGTAACCAACTGGAGAACGGGATAAAGGGTGGGGGGGTAGAGAGGGAGGACAGCAGTGGGAAAGAAAGGCAGCGAGCAGAGATGCTTTGGTGTAGAGTGGAGGGTGAAGGATAAGGAGTGGAGGCACATTACAGTAGGAGGAGATAACTGAAGAACAGGTTAGGTGAGAGGATAAAAAATAGCAGTTACAGGTGTCTCTGGCAAGAAGGTGTTCTCGGAGTTTGCGTTTAAAAACTCCCAGTGAGCTAGTGTTGGAGACATCGGCAGGAAGTGCATTGAACCACTTAGGGGCTCTAGTAGCATATGACCGCTGGGCTTGAGTAGTATGACAACGGGGAACATGGAAAGGGTGGCTTTCAGAACTTCTGGTTAGGCGGGTGTTATTGGTCTGCCTGAGTAATTCAAGTAATCCCGAAGGCAAGAGACCAAGTGAGGTCTTTTTGGCTAAGAGGCAGGACTGGTATGAGACTCTACTCTTCAACTGTAGCCAGTTTGTTTGCCTGAAAATGTTACAGGTATGTGTCATCCCTGCTGCTCCAATAAAAAGACTGCAAAGCCTTATTGAGAACAAAGCCTTACTGAGAGTTATAGCTATGCACCGAAGAGCAGTGTCAGTGGCCGAGAGAAAGAAAGCAGCCACCAGCTTCCTTAAATCAAGGAGGTAATTTAATAGACTACACTGACTTGAATTATTAATTTCTGGTCCTGTGTAAGTAAGTAGCTTTGATTCTCTGTTTTTGGGGTTGACTTTTCTTAGTTGAACTTTTATTTGCCAGGGAGGAACTCTAGCTGGGAGATATTTGCAGTCATTTGTGACTAGATCTGTTACTTAACCTCTGTGAAATAGGTGTCTGAAAGGAAGCAAGGCGCTCCCCGGGGTGGAGGGTTGGAGTTGTAGTTGATTGTTTCTGAAGGGCACAGGTGGGCAAGGTTTCTCCACCCACCCCACCCTCACTCCACCCACCACAAGTACATAACTTCCCTTTATATCAGGGTTCTGACATCACTTCCCCAAAACTGCTAACAACATACACCTGTTCATATCCTTAAAGGCACAGCACACTGAAAAGGGGGTAGAGACACTCACAAGCTTGCACACACTAAAACAAGACCAAAAAAAGAAAAGCATCTGAAACAGGAAGGGAGCCAGACATGTGGGGAGTGGTGCAATGCACTGGCTGTGGAGCAGCAGTCTTCCAGGAGACATTCTGGAGACTGCGTTGCTGCCCTATCTGCAGGCACCTCTCTGGTCTGAGGGAGGAGGTTGCTCGTCTCCATGCTGACCTGGCAAGGATTTGGGAAACCTGCTCCCCCACCCAGGCCACCACCACTACCCCAGAGGTTTCCAAGAAAGAGGAGTGGTTGGACCACGGTGGGCTCAGAGAGGGTGAGGGTAGTGGAGGAGAGGTGCATCCCTCCCGTTGTGCCTCTCCACAATTTATTCGCCAATCTGGCACAGCATGGTTCCTCTATGGAGGCACCTGCAGTGGAGACCAAGGAGGATGCTGGGAACCTCCACAATGGAGACCCACAGGAGGGTGGCATAGGATCCCACAGGAGAAGGAAACAACTCCTCGTTGGGGACTCAATTGAAAGGGGGGTAGAACTGGGGGAGGGGAAAGGGAGGTAAGGTTCATGCCCAGCGACATGGCTTGGAGGGACAGGAAACGAATCCTTAGGATCGTGGAAGCAGCTGCAAGAGGGAGTGAGCTAGATGTCATTATCCACCTAGGGACAAATGATCTGGCTGAGAATGGGATCAGAGCAGTGCAACAGGAGTTTGTGGAGTTGGGGAGGGGCCATAGACAAGTAGCACACACACTAACTTTTTCGGAAGTGCTACCTGTCTATGGCATGGATTAGGCTAGGGCACTCCGCACCATGGGATTCAATGACTGGCTGAAAACTGGTGCACAGCTCAGGGATTTGGCTTCATTGGAGAATGGGGCTCCACCTGGAGGGATGCAGGCCTATTGTGGCACGATGGTCTGCATCTGTCCAGGAGGGGAACCAGGATCCTAGGTGATAGGTTTAAATGCTTTACTGGCAAGCATTTAAACTAGCCAAGGGGGGAGGCACTGAAAAGGAGAGGGGAAATCCTAGCCCCCCCCCACACAAAAAAAAAATCAGGGTAGTTAGCGAGGTAAACTCCAAGATAGAGCAGTCTATAGGAAGAAGGACAGCGGTAAATGGAGAAAAAGACAAAGGCAGTAAGGACAGGGATGGGGCAAAAAGAAATAAGGCCATAAAAAAATGGAGGGTTATGAGTACCAATGCCTGTAGTCTAAGTAAAAAGCTCCCTGAAATGGTGGCCTTGATGGAAGAGGGATGCCTGGATATTGTGGCAGTCAGAGAAACATGGTACACAGAGAACCAGGACTGGGATGTCAACATACCAGGGTATACAATCTACAGGAGGGATAGGGAGGGTAGAAGAGGAGAAGGAGTAGCTCTTCATGTAAGGGAAGGGATCAAAGCAACAGAACTAAAGTGTAAACAGGAGGAGAGGAGGCACTGTGGGTCACCCTGGAGACTGGAAATGGCACCAGAATCCGCACAGGGGATGTATACACCCCCAACCCGTCTCAGGGGGAAGAAATGGACAAGGAAATAATAGAAGGCATCCTTAGGATGGCAGAGAAAGGGGAGATATTGCTGACAGGGGACCTGAATATGCCAGATATTAACTGGAGCACTTTTGCTGCAGCTCATCCAAGAACAGGACCATTCTCGATGCTCTACAGGGGGCGTGTCTCAGACAGCTAGTTCTGGAACCCACTCGGAGGGAGCAATCTTAGACCTGGTACTCTCAAATGGGGACAGCGAGAGGATCTCAGATCTAGAAGTGGGTAGCCATCTGGGAACAAGTGACCACCAAACAGTGTGGTCCACAATAAACTTAGCTGTAGAGTCAAGCCATACAAAAGTGAAGGTACTGGACTTTAGGAGGGATGATTTTGTGAAAATGGGAGACTGCCTCAGAAAAGCACTAGCAAACAGGCAAGAAGGTGGGGTGGAGCAACAATGGGGAAACATCAAAACCGCCATCACAGAGGCAACAAGCCTTTGTGTGAAGCAAATAAATCAAAATGAAAGAAAAAAACACTATGGTTCTCAAAAGAAGTGGCGGGGAAGGTTAGGGAGAAAAAGATAGCATTCAGGAAGTATAAGGAAACACAGAAGGAGCAGGAAAGAGAACTGTACCAGTTAAAGCAGAGGAAGCGGGGAAGGCAGTCAGAATAGCAAAGGCCCAAACCCAGGAAAAGATAGCCAACTCAGCTAAGAAGGGGGCTAAAACCTTTTATAGGTACATTAGGGAGCGAAGCAAGACAAAGGGAGGGATACTGAGGCTGAATAAAGAGGAGGGTGGTTGGGTAGAAAGCGACAATGAAAAAGCAGGGATACTGAACGAATGCTTCTACTCAGCATTCACAATGGAAGAGCAGGGGGAGATACCTAATCCAGTCAATAGAAGCACTCTGGATTGGGGGGGGGGTGATATTAGTCCTTTCACAGAAGAAAGGGTTCTGGAAGAACTCCTAAAACTGAAGGTGGATAAAGCAATGGGGCCTGATGGGATTTACCCCAGAATTCTAAAAGAACTAAAGGGAGAACTAGTGACACCACTGACTACCCCTTTTAATAATTCATGGAAGGATGGTGTGGTACCCGAGGGCAGATGCGATTCCCCTTCACAAAAGTGGGAGTAAGATAGAGGCAGGAAACTACAGACCTGTCAGTATGATCTCAGTGGTAAGGAAAATTATGGAATCACTTCTGAAGGAAAGGACTGTTGAGTACCTAGAGGCCAGTGGGGCAAAGGACCCAAGGCAGCATGGATTCACAGCAGGAAGGTCATGTCAGACAAATCTAATTGATTTCTTTGACTGGGTGACCAAAGTAGTAGACCAGGGAAGGGCTGTGGTTATGGCCTACCAAGACTTTAGCAAGGCATTTAACACAGTCCCGCACAAAAGATTAATAAACAAATTAGCCAGCCTGGGAGTGGGTCCCAGGGTGGTAGCCTGGGTAAAACATTGGCTGGACAACAGGACACAGAGGGTAATAGTAAATGGAGTCCACAATGAAGAAAGGGGACTTACTAGTGAGGTACCGCAGGGTTCAGTACTGGGGCTGGTCCCTTTTAATGTCTTTATAGGTGACAATGCAGAGGGACTGGAAGGAAAAGTACGTCTCTTTGCAGATGACACAAGATCTGCAACAGAGTTGATACACAAGGTGGGGTGGAAAGGATGTAAAGGGACTTGGCAAGGTTGGAGGAATGGTCAAATGTATGGCAGCATAGATTCAACGAAGAAGTGCAGCGTAATGCACCTGGGAAACAAAACCCAGGGGAAATAGCACCATGGGGGTGAGATAATGACAACAACAAAAATGGAAATGTACCTGGGCTTAGTCATATCAGATGACCTAAAGGTGGGCAAGCAGTGTGAGAAGGCAGTAAGAGGGGGGCTGGGGATACTGGTATGCATAGGGAGAGGCATCACCAGTAGAAAACAGGAAGTTGTTGTCTCTCTGTACAGACAGTTGGTAAGAACACATCTGGAGTACTGTGTACAGTTCTGGAGACCCCCATCGCCACAATGACATAGACAGGGTGGAGGCTGTCCAGAGGAGGGCAACCAAAATGGTGCAGGGTCTGCACCAGAAGACATATAAAGAAAGTCTAAAGGAGCTTAAGATGTATAGCCTCGAGGAAAGGAGGGAGAGGGGGACATGATAGAAACTTTCAAATACCTTAAGGGAATCAACAAAGTCCAAGAGGGTAGCATACTCCAGAAAAAGAGATGTGCAAGAACAAGGGGGCACAATTTGAAGAAAGAGGGGGGACAGCTCAGAGGTAATGTGAGGAAGTATTTCTTCACAGAGAGGGTTGTAAATGAATGGAACAGCCTTCCTGAGGAGGTCACAGAGTCAAAAACAATGGGGGAATTCAAGAATGCATGGGACAGACATAAGGCAATTCTAGTGGTGGGTAGGAGGAAGTAGGCTGTTGGTTAACTAGGATCTGCAGCTTATCCGTTAGGTAGGGAAATGGGCAGACTAGGTGGGCCAAGCAGTCCTCATCTGCCATCAGATTCCATGTTTCTATGTGACCCATAAATTACGAGTCCATAGTTGATGATGGATAGGACTGAGCTTTGTAACACCAACTTAAGCGCTTCCGGTAGCAGACAGTGCCTGTATTTATAGAGGAGGCCAATCCTGATGTTTGCAGCTCTGGCGACATTGTCTATGTGGGAGGCATAAGACAAGGTACTGTCTAATGTTATTCCCAGATATTTAAAGGCACTAGTTTGCTCCAGAGCAGCACCTACACAATTCCCACTTGTTAGCTGTCAGACATTGTACTTGCTATGCAAGCCATGGAACAACATTGTTTTGGTTTCATTGTAGTTTAGGATAAGTTTGTGGGAGCTGAATCAGGCCTCGGCATCTTTGAAACTATTCTGAAGCTGGGTCTCCAGAAGGGAAGGGTCTGCGTTACTGGAGTAGATGACTGTGTTATCCACATACAACATCCTATTGTAACAAGAGGTGGGGAATTTGTTTAGGAAAATAGTGAATAATAAAGGGCCCAGAATAGAGCCTTGTGGAATGCCGGACTTGATAGGAAGTTTGGTTGATACAGCATCTCCAATCCTTACTTGTTGGTAACGTTCACTAAGGTAGCTTTCAAACCAACGTGTTGTGTCCTTTGATAGGCAGATAACTGTGCAATCAGAAGGGAGTGACAGACCGTATCAAAGGCCTTAGTGAGGTCGATAAATGTTGCTCCAACAAGTTGGCCATTATCCAACACATGGTAGACATAGCTAGTGAATTCGATAAGGGCAGTGGAGGTACAGTGACCTTTTCGAAAACCATGCTGCTGTAGGCATTGCAAGTTGTGTTTCTCCAGAAAATCAACAAGTTGGTCTGCCACAATCCTTTCAAGAGCTTTGGGGGGAGGGAGGATGGAGGTGCGTCTGTAGTTACTATGCAATGTCCTGTCTCCATTCTTGTGGATTGGGGTGACCACAGCAGATTTCCATTTGCTGGGAACTTGTGAGAGCCTGAGGGAAAGGTTAAGGATCTTAGTTAGCAGGGATAGAACTTCGTCCAGAGTGAGGGCTAAGATTTTTAAGATCCAGAGTATCCACACTATGTCTGGATTTCCCCAGGACTTAAAGCAAGTATTTTTTTGCTGTCCTTTCAGTAATAGTTTTAAAGTAGAAAGGAGGATGCTCCACATTCATCTCTGGGGTTGCCTCAGAGTCTGTACTAGCTTTGGGATCGAAGAAGTCAGGGGTAAAAGATTGGTAAAAGCCATACTGAAGGTGTTTGCTATGGTAGTAAGGTCAAGAATGATATGGCCATTGATGGATAGCATGGAGGGAGCAACTTTTGTGTCTTTCCCTGTTACCTCGGAGAGGTTTCTGCAGAAGCTCCTACCGTCCTTCCATGATGAGGTCAGCGTATTTTTGTAGTAAGTTGCTTTTGCAGAGCAGATACCTCTAGTGCAGACATTTCTAGCAGTCTTATATGACTGTATGTCTGCTTGTTTGCCAGTTACTCTTGCTTTGGACCAAAGCTGGTCACGGGCTTTCATACGCTCTAATAGATCTGGCATAATCCATTGATTGAAGAGGCCCTTGGGCTTTCTCTTTTTAAACGAAGCATGGATGTTACATGCCGCATGAATATTTTATTTCAGTTTTTGTTTACCGAGTAGGTGCACTAGCCATAGCAATGACTATTTTCAGGTACGACCCGGGAGGGTACAGAAAAAACATTCAAACATTTCATTACAAATATATGACATTAGGTACCTGTATTTGGTGCATCAGAACAGATAAACGTCCAGGTATGGAAATTTGATTAACAATGTTTGTGGAAGGCAGGAAGACAATAAAGCAAACAAACAATTACAAATAAGGCTTTAACAGTGTTGATTCAGGGGGAGAAAATTACACTGACACCATGAGAGCAGTAAAATGGCAAGGCAGTATAGGTGTATGAAATGAGGGAACAGGAGTAGATTGCTGAGAAGCTAGTGGAAAGAGGACAGGGTTAGGGTAGATTAGTCAAGGACAAGGTGTGGGACAGCTTAGTATATTTAGCCTGTGTAGGCATTACAAAAAGTGCTGAGCATAGAGAAGAGCCTACTTGTGTCAAGGGGTTGATGATAGTGTGAGTGTGTTTTGGGGAACTAAGGGAGTTAAAGCAGGAGCATTTGTTAGAGGCAATGAGATGACCACGTAGCTCTTTCTTAAAAGTGAAGTGTGAGGGAGTTCCAGTACTGGGGGACATGACAGGCAAAGGCTCTGGCACCCTTGAAAGTATAGCATCCGGGGACGCGAACAAGGGACCTGCCAGCAGAGTGTAGGCCGTAACAAGATGACTGATGGAGAAATAAATCCGCAAGTGGTTTGGGGATCTGAGATCTTATAATGCTGTCAGTGATAGAACCAAGTGAGTAGAGCCTGGATGCATTTGGTGGAAGCCATCTAAGTTCATCGTAGAGGAGACAGTGGTGCTTCAGTCGGTTAGAGGAGCATGCATAGCGACAAATATTGTTGTAGGTAACATCCCACTTATGAAGACTTGACTTAGACACAGCAGTATATGTAGCAGCACCATACATAAGGGAGGGTACAAGTATCCCCGAGCTATGGCAAGGCTAGCAGAGGGAGTAAACACATAGCTAGTATGGTAGGCGATGCCAAGTTTGGAGTTAACAGACTTGCAGGTGGATTGTATATGCAGATCATAGTTTAGTGATGGGTCCATGGTGACACCCAGATATTTAAAAAAGATCACCATTCCAACAGAGGATCCATTCAAGGTGGAGACCTTAAAGTTATTAAGGGAGTGTTTGAGATTGAAGTTTGTTCCAAACAGCATAGCTTGGGTCTGGATTCATTTAAGACTAGTCTGTGGTTAGTCAACCACTTTTGGGTTAGCTGGAAATCATAGGAGAGCCGAAGATTTATGTCCTCCGTGCTAGTTGCACTAGTGTACAAGACAATGTCATCCGAATACAGAAGAGAGGTAGTCTTAGAGAGGTTAGAGATTACGTCATTTATGAATATTGAGAATAGCAGTGGGCCAAGGACTGACCCTTGGGGCACACCAATGTTTACTGTAGCTTTGTCCGAGAGGGTAGAGTTGTATTTAACAATTTGTACTCTGTTTGATAGATAGCTGCTAAACATACCTCTCAACTGTACCACATTATGAGGAACGTTCCTCATTTTACTTCATAAAAGCTCCCTGTTCCACATTGTGAGGACTTGTTCCACTTTCAAAGTCAATATTTTAAAGCAAAAATCCATAGTAAATGATGCAGAAAATGTAGTATTCAATTAATAACAGATTTTCTGAACATAAATGCATCATGCTAACAGTGTTTTGAGCTTCTTAGGTAAAGATTTGACTAAGTGTTCCACATTTTGCCCATTTGTTCTATGTTTTGACAGGCAATGTTCCACATTTGGGGGACAAAAGGTTGAGAGGTATGCTGCTAAACCAACTGACAATGTTTGGCAAAAAGCCAAGTGACCATAGGGTGGTAAGAAGAATGGTGTGGTCAACTAAGAAACGCCTTAGTCATGTCAATGAAAATAGCACCAGTGAATAGGCCTGCATCCATAGCTGATAAGATATCTGATGTAAGTTTGAGGAGAGCTGTGGTAGTGCTGTGGCCCTTATGGAATCCATGCTGAGCAGTGCTTAGAAGGTCATTTTTCTGAAGAAATTCAACTGTCTGAGTAGCAACGAGTTTCTCAAGGATTTTTCTGAGGACAGACAGGACAGCTATAGGTCTATAGTTTAAGGGGTCTTTAGGGTCACCTTTTTTAAATACAGGGGTAATCCTGGCTGTCATCCAGATGTCTGGAACATGACTTTGGCACACACAGAGAGTAAATATCCTTGCAAGATGTGCAGCTATGAAAGGGGCAGCTAGTTTTAGTAGTCTGGGTTCAAGGTTAACAGAGCCAGCAGCTGTATTTTCAGAGATTTTCTGGAGTAATCGAAGGACTTCTCGTTGAGTAATAGCCTTAAAGTGGAAGTGGGGAACAGAGACATCTGGGGGAGTGTGTGAGATTGGCAAGGGAGGCACGGAGGAAGTGAGCTTTGTTAAGTCAGCGAATTGAGCATTGAAGAAGTTGGCAATAGCTCAAGGATTGTTACAATGGGTGTCGTTTAGAGTCATGTCATTTGGGGTAGAGGGAGGGTTTGAACCCAGGAAGGTATTAACATGGGACCAGAATTTTCTGGAATCTCCATAGGAGTTTGTTAGCAGGTCTTTGCAGTAGGAGCTTTCTGCCTGTTTAATTTCCTTTTTGCATAAGTTCCGCTGAGCCCTGTAGGTACTGTAGTTAGCTGTTTGTCCAGAGTTCTTAAAACGGAGCCAGCTCTTATCTCTTTCTCTTAGTTTGGTGAGCAGTTTGGACTTAAGCCAGTGGGTTTTCCTATGTTTAACACAGCGAGTTACAAGACAACTGCGATTTTCCTGTAGTGCTGAAAAACTGGTTATGAAGATATTTAGGGCAGACTGAGCATCACCAGCCCTGTACAGAGTGGCCCAGTCAATACCAGCAGCCTCTTGTAGAAAGGAGTGAGAATCAAAATTAGCAAAATTATGGAAAGTAATGAAACGGAGAATAGCTGGAGCTGGCCCAACTTTGCCCCATATACAGAAAGTGGGGAAGTGGTCAGTGATGGTATCAGGCAAGGTACCTGCAGCACTTATGTGCTCAGGGCAGTTTGCCATTATGCAGTCTAGCAGGGTGCTAGCATTTGAGTGTGGAGTGGTCCTCATCGGTTCTGAGATCAGCTGGTGCAGGTTGAAACTTTGCATCCTGGACAGGGACGAGGATTGCCTATTTCCCAGCCAGTTGATATTGAGGTCCCCCTAATATGAGTACTTCATTTCTTCCAGAGAGAAGTGAGGTTTGGTCAAGCAGCTCATCCAACCCTTTGAAACCATTTTAGGGGGTTGTGAGCACAGACGACGTGTACTTTTTTTACACCAAGTGCAAGTAGGACATGTAGTGATTCACAGTGGATTTGAGGAGAGGAATTTATGGCAGTGAGGTGGAGGTGATTCTTAAAGTAGATTGCTGTGCCTCCCCCTCTCTTTGATGCTGATCTATCATTCCTTAGCAGACTATACGATGGCAGAGATCACTGCGAGTTAGGGATTGAAAAACTGAGCCATGTTTCTGTTAGGCAGAAAATATCAGGTTTGTGGAGGGCAGTCCAGGCTTTCAGTTCAGCAAAATTATGCTCAAGGCTCCTGATATTTAGATGGACGAAAAGGAGACCTCTGGCATCAGATATGGGATTTAAGAAAAAATTACTCACCTTAGTAATGCTGTTTCTTCTAATGGAGTCTTGCTATATTATGACAATTGCAGTTTGTCCCAGCCTTAGAACTGCTCCGGAGGTGAAAGAGTTAACTTCCATGCCATGCATGGAACTTGGAGCACGAGCTCGGTTAGAAAAGCTCTGTCTGGATAATTTCAAACTGAAACTGTCAGATCTTTACGAGCAAAACTCACTAAGGTTCTGTGTGGAAGCCGTAACCTACACTAGCCAACTAGCTACTTAAGTATTAACACATTTTCCTGGTCCCAACACCAAGACTCAAGTCAGGGGACCAGAAAATAAGATAAGATGAGATAAAATAAAACACAACACCCAAACACCCCAAAAAGAAGGGGTGGAAAACACAAGATGGGCATCAATAAGTGCCAACACTGGACTGCCCACCCCATCCCTAAAGTAGAAGTTCTGAGAGGGGCAGGCTGGGGGGGGAGGTCATAATATAGCAAGACTCCATTAGAAGAAACAACATTACTAAGGTGAGTAATTTTTTCTTCAAACAACATGAAGTCTTGCTATATTATGACAATTGCAGACTACACAGCAGTACCTCCATGGAGGAGGACAGAACCTACTTAGGAAATAGGCTCTGAAGCACAGTGTGTTAAATCGAGCATCCCTCCTGGCCTGAATGTCCAAGGAGTAATGCTTAGTGAAAGTATGTACTGTTTTCCAAGTAGCTGCTTGATATTCTAAGATAGGGATGTCCTCGGGCTTGTTAGGACGCAGCTGTACTCTGGTAGAGTGAGCCCCTCAGGCCTGAAGGGGGAACCTTACCCAGTTTTGATAGCAAAATTGGATACAAGAGACAATCCACCTGGCAATGGATCTCTTAGAGGCAGGTTTCCCTTTCTCAACCTCACCATAAGTGAGAAAGAGTTGGAGGGAGTCAAACCTGTGAGCCTTGGTACGCTCTATGTAGTAACTAAGGGCCCTCTTAACATCTAAGCTGTGCAGCCTCCTCTCACCAGAGGAAGAATGGTCAGTGAAGAACACTGGAAGAGAAATAGATTAAGGTGGAAATCTGAAACCACCTTAGGCAAAAACTTCCTGTTAGTCCTGAGGACTACCTTATCCCTGTGAAAGGAAATAAAGTCAGTCTCCACTGACAAAGCTTGCAACTCCCTTGTCGCCTGGCAAGTGATGGCTACTAAAACACAGTTTTCCAAGTCAAGTACTTAAGCTCCGCGAAGACAGAGGTTCAAGGGGGTTGCATCAGCTAAGTAATGCAAACATTAAGATCCCAGGCAGGGCAGGGTCCCTGAATGGTGGATTGGATGAAGCAATCCCTGAAAACCTGGAAAATACAGGGTGAGCAGAGAGAAGAGGGCTTCCTGCTGAAATAAAAGCAGAGATAGCTGCCAAATGCACTTTCAGGTAGCTGGTCTCAGTCTCAAAAATTAAGATGGACCATATAGTCCAAAACAGTGGGCAAATCAGCAGATTCCGGAAATATGCTTCCCAGAGCACCATATGAAAAACCTTTTCCATTTAGAGTTATAAGTAGCTAGTGGAAGGCTTCCTAGAAGCTTTCAAAATTTAAAGAACACCTTGAGAAGGGTGTAGGTCAGCAAACTCTAACTCCTCAAGAGCCAGGCCTTGAGGTTGAGGGATTTGAGATTCGGATACCAAACTCTCCCCTGGGCACAGGTTAACAAATTGTGGTTCCTGGGGAGACACAGGGGAAGATGGACTGCTAAAGACAGAAGGAGAGGGTACCAGGGCTGTCTGGCCCAATCTGAAGCAATCAGAATCATCTTGCAGGGCTGAGATCTGATTTTGACTAGTACCTTGAACAGGAGAGGGAAGGGGGGAAGGCATAGAGAAACTTCCCTTCCCAATCGAGGAGGAAGGCATCCAGGTGGACTGAGCCCAACACTGGGGGCCTGCAACAAAAAAGTGGAAGTTGATGATTGTCTGGGGCTGCAAAAAGATCTATCTGAGGGGCGCCCACCTGGCAAAAACTATCCCAGTACTCGAGGATCCAATGACCATTCATGATGGCCTGGGAAATCCTGCTGGAGAGCATCTGCCAGGACATTGTCCTTGCCTGGGAGGTGAACTGCTATGAGGGAGGTGTTCAGGGAATAAGCCAGAGACCACAACTTCATTGCCTTGGTGCACAAGGCCGAAGACCGAGTGCCCCCTTGTTTGTTGATGTACCACATTGTAGTGGTGTTGTCTGTTCTAACCTGTACCACTTGGTTCTGAACAGATGCAGAAAAAACCTGAAGTGCTAGAAAAACAGCTCTGAGTTCCAACAGATTGATGTGGAGCAGAGATTCCTGAGGGACCACAATCCCTGGGTGGAGAGGTCGCCCATGTGAGCTCCCCATCCCAAAAGGACACATCTGTAGTAAGGGTCAAGGAGTGAGATAGAGGATGAAAGGAACCTTGTCTCAGATTGCTCTGATCCTGCCACCACTGAAGGGCCTGGATCAGGGTTCGAGTTACTGGGATCAACTTGGAAAGGGATCTCTTCTTTGAGACCAAAAGGCTCTCAAATGGAACTGAATGTCCCTCATCTGAATCTTGCTCCTGCACTACGGCTGTGGAAGCAGCCATGTGTCCTAGGAGCTGTAGAAAATGCCTTGCTGGTCGAGAGACCTGCAGGGTGAAGGAGGAGGCCAGGGCCACCAGGGTCCTTACCCTTTCTAGGGGAAGGAAGGCTCTGGCCTGCTTTGTGTCCAGTTCTGCACCTATGAAGGTGAGTACCTGGACAGGTTCTAAAACTGACTTTGGAAGATTGAGAAGAAAGCCTAGAGAGGTAAGCAGCTGCTGGGTAACCTGCAGGTGTGATTTGACCTGGTCTGGAGACTGACCCACAATGAGCCAGTTGTCTAGGTAGGGAAAGATGGCAATCTTTTGCCTTCTTAAATGAGCAACTGCTACCGCCAGGCATTTTGTGAATACCCTTGGGGCAGAGGTAAGGCCGAAGGGCATTGCTCTGAACTGATAATGGCCTGAGGGCAGTTCGAATCTGAGTACCTCGATGGGAGCTCTGATAAGAACATGGAAGTAGGCATCCTTGAGGTCCAGGGAAGCTAGCCAGTCCCCTGGCCTTAGGGAGGTAAAATCATTCCCAGAGTCACCATTTTGAATTTTGGTTTTAAAAGGTGCTTGTTCAGATATCTTAGGTCCAGGATGGGCCGCCATTCTCCTGTCTTTTTGGGGTAAGGAAGTACCTGAGTACAGTCCCTTGCCCGGTGTAGGGAGAAACCCTTTCTACCGCTCTGAGAGCCAGGAGGGTTGAGACTTCTGTTTCAAAGCAAGAGTCTCTAGAGGATTTGCAGGTGGAAAAGATCTGATTCTCATCTTTGGAAATTTTTGAAGCTGAGAACCAGACCCTGGTTTACTACTTCCAGGACCCACTTGTCTGAAGTTAAAGACTCCCAGTCCTGGGCCAAGTAAGCCAACCTGCCCCTAGGTAATGGAGAATCGGCCCTGGGCATCCCATCAGGGTGCCTGTTTGGCAGGGGCTTTAGGCTGAGGGGTGGGAGCAGGCCTGCTCATACCCCGTCTGCCTCTCCCTCTGAAGAACCCCCTCTGAACGTAAGCTGAAGAGGCCTGGGTTTGGTAAAAAGGTCTGTGAAAAGGCCTGCCTCTACCCCTGGGGGGCTGCCTCTGAGGAGTGGCTTGCCGTGCCTTGGCTTGTGCACTCCTATAAGTGGTTCTATATTCATCCATTTTCTTCATATAATTCTCTGTCTGCTCCCCAAACAGAGAATTTCCCACCACAGGAAAATCCATGGCCTTAGCCTGGGTATCCTGTGACAGACTAGTACACCTGAGCCAAGCCAATCTACGAAAAGCCACAGATGTAGCCATGACTCTAGAGGATACATCATTAGAATCCACTGCAGCATGGAACTGCACCTTAGATGCCTCAATACCATCAGCAGCCACCTGTTCCAGCTCCTTGGCAAGCTGGCCAGGGGCCTGTTTGGCTAAGGCCATGACAGTATCCCATCTAGATTTCTGGTATCTTGCAACACAGGCCATATAATTTGCCTGTCTGAGTCCCAAGGACGCTGCCATGTATTGTTTTTTAGCCATGGCATCAATCTTCCTGGAGTCCTTGTCAGGAGGATATGAAGCCAGGGGAATATTAGCCTTATCACAGGCTGCAGCCTGAACTAACCCAACATGGCTGCATTGCTGTGAAAGAAATTCTGTATCAGGACCTGACAAGGTGTACCTCCTGTCCATCTTTTTATCCACAGGGGGCACAGAATTAGGAGCTTTTAAAATTTTTATTGTTTGTTTCCTGAAGGATTTATGTAAAGGAATAGACAATCTCCTGGACTCTGGGATATCCATCATCTCCACAAAGTCAGGCTCCTCTTGCTCATCCACAGCTTCCTCCAAAGGGAGCTGGAGGGTTTCAGCAACTTTTTTATAAAACAGAAAATGAGAAGGGGACTCAGAAAGCCTAGGGGGAGACTCTCCTAAAGGTCTGTCTGGGGAGATGTCTGGTTCAATGGGCACATCCAGACTTTCAAAATCACATTCACACTGTTCATAATCATCCTCCCCCTCCTCTGGTTCATAAAACTCCTCCATATCATATTCTTGAACCAGTGGAAGCGGCCGAACCGACCTTTTGCCAGATAGTGGCGGTTCGGACGGAACCGGGGAAAGCGACTGGACAATTTGGATCGCTTTGGCTGTCTCTGCAGCACTTGGAGAAGGAATTTTGGACTCCACACCTGCTGATTTTCTAGTTCTCTTTGCTGGAACTGGCTCCACTGAGTCAGCTTTTCATTTGCCCGAGGAAGTCTCACCCTGGTCAGAGGGCACTCCCTCCGGTTCAGCTGGCACCGAACCGGGCTGGCCATCCGGGTCAGCGGACTTTTTGGCCTCTCGTTCCCTGAGCCTACCAACTCTCTTATCTAGGGTAGCTGCAGGGAAATTCTTGCAAATCTGGCAGTCTGCATTGAGGTGGTCAAACCCCAGACAATAAACACATGTGGTATGTGGGTCAGCCTTGGCAAAGGCTTCCCCATAGACACTACAGTGTTGAAACCCAGTGGGCCCGGTTTTTCTTTTGGGTTTCTCAGACATAATGCCAGCCTAACCAAAAACTTGCCCTTTTCCGGCAAATGCCAGGCAAGACACCCTTATCGGTTCCCAACCGTGTCACGGGTCGTGGAAAAAACCGTAATGAAATCCGTTTTTTTTAGAACCGATAAGAACCGGGAACCGCACTCTAAATAGCTTTAAATGAATTTAGAAAAACATTTTAAAACAACCTGACCGGTTCAAACCGAACCTATATGTAACCCCTAGATGGCGCTATCCCAGGGGCTACTAACCCTGCCTGATTTGCCACTAACAGGTTGAGGGGCCTGGATCCAATGGCGGTGCCTCCACCCAGAGGTCAGGGTTTGCAATAGTTAAACTTACTTGGTCACAGCCCTCTGGGACACTGCAACCCCCCTTTCTTCCCACTAGTGGCCCACATAATATATCAGAATTACCTTCACAGTATACACTTACCCCCAGGGCTGGTTCAGGCACTGGGACCTCCTGTAAAATAAGATACAGTGCAACAATCACAGTACAATACTTTAACATAGACAAATACCTCAGGCAGTATAACTTTGCTGAAACAAGCAGCTTTGATTTATTTAGGGGAATATAACAAGGACAGGGGGAAATCAGGTTAATTAGCTTATCACTTTACTCATCTACCTATGGCTCTGTGCACAGGCCTATCCCTACCAGTTACTGTCCCTGGGTACCCAAGCCCTAGTGGCTAGTCCAAACCGTGGCAGCTGGTGGGGCCCTTCCCACAGAGAAAAGAAAAATTAGTTTAAACAGTCAGCAGTACAGTGATTCCATTTGGATTCAATGTGGCAATTCAACAGGGAGCGACCCTGAATTAGTACTCACGACCTCCAAACAAGATAGGGTCCTTCAATGTCAGCAGGGCTACTCTTGAGCTCCACGAGACTCCTCACACATTTATATGGCAAACTGCAACAGGCAAGAGCTAACCAAGCCTCCTCACACATTTATATGGTGAACAGTAACAGGCAAAAGTCCTTTAACGGCAGCAGGATTCACTTGAGGTACACAAGCCTCTTCACACATTTATATGGTAAAACAGAAAGTACTATACCAGGCAGGCTGCTTCTCTATCCCGATCGCAATTACTGCACAATACCCGGGAGAACACACAGCAGATTCAGTTCCTGACAGACCGAGTGCAATTCAGCAATTTCTCCAGTCTTCTACAGGGTGAGCCTGGTTTCTACTCTTCAGATATCCTTTGATTCTCTTCACAGGACAGATTCAGTCCTAACAAGCAGTTACACAAGCTGCAGACCGGAACTCTGGGCCTTACACACGTTTCCCGACTAAAACTGCACACTGAAAAAGCACAGGGCTCCTTCCTTCTTCACTGCCAGAGCTCAACTGAAACTCCAACAGACAAAACCGGGCACTTCCTTTGAGTTCCTCCCAGTTCTTGACTGGATTGGCTGTCACTCACAATAGACTGCTCCTGTTGGTCCAAAAAGGCCGAAGTCTAAACTACATCTCCCAAGTCACTGCCCATACAATCCTCTTGTGGCTGGCTCAGATTATGAGTCCAAGTTCTGATTCGTCCAAGGCACCATTTTAGAGCTAGCTTACCCACACTGATTGGTCCAGTTCAGCAGTTCAAAACCAGAATGGGGAACTAGGCAGACACAGTTCTGACTGCAAAGAAAGCAGGTTAGACAAACTGTAATTTCATTATTACTCTAAATGGTTTCTGGCAAACAGTTACATCTTTCAGATAGGTTCCCTTTGCACTCCTAGTGACTGCAAAAATGGAGTGAATTGGCAGCAGCTCGGTGGTACTCAATCAAAGAACACACAGTCCCCATACAAACTAATTATGTCTGCAAGCAGACAGCTCTTAAAGACAGTACCAGAGGTTCTAAAAACACTCACTGATAAATGGCTTAAACGCCAAACACCATTCAGGCTTGGAGCATTCAAGCAAGCTCCTGGAAGTCTTTTGGGAACCCCCATTTGCAGGGGGGTTACATATAAACATTTACAAGTGCCACACAGAAATAAACCTGTCTATTACTTACAATACCACAGACAGAGCTTGAACCGATCGGTTTGCGGTTAAAATAATTATAATCGCGGTTGAATTTAACCGAGAAAAACACTTTTAAACCGAGAAATGAACCGAGCAGTAGGAGGAATCTCCGGACCGACCGTTCAGTGAGGCGGAGTAAAGAATCTGACAGTTTCAGTTTGAAATTATCCAGACAGAGCTTTTCTAACCGAGCTCGCGCTCTAAGTTCCATGCATGGCATGGAAGTTAACTCTTTCACCTCCGGAGCAGTTCTAAGGCTGGGACAAACTGCAATTGTCATGATATAGCAAGACTTCATGTTGTTTGAATGAGATGTTTATAGGTCCAGGGTTTAATTGTATGTCTCCCGAGATAAAGTACTCTGCAGCAGTGTCCACATCAGTAGCACTGTCAATCTGTGACTAGTTCTGCCGTCGCAGTAGTGCCTTGAGCAGTCCCAGATGCCCGCTGGATATAACTCAACTAGTATTTGTTTTGGCTGGGGGCTTTGTGAATTTATTCATCCAAGAACAGCTAATGGGGGAATGGTTGTTTATGACGTTGAGGAGAACTTCACTGTTAGTAAGCTGATCTGGTTGATTTGAGAGCACCCAGTCCAGAGGAGTACTGGTCCCTGTCTTGTAATTTACCCTTGTTGGCGTCTGAACAAGTTGGGAAAAGTTAGATGCTGACAGTGCATCCTTGTAGTTGCATGCACTAGGTGAGAGCCAGTCTACATTGAAGTCTCCAAGCAAGACAACTTCTGAGTTTTGTCCTAGAGAGTTAATACAGTGTAAGAGTCTGTTCAACCCTGGCTTAGTATGCTTGGGTGGGATGTAAACAGCGGCTACAGTTAGTGCTTCGTTATGGGCACCAAGCAGTATCTTGGTGGCTAGCATCTGAATGCTTGCATCAGTACAGGGTACGGGCAGGGCATAACCAGTTAGGGAATCTTTTAAGTAGATGGCACAGCCCCCACCTTTTTCTGACACTCTGTCTAGTCTGAAGACTGTATAACCTGGTATTGCAATGGCAGTATCGGGGATATTAGGTTTAAGCCACGTCTCAACCACAGACAAGATATCTGGGTTGTGCTGCATGACCCAGCAGGTCAGGGCATCAAGTTTAGGGAGTAAACTACAGATGTTAATGCTTGCTAGAGAGAGCATCCCAGCAGTGCTAGAGGCATTGGAACAAGGTTGGGGTGGTCCCGGATTAGGATGGATGTCAGAAATAAGCAACAGCATCAGGATAAGGAGTTTGGTAAGAGCCTTAAGATATTTGCCTTGCGACCGACAATGCATTTTTTGGAGGGGGCTCATTCCTGGATGAACGTTGAGTATACCAGTTGCCAGGTATTAGGAGCGAGTGGCTGAAGGAGTTAAAAGTAGATGGAATGGTTTGAGTTTGCACCCATGAGTGGAGAGGGTTAATTGAAAAGAGGTTGGTTTGGTTCAGGGGGAAACAGGATGTTACTTTCCCTACCTCTGAACGTCGTGCCTGGTGCTTGCTCCGTTATCCTCCCCATCTCTTATTTGTCTACCCTCCCCCTTAGCACTTACCACTCCCTCATCTTGTTTTGTCTGCCCTGCTCACCTACTCCCAGTATGTATTGCTGTTCTTTAAACCAAGTTTACCACGTATTATGTTTTCTGCACCCACTTATTGTAAAGGACTGTTGTTGTATTTTTCATCTATCATTTGTTTTCCTCTGGACATTATTTATGTAACTTGCCTTCATGACTCATGTCTGATGCTTTTGTTTGCTCCAATACCATTGTCTTGGTCCAGGTCATGCCTGAAAACAGTGTCTGTGATCAGAGTACTTACCCAATTATCAAAGTCATACATAATTAACTAAATAAATAAAATAAAAATGCACAGCGGGTACTCATTAATGTTAACTAACAAAGAATCCTGAGGGAGTTCAGCCACCAGATCTGTGCAGGTGAACAAGGCAGAGAGGAGGAATATACAGAGTATGCCATTATTGAAGAAAAAGAGAGAGAAAAAAAGGGTGGAAAGTTATAGATATTACTTAGGGGATTTTGGAGAGTGCAGTACTTTCTGCAGCAAATAACTGACTAGGGAATAGTTGCTAGGAGGTCACATTAGGGTAAAGTGACAGGAGTATGGATCAACAGTCATCATCCTCAGAAAGAGCTATTCAGTTTGTGATTACCAAAATTACTGAGGAGAGGACTGAAAACCCTAAGTAACTGGAGGGATTTCTAGAACAAATAGCCAATGAGAAGGGGAGAATGAAAAGGGAGGGGTTTAAATGTATTTAATAAAGGCAAGGGGTGGGGGTGGGCCGAAAACATGGGCAGCAGCCAACAGAAGAAATTATAGTGTTCTGGCAGCTACAAATATTCAGTTTTCTGGCAGGGAAGCAGTTACAAAATATATAGGCTGAGTGGAGCACTGTTTGCGTTCAGCCATATTAAACAGAAAAGTCCAATGGGACCAGGGTCTTGGCACACAGTCACCAATTGAGTGCCGTCAACATCTGAGGTGTACCAATCAGACCAGCTGCTTAGGAGCTGTGTGGCCAGGCAGAAGCATACCTTAGTCCAGCTTCGGGGCAGGCAGAGGCCGGGATGGAGAGGTTTTGGTGCACATAATCACAGCAGTAGAGCCCGCTCAGGGCTAAATCTGGAAGAGAGAGAGGGTTTCAGATGGGTCGGGTGAAAAAAACAGCTTGGAGATAATTCTGAGTTAAATGGGGGCCAAGAGACAGACAAAGGAAGCTTAGAATGGGTCTGAGGTAGGAGCGAAGAGTTGACAAGAAGAGTAATCGGAGGGGAGGGGGGGTCATCACAGCTGCGGCACCAGAGGCAGTCGAAACAGACAACAGTGGAAGAAACAGGTTTAAGAAAGGGGGGGTAGCAAGTGGAGCAGTAAGAGAGGACATCAGCATAAAGTAAGGAATACAGAAACAGATTAAGGGATATCTACTATAAATTACCAGCTAACTTGCTTAGAATTGACTGTATAAAGAAATCAGGAAAACTCACAGATAAAACCACTTCTGAATGACAGACCATATAGTTTACAACCAAGGGTTAAATATAGCAACAGAATACAGAATTATCTGAAACCAGTTACTGGCTGACTTGCTCAGAACAGTCTGTGTAAAAATTACTGGCTAACGAGGGTTGCTCTCCTTGCTGCTATACTGCCACCTGGATGGATTCTTCCTGCTAGCCTTTTGAAATAATCATGTATTGTATATTTTGTGTAATGTAATTGTATATTTTGTTTTTTCTCTGTATTACCTATGTGCATTTGTATAGTTTGCCTTCTTCTTATTTCAATCAGTATTTTATGTTTTGTAATGATTGTACTTGTGTGTAAATAACTATCATGCATGTATGTCATTCGTCGTGCCACTCCCGTGGCCCGGGTCGTGCCTGAAAACAGTGCTGTGGATCAGTGTATTTACCTGGTAATCAAAGTCATAAATAAAATAAAAAATAAAAAAACAGTTCCTGATACATAGAGCTTACCTTGTTGTGCAAGGCCCAGGGGGACTGACAAAAGGCGTGCCCCTCTTCCTCACAAAAACTGCACTGTAATGGATCTGACAGTGCTGCCTCTTGTAGCTATGTTCAAAACACAGACTGCACCGAGGCCTATCTCACACATGATGCTCAGGTGAGTCAGTTCACCACACTTCTGGCATGACTTGGGCTGGCCAGGTAGAAGCACAAGCCACTACCTTTGCCTGAATAAAAACTACAGGACAGATATTATATGCCTGTGTTCATATCTCAGAATTTCCCCACTACATTCCTGCCACATCTACATTAGCTCAGAGTCTAATATTAAGACGTCACATTTTTGTTGGAGCCAATACACAGTATCAGATATATCAACCCACTCATTACAAAACAGAATTGTAATTAGTTTCAAAGTAGGGGAATTCCCCTGGTGTCCTGTCCAAATTTCCTCCATTCATTAAAAATGCCACCAACAGCTTAACCTGATTCATTATGTGACTTTGTAAGCCGACCAATCAGCATGGTGGTAGCTCTACCATTCATGATGCAGGCGACCTGGGTTCTGGAACGAGCCAGAGCCGTCGGGGACCAGCTGTGGGGAGAGGACTGATCATCCCAGTGAATGCTCTCCTCCTCAGGGGAGGGAGGGTTGCTCTCCTGACTGCTGTACTGCCACCTGGGTGACCACACTGACGGGCACCAGGGTAGACACATGCTGGGAGCAGCCAAAGCAACATGCATATTTAGCATGCACATGCACCTTGGCTCTTCTAGCATGCCGGTGTCTCGTGGGGAACAAAGAAAACGTTCCCAGCTGCACAAGATGATTCCAACGCTCCTCCCACAGTCCCCGCACTGCCAACCG
This sequence comes from Neoceratodus forsteri, assembly GCA_016271365.2. Taxonomy (NCBI): domain Eukaryota; kingdom Metazoa; phylum Chordata; order Ceratodontiformes; family Ceratodontidae; genus Neoceratodus; species Neoceratodus forsteri. The sequence continues at coordinate 657,419,949 of CM028131.1, read as the reverse complement.
TGGCTCCACTCCAAGCTACGCTGGCTCGAAGTTGCCTCGGGGGATCCACAGTCCTTTCAGACCCTTATGAAAAAGACCCAGTATGAAAGGTAAGTCACGGGGTCCAAGACTGGAGTTGGGAGAGTCCCAATGAAGGGGGGGTGATGGGGCTAGGAATGGAAGCACGGAGAAAGGAGACTGGCTGGTGGAAGTGGGCATATAAAGAGAGAATTTAAAAAAAAACGTACGTCACTTGGCAACTGTATCTCCTCCTGGGACGAGGCTGAAAATAGGCAGAACTGCCTAGCCCCTCACATCCCGGTAAACAAAAATTAAATAAACACTAATAAAAGTGTGTGGTTGTTCTAGATTAAACAACGGTTCTCAACCAATCTGACTGCAGAATTTTTAGAACCTATTTTAAAATAATGTCAGTTAACAGTAAGTTTCACTGATAGGGGAGCACTAAGATGATGCAGAAAAAGTGGTTCATTTTAGATGACAGCATTCCAAGGAGGGAACTGTTCCAGTCTAGGAACACAAAATAAGCAAGTAAAACTTTATTTGTATTAGGCGCCCTTCCAAAGCTCAAGACACCTTAACAACGTGAATAGAACAATATAAAAAACCTCTTAAAATACAGTAAAACAATAAATATATAAGATCTTCCAGTGTTTTTGACAAACACCCTAAACATTTCCAAGTCCTGCCCGGATGGGAGCCACCCTAAACTTCTACGCATATCAACACCTGCAATTGCCTCACTTCTTGCCTTCTTACTAAACTTGTCTTTTTACTCGGGAACTGTCCCTCAAGCCTGGAAAAACTGCTTGTGTAATCCCCCTACATCAGGGTGACCCCTCAGTGCTGGGAAATTACCACCTGATGTCCCTCCTCCCGACTCTTGCCAAAGTACAAGAAAGCCTTTGTCCACTCCAGATTGTCTGAGTTTCTCAAGACATCAGAGTTCCTCCCTCCCTACCAGTCAGGCTTTAGAAAGCACCACTCCACAATATCCTCCCTGCTTTGAGTCACCGGACATATCCTTTCCGCCTCAGACCAAGCCCACCTAACTGCAGCAGTTTTTGTAGATCTGGCCAAGGCCTTTGATTCAGTCTTTTAACCCCTGCTTCTAAACAAACTTGAAGCAGCTGGAATAGCGACCCCCCCACCCGCAATCCATGGGTTCAACTCCTACCTTGGAAACAGGATGCAATCAATCTGGCTAGCTAACTCCTCTTCTCCCCAATGCTCACAGATGTGCACCAAGGTTCAATACTCGGCCCCATCCTGTTCTATTTATAAATGACCTCCTAACGCGTCTGCTCTAGATCCCGCATACATATGTATGCAGATGATACCATCCTCTTTGCATTTGAGCCACTTCTAAATGATGTCCAGTCCCTACTACAGCAAGATTTCCACAACATACAGTACTGGTTCCAGGCAAACCGGCTTAAAATAAACACCTCCAAAACAGTCTCCATGACCTTCAGGACTGTGCAAAAACTATCCAAAGTTCCCCCTTCCCCTGCCATCACCTCCCTGGATGGGACTTCACTAAGTGCTGTCTATCGAGGAGTATGGCTCCTTCCATAAACAACACACACTGAAGCCATGACCTCGAAACTTCGCCCAAAGCTTGGTATGCAATACCAAAACGGAGACTCCCTTCCACTGCCAGTAAGATGCAAACTGCAGACAAAAATGATCACACCCATTTTCGATTACACAGATGTGGTATATTGCACAGCCCTGGCCTCTTCCGTAAACAGACTAGACTCACTCCTAAATGCCTTCTGCCGCTTTGCCACTAACTTCCCCTCAGAACCCACCACTGTTCTCTCTTCTCCACAATGGTATATCTCCCCTATCCTACCACCACCACATCCACTCTATCTCCCTAATATCCAAACATTGGTTCAACTTTCTACCTCCCTGCCTCTCAGACAGCCTAGCACCAGCGAACCAATCACCTTACATGCTACATTTGAGGGACATATGCTCCTTCCCACTGCCCCAACCATCCTCGTCTGTTGGCAAATCTGCCTTCACATACTGGCTCCTACACCTATGAAACCAACTGTCACCTCATCTAAGGAACTCACCATCGCACAACTCTATCAGACAAAAATATTGTTTGCTTCCATCCCCCACCTATTCCAGCTTCTCACCTACTCAACCTTTAATCCCAACCTCCCAATCCTCACCTCAAAAAGTAACCCATTGCAGGTTGTCTGGCTTCTCTTCCCAGAAGCAGTAAACCTCTTGTCTCTACACAGTTCCAGCTAGAGAACTATATGTAAATATGTAAATATATGTAAATAACTCGCACTGTATAAACTCTGTATAAATGTCATCCTTTCCTACTTAATTTAAGTGCTGCTAGTATATATTTCAATTGTAAATAGTTTTTTTTTTCCTATTAAAATGTTGCCTATCTTAGCAAATCTTCTTGGGCAATTCATGTATTATTTTTGTGTATGAGTATTCCTGTACCTTTGTGTGTGTAAGACTTTTGTATATATCTAATCTAAATGTACACATTCCTGTACCATATGTATTCATCTTATTTTGTAAATTCTATACCCTTCTCCCTGGGTCGCACCTGGAAACAAGCCTTGGCTCAGCGTGCCTTTCCCGGTTACCAAATGTTTAAAGAAAAAAATTAACAAAGTATTTCTCTAGTTCCTTTAAAAGTGGCTGTGGAGATTATCCTGAGTAGTCCCATGAACAGATAGTAAAAATACAGAGGGTTAAGGTGCTGGACACCTTACATTTGCCTAGCATGTCGACAGAGACCGGGAACAACCTTGGGTCGTCGGGGTCACTGGCGTGGAGGGGAGGGGAGCAGGATCGAGCATGTCAAGGGCAGCTCTCCTCTCCCGAGGTGGGTTGGTGCTCCCCTCATAGTTCCGCTCCCACGGGTGGAGGTTCAGTGGGTAGCATATGGGTGGAGGCTAACAGTTACAGGAGGTGGAAGAGGCTGAGCTGGCACCACGGAGTACGTACGTGCATGCCTCCACATGCTCGCACAGCCATGCGCCGGGGCCTCGGGAGGCAAGGACAGAAAATCTGTAAAAAAAAATATACCTATGTGTCCCCATCACCAGTTGGTGGGAGGAGGTGATGGGGAACCAAATAGCTACTGTATATAAAACAAACCAAAACAAAAAAACAGTAACAATAGATAAAGTGGTCTCTAAATAAGCATACATGTTCTACCACAGCTACTCTAAAGTTGCCAGTGGTATACAATGAAAAAACTGCAAAAACAAACTGCTAAAAACTTGATTCAGCATTGCTATGCATACTGTCCAACCCACCACTGTGTTCTCACCAATTAACCTAACATAGTATTAGCCTCTGGAACCTATCTAGATTTTATTCTGATTCTAAGAGTGATCACTGCCCTATCTTTCATACCTGGAGGAGCAAAAGTACAAGGCCAGCTCTGCCATTTATCTGGACCAAATCCTACAGCATGCTTCACCCATAAGATTTACATCAGAAACTCAGTAGTGTCGACTTCCGGTTCCGGCGATGCCTGGGTGAAGATGTACATCGGGGAGCTACTGCCAATACATGTATATAAAGAGCATAATTTAAAACTCTAAACAACTAAACTACTCACGTCTAAGTGTCTAAAAGTGCCCATCATCTCCCAGGTACGAATGGCTAAGGCAGCACGAAATCGGTTTTTACCAATTGCCGAACTAGCCAACTTAGAGGACCAGCAATCCGAAGAAGGAGAGATCCAGACTAGGTCCATGTCAGGCTCAGATAGAAAGACCCCAAAAAATAAGGGCTCGAGGAGGACTACAGAACCGAACATCGAGACCATCCTACAGGCAATCACGGAGTTTCATGGGGAGGTCAGGGAATCCTTAAAAGACCTCCGTTACGAGATCACTAACCTGAAGGCCCAAGTGTCCGAAGCTGATCAACAGATTTCACTGAATACATCCAAAATCGCCAAGCTGGAAGAAGCGGTGCGTACTATTGCGAATGAGCAACTAGCGATATCTGTCCATCAAGAGGACGCTGAAAATAGGGGCAGAAGAAGAAATTTGTGAATCTTTGGGATCCCAGAAGGAGAGGAAGGCAATGATCCGAGGGCATTTGCGGATTATTTCCTCCACCTATCCCTCTCCTTAGACCTGGACTTTCAGCTCGATGTGGAGCGTGCCCACCGTGCGCTAGGCCCTAAGCCGACGCGTCCGGAGGCTAGACCGCGCTCTTTTCTTATCCGTCTCTTCAGCTATCAAACCAAGGAATCCCTTCTCAACAAAGCATGGCAGAAAGGGAAGGTGATGTGGGGCCAGTCCAGGCTACTTTTCGACGATTATGCCCCTTACACGCAGAGACAACATAGAGATTATAGCCCCCTATTTCCCATTCTACGATCTCAGAAAATTTGTTTTAAAACTCCCTACCCTGCTAGATTGGTGGTACATCTACCTTCTGGAGTACAGAGCTATTCTACAGCACTGGAGGCTGCATCAGATCTTCTGGCTAGGGGCATAATTTTCGGACAAGATAATGGAGACAATTCATTAGCGCCAGAAGCAGTGGCCCCAGCAAGATCGAGGAAAAACCTCTCAACCTTCCCTAACACTTTCAGATCTACTGGAGCGTCTACAACAATTCCGTAGCCCCTTGGTGCCAACCTGAAGAGCCTGGAAGTACAAATCCTAATTTCCTGAGTTGGGTAGAGGGTGCTGGAGGTGACTCTTGGGGCTGAGGATTAATTTGGTGGGGGGGGGGTTCGGCCTTGGCTGGAACACTCATAATTATCTGGGGTCTAGGCAACATTTAAATTTCTTATAGTTAATTTTCATTAGATCAAAGTTGCCATTTAGACCCTCGCAGTCTCCCAGATGGCGGGGGCTTCCCTAACTAGGGAGTATTGCATCTTTTGATACACTGTTCCCCCCACCTCTGGTGGGTCTGGGCTCCACTTCTCTTCCCCCAGCTATCCCCGGCTCCTGGAGCCATAATTCCACCCTTCCCTGCCTCAAGGATGGATGTCCTCTGGCTCTCTTTGCAAGACAATGAACAGACTCATCCCATTACATATATACCTCTATACGAACATTTTGGGCTCTCAACATTTTGTGTAACTCCTTGTACAGTATAATCTCCTCCGTGCCTAGTTGTATGGAGGGAGCGCTTGGGGGTACGAGTGGGTTTTCTCGGCCTCCTAAGTTCATAAGACCCCAGCTGCTTGGGCGGAGTATGATTATGTTTGTTAACCCAGCTTTCATTCTCCTAATAATGATATCCCCGCTCTCTCTTCTGGTTTCCTCTCTTCCCCCCCTCCCTGCACGGTTTTTCCACCAATTATCCACAAGTCTAATGGTTGGACAGGGGTTCCCCCTTACCTACCATACAAGCCTCCCGGTCCTGGAGTGACCTCGGTGATATTAGCCCTTTCTGTCTGGGTTATTAAGGGCAATAAATTTATCAGGCTGGGTTCCAAAACACAGAAAGCTCTCTCTAACTTCATCAGACAGAGTTTTTACCAACCATAACCCCAATTTCGGACCTTTCTCTTTTTTCTAATCAGGCAGAGAGCTCCTCATAGGATTTTCCTGCGAAAACAAGGCAACATCGGAGCCACCCTGGAGTGTTTCCTCATTCACTCCCCTAGGGACGCTATTCCTGACCCTTGTTATTTCCCAGTATGGGTCCAGGTTGAGTACCCCTCATCCCACCCCTTTTCCATTTGGGATTAAGGTAGGGATTAATCCGGAGGAGCTCCACGTTAGCACCTCCCACATGGACATCGAATTGTACATAGTTCTTGTTTACTTTCCTAGGGAGGGTATTTGTCCCACTCTAATGGGTTCTAAAGTACATTATTTATATAGTATAATGTTTGCTGTTTCAAACCTTGGGCAACTTTTGTCTAAAGATTTAGTTAGTGCTCACACAGGTCATTATGTGCCTATAACTGTTATATTCTACAGAATTACAAGGTTAAAGGTTGTCTGGGAGGGGGGAATGTTTAATAATCACACATACACGAAACCAATATTTACACAGTATGTTTTATTGAATTGTTCATTTTTTATATTGAAGGTATCAACTCAAGGAATGAGCACAGACAGTTTTATGGTATGGTCTGGAGGAAATCCATCTTCTTCCCGGTGGGGGAGAAACAACAAAACAACATTTACTAACAGAGATACAAAATGAGTGCAATAAACCCAGTAATAATTACATCCCATAATATAAATGGTTTACATGATATGATTAAAATGGCTAGACTCATGCAATACCTATCCAGAAAACCGGCGGATTTGGTCTTCCTCCAGGAAACCCACCTCTCTGCCCCTGAACATGAAAAACTGTCCTGGGAGGAGATATAGGGTGGTGGCCTCCTCGCATCCCAGGGGGAGAAAGAGAGGCACTGTAATCTTAATACCAAGGAACACCCCCATTGAGATACAACGAACACACATAGATGCCCAGGGCCGCTATGTAATCCTTAAAGGGTTGCTATACTGTAAACAAGTCACATTGGCTCGTGCATACTTCCCTCCGCAATCACATTTTCCAATATATAGAGGCTTTCTAGCCAGACTGCTCAACATCCTCCAGGGTCAGTTAATTATGGGTGGAGACTTGAATTTGACCTTGGCCCCTCACATTGACTGCTCGAGTCCACAAAAACACAGGACTAACATGACCACCAAACAATTTAAAAGCTCTATAGAATATTTGAGTTTAGTCGATGTGTGGAGACGGCTTTTCCCCTCTAGTCCAGGGTTTACATACTACTCCCCAAGATTTAAATCACATTCTCGATTATTTTATAACAAGTGAACATCTATCCACAATACAAGATATTAATATTGGCCCCAAGTTAATACCTGATCACCACCCTCTGACTCTTACTCTGGACATGGGCAGAGAAAAGAAGAACTCCCTTTGGAGACTGAACCCAACAATCCTGTTGGATGAGGAATTTTTGGAAATCCTCACTGACAGACTCAAGTTATTCTTTACAGAAAACTCTGTCCCGGAGATTCCAGTTACTATACAATGGGATGTGATGAAGGCCACCATCCGGGATGAAATCATAGCCTACTCATCTAGAAAACATAAAGAAATAGAAAAAGAATACCGAAGACTAAATACTCAACTTATAAACTATCAGCTGCTTTACCGAGCAGAAGATGCAGACCTCCAAAAATTAATAAATAATACAAAAGCTGAGATACAAAAGATTATAGATAACAAGGTTCGACAATTCCTGTATTACTAATGGCAATCTGTACACGAGGGGGTCCTAAGGGAATCAAAAACTTAACTCGTAAACTAAGGGCCAGAAAAGGTTCTTCTACTATTTTAAGACTCCGACATCCAATTACTGGGAAAATACATCACTCAGTCAGATGCATTCAACAGGCCTTTGTCGACAATTACTCTGGCCTCTACGCTCCTTCCCCTCTCCCTTCCCAGGACAATTTGGCCCATTTTTTAAACAGGGCAAATCTCCCAACTCTCACCCCTTCAAATTAAAAATCTGGAATCTTCGATCTCGTCTTTGGAGATTGAAGCATCTATTAAAAATCTTAAACCTGGTTGCTGTCTTGGACCAGATGGCTATACCGTCGAATGGTACAAATAACTTAATAAAGAACTGACCCCAAAATTATACTCCCTATTCAATGAAATTTCTCGGGGTGGTCTGTTCCCCCCATCCTGGGACTACGCAACTATTGCCCCAATTCTAAAGCCTAATAAGGACCCCTCAGATCCAGGGTCCTATCGTCCCATCTCAATTCTTAATGTAGACTATAAAATTTTCATGGCCATTTTGGCCTCTAGACTGGAAATGATAATGCCCCATATTATACACCCAGACCAATCTGGCTTTATCAAAAACAGAAACACCTCTGATAACATCTGAAGAGCCCTGTTATTGCAAGAATATGTTTGTACAAGATAAATCCCATCTATTTTTATCAGTCTGGATGCTGAAAAAGCGTTTGACCGAGTCTTATGGCCCTTTTTATGGGAAACTCTTAGGAAATTTCATTTCCCCCCTCAACTTATTACATGCCTAGTTAACTTATATAAATCCCAGAGAGCCTATGTCTGCATCAACGGTTCGTTGTCTTCCCCCCTTGGCATTGGGTAGGGGCACCAGACAGGGATGTTCCCTATCTCCATATTTGTTTGCCCTTTTTCTAGAACCCTTGGCATCAATTTTCCACAACACTCCGTATATAGAGGGAATCCCGATAGGCCAACAAGAATATAAAATCAGCATGTTTGCCAATGACGTGTTGCTGACCTAGTTGACCCCTTCTCAGTCTATTCTAGCAGCATGGGAGATCTTATCCCTATTTGAAGAAATATCTGGATTTAAACTCAATACAATTAAAACAGAGATCTTGGCATGTAATTTTTCTCCTAACCAGCAATTTAAAAAGTCCTTCCCATTTAAATGGCACTCTATTAAAATAAAATCCATTGGTCTATACCTCCCAACTGATTTGAGAGTTCTGGAAATAAGCAACTATGAAGCCCTTACGACACAGATCCAGGCAGATCTGGATAGGTGGTCCACCGCTTTCTTCTTGCTCCATCAAAGAATTTCCATTACATGCACAAACATCCTCCCATGAATCCTATACCTGCTTCAGACAATCCCTTTTTTCCCTTCAAAATACTAATTTAAATCTTGGAACAAAATGATACTCTGTTTTCTATAGAGAAGAAAAAAAAAATCACCCGGGAATTAGACTCCCTATTCTAAAATGATCCCTCTCTCAGGGTGGGCTGAATCTCCCAAATTTTAACCTTTACGCTCAGGCTGCTTTTTTAAGAACATTGTTACTGTGGTTATCAGACTCTTATACATCCCCGTGGAAAACTATTGAATTCCACCTAAACAATCTCTTTGATGTTAAAAGAATTCTGTTTTCCTCTGAGGAAAGATCCCTTAATCCCTCAGACTTCACTGGGATAACCTCCCAAACTTACAAGCTGTGGAAACGCATTAGAAAATCAGACCCAGTCCTCGGGGTGTACGAATATTGTAAATTGATTTCCCAAGATGAACCATTTGTCCCAATATTTATGGACCATACTTTCTCCCGATGGAGATCCTTTGGTCTTGCTCATGTTTTCCAGTTCCTCTCTGGTGAGGGCATTCTCCCATTGGACAAGCCTCAATCCCAATACCCTCTCTCCAAATCAGACAGATTTCGGTATTTTCAAATCGAAATCATACACTTCGTAACTCAAACATACAACCTATTTTTCCCTCCCCAATCCCTGATTTACTAAAACTTTTTATAGAGGCAATTAGGGGTAATTTGGGCTCCCATATAATAGGGCTAACATACAGGGAGTTAAGGAGTGGACTCCCAGTCACAACCGCCTCCATCCTGGAGGGTTGGAATAGGGACCTTGACACAGATATCACCCTGGAAGCATGGTCCCGTTCCTCCCTGACTGAATTAAAATCTGTCTCTTCCCCCCACTGGAGGGAATCCGCATGGATATGTAGATCCCGTTTCTTCCGATCCCCTGCCTTCCTTCCTTCTAAAGTACCTCCCCGAGGACTACGGGAAGTGTTGGAGGATTTGTGGTTGCACCCTGGCCATTTTGGGCTATGTATTTTGGCAATGTCCCCTCCTCATGTCATATTGGATTTCTTTTCAAGATGAACTTTCTAGCCTATTCTCAGAACCGATAGAACTAACAGCAGAACACTTATTGATGCGGATTTATCCAGATCATATTCCTGCTTGGGGTCAAACTATATTACCAATCTGCTTTATTGCAGCCAAAAAAACTATAACGAGACGTTGGATGATGAATCAAGTTCCATCTATAAAAGATTGGAAATTGATAATGGTAGATATATATAAGTCTGAAAGTTTTAATGCAGAACAATGGGGTGGTACCCTAGCTAATACACTAAAGTGGCAGAAATGGATACAATATATAGCTCTATTAGATCCTGAAATCAGTCTATAGTGAGAATTTCTGAAAGTCTTGATAGAAAGTGGTTTGCACAATGCCAGTTAAACTTGGGAGAGAGTCCTAATTAGGGATGTGATTACACCTTATTCAAGAATTATAATGAAGCTCATGTATAATAATATTAACTCCACCATGCCATAGTCCAATGGAAATCGAGACCTTCTGATAGATTTGTACTTACTGTTAAAGCATAAGTACTGAAACAGTGTATATACTGCAATGTATGCTTGTGGTCAAAACCTTGAATAAAAAGAAATTTAAAAAAAAAAGAAACTCAGTAGGGTCAACTGAGAAAGCCTTGAACTCGTCCCAGATGTGAAGACTACATCTGCATTCTTCATTTCGTGAACTGAACTTGATTTGTGACAGACTACTGCCACCCAGACGAGCCAGGGTTAGGGACACTCATAACCAATGGATTACACCTGATCTCCTGGATTCCTAGTGCCAACAAGACAACGCCTGAACCAAGTACAAATCTACACTCCAAGATCAATTTAGAGTGCTACAGGATTCTTAGGAATAAGGCCATCACTCTCACGAATAAGGCAAAAGCTGACTTGTATGCCAACCACTGGGCAGCTTTTAGGAACTCCACAAAAAAAGGACTCTGAGCAGGCATCCATGATGATCTGGATAAAGATCAAGCCAAAAGTATTTCATACCTGGTACACAACAGTAACCTAGTCACTTCAAATGCTGCTAGAGTGGATGCTTTGAACCAGCATTTTACAAACCTGAAATTACCTATCCACTCACGCATACAGAAACCACAGCAGCCTAAATTTTCAGCATCTCACCCCTCCTTTATTCCCTTTCCATGATATTATCCCTGACAAAGGTTCTACAGCTACTCTGCAACCTGGACATCACCAAGACTGTTGGCTGAATAGAACTGACCTTGCACTACTGAAGCGTACAACTGACGTTGTAGTCCAGCCAATACCTGCACTCCTCAACCTCACCTTTCACATCGATCCGGTATCACAAATCTGAAAACACCACTCCTTAAAGGAAAACTCTCATAATCTAAGCAGACCCACCCCCAAAAGCTTTAGCCTCCAATTAAGTTTTTTGGCCATGAAAGCAGTTGTTTTATTATTTCTACTTAGAGAAATATCATTTTTAAAAGTCTGCGCTTCCTAAACATGGCGGATGGTGTGCGGCTCCATTTCATCCGAAGTTGTGGCGCGCGCGTTAGCTGTCAACAGATGTATTGGGGCTGGTGGTGCTGCAACTGCGATGAAATGGAGCCGCACACCATCCGCCATGTTTAGGAAGCGCGACTTTCAAAAATCATATTTATGGAAGTATCAATAATAAAAATGCCATGGCCAAAAGCTTAACTGGGGGCTAAAGCTTTCGGGGATGGGTCTGTTGAGATTATGAGAGTTTTCCTTTAAAGCTGGTCTTCCATTGGACCCCACCAAATATCGCCGCCCATTATCAGTATTATCAAATTCGCACAAATTGCTAGAGAAACTGGTGCACCGCCAATTGACAACCCACATTCTGGATAGCAACCTAACAATAAATGAACACTCAGGCTTCAGGCCCTGACATTCCACCAGCACAGGTCTGCTAGAAGTTACAAATGATACTGCAAAGGCGCTTGATTCTGACTACCTAATGAGCACCATTATTTATTGACCTATCACAGGCCTTTGACATCACTGACCACAGCATCTTCATTGCACAAGTTATACAGTAGCTACTAGGGATAGCGAAGGGTGTGCTAGCATGGTTTGACAGATAGGACTCTGGCAGCTCCCAGGTGGCTAAAGCTAACAGTGTAACATCCGAGCCTTGTTCTCTCAGTTTACAAGTACTACAAGGCTCCATCCTGGGCTCACTAGTAATTAGACTGCTTATAAATGACATGCCTAGCATCTGCTCAAAAACAAGCTCCAATATATATCTGCAACAAAGTATTGTGCAGTAAGTTAAGTGTCACAAAATACTGTGTGACAAAGGGGTTTAACTGCCACTGAATTACACTGCTCCCTGCAGCATAATGCAAGGTACTGCAATGCATCCTGGCTGGCGCTGCAGTATATGCTGATGATAAAGTAGTCTACACAATAGCCCAAACCAACAACGACCTCATATATGCACCAACCAGACGATATTTACCAGTGCTCAGCAGTTGATGACAAATACTGCCCTTACGCAGTTAATTAACTGACCATTAAGTTGGGAAGTAATACTGCCCTAGTACAGTATTAGTGAGGCTGCATCTGGAGTACAGTATATAGTACTGGTGCCCATACCTTAAAACAGACATAAACTTGCTGGACAAAGTCCAAAGGAGGGCAACAAAGATAATAATGAGCCAACAGGGTAGCATGTACGAGGAGAGGTTAAGGGTGCTGAACATGTACTCCGGTCCGGAAAGGAGAGAGGGGACACGACTGAGACCTTCAAATATTTGAAAGGAATAAATAGGGTGGACAAAGATGATCTCTTCAAGCTGAGTAGGAACCAAAACAGAAGGGGATACAGTCTCAAATTGGAAGGGGGGGGGGTTAAGAATTAGACTAGGAGCACGTCTTCACTGAGAGGATGGTGGTGATTACATTGAAAATGGTGGACAGCTTCAAGAGAGGCTGTGATAGAATTAAGGGGGAAAATAAGGGTCAATGGAGGAGAAGGTCACATTGGGGAAGGGGGGGGGCAGTAGCTTATGCTTAAAGCCCCGCATTACAAGAAGAATAGAAATACCTAATGGCCATATTCTGCTGACTTTGTCATATGTTTGTATGACCGCCACTGGTATTTTCTTCAATAGTTCTAAAACCAAGGTCATGTGTTTCTCATGCAAACCTCACCATTGAAACATACTGCAAATATAAACGTCCATCAGAGCCCCTCCTTGAAAACATCCAGCAATTCAAGTATCTAGAGCTCTGGCTGGATCCTCAGCGTTCCCTATAACGAACATATCACAAAAACAGCCAAGAGCTCCAATCAAGAACTTGGGCTGCTCTAACGAAACAAAAGCTGCTTTAATCTTGGGACCAGACAACTACTCATTAAACAAACCCTTTAGCCAACCCTTGAACATGCAAGAAAAATCTCAAGAGCGATCAGCCCTGCAGCACTATGTAAAATTACAACCTTTAATAGTATGTGAAGATTTGTATTTGACTGCCATAGGCTCACACGCACACCACTGCATACTATGAGCTTGGACCACTTTCGCTGTATTCAATGAGGAGACACAAATGGTCTGCCTTACTCTACAAATGCGTGAACTGGATGTACCCAGTGCTTTTAATGATCTATTTTTAACAACCGGGAAATGTTTTCAGGCTGTGCCACAAAACAAATAATATTCCGGATGGCAGTCCTGCAATTCCTGGGAATTGTGAATTCTCATTCAAAAAATTTCATGAAGAAAAGGTTCTCAAAGAAGTTTTAAACCTCAGTACCAGAAAAACCAGTGGATTGGATAATTTGAGCTGCAAGTTAATTAAATATGTAGCAACCAGAATCTGCATGCCCTTAACATACTTATTTAATTACTTAATTCGCACTAGTACTTGTCCAAGTGAGTGGAAGATGGCTAACTACACCGTTTTTAAGAGGGGTGGCAAATGTTATATCAAACTACAGGCCCATCTCCCCATTTCTGATCACGTCTAAGGTCCTGGAGAGGTTGGTGGTCAGGCAGATGACTAATTACCTAGACTGGAACAAGTTGCTGAACGTAAAACAATCACGATTTAGAGCCCAACACAGCAATCCTGAAAGTGGCGAATGATATTCAGGTAGCCATGGTCAGGGTGGGTGTGGTTGGGGTTGAGTTTATCTACCTGTCCAGAGCTTCGATAAAATCGACCATACTCTCTTAATGGAGAGATTGGTCAGGGTGGCTGTTTGGGGTGAGGGTAATAATTGGTCTGCAAGCTACTTGGGGAAGCAGAAGGTTGATTACCGTGGGATAAAAAATCAAACACCAAACTTATGGTACATAGGGTCCCTCGGGGGTTTGCTCTATATGAACAACTTCAATGAGGATTTGCAGGATGCAAATGTGCATCTTTATGCAGATGACATATTTGTTTACTATGTTGGAGAGGACAGTAATGTGGTCCATAAATCCCTCCAGGCTAACTTTGATAAACTCCAGAACTATTTTATTGAATGTAGACTTATTTTTTTGTTTGAAATCACAGTTTATCTCTCTCCCCTACACCGGAGCCCCGCTCAGTCAGGTGTCGCTAAGGGCATCACCCCATTGCTGCCTTACCTGGATCCTCGGTATACCTCTATGGAGCTGTGGCTATACCCCCCAGGCAGGTACGAGGTGGGGCCCGTACACCCCGAACAATCAACTTTCGTCGGGTCCCTCCGGTGGTCAGGCAGCAGTCATCAGGGTCCATACCCAGTGCTCCTTCCCCTCGGCGCTTCGGTGTTTTTTTCCCTTGTTCTAGGGGAGTGGCTATGCCCAGACGCCAAGGCGTCCCTGCCGATGTCCTCACTCCCAGCCCCCTCTGTGTGCTCATGCTCTTGCTGTGCCTCTGGCTTCCGCCAGAGGCCAGACAAGTGGCAAGTTGGACCCCCCCCATCCCGGGAGAGCTGTGCTCCGGATACTCAATCCTCTCCCTTCCTGCCGACGGCCCAGACTCGTTCCCGAACCTGGGTTGCCAGCGTGGCGTAAGGTGTGGCATCCAGCACCTCAACCCTCAGCACAACCGGGCCGGCTAATGTAGACTTATTTTGAATTAAAAGAAAACCTAGGCCATGATTTTTGCAACTCCTAAAAAAAAAAAAAGGATTAGTCCAAAGGAAGCCCAATTACTTATTAAAACACTGGATTCAGCTGTACTGAAAGTAGTGACTAAGTACAGATACCTCATAGTGTGGTTTGATTCCCTTATGATCTGGGAGCTCATATTTCATCTGTAGTTAGTAAGCTTGGACAGAGATTAGGGCCCTATATAGGGTGCGTAATGCTTGATGCGAGATGCAGAACTGTAAATACCAATGTTGTTACCACTAACTGATTATGGTGACCTTGTATGTGGGAGATCTGTTGCCATCCATCTTGGAAGACTGGACATTGTTTTTAATCATCTAGCAAGGTTTGTGATGGGTGTTCTGTATGGCATCCAGAGGTGTGCATTATACAGTATGTTGGGATGAGTATCTCTTAAAGCAGCAGTGCATGAAAGCGGTGAAACTTTTGACCTATACTTTTTTATTCTATTTTAGATTGCCCCTTCTCTCCTGACTTGCATGACACCCTCCTTTCTGCAGTTTCAGTCTGCCTTAGTGCTTATATTCAGATTTGTAATATTAAAAGGGGTGCTCATTTTAATATGGCTCTGGCCAGGTTTTCGTCACTACTCTCAACTGTTTTTGTACATTAGTTGTTTAAAATCACTTCTGTTGTGACTAAAATGAACTATAACGCAGCAAGCAGTGCTCCCTGACCTTACAGGAAAATAGGCGTTCATACACTGCTGCAAATACTGATGAAAACCTGGTCACCCCAACCATATTAAAGGAGCACTCCTTTTATTATTTCAAATGTAAAAAACTAAAGCAGACTCAAAATGGAGAAAGAAGGGTATCATACAAGTCAGGCGATAAGAAGCAATCAAAAATAGAAAAGTACTGGTCACAATTTGCACTGCTATCATGCATTGCTGCTTTAATGTAAGAGGGAAAGAACATGCTTTAAAACTTTTATGTATTAGCTTAAAACAAAAAGTACCAAACTATATGTTACATCTTTTGCAAGCGAGACCAATTCATTTGGGACTAAGACCTGAGGGAGTGGGGGTGAGGTAGAGTTTGTGGTTCCGTGAACCACCACTGTGAAGAGCAGAGATACTTTTATTGTAAGTGCATCCCACTTGTGAAATGCCATGCCATTGACCATGTGGCCATATTTTGGAGACTCAGTCTTTTTTAGTGATGTTTTAAAGTGCTTAGCAGATGGGGAGTTAAAGGCTTGTGGGTGTCCAAAATAACTATTTACTGCCTATTATTTAGATGCCAATCTTAGTCATGCTTTTTTATTGTACTTAGATATCAATACACGTGACAAGTATATTGTATGAGGTTTTTAAATGTGATATGTATACTGTAATTATCATTCAAGTAACTGTAAATGGGAAAAATTGACAAGGATGTAATTGGAAATGAGCGTGACAGCTCCTATGACTTAACATAATCCTGCTTATTATAATAAAAGAAAAGATTGATTGATTGACTGAATGAATGACTGATATACTTCGGTAACCTGCTGACCAGAACCACCCTAGTCTACCTGCTAAGGTCTCAAAAGTCAAGGATATATTTAATGTCTCTAGCATCAACAAAAAAGCTTTTTTTTTTTCTGTGACTACTTCAACGTGCTGGAATTTGATCCCTAGCAACATCAAGTAATTCAAGAAAATTAGATACTTCAAGAGAGCCATGTTATGTCATCCCAGAACAGCCTATTCATGTCTCGACTCTAACCATCTGTCCTTGTTGCTCTCCTGTCCCCTTCCTAGTGGATATCCTATCCTTAGAACACACTGAATCATTTCACTACTATGTCAACGCATTCTCAGCATAGCTAAATAGTTGAAGTGTTGATATTACTGAACTGTACTTGTATCTGAGCATGTCAGAATTCTAGTTTTGTCCGCTTTAGCATTTCTGTTTCTATCATTGTTTTGGTCATATATACTCATGGTGCTGCTTTATTATGCCTTATCCCCATTATTTGTTGATGGGTCTATGACTTGATGTTGTTATTCGCCTGCTTGATGCCATCTGTGCTTCATGTCTGATTCTTTTTGAATTGACTTGAATTGTATTGCTGTTTGAACTACCATTTTTTGATTGCTATTTGTACTATATCCCCACTCTCATAATCCCGACAATCATTTGCCCGACACGTTTAAAATCCAGACTCTTGAAATCCTGACTACTGAAAGCCCGCTATTCAAAATACTGACTCTTTCAAACACTGCACAGCACAGAGCATGCAGCAGTCAGATCATCTAGACAACATTTTACTACATTTGATGCTCCTAGACAAAATATTTTATTTTTTATTTCTTTTCCGACCATAAACCGCTCGCAGTTCATTCCACTCCCTGAACAACCCTCGCATTGAATACACCCACCAACACTGCACTTGGCATGGCTCGTCCATTGCAGTCGCCACTGAAATGCAAGGCAAGGCAGTGTGTCACCTGGTCGAACTACAGCTAAATGCCAATGTTCACATATGAAGCATCAGCAGTTACAAGTAATCTGCATAATTACCATAAATGATTAAAGCTGGGGTTGACGTTCTGTGTGACGCTCTCTATGCATGGTGGTGTCAGTCAGGAAGGCAAATGGGAGCATGATCGATAGACAGCAGATGAAAGTCTGATCTAAGTGCTGCAAGCACCATGCCGCTAAGCGTTAACATTAGTCACATTTATTTCAACATTTAATTTATTACATTTGTGCAGTGCGGTGTTGGTGGGTGTATTCAATGTGAGGGTTGCTCAGGGAGCTGAATGAATTGCGAGCTACTTCTGGGTTTGGGGTCAGAAAAGAAATAAAAAATTTGCATTAATTTAATTTGTACAGCAGTGTAAGTGTTTCGGGAAGCGGGACTTCAAGTGTCAGTATTCCAGTATTTCGGGCCTTTAAGAGTCAGTATTTCGAATTGCGGGAATTCAGTAGTTGGGAATCTTGTACTGTTGGGATTTTGGAGTCAGTCAATCGTTTGTTGGTCTGGTATGAGTCAGGATTTTGTGCCAGACTCTTTGGATTAATCCCCCAGTGCAAACAGTTCCTGTTTGTTTTTGGTGTATTGTTGCAAGTTTCCTGTTCTGTAATATCTTCCTTTTGTATTGTTTCATGCTAGTTGGTTATAAATTTCAATAAAATATTTCATGTTAAAAAAAAGAATTCTATGTTTTGTACATAATATAACTGTAGATTTGTTGTGAATGTAACCTTGTACCTAAAACATCATGTCTGTGCATAATGTAACGGTTCAGCTCTGCTGCTGTACTGCCACCCCCCGCCCTCTTGTAAACTGGATGCATCACACACATTTGGCTATCCTGGAGCAAGCAAATCATACACTAAAAAAAGATTTCAACACTGAAATGGGAACATAACTTCTGCCGGTCTACAAGCACTGTGCCACAAGTGTACTAAAACAGTCTACCCCAGTCACTGCCACCTCACCCCCAGCTACCACTGCCTGCCCCCTTATACAAGTCCCAAATGGACCTTTCAGGTGCAGCTGTTTTTTTGGAAGGGGTACAATGTGTTTATTCAGGATAGTTCAATGTAGATGTCAAATCTAAATTAGAATTAGAATAGGGTGCAGCTTTTCCTGACTTCCACCTGAAGGAGTTGAGCACAGGAAGGCCAAGTGACTTGCTTACGGTTACCATTTGAAGTGTCTCTACAGGTTCCAGACCTGGTACTCCTCATCCCCAAGCCTGTGCTCTAAGAACCAGACCAAACTACCTTCTTAAAATACAAACCATAGGAGCATTTTTGTAACTCAAGTGTTAGTAACCCTAAGAAAAACAAAAAAATCAGTGTTGAAATAGGCTACTTAGCAAATTTACACTAGGTAAACTTAGGATAAATTGGCTGTGAATTTTTATTTATTAATAATTAGGATTACAATTACCTTTGAACTAGGGATTCTTTTACAAAGGTTCCACGTCAAGTGATACAAACAGTACAAGATAATTGTCAAATTGCAGGCACAATATACAATACAGATTAAATAAACAATGAGCAGAAAGCAGTTGCAAACAATCAGAGTTGTTGCAGTTGTGAAAACAGGCAATACCGTATTGACCTGTATGAACAGTAGACAAGGATTCATAATAACGAAGTACACCAGTGAGAGAGTATGCAGTCAGAATGGAAAAATTACTCATCGTAGTAATCTTTCTTCCAGGGGATCCACTAATATTATTAACTTCTGCAGTGTCCCTTTAAGGCAACACTGCCCCGGAGAGAATGGAACTATATGCAAATGATGGAACATTTGCCACATCCCATTTTTCAAAAGCTGCCCAGCCAACTGCCTATGTTATAACTCCTCAGATCTGGACACAGCTTACAAAGAGGCCCCAGTATAAAAACATTTTAACACCACCAACAAAATGCCCCACTGGGGAAACTACTACAACATTAACAAAACCCCCTTTGAATGTCAGAATCACCTGAAAAAGGGGGACAAGGGCCCAACAGGGCTTGGGAAAGATAAAGGAGCAGCAGCATGCCATTAACTGACAGCCCCACAGTTGATTAAACAGCCAGGGATGTAGCGGTCTCTGGTTCTAGAAGGGGAGGTAACGGTGGGAAAGTTAATATTATTAGTGGATCCCCTGGAAGAAAGAAGACTACCACAGTGAGTAATTTTTCCTTCTTACCCCAGGAATCCACTAATATTATTAACTTCTGTAGACTAAGAAGCAGTACCTTTGGAGGTGGGCACAGAACCCTTTAATAAAGAGCTTCTGCAGAACTGCTGTGTCAAACCTGGCCTCATTACTAGACAAGTGTCCAGGAAGAAGTGCCTTGCAAATGTACAGAAGATTTCAAGGTAACTGCTGTACAGAGTTTCAATAGGGGACCTCCTTGGGCAGCTGCAATGGTGGCAGCTGTAACAGTTGTGTAATGAACTCTGAATCCTAATGGCGCTCCTTTTCCCACCATGGAACTGCAAAACTGGTTACACTGAACTACCCAGAAGAGCCAGTACTTTGGGAGACGGTTATCCTTTGCCCATATTCTCATTGGTCAGGGGAGCACATGCCCAGGGTCCTGCCTGTGATCCTTGGTATGGCTTATGGTAATAAAAAAGGGGGTTTCATTGTACCCCTTTAATGCATGGTCCGTGTTTGCCTGGGAAAGAATGCCCAGTAAAGAGACTAGCAAGGTTACAAACTCGTCCCAGTGGGAATTTGATACCACTCTGCATGAGGACCCTCCCTTTTTGCTCTCAACACTATCTAGTCTCTAAGACAGGAGATACATTCATCTTCATACAACCAGAGTTTGGATCACACTGACCCCTTGGGCTAAAGTGATGACCCCCCAGAAAAAACTTAAAACCTTAGGGTTGAAGAGGGGGAGCATGAGCTTAAACCTGAAAGGTGTTCTGGGTCCCAGCTGGCATTGGTGTCCCGTGAGGGACTACAGGAAGACAGAGTCTTATAAAGTGAAGACTGGGGTGAATGCCAAGGATGGTTCCTTCCCAGGAGGAACATGAGCAGAGACTGATAACCAGTGTAGTCACGGATCAAACTCTAAGAACAGTGAACGCTGGTATGTAAAGTAATCCCACAAAGCTGGGATATCTGCTGGTGTTGATCCCAGATCCTTGGGAGAACGCCCAGGTGTAAAGCCTTTACCCTTATTGCAACACAGTTTTGTTTTTTTAAAGGTTCTCTGTGATACATAGAAACACTCCTACCCCCCCCCACTAGAATTGCCTTAAGTCTGTCCCATGCATTTTTGAATTCTCCCACTGTTCCTGACTCCACAACCTCCTCAGGAAGGCTATTCCATGCATCCACAACCCTCTCTGTGAAAAAATACTTTCTAACATTACCTCCGAGCCATTCCCCCTCTATCTTCAAATTGTGCCCCCTTGTTCTTGCACATCTCTTTTTCTGAAATATACTACCCTCTTGTACTTTGTTAATTCCCTTGAGATACTTGAAAGTTTCTATCACGTCCCCCCTCTCTCTCCTTTCCTCAAGGGTGTATATATTAAGCTGCTTTAGTCTCTCCTCGTCTGTCTTCTGGTGCAGACCCTGCACCATTTTGGTTGCCCTCCTCTGAACAGCCTCCACTCTGTCTATGTGGAGAAGGGGTCTCCAGAATTGCACGCAGTACTCTAGATGGGGTCTCACCAACTGCCTGTACAGAGGGATAACAACTTCCTGCTTTCTACTGTTGATGCCTCTCCCTTTGCATCCCAGTATCCCCCCAGCCCTCCTTACTGCCTTCTCACATTGCTTGCCCACCTTTAGGTCATCTGATATAATTACTCCTAGGACTTTTTCGATTTTTGTTATTATCTTGCCCCCCATTGTGTACTCTACACCTGGGTTTTTGTTTCCCAGTTGCATTACCTTGCACTTCTTTGCACTGAATCTGAGCTGCCATATATTTGACCATTCCTCCAACCTTGCCAAGTCCCTTTTCATCCTTTCCACCCCATCTTGTGTATCAACCTTGTTGCAGATTTGTGTGTCATCTACAAAGAGACATACTTTTCCTTCCAGGTGCTCTCCAATGTCACCTATAAAAGGCATTAAAGAGGACCAGTCCCAGTCCCAAACCCTGCAGTACACCACTAGTTACCCTCCTTTCTTCACTGTGGACTCCATTTACTATTACCCTTTGTGTCCTGTTGTCCAGCCATTTTTTTATCCAGGCTACAACCTTGGGACCCACTCCAAGGCTGGCTAACTTGTATATTAATCCTTTGTGTGAGACTGTGTCAAATGCCTTGCTAAAATCTAGGTAGGCCATAACCACAGCCCCTCCATGGTCTACTACTTTGGTCACCCAGTCAAAGAAATCTATTAGGTTCGTCTGACATGACCTTCCTGCTGTGAAACCAGGCTGCCTTGGGTCCTGTGCCCCACTGACTTCTAGGTATTCAACAATTCTTTCCTTCAGAAGTGATTCCATCATTTTCCCTACCACTGAGGTCAAACTAACTGGTCTGTAGTTTCCTGCCTCTGCCCTGCTCCCACTTTTGTGAAGTGGAATCACATCTGCCCTCCTCCAGTCTTCAGATACCACCCCATCCTCCCATGATTTGTTAAACAGAGTAGTCAGTGGTGTTACTAGTTCTACCCTTAGTTCTTTTAGAATTCTGGAGTGAATCCCATCAGGCCCCATTGCTTTGTCCACCCTCAGTTTCAAGAGTTCTTTCAAAACCCATTCTTCTGTGAATGGACTGGTATCGACCCCCCCATTCAGAGTGTTTCTCTTGTTTGGTTTAGGTACCTCTCCTCCTCTTCCGTTATGAATACTGAGCAGAAATATTCATTCAGTATCCCTGCTTTTTCACTGTCACCCTCTGCCCACATTCCCTTCCCTTTATTAAGTCTATGTATCCCTTCCTTGGTCTTTCTTCGCTCCCTAATGTACCTATAAAAGGTTTTATCCCCCTTCTTAACAGAGTTGGCTATCTTTTCCTCAGTTTGTGCCTTTGCTATTCTGACTTCCTTCCCTGCCTCCTTCTGCTTTAACTGATAAAGTTCTCTGCCCTGCTCCTTCTGTGTTTCCTTATATTTCCTGAATGCTAACCTTTTCTCCTTAACCTTCCCTTCCACCTCTGTTGAGAACCATAGTGTTTTTTCCTTCATTTTGTTGATTTGCATCACACAAAGGCTTGTTGTCTCTGTGATGGCTGTTTTGATTATTCCCCATTGTTCCTCCACCCCTCCTTCTTGCCCGTCTGCTAGTGCTTTTCTGAGGCACTCTCTCATTTTCCCAAAGTCAACCCTCCTAAAGTCCAATACTCTTGTTTTTGTATGGCTTGACTCTATGGTTGTGTTTATTGTGAACCACACTGTTTGGTGATCCATTAAAACTCCCATGTGACTCACCAAGAGATGCAGAACAGTATGTTCTAAATAACAAGAAGCCAAGCCTAAACCGCAGTACAGTGCAGTGGTTTAAGGCTCTGAGCTGCAAATCTGGTGACATCCAGCAGACCAGATCTGGGTTTGAATCCCACAGCTTCCACTTGCATACTGTGTGATCCTGAGCAAGTCACTTAACTTCCCTGTGCTCCCAGGATGCACCTGTAAAAAAGCTTTCAGCTTAGTGTGCTGCTCCTGGTTAAACAACTGAAAAAAAAAAACAAAAAAAAAACAGTAACCTGTGGTTGGTGTACATGACTCTTCCCCCAGGCGGAGGTCAACATGTTGAGATCCCCATGGCGGGGGGCATATAGGCTGGGCCTTAGACAAAGGAGAACAGCAGCAGAAAATATCATGGCTACAGGGCCATAATACTAATAGAACCCTTGATACTGGCTGGGATCACAGTGTAATGAATACCCTGAATGACTACAACAGGAGGGAGGCATACCCATGCCTTCCCAAACCATCCCAGACACAAACCAAACAGGGGTACCATGCCCTGCGTAGTGACCCAAAATGGGACTGAGGCAGGTGATGATTCACATCAGATGCACAAAGATTTATCACTGAGGTAAGTCACTCTCCAAATACTTGAGCAGCAACTGCTGTTCTGGAGCCACTCATGATGAGCCTGATCTGACCACTCAGGTCATCTGCTAGGTGTTGTTTGTCCCCGGAAAGCTGATAACCTGTAGGGGGCACTGGGATAGTAGAGGGACTCCTTATATCCACTGCCCATGTGAAGCAGGGAAAAGATTGTGTCCCTCCAAGTCTACAAATGTAGTGCAGTATGGTAGTATTCATGCTGAGGTGTACTACCCTACTCCAATGTAGGGAAACTCAGATTCTGTAGTGATACGAGGATTGTCTCTAGCTCCTTTAGGCCTATGTGCAGGAGCAATTCCTAAAGACTGAGGGTGATGCCCCCTGATAGATGGGCACACCAACAGTGAAGATGAAGATGGAGACTTACTTATTATGAAGAAGGAAAGATCCCTTATCTGGTACAACTTGGCTCTGAGGGACCATCAGTGTTTTGCCTGAAAACTGTTGTCCAATAAAGCACCTGTGAGAATCAAGTAGTCCCGGAGATATAGGCACTGGTATGGTGCAGAGCTTAGTTAGCCTTTCCTGGTTGGGGAAGCCCTTCCCACAATGGTACTCAGCCCATTTAAGAAAAATGCAAGGACTGCACAGAGATTAGAAATACAGGTTACTCACCTGTAACAGGAGTTCTAGGAATGGTATATGTTGTTCATCCACACTTATTGGCAGGTCCCGTGCCGCTTTAAATTTTGGCGGAAGGTCTTCAAGCTGGCTCCTCCCACCCACCCGGTGGTAGAACTCGCTCCGCCCCATGGCGCCAGATCTAGCCCGCTGAAGCCAGGTTGTGCGCCGGCCGGGAGGTTGAATATGTGGATGAACAACATATACCATTCCTAGAACTCCTGTTACAGGTGAGTAACCTGTATTTCTAGGGACATGGATATGTTGTTCATCCACACTTATTGGCAGACTCCTACCAGTTCTCCGGGAGGAGGGAGGCAAGGCACACACCCCTATTAGGTAGAAAGACTGGAGAACCGAGGCCCCGACCAACACCCCGGCGTGACCCAAGGTCGATGTGGAAGGGGAACGGTAAAGCCTGCTTCCGGGCAGAAGCCCTGCAGATATCCTGGACCGGAGTGTCCTTGGAAGCAGCCACCGATGCAGCGGAAGGATGGGTTAAAAGGAGCGCTTATCCCTCAGGGAGGCTCCATGCCCGCCCGCCTACAGTGGAGACCTTGCAGGGGTGACCCGCCCGCTTGTCTTCCACTAGGCTGCAATCTGCCAGATGCGGCTTCAGCAAAGGTGATGAACAGCTGGCAAACCTCTCCCGAATTTAAGCTCTACGCTCTCAAGTGAGCGTTAAAACGGTTCCCACGGAACCTGGATACGGCCTCCGAGGTGTGAATGGGGATAAACCCCGGCAGAGGCAAACCCCCGAAGGGAAGACTCCGCCACCATCTCCTGGAGGAACTTCCGGTGGGGCGCAGGACAACCTAGTCCCTGTGGAAGACCGGATAGGGAGGTTAAAGGAGCGCCTGGAACTCTCCCAGCCTTCTGGATGGCGGAGTGGACCCAAGAAGGTGTTCTTCCACAACAGGTGGGGGAAAACGCATCTGTGCAAAGGTTCGGATGGCTTGCTCATGAGCTAAGCCCATACCAGCAAGGATCCCACAGGAACGGGGATACTCTCCCAAAGGGGGAGGTGTGGTCGAGGCCTAGAAGTGCCGGACCACCTTCTCCGGACCACCAGCTACCCTCCGGCCCGCGCCCGGAAGATAGTGGTGACCGCAAAGGCACCCAGAGGGTCGTCGACTGAAGCCTGGTATAAGGATGGACCGCAAAAGGTCTGGAATGCTATGCCCAGGACGGGAAGGCACCTCTGACCCATCATCGAAGAAGGAAACTTCTCCCAAAGGACAAGCATCTTGGCCGACTTCAGCAGGATGCCTCAAGGTCGAGGACCTTGCCGAAGACCCTAGGCCTGGCCCCTAGCCGCACAGGGACAGCCAACAGGTGCAGGGATTGAAGGTCCAGATGGATAGTCTTCCCTGAAAAGAAAGACAGGACCGTGCGGACTAGAGACCGCCTCCAGGAGCCTAGGGCTGAGACTGAGGAGAGCTGGATACCAGCACTGGCAATCCAGTCTGGGGCTACCAGCATCACCTGCGCCAAATCCCTCCTCGCCTTGCCCGTAGGTCAAGGGAAATGGGGGAGAGGCACGGAGGGGCCCGGGGTCCGTGGCCCCGATGGCATCCCCTACAGCAAGCCTTGCTGAGGGGCGGGCACAAAACAGTCTCGGCCTAGTATACTCCCCGGAGGGAAAAGGGAGAAGATCCTGTGCTACCCCCAGCAGGGGAGACACTCATGAGGTGCAGCCTATGCCCGGCTCAGGGCCCGCAGCCAAGGAAATGGGCTCCTGCCATGAAATGGCTAGGAAGCCTTGACTGTGCAACCGCTCAATACGGAGAACCTCCTTGCACCGAGACAAGGGGATAGACCAAACCTGGCGGAGTAGGTAGCACATGGTCCAGGAATAATCCAACTTGGACTTAGACCACTAGACCCCGTACAAGCGGAGCGAGCGGTGCCGGCTAATCGGATCGTTTGTCTCCAGCGAGCGGGAAGGACATCGGGACTCACAAGAGGACCAGAGGCGACGCACTCTGCATTCCCCAAGATGGGCACCCCACCCATCCAAGACGCACCGGCCGGAGAAGACCAGCAACTCAGGGCGAACAAGCAGGATAGTCTCCTGCCGAGGTTAGAACAGTCCAAGGGAGCGTTCTCCTAACTTCTGGGCTGTAAGTCACGAACTGGTCCACAGGACACAGCGTTGTGACCTCTGGCTGGCCCCTCCCACTAAGGGAAGGCCGCCGAGGCCCAGGAGGAGCAGGAGGTCCTGGCAGGACGTAATTCCCCGGCCAACCCGACCGGAAAAGGAGGAAAACCTCGCCCTGTTCGCCCCGAGCTGAGCTCGACTCAAAGTCGAGCTTAGTCCTGAAGAAGCTTCACCGCTAAGATACTTATGTTCTCACTGCTCCCCGAACGGGAGACCAGTCTGCCTTCCGGGTTGGGTGACATCTGGACCCTTCCATGCCGCAGAGACTGCTAAGCAAGGAAGTGTTAGGAACTCGTAAGCAGCTCCCCCGCAAGAAGGGGTGGAGCCTCCCCCAAAAACGGACGGAACGAGGAGTAGGTACATCCTGGAGACCAGGAATCCGCTACACGCCACGTCCTGAGGATGGAATGTCTGCAGAAGAGAGACCATCCAGGCGTGCGGGAGGATGGGCGCAAGCCCCCGTCCGTAAGAGACCAGGAATACCTGGACACGAACCCAGGGTTGAATGGGGAGGAGGAGGAGGAGGGGAGGGGGGCGCCACGGCCTTCCTGATCATCTCTAACTAGAGAGCCAGGCATGTCGGACAACTGACACAGGGGCAGTGAACTCAAATTCCCCGTGGGGCAATGGCTCAAAGGGGATCCGCTCGCAACTTGCAACAGGATCCACCCTAAATACCTCCAGAATGAGGTGCGGAGCCGTCCCCCCACGGGAAAACCCTGGGCAGAGACGACGGGGCCGGAGCAATGCCCCTAGGCCCGTCACTGAGCAGGCTTAGAGGAGGAGGGAGCCGAGGAGCCCCTCGGTTTCCTGCCTCTCCGCTTCCTTTTGGAGGAAGACGCTGGATTGGCAACAGGTCATCCAGCGCATGCCTGCTGGCCCTCATGCTGGGCCAGGGGGGCCCCAGGGCTCAGGGGGCAAAGGGGCTTACGCAAAGGCTGAAGGCTGCCCGTGACCCCGTGGGCGAGAGTGACTGAGTCCGAGTGGCATCGGACTTCTCGGCTCATGGATGAATCCTCCACCCAGGGCCGAAAAGGTCAGTCCCCAAAAGGGGATGTCCGCCAACCCTGCTGGGTTTCGAGGAGAAGGATGTTAACCTCAGCCACGCCTGCGGCAAGCATGGCCACTGCGCCGCCACCGATCTGGCACAGGAATCGCCTAGATCCAGAGCAGTCTGGAGCTGCTGCTTGCCACCGCCTCTACCCTGGTCCCGCACCTGTCGAACTGTGGTCCGTGAGGTCGCCTGGGAGATGAGGGAGAACCTCGGTCCAGGAGCCCAAAAGGGTGGGAGAAATGTGCCATCAGTGCAACCGAGCTGGCCTGACGGAGGCCTAAGGAGGACGAGCGAACCTTACGCCCGACATAGTCCATCCTTCTGACTCCTTGTCGGGTGGTCTGTCCACATCCTCGGCGCTTCCAAGACATTGAAAACGCTGCTGGTAATAACCCCTTCAGCCAAGGGGTGCTCCGAGAAACCGGGCAGAGAACTGACCGGGATAGGATACCTCCTAGCTACCCTGGCCGAAGGCGCAGGGCAAGAAGTAGGCCACCGCCATAGCTCTAAGGCTGGGCCCATAATAGCCTCAGCCACCGGGAAGGCCTCCGTGGAAGAATCCTTCGATCCAGAATCTCCAGAAGGGGGTAAGGAGCCCGATTGGAGACGGGCTTAAGCTGCATTCCAGTAAACTCTGAAATGAGCCGAAGTAGACCCTTAGAAGATGATGGGCTGTCGTCTACTAGATGTTCCTGGGAAGATCCAGGGTCCTCCCCATCAGGAAACCTGGCAGAGCCTGCTCCAGGCTCCGAAGGGTCTGCAAAAAGCTGCCGCAAGCCCGAGGCACTCTTCGTCTGCTGGGGGCAGGCAGGAGTGAGGGAACTGAGAGACCTGAAGAACAGGCCACGGTCCGGCCTGGGCTCCGCCAAAGGCATAGGGGCAGCGAGGGTCGGCCGAGCAACCGGTCCTGGAGAAGACTCCTCGACCAATACAAATGGCTGCCGACCATGCGGCGACTGCTTGCTATCTGGGGAATGAATCGGGGTCAATTGAAACCCAGACAACTGCTGTCGCCACATAAGTTCCTCGAAACACCGACGCCAATGGCATCGAAACCGCTCCTCATCCGAGGAGGGGGACGAGGAAGAACGGCTAAGACACTTAACCCGGTGATCCAACTGAGAACGCTGAGATCGGCGTGAGCAGCTAGACCGAGAGTTAGACCGAGACCCAAATCCTCGGGGTAACCGAGGGCTGGCCTGGGAAGAAACGGGTAGCACCCACTCTTCCCTCGGCTCGGAACGGACCGAGGGCTGTCGACCGGGCGGAGGACAGAGTTTTCGACTTCCCAAGGCGGCGGGAAGACGGCTCAGCCGACTCCCAAGGGGGTTTTGGCCAGCTGACCTGGACGGGGTACCGTGAGGCCAGAAGCCGGTCAAACCTCGACATCAAGTCGAGGCCGCCAATGAGGAGGGAAAACTTCCCGCCCCGATGAAGAGACCCCTGGCCATGGCCCTTTAGAGATAGGCCGAGATAGGTTAGGTTCCTCTCCCTTGGAGGAGAGGGAATGACGAAGCTCCTGAACGGGTTGAATGTAAAGAATCCAAGGAGAGGGATAAGCTCGCAACTGGAGGAGAGGAAGGGAACCCCCGTCCCTTCCCCGCAGGAAAAGACTGCAGAGAAACAGTTGAGGCGGCACCCGGCCGGTCCGATGGAGACTCCGTCATGAAAACTACTACCGATGTCCGAGCCCCGAATGGCCGCGCGGTCCTCCGGAGAGCTGACCGAAAGGTCAGTACAAAAATTGCAAGCCTGAGGATCGTGATCCAAGTCCAGGCAAAAAGAGCACGAGGAGTGCGAGTCCCTCCTGGAGGAACTAACCGAACGTTTGTCGGGGCCGGAAAAAGCCATCGCCGCAGCGAAGAAGAAAGATTGAAGATTCAATACTTTTTAATAAATTTGAAGACCGAACTTTTCAGGAACCAGTCAAAAACGCAGAGCGCTAAGGAGGGAACCTGAGCTTCCAAGCGGTAAGGAAGATCTGGTGTCATGGGGTGGAGCCGAGAGTTTTACCACCCGGGTGGGTGGGAGGAGCCAGCTTGAAGACCTTCCAGCAAGATTTAAAGCGGCAAGGGACCTGCCAATAAGTGTGGATGAACAACATATCCATGTCCCTAGAACTGAATGTTTCCCCTTTTTCTTCCTAATTATGGGGAAGTTCCCCGTCACTAGCCAGTCATCCAGCTAGGGGTTAAAAAACAGATCCATTCAGTTTTGCCAAAAGCAGGGTTCATTTTGGATATTGATCCACATGAAGCACTTAGCAGCAGAGCCCAGAAATGGATCACAGTGTAAAACCAACCAGAGCCAGAAGGAACATTAATAGAGGGGCCCAAAGCAAAATTGTATGGAAATTGTCTCAAAAAAAAAAAACACACCAAGAAGGACCCTGGTAAAGGGGAGTGATGGAGTTAAAGGGAAAAACTGGGGCCTGGGGACTCCTTGAAAGGATCCTAATGAGCCCCTGTTAATACATTGGGCATTATTGCCAAAGTGACACTTACCGTCAGGTATAATAAAAGGGAGAGGTAAGTCCCACTGCCAGGTCTGAGAACCAATTCAGGGGTTTTGTAGTTGTAGCTGAACTTGTTCAGCCTGGCAGCCCCTCCTAGGACCCCTTTTACTCCTACCTTTGTCTATAGAGTACTGCATATGCTATGGGGCAGTCTGGACCTGAGGAAGAGGTCTGCTGCCAGATGCCACACCCTTACCTCCCCTTCCCACCGGCTTCGGATAAGGGGAAAGTTTCTCTTTAGTTGTGCTCCTGAAAGTGGTTTTATAGGTATCCACCTTTTTCAGGTAAGCCTCAGTTTGCTCACCAAAGAGTGTGTTGTTTTCCACCTGGAAATCCATGACCCTAGCCTGGGTATCCGGAGTCAGGTTAGTTGTCCTGAGCCAGGCGAACCTCCTGAGGGCTACTGAACCAGCCATCAATCTAGTAGCAGTGTCGTTGGTATCAGCTGCCATTTGAAATTTGAATTTTTAAGCCTCTAAGCCCAGTCTGGCAACTTCAACCAGGTCTGGCACTGTGTTAGAAGGATTCCTTTGCAAGGTGTCCGAGTATTGACTGCCACAGGGTCTTTTGGTACTGGGCAGCGTATACCTGGTAACTGGCCTGTCTGACTGCCAATGAAGCAGACAGGTAGCTGTTTTTCACCATTGCATCTATTTTCCTTGAATCCTTCTCAGGAGGGTGTGAGGATAGCGGTACCCTAGCATTTTCAAATGCTGACTGTTGAACAACACCCTGGTGCTCAGGGTGAGTGAACAGAAACTCAGCCCCTGTCCTGTCAAGCTGATACTTCCTGTCACTCTTTTTGTCGACAGGAGGAACAGTATTTGGTGCTTGTAAAATAGTCATAATGTCCTTTTTAAAGAACTTACAGAGGGAAGATAAGAGTTTTTTTGTGGGTGACAGCCCCATTAATTCCATATATTCAGCTTCCTTCTCATCTTGCACCTCCTCAGTGGTGACAAGGTCCAGGGATTCCACCATTTTCCTCACAAATGCAAAGTGTGAGGAATGATCCTCCGAAGGTCTGGGGTAAGCTAAACTCCAGTTCAGGAGAAACTTTGGGTACAACTCCTCTTTCTGCCTTCATCTCTTCCAGTTCCCCACGCTCCAAATGTTCCACAAGTGGAGGGGGGAACAGAGGCAGATGGTTTCCCAGGCAAAGCTTGAGCAGGTGGCCGAGGGGATATCAAGCCCTGGAGAACCTTAAGCACCTGTGAAGCCTGTGCTAAGTTAGCAGGCGAATGTGAAGAAGCAGGCACCTGAGGGGTCCCTTGTTGCTTTCCAGCAGGAGCCTCAGTGTGAGTAGTTTTTCTCAACTTTTTGGCAGACACCGGAGAGTTAGCTGGTTCAATGCCCTTTTTACTAGAGCCCTCATCTGTATTAGGGGGTGAAAGAAGAGGGTCTAGCAGTTTCAGCCATATTTTTAACTAACTGAATCCTGGTGGCCATTTTGGGTAAGGTTCTGTAATGGAGGTTCCGACACCATATGGCGTCAACTGGACTCAATGAGTTAAAGGGGCTGGACTGGTCAGAGCCCATGGCACCATTTTTAAGTCTTTTTTGCAGCTTTTCCCAAAGTTTTTCAAGCTTCTTTGGGGGAAAGGACTTGCAAATGTCACAATCCGCAGAGAAATGTTGTTGTCCAAGGCAGACAACACAAAGATCATGGTTGTCTGCCTTGGCAAACACCTCAGCACATTTTAAACAATTTTTGAACCCTGTGGGTCCTGTTTTCCTTTTAGGCTTTTCTGACATTTTAAGAGAGCTAGAGACAGCACAAACCGTTAATAAAATGTGAAGGTTAGTTACGCTCTGTTCAGGAACAGAGAAAAAATTCAAAACCTCTCGGTTGTGGTCGGTTCAGTAACCGGGAACCGGGGAAAGAGAACCGATAACTCTCTTCAAAATTAGCATTTTTTTTAAAATAGAAAAACACTGAAAAAGCAAGCGGAACAGTACAAAAGGTTCCGATTAAAACAAATAACCCTCAGTTCCCACCCAGTTTCAAGTAAACCGAGACGAACCGTAAAACTAACTAAAATACAATAACAAAGGAAAATTTAAGCCAACAACAATAAACTAGGCAGCAACTGGAAAAAAAAAAATACTTACGTTTTTGAAGGATATAACATGTCAGGAATGACTGACAGGGAGAGGAAACTCCAGAGCATCTTGACTTGCAGGCAGAGAGAAAAAATCTGAGGAGTTAGAACATAGGCAGTTGGCTGGGCAGCTTTTGAAAAATGGCACATGTCAAATGTTCCATCATTTGCATATAGTTCCATTCTCTCCGGGGCAGTGTTGTCTTAAAAGGACACTGCAGATGTTAATAATATTAGTGGATTGTTGGGGTAAGAATATGGCAGGCTGTTGAAATAAGAGCTAATACAAGGATAGGGAAGAAAGCACATAAGGGGGGGATGGGGTATAGGGGAGGTAGTGTTGGGGAGAGAAGGAGTAGTGGGAGAGGTAGCAGGTGGAAGAGGCATAGTATGCAGTCTAGATAAATAGCAGACTGTCAAAATAAGAGCTAAAATAAGACAGAGAGGAGAGAGTAAAAGGGGATGGAGTATAGGGGAGGTAGTGCTGTGGAGGGAAGGAGTGGGGGAGGTAGCAGGTGGGCAAAGTGTGCAGCCCACATATAGCAGATATTGTCAAACAAAGAGCTAAATACAAGCTTAGAGAGGTGACAGCATAGGGGAGATGTAGTAGGGGAGGTAGTGCAAGGGAGGGAAGGAGTGGCTGGGGTAGTAGAAGTGAATAGCTGGTGGGAGAAGCATAGGGTTACTAGGGGAGGGATGTAGGGAGGCAGGGGTAGAGTAAGGCACACTAAAGGGGATAGTCACACCTACTTAGAGTCACAATGTGACCCTGGAGCTTGGCTTTAAATGCACCTAGTGTGGGTTCAAAGAGGACTTCTGGGGGCAAGTCATTCAACCAGGCTGGGGCTCTGCAGCTGAAAGTCCACTGTACTTGTGAGGTCCGGCAGCGGGAAATGTGGAAAACCATCTCAGCAGAGCTGCCACAGGTATGGCGGTGGATAGAATTAATATAGTTACAAGTAATAAATCAAAGTAATACTTATGATGGGATTATCAGGGAGTCCATATGGTATGTTAAAGTAAATTAGCTGGGAGTGTGGACAGAACGATACGGGTTATGGGGGTGTGAGCTTGTACACCACGTAACAGCTTTGGGTATGCCAAATTAAGTGCCTCTCCACCAGCCAATCCCTATCTCCATGCTTCATTTATTCAAGGATCTTTAGGAGAACATGGTCGCTCTTGAAAATGGGTTCAGTTCCAAGTGGGCTTACCCATTTGCATAAAAAAATAAATAAAAAACAGTGTAGAAATGCAAAGCAATAAGGCTACATATCCTTTATTTCCAAATTTTGGTTTGCGCCCCCCCCCCCCAATATCTTGCTTCCTCTGACCTTCTACCTCTTACTCCCTTCACAAAGCTTGTTTTTGCTCCCTTGCTCTCCCATCAGTGAAATCTACTGCTGGCCAAGCTGCCTTTTTGTTCCACTTCTCTAAAATGTCGGGGCACTTGCCACCCTTCAGTTTACTCTGCTCCTCCCCTTCTTGCTCTGAAATCTCTCCTCTGGGATTTCTCTACTCACTCCTGCAGGCATTACTGATACTGGAGTGGACTTCTGTTTTCAGCCTTCCTTCCTACATTGACACTAGCTTAGCCCTTCTCCCACAGTTCATTAGTCACTACTTCCTACTCCTCATATTATTGTTTTATTGCTCTCCAAGTAATGTTTTTGCCTGTTTTGTAATTTATTTACAGTAATTTACTGTATGGAAATTTTATTTTGAAGGTTTCTTTTTTTTTGTAATCTGTATATTTTGTTTTACTTACTTCCATATATCTGTATTATTCTTGTACACTGTACCTTGGATCTGTTCTGTTGTGTTCTCTTCCCCCTCCCCCCAAGGATGCATCTTGAAATGAGCTAATGCCAGCTCAGTAGAACTTTACTGGTAAAACCTTTGAAACAAATAAATAAATAAATACCTATGGCTCTATATAGAGTCAATCTTATCCACAGAGTCACATTGTTGGTCTTAGGGCCACAGAAACTAGAACCCTATGGGAAACCAGAACTTTTGGGGATGACACCAGTGCACGGCACCAATGTATGGCAACGTGCGTAGATTCAATGTACTAAAGCAGTGTCGGTCCCAACCACCTTAAATTAAAAACCCTCTAGCACTCTTTGGGTGGCCAGGACTAGACAATATGTCACCCCATCCCATTCCATCCCAGTAATTTCTCTTCTCCTGCAAACACAGTTAAAAAAAATTATAATTTTGTTGGGTCCCCAGAAGCTGGTAATGTCTTTTCATGTGTACCCCGTCCCCCACTCCCCAAAACACTATTATGTAGGAAAGACCCCCACTAATACTGATCTGTTATTTGAAGGGGCAACATTAGTATTCCACCACCTCGGCAACTCGGTCGCATCCCCTCCTACCACAGCGCCCCACTCCATTGAAAGTTACTAGTTCAGTATGCAATTGAGGCAGGTGGGACTGTGCAATTTCAAGGGGTGGGGATGAACAACTGTGGAATGTGGCAGGGAAGCCCAGTTTTGGAATTGTGGCATGGATGCACAGTTTCTAAATGTTGCAGAGATGCCCGACATTGAAATGTGGTGGGGACCCCCAATTTCAGAATTTTGCCAGGACACCCAATTTCAGAATGTAGAGGGGATGTGCATTTTCGGAATGTTATAAAGAAGTGCAATTTTGGAATCTGACAGGGATAAGTCATTTTGGAATGTGACAAGGACAGTCAATTTTAGAATATGGCAAGACATGCATTGCAATGCGCATTCTGAAACTGCATGCCACCACATTCAGAAATTATTCATCCCCGTCACATTCCAAAAATGCATATTCTGGCTACATTCCACAGCAGCATGTCCCCACCACATTGTGAAGCTGCGCATCCTAGCCACACTCTTATATTGTGAGCCTCTGACCCAATCTCTAATCTTGACTGTCTACAATGCACTTTCTAGATTTGCTCTGGACTGCATTCACCATATGCATCACTGAAAAATGTATGCAAACCTGGGTTGTTCTAGTCTTGAATTTAGATATGAAGTCATACAGCCTTTCTTGGTACCTAATATTTGACTAATAAGCTCCATGCCTACCTCAGTGCTTTATGTCCTTACTTGCTAAGATCCAAACTGAAGAACAGGCTGCACATCTCTCAGAGGGAAAAATATTCTGGACAAACTGCTATGCATTTTAGGCTTCCTCAACTCTGGAATAATACGCCCTCCTATAACTTGTTCCCCCAATCTGCATGCAGCCACGCTAAGAATTACGTAGCACTTAGTTTTCTCCTGTGCGTACCCACAATAATGGCTGTACCTTGTATTGTATTTGTTCTTGTGTTCTAGTTTTCTGTTGCTAATGTTCTTACCTGTTGTTAGCTGCTCTGCTATGGATCGTATCCTCTGTCTCCCTTCCTTCCCATCCCCCAGTTTGCATCTGTAAACAAGACTGTTGGTTCTCTATGCTACTTGCCTGGTGAAACAATTTAAAATTAAACAAATATTCTGTTCTCGATAATGGCTTCATGGCCCTTACCCAAAACTGAAGTCAGACTGACCAGCCTGTAGTTGCCTTTTCCAACCATGCCCCCTTCTTAAAGATGGGACCACACTGGCTACTTCCCGTTCCTTTTCCCTTTTTGATTACAAAGCTGCAGACCCCTGCAGCAGCTTCAAACAACTTCTTGAATGAACATCACTTGTGGGTTCACCACAACATAACCCAGACAGACCGTCTTAGGGTAGCTGGTTCATTCCACTGGGGTGTCAAACAGACGAGGCATACTGATGAGTCCCGGTAGGACGAAACACGTGTCTATGTCATCTGTTAGCACCCTTTGCAAACTGTGTGAGAGGCCTTTCGGCACCATGTAATTATGCTTGAAGTTGAACCAGCATAACATTCTGTGGTGATTTGCATATGCAACCCATGATGCTTTGCATTGTGTGGGCATGTGTGATTTTGTATTTTCTTGAAACTTGGTTTCCCAGCCAAATGCCCTTTGGGGTAACCCTTGCCTCAGTGTTTGAGCACAGAGGTTCTTTATCACTTGTGTTTTGCATTACAAGTTTCATGCAGATATTCCAGACCCGTAGAAACCAAGTCCTTCATAATGGCAATGTCCCCCCCCAATATTGTTTATTCTCCTGTGGCCACAGGCTAGAACCTCCTTCAGCTACCCCAAGAGAGCTTTCATCCCTACCAAAATCCTGCTGTGACAACTTCTGGTCCCTGTACCCAAATGTGACACACTTCTGTGCTGCACCGCAGCTTACCCCTTGGGCTGGGTACACCTTCAGCTACTTTGGCATTTTTTTTCCCCCACTGTCATCTGGCCACCCAAGGAGGAGGTGAAAACGCAAGTCTGTTCCACCAGTGCCGCAGCTAGGACCTGGAGTGGGAGGGGGTTGCTAATGGCGCCTTATCTGCCCGGCACTGTGTCCCATGTTCCCCTGCCCCAGGTGCATGCATTGGGATTGGTTGCTGGCGATGCCAGACACAGACAACCCATGGGACCACTACAATGGTCCTGCCTTCCAACTGCGTGTCCCCTGCACCACCACCTTTGGTCACCCAGGTGGCAGTACAGCAACAGGATGCGATGCCCTCCCTCCCTCCCAAGAGGAGAAGGAGAGCATCCTGTAGGATGCTCAATCCTCCTCCCCTGGCAGTCCCTCCCATGGCCCAGGCTCGCTCCTGAACCTGTGTCATTGGTGTTGCGAGCAGCAGTGCTAATGCTATACCGGCAGACTGGCTACACACAAAAAAAAGTATGCCTTTCTAATGTTTCTGATACTGGTGGCTAAGGTCTGGCTAGTTTTGCCTGCCGCAAGGAGAAAGCTACCCAGTTTTGGTCACTGCCTCCCACTGTTCTTTGACTTTTACACACTGGAGATGACCCATACCCACTGCTGTGAACTAGGTCCAGGTAGGCCTCAAACACAGCACCCTGTTGGACAAGCTGCTCTAGGAAGCAGTCCTTAAAGGTGGACAGGAATTCACCCTCTGCACTACTGAGAGCACCCTCAAGATGCCATTCAATGCCTGGGAGACTGATGTTCCCTCGGATTACCACTGCATCAGATTTAGCTGCTCTCGTAATTTTCAAGATCAGCTGGGCACTATGCTCCACTGAACTGTTTGGGGGTTTGTGGCACACCCAAAGATGACTCTTATCCACCCTCTTTTTCCCCTAGCTTGACCCAGATGGACTTTGTGACACGGTTTGCTGCCCCCTCCCACCGATACCCTCCTTGTCCTCCATAGTAATTCCATCCTTTGCAAAAAGCCCCACCCCAAACCTTTTCTGTCAGACCTACGCCTCTGGAATAGTCAGTATTCCTCTATCCCTCTACTTCTATATACATTTTTATAAACAAAATGTTTCAGCTGTAGGACTTTACTAAAGAATGCTTTCTCTAATTTTCAGTTTGTTTTTCCAGGGCTTATAACACATCTGGGTAGCCTATCTAACTGATTCCATATTCCTTTTGTTTATGACATCATACTGCTTACCCTGGCAACAACTATGAAATGATGTCACAAACACAGCAATTGCGGGATCAGTTGGGGACAGACATGCAGTTGCTTTCCTTACTGACAGACTGAATAATTGCTGCATTATCTGAAATATTTAGTAGGCCAGTGATAGAAAAAAGTTAAAAAAACAGAAAATACTAAAGCAAAAAATAATTGCTTTAAATATAATAGATTGCATTTTTTTCTTTTAGTAAATACCTGTTTATTGACCAGTTGCAAGGGGTGGGGGGACCTTAACCAGTCAACAGTACTTTCTGTAATAATAGAAGATTATTTACTGTTTTACATGTTTTTAATAAATTCACAAAAATCCTTCTATGAACAGGTCGCATTACAAGTTGGCCAAACAATATTTACCAAAGAATGACAATAACAAAAATCAGATTCAGAGCAGTTCAAGGGCTCATGTTTGTTCATAAATTTAAAGTACTTATAAACAGATTTCTCTAGAATTATGTAAAAAAGACGAGTTTCAAATGTTGTCTCCACTTACATACAAGAGGACACCCTTAACATCTCTTCACAATTTAGGTAGAATACCCGGAACTAGAGCTGCTTGGTGGCACAGTGTACAGAAATACTACAAATAATATAACCTTTTTCATTATGTTGTATATCAACAGACTATTTAATCAGCCACTCTGTGAGGCAGCAGGACCAAGTACCTAGCCTACAATACTGCCAACACACTTGGCTGTGGTACGGTGCGGTGCTGTATCATAGTAATATGAATTATCAGCAGCCAGGCATTTTTATCTGTTGTAATTCCTATCAGTTAGATAATATGCCCAGCAGGGACTATACATCATTTTTAACTTCCGATAAAGCACCTAAGTGTAAACTTTTTAATGAAGTACTCTGCAATGATACAAAATTAACACCTTTGTTTTCGGGAGATGGGGATAAAGGGAAAAGAAACATGAAACGACAAATATGATCTTGTAGAAATCCTTCCAAAAAACTAGCAGTTGATCTGACTTGAGTCAGGATGAACTGGCTGGCTACACACAAAAACATTCAGATTAATTCACATTAAAGACTACACATTTGTTCTTGTGAATACAAAAGTATTCCCAACGGCACATTGTGTGAAACATGTTGCTTCCTATCATAAAACAGAAACAGCATATGTTACTCTCCTCTTATCGCAAAGTAGAAACAGCACATTGCCTTGTGTTTCTACCATCAGGTGTTAAGAATGGGTGTGCATACATATGAGGAAGTTCTAACATCTCTGCTGGCCAAACTGCTTTCTCTGAGTATCTGCCCTCCCTCTGGAACTGCTTCCCACCTCCTCTATGCCTTTCCTCCTTTCTCTCTTCATTTTGCCCACTTCCTGCTCTGGACCCCTCTTGATTCCACCCTTAATCACCAGTGTTTCCTGAACCCCTGCACAAATAGTTGCATCTTGAATTTTCTTATACCGTCCTGTTGAATCCTTCCTTTATACAAATTGAACATTTTCATCTGGGGACTATATTCAATTGTTTGCTGTTACTGCTTTGTGATGCTTGGCCAGCTGGTTATGATTACTGTATGATATTGGTATTATACATAAATGGTCAGTGTATGAAATGTCAGTCTGTGAGATTTGGCCCTTTAAATTACAAGGTGTCAGCAGCTGAAACCATAGGATGTAATTAAAACTGATAAGGGAACCAGTTAATTAACTACTTTCCTTCTAGTGGGCATTTTATTACCTTTTATGACATGCCTGGACTTTTTGAAGTTGAAAACCAAATGTGACTGTATAAGTCTGCCAGAGGATTAGCCTAATAAACTTTTATGGCATCTTAAGAGGAACAGGCCATTTGATACCAACATGGTGTGAAAAGTTGTAAACCCTTTGGTGTTCCTTGGGAAAACAGGAACCAGCCACCAGTTCAAAGGAAAAGCTTGATTAAAGACTGTCCTAATTTAGAAAATGTTTTTTTTTCTTCTGATGTCACCTTATTTAAAATACCTCCTGGTAGAAAATCATGTTTGTAATTTTATATTCTAAAAGGAGGAGCTAGATGACTCACAGAAGGGATGTGGAAAGACAGAGTTTAAACTGATACTTGTGTCTGAAATGTTGTTCATATCTTTTAGGGCTCTTAAGAAACAAAGATCTCTCCAATTTAACTGCACTTCAAGGGGCAATACCTCAGATAGCAAAAATCTAAATGTACTGTGGTAGGAGTTTTGCTTTGTAATTTTCCCTTGTTCTTTTATGTGATTATGAGCTCTTTGATATATTGTTCTGTGTTTACAATTTTTTTCATATTTTTATCATCTTTTAGTAAAGAACCTTTTCTTTGAAAGACTGCCTGGGTGTCTGTCAGTTCTTTTTGCATGTGACGTATAGGTGGTTAAGTCTGACAACTGTTCAACAGCTTGATGGTGTTACCAAGCTTGGTAAAAGGTAAGAATATACCTAAGGTCTCTTAGAGTTTTAAGTGCTCAATTTGGATACCTGGTTAGGTGCCCTTAGGGAAAAGATATACTGCATCCCCCCGAAGAGAATATTATCTGAGCCAGTACATTTGGGTATGATACCATAAGGTTCACAGTTTGAATCCCCCCCAGAACTTGAGACTAAAGGTGATTCGGACCCAAAAGCAGACAGGAGGGTTATCCTGTCTGTTACCTGTTCACACTATCGTGCTCTGAGGTTGGCACTGTGGGAGCAGAAGGCTTGACCTGCGAAGTGCAGTTGTGACACTGCCATTTTCACATTTTTGCTATTAAATTCACTATCACTTACTTGCACAATTCATCACTTCCTTCACTTCTGTAATAATTATAGTCATTATTAGTTATAACTTCTCTAGCTTTAACCCCCTCAGGCGCTGGACACATTTGTCTCTGCCTTTTTACTTGTCCAAGACAAACACTTCCCGCTCACTACCCATAGAATACGAGAGGGTGACACCCACTGGCTCTCTCCCGACCTCCTCCTAGGAGTAGCACATGTAGAGCCTGCCATCTCTCTCTCTCTCCAGCTAGCACCAATCCTACAGGACACTCCAGGATAATAGTTGCAGAAGGCAGAAAGCATGCAACCCTGTCAGAAACTGACAATGGCCAAAAAAAAGGTATAGGAAGAAACAAGAACAGAAAAGGAGGCATCACAAATGGGGTTGCACTTCAGAAATGGACAGCTTTATGTCTCAGTGCACGCAGTCTGACTAACAGGATCCCAGACCTCACTACTACAATAACAGAGGCAGGACTGGACTGGATTGCCGTGACTGAAACACGGTTCATGAACTATCACGACTGGGAGGTGACTATCCCAGGGTATAACTTGTTCAGGAGAGATGGGACTGGGAAAAAGGAGGTGGGTACCTATTTATGTTAAAGAGACCATAAGTGCTACTGAAATCCAGCAGGCACAGGGGGAAACCAAGGATGTATGGATTACAATCGGGGTTGGAAGCCGGTCACCCAGCCAGGTAGGAGTAATCTATAGACCCCCAAATCAGGAAGATACCAGGGCAAGAATACCCTGGAAACCATCCTTCAGATGTCAGACAAAGGGGACATGGTGCTGGTAGGGAACTTCAATCTACTGGACACTGATTGGAGTTCCCGCACAGCAGCATCAGAAAAAAAAAAACAGGGAATTCCTAGTTACACTACAGGAAGCAGGCCCACGTCAACTAATGATGACACCCACAAAAGGAAACGCTTTCTTAGACCTGGTATTCACAAAAAGCAATAGGGTTCTGGGCTTCAAAGTGGGGAACCACCTGGGAAACAGTGACCATCGCACAGTATGGTTCAAGGTAAACAGGACTGAACTCCACACACTCTAAGCTTAAGGTCCTTGACTTCAGGAGGGCAGACTTCACAAAAATGGAGGCCTGCCTGAGGGACAATCTTAGTAACACAACAGAAGGGAGAGTCGAGGAGTGTTGGACAAGGTTGAAAAATGCAATAACCATGGTCACATCACAGTGTGCCCACCAGGTCAATACGAATAAAAAGAGGAGAAACACACTATGGTTTTCCAAAGAGGTGGCAACCATGGTGAGGGAAAAGCACAAAGCCTTCGGAAAGTACAAGGAGTCAGGGAAAGAGGCTGATAAAACAAAATATAAAGAAAAGCTAAAAGAGACAAGGAAAGTGATAAGAAATGCAAGGCGCAGACAGAGGTGAGGATAGGTCAGGGAGTGAAGAAGGGTGACAAAACATTCTACACGTACACAAGAGAAAAAAAAGGAAGACGAAGGGAGGCACTGTTCGAATCATGAAAAAGGATGGGCAGTGCACAGAACATGATGGAGAGAAGGCAGAGGCACTCGATAAATACTATTGCTCAGTCTTCACACGGGAAGCAAATGGCAGCGGTCCAACAATAGGTAAAAAGAATATTCCACTTGGAGGCACAGACACGAGTCCCTTTACAGAGGAAAAGGTACTAGAGGAAATCAACAAGTTAAAGGTGGATAAAGCTATGGGGCCAGATGGGATACACCCAAGAATACTTAAGGAACTTGAGGGAACTAGCAGCCCCCTTAGCAGTGCTCTTCAACAAATCGTTGGAGAGTGGGGAGGTTACAGAGGACTGGAAGAGGGCAACAGTAGTGCCACTCCACAAGAGCGAAAGCAAGCAAGAGCCAGGAAACTACTGTCCAGTTAGTCTAACTTCAGTGGTGGGAAAACTGATGGAGTCCCTACTGAAGGAAAGAATCATTGCTTTTTTGGAGAAAAGTGGTCAGCTTGACACAAAGCAACACGGTTTCACAGCAGGGAGGTCCTGCCAGAAAAACCTGGTAGATTTCTTCGACTGGGTCACCAGAACAGTGGACCAGGGTGGGGCTGTGGATGTGGTTTACCTGGACTTCAGTAAGGTGTTTGACTTGGTTCTGCACAGGAGACTAGTTAATAAACTGGAGAACATGGGAGTCGGGCTTAAGGTAACAGACTGGGTCAGGAACTGGTTAAATGGGAGAACACAGAGGGTATCAGTAAATGGCACTCTGTCAGAAGAGGGTAGGGGTGACTAGTGGGGTTCTGCAGGGCTCAGTTCTGGGGCCGATCCTCTTCAAGATATTCATCAGCAACACTGCTGATGGACTGAAGGAAAAGGTGTGCCTGTTTGCTGATGACACCAAAATTGGCAACAGGGTTGACACACCAGAGGGGCAACAAAGCATGGAATCTGATCTCCAAAAGCTGGAGGAGTGGGTCAAGGATCTGGCAATTTAAATTCAATGCCAAAAAGTGCAAAGTCATGCATCTGGGAAAACGTAACCCAGGGAAACTGTACTCGATGGGAGGGGAGCAGCTGGTGGACACAAGGCTAGAGCGAGACCTGGGGGTGATCATATCATATTAGATTACCTCAAGGTCAGCAAACAATGCAAGAAGACAGCACTGAAAGCTAGTGGCATACTGGGATGAATAGGAAGGGGCATCACAACAGGAGGCAGGAAGTGATCATGCCTTTGTATCAATCACTGGTAAGACCCCACTTGGAATACAGCGCCCAGTTCTGGAGGCCACATCTCAGGAGGGACATAGATAGGCTGGAGACAGTGCAGAGAAGAGCAACAAAGATGGTGCAGGGCTTGCACCAGAAACCATAGGAAGCCCGATTCCGTGAACTCAATCTATACTTCCTAGAGCAGCACCGGAATCAGGGGGACATGATAGAGACATTTAAATACCTTAAAGGCAACAACAAGGTACAGGTGCAGAACTTCTTCCAGGTAAAAGATTACAGCAGGACAAGAGGGCATGACCTTCACCTCAAGGGAGGTAGGTTTAGGAGCAATATGAGGAAATTATTCTTCATGAAGCGCGTTGTTGAACCGTGGAATAGCCAGCCGGAGGGGGTGGTGAGGGTGAAGATGGTGGAGGAATTCAAGTGGGCATGGGACAGGCATTGCAGGATACTCAAGCAGGCAGCTAATTGGGGGGGGGTAGGAAAAAAGGCAAACTTGATGGATCATAAGGTTTCCATCTGCCAACAACTTCTATGTTTCCTCATGATAATGAAGGAGAGGGATGCCAAGTGGGCTGCCTACAAAGCTACGCTATCCCCCCACCTTTGGAATGACTACCGTTGCCTGAGGAATCTCTATAAGGGCCACATCCACTATAGCAAATCAGCCTATTTCCAATCACTGCAATCCCAGAACCTAGGTGACCCCAGGCATTTCTGGTCCTCCCTTCATGCCTTACTTTCCCCCACTACCAAACGATCACCTTCCCCCCTTATCACTCCAAACGGCTCATTGACTGACCCCCAAGACATCGCAAATGCACTAAATGTTCACTTCTCTGACCTCCGCAGCTACCTGTCTAAACTTCCTCCATCCACCCCTTTGTTCACACCACCCCCACCAGCTCCAGAAGCCCCCCTTTCTACTTCAAGACCATCTCCCCTGCTGGGACACAAACTCCTCCTCAGTCTTCCATCTAGAGGTAGTGCTGGCAGTGATGGCTTATCCCTTCATTTTCTTAAATGAGTAGCCCATGGAATTGCCTACCCACTCACCTTTACCTTTAATCTCTCCCTTACCACGGCCTCTGTCCCCTCCCCCCGCCCCCATTCATAAATCTGGTGATTCTAGTGTTATGGATAATTACCGTCCCCATCTCCATTCCACCCCACCTTGGTAAACTCCTTGAGAAGGCTGTCAATTACCAAATCACTGACTATGTATCCAAGCACAACTTCCTCTGCCCCCCAGCAGCACGGCTTCAGGATGAATCACAGCACAACCACTGCCCTGGCCTGCTTCACTGACCACGTGCTCAAGAATATGGATGTGGCGAAATTAACAGGGGCAGCATTCACTGACTTATCCAAGGCCTTTGACTTAGTCAACCATAATATCCTCATAACTAAACTTAGTACCCTGGGTTTCTCCTCTGCCTCCACAGCCTGGCTCTCAAACTACCTCTCTGGCTGAACCCAAATGGTTTGCCTTGGTGGTGCCACTTCCCCTCCCCTGTCTGTCTCTGTTGGCATCCCTCAGGGCTCCATACTTGGGCCCCTTCTCTTTTCCCTTTTCATAAACTCTCTCTCCCATTGTAGGGCCTATCGTGTCAATCCCTCCTTAACACCGATGATCTGATTCTCATCCATAATGAGCCCTCCCCCTCATTACTGTCCATCACACTCACCACTGACTTCTGTCTGGCCCACCACTGGTTCTCCTCCAACAAGCTACTGGTAAACGCATCAAAAACGAAAGCTATGCTACTTGGCTCTAAATATAAATTCTCTGCCCATGGCCACTCCGACAGCCTTCTCAGAGTCCAATCCCCCGACAGCTCCTTCCTTGACACTGTTCTCTCCTTCAAATATCTGGGCATTATCCTTGATCCATCATTTACCTACTCTGACCATATTGCATCCCTGGTATGTCGCATAAACCAAAAGCTGGGTCTCTGCTACCACCTTATTAATCATCTCACACCTGAAGACCTCACATCTGAAGCTCACCTAGCTACAGCCTGTGGCAACCCCCTCCTGGACTATGGCAGCCCTATATACTCACTTACCTCCACCACCAACCTGTCCCGGCTTGACAACATCTACAACTGGATTTGCCACTTTGTCCTTCATACCTCTCTCTCCACGCACCACTACTGTACCAGTC
The DNA here is from genome assembly GCA_016271365.2 of Neoceratodus forsteri. NCBI lineage: Eukaryota > Metazoa > Chordata > Ceratodontiformes > Ceratodontidae > Neoceratodus > Neoceratodus forsteri. The sequence goes on along the minus strand of CM028131.1, from coordinate 657,375,138 downwards.
CCTTCTTTAGCTTCCCCCTCAAGCCCGATGTTCCTACTTACTGGCTTGGACCATCAGGGATGCCATCTACTGCCTCTTGTACTCCCCTTTATCTTATCTAGTCTGCGCCAAGACTCACAGCTGTGACCTCAGCCACTCGTGATACCTCCACCTCGTCTATCCACATATTCCCACCAGGATGGGTCAAAGGGCCTTTTTCATTGCTGAACCCTCCCTCTGGAATGACCCCCCCCCGCTAAATTTACATACCCTACTAAAATCCCACTTCCTTTTTCTACTATGACCTGTTCCTGTCCCCATGCTACTGGCGCTACTGCACAATCTATCTAGGCTTCCTTTGCCCCCTGCCATCTCCCTCTTCTCCTACCTAGGGACTGGCTTGTTGGCCACACCCTGTGCTGTTGTCAACTGCCGCAACCTGCAAACTGTAAATATACCAATAAATTGTAATTGTGAATAGTATGTAAATTTTTGTATTTTTTTTGTTTGAAACTACTCCTTACCTATCAATGTTAACTCTGTGCTGTGACTGCTGCTACCAAACACCATATAGCTACTAGATCCTCATTGCCTGCTATTTGTTACTGTACAACTCTGTGTATTTACTGTGACCTTTTCTGTATGTGCCAGTCTCTGGCCCGGGCCATGCTGGAAAAAGATCCTTGGATCAGTGCACCAACCCGGTTAACAAAGGAATAAATAAATAAAATTATGTGTGCCTGTATTACCTGTACTATACTTGTTAAATCATTGATACTTCATTCACTGTATTTATTTACTACTATGATTTGCATACCTGTATTGCTAGTACAAATACAAAATCGCACATATGCCTGTAATGTGATATATATGCAAATCACAATGAAAATGTAGACTGGTTTTGTTTTAAGCAGGAACGCATGGTGCCAAAGTGCCCATCACATAATCTAATCAGATTGAAAACACAAACATGTGGTTCATCCTTCTCCAGACTCATCACTGTTCCTCATCTGTTTCTCAACCCAGGAGAGAACAAACATGCCCTTATATGTCTTATGGATGGTTTTGGGTCATGGTGGGTCCAAAACAAACAAAAAAAATAAACAAAGAACCTCAGCACAAAAGCAGTGAGGCAAGGGTTACCCAAAAAGGACAATGGCAACAAAGCCAGGTTTCAAAGAAATACAAAATTGCACATTCTCCCGTAATGCAAAGCATAATGGGCTGCATAGTCATATCACCATGAACATTTACACTGGTTCTGCTTTACTCCCCTGCAAAACCAACGTGCCCTCCTCACAAAAAGGAGGGCGAGGGGCACTGTCACGAAGTGGCTCTATGGCAGCCTATTTTCCCTTATAAAGCAAAGGGACAAATGCTGGGCGAGATGTAAGGCCTCCCACTCCAGTACTGACTTCCTTGAGTACAGACAGCCATCCGTTCAGCCAAGAGTGAGTTCTGTCAATCTGCTCTGCATAGGGAGAGGCATCAATAGTAAAAAACAGGAAGTTGTTATCCCTCTGTACAGACAGTTGGTGAGACCCCATCTGGAGTACTGTGTGCAGTTCTGGAAACCCCATTTCCGCAAAGACATAGACAGAGTGGAGGCTGTCCAGAGGAGGGCAACCAAAATGGTGCAGGGTTGCACCAGAAGACATACGAAGAAAGACTAAAGGAGTTTAATATGTATACCCTTGAGGAAAGGAGGGAGAGAGGGACATGATAGAAACTTTTAAGTACCTCAGTGGAATCAACAAAGTCCAAGAGGGTAGCATCTTTCAGAAAAAGAGATGTGCAAGAACAAGGGGACACAATCTGAAGATTGGGGGGGCAGTTCAGGGGCAATGTGAGGAAGTATTTTTTCACAGAGAGGGTGGTGGACACATGGAACAGCCTTCCTGAGGAGGTTGTGGGGTCTAAAACTGTGGGAGTATTCAAGAATACATGGGACAGACATAAGGCAATTTTTGTGGTGGGTAGGGAGAAATAGGCTGTTGGTTAACTAGGATCTGCAGCTTATCCTGTAGGTAGGGAAATGGGCAGACTAGGTGGGCCAAGCGGTCCTTATCTGTCATCAAAGTCTATGTTTGTATGTTTCTATAACAGGTTGAGTGAATGTACATAACAATTACATAGTAATAACAACATAATAACATATAACTATCACACGTGACAAGATACTTGCACCAGAACATAGCAATAGGTTCAACAGGAGGTAGTACCATTTAAATACAATTGCATGGATACAGATATATAGATGTAAGTTAATGAGCTAAAGTTTATACAGTAAACATCACTGGAGGAGTCATAGTGAGCAGGATTGGCAGTGCCTTTAGCATCAAGTGCGAAGAAGATTGAGATGTAGGAGTCTTTGATAAGTACTGTAGGCATGTCCTGGCAAGTGGGGTGGGAAGGGAGGGTATAGGGAGTGGGAGGGAAGGTCAGACGAGATAGGAGAGGGCTGGACATGATGGCCTAGGGAGGAAGGACTGTTTGAAGGGAGAACACGACAGATGCCACAGGCAATGGTTGGGGGTTTAAGTCCAACATTTGAAGCAAAGACAGATCATGATGTTGGGACCTTGATTTAGACAATGACAGAAGGAAGGACTCAAATGATGCCTCAGGCAATGGTTAAGGTTTAAGTCCAGAATTTAAAGCATTAACAAATCATGATGTTAAGACCTTGACTTGAAGCAATGACAGGCCTCGGAGAAGATCCTCAGGAACAAGGATTTGAAGAGGGAGAAAGTGATAGGGGAAGCGAGCCCCCTGACCCCAAGGCAAAGGGCCCCCCAACCCTCAGCAGGAATACCCCCCCAACCTCTCTTCTACCTAAAGGTCATCTCTGTCTTGGAGACCCAGAAGCTCCTTGCTGGTCTCTCCCCTCACACTGGCACTGGGCATGACTGCCTTGATCCCAAACTGTTCCATTTAGGGGCATCTCTCCAAGCCTGGCCCATCACCCACATCCTTAACGCCTCCCTAATCTTGGTAACCATCCCAGATGTATGGAAAGTGGCCAAAGTCGTCCCTGTTTACAAACAAGGCGACCCAAAAAATCTCAAGAACTACCACCCTATAGTGATCTTGCCTGTGATCGGCAAGCTTCTCGAAAAGGTGGTCACCTCACAGCTCACCCACTACCTACAGAGCCACAACCTACTCTCCCCGCACAACATGGCTTCAGAAAAGAGCACAGCACTTCCACTGCCCTAGCCGTGGTCACCTCTGTGATCAGATCCACTGCCAATTAAGATAAAATGATCAGAGCCACCTTCGTGGATCTCTCAAAAGCCTTTGATCGAGTTGACCACCCACTTCTGTGCTCCACTCTCCGGTCCTTTGGCTTCTCCTCCCCCCGCCCTTGCCTGGTTTACTAACTACCTCTAGAGCAGACAGCAATATACCAACTTCAACAAGGCCCTCTCCGATCCCTCTCCAGTGAACTGTGGGGTCCCCCAGGGATCCGTTCTTGGGCCTGTCCTGTTTTCCCTCTTCATAAATGAGCTGCCCTCGGCCCTGGCCCATGGACACTCCACCCTGTACACAGACAACCTTGTCATCCTGACGAGCTCCCCAGACATCTCTGTCATCAATGCCGAGCTAAACTCTGACTGCAACCTAATTCAAACCTGGCTAAAGGACCACAAGCTTACTATCAACCTTCAAAAGACCCAGGCCATGTTCTTTGGCTCCCTAGCCAAGACAAAAGCCATCCCAGCCCCTCTAAAAAATCTATGGGGCCAACGGTTCACTCTTACAAGTTGCTGACATGGTCAAGTATCTGGGGGTGACACTTGACCTGCAACTGAACCCAACACTGCATATTCCCAACATATGTAAGGCCACAAGCTGGAAGTTGGGCCTCGCATACAGAGCTAAAAGCTGTCTCACCCCAGTTGTGCGACTCGCCCCTGCCAGGGGAGGTCCTCCTACCCATGCTCTGATATGGGCTTGCCTCCTTCGCCCACATCCCAAAAAACAGTCTCTCAAAATGGGACACCGCTTACAACAATGTATGGTGCTTTGCGCTCTCTGGTCCTCACCTCACGCACCGCTGTGAGCTATACTCCCGGCTTCAGTGGCTCCCTCCAGAAAAGCACTGCACCTTTGTCCTAGGCAACTTCATTGACAACACTGTCAGAACTGCCACCCCCTCTGCACTCGCCACACCCCTCCTTCCCGCTACCCCCACCTACTACTTAAGATCCAGTGATTCCCAGGTCCTCCCGGTTACCAAAACTTGCACTCTAATGGGTGATCGGGCCTTTGCTGTGTACGTGCCCAGGCTGTGAAACTCCCTCCCAGCAGACACTCGCTCCTCGCCCTCCCATCTCTGCTTCAAAGCCTCCCTCTGGGGCTTCCTCAAATTGGTCTCCTCCTGCCTCTGCACTTAACCAATCCACTTCGGCCTTTGCCTATCTGGCTGGCTGAGTCGTTTTACCTGTCTCGACTGCTCAGGAGTTGGGTCTCCTGATATGAATGCACCTTATTCACTGGCGAGCCCGCAGCTATTAACTGCATTATATGTATTCGATCCATTCTCGGCCCTACTGTTCATAAAAGGGAACGTGTACTGTTCTCTCTTCATGTTTTTTCCTAGGTCTCTCTACCTCAAATTGTTCTACTCATTTAGCCTATTTACCCATTCCCATTAGGGTATGGCAGCTCCCCCCCTCATGTTGTTTACTGTTGTTTATTACCGTCATCCATGCCTGTGCTATGCTGTTATCTACCTTCTGCTTGTAATGTTAACATACGATGTACTTCAATGGACCCTGTTATGCCTGATGTTCTTGTATGTTTATTGTAATGCCTGATGTCCCTGAATGTACCTTGTAATCTCCCGGGTCGCACCTGAAAATAGGCACTTGTCTGTCTAGTGTGCTTACCTGGTAAACAAAAGCAAATAAACAAATAAAGGAGAACTACACTGAATCTGTAAGTCATTTTTTCCCCAGCACATACTTTTTTCATCTATCTGATCCATTTCTGATATTGTTCCATCTTTACTGGCCCTTTAGCAAACACAGCGAGTGTTCCTGATGTACACTCTACTGGTAAGTGCCATTTTAGAACTGTATGATGTAGTTTATGTCCCCTTTGGGCCACAGAGTTCCAGAGCAGAACAGGAATGCATTGTGAAAACACTCTATGTTCTAGCCAGCCCATTGGCGCAGCAGTAGCGCTTACAGCTCGCGATGCCGGTGACCTGGGTTCGGAAACGAGCCTGAGGAGCTGGAGGGCTGGCTGGGGGGAGCAGGCTGAACGTCCATGGGACTGCTAGCCTTCTCCAGGGAGGGAGGGGGGGACAAGGTTTGGAGCTTGACTGACCCCAGACGGAGGCCTGGGGTACAACAAGGGCCTGACCAATCCGGGAGCGTTGGCCGTTCCAGACGTCGGTGGAGCTCCGCCTTGATGTCAGGGCGCATGGCACGCCCAGAAGAACAGGAAAAAAACACCTCCGTCGCTCGGGTAGGCGGAGCGCCAGCCTGACCTCAATGGTGCCCTCCTGTCCTGCACATGGCGGCCCGGCCTAAGTAACGTTAGTTCGGGGTGCTTGGCCCCCACCTCGTCCCCGCCTAGGAGGTAGAGCCAAGGCTACATGGGCAGACCGCCGTGGGGCTCCAGTTATGGAAGGAACCGAGGCAGGTGCCAGGCGCTCCCGAAGAAGTGGAGCGTAGGGGGCAGGGAAGGCAGAAAAACAGCAAGTTCAAAAAAAAAAAAGAAAACACTCTATGTTCTGTAACAAGGACATAATGTACATCATACAGTTCCAAAATGGTACTGCCCACCAGAGTGTAGAGCAGAAACATCCAGTGAATCTACTAAAAGGCCAGTACAGATGAAAACAAAACAGAATCTGACCCAATATTAGAAACACAGCTTTTACAGAAAACAGAGGCTTGCAGATTCAAGGCAGTTCTCCTTGAAGCAGGAATTCAGAAAGCCAAAGGGCCTGTACTGTTTGTTGTTGATTCACCTCACCCCAGTCACACACGGAAAGTAGCCTTGGTACAGTGTGCCTCTCGCAGTCACCAATTTTGAAAAAAATAAGTGATACATAATGAATAGGACCTAAAAAGATCATGCAGGAACCAAACTTAAAAAAAAAAATTACAATCAATTGGTAAAGGGTTCCATTGCTAGTGGATAACAGTGTCATGTCATTGCTATTAATAGTAATGTTTACCTATTACGATGTCTCGCCTATGTGCTGCCTCGTCATTCTTGCCCCAGTACATAACTGATAACAGGACTGTCATGTTAATCTAGCCTCCTGGTAATTGGCACTAGGTCAAAACCTGAAAACCTAAATAGCATTATCAAAAACAGCACCGCAAAAACAGCAGTCAGTAAAAACACTGTCCGCTACAAGAGTGACCACCAGCACAAACAGCCGCATACAGGCACTCTCCTACAGCTGCTGCAGAATCATCCACCCCCCAGGTAACCAGTCATCGAAGAGCCTTCATCCCAGCCAGGCTCTCTCCTGCAGCTACCGCAGAACCACCCACCCTCGTCCAAGGTAACCAGTCATCAGAGAGCCTTCCTCCCAGCCAGGCTCTCTCCTGCAGCTGCCGCAGAATCACCCACCCTCCCCCAAGGCAGAGCACAGAGCAAGATTTTCAAGAAATTTCAGCTGCTTACTTTGTACCTTTACAGCTGCCGGTTTTTACATAGGAGGCACAATGTTAGCCTGCTGCCGCTTCTGCGGCAGTTGCCCCACCCTCCCCAGCTCGTCACTTCCTTTATAGGAAGTAGGGGTCACATGACCTACCCCTTGTGTAATCTAACACCCCAATTTCCCATTTGCTCACTATACCCTCCTGCCACTAGGTGGTGCTGTCACATCCTGACTATTCTTATTCCTGTCCCTAGCTGTATGCAGATTTGCCTGGTCCACTCTCCCTACTCTGCCTGATCCCTGCTGTTCCTGTACCAACCTTACTTCTGCCCAATCCCCCCCCCCCATGGGCTCCTCTTTGGTTTCACTCTTGCTCCACTTTTGCTGCCCGTCTTTGGTTGAACTCTATCTCAGTGTTACTCCTCCCCCACCACACATCTGGCTGCCTTCTGCCCCCCAGGGGACTCAAACCCTGAATTTGTTTGCACTTACCGCCCTGTAGTCTGCACCCCTGACTATCTAGCTATCCTGTGTCCTAATATTTCCCCCCATGTTTGTCTCCTGTATACTCAGTCTACCCTTCTTTAACTTTAAATATAATATTCTATCCAAATTTAAATTCTCTAACTAAAGCATCACTTTGCCCTGGCAGACTCTTTGTGTTGTAGGACTTGCACCTCTTACTAAGCAGCACTGACATCCTCAAAGTATGCAACACCATCCACTATGCCAACTCAGCACACCTGCTTCCCTTGCATCTAACTTCCTCTATTCTCTCCTAAAGTAATCTTTTAACCCAAACTAAACTCTCAAACTAAAGAACTGCGTCTTCTTGCTGAGCTCTCCCCTCTCATTCCGTCAAGCTCTCTCTGCTGTGAGATTTGAACCTCTAGCTGAGCAGCACTGTCATTTTCTAAGCCTGCAACGGCCTCCTTTTTGCCAACTCTACACTCCTGCTCCTCTTGCATCGAATTTCCCTCTATCCTTTCCTACATATAACCTTTTAACCCAAATTAAATTCTCTAACTAAAACTTTCCTGTATCTTGGTGAGCTCTCCCAGCTGTGGAATTTGAACCTTTGGCTGTGCAGCACTTGCAACTCCCCAGTCTGTGACACCTTCCCCTGGGCTAATTCTGCTCACCTGTTGCTCTTGCATCCAATTTCACCCTAGCCACTCCTCCTTTAGTGCTTTATTGCCCCCCTTCCCACAACTACTCCCATAACTCTCCACAAGAGATCACTGTTCCGACTTTTCACATGGATACACAATTTAGCTTAGCTGCCTGTTCCCAACACAAACCTCTGTATCTGTCTTTACCTCTGTCCTTTTCTTCCCTTTCCTCCCCATCCTCTGAAGCTGTCTGCCCCCCTGTTATGACACCCTTCAAATGTTCCCTTCCTCAGCTTTTGTCCCCTGGTCTCTATTTATCCCTTTTGCCCTGCCTCCTACTATCACATCTTATGCCTCTAATCTCCTTACTACTTCTTTCGGGGGATATCGAAACCAATCCCGGCCCCACAAGTCCCTCCTTTTCTCTGCCTGCCCCTGCATGGAATAACACTAAAGGCCTGCGCATCACACAAATGAACACCAAAGCCTTAGACCCAAGCTCCGTGAGCTTGAGGTGTGGATGCATCACCATAGCCCTGATGTGCTTGCAATCTCTGAGACCTTGTTGAAGCTTTATATCCCCTCACATGAGATAACTATTCCTGGCTACACCTTTCGAAATGATCAGCCCTCTAAATGTGGTAGTGGCGTACTTACTGTATCTATGCCAAATCCTCCTTGTCTGTAACTGAATTCCTACTGTCCTCCTGTGATTCCTCTGTGTAATCAGTCTTCAGCTCTATAGTACTTGGACAAGTGAAAAAAAATTACTTACTGGGTGCATCTACATCCCTCCCAGTGCACCCTCCTCAACCACTACCTCTCTCTTCGCCTCCTGGACCTCTCTCCCACCCACGGATCTGGTTTTATGTGGTGACTTTAATTACAACTGGCTAGGCCCTCGGCTGGGTTGAGTTCACAATGCTCTATCTGACTTGCATCTTTCCCAGCTCATTAGCGATCCTACCAAGCTTAACAATAAATGTGGTCACCATATTCTTCTTGACTGGGTTCTTACTAACTACCACCAGCACATTAAAGCCTCTGGCATTCTGCCTGATGCCTTGAATGATCACTTCCCCTTCTTTTTTGTCTGGAGGAATAACTTCCGAAATCCACCCCACAAAATAGTGCTCTCTAGGGATATGACCTTGTTCTGTCCCCAAGACTTCCTAACCTCTTCTCTCCCAAGTCAACTGGTCCCTGGTCAACAGTCTACCAGATGTTGACCTGGCCCTAGAATACTTAACTAACATCTTCAATTCTATAGTCAACCATCATGCACCCTTGGTTAAGTGGAGGTCCAAAGGGGCTTCTGCCCCTTGGCTCTCCAAGGATCTAAGAGCTTTCATGACTGCATGTGATGCTGCATGGAAGGTATATAAGAGTTCTGGCACGCCATCTGACTGGCAGGCCTACAGACACCTTCGTAACCAATATAAGTCCTGGATCCACTCAGCCAAACATACATACCTGCATACCCTCCAAACCAATAACCTCTCTAACCCCAAAGAATTCTGGGGACAGATAAACTCCCTACTTAAGGGCAAATCCACTTCCTCATCCCACATCATGCTCCTTAATGGCTCCAAGATCACCAACCCTGTCTCAATTGCGACAAAATTTAATTTAGCCTCCACAAACCTATTTAAATACAAGACCTCCCTACCAACACATGCTCCACAGCCACCCTCCCCAATTTCCACAGACAGTAGTCCATCCTTCCACCTTAAATTGGCCACCCAGAAAGAGGTTCTGCATCACCTCAGCAGCATCAAGGACACCTCCTCACCGGGGTTTGACACTTTAGAACCATGTTTTCTTAAACTGGGTGCCCTTGCCATCGTCCCTCCCGTGCGTGACCTGATCAACAACTTCTTTTGCTCAAATACCGTGCCCAGTAAATGGAAAGCCACAATAGTCGTCACAATACACAAGAGCGGTCCAAATTCCTTGTTTGAAAACTACTGTCTCTTTATTCATTACAAATCGGGTTTACAACCTTTGAGTCAGAGACTCATTTACAAAGGCACCTCATCGCAGGGAGGGCAGACATCAAGATAGTTATTACAGTGCAGATTAAAACAGAGGATAACATTACAGGTGCAGTAAAAGGAACATTCAACACAGATACACTTAGGTTACATAATATAGTAGTTTGTATGTTACTTAGGTTACATAATGTTACAAAATTGTGAGCTACAATAATGGATATAGTAGGTCCTCAGAGAAGACAGCGGGTTACATCCCTATTTGGATCTAGTAGGGAAGGAGTGGGTCTGGGGGAGGGACAGGCTGTCCAGTGGACATTGTCAAGCCAGGGGGCAAGGCGGGCGGGTATCACAGGTTACAACAGGGGGTTAGTTTCGCCTACAACAGCGGATATTAAAGATATGGTTCCGAAGGGCTGTTTTGAAGGAGCCAATTTTTGGCAAGTTGGAGATGAACTAGGTGGGGGCTCGGTAGAGGAAGGATCTCTGGGCAAGAGAGGTCTTGGTTCTGGGCACCTGGAAGGTGGCCTTAACAGCGCTATAGGTGGTGACGGACGATGATGACTGCTTTAGGGAGGTGGAGACCACCTGAGGTGGGGGGAAGAGTCCTAGCAGCGATTTCTTAGCGAGAAGGCAGGTCTGGTAGAGCAGTCACTCCTCAAAGTTGAGCAGACTGGTGATAGTATAGAGAAGGCAGGTGTGAGTGCAGCTGGGGGCACCGGTCAGGAGCTTACAAGCCTTACTGATGGAGAGTTGGATTTTGGAGAGGGCAGTGTTGTCAGCTGCAGCATAGACGGGCAAGCCATAGTACACAAGGGACATGATGGAGGAGGTGATGGCCAGCCTGAGGGCAACCTGAGGCAGGCAGTCCCTGTGCCGGTACAGCAGGCCAATCCGAGAGTTTATGACAGCTGACAGGGCATTAATGTGGGTGTGGAAGGAGAGGGCAGTATCAAACGTGATGCCTAGGTACTTGTATGTGGTCACTTGTTCTAGCGGGTGCAGAGTGTTGGGGATAATCAACAGTGGGGTATTTTTAGCTTTATTTTGGTGGTGGGAGAAGACCATTGATTTGGTTTTCTTTAGGTTAATGACCAGTCCGCGGTCGCCATAGCGCAGTGGTTTAAGGCTCTGAGCTGCAAATCTGGTGACATCCAGCAGACCAGACCTGGGTTTGAATCCCACAGCTTCCACTTGCATACTGTGTGACCCTGAGCAAGTCACTTAACTTCCCTGTGCTCCTAGGTCGCTCCTGTAAAAAAGCTTTCAGCTTAGTGTGCTACTCCTGGTTAAACAACTAAATAAATAAATAAATAAAATAAAACCACCTTTCGGCTTGGCTGTAAGCTTGTTTGAGGGATAATTGGAGGGAGGTGGGATTGGGATGTGAGGCAATGAGGACTGCATCATCGGCATAGAGGAGCATTTTACCAGTACATGAGCTGGGAGGGTGTTGAGGTAGAGACTAAAAGTACTGGACCAGGATGGAACCCTGAGGGAACCCCAGAGCGAACAGGAAGAGTGCTAGAGAGGGAGCCGCTGATCTTGACACGCTGGGATCTAGCAGAGAGGTAGCTACAGAACCAGGAAATGGGACCGCCAGAGAAGCCAAGTTGGTGGAGACAGTCGAGTAGAAGGGGATGACAGACAGTGTCAAAGGCCTTGGAGAGGTCAATGAACATTGCTCCTGCAAGGCTGCCAGAGTTGAAAACAGCATGCAGGTGTTGGGAGAATTCTAGGAGAGCTGTGGTGGTACTGTGTCCTGCGCGGAAACCGTGCTGCTCTGGACACATAATGTTGTACTTGGTTAGGTATTCACAGAGCTGGATCGACACCACTTTTTCAAGGGCTTTAGAGAGTGGGGGGAGGATGGAGATGGGCTGGTAATTGTTGGGGGTGGACTGGTCCCCACTCTTATGTATGGGTGTGATTTCAGCAGTTTTCCAAGCACTTTGGAACTGACCCAGGCATAGAGATTGGTTTAGAAGGTCAGTCGGGGACTAGGACTTCATCCAAGACCATACAGAGGATCCTGGAGTCAAGGGGGGTCACTGCTGGGGTTATTGCTGCCTAAGGCTTTTAGCAGGTGCGGCCTGGCTTCTTGGGGGGAGAGGGTGTGCAGGTAGAATGGTGGGCGATGCAGGACAGGAGGGAGAGAGGCAGGGATTGGGTCAAAGAAGCTGCTGGGGAGGACCGAGCTTAGGTCAGAGAAGGCGGTGTTAAGGCAATCGGTTATAAGGAGCGGATCTGTGGTGGGGGTGCCACTGATGGAGAGCTGGGATGGTGGGTGGGAGCGGGACTTCCTATTTAGCTATTTCATATTATCCCAGTAGGTCCGGGCTGAAACCCAGGTGGAAGAGAGGGTGGTCTGGCAGTGCTCTGCCTTGGCCCGCCTAATGGCCCAAGTGCACTTATTGCATTCTGCGTTGTAGGCCTGTCTATCAGATGCCTTTCCAGATTCTACAGCAATGTGCCAAAGATTATCTCTGTTTTTGAGTCTCTGAAGCAGGGGTGGGGTGATCCATGGGGCACTGCATTTTTGTGAGTGGATCTTGGTGAGGGGGGTGAAAAGGTCACAAGCCTTACAGAAGGCATTTGTGAAGTGGTCAAGAACTGAGTCAATGTCAGAGGCACGCTGGATAGGGGACCAGTCTAGCTGGGCTAGGTACTGTTTTAATTTTCTGAGGCTGCTGGGGCGTAAATGGCGGCGTAGGGTGGCCTGGGACACTGGCTTCAGAGTGGAGGATGACCAGAGACAGAGGACTGGGGAGTGATTGCTAAAAGAGTCGGGGAGGACAGTGACATCCCGGATTTTGTAGGGGTGGTTAGATATAACAACGTCTAGGAGAGTGCTGGTGTCAGTAGAGTGGTTGAATCTGGTGGGCTGGGTGACTAACTGGGACATATCCAGGGCAGCAAAGGAGTTCCTTATATGGGAGGCAGTGGAGGCAAGCCAGTTAACATTGAGATCACCTAAGATGACTTGCTCCACTCTGTGAGGGAGAGATGTGAGGTAGTCAATGAGGGACTGGACCACTTGGGTTTTGATTCCTCGGGGGTACATAGGAAACCGTGAGGAAGAGAGGGTCTCGGGCGGGATCAGGTGTGATTTTTAAGGTGAGGGTTTGGGCTCCATAATCAAGTTTGGGAGCTGGGAGTGCCTGACCTATAAGGGAGTCCCGTACGAGTAGTGCGCAACCACCACCGCATTTGCTTACTCGATCTTCCCTGTAGATGGTATATCCAGGGAGGGTGATAGCGGAGTCAGGGGTGGATTTGGAGAGCCAAGTCTCCACCAGTGCAATTATGTCAGGTCGATGTTGAATGACCCAGCACTGGAGGGCAGCGGATTTCTTTAGGAGACTGCAAATGTATAAGGATGCAAAGCGGAGGCCAGTTGCAGTACAGGGTTTGGAAAGGTTGGAAGCCATAGGTCCTGGGTTTGGGTGTACATTACCAGATAATAATAATAGCAGTGTGATTATTCTGGTTAGTGGCTGGTGGCAATGGAGACCCGTGGGTCGACAACCAGCTGAGGACTTTACAATCAGGGTGCATGGGATAGATAAAGTGCAAAGGGTGGGAATGACAGGGGACAGCTGGGTCCATGTCGGGCCTTGGAGGGTGGAGGGAGTGGGGGTGTTGGCAGGGTGGGGGTGTTGGGGGGGTCACGGGTGTGTTGAGGGTGGGGGAGGGCCGAGTCACTGTGGGGAAGTCTGGGGATGAGGTGCCTAGTGTGGAGGACAGGTGATCCAGTTGGTGTGAGGGCTGTACCAAGAGGGTGAAGGACAGCAGACTTAGTAATAGAGTGTAGGTACCCATAGTTTTATTCCTATAGTAGACAATAAGGGTGCAGGCTGACCTTTAGATAGGGTGGCTGCCACTGTGGAGTAGAGGTAGTGTTGCTGACTTTGGTGCAGAAACTACCAGGTTCGAATACCCTGGCAGGGGTCTTGGAGCCTAGCGGGGAAGTTGTCTGGGGTTGCTGAGAAGGCTGGGGAGTGCTAGAGTAGCGGTGAAAAAAGGGGTGGAAATAGCGACTCTTAGTGGTCACAAAGGGAGCAGGTTAGGGGGGTAGGTATGGGGGTGTGGTCGTCTGGGGATTGGGTATGAGATTAAGTATTGAGCAGAGTAGGGTGGGGGGAAGGTGCAGTGAGGTTTTCCAGGCAAGGGGACAGAGCAGCTGAGTAGTAGAGGAAGAGTGTCCAGGAAGTATTAGAGAGTAAGGAGATGTAGAGCAGCTTTGGCATGGTTGGGGGAAAACCTCTCTAGTGGTCGAAGAGTATAAGCTGCAAACGGGAAAAATCAGTATCAATCAGTAGAAGAGGGAGGAGGGGGCAAAGACTGATGAATAGTGATAGACTGACCACACAATAAGAGAAATGAGACAGGAACTGTACTGTGTTGTACTGGGTAAGTGTGCTTATAACTGGGCCCTCTAGTGGCTAAAAGATATAATCTGCTAATGGAAAAGTCTGCAAGGCAGGGAGGTTCTGAAGCAAGTTTTTTTTTGGGGGGGGGCACTGCAGCAACCTCAATGGGACACCGTGGTCAAGGGTGCAGCCCACAGACTTACAGCTCTAAGAGAAGGGGCTCAGGGCAGATAGCAAAATCACGCTACCTTAAAATCTCTCTCAAAACTTAAAGCAACTCTTAAGAAATCTCTACATCAGACTAAACATTACTTAAAATGAGAAATCAAGAACATGTCAAGCAGAGGTCAGTCCTAACATTAATTTCTTAGCAGCAGTTCCTAGAAGACTTCTGGATTGCTGCACATAGCGTGAGAAACAGTGGCAAATGAGATTCCTCCAGGAGTAGATGCCAAAATTCAGAGTTCCAACCCGTATCTTGCTTGGAGAGTGAGCTTCGGGCAGCTTCTCCTTAGTCTGCTTATCAAACTGCAAAATGCAGTTTGCTTGAGAGGAAACAGCCAATAACGTGCACAGTAGTCCCCTTGCTTGGAGGGTGAGCTTCGGGCAGCTTCTCCTTAGTCTGCTTATCAAACTGCAAAATGCAGTTTGCTTGAGAGGAAACAGCCCGGAAGGGCACAGTAGTCCCCTTGCTTGGAGGGTGAGCTTCAGGCAGCTTCTTCTTAGTCTGCTTATCAAACTGCGAAATGCAGTTTGCTTGAGAGGAAACAGCCCGAAAGGGCACAGAAGTCCCCTTGCTTGGAGTCTCATCTCCACCCTTTGCTCCCTTACTAAAATTAAAGAAAAAATAATTTATGCCCCACTTCAATCTTATCTTGAACTGAATAACTCTCTCTTCATATTCCAGCATGGCTTCCAAAAATCATATAGTACCCACACCGCCCTCATCACTGTTACATCTGACATCCTTAGCAGTATGGACAAAGGCCTTGTGACTGGTGCAATATTTGTTGACCTCACCAAGGCTTTTGACCTTGTTAATCACAATCTCCTGTTGCACACATTACTCACCTTTGGACTGAACACCCAAGTTCTGAACTGGTTTTCAAACTACTTTATTGGCCGTACTCAGTGTGTCAAATGGGCCAGCAAGATTTCCCCTTTCAGTGCCATAAAGGATGGGGTCCCTCAGGGCTCTATTCTCGGTCAACTCCTGTTCTCCTTATTTATCAATGAGCTCCTGCAACATTATGTGGTGCGTCGGTTCAATTATATGCCGACGATGCCATCCTCTACCGGTCCTCCTCTGACCATGCAATGTTAAACCACCTTCTCCAGCAGGATTTCCTGAATCTCAAGACTTGGTTTCTTAATAACCTCCTGGTGTTCAATACTAAGAAAACTAAATCTATGCTCTTCTTCCATCGGACCCCCAAGCCTCCCACCCCGCCCCCACTGTTAATCTACTCCTCTCAGGGTGACCTTCTTGAAATGGTTCAGTCTTTTAAATATCTGGGCTTGACCCTGGACTCCCACCTCACCTTTGACACTCATGTTTCCTCAGTGGTCAAGACCCTCCATCAGAAGCTCGGAATGCTGTACTGCCTCAAGCCCTATCGTATGCCTGCCTCCAGCCTTGTCACTGCCTCCTCCTCCCTACTTCCAATTATCTCCTACAGTGCCCCAATCCTCCCCTTCGCTCAAGTCTCCCACCTTAATAAGATTTGCCCTTGGCGCTAGTGCCAGAGATCACCACTGCACTGTCCTTAACTCACTGGGCTGGCCTTCTTTTGAAGCCAGGCTGCAATTCCCCACCCTCTGCCTGACTTTCAAACTTGTGCATAATTATACTTCTCCTGCACATCATTCAATGTAAATTCGTAACTAGACCTTTACAGTCTACTGGCTTATCTTTGCGCTCTATCCCGAAACCCCGTCTAGCAGTAGGTTAGCGTGCCTTTGGCTTCTCGGGTCCCTCTCTTTGGAACTCTCTTCCCTCCACTGCCATGACCTGTACCTCTACTCACCTGTTCAAGCATTCTCTCAAATCTCACCTTGCCGCCACTCAGCTGTGTACCTGCTCCTGCTGACCGTACCCCTTATCTCTCACTCCCCCCTCTCTTGCCTGCTTTCTGGTTCCTTACCTGAGCCGGCTTATCCTCCCTTTATTTACTACACTGTGCTCTGCTGCTATGCAAGTCACGCTTTGATTGTCTGGTTGGTCTCATTTGTAAATAATTTCTCACTGAGCCTGTATACTCTGTATTCAGTTATACCTAATTGTACATATACTTTGCTTAGTTATCGTTCTCTGCCTTTTATTCCTATACCAGTTTTGAAGATGTAACCTAATTTACTGCATGTGTGATGTTTTGCTTTATTATGTATGTTTTTGTAAACATGTCTGTATACCCTTACCATGTGCTATTATTTATTGTATCACTGTTCCTCCCTTTCCTGAACCTCAAGACCTGGTTTCTTAATAACCTCCTGGTGTTCAATACTAAGAAAACGAAATCCTTTGTAACCCTTTTCCCAGGTCGCCCCTGATAAAGGGACATTCCATCTCAGTGGGCCTAACTGGTTACCAAAATTCAAATAAATACATTTACTACATGCGGGGGGCTCTGCCCCGCACCCCCCATTATGAGGGGCTTTGTACCCCAAACCCACCCATCTAAATACAACTATCTCGGGGGGGGGGCAACTCAGGGATGGGACAGGGGCTGCTATATCAGCGACCACCACCACAAACAGCCATATTTACTGCATGCAGGGGCTCTGCCTCTGCACACCCCTTTACTGAGGGCTTCACCCCCGAACCCCCCATCTAAATATAACTACTCCCAGGGGAGAGGCAACTCGGGGACAGAGAAACCTTGGGGGGGGGGCTGTTGATGAGGGAAGGCAAAACTTAAGTAGAGAGGGGGAGACAAAAACAGAAAAAAAACACAAATGTCCTGGGACAGGGAATCGAACCCTGGTCCACCAATGCACCAGCCGCTCTCCCTGCCTGTGGCTGTACCCTCTCCGCCACGCAGCTGCTCAGCGGCATACCTCCCACAACAGGCTTCATCCCTTTTCCCCCCTCCCCGACAGCAATACAGCTACAGGGATAACACTAACTTTACACGCGCTATAGTATCCCTGTGACTGTATTGAGTTCTGCTATTCTGACAGCACGGTTCTGACCGCACTATTGTGCCTTTCTCTTGTTTCACCCCGTACACCGGTAATCAAGCAATCAATGAATACTTAAGTAACACAAATACGTGTGCTTTCAGCAAAGCGCTGCCCCAAGTACTTTGTTGTCCCTCTCATGTTGACTTCCGATTGCACTGCCACCCCTGGTCATCCTGGTGACAAAGTTGAAACCACAGCCAACAACTCTCTCCCCTCGGACACATTTCTGTGGGACATTCAATGCTCCTACCCAAGGCCAGACCTCAAAGGCTCTTGCTTGTTCCTGAACCTGGGTCACCGAAGTCATGAAAGGTAACGCTACCACTGTGCAGAAAGGCAGGCCTTGCTTAGCTTTGACTTACTTGTTAACCAGTTAAGCAACCTGGGAGACAGCCCTGCTTTCCGAACAGGACAGAGCAAGAGGCAAAAGAGCTGGGCAATCTAAGACATCTCAAATGAAATGTACTATTACAAAAAATATATTAATGTACAGCATGTTTTTTTTTTAATTATCTCAATACTGATTTTCAAAAGGAAAAAGAGAAGCATTATTATCATCATAACAGTCTACATATTTGTACAACAGTCAAACAAAAGGCCAGAAGCAATATAAGTAAATAAATGTGGGGGTTATGGAATAGGCGGGCTCAAAATAGGCCATTTATCTTCAGGTGTAACACAACAGGACCATTACTCTTGAGTAATGAAGCCCCGAATGAGTTATGAAAGTCTTGCCTCCTCACAAGTGAAAAACTGCATATTACGAGTCATGCCACTGCATATTTTATTTATACAAAATCAGTTTTCTAGTTATGCCTTTTAAATCTGCAGTTTGTATTAAAAAGGAATGGTTTCTCTTTGATTTCAACTGCTGACTTTGGTGTTGTACGTGGATATTGTGAAGTCAATCAGTATTGTGTAAGCAGCTCTCTAATTGGTTCAGTATTGGTTCAGTATTCGGTTGTGATGTACCCATCAGGGCAACAAATATTATCTGCATAAAAGGCATTCATGTATAATGACTAGGCAATTTACTATCAAGTACCACTAAACATCCAGTAGAGAAGTGCCCTATGGAACAGTTATAATTCTGTGTGGAGGGAAATGGGGCTATTTCATCTGTTCATACCGTTTCTATATACAGTACATACAGTATAAAGATTTTCTCCTTATATTTGTCAATATTTCTGGTCAATGCTCCTTCTTTAAGGTTGGTTTTGCAAGCTTCCATTTTCCACCGAAAGAGACTTATCTGTCCACTAAAGTAGGAAACACTGTCTACGTGCAGCAATCAATTTAAGCAAGAGTGAAAATTATCCCTTACTCGTTTCAAATTTCTCTTCAATTGTACAACAGTAATAGCCTTGGGTCAACCATAATTTCAAGATTCTATATAGCTTCTATATTCTCAAGAAACCTTTTCCAAAAATTGCAGCTTATTTTACAGAACCGAGCTGGCACTGCTTCCCCGTATTTGTTACAATCTTTAACTTGTCCATGTATATGATGTCATACGTTACAGGAACTATATAACATGCTTGGACATTTATACTGCATTTAATAGCTGTGTGCATCTCTTAAAAAAACCTTTTCATTCCAAATTGCCTTCTACAAATTAGTTTTGGCTGGCACCACCTCTGACTCAGGCCACCATGCTTTCTGTCATGATTACCTCACTTCCTGTTTAACGAGATATTATAGAATTTGGATACTGCTGCTACAATTTTTTCAGTTTCTTGTACAGCAGGGGCCAGATTTTCAAAACTGGAAAAACTGCACATGTGCGGAGAAAAGTTACGCACGGGAGTGCTTCCATGTGCAACCACAGACCTTCTAGCATGTGCTCAATTTTCAGAAAGGTTGCCTTTTCGCTGGTTTCCACAATTTACAGCAGCTTGAGCACATTTCTTGCGTAGCTGCGGAAATATGCTATGTCTGGCATTACCAGATGTAACGTGTTTTCTACAGCTGCAGGACGAAAAGGAAAACACTGTGCACTTAAAATGCTGAAAATCACATTTTCACAAGTGTGGAGAACTTCCCCCGCACCAGGGAGTTGTTGCGCACAGTTGGGCCATTTCAGGCCATTAGAAAATTGAGCCCCAGATCTCTGACTTCTAATACTGCACTTACAATTACATTTCCCTTCTGAGGGCAGTTTTTGCATTTAACATACAGCTATTATAATCTGTTCGAAACAACCTCTATTCAGTTGTTCAGCACACAACTAAGAATGTGTGTGCTTGTGCAAGGTGGATACGTTTGGTATGCAGGTTTGTGTGCTTATGCAATGAAAATTTGACAGTTTACTCTCTCTCTTTGCCCCTAGGAAGGAAGGAGACTATTACCCTTTTTAGGTAACGCAGAGCTCAGTCTTGTAGCAAAGGAAAACTCTCAAGGAGGGGCCCACCCTTAGAAGTACAGTATGCAACTGATGAAGACACCAACCAGACCCAACTCGCAGTGGAATATTTTTACGACCTTTGGCACAGAAGGGAGAACCCTACCCATGAAGGAAACCTCTAAGGATCCAAGACCTTAGGTCTCCATCCATCCTTATTATTTTATTAATAGTAAATCCCCAAAAAGACAAAGCTGAAGGCACAGCAGAGCATGAACAAAAATCACGATGCTCTGCATCAAACTGACAGGGAGACAAATATGTCCACAACTCTCCCCCTGCTTCATGACTGAGACTACCACCCTTGTGAAGGTGCTACAGCTCTGCAAATGAACACTCAAACTGGTAAAGGCTCCACTTTGGAAGTGCCTAAGGGGCTCCCCACTTTCTGGCCAAAGAAATGCTTGGAGAAGTAAATGGACCCAAGAAGGGCGGGAAGAGAGAGAGAGAAGACTACATAAGAACAACTGCAATTGGCTTAGTTGCTGATTTCCCGTCTTCAAAGTGCAGGATCACTATTTGA
The DNA here is from genome assembly GCA_016271365.2 of Neoceratodus forsteri. NCBI lineage: Eukaryota > Metazoa > Chordata > Ceratodontiformes > Ceratodontidae > Neoceratodus > Neoceratodus forsteri. The sequence continues at coordinate 657,354,945 of CM028131.1, read as the reverse complement.
TTATGTTTAGATGGTCAAACTACCTGACGGGCACAAGCCCAGATGCTGAGCTTTGAACCTCTGAGGGGCACTGATGCTACTGGGCACTGCTGCCCACGTAGATGATAAAGTGTCAATGCCTGAAGAAAAGAAAGTTATTTATTATAACTCTAGATCTTTAAGAATATCTTCTCCACAGAGCCACACTCTTTAGTCTTAGGGCAGGAGGCACCAGGACCCTGCGGGAGTTAGAACTTTTAGAGCTGGCACACACTATGCGCACTGCACCAAGTATGGTGCCACATGCACTAATCGCATAAATAGTGGTGCTAGCTTCAACCACCTCAGTTTCTCTTTTTCCAAGGAGAGAGAAGGAAACCAATCAAAAGAAAAAAAAATGTGAAAATGTTTCATGGACAGAAAAAGAAATAACTGCCTTAGCATAAAAGAAGTTGAACTGGCATCATGATTAGAATAACTTCAAAAAGATAACTGAAAGGGAAAAAGCAAACCCTGAAAACAGAAGGAGGCTGCGAGAGATTCTAGAGAATGTCTCAAGATAAAAATAGAAATCTGAAAAATGGAAACCATCAAAAAGAACTGTACAGAGATTCCAACAAATCTGGCAAATATTACAGTATTTGCTCCGAACGTACAACTCTCATCCTTGTGCCACATGGGCTGAAACCAGGGGACTAAAAATTAGCCCGGCAGAAGACACAGGAAAAACGCCGAAACCTTATGCTTAAAGGTAAAAGTTATATAGCTGAAGCCCTTCATGCCACGAATAGCAGTCCTGTTCTACAGTTGTGTGAGTGTGGTAAAAGCAGCAGTACAACAACAAAAGTTTTCCCCCAAAAAGCTATTTTCAGCTACAACTAATAAAAATATTAGCATACCTGTGAAATGTATTTGTCTAGGTACCCCCTATGCTCTGCACCATGAGTCTTTTTTTTATTTTCTTGATCCTAACTGTCGAAGGGTCTACAATGCTATTTCTGTGCAAAATGTGGAGGTCATCTTTTTCCTTGAGAAAAAACTAAAGTAAAACATTTATGAAATAGTTAAATTATGGTGGAATTAGAAAACTGTACCACCAAATAAAACTAGAAGATGCCTAATTTTTTTTTATAGTGAAAAAAAAAAAGGAAGGGTCAAATTTTTTGCACAATTTTTATTGCACTGCTGCTTTAAGGAGGGATGCTTACTAATCCGCTTACTAGGTTTCCAAGACCAGATAAGGCTGTGGCACAGGAATGTTTGGCTCCAACTAACTCCTGTATAAAGAAAAGGAGCTACCCTTTGTCATCAGAGGTCTACCCTGTTTAGTCTCGGTCATCACCCATCCCAACCACCACCTCTCAAATCCTCCTAGTATCCCCCATGGCTATTACCTCTGTGGCAGGGTCCATGGGAGGGCTATCCCCCCTTCCTGAGCAGATCCAATCCAGATGAGAGACTGGTAGTGTGGTGCCCCCAGTGCACTGTCATGTAGACAGAAGCTGGTATTTTCTTCCCCATTATCTCCCGTTCCACCCGACTCCTGTTACATGCGCAACTTGTCATCTGACATTGTGGGCATCTGCACAGTGCACTGCAGGGAGAGCAAACTTCCTGACCCTCCCACAAGTATCACTGTTTTGCCAGAACCCATCAGCCCTCCCCAAGCAGAGCACACTGCCTCTTGGAAGCTGTTCCAGCCCATGGCCTTGCCCGATGTGGCTTTCTGATTCCACTCCCAACCCCGAATCACTAGCCTGTTACTAAAGACAGTGCTGCTGGGCCATCGTGCGCCCCAGAAAAGATATTCTTGAAGATCTAGAGTTATGCAGGTAACATTCCTAGCTTTCAAGACTCAATCTTCTCCATGCAGCCCCACTGACTGACGGTTCCAACACCACCATGTCATAGAGGAGGTAGCAGCAGGCAACAGGACCTGAATGAGATAGGTGTAGCCAAGACACCTGTCTGAGGCAAACGGCAGATGGTACTGACCTGGAAACCACATCAAGGGCATAGTGCACCTTTGTCTGGTGCCCCACTGCCGCCACATCCTTAGAAGCTGTGCCACGAATGGCCCATATTTTCTCACATGTAGGCAGCCTGGAGAGCAATGTGCTCACTCGAGACCACAGTCAGTGCTGCAGTGACTGAGAAGTGTTAGTGCCATACAGAAAAGCTGCACAAGAACCAGCTACTGCACAAGGCAAGGCTTAGGACAGGCCATCTTTAAGGCTAGAAATTAACTTTAGTACTAGCACCATGGTGCAGGTAATAAAAAAATACATACACCAGAGTTAGATTACCTGCCATGGTCAAAAAGGATAAAAAAAATTGATCTTTCTTGTTTACATTATCTCCTGAACAATGCCTTGCCTACAGATTTCACTAAATGAAACTGTGCTGATGAAAGTTTGGAAGAAGATGCACACCAAGTGTTTTCAGACACTTCAGTTACGGCCATCCAACTGCGTAGCTCTCCAAGATGTACATGAATATCATGTCATTACTGTACCACATGTAACAGAAAGATACACACATGGTATAGTAACATTGATATGACATGAAACCAGAGAAGAAGTGATGAACCTTGAACTTGCGCTCAGTGACGGACATCAAACTCTCATCATCACAGACCCAAAGTCATCCAAGTAGCACACCCCCATTCCCATCACACAATCACTCACCACCGTGACCTTGATGGGTGAGACTGACATCTCGGACGGCAATCTCGCCTGCCCCCCTCATCTCACATCAGTTTCACTACGAGTCCTGCAGCTCCTCTATATCAACACAGTCACCCGGCTCCCACAATGTCAATCTGCTCACCACCAGTTGATGTGCTGCTCTTTCTCACTGCAGCAACTATCTCACTAGTCCAGCCCCCACCCCCACCGCTCCCCAGACTTCTTCCACAATGCTGCAGTTTCTTACTTATAATGTATTTAAAAAAAAAAAAAAAAAGTGTCTAGATTCAGAAGAGGCAGGTAGGAAGGGAGGGAGGGAGGAGGAGTGGCACTATATGTGAAAAATTACATAAGGGCCACAGAGATCCAGGAGCAATAAAATGGGGGAGAGATACTGCGGGTTAAGCTGGAAGGGAAAAATGGGGCCAGCCATCCGCACAGGTGTGGTCTACAGACCACAGGCCCAGGAGGAAGAAACAGATAGGGGAGCTGATGCTAGCCATTCAAAGGATGGCAGACAAGGGTGAGGTAGTGCTGGTTGGAGACCTCAATGTTCCAGATGTGGACTGGAGCATCCCAGCAGCAGCATCAACTAGGAGCAGATTTTTCCTGGACTCCCTTCAAGGTGCCTTCCTCAAGCAACTGGTCATTGAACCAACTCAGCAGAAGGCAATACTGGACCTTGTGCTCACAAACAGGGACAGTGTGATGGGGGTAACAGTGGGGGAGCACCTGGGGAACAGTGACCACCAGTCATTGTGGTTTGAAATCACAGAAGGGGCAGAATCAAACCACACAAAAACACATATCCTGGATTTTAGGGGGAGAGACTTTGGGAAAATGGGGAGATGCTTGAAAGAGGCATTAAGGGGGAATGGGTCAGGAATCAGGGGTTGAGGAACAGTTGGCAGTATTTAACATGGGGATTACAAGAACAACAGAATTGTGCATTAAGCAGGTTAGCAAGGGGAAAAGGAAGAGGAGGCCATTATGGTTTTCCAAGGAGGTAACGGAAAATGTGAAAGCCAAAAAGATTGCATTTAGGCAATACAAAAAGACACAGGCAGAAGGGGATAGGTAGAAGTACCAGGAGAAGCAAAGGGAGGCAGGGAGGTCAGTAAGGGAAGCTAAAGCTCAGACAGAAGAGCACAGGGTTTTAAATAATTGATTAGCAGTTTTTTTCTTGGGATGATACTAACTGTACAGAAAGTATTTACATAGATTTTCTAGAAGTGCTGTGTTTGTTAAACACAGTGAGGCAAGAGCTATGCATTTTCATCAAGATTTAGCACTTTTATGAGCAAAACGCTAATTAATTTTTAGAGTTAAATAAAACCCTGGAGCACATAGCAAAATCAGTGGTTAGAGGGGACAAAACCTTCTACAGGTACATAAGTGAAAAAAGAAAGGCAAAGGGAGGGATAGTGAGTGTAACAGGGTCCTGTTATGAAGAGAAATATCAAGAATTTACAAGATGCCCCCATACTTTTCAATTTTCACTCTATCCTGTCTGCTTCTATATTCGTGATCTATCCTAATTTTCTTGTCAGGGTGGCCAACCTGGCAATCTTTAAACCTTTCTTTACTGTCCCTGATTATCTTTAAAACAATCTGGCATCCAAATCTTGATAAGCTGAAAAGCAGTCAGCTGAAATTCTAGCTGTGAGAATTTCATAAAACAAGCATTATGCAGCACATATAAAGAAAATATGTTAGAGGAGACTACTGTGTAAAAAAGATTTACTAAATTGTTGTCTTAAATAAATGCATGTTTAGTTTCTGGCAATTACATTTTAAAGTAAATAGAATCCTGAAGCCTTGCAAGGAAGACAGATAGGGCCGCGCCCCTCATCTGTTTTCCTGCCAAGGCTGCAGATTTTAATTCAATCTTTAACAAGTGTTTCTTTTCTTTCTGTATTAAAACAAAATGAATGTGTACCTGAATGTCTTGCTTCTCCTGCTGAGGTCCTGCTATAGGGATGGCAGCCTACAAAATGGCTGCTTTTATAGTATTCAGGTAATGTGATGTCACAATAGGGAGGGCTCAGTTCAAGACACACCCTTCTGGAAAGTATAAACCCTCCACTAGGAGACCTGTGTAGATGGATAGAGAGGAGAGTCAGTAGTCGACTGACCACAGAGCAAGAAAGTTGTGTGTGTGTTTCCACACAAAGTGCTGTACAGACAAAAGGAAAGGAAAAGGCAATTCAAGAGTCTGTGGAAAGAAGTATTTCCTGTTTTTGGGTGTGAAGACTAACACAGATTGTTTTCCTTTCTATGAACTTTAAGTTAAGAATATTTTTTTGTTTTGTTTTGTTTTTGGAAATAAATTGACAAACACATACCGTTGCGTTTTTTATGCATCTTAAACCTTTGGTCTGGACATCTGTTATTTCACACTTCTACACTGGTGTTGAAGTGGGATATAACTAACCGTCGAGACTGCCTGGGCGTTGCAGAGGTACTGAGTTAGTACCCTAACAGATGGAGGAAGAGGACCTGACAAAGAAAGATGTATATCATGTCACTAGAGCAGTGACTGAAAAAACTGGTATTCAGTTATTGCCTGGCCTAGAACCTGAAGCAAGACCTAAAATGAGAAGAACAGAGGAGGAGAATATGGATACGGAACCCCTGAAGCAGGAGGCAGCCCAGGTGACCCCAGTACCAGATGACCCCGGAGAATTATTAAAGTGGCTGTGTATTCACCAGATCAAAATGGATCGTCAGAAGGAAGAGGATCGTCGCCAGAGAGATGAGGATCATCGCCAGAGGGAAGAGGACAGGCGTGTCCAGGCTGAGGAACGTCGGCGACAGGATGAAAATGGGACGGATACCCTGAAGGCTATTCAGGCACTTGCACAAGGTCAGTCTGATCGAACTATACCCAGAGACATTAAATTAACAAAGCTGTCAGAGAGTGATGATATAGAGGCATACCTCACCACTTTCGGCCGGATTGCCCAAACTTGCGCTTGGCCCCAAGATCAATGGGTCATAAGACTGGTCCCATATTTAACTGGTAGAGCTCAAATGGTGTATAGCCAGTTAAGTGGGGTGGACTCAAATAATTATGATCGAGTAAAAGAAGAGATATTGCGATGCTATGATATTAGCGTGGAAACCTATAGACAGCGGTTTCGTACCCAGAGAATGACTATTCATGATACACCGAGAGAAATCTATGCAAAATTAAAGGACTATGGTGGGAAATGGCTACAACCTTTAGTAAAAACTAAAGAGCAGATGATGGATATGATTGTCATTGAACAGTTTATTCAGGTGTTACCTCATGATGTCCAGCTACGGGTGAAAGAACATCAGCCTGAATCTACAGAGGATACAGTGAAGCTGGCAGAGGATTATATAGCTGCTCAACCCACTAGACCCAGAGGGCAACAAAATACCCCACCTCAGATATCAGAAATGGTAAGGCCTTTTTATTCTAATGCACATCAGAATAATTACAGCAGGCGAGACAGAGGGGGAAGAATACCATATTCTGAACTGATTTGCCATGGGTGTCTTGGCAAAGGCCACATAATGAGAAACTGTCCAAATAAGAAAAGAACTGACATGACTCACCTAGCATTGGCTAATATTGGGTATATTGTAAATGTGGGATTGAGACCAACAGACATTGGGTTTATTAGATACAGGAGTAAACAGACCCTGCTGAGAGCAGATCTGGCCCCGGACAGTAAAGTTACCTCAAATGATACAACAGTAATGTGCATACGAGGATATTCATCAGTATTACACTACAGTGGTTGAAATGACTGTCAATAATGAGCACCACTGTATGACTGTTGACCTGGTACCTCGATTGCCAGTTCCAGTGATTATAGGCCAAGACTTTCCCACTTTAACTCACTGGTGCAAGAACAACAAGACTATGTAAAATCAGTAAATGTGGTAACCCGTGCCCAAGCAAAAAACAACAGTCAGAGCCAGTGTTTTCTTTTGAAGAGGATTTCTTTGAAGGAGCTGAAGGTTCAGGGAAACCCAGAAAATCAAAAAATCAGAAGAAAAAAGAGCAGAGAAAGTGGGCAGAACAACAAAAGAACAGCATTGCTGGCATTTTGCCAGAAGTACCCATGCAAGACATTATTAAGGAACAACAAGCTGATGTTTCCTTAAAACCTTTTTTTTCACAGGCTCACCAAGTAAAACACCCTGGACAATCTCATTTTATTGTGAAAATAATATCTTGTATAGAGTCACTGTTGATACTACCATAAATGAACCTGTAGAACAGCTAATGGTACCAAAAATGTATAGAGAAAAGGTCATGCAGTTAGCTTACAATATTCCAATGGCAGGCCATGAGGGAGGGATCGAACCTTGCAAAGATTACTTGCACGTGTTTAGCTGGCCAGGTATACATCAGGATGTGGCTGAATATTGTCGTGCCTTAAAGAATGCCAATTGGTTGCACAAGGGAAAAAGAGATCAGGTGCCCTTCAGCCAATACCTTATGTCACTACCCCATTTGAACGAATCGCAATGGATGTTGTGAGCCCTTACCAAAAGTTCTAAGGGTAACGGTTCATATTAGTGGTATGTGATTATGCCACACGGTACCCTGAAGCTGTTCCTATGAGAACAGTTACTGCACCTCGCATAGCTGAAGAGTTAGCCAAAATATTCAGCAGAATGGGAATACCCAGGAGATTCTCACAGACAGAGGTAGTATTTACTTCTGTTATGTTGAGGGAGTTATATCGCCTCCTAGGGGTATCTGCTGTCTGCGTCTACCTTACCAACCCCAAACAGATGGTCTTGTGGAGATTTAACAAACCTTAAAAAATGCTACAGAAGTATGTTCAGGAAGAAGGTAGAGATTGGGACAAATATCTCCCTTACCTCCTGTTTGCCTACAGAGAGGTACCACAGGCTACAACTGGGTTTTCACCTTTTCCTTACTTTATGGTAGAAATCCAGAGGACCCTTAGATGTGGTAAAAAGAACACTGGGAGGATGGTAAAATGTTGGCTATAGTAACATCATAGATTACATGACTGCATTAAGAGAAAGATTGGTCAAATATGTAAATATGGCTCATTTAAATGTGACCCAGAAACAAATGGGACAAAAAGAAGCATATGGCGTGGGTTAAAGTGTAAAAGTTTTATACCTGGAGAAAAGTGTTGTTATTATTACCCTCAACAGAGAACAAACTGTTGATGCACTGGCAGGGTCCTTTGATGTAATCAGACAAACAGGAAGTGTCAACTTTGAAATTGAAATGCCTGGTCATCGACCAACTAAGAGGGTATACCATGCAAATCTTTTGAGGAAATGGATAGAAAACCCCAGGTCCAAGCACTCTACATTCACCCTGAGCCCCAGCAGACAGAATTGGAGATTGCTTATGAGAGGCTTGACTGGCCCATGAATGATAAAAAGTATACAAATAAATCCTAATCTAAGCCCTGAACAAAAGGTGGAGATAGATCAATTGTTACACTATTTTCAGGACACTTTCACATCCACCCAGGGACGAGCTAAGGGAGTAGAACGACATTAAGGTCAACCAGCAGAAGCCCATACACCAAAAAGCCTATAGATTACGGAAAGATTAGGCAAGAGGTAATTGATGAGATAAAAATGGAACAGTTGGGGTGATTGTCCCTTCCAAGAGTGCATGGTCTTCCCAATGGTGGTAGTGAACAAAAGGAAGGAGGAATAAGAGTATGTTTAGACTTCCGAAAAATAAATTCTATTTCAGATTTTGATGGGTACCCCATGCCCAGAATAGATGATCTGTTAGATAGAATAGGAAATGCCCACTACATCAGCACGTTAGATTTAACCAAGGGGTACTGGCAAATTCCCTTGGCCCCCACTGCCCAAGCAATAACAGCTTTTCCTACACCAATTGGATTGTACCAATTTACCACTATGCCATTTGGACTCCATGGGGCACCTGCCACATTCCATCGGTACATGGACCACATCCTAAGAGCACATGCCCAGTACAGTTCAGTGTACTTGGATGATGTAGTCATTTTCAGTCATGACTGGCATTCACATTTGGTGCATTTAAGTGCAATTATTCAGACCATTAAGGATGCGGGATTAACAATAAACCCTGCTAAGTGTGCCATAGCAAGGACAGAGACCAGATATTTGGGTTTCATAATTGGGAAGGGATCCTTGAAACCAGAGATTGATAAAGTGGAGGCAGTAGCCAACAGCCCCACCCCCATTACAAAGAAACATGTTCGATCTTTTTTGGGTTTAGCAAATTATTACGTCGATTTATCCCAGATTTTGCTACTCTAGCACTCCTTAACAGAGCTGACCAAAACAAATATCCTAATAAAGTTAAATAGGCGCAAGCATGGAGGAGGCCTTCAGGAACATAAAAGCGGTCCTTTGCTCAGCCCCTGTGCTAACTAGCCCAGATTTTACAAGACCGTTTGAAATTCAAACAGATGCCTCAGAGACAGGTTTGGGGTCTGTGTTAACCAATATGATGAAAAAGGGAACATCCAGTATTGTATATTGAAACTTCATGAGCGTGAAGAAGTACTCCACGATAAAGAAGGAATGTTTGGCACTGAAGTGGGCCATAGAGTCCCTAAGTATTACTTGTGGGGAAATGATTTTGTAGTGATGACAGATCATAATCCGTTGTGTTGGATAAACCAGATGAAAGATAAAAAGCATACGGATTATGAGATGGTATTTGTCTCTACAACCATATAAGTTTACGTAAAACACAGGTCAGGAACGAAGCATTTAAATGCTGATTTTCTATCTCGATATGGTGCTGCAAGAATACCAAAGTAAAATGAATACTGGTGCTAAGTAAGCACTAGACACCTCAGGAATTGTTTTGTACAGTAGTTCTGATAAGACAGTAAAAATTGTTTCTGTACAGAACTAATTATAAGGGTCCCTCATGGTGGAACTTCTGAGAGTGGGTGGTCGAAGTTCCAACCCTTTCAAAGGTGAAGGGTCTCAGCCAACAAATAAAAACTTATTATGTTGCCTTCTTGTGGTGGGAGGTGTGTAACAGGGTCCTGTTATGAAGAAATATCAGGAATTTACAAGATGCCCCCATACTTTCAATTTTCACTCTATCCTGTCTGCTTCTATATTCATATCTATCCTAATTTTTCTTGTCAGGGTGGCCAACCTGGCAATCTTTAAACCTTTCTTTACTGTCCCTGATTATCTTTAAAACAATCTGGCATCCAAATCTTGATAAGCTGAAAAGCAGTCAGCGAAATTCTAGCTGGAGGAATTTCATAAAACAAACATTATGCAGCACATATAAAGAAAATATGTTAGAGGAGACTACTGTGTAAAAAAGATTTACTAGAATTGTTGTCTTAAATAAATGCATGTTTACTTTCTGGCAATTACATTTAAAAGTAAATAGAATCCTGAAGCCTTGCAAGGAAGACAGATAGGGAGCGCGCCCCTCATCTGTTTTTCCTTGCCAAGGCTGCAGATTTTAATTCAATCTTTAACAAGTGTTTCTTTTCTTTCTGTATTAAAACAAAATGAATGTGTACCTGAATGTCTTGCTTCTCCTGCTGAGCTCCTGCTATAGGGATGGCAGCCTACAAAATGGCTGCTTTATAGTATTCAGGTAATGTGATGTCACAATAGGGAGGGCTCAGTTCAAGACACACCTTCTGGAAATATATAAACCCTCCACTAGGAGACCTGTGTAGATGGATAGAGAGAGAGTCAGTATCGACTGACCACAGAGCAAGGAAGGTTGTGTGTGTGTTTCCACACAAAGTGCTGTACAGACAAAAGGAAAGGAAAAGGCAATTCAGGAGTCTGTGGAAAGAAGTATTTCCTGTTTTTGGGTGTGAAGACTAACACAGATTGTTTTCCTTTCTATGAACTTTAAGTTAAGAATATTTTTTTGTTTTGTTTTGTTTTGTTTTTGGAAATAAATTGACAAACGCATACCGTTGCGTTTTTTATGCATCTTAAACCTTTGGTCTGGACATCTGTTATTTCCCACGCTTCTACAGTGAGACTGAAGGGGGAGGGTGAGAGCCGCGTGGAGGACAACAACCGTAAAGCTGACATACTGAACAGGTATTTCTGCTCAGTCTTTACTGAGGAAGAGGAAGGTAGTGGGTCTGAAGGGAGTACAAGGGGTGGTATTGGTGCAGAAATGGACACAAATCCCTTTACACGAGAAAGGGTCCTGAAGGAACTGGAAGTAATAAGAATTGATAAAGCAATGGGGTCAGATGGGGTGCATCCCAGGATCCTTAAAGAACTAAGAGAGATGGTGGCTGAACCTCTGACATTCCTGTTTAGCCGATCACTGGAAACAGGGGAGGTACCCAAAGACTGGAGGACAGCAGATGTAGTCCCCTTATTCAAAAGTGGGAACAAAGAGGAAGCGGAGAACTAGAGACCAGTCAGCCTCACCTCGGTAGTGGGGAAGATCATGGAAGCACTACTGAAGGAGATATTGGTGGAACATCTGGTTGTCAATGGACTACAGGACCCAAGGCAGCATGGTTTCACCAGGGGGAGGTCATGTCAGACCAACGTCATTTCATTTTTTGACTGGGTTACTAGGGAGGTGGATCAGGGGAGGGCAGTGGACATGGCCTATCTGGACTTCAGCAAGGCCTTTGACACTGTGCCACATAGAAGACTATTACACAAACTGGGGAATAAGGGTGTAGGCAGGACAATAGTGCAGTGGGTAGGTAACTTGGGCAGCAGGACACAGAGGGTGGTGGTAAATGGCTGTCACTCCACAGAGGGAAGAGTGACTAGTGGGGTACCACAGGGATCAGTGCTGGGACGGGTCTTATTCAACGTCTTCATCAGGGACATTGCGCAGGACCTAGAAGGCAGAATTTCCCTGTTCGCTGATGACACAAAGCTCTAACAGAGCAGACACACCTGAGGGTGTAGACAGAATGAGAAGGGACCTGCAGAAACTTGAAGAATGGTCAGGGGTTTGGCAGTTGAAATTCAATCCAAAGAAGTGCAAGATAATGCATATGGGGCACAAAAACCCTGGCACAATATATCAGTTGGGGGGTGAGGACATAGCATGCACCAAGCAGGAAAGGGATCTTGGGGTTATCATCTCTGATGACCTCAAGGTAGGGAAACAGTGTGACAAGGTAGCAGGTAAAGCAAATAGGATGCTGGGATACATAGGCAGGGGCATCACCAGCAGGAAAAGGGAGGTCATAATTCCACTATACAAGACAGTAGTGAGGCCCCACCTGGAGTACAGTGTACAGTTCTGGAGACCTTACTTATGTAAGGACATAGATAAGGTAGAGAAGGTTCAGAGGAGGGCAACAAAGATGGTACATGGATTGCATCACAAGTCCTATGAGGACAGGTTGAAGGAATTGAATATGTACTCCCTGGAGGAGAGGAGGGAGAGAGGGGATATGATAGAGACATACAAGTATCTTACAGGGAGGAACAGGGTGCAGGAATACTCTATTTTTAAGCGAAAAAGATGTTCAAGGACTAGGGCATGGGATGAAGTTGGAGGAGGGGCGATTCAGAGAAAATGTGAGGAAGAATTTGTTCACCGAATGGGTGGTGGACAAGTGGAACACCCTGCCAGAGGAAGAGGTGGGGGCTGAAACAATCACGGGATTTAAGAATGCATGGGATAGACATAAAGGAATTCTGAAGGTCAGGGTTAAGGGGCAACAGACTTCTAGGAAAACAAAGTAAACTTACAAGCTCAAGTGGGCAGACTGGATGGGCTGTAGGCCCTTATCTGCCGACACTGTCTATGTATCTATATATCTATGTAAGCCCCCCACACTGCATGACAGCTTGTGGCACTCACCCCACAACAACACAGCAAGACTGCTCAGCAGGTGCGCCCTATGGCAACAAATGGACAAAACCACCACAAAACATGTCAATAATGTTATCCCACGGCAGTAAATTAACCCTGCTACATGGATTCACAGTCTGGTGCGCTGCAGTCACTAGCAGGACCAGAAGTGGGCTTATCTTGAGCAGCTAGGTAATCCACTGACCTGAACTAGCCACTGTTGCACATACCCACCCACTTCTCCTGCTGTCACTCAGAGCGAGACGTCTTTACCTGCACTGTGTAGCTGACAGACATGGGGCCAGATGTTTTGTAACCTTACGTTCTCCACAAAGGTCAGCCCCAGGTCTAACCATTCCCCAAGCTACTCAAAATAGTTCCGAGTATCCAAGTGGATACAATGAATGGTAGTTACAGACAACTGGTCCTGTTTTATTTATAACTAAAAATCATTATTTTGGTCTTGCTCTCATTTAACAATTTGCTTCGAAAGAGTCCGTTCTGCAGTTCATAAATTGAAAATCCTTGTCTAAATTACAGTTTATTTCAGCAACTGAATTGGAACAACTATAAATGACAGCATATAATAATGTGTGGGTATGCTCTTCTGATGCTGGCTTTTTTTTTTCATTCCGTTGCAAAACCTTCACTTCCTTGCTGACCAGAGGAACAGAAAGGGGGTCAGAGGACTCAGCTGTGCCTTTTTTGCACAGCTTGTTCCAGCAGTCAGATGGAGAGGGGAAAAAGCCGGAGACTGGGAATGGCAACTGCTGCACACAGAGCTAACTTTATTCTACATTGCAGGGGTAAGCTGAGCCGGGAAAGTGGTTCACATGGAGTGAGCTGATAGAGGAAAGCAGCACACTCGGTACCACAACTTTGGGCTAAACATACTTTTCTTTGGCGAAGGACACACAGGGTAAACCATCAAATTGGTTTGCTTTTTCTAACATTTGTTTTGTGGTTTACAGGGTAAACGCTACAGGTTGTGGTTTTACGGAGTGCTGAACTGTAAGTAATTTTAAAGGGGACTGTCACTGGGTGTGGGTATAGGATGACACAATTTCGGGCAGACCACAAGTCAGGTGCATAAAAAAAAAACATGGTTGCATTTATCATTTTATTTTCATCAAGTGAAATATACAGAAAGCAAAATGGTAAGTCAGACAACTGCTTGACTTCAACAGTTTCTAAGGCTTTTCTTCAGCCTAGCATGAATGAAACAGTGTGAAAGCACACACTACTAGGAGGGCTTCCACCTTCCTATTTGTCTGTCTTCTCTCAGCACTGAGGTAGTTCTTTTTATAAGCTGACTAGAAGCCGGAAAAACTTCCCACTGCCTTTTGATTAACAGCAGACATAACATAAAACTAGCCACTAGGTGTCACTGTTGTACCACAGAGAACAGTTATTTGGCACCTGGAGCACATTACATAACTTGTTTACAACACTGTTAAAGGTCAGAACATTCTGTGCTCTCCTAAACTCTCCTGCAGGGTCAAATTTCCTTGTACTGTCTACTGCAAAATATATCTTACAAGGGGCTGCTAACATCTAGAAAAAGCAGACACAAGTTGTTGTTATTCTTATATTAAACAGCACCTTTCATGATGGTCCAAAATGTTACTTGTAGCCATTATATGCAGTTCTAGACCTGAAAAGGTGTATTCATTTGTTATTTCTGGCCAATGTTTACTCTGCCTTCCATAATTTAGATTTGTTTTTGAGCCCTACTGCACTTGCCTGTGCTGTTCAGCTGCTGGCTCCTGATGACATCACTATAGGGTAGAGGAGTGACTCACACTGTGCAGTTGCAACACTGCTGCAAGGGAAAACTACCAGTACTCTGTGTATATACTGTGTTCCCCACCTCGTTAGCAATGCATCATGCCAAAACCCAAATGCCCTGTCAGTATGCTTTTTTTCGTGTGTGTGAAATTGACTCTGCCCTATAGTGATGTCAGCAGTACAACCCTGGGCCCACAGCAACACCAGGCTTGCTAGAGAAGCTTTGGTACAACCTGCAGTTTTTAGCAACTCAGAATGCAAAAACTAACTGCAGTGGACAGTAATGAAATGCAATTCCAGATTCAGTGCAAGAAGGGGTAATTTATGCATCAAAGTCAAAAGGACTGGGAAAGGTGCTCTTTAAGACTACCCTCTTAGTTTTGTAACTGTACTCTTAGTTTTGTTGTAGTCAGCCATCTAGCATGTTGGACATTATACAAAACATATAAACTGCTTGAGGAAGGGGTTTCAATTTATCCCAGGGGTGTCTACTATGATAGGGGTCACCCTGTGACAGGGACAAACAACTCATCTACTGACAGCGATTTGCATTTTAGTGTAAATTTCACACATCCAGGAAGCTGAACGGATTGTTTTTTCCACAGCTCTTACAGGGGACTAGGGACATTTGGAGGACACAGGCAAATTCTTTGTTTTTTTTATGTCCTATCAAGTGACCTCAGAGAGGGGACACTGGAACCTGGAGGGAAGGACTTCGGCCCCTTCCAGAGGACAGGGATACAATCAAGAAGGGTAGGAGAACATAACAGGTGCCCCGAGTAGCAACACCGTGCGCCCGGCGAGGCGTGCAATCTAAAAGTTCCTAAGGGCAAAATATGGATACTGTAGGTCTTAGTGTGTAACCCTCCTCCGATTGTGGAGGGGGAAGGAGCAAGCCGGAAATTATTGTAATGTATGATGCATGTCTTTAAACGATATGATGACTGCAAGGTCTCTTTCTTAACTGTAACTACCTCCCCCATCTTAAACACAGCTCCTGGGTTTCTCTGCCTCAGGTGCATGACCCTGCACTTTCAGGCACTGAAACCCAGCTGCCACACCCTAGACCATTATGTTGGTTTCCCCAGATCCCTTTGCATTCTCTCCACTCCTTTCTGAGTGTCTACCCTGTTGCAGCTTTTTGTATCATCTGCAAAAAGACACATGTTCCCCTCCTGCTCCTCGACAATGTCACTTACGAAGACACTGAAGAGGATCAGTCTCAGCACCAACCCCTGTGGCACCCTGCTAGTCTCTTTCCCGTCCACTGAAAATCTGCCATTTACCACCATCCTTTGCCTCCCATCCTTCAACCAGTTTGATAACCAGCTTACCACGCTCTCCCCCACCCTTAGGCTGCTTAGTTTCTTAACTAGCCTGATGTGCTGCACAGTGTCGATGACCTTACTGAAGTCCAGGTCGGCCACATCCACTGCTCTCCCTTGATCCACTTCTCTAGTAACTCAATCAAAGAAATCTATGAGATTTGTTTGGCATGACCTCCTCCCTGTGAAACCATGCTGCCAGTGGTCCTGCAGCACACCGGCCTCCATGTGCTCCATGAACCTCTCCTTCAGCAGGGTCTTCATTAATTTCCCCATCACTGATGTGAGAATGACTGGCCTACAGCTGCTAGCCTCCTCCCTGCAGTCATCTGTGTGCAGAGGGACAATATCGGCCCTTCTCCAGTCTTCTGTAATTACCCTCCATCTCCAATAGGTGCTGAATAGTGTTGCAAGAGGAGTGACTAGCACCATGCTCAGTTCTTTTAGAACCTTGGATGAATTTTGTAAGGCACCATTGCCTTATTCCCCTTTAGGGTTTCCAATCCCTTCTGGACTGTCTCTACCAAAAATTGTCTTCTGCCCACTCCCTCCTCTCCATGATGACTGTTGTTACATGCTGGCCTGGCACTCCTCCCTCTGCTGAGAAGATACAGGCAGAAGTAATCATTTAACATTTCAGCTTTTTCTTGATCTTCTTCTTCTATGCAGTCCCATCATGATTCTCACTTTCCCTCCCCTTGTCTTCCTCTTTTCACTCACATACCTGAAAGAAGGTCTTGTCCCCTTTTTTGACCTCCTTAGCCATCCTCTCCTCTCTCTGTGTTTTATTTGTTTATTTATTGAATTTTGTTGACCAGGTAGGCCCACTGAGACTAGAAGTCCCTTTTTCAGGGGTGACCCATTTTTGGGGGGGGGGGGTTCAGATGGTAACCAACTGAAACTGAACTAGATGGCATTGTTGGTGGTAGTGAATGGAGGAAATGTGGCCTTTACGGGAAATTCCCTGCTTTGAGAAGTGCCACGGGATCTTTAATGCCCACCAGAACAGGCAGATGGGATCTTGGTTTAATGTCTCATCTGAAAGACAGCACCTCAGGAGTGCAGCATCCCCCTCATAATGCACTACAGTGTCAGTATTGGGATTCATCCCAAGTGTCCGTGTGGGGCTAGAACCCACAACCTTTCTTTAACTGCCCTAACCCTCCTTCCTGCCTCCCTTTGCATTCCCAGATATACCTCCCCATCTTCTTCCTTCTGGGTCTCCTTGTATTTCCTAAATGCTGTTTTCTTCTCCTTCACTGCCTCTTCCACCTCCTTACAGAACCAAAGCAGCCTCTACCTTCTCCTTCCCTTGATCACTTCCTTCAAATAGCATGCCGCTGTCATGGCTATCCCCTCCTTAATCTTTTTTCCATTGCGTCTCCACCTCTCCTGGCCATGCTTCCCTTCATGGTATTTACTCAGGCAATTTCCCATTTCTTTAAAATCTGCCCTCCTGAAGTCTAGGGCCTATCTGCAATGTTGTTCCTCTTTCCTCAGGTCCAGTGCTGCTCCATCTCTAGTGGGTTCCATAATCAGCTGCCTGAGAAATGCACCTTGTAGGGAGTCGAGGATGGTCCTGCTTCCTGCTGTAGTGTGGCACTAATGCTCCAGGAAAGACAGAAGTCCCCACTATCAATTCGTCCCACTTGCTTGCCATTTTGCAAATGGCCTCCCCCAAAGCTCTGTCTAATTCCTCCCTCTGTCACAGTGGTCTGTGAATTACCTCCATGAGAATAAAAGACCCTGAACCTGTCTCTTGGCTGACCCACAGAACCTCCAGCCCTTCCTTACCCCCCACTCTCCCTGTATCTAAGTGGCCTTTATACTTTCCCTCACATATAAATCATTCCTTCCCTCACCTTTCCTCCCTGTCCTGTCTTTCCAGAACATGGTGTAAACTGTAAAGGGAAATACATCCAGAAAGTTAATCAAAGCAAGTTAATAAGGTGAGGCCACCACAAACGAAGAACACGAGCACTGCTATGCAGCATGATCATGGTTGTGGAGATGGGGATTCTGAACCAAAACAAATACAGGAAGTTCTAAGGTGGCTAGAAAGACTGGACTTGAACACTTGCACACTAGAAGCACTCCATTCCATTATTTGCCACCCTAACTTACCTATTCACTTAGTCTCCTCCCACTTTTCTCTTAGCCCCACTTCTTAGTTACTTTACCCCTTCATGTGCCTGCCCCATCTTATTGTCCCACATCTTAGCCCCCTTCCATCAGCAGACCTCTTCTTTGCTACTTTTTTCCTGACCTTTTCTTAGTTATTCTTTTCCCTTTCTTGTTTTACTTCTCTAATTCCAAATGGTTTGCAAAAGTGGTTTTCTTTTCTTTCCTTTTAGGGACATCGAACACAGCACTGTAACGTGATGAGTGAGTGCGCTCCAAATGCATTCTTTGGTTACTGTTTTGGGGCCTTAATGTCTGCACATATGCATCTGCATTCTTCTTTGCTAGCTTTTGGGATATTGGTTAACTTTGCCTGTATTCATTTTGATATTTGCCCATTCTCTCCTGTAACCCCTACTCCCAGGTCATACCTGGAAACTAGCTTCAGCTCAGTGTGCCTTTCCCAGTTACCAGTTTTCAAATAAAAAAAAATAAGTCAAATAAAAACTGTTTGCGAACTGGACACAGAGGGTTGTTTAACAACGAAAATATCAGTGGGACTAGGACTGAATCCTTGGGAATGCCAGTCATATCTTTGACACCTGAGAAAACATCTGTGATCTTTATCACTTGTTTACCTCCTTGTAGATAACTTTGCAACCATCCAGAATCACTGTTAGCTAGGGGAACCAACTCACTTCCCCCTTCCTAGCCAGCTAGCTAGTTCAAAACAACATTAAAAGCCAAGCCTTAAACCCTTCCCACCCCAACCCACCCCTACTAGAAAGTTATGCTGTTGCTCTTGCTGAAAGCATGAAGCAGCCCCTAGCACAATGCACCCTAGTACTGCTCGACCCCCACCCCCACCAGCAGAAACGCCAGATCCACCACCGTAGTGCGCTGCAACAGTCAAGTCTTTATGTGATTAGGCACATGCTAGTGTTGCAAGAGCATTAGGCAGCAGGTTAAGACGCAAGCTAGACATGTTTTAGTTGGTGAAAACAATGGATGAGAACACAAACTTTTCAGTGTAACCATCTTATCTTTAATATCGAAGCCTTTCAGAGGACAGGAGGGAGCATGACAGCTGGATGTATGGAAGACAGACTGTGATGTATGGAATCTTTCACCTCTAGGTTACCAGTTTCAAACCAATCAACATGTAACTGTGGCCAAAGATGAGACTGTGAAATGAGTGTCAGGAATCTTGATTCATTTCCAGAGGGAATGTTATCACAGAAGCCGCCATTAGAAATGGCCCTAACTGGTAGCCTCAGCAGTCTTACACAAGAGGTCAAGGACTGAATGAGCACGGAGTCCCACGTACTCAAAGGTGGTCCCCTAGGGCAGTGCTGTAGCATGCTGATTGAGTAGTTTGAGGAAGCTTGTATTATGCCTATACATGCTGCATCTCTAGATAAATCAAAAACTTCAGTCTCTAGAGCTGCTAATCTGGCACCCTTCCAAATCACGAACATTCAGTAAAACAAAACAGATTTTTTTTATACAGCATCTATTGGCTCTATGTGATATATTATGCACTCTGTAATATGTATCATTTTCAGCTACTGTCCTTGTACAGATATGAACCTTCTCAAAGTTCAAAACCTATTTTATGGCATTTGATGTATAACATTCATTTCAGGTGCTAATGCCTCATGCCAACTGTGTTTGCAATCTGACAAGTTCCATGAGAAGTTCCAGAGACCACCATACAGACTGATGAGTGATGCCTCTTTTTTCTCCAATATGACCTGCAAGCCTCAAGGTGGGTCACCTGAAATAAATCTTTTTTAATGCTGTTATCAACTACTCTTTCTTCAGGTGGGAGATGTTTGACACACGTTAGTAGGGTACAGTACCTGCAGCCATGACGTGTAACAGACATAAAGGACACAATATCTTTGATCTCTGTTACTGGTAAATGCATCAGTCACCTGAGTTTCATATGCTCATCATGGGCAATTTATACATGATCATCATCTCGACTCCATGGCATGCAGTACATAAACAGTACGGAGACAAAACTAAGATTTGACAGATGAGCTAGGCTTCCCTAGACTGAAGTCATTGCAGGCATCTGATACCAATTCAGACTTATGAAATGGTGCTCCTTCGTCTTTTTCTTGATCACCAGCCTTTGTAATAGTACAACAGCAGCAATACAAAATAAGGCAATTCTAGGGGATGGGGGTAGGAAGAAGTAGGCTGCTGGTTAACTAGGATCTGCAGCTTATCCAGTAGGCAGGGAAATGGGCAGACTGGGTGGGCCAAGCGGTCCTTATCTGCCGTCAAATTCTATGTTTCTATGTTTACAAGGTGCAGACAGGACTCACTACATCATCACTGTAAAGAGATGCCGTGCCCCTATCCCTAACAGGCTATAGAACAAGCCATGTAAATTACAGACTAAGTAACAAAACATGCATATTGCCCTTTACTCTGTGCCATCCATCTCCAACAGTTGCAAATGTTATACTTCTAAAATGCCATATTTCTGAGGCAGCATTACTACTTGATATAATAATTAGCAAGAACAAATCTACTTTTAAAAGTAAATTTGGTAATTGGGTCTTGAGTAATGATATGAAGGGGTATTAAGGGTTATGTGATAGAAATTTCTTTATAGGCAGTTACTGCCTTTTCCTTCCCATTTCCTCCTTAGTACGATCAGCAATCATTATTAAAAATAAAATTTAAGCTATACCCTTTGACCCAATTAAGCCAAATGCAAAAAGGGTGACCGAATGAAGAAAACGCAAGTCAAGATGTTGCTTTGAATTGTGGGTACACCATTCAACGAACTCTAAGAATGTGCTAACGTTGGTCACTAAAAATAAGTTACTCACCTGTAACGGTAGTTTGAGGAGTGGCATATGTTGTGCATCCACACTTTTGGCAGAATGCCTTTCCTCTTTAAGAATCACTAGAATGTCGTCAAAGCTGGCTCCTCCCTCCCACCCAGGTGGTATCCTCCCTGGCACCACCCTGTGACATCAGATCTTACCTGCTGGAAGCAAAACCAGTGTGTCACTTGCCAGAGGAGGTTAGGAGGGTTGTGTAGATGTACACCGTATACCACTCCTAGATCTACAGTTACAGGTGAGTAATTTGTTTCTCTAGGAGTGTGGATGTGGTGTACTTATCCACACTTCTGGAAACTCCTAGCAGTTCTCTGGAAGAAGGGGGCAAGGTGCACACTCCCTATTTAGGAAAAAAAAGACTGGAGAACCGAGGCCCCAAAACCAGCATCCCGGGTGTGACTCAAGTGTGATATGGTAATAGAAGATGATGGTGTTTGCTGACTTCCAGGTAGCAGCCCTGCAGATCTCCTGGATACAGACGTCCTTGGAAGCAGCCATCGAGGCAGCAGTATTTCTGGTGGAATGAGCCCTAAGCCCTATGGGAGGGCTCCCTACCAGCCAATTTATAGCGGAGGTCAATGCAGTAGACTATCCACCTGCCAATTGTCTGCTTTACTGCCAGTCTGTCACATGCAAATCAAATCAAATCAAATCATCTTTATTTTTATAGCGCCTTTCAAAACCAAGGCCAGGAGCTTGGGCAATAAAATGCCTGAGCTCCAGGCGATGTTAACTGAGGGACCAGTGGATGTGGCAGCGGTCACTGAGACTTGGGCCACTGCAAGACATGACTGGAACCTGAACCTGGAGGGTTACACTATGTTCAGGAAGGACAGGGGAGGGAAGGGAGGAGGGTAGCAATGATGAGTGAAAAACTGCATTGGCATAGGGGAGTAGAGGAGGCGGAGGGAACGCTGGGGCGATTTGGGTCCACCTGATAACAAGGGGCAAGAGAGTAAAAATAGGAGTGGTGTATAGACCCCTGCCCTGGCAGAGGAGCTGGAGGACAGTCTGGTGGCAGATGTTAGGAGACACTGCAGACTGGGCAGAGAGAAGGTGGTGGTGTTGGGGACTTAAACATGCCGGGAACAGACTGAGAGACTATGACATCCTCTGTGACCAGGAACAGAGGTTGTTGGATATGTCTTTCAAGGCAGCGTTCCTAACTCAGCAGGTGAGGAACCGACCAGGGAGGCACGGGTACTGGATGTGGTCCTGGCAGACAGTGACTAGATTGGGGAGCCTGGAGGTAAGGGACCCATTGGCGGGGAGCATGCCATGGTCTGGTTCTGCCTGGACCCAGGAGGGGTAGAAGGCTGCATAAAGACGGAAGTAACCGACTTCCAGGGGTGGATTTAAGGAAATGGGAAGGATCCTAAGGAGCATTTGGATGGGATTGGGCCAGACATGGACGCTGATAGTAGGTGGGAAATCATCAGGAGAGGGGTGCAGGATGCTACCAGCACCTGTGCAAGTAAGACGAAAATGCAGTGAGGCCCAAAAGCCTGTTGGTGGACCAGGGAGGTCCAGGAGGTGGTCTGGGGAAAGAAAGCAGCCTATAAAAATTCAAGTGCTCAAGGGTGAAAGGGATCGAGGGAGTATGAGCTGATGGCTAGAAGGGCCACTAGAGTGGTGAGGGTGGCTAAGGCAAGGAAGGAGCAGAACCTGGCCAGGAATTGGGAGAGGAAAAGGAGTTCTTTAGATACATTGGGAAAGGCGAAGGGTGAAGGGCAGATTAGCAGGATTAAATCAGGAAGAGATGGGCACAAGACCCAGAGGAGCAGGCTGAGGTACTAAATGAGTACTTCACCTCAGTTTCCCAGGAAAAATGGGATGCTGCATCATACATGGGAGGAGACAGAGATAATGAGGAGGGCCCTTACCAGCCGGCAGGTCTGGGAGGGGGCATCACTGGCAGGTGGGGAGGCTAAGCAGGGAGAAGAGGTACTGAGTGGAAATCACAGCAGAGAGAGTGAGGAAGCCCTCAGCTCCCTTAAGACGGAGAAAGCACGGGGCCGGATAAATTACATCCTAGAGTGCTGAAGGAACTTGCAGATGTCCTGGCGAAACCCTGGCAGAGCTTTCACCATCTCTCTGAGGACAGGGTGGGTGCCTCAAGACTGGAAGGTGGTGCATGTGAGTGCCTATCCACAAGGGGGATCAAGGGAGGTGGCAGGGAACTACAGGCCTGTCAGCCTGACATCAGTGGTGGGCAAGGTGATGGAGGGCATTGTCAAGGAGAGGCTGGGGGGACCTGGATAAGTCAGGGTGCCTGGGCGATAGACAGCATGGATTCATCCCGGGGAAATCGTGTCAGACAAACCTGGTGGAGTTCTATGACTGGGTGACAAGTGCCTTGGACCTGGGTAAACCAGTGGATGTCCTCTTTCTAGACTTCAGCAAGGCATTTGACTCTGTTCCTCACGTGGGCCTGTTGGATAAACTAGGAGAAATGGGGGTGGGAAACCAGATGATCCGATGGATGAGCAACTGGCTCAGGACCGGACCAGAGGGTCGGAGTTAGGATAGTCTCTTCCCCAAGGAGGGTCATTAGTGAGGTCCCACAGGATCAGTCCTTGGGCCCTTCTGTTCAACGCCCACGTATCTGACATAAGGACAGGAATCAGGAGTGAGATGAGTCTCTTTGCAGATGACTCGAAACTGGGGCGGTGGTGGATGGGGAGGAGGGGAGGGTGGCCCTGCAGGGGGACCTGGAGGCTCTGGAAGATGGTCTAGAAAGTGGAAGCTGAGGTTTAATGCAGGAAATGCAAGGTACTCCACCTGGGGCCAGAAACCCAGGCCAAGTGTACACCCCTGGGAAATACTACAAGTCTCAATGGCTGAGAGGGACCTGGGGTGGTGGTGGATGTCAAGATGAACAACTCTGAGACTTGTGGGAGGGCAGCAGCCAAGGCCAACAGGATGCTGGGATGCATCGCTAGGGGATCACCTCCAGAAGGAGGAAGTGATACTCCCTCTGTATAACTGCTTGGTGAGGCGCACCTGGAGTACTTGCATGCAGTTTGGAGGCCGCATTTAAAGAGGGATATTAACCTCCTGAGAGGGTCCAGAGAGGGCAACCAAAATGATTTGGGGCTTGGGGACAGGACCTATGAGGAGAGGCTCGAAGAGCTAAATATATACACTTTGGAAGAGAAGGGACCGGGGACATGATAGAGGTCTTCAGGTACATGAAGAGGGTAAATAGGGGAGGAACAGTCAGGGTGCTTTGAAGGAAGGAAGGAGAAGGGGCCACTGAGGGCATGGGTGGAAGCTGGAGGGAAGATTCAGGGAGAAGGAGGAGGTGCTACTTCACTGAGGAGGGTGGTAGAGCCATGGAATGCACTACCTAGGGGCTGGTGGAGGCAGAGACAGTGGAGGGGTTCAAGAGGGGTGGGACAGGTACAGGGGAAGGGTTCAGGAAGCAAAATCCAATGCAGCAAGAATATCCGGAACTGGGAAGGGAGAAGCCAGAGAAGGCGAGGGGGACAGCAAGGTCAGCACCCAGGGTGGGGGCTGACCAAACGAGCAGACACGAAAGACCATTAGGCCTATTCTGCTGGCATTTTAGTATGTTAGTATGTATGTTAGTATGTACATAAAAAACATACACATAAAGATAAAATTTTAAAACAAGCATTAAAACAAATCATCCGTAGCTAGGAAAAGCTAAACTAAATAAATAAGTCTTCAACTCCATTTTGAATCTATCGACAGTTGGGCATTCTCTCAACCAACGAGGTACAGAGTTCCACAGGGTTGGCGCTGAAAAAGCAAAGGCACGAGATCCTGATGTCTTTAATCGAACCCTGAGAATCTCCAGCAATCCCTCATTGGCGGAACGAAGAGGACGGAGAGGGCAGTAGGGTACCAGGAGATCTTTTAGGTAACCGGGTCCCTGATCAGCTTCAGCATAGGTGACAAACAGCTGGCGAACCTCTCCCCGAACTCCAGCCGCGTGCTCCATATAATAGGCAAGCGCTCACCTCAGGTCCAATGAATACAGCCTGTGCTCAGCCTCCAAGGTTGGATGTGTGAAGAACATTGGGAAATGCATCATCTTGTTAAAATGAAACTCTGAAACAACCTTGAGAAGAAACTTCGGGTTGGCGCAGAGGACAACCTTGTCCACATGGAAGACCAAGTAAGGAGATTTCACCGAGTGCGCCTGTAGTTTACATATCCTACTGGCGAATATAATTGCCACCAAGAAGGTGGTCTTCCACGATAGGTGTAACATCTCACATCTGTGCACTGGTTCAAATGGTTTGCCCATGAGCATTGCCAACACCAGCAACAAATCCCAAGATGGTGGTGGTTCATGCACCAGAGGGAAAATGTGGTCAAGGCCTTTGAAGAAACATCTGCCCACCTTTTCCTGTGCTACCAGACATACCAGCCCAAGTCCAGTATGTAGAGATGGCTGGCAGGTGCACCCTGAGGGTCGTCAACTAAAGGCCCAACTGAGAGAGGGACCACAGGTAACAGAGGATGCTAGACACGGGGCAGGACAAGGGGTCAAGCTCCTTGCCCTAGCACCAAATGAAAAACTTTTACCACTTAAGGCACAGCACCGATGAATCGACTAATTCAGAGAGACTTCGACCACATTGAGGATCTTGTCAGAGAGATCCAAAGTCTGGAACTCCAGCCACTCAGGAACAAGGATGTCAGGTGCAGGGACTTAAGGGCCTGGTGGAGGACCTTTCGCTGAGAACATGAGAGCAGATCCAAGTGAACAGGCAGATGCCATGGAGGCCTGCTGCGGAAGCTGTGGCGATCAGGGTACCAGAACGGGTATGGCCAGTCTGGAGCCACCAGGCTCATCTGTGCCTTGTCCCTCCGAGCTTTAAGCAACACCTTGTGGATCAGAGGGAAGGCATACAGGAAATCCAGGGTCCAGGGTCTCACAAAGGCAACCCCCAGCAGCGTTCACCACTGGGGGGGGGAGGGGGCAGACACAAAACAGCCTTAGTTTTACATTCTCCTGGGAGGCAAATAGGTCCACCTTGTGGGTGCCCCACTGGGAGAACAAGTGGATCCACTATCTCCTGGTGGAGGGACCACTTGTGGGACACCTCACCCACTCAGTTGAGGGTATCATTCGGCTGGTTGGACACACCAGCCACATGAATCACCAGAAGGTCGACATCCAGGCTGTAAATTAGGGTCCCCAGCACAGTAAGAGGGAATGTATTACACAAGGAGGTGTGGAAAGGATGAGAAGAGACTTGGTAAGGTTGGAGGAATGGTCAGAAATATGGCAGCGTGGATTCAATGCAAAGCAGTGCAAAATAATGCACCTGGGGAACAAAAACCTAGGGGAAGATTACACAATGGGGGGGGCAGTAGTAATAACAACAAAAATGGAAAGGGACCTGGGGGTAATCATATCAGATGACATTAAGGTTAGCAAGCAATTTGAGAAGGCAGTAGGGAGGGCTGGGGGGATACTGGGATGTATAGGGAGAGGCATCACCAGCAGAAAACAGTAAGTTGTTATCCCTCTGTACAGACAGTTGGTGAGACCCCATCTGGAGTACTGCATCCAGTTCTGGAGACCCCTTCTCCACAAGGACATAGACAGGATGGAGGTAGTTCAGAGGAGGGCAACTAAAATGGTGCAGGGTCTGCAACAGAAGCCATACAAGGAGAGACTAGAGGAGCTTAATATGTGTACCCTTGAGGAAAGGAGGGAGAGGGGGGACATGATAGAAACTTTTAAGTACCTCAGTGGAATCAACAAAGTCCAAGAGGGTAGCATCTTTCAGAAAAAGAGATGTGCAAGAACAAGCGGACACAATTTGAAGATAGAAGGGGACGGCACGGGCAATGTGAGGAAGTATTTTTTCACAGAGAGGATGGTGGACACATGGAACAGCCTTCCTGAGGAGGTTGTGGAGTCTAAAACTGTGGGAGAATTCAAGAATGCATGAAACAGACATAAGGCAAATCTTGTGGGGGGGGGTAGGAAGAACTAGGCTGTTGGTTAACTAGGATTTGCAGCTTATCCTGTATGTAGGAAATGGGCAGACTAGGTGGGTCAAGCGGTCCTTATCTGCCGTCAAAGTCTATGTTTCTACGTTTTGATGTCTCGCCCTTCTTGCTGAGGTAGTACAAGATCATCATGTTGTCCGTCTGGGACTGTATGACCAGTCCCCAAAGGTGTGGAGTGAAGGCAGTCAATGTCAGATAAACTGCCCAAGCTCCAGCAGGTTGATGTGACATCAGGACTCTTCGGGAGTCCAGAGTCCACGGTTCAGTGGTCCCCTAGGTGAGCACCCCAGCCCATCAGAGAGGCATCGGTCATAAGAGTGACTGTTGGCTCCAGGTGGAGAAACGAGACTCCTTCCTGCAGATGGTCCAGACCTAGCAAACAGTGGATGGTGTCCCACATCGGTTGATTTAGTGTGACCGGCTCGTCGAGGTAACTGTAATACCAAGACCACTGATGGGTCAGCCCTCACTGCAGGGAGCGCATTCACCAGTGGGGCCAACAGACTACACTGGTGCAGGTGGCCATGTACCCAAGGAGATGCAGGAAGTCCCGGGCAGGGCGCAATTGCCCAATCTGAAATGATCGGGCAAAGGAGGAAAGATCCTCTGCCCTGTCCACTGGGACCCAGGCTTGGGCCCGATGAATTGAATCACCTGTGAGGGAATGAGTTCTGACTTGGCCTCACTGACCAGAAGGCCTAGGCTCAAGAAGGTCTGGAGGGTCAAGGCCTTGGACCATTCCACCGCTGCCCCTTAGGAGCCTGAAATCAGCCAATTGTACAGGTACACCAAGACCCCTTTGCGTCAGGAAGGCTGCCATCACTGCTATGCATTTGGTGAAGACCCTGGGGACTGAGGAAAGGCCAAATGGCATGAACTAGAACTCATAGAGGGTTCCTTCAGCACAGAACTGGAGGAATCACTGGTGAGACAGATGGATGGGGACATCAAAGAAGGTGTCTTGGAGGTCCAGGGAAGGGATTATCTGGTTCAGAGTGACCATCCTGAAAGTGCATGACCGTAGGAACTTGTTTAGGTCATGCAGGTCTAATATGAGGCGCCAGCCCCCTGTCTGTTTTGGAACCAAAAAATATCTGGAGACAAAGCCCTGATTGGCTGGTGGGTCCTGGACACGCGCCACTACCTTCTTCAGGAGGAGCTGGGCGATGTCCACCAAGACGGCAGACAATATGTCTGTGGACACCACTCCCTCCTGATGGGTGCAGGCTCAGCTGGGTGGTAGAGCCTTGAACTCTAAAGGCAGACCCTGGCTGACCACTTTGAACACCCACTTGTCCGTGGTAACACTGGACCAGGTGGAACTGAAGTGGCGGAGCCAGCCCCTATGGGGGGACCAAGGGAGACAGGACGGGCAGGGAGGGGGCACTGCCCAACCCATCACGGGGCAGGCTTGGAGGCGGAGGCAGGACTAGCTGAGCAGGCAGCTGGCCGTTGTCCGCCAGGCTTCCTGATGACACAGACTACAGCTGGTGATGCCATGCCTGCTGCTGCCCAGCAGGGGGTAGGGATGGCATGGCCGCATGGGCTGAGTAGGATAAAAACTGAGAGGACTTCTTTTTGGGTTTCGTGCCCTTAACGTCCTTTTGTGTACAGGTAACAGAGTCCAGGATGGCACTGGACTTCTCAATCTGGGTGAGATGACCATCCACCCCCAGCCCAAACAAGTCGGTACACAAGAAGGGATCAACTGGTGAATTGTGCTGGGTATCTGCCGTGAAGGTCCAAATTTGCAGTTAAGCCCTGCAGCACATAGCCACTGCCGTGGCCATGGACCAGACATGAGAGTTACCAATGTCCATGGCCATCTGGAGCTGCTGTCTTACAACAGCATGGCCTTGATCCTGAACCAGCTTGACCTGCATCTGCAGGTCATCTGGGAGCCAAGGGAGCACCTGGTCAAAGGTACCCAGAAAGGTATGGACAAAGTGGGCCATCATGAAGGCTAAACTAGCCTGCTGCAGGCTGAGAGATGAGGACGCGTAAACTTTCTTGGCCACGTGATCCAATTTCTTGGATTTCTTATTGGGAGGATTATCAACATCCCCAACATTGTCAGTCTGCTGAAAAACTGAAGTCAGCAACCAGCCCTTTAGCTGAAGGGTGTTCTGTGAAGCCAAAAGAGAGCCTGTGGAGACAGCATATTTGTGGGCCATACGGGATGACTTGGGGCAAGAGGCAAGACAATGCCAGAGCTCCAGCACAGGTCCAGGAATGGAAGGCAACCCTGGGGAGTTGTACTGGTCGAGGATCTTTGTGAGGGGAAACTCAGACCACTTCTGAAAAGGCTCCAACTGAATTCCCATCACCTCCGAGATCAGAAGAAGCATGGCACCAAAGGGGTTAGGCTCATGGACCACCGACAGATCCTCCCCTGACTCATGGCCAAACCCTGTCATAGGGTGAGAATACATGGAGGAAACCTCCGACTCCAAGGATTCCTCAAAGACTTGCTGCCCCTCCCCAAAGTCCTCGCTAACCTATGGGGCTCATTGGTATGAGTTACTGTAAATGATAGCAGATGAGAAAACCCAGGAGCAGTACAGGCATCCTTAGGAGGCAGAACCTCCTTAAGCTGCATCAGTAGGGGTTCTACCCAAATGGGCAGAGAGGCCGAAATGGGCCGAGCCAGAGGAGTAGACTCAGGCTGAGGGGGCAGCAGCCACAGAAGCACTGGAACAGGAGCTGACACCAGCTTGGACCTGGCATACAGAAGCAGCTACTGCCAAAAAAGTTTCTTCTAGCGCTGCCACAATTTGCAGCAGAGCTGGTCTTGCTCAGAGCAGGTAGAGAAGGAATCACGGCAACGCCATTTGCCAGAGTGTCAAAAGTGAGACTGGTGACATTGGTGGGAGCCCAACAATGAGGGGAAATAGGAACTGGTGAAAGATGCC
Source organism: Neoceratodus forsteri (assembly GCA_016271365.2). Lineage (NCBI taxonomy): Eukaryota > Metazoa > Chordata > Ceratodontiformes > Ceratodontidae > Neoceratodus > Neoceratodus forsteri. The sequence goes on along the minus strand of CM028131.1, from coordinate 657,325,464 downwards.
ATGGGTCCCCCAAGGGATCAGGGTCCCAAGGGTTAGGGTCCAGCTCAGCATACTGATCTGACCCACCCTGGGAAAGCAGAGGCAGGAGCAGAGTCCTGGTGAGGAGCGTATTCCCCTCATTGCAACAATGGGTTAACCGGATCGAAGAAAATCTCGACCGGCTTGTTGGCCCGCATCTCAGTCGATGGGCCCAATGGGGACATCGTGGAGCCAGTGGCCTGGATGGAAGCGTTGGCCAAAGCAGACAGTTCGACGACAGTCGAAGTGGCAGAATCATGGAAACCCAAGGTCCGAGAACACTTGCAGTCTCATGATCTGTGGTGGAACTTTTTAGGCTTTTCCTTTAAGGCCCACTTCAAAGACTACCAAGATTCTGACTCACAGGAAAGGGCCCTCTCCAAGGGTCAGAATGCACCAGTGAACGAAGTGCCCAAGCCCAGAGGCACTAGCGCGGACACCGACGAAGTGCCCACCATGGACTGGGCCGCTGCTTCTTCGAGAGCAGCCATATGCTCGGAGGAGCCTGTAGCCATGAAAACCACCCAGTGTGCTTCCTTGAACTTGACAGTGAGATCCTGCATGTCTGGACAACCCAAAACGCACGTGGGTCCATGTATTACATTTTCTGGTCACATGGGCAACTTTTAAATCTAGGAACTGACTTAGAGTCTGCCAATTCCATAACACAACTGTAACTCCCAGGCGGCGCTATTCCAAGGGTTACTACCCCTGCCTGCGTGGCTAGTTAAAGGTTAAGGGGCCTAGGTACTGAAACGGGTGCCTCCACACGGAGGTCAGGATTGTTAGTGATCAAGCTAACCTGGGCACAGCCCTCCGGGACACTGTAACCCCCCCTTTTACCTTCTAGTGGCCTGAGCAATATACAATAATCACTTTCACAGTGACCCTTATTCACTATGCAAATTACCCACACTGTTTGCACTTACCACCAGGGCTGGTTCCTAGCTTGACCCTGGAGACCCCCTGTAAAACAAGGTCATGCACAGCAAACAGCAACAGTACAGTACTTTTGGCACAAACTGGAACCACAGACAGGCTAAATGCAAAAGGAGTTGGATCAGATTTATTCAGGGGACTTGAACAAGGGAGGGGCATAATCAGGTTGATTTGCTTAAAGGCTATATCAATCAAACTGTCATGCATGCACTTCAGAGTCCCTACACAGTCACACACACTGAGTACCCAGGTAGGAGGAAGGTGGGTTAGCCAGGATCGTTGCTTGGGGCAGGCCGACGTCACAGCTGGTTGGGGCCTTGTGATGGAAGAAAGCGACATGCACAACACACAATAATTGTAATCCGGAGCCAGAGGGCTCAGTTTGTGACAGAAAAGACAACAAAGCAATCAGATCACAACACTTTAGATTAAGCTGTTGTTGCAGGGAGCTACCCTGATGTCTACTCACGATACCCGATGCAGGACACAGGCAGGATGAAATCGAGACTGCAGGTGGTTGAGCTGGAGTGCCAGGAGAAGCAGGGCCCACACAAATCACCGAAGCATCGTTACCGTTCAAAGTGTTGAGCACGGGGCTGAACCCCAGACAGGTCTCTTGTCAATGGCTTTCTCTGTGCAACGAGTATTCTGGCTGGGCCAGTGTGGCAAGGCCCAGGCCGAAGGGACATGAATACGGATTCAGTCCATTGGAGCTGGATGCAGCCTCCAGCGAGCAGAACACAGTTCAACACACAGTGGGGAACCAAATCATGACTCACTATCAGCACACAGCACATTTACATGTAAGAAATTCTACTGTACCAGGCAGATTGCTATCCGGTCACAATTACAGGGTCTCTGCATCAACCGAGAGTTCAGAGGTGGCTGGAAATCCTGACAGGCCGATCGCATTCAGCAAATCTTCGGTCTTCTTCAGGTTAAAGCCTGGTCACAGTTTTGTGGCTTATCTCACTCTCACAATTCGGATTCAGTCCAAATAAGCTCTATTTTCCCTCTCAGGGACAGCAGGCAGAGAGGCAGGCCAAAAGTCATCCCTTTCACAGTTCTCCTGCGCGAATTACACAGGGGCTGCTGCTTGAATCTCTCAAGCTGTTACCAGTTTCACTTCCCAATTCAGACTGACTCTAGCTGCAAGCAGCCTGGGACTTTCCCCAGGATACAAAAGGTTTGGTTGGCTAATCTGTCAGTCAGTTCAAGGGCTCTCCTCCAAGTCTGTTTTGGCACCAAAATGCAAAAACTACAATTCCTACAGAATTTTGCTCCCACAAGACCACTGGGGACAGGCTCCATTTAAGAATTCCCCAAAGGTACTGATTGCTGCTGACTGGCAGTCCAAAACCAAAATGGTGGTACAATACACAAGGTCCATGCTGCAGAGAAGGCAGCTTAGACAAACTACAATATCATTACTATTCTAATGGATAATCAGCAAATAAGTACAGCTTCTAACAGAGCTCCCTCTGCACTAACAGCGATGGAAGAACGAAACATAGAAACGCTCAGCCCCCCTTCTAGATTAATTATGACTGCAATCTAGGCAGCTCTTGAAGAGACAGTGAACGGAGGCTTTACAGGCACTCTCTGGCAATACATCTGAACTGCTAAAATGCAGGGCACCAGCCTGGCAGTGAGCATTTAGGCCAGCTCAAGGAAGACTTTTCTGGAACCCCCATTTGTGGGGGGGGGGTTACACCACGATGGGGGGGCCTACATGTAGCAAAGCACGTGATGGAGGGAACCCATCTCTTCCAGCGGAAAGGAATATCTGATGTCACAGGGCAGTGCTGAGGAGGATACCACCCAGGTGGGTGGGAGGCTCCAGCTTGAAGACTTTCCAGCGATTCTTAAAGGGGAAAGGAATTCTGCCAGAAGTGTGGATAAGTACACCATATCCACGCCCCTAGAAAAAGCTTTATCATATAGCTCACACTTGAGATTCTTGTTCTCTACATAATATAGACTTGTTGCACAGATGAGCGTTGCCAGTCTATTTTTGTGGGGGAACAAGAGTTGACGTCCTAAAACTCATTTATCATGGCTGCTCAGACACAGATAAGCGGTGAGCGGTTTCTACGTTCAGTTTAGAATGATAAATGAAATGGGGGACAAAAGCTATGAGGAGTGCCTGGAGGCTCTTAACATGTTCACCCTGGAAAAAAGGAGGATGAGGTAGAGGCACAATGTCAGGCTTTTCCATATTCGAGGGTATTAACAAGATCCAACACTCAAGAGATGTTTGTTGCCCTGCAGAGGCGCGAGAACATGCCCTGAAGCTAAGTGGTGGTAAATTCAGGAGTAACATTAGAAGGTACTTTTTCTCCCAAAGGATGGTAAACCTATATGCAATAGCCTACTAGCAGAGACAGTGGGCATGAAGATAACATCGTTATTTAAGGTAAGCCTGAACAAATTTCTGCTTACCAAGGGATTTACTAGGTACCCTGGGTAGTAGCGTGGGTAAGGAATCCCTATAAATTGGTATGCATTTATACAACATACTTATTTCATCTCTGCTTATGAATAAGGGGCTCAGGCATGATGGACCTAGAGTCCCGTCTCATCTTAAATGATATATTACTGCAGTATGTTACTTTAAATCAAAAACACAGGAAAATGAATGAAATCAGACTGATATATTAACTTTTCATTTGGATGTCCAGGTCCATGAGCAGCCCACTAACAAACCCAAATTACATTCTGTGAAAATATCTATTCAACAAATACCATAGAAAATATAAATACCTATTCAGAAATGCTCCAACATGAACGGATTTGTGTTTCATTTAAATGTCAGCAACCTTCTTGGGAGGAAACTATTATTTTTCCAAAGACAATTCCAAAATAAATTAATTAATATGTTATAAAATGCAACAATGCAGAAGCAGGGGGATACATCATAACCATTCCTATTAAAAAACATCCGTGCTCATAGTTGTGCAAAGACAGAAAAGAAAGCTACTGTATTTAGAATACACAGCTAAACAAATAATTTTAAATAACATAAGCATAATGTACACGTTAATAAATTCCTATCATAATTGCAAATATCTTCATGTCTATTGAAACTATATTAGAAAGCAAAATGTCTCCAAAATACATTATCATCTTCATCAGCGAATCAGTGAAGCAAGTCTGGCAACATTTCATTATGACACTTTCATCTTTTCTTCGCATCTGATATAATTAAGCACTAATAAAGAGCTTCCAAACAATCTCCAGTTTGCTTGTAAACAGGTCACTGGCTAAAGCAAAACCAGCACCTAGTCTAATAATCCCTTGATTACCTTGATACAGTCTAAAATGTCTCATAAAACTGCCAATTCTTCAGTCAGGGCCAAATTAATTCTCCAGCCTTTGCTGCCAGTTCTATTTTACATCTAACAGAACCAGAAAATTGTAAAGGAAGGTCAGAAGTGACACAGAGAAAGGGTACAGATTACAAAGGGCAAACAGCTAGTTACCACTTCGTTTTCAAGGAGTCTGGAGGAACAATACGCATGTTCAGTACCTGCTTAACCTTAGATTCAGTAAATGGGTCATGTTTAATACTAATTTCCATAAATATGTTGCTGGCATATGTGGACAAATGTGGTCAGTTCTAGAATAATATATTCCTGTTACACATAACACTATCGTTCATCACTGCTTAATGGGAAGGGGTTTAATGGACATGACAGAGCTGGATTCCCTTCCAACGTTAAATGACAATGTTGCAATATATAGCCCAGTTGTGATCAAAACATAGAAACTTGACAGCAGATAAGGGCCGCTGGTCCCACCCAGTCTCACACTCTGCCCAGCATTCTATTTCCAGTGTGGTCCTGTCTACCAGGTGTTTTGCTGCTGGAAGGATTCTGTGACAGGGTAGAATAAGACCATGTCCCATTTGCTATGTAGAAAGATTTGTTATACAGAAAGAGTTAAATGCAAGGATCTGTTTTATCCTCTTCTGTTCTGTCTCTTGTATGACTGGGCAGTCAAAGTGTCTTGTGAGACCTAGGAACTGGCCACCCTGAAGGTCTCGCTATCCCCCCCCCCCCCAATCTCTCTGCCTTCACTTGCTGTTCTTTTCTCCCCGGACACTGCTGCTGTCATTTCCCAGTGATATACCTGGCTCAGGTTGAGGACATTATTTAGATGGCAGCTTGGCACTTTTTCCACAGGATTTTCCCTCTCCATCTTTTCTTCCCCCTTGAGTATCTGAAGTTATAAAATATGTGTGAATCTTGATGTGAAACTGGGATCCCTTGGTTTGAAAATGTGTATAGTTATTTTGTTGACATAACTGCAAAAATCTATTTGGAGCTCAAGGGGTTAACCTGAAATGCTAGTTTGCAAACTCTTTGCAGAAGCTGTTAACATGAGGTCAGTTCTGGGACACCATGTACTGTTTTGCTGCACCTACAGGGAAGGAAACTGACAAAAACATTTTCAGAAAAACAGAATATTCCCCTTAACGGGTTCCCTGGCAAAGGCTTATTATAAAAAGTGCAGCAATATTTTTGCTAGAAAGTCTGAGATTTGAAATTGAGAAGAAACACTCAGAAGAAGGACTTTGTCTTCTATGTTTGCACTGCCTTTGTAAATAGTTATACTGAACAATTTTATTTTTTATTTTACTATTATTGGCAACATTCTTTGAGACTGGTCTTTCTCCCCGGACACTGCTGCTGTCACTTCCCAGTGATATACCTGGCTCAGGTTGAGGACATTATTTAGATGGCAGCTTGGCACTTTTTCCACAGGATTTTCCCTCTGCATACACCCTTCTTTCTCCCTGTTTGGCGTGAGCAATGCCTATCTTCGCAGCATGCACAGTGTGCCGAGGGAAAGAGGTTCCTGGCAGGGTCGTTGTGGCACCGGAGCCTACTAGCAGCCTTCCCCAGCCAAAGCACACAGCTTCTCAGCAGCTGCTTTAGCCTGGCCTGCCTCACAGTGTGGAGACTTGAGTCTGCTACCAAACTCAGCTTGACAGCACGACAACACAGTGCACTGCCTCTGGGCCATCAGGGCGGCCTTCGGTGGGGTTTTTAAAGAGCTATGGATATGTTATTGTGCTTGGGGCAGGCAAATTATGGCAAGGAGCTGCCTGCCGAAAGGACAACAGTGATCTCACTTCCCATTCTGAAGCCAGCTGCCAAGCACCCGCTGCAGCCCTGCCCACAAAACTGCGTTTTAATGATGCAAACTAGGGAAGGGACTGCAGGGCTCTACATAGAATTATAATGGTATTGGGGGCAGCAATGGCCTTTAGGTGTTACTTGTATTTATTACAGGTACTTGTACATGTTGGGGGGTAGTACATGTAATACTAACCCTCTCCACTTTAACATGTGCAGGTGCCTATAATAAGTACAAGTAATACCAAAAGGCTGCTGCTACCCCCAATAGCATTATAATGCTATCTAAAGCCCTGCAGTCCCTTCCCTAATTTGCATCACTAAAACACCGTTTTGTGGGTAGGAATTCAGTGTGTGCTTGGCGACTGACTTCAGAATAGGAAGAGAGATTGCAGCTGTAGTAAGTAAAATAATTCAATCCTTGACAGAAAAAAAATCAATATTAGCCTAATTCAGGTCCTGGGGAAGGCAATGCCTTGCCAAGAGTTGCCTGCCCCTAAGGTGTCCGTTGCTCTTGAACAGACTGTAAACAAACTAACAAAAAAAATGTTAGCTTTTAATTGGCCAAAAATACATCTTATTTACACAACAAAGCATGGTATGCGAAATGGAATCCATTTTTATTTTATCTTTTACTTCACAGTCCCAACTAATGACATACTAGAATAATAAAAGTTATCTGCTCAGACTACCAGTTAAGTGTATCTCAGTCTTATCCACTGCATGTGGAAATGTGGAAAAATTACTTCTGTTTGTTTAAGATTACAAATCAAAAATTTAAACCTAAAATAAGACTTTAAAATGTGCAGCTCAAATGGCACACGATTAATTGTTTATACCTTAAACTCCAGAGAACACGAGTAAGCAATGGAATAATTGGCAGAAATACTGGACTGACACTAATTAAGCACAGCCATCACAGCATTCCCTAAGTAGCTACCAGTTGGGGGAAGATAAAGCATGACTTTTAACCAGCTTTCACATATAATAGGAGTTGTTCTGTGAGCTAGTTCATTAGACCTCAGGGTGACTTAAAAGTAGATGAGGGGTTCTTGCTCTCTCTAAAGTGTATCAAGCTGAATCCTGCAAGATTAAAACATGCTTTTACTTTGTGGTTCAAGTTTTGATTCCTGTGAATAAAATGTTGCCTATAGTAAACAGAAATGTTAAATGCCCCCTTAAATAGAAAAAGTTGGAAAACACGAGCACGACCATTAGAATAGGTAACATACCACCCCAAAGACCAAATGAATATACAGTGCTTATACAAATAACAGAAACAAAGCTGTTCTGCTTTCTACATAATGGAAGTATCTACACATTCAGAAATAAATACTGTAGCCGGCCAATCAACGCGGTGGTAGGGCTTCCACTTACGATGACAGTGACCCACATTCAGGAATGAGCACAGGCCACTGGGTCTGACCAAGAAGGAAGGACTGAGCATGCCAAGCACTGCTCTCCTTCCTTGGGGAAGGGGGATGGCTGCCGCCTGGTGGAGACAAGGAGAAACACAAGAAAGGGGAGGGGATAGCCATCGGATGCTTGGCACGTCTGCATGCTTGTGTCACTACACTCCGGCACCCCTGGGAAGAAAAAGCCACGGTCCACCCGATACCAGTACCCCCCCCCCCCATGCAGGCTCACACAGGACCGACAAGGCAGACCACCTGCCATTATGTGGTCCTGGGTAAGTGGTGGATAAACAGTAAGTTTGGGAGAAGGTCAGTGATGGGGCTAGGGAGGGGGTGCCACTGGAGAGAACTGGGAGCAAGAAAAAGCTATCTGAAAAAGGAAAATATACTGTGACGTATTAAACCTGAATCCAAGTCCACTGAGTGCAGTCTAGCTGAGGTGAAGTTGAACCAGTAAGCCAACTGGTTAATCTGAGTGTCCTATGGCCACTTCCTTTCTCAAACAGCAAATTATTTTAGCTGGGAACAGCTTGATGAAAAGATATTACTGGCACACTTTTACCCACTGCTAAGGACTGGAAATAAGAATTGAGTGACAGAGAAATAACGTGATCAAACAGTGAATTAAACACCCCCCCCCCCCCCGAATACTGACCAGGTTCCACCAGCTAAGCCACTTGGCCAGCATGCTAGCCAGAGATTCCTACGGTTGCTAGCTTTCTCAAGCTGCAGACTTTGCAAAGCACTACAAATGGCAAAACTTCAAGTTACTAAGAAGCATACACAAAATACTAAGAGCAGTAATGTAATTTAACACCTGTAACATGCCTTTACTGTACATAACTCCAGTTTTGCTACCTCTCTTGCTTTTTATCCAGCATCAAACAATTTTTACCTGGGTCTCCACTCCCTGCTCAAGTAAGGGCTTGGCCTGGTTTTCCACCTCAAGTCGGGCTCTTGCAATAAAAAGCAGGTCATGTTCAATTACTTCTATCCCGGAAAGATCAACTCCTTGAGATAGGTAATCTGCAAATAAGAGAATGTAGTATTTCATACATAAATTTCAATCAACTGTATAACTATCCCAAAAGATTGTTCCTGTAATTGAATGTGCCATCAATTATTTGAATATTCAGATTAATCAAGCATTTTACATTATTCAACAATCTGTAGTCTATAAATTATTTAGACAAATGCTCCATTTGCCAGCTTTAATGCAGAATCCATTAAAAGGGTTAGACAGTTACTGCATTATTATCTTCCAAAGCTCGCCTGCCAAAGTATAGCAAGATTTTGCGTTACTCAAGGAAAATGAAGATTATATGGAACATGTTTATACTACTTTGTAAATAGTTCATCATGACCAGATGTAGGCCATTACTATTTATTTTTCATGTATATGAACCTGACATCAGAAAATGTTGAAAAAAAGTATGTTTTTAAAAAATTTCTTTAAAAAAATTAGATGTTTGCACTGATTGGTACACTGTATTAGTACCTTGCTGCACAGAGTACATTAACATAATGTGTATCTATGTATTGTTTTTCCGTTTGTGTAATTTAGAGGACAATATCTACACAACTCTTCATGTTAGAAGCTAATTCATTGTAATTGTTTTACCAGGTAGGCACACAAAAGGTATACAAGAAATCATGTGTCACGTTCTTGTCCCAGTGAGTGAGTGAGTGCAGCAGCAAAGGAGTGGAACAGGTAACTGGCATGTTAGGTGTCAGCAGAAGGAAGCAGGAAAGCAGGGGACTCTGACGGTCGACTAAGGTAAGGTTCCTAGTCACTCCTATTGTAACACTCACTATAGGGAAGGGTAGAGGACAAATGGTAGGCCTTAACTGGGAATCTGTGCAATACCCTATCTAGGGTAGGAGTATAAAGGGATTTAAGGAGGGTATAGGGAAACTTATCTAGAATCAGCTAGCAAAGGGTTAGGTGAAGGTGAAAGTGCTGCTGCCTCAGCAGGAAAAAAAAAAAAATCAGTGAAAGGTAAGAGAGTAAAGGAAGATGGAAAACACATCATACAGAAGGGAGTTGTTGAGTGGGGTAGAAGGAAAACCCTATCAAGGGTAAGGGAACAAAGGAGCGAAGCAATCAAAAAAAAAAAAAGAAAAAGAAAATTAGAAACACCCTATCAGGGGTAATGGCACAAAAGTAGTTCCAGGTGACACAGGGAGATTAGGAACTGGGAATGCTGGGTTGTGGGGTGGCAGCTGTCACTGAGACCCTCTGGAGACTGCAGTGCTGCCCTATTTGAATGCACCACTCTGGGCTGAGGGAGAGGTCACTAGACTTATCAAAGTTGGCTAGGATTCAGGGGACCTCTTCCCCCCACCCAGGGACCACTAAGTCTACCACCGTTACCTCAGAAGATGCTCTGGAGGAGGGATGACCGGACTATAGTGGGCTCCAGAAGGGTGGAGAAGAGGTGGATCAGGTGCACATTCCTCAATCGATATCACTACACAATTCCTACACCGCTCTGGTGGGGTGGGACTGCCAAGAGGAGGCATTCATGGTAGTGGCCAGGGAGGATGTGGGGGTCCTCAGTAGTAAAGACCCAAAGAACGGTGATAGAGGATCCCGGAGGAAGAGGAAGCAACTTCTAGTGGGGGACTCGATTGCCATGGGGATAGATTTAGGAATAGGAAGGGAGGGAGGTAAGGTGGCTATACAGCGCCATGGCCCAGAGGGATGGGAAGCAGATCCTGAGGATCGCTAGAGCGGCAGGGCAGGAGGGAGAGCTGGGTGTCATTGTCCACATGGAGATGAACGACCTGGCTTGGGACGAGGCTGGGATAGTACAGGGTGAGTTTAGGGAGCTTGGGGGGTGTCTTGGGTAGTGTGCTCAGTGGCTTTCACTGATGTGCTACCTGTCTACGATGGGGAGGGAGGGAGGAGCGGGATATCTGCACCAGGACCTTCAACTCATGGTTGAAGGAATGGTGCAGAGAGGAGGGGTTCAGCTACACTGGGGACTGGGGACCTATCTGGAGGGATAAGGGCCTATACAGGGGTGATGGCTTACATATGTCCAGGAGGAGATCTGCAGTCCTCAGTGGAGGGTTTAAATGTTACTCTGATGAAGATTTAAACTAGCTGAGGGGGGTGGCAGAAGGAATCAGGAAAGTACAAACCGCCCTCCGAACAGACTGAAGTAGACAGTAGGGAGGACCAGAGAGGAGATGAATCCCCCAGGGTGCAGATCAATAAAAGAAGCAGAGTAACAGAAATGAAGGGGGATAAGAACGACAGCATTAAAGAGGGGGGAAAGGAGGAAAAAAGAGGTTTAGCAAGCAGAGTGGTAACAAAATTTGGAAGGCCATGTGAGCGAATGCTACAAGTGTAGGAAATAAAATTGTGGACCGAGAGGCCATCATTGCAGAAGCTTAACTGGATATTGTGGCCATTACCGAGTCATGGTGCACTGAAATTCATGACTGGGGCACGGACATACCACACTAGTAGTAATAGTAAAATGTTTTTATTCATATTTTACACATGAACAAAGGATAAACTCAGCTGAACATAAACTCATTTATAATGAGGTCCTTAAGTCAGCTTTGTTATAGATCTTACATTACAACAACATGCAATAATACAAGTCACATTTCAATGCAGTTAATTTAAAACCATGCAACTTCACATCTTGTATCATCTTAGCTGCACACTCCATCTTATTTTTGCATTATGTGTACATTCAGAACATTCATATAACATCTATCACATACAATCACAGATCGTAATGTTACTTACTCAATCACCCTGCTAACATCAGATAGGTAGACAACAATTACGAGATTCATTATATTTTTTATCTAACCATATTTTTATATCCTTCCATCCATCTTTCTCTCTTGGGATTCTTAACAAAATTGGTAGACTGTTCCATGCTTCTGCACCTACATAGCAGATGGACTGTCTGCCTACTTGTAGTAACAGTTTGGTAGCTCCAGGTCGATATCTGAGGCTGATCTGAGGGATTGTTGTTTTTATCCGACAATAACACTGGATATGATATAATCTGGACCCCCCCCCACACACACCCAATTGCTTTATTTATAAATGCTAAAATATGACAGTTATACTCTGTAATATGACGCTATACTCTGTTCAGGAAGGACAGGGTGGGAAGGAAAGAAGGGGGTGTAGTACTTTATATAGGGGAAGGCATAAAAACAACAGAGCTACAGGGAGTCTGGGGAGGGGGTGCAGAGGTACTGTAGGTCATCCTGGAGACAAGAAACGGAGATACTATTTGCACTCGAGTGATCTACAGACCTCCAGCACAGGTGGAGGATTTAGATAACATACTGGTGGAAGCCACTGGCAAGATGGTAGAAAAGGGGAAGGTACTGTTTGCTTATTTTTTTTTTTATTTGTTTTTTTTAACCAGGAGTAGCACACTAAGCCGAAAGCTTTTTTACAGGTGCGACCTGGGAGCACAGGGAAGTTAAGTGAGTTGCTCAGGGTCACACAGTATGCAAGTGGAAGCTATGGGATTCAAACCCAGGTCTGGTCTGCTGGATGTCACCAGATGTGCAGCTCAGAGCCTTAAACCACTGCACTATACTGCCTCTCTGTTGGTGGGGGACTTCTATTTGCTGGATGTAGACTGCAGCCTCCCAGCTGCAGCTAGAAGCAGAGACACAGTGACTCCCTTCAGGGGGAGTACCTCAGGCAACTAGTCAGAGAGCTCATTTGTAATGGGGTTATACTGGACCTGGTGTTCACTAACAGGGACAGTATTGCAGACACCAATGTGGGAGGCCACCTGTGGACCAGCGATCATCGCACAGTGTGGTTAAACATAAGGCCAGTTGCAGAACCAAATCACACAATGATGAGGGTCCTGGAATTCAGGAGGGCAGATTTTAAAAAGACAGGTTAATGCCTCAGGGATGACCTCGTGGGAGGAGGGACAACATGGGTGGGGTGAAGGAACAGTGGACAAAGCTAAAGGAGGGCATAGTGAAGGCAACCAACATCTGCGTCAAGCAAGCGAGCAAAAGCAAGAGGAGACCACTATGGTTCTTGAAGTAAGTGGCTGAAAAGGTAAAGGCCAAAAGGGTAGCATTCAGAAGTTATAAGGACATGCAGAGGAAGGAGGATAGGGAGGTGTATCACGGGAAACAGAGGGAAGTAGGGAAACTAATACCGAGTGCAAAAGGTGCACACTGAGGAGAGAACAGCCTAGGCGGTAATGAAGAGAGACAAGATATTTTTTAGGTATGTAAGTGAGAAGAGGAAGACCAATGGAGGGACTGCTTGTAAGGTTAAGAAGGGAAGGGGTAGACTGTGTAGAGGAGGACAAAGAAAAGGTAAATAATCCTGAACAAATACTTTGTTCAGTGTTCACAGAGGAAGGGGAAGGGCCACAGAAAAAGGTAAAAGGAGCTTTGGAGGGTGGGAGGTGGACACAAGTCCTTTTTTGGACGAAAGAGTCATTAAGTGACTTGAAAATCTGGAAATGGACATAGTGATGGGGCCAGACAGGGTGCATCCAAGGGTACTGAGGGAGCTCAGGGAGGCACTGGCTGCACCTCTGACAATCCTATTTAAAGAGATTGACTCATTTTTGGCCCGCCACTGATTAAACAATGACTTACCGCCACAGGAGTCTGCTGGCATAAATATTCCACAAAGAAACGCAGCCTTTAAAAAGTTATTTGCCTCGTAAAATCGTAGACACTGGGTCCCAAGGACTTCCCGATTGTTTCTCTGCCACCCAGCTCTGCCCCCACGCTCACTAGTGTGATGACGAGATGCCAGTGAGAGTGCAGGGGCACGCCCCATTATATTCAGTGGGTGGCAGCTTTTAAATAAATTTTTATTAACATGATGGCCACTTGCTAACGAAACGTGGGCACCAGTTGACTACCAAGGGAAAGTACAACTTTCTAGAACTTTTTTTTCTAGGCTTGATCTGAGGAGAAGCAAACCCAGCTGGGTGGGAAACTGGCGTGACTGAGAAAACAGTCCATCAATCAGAGCAGCAGGGATGGAGGAAAGGCGTGCTAACAGGAGTTAAAACACTATGAATGAAGCTGTTCTGTCACTGTACCAGGGTGCGATCTACAGGCAGGGGTTAGCGATGACCCTCAGAGTGAAAATGGCATTGCAGAGGTGAGTGCAACTTTTTACTGTGACTTGTCTGAGTACAAGGGAAACCGAGTGGGCAGGATGCTGGCAAGGCTGAGAGGATAATCCTCCAATCAGAGTAGCACTAATAAGATTTAAAACACTATGAACAAAGTTGTTTTTTCACTGAGCCAGGGTGTGATCTACTGGAAGGGTGTAGCGCCGATTCTCAGCGAGCAAGGATGGCATTGTTGAGGTGTCTGTAACTTTCTAAAATTTATTTTTTTCCTTGACTGGTGTGAGGAGAAGGGAAACTGGATGGGCAGAAAGCTGGCATGACTGAGAGCACCATTCACCAATCTGCGCTGCAGGCATGGACTAAACTAGGTGATGAGTATGCATCTCTAAGTGTAAGCTTCCTAGAGTGCAAGTGTCTTGGAGCAGGAGTAAGGTGTCTGCAGGAAGGCCATTGGTCCGTAGGGGACTCTGCCTTCAAGTGGAGTGATGGGGAGCGGGTGGATAATAAGATATGGATACCAGTAGGAGTTATGCACAGAGCTATGGTAAGAAAACTGAAGTATATGTGCTAGTAGAATGAAGTAGGAGAGGGGGCTAAATCTAGACATTGTGATAAATTTACTGGGGTTCTGATACAAAGGAGTTTGCTGAGGGTAACTGGGATAAGTGTGTAAAGGTCTGTGCAAAAGTGTAAATATCTGTACTGAGTCTGTAAAGTACACACAACTACACAAACATGGAGGAGGGCATTAGAGGAACAAGTTGGGGGAGTTCATGGAGTGTAGAATAGTGGTGATCCAGACTCTGCTTTGGGAATTTAGCCACTGCTGAACTATAGGTGGTTCCAGGCCATGATGGAAGCAGAACTGGTGGCAGCAAGGGCTGAACTACACCACGAGGGCTAAAGCCTCTGGACCACACTGGACACCATTGCCTCAGGCACTGCAAAGGCCCATTCAAGCCATACCTACATAAACAGGGCTATGAAAGCAACAGGTACTTGCCATTACTGATGGAGGTGTCCCAGAAAGCCCAAACAGTGAGGGAAAGGATCAGCACACCCACTAGGCAGGCATCATCAGAGGGGGACATGCCAAGGAGGGAGGAGGGCTTCAAAGGTGGCAGGAGAAAGGTATTTGTGCTGGAAGATTCAATAATTAGAGGCACAAGGAGGGAAGTGGGTCTCACACTGGTTCGGTAAGAAGTAGTAGGCTGTTACCTGAGGTCTACAGTGAACAGACTAAGATTCAGGGTGGTAGAACTCATTGGAGAGGAGGGAGGGAAACCAGATCTGATTGTGCAGGTAGGCTCAAAGGATCTGAGCAGGAAGCACATGGAGAAGGTAAAGGCAAGTTTCCATGTTCTAGGGCAGGTAGTTAAAGAAAGGGTAGGGGCAGTAATCTTCTCAGAGGTACTATCGCAGCCACACCTGAATGAAAGGAAAAATTTCCCTTGATCCAGTTCAATTCATGGCTAAAATGATGGTGCTATGAGGAAGAATTTTGTTGTCTCTGGGAATGGGGCCTAACTTGGAGGGTACAGAGGATTTGCAAAGATGACCTGCATACTAATGAAGAAGGTGAGTGGGTATTGGGGAGAAGGTAAGCACAACACATCAGGGAAAGTTTAAACTAGGTGGGGTAGCTCAATTTGGTGTAGGGCCACTAATATAACTCAGTGGGCCCTACTGCGCCACCCCCACCCCCATTAAATGCAACACTTGAAGTGGTGAGTGAAAGAGGAAAGAACAGGTAATTGGGGAACAAATGTAAAGTGTCAAGGAACAAGTGAACAAGTGTCAGGAGTAGGGGAACAAGCCCTTAGAGTTGCAGGCGCTAGTGACAGGAGCACAGATGGCCATAGTAGCTGTCACAGAAACATGGGCTACACTGAACCACAAATGTGACATGACCATTCCAGGTTATGCATTATTAAGGAGGGATAGAGAAAAGGGTAGGATTTGGAGAGGCAACAGAGTTGAATAACCTAGAAGAACCAAGGGATTAGAAATCCTTTGGGTGCAGGTAACCATGGGAGTACTGGACTCCATGCCCGCCCTGAGAGGCAATGCCAGTAGGATACCTCAGCCGGTATCCTTGTACCGGCATTATGAGGGATCGCATTAGCAAGACAGCCTCAGGCAAGCCAGGGAGGATCACCAAGCAGCGGTAAGTACCGAGGGGCAAGGTGGGGGCCTGGTGAGAGCGAGGGCTGAACCCTTGGCATGACCACAAGATAAACATACTAAATAAAAAATGGACTACAACAGGAGTGGTGTACAGATTACTATCCCAAGCCCAATCTAGCTGTAATTCTACACAAAACTGTGACCCATGCCAATCTAGCGTTAAGCAGAATTTTTTGAAAGCTTTTTTTTTTTTTTTTTTTTTACAGGCACGACCTGGGAGCACAGGGAAGTTAAGTGATTTGCTTAGGGTCACACAGTATGTAAGTGGAAGCCGTGGGATTCAAACCCAGGTCTGGTCTGATGGATGTCACCAGATTTGCAGCTCAGCGCCCTAAATCACTGCGCTATACTGCCATTATTTGCAACAGGTGGGATAAAAAAAAGGCTTGCTTTTCTGAAGACAACATAGGTGGGGTGAAACATGGTTGAACTAGTGCATTTCTTATTGAGTGAAGGGTAAATTTGAGAGCAGACAGAGTAGCACAAATTTAGGGGCCATACTATAAGACCTGTGTCTAGCCCTGTAGTTTGGGGGGAGGGTGCTAACTGTCTGGCTTGAGGCCACAGCTACTTGATAACAAGTTGTTTTTTGGCTCGTTCTATGAGACCACTTTTCCTGCAGGTGCTGCCCTGGGCAGAATCTGCCTGTATTTGCAACAGGAGTGACAAAAAAGGCTTGTTTTTTTGATCACAACATAAATGGTGTAAGTTGTGGTGAAACTTGGTTGAACTAGTGTTTTTCTTATTGAGTGAAAGGATTTAAATTTGAGAGGAGGCCAGAGTAGCCCACATTTACGGGCCATATTATAAGACCTGTGTCTAGTCTTGTAGTTTGGGGCAGGGGTGCTAACGGTCTGGCCTGGGGCCTCAGTTACTTGATAACGGATCTGCCACAGCCAATAGCACACCACCAGGAAGGGAGCAAGTTCTGCACAAAAGCAGCCACTTCCGTGTCCCACACGTTCGTGTCTCAGCGCCAGCAAGTGAGTGGAACAGCGAAGGAGTGGAACAGGTAACTGGCATCAGCATAAAGAAGCGTAGAAGCAGAGCACTCTGCCAGTGGACTAGGGCAAGGCGCCTGTTCAGTTTTGTGTCATACTCACTGCTGGGAAGTGTGGAGATCAAAGGAAAGCCAAAACTGGAAATTGGAGCAACACCCTATCTAGGGTAGGAGTATATAACGATTTAAAGAAGGCACGGGGAAGCACAGGTAGAAATAAACAAAAAAGGGGAAACCAAAAACACCGTATCACAGCTAAGGGTACAAAAGTATCTCCAGATAACACAGGGAGAATAGAGGCTGAGAATACTGGGAGTGGTACAGTGCAGTGGCTGTGGGGCAGCAGTTTTCAGAGAGACCTTATGGAGACTGTGTTGCTGCCGTATGTGCACGCACCTCTCTGGGTTGAGGGAGGAAGTCGCTAGACTCCAGGCTGAGTTGGCTAGGACTGGGACCTCTCCCCCATCCAGAGGCCACCAAGTCTACCACCATTTCCTCAGTGGATGCTACTGAGGAGGAATGGCTGGACTATGGTGGGCTCTGGAAGAAAGTGAGTGGGGAGACAGAAACACTCCTTAGCCAGTACCACTACACAAAATTCCCTCGCCTCTCTGGCAGAGCAAAACTGCCGGGAAGCCACCATGGTAATGACCAAGGGAATGTGGGGCCCTCCATAGTGGAGACCCCAAGGAGGGTGGAAGAGGACCCCAGAGGAGAAGGAAGCAACTTCTGGTGGGGGACTCAACTGTGAGGGGGATACATTTAGGGATAGGAAAAGGGGGGAGAGACAGGTTAGTTGCCTAACTGGTGCCACGGCCTGGAGGGATGGGAAGCGAATCCTGTAGATCGCTACAGCAGCAGGATGAGGAGAGCTGGATGTCATTGTCCACCTGGGGACTAATGACTTGGCTAGGGATGGGGCAGAGATGGTGGAGGAGGAGCTTAGGGAAGTGGAGAAAGGTCATGGGCAGCTCGCTTAGTGGTTTTCGCTGAAGTGCTGCCTGTCTGCGAAAAGGGACAGGAGAGGGAACTCTGCACCAGGAGCTTCAACTCATGGCTGCAGAAATGGTGCAGAGAGGAAGGGTTCAGCTACACTGAGGACTGGGGACCCACCTGGGAGGATAAGGGCCTATACAGGGTTGATGGCCTGCATTCATCAAGAAGGGGAACCGCAGTCCTCAGTGGATGGTTCAAATGTTATTTCGATGTGGGACCTGGAGGCTCTGCCCTTGGGGGGTAATCCAGGGGGCACTATATGCGGATGGCCCAGGTCTGCCTGTGGAGGTGGGTGGCTGATGGGGCTTGGCCGGCGGATGTATAAAGCATAGTAAGGTACCAAAAAAAAAAAAAGTTACTTCGATAAACATTCAAACTAGCCAAAGACAGAAGTAATCGGGGAAACATAAACTGCCTCCCCACACAGGCTGAAGTAGACAGTAAGGAGAACCTGATGAGAGAGAAATCCCCCAGTGTGCAAATTAATAAAGGGAGCCAGGTGGTAGAGATGAAAGGGGAAAGGAACAGGAACATTAAAAAGAGAAGTGGGAAAGAGGAAGGGCAAAAAGCAGAGTGGAATCAAAATCTGGAAGGCAAAGTGTGCGAATGCTAGAAGTCTAGGAAATAAGATTCCAGACCTAGAGGCCATCATGGCAGAGGCTGACCTGAATATTGTGGCCATTACTGAGTCATGGTGCACTGAAAACCATGACTGGGACATGCCCATACCGGGTTATACTCTGTTCAGGAAGGACCGGTAGGAAGGAAAGGAGGAGGAGGTGTTGTGCTTTATGTGGGGAAAGCCACAGAGATACAGGGAATACAGTGGGAGGCAGAGGTACTGTGGGTCTCTCTGGAGATGGGGAATTTATTTATTTGTTGACCAGGTAGGTGCACTGGTCCAAGCCTGTTTTCAGGCATGACCCGGGCGATGGAGATGGCATGGGATATAACGAATACAGAGCATCAAGAAACAATACAAACCACTAGGTAATCAAATACAGAGAGGAAATTATACATTGGTACTATATAAGAATGGGGGGGGTAGGGAATATAAATAATAGCAAAATAGTGAAATACTAGTAGAGCAGTTTAGTAACTACATCCTGGAAAGGCAGAGGCAGGAGACAAATAAACAGCATTACGCAAGGTAACTGGGAGGTTAGATCCAGAGGAGGACTGAGGAGAAAGTAGAGGCTACATGACCAAATCAGCCAAGGGTGCAAGAGCAGGTGACAGCGGACAGTAGGTGCAACCTGACGAGAGAGTAGATGTGCCATGGGGAGTCAAGAGCTTTAAGAGGGAGGGAAGGCAGGCTATTCCAAAGGGTTGGTGCTGCGGAAGAGAATGCTCTCTGGCTCATACAAGTGGAGACTTGAGGGCACTCCAGCATGGGGCTTGTGGAGAGCAGGAGGTTATGGCTAAATGTCTTAGGCCAAAAGTGTGAGGAGAGAGGGATCATCCCAGGATTATGCATAGCCTTGTCAACAATGCAAGCCAGGAGGAAGCTACATTTTGCTTGAGGGGGGAGCCAGCCAAGGGCCTGATAGAGGGTGCAGTGATAGGAGTACGGAGCCAGAAGGGCAAATCGGCAAATATTGTTATAGGTGGTGTTTAATCTTGCCAGGTTTGTGGAGGAGGTTTAGAGAGTACATGGGGGATCAGCAATCCATTAGAGGGAGGAGGCTGCACTGGGTAATGGTAAGACAGGCTTCAGGGGTAAGGTGACTCTGGGTCGCACCTAAAAAAGGGACCTCTGATTTCAGTGGGCCTATCCAGTTACCAAAATGAAATAAATAAATTGATTAGACAGTAGCTGATCCCCAGTTTCCGATTTATGCAGCGGATTAGGATCTCAATACGGCCTGAAAATGTAAGGGTGGGGTCAAGGGTGACACTAAGGAATTTGAAGGAATGGATGGTCTCTAGAGGTGAGCCATGAGGAAATAGGATGCTGAGAGTATTGTGGGTTAGAGTTTGTTTGGGAAGCCTGGACATGGACCCAAAGAGCACTGCCTTTGTCTTTTTGGCATTAACCAGCAATCTATTAGCAGTGAACCATTTGTGGGCGTTACAGTAGCTGGAGGTAAGTGAGTTGGAGAGGTTGGTCAGGGATTTATCACTATGGTAGAGGATGAGGTCATCCGCATATAGTAAGGAGTGGCAGGAAGGACAGTCCGGGGGAAGAGAGTTTATGAAGAGGGAGAAAAGAACGGGCCCAAGGATAGATCCCTGGGGGACACCAGTAGAAACAGGCAAGACAGAAGAGGCAGTACTACCTGTACAGACCATTTGGGTCCAGCCAGTGAGGTAGCCATGGAACCAATCTGTAGTGGTAGGGGACAAACCAAGGCTACCAAGTTTGCCAATTTGCACTGGAATGATCTACAGACCTCTAGCACAGAGGGAGGAATTAGATAAGGTACTGGTGGAAGCCACTGGCACAATGGCAAAAAAGGAGGAAGTGCTGCTAGTGGGGGGCTTCAACCTGCCAGATGTGGATTGGAGCCTCCCGGCAGTGGCTTCAGCTAGAAGCAGGGACATCCTGGACTCTCTGTAGGGGGCATTCCTCAGGCAACTAGTCAGTGAACCCATTCGTAATGGGGCAATTCTGGACCTGGTACTCACTAACAAGGACAGTGTTGCAGACATCAAGGTGGGAGGCCACATGGGGACCAGTGATCACCGTATGGTGTGGTTCAATGTAAGGATGGTTGTGGAATTGAACTACACAGGGGTGAGGGTCCTGGATTTCGGAAGGGCAGATTTTAAAAAAAAATGGGTGAATGCCTCAGGGATGACCTAGCAGGGATAGGTGATCTGGGTGGGGTGGAGGAACAGTGGGCAAAGATAAATGGGAGTATAGTAAAGGCAACACACCTCTGCATCAAACAAGTAAGCAAAAGCAAGAGGAAAACGAGACCGCTACGGTTCTTGAAAGAGGTAGCTGAAACAGTAAACGCTAAAAGGGTAGCAATTTAGAAGGTATATTGGGGGAAGCAGGGAAAGCAGTAAGAGGCGCAAAGGCACAAACTGAAGAGAGAATAGCCCAGGAGGTAACGAAACGGGACACAACATTTTTTTTAGATTTAGAATTGAAAAGAAAAGACCAGAGGTGGAATTGTGAGGTTAAAATGGGAAGTGGGGACCGTGCAAAGCAGGACCAGGAAAAGGTATACATCTGGAACAAATGCTTTTGTTCAGGAGGAGGCTGGCAATTATAGACCAGTCAGCCTGACAAGGTGTGGGAAGTTGATGGAATCACCGCTGAAGGAAATGATTGTAGAATATCTTGAATCCAGTTGGTTACAAGACGCAAGCAGCATGGTTTCACAAGGGGGAAGTCATGTCAAATGACCAAGAAACTAGATCAGAGTGAAGCAGTGGACATGGTCTACCTAGATTTCAGTAAAGCGCTCAACAACGTTCCACGCAGGAGACTAGTAAGCAACCTGGGTAGCTTAGGAGTGGGTCCAAAGGTGGTAAACTGTAAAAGAAATGTGTAAGGGGATAGGTGACAGAGGGTGGTGGTAAATGGAGTTCACTTCATGGAAGGGAGGGTGACCAGCAGGATGACTAAGAGATCAGTGCTGGGACCGGTTGCGGAATAACAGATGGACTTGACACAGAACTTCAGGTTCAACACACAGTCTCTGTGTGATGTTTATTTAAAACACAGGGGATAACCTTAAGCAATAGCATATCCCTTCTTCAAAACATCAGTTTGCAGCAACAGATTATGCATGTCCTTCGTCTGCACTTAGTTAGCACCTGCTGACCCACTGATCTATCTCTTTAGTGAAAATTATTTCATTCCCTGCATTGGTCTTGTGTATTTGGTGATGGGGAGCTCAAAAAAGAAAACCAAAAAGAAGCTAAACACAAAGAACCTCTGCAGATGCACTGAAGTAAGGGTTACCCTAAAGGGCACTGGTAATGAAGCCAAGTTTCAAATAAACACAACATCACACATACCCCCATAATGCAAAGCATCATGGGATGTATATGCAAATCACCATTAACTTTAGGCTGGTTCAGCTTAAAGCAGGAATGCATGGTGCCAAAGGGCCTCTTAAACAATCTACATTTTACATGCATTTTATAATACAAACCCCTAGTAACCTTTTACCTTTACCAAAAACACCTAGTGCCATGGTATTTCCAACAGGTTTCATACACGTAAGGTATAGGCACCAAGGTATTTTATGACATAGTGCTGCTGTATACTAAATCCAATGAGGAACACAGCCTGCTGTTTTACATCAGCTCGGAGGTCACCACAATAACCTCCCTGTACAAGGACCTGAGAGGGAAAAGAAAATTAAAGAGGACATTATAGCATAGTCAAGAAAGGGGAGGGGGCGCCCACAGGTGGCCAACCTTATGGACTAGAAATTGTAAAGGATAGATTAGGCTAAGAAATAAAAGAACTGTTATAGAGATACACAGATACATAGACACTGTCAGCAGATAAGGGCCTATGGCCCACCCAGTCTGCCCATTTCAGCTTGTAAGTTCACTTTATGATTTCCTGGAAGTCTGTTGCCCCTTACCCCTGGATCTCCAGAATTCTCTTATGTCTATCCCATGCATTCTTAAATCCTGTGATTGTTTCAGCCCCCACCACTTCCTCTGGCAGGGTGTTCCACTTGTCCACCACCCATTCTGTGAAGAAATTCTTTCTCATGTTTCCTCTAAATTACCCTCCCTCCAACTACATCCCATGCCCTCTAGACCTGGAACATCTTTTTGCTGGAAAATAGTGTGTTCCTGCACCCTGTTACTCCATGTAAGGTACTTGTATGTCTCTATCATATCCCCTCTCTCCCCCAGGGTATACATATTCAAGTCCTTCAACCTGTCCTCATAGGACTTGTGATGCAATCCCTGTGCCATCTTTGTTGCCCTCCTCTGAACCTTCTCAATCCTGTCTATGTCCTTATGTAGGTAAGGTCTCCAGAACTGTACACTGTATTCCAGGTGGGGCCTCACTAGTGTCTTGTATAGTGGAATTATGACCCCCCTTTTCCTACTGGTGATGCCCCTGCCTATGCATCCCAGCATCCTATCTGCTTTACCTACTGCCTTGTCGCACTGTCTCCCTACCTTGAGTTCATCAGAGATGATGACCCCAAGGTTCCTTTCCTGCTTGGTGCATGCTATATCCTCACCCCCAATTGATATGCTGTTCCAGGGTTTTTGTGCCCCATATGCATTATCTTGCACTTCCTTGCACTGTATTTCAACTGCCAAACCCTTGACCATTCTTCAAGCTTTTGCAGGTCCCTCCTCATTCTGTCTACACCCTCTATCATGTCCACTCTGTTACAGAGCTTTGTGTCATCAGCAAACTGGGAAATTCTGCCTTCTAGGTCCTGCGCAACATCCCTGATGAAGGCGTTGAATAGGACCGGTTCCAGCACTGATCCCTGTGGTACCCTATTGGTCACTCTTCCTTCTGTGGAGTGACAGCCATTTACCACCACCCTCTGTGTCCTGCCACCCAGCCAATTGCCTACCCACCGCACTACTGTCCTGCCCACTCCCATATTCCCCAGTTTGTTTAATAGCCTTCTATGTGGCACAGTGTCAAAGGCCTTGCTGAAGTCCAGATAGGCCATGTCCACTGCCCTCTCCTAATTCACCTCCCTTATCACCCAGTTGAAAAATTCAATGAGGTTGGTCTGACATGACCTCCCCCTGGTGAAATCATGCTGCCTTGAGTCCTGTAGTCCATTGACAACCAGATGTTCCACCAATCTCTCCTTCAGTAGTACTTCCATGATCTTCTCCACTACCGAGGTGAGGCTGACTGGTCTGTAGTTCCCTGCTTCCTCTTTGTTCCCGCTTTTGTATAAGGGGACTACATCTGCTGTCCTCCAGTCTATGGGTACCTCCTCTGCTTCCAGTGATTGGCTAAACGAGATTGCCAGAGGTTCAGCCACCACCTCTCTTAGTTCCTTTAGGACCCTGTGGTGCACCCCATCTGGCCCCATTGCTTTATCAACTCTTATTCCTTCCAGTTCCTTCAGGACCCTTTCCGTGTAAAGGACTTGTGTCCATTTCTTAGCCGTTCCCACCCCTGTACTCCCTTCAGACCCATTACTCTCCTCTTCCTCAGTAAAGACTGAGCAGAAATACCTGTTCAGTATGTCAGCTTTACTGTTGTCATCCTTCATGCGGCCCCCTTCAGTCTCACTATCCCTCCCTTTGCCTTTCTTTTTTCACTTACGTACCTGTAAAAGGTTTTGCCCCCTCTACCCACTGATTTTGCAATGTGCTTTTCTGTCTGAGATTTGGCTTCCCTTACTGACCTCCTTGCCTCCCTTTGCTTCTCCTGGTACTTTTCCCCATCCCCTTCTGCCTGCGTCTTTTTATACTGCCTGAATGCAATCTTTTTGGCTTTTACTTTCTCCGCTGCCTCCTTGGAAAACCATAATGGTCTCCTCTTCCTTTTCCCCTTGCTAACCTGTTTAATGCATAATTCTGTTGCTCTTGTAATCCCTGTTTTAAATACTGCCCACTGTTCCTCAACCCGATTCCCGACCCATTCCCATTAATGCCTCTTTCAAGCAACTCCCCATTTTCCCAAAGTCTGCCCCCTCTAAAATCCAGCATACGTGTTGCAACAGATTTAAGAAAAGGTCGGTCCTCAAGAGTGGCAGGATCTCCCTGTCACACCGGTCCTCTTTAATGTATATAAGTAACATTGCAGCGCAGCTGGAAGGGAAGGTCTGCCTTTCTGCAAATGACAACCAAATCTGCAATAGGGTGGACTCACTGGGGTGGGGGTGGGGTAGAAAGGATAAGCAGATACCTGAGAAAACTAGAGGAATGGTCAAGGGTATGGCAGCTGAGTTTCAATGCAAAAAAGTGCAAAATAATGCACTTAGGGCACAGAAATCCAGGGTTGGAGTACAAAATTGGTGGTGTGGTATTGATGACCACCAAGAAGGAAAGAGACCTGGAGGTAATGATGTCAGATGACCTAAAGGTGGCCAGGCAATGCGACAAGGCAGTAGGGAGGGCAAGTGAGATGCTGGGGTGCAAAGGGAGGGATATCACCAGCAGAAAGAGGGAAGTGGTGTTGCCTCTGTATAGATCACTGGTAAGACCCCACCCTAGAGTATTGTGTCCAGTTCTGGAGACCACATCTCTGGAAAGACATAGACAGAGTGGAAGCAGTCCACAGAAGGGCAACTAAAATGGTGCTGGGTCTGCATCTAAAGCCCTATGAGGAGAGACTAAAGTATCTCAATATGTACACCCTAGAACAGAGTAGGGAGAGGGGAAATATGATAGACACATTTAAATAACTCACGGGGGTAAATAAGGTGCAAAGAGGGAAGCATTTTCAGAAGAAAAGGTGCTTAAGAACAAGGAGACATGCTATGAAGCTGGATCAGGGTAGATTCAGGAGAGATGTGAGAAAGCACTTTGTCACAGAAAGAGTGATGGATTCCTGGAACAGCCTTCCAGTGGAGGTGGTGGTGGCAAAAACAGTGGTGGGCTCAAGAATGCATGGAATACACACAAGGGAATCATAGTGGAAAGGATAGGGGAGGGAGAAAGAGCTGTAGATGGGGCATTGTCTGATGTAATAATGTAGGTAGGGAGAAATGGAAAGACTGGATGGGCCAAGTGGTCCTTATTTGCCGTCAAATTCTGTGTTTCTGCTGGTCTGGTGGCACTGAGGGCTGAAGCGCTGGTCGCCTTACCTCGAGCCACGCCAGCGACCCATGTTCAGGAACGAACGAGCACGGGTCGCCAGGGGTTGGCAGGGGAGGAGAGGGATTGAGCATCCAATGGACTGCTCTCCCTCTCCAGGGGGAAGGGATTCCAGTAGTCGGCGCAAGGGTGTCCACTAGTGGAGGCTGGGGGATATAGCGCTGCTGCTCTACAGAAGGGGTGTGATGGGGCAGGCACCGGGGAGGAGCGTGTACGGACGTGTGCGCGCTTCTTCCATGGGTGCCACTGCATGCCCCTCACGCAAGGGCGAAAAATGGAGTAGAAAATCTGGTCCCGGTCGAGCAATGATGAGCTGTCCACCTGCAGGCCCGACTCGAATGGCGCTCCCACACTGGATCCTGTGAGAAGGTGAGGTTGAGCCAGGCCGGGGAGCTCCCTCGACCGCCTGCCATGAGAGGTAACCAAGTGGGGGTAGGGGGTAGTGGCCTGATCTCGGTGCAGGGCTAGACTGGTGGATGAGGATGGTAGCTGACTGGGACCAAGGAGAAGAAACAATGCAAGAAAAAAAAATTCTGTGTTTCTATCTAGGTGTAACTTCTACACCAAAGTTTGACACATAAGTACAGCGCTACCTCCTTCTGACTAGGAATTCTAAATGTACCATGTGATCATCACATTTTACAGTAACAAGAACTCTCCCTAGCTGTTGCACTATGTGAGCAATTAAGTTTTTACACACAACTTACTGGCAGTTGCCTCACTTTTCTAAACTTAACGTTCATTCAGTTTTTCAGAAATAATGGACATGGCTATGCCCGTCAATTATTTCCATTCTGATGTTTGCACTATTAAATGTTTACCATCACATAATATGGCTTTACAAACTTAATATCAACCATCCCAATAAAGTACAGTCCAGTTTTTTCTACCGACTAATCTTCCTTGGGTTTTGCAGTACTGCAAGATGGCAAAATCTGGTGTATAGATGTGACACAGCTTGTAGCTCTCAGATACAAACACACTCCAATAGAAGAAAATATGCAATGAAGGTTAATTAAACATAATGCTAAACTCACAATGAAGGGCCATTTCAGTGCCACAATTTTCATTGTTGTGCCAAAATAAATTGCGAGTTTAGCATTATGGTTATTTAACTTGCATTGTGTTTTTTTTCTTCTGGTTGGAGTGGAGCAATCCTTGTGTGTTTGGGTGTGGCACTTTCTTTGTCTTCACTCACCGCCTCAGACCAGAGTGCATAGTTCTAATGGTAGCCTAGCTTTCAGACAGAAACTCCATGAAGGAGCAGCTGATGTGCATTGATCCATATACAAGTGGTATGATCTCATCTGTCCACAGGCTCGGGTCTAGTGTCCCATTAAGTCGATGATTCATCCCACTGCACCAGTAGTATGTCACTCCGAGTCGGTCTGACCCACCGGATACCTGGAAATTTTCAGGTGGGCCCCCTGTACCTCAGTCTGACCCTGATGTCACTTCTGGGTGCACTAGATCTGCACTATCGAACGTTGCCCTTAGCAATTCCAAGACATCTGTTTTGAATTACTTCCAGCGGGGAAACTATTATAAGCTGTGGCTAGTTGTTTCAAAGGTTTTGGCCATTTTAAGTGCCCCATACCTGGACAGCATTTCAGAATGTGAAGAATTCAGTAAACTGCTGTAAAACTCTTAACTGATAATGCTTTTACAAACTGATCCCTCAATGCTGATCCAGGCTGGTTTCCCATTCACAGGAGGAAACCAGTTTCGACAAATAAGCAATATATTCTGTGTTTCACCTAGTCACTGCTTTCGGCTGTGAAAGGTAAACCTTTTCGCTACCACAATTGTCTTTGGGAAATAATAGTCTCAGCACTGAAAGACGCACTTACAGTGCAACTTTCCCTACTTTCTTTGGTGATAAGATTTCTAAAAATGGCTTTTTTTTTTTTTTTTAAGTTCCAACCACTAATAAGAAAATGGCTCATTTATGTTCAACCAAATCCTGGTTTGCTTCCAGATAATCAGTCTTCATAATTTGGAGAAACACTCTCCAATTTCATTTATGCTCAGGTCTGATCCTTTGCCAAAATTTGCCGTTTGTCTTCTCGGTTCTCTCCTGCCTCGTCGCCAAACACCACTGCGCATGATGATGAGCCACAATCTGTTCTCACAAAACATGATTATTTTAATATTTCAAAACTATACAAAACTAGCTACAGAGAATGGCACCTGGCTGCCATTCTAATCACCTCTAATGCAGAGACTGCTATTTCCTAGCTGCAAAACGAGAGAAGCACAAGCATCTAGGCAGGATACAGGATGTGCAATCTACACAAGTTCCAGACTTTTTTTTTCAAACTTTGTTTATGCCTCCTGCACACCGAGGCATCTCTCAGAGGTGCCTACGCAATTCTAGCCCCTACTACTCCCCACCATCAGTCTAACCATCCCCTCTTCTACTTCAGGAAGGTACGGCTGATTGAAGCTCGCCGCTATATTACTGCAGCTATCTCTAAATCTAGATCTAGTAGCGACACCCTGGACCTTAAGCTTCTTTTGCTCACCCTCGATGAGGTAATTCATCCATTAACAAAAATCCTAAACCTCTCTCTCAGCTGTGGAAAATTCCGGACCTATGGAAAACAGCCACGTGACACTCATCCATAAAAGTGGAGACAAGGCGATTCACTAAATTAGCCCTATCTCCATACTGCCCCCACTCTCAAGGCACTTGAGCGCATCGTGGCGATCAACTTACCCACCACTTGATAAATACAATATACCTTGTCCACAACAACACGGCTTCCGGAAAGGTCACAGCACCACCACAGCCCTTCTTGAGTTCACTGGAGCTTTGCACAAATCCCTTGACAACGGCCTTCTCACAGGGGCCGTTTCGTCATTCTCAAGGCCTTCGATACAGTACACCATGGATTATTAACACCAACTACTGAATGCCGGGCTATCACCTGACTCTTCTCTGTGGTTTAAAAGCTACTTAGAAAACCGGTCACAGAGAGTAAAAATTGCAGACGCTCTTTCTAACACCCTGCCTGTTCGCTCGGGTGTCCCACAGAGATCCATACTGGGACCCCTCCTTTTTAGCCTTTTCTTAAACTCCCTCCCTTACCACTGCTCTGAGCAGATCATACTATATGCCGATGATGCTGTTGTATTCTCCACTCACAAAGATCCTGCAACTCTTCAACACAACCTTCAACTTGGTTTCAGTTCTGTAGAGTCATGGTTTCTTAATCATAAACTGGTCCTCAATGACAAGAAAACCAAATCTATGCTCTTCTGCAGCTCTCATAACCCACACAAGCTACACCACTTGGCTATCTCCACCACCCAGGGGAACACTCTAGATCAGGTGGGGTCCTTCAAATACTTAGGAATACAGCTTGACCCTAATCTCTCCTATGGACTTCATGTAGATAATGTAGCTAGAGCTGCTAATACACGGCTTGGTCTCCTCTATAAACACAGACCACACCTCACGCGCAAGCTTTGAAGGTTGCAGTCCTGAGCTCTGTGATCTCTGTAATAGACTATGGTCTCATCATTTATGGCTCGCCACAACCACAACCCTTAGATGCCTCTCAACTACCTTAAATAAAGCATGTCGGCTCATCACTGGTGCTCACTGTCTCACCCACATGTGACCTGTACACTCAGACCGGCTGGCTCCAACTATCAAACCGCATAAAGTTTCTCACCTGCTCCACGGTGAAAAAATCTACCTTGGCCTTGCACCTTCTGGGGTCTCAAGTCTGTTACAACACCAATTAACAAATGCACCTTAGGAGATCCACGCTACAGCTACTGAAAGCCCCCACTGTCACACTTCACAGGGACAACGCTTTTGCTTATCGAGCGCCATTCTGGTTCAATGGCCTCAGCCCAACCATCTCCTCTGCCCCAACTATTGGTATGTTTAAAACTAGGCTCCGGAACTATCTCACTACCAACAGCTCCTGTGACTGCCCAACTTAACCTTGTTTCTCCACTTCCCTTTCTGCTCTAGTTGCCCCCCCCTCACTGGATTCTACCCTCACATCTTGGTATACCCAGTGCTGCACTTTTCACCCTCTTGCCACCCTTCCTACATTCCTTCTCCCCCCCCCACCCTCTTCCCTCTCCCTCTCCTTATGACTCTGGCACTTCTTATCTGTTGTCTATTTTCTCTGACAAATGCCGCTGGCTGCCTTGTTACAATGCTACCCTTGAACTGTATTAATCTGTACTCTGTTTGCAATGTCCACATTGTTGTAATGCCTGTCTTGATGTTCCCCATAATTTGTATTTCTCTGACGTGGAACCTTTGTAAAGAGCCATGGCTCAAAGATATTGTAATCCCAGACTTGATAAATAAAAATAAATAAATAAAAACCATGACTCACCACACCGGTTCTCCCTTCCTTCGAGGGACTTCCCAGTGCCCCAGATTACCCCCCCAGGGCAGGGCCCACCACTCCCTTTGGGGCGTCTTTCTGGAATTAGAGGGTCCATCCCTCTCAGTAAGTTGGCCATGGATCCCCGGTGTGGCTTGTCCGGTGTTGGGGATGTAAGGGAGGCCCCTAAGGCCCTCGTCGCCTCCTCGGCATGCAGGGGTGTTTCTTGGTGTCGTCCCCAGACATGGGTCATGCAATGCCTCCCAGCCCATGACGTGGATGCTCCCACCCACATCGGAAAGGCAGCCGCCAGACATCTTCCCCCTGCGCTCTAGCCCTAGGCATTGCAGTGCCTCCGGTCTCCACTGGGGGCCGCTGCGGTGACAGGCTGTCCCTGGATCCCTCCCCAAGAGAGAAGAGCAGTCCTCCGGATGTCCGATCCTCTCTCTCCCCCCCCTACAGACCCCCGGCAGCCCGAGCTCGTTACTGAACCCGGGTCGCTGGTGTGGCACGAGGTGTGGTGTCCAGCGCCTCAACCCTCAGCACCACCAGGCCGCCAAGTTCCAGACTTATTTCGCTAAATGGGACATTTTGATAAATTAACACTGGTGCTTTCCAGGATCAAATGCCTGATCCTCCAGAACTTTGCAGGAAACGGTGCAATTCAATCGCAGCTGTAATGCAGGAAACTGTGACACTGCATCTAATCCTGGCAGATACCACTGTATGTGAACTTAATATAACTTCTAAAATTGCTTAAAGATATTTTTATTTTATTTTACCATTTGTTTTGGCCAGGAAAGACACACTTGACAAGGCTTGTTTCCAGGTGTATCTTGGGAGTGCAGGGAAAGTCAAGTGATTTGCTCATGGTCACGCAGTATGCAACTGGCGGCTGTGGGATTCAAACCCAGTTCTCCAGGACTGCAGCTCAGTGCTCTTAACCACTACGATATACTGCCTCCCAAGATTTCACCTTCTGTCCACCTGCCTGTAGTTTTCTCTTTGCAGCAAACAAATTACAGCATCTCTGCTGCTAGAGTGACTTGTCAAGGAGATATTTTGAAGATGTACTGTAACTCTTTGTATATAGTTCTGTTTACTTATAAAAGAAATAAAACATGTGTGCTATGAGAATAGACTAGTGCTAATCTTCATATACAAAAGGCAGTACACTCCCTGCTTAGCTTCATTTATCACTGTTGCAATACACAGAGTGCAATTGTGCGACCCCAGAGTCCTCATTCCAAGGTGAATTACTTTGCACTTCCCTAGAATAAATCCAAGCTAGTGTTGCTCAGATAGTATCCTATTAATTAGGATACCAACAGATACCTCCCATTTGGCTGGTCAGTTGCTGTGATAGGACAGCAGTGCTATCTGACCATGGATCCTACCCTCTAGGATCCAGTGCAGGGATCCTACAAACAGATCTAGCTTGATTTCCAACTATCTGACCTAGGATCCCTGGATCTAACTTAGGATCCATCACTACCTGACCCTGGATCCTTAATATCTGACCCCAGGTCCTAACTATCTGACCTAGGATCCCTGGATCCTAAATAGGATCCATCGCTATTTGACCTTGGATCCTACATCTGCCTTTGCTAGGATTTCTGGTAAGATCCTAGATAGGATACCAGCACTATCTGATATACAGAGGTAGGATCCACAAAAACACTACCTGAGCAACACTAATCCAGGTCCCATTTCTCTGCCCACAGCCCTACATATGCCGGTGCCCCCGTAGTGCAACCCCACTTGCTGTGTCCACTCTTCTTGCCTAGTTAGTGTCATCAGTAAATCTCTGTAGCCTACTGCTGACTCCCTGCTCCAGGGCATTAATAAATACATTAAACAGCATGAGACAGAACCAACCAGTAAAGCAGCAAGCCCCTTATACCACAGTGCAGTGCCAGTGTTCATAATGTATCTTGAATCCCTGGTGCTGAACCAATAGCAACCTTTCTGCTCAGAGACTAAGGTGAACTGAACAGCACTGACATTTTATTTGTGTGACCCCAAAAGCATCTCCACTGCAACATCTGTACAATCTGTACCCCAAAAGCATCTCCACTGCTACATCTGTACCCCAAAAGCATCTCCACTGCAACATCTGTACAATCTGTACATCCGTACCCCAAAAGCATCTCTTTTTTTTTTCCAAATTCTTTTTCTTGCACCTCACCTCGTGGAACTCTCTCCAGTATCCTCTGCCACTGGTCTCTACCTCCCACCTGAGATGCTTCTCCTTATCTCCTCCGCCTCGCCTGACACATCCCCCAGATCTGAGCCCCCCGGGGAGGGGCCACCCTAGCTGTCCAGGGTGCTCTATCTATAGTATAGAGTGCCGGGCTTAAGCATGAGGGACCAGGAGAGATGAGAGCATACGGTGTTGGGAGCATGGTCCAGGGCCGAGGTGCCTTCACCTATCTCCGAGGAGGGATTTTTCCATAATACCCTCCCCAAATGTGGGACGTGCAATGCCATCCAGCCACTGCTAAAGGCGCTCTACTTTGCGTCAGAAGAAGCCACCCAACGATCCCTTCCCACATGGTCTCTGCGCTGCAGTGCACTCTGTCTCACTGGGTGCCACTGTCTGCACGAGACAGTTCTCCCCTCCTCCCAGGAGAGAGAGCAGTCTGCGGCGCTCCATTCTCTCCTCCTCGGCTGACCCCTGGCATCCCAAGCTCGTTCCCGAACCCGGGTCGTGGCGTGAATTGTGGTGTCCAGCACCTCAACCCTCAGCGTCACCAGGCCAGCATACTCCAAAAGCATCTCCTCTGCAACATCTGTACAATCTGTACATCTGTACCCCAAAAGCATCTCCACTGCAACATCTGTACAATTATCTGTGTTGGCCCAATACAATATATTACAATATCCAAAGAGCATAGAAGAACAAAGCACAATGCATGGAGTCTAGAATAAAAAATGTTTTCTGTTCCCACCTGAATTGCTGAGAAACTTTAATACTGTTCTCCTCTACAGCGATAGCCAGAGAGAAGTGCCAGTATATATCAGATATACAGTATATCACAGGAAATCCCACTGAAGTAAATGTGGATTTTTTGTGTTACTGGATATCTAGATATACTGGCACTAATACCATTTCTGGCTACCACTGCGGTCTTCACAAAACATTTCTGTGGAAATGTGAGGATGTTACTATCTGAAGCAAACTTTGGTCTCAGAGTAAGGCAGGGTTTCAGAAACCTCATTGACCTTGCAAAATACTGAAATTTTATATAGCTGAGAATGCATCTTAACCTTCAATAATTTAATGGAATGTAAAAGAGAAAAATAAATCAGCCACACCAACTTTACTAACTGCAAGCAGTACACAGTAAAATGTCCTGAATAACAAGGTAAACAAGAAACTGTCTAAAGACTCTCCCTACTAAGCCTGCAGAGCAACTGTTCCAAGGGGAGAGGGGGCCTGGGCTTTTAAATCCATTAGTTTTTAACAGTTTAACTTAATGTCAGAGTTCCACAAGTACCTGTTTGATTAATTTCATGTAAGTGAATCCATCAATTAAATATTAAGGCGCTAAAAGCTTGCGGAGATGCTAGATACTGGAAAGTAAGTAACTCACCGAGACAGGATACGGCTAATTTTTTTTTTAGAGATGGCTGAATATCTGTACCATCTTCATCTTTATGAACTCTACTTAATTTGTAATGATGATGCCAAACAGGAACACAACAGACTGGATTGCAAGGTACCAAGCAGACCTTAGTTTACTATCCGTTTGGAAACAGAAATGGTTACAAACAGAGGGCAACCAAGGGTCCATCCAGTCTGCTCTGATCCTACCTTCTTCTGCTCCAGGCTGTCACTGGGAGGGCTTAGTCTGAGCCCCCTAGCAGCAGCTCAGTCCATTTAGCAGCTTTTCCCACTCCCATCTTTCTGGCTCCCACTGCTATCAACCCTTTATACCTGCACCATCCCATATGGAATCCCTGCACTGTCTCTGCCTCAACCATTTCCCTTGACAAGATATTCCACCTCTCCACTATCCTCTCTGTGAAGTAGTATTTCCTTGCATCTCTCCCGAACATATACCAGGCCAATTTGTATCCATGCCCCCTAGTGCAGGCCCCTTCGCTGCATGTGATCAGCTGTTGACAATCCACCCTGTTGATCCCCTTGAGGTACATAAAATATTTCTATCATATCACCCCTTTTCCCTTCTGCCCTCAAGTGAGTACAAATTCAGCCTGCTCAACCTTTCCTCACAAGTTGTTCCCTGCATACCATGTTTTCTTTTGATGGCTCTCCTCTGCACCGTTTCCAGACAATCTCCAGAACTGCACACAGTACTCTGTGCGCGGCCTTACCAAGGATCTGGAAAGGGGCAGGACCACCATCTGCCTCCTACTGGTGAAGCCTGAAAACATAGACCCAGCTGCCTGTTGGCATTAGGATGCACCTTAATGCACTGAGCTGATGTATTTTTCTTTTATTCAATTTTTCTTGCCGTTATCCGCCCCCAAGACATTCTCATAGCTTACTGGTTATTCACTACTGCCCCAGGACAACAGTGGTGGATGGCCTGCCGTGTTGGTTATGTGTGAGCCTGAAAGGCTGCAGCCCAACAGCAGACCAGGGCTTTTTTCTTTGCCGCTGTCAGTCTCATGGGTCTGTATTACGTAATTCCCAGTTTACTACTTTTCTTCATACTCCTTTATATGCTTCAGTTTTTACTTGCTGTTTTTCTTTGCTTCAATGCACAAGCTCCAATCCAAGTGATCTGGCTACCTCCACAGTATGCAGTACTTACAATTCAAACCACTCCTATTCTCCCCTTCCCTTTCTGTGCAGAACCAACCAGCAGGGGAGAAACCCTCAGTCAGACTGTACTTAGCCTCGGGAATACAGTGGGACCAGTGAGTGGCAGATTCAATCTGGTCAAAGCTCCTAAACACATCAAATGCAATCAAATCTTCCACAGCTGCAGTCACTCACAGACATCAGTCACGGGGAATTCTGGGATGGTTTTAACTGCGAAGTGTCAGGACTGAAGGATCACAGAATCAACCATGTGAATTAAACTTTTTAAAAGGCACAGTGAATAAATTAATTCTGCTGGGCACTGAATTCCCTAATCGGGATTAGGACAGTTGTGAATTGTAACTTTACCATTGAAGTGTTGGCAAAATGTGAAACTTTGCACTACACATAGTTCTGGAGAAGCTGTCACTTCACCAGCAATTTGTAACCTGAAGTAAATTTTTTATTAAAAAAAAAAAAAAGATTTCCATCCAGCCACCGATACAAAGCAATCCTATCACACTCCTCACCCATCCCTACAGTTTTACTAAATAACCCCCTTCCCCTAACCAGTGCAGCAGCACCTACCAGTTTCTTTCATAGACCTTGTCAGAAGAAGAAAGACCCTTCACTTCAGTAAACCTAATCCTAGCCCCTGTTTGCCATTACAAAAACAATAACAGTAATAAAGCAGATAAGGGGTACTACAGATTGGTCAGCCTCATGTCAGTGGTATGCCATGTCATGGAAACACTGATAGAAAGACGTACAGAAGAAAAACGTAAGAACTGATGGATTACAGGACGAAAGTCAACATGAACCCAGTAAGGTACGCTCTTGCCAGACTAACTTTTCTGAGAGCATCAGCAAGGCTTTGGACTAAGATAAATCTGTGGTTGTAGTATATCTTGCCATCAGTAAAGCATCTGATACAATGCCCCATTCCCAACTGGTCAACAGTTTATAGTGTCATAAATTAAATGCCAAACTTGTTTTATGGATAAAGTCCTGGTTAACTGATAGATGCCAGAATGTTAAGGGTGAATTGGCAAGACACTAAAAATACAGCAGTCACCATCAGTATCCCCCAGGGATCAGTGTTAGATCCATCACTGTTTAACATCTATGTTTCTAGCATGGTTATATCACATGGGAGTTGGATCAACAAATTCACTGACAACACAAAGAAAGGTCATATTATAGATAGTAACTACCAAGTTGGTTCACTCCAGGCTAAGATTAATGAATTATATAATTGGTCAATGACCAACAAAAATACTTTTAACCAGAAGTGTACTGTAATGAACTTTGGGAGTAAAAACCCTAAGTCAGCTTATAAACTGAGAGACATGCTTCTGCTCAGTGTTTGAGAGAGTGACAGGAATCTTGGTATTACATTAACTAACAACTTCAGGCATACAGAACACTAACAAGACAATCAGCAAATGCAGTAGAATACTTGGATGCATTAGAATGAATATTTCTAGCAGGACTAAGAATGTAATCATGCCTATGTATAGGGCACTGGTGACCACATATAGAATACTGTGGGCAATTCTGGGCACCACAAAATAAGGGAGATAAAGAAAGATTAGAACGAGTCCGAAAAACAACCAAACTAGTTAAAGGTTTAGAGTCTGTTACTTCTGAGGAAAGGTTCAGAGCACTAGGTTCGTATGTGATAGAACTGAGGAGGCTAAGACGTGATATGATCATGGTATATAAATCAATTCATAGTCATGACCTCATACAGCAACAGACACTGACAAATGAAATAAGGTGCCATAAGTACCAGCTGACAGACCAAATTTTTAAAACCTCCAAAACAGGTCACTGGTTTACCCAATGGGTAGTACAACTCTGAAAGAGCTTACCAGATGATAGGGTTTGACAGTGGCACCTTGAATATATTTAAATCTAGGCTAGATAAGTATCTTACTGAGGGAGGGTCTTTTGGTAACCACGGTCTAATCCAGCCATGGACAAGCTAGATGCACAAATGCTCCCTGCTGTCTGTACCCTGTCTTCCTACATTCTCTCTCAGCCACTATACAAAATTAGTACAGCAGATATTCCCTCTATCCACCCACCACCCACTCTCACCCTCCACCCCCAATGCCACCTGGAGTCAACCCCAACAAAAAAGGATACCTGAGATGAGGAAAGGTGACCAGCACATACCCTTCAATCACCACCTTGGGCAGACATCTGATTGAGTGAGAACTACAGTGAGTGCTCATAATCATCAGTTTTCTTTTGTTGTTGTTTTTACTCTGAGCACAGGCTGCGACTCCCATTCATTGTTCATTCTGTCGGCAGATGGTCCAGGTGGCGAGAGGAGGGTCTGTGCTGGTCGCCATCTTACTAACAAGCTTCGGTAAGAATAAATAAAATGCCAATGCAATACCAGCATCCCATTTTCCAAATAAACTGCAATGTGCATCCACAAATAAATGAATGAATGACTACTCGAAACATGATTAATTAAACACACACACACATATAGACATAATTTGGTATGTCAGCTGCACTAATGCTACAATTTCCTTAATAGAAATAAATCTCCCCTAGAGGTCTGGCGGCATCATGTAGCCTACACCTTGTGCTTCATAATGCCCCTAGGAGTGCAATTATCTCTCAAACTGAAAACACAGAACAAATTAAACAAAACCCTAAAGACACAACCTAAATTAAACCACAAACCCCAGGCTCTGGTGCAACGCTTGTATATTACAAAGGAGGCTGCTAATGACAGTGATTAGGAATTGCTTAGAAGATTCACTGTTTGTGTATCATTTCCTTTTTTATATAAATAGGAACTTGTTCCACAATAATAAAACATGGTTTGCAGTTTCAAAACCAACCAGTCCTGGCAAGCCTTTAAATGCCTAAAACAATCATGCGCTTCTGCTGCTTCTCATCTTTGCAATTCCCCCACCAAAAAAAAACCAAAACCTGCTAAAGTGAGTTCCAGGTAAGACTGGTAATAATCAATTTGCTTCTGGTCAAACAGATCAACTACTCAACAGAGTTCTGAGGACCCCCTGATGGGGGCAGCTGACACTCTCATCTTCAACTTTCATGTCCTTCAAACACTTCTATAGGTTTTGGACCAAACAGCATGCCACCAGAGAAGAGGACTCCAAACAAATATGTCTTGGACACCTTATCCACAGACTAGTGACGAGAACAGACTTCCCTCAGTGTAGCAACAGTGACAGAAGCGCTCCTGGCTCACAGCAGATCTGAGGCAGGCTCCTAAGGAGGATGCTAGACAGTTTAAAATAATTAAGTTCTTCACCTTGGAGACCTCAGGTGAGCCATAGCAAAGCATGGTTATCCAACTGCAGAGGGCTTGCGCCACCAAGGGTGAAGGGGATGTGACCCTAATAGCTGCCCCATCAGTAAAGTAAGCTCGCCAACAGACGGCATCTGTTCTCTTTTCATTACCGTCTGAGAGAGCGGCAATTGCCTGAATTTGGATAGTCCTATGTTCTTCCATATTGGAGACTGATGCATCCATAATCGGCAGGGTCTCGTAATCTATATGTACAGTTTCCTAATAAAGACAGCATTTGGGCCACTCCTTTGACACTTGCTCCTGTTTGTCAAGGTCTACCTCTCCCGACTGACCACTTGTTCAGACTGCTGAAAAGCCAGGAAACACACTGGGTATTTTTCCGGAGTTTGCCAGGACTGAGTTCACAGGCAAAGAGGGGCAGGAGGGAGAACCTCTGCCATTTGCAGAGTTCCACATGTTTCTTCAGTCAGGAAGGGAGTAAACTGTATAACAAATACAATGATACTGAGGGCGACTCGGTGCCCTCTGACCAAACACCTTCCTCCTCATTAGACACTCTCTCGTGTTGCATGGATAGTATCCTATGGAATCGGATACCATCAGATACTGTTGTTCTTCAACAACTGGATCCTATGATCCAATAGGATACCAGCTATCTGAGGTGACTATTTGGGATCTGAGGTATCCGAGTCAAACATCTGACCTAGGATTCTACTATTTGACCTCAGATTTCACTATCTGACCTTGGATCTGCAGGATCCAAGACAGACATCTGACCCTGGATCCCATTATCTGACCCTGAATTCAAAATCCGAATGAGGTTGGTAGGATCTCGGATCCAGAGTCA
This sequence comes from Neoceratodus forsteri, assembly GCA_016271365.2. Taxonomy (NCBI): domain Eukaryota; kingdom Metazoa; phylum Chordata; order Ceratodontiformes; family Ceratodontidae; genus Neoceratodus; species Neoceratodus forsteri. The sequence continues at coordinate 657,286,653 of CM028131.1, read as the reverse complement.
GAGAGATGTGCTATCTATCAGATCCTATTAGGATAGCCAAAAGCCCTTCTGGAGTACAGTATCACTAATTCCTTCCCCTTCCTGCTGCGGAACCTTTGGAGTTGCAGGGATTTTATTACCAATACAACTGTCAGTGTTTTCTGGCAGCAATGCAAAAGTGAGCCCTGGAAAAATCTGAATCTGCTGGCCCTCCCACTTAAGCGGCCCCTCTCCCTTGCAGCCTCAAGATGTTTTCTTTTGCATGATACCTTAAAAACTTACACAGGATTGGGCTCAGGAGGTTTCCAGAATGTGGCTTGGGAGCAACTGATCGGTGTGCCCCTTCCAGACCAATTGGTGGGTAGTGAGGGGCATTGAGCATGGTAGGTATTGGCTGCTGGAAAAAGGCAATAACATCTGGACCCTCGAACACTTTGGGAAAGCCCAAAAACTGCAAATTATTGCTGCTGGCCAAATTTTATTGGTCATCTGTTTTGGAAAACAGATACTGGATTTTCTGACTCTGATCTCATAGCTGAGCACATGTATGGTCTCCTGCCTCCTCGATCTTGTGGATGCACTTTTCAGCATCAGTGACCTGACCTTCCAGCATGGCTGGATCAGGATTTGTCTGTAGTATGGTAGTCCATGGTGGTAGTTCACGCATTTCCGAAAGGATTTGGGACAGCATGGCCATGGCGTGTCAAATCATCAGGTGCAGTTGTCAGGTTAGCTATACCAATGTTGCACGCTTGAGAGGTTCAAGTCTGAGGCTGAGATCTGTCAAGAAGGCCATGGTGGTTTTAGTTCTGAGGCGCTGTTTCACTCAATGAGAACTCAGCAATGGAACAGGTTAAAATGACAAAATGGGTTATCTTCCAGTGCAGCAAAGCGTGTTCTTCACTCAGAGAACAGAAAAGGTACCAATTTTTTGCATGAGGATGTTAAGGGACAGAGCTACTTGTTAGCCAGAGTTAGGTGGACATCTTGATGCCCACTGACCATGCCCCCACATTTTATGCATATGCTAAAATTTGCCAGTATAACATGGAATGCTGTAGAAATACAGACTTAGAAACCCAGCTTGTTGGTGCACTTTTTTATTTTGATTTCAAATTTAACTGGTTAAAACCTGAGGGCATCACACGTCTATTTTCATGAAGGACCCAAAACCTGGATTTGTAGTGCTACAGTGTGCAAAGCTGGCGCCCCAGGTTTAGACGAGTGCCTGGGTTACCGAGAGCGAACCAGGGGAAGGATGACCAAGTGTCCCAGTGGATGGTCACCTCCTTCACAGAGTGAGGGCAGTGATGTCCACATCACTACTGTCCTTGGTGTCCATTTGTGGCAGTGCAGCAGGAGACACTTCACGGGAGGGGGGGGGGATGCTGCCTGCCGCAGGTTAAACACAGCACACTCTGTGTTCATGTGCCTGAGTGAACCAGTGGTGGTGACCCTGGAGGAAAAAGGAATAGCTGCAGCAGGATGCAAGACCAGCCCCAAAGCAGGCCCCACACCACCAACCATGACTCCCATCTCCCCTGCCATCAGGACCCTGGAGCAGAGGCCCCTGCCATCAGGACCCTGGAGGAGAGGCTCCTGCCATTGGAACCCTGAAGCAGAGGCCCCTGCCATCAGGGCCCCTGGAGGACAGGCCCCTGCCATCAGGATCCTGGAGGAGAGGCTCTTGCCATCAGGACCCTGGAGGAGAGGCCCCTGCCATCAGAACCCTGGAACAGAGGTCCCTGCCATCAGAACCCTGGAACAGAGGCCCCTGCCATCGGGACCCTGGAGCAGAGGCCCCTGCCATTGGGACCCTGGAGCAGAGGCCCCTGCCGGCGGGGGACAAGCCACAATTTCTGAGATGGTAAATCCTGGAGATAACAGGTTTTGAGGCTAAGGGGTTGTCTAAAAAGGGGCAGGTCGGCAGAGGATAATGCCTTATATATTATTTGACAGTGCTAGGCATGGCGGCCATTTGGGGGCTGAAATGCCAAACTCTTTTATAGCATCACACCTGAAACAAGACGATAGCTGCCTGCATCTGAAACCCCAAAATTAGTAACAGCATCCATTTTGATTTATTTAATAATCTGTTCTATGATGACAAATTATGTAAGTTCAGTGAAGTATAAAATATATGCAGGTCTGTGGATATAATAGTAAAATGAACAACTGTGAGCATGCTAACACTGCATAAAAAGTGACAGTAGCATGCCCTATAAAGCTCAGCATGTAGGCCTGGAAATACATGTTTTTAGGCACTAATTCAAATGAACTACTGAAAAATACAGATTAAGCCAAAACAATTTCTACTCTTCCTAATGCTGAAGCATAACATCATAGTAGCAGTTACAACAGAAGCATACTAATCATACAAAACAAAATCCATCTAAAAGGGTATTTTAAAAAAGAGCTCATAGGATTGCTGACCCACTGGCACAGCAGTAGAGTTATCAAATGTGATGCCAGCGACTAAAGTTCAAGAATCAGCCTGGACTGTCGGAGGCTAGCAGGAGGGAGGTGGATTCAGCATCCCAAAGGATGCTCTACTCCTCCAGGGAGGGAGAGTAACGCACTCTGCCCCAGTACTGTCACCAGGATGATCACAGGCAGTAGTGAAGTTTGAAAGCTCATGGGTGGCTGGGATGCCACTAAAACTGGTCCTACGGCATGTCTTGCGTGCGCTCTCACCATGACGTCCTCAACAGTGATATCCTAGAGGTTTGGAACAAAACAAGGAAAAAAAGCACTAGTGCAGCGGATGATGATCCCAGCACATTCACCCCACCCAGCCTCTTGCTGCACTCCTGAGACAAGCTGAATCTTGGAGGGGCAACCCTCCACACTCCATCTCCACTTGGGAGGTACAAGTGAGGCTCCATGGGGGAGTTAGCTACAAGTAGGTGATACGTGGCTGGCTGACTTCTGGGAGAGGGGCAAGGGTAAAGCTATGCTAGTGAGAGGGAGTAAAAACAGAGAACAACAAAATAAGAGTTCAAGAAACTCCTACCTTCTGACTGACTGAAAGGGATACACGTGAATACCACACAGTGTCCACATGGATCATACCAGCGCCCTGCAGTTGGGAAGCAGGACACTTGCACTAGGAGGCCATGGTGAATCTGTTTGGGATTTTTTTTTCTCCAAATACCATTTCTTTTTAAACAATTTACGAACATACGAAATTTGCCAGCAGATAAAGGCCTAGAGGTCTATCAAGTCTGCTCGAATGTGCAGCTAGCACCCCTTATTCTGCAGCTGCCCCTCCCTTCCACCCTTCCCTTCATTAACAATCCCCTTGTCCTGTCCCATCCTCGTTTGAAGCAGTCCACTGTTCTACTGCATACCACTTCAGCAGTAACGATTCCACCCAGCCACCACCCTCTCTGTAAAAAGTGTCTCTTCATCTCCCTCCTGAACCTTCCTCGCCTCCAGTCTCATATCATGGCCCCTGGTGGCCCTCCCTTCCTTACTTTGAACAGCCCTCTGTACCCATCTTGTTTATTCCTTTCATGTATTTAAAGGTTTCAATCATGTCACCCTGTCTCTCCTCTCCTCCAATGAGTACATGTTCAACTCCTTCAACCTCCTCTCGTATGATAAGTCCCCCAGCCCCTTGATCATCTTTGTCGCTCTGCACTGCACCCCTCCAGTAACACGTCCCTCTTCAGATCCGGATGCCAGTACTGCGCAGTACTCCAGGTGTGGTCTAACTAATGACCTATACAGTGGCAGAATCACCTCCTCCCTCCTCGAGGATATACCCCTTGCAATACAACCCAGCATTTTGTTGGCCTTTGCAGCTGCCTTCCTACATTGTGCAGAGTTGTTCATTGACCCTGTAATGAGCACACCCAGATCCTTCTCCTCCTCTGTCTGGGCTAGCTGCACTCCTCCTAGCTGGTAACTCCTCCTTGGGTTCTTCATCCCAAAATGCAGCACCTTGCACTTTTTGGCATTAAAGCCCAGTTGCCAGGTGTCTGACCAGGTTTCAAGCTTTGCCAGATCATCCTGCAACCCCTGCCATCCCCCCTAGGTCATCCACCACTGCGCCTACCTTGGTATCATCAGCAAACAGACTGATCTTGCTCTTGATGTCCCATATGTCATGTCTGCAATGAATATCCCAAACAACACTGGTCCCAACACCAAGCCCTGTGGAACACCGCTCGTCACTGCCCTTGGGTGTGAGAGCTCCCCACCCACCACCACCCTCTGTTGCCTTCCCTGCAGCCAGTTCCCTACACATCTCACCAGCTTTGCACCCGCCCCTGTGCCTCCTAACTTCCTTCCGAGCCTTCCATGTGGCACTGAGTCAAATGCCTTACTGAAGTCCAGATACAGGACATCCACTGCATGGCCCCCTGTCCAGTTGCCTAGTTACCCAGTCACAGAACTCGACCAGGTTGGTTTGGCAGGATCTGCCACGTATGAAGCCATGCTGTCTGCTGTCCTGTAGTCCTCTGGCCTCTAGGAGGGCCACCAGCCTCTCCTTCAGGATAGTCTCCATTAGCTTACCCACGATGGATGTGAGGCTCACTGGTCTGTAGTTTCCCAGTTCATCCTTGGGGCCACTCTTGTGGAGTTTAATTAGTTTAATTGTGGACTGGAATTTAAAAGCTTCTTCACGTTTTATAATCCTAGAAAGGAACTCTGGGGGGTAACCATCTCCTAATCTCACCTACATGGCAACTGGCACTCATACGCAGTTTGGTGCACAGTATGGGACTGTGATCAACTCTTGATAACCCCATCCCCCACCATTTTCCCGTTCCCCTGAGTCACACATGGAAACGAGTCTCGGCTCAGTGTGCCTCTCCCAGTTATCAGTTTTAAATAAACTGTGCCCAAACACTTAGTTAATAAAAGTAGAATATAGAATAAAATGTTTTTGACAAGGCCTGATCTAAATCAAACTACCGATCAGAAAAAAAACTTATCTATGATCATTAAATAAAGGATACATGTACGACTGTCAGAACACTAAACAGGTGAACAAGGGAGACCAAATATGAGTCTCAGGGGTCTAATATTTAGTGTTATCCTATCCATATATACCAGTAGCAAAATCAGGCTCACGATTTACATGAGATTTGCAACTTCTCCTCCGGCAGTTATTTTCTTTTCTTTACAATTGCAAACATGAGTTCATATTTAAGGAATAATGCATGGCAGGGCATGTGTTGTTGTGGGATTTACACACGCCTTGTGGGGTGTGTCACGAGACGAAGCTGAGTGACTTTAACCACACAAGAAGTGTGTAAATCCCACTACTACCCATGCTCTGAAGTGCACTATTGCAATTATAAAATGAATCGGTTATTAAAAATAAAAATAAATTAGGTTCAATGTAAACATTTGATCAGCAGAATCTTTACCAGTTGTCTGTTGCAGGATTTACACAAGGTCATGTGACATGTTTTCACCAATGAGGTTACAGGATTTTCAAGGCCCATTTTATAATTCCAGCTTTGCATCAAGTAGACTGCACCCTCTCTATTAAGCTGCTGTTCGGAGAGGTACAGTGTGCATGCACATTACAGTAAGGTGCACGTTACAGCAAACCTCAATATAATGGACTTCAACATAACTGCAGCATAATATACAACAGCTTCAACTCAGAAGCAGCCTTTGACTAGAATATCAGGTACAGGCAAGCCCGCACTCTCCACCTAATAAAGCGCTGCTCACAAATATAATCCAACATGCTGAAGTTTATTCAATAAAGTGCCAATGTGACGGTACGTCGTAACATGTTTCAGACAATAAGTCCTTTATCAAAAGATAATTTCCTTTTCCTTTTATTTCCTTTGAGTAGAATCTCTTATACAAAGGGTACATTTTATACACCAGCTCGCTGTTTCACACTTCTCCAGAGGTCCACCTGTTTACTACAATACAATTCCATTTTGAATAGCTTATTTCATACATCACAACACGTGTTACATACTGTACAGGCAATTAAATAGCAGATAGGGGTTGGTAAATTAAAAAAGGCAGCAGGAAGATGTAAATGAAGAAGTAATTATGTAGCTATGGAGAAAAGATGGGTTTTGACAGGTATCTAATGTTGTCAAAGGATTCAGTAGATCAAAAATACCTGGGAAGGCTGTTCCACAGCATACAACAAGGGCACAATGACAACGTCCATTCTAGGATGAACCAAGGGGTAAACGGGGGTTGATTTTTGGCCTCCCCCCTTTTCGACAATGGGGTCAACTGCTCCTTACTCTCCCTCCAGCCCAGACCTGTAAAGAGACCATGGAAGCCAATCAGGGCAGGGGTGGTCTCGGGAGGTGGAGGGAGAGAAATGTTATGGGGTCTGCCCTTTGGGAGGGCTGTTGTGGGGAGGAGCAAGAGAGAGGATAAAGCTTAAGATACTCTTTCCTGCTCCACTCCTGGAAGATAACTGAAGAAACTCTGTCTGGTAAGATACCCTGGATAAACCCTCAACTTCAGCTCCTCTGTTTCCCTGCATCTGGCAGAGTAAGTAGGGTTGGGCTCCCCTTTAGTGGCAGCAAGTATTTCCTGCAAGAAAGCCGGATTTTGGGTAATAAGCAGAGACCAGATTCTGGGCTTACCAGGCCTCCAGCCGTTCCGTCACCTCCTCTAGCAAGCCTTCCCACCACACCAAATGGTTGCTCAGCACCTCCGTGGAGCTCAAGGAATGGAAAGCTTACACTACTGTGAAGTAAATCCCCACAGCTCTAGAGGCATTAGCACAGAAGGGCCTTCCAGCCGCAACTTGTGGCTTTTCCCACAGCATTTGGGATGCCCTCCCCGCACTCTGATATCAGCAAGCAGAGGCTGGCAGACTAAGTGGCAGGCAGTACCATTCCAGACAGATGAACAAAAATACTAACAGTTAAATTTATAAGGAAAAGAGGAGAAAAATGGAAGAAATAAGGAAAGGAGGATTGCAGCTGCATGTCTAGACTGACGGCGGGACCTGGCAACACACCAAGGATGCCCAGTTGTTTTAAAATAATACATAATATACAGTATATGCAAGCAATAACCCACAACAGGGCATGCATTTCAAGAAAATTAATGCATGGCCTGGTGAATTGGAAGGCATGAGGCCAATGGCAGAGTGACTTTAAATTCACCTGGGAAGTGCTTTAATTCTAAAGAAACCCATGTCCGGAGTGTGTTACTGCACATATAAAATATAATTTGTTATTTTATTTTTTACGTAAAAGGGTTTTATTTTCCTTTAGTCAGGTTGTTGCTATGTAGAACAAGCGAGTTTGGGAACAAAGGCAGTGTGCCTTTGAATGTACTTGGGAACTGCATTTTTTTTTGTTTTGGAGAAACCTATGTCCTGTTCTAGATTTTGTGTTTAAAAAGTGGAAAAACATTTATTTTAATGGAAAAAAGTTTTATTTTCATTTAGTTAGATATTTGCTAGGAAGAGTAAGACAAGTTAGTTATGAAATGTGCAGTTTCTAGGTGAATAATCAACAGTTAGGTGCTGTGTTTTAACCAATGAAGTTATTTGATTTGGTCAGTTTTTTATGCCCCATTATATACATATAAATATATATTTAAAATAAGCTAAACAGGACATACACGGTGGTGTGATTACAGATCAATCATCCATGTGACGGGAGCAGGATGTCATGGAACAGGTGACCCTTGCTGGTCCAGCAGATGGCAGAGAAGAAAGGGACAGCATGGTCAGGGGCATGCCTAAAGACACCGGAGATCTGACCTTACTAGAAGGGACCAAGAAACCTGATCCAAGGACCAACCACATGGCAAGAGGTCTACCCTGGGCCCAGCTGTTACTTGAAAAGAGAGCAAAGTAAAGTTTCACATTTAAGCACGGCTGCATGCCACCAGGCAGGAGCCATACAGGCCGCCCCGGAAGCACACCACTGATTCGGTATAGTAGCTGGCTGTTTGTGTTTGTCTCTGTCAGTAGTTTAGTTTTTGTGGTTTTTCATGTGTTTCTACTTGGAGGAACTGGACCATTCTTGGACATAACATCTATGAACATTTCCTGGACTAAGAAACTACAAAACATCACCACCAGGTATAGGCATTCTCATCATAAATCAACTTTTTTGGAAGACATCAAAAAGCAAAAGTGAGGTCAGTAAATCTTTTATACAAGTTTCTGAGTTGTGGAGTGCAGTATTGAATCCACATTTCCGTCTGACTTTATTAAAGGGTGTATGCTTGTCTTTGAGGTCTATTCACAAATATTTTGGAGTAAAAAAGGGAAGATTCTAACAAAGGATTTTTACATCCTGCATATGCCCTAGGCTAATGTTCATCACCTTCAGGAATTTAACACTTTCTGGGTCTTTGATCTACAGTAAGAATCAGTTTTCTGGTCCACAGTAGCTCACCACGAGTCACTCAGGAACACTCACCCTTGCCACAGTAAACATTTGCAGTCTCCTCTACCTCTCACACTAACCATTCAAGCTCGATACCAGCAACCTGGCACCATGACAAATCCTCTCTACCCTCACTTGTGGCACCCTCCTACAAAGGACTGGGTGCAAATGACAGCTCACGCCACTGGAAAGTTGACAAATCGACACCTGCTCCTAGCCATTACCCTAAGCTGGGACCCTAAACGACTACACTGTACTCAAACTAACAAGAAACAGAGGCGTTGCATGTTATACTACAAGCTCCGGCAGATGTCCCTTAAACTCCTGCTCCTCCATCCAAACCCTGGCCCTGTTTCTACCAGGGTAACAAATCTAGCAAAAATGGAGGTGGGTCTCACCATCGTCACCTTAAATATCTGTAGCCTCCTTCCAAAACTGGCACCCCTTCAAGTCTTTGCCAGTCAATGCAATCCCGACATACTAGCCATTGTTGAAACCTGGCTGACACCAAGCACTCCAGACCATGCCATCTCACTACAAGGCTACAATATTTTCAGATTGGACAGGACTAATAAAAGGGGGGGAAGTTGTGCTATTTACATTAAGGACAACCTCTCTAGCCACCCTGTCTGCTTTTCCACCACTAACTCCTCTGTGCAATTTCTCCCTGTCAAGCTACTACTTGGTGCCCAAAATAAAGTGCTTACTGTGGCCGCTGTCTATATCCCTCCTAAAGATCCAGGGTCCGGCCTTCAGACTGTTCTTGAATTTGTAAGATCGCAACCACCTGACACGAGCTCCTTCTCCTTGGTGACTTTAATATAAATTGGCTCATCAGACATTGGGTCCTCAAGGATGCTATCCTAGCAGCTAACCTAACTAGATGGTGAGGCTCCCCACTAGAAAAAACTACAAACTGGAACTTGCTCTCTCATTGACTGGATCCTTGCTAGCCACCAGCCTGCATAAAAACACAGTTGTTCTCCTGGACTCTCTCAGTGACCACTCCCCCGTGATCTGTACCTGGACAAATAAGTTCCAAAAACCACCTCCAAAAACCATCTCAAGCAGAGTGCTACCCCATGGAAACCTTACTAAGCTCAAGACCTGTCTTTTACAGCAAGACTGGTCACCAATATACAATACTCTAGATGTTGACACAGCCCTAGATTATTTTATCACAACTTTTAACACTGCCTGTGACACCTACGCATCAGTAAAAAAGCGCAAAATCAAAGTGCTCTCAAATCCCTGACTCACAGCCAAACTACTGGCCCAACTCAAAGCTCGGGACCACCTCTAGGCCATAGCCAGAGCCACAGGCTCCTTGACGGATATCCAGAAGTATAATCAGGCACGAAACCAATGTACCAAACAAATCCAACTAATGAAGAGCTCCTATTTCAAAAATGCCCTTGCAAACTCCTGGGGTGACGGGAGATCACTCTGGGACAACATCAGAAATATCACGAGTAAGCAGTCCAAATCCTCTCCCACTATATTGACTGTCGATGGAACCACTACCCTAGACCTAATGGTCATGGCAAAGGCCTTAAATAAAACTTTCACTGACCTCAGTGGGGTCCTCCCGTCAGACTTCTTCTCTGATATGGACTCACCAAAACCAACATCTCCTACTGCCTCACCTGACCAACCACTTTTCCACTTCAAAATACTTAAGGAACATGAAGTCTACAAATATATAAAAAAGGCTATCTCTAAATCCAGAGCAAGCAGTGATACTATTGATCTTAAAATTCTGTCCCTTACCCTAGAAGAGGTGGTTCACCCACTCACCAAAATTTTCAACTCTCCTCTGCCTTAGTCAATTTCCCAGCAAATGAAGTCTATATAGTCATACCAGTGTTCAAAAGTGGCGACAAGTCCCTACCGGAAACTATCGCCTATATCTATACTTCCACCCCTCTCCAAGGCCCTCAATGCATTGTGGCTGACCAACTCTCAGACTACCTGCACAAGTATAACATACTCTGCTTGCAGCAACATGGATTTAGGAAAGGACACAGTCGTCGACGCCCTACTGGAATTCTCAGGAGAAATTCACACTGCCTTGGACAAAGGATATCAAGCAGACTTTTTCATTGACCTAACAAAGGCGTTTGATACTGTTCACCATGGCTTACTTATCACACAACTACACAGTCTTGGGCTCTCAGAAGGACCAGGTGCCTGGGTTAAAAGTTACCTGGCCCAATGCTCTCAAACAGTAAAAATCTCAGAAGTTCTCTCAGACTCAAAACCGGTCCTCTCAGGTGTTCCACAGGGGTCAATCCTAGGCCCCCCTCCATTTCAGCCTTTTCCTAAACTCTCTCCCCAAATCCTGCCCGGAACAAATAATCCTTTATGCTGACGATGCCATGATTCTCTCCTCTCATAAGGACCCGAAACCCTTACTCCAGAGCCTGCAACTTGCTTTCTCTAATGTTGAAAAGTGGTTCCTACATCACAAGCTGGTCCTAAATCACAAAAAAACAAAATCCATGCTTTTCTCCAGTCCACAAAACAGAAAAAGACAAATTCCACTTACTATCAAAACATACCCAGGAAATACCCTTGAACAAGTGTCAACATTTAAATACCTTGGAATTACCTTTGATCAAGGTCTTACCTTTGCAACCCACACTGATAACACAGCGAAAACGGTGAACCAACGCATTGGTATCCTGTTCTGAAACCGGCAATTCCTTACCCAAGCTGCACTGAGGATTGCTATCCAAAGCTCTGTCATCTCAATCACAGACTATGGCTTAATTATCTATGGCTCTGCCACTACCACAGCACTAAGGCGCATCACAACCACCCTAAACAAGGCCTGTCGGCTGCTCACTGGATCGCAAAGATGTACTCATACATGTGAGCTCTACACTGAAACAGGATGGTTGCAACTCTCAAATCACATAAGGTACCTCACATGCTTGATGGCAAAAAAAATCCATCTTGGGCCACACTCCGCTGTGTATCCAAGACCTACTTTGCCCGAATACCAGCATCCGTCCCACCAGAAGATTGGAACACCATCCTCTCCAGGTCCCCAGATACCGGACCACACAGGGCCAAAGATCTTTTGCCTATCGTGCCCCCAGCTGGTACATTGCCCTGAGCTCACTCATCACATCCTCCACATCACTAGAAGCTTTCAACTCTATGCTTTACTCTCACCTCTCAGCCTCTAGCTCCTGTGACTGCCTTGACTAATGATTCTTCCCTCATGGCTGTTTTTACTATTTTTCATCCTCCTCCTGCTCTGCTCCTTTCTTGACAAAGGCATCTGAGTACCTCTAACTACTCTAAGTCTGCTCCCCTTCCCATATCTCCTCCTACCCTTCCCACCTTGACCATTCCTCCAATGTTTTGTTTTTTTCCTGTGATGTACTGTATTATACTGGCTTATTGAAACTTTTATAATTTGCTGACCATTCTATGTAACATGTCTTGTTTGTTTGTACATTGATGACGTGGAACCTTTATAAAAGAGCCATTGGCTCAAAGATAATAATTCCTAGAACAATAAACTAAACTAAACACCGGGGCCAAACTGTACTGGTCCAACTGCCTCATCCTAAGTGACTCCGCTCCTAGGGAACTCCACTCACAGTGGGAAAGGGAAGACCACCAAAGGATCCTCTGGCTGACTGGCATTGGAGAATGAGGAGGACTTGGATCTCCCCGGGAGACCAAAAGGGGCACCCATGGGAAAGCCCAACAGGTGCCCTCAGCCAAGGCAGCCAGGTATCTCAAAATAACCAAGGGGTTGGCCAGCATCTGAATCAGAGTGGGAGGGGGCCATGACCCGTAGGCTAAGAGGGGGTCACGTGAGTCCAATGAGCTCTTCCCACCCAAAGAAATCACACGGGGTGCCTATGCTGGAGTCAGGGGAGAAGTTGTACGTGTCCAGCCTTCAGACTCCCTGGATTCTAAAATGATTCCTTAGCTGTGGCCCCAACAGAAGAAGCCAGTGATTGAGGTGAGCAAGCAAGGAATTTGTCAGCTAGAGCCAAACTGAGCCAGGGGTCTGGCTTGACTCTACAAGCCAAAACACAGGCCGAGCCCTGGCTACTGCAGGCTGTTCTCAACATGTGAGTTGAACATTTCAGACACTACACTAACTACTAAGGCTGGGAAAAATGCTTATGTTGACCACAACTGGCTTGACTTGAGTTTGGCTCTCAATTGCTTATAGAGGTCGACTTGCGCCAAGCCAGGCACTCGAGCCTGCTCTGGCTTGCCCACCTCTAGCCAGTGACTCCATTAGACTCAGAGGATGAGAAGATAGTACCTGGAGCACCAGCACTGAATGCAGATCAAAAAATGGATGAGTTGTTGGGGGCCATTAAGAATACTGCAGACATATTGGCTGTGCAAGGAAAGGGCGGGAACCCCGAGCTGGGTGAAGGCGGGGTAACTCCTAGCCCAACAATGATGGCCACTGCTGTTTCTCTGACTTCAAAGATCAGTTATATGCCAGAGTTGAGGAGCCAGTGGATGCTCATCTGTCAGAGAAGACTAAGGCTGGCAATTTGCCAATGGGAATTTATTGATATCTTCTCCCTGCTGAATATTAGTAAGGAGACCGAAAAGAAACAAGGAAAAAAGATAAACAGCTGATGAGGCTGAAGATTAAGCAGGCCTTCGAGAATTGGTTGGTGGGATTCCTCATTTATGTGCATATGATATGTGATGATGTAAAGTTGGAACTGTTTTGTGGGTGACTGACTGATTTTACACTCTCATTAGCCTCAGTCTCATGACTCTGGCTGGCAGCGACCACTTTTGCACCACTTCGCTGGTCACATTTGTCAACAAGGTCTTTGAGGTGTGCCCGTGGCTGGCCTTCCTCAAACACAAATCCTTTTCTTTTGCACAGCTCCACAAGATGTGCCAACTTCAGTTTTTTGTATGACCCAGACAGTGCCTTCTAGCTGTTTACTCTTACTTGCAACAAAATAAAAAAGGCAGCATATACAGCATCCAGTTCTGTATGTCCTGTTACATGACTGGACAGATAACTTTTTTTTTTTTTTACTGACAATCAATGTCGGATCCCAACTGCTGCCCATCAATTTGTCACAGACTGGTTTTCTTCCAAAACTCAGTATACACTGCTACTGGTTTTCACAACCCTTTAGACACCTGAATGTTTACCACCACTTAACGTGACTCTCACTCGGGGTATCTCTAGGTCTGAATCCCACTAGAGCCACTGCTCACACAGTATGCGCTCTTTCATAAAGGGCAAATGATGACTCACCCCTTTTGTCACAGCTGAGAACACTTTGCTTTAGATATGGTAACTGAGTAGCCTGTCCCTTTGGAAACAGATCGCAGGCTTGCCAATTTACCCCTGGTTATCTACACCTGAAATAACTCACAGAAAGCATGATGTATATAAAAATAACATTTAATACTCCACTATATTTACATAGGTTAAGTTACAGGATAATACATACTAAAGACTATGGGAAATATAGTATTTCTACAGAGATAAAAAACAAAAATTGAAAAGGATAGAGCTCACACAGGAAAAACTGAATTCAAAGCAAACAATCTCTAAGAGGAGTAGAAGAAGCTTACCCCCAACTGGGAGCAGATGAGTTCTGGTAGACTTGAACTCATTTAGAATCCCGATACAACTGAATTCTTGTTGCAACCATACAACAGAAATATCTTTGGCCAGACCAGTATCACCACATCACTGGACAGGCCTCTCTGACATCACCCCATGTCCCTGTTTTTGATCTCTGGGGACTACCTCTTTCCCAGACTGGTCCAAATTGGATCTGACTATTCGCCTTGGCATGCATTCTTATCCTGGCTGTCCAGTACAGCTGGAAATGTCTTATTCTGCCTTAGGCCCCTTTATATTCATCTTTTTCTCCTATGAAAGGGACTCAGCCCTTTAAAGTTTACCCAAAATAAATGGCCTCTAGAGGATAGAAAAAGGACTGCTTAAAGGTCACTCCTAGGCTAAGTGCCTTGAGGTATGGGCTACAGGGAATATAATTTTCAATTTCTACCAGACCTCCCACCTCAGCTGAAATACTTTACAAATACTTTTATAAATGTTTTTGAAATAGAGGAATAGATTTATTTATTTGAGTTTTGGTAACCGGGTAAGTCCACTGAGACAACTGCATTCCCTTTTTCGGGGGTGACCCGGAAGTGCAGTATGTATACAATATGGTGCTTTAACATAGCAATGGCAGTTACAATGGAAAAATTGATATACAGCGTTCAATAATCCACAGGATTATGATACAGACAAATACAACCACAGGTTTATGAAATAACAAGCAGGTAGGTTACACAGTACACAGTACCTTACTAGTAGTAAATTCCTGGACAGATGGAAAACTGCGATTGTGACCTCTGTCCTCAAAAGTGGTGACAGGTCAAATTACTCTAATATCGCCCTATCTCAATATGACCTCCGCTCTCTAAGGCCCTCGAGCGGATCGTGTCTAACCAACTTACTGATCATCTGGAGAAATACAACATCCTAACTACAAAACAACATGGCTTCTGGAAAGGCTACAGTACCACCACTGCCCTCCTTGAGCTCACCGGAGCAGTTCATAAATCCGTTGACAACGGACAGCTCATGGGGGCCATTTTCATTGACTTATCCAAGGCCTTTGATACTGTACACCACAGGCTTCTTAATGACCAGCTATTAATCGCTGGCCTATCACGGGACTCTGCATTATGGTTCAACAGCTACCTAGATCGCTGATGGCAAAGAGTAAAAATTGCCAGTACTCTCTCTGATTCCCTGCCCATCCGCTCAGGTGTACCCCAGGGTTCCATCTTGGGTCCCCTGCTCTTCAGCCTCTTTTTGAACTCACTGCCACAATCCTGTTCTGAGCCCATCTTATTGTATGCGGATGAAGCAGTAGTCTTCTCATCCCACAAAGACCCTTTAACACTGCAACGTACTCTCCAGCATGATTTCAGCTCCATTGAATCGTGGTTCCACAAGCACAAGCTAGTGCTATATCACAAGAAAACTAAATCAATGCTCTTCCATAGCCCCCAAAACCTGCATAAGCAACACCAGCTGGCTATCTCTACTGCAAATGGTAATACCCTTGATCAGGTCCAGGCTTTCAAATATCTAGGGATCCTACTTGATCCTTGCCTCACATATGTGGCTCACGTTGACAATGTTTCCAGAGCTGCAAATACCCGACTTGGTCTACTCTATAAACATAGGCAACAACATCTTACTCCAGAGGCACTGATGATTGCCGTACAGAGCTCACTGGTCTCGGTCATTGACTATGGTCTCATCATTTATAGCTCTGCCATGACGACAACCCTCAGACGGATAGCAGTTACCCTCAACAAGGCCTGTTGATTAATTACTGGTGCCCACCAGCTTACCCACACCTGCGACTTGTATGCTTAGACCAGTTCGCTCCAACTATCAAGCCGAATCAAGTACCTCACTTGCTGTCAATGGCGAAGAAAATCCACCTCGGCCTTGCACCCCTGAGTCATAGCTCTACTACCTGAGAACACCAATCAACAGAGCTCCAGGAGATCAAAGCAGCAGCTTCTGAAAGTTCCCCACTGTCGTACTAGCCTGGGCCAACGCTCCTTTGCCTTTGATTTGAGGCAATACGTAGTGGGTATCAGTCAGGCATGGAAATGTTATTTGCACAATAAAATTGTACCTTACTAGCTGGACTTTGGTGTGTATGCAGTCTTCTTTTTTTGTTTTCAACATAGTTGGTCAACCTGCAACACCTCTGCAGTTGTACAGTATGCCTAACACCACCTGTTGTTTGTTTATACTGGAAGCCGTGGCAGACGCTCTGCCTTTATTATGCTACATGCCTCTTTGGGGCAGCCTTCATGTTGGCATTGTGTGGTGCCTTATGAGTAGTGGGGGTCAATGTGGCACAAAGCATAATAAGGCCAGAAGGGTTACACAGAGGTGATAGCCTACCATCATGGGAGGGTACCATGGTGCTTATTAAGAGAATAGGTAGAGTACTTGGGCAAAACTGAAGGAATAGGGAGATGATGATGGTGGTGGTGATTTGGGAAGATGCCGATGAAGGATGAATAAGGGGCTCAGGTGACAGGCTGCACGTATTTCCATCTTTCTGACAGGTCACCATTGACCCTGTTGCACTTAACCCAGATGCTCAAATACGGCCTTTGCGGTAGTGGGTGAGGACCAAGGGGAGTATGGAACTCGTTCACTAGACAGCAGGATCATGACGTGAGCAGTCAGTCATGGCATGTCAGAAGGCAAGGTGAAGAAACTTGAGAGATGGAAGCTACATGCAGTGCAGTGGCACATACTTCTACATATGTTTTAATCAAACTTTCTCTTTCTTATTAAAGCAAGTCAGTGGTGTTCTATGCAGTGGGTGTGGGTTTGCAGTCACTCTCTTGTACGCTGGGCTGCAGTCCAGGAATGCATGCGGCAGGTGCCTCAGTTTACCTTAGGCGATATCCAAGCCAAAATGATGTGGCAAGGGCAGAGGAACATGCTGCGGGTTCAGTTGTGGGCCCCTGCTGTGGAAGGCGAGCTACAAATGACTGACCCTAGAGTTCCAAATGATGCACCTTGGAGGAAACCTGTGGTGCTACTGCATTCAATGAAGGCAGACATCATGGTGGTCTAGCAGGGCTTCCCATGCACCAAGATATTTTGATTAAACACTATACAGCGTAGGGAATGGTGCCAAGCTGAGGACAAGAAGGCCACTGAAAGGACCCAGAGGAACATAATGGGGAGATGGGGACTTCTATAATGGGCTTGCATGGGAGCATGGTTAAGCATGATACCCCTGGTTTGTACTGGTCAGATGGCATACACCTGTCTGACCTTAGTTAGGACCTCTTCTGTCCATATGTTATAATGCCTGGGGGTAACCACTTTATAGAAAAATAAAACAATAATAATACATCTTTCACTTCTTGTTATTCTTTTTTCTTTCTTTTATTCACCCCTACGTTTCGCTCCTCAGAGCTTGTTCACGGGGCATCTTTCACATAACGCATTCCATCTGTTTAAACAAACAAATACCACACCTTTAATTTGTTATACAATTCAGATATTTTTTTCTATTCCACATTTAGTAATCTTATACTTTACATCTTAACAGAGCTGTCATGCATTCTAAATCGGACATTATGCGCTAATTTACAGTTGTTTGATGTGTTTTAGGAATGATTGAATATTGACATATGGCAAATGTTAAGTTTTGAAAGAAACTTCAAACAACGAAAATTTATATGGTAATCATTACATATCATTCTGTTAAGATGTAAAGTCTGCACACATCATGTCTGTAATGCTTGAGAGCTGGTTTCAGTAAATGTGGCTGTGGCCATTTAAATGCCAACAATAGTGTGGTTACTGTCTCACGTGCAGGTGGGTGGAGTTAGGCTTGAATAACCAATGCCCCTTCCAGGAGTAATTGAGAGGTGATGGGAGGTTAGTTTTCATTCTCCCCATCTCCTCTCTTTTTCCAATGGGGGCAAGGGCCAAGCTACTCTTTCGCCTCCCTCTAGTCCAGGTCGAGAAACACAGGAGGCAGGTCAGAGGTGGTCGGGGAGGCAACAAAGACACGGGCTGGATCAAAGCCAGGTGTGAGGAGGAGCAGCTGAGAGTGTATTTTTTTTTATGCTCACCTGAAAGACTGCTTCCCACCCACCTATCCAGGTTTTTGGTAGCTGTGGTAGCGAGGACCCTACATCCTACTAAGGGAACCACCTTAAGACTTGTGAAGGAGTTTACCATTTCCCTCTCCTAAAGGGGCTTATTCCAGGGTTTTTCACTTCCACCAGGTAGGCCCAATAATTAGGCCAGCAGAGTTGGTAGGTGTGGGCAGTACCAATTGCCACATTAGACTGTAAGCATGTGGGAAGTCTTCCTAAGGTACAGAAACATAGACTTTGACGGCAGATAAGGACCGCTAGGCCCATCTAGTCTGCCCATTTCCCTACCTACAGGATAGGCTGCAGATCCTAGTTAACCAACAGCCTTTATCTTCCTGCCCCCCACAAGAATTGCCTTATGTCTGTCCCATGCATTCTTGAATTATCCCACAGTTTTAGACCCCACAACTTCCTCAGGAAGGCTGTTCCATGCATCCACTACCCTCTCTGTGAAATAATACTTCCTCCATTGCCCTGAACCGCCCTCCTTCTATCTTTAAATTGTGTCCCCTTGTTCTTGCAAGTCTCTTTTTCTGAAAGATGCTACCCTCTTGGACTTTGTTGATTCCCTTGAGGTACTTGAAAGTTTCTATCATGTCCCCCTCTCCCTTCTTTCCTCAAGGGTATACATATTAAGCTCCTTTAGTCTCTCCTCATACGGCTTCTCTTGCAGACCCTGCACCATTTTAGTTGCCCTCCTCTGGACTGCCTCTATCCTGTCTATGTCCTTGCGGAGATGGGGTCTCCAGAACTGGACACAGTATTCCAGATGGGGTCTCACCAACTGTTTGTACAGAGGGATAACAACTTCCTGTTTTCTGCTGCTGGTGCCTCTCCCTATACATCCCAGTATACCCATGGCCCTCCCTACTGCCTTCTCACATTGCTTGCTAACCTTAAGGTCATCTGATATGATTATCCCCAGGTCCCTTTCCTGTTTTGTTGTTCTTACTACCTCCCCACCCATTGTGTATTCTTCCCCTGGGTTCTTGTTTCCCAGGTGCATTATTTTGCACTTTTTTGCATTGAATCCTAGCTGCCATATGTCTGACCATTCCTCCAACCTTGCCAAGTCCCTTTTCATCCTTTCCCGCCTCCTTGTGTATCAACCCTGTTGCAGATCTTTGTGTCATCTGCAAAAGGCATACTTTTCCTTCAGTCCCTCTGCAATGTCACTGATGAAGACATTAAAGGACTGGACCCAATACTGAACCCTACGGTACCCACTAGTAACCGCCCTTTCTTCAGAGTGGACTCCATTTACAATTACCTTCTGTGTCCTGTTGTCCAGCCAATGTTTTACCCAGGCTACCACCCTGGGACCCACTCCCAGGCTGGTTAATTTGACTATCAATCTTTTGTGTGGGACTGTGTCAAATGCCTTGCTAAAGTCTAGGTAGGCCATGTCCACAGCCCTCCTGGTCTACTACTTTGGTCACCCAGTCAAAATCTATTAGATTAGTCTGACATGACCTTCCGCTGTGAACCCATGCTGCCTTGGATCCTGTGCTCCACTGACCTCTAGGTACTCAACTATTCTTTCCTTCAAGTGACTCCATCACTTTCCCTACCACAGAGGTCAGACTGACAGGTCTGTAGTTTCCTGCCTCTGTTTGGTCCCACTTTTGTGAAGGGGAATCACATCCGCCTTCCTCCAGTCCTCGGGTACCACCACCATCCTCCCATGATTTATTAAAAGAGTAGCCAGTGGTTTCACTAGTTCCTTCCTTAATTCTTTTAGAATTCTGGGGTGAATTCCATCAGGACCCATTGCTTTGTCCACCTTCAGTTTAGGAGTTCTTGCAGAACCCTTTCTTCTGTGAAAGGACTGGGATCGACCCCCTATCAAGAGTGCTTCTGTTAATTGGATTAGGCACTCCCCCTCCTCTTTTGTGAATACTGAGCAGAAATATTCGTTCAGTATTCCTGCTTTCACTGTCCCCTCTGCCCACCACTGTTCATTCTATTCAGCCTCACTATCCCTCCTTTGTCTTTCGCTCGCTGATGTACCTATAAAGGTTTTATCCCCTTCTTAACTGAGTTGGCTATCTTTCCTCAGTTTGGGCCTTTGCTATTCTGACTTCCCTCCCTGCTTCTTTCTGCCTTAACTGGTACAGCTCTCTGTCCTGCTCCTTCTGTGTTTCCTTATACTTCCGGAATGCTATCTTTTTCTTCTTGACTTTCACACACCTCTCTTGAGAACCATAGTGGCTTTTTCTTTCGTTTTGATTTGTTTATTTGCTTCACACAAAAGGCTTTGCATCTGTGATGGCAGTTTTGATAATTCCCCATTGTTGCTCCACACCTCCTTCTAGCCTGTTTGCTAGCGCTTTTCTGAGGCACTCTCCCATCTTGCCAAGTCAGCCCTCCTAAGTCAGTACCCTCACTTTGTATGGCTTGACTCTGTAGCTGAGTTTAACGTGAACCACACTGTTTGATGGTCACTTGTCCCCAGATGGCAACCTATTTCTAGATCTGAGATCCTCTCACTGCCCCGTTTGAGTACAAGGTCTAAGATTGCTCCCTCACAGTGGGTTCGAAACTAGCTGTCTAATGCCTGCCACCTGTAGGGCATCAGAATAGCCCTGCTCTTGGATGTGGCTGCAGCAAATGTGCTCCAGTTAACATCTGGCATATTTGGGTCTCCCATCAACAGTATCTCCCTTTCTCTGCCATTCTAAGAATGCCTTCCATCATATCCTTGTCCATTCCTTCCCCTGACATGGGGTCTGTACACAACCCTGTGCGGATTGTGGTGCCTTTCCGGTCTCAAGGTAACCCACAGTGCCTCCTCTCCTCCTTGTTTACTCTTTTGTTCAGTTGCTTTTATCCCTTCCTTTACATGAGAGCTACTCCTCCTCTTCTCCCCTGCCTGTCTCCTGTGGGTTTATGTACCCTGGTATGTTAACATCAGTCATGGTTCTCTGTGTACCATGTTTCTGTGACTTCTTTCGATATCCAGGCATCCCTCTTCCATTAAGGCCACCAGCTCAGGGCTTGTTGCCCAGACTACGAGCATTGGTACTCATTACCCTCCATTTCCTGATGGCCTTACCCCTTTTGCCCCATCCCTGTCCTTCTTGCCTTTGTCACTTTCTCCATTTACCCTGCCCTTCTCCCTATCGACACCTCCATGTTGGTGTTTGCCACACTTACTACCGTGATTGTTTGGGGGCTAGGATTTTCCTGCTCCTTTCAGTGCCTCCCCCTTGGCTGGTTTAAAAGCTTGCCAATGAAGCATTTAAACCTATCACCTAGGATCCTGGTTCCCTCCTGGACAGATGCAGCCCATCATGCCAGTATAGGCTTGCATCACTCCAGGTGGACCCCAGTCCCAATGAAGCCAAATCCTGAGCTCCACACCAGTTTTCAACCACTGATTGAATCTCATGAGTGCGGAACACCCTAGCCTCTCCTATGCCATAGATGGGTAGCACCTCCGAGAAGGTTACCGTGCGTGCTACTTGACTAAGGCCCCTCCCAATTCACAAACTCTTCGCACTTCTCTAATCCCTTTCTTAGCCAGGTCATTTTGTCCCTAGGTGGACAATGACATCCAACTCCCTCCCTGTGCAGCTGCTCCAGCAATCCTGAGGATTCGCTCCCTGTCCCTCCAAGCCATGGCGCCAGGCAGGCACCTTACCTCCCTCTCCCCTTCCTTGCCCAGTTCTACCATCCTAACAATGGAGTCCCCCACCAGGAGTTGTTTCCTTCCCCTGCAGGGTCCCCTGCCACCCTCCTGTGGGTCTCCTTTGTGGAGGTTCCCAGCATCCTCCTTGGTCTCCACTGTAGGTGCCTCCATAGAGGAACCACACTTTGCCAGAATGGCATAGGGATTGTGGAGGTACAACTGGAGGATGTGCCTCTGTTCCACCACCTCACCCTCCCTGAGCCCACTATGGTCCAACTGCTCCTCTTTCTTGGCAACCTCTGAGGCAATGGCAGTGGCACTGGTGGTCCCTGGATGGAAGAGGAGGTCCCACAAATCCTGGCCAACTCAGCCTGGAGATGAGCAACCTCCTCCCTCAGCCCAGAGGGTGCCTGCAGATGGGACAACACGCATCCTCCAGAATATCTCCCGGAAGACTGCTGCTCCACAGCCACTGCACTGCACACTCCAATCATGTCTTATTTCTGACCCCTTAACTGTTTGCAATCCTTACTCTTTGTCTGTTTTTCTCTCTCTCTCCTTACTTTCTGCCTGTGGCCCTATAAGCTCCTGATTGTCCTGTTCTGAGACAAGAATATCCTATATTTCTCAGTAGACCACTTACTTGTTCAGAGGCAGACCTCCAGCAGCTAGTGGGGGCCCGAGAGCTACTCTTGCCCTTCTAGGATGGTGGGTCCTTGGTGGTTCTGTGATCACTCACTTCCTGCCCCTAAACAGGAAGTTCCTGTTGTCAGTCAAATCCTGTGCCTATAAAAATAGAACTAGCTTTGGGTGGGGTAGAGGGGAGCGAAGGAGGGCAATATAGTCCCAGCAGAGAAGTTCAGTCACACAGCAGTCCTTTCTCTTGGTGTCTTCTGCCAAGCTATTAGCAGAATCTTTCTAAGGCAGTCTTTAAATGTAGCTTCCTTCTAGCTAAGCCACTCCCCCTACTTACCAGATCTTTCTACAAGTAATTTAAACCTCACAGCAGTTAAGTCCTTTCAGTCACCTGAGATTTACACCTAGATGACTTTTCAGTTACCCATTCAGTTCAGTTAACCCAAACACACATTTTTTTTGTTTTTGTTTTGTATGTTAGTTTTTTAACCTAAATTAAATGTCCAAATACAACAGTTCTTCTACTTTAGTCCCAGCAGAGAAGTTCAGTCACACAGCAGTCCTTTCTCTTGGTGTCTTCTGCCAAGCTATTAGCAGAATCTTTCTAAGGCAGTCTTTAAATGTAGCTTCCTTCTAGCTAGCTACTCCCCTACTTACCAGATCTTTCTACAAGTAATTTAAACCTCACAGCAGTTAAGTCCTTTCAGTCACCTGAGATTTACACCTAGATGACTTTTCAGTTACCCATTCAGTTCAGTTAACCCAAACACACATTTTTTTTGTTTTTGTTTTGTATGTTAGTTTTTTACCCTAAATTAAATGTCCAAATACAACAGTTCTTCTACTTTAGTCCCAGCAGAGAAGTTCAGTCACATAGCCGTCCTTTCTCTTGGTGTCTTCTGCCAAGCTATTGCCTCAGATGAGGTACTGTAGGGTCTGCTGGGCCCCTAGGGAGCTGAAGGAGAAGGCGCTTGCACCCAGAACTGACAGGTAGCTCACCTTATTGGTGAATACACAAGGTGGCAGTCTCACACCTAGCATAGATGACTCAACTTAGTCATGCCATTCCCACAGGGCCAAGTTCGTTGTATCAGGCCCTCAATGTGGGACTCACTAATACAAGGTCTGTGATCTTTGGTTTGGGTATAGGGGAGACATGTCTAGTGTCACACCCAGTATAGATGGAATGAAAGTACTCTTACATCAGTTTACCCGAGTGAAGTCTTGCCACAGGAGATGGGCTATGGGCCTCACTCTCCTGGCATGCGTGGGTGAGGGAGGCAGTATTTAAAAGCACTGAGCTGCACAGCTGGGTTTGAATCCCACTACCACCACTTGCATACTGTATAACCATGTGCAAGTCACTTAACTTCCTTGTGCTCCCAGGATGTTTCTGCAAACAAGCCTCAGCTCTGTGTGTTTTTCCTGGCCAAAACAAATAGTAAATAAGGAGTGGCGGGGTCCTTGTGAGAGACTCCCCTGAGCGCACATCATGTTTGTAACACTTGAGAACTAGTTTATATAAAACACATGGCTGTGGCCATTTAAATCCCAAGTGTAGTTACTATCTCATGCGCATGGGAGTAGGGAAGAAGGATGAGGCTTAAACAACCAATTGCTTCTGTCACCAACTGAACTGAGGAAATAAGAGGAACAGAGAGCAATCCACAACTAGAGATGAATGGGGTAGTGGAGTGGTGAGAAAAGAAATGCTAAGGAGAAGACCTGGATGTGGAACAAGGCCTTGATTTCTGAATGCGAGGAGGCAAATGTTAAACTAAATATTCATGATTTGGTTGCATTTGTGTTTTAGGGCAAATAACTGTGTTTTGATCTCACTAAAGTTTAATGGAGAGATCAAAGGAAGGTTTATGAAAAGGGATTGATAAGACCCCAGGCATGCCGAATAAGAGCTTGAGTGGCCAACAGATTGAAATAGGTGCAAACGCCTTTACAGATATGGTTAATATGTGGGTCAAAAGTTAGTCTGGGGTCAAGGTAAACCCGGAGGTCTATAACGGTGACTGAGCTTGAAGGTAGGTTTTCGTATTTTATTTTGCAACCTATTTACCCAGGATAGTCCAACTGGGATGTAGCATTTTGTTTTCAAATGAGTTCTTTTCTACCTAATTTTACTGTTACTTTCTGTACAGACTTTTCTCTGCATAACATCAGCTTCATTAGTCTGTGACACAGCGAGTACAGTGTCAGGAAATGGCCTCTGCAAAATGTACTATTCTTTATTCATATGGCTCATAATGTGTATGTAATTATTTTAAGTGCCACTTCTACTTATAGAAGCATAGAAACTGTCGGCAGATAAGGACCGCTAGGCTCTTGTAAGTAATCACCATCAGAACTGACCTAGATATTGTTGTGCATGCCTCTTTGTTCATAATTATTGTTCATTTTTATGTCTTCAGAATTGCTCAGAACACTGTTGTGTATGTCATTTCTGCCCATGTTTATTGTCATTTTAGCATGCATTTTTGTACACTATGCAGCAGCAAATTATTTTTGCTGATTGTAAGTTAAGAATTAACCATAACTAACTAACCAACCTAATTTTACAGGTGGGAAGACTCGAGTACAGGTAAGTTAGGTTACTTGCTCAAAATCACAGAATGAGAAAGTGACTCTGGTGGGAGTTTGATCCTGGGTCTCCTAATTTAAAGCTCTGTGTTCCAACCACTAGACTATATTGAGTTTGTTCTCTGTTTTGTGTTGTTCTCCCCATGAAACAGAGTTCAGACAGATGACAATATAATTGTTTACAGCAGAGAACCAAGTTAATGGTTTTCAGCTTTTGTTCCCTGTCTCAAACGGATACAGGAACCCAGTTCTGCCTTCTTAGTTATATCAAACCAGTGTCTTCTGTTACAGTTCGATCATAGCTGATGAAAGCAACAAGGCAGCAGTTTGCTACAGCAGGGGCCCAACTCTGTGAGCAAAGGTCATGCATTCGAACATGGACTGGAAAGAGCATTGATACAGTACCGTGAACAATCACAGACACAAAGTTTTGTGTTCACCCACCACTTCATTTGATAAGCAGTCTGTAGTCAGTTGCTCCCGTCAACAGCAGTGAGATAAAGACGTTGTGATGTTGAAATATTAGCAGGTCGCAGCAAGCATCCAGCACCTAAAGCTGCGGAGCTTTCAAAATATCTTTATGAACGCAAAGTCTATGGATGCCATTTTGTACTAGATCTAAACTTGTGGACAGATTTTTAAACACAACTTTTAAACAAAGACACAGCACAATATTAAAACAACAATTATAAACCAGGTGAAATTGAAGCATAAATAGCAAACAGTTAAAAAAATATGAAACCAACAAATAGGAAAACAACCATTCAAAAGTTGCTATTTTCAAGAGGAACAGACCATTAAGTAACAGATGCCCTAAGGATTACGTTTTTAAGGAAGGCATGGTTAACAGGCACAATTTCAACTTTCTGCTAACAGAATTCACTATACGTATGCAAGTTTAGTAGTCCAGCAATAATTTGCACTATCTAGCTCTGCTACTGAAAACGGCACTGTTGTTGGGACCAACTGACTACGGACTGCTTATGAAATAAAGCTGTGGTGAGCCTAAAAATTCAAGTCTCCATTACTACTCATGTTATTGCTGCTGTTTCCATTATGTGACTGGAGCACCTGACAACTGCAGACAGAGTAGGCACCACTGCAGCACACTGTCCCCTGCTGAGCACCCATTGCAATTGAGTGCCCTAGATGAGGCCCGTGTTGAAGGCAGCAATTTGGCTTGTGTTTCTTCTCAAGTGGTATGACAAATACTTAGTTGGATGACTTTTTAATAATGAATGCTTCCGTAACAAATTAAATATACTGGCAATCTAAACATTTTCAGCTTTAGTAGATCGCACCACAGTAACGTGCAGGCAGACAAGAAAAGCTGGTTTTATTGCTCTCTATCTCTCACTCTGTGAACAAGAGGCCAATTTTGTTTTATGCCATTCTGCTTTCCTAATTAAAGCCCTATAAGTATACTCTGTTAATAATCAGTGCTCAAGGAGTGAAGCACTGTGCATTAGTTTAAAAAAAATATATAAAGTAACAGCTCTACATTCCAGCAGTATAATACTCTGCCAAAACAATACTAATTAGTGCGAGGTTCTTCAGTTTCATGACTCAAGTCAGTGGAGGGAACTATCACAAGGACAGCTGTGAACTCCATTTCAAAATTAATCCTCAATTTATCTATTTTCTGGCTACAGTAGGAATTGACTTACTGTGTGTGCTGTGAAAGCTCTTCAGATGCAGCATGGCCAGTCTTATAATGCAGAAGCACTCATGTTAAAATGCTTCAGTTCCCATGTGAATGTGATTTTTTTTTCTTTTTACAATTTTTAGCCAGGACAGGCACACTGATCCAAAGCTCTTTTCCAGGTGCAGCTCAGGAGAACAGAGTAGTCAAGTAACTTGCTCAGGGTCCACAGTATGCACGTGGAGGATGTAGGAGTTAAACCTGGGTCTGGTAGATGTACCAAGCATGTCCTTAGCCCATTGCTTTAACCTCTAGGCTATACTGCCAGCCCTTATAAGAAACCAGATAATCCCAGAGATATTCAATTTTAAAGATAATAAAAATGGATTATACAAATATAGCAACAGCAACTTTATATTCTGTATTTCTTCCTATACTCTGTCTTTAGCAGCTGTAACTGAACCTAACAGAAGCGTATATTTCCCCTGCCCATTGTTATAACAGATGTCATCTGAAAGAAATTGGACTGTTCAAAACAACACTGTTAGAAAATTAAGTGGTTTTAATAGCCGTAAATGTATTTGCATCATACTGAAAAAAAAATATAAGATTTAAAAAAAAAATCCAATTTGCCAGATTGTTGACTTTTGCATTTTATACTCCTACTGTACCTCCATGCACTGCAGGAAAAAATGGAATCTACACCTACACTTTGAGTAGGAACATAATTTTCCAATGACAAAAGCATATCTCTGAAGTTCATTTCACACAACACATTTCAGAATTTATAAAAAAATGAAGCATAAGAATTAAGCACTTCAAAAAATTGTTCTTTTGATGCAGAGTAATAAAAACTATAGTGGGTAATAAGCAGGTTTAACAGTACTAGGGTAAATGGAGCAACTATTCAAATGAAGACAGTGGTTTAATAAATTACATCTTAAAGGAAGTCACTTGGTGGACTGGTCCATGTACTACTCCCTAACTGATGTGGACTCCGCACTTGGCTTTCTCTCTCCGCACTATCCTCCATACAAGAGGGACACTGTCCAGTTACAACACACAGGGTTAGGGGCAGCAACTTTAGATGGCTATCCAGAGAACTGTTCAGGAAAATGAAACAGGAACACTGCTTGGGGCATGTATAAAGCTAACTCCTTTCCAGCTTCTTGGAACTCACACTGAGCTCTCCACAATATCTGCAAACAGAAGGTCAAACTCTGAAAGACATCCTACCTCAAAAATCAACAGACTCACCTGGGTGACCCCTGCAGATTTTGGTCTTCTATCAACTCTCTAACAAAATCTGACACCGAACAGAGTACCATTAGTCTGCTCACGGACACAGACTTAGCTACCGAGCCAAATTTCATAGCAGCTCTACTAAACTGGAAATTCACTAACCTCCAGCCTTAACTAGACAAACTTCCCCCGAAAATCACCAATGACCCTGAGGTCGCCAGCAATCCCAACACACCACCCAGTACCCCCTTCCACTTTAAAGGTACCACCCTAAATGAGATTTATAGACTCCTCATGGCCCTCCCCAAGTCCGGCAGTGCAGGCAGCGATGGCCTATGCCCCGGATTTCTGAGGCTAGCTGCTGGCATCACTGCATCACCCCTGGCCCTTCTCTACACCTTGTCCCCAGCTACCTCCTCTGTACCAAGGCTATGGAAACAGGCCAGAATAGTCCTCATATTTAAATCTGGGGATTCCATACTCATGGAAAATTATAGACCAGTTTCCATACTGTTACACCTCAGCAAGAGTTAGAGGAGTTAGTCTTCCAGCAAATGTCTGACTACACAGATAAAAATGGACTACTCTCCCCTCTTCAGCTCTGTTTCCAGAAGGGATTCAGCCCCACCACAGCCTGCTTCACTTACCACGTACTCAGATCTGCCGATGAAGGTATGCTAACCAGAGTTATTTTCTTTGACTTATCCAAAGCCTTCGAACTCGTCAACCACAACCTCCTTATTCAGAAACTTGACTCCTTCGACTTCTCTGTGGGGACTGCAAAATGGTTTCACCACTACCTTTCCAGGAGGTCTCAAAGTGTCTGTGTCAGTGGGCTCTCTTGACCCCCCCAAGAGGTGACCAGTAAGGTCACACAAGGATCCATACTGGGCCCTACCCTATACTCCCTATTCGTCAATAACCTACTACACATTAACCCTGGCTGTCTGAAAATCATGTACGCGGTCGATCTAATCCTGTACAGGAGTGATCACAGTCTCTACTCCCTTTCTCATGATTTTACAATCACCCACAATTGGTTTTCGGCAAACAGACTATTGGTTAACATAAAACCAAAACCATGCTATTTGGTTCTAGACAGAAGCCCTCGAAAATACACACACCAATGGGCAACTCCTTCTCTATCTCGGCCCCTGACGGTACACTCCTCGAGCATGTCAGGAGTTATAAACACCTGGGGGTCACACTGGACCCTTCCCTCACATCCACTGAACATATAGGAACCATGATCAAGAGATTTCACCAGCAGATTGGGGCTTGCTACTGCCTGAAACACTTTCTTACCCGAGGCATGACTGGCAATCGGATGAGGTACGATGCTCCCTCTCCTGGAGTACTGCTCTCCTCTCATCTCCCAGACCTCATCTAGGGAACTCACTGGACTAAACACTACCTACAACTGCATCTGTCGTTTTATTCTCTCTGCCCCTCTAACTACCCATCACTGCTCCCTGTATGCCTCCCTAGGTTAGCTATCACCCCAGGCTTGACGTGACCTCCACCTGCGTACCCTTGTTCATAAAACCCTTGTGGCTGGCACTACCTCCCCCCAGGCAGGCTCCTCTGTATCAAGCAATGCACAAGGGCGATAAGAACCTCATCTCAACAACTGCTGCGTGTCCCTCGCTCTAACACTAACATGGGCCAGAGCACATTCTCTGTCATGGTTCCTAAGCTCTGGAATAGCCTACCCACCTCTCTCCTCAACATATGCTCTACTCAGGCCTTCAAATCGAACTTATCAATAGCTCTCCTGTCCTGTCAGAATCTGTCTGCAACTGTCCTCCATAACTGCTTCGGCACTTGCAATTGTATTCCATGACTGCTCCAGTGCCTCTCACTGCACTTCTTACCCTGGTAATAACACCGCCCTCCACCGCTCGTCTGCCCTTGGGTGCTTTAATTAGCCTCCGTACCATTTACTGCACTTCTTCCCGTGGTATTTTATGCCGGCTTATGGCTTTATATTATTAAACTGTTGTTACCCAACAAGACATCATGCTGCATTTAAAACTGTGACGTCCTAGTACTTTTCACATGATATATCAATGCCTTCTGTATCTTTATACTGTTATATTTCTATGGCCCGGGTCGTGTGTGAAAACTGACCCTGGGACCAGTGTACCCACCTGGTTAGCAAATAAATAAATATATATAAATAAATTTGATTATATATATTTATTTAAAATCTGGTAAATCTATGAACATAAAGACCATTTTCATGGGCAAACAGATAAAGAAACATATTTAATATATGTAACAAACAGCCATAATCTTAATTGGCAACTATTAAAAAAGTGAACATTAATATAAATAACATTAAATAAAAAAAATCAGTAACTAACAAAAACTGAGATAATGTACAATAACAATAAGGACAAAATTAAAGGCAAGCTTTGCACATAGTTTTGAAATTATGACTTCTCCCTTTTAAAATTTAGCAGTAACTGCTAACAGTGCATTTCAACAAACGAATTACTGTTGGTAGGAGAAACTCATTTCTATAGACTTTTAAGTCTAGCTGAAGTATCAGGCATGTTAGAGAAGAAAAAATAAGACTGCTACAGACCCTTATCAGCTGCAGTTTTATTTATTTATTTTTTTTTGTAATGAATGTTTGTGAAGGACTGAAGAGTAAAATAAATATTTTACCACAGCAAACTCAGCTATGCCTTAAGGAGGCCAATGTAGCTTATTGTTAAAAGGATAAATATATGTACACCAGTTCCAATGCATAAAACTGCCGTCTCAGGCTACATAGAAACACAGAATTTGACAGCAGATAAGGACCGCTTGGCCCACCCAGTCTGCCCATTTCCCTACCTAATGGATAAGCTGCAGATCCTAGTTAACCAGCAGCCTACTTCTTTCTACCCCCAACCCCTAGAATTGCCTTATGACTGTCCCATGCATGCTTGAATTCAACCACTATTTTTGACTCCACAACCTCCTCCGAAGGCCGTTTCATGCATCCACAACCCTCTCTGTGAAAAAATACTTCACATTACTCCCTGAGCTGCCCCCTCTATCTTCAAATTGTGCCCTTGTTCTTGCATACCCCTTTTTGAAAGATGCTACCCTCTTGGACTTTGTTGATTCCTTGAGGTACTTGAAAGTTTCTATCATGCCCCCCTTTCCTCGAGGCTATACATATTAAGCTCCTTTAGTCTTTCTCTTCATATGTCTTCCGTCGCAGACCCTACACCATTTTAGTTGCCCTCCTCTGGACAGCTTCCATCCTGTCTATGTCCTTGCGGAGATTGGGTCTCCAGAACTGCACACAATACTCCAGATGGGGTCTCACCAGCTGCCTGTACAGAGGGATAACAACTTCCTGTTTTCTACTGGAGATGCCTCTCCCCTATGCATCCCAGTATCCCCCCGAGCCCTCCTTACTGCCCTCTCACATTGCTTGCCCACCTTTAATCATCTGATATGACTACCCCCCAGGTCCCTTTCCATTTTTGTTGTTGTTAGTATCTCACCTCCCATTGTGTACTCTTCCCCTGGGTTTTTGTAGGCTGCTGTGAAACGATCCAGATGGAGTCTCCAGTAGTTTTGTATGTATTCATTATACATAACTTCATAGCAACATATAAAAGTTTAACTGGGCTCCCTTCTGATGTCACCAAACAGGACACATGCATCAGCTAATCAGCTCTAAAGAAGACGTGCATACATCAATATTCAGGAGCATTCGTGAACAAGCACATTCTGTATGTGGTAGAGAAAGAACGGGGTGCCAACTTGAGTTTTGACTGTTGCGACAACTGCTATATTGCTGCCTGTTAGAATGCTTGTAAAACAACATATTTTGAGAAGCTATTAGGACCTGGTCAGGATCTTTCTACAGTAGCTGAAGACTGTCGGCTTACGTACCAGATCAGGTACTTGCATTTGCTGCTTTGTTCTTTTACGATCTACCAGCCTTATTCTTGTTAAGATTTATAGTTGGTCCTGGATAAATGAATATTTTCTTGTCGCAAATTAGGCTCAAAAACACACCAAAATTGGTTTGGAACCTGAACATACAATAAAGTTTAAAAAGTAAATAAAAAAAAATATATATACAAAAAAAGAAATAAATAAGATTAACACAGCTTAACATCAACACAGTTTCCACACACTTTTATAATGTTTGTCTACTGGTAACATAGTTCGTCTAATGTTAACATGCTTTTTTTTTTTTTTACACTGACTGTTTGTTTATTTGAAAATGTTTTACCAGGCAAATCATACAGAGGCAAGTCTCGTTTACAGATGTGATCGAGAGGCACAGGACTAGCAGTACAATAAAAATAAAATGGTAACAGCACAAGCGTACAATAGTACACTGTGCATACATAGATTTGGCAGCAGTTGGTACACCAAACAACACAAAGCAGGCTTCAGTTTCATAATAGATATACATGGCAGTCAAGTAGGGCACTCACAAGTGGAGATAAAGTGCTGCTGTAATTTTGATTTGGTGGCAAAGACAGAGGGAGCAAGTAATGTCAGAGAGCAACATATTCAATACTTTTGGCAAGCGGTAGCTAACTGCTGCTTGGCCAGCTTTCTTTTTCAATGGGGGGGTTGGGAGATATGCAGCCTTTTACCTAGATCCAAATGCAACAGATAAAAAGGGTTTGTGACTGGAGAAAATAGGCCACCAAGATAGTAAGGGACCTTGCTAGTCCAAAGTTTGGCTCCAACCAAGGCAATGTGGTACGCACACCTACCTACAGTCCAGACTGGACCAGCCTAGACTGGAGTGCATCTGACCATGATGCGTACAAGCAAGGTACATAATTAAGGGTAAACCTGCACAGGGCATTGAATAGGCTAATCAGCTTGGAAAGAGAGACTGTTTAGAAACTGCTGCATATACTACATCACCATAATGCAAGGTAGGTGAGATCATATGTTCAAATGGACAAGAGTGCACCTTGTTTAGCAAGGTATTTGGTTAGGATGGTATTAATATATGATGAGAAGGCTCTTGATCAAACATCATGCCAAGGTATTTGAACCGGGTGACATTAGCCAATAAAGCCTTATCCAGGGCATGGATGCACAGGGGATCAGAAATGTTCAGCCAATGTTTGGTACCAAAGGACACACAAATAGTCTTCTTCTGGTTTAAAATAAACTGATATTCAAAAAACAGTTTCTTAAAATTGGTGAACTCTAGCTGGACAGCTGGTTAATGATAGATGCAAGTTGATCAGAGGTATATAAGACTGTGTCATCTGCCTACAGATGAAAGTTGCATGCAAATACAACTGAAGGTCATTGACAATAACCTGAAAAAAGAGGTGGCCAAAGTACTGATCTCTATCTGATACCCAGGCTAATAGGGAGAGAAGGAGATACTGTTTGGTCCACCTTCACAGCCTGCTGTTGATTAGACATGCAGGACCTAAACCAGAGCAGTAGTTTTCCATTAATACCAGAGACTTCAAACTTTGTTAGCAGACGGGAGTAGTTAACAGTGTTGAAGGCTCTGGCCAAGTCTGTATAATGATGGCATCAGAGCACATATTCCTAGTGAAATAGTCAGTGATTCTAAGGAAAGAGGAAGAAGTGGAGTGGTTAGTAAAGAACTCTGACTGAATTGGTGTGAAGTCAGAGGTGTTACAGAATTCAGTGAGTTGTGCACAAATTTCGCTCTCTCTCTAGGATTTGAGAGGGTCCTGACAGCAATGACGTTTGGTGGTAACTGTTTGACTTATCTGATGTACCATCCTTATGGAGAGGGATTATTAGTGCACTCTTCCACACAGACACAAATTTACTTGTGGCCAGGGAGCAGTTGAAGACATAGGTTACCTGCTCTGCAATAGTCATAGCACCTAGAGATCAAACTTTAGGGGACAGTAAGTCACACTGGTGCTGGCTATGGGATCGATGGCAGACAGTTCTCTAAGGACATTCAGTAATTTGATAGGGAAGACGTTCCCATACGTATGAGATGGGGTGCATGGAGAGCAGGCCCCTAGTGGGGTACCAGTTCCATGAAATTGTGCAGCTCAAACCTCAAATGAGGGATAAGCAGAAAAAAGTCCAGGCTCATCAATAACTGCTTGTTTAGCTTCAGTGTAATCATAGGCTTGTTTAACAGCAGTTAGAACATCACTCTCGTGTTTAAGCCAGCATTGCTAAGTAGTGGGTTGGACTATATATATTTTTTTTTTAGACTTTATTTTTCCCTGGGACCTGATTAACTCTCTCCAGCTACCTACCAGCCCAGCTCTACCTCCCAGTCTGAAGCTCGGCGTTCCAGGCCGTCCCTGCCGGGTGGATCCCCCGGCTCTGAGCGCCTGAGGCGGGGCCACCCGCACTGGCGCTCTATCTACAATCTAATGTGCCGGGCAGGTGTCGGAGGACCCCTCTGGAACCTGAGCCCGATAGTGGGAGTGTGGCCAAGACTGGAGGCGCCTTTGCCTATCCTCAGCCCGGGTTTTTTTTGTTTTTTTTACTGTAGATTACCCCGAGGAGCCGGACGTGCAATGGCGCCTGCACGAAGAAGCCATCAGTGTCCGCAGCGCTCCTCCCCTTCTGTTCCAGGCACAGTAGCACACTTGGTCTCCACTGGGTGTCACTACTGCGCAGAGGAGCCCATGAACCCACCCCAGGGAGAGGAGAGCCATCCTCCGGATGCTCAATCCTCTCTCTCCCCTGCCGACTCCCGGCGGGTCCGGGCTCGTTCACGAACCCGGGTCGCTGGTGTGGTGCGAGGTGTGGCGTCCAGCACCTCAACCCTCAGCACCACCAGGCCAGCTGGCTTGGACAATATTAAAGTACTTAATACTAGTGCAAATCTAGTCTACAAGGCCTCTCACCATTTGCCCCGGTGCTTCGATTCGCTGTCACAAATCCATGCTGCTTACTATCCTAAAGTTGTTTTTTTCTCCAGGTATTCCGCTAGATCTTCTCTGACTACTGTCTCCACCAGTTTCTCTACCACTGAGGTAAGGGTGACAGTTCTATAGTTTCCTGGCTGCTCCTCATCCTCTCCCATATGCAGCGGAACCACGACAGCCATCCTCCAGTCCCTGAGAACCACCCCTTGCTGCATATATAAATAAATTACACTATTCGGTTCCTTTTTTTTTTGTTGCACAAAAGATTACTAGTTGTTTTCACAATCCTCTTAACAAGAAAAATAAACATGACCCCTTTTCCTTAGATAAAACAATTTGCAGAATGAGATACTGAAGAATATGGGACCTTTGCTTCAACACCCACAACTGTATGTCTGTCTTACAGTAAGCATGAGTACCTGTGGCTGCAGAAGCGCTGGCCCCACAGGGTCTGAACTGTACTGCTGCACTTTGGGTATCATCGGTTTCAATATGCAGCTAAAAAAATACAGACCCCACAGAGGCCTGCACTTCTGTAGCCAGAAGATGGTGTGTATGTATTGCATCTGTGGCTGAAGAGGTGCAGGCCCAATTGGGGCCTGGGCTTCGGCAGACAGAACTAGTGCTGCAATTTGGGTATCAAGAATTTCGAAGGGGCTGCACTTCTGCAGCCAGAGGTCAGTTTGGATGCCTTACACCTGCAGCTGCAAAAGTACAGGTCCTCAGAGGTCTGCACTCCTGCAGTCAGAACTGTGTATATGCTTTAAGTATCTGTAGCTACAGAAGCGCAGGCCCCATACGGCCCCTAACTGGTGCATTAATATAGTTTTTTGCAATTAATTTCCTTTCTTTTTGAGATAGTAGAATCATATCCTGATTCACACAGGTCCCTCTGGGCCCTGTGCTTCCATGTAGCTACAGATAAAGATGTACAGGGTCCCAGAGGACCCTGTGCCAAGTGAGGAGTCCATCTGGCTGTGGAAGCGCAGGATCCTCTGGACCCTGCACATCCGTGCAGGTACAGATGCAGACGTTCAGGGCCCTGTGCCAAATGTGAAGTCCATCGGGCTGTGGAAGTGCAGGGCCATCTGGGTCCTGCACTTCTGTGCAGCTACAGATGCACACACACACACAGGGCCCTCTGACTGAGGAGTCCATCTGGGCACAGAAGCGCAGGGCCCTGTGGGTCCACCACTTCTGTATCAAGTGAGGAGTCCATCTAACTGCGGAAGCGCAAGACCCATGTGGCTACTGATACAGGCACGCAGGGTCCTTGCATCATAATTTTGTTTTGTTTTTTATATTTTGGTCCCAAATTTTCAACATAATCTTTTTATAATCCCCACCTAATGAACCAGTCAGGTTAAATTTTTCAAACCCTACCTGAAAGGTAATTTTGCAGTATGACTGCAGATTCAACTTCAGGGACAGATTTGAAAAATGTCATCTTTCTAGTTCATGAGGTGTTGCCAAAAAAAGGCCATGATGAAAACTTGAGGTAACATTTTTTTTTAAACAGCCTTGTTATACGAACATATGAACATACGAAGAAGCCAGAAGAAGGCCATTTGGTCTATCTAGTCTGCTCATGTTGCAGGGTCCACATCTTGAGCTACTGACCCTGCCCCCTCCCACTTCTCCCAACTTTTCCATCCTCCCTACACACAATTACTACCTTCCCTCTTTGTCTATCCCCTGCCTCTCTTGAAGCTGCCCACCATCTTCAACAAGACCACCTCTTTTGGCAGTGCGTTCCAAGCATACACCACCCTCTCCACGAAGAAATGCTTCCTGACCTCCCTCCTAAACCTCCCCTTCCCTCCCAATTTAAGACTGTGTCCCCTTGTGTTATAGTTGTCATTTAGCTTAAAGGTACCCTCCTTATCCACCTTATTTATCCCTTTCAAGTATCTGATGGTCTCAATCATGTCCCCCCTTTCTCCCTTGTCCTCCAGTGGGTACATGTTCAGTGCCCTCAACCTCTCCAACAGTTGTTCTTCTAGACAAAGACTAAAGAGCTAGTGTACTGCCTAAAACTAATATTAGTTTTTAAAAGTAGTCAGTCAAACATTACTTTTTATACCAAAGACACTTCTTCTTTTCCCTCTGGTTAATTAGAAGACTGTTTACCTGATGTTTGTAGGTGTGATGTGTGGAACAGCACTCCGTCTGGCAGCTGACATATCTAGCTCAATTCCCCCACTACATCATTGTCATCAAGACACAGGTCAGGAAGCATAAGAAAACCAGGAGCAGTTATAAAATTCGCAATTAGTGTTTTATTATTATTATCAAGAACAGTAAAATAAAAAATAAACATTGTTCTGTATAACTATTTACAAAGGCAGTAGAAACAGAGAAAACAAAGTCCTTTATCTGAGGGTATCTCTAATTCCAAGTTTCAGTCTCCAAAAAGTCTCTCCCCAGCAAAAGATTACTGCTTTTTTTACAAGTCTTTGCCTGGGAACTCGTTAAGGAGACATCCAGTTTTTCACAACATATTGTTTTCAGCTTCTTGGCAGAGCAGGCTTGCAAACAGAACAGAACAGTGTCCCAAGCTGGCCTCCCACTGACAGCTCTACAAGAGTTGCAAACAAGCCTGAGAAGAGCTCAAACTGCATCTGAGGTTAACCTACTAAATTCTAATTAACTTTCTGCAATCATTTCAACAGTATAACTTTACAATTTCAAACAAAAGGATCCCAGTAACGCTTACAGTTTCACACAAAGATTCACATATATTTTTATAACTGCAAATATGCAAGGGGGAAGAAAAGACAGAAGCAGCAAGTGAAGGCAAGGAGATTGTAAGAGGCGGAGAATCACAAGACCATGGGAGTGATCAGTTCCTAGGTCTCATGAGAACATTTGGTTGCACAATCAGACAGACAAGAGAAAGAAAAGGAGAGAACAGAAATGGGGCAAGGTCTTATTTAACCCTGTCACATACCACCCTCTTTAGAAGTGAACCTGTTTTAAAAAACAGGTTTCCAAAACTTTCTTTTAAATCTCTTGTAACAAGGCTTCATAACCTGTGCAGTCCTGCTCTTATGCAATATCTTTCCTTTCCAGAACAACCAGTACAGCAAACAGTGAAATTTAAACCCACATATTTTTTTCAGCCTTCGGAATTCTCAATTCCTGATCTATATCTTGACAGAAAATTAGCATCGACTTGTGCATCACTTTGAATATAAATGGCGGTAGTGCCAGGTACCATCTTGTGATTCTGTTAATGTTATCCTCCTTTTAGTTAAGCCAACAGAGATAATTATTATCTGTGATAAGTACAACATCCGCTCCCTAGCAGATAAAACTTAAGGGACTCCATAGCCCACTTGGCCGAAAGGCATTCCTTTTCAATGGTGGAGTACCTTTTCTCTCTGTTGTGTTAATTTCCTACTTAGCTACAGAATAGAATATTCCTTCCCATCTATACTCTGACTCAAGACTGCACCTAGGCCTACCGCTGATGCATCTGTGTGTAACAAAAATTATTTCTCGAAGTCAGGGCTTCGTAAAATAGGGGCTGAACATAATGCAGCCTTAATGGCCCGAAAAGCTTCATCACACTCTGGGGACCATTTCACATTATTTGGGCACCTTTGCTATGTGAGTTCAGTGAGGGGGAGTAGCTAACTGGGCAAAGTTGGGAACAAATCTCCAGTAGTAACTAGCCAACCCTTAAAATGACCAGACATGTTTCTTTGCTTGAGGGACAGGACTGTTAGCTACAGGTTCTATCTTAGAAATCTCTGGTTTTATGTCTCCATTTCCCAAAATGTAGCCCAAATATCTGGTTTCCAGCATGCCCAAAGCACATTTGGTAGGATTAATGGCCAGACCTGCATTTTTGATAGACTGAATAACTGCTCGTAGGTGTTCCAAGTGGCTTTTCCCATCTGGACTGTACACCATATCATCATCCAGGTAAGCAGCACAATAACCACTGTGAGGAGCTAAACTTACATCCATGTACCGCTATAATGTAGCGGGTGCACCATATAGACCAAATGACGTGGTAGTGAACTGATAGAATCCAATAGGAGTGGGAAATGCAGTTTTGTCTCTGGATTCTTCAGCTATGGGAATCTGCCAGTAACCTTTGGTGAGATCAAGGGTACTATGCACTTGGCACTTCCTAATCTGTCCACCAAATCATCTATCCTGGGCATAGAATAACCTTCAAATTCAGACACTTGATTAAGTTTCCTAAAATCAAGGCAGATTCTTACACCCCATTCTTTATTTACAATCACCATTGGTGATGACCTAGCACTTCTAGACTCTTTTATGACACCCAATTCTTTCATTTTTTTGTATTTCCTTAACCATATCTGCTCTTAACCACCCTGGTAATCTGTATGTCTTTTGTCTGATAGGGTGAGCATTCCCTGTAACTGTTACATGCTCGGCCCCTTTTGCATGGCCTGGCACTGTGGTAAAAGTACTGTTAAATGTCTGTAGTAAGTTACGGATTTCTGCACTTTGTTCGGAGGTTAAGGAAACAGGTTACGGAAACATTCACATTATCAGCAGTTACAGTTTGTTCCCTGTCATAAGCTATATCAATATCTTCTTTATCAGTTTCTTCTAAAACTAAAAGCAGCCTGTGGTGAGCTTTCAACTCATTTCTTCAGGAGGTTAGCGTGGTATATATCTTGGTAGGATTTTTCCTGTCAGAAGTCAACTGTGACAGTATATCTAAGCATGTTATAAGTCCCTTGCCACTTCATTAGCAGTTTATTTTCTGTAGTGGGTAACAGTAGCAAGACCTTTTCACCTGGCTCAAAAACTTTTTTCTTTTATTCCATGGTCCTAATACATCTTTTGCTGATTTTGGGCCTCTTTCTGATTACTGTGGGCAATTTCAACATATTTTGCCAGTTTCTTTCTCAGGGCACAAACATGAGATGGAGTAGATTGTTTCTGAGTGGGGTTATCTTCCCAAGTTTCTTTTATTATATCTAGCGGCCCTCTAGGTTGTCTACCATACAGCATTTCAAATGGTGAAAAACCTGTTGAGGCTTGTGGCACTAGCAGGTAAGGTAAGTATTGGTCGCAATCTTTCCCATCTCCTTTCACAAACCTTTTTAACATGCATTTTAAAGTTTGGTTGAAATGCTTAACAAGACGGTCTGTCTGAGGGTGATGAGGGGAGGTTCTTGTGGCAGTGATACCTAGTAGTTTTTTATTTTATTTATTTTTTCTTCATTTAGTACTAGGATTACAAATACCTTTGAACCAGCGGTTCATTTACAAAGGTTCCGCGTTAACATGAGAAATATAAACAAACATAGGGATCAAATAAAAGAGAAATCCATACAGTTAATAAGTAATCACCATAAAATACTGACAGTAACAATTACACTTACAGCTGGTTCAGGTTGCATGTAACGGGTACAGACAACATTGATAAAATTGGCATCATAGGTAAAAAACAGTAGATACAATAGGTCCATGTAACATACAATCAACTGGTACAGGTAGCATAATCCTAAATTACAGGGAGAACATATTCAAGGAGATGTACAACAAGGTGGGAGGAGGGGAACAGAATAACTTGGGGTTTGATGAACACCACAGAGGGTGAGCAGTGTAGAGGAAGAACAAGGAGAAGTAAATGCTGTCAAAATTATGACACTGTCATGAAGTGCTAAGCAACAGAAGTGCCAAGGCAAGGAGGGGGAGAAGGGGGAAAGGGGAAGGAGCGGGAGAGGACCAAGGGTAATGCAGGGAGGGTAAGCAGGTGGTATGTCACAGGAAGGGGGAGGTAAGAAGAGAGAGGGAGGGAGGGAGCAGAGGAGTGTGGCAAGTGGGTAGTCAGGAGGGGAAGGAGTAGGGAGGCGGGGGGGAGAGAGGAGAGGGACAGGAGGAGAGGACCAGGTGGTGGGGGGGAGAGGTGGGCAGGAGGGAGAAAGTGAACTAGTGGGCAGCAGAGGCCTGAAGAGAGAGCGGGTGACCCGTAGGCCTAGAGGGTGCAGTCACACTTGCTGAGATTAATAAGGTGCTGACGTAGTTTGTGCTTGTATGGGCCAAGTTTGTTCTCATCCGAGAATTCAGGAGGGAGGCCATTCAGTAGGTTCGGGGCCCTGCTAAAGAAGGCACACTGAGCCTGGGAGGTATTGCACAATGGAACAAGATGAACAGGTTACTCACTTGTAACAGTAGTTCTAGGAGTGGTATATGTTGTTTATCCACACTCTTTGGCATGTCCCTTTCCCTTTAAATCTGGTCGGAAAGTCTTTCAAGCTGGCTCCTCCCACCCACCCGGGTGGTAAATACCTCGGCTCCGCCCCATGATGCCAGATCTTAGCCCACTGGAAGCAAGGTGATGCTCCTAAAGCCGGGGAGGTTGGGTGGGTGCGTGTGGATGAACAACATATACCACTCCTGGAACTACTGTTATAGGTGAGTAACCTGTTCTTCTAGGAATGTGGATATGTTGTTCATCCACACTCTTTGGCAGACTCCTAGCAGTTCTCCGGGAGGAGGGAGGCATGGCACATACCCCCTACTTAGGAAACAGAGACTGGGGAACTGAGGCCCCAAAACCAGCATCCCGGCGTGACTCAAAGTCAATGTGGTAGTGAGAAATAAAGGTGTTTGCTGACTTCCAGGTAGCAGTCCGACCGATTTCCTGGATAGAGAAGCAGTCACCGATGCAGCAGTATGGCGGGTAGAATAAGCTCTTAACCCTCTGGGAGGTTTCTTGCCAGCCAACTCATAGAACAGACCTATGCATGATGTGATCCATCTTGCAATGGTCCGTTTGGCTGCAGGTCTACCAGAAGAGGCTTCAGCGTAGTTGACAAACAGCTGGCAAACCTCTCCATGAATTTCCGCCGTTCCTTCCTTATAGTAGGAGAGAGTGCATCTCAGGTCCATAGTATGGAGCCTGTACTCGGCGTCTGAGGTGTAGTTAGGGTAGTATACCGGCAGAGTCAAACCTGATTAAGGTGAAATTCTGAGACCACCTTCGGAAGGAATTTCGGGTTGGGGCGCAGGACAACTTTGTCCCTGTGAAAGACCAGATAAGGGGAGTCCACTGAAAGTGCCTGGAGCTCCCCTGTCCTTCTGGCTGATGTGATAGCCACCAGAAAGGCAGTCTTCCATGACAAGTGTGAGAGCTCACACTTGGGCATGGGTTCGAATGGCTTGCCCATGAGCTTTGCCAAAACCAGCAAAAGATCCCATGGAGGTGGAGGTTCAGGCACCAGAGAGCATATGTGATCCAGGCCTTTGAAGAAGCGCCCGACCACTGTCGTCTGTGCCCGGTAAGCAGATATGGCTGCCAGGTGCACCCTAAGGATCGAGGACCGCAGACCCCCTTTGGAGAGAGACCAAAGGTAGTCCAGAATGTTAGCCAAAGAACAGGATAAGGGGTCCAGACTCTTACCCTGACACCAAATGGAAAATCTCTTCCATTTGAAGGCATAATATTTCCTGGTTGATTCCTTACAAGATGCCTCCACCACAGCGTAGACATCCTCAGAAAGAACCAGAGCCTGGAACTCTAACCACTCAGGTACCAGGCTGGGAGGTGCAGGGATTGAAGGTCCGGGTGGAAGACCTTCCCCTGGTTTAATGATATCAGGTCCGGGTGTGTGCAAAGCCACTCCGGAGGCCTGCAGCTGAGGCTGAGGAAATCTGGGCACCAGAATTGGTGCAGCCAATCCGGGGCTACCAGAATCACCTTTGCCTTGTCCTTCCTCACCTTGAGTAACACCTTGTGGATCAAGGGAAATGGAGGGAAGGCCTGGGGTCCACGGAATCGAAAAGGCATCCCCCTGCAGTGAGCCCTGCTGAGGGGGCGGGCATGTTACAGACTCAGCTTGGCATTCTCCCTGAAGGCAAACAGGTCCACCAATGGTTTGCCTCAATGGGAGAACAGACTGTAAGCTACCTCTGGATGGAGGCACCACTCGTGGGATATCTGGCCTAGGCGGCTGAGAGCATCCGCCAGTTGGTTCGAGACTCCTGCCACAGGGATGGCAAGGAGATCCGCCTCCAACCGGCTGATGAGAGTCCAGATGCGGAGCACCTCCTTGCACAGCAGACGGGAGTGCGTGCCATCCCGTCTGTTGCGGTAGTACATGGTCGTGGTATTGTCCATCTGGACTTGACCCCAGAGCTAAGGAGTGAATGCTGACAGTGACAGTCTGATTGCTCTGAGCTCCAACAGGTTGATGTGGCATTGGGACTCCTCATGGGTCCAGAACCCATGGGCCCTGTTGTCCCCCATGTGGGCTCCCCAGCCCATGAGAGAGGAATTGGTCGTGAGGACGACCGTCGGCTTGGGACAGACAAATGGGATCCCTTCCTGCAACCGTTCTGGGACGGTCCATCATTGGAGAGCATCCCACATCTTCTGGGTTGCCGTGATCAGCTGGTCGAATTGACCATGGCGCTGAGTCCACTGGGCAGCCAGCTCCCATTAGAGGGGGCACATGTGCCACCTGGCCCAACGGACCACTGAGGAGCATGCCACCATGTAACCCAGAAGGTGCAGAAAGTCCTGGGCAGGGTGCAAGAGCCCAACCAGAAATGATCAGGCAAAGGAGGAAAGAACCTCCGCCCTGTC
Source organism: Neoceratodus forsteri (assembly GCA_016271365.2). Taxonomy (NCBI): domain Eukaryota; kingdom Metazoa; phylum Chordata; order Ceratodontiformes; family Ceratodontidae; genus Neoceratodus; species Neoceratodus forsteri. The sequence goes on along the minus strand of CM028131.1, from coordinate 657,243,434 downwards.
TGCCGGGAGCCGGGATCTGGCTTGACAAGAGTCGAGCTCTGCCCTGATGAAGTCCATCACCTGAGATGGCACGAGTTCTGACTTAGCCTCGTTGATCAAGAGGCCAAGCTGAGAGCAGGTTCTGAGAGCCAGATCCCTAGATCTCGCTACCTCCTGAAGGGAGGAACCCACCAGAAGCCAGTCATTGCGATAAGGGTAGATTTGAATTCCTCGATGCCGAAGATGGGCTGCCACCACTGCAATGCATTTGGTGAAGACCTGCGGGGCTGATGACAGGCTGAACGGCATGGCTTGGAACTCGTACAGGGTCCCCTCAACCCTAAAGCGGAGGAACCGCTGGTGGGACGGATGGATTGGGACGTGAAAGAATGCGTCCTGCAGATCCAGTGAACAAAACCACATGTTTCACTCCAGGGATGGTATGATCTGGTTCAGAGTTACCATCCAGAAGGTACGAGACCTGAGATACTGATTCAGGTTATGGAGATCTAGGATGGGGCGCCAACCCCCCCATCCGCTTGGGCACCAGGAAGTACCTGGATACGAAGCCTGGGTCTACGGGCGGATCAAGCACTGGAGCTACCACCTCCTTGTAGAGGAGCTGAACTACGTCTTCTCGAAGAGATGACTGCATGTGAGCTGAGATCCTTTCCTCCCGAGGGGCTCGGCTAGGCAGGTATTGCTCGAATTCCAGAGGCAGTCCCTGCCCGAACACTTCCAGAACCCACCTGTCCGAAGTGATATTGGACCAGACGGAAAGAAAATGGCAGAGCCGACCCCCCACGGGAGGACCCAGGGCAGGCACGACGGGAGTAGGGGTGGCAACCCCCAACCCGTCACTGAGCAGGCTTAGAGGAGGAGGCTCATGGACCAGCACCTCGGCCTCCTTTACAGGGCTGTTGAGGGCCCTGCTTGGGCCTAGGGCACCAAGCTTGAACCTGCTGCTGCTGTTGGTGCTGCTGACCTCCTTGATAGGAGTGCTGCCTGACCGCAGGGGAGAACTGCTGAAAAGGCTTCCTCTTCCTCTTCTGCTGGTTCTTGCCCAAGGAACCCTTAGCAGAAGTGGTGTCCAAGGTGGCATTGGACTGTTCAATACGCTGAAGGTGGCCTGCGACTCCTGGGCCGAACAAGTTGGTACCAAGGAAAGGCACATCAGCTAACTTGTGCTGGGCATCCACCGGAAAGGAGGATAACTGCAGCCAAGCCCTGCAGCAGGTGGCCGCTGCAGCTGCTAAAGAGCAGGCACAAGAATCCCCGATGTCTAGGGCTGTCTGAAGCTGCTGTTTGGCGACAGCATGGCCCTGATCACGGACTTGCTTGACCGTGGTCTGCACGTCCACAGGGAGGTGAGGAAGTACTTCATCCAGTGACCCTAGGAGGGCATGGGAGAAGTGTGCCATGATTACAGCAGAACTGGCCTGATGAAGGCCCAAGGAAAAGGCTGTGAAGACCTTATGGGCAAAGTGGTCCATGTTCTTGGACTCCTTGTCCGGAGGTCGGTTGGTGTTGACCGAGCTACCAGTATGTCTAAAGATGGAAGCAGTCACCAGGCTCTCAACCGAGGGATGTTCCATGAAACCTGGTAGGAATCCCATAGGCACCGCGTACTTACTTGCCATACGGGCAGACGGTGCGCGGCAGGAGGCTGGACGCTGCCAAAGCTCAAGGGCTGGACCAGTAATGACTTCAGCCACTGGGAAGGCCTCCGTCGGGGTATCCCCCCCTCTTAAAGATATCCGTAAGGGGGTACTCTGCCTTTTTCTGGATAGACTCCAGGGGCATTCCGGTGGAATCGGAAATGAGGCGGAGGATGCCCTGAAAGGAGGAAGGACCTTCTTCCAGGCCTGCCGAAAGTGACTCCTCATCACCCGGATGGGATTGCAAACTGATGGCATCCGAATCCAAAGAGTCGGGATACAGCGGCCTCCCACCTATCTCCCCCTCAATACACCGAGGGTGGTCCGGGGTAACCGTGATGGATAGGCATCGGGGAAGCCCGGTGTCTGGATGGTCCCCTTTTGAGGGAGCCCCCTAGAGAGACTGCTTAGGCGGTGGTTCCAGCCTAATCGGTAGTGAGACTGGTGTGGGCTTAGGAATAATGGCCGGCCCCACAGGTGGAGGAACCAAAGATTTCGGGTCCGAAAGGGTCGATGTTGGCCCTTGAGGCGCACATCAAGTAATGGCCAGGGTGGACGGTGTAGCTGGCTTCTGCCTGGCCAAAAACAGCTGTTGCCACATAAGCTCCTCATAGCATCGGAGTTTCCGTCAAAGCCTCTCCTCATCTGAGGAGGATGAGAACCTGTAGCGGTGCCTCTTTTTTGAATGTCGGTGGCCTTTCTTCAGTTTTCCCACCGAAGAAGGAGACAGAGTCCTCAATCGAGACCGAAGGGGTCAGCCAGGATTGGGAGAAGCCGGGCTCGGTGAAAATCGAGGCTCCAGATCAATTCCCTTGATGGGGACACCCGAAGAAAGTGTCTCATCATCGGGGAAAGAAAGGACCGGGGTTCCTTCTAAAGAATCGTCGACCAGAGTTGGCGAAATTGGCTTGATCAGATCGAGAACAATCTCTACCGGATCAGCCGATTCCTCGGTCTCTGCCTGGCCAGACGGAAGATCCATGAAGCCGGGCGGCTGAGGAAGCTCTCTCAACCAAAGTCAAGGTCACAGTGTCCTGGGACTCGGACCTCTCTGGATCCCAGGAACGTCTCCTTTTTGAAGATGTTGGATCCTTGTCCCTCTTCCGAGGGTGGGAGGAGTGTGAGCCTGAGGACTCCTCACCCCTGGTGGGGAAAGACTGACACATCTCCCTTAAGGAACCTGTGAAGGAAGAACTGAGGTTGAGAGGCACAAAGAAACTTCAGCTGGCTGAAGCTTGGGTAGCTCTTCTTCAAAGGCCTTCATCTGCTCTAGCTGCTCGGCGGATCTCGCGGCCGCGGAAACCGCCCACCTCGCTTCTTTCGATTTCACCGGTGGGTTCCTTTTCTCTGGTCTGCCCAGCTTAAGGCTCACTATGCGGTGGTCAAAGACATTGGGATTGAAAGTCAAGCAAAAGGTACAGGTGGTGGTATCATGACCAACACCTAGGCAGTACACGCAGGTAAGGTGGGGATCGGTGCGCGGCACTTTCTGGCTGCACGTACACCGGTGAAATCCGGGGGACAACTTGTCTTCCATATCTGATGCGCTATTATCAGAATCGAAAACCCTGACGAGTTTGAGAGATAAATTCCGTAAAAACCAATGATGCGAATCCAGGGCCTACGGTGGCTAAAGTTAGCACGAGGGAACCTGATTCTTCCAGCAGAAAGGAAGATCTGGAGTCATGGGGTGGAGCAGAGGTATTTACCACCCGGGTGGGTGGGAACACCCAGCTTGAAGACTTTCTGGTCACATTTAAAGGGAAAGGGACATGCCAAAGAGTGTGGATGAACAACATATCCACGCTCCTAGAAACATGGGTTTGAGTGTACTGTGTGTAAAGTGTGTCTTACAGGTAGGTTGCATGAAGGCATGCATTACAGGAGGGATGAGGCAAAGACAGATTTTCTTTGCCAGGAGGCTGGTCTGATAGGCTAATCTGCCATAAACAATGAGCCAACTAGATTTTTTGTATAGATCACAGGTATGCGTATGCTTACCTGTTCCTGTGACAAATCTGCAGCACTTATTAAGAGAGGTCCTGATTCTTTTTAAGGTGGTGTCTGAGGCAGCCCCGTTGAAGACTAGCCCACAATCAATAATGGACAGGATAGAGCTAGTTACAGCAGTGTGCATGGCTTTGTTGGTTAGGCAGTGGCGGTGGCAGTAGAGGACCCCAATCCTTGAATTAATGGCTTTGGAGATGAGGTGGACATGCGAGTTGAAGGAAAGAGTGGAGTCAAAGGTAATGCCAAGATATTTAAACTCATGCACTTGATTGAGTGGTAGTTGTTGCATGTTGTAGATGGTAAGACTGGTCGTTCTAAATTTGCTGTGGAAGTTATAAAACACCATGGCCTTGTTTTTTTTATAGTTCATCAGCAGTTTATGCTGATCAAACCAAGATTCTGCACTACTGAAGTTCTTCTGGGGGTCCTGGGAGAGAGGGACAGGGTCAGTATGGGTAGAAAAGAGCACTGCATCATCTGCATAAAGCATCATTTTATTTTCACAGGCTGCAGGGAGGTTGTTAATGAAGAGGCTAAATAATAGCAGGCCAAGGATGAATCCCTGGGGTACTCCAGAGTGCACCAGGAGGCTACAGGAAAGAGTACCATGGATCTCAACTTGTTGGCGCCTGTCTTTAAGATAGCTTTCAAATCAATTTGTGACCTGATGCAAAAGGCCAAGAGTAGAAAGGGAATCCAGCAGAAACCGGTGATTCACGGTGTCAAAGGCCTTTGTTAGGTCAATGTACACCATACCTAGTATGTGTCCTGTGTCGAGGGCTTTGTGTATATGGCTGGTAAATTCAAGAAGGGCAGTGGCAGTGCTATGAGCTTTTCAAAAGCCATGCTGCTGTGGACACTGAAGATTATATCTGTGGAGGTGTTCAGAGAACTGGTCCGAAAAAATATGTTCAAGTTCCTTGGACAGTGGTGGTAAGATGGAGATGAGGCAGTAATTGGAGTGCGGGGACCTATCACCGTTTTTGTGCACAGGTGTGACAATGGCTAATTTCCAGAGCTGGGGGAACTGTTTGAGGGACAGTGAGAGATTTAGGGTTTAGTAGGTGGGAGTAAGACAACTTCAAGGGAAAGTGAGAGAAGTTTAAGATCCAATGTGACACTGCTGAATCTGGATTTGCCTAGGAATTTTTTAAGGTATTTCCTGGATTCAGCAAGGGATGTTCTCCTGAAATAGAAAGGGGGGTTGTCCTGGGGTGTTCAGTTTTACTACTGGGACTAGGCAGGGTGGAGTCATTGAAAAAGTTAGGGGGTAGGACACTGCTAAGATCAGTAAATGCATGATTAAAGGTATCAGCAATTTCTTTATGATCCTGGATGACAGTCCCACTGACCTGAATCATGAAGGGGGAGGATTTGTTGGGTTTCCCTGTGAGGCATTTAATGTTTTCCCAAGAGGACTTGCTGTAACCCCACGTGTTTGTTAGCTCACATTTGTAATATTCTTGTTTGGCTCTATGCACAGCCTGGGTGCGCTGATTTCTGGCAGCTTTATAGCGCTGCAAGTCTGGCTGTTGCCCAGATGCCATGACACGGTGCCAGAGATTATCCCTGTGCTTTACCAAAGTGATTAGCTCGGGGGTAATCCAGGGGCTGTTGGAGGATCTGAGTTTTCTTTTTTATGGGGGCCAAGTTGTTGCAGACTTCGTTGAACAGGGTAATGAAGTAACTGAGGGGCCAGGTTGATGCTGCTCATGGAGTCAAGGGGTGACCAGTCAATTTGCAAGACAGCAGCAAGGAATTGGGGAAGCATTGCTTTCTTTAGAACATGCTGGTGGCAGAAAGTGGCCTTTGGCTTGGTGGCCTTACTCGACCATTGGTAGGTTACAGGGGAATGGTCACTAAGAGAGACAGCGAGTGCTACAGTGTTAGTGATTCTGTTAGGGTGGGTGGTGAGGATCAGATCAAGCAGGGTGCTACAGCCAGTCCTGTAGTTGAATCTTGTTGGGGTAGGAACCATTTTGGTGATATCTACTGCAGCAATGGTGTCTTTCTATAGGCTAGCTTTGGGAGCCAACCAGTTCGCATTAAAGTCACCCATGACAACTGTCTCACTGCAGTGGGGGTGACTGTCAAGGAAGTCAGTGACCATTTGAAATTCAGCTGCTTGTTCATGTAGGGGAATATACACAGATATGACTGTGAAAGACTTACCTTGCTGGCCAAGATTTTAACCACCAACATTTAGGAGTTCTTGGCAGTGGAAGTTAGAGGGAGGACTTGTCCTTTAAGGGTATCCTTCAAATAGATGGCGCTGCCTCCACCTCATTTCCCAATACAGTTAAGCCTGAAAAAGGACATAGCCGGGAATGGAAACTGCAATATCAGGAACATTGGGAGAGAGCCAGGTATCGTTAAGAGCGAGGATATCAGAGTTGTGAAGAGACACCCTGACCTGGAGATCATCAAGCTTGTGCAGCAAGCGGCATATATTAATGAAGGCAATCACTAGCGACCCAAGTTTGCAGGGTTGAGAGTTCAGAGGTGCCGGGGGACCTGGATTCAGGTGGACATTTCCAGTGAAAATTAGTAGGAAAAATGCTATCCTTGCAAGATAGTGGGCAAGAAGTTTCACTGCCTTAAGTTGTTTCCTTGTGGATGGTTTTGTAGTAGGGATATTACTGCATGGGGTAAGAAACTGGAGGAGGAGGAGGTACTCCAGATGAAGACTGTACTGGTTATTTCCCAGGGCGATAGGTGTGGGTGACATAGACTGAGCTGTGTTGTGCGGCATAGTACTCCATGGGATGCCACTAGTCATAAGGTTGTGTGTGAGTCATGAGGTGGATGTTGTGACGTGAGAGCTAAGTAGAATGAGAAACAGAATGATTAAGAGAGGAGTATAGGTGTTATGTGACATAGTGTACGTCTGCAGGGAGAGGAGGCAGACAGCGGGTGAACGGAGCGATAAGGATAGACAGACTTGGTATTGGACAGGTGTCAATTATAGGCTCAAGTAAGCATGGAAAATTGGGTAGATATGGAGCCAACAGTGAGAAATGAGGTAGAAAAACTGCTCAAGAGCTGCCTGTTTTAGGTGGTGATAAGTGCAATATGGCCAAGACCAATGAGATGGTGGTGGTGACTAGTACAGTATGGTTGAGACCAATGGGAATTGTGTGGGAAGGCACTACAGGGCTACATCCAATGAGAGAGGCACATTGCAATCAGGGAGGAGCACACGCGTATTTAATAGTGGCTAGGGTGGGGGAAGGAGTGCGGACCGAAAAATACTGCAAGAGGCAGCTGAACAGGGGTAGCCATAGCGAGCAGTCTGTGGAGCCCTTGGAGAGACAGCACAAGCCGAGTTGGAAGGCGCTCCAATCAGCTACACCCCTGTTAGATGGTGGTCCAATCAGGAGCCATCACCAGGACTGCCGCACCAATCAGAGAGAAGGAGAAAAAGGCACACAGAGTTCGAGTGCACCTCGTAGTTGCACCTGCAAGATGTGGCCAGGGAGCAGTTCGTAGAGGATGGGCAAGGCAGGAGGAGTGCAGCAGGCAGCGGCCAAAGATTTGGCCGAACTTCTACGCTACTGCTGGTCAGGTGTGCACCTCAGGGTGAGGATCCTAAAGGGGAAAGAGAGACAGAGCGAGAACAAATACAGTTAAGGCTCAGATTAGAGGGCGGGGAAATACTGTAGGCAGGTTGTTAGCGGGGGCTAGAGAAGAGACAAAAAGTTAAGTAAAAGGATTAAGTGTCAGGAAGGAGTTTGGAGAGAAAAATGGGGCGATTAAGGGGTGGTGCAAGCAAGAACTTGTTTGGCAGAGCAGGGGGTGGGGGTGGTGGTCTAAGGTTGAAAACTGAGTCAAAGACAGACCAGTGGTGGAGTGGAGGAAAAGAAAAAGAAAGGGTCTGGGAGGAGAGTGAACAGAGCAATTAACAGCAGGAAAATACATCCGTTTCCTCTAGAGCTTAGCTAGCTTCAGGGCAGGTTAAACTACAGCAGTGGCAAAAATGACATTAGCTTACAAGACATTGGCTTAGCTTTAGCTGAATTTCTATACAGTGGTAGTAATGCAGTTAGTACATCTAGATAACTGAAAAATACTGTAAGAGGTAGCTGAACAGGGGTAGCCATAGCGAGCAGTCTGTGGAGCCCTTGGAGAGACAGCACAAGCTGAGCTGGAAGGCGCTCCAATCAGCTACACACCTGGTAGATGGCGGTCCAATCAGGAGCAGCCACCAGGACTGCCGCACCAATCAGACAGAAGGAGAAAAAGGCTCCCGGAGTTTGAGTGTGCCTAGCGGTTATACCTGCAAGGTGTGGCCAGGGAGCAGTTCACAGAAGTTAGGCAGGGCAGGAGGAGTGTAGCAGGCGGTGGCCAAAGATTTGGCCATACCGCTCTGCTACTACTAGTCAGGTGCATGAAGTTTTAACCATTTTTGTTTGATTTTACAGCTATTTTCTGAGTACAGCAAAGGAAACAGTGAAGTCATCAGGCACTGTGCAAGTTGTTCTCCCCTTGGTTATGGGTTCCTTTGTGACTTGCCTATAGTAGGGATAAATGCTGATAATGTGCCCAACACTGAGAAAAATGATTTATTTTTATTTAGAATTTGTCAGTGGCCAAAATAAATTATTTATCGCTACGGTTTCATTTAAACCTAAATCATATAAATATATTTATACAATGACTGTAAGACTAAAAAATTGCCAAATAAATGCATTTATTTTCATAGCATGCTGCGCCAGAGCAAAAAATCAATTATTTATTTTCATTATAGCTTACTCAATAATAGGTATTTTCACTCAAGTCGCATCAGCCCCATCGAGAATTATACAGCATTTTTTTTTTTTGCATTATTTCTTTATCCCCTCCTATGTGCCCCGTATCTGCCACTTCCTTCAGGGAGCCATGATCCCAGACATCCATCTACTGTCCTCCCTTGGAACCCCCTACCTCAAATCGCAGCCAACCCTGGGGTAGCTCGACGTAACCCTTCGCCGAGTTGGTCCCTCTCCTCCGAAGGGGAAGACACCAGTACGGCAACCAGCACACTCTTTCTCTCAGCCCCAGGGCGCTGCTGAGGCAGTCAGGCTCCTTGAGAGTTCTTTGGTGGGGTCGGCAGATCATCTCCCGTCACCCTGGCCAATCCTGGACATTTTACCATTTTTCGTGTTCCCCTGACATCGTGCCGCATCCTGTAGTGCTCCCGGTCTCCACCGGGGACTGCTACAGAGCAAGGCATCACCCTAACCCACCCCCAGGGAGGAGAGCAGTCCTTCGGATGCTCAATTCTCTCCTGCCCCCCGCCAACCCCCATACATACAGCATGTTTTAACATTCAAAACCACCATACCATTATGGCTTTGCAATGTAATTGTATAAATAAGCCAAAGGCTGCCTCAAAATAATTTTTTTTATTTTTAGTTTTAGGATCTGACCTCTGTAGACCTCACTCATGGCTCTGCCACTTTTAAGGTCAAAACCTGAAACTAAAAATAAATGATCTATTTTAAGGCAGCCCGTGGCGCATATATATATATCTCTGTATATATGTATATGTGTGTGTGTGTATATATATATATATATATTATAGGGATTCTGGTCTGCAAACTACTGCGAACACAAAGATCTTAAACTAGGCCATTCGAGACAGACCATAAATCTACAGTACAGCTCTGTTACGTACAAAACACAATAAATTCAGTTCTATGTATAAACCCTGCTACAGCACAAAATTAACAGGATATATTGCACTGGCAGGTTTTGTCCTAAAAAAAAAGTGAGTTGCAAAGACTTTTTATAGGGGGAGTAGTACCACAAAGCCAGTGGGCAGCTGACATTAATACAAAAATATTTACATACCTGTTAAATCTGCTGTGCAATACATTGTTCCTTTTATTAATCCCATAACAGATATGTGACTTCTAAATCAGAGGAGCACATGGATGCTAGAAAACTGAAAAACTTAGCAGCATGGTCCAGATGTGGACATTACTGCTGTCATGCAGATGGAGAACCAGGGCTTAACACGTGCTAGGTCTGGCAGGGTCTCAAACCTGGCAAAACAATTTTGAGGGATTTGAGGCAGGTCTCACAAGGGTCTCAAAGCGGGGCCCTTACTTTCATGTTTGTTTCTCCTTACCATGACTTCAAGAGGGCAGTATGGCCCTTAGTTCCTTAGTGTCCTACAGTATCTTGATGTTTTGTGCCTGCTTGAAAAACTGGTTTAATAATAAAAAGTCAAATTCAGCACTATGTAGCAAAAAAGGACTTCTGCAGTAGTAGTCTGTCTAATCTTCCCATAACCAAAACTCTTACAGACCTGGGGGTCCAGTATTCAGTAAGGTACAAAGCACAGTGCAAATGTTTCTGCTGTACTCTGCAATTGCCCCGGAGTCTCAAAATAGTATTACCTGACTGAATATAGGGCCACGGTGCAGCACTAAGACAGGTAGCGCCGCCCTGACATGAGTCCTGAAGTTGGACTTGAGTTGATAGCACCAGAGCACTATCTGCAGTTTTCAAAGGCACTCATGCAAATGAGCCCACTGGATATGCAAGGAGCTAAGGGCCCATTTGCATGGGTAGCGGAGGCAGGTAGCACAGTGCAGCCCCCCCACCCACACCGTCCATAGCATCTCTAGCTATCCCTGTTGTTAGTGCCCCCCGATCACCAGTTCCTAAGCTACAAAACAATCCCTGGTGCTATTGCCCCCCCCCACTGATCGCCAGCCCCTAATATGTCAAAAAACAAACAAAAGACAGAATCTCTGGAGGTAGTTGTCCTCTCTCCCTTCAGTTACCGGCCCATAATATAAAAAAGAACAGTCGGTGGTGGTAGTGGTCCCCCCACCGATCGCTAGCCCCCTATTATGAAAAAAAAAAATCCGATTGTAGTGCCCCCCCTGATCGCCAGCCCCTCACTGAAAAGAAGAATCCCTGGTGTTAGTGGTCCCCTCCACCAACCCAGAAAAAAAAACACAAAAAACTCCCTGGCATCCAGTGGTACTCCCATGGAACTGGGTACCCTCCCATTCACTTTATCGTATCCGTGGTGCCGCAGGTGCATACAGTGACCGGCACAAACCTCCTCACACCTCCTCAGCCGTTTGCCGCATGTTCAGGCAGGGAGCATACCTATTATTTATAGGACTGGGTGTGTCAACCTGTCCTATAAGTAAGAGGTGCACTCCTTGTCTGGACATATAGCGGCTGGTTGAGGAGGTGTGAGGAGGGCTGTGCCAGTTGCTGCATGCCCCCATGGTACTGCTGATACCGATAATATGAGCTGTGGTGGGGGGTGTATCCCGTGCCGACAGGGGGGTGTTGGGGGACCACTGAATGCCCGGGAGGCGGGTTTTGTTTTGTTAATTCTGGGCCAGTGATCGGAAGAAAGGGGGGGACCACTAGCACCAGGGATTCTTCTTTTCAATGAGGGGCTGGCATTCAGGGTGGGGGACCACCACCACAAGGGATTATGTATATTAGGGACTGGCAATCAGAGGGAGGGGGACCCACTGCCACCAGGGATTAATCTTTTTCATATTAGGAGCCATCAATCAGAGGGAGGGGGAACCACTGCCACCAGAGGATTGTTCTTTTTTTTATATTGGGGCTGGTGATTGGAGGAGGGGGGACCACTACCACCAGGGACTGTTCTTTTATATTAGGGGCTGGTGATCGGCTGGCGGGGCCACTACCACCAGAGATTGTTCTTTTTATATTAGAGCTGCGATTGAAGTGGGGACCACTACACCAAAGACTGTTTTCAACAGAGAGCCTAGCATCGGGGCACAGACCACTAGGGTGGTGTATGCCCCCAGGGACCAACTGTCTGGTTGACTGCAGTACCTCTGGCAGATGCTAGGGTTGCGCAGAGTAAAAGAAGGTTTTCTTCAGCGGTATTTGCACAGCACTAAAGGACTGCACAGACTCCCTTCGCGCAGTGCAAATCTGCTGAATATCAACTAGTACCAATATTCCTATCCCCACCCCACCATTTGCATACACCCCATTTTTGGTCTGTGTGGGCACTACCCCTGTTTGCCGGTGCAACAGAACCTTTTCAATGTTGGTCTACACAGCAAATGCTGGTTTGCACAGGCAAACACAGGTTATTGCCCATGTAAACATTTACATATCAGGCCCCTGGCAGGTTTCTCTGCACACTTTAAGCCCTGTGGGGAACCATATTCTTATGCTGAGAAGAATGACTTTAAAACCCCGAAAATGATGCTTTGCCAGTGGAACATGACCATCATACGAGTAAATGAAATGTCTGTAATGTTCTACAGTGAAAAGATAAGGATGTTTTCTCAGCACTAAGCTGTACTGCTACTTTAAACACCAAAACAAATTACAAAAATCTGGATGTAATGTAAAATGTATAAACTTTTTATCACACTTAACTATGCTTAACAACTAACATGATTTTTAATTTAACAAGATCATTATAATTTTGAAGCAATTTCATCAGCCAGATACACAAATTAGAGAGAAAGAGAACCCAATTTTCAAGAGTGCATTCAGTTTATTTTGCTACAAAACTGGCATTTTTACCCACAATGCAAGAAACTGCAGCCAGAAATGTCACACATGACAAAGGCAGCAAATCTGCATTTGCAAAGCATGAGAAATTTTGCTAAATACAGTCGCAAACTATACTTTCTGAAATATCACGCCACAAGCCTTCAAAAAAACCCCACAAAGAACAAATATTACTAGGCTCAGCTGTCAAATAGATGGACAGAACATCACATTACTAATTTGACATTCACAAATTTAAAAAAAAGTTTTCCTTTAAGCCTTTTATACTCAAGAAAAAAAGCTGACTACATCTCAGTCTAACTGTTTTAGAAAATTATACTGAGGAATGTACACACCACACATGCCGTGGCTTGAAAGTAACATTTTTGGGGCGCGCTTTTTGGGCCCTGGCTGTCATCTTTGGATGCACACCCTGTCTGTTTCCGAACTATACTCATGCTATTATATAAACAAAAACAAAATACAATCCTAAAAAAATGCTGTAATGATGTTTGCTCTTAACATGCATTTTCCTATGTACATCATGGGGTATTCGTAGAGACTGGGCTACGAACAGGGCTATGTATACAACATGGAGTGCCAACAAGGCACCAAAGAGGGTTCTGGTGTGCAAATGTTTGTTCCTTACCAGTAACAGTAGGTCTTCAAGAGGATCTTCTCAAAGTCATAATACAAGAGACTGTAAGCTGTGTCAGGACCACGTGGGAAGCATTTGCAAGACTGGGACACACACGATGATATGCCTACGTGCATGCTGTCAGTGCCCAATGTTGCCTATATAATGTGGGCAGCCCCCAACTACTTCAGTTTCCTGTTGTTGGTGAACAGAGTTCTAAATATCCACCAACAACAGGTTTGGAGCAGCTCCCACCAATCAAACAGAGAGGAAAGGGGAGCAGAGCAAACACCGCCCAGCCCAGAGCAAGTGACGGCACATGATAAAACTGGTAGACTCACTATGCAGTGCCCTGCCAAGAGCTGAACAGGAAGGATCTGCCACACCAGAGGATGCAGTGTCAGCGGCTCAGTAGGTAGCACACTCGTCTCTGAGGCCGGGAGATCAGAGGGCTGTGGGTTCAGTTCCCACATCTGGCACTTGGGTTAATGTCCCAGTACTGACACTGTAGTGCAGCATGAGAGGGGTGCTGCACTTCTGAGGTGCCGTCTTTCGGATGAGATGTTAAACCGAGGTCCCATCTGCCTGGACTAGTGGTAGTTCAGGTGGATGTTAAAGATCCCATGCCACTTATCGAAAAGAGTAGGGGAATTTCCCCAGTATCCTGGACAAATTTCCCTCATTCACTGAAAATACCACCAACAGCTTAATCTGGTTCAAGGTCAGTTGGCATTCATCTGTTTTCCCCTCCCCCGGGTCGTACCTGAATATAGGCAGGATTTGTCTAGTGCACTTACCCGGTCAAAAAAAAACTAAATAAAAATAAAAAATAAATGGTGGACAATAAGATTATGGCTCTGTGGATATCCTCTTGAAGATTTACTGTTACTGGTAAGAAACAAACCTATCTTCTTTAAAGGGGAACTGGGAGCATTCCCCCGGCAAAAACACAGGACCTATAGGTCCCGATTGGGTAACACATACTGATATAAAATATTTAAAATAATATACAAAGCTGTTATTTCTACTTTACCTGGTGGATCCCGTGACCCTCTGCCCACCATTGCTATTGCAGAGTCCCCCACAGCAAGCCCTTTGATGAAGCGCTTGACAGGCTAAGGCGTGGGGGACTCCTATGTGACAGTACAGCTGTTAGAAAATGTTAAAAGATATACAGTGCATGTCTGCGCTTCCAGCTCTGGCACCAGTTGATCGAGATTGCTGTAGGGGACTCTGGGTGGAGGGTCTCAGGATCAATCAGATAAATTACAAATAACAGCTTTGTAAGTTGTTTAAAAAAAATATATTGCCAGTGCGATTTACCTTATCGGGACCTATAGGTCTCGTGTCTTTGCCAGGGAATGCAGACAGTTACCCTTAAGCACTTCTCCACAGAGTCGGAATACATTGGATGATTACCGTGCAGTATCAGTCCCGACCGGGTGGCTCGTAAAAGCAGACCACTCCCTCAAGAATGCCTTATTGTGTCCTTTATGCGCTCTCTCTACTTCTCTTCATATTTCAGCTAGAGGGAGCTGCATTTGGGTATTATATGAGGAGTGCCCATCTCTTTCAGTATCATGTTCCAAGCCCCAGGAATAATTATCAGCATACAAACTGCAAGTATTACTAGCTTCCAACTTCAAGATCATTATTCGCCCCTTTAGTCTTTTGGCTTGATTCTAAAAGAATAAACCTGGCACAGAAATCTTTTGTACCAAAGTACCTGTGTAACACTAGATCTGATGCAACATAAAGCACTCTGCTTAATGCAGTGTTGCTGAAATGTTACCACTTGTTAGCAACAAATTTCTTTAGCGTTCTGGTGAAAATCTAAAAGAACCTGCAATACTCAACATAAAGTCAGGAACTAAACTCCAAGACTGGATTTTTTTAAAGGGAAAAAACACTGATGGGTTTGGATTTTGGAATGAAAAACTTAACAGGCAGTCACCAGTAATTTCTGGTGAAAAGGCACACTGTTGTCAGGAAATGGTAATATAATTAATGGGTTTCATTTTTTACCTATAGAAAACCTACAGCGTAATTTGCCGTAATAAAAGTGTGTTTATTATGGCAAACACGTGCCGGGTTTTCTTCCTCCTGCGCATGCGCCAGCGCCAGCCACCACTCTTCCACATCCCCTGAGCCAACCCAATGCCCAGCGACCAGACCGCCAATCTGACTCACCGGTAAGTACATTAAAAAAAAAAAGAAAAAAACAGCTGGGAAAAAAACAATTACTACTGAATCCTCCTTCCAGCAGCCACGTCCGACTGCTGAAACCCGGTCGGACAGTGGTTGCATGGAAACATCTACTCTTTTTTATTTTATGTAACTGCTGTGGTGAAAAAACAAAACCCAGCAATTATATAAAATAAAATATGAGGTGGTTCGTAAACTCGAATTTTACACACACCCTCGGTGTTCGATGCCGAGCTAATCCCCTCGAGCTTCACTCTCACAGTTTTTATATAGCATCCAATGCCTCAGGCATGTGTAAAATTCTCGTTAAACACACCACCCCATACTTTATTCTATTTATAGCACATTGGAGATGTAACAGCGGAATACATTCTGCCACATTATTAGTATGATGGAGCTGCAGGATCTGTTACAGTATGCATATAATACAACCCTGTGTTAATATATTGAATACATACAGAATGACATATGGGGAACAGTGTATAACACAGTGTTTTAACACTCATGGTGTGTGATGCTACATAATCCATAACAGTGAATTCTGGGAGGTTTAATAAAGGCATCAGACACCAAGGTTGTATAAACATTCTTTGTAACACTACACTGAATATTCTATTGTATATAATTAATGCTCTTAAAACAATGTAACAAATTCACTGAATAATGTAAGCTACACAGTGAAAGTTAAGCGTAAAGCTACATGGGGAAACATATTGACAGTGAATTGCTCTCAGCTGTTTTAGGTGGCAAGCACCTGTTATTTACATACCTTTATAATGGAGGGAAAAGCCATGTATAACGGCAATTCACAAACACTTTTCCATGTACTACTATATATAAATAACCACTGACCATTAACTGTGGTGCGACTCATGCACGGCAGATGTTGAGCATGCTAAACCAAGTTAGGAAGAATGACCCACTCACCACACCCTATTTTTCCAGTTTATTTACTGGTGTAATGTGATAGCACCACATCAGTCTGCTATAGCATGTGCCAAGGTTTCAAGAAGATGCCTTTTCATCAGGGCAGATAGCAGTAAACCTTTGTGTGCTGTGCAGCCCACTCAGTAAGTATTATTTTTAATGAACAATCTCACACATACTCTGTTTATTCTGGTCTGACATTTCATCAAAAAGTCTGAAGTTTTTTCTGCAAGACAGACTCTTGCTTGCCTCCTACGGCTGCAGTCCCTGGCTGTCACGCCGCATGTGGACTGCATGCATAGCACACAAGTTTACTGACTCTTCTTCCCTCTGGAGTGGCCAGACGGGTTACAGGCTAGCCTGTTAGATTTTGTGCATGAGCAGCTCCAAGAAACAGTGCAAATACCGTACAGACTGCATGAACAGCTGTAACTTTAAGATCCTTATATACACACTACGTTCCAGAAGTAATAAATATTACTAAGATACAGGGTTCCACAACATAAATGTTGACTCTCAAGGTTCGAGCCTTTGTGTACAATCTGCTGCTGAACAGTACAGGTAGATCAAAAAGTTCACAGTGGCTGCTGCAGACATATTACTGCTAACTCGGGAAAAGAGCATTATTTAGCGCATAATGTGGTGCCCAACTTAGGAGTCCATGAAACTCATGGTATCTGTGCAAGCAGTACAGTGTGTACAGTTGCAACAGAGTCAGGGCTGCTTGCCACATACAGTACAGAGCTAATGTGTAACTGTAAGCATAACACTCCCTGGAGTATATTTTCACCTGACTGATAGAATAGCATAACTATTATTGTCAGAACAACATGATAAGGTTGGAAGGGACTTTAGGTCCATCATGTCTACACAACCCCTCCCCCCCGCTTCAGGATGAAACAAGTACTATCGCATATGCTGTGTAAACAGGTACAAACAATCGGGATTCCCTACCCTTTATTACTTAGGGTACCCAGTGATTCCATTGGTAAGTAGAAACTGGCCCAGGTGTACAGTAAAGGCATGTGCTGTCTTCATGTCCACTGTCTCCCCGACAGGATCTTCCAAAGGTTCACCTTCCTCTGGGAGATAAACTGCCTCCTGAAGTTACCCCTAAATTTAAAGCAGCAGTACTCAGGAAGTGATTACTTTCCAGTTTTGTGGTGCCACAGTAAATATGGCTGCTGCCCAATTTTCATCCGAGCTCCCCCCTCACATCGCATCATGTCGTTTGTTTACTTCAGTGGGACCCTCTGCTGCACGTTCCTGCTGTCTCTGTGTAGTACTGTGAGTCATACACATGTGTGTGGTTGGCAGCAGAGGGTTCCAGTTCAACATGGTGGGTGGAAGACATGTAAACAAAAACAAAGGAAAGTGGAGCAAATTATGGGGTGATAGTACAGTGAAAACAAGAAAGATTACCAGGTGAGTTCTCAACAGAGCACAGGGAACAAACTGTTGCAAAAGATCCGATTTTTTTTTATCTAGCACTGGTGCTTTAACACCTATCAGCTTCAGGGAATGTCCCCACATCCTGTTGCAGGACACCAAGCCAAACATCTCCAAATGCTTGAGCTTGTCAATAATCTTCAGTATGTTAAAAGCTGAGATCATGTCCCAGCTTAGCCTCTTTTTCTCCAGGGTAAACATGTGAGGGTACTCAAGAGGGGGAATTCTGGGTCTGGGACCCTGTTGTGTGCTCTGATATTTATCTACCTTGATGTGCTTTCTCTGGCTTTGGCAGCACTGGTCCAGTGCACACTGGCAGAGCAGCTTTCCAGTACAGCAGTATTTATTTACTTATTTAAATTTTGATGACCGGGTGGGCCCTCTAAGACAGTCAAGTCCCTTTTTCAGGGGTGACCCAGGGAACCAAATGTTCCAACCATAAGAAAACAGTACAGATACAGATAATTATGTACAAATATCATTGGACAGTTACATACATTCATGGACCAAACTAGCCATCCCATTCATTGGGAGACAGTGCAAATTATAGATGTCAATTGCAACACAGGTGAACAAACAGTAAGGTTGATACGAGCACACAATATAATTGTAGTAGAGTAAATTAGTACATACGTGCAGAGTACAGACAATTGGCTGTGTACAGACCCATAGCCCTAGACATTGATTATACACACCAGGAGAGTATTGGCAGCAGGTGGCGTCGTTCAGAGAAATTAGGTACAGGTCCCATTACAGACAGGAGGCGTGTAAAATATTTCCCTATATTGTCTTTTGAAGAGAGTAATGGTCTTGCATGAGAGTAGTGAGTGTGGGAGGTCATTCCACTTTTGTGGTGCTGTGAAGGAGAAGAATCTTCTTCCAATCAAGGGATTTAAGAATGCATGAGATAGACATACAGGAATCCTTGCTGTCAGGGGTAAGGGGCAACGGACTTCTAGAAAAGTGAACATATTGGTGGCCACCAGCCTCTCATAGCTTTTGTCTCCCAAACCGACGATCACTGTGGTGGCCCTGTGTTGCATTCAATGCCCTTTTTGTATTGAGATCAAAATGTACACAGTACTCCAGGTGGGGCCTAACCAGGACCTTGTAAAATGGCAGTGTTACTCTGCCTAGATTCAGGTTCCTCTGAAGGTTCAGAGGAGGGCAACAAAGATGGTACAGGGATTGTATCACAAGTCCTATGTGGACAGGCTGAAGGACTTGAATATGTACTCCCTGGAGGAGAGAAGGGAGAGGGGATATGAATGACAGAGACATACAAGTACCTTACGGGGAGGAACAGGGTGCAGGAAAACACTATTTTCCAGCGAAAAGGATGTTCCAGGACTAGAGAGCATGGGATGAAGCTGGAGGGAGGGTGATTCAGAGGAAATGTAAGGAAGAAGTTCTTCACAGAAAGGGTGGTGGACAAGTGGAACACCCTGCCTAAGAAAGTGGTGAGGGCTGAAACAATCACAGGATTTAAGAATGCATGGGATAGACATAAGGGAATCCTGGAGGTCAGGGGTAAGGGGCAACAGACTTCTAGAAAAACTTAAAGTGATCTTACAAGCTCACATAGACAGACTGGGTGGGCCATAGGCCTTTATCTGCCGACAGTATCTATGTATCTCTATATCTATGTACTCTGCTAGTCACCCTTCCCCTTCTGATGCACCCAAGGGTTCTGCTAGTCCTCTTGACAGCAGCTGTGCTCTACTTGTGCTTGTACAGTCCCTTATTTATATCACCCCTGGGTCCTTTTCTTCCTCAACTGCAGCAAGAGAATCCTTATATTAAATAGGTCCTACCTCGGTTTTTACTCCCAAAGTACACCTTGCATTTTGCTATACAGAATCTGAGGCTCCAAGAATCAGATAAATCACCCGATTTGTTCAAATTCTTTTGAAGTAGACTGGCTCTGTAGGCAGGATTGTTGCTGCATGGGCAGCCGAGTGACAGTGGCATATAAGTGCTGTAACTAACACGATTTGTCAGAACTGCACAGCGCGCTGTGCCAAGGAGTCAACAACATCAATGAATTAGCAAAGCTAAACAAGGAGCTGTATCAAGACAGCTGCTACCTTGCCATCTCACATGGGATGCCCAGCATCTATTCAGTAGAAATGTAGACATGCCCAGCACTGCCTTGGTGCATCCTAACGGGTTTTGTTTATTTATGTAAAATTTTCCACACTAGTGTAAACACATTTAATTAAGCCCGTTGACCAATTAAGCCCGTTGACTCTCTCACGTAGTCTGCTCACAACACAAGCACAATTCTTTCCCTCCTAAGGCCTCAGTTAGTCAAGGTTTGAATAGTGATGATCTTTACTTCACATCATTGACAACCCAGAATGCAATAATGCTGCTGATTTCCTCAGTTTCACTGGGTACCAAACTCATTGTCTTTGCCACCCTGACACTCCACCTCCCCCCTGCATCCAACTGCCAAGGATGCCATCACTTGTTTGAAGATACCTCTTTTGGATTCTCAAATCTTCTGGCCTCTACAGGTGACTCTCGAATCCCCACTGGTGGCTAGGCCAAGCCCGTTTGGCATACCTAACTAGTCACATTGCCATCTCCCCTTCACCCCTGTTCGAAAGTGGTTTATGTAAAATTCTTTGTTGAATTCTGGCTACACCTCCTTTCCATCTCCCTATCCAGGGATGTGGAACAGACCCCTGGTCCCACAAATTTTGCCCTGCCTTCTTTCATGCCCTAATGGTATGCTACCAAGGGTATTAAAACTGCACACATGAACGTGCGCAGTCTCACTGCCAGCTCTCCAGAATTGGAGGCCTGGGCATATCACTAGTCCCCTGATATTCTGTGTCTTTCTGAGAGATGGCTAAAGCCTAGCATCCTGGATTCCCTATGTCCTTTAGAGGGTTACAAACTCATCAGAGCAGATTGCCCTTCCTCAAAGTGCGGGGGGGGGGGGTTATTTCAAGGAAGACTTTAACCTCATGTCTATACCTGTTCAGGGTAGTTTAGCATATGAAGCTATCCACATTGCCCTGGTCCTCAGTAACACAAAAACTTAAATATTACCCGTGTATATATTCATCCAAAGAGTGGACTGAACAGAATATTAGACATCACCTAATTATCTTGCATCCCTCAAGGGGAAAAATGAATTACTCCTCCTGGGAGACCTAGACCTCGACTGGCAAAGAGACAACTTGAGTATCGTGGATGACGCTCTTGGGAAGGTCCAATTTACCCAGCTCATCTCCAGTCCAACCAGAATCTCACCCCACAGTAATCACCAGCCCCTCATAGATTTGGTACTCACCAATAGGAAGGAGTGAATACAAGCAGAGGGAATACTGCCAGATTATTTTTTTTTTTTGTGGGATGCCGACAGGGAGCTTGGTCCCTCCCTCGGAGGGACTTGTCCTCCAACCCGATAGTCAGGTCATCATGGACCCTATCAGCTCCCGATTTTGCTGTTTTTTCCCTGGGCCCATGACCATGCAATGGGCAGAGTGGCTGGCTCCATCTCCATGGAGGCAGCTTAATGCCCTGGACATAGGCACTCTCCATTCTTGGCAGTGCACCTGTGCTGACAGCCAGCCACTGCTAAGTGTCAGTCTACAAAGCGCCATGCAATCCCCCCTTCCCCAAGGAAGGAGAGTTGTCTACGGATGTTCAATCCTTCCTCACCCCACCGACCAACCCAAGTCCATTCTTGAACTTGGGTCACCGGCGTGGTGCGAAGTGTGGCGTCCAGCGCCTCAATCCTCAGTGCCACTGGGCTGGCACATATTGCCAAATACATTCGGTGATCACTCAACTGTCTACTGTATCTGGAAGGTGCATACTCAGAAGCCCCCACCCAGGGAGATACATTTTTGTGACTTCTCAAAAATAAATTATGCAGCTGTTACTACTGACCTAAATCTTATCGACTGGGCCCCTCTATACCAGACCTGTGACTAGATACTGCCCTAACCTTTCTTGTAACCTCTCTAATGGCCCTCCAAGATAAACATGTGCCCTTCAGTAACCTTAGGGTTAGAGGCAGAATGACAAAATGACTGCACAGAGACCTTTGCCATGAAGTTGAGGGATAAATCTTGGGCCAGTTTTAAAACCTCAAACTCTCCAGCCGATTATAGCTCCCGGAGAAATGAGTGCCAAAAGGCCATACTGTAAGTGCTGCTAAAAGCACCAATCGCAAACAGCTCCTCCAAGAATCTATGGGGGATTCTCAAAGCTTTTGGAATCGCATTAAGACATTTATGGGCACCTGAGTCCCTAGTCCCAGTTATCACATCTGGTTGGGCAGGCTGGCATACTGCTATGCCTCTTCGGAAAAATGTAAACCTGTACCTGAGACTTAGAGCATATATATGTAACTGTTGGTTTTGTTGAGCTTACGGTCATCCTTTCCCTTTACTGTATGCTACAGGATGTACATTTTCTGCATCCAAATTTTTCAGTAAAGATGCATTTAAATAAATAAAAGACATTTATGGGCAAAGGGTCCAATCCGGCCATCTTCAAGATGACTATTGATGGGGTAAGCTGCAATAACAGTTCCATTATTGTGAATGCCCTTAGAGCCCATTTCATAGATCTCTCTAACTATACCAAACTTACTGGCCATGACTTGGAACCCCATTCCAATGCTGTGGCTCCTGTCTCCCCTCCTTTTAAACTAAGACTGGCTACCAAAATTGAAGTCTTGTGCCTCCTGAAATCCATTCCTGGGGTTGCAGGAGCAGGCGCCGATGGGCTTCTTCCCAGATTCCTAAAAATTGCCACTCCACACATTGCTACACCTATCATGTGCCTTTTCAACCTATCCCTCTCCACAGGGACTTTTCCCTCGCTCTGGAAGGTTACCAGAGTCGTTCCCATCCACAAAAAAAGGAGACAACAAATCCATGCAAAACTATCAATCGCCTTACTGTCAGTTCTTGACCAGCTTCTCGAGAAGCTGGCAGCAGATCAGGTAAATGACCACCTGCAACAGCACAGCCTCTTAGCCCCAGCCCAGCATGGCTTTAGGCGTGCACACAGCACTAATACTGCACTCATCCAACTCACGAGTGGCATAAAGAAAGCCATGGATGGAGGTTTGCTCAAAGAAGCAGTTTTTATTAATCTAACCAAGGCATTCCACCTTGTGGATCACCCCTCATTACTTGCTAAATTGACCAACCTGGGTTTCTCATCTTCCGCCTCCTCCTGGATCACAAGCTACCTATCTGATAGGCAGCAATCTGTTGACATTAACAGAGTCAAATCCCATTTTTCCACCATCAAGCTTGGAGTCCCCCAAGGGTCCATTCCCGGCATGTTGCTATTCTCCCTGTTCATCAACCAGTTGCCAACAACAGACTCATCTTGTTCCACACTGCTGTATGCTGATGACATGGTATTGTATACAAATGCCTTGGACATCGCAGAAATTAACTCCAAGCTGAATGCTGACTTTAGGGCAGTGTTCTCCTAGCTAAATCACAATAAACTACTCCTTAATTCTAAAAAGACACTCATCATTCTTTTTGGGTCTGGGCCCAGAATTCGGGGCAGTCTCCTTCCCCTCTCCATCTACTATTCTGACAGCACCCCCTTTGAAGTTGTCAACTCCTTCAAGTACCTCGGTGTCACTCTAGACCCACCACTGGATTTTAACCTGCATATGTTGACCACCTGTAAGGCCGTCAGCATTAAGCTTGGTCTCGCCTACAAAGTCATGAACTCGCTCCCAGCCACTGCCAGGCAAGCCACTGCACAGGGTGGCCTATGGCCAGGTCTCTCCCACGGCCTGCACTCTTACATGGGGGTGAACGAAATGGTCTTAAGTAAATGGAATACTTATTACAATAACATCTGTCGTTTTGCGCTCTCTGCACCAAAGTTACCCCCCCACTGTGATCTCTAATCAGGCTTGGGATGGCTCTCCCTTAATGCTCATCGTCAATACATGGCCACCTGCACTACTGACAATATCACTAGATCTAGCACACAATCAACTCTGGCCAGTATGCTAGTCCAGCCTACACTAGCCTATTTGTTGGGGTCCTCAGAAAGATCGCTACTGGCTGTTCCCAAATGCACCACCAAAATGGGTGAGCAGGCATTCGACATACTTTCGCCTAAGATCTGGAACTCCTTACCTGTGTCACTTAGATACTTAGATAGAGTTCCACCAGACTTTTAAGAAAGAGCTTCATAAGTTTCTTGTGTCTATAGTTAAATGCACATGCAGTTATTCAGCACAATAATCCCTTCAATGGTGTGCTGCTTCTTCCTCCACACTGTCCAGGGCACTTACCTAGTTCTTTTTTCTATGCTTGCTCGCAGCTATTTTCCCTGATTGTTGTAAGCTGTGTATTATACTAGATCTTGCTGTACTATTCCTTTACCTACACAACACTGCACTTGTACTATTTGTGCCTTATCCAGTTTTGTTGTATTTTGCTCAGTTTAGCCTTTTGTTCTTTCTGAATGACTTTATGTTTGTAACTCTCCCGGGTTGTGTCTGAAAAATCGGCAGTGCTTGTCTAGTGCACCTACCCAGTCAACAATAAACACATACATACATACATATGTGTAGTATCTAGTTTGCAGGAGGGTCCTAGGTGTGTTAGATGCAAACAGTGATTAAACTACACAATATATAAGATATCTATCGATTATATATGTGTGTATATATCTATGTACAGTATATATATATATATATATATACACACACAGTATATATATATATATATATATATATATATATAGGATATGCAATGCTCCCATTGAAAATATCCTTTTCCCCTGAATACAGTTTGACCTTTGACAACACAAGTGGCGAAGCCATAAGTGATGTCAAAGGTCAAACTGCACGAGGGGAAAATATCAGAGATATTTTATGGGGGCATTAAATATTCTATTTAGGCAACACCCCAAAGTCTTTTAGTTAGTTTTATATGGTTATTTTTTTATACTACTGTTTTCTGATGACCGAGTGGTGTTTGTTTTGATGCATGTTGCGTCAATGCGTCTTGACGTTCAGTCAGGACAGAGGAGGGAGGGCTTTCTGGACAGCGAATATTGGAGGATGCGGCCCTGTGAGGGAGCGGTGTGGCTTGTGACTTCTCACCACATTAAGCAGGGTTGCAGCGGTCTCATTAATGGAGTGCCAGTCCAGAGTACAGAGTTTTGTACTGGCTGCCATGGGGGAAGGTAGGAGCGCTGCAGGTGAGTAAAGTTGAGAGATTTGAAGGTCTTATTTTGAAAGGGAAACTTTGGCTGTGGCTGATATTAAAAAAAAAAAAAACAAGAAACTAAGCTTGTTTTAAATGACAGACAAAAACGGTGGAGAAAATGAAGGTGGTTCATTGGTTGCGGCTGCAAAATTAAATTGCTAGCGGGGGCAGACAGGCAAGGGAGCAGGTACATTCTATTTCTGCTGCTCACGCTCTCGGCTCCAGCTAATGGACACCTACAGAGAGAATATTTTTCCTCCATATACATAGTCTATCCTCCACTTGAAAGCACTGTAGAAACATAGAAAAGTACAGTTACTTAAGAACTTACTGTAACAGTAGGTCTTCGAGAGAGGCTCTTGCAGTAGGTAATTACCATTAGGACTAAGCCGCCAGGCACTAGGACCACACAGAAAACCTTAGCTACCAGTGTCTAGTGGGGGGACTGCCCACCCATCAGCGTGACACTATATAGTGAGTGGTCCCCAGGCTCGCCCTCCAGTTCTCCCGCTACAGACCCAGAACGGTGTGACAGGAGAAGGAGTGGGCTCCTGGAGCCAAGTAAAGGCTA
Organism: Neoceratodus forsteri; assembly: GCA_016271365.2. NCBI lineage: Eukaryota > Metazoa > Chordata > Ceratodontiformes > Ceratodontidae > Neoceratodus > Neoceratodus forsteri. The sequence continues at coordinate 657,218,282 of CM028131.1, read as the reverse complement.
TGTAAGAAAAAGTAGCAGAAAAAAACACTTGGGGAGGGTGGAAGGGAGAGCAGTACCCACTGCAAGAGCCTCTCCTGATGATCTACAGTTACGGTAAGTTCTTCCATAACTGTACTATCTTACTTCGACAGGGCTCTTGCAGTAAGTAATTACCATTAGGACTGAGTCCCAAGCAGTCAAAGTCAGAAAAGTCTGAAACATGGGAGGCAGAAAAGGTCTGCAATAGGCAGGGATCTAAGATAGAAGCCCCTGAAGGATGGCAAGGCCAAAGCCAGTCCTACACCAAGAAGCAATGTCCAAACTGTAATGCTTAGTGAAGGTGTGGACAGAACTCCAAGTGGCTGCCGCAAAAATATCAGCAGCCATGACATTTCTGAAACAAGTGGTAGATGCAGCCATGCCTCTGGTTGAATGTCCTTCAACTTCCCCCAAAAGTAGCTTGTTATACTTCTGATAACAAAATAGAATGCAGTCTGCCAACCATTTGGACAAACACTGTTTAGAAACAGCAGCACCCTCTCTTTTGGACGTAAAAGAAATGAACAACTGATCCGTTTTATGGACTGACTTTGTCCGGTTAGTGTAGCAGCACAAAATTCTATGTACATCTAAGGTATGTAGAATTGCTTCCTCCTGATTAGATTGTTCAGGGTAATACACTGGTGAGTGTATGGTCTGATTCTACATGAACTCAGAAACCACCTTCGGTTAAAACATAGGATCTGTAAGCAGAGCTACCTGGTCTCTGTGGAAAATCAAATAAGGCGCCTTACAACATCAGGACCTGAAGCTCAGAAATCCTTCAAGCAAACGTAATAGCAACTAAAAAGAGTGCTTTCAATGAAAGGCAGTGCATGCCGCAACTCACAGCCGGTTCAAAGGGAGGCAGGGTGAGTTTCTCGAGAATGAAATTCAGATCCTAGGGAGCAGCAGGGCTCCTGACTGGGGGTTTCAAATGGAGCACTCCTTTCAGAAAGGTTTTGGATACCTCCAGCTGAGCCAAAGTTTTGCCGTCCACTGGAGTGTGGTAGGCAGAAATGGCAGACAAGTGGACCTTTATAGTAGAGTAACTCAGCCCAAGGTAGATAGGTGCAGCGTGTACTCCAGGACCTGCGGTACAGGGCAAGAGAAAGGGCCCCAACCCTTAGATGTGGCCCAGATGAAAAATCTTTTCCATTTCAGAGCATAGGTGGATCTCATGGATGGCTTTCTAGCCTCCACCAGTACCTGTGCCACAAAGTCAGCAGGTGCCACGCATGAAGGTGAAGGGACTTGAGGCCCGGATAGACCAGGGTGCCCTGTTCCTGAGTCAGAAGATCCTGGCAGATGGGTAGTGGAACCGGAGGTTCCATCATCAACTGCTGAAGCAGAGAGAATCAAATTTGGCGAGGCCAGTAAGGGGCGATCAGAATCATGTGTGCCCCCTCCACCTGCAATTTCAGCAGCAGTCTCTGCAACAGAGGAAAGGGAAAGCATAGAAGAACTTTCCTGTCCAAAAAAGAGACAGTGCATCTCGACAGAAAGTACCATGCCCTGGAACAAGTGAGCAGAAACTGGATAGTTTTGCACTAGATGGGGTTGCTTACAGATTGAAGTTTGGCCAGCCCCAAAGATCGAAGATTTCTTCTACCACTGACTGTCTCAGTTCCCACTGACTTGGGTGTTGCTGAGGCTGTCCGCTAGGACATTTGAACACCCAGTGCATGCACCGCCAAGAGATGAAGGCCATGTTGGACTGCCGAGAACCATACACGCATCGCTTCCCAACACAGGGGATACGAGCAAGTGCCTCCTTGATGGTTCAGGTACCAGACTAGGCACATGTTGTCCATCTGATTCAGGAGAGATCCTGGTCTGAGGATGGGCTGGAAGGTGTATAGCACTGCTCTCATCTCTAGCATACTGATGTGTAGAGAAAGTTCTCTCTGAGACCAGGCCCCTTGCGTCCTGTGATCTCCCAAATGGCTCCCCAACCCAGTCCCAAAGCATCCGTTGTCAGGGTCTGGGTGGGGGGAGGAGGTTAAATTGAGGCACCTCTGTTGAGTTTGTCCAGGTTCTGCCACCATAGCAGATGTCGGACCACAGGCTTGGAGACCAAGGTCATGTGATTCAGGTCATCTGACCTCTGATCCCACTGTGCCCAAAGTGTCCATTGCGTAACCAGCTCGTGGAGTCTGGCCAGGTGAACAGTTGGGAGGGATGGCTGCTGCCATGACACCCAGTAGACGTAGGACCGATCTTGCTGTAGTCCAGTGTTGGGAGGCCATAAAGTTGGCTTGCATTTGCAAAGTTTCCACTCTGAATATGTAGGTAAGCATCCTGCATATCCAGGGCACAAAGTCAGTGTCCCTAGTGTAGCAAAGGAAGGAGACCTGGAAGGGGCAGCATGCCGAACCTCTTGTACTCCACGTACAGTTTAAGGTTGCTCAGGTCCAAGATTGGTCAGAGGTCGCCCATCTTTCTGGGCACCAGGAAGAAGTGGGAGTAATATCCCCTGCTGGCCTGGTTCTAAGGAACGAGCTCTATGGCTGCTTTTCTTAGCAGAGTTTCAATTTACTCTCTGACAAGATGAATGCATCCCAGAGGATAATGAGAGGTACCAGGAGAGTTTTCTGGAGGTCTGTCTGGAAATTCTATTGTGTGACCTTGAGCTATGAGTTGAAGTACCCACGAGTCTGACGTGATCGCCTCCCAACCCAATAGGTGGTTTGCAAACCTGCCCCCTACCAGTTCCTCCTGAACTGCCAATGGAGGCGGGAGGGCCTGTCACGAGTCAGGAGGCAGTAGAAAGTTTAGAAGATGCCACCCTGGAGGCTCTCTGGGACTTGGCCGGGGGGGGCTGCACCTGCTGAGGGAGCCCGATGTTTGTTCTGTCATTAGTTGGGTTGTTGCTTTTGTTGATGCCTTTGTTGCCTCCGAAATGGCTGCTTAGGCTTGTTAGGAAGCTTGTACATGAACTGGACAGAGTGTAACACTTTGCCATTGTCTTGTAAGTCAGTGATAATGTCTTTGACATGACCCGCAAAGAGAACAGGTTCCGTGAAAGGGGCGTCTTGAATGGCAGACTGGACTTCGGGTTCCAGGCCAGAAATTCTCAGCCATGAGTGTCTGCTTAGGCTCATGGCGGTCACCATACCTCAGGCTGAAGCATTCACCGCATCATAGGTGGCTCTTAGGACAGGACGGCCGGCTGATATGGCCATTCTGACCATTTAAGCATTGACTGTTTTCAGGTCTGAGTGAGGTAGAGCCTCGATTTTGGATTCTAACTGGCCCAGAATGGACTTCTGGTAGACCACTATATGAGCCACATAGTTAAGGGCTTGAATGGCTAGTGTAGAGGATGAAGAGAACTTGCGTTCAAACTGGTCTTGTTGCTTTGACTCCCGTGTCCAGAGGGGAGGTACTCAGATGTTTAGGTTTGGCCAGCCCGCCGGTGCAGCAGTTGGATTTCCGCTTGCGACGCCAGTGACCCACGTTCGGGAACGAGCCCGGGGAGCTGGAGGGCCGTCCGGGGGAGAGGACTTGAGCGTCCTAGGGACCGCTTGTCCTCTCCGGGGGAGGGGGGTGCCAGAGCTCGGCTCTTGTCTGGCCCCGGGTGGAGACCCGAGGTACAGCAAGTCCAATGCCGAACGGAGGGACGACGTGCCAGACGTCGGCGCCTCGACGTTAGGGGATATGGCATGTCCAGAGAAAACGGGAAAATGCCTCGCAGCCTCCTGGCAGACGGAGCACCAGGCCCCGACCTTCAATGTCCCTACCAGGCCCAGAAACAGCGTCCCGACGAATATAGATGTTTCGGGGTGTGAAGCCCCCGCCCCGTACCCACCTGGGGGTACAGCCACGGCTCCATGGGGGACGGACTGCTCCAGTCACCAGGTAGATGAGCGAGGGCTAAAAAGGCCATAGGTGTCTCCCGAAGAGGGGGAGAGCTGCGAGGAGAGGGGAGCATAAAAAAAAAAAAAAATGTTTAGGTTTGGCAGAGTGGTCATGAGCCGTGCTAATGACCACAGAGTCAGCTTTCGGGTGGATGATGAGATGGTCTTTACCTTCAGGAGTGTGATAAAGTCTGTCAGCCATTCTGGATACGGCAGCTAGAGAACAAGGCTGCTTCCAGATAGTGGATGCCAAGTCCTCATGAGGGCCTATCCACGGGGGAATGAGTGTTGGAGACTGATCTATCAAGTCAAGGTGCTCGGCGAGCCTCTGATGTTGAGGATCTTGTTCCTCGGTCTTCCAGTTATATGCCTCCTGAATCATTCTGAGGAGTTCCACCAGGGAAGGGTCCTCTGGAAGGGACTTGGGAGATTCCTTCGGTTTAGGTGCCTCCGGAGTAGGGGACTCATAATCAGAGCCCGTTTGAGAGGAGACTGACCCCGATTCTGACATCAGACTCCTGTTGAATATTCTAGGTTTAGGAAATGGAATCTCAATGGCCACCAGGAGCCCCCTGGAATGGTCAGGCAAGGCGATGGTCTCGTGAGACCTACCAAAAGTCGATGGGCGAGACTCCACCGAGGAAAGAGACCTTGTTGTCAGTTCTGAGGGGACTGTCTAAGTGGTAGCCACAGGCTGGCATCTGTCCAGTTCAGAGGAAAACTGCATCTTGGCTTCATTCCACCAAGAACTTAGCATCGCCTAAAAGTCCACCTGAGGCTGTGGTGCTGAAGGTGGAGGCCATGGGGGCAGTAGAAATATAGAAGTATACCCTGAAGGAGTGTAACCTGACACAGGGTATTGAGGCATCAGGTATCCTGGCGTCGGATACCTTGGCATAGGATATCCCAGCATCAGATAGCTAAGTGATGGATAGGCCAGCGTCAGGTACCCAGGGATCAGGCAGCCTGATGTCGGGAACCCTGGCGGATACCCTGGAGAAGGATAATGCGGCACCGGGTAGCTGGGTGGAGGGACTGGTAGGGGGTCCAACTGAGGGGTGGAGGGCCCTGTGGTGGAGCCGAGGGACCTGACAGAGGGTCTGATGGCACGTTGACAGGACCAGGAAAGGTCCAGTGTCAGACCTCCAGGTGGATGATACACCATCGGCCCCAAAGGGCCGAAAGGTCCTGCCGGAGTCCAGGGAGGAGCAGAGGGCCCAAGCAGAGGGACATAAGGTGTAGGCGCCAAGCCCGAAGGAGGCTCTGGGACTGGGCGAACCGGCGTCAGCAGCGAGGTGGTGTCAACGGGCGGTCGCTCTCCCCCATCTGGTTCCGGGTGTGCAGGGAAATCCGGAGGGTCCACCAAAGGAGGTGGAGAGGGAGGGTCCTGAGAGGCGAACCCTCCTGGGAAGGCTGTGGGCACAGACAGCAGCTGGTCCGGAGGCTCCACGTCAGGCCTGTTGTCTGGGCCTGATGGAGGTTCCAGGGCTGGGCGTTCGCCTGTGGAACTGGCACCCAACTTATCAGCTGTAGCCAGGTGGTTGTCAGAGGAGCTGATGACCAATTTATTGGCCTTGCTACTCCCTTTAGACCCAGAGGTTTTGATGGGCCATAGGGTAGCAGGCATCTCTAGTTTCCCAGAGACTCCCGCCAGAACCGAGACCAGCTCCAGCGGGGGCACCAATGGCTGCTCTTCGGCAGCAGAAGCAGGCTTGGTGGGAGAAGTGCTTCCCCGGGGGGAAGGCTGCTCAATGTTCACAGTCCCCGAGGGGAGTCGTGGGCGGGAAGGAGGCCAGTCCCAATGTTTCTCTTTGTCCTCCTTCTTCTTCTTCTTGTGATGTCCCTCTGGTGAAGAGGAAGGACTCCTGAGTTTCTGCAGCTCCTTCTCCTTGGAGCCCATTTTTGTTTTAAAATATGGGCTTCCAGGGCCTGTTGACGGTGTTTTCATGTGGCCTGGTTGAAGCTCTGGCAGGCCTCACAGTCCTTGGTCTTGTGCTCTGGGCCCAGGCAGAAGAGGCAGATGGAATGGCCATCTTTGTGAGGGAGCTGAGATCCACAGAAGTCGCACTTGTTTTTATGTGAATCAGAATGCATTGGAGACGACATACATGAAGCGTAGAAATACTAACACTCTAAGAAATAAAAGAAAAACTAGTAAAGATACTCATCCAAAATGGCGGTTAACAGTAGCAGCATTCTCCGCGAGGTTTAATGTACACAGGTCGATGCCAGAAAAGAATTGGAGGGCAGGCGTGGGGACTGCTCACTATATAGCATCTTGCTGATGTCAGTCACGTGACATTGGATGGGAGGTCCCCAGCCAGACACTGCTAGCTAAGGTTTTGCGTGTGGTCCTAGTGCCTGACAGCTTAGTCCTAATGGTAATTACCTACTGCAAGAGCCCTCTTGAAGTAAGATCATAGAATCTGTCAGCAGGAAAGGACCACTTGGCCTACCCTATTTTCCCAGATGTTCCCTGCATAATCTGTTTTTGCAGACCATAACTGCTGCCCAGTGACCACCCCCTGCCTATTTACTAATATTCCCCTAAGTTTATCCCACGCATGCAAGAAGCCTCCCACTGCTGTATCCTCCACCACTTCTGCTGGCAGTCTGTTCCAGGGGTCTACCACCCTTTCAGTGAAGTAATACTTCCTCATATCTATCTTAAACTCCCCCACTCAAGCTTCATCATATGCCCTCGGTCCTCGTGCTTTTTCTTGTTTGATAGAGACTCCACTCCTGCACAGTGTTCACCCCTGTGAAGTACTTGTAGGTCTCTCATGTCCCCTATCGCTCTCCTCCCTTCCCACAAGTACATGTTTCAGGCTGTACATGTGCTGATCCCTCAGCCGTTCCTCACAGAATGTCACACGCAACCCCTGCACCATTTCAGTTGTCCTCCTCTAGACAGCCTCCACCCCATGTTCTTTCTGAGGTTTGGCCTCCAAAACTGAATAAAGTATTCTAGGTGGGGTCGCACCAGCAAGCAATACAGTCGCACACCACTTCCCTCCTCCTGATGGAGATACCCCTACCTATGCACCCTAGCATCCCATATACCCTACTCACTGCTCTGTCACTCTGCCCTGCCACTCTGAGTTCCATCAGTTATTGTAACAATTTGTTATGTATACTGGTTCCTGTTGTTGTTGTTGTTGTTAATTTAATTCTTTCTTCATGGGTACCGGTAAGATTTTATCAGCTGAAAGGACAAAATGGTATTCCTGGGAAAGGTCAAGATTTTTGTTGGAGACAGACCAACTGTCTCTGAGGGCAATTACTATCTCTATAGACCTGTATCATGGCAGGACCCCAAGACAGTTACTGAGTTGCTTCAAAAGAAGAAGTGACTTTTCATGTCAGGAAACTGCTCTAAGCTAACCAGACAGCCCTGCTGGGCTAAACAGGACGTGGGACAAAAGAAGATGTATTAGACTCCATAAACTCCTGAAGTCCAGATCTGATTAGTTTCCCAAGAAGACCCATCTCTCAAGACACAAAGAACTGGCCTGAAAGTGATATCATAGGTTATGTGCACTGAAGGTGGGTGTAAAATGTTCTTTGGGAAGCTTATTAACCTGAGTTTTGAGAGAGATCAGTTAGTCAAGTTTGGGACTCCTACCAGTTAACATCTAAGGTTCAAGTCTGCTTTAATTCACCAAGGTGTCATGTGTGGTAAACTGTTCTACTTTGCTTAATAGAGAAAGGTTGTTTTTTTTTCTGTGTGTTACCTACTATTCAAAACATTTTCTTTTTAGTTCTATAGAATTACTGTTCCCCATAGTCTTGGTGTAATATCCTGTATAATGTGTAAATATCTTGAAGTATTAAAATATTATTTTTACATACTTCACATTTCTGTGACTGAATCCTCTGAGCTATGAATAACTGGTTTATAACTGACAAAAACTGTTTTTCTGTCTCTGAAGGGAAGGCTACAATGACCTTATTTTGTTTCAAAAGTGAGGTATTTTCAACTGTGACAGAGAAGGGTTGGCCATCTGCCCTCTGGTAAAGAGTGCTGTATTGTGTGAACAGTGGCTCTGGTGAGATGCAGAACTGGAGATACCTTGAGAGAGTGTCTTTGCCAAGTGGTAGCAGCTACTTAAGTACCCTTGCAGGCATCTAAATTGTTTGAAAAAGCTGGTAACAATGTATAGGCTGAGTCTGGGTAAGACCAGTCTGCCATAGTTATAATAACCCCAATCCCTGTTCTAGTACCTAAAGCATGTAAAGTACATAGCGACGTGATATGATCAACTCAGTACTAAGCTTTTGACTTTATTCCAGTCTACTCCAAGGAATACCCTCATTCTGCAAGAAGTGAGTCTCTCAATTTAAAGCCATACAAGAAAATAGCTTTTTTCTTTCTCCTAATGACAATTACAGCAGAAGCTGTAAACTGCAATCATCTTCCAGAGCAACAGTAACAAAATAATTTAAAGTACTCACATGTTACACTAGGTTGCTCATGTCTGCTCTCCATAAGCAGGGATAACTATGCTGTGCAAACATGTACAAGTTTATAGGCTATTCCACAGATACACCACCCTCTGGGAGAATAAGTGCCTTCTAACATTACCATTAAATATGTACTACCCGTGAGCTCCAACGCATAACCCTGTATCCTGCTAGAGGGCTGCAGAATAAACAGCCTTGTCTTTTCAATTTTGTCAATGCACTTAAGTACATAGAAGACTAAGAGCATATCCTTTTCAGCCTCCTTTTTAAATGGTCACCAGCCTCTCCTCATAGATTTGATCCCTCACACCCCTGATCATTTTGGTAGCCATAAGTAGCACCCTCTTTACCGCCACAATGTCCTTTTGTACTAAGGAGCTCATGAGATCTGATGAACAGAGAAGACAAATTTGAACCCAGAGATGTAAGATTTGCCTCCCAGATGTGGGAAGAACTCTGACTAGCATGGCACAAAACATACATTCAAAGGCAGCACTGGGAACTAACAGAGTTTCAGGTTTAGACAGAGTCCAAGAGCATCTACTAAGCTAGTTGTGATTAGCTGTCCACCAATGAAAAATAATTCTTATTTGACATACACTAAGGAGGCCCAGAGGTACCGGTGATCTCCAGCCTGGGATCACATTGGTTCAAGTCACTAGGGCCAAGATCTAGTTAGGCAGAGACCACAGAATACACTTTTCATGCAAATACAAGTCCCCATAGCAGGGGTGTAGCCAGGAATTTCAAACTTGTACTCAAAAGTGATGCATTATTGCCCCCCTATTACGTAAACATATGCGCTGCCACGTCACACCAACAATAGGCCCCTCCCCGTTTGCCATGTCTTGAGTTCAAGTAATCAGTTTCCTCCTGTAATCCTCCTTCGTTTTTCTGCCTGCCTGCCTAGTAAGTTGCTCTTGTCTGTGTATTTGGCTGGTGGCATCAGTGCCCCATAGCGAACCACAAAGGCAGAAAGACTCAGCTCAACACAGACACAAAGTGGCTCATGATATCCTTGCTTTCCTTGCAGACAGCAAGGAGAACCAGGGATAAATGACAACCAAGGAAGGGGCTGGAATAGAACAGTGAAGCAGTCTAGGGAGGTCAAATCATGGAAAGCCATGTGTGCAAATGCCAGGAGCCTTAGCAACAAGATGGAAGGTCTGGAGGCTGTCATGGTACAGTCAGACCTGGACATTGTGGCCATCACTGAAACCTGGTGTAATGATAACCATGACTGGGAGATGGCCATACCTGGCTACAACATATTCAGAAAGAGACAGAGCAGGCAGGAAGGGAGGAGAGTGGCACTGTATGTGAAAAATGACATAAGAGCCACAGACATCCAGGGGAACAAAATGGGGGAGAGATACTGTGGGTTAAGCTGGAAAGGAAAATGGGACAGCCATCCTACAGTGTGGTCTATAGACCACCAGCCCAGAAGGAAGAAACAGATAGGGAGCTGATGCTAGCCATCCAAAGGATGGCAGACAAGGGTGAGGTAGTACTGGTTGGAGACTTCAATATTCCAGACGTGGACTGGAGCATCCCAGCAGCAGCATCAACTAGGAGCAGATTTATCCTGGACTCCCTTCAGGGTGCCTTCCTCAAGCAACTGGTCATGGAACCAACTCGGCAGAAGGCAATACTGGACCTTGTGCTCACAAACAGGGACAGTGTGTTGGGGGTAACAGTGGGGGAGCACTTGGGTAACAGTGACCACCAGTCATTGTGGTTTGAAATCACAGAAAGAGCAGTACCAAACCACACAAAACACGTATCCTGGATTTCAGGGGGGCAGACTTTGGGAAAATGGGGAGATACTTGAAAGAGGCATTAAGGGAATGGGACAGGAATCAGGGGTTGAGGAACAGTGGCAGTATTTAAAATGGGGATTACAAGAACAACAGAATTATGCATTAAGCAGGTTAGCAAGAGGAAAAGGAAGAGGAGACCATTATGGTTTTCCAAAGAGGTAGCAAAGAAAGTGAAAGCCAAAAAGATTGCATTCAGGCAATACAAAAGACACAGGCAGAAGGGATAGGGAGAGTACCAGGAGAAGCAAAGGGAGGCAGGGAGGTCAGTAAGGAAGCCAAAGCTCAGACAGAAGAACACATTGCAAAATCAGTGGGTAAAGGGGACAAAACCTTTACAGGTACATAAGGAAAAAAAGAAAGACAAGGGAGGATAGTGAGACTGAAGTGGGAGGATGGGAGCCACGTGGAGGATGACAACAGTAAAGCTGTCATATTGAACAGGTATTTCTGCTCAGTCTTTACTGAGGAAGAGGAGGGTAATGGGTCTGAAGGAGTACAAAGGGTGAGAATGGTGCAGAAATGGACACAGTCCCTTTGCACGAGAAAGGTCCTGAAGGAACTGGAAGTAATAAGAGTTGATAAAGCAATGGGGCCAGATGGGGTGCACCCAGGGTCCTTAAGAACTAAGAGAGGTGGTGGCCAACCTCTGGCTATCCTGTTTAGCGATCACTGGAAACAGGGAGGTACCCAAAGACTGGAGGACAGCAGATGTAGTCCCCTTATACAAAAGTGGGAACAAAGAGGAAGCAGGGAACTACAGACCAGTCAGCCTCACCTTGGTAGTGGGGAAGATCATGGAAGCACTACTGAAGGAGAGATTGGTGGAACATCTGGTTGTCAATGGACTACAGGACCCAAGGCAGCATGGTTTCACCAGGGGGAGGTCATGTCAGACCAACCTCGTTGAATTTTTTGACTGGGTGACTAGGGAGGTGGATCAGGGCAGGGCAGTGGACATGGCCTATCTGGACTTCAGCAAGGCCTTTGATACTGTGCCACATAGAAGACTATTACACAAACTGGGGAATATGGGTGTGGGCAGGACAGTAGTGTGGTGGGTAGGTAACTGGCTGGGTGGCAGGACACAGAGGGTGGTAAATGGCTGTCACTCCACAGAGGGAAGAGTGACTAGTGGGGTACCACAGGGATCAGTGCTGGGACCAGTCCTATTCAACATCTTCATCAGTGACATTGCACAGGATCTAGAAGGCAGAATTTCACTGTTTGCTGATGACACAAAGCTCTGTAACAGAGTAGACACACAGAGGGTGTAGACAGAATGAGAAGCGACCTGCAGAAACTTGAAGAATGGTCAGGGTTTGGCAGTAGAAATTCAATGCAAAGAAGTGCAAGATAATGCATATGGGCACAAAACCCTGGCACAATATATCAGTTGGGGGTGAGGATATAGCATGCACCAAGCAGGAAAGGGATCTTGGGGTTGTCATCTCTGATGACCTCAAGGTAGGGAAACAGTGTGACAAGGCAGCAGGTAAAGCAAATAGGATGCTGGGATGTATAGGCAGGGGCATCACCAGCAGGAAAGGGAGGTCATAATTCCGCTATACAAGACACTAGTGAGGCCCCACCTGAGTACAGTGTACAGTTCTGGAGACCATACCTACGTAAGGACATAGACAGGGTAGAGAAGGTTCAGAGGAGGGCAACAAAGATGGTGCATGGATTGCATCACAAGTCCTATGAAGACAGGTTGAAGGAACTGAACATGTACTCCCTGGAGAGGAGGAGAGAGGGATATGATAGAGACACTACAAGTATCTTACAGGGAGGAACAGGGTGCAGGAAAACACTATTTTTAAGCAAAAAGATGTTCCAGGACTAGAGAGCATGGGATGAAGTTGGAGGGAGGGCGATTCAGAGGAAACATGAGAAGAATTTCTTCATAGAGCGGGTGGTGGACAAGTGGAACACCCTGCCAGAGGAAGTGGCAGGGGGCTGAAACAATCACGGATTTAAGAATGGATGGGATAGACATAAAGGAATTCTAGAGGTCAGGGGTACGGGGAAACAGACTTCTAGGAAAACAAACTGAACTTACAAGCTCAAATGGGCAGACAGGGTGGGCCATAGGCCCTTATCTGCCGACACTGTCTATGTATCTATGTATCTTTTTGTTGCCTCTGCTAATTTTTTTTACTGTACTCTGCTGAGTACAGTGCATATGCCTGCCGACACCCCTGGCCCATAGATGAACTATGGTCAGTACAAGGAAGTCTACAGGACAGTTATCCCCACAGGGAAAGGACTCAGAAACAACTGTGCAACACAGGCCACAGGGCATGCAGTGAAAAGCAGAAGGTTACAGAAAAACTGCACAGAGCAATAAATACTGGTGAAAAGAACTCTCAGAGGAAACGCTAAAAAAAAGGACTACCCTGCATAGAGAGGACAGCAAAGACAACTGCACACCAGCAGTAAAAGTACATAGAGTATTGGACAGAAAAAAACCTTCAGAATACCTGAGCCAGCAAAAGCAGCAGATGGTACAAGGTCCTCCACAGGGCACTCCTCATGCAAGTGAAGGACTCCATGGATGCAGTACAACACAGGCCTGAAGATGAGAAGTCGCTGGCAACAGGAGACAAAGGTTCAAAAGTGGTGACAGGGAGACCCACTGAGGATGACCCAGACGGCAGAGACTGAGAAAGCACGAATACCCAGATAAGGCAGCTTAAAAGCACAGGTTCCATGAAAAAGAGAACTGCTCGACTCTTCGGGGATAATACAGGACTGCATGAAACATGGAGCAAAATGTATCAAACAATTGTACCCTGTGTGAAAAGATGCAATGGGGGCGGGGGGGGGGCATGGCTAGCAGCCGAGCTGGAAGCAGCACTCCATAGCAGCTCCTCACCCAGACTTTTTATTCCGATGCTTTTAGCAGTAAAAAACACAGTAATCTGCCTTAAAGTTCTACCTTTAACTCCAGCTAACGATGCAGATTCTGGGCATACCACATTACTGCCTTCTATAAAAATGGGTCATACAAAACCAGTAACTGGAGGAGACGGAGGCAAACAGAAGGAAACACGACAAGGCCCAGACAAAGATAAGGAACCTGCAGACTCTAACTTAAATCAGCCTTCGAATGCTGCACTACTCAAAACATTCAAAGTATAGATAAAAAAATGGATGACTTCACCTTAAGGCTCATGATTGTAGAAACAAAGCTGACCATGGTGGAAGAAATGGCACAAGAGGCAAGTAAATCTGCTGGGAAAACCACAGTTGCTATGTCAGGCCTTGTCAAAGAAAACTCTCTGCTCCACCGGCGCCTGGCAAATTTGGAGAACGAGGCGTGGGCGTCCCATATTCGAATTATAGGACTATCAGAGGTGGAGGAAGGAGAATATGTATGCACCTTCCTTGAGCAGTGGATTCCCAAACAACTACAGTGCCTTCAGAAAGTATTCACCACCCCCCCTCGGATTTTGTCACATTTTCTGATATTGCAAACTCAAATTAAAATACATTTATATGGGATTTTTTGTCACGTATCTACACAAATTACTCTATAATGTCAAAGTGGAATAAAACTTCTGGAATTTTTTGTACATGTAATTTAAAATAAAAACCTGAAATGTCTTGATTTGATAAGTATCCACCCCCTTTGCTATGACACTCCAAATTGAGCTCAGGTGCATCCAATTTCCTTGTGAGATCACTCTAAAACTTGAATGGAGTCCACCTGTGGTCAGTTCAAATGGTTGACATGATTTCAGAGGAAATACACCTGTTCATATAAGGTCCCACTGTTGACAGTGCATGTCAGAGCAGAAACTCTACCATGAAGACCAAGGAGCTGTCCGTAGAACTCCGTGATAGAATTGTGAGGAGGCATAGATCTGGGGAGTGGTATAAAACATTTCTAGGGTGTTGAAAGTTCCCAGAAGCACAGTCAAGTCCATCATTAGGAAATGGAAAGATTATGAACCACCCAGACTCTTCCTAGAGCAGGCCGTCCTCCCAAACTGAGCAACTGGCAAGAAGGACCTTGGTCAGGGAAGTGACCAAGAACCCAATGACCACCCTGACAGAACTACAGAGTTCCATGGCTGAGATGGGAGAACCTGTCCAGAGGACAACAATCTCTGCAGCACTTCACAGATGTAGCCTCTATGGGAGAGTGACTAGATGGAAGCCACTCCTGAGGAAAGGCCACATAATAGCATGTCTGGAGTTTGCAAGAAGGCACGTGGCAGACTCTGAGACCATGTGGCAAAAGATTCTCTGGTCTGATGAAACAAAAATTGAACTCTTTGGCCTGAATGCAAAGCACTATGCCTGGCGCAAAACGAACACAGCTCATCACCCAAGTAACACCATCCCCACCATGAAGCATGGTGGTGGCAGCATCATGTTATGGGGATGCTTTTCAGCAGCAGGAACTGGGGCACTTGTCAGGATAGAGGGAACTATGAATGAAGCCAAATACAGGCACATCCTTGAGGAGAACCTGCATCAGTCTGCAACAGACCTTGGACTGGGGCGAAGATTTACGTTCCAACAGGACAACGACCCCAAGCATACAGCCAAAGCAACACTGGAGTGGCTTCAGAACAAGAAGGTGAATGTCCTTGAGTGGCCCAGCCAAAGCCCAGACTTTAATCCCATTGAGAATCTGTGGAAAGACTTAAAGATTGCGGTTCACCGACGCTTCCCATCCAACTTGACAGAGCTTGAGCAAATCTGCAAGGAAGAATGGGCGAAAATCCCCAAATCCAGATGTGCAAAGCTGATACAGACATACCCAAGAAAACTCAAAGCTGTAATTGCTGCCAGAGGTGCTTCTACAAAGTACTGACTCAGGGGGGTGAATACTTAAGTAAACAAGATATTTCAGTTTTTAATGTTTCATAAATTTTTGTTACACAACATAAATATTTTTGCCCCTTTAAATTGTTGAGTATGCTGTGTGAATCAAGGGGGAAAAAATAATTTCAATGCATTACAAATTCTGGTAGTAACACAACAAAATGTGACAAAATCCAAGGGGGGGTTGAATACTTTCTGAAGGCACTGTACATGCTGCAATGCAGTTTACCATCCAGAGGGTCTATAGAGTGAATGTAAGAGGGACTCGTTTACATCAGGACTTTGCCCACCCTTTGTCACGCACTGTGATGGTTGTTTATTTATTTATTCATTGAAATTGTTTCACCAGGAAAGGCACACTGAGCAAAAAGATGCTCGTCTCACGGTGTGACCTGGGGGGAAGGGTTACAGAGGAGGCAGATCATGTACAGACAAAATGAAAATAATGAATTGTGCAATACAGATGATGTACAACAGCTGGGAGGGATAACATGAGCACATTGTTTACAACAGATGGAGCAAATACAGGCGATCTATAGCGCATTTAAACAATTGGTGAAGCAGTACAGAGATAAGAACATGAAGGACAGGGTATACATAACATGGAACAACTACCGGATAATACATGTTTAAGTAAGTGCCAATAGCAATGCATGAGTGGTGATAGCATGACAGGAGTTGAGGCGAGTTGCATCAAGTTGACAGAAGGAGTAGGAGAGGAGTGTGGGGGTGATGAGGGTGGGGGAAGAAGTGAGCAGTAGTAGTGCTTGAGGTTGAGAAGCGTGGGTAGCTGAGTAGGGAGGGAAGGAGAGGGAGGGTAAGGAGGGATTAGGAGGGAAAAAGAAAAATAGAAGGGGGTGATGCAGAGCGTAGGGAGTGTATAAGCCAGGCAATTTGGCGAAGGCCGAGCCAGCTGGTCAGGCACAAGGGGGGATGGTGGGAGAGAGCTGATGGGGAGGGTCAGGGCAGTTGCAATTTGGTGCAAGGAAGTTGGTGAAGGCCAAGGATAGGAGTGTTTGGATGATGAGAGGCGGATTTGAGCTGGCAGGTAATTTCAGAGTTTAGGGAAGAGGTAAGAGAAGGCTGATTGGCCGGCGGCCGTCCTACGGTGAGGGATGGCCAATAGTCTTGCATCAACAGATCTGAGGGAGTGGGTGGGTGTGGGAAGATAGAAAGGATGCGAGGTAGGGAGGGAGGGAGCCGAGACAACAGTTGGAAGTGAATTTAGCGCAGTGAATTAGGTGATGGTTGCTTATGGAGGGTAGGGCCAGAGATCGATAGAGCTCACAGTGATGAGAACGAGGGGGGAGCATCGAGGGCGAACCGGCAGAAGGCATTAAAGAGGGGGTCAAGTTTGGTTAGGGTGGTCTTGGGAGCGGAGTTATATTGGAGTCCATGGGTTGAACTGGAGTCCATGAAGGAACGAGATTGTATTCTTCAACTGATCCGGAAGCAAGGTCCTATACAATGGCGGGGAGCGAGTGTTCACATTTTACCAGACCTCAGCTATGCTACAAGACAGAAGCGCAAGGCTTTTGATGGGGTCCGGTTAAAGCTGCAGCAACTAGGGATACACCATGTACTGCTGATGCCGTTAAGCCTGAAAGTGGTATACAGCAATAAAACGTTTCATTTTGCCGAACTGAAGGATGCGAGGAAACTCCTGCAAAAAATTTAATTCGACTATACAGTCCGAAACCAGGAGTCAGATTCCAAAGGAGGAGGAGATACCTGAAGTGACTGTAATTTGTAAGTCAGCACTTGGCTGAGATAATTATCTAATCTGAGCTACCCGGGACATTTTTTTTTACACTGAGCCCTGTAAACGGTTAAAATACGTCTGCATTCATTTAGTTCAGTTGCTGAAGGTTTTTATCAATAATGAACAGCCGGTTCCCTTTCTTTTTTATGTCTAAGTCGTTCAAAATGGAGGCTTAAGCTCAGGGAATAGGTTGCAGAATCTGTAATGGCGATGTTCGTTCTTATATTGAGGGGTTAAATTCACTAACTGTTTAACTGTCCCTCTTTAAAAGTTTAAGAAATGAATTTAAAATAACTGGTTAAAGGTAACTTGAATGTGGAAGAAACACTGCTTAGATGTCTCATTCTAATAGTAGGTTAAAAGTTGATAGTTTGGGTTTTGCTGCTTCAAAGTGTTTGTGGTGGATGGGGAGGGAGGGGGCTGCTAGAAAGTGTTCTGCTACATAACTGTATACAGTTTTTCTGATATTTGATAAATAGGGATTTCCCCCCATTATAGGGGTTTGCTAACTGAAAAGTTTATTGTTAACATATAGGATATCCCTACTCATAGCAGCAAATAGCCTTTGAACATTCTGTTTCAGTAAATAAAATGTTTTATGTTGCAGGTTACCCTCACATGTAGTAACAAGTTAGGAGTACTGCTAATACTGAGTGATCAGATATTGTCATACTGTATGTTTAATACTTGATTGTACTGTCCTACAGGAAATACTAGTATGTATTGTATTTTTAAAATCAATAAATATAAGTTAAAAAAAAAAAAGAAAAGATGCAATCTGTATGAAAATGGGCTTGCATAAAAAGTACTCAGCACAGAGAAGATAGATACAGATGAAGTTTTTGGCTCCACATCGGCAGCACAACTGCCACACTGGATGCCACCAACATCAGCACTGGCACAGATACTGATGACAGCACCACAGCAAGACCATCATGCAGTCTCCACTGGAGAAACTCCGCCAGAAACAGGTCTGCCTAAAGAGGAGTTGGTACCACACCTGGCACTAGAGATAGAACAGAGATAGAGAAGGAACAGTGCCGATACAGTGTGTGACTGATAAGACTCTAGTGTCGGCCAGAGAAACCCTGCTATAGGTGAGATTGTCCAAGGAGAGTGGCTAAGTGGCAGATGCCCAGAGTGACCCAATGCCTAACAAACTGGCACCATTGTGACAGAGAGCAAAATACCTAGCACAATAAATCAAAGGGGGTAGCCAGATTCCTTCCAGACTCCTATGGGTCCAACTTGCCATGGAGGGATGAGGACGACACAGAGGAAACTACATATTGTACTTTCAAAATGTTTTCATGCCAGCGATGAAAACTGTGATGGCCCCAAGAGAACAAATTAAAAGTAAATCGCACAGCTCGGCGCCTAGAAAGACTATTTACTCCAACAATAAACAATAATGAACTACCAAGACAGGAAAGGCTATTTGGAACAAAGTCCTGGTCTCTACAAAATCATAGCTCTCAATGGTGGAAAAAAAGGAACTGAGGTAGTTGGGACTGGCACCATTATTTATGCTGTCATTGGGCATGAAGATCCAGTTGGTGCAGGTGCATGGTCAGGGTTTGTCGCAATGGTTCTAGTTCCTGTGTGTCCTCGTGCCTCCAGCTCTAAGATGCAAGAGTGTGGCTCTCTGAGAAGACTGTCTCTAGAAAGATGTATTGATTATTGCACTCCTGCAGGTAGCATTCTCCCCACTGAGCAGATTCAGTTTTCACCAAGTGACTTCTTTCTTTCACATTCCCTTAAGTAAAGTCTGATCAGTATGTCCAAAAAGGGTGGGGTCTCCTATTGTTTATGCTCCCACACGGTCTACACTATTTAATAAATTAAACATCTGGTGATGGGGGATCATTCTGGCATAGCGATGACGCAGGTTCGTGCTTCAAAACTCCTGAGGTCAGGAGAAGAGGCCTGCAGAGAGGGCTCAAGAATCCTCCCGGGGGAGGGATCTGCCACATCGCTCCTACAGTGCCTCCTGGTGGTGGCAGTGCTACTGATGACATGGGTGACCACATGTCATCAATGCACCTCCCTCCCTGTAGAGCAGCCACACTGGAGAAAATACAGTTTGTTTGCCACATCAGCACACCAGGATGATGGCCCTCATCACTGCCCCACACCACACAGCCCTCCAGTGCACCATGAGGACCCCTCCAGCCAGCACCAGGATATTCACAGGTGTTTCATTCATTAGCTCAGGAAATGCCCCAGCAGGGACAAGCCAACATCAGAGGAAGTCAGGAGCATAGAGAAGCAAACCTCCACCAGGTTAGAGGAGGCCCCTGTCAGAATAAGCTGGCCCCCTGGATGCTGCGGGTACTGGAGGTCACACTGATGCCCAACAACTGCGAGGAGTGCATGGTGGGGTTGGACTGGTAACTGTGAGGCCCAAAGAAGAGGGGTGCTGGTTGGCAAGGGAGGTGGCAAAAAGAAGTCTGGCAAATCTCTGCAGGCTACTACCATTATTTTCTTTTTTCTTTTAATTCTTTTTCCCTCCAGTCCCCAGCCCCTTAGGATCTCCCTCAGATGAGAGCAACGACAGTCGGTCTTTCTCCCACCCAGCATGAGACCCACCCAGATCAGTTCTCCCTCCGGAGCTCCGACCAACACCCTGACCTGCTGATCTCCCTGCTTCTACCCCCAAGCGGGGCCACCACCTCCTTACCTTGGTGCTCCATGAAATCTAGACAGCAGGCGGCGTGAGGAGAAGGAGGAGGATTATGCAGAGGCCTGACTGGGCAGGATCGGATGATGGGCATGGGGGACTAACTGCAGGGCCCATCGTCGTCATCCTGGATTCCAGGGTTTTTTCTTGTTCTTGACCCCCCCCTCCCCCCGAGGCACGGACGTGCAATGACGTCCAGCATGCAGTGTGCATGCTCCCGCACTCATCCGCAGGACTTCCGCCATCGCCTCTCCCCCTTTCAGAGTGTCCTCCAGCTACAGTACTTCCAGTCTCCACTGGGAGCCACTGGATGCTGAGGGTCCACCGTCAACCCCACTCCCATCCCCAGGAGTGGAGAGCAGTCATCTGGACACTCAATTCTCTCTTCCCCCTGGCGATCCGAGCTTGAGCCCAAGTCGCTGGTGTGGTGCGAGGTAAGGCAACTGTGTCAGCCCTCAGCGCCACCAGGTCGGCTCAACAACCATTGTTAATGGAATTGTGCACCGTTCTCTATATGATTATTTAAAGGGTTACTATAAGGATCCAGTAAATGGATTGTTAGGTTGGCTATAGCAAATATGTTCAGTAAAACACAGAAAAAAGTCCCATTCTCAGTCACATTGCACAGTGCAAAGTGGTCACAAACACCACTTTGCAACCAAGTGACCAGGGGGTCACACATCTTTTCCTTGTTCTTACAAAGGCCATTAAAGATGCTGAGGAAGGAAGAGGGGGCCACCATGGAAATGACTCACACAGGCTTGCTTGCACGCTGCTACCAATGCTCCTCAATACCAGGATCACAGTGGTGTAAACGGAGCAGATGAAGCCCATCAGACACAAAATCAGGAAACCATCAGGGGGATAGGGAACACCAGAGAAATAAGGTACAGGGACTGAAGAAAACCAACAGTGTTACTGTGCACTGGGGGGCATGAGACTGCCAGGGATTGCGTTTATGGGATGTAAGGCAGGAAGCGAGGAACTGAACCATTAAGTAACCCACTGACTTGAGAAACATTCCCAGCAAGGTGCCACCATGCCTGACAACTAGAGCATACTGTGAATTATACAACAGAAATTTAAAACAAGCAATATGTTCAATGATTTATACCCCCTCTCCACTCCCAACTTGTGCATATGACCACTGGTAAAATGTGCAAGTTAAAACCCCCTCTTCAGAATCACACACGTGGATATTTTTGTGTTTCACTGATTCACAAAACTAAGCACATTTCTTTTTTTCTGACACATCAGCACATTTAAAATAGTGCCTCTAGGGTCATCTTAATTTTTTTTATATTATTTAAAATACATTTTCTCCAACAGTGTTTTAAGATGTCCGAACAATCTATGGCTCAACCTCAATTCCCATCCTCTAAGTACCTCAGTATTTGGCTGTAATAAAGCCTAGATTTCTCCGATAACATTGATACCATCCACAAAAAGCTACTCCCCAAAATCAGGGCTTTCCTTGATAGAGCTGTTCTGGTTTTTTTTTTGTTTGTTTGTTTTTTAACTTTACTGTTTTCAAAGAAAACACACATGCTACAGTTAGTATTATGAGCAGAGAATATAAAACAATGTATAAACCAGTGCGGGCACCACCCCACTTAGCACTAACATTTGATCTGTCATTTGCTATTAAGAAACAACTTTGAAGGGAAAGAATAAAGCCATATCATAAAAAAAACAGCCCACGAACTGCATGGATAAAAGTCCAGTTTCTTCAGTCTTTGAAGAAGTCCAACTATTTCTCCGCCTGCCCACGGAGATACAGAGAATTGCTCCATGCTATTGCTGCTCTGTATTGCTATCACCTACAGGCCTGACTTTAGACTAGTAACAAATAGGTTCTGCGCTAACATATAAAACAGCTCATTCACAGAGCTTGGAAAATCAGGATTCTAACCATAAATTGGTAGCAGAGATACTAACTAGAACAGTAGAGTGAAACTACAAACCTACTGTTCAAAAAAAGCAGCACTGTCTGAATAAAATATTTAAACAGTTCAATCCTCTTGCTAGCATGGTGGTGGGCTACCCCAGCCCAAGTTATAACTAACCAGTCTCCAAATAAATAAAGCGTCTCTACCTGTTGCCAGCCTGGTGGCACTGAGGGTTGAGGTGCTGGACGCCACAACTCACGCCATGCCAGCGACCCGAGTTCGGGAGCAGACTCGGGTCAGCAGGGGAGAGGGAGGATTGAGCGTCCTGCGCGTGCTCTCCATCTTCTGGGGTGGGCAAGGGGATCGCATCGCTTTGCAGCGGCAACTGTCGGAGGCCAGAGCACTGTTGGTAGCTTTCACAGTTGAGGGTTGGAGCACTGCGGGGGTCGGAACATAAGTGCGCAGGCGCCATTGCATGACCAGCTCCGAGGGAGGAAAAATGGTGGAAAAATTGCAGGGCAGTCGGTGCGGCTGATGGCTGTGCGCTGCACCCCCAGACACGAGAGGTTCACCCCCCCCCAGGTATCAGGATCCAGGTCCCCCGGGGGGGGGCTCTGTGTGCCAGTCTGTGTGGAGGAGAGCGTGTCACTGTGTTACTCGTCAGACCAGGTCCGGGGGTGTGGGTGCCGGCGGCCGGACGACTCGCCGCCTGTTCTGCAGAAGGACAGCGAAAGAGTGCCATGCTAAAAAACAAAAAAGTGTCTCTACCTTACCTGGATGTATGCCCTTTACCCACCATACTGTCCTGATAAACCTAAAGAAAGGGAAAGAACCACATAAACAGTTCAGATATCTTAAGTGTCCAATTGGGATTCCTCTGGTCCATCCCATCGCTGTCTGGAAGGTGCATGCTTCTGGGTCCAGTTTAATGTGTCGGGCCAGGTCTGAAAAGAGAAATACTGTGCCCTAGTGCTGGAAACAGCATGCTGTGGCTGATGTCGGCATCTATCAACATAACTCTTACACCATCAAACCACCTCTCCTTCTGCTGAATGGCATAGCTTATAGCAGGATAAATCCTGATCATCTGACCACCATGGAGCAGAGTCCCCCTGGAATCGAGACAGAGCCAGAATAAAACCACGCGTCCCCACACTATCGATCACCATCACAATAGTGCAGGGAGCCTCTGGATTGTCGGGCCTTCCCTGGGGAGTCACCCTATAGGCTTTCTGTATACGGAGTGCATGATTGATAACAACATCTCCCAGTTGCTGAGTAAGCCAGTGAGTTAAAAATAGGGGAAGACGGTCCCATTCACTCCCTTTCAGAATTTCCAGGATCCATAGATTTGAAGAGGGGACTTGATTTTACAGGACTTCGAGTCTAGTCTGGAGGTGAGAGTTTTTCTTCGTGAGGGTTGTTGCTGTCCCTAATGCTGCATCTGAGCATTTTGTGGCTTCTGCAGTAGCCGATTTTGCAGACTCCAATGAAGTTTCCAGTATAACCACTTGGCCAGTAAGACCATCAGATTTATCAACCAATCCTGCTACTCTTTAAATTAGTCTGTTGAGTTTTACCCCTAACAATTTCAGGATCTCTTCCAAGGATTAGTCCTCAGCACCATTTATCGGCCTTGGCCCGACCGCATGGCAGGAGCTCCTGCAGCACTTTTACTTTTCCTACCCTCAGACACCTGCTTCCCCTTACAGGGGTTTCCCATCGTGTGCTGGAAGCAGTCAGACACCGATTCTCTGTACTAAAAACTTGAAATTGTAGCCCAAAGCTGCAGATTTTATGCTGTGTAATGAGGATGCTGTCTGAGCACTAAGCCCTTGCAGCCCTCTCGCTTGGGCTCCTCAGCCCCCTCCCCCCGAGATATTCAAAGCTCCAGTCATCTTTTTACCAGTTCCGCTGTCTTCCCGAGGCTTAGCTTTGAAAAAACAGTGGGATCAGTAAGCAGCTGATGATCAGCGCTGTGAAATGCTCTAAGCCACATTCAAGGTAATTTAACCTCCCAGGGCTGCAGCCCAAACCTGACGTAAGTCATGAGGTATTCTGGGATGCAGCAGGAGTGGCTGTACGCATGAAATGGGCTGAGAATTTCAGGATCAAGCAGATAACAGTGGATTAAATATAACAACAGTGAGTACAAAGGTTTTATAGTATATGGTTATGTCTTATTGTACATGGAAATTAACTGGCTCAATTTTCGTGCTGTACTACAGTTCCAAAGTTGTATTGCAGTTCAAAAGTCAAACAAGTTGTTGTAGTACAGTTCAAAGGTCAAAAGAGTTTGTACACTGTTCAACCACACTACATTCAGACAACTGCATCTTCAGTCATTGTTGCTTTCTCTAATTCAGTTGGGGCTGTAACATTGCATTCTAGTTTAAGTGAAACTCTATCCAAAAGTCACTTTGGTGTCTATGTTTCTTGAAATCCTACAAACATGTGCCACAAAAAAGAATATAACAAGAATTTAAATAAGCAATAACCCACGACAGGGTGTGGGGTTATAGGCATTTAATCCACGCCTGGGGTGTGCTGTGAGGCATGAGTCCCGAGGCTGAGTGTCCTCACAGCGCCCCAGGCATGGATTAAATGCCGATAACCCCACACTCTGGAGTGGGTTATTGCACTTATAACATGGGTTACCTTTGAGATCACTAAAAAGGAGTAAAAATGAGCTGGGTCCTCTATTTTCCTATAAAAAAGGATTATTATCCTTCCACCTCGCAAAGTAGTCCCTCACAAAATATGGGTTTTCTGCATTGTTCTGCATCTACAACATCCTGAAATTTACTTGGCACTGTTGTGTGTACTTCTGCTGCATTAGAATGTATTATCTTCACTGTGACTGCTACAGGGTGTAAACGCCAATTGTATCAACGAGTATACAGAAGCTGTGTCTGGGAAGCTGCTGACCATGGATTAAACTGTAAGTTTAATCAACAGCTGTTGCACTAACTATACTTAACAGAAAATGTATGTGGCAACCCTGCTACCTATGGATTGAACTGTCAATTTAATCCACGGATGTTTGTACAGTTCACAAACAGTGTGTGTGTGTGTGTGTGTGAAGCTCTTGGCTGTAGATTAACCACGAAGTTTAATTAGATGAATCCCTGAGCAGTCTGTCACAGAAAACACTATGACTCACATTACTGCCTAGCTGCTATCTGTCAGTATACTGCCGTTCCACTCTTGCTTTTAATTATGTTACCAGACACAAAACATGAGGATTTTCTGAAAAAGACAATACAGGGACTGCTGCCGTACTTTTTCTGAGGCTGATGACAGCAGTAATACAACAACATTACGTGCATACCCTGACTCTGCATTTGGGGGGGGGGGAGACAAATAGATGGGTGCAGTGCCCACAAGTTCTCATCAGATTGCACTATAGAGAACCACAACTTCCCTGTTACTACAAGCACACCAATACATGTATGTAGCTGTATGTGGCCTTGGCACTGCATACTGACCTACTTATCTGTCAAAAGTGCACTCGGTAATTAATGCAGTGTGAAGATCGGACGTACTCTTCAGCACAGAAATTTGTGTACTGTAACTTTTTTATTCAGCCCATTCCTTGACACTGCATGACAACCGACAATATGGTGCCATCAACACAACAGTTTTTAAACTATATTTACCAATCCGAACATGGAGCAATGACATGTGGATCACTCGCTAGCTATATCTGAGACAGTAAACTCCATGACTGCTAGCACCTCAGTGACATTGTAGAGGTTGTACAGTCGGGAGCTATCACGGATTGTGTTACCGAGAGGAAGGTTTGCTTACGGCTAACAAAGGTTGGGTTTGCCGATGATCAGAGGCTGAGAGAGAAGCAATAGTAGGGAAAACAGCCCTTCTCAGTGTTGCTTCCGATAACAGGACATACCCTGCTGGACACCCACCGCTGAAGGTAACGACACATATGCCTCAACACCACTCTCTGGATTGGAACACTCCTGCAACTGTGGGCTGCTATATTTCACTGTACTATATGGTCGCACAATCTACCCAAGCCCTCTCTCTCTCTCTCTCTACCACAACGACTGAGGGGCAGCTTCGGGAAAGCCACAGACAGCTGATCCACGCTACCACAACTCTTTCATAGCTCACAGCGGTTCAGCTCTGCAAATGTCCCAGCCGCTGCACTGCCACTGTTGTTGAATACAGTCATTCTACTGTGACTCCCTCATGCACACAGCAGGAGTAACATAGCACCATACAGAGCCACTGATTACCTGCTCGAACTTGCACACCTCACCTCCGTTTCCAATGTCTAGCATTACCTAATGTTGGCCACCCCCTTACTAATAGAACATACACTGCTGCTCAGAGGGAACGTTCATTATTGCTGCTCACACTAATGGCTCCTTATCAAATCAATCAATCATTCTTTATTTATACCGCGCCTTTCTTAAAATCAAGGCGCCTTACAATAACAACAAATTTAAAACTGCTGAGTTCATAAAATACAGTACAATATCATCATCAAGAATAAATCTTTGACCATAAATAAGTCTTTAAGGCCTTTTTAAATTCCTCTATGGATGCACACTGCCGAAGCAGATGGGGTAGAGTATTCCAGAGGGCAGAGGCTGTATACATAAAAGCACAGGCTCCGGAAGATTTTAAAGAAACCCTTGGAATCTCTAGCAACCCCTCGTCCGCTGAGCGGAGCGATCGCCTAGGGCAGTAGGGTACCAGAAGCTCTTTCAAGTAGTCCGGGCCCAGTCCATGTAGGCCTTTGTAAGTCAAAAGACCCACTTTAAAGGTGATCCGCCACTGTATTGGCAGCCAGTGCAGATTGCACAAAACTGAGGAAATATGACAGGCACGAGAAGTACCTGTCAATAACCGCGCCGCAGCGTTCTGCACTAGCTGCAAGCGGCAGATATCAACCCCAGGAAGACCTAGATAAAGGGAGTTGCAGTAGTCAAGACGCGCGGTCACAAAGGCATGGATCAATGCAGGCAGATCACCGGATGGAACAAGGTGCTTAATCCTGGAGATGTTCCTCAGATGATAAAAGGATGATTTGACAACTGCCGACACCTGCGCTTGTAGTGTCAGCTCATTGTCAAAAATCACTCCCAGGTTCTGCACCTGTTCAGAGGTAGGGAGCTGGACAGCCCCCCAAAAAAGTCCTGAGGGTAGACCACGCTCTGTAGTATCCTGACCCGTTCTCCTAGTGCTCAACTTCTTAATCCGATTCATCACATTTCATAGTATGTTTGCAGAGCACTATATGTCTGTGACCATTCATGTGGAATGTTTGCAGAGCACTATATGTCTGTGACTATCTCGTGTGGAATGTATATCCTGGAAATCACTGCAGATGCCTGGTAAGTGACACACACACATTGCTGAAACCTGATTTTTTACTTTTTAAAATGTCTCACTGTGTTTTCAACAACAGAACTGACAAAGTGACTTTATCTCAACGATAGAAATACGTCCTTTATTCCTTTGATTATACCGTGCAGGGATAAGTAAACTCTGCTCGCTAAAATCAGATTAAACATGGCTGCTACTGCAAACAGAGCTGAAAAGAGTTTGTAGATCCCTCCACGATGTGATGCTACCTACCATAGTGAACAAAATAAGCTCAGGCAACACAACCATGAATTAAAAAGGAAATTTAATCCATGGCCAGGTGACAGCTCTCCTCCAATGACATACATTCCTCTGGGTAGCCCATGTTATAAAAGAATATAGCAGGAATATTGCCCAACTCGGCTTGCATTCTGAAGACAATTGCAACCTTTCAAGCTTTGCTCTCAAGGTCTATAGTGTCTTCAGAAACCCTCAATGAAAACACAACCCTGCTATGCATGGTTGCCCATACATTATTCTTTATATAGTATATGGTTAGGTCTTATTGTACGTAGAAATAAATTGGCTCAATTTTCTTGTTGTGCTACAGTTCTGAAGTTGTTGTAGCACAGTTCAAATGTCAGAAGAGTTGTTGCAGTATCATTCAAAGGTCAAAAACAGTTTTTGTACTGTTCAACAAAACTATGTACTGAGACTTTGATTTTGCACACCTGGTGCAGACTGGGGACAATGTAGGGCTTTCATTTGTAAGAGCTTCCCTTTAGCTCAACCAGTTTTGAAAATGGTTTTCCAAAACAGTTCTATAGTGTAGACAGTGCCTATGTGATGGCATACAGCAATAGTCTTACAACAAGCATTTGTCAATGCCAAATATTTGCTTGCTTGTACTGACATTGGTAATGCAGAAGGTGTTCATCTGTATGGAGAAGTTTGTGAGGAGTAAATGTAGAATGACAGACCATGCAAAGGTTAGGCTGCACTGTGGCAGAGCGATGTCGTTGGAAGCATACAACATACTATTATTTACAGGTATTTTTGTAACGCAATCCCTGGTATGCATACTGAGGGGTAGCCCTGTATGGAAATGAATGGGAGTGTGATTGGGGTTTGCCACTATTAATGCATGTGTCACAATTGGTTGAGAAATTGGGGGTGGGGAATAGTTTGGTTTCTGTAACCAGACAATTAGAACTTATAGTAATCATGATGAACATGAATTAATAGCAACTTCTGTGTGTATTTTTAACAGATGTAGCAGTGGCCGTCACTCACAAGCAATCAATGCCAGAGGAGCAGAATGCGACATATGCATTCAGTAGCCGGAGCAGCGTTATTCGCTCTTGCAAAATGGCATTCTTTGCAATAAGGACATTTTTACAGCTATGAAGTAACATGGGCCAGTAATCTTGGTTGATATATATAACAAAAGAACAGGTACCAGCAAGGCATGCATTTGCATGGGGTAAAAATCAAACTGTGGAAAGAAAACCTATCTGAATGGAGCTGGTGAGGATGTCACTAAATGCAAAAGTACACTACATGAAACAAGTGATTTAAAATCCAAATGATCTTAGGTGAGGGAGGAATATAAAAAAAGAGAGGGAAAAATATTAAGTGTAGGGTGAAACAGGCTGTACAAATAAATTGTATCGCTCTGGTGCTGTCCTGTACACACATACTATGCAAGAGGGCACAAAATGTAAGGAAAAGGTGACTATTCTAAATATCACCAGAACCGAGACAATGGTCCTTTCAGTTTTGCATTTCAGGCAAAGGAGAGATTCATGGATTTACCCATTACTTTATTCACAGAGCATATAACTGTCAGGACACAAGCAGAAGTGCAGTAAGCATTTTCGTTGCACATGGAGAAGAGCATTTGCTAAGTGCGCCTCTTCTGGTGAACTGTTTAAAAAATTGCTACACGTATCTGCCCAAATTACTGTTCCAGATGAGTGCCTGGAAGTAAAATGAGCCTATTATACAGAATGATATGTGGGAAGACAGAGTAGAACTGTTGGATCTACTAAGCACCATGTGTCTGTGTGCTGAGTTTCTGTTGATTGCTTGTAACAAGTACGTATAATACACCATAAACCACTCAATTTGCCAACAAATTTTCAAGTACCATATTTACATTCAACAGCATATGGTATTATCATTGCTCTGGAGGGTAAATATCTGGGTTTTACAATATCAAGCTATTATTAGGCTGCACTCTCTTGTACTCGGCCTGAGACAGAGAGTGATGTCCCTGGAAGCATACCATATAGTATTATTTAAAAGAAAAAAATGTGGCACAATCCCTGATATGCTTACTGATGGTAGTCCTGTATGGAAATGAATGGAGCTGTGATTGGAGCTTGCCAATATCAATGCATGTGTGGCAATTGGTTGACAAATTTATGGCGGGGAATACTTTGGTTTCTGTAACTGGTCAATCAGAACTTTTTCACAGCATGCTGAACATGAATTAATAGTTATTTTTTGTGTGTGTTTTAACAGATGTTGCAGTTGCTATCACTGACAAGCAATCAATGCCAGAGTCGCAGAATGAGACATAAGTTTCAAAACCTCGAAGAGCACTACTCAGTCTTGCAAAATATCATTCTTTCCAATAGGGACATTTTTACAGCTATAAAGTGTAATTGGCCAGTAATA
This sequence comes from Neoceratodus forsteri, assembly GCA_016271365.2. NCBI lineage: Eukaryota > Metazoa > Chordata > Ceratodontiformes > Ceratodontidae > Neoceratodus > Neoceratodus forsteri. The sequence continues at coordinate 657,188,937 of CM028131.1, read as the reverse complement.
TTGGCTGATATGTATAGCAAAAGAACAGCGATCAGCAACGGATGCACTGGCATTGAGATAAAAATCAAACTCTAGAGAAAGGAACCTGTCCCAATGGAACTGGTGAGGATGTCACTAAATGCAAAAGTATACTACACGAAACAAGTGATTTAAAATCCAAATTCTCTTTGGTGTGTGTGTGTTTGGGGGTATTAAAAATTGAGAGGAAAAAATATCAAGTGTAGAGTAAAATGGACTGTACAAATAAATGGTATCGCTGTGGTGCTGTCCTGTACACACACAGTATGCAAGAGTACCAAAATAAAGGAAAAAGCGACTATTCTAAATATCACCAGAACAGAGAAAACAACCCTTTCAGCTCTGCATTTCAAGCAAAAGGGAGATACACTGATTTACTCATTACTTTATTCACAGAGCATATTATAACTGCGAGAAGACAAGCACAAGAGCAGTTAGCATTCTCGTTGCATATGGAGATGACCTTCAGCTGAGTCTGCCTCTTCTGGAATTGCTATACATATCAGAACAAATTACTGTGAGTGCATAGAAGTAAAATGTGCCAATTATAAAGAATGATACGTGGGAAGACAGAGTAGCACTTTCGGATCTACTGAGCACCATGTGTCTGTGTGCCGAGTTGTCGCATTCCTTGTAATAGGGACATTTTTACAGGTATAAAGTAATACGTGCCAGTAATGTTCCCCGATATGTAAAAGAAAAGAGCAGTGACCAGCAAGGGATGCACTTGCATGGAGTAAAAATCAAACTGTACAGGAAAAGAACCTGTCCGAATAGAACTGGTGAGGATGTCACTAAATACAAACGTAAATTACACGAAACAAGTGATTTTAAATCCAACTGATTTTAGGTGAGAGAGTGATATAAAAATGACAGGGTGGTCATTATAGACTTTCTTTTACACTACTACTGTCATTGTAACACTTGCTGATTGAAAAGCACTTCTAACTGCAAACAGCTCAAGAGGTAACTGCAGGTCAAGTATTGTGTAATGTGCTGCCAACTGCTGCAACAAAAGGTTAATCAAAGCCGCTTAACCATTGTCAGGTACAGCATTCTACAAACAGTGTGTATACTGCTGAGCAGAGATTTGATGCAGGCAAATATGCTGTGAAAAACATCATGGAGGCAGTTCATTTTTTTTCAAAGTACGGCATAGAAATGAATGAAAGTAAAATAAGGAAATCAGAAAGTAAGCAGCCTTTCACAATACATTTGAATGAGAGGGGAAAGATGAAACTGAGGAGAGGAAAGTGGGGGTAAGAGCGTGGAAACGAGGAAGCGGAAAGCATGGGGAGAGTCGATGAAGCGTCCATAAGTAGAAACAGTTTGTGATGCTGGGGGGTGGAAATCAAGATAAACACAAAACCAAGGAAACTTAGTGGTTGGTTGAGTGTGGCAACAAGGAAACGAGAGAGTTTCTGAAATTGGGGACAGTGAGCGTGGCGACAAGAAAGTGTAGAGAGAGCTGGTGAAGTGACAATGAGGAAATCCACAAGCTGTAAGTAAACAGACATTTAAACAAATAAAGAAATATTGTCTGCACTGAGCTGAGTTACGAGGAAAGCAAGTGCCAGTAACAGTTGAGGGGAGGGGGAGAGATGAAGCTGAGTGAAGTGGGGGGATACTGAGACCTTCTGTTTTTGTAAAACGAGTACTCCTAAATACATTAAAACATCAACATGAAATGCTAGAATATGTTTGCGGTTCTTCTATCTTTGCAGTTTCTATCATTTCAGCGAACATAGCGAAATAAAAAGAACCACAAATATATCCTATTCTACAGTATCAACTGCAGTGTGAAACTGACTGCACAAATAAATCATATTGCTCTGCTGCTTTGCAGTATACACACACACACACACACCCCAAGCAAGAGCAGGGGAAAACTAGTGGTAGAGATGCGCTCCTCCTGCTTAGACAATGCCTAGCAACTGCAGCCCAGAAGGTACAGAAATATCTGCATAGTATGTGAAACATATAAAGCGAGGGAGCAGGGAGGACAGCAGCAGGGAGGAGGAAGTGGGAGGGATTTATTTGCAGCCGGGGAATGAGGGAGCGGGGAGGACAGCAGCAGAGGGAGGAAGGAGAGATTTATTTGCTGCAGGAGGGTCAGCTGGGGAATGAGGGACCGGGGACAACAGCAGCAGAGGGAGAGATTTGGGTTGTAATGGCTACTATGCAAATGACAGGAATGAAGAGCAGTCTCTCATTGGTGCGGTTCATTTCTCTCAAGTGAAGGCCAGCTCCCGCTTTGAAATTCTAACTGCTGTCATAGTGGACTTCACCGTTCTTTGGTGTGTCAGGGTCATGCCCACGGTGCAGTGCTCTGCACTGGACTCGCCCCTGACACACCTCTGAAATGCCGTACTGTCCCAAGGTGTTTTCTTGTGCAAGCGCTCAAGCAAACACAAAAAGAACATGTATAGGTTCAGCAGCAACATTAAGTGAAGACTCAACAACTAACTATGCGTAACCTAAAGCACTCATTTCACTTTGCTTTCAGCTTTAGATGGAAGAACACCAAAAGAAGGTGACAAGACTTTCTATAGCTACATTAGTGAAAGGAGAAAGTTCAGGGGGGGTATTGCTAAGATCACAGGGGATACGGGGAGTGTGAGGAGGAGGACCATGGAAAAGTATCTATCCTAAACAGATACTTCTGCTCAGTATTTACTGAAGAGAAAGTAGGGCAGGGCCCACAGCTCTGCACCCTGGACACAGGGGAGAGGGAGGTGTGCATTAGTACCTTCACAAAAGAAAGGGTCCTACAAGAATCGATAAGCTCAAGGTGGACAAGGCAATGGGACCTGATGGCATACATCCCAGGGTACTAGAGGAGCTAAGGGTGGAACTAGCAGAGCCATTATCAGAACTGTTTAGTGAGACTCTCAGCACAGGAGAGGTCCCAGAAGACTGGAGAAGGGCTCATGTGATCCCACTCCACAAAAGTGGTAGCAGGGAGGAGGCAGGGAACTACAGACCAGTCAGTCTTACCTCAGTAGTGGGCAAGATTATGGAGACACTGCTTAAGGAAAGGATAGTGCAACACCTGGAATCCACAGGAGCACAGGATCCAAGACAGCATGTGTTTACAAAAGGAAGGTCCTGTCAAACTAATCTCATAGATTTCTTTACTGGGTAACCAGAGTGGTGGACCAAGTGGGAGCAGTTGATGTTGCCTACCTTGACTTCAGCAAAGCTTTCGATACTGTTCCACATAGAAGACTGATTAATAAGCTGGGTAGGCTCGGGGTGGGTCAGACGTTGGTCAACTGGGTGGCAAACTGGTTGACAGGCAGAAAACAGAGAGTGGTGGTAAACGGTATACAGTCAGAAGAGATGCAAGTCACAAGTGGGGTACCTCAGAGATCAGTCCTGGGGCCAATCCTCTTCAATATCTTCATCAGTCACATTGCAGATGGGCTAGAGGGTAAGGTTTGTCTGTTTGCAGATGACACCAAGATCTGCAACAGAGTAGATGATCCAGATGGGGTGGGCAGAATCAGAAGAGATCTGGATACACTAGCAAAATGGTCAGAAGAGTGGCAACTGGGGTTTAATGCAAAGAAGTGCAAGATCATGCACATAGGGAAGAGAAACCCTGAAGCCACCTATAGGCTGGGAGGGGAGATGCTGGCAGTCACAAGGGAAGAAAGAGACTTGGGCGTCATCATCACCGATGACCTTAAATCATCCCAGCAGACTTCTAAAGCAGTAGGTAAGACTAGAGGGATGTTGGGGTGTATTAGTAGGGGTATCACAAGTCGGAAGAGGGAGGTAATAATCCCTCTTTATAAGACACTGGTTAGACCCCATCTGGAGTACTGCGTGCAGTACTGGAGGCCACACCTTCACAAGGATATTAACCAAACTGAGGCAGTCCAGAGAAGGGCAACCAAAACGGTGCAGGGACGGCATCAGAAAACATATGAGGACAGATTAACTGAGCTCAATATGTATACCCTAGAGCAAAGGAGGGAGAGAGGTGATATGATTTAAACATTCAAACACCTTAAGGGCATTAACAAGGTGAAAGAGTCTAAAATGTTTCAATATAAGAAAAATAGCAGGACAAGAGGACACAGCATGAGATTAGAAGGAGGCTGATTAAAGGGTAATGTGAGGAAGTTCTTTTTCACAGAAAGGGTGGTGGATGCATGGAACAGCCTATCTCAGGAAGTGGTGGGTATGAATACAGTGCAGAGCTTCAAACAGGCATGGGATAGGCATAAGGGAGCAATACAGATGAGTATGAATAGATAGGCCATTGACAGAGCAAAGGCCTATGGCACATTCATAAGGCAGAAAAAGAAATGGGAAGACTGGATGGGCCTTGCGGTCCTTATCTGCCATCAACTTCTATGTAACTGAGGGCATCTACTATAACACACAGATAAAGGTCTGAACACTGATAACCTCACATCGCACAACACATTAATGTCAACATTTTAGGCCAAAAAAAATCCTTTCAAACAGCACTGCACAGGAGCATTTTCCATGTGGTATTCAGTACAGATGCCAATTTCTGAATAATTCACTACCTGTTATGTAGAATATTAATGTTTAAACACTGCAATAACCGACATGCATTATTACTTTAAATCTTTTATACAGTTATTTATTATTTTTCACAAGCTAAAAGAAAATATATACGCTTCACAAATTCAAGGGATACTGTCAGCTTCAACAGATTGATTTAGAACTTTGTTCTAACTATAGTATGTAGAAATTTGGTTCTCTATTATAAAGTTCTACTTTTTAATTTAAAAAGAAAAGTGATTTGCTTGCATACTACTGGCAAACATGTTTATATTCAAAAATAAATAAATAAAATAAAAATGGAAAGAGCCGCTTAGGTGGGACTGGGTGCTCAGTGATATACAAACTATACATGATTATGCAAATCACGGCACTCACCCTCCTAAATGTTCGAAATACGCTGTCCTCAGGGAGATATCCAGAAACCAAACCATTATATTTACTCACAGTTCATCATTCATTATAGACATAAAGTGCAGAGTGCTAGTGCAAACAAGTTCAAAGTTCAAACAATCATGGACGTGGGGACCAGCAGATCACCTGACGTTTCACCAATTGCTGGCTTTTATCAAGGGTAGTGCCCTCTACTGTCTGGGGTCGTGTATAGCAGCAAGACTTACATTCATGTGATACATTTCTACCAATCACAGTGGAATAACTAATAAAGAGTTAGAAGTAGTGTGTAAAAAAACCAAAAACCCCTAAATAGAAAAAGACAGACTATACACACAGTTTTACAAAAAGACTTCCTACAGGGCCATTTCTGGTCCTTCTGGGCCCTCCTCCTTTTATCATCTCTCTCCTGTCCAAACCTCTACCCCACCCCCTTCCCTACCCCATCCTGCCCTTCCTTCCTTTTACCCACTCTCTGAATTTGTTACTTTTTAGTAACGTGACTTTACCTGAGAGGTTACATATGACTCAGCAAATGTGGTCATGTATATATTATGGTATATGCACGAATGAGATAAAGTCTCAAAAAGGTTCATGATTTACAAGATTATTTGCTGTGCTAACAATATTGAGGCAGCAGTTTTAAGTTAAACAGTGCCATATGAATGAAAAGTGATTTGTATAAGCCAGTAATATCAAATCTCTTTGTAAAACTGTGTATAGTCTGTTTTTTTTTTTTTTTACACTATGTTTAGCACTTTATTAGTTACTCCACTATGATTGGTATAAATGTATCACATGAATGTAATTCTTGCTGCTATATAAGACCCCAGACAGTAGAGGGCACTACTTTTGACAAAAACCAGCAACTGGTGAAACGTCAGGTGATCTGCTGCTCCCCACGTCCATGGTTGTTTGAACTTTGAACTTGTTTGCACTAGCACTCTGCACTTTATGTCTGTAATGGATGATGAACTGTGAGTAAATAAAACGCTTTGGTTTTTGGATATCTTCCTGACTGGACAGCGTATTTAGGAGGGTGAGTGCCATGATTTTCATAATCCTATGTTTATATTCACATAGCTGATAGATTGTGCTAATGTTATGAAATTGCACACAAAGATAATCTGCCACATTAAAAAACTTAAAACCACCTAAACACAGTGGAGTTTTGTGTAACACGAAAAGTAAATTTATTGAAGCTACAATAGGTCTGACTGGGGTTGAGACAAAGCACCTGCAAGCTCCTTTACAACACAGTGCCTGAGTAACAGCCACCAAGACTGCATGAAACCACCAAACAGATCAGCTTAAAGTCTAGGTCGATTACCACATGTCAGAAGTCCAAGGATTACGGGCTCCCAGGTCTCACTCCAGTACTATTCCTTACATAGGTCAACAGAAATAAGTAGGGATGTGATGTAGCAATCTGCAGTCACTACCTCCTCAGTCACCCCACCCATCCCTGCAGGGCATGCAGAGTCTCAGTTTCTCCAACTCAGGCATAACCAAGCCAAGTTATTGCTGACAGGTGGCATCTATCCACCAACCTCTGCAAAGTCCTCCATCGAGGACCTAGCCTCATCCAAAATTAATGTGGTCACTGAATGCAGGATTGAAGCAGTCGTACTTGGCGATACCAACCTTTTTTTTTTTTTCCTCATTTAAACAAGGAAAGCGGACTGGGCTGTAGTTCCCAGATTAAGCCACACCTAGTGTACATAAACAGATACAAATAATAACATTTAATACAATAATTAACCACATTTTATATGGCTCATATCTGTAAAAAAATAATGACAAAACACACACTTGTCGACTAGCTAGTAATTTTCACACTGTCGTTCATAAAAATATCCTTTCCAGTTAATTTAACAAGGTATGGCCTGAAACTGCAAATGTCCTCTTAAAATGTATTTTGTACAGTATTATTATGTACTTGGTCTTCAAAGAACACAAATTGTATACATGTTTGCGGATTTGAATTAAGTTAGCCATATTGCTAGGGGCACAGGGGGTAATCTAGAACTTAATCTATATAACAGACAATAATGAGTATCTGGGGTTGCCGACAAAACCCAGTTTCTTGTTTATCTTTATTGATAATAGCGGTTTTTTTTGTTATTTTTAACTTTCTATTTCTCCTCCTTACCCCTGCCCCGGAGCTGCACTTCATCGGGACACTCCTATGTGCCCCCTCCCCCGCGACTAACCTACCTGAATCCCCAGGGGTTCCCCCATGGAGCCATAGCTATATCCCCCAGCCGGGTACAGGGCGGGGCCCAGACACCCCGATATCATCTTGTCTTGTTGGGTCCCCAATGGTCAGGCAGGCAGTTGCAATCAGGGCTGGCACTGGAGCCCCGTCTACCCGCGCTCCAGCTGCACTTTTTCCCTGTTTCTCTCTGTGTGGTGTGTGCCCTGATGTCAAGGCATTATGCAGACATCCACCACACAGCTCCCCATTGGTCTATCCTACCAGCTTGCTGTACCTCGGGCCTCCACCCGGGGTGAGACAAGCCATGGATCCTGTCCCTCCCCCTCCCCCCCGGAGAAGGCAAGCAGTCCCTAGGATGCTTGAGCCTTCTCCCTTGGCCAGTCCTCCAGCGACCAGAGTCCGCTCCCGAACCCAGGTCATTGGCGTCGCAAGTGGAAAACTAACCGCGCTGCGCTGACGGGCCGGCATTTTGTGTCAGTCATATGTAAGACTTTTGCCAGAGTAAACCAGACATATTTATAAGTTTTCAGTGGGCTACCGTTCATGCTCAAAATAACTGAAGATACATTGATTTTACCAGAATTAACTGCTAAACCAAAAAAAGTTATTTTGGTGAGGGCTGTTTATTAAGGCTGACTGCCAGTTAACTAATTCTGTAGCTCTAGGAGCTCTATCTCGATGGTGTGCCATGACAGTAGATGGAGACTTGTGTGCATTCCAGAGGTTTGCATCATCAGTGTGCATTAACAATCAGGGTTCCTGGGTTCGGGAACAGACTTTGGGTCGCTAGGGGCTAGAAGGGGAGGACAGGATTGAGCGTCCGGAGGACTGCTCTCCTCGGCTGGGGTGGATTGGGGAAAGTGCTTTGCTCTGTAATGGCCCCCAGTGGAGACCGGAGGCACTACAAGGAGTGTTGCAATGAGGGCTCAGACAAATGTGAAAGATGGCACGTCTCCGACCGGATGACGGCAGCCCCACCTCCCCGCACCTCTCTGCCGTGAAGCATCCAGGGCTGTAGTATCTACGCTCCACCCAGATGCAAGAGAGTGCTCAGGCACTCTATACTCCCCTCCCCATCGCCCTTTCCAGGGCAAGGGGGCCCCCCTCGGCGAAGGGATATGCCGGGTCAGTGGAGCATTAGAGCAGCAGGACGGTGGGTCGGTGGCAGAGGCAACGGCAGGACTGGCTGCCTGAAAGAGTGGACGGAACGTGCCCGGTAGGCGGGGGTAAAATAATAAAAAAAAAAAAATATATCAGGGTTCCTGAACAAATTTCTGGGAATGCTGTTCACAAAAATGGAAAACTGCAAGGATCAGAACAGACTCCTGGTGGTACCCCTGCACATATTAACACTGGTTTAGAGACAGTGACATTTATTTTTAAAAACTGAGACTGATTTAAAAAAAATCCTTGACTTTAAAGGGTATAATCCCATACACCAATAAATTGAAGATTTAGTAACATAATTTGCTTTCTGACAAGACCAAAGATCCAGGTTAAGTGCACAAAGATTGTCCTAGCAAAAGCACCCTTGTGAAGGGAGCAGAAGAGAACATTAGTGAATCTTACCAAACTCGAGGTGGCAATAAAACCTCTTCTAAACCCGCATTGCTATTTGACCCGCAGATTCAATATCTCAGTTTAAGCTGATAATTGGAACAAAGTACATTTTTAAATGAGCTTGACCCGAAGAGGAAGTACAGATATACTTTAGGTCTATAACTGATATGGGCTTTCTGTAGAAAGAACAGTTACTTACCGTAACAGTAAATCTTTGACAAAATCATCTCCACTGGGCCAGACCTTTGGAAATATAAGCCATCGGTGGCAGAACCACTCAGAAACTTTGCTAGCCTCAGGCCTCCCACGAGGCATGACATAGAGGCCTACATAATGCTGATGGCCCCGTCACTCCTCAGTTTCCCCGACAGCTACTAGCTTGGAGGATATGCTACTGGGAGAAACCATGAGATCAAATCAGGAGCAGGACACTTCGAGAGGCAAGGGACATTTTATTTATATAGCGCTCTATCCAGAGCATTAGAGCACTGTACAATACATGATAAAATAACCAAGTTTACAATAAAAACATCACCAAAAATAAAACCAAGTATTTCAGATAAAATTGAAGGCCTTCTCGAACAAAAATGTTTTTAAAGAGGCTTTAAAGGCCTCCACCATGCTGGCTGCACAAATGAAGGGGTGGAAGAGAAATTCCACAATGATGGTGCAGCTGTACCAAACGCTCTACTACCAGATCTGTTAAGATAAGAAGAGGGTACAACCAGCAAGCCAGCCTCGGTGGAGTGTAGGGGGCAAATAGGGTAATATGGAACCAGGAGCTCTTTAAGGTAGTCAGGTCCCAAACCAGGTGTGAGACGGGAAACATAAACATAAGGTACTTATGGACATCCTCTATAAGGCAGTAGATATGTCTGTCAGCAACAGCATCAATCATAATGATAATAAGGGGAAAGAGGGTGGGTGTGTTGTAGCACAATGGAGGCTATCGCTTGAAAATCTACTGTTACATTAAGTAACTGCTCCATCTTCATCGAAGAAACCGGCTCCATTAGGCCACACCTTTGGAACAATTCCCAAGCAGTACGTAAAGCACCCAGCGAGGATGGCAGTCTCTGATAGGACATCATGACAGGAGACCCTTAAGTACAGCACGGCCAAAACCAGCACATCTGCAAGAAACCATGTCTAGACTGTAATGCTCAATGAAGGTTTGCACAGTACTCCATGTGCTAGAAGCACATATGTCAGCTGCCACACGTAAATCTACTAATCCTGTATGCCTCTCTGGTCAGGAGCTCTTTCCTAATCCCCCACCCCCCCACCGTTTCACTTTTTCTTGTCCTATAATTATAAACAGTGTTTTGGTAATGTCTACAAATTGGTGAATTTTGGCCTTGTCTTGATTTCACACTTTGGATACAAAATACAACTTCAATAAGGAAACTGACAAGATAGCCATCATATAGAGTAGATAATAATGCAAGCCAGATGACTTAATATTTACATGGTTCCTCTACTCCACAGTTTCTAATTCATTATTCAGGTTCACATGACCTGAGAAATATACAGTTATTCACGCCGTTCTAACCACTTCGGATTCAGCCCCTGGTAACATTGAGAATCAGTGCAGGGGACAATCTGATCCCATTATTTTCTCACTCCTAGTCTTAAAATAGCTTACCCTCACTCCATTGAGTTTTATAAGCACTATAATACAGCAAAAATAAACTACATCTCAAGTAATTGTATCTCAAGTATACGTCATCCCAAATATACTATATCTCAAGTAACTCCACTACTACCTATTACAAATACCTTTGAACCCACAACTAACTGTTAAAAACGTAACACTGGGTATTCCTACAATCCTGGGGTGAGGATCAGAGGACTGGGCCATCTAATTCAGTGTGTGAAACTGTTGGGACCGGAGACTTCATAATTCTGGGTGATCTACTGTAAATCTGAACTAAGCTGGAAATATAGTCAACACTTAGAAAACTATTTCAGGAAAGCCCACCTGACACACGTAGTAAACTGCGTCACCAGGTTGGATAACAGGGTATAATAATACACTGGATTCTAGTCAGGAATACTAATGGTACAACAGAATTTCTCCAAGCTGATCCTCCCTCCTGCACTGCCACCAATAAAAATGGAACCTCAGAACAAAGGCACAGCTTAGCAGAAATCCACCAAAAACCTCGGACTTTTAAAAGTTAAAACTCAAGCTGGCTCGGTGGTGCTGAGGGCTGAGGCGCTCGGCTGGACGCCTTACCTCATGCTATGCCGTTGACCCGGGTTCGGGAACAACCTTGGGTCGTCAGGGTGCCAGCATGCGGAGGAAGAGGGTGGAAGGAGGATTGAGCAGCCTTACAGCTGCTCTCCTCTCCAGAGATGGAAGGTTGCCTGTCCGCAGTCCCGCCATCACCGGGTGATGGTCCGGTGGTGGTGCAGGCGGCTACAGATGACTGATAGGGTGAGGCATCTCGCAGTGTGTGATGTGCGCATGCCTCCACACGCACACACTCTGACAAGGACATGAGGGCGGGGGAAGGGAAGAAATAAAAAGATAACTGGAAAAAAAATTAAAACTCAAGACTCAGGCTTTTTAGAGCCTGTCCCCAGCTGGCTAGGAGTTCAGAGGGTGAACCCAGCCAATACACTCACCCTCTATCCTGCCAATCGCCTCATGTTGCTGCCTTCCCCAACACTGACAAAATGGAGGATTTCTCTAAACCATGCCTCCCTTCCATATGGCTGCCTCTGCTAAAAGCCCTCTGCCCCCAGTGTTCTGGAGTGCTGCAGTCCATAGCACGAAGGAAGGCACTGCACAGGACGCTGAACGAGTGTGTCAGGTGGGCCAGCCAGAGGAGGCAGCTGGGGACTGGTCATGCTGCTTCCCCTATGTAGTCTCATGTGAGTACCTAAGGTGTCTTGCACCCTGTAGTCTGCTTCTTTAATTACTGAGATAGACTTGATAGGCATTCTTGCTACCATTTCACAAATGATACCCTATCTGGGTGAACACCATGTGTATTATGTCACTGTTGCCATCTCTCTTCTGATACCCAGTCCTGGGTGAACATTAGTTGATTGTATGCTGCTAACAGCTAGGTCAGTGCTACTTGGTGATTGCACCAGATTAATGTTACGGTGACACTGCTGATATCCAATCTGGGGGATCACTAAATCTAATATTTGGTTATGCTGTTTTCCTGCTAATACCCTATCAGGGTCAGTACCTAGTTCAAAATATGTATTGCTACTTCACTGCTAATATCCTTTCTGGCTGAAAGTTAGACCGGTACCTGATGCTTTCAGCTGTTGTGTATTGCTGTTTATTTAGGTTAATTGCTATTACGTGAATGTACTAGATTGGTGCGTGATACTGAACACTAATTGCGGAGTTCTGCTCTTAAGCTATGTCAGTTGTCATTGCTCACCCCTTCTGGGTGGAGGACATTTGAGTTTATAACAGCCACGCACGGCCTCTATTCAAATGCTGATGCTTGTTTTTTGTAATAGGTTTTAGACAGCTAGCATAACTTTCTGCCCTCAGCTCACACCCCATCTAGACAGAAATCCTGGTGCTTGTAGTAGCTGGTTACTGTGCTGAAAATGCATATATTAGTGCTTGTGTTCCTTGGCCTACTCACTAAAGAACTAGAATAGAATCCTGCCCCAACTAATAATGACACTATTCTGACCTGATTTGAAATTGTGCACTCACCCACACTTTGTGTCCCCCATGAGCCCTTTGGTCTCACAACTGCATTACCTATGCCTGACCCTGCTAATAGCATCAATGCACATCTTTACTAGCTGGTCTTGTCCTAAGCCTACTACCTTCAAATTCAAGTTGAACAAGTGTAAGACAGCTGGCAGTAGGGCTGTTTCAGGTCCTGTTGGAACTTTCTGACACTACTTCTCCTGCTGTCTGACAATATACACCCCAATCATGGGCTCTTCAAAAGCCAGAAGCCCATCCATCAAGATAAGGAAATCTAAAGACTGCCTCCCTTATATTGGAAGTCTCCTAGCTAAATTCTAGCAGTTCAAAGCGTGGGTGGTGACACTCCACCCTTACCTAATTACACTAACGGAATTATGGCGCACTCCTAAAATCCCTGATGCTGCTGTAGTGCTCTTGGGTTATAACTTGCAGAGGGAAAACCACCTTGGCAGACATGGAGGGGGTAGTGTTATTTACTGTAAAACAGACCTAATGGTCACAAAAATTGACCTGAAGGATAGGCTACTCTAATGTGAGTGCCTGGCCACCAAACTGGCTCTGTGAAAAGACCATAAAAACCTGGTCCTCATAACTACACACATCCTGCCAGGATATCAGGACAAGTGCCCTTGCTATCCTATGCAATGTTAACTGGAACTCTAACAGTAGCACTAGCAACCAGGATCGGATAACAAGTCTATTCTTTTTCATATGTAGTTTATGGGTTTTTGCGGGTTTTCTCCCAGCCCCTACACCCACGCGTTCTCAACGTAGCGCATGCATGAAGTGGCACACATGTACACGCCACTCGGGATGCTCCTCCCTTCCAATAGCACTGTTAACCAACTGCGCCGGCACCGATCCTCCATTTGGTGACAGCAGGACTATGGGGGGGGGGGGCGACCCCACCCCTTACCCAGAAGAGGACAGCCAACACTCGATCCTGCTCCCCCCTCCGTGCCGGCACCCCAGTGACCCGAGGTTGCTCCCGAACCCGGGTCACCGGCGGAGCGTGAGGTGTGGCATCCAGCACTTCAACCCTCAGTGCCACCGGGCCGGCTAACAAGTCTATTCTTAACACAAAAAAGTAACTGGGCACACCAGAACAAACTACAAAACAGGCACCCAAACCCTCCTTGATTGGCTTCTGACTACCCACCCTGACAGTATCACAGAGGTTCTAGTCCTCCCTGATAGCATAAGTGACCACTCCCCTGTCCTCTGCAAATGGACTTCAAAACGCCCTAAATCTCCCCCACCCAGCTCTCCCACAGACACGTAATAAAAACTGAAGGGGTAGCTGAATTCAAGAGAATGATAACATTCAGTGATTGACGCTATCTAGATCTGATCCTGGACATTGATCTGGCCTTGGACTTCCTGATCATGGAATTCAACAGAGTCTGCAACCAATTTACCCTTATTAAAAAAATGTAAGGTCGGGGGTGACACCAATGCCTGGTTCTGGCTCTCCCTAGATCTCCTGCATCTAATGAATGAAAGGGACAAATGGTGGTCTATTGCTAAGGAATCTGGGCTCACTGCTCATCAGCAGAAATACAGGGAGCTTAGGAAAGAACAGTTAGTAAGAACTTACCGTAACAGCAGAGCTTCGAGAGACTCTCCTCCATTAGGCCACACATTTGGAACTGTAAGTCGTCAGCATCAAGACCACACAGAAATTTTGCTAGCCGAGGGGCTACCCTCAACAGTGTGCAGTGCTGATGCCCATATAAGGTGGGTGACCCCATCACTCCTCAGTTCCCCGCCTGAGATTAGCCTCAGAGGGCCTCTATCCATGAGGAACCAGGAGATTAAACCAGTAGCAGGCATACAAGGAGAGGCGTGTGACGGGAAAACAGGATGCATGGAGTAAGGCTTCAGGCACAGCACCAGATATAACCTTCAATGAAATCGAAAGGGGAAATGGAGGGAGAGTACAGCATGGACAAATGGAGGAGATTCTCTCTGAGATAAACTGTTACTGTAAGTTCTTACGTAACTGTTTTATCTTATTGAGTATATCTCCTCCATTAGACCACACCTTTGGAATGACATCCAAGCAGTACAAAGCAGCAGGGAGGATGGCACAGTCTGATATGTAATCACGACAGAAGGCCCTGTAGTACAGCAAGACCAAAACCAGCACATCTACGGAGAGATGATGTCCTCACTGTAATGTTTAGTAAAAGCGTGAACACTGCTCCATGTGGCTGCAGCACATGTGTTGGCAGCAGGGACATTTTTGAAATAAGCAACAGAAGTGGCCATACCCCTTGTGGAGAGACCATGAACAGCACCAGGAAGTTCCTCACCATAATTTCTATAACAGAACATAATACAATGTGCCAGTCTTATGGACAGTCATTGTTTAGACATAGGAGTGCCCTCTTTCTCAGGGCCGAATGAAACTAAAAGCTGAGTGGACTTTCAGAAGTACTTAATCAGATCAATACAGTATCTCAGAATTCCATGTACGTTTAAGGTATGGAGCAGTGCCTCACCCTGGTTAGCATGCTCAGGATGATATACAGGAAGGTATAGCGTAGGGTTCAGTGTAAATTCTTCTTTTTTTTTTTTTATACTGGATTACCAGTGAGCAAAAAAAATGCCCATTTTCACTGGCGACCAGTCACAAGTTTACAAAAGACATAACACCACACATACAACACTACAAAAAATTATACAGTGAGCATAAATCAATTAAAACATCAACACTTGGCTTCAGATAACATTAGCTTTTGGAGTACACTCTTAAATGATGAAATGGTTACAGTCATAATAATATTTTGAGGCAAGTCATTATATAGTTTTACAGCATAAAATTGAAGCGAGTTCTGTGCCATTGTTTTTTGAAAAAGTGGAATCTGAAATTTATAACCAACCTGTGACCTTGTCAAAATATAATTAATTAATCTGGAAAACAACTCAGAAATTGTCCCAAGTAGATAACCCAAGTGCAATTTATGTAAAAATTCTGATAACACCTTTGGTAGAAACTTAGTATTCTTATGAAAAGAAACTCTGTCCTTGTGAAAAATTAAATAAGGAGGCTCACACATTAGAGCCTGAAGCTCAGAAATCCTTTGAGCAGAGGCCATAGCAACTAAAAATAATGTTTTCCATGATAGGAAATGTAAGCCACAACTCACTGCAGGCTCAAAAGGAGACAACGTCAATTTTTCAAGGATGAAATTCAAGTCCCAGGGTGGGACTGGATTACAGACAGCAGATTTCATATGAAGAATACCTCTCAGAAATATATGTGACACCTCTAACTGGGCAATTGTAAAGCCATCAATAGGGGCATGGAAAGCTGATATCGCGGCCATAGAATCTGCAGCCCAGAATCAGACAGGGAAAGCAAGCATTCCAAGACAGAATTCACAGGACATGTAAAAGGGTCAGTATTCCAGGAAGCAGACCACATAGTGAAGCACTTTCATTTCAGGGAATAAGTATGTCTGATAGAAGGCTTCCTAGTCACAAGCAGGACATCAGCAACTTTAGGGGGTACCCCAAACTAGCAATGGCTATGTTTTCAGGAGCCATGCATGCAAAAGCAGGGACTTCAGGTCCAGATGGACCAGGGACCCCTTGCCCTCTAACAACAATCCCCAACACAGAGGAAGAGCAATAGAAGGCTCCACCGCCAGATGTTAAAGAAGTGGAAACCATATCTAGCGAGGCCAGAATGGAGCAATGAGGATTAGAGTGGCATTCTCTACCCTCAGCTTGAGTAGAACTGGGGAAATGCCTATAGAAATTTCCATTTTCCAAGAGAGGGACAACACATCTTGCCAAAAAACTTCAAGCCCCCAAAGGAGCAAGCAGAAACGTGGCAGTTCTGTGTTGTGTGGGGACACAAAAAGGTTTAGCTCAGGACAACCCCATCTTGCAAAGAGTTTTTTTACCACAGAGGACAGCAGTTCCCATTTGAGAACCAATCACTCAGACCTGCTTAACCTGTCTGTCAAGATGTTATGGAAACCTGGGAGAAACATGGCCAACAACTGAAAGGCGTGAGACAGAGCCCAGTACCACACCCTCACTGCTTCCCTGCACAGAGGAAAGGAGCGAGTGCCCTCTTGTTTGTTGATGTAATGCAAAACACTAATGTTATCTGTCTGGATTAGCAGAGGACCAGGGCAGAGATGATTCTGAGAAGCCTGGGGGCTGTACAGGACAGCCCACATTTCCAGGACATTTATATGCAGCTCAGTCTCCACCTTACTCCAAAACCCCTGTGTCTGGCAAGGGCCAAGATGAGCACACCTGCCAGAGCCCAAGGCTTCCATGGTGAGGATCTATATAGGAGCTGGTACAAAGAATGGAACTTTCTTCAGTAGGTTGTCGCTGTTCATCCACCATGACAATGCACTGCGAAGAGGAGACGTAACAAAACCAATTTGTTCCAATTCTTCTGTCAGCTGATCCCATCGGACCTTGAGTGTTCCTTGAGGTAACCTCAATATGAAGATGTGCCAGTGGTACTGTCACTGTGGCCACAACCACGAGGCCCAGGAGCTGTAACACTGCTTGTGCAGAAACGTAGTGACTCCAATGTACCAAGTATGCCTCAGCCTTCAGAGTGTCTGCCCAATTCTGCGGCAGGAAAGCCCCTATGTACTGTGATCTCAGGCATGGAGTCAACACAGATTTTGGCACATTCACTGTGACCCAAAATTGAAAAACTGACTTGTCCGAGACTGGGGGTGAAGCGGAGCCTCTCTGGAGGTGATCTTAAGAAGCCAATCAACCAGACAGTGGAAAACATAAGGCCCACCCTGCGAAGTGCCACTGCAACTACTGTTAAGCATTTTGTAAAGACCAGTGGTGCATTGTACAAGCCAACAGTCAATACCTTCTTGAACTTATAGTGTTTGCCCCCACCATAAAGCAGGGGTACTGTCTGTGGAATTTCCTGATCTTTATATGAAGGTATGCATCCCTCGTGCTCAGAAAACAGAGTCAGACCCCTGCTTGCAGCAGGGGAATCAGAGCTTGGAAGGATAGCATTAAAAACTTTTTGTATATGACGTATAGCATGAAATCCCTGAAATCTAACATGGGATGCAGATTCCCTGACCATTTCAGGACTATGAAGTATCTGGAATCGAACCCTATGTTCCCTCCTGAGGAGGAACCGGTTCTATGGCATGCTTTTGAAATGAGGTCTGAATCTCCTTCTTTAGAAGGGGCAAATAGCCTGGAGGATAAAAGGAGGGAGGTGGAGGATGATCTGGAAGGATCTGTAGCAGATCCAGAGCATGTCCCCTTGCAGTTATCTCCAGAACCCATTCGTCCATGATCTCTTGCCACTGTCTGAGGTGCGGGGAGATCCTGCCCCCCCCCCCACACTCACCCCTGGAGGTAACAGCTGAGGAAGGGGAGATGGAAGAGAGACAAGTGGAACCGGGGTTGGTACAGCCACCAGAACTGACTCATTTTGGTGCTTTTGCATGGGCATTAGGGGAGAGGGGACCGCCACCTCTACCATGGTCTTGCTGAAAGTACACACGATTACACCAGGAAGCTGGCTGGCGAAAGGAGCCCCTACCATGACCTCTAGCGGAAGTGGGATATAGGGACTTAACAGACCTCAGAGTAATTTTAGAAGTCTGAAGACCATGCAGGGCTTCTTTGACATTGTAGCCAAACAGTTTGGACCCTTTAAAGCTGGATTCAAAACTGTCCATTACACATTAGTGGCAAAACCAGGATCCCTGAACCAAGAATATCTTCTCATGCAAATGCCAGAAGCATTAGAAACATCATAAGCCAGGAGTGTTCAAATCAAAACTTTTATTACTTGCCTAGCCATGACTGTAGCTGAATTTTCACTTGCCCTTATTAATTACAATGAAATTAGCTCTGTTTTGGTACTTGCCCTTCAATGAAATTTACTTGCCCTGGACAGGGGGAATGGGATTTGCACACACCTGCATAAGCTAAGTGCAGCAAATGTTTGCCAACCTCAGCACCAACAGACAATGTTTTAAGTAAGTCAGTCTTGGCAGAACCATCAGGCAAAGCATGAGCATGAGTACAAGCATCTATCCAGAGGCTGTTCTGATACATGATCACAATGAGCCTGACAGTTTACAATCCAAAGGCCCAATGAGGCAGAGGCATATGCATGCCTGCTCATAACATCCAGCCTCTCAGATTCCTGATCAGGAGGTAAAGTACTCACAGGAGCCCGAGACCTACCATGAGCAGCCATGATGACCACAGAGTCAGTTTCAGGCTGGTTGGTATAATAAGGCTTAGCAGAGTGGGACAGGATACTGCTTATGAGCCTTTCTAGGGGACTGGGTATTACAGGGTATTAGGTCTATGCCATGCAACAAAAGCAGCACCCTCTAAGGAAGGACATATAGGTGGAATAACAATGGATGGAGTGCAAGGCACCTCCAAAAACTCCATTAGATTACTATTGGCAGAATCTTCCTGTTCCACATCAATGCCCATGGAGGACTGCATTTGCTGCATTGTGGCTTGGAAAGAGGGGTCCTCAGGAGGAGACCATGGGGTATATACCACTGAGTCCTCACTACAAGACGAGAGGGTAGAGCTAGACAGCAGGTTTCTTTCAAACTGCTCCTCGCCCTCGTATTCCTCCTTTAAATCCATAAAGTCAGGATTATATTCCATGTCGTCGTTGACATCACAAATGACAATGGGAGGCACTGAAGGAGCTAGTGATGCTGGTGGCAGCTGAGAGGCAGGAATCTGTGACATGCTATTGGAATTCCGTTGATCGGAGCCATGCACTAGAAAGCCCCACTGGCAGAACTGCCTGCAATGCCAACCCTAGCAAAATGTGTTTCAGAAAATGACAGCACAGCCTGAGAGTCTACGGCACCATGAAAAGGGTCGGGGGCTACCAGCATCGAAAGGCAGTGTCTGACGACAATGGCATCATACTGTCCATGGTAGGTATAGCAGCGACTGAGCCAAACCCAGACCTTGGTGTCTAAACAACAGTCGGGGAAGCTTCTGTCAATGACGCTGGAGCGGCAGCTGATTAGGATGTACCTCTTCTCAACAATATCTGATGCCTCGCCAGCAAAAACAGACTTACCTTAGTCCTTGTGTTTGTGCTTATGGCCAGAAGACATCCTGTCCTTGTCCTTCGATTTTAAGGACTGCTTCTTGGATGACGACGAGGGAGAAGCAGACTTAGTCCTTTTTCTTCTCCATGGCTTTCAATGCTTTCAGGGCAAGGAAATTTTCTAGAGCTTCTTACAGTGTTGTCTTGTAGCATGGTTGAAAGTCTGGCAAATCTCACAAGCTCTCACATTGTGAGAAAGGCCCAAACAGCATGCACACACAAACCAGTGTGTGTCTTCTTTGTAAATTTTTTTAGCTGCACTTACAATAGCAAATAAAGGCTCTTTGGACTTTGTCAACATACAGAGCACACAATGCTAAACTTTATAAAATAAAATAACAAATGGTAATGGTTTGTTCAATGTTGTTTCCTTCAGCAAGTCCGACAAGAGTGATCGACAGCAAAAGAAAGAACTGAAAAGTGATGGAGCCACCCACATTATATGGGCATTGACGCTGCACATCTCTGTGAGCAGCCTCTCAATTAGCAAAAGTTTTCTGGGTGACCCTGATGCTGATGGCTTACAGTTCCAAAGGTGTGGCCTAATGGAGGAGATAGCCTCAAAGAAGATCAAATGCACTAAAAAAGTTAGGGCTGACAAGCCCAACTACTTTAAAGCCTAGCAAACTGTACACTGGAGCAACTGCAAGAAATTCTGGGAGAATGTGAACTGCCTACTTAATAAGGAGGAAAATAAATCCCCAACTATCCTGAACATAGATGGCACAAAGGTCACTGACCATACTGACGTCGCTAACAAATTTAACGAGGTCGGACTTCCGGTTCCAGTTGCTAGCTAATGTACGCCTAACTTTCTTGGCTCTGTCTTGCCCATTCAACAATCCTGTGCCATCGACGGAGACAAACCGGCAACCTGTCGGGGAAATGAAGCATAAAGGACTACATGATGTCAAATAAGCAAAAGAGTAAAGATGGCTCGGGGACCCAGAATAAAGGTAAAATGCACAGTAACAGGGACCGTGACAGCAGGCCATGCTTCGCAAGGACATCACGACCCTTATAGCTCAGACTCCACTGACCCACGCTACAGACAAAGAGGATTACACCATTACCTCTAACACATTATACCACACGTTACAACAGGTCAATGAGACACTAACCAGACTTGAACAAAGATCTTCTGAAGATCAGCTGGTACTATCGGCCTTGGTGGGAAAAAAAACAACTTAGAATCCACCCTTATGGAGTACACCTCCACTACGGACCTCCATAACTCAGCCCTGCTTGATCTGCACAGAAGGGAAAACAACTTACAATTGCAGCTGGAGGACTTGGAAAATCGCAACTGCAGAAATAATTTGCGGTTGCACGGGCTGCCTGAGGGTACCGAAACTGGAAATATGGTACAGTTCATGGACGGCTTCTTAAAAGAAATACTTAATTTACCTCAAGAGAAGGATCTCGGTATCACCAGGGCACATCGCTCATTAGTTCAGTAGCCGAAAAATCCGAAAGCGTGCCCGAGGTCCATGGCGATGGCATTCATGGATTACCGCGTTAAAAAGGACATCTTACGCAAAGCCTGGTCCAGAAAGCAAGTTCACTTTGGGGATATGTGTCTGTATTTCGACCAGGATTATGCCCCCCCAGACCATGGCACGTCGCCAAAAAGCGTTTCAATTTGTTAAAATACTCAGGTTGGCAGGGCATCAGTCCCAATTGGAATACCCTGTGAGAATTAAAATCCACACTAAGGAGGGCTGGCTGAAATTTCCAGAGTTGCAGGAGGCGAAAGACTGGGCCAGTAAAGCGGGCATCCAATTTCCAGATGATGGCGCGGTAAATGGAGTGAGAGCCCTGAGAAAAGGATTGTGGCAGTTCATTGGAACCAAAGGCTCGAGGCAGCGGGGCTCGGGTACTGCTTCCTTTGAGTGGAACAGTGTAGCAGCAAAAGCAATCCCCCAGAGCGAGTGTAGCGCCGAATTGCAACCACAAGAGAATCAGGAGCGTGCAGAAGAGACATGAAGAGCTAAGTGATTAACTCTGGGGAAATAGACTGTGTTTATTTGATTGGAAACAGTAGTTTCCTCCCTAAATTCAATTCCTACTGGGGGAAGGGAAGAGGGAGGAAGGAGGATTCCTGCAGGTTAGCACCACTGTCTGTTTGAACAGCATCAGGGTCCTTCTTTTCTACTGCAGAAATATTTGTAAACATGTTCTGCACGATCTGCACCCTGTATCACAGGTCCATAAGATTTATTACTGACCTTCCCTCCAGCACCCATCATTGCTCCCTTTATATGGCAGTCAACTGGACATCATTGCAACACAGAAGAAATAGGAATGCTGTTATCTGGATATTCAAAGCGTTAACAGGCAAACTACCGACCTATATCACTGATTGCTTTACCCAAATTACAACTAGGCCATACACCTTAAGGATCAGTAAACTCATCATATTAAAGGTCCCCAATGCCTGCACCCGGTATGGGAGGGCTGCTTTCAGCTATTCCTTAGCAGTTGCATGGAACTCTCTCCAAAAATCCATGAAGCTAGATAGCCTACTACCTCTGGCATCCTTCAAAAGATTGTTCTCCCCCTTTTTCCAGAGCTCTGCAATTGCTTTTATAAAGCCTAATCCCTACCTATCTGACCCACCTTCCTTTTCCATCCATTATATTAATTCAATTTCTTTCTTCCGAATCACCTATTATATTCTCATAAAACTAGTTAGACCATATAATTTATATTTTATGCCTGCTATACCCTTTGTCCCCTTTTTTCTACAGGCTAAATGG
This sequence comes from Neoceratodus forsteri, assembly GCA_016271365.2. Classification (NCBI taxonomy): domain Eukaryota; kingdom Metazoa; phylum Chordata; order Ceratodontiformes; family Ceratodontidae; genus Neoceratodus; species Neoceratodus forsteri. The sequence goes on along the minus strand of CM028131.1, from coordinate 657,166,633 downwards.
TTCTACTGTTACTTGTATATATGTAAATTGTTGTATATAATCATTTCATGCCATTGTATTGCTATTTATTCTATTTCTTGTCTATGTAATAATACTTGTATCCTCATTTGTATGACCACTCAGGTCCATCTTGTAAATGAGCTTTGCTCAATGATGTTCGCCTGAATAAATAAAGATTTTGATTGATTGATCTCAATATAAGGACTTATTACTGTTAATACTGTTGTAATGTTCATTTCTCTTCTATATGAAGTTAAATATGTTGTTCCATTCTAAGCACAGGATACAAAGGAAGATTTACAACCTGGCTGAGGTGTCCCCTCGGGGGTCCCGAATGTGGTTCCCGACTGGAGGGAGGGGGGATGTTATGAGAGATTCAAACTATGGATGCATTGAACTGTGAGAGGGGCCGAATATGTTTGGGGCCTGCGGGGGGAAAGCAGGGCTGACCTGGATGTCTCCCGCTGGTCCCTCAGAGGCCGGGGTTACTACCGGAAGCAATATTTGTTGACAACATGGGGATTCCTAGGGTGACATAGAGGGGTTCATCACAGGAACTAGGTGATAAGCTCTGCTTTCTATGTCAGATGGAGAGCCCTCATTGCCCCACGTTGAAAGGTGACGGGAGGGGTGGTTGTGGCCCGCAGGAGCCCTGCTTACCCTCCGGGATCAGCCATACAGGCTAGCCTAAACTGTCTAGAACACAAGGAGGGTATGGCTTTTCCCCGAGGAAACGTTCTATTTGCAGGAGTGCCCCTCTAGTTAGTGTTCTCCCTTGAATCCATAGCAAACGCTAAAGAAAACTTAGCTGTCTGGGGCGGCCGGGGCTCCCCTGCTGGGCCCTTGATGGGACCTTGAGTGGTTGAGATTTATCTCTCATTCTTTATGACACATGGATGGTGGGCCTATAGTCCCCGATAACATGGGTGGTGGGGAGCTTGAGGATCTCCCTCATCCCCCTCTTCCCCCCTCACCCTCTCCCATGATGGGGGGGGACGGTGCTGAGGGGGCCCTTGGACACTAATAGTAGGTACTTTATTAGGCAGAGAGCTAAATAAGCATACCATTGCCACTCTATCTTGTGAAGCACTGACCTTACACCCACTGGGACTTACACTCGTATCGGGTGTGACTGCTCAGGAAGGGAAGGAATTCTCTGTGGAACGAACCTCCTACCTTGCCTCATAGAAGAATTTCTGAGGCTAGGACTTAGGTATAAATTGACCTTGAAGCACTCAGATGGCCTTGCCTTGTTTCCAGGGGCCAGATGTATACAGTTTTGTTCCTTTGAAGGTTTATAGTTTAAGATATTGGGTTATTAAAGTTCAATATAAGGCAAGAGGTCCTCGCCAAGATCTCAGTGTAAATTTAGAATTTTTACATGGGAGACCTAAAATTTGTCTCATGGAATGTCAGGGGGATCAATAGACCTATAAAAAGAGCAAAGATTTTACAGGAATTGCATCACCAGAAGGCAACTATAGCCTTTTTGCAGGAGATGCATCTAGGAGCTATAGAACACAGAAAGCTGCGTAGAAGTTGGGTGGGGGAAGTGTTTGCGGTGGAATACCAGGAACACACAGATCGCAGGGGGTGGCAATCCTGATAAAGAAAGACTTGCCTCTAAAGGTAACGCACTCAGAATCAGATCCAGAGGGCAGATATATCAAGGTAATGGGGGAATTCCAAGGGAAAAGGTGTATTTTAATAAATGTATTTGCCCCAAACGAAGAAACAGAAAGAGTTAAGTTCTTAGCAAGTGTTTCAGCTGACACAGTAACGGACTCACAGAGCTTGATTGTTGTAGGTGGAGATTTTAATCAGGTCATAGACTTGCAGATGAATAGGGTGGGCTTTAGATCCTCTAGAACACCTAGAACGAGTAGACCTCTCTCTCGACTGTGTGCTGAGCTCTCTTTAATAGACGCCTGGAGATTCTGACACCCGAGAGAGAGGGACTACATATTTTATTCTCCAAAGTATAATATGTATTCGAGAATAGATTTCTTTCTACTTTCCTCCAATGCACTCCAGTTTTTAACAGACTCCAAGATTGGCAGCATTTTTCTCTCGGATCATGCCCCAATATCGCTAGAAATGTCAATAACTCAGAGACCCCCAGAATCACTACGGCACCTTAATGTTAGCCTATTAGGCCACATAGAATTTAAAGATTTGATTCGCAGAACTACAGACACATTCTTGAGAGAGAATCCAGCAGTACAGGGAAAGGCATGAGTCCAATGGGACACACTCAAGTGTTACCTTAGAGGCGAGATTATAAAATACTCCTCATGGTATAAAAAGAGGAATATGAAAGAGAGACTAGACTTAGAATAGGAAATAACACAGTTAGAGGGCTTACACCAGACTACTCTAGATAACAGTATTGAAGAACAATTAGAGCAGACCAAAAACAAACCTAATAAATCCTAGATGCCCAGATAGAAGGCCAAATTAGATATTCCAAGCAGAAATACTTCGAGCTGGGGAACACGGCAGGCTGGCTACTGGCTTGGCAGCTGTGCAAAGAATGTACTTCTAGAGCAGTGCTAAAGCTTAAGGACCCAAACGGCAGCACTTGGATGGTATGCCCACAGGAGATAGCCAATCATTTCCAGAGGTTCTACAGAGAACTTTACAAAGTAGAAAGAGGTGACCAACACCAAGAGAAAGTGTCTGCATATTTAAATCAATTACAAATCCCACAATTAACAACAGCCCAACGACAGACTCTAGAAGCTCCAATTTCCCCGTCAGAAATCAAGAACAAAATTTAAAAAATGGGAAAGCTCCAGGGACAGCTGGGTATGTTTTCGAATTTTATAAGAAATATGAAGGAACCCTGGTACCGACCCTGACTAAAGCATATAACGAGTTGTTGAGGGGAGAGAGGGCAGCCCCTACATCTTGGAATCAAGCTTTGATTTCGGTTATCGCTAAACCTAACAAGAATCTGGAAGAGTGAAAATCTTATCGCCCTATATCCCTCTTACCAGTGGACTTAAAAATTTTCTCCGGGATCCTTGCAGACTGGTTACAAAACATTATAGGACTACTGGTACATAGAGACCAGACCAAGTTTATCTCAGGCTGACTCCTATCGGATAATATTTGACGCCTTCTCAATATCATCTCAGCCCAAATATGTAAAAAGAATCTACAACTGGCCATTAGCATGGATGCAGAGAAGGCATTTGACAGAGTGGACTGGGTCTTTTTAGACGAAGTCTTAAAAAGTTTTGGCTTAGGGGACAAGTTTTCCGGGGTAATTAAAGCACTCTACTCGGCCCCAGAGGCCAGGATCAAGGTTAATGGACACCTCTCAGATAGGTTCCCGTTACAGAGAGGGACAAGGCAGGGCTGCTGCCTCTCACCCCTTCTCTTTGCTCTCTCTCTCTCTGGAGCCCTTGGCTATAGAGATAAGGGCTCAGAAATGCATTAAAGGGATTACGGTGGCAGACCTTGAACAGAAAATGGCTTTTGATGCCGACAACTCCCTGTTTTTCTCGGCAGACCCGGAGACCTAGGTTCCTGTATCACTAGAAACACTGGAAAACTACGGCATCTTAGCAGGATATAAAATTAATTTAGATAAATCGGAGACGATGATCATAAGTGGAATCCCCTCACAGAAGTTTAAAGCTGAGCTCCCACTGGTGTGGGCCCCCTGGAACACATTCAGATACCTGGGACTTCAAATTTCTGGGAACATCTCACATCTGTACCGCAATAATTATTTGAAACTTCTGCAGGAAGTACAGGTGGACCTGGCAAGATGGCAGGTCTTACCCTTGACTTTGTACTGCAGAATTCAAAGTTTAAAAATGAACATTCTTCCCTGCCTTCTGTTTTTATTTCAGACCCTCCCAGTCCAGATCCCTAGGGAGTTCTGGAAATAACTCCAAAAAGTTACACAATGTTTTATCTGGAACAAAAAACATCCTAGAATAAACATATGTACTTTACAGGCCCCTGGGGTGGGGGGAGGTTTGGCACTTCCAAACTTCTTCAGGTACTACCTAGCAGCAAGAGGAGCTCAGCTGATCACCTGGGCCAAGAGGAAGTCGGAGTCGGGCTGGTACCAGCTGGAGGAACTGGCTTTAAGGGGATGGGCACTATGGTTCCTTCCGACGAATACCATCCCGAAGCAGATACGAGGGGAGGTGGCCAATCCCTGGATTCACCACTCCATTAAGATCCTATCTAGACTTAGGAAGCTGACACACACACCAGACTGGCTGGGACCATTTCCACTATCAGACACGTGCCACAGTTCATACCCCCCCCCCCCAACTTGGATAAGGGATATTTAAACTGGGCTACTAAGAAACTGGTAAGATTTACCCAGTGTTTAGACTTAAATGGCATACTGTCATTTGCTCAGTTGAAGGATAAATTCTCCCTAGATTGGACAGACCATTTCCGATACCTTCAACTTAGACATTTTTTATCTGACCCAATGATTCTCCGACGGATACAATGGGAACAGACAGAGTTAGGGTCTTTTTTTTATTCTGCGATTACACTGAGGGATAACTCTCACGCCCTCCTGCAACTTTACAAGTGTATTACACTATCGTCCCCCACTACGGTGGACAGGGTATGGGAGAGGTGGGAAGCAGAGTTAGGCATAACTATACCACTACACCATTGGCATAGGAGATTAGCCAGAGGATGGGGGATCACAAGTTCCCCCACCTGGAGGGAATTTAATTGGAAGATCATAATGAGATTCTTTCTAACCCCAACAGCTATGCGGCATTATAATACCTCTGGGTTAGACAGGTGCTGGAGGGAATGTGGGAGAAGTGGCATGTATGCCCACATTTTTTGGGCGTGTCCTGAGATCCAGGGGTTCTGGCAACAGGTGCACTTAAGAATACAGCGACTAACCAGTATACAATTAACATTTACGGGAGAAAACCTGGTTCTGGGCCTTCCTACCCTGCTGTCAGGGAACCAAGAAACAACTAAATTGGGGCAGATACTGAGTGGGCAGCCCTAACATGCATCACTGCAAGATGGCTGTCCCCAGATCCCCCTGCGTTATAGGAGTGGTACTCAGGGAGGAGAATTAGAGAGAATGGAGCGAATTACCAGCAAACTCAGATTACAGGAAGAGAAATTCTGCCAAATATGGTCCCCCGGCATCGAGAGTTAGAAAATCCATGAAAGTATTACAGAGGTATTAACTGGAGAGGCACATTTGAAGACTGAATAAAGTTATGTGTTTGCTTTATGAATTCCTTTTTTTAATTTTTTAAGATGCTAAGGTTTGTGATTTAAATAGAAATTTGTAACAGATTGAATTCAGCTATTCGGAAATAGTTTTAATACTTATCAGAATAGAGATGTAATGCAATAAGGAAACAGTTCGAGCAGCCGGGCGGACCCCTTCTGTCTGCCGGCTGCCTTCCTCGTTGCACTGCCCGCTGATCACCAGACTGAAGCTTCACCCTTGACACGGGTGCCTCTGCTGCGTCGAGCAGCCGGGTGGACCCCTTCTGTCCACCGGCTGCCTTCCTCGCTGCACTGCCGCTGATCACCAGACTGAAGCTTCACCTGAAACGGTTGCCTCTGTTGCTTGGAGCAGCCGGGCGGACCCCTTCTGTCCGCCAGCTGCCTTCCTCGCTGCACTGCCCACTGATCACCAGACTGAAGCTTCACCCTTGAAACGAGTGCCTCTGCTGCTTCAAGCAGCCGGGCGGACCCCTTCTGTCCGCCAGCTGCCTTCCTCGCTGCACTGCCCGCTGATCACCAGACTGAAGGTACACTACAGAAACTGGACTGTCCAGAACCATCGACTCTGCCTGCTGACGGGCTGCTGCAGTTCTTTAATTCTTTGCTACTGCTGTTTCCTCTCTGGACCTTAAGCTAATGTTATATTCTGATTGTGGTACTTGTTAATTCTCTCCAAATTGTCTTGTAAATCCTAACTTAAACGCGAACCTAAGCTGTTTACAGCAATTTTGCCTCTAAGGGTAGTTTGAAGTGCAAGTTCATTTAGGCTGCAGGTTTGTAGATTGTAAAATATTACAGCTCTCTTTGTTTTAAGATCCAGTGGTAAGCTACCCTGGACCAGAGAGTAAGTTTAAAGTGATACAGTTTTTTCCTGTTTAGACCAGATTCCATTTGGGTCACAGTTGTAAGCTTTGCCCTGCAAATAATTCAATTTCTCTTTCACTTTCTGTCCTTCTGTCTCCTCGCTGCTTGAATTTTTATGACCACCCTCCCATCAGCCTTTATTAAATACTCTCCCTCCCCCCTCGGCACCACCCCTAGCAATGTTCATCCTCCCCTCTCTCTAATATTGCAACTCCTCTTAAAGATACAGAGTGCAGCTATTAGGCCTAACACTTTGGTGACCCAAGGTGGTACCGTCCCAGTGGGAAAACTGTATCGGAGCAAGCATGGGACTCATTGAGCTCCCATGAAAGCTAGTCCAGTGCCAGCTACTCATGGGCGCACTAACCACTATAACCACTGTGAGCCTTACTGTCTCCTGGATCCCCTGGATCTATGGGCGGGCTGACCCCCTAAAAATAGCTCCATGGTGTACATATGTCCAACCAGTGGGGTCAGTTTTTACCTTCTCAAACATTATAGCAGAGAGCTCTCCCCGACCGTGGTCCTTGGTGGTCTGAAACTATGGTACCTTCGGAGACCCTCTCATAAGGTCAGGCGTTATGACCGGAGGTCACAGAACAAGGCGACCCCTTAAGGCATCTATCTGGCTCCTGCTGTTGACACTTATGCTAGCAGGACACTGAACAAATCCAGGACCGCCACCCCAGTCCATACTTGCAGGTGGGCTGGCCAGTGGTTAAAGGCTGAAGGTGACCCATCTAAATGTCAGAAGCCTGCTCCCAAACCTAGCGAACTTCATGTCTGGGTAACTCGGCACAGTCCTGACATTCTTGGAATTACAGAAACCTGGCTGAAGCCTTCCACCCCCAGCTCAGCATGTGCCTTCCCAGGTTACGACCTTATCCGCCGAGATTGTCCGGGAAGTAAGAGAGGTGGTGGCATCCTGGTCTACTACAGGAACCATCTAAACCTGTCCGCCCTCCCTGATCAACAGACCATGCAGTCCCCCTGTGAGGCTCTGCACATGGTACTGTTACTAGGGATGGCAAAAAAGATTCACATTGTATTGTACTACAGTCCTCCAAAAGGAGGCATAGAGGGACTGACTGGTCTCCTTGGTGCAGTTGGAAATGGCAGTACAGGCAGAATGAGCTAATCATTCTGGGTGACCTCAACTCAAATTGTTGGGTGGCAATGCCAAGGCCTTTGAACCCTCACTTACCAGTCTTCTCTGACTCAACTTGTCAAGAATCCTACCAGATGCCCTACTAGTGGTGGTAAAGGCTCCCTCCTGGACTGGATCCTGAAAAATAGACCAGATAGGATCATCTCTCGGGTATCCTACCGGACTCTATCTCTGATCACTCCCTGTACCGCGGTCTAGAGGGTACCACATCAAAAATTCTATAAAATTATCCAGATCAGAGAACTACTCCAAGTTTGATCTGTCCTCCTTTCAAAATGACATCAAGTACACAGATTGGGGGCAGTTTGGAATGCTAAGGACCCCGCATCCGCTGTCGGTCACTTTCTTTGCTCTCTAAGGGCCTTGCAGGAGAACCATGACCCCCTCATCAGACGGAGGGTGAGGGGGAATGGCTACTAAATGGTAGCCTCCTGGCACTCCTCAACACTAGAGATAAGTGCTGGGTCAAGTTCAAGGCCACGGCTGACCAAGCCATCTTTCTGAGATATAGACAACTCAGAAATGAATGCAAAAAGAACATTAGGATTGCCAAGAGTGAACTTTGCAAATCTGCTTTTATTGAACTTCGGCTAGGGATCCTAGAAGGTTCTGGAGGAACATTAAACAAGTTGTGGTGGTACACAGAGCACAGGTCACTGACATGATATTCGATGGTTCGAGCTGTAACAACTCGGAATACGCGCAATCGCTCCTTCAACCATTATTTTGCGGATCTGTGGGAGTACACCTCGTCATTCCCAAATGATGATGGTGTCAGGGCAATCAGCCCACAGCACCATCTTCACTCCGCCCACCTTTCTGTTCAGGCAGTGGTAGTTCAAGAGGTGCAGAAACTGCTAGCGGGACTCTCCCCTACTCAAGTGCCAGACAAGATGGCTTAGAACCCAAGCTCTCAGTCTTGGTGCCCCCTGGCTGGCACCTCTGGTGGCAACATTTTCAATCTGTCCCTGGCAACTGGAGTTATCCCAGACATATGGAAGGTTGCCAGGGTAGTCCCAATCCTTAAACAAGGGAACCCTAAGCTGATAGAGAACTATCGCCCTATATCTATCCTGTCGGTGGCTAGCAAACTACTGGAGAAAGTTGTGGCAGGGCAACTCTCAAGAGTACTTATAGGCGCATGACATAAGAAAAAATTACTCACCTTAGTAATGTTGTTTCTTCTAATGGAGTCTTGCTATATTATGACAATTGCAGTATGACTGCAGGTTAGAACTGCTCCGGAGGTGAAATAGTTAACTTTTCCATGCAGGTATGGAACCTAGAGCGTGAGCTCGGTTAGAAACTCTGTCTGTTGTGCTTCAAAGGTAAACTGTCAGATCTTTATGAGTTAAAACTCACTAAGGTTCTGTGTGAAAGCTGTAAACCAACTGGCTATTAACATAAACATTCATTTTTTGGTCTAAAACAAAGACTCAAGTCAGGAGACCCAAAAAATGCAAAAACACAACACCAATTCACCAAAAAGGTAGGTGAAAACAACAAGGTGGGCATCAAAAAGTGCCAACCCTGTACTGCCCACCCACATCCCAAAAACAGAGGTTCTGAGAGGAGCAGGCAGGGAGGAGGTCATAATATAGCAAGACTCCATTAGAAGAAACAACATTACTAAGGTAAGTAATTTTCTTCAAACAACGTAGTCTTGCTATATATGACAATTGCAGACTACACAGCAGTACCCCCATGGAGGAGGACAGAACCTACCTGGAAATAGGCTCTGAAGCACGGCTGTGCTAACCGACATCACTCCTAGCCTGGATGTCCAAGGGTAATGCTTGTAAAAGTGTGAACTGTTTTCCAGGTAGCTGCTTGACATGTTTCTAGAATAGGAATGTCTCTGGCCGCAGCCAGAGAAGCAGCTGTACCTCTGTGAGAGTGAGCCCTCAGGCCTGGAGGGGAACTTTACCCAACTTCTCATAGCAGAATTGGATACAAGAGACAATCCACCTGGCAATGGATCTTTTAGTGGCTAGCTTCCCTTTCCCAACTCGCCATAGGTAAGGAACAGTTGGAGGAGTCAAACCTATTACCCTTGGTACGCTCTGTGTAGTAACTATGGCTCTCTCACATCTAGGTTGTGCAACTCTCTCCCCAGAAGAGGAGTGGTCAGTGAAGTACACTGGAAGAGAAACAGATTGGTTAAGGTGGAAATCTGAAACCACCTTAGGCAGAAACTTTCTGTTAGTCCGAAGGACTACCTTATCTCTGTGAAAAGAGATAAACTCCTGCTCCACTGACAACGCTTGTAATTCACTTATGCGTCTGGCAGAGGTGATGGCTACCAGAAACACAGTTTTCCAAGTCAAGTACTTGAGCTCAGCTGACGACAAAGGCTCAAAGGGTTGCATAAGCTGAGCAATGCAACATTAAGATCCCAGGCAGGGCAGGATCTCTGAATGGAGGGTTGGTGTGCAACAACCCCTTAAAAAACTTGGAAAATACAGGATGAGCTGAAGAGAAGAGGATTTACCTGCTGAAATAAAAGCAGACACAGCTGCCAAGTGCACCTTGAGGGTAGCTGGTCTCAGCCCCAAAGAATTCAGGTGGACCATATAATCCAGGACCGTGGGAAGATCAGCAGAGCCTGGGGAAATATGCTTTTCCGAGCACCATATGGAAAACCTTTTCCATTTAGAATTGTAAGTAGCCCTGGTGGAAGGCTTCCTTGAGGCCTTCAATATATCCATTACACCCTGGGACAGGTGTAAATCAGCAAACTCTAACTCTTCAAGAACCAAGCCTTGAGATTGAGAGATTTGAGATTCGGGTACCAGACCCTTCCCTGGGCACAGGTTAACAGGTTGTGATTCTTGGGAAGGCACAGGGGAGGATGGACTGCTAGGGACAGCAGGAGTGGGTACCAGGGCTGCCTGGCCCAATCCGGAGCTATCAGAATGACTTTGCAGGATTGAGATCTGATTTTGACTAGCACTTTGAACAGGAGAGGAAAGGGGGAAAGGCATAGAGAAACTTCCCTCCCAATTGAGGCTAAGGCATCCAGCGGAGAGCCCAACACTGGGGGCCTGCAGCAAAAAGAGGAAGTTGGTGATTGTCTGGGGCTGCAAAAGATCTATCTCTGGGTGCCCCATCTGGCAAATACTATTTCCAAGACCAGGGGATCCAGTGACCATTCGTGGTGGCCCTGGGAAATCCTGCTGAGAGCATCTGCCAGGACATTGTCCTTGCCTGGGAGGTGAACTGCCGTAAGGGATGTGTTCAGGGAGTAAACCAGAGACCACAACTTCATCGCTTTGGTGCAGAGGCCGTGGGCCGAGTGCTTGCCTTGTTGATGTACCACATTGTAGTGGTGTTGTCTGTTCTGACCTGAATACTCTTGTTCTGAACAGATGTGGAAAAAGCTGAAGTGCTAGAAAACTGCTCTGAGCTCCAACAGGTTGATGTGGAGCAGAGATTCCTGGGGAGACCACAGACCCTGAGTGGTGAGGTCGCCCATGTCAGCTCCCCAACCCAAGAGGGACGCATCTGTAGTAAGGATTAAAGAATGAGACTGAGTGACAAAGGAACCCTTGTCTCAGATTGCTGTGATCCTGCCACCACTGTAGGGCTTGGATCAGGGTTCTGTTACTGGGATCAACTTGGTAAGAGGATCCGCTCTTTGAGACCAAAAGCTCTCAAATGGAACTGGATGTCCCTCATCTGAAATCGTGCTCCTTGCACCACTGCTGTGGAAGCAGCCATGTGTCCTAGGAGCTGCAGAAAATGCCTTGCTGGCCGGGAGACCTGCAGGGTAAATAAGAGGCCAGGAGACTAGGGTCTTTGCCCTGTCCAGGGGAGGAAGGCCCTGGTTTCCTGTGTGTTCAGTTCTGCGCCTATGAAGGTAAGAAGCTGGACAGGCTCTAGAACTGACTTTGAGAGATTCAGAAGGAAACCTAGAGAGGTAAGCAGTTGCTGCGTTATCTGAAGGTGTAAACTGATCTGGTCTGGGGACTGGCCTACTATGAGCCAATCGTCCAGGTAAGGAAAGATGGCAATCCTTTGCCTTCTTAGGTAGGCAACTGCTACCGCCAGACATTTGGTGAATACCCTTGGGGCAGAAGTGAGGCCGAAGTTGCATTGCTCTGAACTGGTAGTGGCCTGAGGGCAGCTCGAACCTGAGGTACTTTCGATGGGAGCTTCTGATGGAAATATGGAAGTAGGCATCCTTGAGGTCCAGGGAAGCTAGCCAGTCCCCTGGCCTTAGAGAGGGTAGAATAATTCCCAGAGTCACCATTTTGAACTTTGGCTTAAAAGGTGCTTGTTTAAATATCCGAGATCCAGGATGGGCTGCCATTCTCCTGTCTTTTTTGGGGTAAGGAAGTACCTGGAGTACAAACCTTTGCCCTGGTGTAGGGGAAGAACCCTTTCCACAGCTCTTAGAGCCAGGAGGGTAGAGACCTCTGCCTCTAGGGCAAGTGTCTCTGATGGGGTTGCAGGTGGAAAAGATCTGGTTCTCAGCTTTGGAAATTTTTTTGAAGCTGAGAACCAGTCCCTGGCTTACTACTTCCAGGACCCACTTGTCTGATGTTAGACTTCCAGTCCTGGACAAAGTAAGCCAGGCTCCCCTACAGGTAGAGAGAGAATCGCCCTGGCAATCCCATCAGGGTGCCTGCTTGGCAGGGGCTTTGGGCTGAGGGGTGAAGCAGACCTGCTTGTGCCCGTCTGCCTCTCCCTCTAAAAAACCCTCTGAGCATAGGCGGGACTCAGCTTAGGTTTGGTAAAAGGCCTGCCCTGCCTCTGGTAGCTGCTTCTGAGGAGTGGCCTGCCTTCCTTAGCCTGTGTACTCCTATAGGTGGTCCTATATTCATCCATTTTCTTCATGTATTCTCCGCTTGCTCCCCAAACAGAGAATTTCCCACAACAGGAAAATCCATGGCCTTAGACTGGGTATCCTGAGACAGGGCAGTACATCTGAGCCAAGCCATCCTGCGAAATGCCACAGATGTAGCCATGACTCTTGATGAAACATCATTAGAGTCCACTGCAGCATGAAATTGCACCTTGGATGCCTCAATACCATCCATAGCCACCTGTTCCAGCTCCCTGGCAAGCTGGTCAGGGACTTGTTTTGCTAGGGCTAGCACAGTATCCCATCTGGATTTCTGGTACCTAGCAGCATAAGTCATATAATTTGCTTGTCTGAGTCCCAAAGATGCTGCCATGTACTGTTTCTTTGCCATAGCATCAATCTTCCTGGAGTCCTTCTCAGAGGTGTGAAGCTAGGGGAATATTGGCCTTGTCACAGGCTGCAGCCTGCACTACCCCCACATGGCTGCATTGTTGAGTGAGGAATTCAGTGTTGGAGCCTGATAAGGTATACCTCTTGTCCATGCTTTTATCCACAGGAGGTATAGTGAGGAGTTTTAAACTTTACTGTCTGTTTCCTAAAAGATTTATGCAAGGGAATAGACAGTCTCCTGAGACTCTGGAATATCCATCATTTCTACATAATCTGGCTCCTCCTGGTCATCAACAGCTTCCTCAACAGGGAGCTGAGAGTTTCAGCCACTTTTTATAAAACATGAAATGAGAAGGGACTCAGAAAGTCTTGGAGGAGAAACCCTAGGGGTCTATCTGGAGAGGTGTCCGGATCAATGGGCACATCCAGATCTTCAAACCAAATTCACTCCTCATATTCCTCCTCCCCCTCCCCCGGTTCATAAAAATCCTCAAAATCATAATCTTGAACCGGTAGAACCGGCCGAACCGAACGCTTACCAAAAGATGTCGGTTCGGTCGGAACCGGGGAGAGAGACTGAACAATTTTAATTGCTTTAGCTATTTCCTCAGCAGTTGGGGAGAGAACTTTTCCTAAACTAGCTGACTTTCTAGCCCTTTTTGATGGAACTCTCCTCAGAACCGGCTCTTCGCTTGCCAGAGGAAGTATCGCCTGGTCGAGGGCATCCCGTTCGTTGACACCGAACCGGCTGGCGCATCCGGGTCAGCGGACTTTTTGCCTCCCTCCTGAGCCTACCAACTCTTATCTATGGTAGCAGGGAAATTGTGACAAATCTGGCAGTCTGAATTGAGGTGGTCAAACTCAGACAATAGACATAGGGTGTGTGGGTCAGCTTTAGCAAAGCTTCCCACAAACACCACATGTTGAAACCCAGTGGGCCCGGGTTTTCTTTGGGTTTCTCAGACATAATGCCAGCCTAACCAACTTGCCCGTTTATGGCAATCCACCAAGCAAGACACCCTTATCGGTTCCCAACCGTGTCACGGGTCGTGGAAAAAAACGTAATGAAATCTGTTTTTTTTAGAACCGATAAGAACCAGGAACCGCACTCTAAAAAAGGGCTAGTAAATTTTAAAATACAATCTGATCGGTTCAGACCGAACCGATAAATTACAAGTTCCACACAGAATAAAATAAAAGTAAGCCTATCTATTACTTACAATACCACAGACAGAGCTTGAACCGACCGGTTGCGGTTTAATTTTGGCTAAAAAACGAAAAATAATACTTTAAAACCGACAAAATGAACCGAGCAGAAGGAGAAATCTCCGGAGCGACTGTTCAGTGAGGCAGAGTAAAGAATCTGACGGTTTACCTTTGAAGCACAACAGACAGAGTTTCTAACCAAGCTCGCGCTCTAGGCTCCATGCCTGCATGGAAAAGTTAACTATTTCACCTCCGGAGCAGTTCTAACCTGCGGTCATACTGCAATTGTCATAATATAGCAAGACTTCATGTTGTTTGAATGATTCCTGTACAGCATGGATTCAGGAATGGTACCTCATCAGCCCTAGTTACTGTTACATCATGGATCAGGGAGGCCATGGACCAGGGTAAACTCTCGGGGGCCCTCTTCATTGACCTCTCGAAGGCGTTTGACCTGGTCGACCATGCCATGCTGTCGACTCAGCTTAGAGCAATTGGTCTTTCCACTACTGCTCTTAGCTGGTTCGACAACTACCTATATATGGTAGAACGCAGCGGGTCAAATTTGGCAAAGAGCTTCGGTCCCATCCTAGTAACGGTAGGGGTCCCCAAGGCTCCGGCCCTGACGGATGCTCTCCATTTTATAAATAACCTCCCGAAACTGCAGCCCACTGTAAACCAATTTCTACGCAGACGATCTGTTATCCTGTCTCACTCCCATGAGGTGGTGGTCATCAATCAACAACTGAGTGAAGATCTTATAAACATTCAGGCATGGATCCTGAACCACAAGCTTGTCCTTAACCTAAAAAAAAAACAGGCCATGCTCTTTGGGTCCCGGGCAAAGATTAAGGCCGCCCGTGTGCCGTTCTGTGTGTCCGGCAAGGAGCTGTTCCGATCCCTATCATGGACAACTTCAAATACCTGGGAGTAATGCTGGACCCACAGCTGACCTTGGCCTTCATACTCAGAGGATATGTAAAACAGTCAACCATAAACTGGGTCTGGCCTACAGGGCAAAAACAACCTCACACCAGCCCGGATGCTGTGTCTCCCTATGAGAGATGCTTCTCCTCTTTGTGTTATGGGCTCCTGCTGTTTGCTAGCACCACTAAGGCCCATCTCTCCAGGTGGTCATGGCTTATAACATATCTGTCGTCACCTATCGGCCCCTGGCTCACTCATCACTGTGAGCTCTACAACAAGCTACACTGGCTCTCGCTGAAAAGTACATTGACTTTGTCCTTGGTTGCTTCACTGGTAAGGTCCTCAACACAGGTACCCTCCAGGGGTGGCAAGCTTGCTGGCCCAAACTGCCCCTCGTCATATCACCTTGGGTCTCGGGGTCTGCCACACTCAAGGTACTGTGACTAGGACCAAGGTGGGTGAAAGGGACTTCGCAGCATGTGCCCCTAAACTTTGGAATACCTTCCCAACCCAGGTCCGTGCTGCCCCCTCGCAGGGCAGCCTGCGCTCTTCCCTATGGAGCCATCTTAAAAGTGCATCGGCCTGCGGATGTCAAAAACCCCCGTGACATATGTTTAGCACTTGCACCCATACAAAACTGCCGGCCCTTAAAATGTAGTATTTCTGTGCTGCCCCAAACTTGATGCAAGATGTGTAATCTTACCTGTAGTCTCTTGACGTGTAACCTGTTCCTAATCATGGGATGTGTAATCTTACCTTGTAGTCTCATGATGTGTAACCTGTTCCTAATTATGTGATGTGTAATCTTACCTTGTAGTCTCATGATGTGTGACCTGTTCTTAATTATGTACCATGTTGTCCCAAGTATGTAAGTATGTAATTTCCTGTACTCTCCCGGGTCGTACCTGAAAATAGGCAAATTGCTTGTCTAGTGTACTTACCTGGTTAACAAAAGCTAAATAAATAAACTGTACAGCATTACGGTTGTAATAAGAATTAACTGAATAAACTTTAAGTTTTAAAAACTTTAACAAGGTCTTCACCAAATGTAAGGGCTTACATTCCCCATGGCCCACCTTCAATTTAACAACCTAAAGAACAACTTGCGCCTGGTTGACAGCACCAATCTTGTTCAACCGAAATTCTATTTTAAGGACATCACTGAAAGGCAAACCCTAAGATAGGTACAAAAAAGTGTTGGGTAAAACCAGGAAGGAAGTGATGATGTCTCCCTGGCCCTACTGGAACTATCCCACTCAATCATCAAAATCTTCAACCTCTCCCTATGCCTCTCACACTTGCCTAGTAAATGGAAGTCAGTGCTTGTCACCTCTGTATTTAAAAATGGTGACAGTGCTTCTCACCCCTTTATTTAAAAATGGTAACAGGACTAACATTGCAAATTACAGGCCAGTTCCATCCTCTTCCCCCTTTTTAAGGAACTAGAGAAGGCTGTAAGTCACCAATTTGTCTCTAATCTGGACAAACATGCCATCCAATGCACCCAACAGCATGGCTTCAGGAAGCCCCACAGCAGCAACTCTGCCCTGGTTGAGTATACAAATCACCTCCATGGTGCACTGGACAGTCACGATCTGGTTGGGGCCATTTATATAGACCTTAAAAAGGCCTTTTATTTAGTGAATCACAAGGTTCTGTTTCCAAAATTCACTGGATTAGGACTATCCCTGGACACTGTCCTCTGGTTCAATAGCTACCTCTTCAATTGGACCCCAAAAGGTCAAAACTGAGGGTACTACCTCCTTGGAAAGGATAACATCTTGCTTGTGAACCAGCTACCTGAAGCCTGGCACTAAGCTAAAATCCTACTGTATGCGGATCACGCTGTTTACACCAGGCACTGCAACAAAGGTAGCCTCACCTGAGCACTCCAAAGCAACTCTGAGTCCATTGAAAGATGGTTCTATAAGAGCCGCCTTGTACTTAACTTCAAAAAACACTAAGCACGTGATTTTCAGCTGTGCCCACATGAAGAAAAAAGTCATCCCCCAGACATTCTCAACACCTTAGATACTAGGCTAGAACAGGTTGTGTCCTTCAAATACGTTGGGCCCTACTTAGAGGATACCCTGTCTTTCATTCCTCATGTTGATAACCTTGTGAAAATGATCAACAAATGACTCTGTGCCCTGTACAGAAACAGGAATAACCTGACTCAGGAAGCCAGACATCTTGTTGCAGCTAGAGCTATCCTATCCCCAATTGATTATGGCCTGGTAGTCTACTCTGCGGACAATGAGTCTATTATGGAACGAGACAGCATACTTTGCAACACAGCAAGCAGACTAGTCCACGGTGCGGATAAGTGCACCCATAGCTGTGATCTGTACACACAAACTAATTGGCTTCCTCTCACTAGTAGATCAGATATCAGACACGCTTACTACGGAAAAACACTCTCCTATATCTTATGCCCCCCCCCCACTTAACAACCTGCTTGAACAGTCAATAACCAGTACTGCACCAGAAGCATGTCAGACCACAGACTACTGAAACCTTTCTACAGGACTCGCCATGGACAATGCTCCTTCCTGGCCAGAGCTATCAACTGGTTAAATAACCTACCAAGCACAATCTACAATATGACCAAACTGAATCAATTCAAAAGACCTAACAGAACAGGCTAAACGCTCCTGCACCTGACTGGTTGGTCTTACCTTCCTTGCCTACCTGATGTTGTGCCCACTACTGAGCTGTGTGTATCCCCTACGTGGCGCTATCCCACGGGCTACTACCCCTGCCTGCTTGGCTAGTAACAGGTTAAGGGGCCTGGGTAATGAAACGGGTGCCTCCACCCGGAGGTCAGAGTTGTTAGTTGTCAAGCTAACCTGGGCACAGCCCTCCGGCACACTGTAACCCCCCCCTTTCCCTTCTAGTGGCCTGAACAATATACAATAATTACTTTCACAATGACCCTTATTCACCAGGCAATTACCCACACTGTTTGCACTTACCACCAGGTCTGGTTCCTCTAGCTTGACCCTGTGGACCCCATGTAATATAAGGTTAAGCACAGCAAATAGCAACAGTACAATACTTTTTTGGTACAAACTAGAACCACTGTCAGGTTAAATGCAAAGTTAAAATCTGATTTATTCAGGGGACTTGAACAAGGGAGGGGCGTTATCAGGTTGATTTGCTTAAAAGCTATATTAATCAGACAGTTATGCATGCAGTTCAGAGTCCCTACACAGTCACATACTCTAGGTACCCAGGTAGGAAAACGGTGGGCTAGTCAGGAACATTGCAGCTGGTTGGAGCCCTGTGATGGAAGAAAGCAACATGCACAACACACACTATCTGTAATCCGGAGCCGGAGGTCTCAGTTCATGAAAGAAAAGGCAACAAGACAATCAGATGACAACACTTTTAGATTTAGCTGTTGCTGCAGGGAGCTACCCTGATGTTTACTCACGATACCCAATACTGGACACAGGCAGGATGAAATTGAGACTGCAGGCTGTTGAGCCAGAATGCCTGGAGAAGCAGGGCCCACACGAATCACAAGGCATTGAGCAGGGGGCTGATCCCAAGCCCGGTCTCTCGTCGATGACTTTCTCTGCGTAGCAGGTATTCAGGCTGGGCCAGTGTGGCAGGGCGCAGGCAAACAGAAATGGATACGGATTCAGTCCGTGGAGCTGGATATAGCCTCCAGCAAGCAAAACATAGTTCAGACACACAGTGGGGAATCAAATCACGACCCACTATAAGCACACAGCATATTCACATGTAAGGAAATTCCACTGTACCAGGCAAATAGCTCTCCGGTCGTAATTACAGAGTCTCTGCACAATCCGGGAGTTCAGAGGTAGCTGGAAGTCCTGACAGGCCAATCGCATTCAGCAAATCTTCGGTCTTCTTCAGGTTAAAGCCTGGTCACAATTCAGTGGCTTAATTCGCTCTCCAAATTCGGATTCAGTCCGAAAAAAAAAAACACAAGTTCCCTCTCAGGAACAGCAGGCAGGCATGTAGGCCAAACTCAGGCCTTTCCACAGTTCTCCTGCGCGAATCCACTATGGATTGCTGCTCTAACTATCTCGAGCTGTTACTTCTTCATTTCCCAACTCAGATCTAACTGAAACTGCAAGCAGTGTGGGACTTTCCTCCAAGATCCAAAAGGTTCAGTTGGCTGATCTGTCTGTCAGTCACAACAAAGGCTCCCCCCTCCAGGTTATTTTAGGTGCCAAAAGCCCAAAACTACAATTCCTACAAGTTTTGGCCCCACCAAGCTCCTGTAGGCAGGCTCCATTTTAGAGTCCCAAATGTACTGATTGGTCCATTCTGCAGTCCAGGACCAAGATGATGGAAACAAACAGAACTATCCATGCTGCAAAAAGGCAGGTTAGAATAAACTGCAATATTATTACTACTCTAACAAATGATCAGCAAACAAGTACATCTTCTAACAGAACTCCCTCTCAGATTAATTATGACTGCAATCCAGGCAGCTCTTAAAGAGACAGTACACAGAGGCTATACAGGCACTCTCTGGCAATACATTTAAACTGCTAAAACGCAGGACACCAGCCTGGCAGTGAGCATTTAAGCAAGCTCAAGGAAGTCTTTTCGGGAACCCCCATTTGTAGGGGGGGTTACATATGCATTTGACTCTTTGCTACTGCACCTTGTTTGACCCAGCACCTTTGACCCAGTGTAGGCTGTGCTGCACAATGATATTATGTTTTCTGTGCTTGTTCCCTACTTGTTATGCTATTCTTTCTATAGCCTACACTGTCTCTAACTATATACATTGCTGACATGAAACCTTTGTAAAAGAGCACTTATACTCAAAGCAATTCTCCTAGCAAATATAAAATAAATAAAAATGGCAGATCTCTTTCCTGACACCACAAGCGATCACCACCCAAAACGCTGCACCTGGAGTAGTTAGGTGCAAGAAATCCTCAGCAAAATTTAAATTCTGACATAATTTCACCAAGTTTGACACAAACAACTTCTTACCAAACCTATATAATTATGAATGGGACTTTCTGGATGAAATC
The DNA here is from genome assembly GCA_016271365.2 of Neoceratodus forsteri. Taxonomy (NCBI): domain Eukaryota; kingdom Metazoa; phylum Chordata; order Ceratodontiformes; family Ceratodontidae; genus Neoceratodus; species Neoceratodus forsteri. The sequence continues at coordinate 657,147,003 of CM028131.1, read as the reverse complement.
CCATGTATCAATGCTGCTCCTGGATTTTTTAACTATGAGTTCCAAACACAAGTAAATAAGTACACCCCAATAACTAAAAGGTGGGTTAGAGGATTGAACAACAAGTGATTAGAGAAAACTGTGATGGCCACCACTAACGAGTGGCCTGGAACATATATACAACCTCAAAGCTTGATGGTGACTGGTTTAGATACAGGAACCTTACAAACAAACTAAAGAAAAGTAATCCGTAAGGCCAAAAACCAGTTCCTGAAACTACATGAAATGGACAGTTTCAAAAATCCCAAAGCCTTTTGGAAGGGTGTAAATGATATGATGACCCAACTACTAGACATAATATCAATGAACTCCTTCAGGATGACACTGACATAACCGACCAAGTTACCATTGCTAACACGTTTGATCTTGCCTTTATTGACTTTAATAAATACAAAAAGGCCTCTCACGGCTGGCCAGCCAGTGCAGCAATAGCACTACTGCATGTGATGCTGACAACCTGAGTTCAGAAATGAGCCAGGGCCATCACAAGGCCAGCCAGGGGAAGAGAAGTGAGCGTCCCAGCAGACACTCTTCTCCTCTGGTTGCGGGGGGGGGGGGCTAATCCATGTCCTGCTGCAACGCTGCCACCTGAGTGACCACAGGTGGAGGTGCAGGGGAGCAGTGTGGAGCAGGGGCTTTGAAGGAAGGCAGTTGACAAATTAATCTGGCGTGCCAATGCCTGATGATGTCACTACGCTCCTGGGTGGTGAGTGGGGTTTAAAGGGAAAATGGAGGCCCGATCAAAGAGGATGAAGCTTCCTCCTGTCCTCCACATCCAGTCTGGGCCCTTGTCACCACCTCCTGGGGGTGCTCCAGGTCTTCACCTCCACTGCAGGTGGCTGGATAGCGAGCGGGAAAAACAGCCAGAAGAGCAGAAATGGTGACAACCCTGGAGGGAAAGCCAGGTAGGCAGTACAGTGGTGTGTCATAGGTGGACCATGAAGTCTCAGGCAAGTCAGCTGGCAGAGTCTTAGAGGCATAGGGCCACTGGTGGATAGTAGAAGGAGGTTCTTGTCAGGACCCAAGGGGCATTAAAAAAAAAAAAAGCCTTCTCTCCTTTGAACAACAATTATCAGTTTTGACACCCCTTCCAAACTAACAAACAATACCTTAAAACTACCACAGCTAAGAAGAATTATAAGATGCTGGGGGGTACTGAGAGAAGATAAGGCAGAAGACAGTGATAAGCTTGAGCCTGGGATTCTTGAAACTAGCTACCCCTGCCAGAGAAGCATCCATTGCTAAAATTTATAACCCTTCCCTCGTAACTGGCCAAATACCCAAACTGTGAAAATGGGCATGTGTAGTACCTGTTATTAAAGAGTGGGTCTCCACATGCTACCGATAAGCACAGGCTATATTGGTATTATCCTGCATGGCTAAATTACAAGAGAAAATTGTAAGCAGTCAAATCTCCAGCTACCTTGCAGGCAATCAGCTCCTCAGTTTGCCACTATGGATTTATGCAAAATTATAGCACAATAGCATTGGCCACGTTCACAAATGACCTGTAGTGTGGTATGCACTGAGTGGCTGAAATGGTCTGAAATGCCACAAAATGCCAGTCTGGGAGTCAGTCTTTTCACCTGACGATGTTCCTGGAGCAGTTCCAACCTTCTTAGTTGAGCTGTGTTGTGCTTCTGCAGAAGCTAAACATCACAAACCTGTTAGCTTCACAGCCACACAAATGAGGCTCAGAGAGGGACGGCACACCAACTACACTGCACCCTCACTGAAAGAAAATACCCACAGCAGTTCTCCTTGGGGCAAAGGACCAATCAGTGTCCTTTCTGTGTTCAGAAGACAGCGGAGGGCAAGGACAAAGGAACCCATCCACAAACTTTTGCCGCTGCTCGCCTGCATTTCTAACTGCCCTAATACATCTCCTGAGAGGAGCTGCTGAGCCAAGAAGGAGACATCACCGAAAAGGATCCACTGAGCCAAGGAGGGAGGCCTCCCCAAAAAGGAGCTGCCGAGCCAAGAAAGAGACATCACCAGAAAGGATCCACTGAGTCGCCAAAAAGGAGCTGACGAGCCATGAGACATCACCAGAGAGGAACTACTGACCCAAGGAGGAGACAGCAACTGAGATGAGACCAACTTCAGCAGCACTTGCTTCACAAAAGAAGAGGGTGCCAGAGTGATGACTGGGAACAAAACAGAGAGAGACTCCAGGGAGCTGCAGTAGCTGGACACTGGTATAACAAAGCTCACTCCATAACTGTTTTTCTGTTTAAACTCTTTTTCTGTATCAGCCCCTTCTTGTCTGCAGCCAGTAAGGTTTAAATTCAGATACAGGAAAGGGTTGTGGTTGTTTTCTGCTTGTTGAATCTTTTGGAGTGAGACAGACAGATCTACATTCATTTGGCTAATTAAAGACTTACTATAGAAGTGTATTGTTGATGATGTTTAAATCCCTGAACTTTAAATACTTAAAAGCTTTTAATTTTTTTTCTGTCCAATCCAGTTTTTCATTTCGCCCCTCCATGTCAGGAACTGATAAGGCAAATTTTGATATTCGTATCACTAAAACTAAAAGAATGGGCTGTGGTGGTTATACTTTGTCCATTGAACATTCAGAGTGAGACAGATCCGAAGTCAACGATCATAGGAAACACTTAGGAAAGCGGTTTGTGTGACAGCAATTAATGTCTAAATTCAGATTCAGAAATACTGAGTTTAATGGGAGAAATGTTTTAAGCGTCTCTTATCTGACCTACAGTACCACAAAGAAATCCTCCCATACTAAGATGTTATGATGTCATTCTCTGTTGCTGGCAATGCACGTATGTGTATTCTTCTACTGAGTTTCGGGTGTAGGAACGAGGCTGCAGGTATATATGCCTGTTGGAATAGTTTTGACTGATACTACTAATTAACTTCATATTTTGTCTATACTGTATTAAATCTCTTTAGCTAATTAGGGTTCATTTGCAGTTATAACTGTATGTGTTTTGTTTTATATATTTAATCATTGTGATTGGACTTTCCAAACAATGAAGTTACCGAAAACGAGTTGAGGTCTGCAAAGTGATCAAAATTTCCTTTTGTTTTATACACTGTCTAATTTTTGAATCTCCCATATTTGTACTGTAACTATAGGGAGCTCTTTATTTTTCTTTTATGTTATTTTTGGGCAGCTTAAAAGACTTACGAGATTATTTTCATAAAGAAAAGTATTGAAAAATAAAATTTAAGTTTAAAAAAAGAATGAGAAGAGGAGACTGTTGCAGGGACTCAGCGGCACTCTCTGTAACCAGATGAATGGTACTTACTGTACACTGGAGGATCAAGTACTGTACCCAGGTTTGCTCAGCTGAGGTATGTTTCAAACTTTCAGTTCAGGTCATACGAGAGTTGTCTTGGCTAGTGTGTGTATGGAGGGTAGGCTCTTTGCACATTTTGATAATCCAGGGACATTTTTGTTCATTGATCATTTTGAAGAAGTGTGTTTCAGAAATGACTGACTGAAGGGCTGTTTTGAAATCCTCATCCTCCTTGTTTGCAATGCTACCCCACCACACGCTTGGTGTGTCTCATTTCACTGTAATTCTCCAAAACAGGCAGCACAGTTTGCTCCCCCTTCCCAGCTCCAAATGGAACTGTTTTTATTTTTTTAATTTACATTTTTGCATTTTCTCCCCGATCTCGGCAGACTTGGCCGTGCACGCACGTGGAGGCACACACGCATGCCGGGTACCGGCTTGGTCAATTCTGCCCCACCCCTGGCTGTCCCCGGGCTCCCCACTGCCCAAACTGCCACCCATCCTCCACTAGGTGGCAGCCAAGGGCCGGGGAAAACCCTCATCCCTTCCCGGGAGAGGAGTGCCGCCTCACAGCAGCTCAATCCCACTCCTTGCCCTTCCCCCACTGACCTCCGACAACCTGAGCTCGTTCCCAAACCTGGGTTTCCAGCGTAGCGCAAGGTGCGTCCAGCGTCTCAATCCTCAGCACCACCGGGCCAGCCCAAATGGAACAAGTTAACTTGTCCACATCCAGGAAAAGTGGGCTGCTGTGGCTACGGGGTATTATCCTGACTTTAAAGTGTCTGAACCCATCAGGTGCTTCATTCAGCCCAACACAAAATGGAGGGGAGAGTCTGTCTTGTTGTTACTGAGGGGTTTGCTGGTTTAACCCAGTCTCTACAAGTACCGTCACTCTGTTCCTGCAGGTGGTGGGAGTTTCTGATCTAAACTTCACCGTTTTGCAAATCAAATATTCCCAGCAGTGTGAATGGGGCTTAGTCTTGTTGGATTTAGTTGCAAATAATGACTAAAAGCGTTCCTAAAAGTAACTGCATTGTAACCAACAGAAACAAAGTTGTCAATCTTGAAACTTGAGTCTCTTTCTCATTCTGTTTCTAGTCCATGTCTGGTCCTTGTGTGCTAATTGTATATCCTCCTGCTTGTGATGGACTGCTTAAGTTGTTACACCGGAAGTGTTTAGGTGGGTGTTAGGAATATATCTCCATTTGCTGGTCTCCACAGCGTATTCCCTGGTCTCCAGCTCCTTGAGAATCTCCATGGTGGTCTTCTAAAAAGACCTGCAAGTGCCATACATAGAACCAGGCATATACTGGGTATCGAAAAAACACGGTAAGAGGAAGAAAATGTAAAGTATACCGTCCTGAAAGGGTATAGGCCCTATACCCTTACAGGACAGTATACTATAGGGTTTTTATTTTATTTATTTAGTTAGTTTTAGTTGACCAGGAAAGAAGTAGACAATTCTGCCAATTTTCAGCCTTGTCCCGGAGGAGGAGGATACAGATGAATGCCAACTGACGTTGAACCAGATTAAGCAGTTGGTGGTATTTTTAGTGGCGATGAAGCCAGATGCAGTGGCAGTGGAACTGCACTGTACTTGTAGGCGGCGGGCCTAAAAACCACTGAAAAGGGAATCTGGAAGGAAAAATAGGGAAACTGGATCATTCTGGATATACATAGGAGGGGAAGGAAGAAGCAGCATTTTAAAGATGCTGTTACAGACCCCCTACTAAAATGATTATTCTGGATCATGAACTATTTACAGGTAAGCAATAGGAAAAGTTTAAAAGTCTTGAAAGATTTTAGCAACCAAGTATTGATTGGGAATCTCACTAAAAGAGAGGAGGAGGCAGTCAGTAATTCTTGGATGTGCTTAATGACTGTTTCTTGGAGCAGTATGCAAGGTAGCGAACAATAAAGACAGCAAATGTAGTTAAGGCATGTTTGTGTGAGGGGGAACCGGGTAAATTGACCATAATATAGTAAAGTTAAGTAGCGGGGGGGGGGGACAGTAAGACCAAGCCCATTAACTTTAGCAGAGCCTTTTTCTGAGATTATAAATCCCATTCATGCCTGTGAATGCCTTCAGCCAATCAGGAACCCTGCACACTTAGCATGAGAGACACCTGAACAGTCTGAGTGCCTCTCAGCAGTACCACTAAATGGCAGCAGTTTGTTTGAAGGATATCTTGATCACTAAAATTAGAGTAGGGATTTATAATGTGGAGGTAAGAATCACAAAGGCACTAGTCAATATAAGAGCAGTTTCACTTGCATCCCTCATGAGTCAGAACAGCTCAGATTGTTTCACTACCTGAAGAACATTCAGGAAACCACTCATATTGATGAGTGCCTCCTTGAACTGTAGTAACACACGAACTGTGCCCCCGCCCCCCGGTGAGACATGGATGGGAGGGGGTGTCATCGAGGCACAGATCAGGAAGCATAGGAAAACCAGGAGCAGTTTCAAAATTCGCAAATTGTGATTTATTTTTCTCAAAACAGCAAAATAAAAAATAAAAATGATTCAGTATAACTATTTACAAAGGCAGTACAAACAAAGAAAACTAAGTCCTTCTGAGAGAATCTCTTAATTCCAAGCTTCAGTCTCAGTCTCTCACTCTCCTTGACTCTCTAGCAAAAGAATTGTTTCTCTTTTTATAAGTCTTTGCCTGGGAACCTCATTAAGAGATGTTCTGCTTCTCATAGAATGTTCTGGTAAGTTTCATTCCTTGCAGGTGCAGCAAAAAGAACACAGTGACCCAGAACTGACCTCTTGTTTACAGTTCTGCAAAAGGCTTAAAAAACTGCATCTCAGGTTAACCACTTGAGTTCCAAAAAGCTTTCTGCAATCATTTCAACAGTATAACTATATACAGTTTTAAACAAAGGGATCCCAGTATCAGTGACAATTCCACATAAAGATTCACATATATTTTTATACCCGCAGATATGCAAGGGGGGAGAAAAGACAGAAATAGCAAGGGAAGGCACAGAGATAGCGAGAGGTGGAGAATCACGAGACAGTCGGAGGGATCAGTTCCTAGGTCTCACAAGAAAATTTGGTTGCACAACCAGACAGCCAAGAGACAGAAAAGGAGTGGAAAGAACAGATTCTTGAGTTTAAACTCTTTCTGCATAACAAATGGGGCAGGGCTTTATTCGACCCTGCCACAGAGGGTAAAAGGGAAGGTGGAGAGGGGAAGATGCAGACTAACTAGCTCAGTTGTCAAAGTTTCTGAATAAATAAACTAAGAGAGACTGTCACTTGCCATGTTGCAGCTACTCGCACAGCATAAAGAAACTGGAGTTGGCAGCAGCCCCTGTGCTTGTTCAGTCACTGCATGCTTGTGGTAAAGTTACAGTGAACTATTTAAATGGTTATGTAGCTAGACTATGTTACAGATTGTTAAATTTACAGACGTCAATGTTTTGTTTTTAAATCATGAATTACTAACCATGTACAAATTAGTATACAGTAATAAATGGTTACGATAAGCAGAGGTGAGGGGATACTCTGAATCCAGTGTTCAGATTGGTCAAGGTGGTCAAAGTACAAGGTTTCCTACTAAGACTGGGCCTGGAATTATTCTTAAAATAAGGATCCAGAACCACCCCCCCACACACACACACACTGATCCTGCCCAGAAAGGGCATGCATATTCAAATCATTCCTTCTTTTCCTACTGTACTAGTTCTTACTGCAGATAAAATAGGGTTACTTAGTGGGCAGATTTCTTATTGCAACCAAAGAATAGTCTTTTAGTATGCAGATGATGCAGTATTGTACAGGAGTTCAAATGTAATTGAAACTATAAACATCACCCTAGGAGCAGATTTCTCTACACTAGGAAATGGTTAAAAGAAAACATGTTCGTGCTCATGCTTTCTGGTTTAAGGGCCAAGCTTAGTAAAATCTCCCAACTCCTTCCAAATATTGGCTAATAACCACGCTACAATGTAAGCAACTGAACTTACAAATACCTAGGCATGTGCCTTGATTAACTTTTGAGCTCCATCTATCTGAAATCACAAAAACTACTAACAGCAAAAAAGGTGTACACTACCAGTTAAAAAGTCAAATGACCATGGTCACCAGACAAACAACAGCTTAATTCAGTCTACTTGAAGGGTTCCCCTACTGCATCCTGACAAACTACTATTTGCCTGATGAAATCTGATGCTTGTAAAGTCCCTGTTGTGCTAATTCTATGTAATGTAATCCTCCACTTGTATTTGCCTGATGTTCATGTATGTACCTTGTAATGTACCTTGTAATCTCCCAGGTCGCACCTGAAAATAGGCACTTGGCTGTTTAGTGTGCTTACCCGGTTAACAAAAGCAAATAAATAAAATATACTGTGTACATTTTTGTATCCCTATTGCATCCTTTTGTATGTCATGTACTCCTTATTGGGCACTGTGTAACCACCTGCATTAACATTGTTTTTGTTAGTAACTGTTGGTGTTTGAAACAGGGAGATTTCTGTTCCCCCCGAGTGGCCTAACTGAGCATGGGTGCTGCCCCTAGGGGATGGGTTGGATGTCCAGCACAGCCATGGGGTTCTGTAGCAATACCAGTGCACACGACCAAACAAAGCATTACCTGCAAAGGAACACAGAGAACGTGAACCTTCGATATTAATTTGTTGAGCAATGCACAGTCATATTTAGGTTTTCAGCTAGCTTAAGACCACACAAAATATCAATTGAAAAGGATCACTGAGAATATGAATCTTCGAGGTGCAGACTGCTGACCAGTGCCTCAGCCATGTGGCCCCATGGTAGGTCATACAGGGGTCTGCTCAACTTGTTACAGGGAGCTACACAAGTTTACTAGGGAGTCCCCTATCATGCAGCAGCCACATGAACTAATGAACCCGACTCTATACAAGGGCATCCTTTGGTATGTCATCTGCTGAGCTAGTCCATTCATAAAGAGCCTGTGATAAAGTCGAGGCTGATGATACCCTTTACACAGAACACACAGCAGGGGTGCACCTTAAGTTGCACTATGACTCGATCGTCATTAAAGTTCTTCCCAAACAACTGCCCCTTTTACAGGAAGCCCTGCTGTCTGACCACTGTTGGAACTGCAGCCTGTACTACTGTTGCTTTACTTATCTCAAAAGTTCTATTTTTAGATGATCTGTGCAGAATGTTCCAAGTCAGGAACACATCATGTCGGAGCATTTCCTGATGTGGTCCACATCGGGTTTCACTGCAACGTAACAGTAGACTGAGTTGTTGGAAGCCACAAAAATCCTGCAAGTCTTTTTTTTTTTTTTTTTTTAACTATTTATTTATTGGGTTTTTCAGTTCAGCAACTTTGATACAGTACAGTGGTGTATACAATCTCAGGTTATACAATGCAATCAATATACAAAAATATGGGGGTGCAGACCTCAGATAGAGTCTGGTATATGGCCAGTCTATATAAGGCAGGAGAGAAGAAAAAAAATAAAGTTAAAATGGTGTAAGCCATAAATACCGAGTACAGTAAACCTGAGTTAAACAATCAAAATAATGGCTATACTATCATATGCAGTCTCATATGTCTCTGAGGCTTAACTACTAGATAAAGATTACACTGAGCCTCGGGGGGTAGGGAGGCTGCCAGGGTGGACAGTGAGTCCTACAGGATCAATCGTTTCTCGGTCTGGAACTCCAGTGATCATCTTGAAGCTTTAAGTGGTTAGCTGTTCCCGATGAGATGACCAAAACCTAAAAGGAATGAGGAGAGGGAAAACACAGAATCAGGAGATGAGTGGCTGGCTGGCCCAATCAATTGGACATCAGAGTGTTCCTCCGTTCCCTGTATCTAATTTATGGGATTAAGACTGGGCATGATTGGGAGATACTCAGAAACCATGGGGTCCAGCAGTTCATCAGTTCTGGGACTCTATTCTGAAGTTTGGCCGTAAGGGATTCCATTTTGTATATGTCGTAGATGGTATCTTCCCAGGCTTGTATGCTAGGGGGCTCAGGTTGTAGCCACAGATGGGTGATACATTTCTTAGCAGCAGTAAACATAATGCTGAGGAGACAGATAAGGGGCTTTTGCTTGCAGAGTTGTTTTGGGAAGTGAAGGAGGATGGCCATCTCAGGGGTGAGGGTGCCTAGCTCCGAGGACAGCTCTCTAAGTTTATTATTTATCTGAGACCAAAATGGGTGTAGGACTCTGCAGAACCAAAATATGTGAGAATGAGTCGCCACCCCGCATCCGCATGACCTCCAGCAAGATAAGTCCCCAGAATGCGAGTATTTGGCTATCTGTTGTGGGTTGAGAAAGTATCGAACAGCTACCTTCCAGGAGAATTCTCTCCAGATATAGGAGTTTGAGGTTTTGTGCTGTCTCCATTAGCCAGTCCGAAAGAGTGAGGGACGTGGCCTGTTCCGCTTCCCAGTGAAACTGGACCAGGTCCATATGCTGGGAGGTGCCTCCCTTGAGAGCTTTATAGAGTCGAGAGGCCAGGTGAGTCTGATCCCCTGTCCCCCCTATCAGGAATATAAGGTCACTTACTGGGGGTATCTTCTGAAATAAAATGTTCAGTCCCAGCCCTTTATCCAGGATATGGCTCATCTAGAAATATTGGAAGAGGTCATGCTGGGGGAGAGCAAACTCCTCCTGTAACTGCTCACAGGTTTTCAGTATTCCCTTATCATAGAACTGAAAGGAGTATTTTAGACCCCACTGGGCCCATCTTTGGAAGGTAATATCAGACTGAGCAGGTGGGAAAGCCTGGTCTCGAGCTGGGATACCTATCCAATTTGCCAAGAATCTGTTACCTGGTAAGGAGAGGAATTTCATCCACCCCCTCAACAAGACTTTTGTATAGGTATTGGAGTGGACCTGGGGAAATACCGCATTTGGTTGGCAAACAGCGAGGCGGTGAAGGGGGTATCAGAGAAACTAAATTCTGTTGTTGTCCAAGTCGATGCCTGGTTTGTAGGTAAGAGCCAGGTCAGCATATGAGAACGGTGAGAGGCCATCCAATAGTTAGAAAAATCCGGTAGAGCAAGACCTCCCTTGTCCCTAGGCAGTTGTAGTTTGTCTATGGCTATTCGAGGTCTCTTCCCTGCCCAAACACAAAATCCTGCAAGTCTCACACTGACTGTCGATAAGGATGATACTGAGAAGACTAGCTTTTTTTTTTTTTTTATCCATCATTCCCTTGTTTCATCTTCTGACTCAGAAGCCTGGGGATGCACAGGATATGAGGTTTAATAGGCTTCTCTTTGCCTTGGGAGCCTTCCAGATTATCTGGCTAAAGATGGTGCTCCCAGCCTGGATATATCTGGGTATATGTCAGGAAGAGCATCTTTCTCACTCAGTTTCAAGAATGATGCCCTGGCATATAGGCACATCCCTGCGTGGACCCCCTCAGAGGCAGGGGTTGCTTGTGGGTTTGGTGTTTTAGCTGGTTAATTCATCAGAATCCCAGACATATTTCTCTGTGTTACCACACTAAGATAGCTTAAAGGGTATAACTCTTACTGTCACTGCCAATAAAACCCCACTGTACCTTTCCCCGGTATCCAGAGATATGGGCAAGTCAAACTGAGTGACTCAATATGAGCGACTCAATTTGACCACCTGTCAGATGAGCTACTGGAACAGGATAGCGACACGTGGTATGAGCTGCAGTGAAAGAGGAAGGATAGCGGCGTGAGGAGTACAGCGGATGCTAGAGGGAGCTATAGGGCAGAAGCATATGGAAAGTGGTTGGGAGGGCTGTTCCCAGCTGGCCACTTGGTGCTGTGGCTTGAGTCGCTGTTTGCAGTGTGCAAGGACGTGGGTTCGGAGCTCAGCAGGTGCGTGCATATATCTTTACCATTTTGTGTGTTCGACTGTTTATTTTTATCTTTCTGCCAATCCCCAGAACTGCGCAGCATGGTCCACCGCACCCCCCCCCCCACCGAGTAGCTCCCTCCCAATTTATCTCCCTACCCCAGTGTCAAGCCCTCCTCTTGTAGCTGATTATCTAAAGGAAGGGGGGTTCCCCCCACATAAAACGTTAAAAAAGCATCCTATAGAGTGTGTTCCACCACTTGCTGTTGTTGGGGTTGCTGTAGTGCACAGGTGCCTTGTTTGTTTTCGGCACTGTGCACTCGCTGCATTGTTCAGCACTTTTCTTTCTTCGCTGTTATGACGTGGAACCCCTTTCCCCCAGGACACCAGTTAACTGGGTACCAGGAGCTGAGAAACTAGCACTGGTTCGCTAGCGTAGTATATTACACTTTACATTTCTTGTGGAAGAAAAAAAAAAAAAGACTTGCAGAGAGCCATGAGGTCATACTGTTGTCGGATAAGGAAATTATTTGAAGCTATTACAGCTTGCTTGTTCCTGGTCACTGCACCAGGACTGTAGAATCTTGTGTCTAAATTTTTACATTCCTGCGTTAAAGTTAAACTACTCTGAGTTTATGGTGCCATTTCTATATTGCACATCCACATCAATATAGTATGCTCCGAGTTTATGGTGCTCTTTGTAAACTGCCTTGTTAGTACAGCAGAGCTATACATACAAGACATCAATGCAACACTGAAAGCTTAGCCGTGTGGTTGATATGGTGAGGTTTGGCATCTAAAAAGCATACTTAAACATGTAAATAATAGTTATAACACAGCTATTTCGTAGCCTCCCTTGCTCTGTGGATGTCGTGGTTTATGAGTTTGGGGATCCGATTAAGCAACAGATTGCATCCTGATGCTTGAAAAAATAGCAATTACAGGAAACCTTAGTCCCTCTACTTGCACTGTTATGTAAACAGCTATAGTAGTTGATTATGCTCTTGTTTAAAAAAGTATTGCTGTGCTGCACTAAAAAGGCACTTTACAAACTGCGCCTTAAGGATGGTCCCTGGGGCTTCAGCAACCCCATGTCAAATTCATAATTTCTTGCCCAGTATGTGATGGTTATCTAAACATTTAAAATCCACAACAAAAGACATGGGTTGCCTTGCATTTTTTTAAGTTACATGGTGAGACATAATCCCTCTTTACAAAAAAATCTGCAATGGTGAGATTGTTTTACATGAAAAAGAACAAACTGTGCACCCTCTGCTGAACATTGTCCAAGTGCAGAGACAAGGGTGCCTACTTTTGTGTAAACGGCCAAAACAGAAAAGAACTCTGTACTCTGGTTAATATAGTAAGAACAGTGCTCATGGTTCCAACTCTTTCTTTTATTTAAAGTGCCAAACAGCTACAGTCTGTTCTTACACCTACAACAGGTACACAATACTTCCATACAGTGGAAGTGTCAGTGGCTCAGTAGGTAGCACTCTCGCCTCTGAGGCCGGGAGATCAGAGGGCTGTGGGTTCAGTTCCCACATCTGGCACTTAGGTTAATATCCCAGTACTGACACTGTAGTGCAGCATGATAGGGATGCTGCACTTCTGAGGTGCCGTCTTTCGGATGAGGCATTAAACCGAAGTCCCATCTGCCTGGATTAGTGGTAGTTCAGGTGGATGTTAAAGATCCCATGGCACTTATCAAAAAGAGTAGGGAAATTTCCCCCGTGTCCTGGCCAAATTTCCCAGATTCACTAAAAATACCACCAACAGCTCAATCTGGTTCAAGGTCAGTTGGCATTCATCTGTATCGCCCTCCCCCGGGTCGTGCCTGAAAATAGGCAGGATTTGTCTAGTGCACTTACCCGGTCAACAAACACTAAAATAAATAAAAAAATAATACCACCCCACCTCAGTGCTTCTCTCACTAGAGCTTCATCCGCAGACACCCCCTGAGGAAGCTCTAGCGAGTGAAGCGCCAAGGTGGAGTGGCATTGAGGTACATTGTACCTGCTGTACCTGTAAGAATGGACTGTAGCTATTTGGCACTTTAAATAAAATAAAGAGCTGGTATTGAGAGTGCCGTTCTTATTATCGTAATCAGAGTGCAGAGTCCTTTTCGGTTTTGCCAGATTGTTTTATGTAGTTATAATATCAATGTTTTAGATGTCAACAAGCATGTGGAAGAACAAGTGAAACAAGGGCACATCATTTTTGCTTCATTTTCTTCAAAATTACAAAAAAAATAGGTAAATTAACAATACTATGACACCCTCTTGAGCAAACATTCACAAAAATGAAAATATTTGTATGTTTTTATGCATGAAACCATTTCAAACCCATGCCATTTTCATAATTCTTTTCCATCTTCTTCCAAGTTGTGTACTGGGCGTGTTTTGAAACAACTGAGAAGCTGCATGGGATATACTATATTGGACTAGATATCTGTAACTAATCTCTCTCTCTTGCTTACATCTGAGAGAAGTTTTCCTTTTACATTGGTATTGCTTTGTGCTTAATTATTTCAGTTTTTAATTCAGGAAGGGGGTTTTCAAAACTGCTCATCTTGTCAGCATCTTCAGAAGGGCTGAAATAACTGCATATTTGATTTTCCTTTGTGGCTAACAAACCACCAGGCTGTTTTGGGGCTGGAGAGGTTTACCTGTGTCGACTTGGATGTCTCGATTTTTCTCTGTTTGATTAGCAGGGTATTTTCTCTGTCAAACTGTTGTGTAGGGCACCTTGCTGACAGGAAGGCACTCATCGCAGCGGTGGGTGAGAGCTTTTAGCTGATTGTTTTGTGAGGGCACAGTTTAGGCCCAACCCCTTCCCACCCCTCACCCCACCCACCCCTGAAATAGTTCCTTTATACCTGAGGTTCTGACATCATTTCCTCAAGAGTGAAAGGTGCATATCACTGTCATATCCTCTCAGCACACTGCACTGACAATATAAGCATACACATTGTATAATATATATTTCTATATAACAAACCAATCACACGCGTGCGCACACACACACACACACACAAAAACAAACCCCAAAAAAAGTAGATAAACATGTGGGGAGTAGTACAATGTAATGGCTGAGGGGCAGCAGTCTTCCGGGAGTCTTTCTGGAGGCTTAGATGCTGCCCTATTTGCAGACAACTCTCTGCCCTGAGGGAGGAATTTGCCCGTCTTCAGGCCGCACTGGAGAGTAGTAAGGAAACCTTCCCCAGGCCACACTGGACAGTAGGAAGGGAACCTCCCCCATCCAGGGAGCACCAGTGCCACCACCACTACCTCAGAGGTTGCGAAGAAAGCAAAGCAGTTGGACCACAGTGGGCTCAGGGAGGGTGAGGATGGTGGAACAGAGGCACACCCAGTCAATTGTTCCACTCCACAATCCATACACCATTCTGGGGGAGCATAGCTCCCCTACGGATGCACCCGCAGAGAAGACTGATGACAACTGTCACAATGGAGGCCCACAGGAAGGAGGCAGAGGACACCACAGGGAAAGGAAGCAGCTCCTGGTGGGGGACTCAATTATTAGGGGGATAGAACTGGGGGGAGATGGGAAAACTGAAGTAAGGTGCCTGCCTGGTGCCATGGCTTGGAGGGACAGGAAGTGCATCCTCAGGATCACGAGAGCAGCTGCAAGGGAGTCTGAGCTGGATGTAATTGTCCACCTAGGGACAAATGACTTGGCTCATCATGAGATTAGAGCAGTGCAGGAGGACATTGCAGAGTTGGGGAGGGGCCTAAGACAAGTAGCACACAGTATCCTTCTCAGAGGTGCTGCCTGTCAATGGCATGGGGAGGCGGGGTAATTAGCACCATGCAGTTTAATGAATGGTTAAAAAATGGTGTGGAGCACAGGGTTTGGCTTCATTGGGACTGAGTTCCACCTGGAGGACAACAGCCTATACTGGCAGGATGGTCTGCATCTGTCCAGGAAGGAACAAGTCTTTTGAGCAATCGGTTTAAATGCTTCATTGGCAAGCTTTTAAACTAGACAAAAGGGGAGGCACTGATAAGCAGCAGGAAAATCCCAGCCTCTCCCTACAAAACAGGGTACTAAATGAGAAAAAGACCGAGGTAGAAAGGTCAGTGGGGGATGCTGCAACAGAAGGTAAAGCCATCAAAAAATGGAGAGCAATGAGTACCAATGCCCGTAGTCTGGGTAACCCAAGCTTCCTGAATTAGTGGCCTTGATGGAGGAGGAACATCTGGATATCGTGGCAGTCACAGAAACATGGTACACACAAAACCATGACTCGGACGTAAACATACCAGGATACACTATCTACAGGAGGGACAGGGAGGGTAAAAGAGGAGGAGGAGAGCTCTTACATAAGGGAAGGAATAAAAGCAACAGAACAAAAGGGTAAACAGGGAGGAGGAGAAGAAGCACTGTGGGTAAATTTGGAGACAGACAATGGCACCACAATCCCACAGGTTAGTATACAGACCCCTTTCAGGGGAGGAAATGGACAAGGAAATGATAGAAAGTATACTTAGAATGGCAGAAAAAGGGGAGATATTGCTGATGGGTGATCTGAATATGCCAGATGTTAACTGGAGTGCAGTTGCAGCAGCCACTTCAAGAGTGGGTTATTCTAGATGCCCTACAGGGGCATGCCTTAGACAACTAGTATTGGAGCCCACCCGAGAGGAGCAATCTTAGACCTGGTTCTCTCAAATGGAGATGGAGAGGATCACAGATGTAGAAGTGGGTAGCCATCTGGGAACTAGCGACCATCGAACAGTATGGTTCACAATAAACACAGCAATAGAGTCAAGCCATATAAAGGTAAAAGTACTGACTTTAGGAGGGCTGACTTTGCCAAAATGGGTGAGTGCCTAAGGAATGCACTAGCAAATGGGCAGGAAGGAGGGGAAGAACAATGGGAATAATAAAACTGCCATCACAGAGGTAACGAGCCTTTGTGTGAAGCAAATAAACAAAACAAACGATGTACGAAACCACTATGGTTCTCAAAGGAAGTGGCAGTGAAGGTTCAAGAGAAAAAGAAAGCATTCAGGAAGTACAAGGAATCGCAGAAGAAGCAGGACAGGGAACTGTATTAGTTAAAGCAAAAGGAGGCTGGGAAGGCAGTCAGAACAGCAAAGGCCCAAACCGAGGAAAAGATAGCCAACTCAGTTAAGAAGGGGGATAAAACCTTTTATAGGTACATCAGGGAGCAAAGGAAGACCAAGGGAGGGATAGTGAGGCTTAATAAAGGGGAGGAAGGGTGGGCAGAGGGAGACTGTGAAAAGGCAGAGATACTAAACAAATATTTTTGCTCAGTATTTACAAATGAAGAGGGGGAGGTACCTAAAACAAACAGTAGAAACACTCTGGATACAGAAGTTGATATCAGCCTATTTACAGAAGAAAGGGTTCTGAAAGAACTCTTAAAACTGAAGGTGGACAAAGCAATGGGGCCTGATGGGATTCATCCCAGAATTCTGAAAGAACTAAGGGTAGAACTAGTGACACCACTGACTACCCTCTTTAACAAATCATGGGAGGATGGGGTGGTACCTGAGGACTGGAGGAGGGCAGATGTGATTCCCCTTCACAAAAGTGGGAGCAAGGCAGAAGCAGGAAACTACAGACCTGTTAGTTTAACCTCAGTGATAGGGAAAATGATGGAATCACTTCTGAAGGAAAGAATTGTAGAGTATCTAGAGGCCAGAGGGCACAGGACCCTAGGCATCATGGATTCACAGCGGAAGGTCATGCCTGACTTAATCGGATAGATTTCTTTGACTGGGTGACCAAAGTAGTAGATCAGGGAGGGGCTGTGGACATGGCCTACCTAGACTTTAGCAAGGCATTTGACAGTCCCACACAAAAGATTAATATACAAGTTAGCCAGCCTGGGAGTGGGTCCCAAGATGACAGCCTGGGTAAAGAATTGGCTGGAGAATAGGACACAGAGAGTAATAGTAAATGGAGTCCACTCAGAAGAAAGGAGGGTTACTAGTGGGGTACCGCAGGGTTCAGTATTAGATCTGGCCCTTCAATGTCTTTATGTTTACATTGCAGAGGGACTGGAAGGAAAGTATGTCTCTTGCAGATGACACAAAGATCTGCAACAGAGTTGATGCACAGGGTGGAGTGGAAAGGATGAGAAGGGACTTGGCAAGGTTAAAGGAATGGTCAAATGTATGGCAGCTTAGATTCAATGCTAAGAAGTGCTAGGTAATGCACCTGGGAAACAAAAACCCAGGGGAAGAGTACACAATGGAGGGTGAGATACTAACAACAACAAAAATGGAAAGGGACCTGGGGTAGTCATATCAGATGACCTAAAGGTGGGCAAGCAATGTGAGAGGGCAGCAAGGAGGGCTGGGGATACTGGGATGCATAGGGAGAGGCATCACCAGTAGAAAACAGGAAATTATTATCCCTCTGTACAGACAGCTGGTGAGACCCCATCTGGAGTACTGTGTGCAGTTCTGGAGACCCAATCCGCAAGGACATAGGCAAGATGGAAGCTGTCCAGAGGAGGGCATTCAAATGGTGCAGGGTCTGCACCAGAAGACATATGAAGAGACGAAAGGAGCTTGATATGTATAGCCTCGAGGAAAGGAGGAGAGGGGGACATGATAGAAACTTTCAAGTACTCAAGGGAATCAACAAAGTCCAAGAGGGTAGCATCTTTCAAAAAAGAGGTGTAAGAACAAGAGGGCACAATTTGAAGATAGAGGGGCGGCTCAGAGGTAATTTACAAAGTATTTTTCACAGAGAGGTTGTAGATGCATGGAACGGCCTTCCGAAGGAGGTTGTGGAGTCAAAATCAGTGGTGGAATTCAAGCATGCATGGGACAGTCATAAGGCCATTCTAGGGGGTGGGGGTAGGAAGAAGTAGGCTGCTGGTTAACTAGGATCTGCAGCTTATCCAGTAGATAGGGAAATGGCCAGACTGGGTGGGCCAAGCGGTCCTTATCTGCCGTCAAATTCTATGTTTCTATAGATGTAGAATATGGTTATGAATACAGAAAAAGAAATAAATGGGGTTGCCATACTTCTTTTGGTTATATCTGCTTTCAAAGTTGCAGTGTTAGACATGGTTGGTTCACGGTAACAGTTAAAAAAATCCCAATAAAAAATAAAACTTGCAAAAAAACTATTCAAATAATGCAAAAGTACATGCAGAATGACAAGGACTTTAAGGAGCACCTTTTCTGCAATTTTACAAATTTTCCCCCAGAAATGATAAAGGATCCTTACCTGCCCCAAAGTTCAATGCTGCATAACTTTAAATTTTTTGGTGGCTGTAATTAGGGAGAGAAGGGATCATACCTTGACTCCATGGAGCTAACAGCATGAATCCTTCCACTTCTTGAATCGGAAGCATGCCCCCATGCACTCATGTTTTGTGATGTAATACTATGGAAAGCGTGGGGGTCGTGCTCTATAAACTTGAATAGGGGTCTGCTTTTAAGT
The DNA here is from genome assembly GCA_016271365.2 of Neoceratodus forsteri. Lineage (NCBI taxonomy): Eukaryota > Metazoa > Chordata > Ceratodontiformes > Ceratodontidae > Neoceratodus > Neoceratodus forsteri. The sequence goes on along the minus strand of CM028131.1, from coordinate 657,128,457 downwards.
ACTACTAACATTTCTGAGTGCCAATTTCAACAAATCATAGCCACTGCTCAACTAATGAGGCCCGTGTTAGTTGAGCAGTGGCCTTAATTTGTTAACATCGGCACTCTAAAATGTTAAAAACAGTACTTAAAAATGGCCTTGAATGCAAGTCTATGGACTGCCCTCCTTAAGTTCTCCACAGTATTATATCACAAAATATGACAGCATGGAGAGCGTGCCTCCAATTCAGGAGTGGAAGGGACTGGGCTGTCGAGCTCCATTGAGCTAAAAATATTATCCCCCCCCGCCAATTTACAGCCACCAAAAAATTAAAAGTTATTCAGCATCAAACTTTGTTTAGGGCAAATAAGGCTTCTGTACAGCTTTTACATCATGCACCAGAAAAGGTAATCTTCAATATAAAATAAACAGAGTAAGCAAAGACTGACAGACATGTATGTAAAGTGCTTTAAATGATGCCAACGGCTGCAATTGAATTTTCTTGGTGCCACTCTGTATATATTCTTAGCTGGACATGACATAATAGGATAAATCATTATTTTATTATTGCTTCCATGTATTTAAAAATGTACTTACAATGGTAAACAACCATGAAACTTTTTCAGGTGCATCATAAAAATGGGAATTTGAAACAGCAGGGAACATCTTTAATAGCAGAGCACTTTCACTTCATGTAGATGTACAATATAGGCTAAGAGCACTTGAAGTATATCTGAATGTGTAAGAATGACAGTTTGAAAAAGGAATACAACTAAAAAAAAACCAGTGGTTATATTTATATATGCGTAAGCAAGATTAGATACCTTCATTGCACAGAAGAAAAGGTGATTTTTTTTAACACCACAATCAACTTACTTTACAATAAAAAAATATACTGGCAGTAACATGAGGATTTATGAAGTAAATTGTTTTTAGCAAGTGCCATTCTTACCTGGAGGTCCGCTCCACTAGTTTCTTCTTATCTTTCTTTACTATCAATTTACATTACTTTTCGAAGGTAAGGTATTATTTCTAAAGGCCCATAGTGCTAGGTACAAGATAAAATAAACACAGGAAGACACCAAGTGGTACGCTGCACAAATTAGTTTTGAGAGGCCATCTTTTTTACACCGTACATCAACAGTAGCTAAATTGCAAATATTAGGATGGGGACTCGTATCTAGACTTATAGGAGGGGGATTAGTTATCTCTAGGAGATAGAAAGAATAGTTACCTACCATAAGAGTAGATCTTCGAGAGATCCTCCTCCATTGAGCCACATCATGGCACTGTAAGCCATCAGCATCAGGTCCACCTGTAAATGTTTTGCAGGCTGGGGCTGCACACATCAGTGGACCTTGTTGGTGCCTATATAACGTTGGCGCCCCCAGTATGCCTCACTTCCCTGACAGAGACAAGCTCGGAGGATCATCGGACCGGCAGGGACCAAAGCAACTAGGATTAGAACCAGGATCGTAACAGAGGATATGGAAACCTGGTTATGGATGCCTTAATGGCACTAAAGGAGAACCACAGCATGCAGCAGAAGACAGTAAAGGCACTCATCACCTGACAAGGGGGGAGGGAGAGCTGTGGCTCAGTGGAGGACATTCTCTCAAAGGTCTACCATTACAATAGGTAACTATTCTATCTTTTTTGAGGATATCTCCCTCCACTGAGCCACTTCATAGAACCATTTCCAAGCAGTACCCAACACTGAGGGAGGCCAGCAAGACCTAATGATTCCAAATGAGGAGGCCTTGCAAAATACTGAAGCCAAAGCCGTCACGTCTGCGAGAGATCATGCCAAGACTGTTGTGTTTAATGACTGCACTCCAAGTGGCAGCAGCACAGATGTCAGCAGTGGACACATTCTGGAAACGAGTCACTGAGATAGCCACTCCTTGGGTGGAGTAAGCATGAACAGGACCATTAATCTACTTACCGCACTTCTGGTAACAAAATGTAATGCAACTGGCCAGCCATTTGGACAGGCCTTGTTTAGATATCTGTTAGCCCACCATTCTTGGGACAAAAGCAGTAAACTGTTGAGAGGATTTTCTATAATCCTTAGTATGATCTAGGTACCAATACAACGTGTGGCAGGTGCCCAGCATATGTAAATGATGCTCCACACTATCTGTGGAAGAGGGACATTAAACAGGAAGGTCTATTGTCTGGCTTAGTGTTCTTTCAGACACAACCTTCGGCAGAAAATGAGGACTGGTTCTTAATGTGACCCTATCCTTGTGGAAAATAATAAATGGAGGATCTGCAACCAGAGCCTGCAGCTCCAAGATGCATCTAGCACACATCACAGCAACTAAGAACTTACCGTAACAGTAGATCTTTGAGATGAGCTCCTGCAGCAGGCTACACCAAAAGGACTATGCTGTCAGGCACTAGGACTCCACGGAAAACTTCTAGCCAGCAGTACGCAGCGGGGGTCCGCCCCTTACATCGGCCCATCTGCCGACGTCACCAGCTATATAAAGGGAGCGGTCCCCAGCCCCACCTCAGTTCACCCACCAGAGACCCGAAGGTTGCTCAACAGGAGAGCTCTGAGGCAGGTGCAAAGCAAATCCCAAAAAGAGAAACTCAAAAAGGGGGAAGGAGGGAGGGAAAATAGCGCCTGCTGCAGGAGCTCATCTCAAAGATCTACTGTTACAGTAAGTTCTTAGGTAACTGTACTATCTTACTTCGAGTAAGAGCTCCTGCAGCAGGCTACATCATAAGGACAGAGTACCAAACAGTGTCCCTCATGAAAACCAGGGATGGATGGATATATAAAATATGAACTGTGAGACCAACAGTGTCTCTAAACTGAATAGCTAAAACTTTTCAGGAAAGGACTTGGAGCACAGTGATGCCAAATCCTGCTCTTCTTCTGGAAGCAACTTCCAAGGAGTAGTGCTTGATGAAAGTGTGCATGGAGTTCCACGTGGCTGCCGCACATATGTCTGCTGTGGAAATATTTCTGAGGGCTGCAAAGGAAGCAGCCAGGCCCTAGTGGAATGCCTCCTTACTGGTCCCGGCAAGGTTTTGTCATACTTTTCGTATACAAAAGTAATGCAGTTGGACAACCATTTAGACTGTCTGCTTAGTTATTGGCTTCCCCAAAGATCTGGGAGCGAATGAATCAAAAAGTTGTTCAGATTGCCTGACTCCCTTAGTCCTGTCCAGGTAATATCTGATAATTCTATGGATGTCCAGAGTATGAAGAAGTGCTTCTCCTTTGTTGGAATACTCTGGGTAGTAGACCGGGAGTGAGATGTCCTGGTTGAAGGTTAACTCAGAAACCGCCCTGGGAAGAAACTTGGGATTAGTACTCAGAGATACCCTGTCTCTGTGAAAAACTAAGTAGGGTTCTTTACATATGAGGGCTTGCAGCTCTAAAACTCTTCAAGCTGATGTGACAGCCACTAAAAGCAGTGTCTTCCAAGATATGAAGTGTAAACTGCACTGAGATACTGGTTCGAACGGGGACAAAGTTAACTTTTCTAAGACAAACAGTAAATTCCAAGGTCCCTAATGGATGGTTTGATGTGGAGAATACCCTTCAAAAAGATCCGTACTAGGTCCAACTATGCTACCATCTTGCCTAGTACCAGTGAGTGAGAAGTCGAAATGGCGCAGAGATGCTCCTTAACAGAAGAGTAAGCCAGCCCCTGATCTGAGTGTGCAAGGAAGTATTCGAGAATTTGATTCACTGAACAGTGCATCGGGTCTAGGGAACATGCCATTGCCCAAATGCTAAAATGCTTCCACTTCACGGCATAGGTAGCTCTCGCAGAGGGTTTCCTAGCCTCCATGAGGACTTCTGCTACTCTCTGAGAAACCCCATGCCTGGATATGGCTAGGTCCATAGGAATCAGGCATGTAGATACAGGGATCTCAGGTCTGGATAGACCACCATTCCCATTTCCTGGGAAAGAAGGTCCGGACGAATTAGAAGCTGAATGGGAGGTTCCACTGCCAGTTGCCAAAGCAAAGGGAACCAGGGATATTGGGGAGTTATTCTTTTTGTACACTTTGCAGCACTGCAGGGATCTGGGATTCGGGGTCAGGGAATGGTTCCTGCAGGGACAGAGCTGCCGTGCGGGGCTATTACTGTTGCCGGGGTTCAGGGGGAGTGAGCAGCCCTGCAGGGCTATTACAGTTTCGGGGATCGGGGCAATGCAGCCCTGTGGGGCATTTACCGATGGGGATTGAGGACTGGGGTCCCAAGCACTCATGGGCTTTCCAAGTGTGGGGCACCAAGACGATCAAGTTAGAAGGCGCATTTTACATGCCCCTCATTTGCACCCTGTATTTGGCGACTTTTAGCATGTTGTAAGTCTTAGACGCAGGAACCCCTGCCCATTACAGAATTGGGCACAGGTCCTTGGCAACTGCACCCCTCAGATGTCACAACTATGACATGCGAGGGGTGTTCTAGAATCGCACCTTAATGTCTACTTTTGTTCGGTCTACCAAACCAAAACTACGGTGAAGAACACAGAAATAAGTAATAATGATGGGTTATGCATTACTGAAAGCAGTGTGCTACAGTGCCTTAATAAAACTGATGTATCCAAATCTGCAGGACCGAATGGTATTTCTCCACACTCTTTGAAATAATTAGCCCCAACTCTGTACCAGCCGCTAACACTCATATTTAATAAGTCTCTTTCAACAGGTGAGGTGCCACAGAACTGAAGGCAAGCAGAGATGGTGCCATTTTTTTTTTTTTTTACAAAGGCCAGAAGGAAAATCCCAATAATTACAGGTCAATAAGTATAACATCACTAACAGGGAAAATATTGGAAAAAAGAACCAAAGAATGGGAGGGAGGTCTATATAGAACTCCCACTCGGATGAGGGATTTGTCCCGTTTCTAGGATGGCCCATAGAGCTTCTGGTCTTCTCTGTTTTGCTTGGACTTCTATTGCCGAGATTCCTTCTCTTACATATAATGCCACCCCTCCGCTCGTTTTTCCAACGCAGTCCTTCCTAAAAAGTGTGTAACCTGGGATAGTGACATCCCAGGTATAGTTCTCCATAAACCAGGTTTCCGTGACTGCTACCCAGTCTAATTTGGCTTCTGTCATTAAAGTGGAGAGGTCAGAGATTTTATTTGACAGACTACATGCACTGACACACATAGCCCTCCATCCTTGTTTTGTGCAGTGTGATGAAGTAGTACAGTCGTCATGCCGTATATCAATGTTGCTTCTCTTGTGCCTATTACGCTTATCCCTTTGCCTGTTATGGGAAGTGTCTTGATAACTACTGGTTCCAAGATCACTAAAACAGACCTGTGTCAAACTAGCTGTTGGTAGGGGAGGGGCTCCCGACACCCTTCTTACTATGAGGTGTTATTGCTGCTCCTCCCCACTCACTAATTTAAATGGTCTATGTGCACATTGAGTTTTTGTCTAAGTGCCCGAGTTCCTTGTTTGTTTAGTTGCAGACTGTTGAATTTGTAGACGTCCCACTCCCAGAAGTTGTGCCAATTGTCGATAAAGCCGTGTTCATTTTCCTGGCACCACTGTTTAAGCCAGGCATTGAGTTCGGAGATCTCTCTCTCTCTCTCTCTGTCTCTCATCCTGACCTTTTCCCATACAGGCAGGCTCTTCAAGAAAGATTAGATGAAAAAGAATTCATTTTGCAGGCCAGATTTGTTATGTTTTGTCTAGTCTCTTCTACTGTGCAAGAGGCGATGTCATTTGTGCCTATGTGGAGGATGACATGCAATTTATGGTCCACGATGCGTATGATATTTAGAATGCAGTGAGTGTCCCTCCACACAGACATACCCGGGAAACACCCAACAGCAACTTTTGTATGGCCGGATTGCTGAAGGTGAGACTCCACACCTCGAATAACTGAGCCTCCAACTATTAGTACTTGTTTTTTGGTGGTTGGTTTGTTTATTCTTTTGGGGGATTTTTCAATGTTTTGCTGTATTGGATCCACCTGTAAAGGAAAGGACAGTAAACTATGTGGAACAGCCCTCATCTCCAGAGTGTTGCTGTGAAGCACTGTATCCAGAGGGCCCCACTGGCCTTGTGTTTAAAAAGGGGCCCAGATGAGCCCCCCATCCCATCCCTGAGGCATCTGTGGTCATTACCAACAGTGGACATGGCCACACTAACAAAGATCCTTCTCCAGGTTGGATCTGTCCAGCCATCATAGAATAGAATGACAAAGTGCAAGAGTGACCTGTATGAGACGCTCCAACTTGTCCGAATGCTGAACTCATTGTGCCCCAAGAAACCATTGTGGGATTCTCATATGGAGGCGGGCCAGCTAAACTATCTGGAGGGCAGCTGCCATCAAACAGATTAGATTTAGAAGTAAACAGGGGAAGACATAATTGCTGGATATTACCAGTTGAGCCTGTGCTGCTAGTGCTGTGGCACAGTCTGAGGCCAGAAATGTCCAACCCAGACCCTTGTCTAAAACACCCCCAATGTATCTGAGGCATTGGCAGGGGGCAAAGATAGACTTTGGCTCACTGACCAATATGCCCATGTGGCTGAACAGTTGTCTTGTCCAAAACAGTGTCTATACTATCACTTCCCTGGATGGGGCCTTTAACAGCCAACTGTCTATGTATAGGAAGACATACAGACCCTCCCTGTGGAGGGCTGCTGCAGCCACTTCAAATACTTTGGTAAAGGCACAAGGTACAGAACATAAGCCAAACAGCAAAATGCAAAATTGGTAATGAACGCCCTGAAGCAGGGATTTTCTGATTTTGACATAAAGGTAAGAATTCTTCATGCTCAGTGCAACTATCCAATCCCCTTGTAACAGGAGGGGTAACAGGGCCTGGAAGAACATCATCATAAATTTTTTGTATTCTATGTACACGTTCAGGTCCTTCAGCTCTAGGAGAGGTCTTAAAACCCCTGTCCACTCTGTAACAAGAAAGTACCAGAAGTAAAAATCTTGGCTTCTTTCTGCAGCTGGAACTGCTTCTATAGCCCTTTTGCAGAGGAGGGATTGAATCTTCTCCAGAAGAATGGCAAGATGTCTCAGAGGATACCAGTTTGGCAATGGGGGGGCATACCAGAGGAACAGTAAGGAGTACTAGGGCATGTCCTTGCTGAACAACCTCCAGAACCAAGGCATCTGTTATACTCTCCCTCCATTTCTCTAGAAAGAGGGAGATATGGTCTCCCACCAAAATTTCATACAGCAGAGGTAAGGAAGAGGAGTCAGAAGGCACCAGGAGCAGCAGGGTCTCCGGTGATGGTCTGACCTTTGGTAAGTGGGGGATGGGCACCAGGGGATAGGGCAGTGGCCTGGGAGGTAGAGGGCTGAGGCTTCTGTGATCCATGGCCAGGGTCTCTGGAATAACCTCTGCCAGGACAGGCATAGGGCCTATGAGAAGAACCATGAACCCTTAATCTGGGTTTAGGGTTTAAAGTGTGCAGGGATCTGACAGTCATTCTTGAAGTCTGCAGACCCCTCAAAGTGTTTACAACATCATTACCAAATGGCTGTTTGCCTCTGAAAGGAGAATTAATTGCTGACTATTGCACATCAAAGGAAAACCTAGCCACCCAAAGCCAGGAGTGGCATCTAATGCAGATACCAGAAGCAGCAGCCCTGGGAGCAGCATCCAAAGCATCATATGTTGAGCTCAGCAAATGCTTACCGGGCCTCTTGGCCATCAGCAATTGTTTGCTGAGCCAATATTTTGTCTGGGCCCTCAGTCAATTTTTTAGCCAGAGTGGCCATAGTCTTCAATAGGCAAGTCTGATATTTAATCATGTATGCCTGATAGTTTGAAATCCTTATGCCAAGGGTAGCAGAGGCAAAAGTCCTCTTATCCATTACATCCAACTTCCTTAACCCCTTGTTCAGTAAACACTGAGCTCAAGTGTTTAGGCACTTGAGCTCTATCATGAGCAGACATTATAACCACAGAATTGGTTTCAGGCTGTAGTGAATAGTACGGCACTACAGTAGGGGCAGGGTATTGTTTATCTGCCTTTCTAGGAACAGCAGCCAGCTGCACAGGCCTATGCTAGGCTGCCAACGTAGCATTCTCCAGGGCTGAATGCACAAGAGGGATAATCAAAAGACTTCCAAGAACTCAAAGATTTCTCCTGGAAGAATCCTCCTCCTCAGGTTGAAATCCCAATTTGGCCTGCAACATTTTAAGGAAGGCTTGAAATGAGGCATCCTCAGGGGGAGATCTGGGTGTGTTCACTCTTCAGAACAAGAGGACAGAGTGGAGCTTGATCCAACCAAATCGATCATTTCCTCTTTTTTTCATTGCTTCCTCCTCCTCTTCCGTGTATTGTGGATTATATTCCAGTTCGTTGTCGACATCCACAGGTATCGGCTGCGGGTCATCAGCAGGAGGAGGACTTGTAGACTGCAAGACAGCAGGAGGTGCCAATGACAGAATCAGATATTGTCTGACAGAAAGCCTGGTGTCAACAGAGACTGGGTGGGGAGGGGTGTTGATGGCTTTAACATTGACGGGGCCAGTGCCTGACGGCGGAATTGGCTGCAAATCCCTCAGCTGGGACAATGAGTCTATGCCAGACCCTGACCTTGGTGTCTGTAAGATGACCGGGGCATGGCCACAGCCCGTTTAAGTGGTGAATGGGTAGGAAAGCACCTTTCTCTTTTCGGTACTTCTCTTTTTCAGCAATGTAGTGTTTATCCACTGACTTTAATGACTTGTCCTTGTCTCTTTTCCTAGATGAATCAGTACTGGCCACTGCTGACAATGGAGACCTATGAGCCAACAGAGAGCAGGGAACAGGACTGGATGATGACAGTGAAGCTACCGTTGCTGCAAACTGCCTGAACAAGCAGAACGTTTTCTAAAGTTTTTTGGCAATATCTCTTGGTTGACTGCTCAAAGCCAAGGCAGGTTTTGAAGGCTTGAATGTCATGGTACTTACCAAGGCAATGGATACAAATGGAGTGGTTGTCATCTTTTAAAATCTTTATGGCGTAGCAATGGCAATAGTGGAACAACGGTTCTGTGTCCTTTCAGCGCATAAATATATTTTAAAATAACCAACAGAAGTGAATAGATAGCAACACCGAAATACTTTCAAAAGAATGATGGCGTTCTTCAGCAGCAATGGACCCATGAGCGGTTGACAGCAGAAGAGATGACTGAAGCATGCTGGGAATGCCAATGTTATATGGGTGCGAACAAGGTGCGTCGCATGGGTGGCCCCTGCCTGCAAAATGTTTCTGGGTGGTTGTGACGCAGACAGTTTATAGTTGCATGATGTGGCTCAATGCAGGGAGATATCCTCGAAGAAAATCTCTCCTTTAGGTCATTACAAAAAAAAATACGTAGATCTTACAGAGTCACCGCTTTTTAGCATTGTGTTTTGCATACATATTTACCAGACTATCAAGTTCGGGGAGGTCAACATGGAGTTTCTGACCTCGATATTCTCCCTAGTCAACAGATATTAGTTGTGTTTAGTCATAATGTTATGGCAGACTCCTGATGGATAGGTGAGCCATATTACAGTACGGGAGAGGGGGACACACTTCAATGAAATAAATAAGTATAGGTAGATAATTTTCATGCTTACACAAACTGCTGCTTTAAGATACATACCCAATATAGATACTGCAAAGCAGCACTAGGGGGTGCTGCACATGGAGGTGCCATCCTTTGGTTGAAATGTTAAAACAAAGGTCCTTTCTGCAAAATCTCTAATGCCTGTACATCTGGACTTTAAAGATCCCATGGCACTTAATGAAAAGGAGCCCTAAAGACAAAAAATTAATAGGGAGATGTTTTCCTGTCTGCAGGAGTCCAGATAATTTTTAGGACTGGAAAGTATTTACTGCTAGCTGCTTTCACCTGGTAGTATTTTCATCTACATGGTAGTAATACCATGCATTGACCTGTCTTGGACCCCCATCTCTAAAAAAGGTCACAGTTCCAATGGGCGTCTGCAACCACTGATCCTCCTTCTCTGATACCAGTGAGGAGTCTTGAGATACTTTCCCACAACTATGTAGTGCGGTGACCCTGTTTTTAACATTTTATGTTGTAACTGCCCTTCTTGCCATCCAGTGTAGAACTCCTCAAATGGTCTCCTGCATGTATGCAACCGATACCTATGCTGCTTTCTGACCCAACTTCTACTGCTGAAAGTCTGTTAGTACGTGGATCCATGGCTAGTAGCATTAAATGCTGCTGCCAGTTTCGTGCATATGTACCAAACATACTGTAAATATACAGGGTGGGAAACAAATTCCTAAAATCAGAAAATGGGAGTAAATCATGCAAAACTGGTAGTAAAATACTCCTTTACTCCCCTTATCTGTTTCTCTGCCTGTCTGTCCAATTGAGTTTATCTATGCTTTCTGTGCCAGTAGTAGTGTTTTGTTTAGTGATTTTTTAAGGCTGCATACCTCCATTTTTAGAGTGAGGATCTCCATTTTTCAGTTTCTGCTGCTGCTCTCTGATCCCATTTACTACAGTGCACCAAGTCTTATGAGATTGTGACACAGTCTGTCCTTTTTTCACCTACTTCTGTGCCTTACCAGTATGCCCATTAATAGTACAGTATATGGATTTTTGGCAATTCCCTAAAATTTTATTTCATTCTTGATGTTTGGGGTGAGACTGTCTCATGCTTGGCTGCTTAGCCGACTGCCTCACTGAACTGCTTGGGGGGGCCACTGCAGTCACAATCTTAGAGAAAAAACATAGTGGAAACAATACCAAGAACATATCCTGCTCTACCACTGTTAAGGTTTTGAAGCTACTGTAACTGATGGTAACCAGGTAGTTTACATCTTTGCTGTGGCATGCTTTGTCATTCTAAATTAGTAGACATACTGTAAAGATTAATTGGCAAAGTGACATCATCTTTTCATACACTACTGCAGCTGTCAAGGACAAAGGAGATTACACCTGTCAGTAAATGGAGGCACCCAGGACAGTTACGGGGGCTACTACTGACATTAAAAGCAAGCAACTCAAACTTTTCAAACCCCTAACAGCTACAGAAATGGAGCTCACTGGTGACAAACTTTTAAAATTTACCATAGGTGTGCGTTTAGGTCTCCTTTAAGAATAGGGGATTTTCCCATGTCCAGGCCTGGCCTGTAAAACAGGTCCATGTAACCCAACCCCCACGTTACATGTAGAAACAGGCTTTAATTGTCTGGCTCCATGGTGCAAGCAGTGTGTAACCATTCTGGGATGCTGGCAACCAGGATTCACACCTCAAGCCCAGGATTTGAAGAGCAGAGGCTGGCAGGAAGGGCTCTGGGCATCCTTTGGACACTCTCTTCCCGATATGGGAGAGCTGAGAGGCACCACTACAACAGCAGCTCCTAGAGATGGCCTGGTGGTGACTTTCTTGGCAGTGTGGGTGACCAGACACTACTGGATCCACCACCCCCAGGCCACTGCATCATGTGCACACCTATAGATGGGGATTGGTCAGATTAGGGAAAATGACTCTCAGCCATTGGCTCCATTCTCGCACTCGTATTTACCTGTGAATTCTGGGAGCCCCCTGACTTGGTAGTGCTGGAACTGCAAGGGCCGATGAGAGGACATGAGGAAGACTGAAGGTGGTGCCACTAACAGGAAACGAGCCCAACTGTCAGTGGAGGTCTCTTGGCATAGGGCTGAAGGAGAGGAAGCATCAGGAAGCTAGGTAAGATGAATAAAGAGAGAGGGGGGAAAAAACGTACACAATTTGTTTTTTAAATTTATACTTTATTCAGCCCAGCATATGCTTCGCTCCCAGCCAGCACAGCCCTGAAACCTGAGTATGTTCCAACACGGGACTTTCAATCCCACGAGTTTACCCCCTCATGGAGGAGCCACTGCATGGGATGGTAATGCCCAGGGTACCCCCCGCAGTGGTGAAAACGAACTATGGGACTTCCAACCCCAAGAATTTGCCTCCTCATGGAAGAGCCATCCCTTGTTGTGGTAATGGCAGTGTCAGTGGCTCAGTAGGTAGCACACTCGCCTCTGAGGCCGGGAGATCAGAGGGCTGTGGGTTCAGTTCCCACATCTGGCACTTGGGTTAATATGCCAGTACTGACACTGCAGTGCAGCATGAGAGGAGTCAGTCTGACTTTTGATTTGTCTGAAGCGGAGAACCTTGCAACACTGCAAAGAACAAACTATAACTTCATTTAGGAGCTGGAAACTTGGTAGGGCATAATATTGTAAAACAGGGGAGCTACACTTTCTACAAAGAGTTTCATTTTTTTATTTCCTTATTGGCATTAAGCAGAGAATTGCAGGATTCCATTAAAAGTGTAGTAATTTTATAACCAGAGGGAGTGAGATACAACTGAATTTGCTTGATTGTTGGGGTTGAGACCTAGGATTTAGAGAGATATTTTTGCAACATTTTAAAAGTGTCCTGCTGGCTGAGTAGTTAAGTTTCTATCCCTGGTTTCACTGAAAGATTTTGTGTATTGGAATCAGATCAGACAGCAGCCTGCCTACATTGAAAGGCCTGCTTACATCACAGGTGTCACTAGTCAATCAGCTGGCTTAATTCTTAAGATTTTCAGTGCAGGAAGAGTGTAAAGCACAGCTGACTTATTTTGGGCTGACCGCTTTCAGAGCACAAACCACCAGGCTGTTTTGGGGCTGGGGAGGGTTACCTGTGTCTGACTTGGATGTCTGGATTTTTCTCTGTTTGATTAGCAGGGTATTTTCTCTGTCAAATTGTTGTACAGGGCATCTTGCTGACAGGAAGGCACTCATCGCAGTGCTGGGTCAGAGCTTTTAGCTGATTGTTTTTCGAGGGCACAGTTTAGGCCCAACCCTGCCCACCCTCACCCCACCCACCCTGGAAATAGTTCCTTTATACCTGGGGTTCTGACATCATTTCCTCAAGAGTGCAAGGTGCACATCACTGTCATATCCTATCTAGCACACTGCACTGACAATATAAGCATACACATTGTATGATATATATATTTCTATATAACAAACCAATCACACACACAGAAAAAAGTAGATAAACATGTGGGGAGTAGTTCAATGTAATGGCTGTGGGGCAGCAGTCTTCCGGGAGTCTTTCTGGAGGCTGAGATGCTGCCCTATTTGCAGACAACTCTCTGCCCTGAGGGAGGAAGTTGCCCATCTTCAGGCCATGCTGGACAGTAGTAAGGGAACCTTCCCCCAGGCCACACTGGACGGTAGGAAGGGAACCTCCCCCATCCAGGGAGCACCAGAGCCACCACCACTACCTCAGAGGTTGCGAAGAAAACACAGCAGTTGGACCACAGTGGGCTCAGGAAGGGTGAGGATGGTGAAACAGAGGCACCCCCAGTCAGTTGTTTCACTCCACAATCCATACACCATTCTGGGGGAGCATAGCTCCCCTATGGATGCACCCACAGAGGAGACTAAGGAGGCTGAGGACAGCTGTCACAAGGGAGGCCCACAGGAAGGAGACAGAGGACACCACAAGGAAAGGAAGCAGCTCCTGGTGGGGACTCAATTATTAGGGGATAGAACTGGGGAGCAGGAAACTGAAGTAAGGTGCCTGCCTGGTGCCATGGCTTGAGGGACAGGAAGCGATCCTCAGGATCATGGGAACAGCTGCACGGAGTCTGAGCTGGACGCCATTGTCCACCTAGGGACAAATGACTTGGCTCATCATGAGATTAGAGTAGTACAGAAGGACTTTGTAGAATTGGGAGGGCCTAAACAAGTAGCACACACAGTATCCTTCTCAGAGGTGCTGCCTGTCAATGGCATGAGTGAAGGAGGTACTTTGCACCATGCAGTTTAATGAATGGTTGAAAAAATGGTGGAGCACAGGGGTTTGGCTTCACTGGGACTGGGGTTCCACCTGAGGGACACCAGCCTATACTGGCAGGATGGTCTGCATCTGTCCAGGAAGGAACAAGTTTTGAGCAATCGGTTTAAATGCTTCATTGGCAAGCTTTTAAACTAGTCAAGGGGAGGCACTGATAAGCAGCAGGAAAATCCCGCCTCCCTACAAAACAGGGTACTAAATGAGAAAAGACCAAGGTAGAAAGGTCAGTGGGGATGCTGCAACAGAAGGTAAAGCCATCAAAAAATGGAGAGCAATGAGTACCAATGGCCGTAGTCTGAGTAACAAGCTTCCTGAATTAGTGGCCTTGATGGAAGAGGAACATCTGGATATCATGGCAGTCACAGAAACATGGTACACACAAAACCATGACTGGGATGTAAACATACCAGGATACACTATCTACAGGAGGGACAGGGAGGGTAAAGAGGAGGAGGAGTAGCTTTACATAAGGGAAGGAATCAAAGCAACAGAACAAAAGGGTAAACAGGGAGGAGAAGAAGCACTGTGGGTAAATTTGGAGACCGCAATGGCACCACAATACGCAGGGTTAGTATACAGACTTCTTCTCAGGGGAGGAAATGGACAAGGAAATGATAGAAAGTATACTTATAATGGCAGAAAAGGAGAGATATTGCTGATGGGTGATCTGAATATGCCAGATGTTAACTGGAATGCAGTTGCAGCAGCCACTTCAAGAGTAGGATTATTCTAGATGCCCACAGGGGCATGCCTTAGACAACTAGTATTGGAGCCCACTCAGAGGGAGCAATCTTAGACCTGGTTCTCTCAAATGGAGATGAAGAGAGGATCACAGATGTAGAAGTGGGTAGCCATCTGGGAACTAGCAACCATCGAACAGTATGGTTCACAATAAACACAGCAATAGAGTCAAGCCATACAAAGACAAAGGTACTGGATTTTAGGAGAGCTGACTTTGTCAAAATGGGTGAGTGCCTAAGGAATGCACTAGCAAATGGGCAGGAAGGAGGCCTAAGGAATGCACTAGCAAATGGGCAGGAAAGAGGGGTGGAAGAACAATGGGGAATAATAAAAACTGCCATCACAGAGGTATCAAGCCTTTGTCTAAAGCAAATAAACAAAACGAAACGAGGTAAGAAACCACTATGGTTCTCAAAGGAAGTGGCAGTGAAGGTTCAAGAGAAAAAGAAAGCATTCAGGAAGTACAAGGAATCACAGAAGGAACAGGACAGAGAACTGTATCAATTAAAGCAAAAGGAGGCTGGGAAGGCAGTCAGAACAGCAAAGGCCCAAACCGAGGAAAAGATAGCCAACTCAGTTAAGAAGGGGATAAAACCTTTATAGGTACATCAGGGAGCTAAGGAAGACCAAGGGAGGGATAGTGAGGCTTAATAAAGGGAGTGAGGGTGGCAGAGGGTGACTGTGAAAAGGCAGAGATACTAAACAAATATTTTGCTCAGTATTTACAAAGGAAGAGGGGAGGTACTAAAACAAACAGTAGAAACACTCTGGATACAGAAGTTGATACCAGCCCATTTACAGAAGAAAGGGTTCTGAAAGAACTTTAAAACTGAAGGTGGACAAAGCAATGGGGCCTGATGGGATTCATCCCAGAATTTAAAAGAACTAAGGGTAGAACTAGTGACACCACTGACTACCCTCTTTAACAAATCATGGGAGGATGGTGGTACCTGAGGACTGGAGGAGGGCAGATGTGATTCCCTTCACAAAAGTGGGAGCAAGACAGAAGCAGGAAACTACAGACCTGTTAGTTTAACCTCAGTGGTAGGGAAAATGATGGAATCACTTCTGAAGGAAAGAATTGTTAAATATCTAGAGGCCAGAGGGCTGGGACCCAAGGCAGCATGGATTCACAGCAGGAAGGTCATGCCAGACAAATCTGATAGATTTCTTTGACTGGGTGACCAAAGTAGTTGATCAGAGAGGGGCTGTGGACATGGCCTACCTAGACTTTAACAAGGCATTTGACACAGTCCCACACAAAAGATTAATATACAAGTTAGCCAGCCTGGGAGTGGGTCCCAAGATGACAGCCTGGGTAAAGAATTGGCTGGAGAATAGGACACAGAGAGTAATAGTACATGGAGTCCACTCTGAAAAAGGGGTTAGTAGTGGGTACCGTAGGTTCAGTATTAGGACCAGTCCTCTTCAATGTCTTTATAAGTGACATTGCAGAGGAACTGGAAGGAAAAGGTCTCTTTGCAGATGACACAAAGATCTGCAACAGAGTTGATGCACAAGGTGGAGTGGAAAGGATGAGAAGGGACTTGGCAAGGTTAGAGGAATGGTCAAATGTATGGCAGCTTAGATTCAATGCTAAGAAGTGCAGGTAATGCACCTGGGAAACAAAACCCAGGGAAGAGTACACAATGGGGGTGAGATACTGACAACAACAAAAATGGAAAGGGACCTGGGGGTAGTCATATCAGATGACCTAAAGGTGGGCAAGCAATGTGAGAGGGCAGCAAGGAGGGCTGGGGGGACACTGGGATGCATAAGGAGAGGCATCACCAGTAGAAAACAGGAAGTTATTATCCCTCCGTACAGACAGCTAGTGAGACCCCATCTAGAGTACTGCATGCAGTTCTGGAGACCCAATCTCCGCAAAGACATAGACAGGATGGAAGCTGTCCAGAGGAGGGCAACTAAAATGGTGCAGGGTCTGCACTGGAAGACATATGAAGAGAGACTTAAGGAGCTTAATATGTATAGCCTCGAGGAAAGGAGGGAGGGGACATGATAGAAACTTTCAAGTACCTCAAGGGAATCAACAAAGTCCAAGAGGGTAGCATCTTTCAAAAAAGAGGTGTGCAAGAACAGGAGCAATTTGAAGATAGAAGGGGCGTGCTCAGAGGTAATTTAAGGAAGTATTTTTTCACAGAGAGGTGGTGGATGTGTGGAATGGCCTTTCAGAGGAGGTTGTGGAGTCACAAACAGTGGTGGAATTCAAGCATGCATGGGACAGTCATAAGGCAATTCTAGGGGTGGGGGTAGGAAGAAGTAGGCTGCTGGTTAACTAGGATCTGCAGCTTATCCATCAGGTAGGGAAATGGGCAGACTGGGTGGGCCAAGCGGTCCTTATCTGCCGTCAAATTCTATGTTTCTATGCTGCACTTCTGATGTGCCGTCTTTCGGATGAGACGTTAAACCGAGGTCCCATCCGCCTGGATTGGTGGTAGTTCAGGTGGGTGTTAAAGATCTCATGGCACTTATCAAAAAGAGTAGGGGAACATCCCTGGTGTCCTGGCCAAATTTCCCTCATTCACTAAAAATACCACCAACAGCTTAATCTGGTTCAAGGTCAGTTGGCATTCATCTGTAACCCCCTCCCCCGGGTCATGCCTGAAAATAGGCAGGATTTGTCTAGTGCACTTAACCGGTCAACAAAAACTAAATAAATAAAAAAAAATTATGCCCAGAGTACCTTCATGGCTGCAGGAAACGGGGTTGAGAGCCCAGCACCAGAAGGTCCTTAGGCTCAAGGGGCGTTTCTCCATATAGTTCCCACAAGGAGGGTCAGGGTGTCCAATTACCCCAAGATGGCCACCTGTGCACCTGCAGGAGGACAGCAGTGCCAGCCCGCCCCACCACCCTTGTATTGGCAGGTGTGGAGGCCTGTCCCCCAGCACTCCACTAGGGGCCAGACATGTACTGAACATGGCAAACCCTTCCCTCCCTCCCCCCTGAGGAGGACAGCAGTCCACCGGAGACTCAGTCCACCTCCTTTCAGTCAGCCCTCCAGCTTCACGAGCCCACTCCCAAACACAGGTCACCAGCATCGAAAGCAGTTGCTCAACTGCTGTACTGGTGGGCTGTTGAAAACACAGATAGTTAAGCCTGTGGAGGAGAACAAATTTAGATGTGGTGGTTGGTGCTCAAGAAAAATACCCAGAAAAATCACAGGATCAAAATATTCATTTTTTTCTAATCACAGTATACCATGGAGGCAGGTGTCAAGAGGAGCATGAATTTAAGAGGAGACAGGAAGTTCCTTTGGGCTCCTGCCCAATTTAATCCCAGAACATGCAATGTCTTGGAAGAAGAATCCTTAAAGAAATGGTCAAGATTTGTAAATGACAGAACAAAAAAGATAACTAATCACATCCACAATGACTTGGGAAAATTAAAGAACTCCAAAAATGTAAAGGTAAAACAAATGGTGGAAAATTAGAGAAATCTCAGAACGAGGCTAAATTTTTAATCAATCAAGGTTTTATTTCTAAAGCACTCGTGCAGAAAATGCTCACAGCACTGAACAGAAAACAAACAGGAAAACACAGAACAATAGGCAAAAAATAAGTACAGCAACTAAAATTAACCGACCACAAAACAAATCTTCAGCATACTTTTGAAAGAGAAAAAAGGTCCGCTGCACTGATCTCATGGGGAATGGCATTCCACAGAACCAGGCCAGTGATCACAGAAACAAGACAGCAGGCAGATTTTCATTTATATGGAGGGATCATTTGAAGCCGTTTATTGGCAGATCTCAAATGGCACAAAGAGGCATAGTGGACCAGGAGGTCTCAGAGATAGGATGGGCCAAATCCATGAAGAGCCCTGCAGACAAATGGAAGAAATCTGAAACTGATCGATCTCTGAACAGTCATACAGCACAGGTGTAATATGGGCTATTTCCTAGAGGCTTTGGCACAACATTCTGCAACATCTACTGTACACGCAACATATCTAATTTTTGAGTAGGCACACATATTGAGCACAACAGTAGTCTAATGGTGACTCGAGTGGATGAAAGGTAGATTTCAACTAATGATGTCTCTCAACTGGTAGAAATTCCTCTTTGAAAGAAGTGGGTTATCAAGAACAAACCCCATGTTTTTATACTGATGTTGGCATTGTAAATTGCATGCTGACAAAGGCAGGGACCTCTAGCAAATTTTCTTTAATTCAACAAACTGCTAGTATAAACCCATTAATATTACTTCCATCTCTCCTGCATAAATGTGAAATGAATTTGCAAACATCCATGTAACAAATTCAAAATGATAGTGAAAACTGTGTTTTCATATGAAAGGATCCTTTTTTGTGAAGTTGCATTGTTCACATGAAAAAGGATCCCTTCATGCAAAAAAAGCATGTGGAAAATAACTAAGTCAAAATTATTTTTTCGTATGAAGGGATCTTTTTTTGTAAGGTTGCATTGTTCATATGAAAAAAATTCCCTTCATACGAAAAGAGTGTGAAAAAAAAAAGTCCAGATTATTTTTTCGTATGAAGGGATCCTTTTGTAAATGAATAACACAGCCTCATGAAAAAGGATCCCCTTCATACGAAAAAAGAATTAGGACTTAGTTTTTTTCACATTCTTTTTTCGTATGAAGGGATCTTTTTTCATGAGGCAATCTCGTTGATATGAAAAAAGATCCCTTCATATGAAAAAAAGAATTTGGGCATCGTTTTTTATTCACATTTCAACTACAACAAGCCACCCTTCATGGGCTCTCATATATATAGTGGAGTAGAACACGCCCTTAAAGTGTTTTAACCTATCTGCAGCTTTTCCATCTGCAGCTTATACCTGCCCACCACTAGTCGTCCCGTCCCTCTCCTTGCTCTGGACCTTTCATTGCTACATCACTAAGCACTCTGGCTTGCTCGACAGTGCTCCTGCTCACCCTTATTACTCTCACGTTACTGCCCACCCCACATTCCGCCCTCCCTCCACCTATCATAAACAAAGGAACACAACTAAAAAGTCCTGTGCCTCAGGCCAATGGAAACTCTCTTCCTGCATCACCCATCGCCACAGTCTGCTTACAAGCCCGGACTACCACCCAGTTGCACAATAATATAAATATAAAACTTTTCATCTTCACCATCTCCCACAGAGACCTTCTCCCTAGGAAATGCACCCTATGGAGACCCTCTTTCTCTTGCCAACCCCTGACAGAACCACCTTCTTTGTACTTACTACCCTTTGCCCACTTTCTCCTCCTGTCAGCCCCCCATACCCTGAAACTACCGATACCCACCATGGGATATCCACAGCGAACTTGCCTTTGACTAAGCACCCGAACAAGTAACAATCATCTCAGGTCACTTCTCCTCTTGACGGGCAACGTCCACCCCAATCCGGGCCCTCAGAATGCTCCCCTGCCCCACCCACAAACAGGCCATGGGCTCCGCATTGCATCTATCAACATCTGCAGCCTACAAAAAAAAAATTGGACTCTTTTCAAGGGTGGGTACTCCAACACCACCCTGACATCATAGCCCTGAGTGAAACCTGGCTCTCCCCCACTGTCCATGATGCAGCGGTAAACCTATACAAAAAAATGTCCAAAAGGCAACATGGACATATTGGGGTCTCGAACAGAGAAAGTGCACACAATACCCCAGGAGCTGAAAAAATGCAAACATGAATAACTATTGATAGGGTCAGCATAAAAAACCTTTTAGTTTTAGGTCACATAAAACCTTTTATTACATAGAAAAGCATCACATAAAACAGACACTGAATATAAATATGGTTAGGTCTCACCAAAAACTGCGCACATCTCTCAATAAATACTCTTCAGAGCTTGAAAAACCATAAGATGGTATACTGCTGCAATGGTGCAGACCGACATAAAACAACAATGTGGGCAACATAGTATGATACCAGCAGCATATGCTGAGAGATGCACACAGTTCGGCTGAACATAAAACAAAAGCAGACAGGCGTATGTGAGTGCACAGCTAACAAATAGCAGAGTTGATGTGCCGAAAAATATAACCATACCACAAGCCGCATTCGAACTCCAAAGCACACAACGTCCAACGCAGTCGCCATAATCACCGCAAGCCGCAGGTTTCCACACGGAAGAGACAACGAACGTCAAGCTGTGACGCACTTATGTATCGACCAATAGGGTCTTCATCAGAGCATGACATGTAGGTACATCTCCTCCTCTTGTTGTTTTATGTCGGTAGTTATTCATGTTTGCAGCAGTAAACCTCTCTGGTTACCTCCTCTTTTGTTCCGATAGGCTAGGAAAACGAGGGGGTGGTTGCGCTCTCTACCTAAAAGACATGCTCTCAGGCCATGTACTCCCTCTGCCACATCTTACATCGGGGGCTCAGGCCCTCACACTTAAAATAACCCTAGGCAAGTTTACCTCCCCGCTCCTAATCACTACCACCTACATCCTTCCCAGGGACCAGAAGCTAGCACTCCAAAACATCCTGTCCCAGCTCTCCACCTTTCCCACGCAGTATGAAAAACTAATTATGGGAGACTTCAACATAAATTGGCTGGCCAAGACAGCTCAGACTGCTCATTAACGAAAATAGCACTTGATCTCACACAAGTAGTCACTGACCCCACCCGGTTTAACCCTTGCACAGGGACACCCTCCCTCCCAGATCTTGTCTTTACAAACAGTCACCACAGAATAACGAGCCCCGTGGTCCCCCCCGACGCACTAAGCGACCACTCCCCTGTACTCTTCACCTGGTCCAGCACTGCCCCCAAAGCCCCCTCTAAAATTACCTCTCAATGCAAACTGGGGCCCGGTAAACTAGCCCAGCTCAAGGCCCACCTCAAAGACTGGGACTGGTCTCCCCTAATTAACACCCTCGACCCGGATCATGCGCTTGAACTATTTACCACCACGTTCAGCGCTGCCTGTGATAAGTTCGCCCCCCAACTAAGAGCATGTCTAAGGGCAATCATGCCCCCTGATTCTCTGACTGCCTCTGGGGCCTCTTGCAGCACCAGGATGTCCTCTGGTATTGAGCAAATGAAACCCAATGGCCTGAGGACAGGCTACGATATAGGGAGGCCTGAAACAAGTGCACATGGGCCACTCGCTCCGCTAAAGCAGATTACTACAAAGCTGCTTTAACCTCCACCTGGGGCACTGACCGCAAATTTTGGAATAATATTAAGGAACTATGTGGCAAGCCTACAAATCTGCCCCCAGACCAAATATTAATTAACGGTAACCTCTCCTTGGATCTCCTCAGCATAGCCTCGGCCCAAAACTCCGCCTTCACGTATCTCAACCATGTCCTCCCCCCCCCCCCAACTTCTTCGACCCACCACCTGCCCAGGAACCCCAACCCCACCCCATGCCCCACCCTTCTATAAACGCATCCATACACCTAAGACGGCCAAATCCTACCTTTCCAAAGCCCTTAACCACTCTCCCCTCAGTAATGATTCCCTAGACCTCAGACTTCTCCGCCTCACTCTCCGGGAAGTCCTCAACCCGCTCACCCATATTCTCAACAGCTCCCTGTGCCAGGTGAAATTTCCTGCACGTTGGAAAGTGGCCTATATCACCTCCATACATAAGAGTGGGGATCGCACCTCCACAAACAACTACTGCCCCATCTCCATCCTACCGTGCCTATCCAAAGCATTAGAGCGCATAGTCGCCGATCAACTCACTAAATATAACCTTCTATGCAGCCAGCAACATGGCTTCCGCAAGGGTCATAGTACCACCACAGCCCTCCTTGAACTTACCTCTCATGTCCACTCTGCCTTGGATCACGGCCACATCTCAGGAGCCATCTTTGTGGACTTCTCGAAGGCATTTGATACGTCAACCATGCCCTCTCACTGAACAATCTCGCCTACAGTGGCCTCTCTCAAGATGCCTTAAACTGGTTCACTAGCTATCTATCTGATAGAATTCAACTAGTTAAAATAGGCACCGTCCTGTCCCCTAGCCTCCAAATCCACTCCGGTGTCCTGCAGGGATCCATTCTTGGCCCTCTTCTATTTTGCCTTTACCTTAACACCCTCCCGGCGGTCTGCCCCATTAGACTGCTCCTCTATGCGGATGATGCAGTCCTGTTCACTTCTGATCCGGACCCCCTCAAATTACACCAAACACTCCAACACGCTCTCCATGAAACTGAACACTGGCTCACCACCCAGCACCTAATCATTAACTATAACAAGACAAAAGTCATGATTTTCTCCCAACCGCAAAACCCTCTTAAGAGCCTCTGACCCTAATTTCTAACCATAAATCAAACCCCGCTCCTACAAGTGGACACCTTTAAATACCTAGGTGTCACACTAGACCCGGCGCTCAATTTCTATCAACATATCCACCTCCTATCCACTGCCGTTAACTCTAGACTAGGCATACTTTATAGGTACAAGCACTGCCTCACCCCGGAGGCTCCGCGTCTTACCACTAACTCCTCTGTAGGGTTTTATTTAACTCTAAAAATTGATTAGCATTTTGCTCATAAAAGTGCTAAATCTTTGTGAAAATGCATAGCTCTTGCCTCACTGTGTTTAACAAACACAGCACTTCTAGAAAATCTATATAAATACTTTCTGTATAGTTAGTATCATCCCAAGAAAAAAACTGCTGATCGGTTATTTAAAACCCTGCTCTGTACTCTCCCTCCTGGACTACGGCATTCTCATCTACAGTGCAGCTCCCACCTTGGCCCTTGACAGACTCCAGCTTGTTCTAAACAAGGCCTGTCGTCTCATCCTTGGATGTGACCACTTCACCCACACCTGTGACCTCTACAGTACCACAAACTGGCTAAACTTAGACAACAGAATCAAGTACCACACCTGCCTAATGACCAAAAAGATTACCCTTGGCCTCACCCCCGCCCTAAACAAAATTATTTTCCTGCTGCTCCTGTCGGAACCACCCGAAACTCAACCAAACCACTACTGTGGGTACCCCGCTGCTGGACTTCCCAATACCAAAGAATGTTCAGTTACAAAGCCCCCTCCTGGACAAATGCGCTCCCTAGTCTAATTACCAACAAAACAAGAATAGGCCCTTTTAAATCTGCTCTAAGTAATCACCTCCAGACCGCAAACTGACATGACTGCCTCTGACCTGTTCCCTCCCTGATGACCAAGACCAGTTTCTAGCCGGTCGCCTGACCGATCTTCACCAAACTTCCTACTTTGACAAACAGCCTCACTGATTCTTTTGTGGCTGTGCTATAATACTGTATTTCATGTGATCCCTTTCTTCAAGTCACTCTCTGTACCATGCATCTATCCTGCACTATGATGTTATGTAATGTCCAAAAACTATATCAATGTTATCCCTGTTCCTCTATATGTTTGACGTGGAACCTTTGTAAATGAGTCTTTGACTCAAAGGTCTTTCTGAATACCTCAAATAAATAAATTAATAAATAACTCTTGAATATTTGCAGTTAGGGACAATCTATATATCAAAACAAAGGTCTTAGTGTGTACTACAACAGTATAGTTATGCAAGAACTTACCATAACAGTAGATCTTTGAGAGGAGCTCTTGCAGCAGGCAATAACCATAAGGACTGAGCCTTCACGTGCTAGGACCGCACAGAAAACTTCTAGCTAGCAGTATTCAGTGGGGGCCCCCCCACCCGAAATCAGCACCCCAACATCTGACCTATGGTATAAAAGGGGCAGTCTCCCAGACCATCCCCAGTTCTCTTTCCGGAGACTTAAGCGTGTACAGAAATAATGGAACAGAGGAGGTTCCTCTTAAACGAGGAAAGCAGAAGAGCTGCGATGGAGAAACAGCAATAAAGGAGGAGGGGGAGGAAAAGCAGCGCCTGCTGCAAGAGCTCCTCTCAAAGATTTACTGTTATGGTAAGTTCTTACGTACCTGTACTATCTTACTTTGAGGGGGCTCTTGCAGCAGGCAGTAACCATAAGAACTGAATCCCAAGCAGTAGAGGAAAAGACTCAGTTAACTGGAAAGAGGTCAGCAGCAGTCATAGAAACTTTAGGGCAGTAGGCCCTGGAGGACTGCAAGGCCAAAACTGGCTCTACACCTGGAGACAATGTCCAAACTGTAATGCTTAACGAAAGTATGGACAGAACTCCAAGGGCAGTTGCACAAATGTCTGCAGCAGACACAGTTCTGAAGGAGGCAGTGGAGGCACCCCATATCCTTGCTAGAATGACCTTTGTCCTGGCCTGGCAAAGGCTTGTCATACTTGCGGTAGCAATAAACCATACAGTTAGCTAACCACTTAAGTAAACACTGTTTGGAAACAGGAGCCCCTTCTTTCCTGGGGGCAAATGAAACAAACAACTAGTCACATTTTCTGAAAAGGCGGGTGCAGTTCAGATAAAAACGAAGCACCCAATGAACATCTAGAGTATGAAGTAAAGTCTGCCCTTGATTAGAATACTCAGGAAACTAAACAGGTGGGTGGATGGATAGATTCAAAGTAAACTCAGACACAACCTTAGGTAAAAACTTAAGATTGGTCCGCAAAGATAACCTGTCTTTGTGGAAAACCAAGTAAAGCTCTTTACACATTAGAGCCTGAGGCTTGGAAATCCTCCGACCTGAAGTACTGGCAACTAAAAACAGTGCTTTCCATGACAGAAAGTGCAGCTTGCAGCTTGCAGCAGGTTCAAAGGGAGGAAGAGTAAGCTTCTCCAAAATAAACAACAGATCCCATGACAGGACTGGGTCCCTAATGGGAGGTTTCAAATGAAGAATGCCCTGCAAGAAGGTGTGAACAGGTCCAGTTGGGCAATATTTTTGCCATCAATGGGTGCATGGTACGCTGAGATGGCAGAATGATGCACCTTGGTAAAGGAGTAGCCAAGACTGGAGTCTGAAAGGGAAAGGAGGTGCTCCAGGATGAGATTCATCAGACAGGTGAAGGGATCCAAATGCCAGGCGGTAGCCCAGATGGAGAACCACTTCCACTTCATGGCGTAAGTGGTTCTGGTGGAAGGCTTCCTAGAAGCCACTAGAACATCCGTCACCCTAGAGGAAACCCCAAACCGTGCAATGGCTAAGTCTGAAGGAGCCACACATGGAGATGAAGAGACTTTTTTTTTTTTTTTTTTTATTTAGTATGCTTTTTTTCCAGTGAACCCACCTAGAGATCAGCCCCACTCCAGTCCCCCTCTTCATCCCCGGGATTTACCTCCCTTCAGGATGATGCCCCCTGGATTGCCCCCAGGGCAGGCTGCTGCACTGAGAGCAAACCCACACAACAATGGGAGAAGATTGCCGGTAGGGACGCCTACTTGCATTGCCTCCCTGGATTGCCCCCAGGGCAAAGCATGAAGCCAACCCGGATACAGCAGATGCTGGAATAGGTTGGCCTTTACAGGAGTGCCACAGAGGACGATTGGGGCCAGGAGAAGTGGGGCGTCATGTGTGGTGGCCGCTAATTTTCCTTTGGTGCTGATTTTCCCTGAAGGAGGCATGGTGTGCAATGATGCCAGCATCTGGTATGCCTCCTGAGGAATCCCGGTACCGGCCACAGCAGAAACACCGGCCTCCACTAGGGTCCAACTTGTGCTGGACATGAAGACTCCTCTCCCCCCAGATAAGGACATCTGTCCCTAGGATGCCTAATCTTTCTCCCCTCTGGCTGGCCCTCTGACTTCCCGGGTCTGTTCCCAAACCCGGGATGACAGTGTCACAGATGGACGTCATGCCACTGTGCCAGCGAGCCGGCCCAGAGATGAAGAGACTTGAAGTACAGGTGAATCAGAATGCCCTGGTCCTGTGAGACCATATCAGAGCAGAGGCGCAGGGGAAGAGGAGGTTCCACTGCCAGCTGTTGCAACAGTGGGAACCATATCTGTCACAGCCAGTAGGGAGTTATCAGAATCATGTCTGCCCTCTCTGATTTCAATTTGAGAAGAACTCTCTGTAGAAGCGGGAAGGGAAGAAAGGCCTATGGAAACCTCCCTGACCAAGAGAGGGATAACATGTCTTACCAGACAACACCAGGCCCTGGCTCTAGTGAGCAGAAATTGGGCAGTTTTGCGTTGAGTGGGTACGCAAAGAGGTCCAGCTCAGGATGACCCCACCTGTCAAAGAGATCCTCGACCATGGAGAATAGGAGCTCCACTCAAGTTTTTGACCTGGAATGGCTTAGGCTGTCAGCCAGGACATTTTTGACGCCTGGAACATGAGCTGCCATTACAACCAGGCCGTGCTCTATGGCCCAATGCCAAACTCTCATGGCCTCCCTGCACAGGGGGAACGAGTGAGTCCCCCCCTTACTTGTTGATGTAACAGACTACCAACATGTTGTCCGTCTGACTCAAGAGAAGGCACAGGAGAAGAGGAGTCTGAAAGGCCTGAAAGGCAAGGAGGATTGCTCGCATCTCGAGCACGCTGATATGGGGATGCTGCTCTTGTTGAGACCAGGTCCCTTGGGTCTGACAGTCTGCCAAGTGGGCACACCAGGCCAGACAGGACGCGTCTGTCATGAGAATCTCACCTGGAGATTCTGTATGGAAGGGAACCCCTCTGAGGAGGTTGGAGGGATTCATCCACCAAGACGGCATTTGCTGCACAGGACTGGATACTAGGACCCCTTGTTCCAATCATCTGTGCACTGGTCCCACTGGACCCATAGGGTCCACTGAGGCACCCTTATGTGCCGACAGGCAAGCAGAACAGTGACTATGGCTGCTGCCATGTGTCCCAAGAGTCTGGGGAATGACCTGGCTGGGACTTGACGTGACAAAGATACCAATTGGACCTGTGCTCTCAGGTGGTCTGCTCTGTCTGGAGGCAGAAAGGCCTTGCCCTGAGCAGAATCCAAGATTGCTCCAATGAACTGAAGTCTTTGACTTGGACAGAGGGAGGACTTGGGCAAGTTCGGGGTGATACCCAGCATCAGGTGATCTCTACTGTCCAGAGCAGCTTGTCTCTGGAGGGGGCCATTAGGAGCCAATCATTGAAGTTGGGAAAGACATAAAGACCCTGTCTCCTGAGGGCCACTGCCACTACTGCTAGGCACTTGGTGAAGACTTAAGGAGCCAAGGAAAGGCCAAAGGGTAGGGCCCTGAATTGGTAGTGGTTCCCCTGGAAGCAAAAGTGTTGAACAGCCTGTGGGGCCAGAAAACCTGGATGTGGAGGTGAGCATCTTGCATATCCAGGAAGCAGAGCCAATCTCCTTGATGAAGGAGGGAGAGAAGACCCTGAAGGGTGACCATCAAGCGTTTGTATTCTATAAACAGATTCAGGTGGCTGAGATCCAAAATTGGTCTCAGATCGCTGGTCTTCTTTGGGACCAGGAAGAACTGGGAATAGAAACCCTTTCCCCTTTGATTTAAGGGAACAGGTTCTATGGCCTTTTTGCTCAGCAGTGCCTTGATAAGGGCAATATGATATGAAGGATAGTGGGCGTGCAAGGGAGGATTGTTTGGGGGTATTCTCCTGAAATTTGAGAGTATGTCCCCTTTCTACTAGTTGAAGCACTCACTGATCCGAGGTGATTCGGCACCATCCTTCCAGGTAAATGAAGCGTGACCCCCCCAACTGCCTCCCCAAAGCTTCTGCTGAGGAGGGGTTGGGCAGGAGTCATGCTGAACAGCCTGGGATGGGCAGGGCAGCAGGGGAGGCTCTAGGGGATGAGGTTCCTGTTGTCTGGGAGGGGGCCTTACGTTTGAAGGCTCCTCTGGGCTGCTGTCCCCAGGATGGCAGACACTGGTTCCTCCGAAAAGGCCAATACTGTTGGGGTTTTGGCTGGGAATGGTACAAAGAATGTACCAACTTTAGGGCCTGGCCAGATTCCTGCAGGTGGGAGATAATGTTCTGGACATCCTCACCAAAGAGAACTAACCCCCTAAAAGGAACATCAAGGATTTTGGCCTGCATATCAGGGTAAAGCCAAAAACTCTGAGCCATGAATGGCTGTGAAAACAAATGTCCAAGGCCACTGCCCTCCCGGCCACATCAGCAGAATCGTAGGATGCTCTTAGGACATGATTACCAATGTCCGACCCCGACTTCAGAAGTTGGGTCAACTGAAACTTAGTAGTGTCCTCTGGGAGGATTTGCACCAATTCCAGAGCTTTGTCCCACAGGGCACTTTGGTACTGGACCATGTGGGCCAGGAAGTTCAGTGACCGAATGGCCAAAGTGGCTGAGGCGTAGACCTTCTTACCCAGAAGTTCATCTGTCTAAACTTCTTAGCTGGAGGGTGCGTACTGAGGTGCCTGGGTCTCTTAGTACAGTCGTGAGCAGCGTTCATGACCACTGACTCAGCTACTGAATGCTCCATAAAAAGGCTTTTCCCTTGGGGCATGGTAAAGCCTGTCTTCCTTCTCCATTATCGCTAACTTCTGCTGCAGAAGGAAAGCCTGAAGGGTCTTTGGGTGTTGTCTCCATGTGGTCTAGTTAAACTCCTGGTAGCCCCCAGCGGCTCTGGTGTCCCTGGACGCCGAAAAGGTTTTTGATAGAGTCTCGTGGGATTACCTGTTCACCCTGCTTATCAGATTCCACATCCCCTCAGAATTCCTACAGTGGATAAAGATTTTATATTCCTCCCCATCTGTGTGGGTATTATGCAATGGCATCCTATCATACGAACATAGGAAATTTGCCAGCAGATAAAGACCTAGAGGTCTATCAAGTCTGCTCGAATGTGCAGCTAGCACCCCTTACTCTGCAGCTATCAACATCATTCCCTCTTTTTCAGGGTACTCGGCAGGGATGACCCCTCTCACCATATCTCTCTAATCTATTTCTGGAACCCCTCATCCAAAAACTTAACTCATCTTCTAACATTTCTGGAATATCCATAGGCGATAATGATTATAAACTATCAGTATATGCAGATGATATCTTACTGCATATTTCCTCTCCATCAGTTTCTCTTTATGCAGCCCTTCAGATCATCTCTCAGTTTGGGGATATTTCAATTTATAAAATTAAATCTCAATAAAACCCGAGATCATGCCTCTGAATGGTGCCACTCTGAAATCAGATCTGGCTAATTTTGGTTTTATATGGAGGAAGGACAAACTGAAATATCTGGGTATTTATCTCAACATTTCTTCCCGCAAGATGCAACAATATAACCTAGACTCTACACTATCTCATCTCAAAATTTACTTAAACCGCTAGTCCTTGCTACCCCTTTCTCTGTGGGGTAGGATGAATACTATAAAAATGAATGCCCTTCCTCGACTATTATATCCCATGCAGATGCATAATTGTGCTCTTCCGCAATCATGGTTTACCCAGGTGCACAGGATTCTTATCTCCTTCCTCTAGCAGGGAAAGAAAGCCTGACAGGCCTTGTTCAAATTAACCCGCCAAAAACAGGATGGGGGACTACAAGCTCCCAATTTTTTTTGTACTACTCGGAATTAAATTTGACATGAAAGTCCTATTGGCTGAGGCCTTTAGACACAAACCCCCTAAGGAAATATACCCCTCTCTGGGTAGAGACTGAGCATTCTCTATGTCGAGCATCTGGTTCACACATACTCTCTCTTCCTTTTATCCCTAAAAGGAAACTACCACGACTCCTGCTAGACACACCCTTAGGAGCCTCCCTTCAGACTCAAGCACAGCTTAACTCATACTGGAAAATCTACCCATACCTAGATACTTCCCAACCACTTTTCGGGAACCCACATTTTTTGATATCCGGAAAAATGCTCTCCAAAACAAAATTTTGGCCTAACATGAGGGTAGAGGCAGTCCGAGACTTGGTAGCCCACGATAGATTGATGTCTTTTCAAGATGCAGGTGTAAAATATGATTGAAAACCAAACACACGCGCTGCAATCAGGAACTAAAAATTGGGTGGTGCTGATATTAAGGGTAGCCAGCCCGTAAATTGATGCAGTCCAAAGAAAGATCAGCACTCTTGGCCTGTTAATAGGATAAATCCAGGTCCGATTCCAAAGTAATTCAAAAGTGAAATATTTATTATAAACAAGGAACAAAAGGACCAACAGGCACGCTAAAGTATGATTGGCCTGCCAACTCTGTTTTCAGATACTTCCAGGTTTCTCATATGCTACTGAGTCATTTTTGGCAGTGGACCCTGGGATAGTCATTTTAATACCATTATTCTCCCATTACTCCAGGCAGCACCGGAATCTCACCTCATTTCATATTACTACGGTCCACGGTACTACTGGTGGGACCAGGCTCTTCCATCTCCCCTCCTTTCCAGAAACTGGTCAACTATCTGGAAACACCATTATACTTTTCTTAAATGGGACCGATACCTCTTTATGCAATTTAGAATGATCCATAACCTTTATTATACTCCAGTTAAATTGCACTGAATGGGTCGGCTCCCCACAGACACATGTTCCAGATGTGGCAAGGAGCCTGGGACCCTTTTGCACATTTTATGGTCATGTGAAAAAGTCACCCCCTTCTGGACTTCTATTCAAAATCATCTAGACCCTTTATTAGGCCTCTTGGATAAATTCTCTCCTGATATTTGTATCCTTGGGGAAGCTTAGGATAAACTGAGGGGAAACCAGAGATTTCACAAGGTCTTGATTGCTGCGTGTGCAAAGAAGATTATTCTTAGGCATTGGTTAGACCACAGTATCCCAAATCATCCAGAGTGGTATAAAGAACTCATGTTTGCATTACAAGCAAAATACCTTATTGCAAGTATGTCTAAGAGTCTGACTAAGTATAATAGTATCTGGGAATCCCTTTGTTTGTTATCAGTTTAATTGGAAATTAAAGCCTCCCAGTTGTTGAGTACTGGCAAGAAGCTACATCCACAAGGATGACCACTGCTTTTTCTTGTTTTTCAGCTTAGTAAACCTCCCATGGCATGGGGCAGGGAGGAACAACGGGGGCGGGGGGCACTAAAAAATTTTAATGTACATTTTAGCTGCTTTGTTTCTTGTACCTCTGTTAACTGGATTGGATCCTACTTTGAAGATCTCCTTTGTATGTAAGTGGAGGTATTTGAGATCAATAAAGTATGTTTAATTTGAAAAAAACCCTGGTAGCGCTGGTAGGCCTCTGTGTCATGTTTAGGGCCTAGGCAGAGCAGGCACGAGGAGTGGCCATCCTTAGTGGGTATTGGCTTGCCATAGGCACACTTCGTTCACCAGTCAGAAGATGTTGCTGGAGAAGATAACATACAGGAACTTGAAGAAAAATAAGGGAGAATGTGAAAATAACAAATCTCGGTCGGAATGCGATGAAAATTGTGGTCAACTAGAAGCAGGAGTCCATGGAGGTCTGATCTGTGGGGGTCGATGGCAGGAAAAGAACAGGGGATGGGCTGGGGGACTACCCATTTATACCATAGGTCGGACGTCAGCATGCCGACATCTGGGGCAGTCCCCCGCTGAATACTGCTAGCTAGAAGTTTTCCATGCGGTCCTAGCGCCTGGTGGCTCAGTCATTATGGTTACTGCTTGCTGCAAGAGCACCCTCAAAGTAAGATCAAATAATACCCCTCCCTCAAAAAATTTAGGGGCCATATAAAAAAAACATAAACATTAAAAAATCAAAATTCCTATAGGATAACACTGGAAGTTTAACAAGCCATACAACCAAGCGATTGAACTTGCTTTTTTGGACAAATGGAAGTGCAGGGCCCAGAAACATGGATGTACTGTATATGTCTATGGAGGGATGGAAGTGCAGGGCCCATCCATAGCAACACAGGCAAATAGATATGTTCATGTAGGTCCCAAAGGGACCTGAGTGAATGAAGATAAAATTATACTTTCCCCAAAAGGGAGGAAATATGCCGGTCTGCCAGCCCAGTGGTAGTGCTGCCGCTTCCGGTGCTGACGATTCGTGTTCAGAAGCAGCATGGTGCATCAGAGGGTCGGCCAGGGGGAGGTTGGACAGCTCTCCACATCCAGGGGGAAGGTTGTGGTTTCCTGGCACACTAGTGACACCCAGCAGAGACTGGGTGTCCAGCAGACAAGACCATCTGGCACTGCGGAGCATCGTCAAATGTCTGTGGAACACTGCATGTCCGAACGATGCCCCAGGCATAAGCCTCAGCTGGGGCCTCTGATGGATTTCGGTCTCTCCCCCAGCCCCCCAGGAGGAGCCTTGCTGCAAGGAGTATGTTATGGGCCACCTAGCCGGGTGGTCTGGAGAGAGGTTTGGGTGCTGAACAGGGGCAATCACCCGCTTGTTGTCCAGGAGAAGAAAAAAACGAGAAAATAACAAAAAAAAAAAATTAAGGAAATTCCTTGCACAAAACTTTGTTAATATACTGGTTAGGGCTCAGATTAAACCGACAAAAGTAAGGAAATGTGGTGCTAGGGTTCCCAACCCTAATGCCCCACCCCCACCCTACTGGCAGCAAAAGGAAAATCCATTATGGTTTCACCTCTGCCGAGTCTTTGCAAATCAAGACTGGTGTGTTCCTTGGGGTTGTCAACCCCAACACTCACCCCTTTCTCATACAGTCTGCACATCTTAACTTATTTAGTGATGGAATGGGATGATCATTATGGTTGCAACACCAAGGAACATCCCAGGCCTGATCTTCGAAGACTTGGGAGAGGTGAAACTGCAATGGTTCTTCCTTTGGCTGCCTGCAGGGTGGGGATGGGGTGTTGGGAACCCTAACACCACATTTCCCTACTTTTGTCAGTTTAATCTGAACCCTAATTGGTGTGTTAAAGTTTTTTGCAATGAATATATAATATAGTCGGCCTGGTGGCGCTGAGGGTTGAGGCGCTGGACGCCACACCTTGCAACACGCCAGTGACCCGGGTTCGGTGATGGACTCAGGTAGCCGGGGATCGGCAGGGGAGGGAGAGAATGGAGCATCAGGAGAAGGAGGAGACAGCTTCAGGTGGGAGGTAGAGCTCACGGTGTGCGGTGGATGCCTCAGAGAGTTCCCCGTTGGTTCGGAGTAGAAAAAAGAATGTACAAAAAAAAAAAAAAAAAAGTGTAATATGAACAATTAAAAATCACGGAAGGCCTTATACCAAAAATGGGAAAACTGAAGAGGACATAAGCTAATCACTGCTATGCAAATGATACTCAGCTGTACATGTCCTTTGTGCCCGGGCATGATAGTTTCCTCTTTGCTTTTAACAACTGTCTTTCAAAGATCCAGGACTGGATGAGTGCCAGCTAGCTGCGGCTGAACCCGGCTAAGACTGAGGAGTTAGTTGTGGACTCAGGTTGTCAGGAGGCGGCTTTGTCGGTAGGGCAGCCCTTTGGGCGTTGGCTCAGGGATGTTCAGCTGACTACCTCAGACTGGGTGCGGAACCTAGGCATTATATTCGACAGCGGCCTGACCCTTAGATTTCAGGTGCTGCCTGTTGTTAAGACCTCATTCTTCTATCTGAGGAATATCGCTCAGGTAAAGCATCTGGTTCCTCCTGATGATCTTCCAATGTTGTTCCATGCCTTTGTGATCTCCTACCTTGACTACTGCAATGCCCTTTGCCTAGGGCTACCGGGGGTTGATATCCACTGTTTGTAGCTGGTGCAGAATGCGGCAGCTAGGCTTTTGACTGGTACTTCCAGGACCAGTCATATTAGCCTGTGCTGCATGGACTGCAACGGCTGCCAGTACAATGGCAGATCACCTTCAAGGTCAGGTTACTGATCTATAAAGCCCTACACGAACAGGGACCCCACTACCTGCAAGATCTCCTTCATCCTTACTGCCCCCTCCACCCACTCTGCTTCACCGATGTGGGATTGCTGGAGATTCCCAGGGTGTGTTTAAAGACATCTGGGGCTCGGTCTTTTGCTTTTGCAGCCCCTACCCTGTGGAATTCTCTACCTCGACGGGTTCAAGAGCGCCTGACCGTCCAGAGCTTCAAAACAGCATTCAAGACGCATTTATTTAGCCAGACGTTCCCAGGGGAATTATTTTAGTTTACTATTTACTTATATTTAAAACTTCAAATTTTATTTTGTGATATACTGTGCATATAACAGTTATACATGTAATTAACCAGATCTGATAATATGCATTAATCAACTTGACATACTAATGTTTTTATTATAAAGTTTGAGCCAGTCCTTAAATCTATCTTTTCTTTTCCAGGTACTGTTTGTTGCAGTTGTAAGTCTGCCATCTTTCTCAAGGAAGCGCTGCTTCTTCATATTTCTGTAAACAGAAAACTGATCTATTTTCCAGATGTCTAGCCCATTCCCAGACCTCCAAGTGGCACAGTTCAACAAATAATCAAACCATAAAATAAATAAAGAAAAACCAACAAACTTATTGTGTGGCTGATTTGTTCTAAAATTATATTATAATGGTTAATTTATTTTATATAACCTTTGCATGAGAATCCCACGATGGGGGGTCAGGTTCCATTCTAATGGGGAACAGTTTGAGGGTCAGAGGTCCACATCAAAAGAAGAGCCAAACTAATCAGTAATCGACCCTCCTCCCTCTTGGGTTCCCTTATTACTGTAAGGAAATTATGCATTTAACAACCTAAGGCTATTTGCTCTAGTATGGGAATACCATCTATTTCTTCCACCAGGTGCATGAAGAGGAAGCCAGACTTGGTTATATTTATCTTTTTGTAGTAGCAGATTTACAGTGATTTTTTTTCATTTCTTGCTATTTCTTGTACTATGTTAACCCAGTCCTCTACTGTAGGAGTGGTCTGTGTGAGCCAACATCTTGTAATTGCCTTACAAGCGGCAGCGAGCAATATACCAATAAATGATTTTTGTCTATTGGATCTGCGACCTTTTGGAAGTATACCAAAAATCAGGACTTGGAAGTCTGATCTCTCTTCCCACCCAAACGTATGTCCCATATGAGTTCCTATTTCAGTCCAATAGGATTATATTACAGGGCAGTCCCAAAAAATGTGGGAATGGGTCCCTTTTCCCTGACATTTTTTCCAGCACAGCTCTGAGCCCCCTGTCAAGTAGTGCTTCGTCCTCATAGGAATATGAAAGAATCTAGAGATAATCTTCCATCTAAATTCCTTCCAATTATTGGAGGATGATGTACGTTTAACTCCCTCCCATACAATTTGCCAAGCAGCTTCATCCAATTGGATGTGCTGCTCCCTTTCCAATTCAGTTTGACAGAGGGGGGGTGTCAATGTGCTACCATGAGCCTGGATATTAATTTCTTCTCACCCAATCCAAGGACCGAATCCCAGATAACTTGAGTTAGTAGAGATGGGGGCTGTTGCACTAATGTCATATTGTTTCCTGCTTTAATAAACGATATTACCGGAAGGTATCTGAAAAAAATGGGAACCAGGGAGGTGACATTCCCTTTGGAGGGTATGAAAGGATTTGATTTGGCCTGCCTGAATGAATTGATTAAAAATCCTGAGGCCCTTTCTCTTCCATTGGGTGAAGGCTAAGCCCATTCTAGCAGGGATAAACTCCATACAGTTTATAATTTCTGTCCTGTTAGTTAAGGTACCTACGATGTCTAACTCTTTCTTTATTTCACCCCATATCCTATAAGTCTGTCTGGTCCAAGGGTTCTCAATTGCCTTTTTGAGGACGTAACCCAAGGATCCATTAAAATCTAATTGTGGGGTTAGGCCTGGTTCTCCCTGTATTTCCTGAGGTACCCAGCTATTATTGGGATCATTAATTAAGTAATTTACCCAGGCTTCTAAGTGCACCATCTGGTAGTAATTTTTGAGGTTGGGAAGTCCCAAACCCCCTCTATCCCTGGATCTTTGTAATGTTTCCCATGCAATTCTAGGTCGACTTCCCACACCCAGACAAAGTGGTGCACGGATTCAGTTATCTTTTTCCAGTCTGGTTTTGGAACCCGGAAAGGGAGGGTGTTAAAAATTAAAACCCGGGGCAATATGTTCATTTTAATGGATTCAATTCTCCCAAGAAGTGACAGGGGAAGAACACTCCATCTCCTCAAATCAGTAGATATTTCTTGGAACAGTCTATTATAATTTACATGGTAAAATTGTGTCAAATCGGTTGGAATATGGATTCCCAGATATCTGATCTGGGTTGAGACCCATTTGAATGGTATTAATTGGTTTAATTCTTCAGAACGTTGGCCACTAACAAGAATCACCTCTATTTTGTCCCTGTTTATTTTAAAGCCGTAGAGCTGACTATATTGTTCCAGAATCTGATTTAAGATGGGAAAGGTCTGTATGGGGTCCCTCAAGTATAACATGGTGTCATCAGCATAAAGTGAAATTTTATGTTCTTTCCCCCCTGCTATGATACCTGTCAATTTCTTGTGGTCTCTAACCATCTGGGCAAGGGGCTCCATACTAAGAGCGAAAAGAATAGGGGATAGGGGACACCCTTGTCGTGTGCCTCTATTGATTTTTAATGTCTGGGACAGTGTTCCGTTCACTTTGGCTGTGGGGTTGTCGTAAATTTCTTCTATCCATTCTATAAACTGGCATCCAAATCCATATTTTAATAACACCTCCCTTAAGAAATCCTAGTGTAAGCGATCGGATGCTTTTTCTGAGTCGATTGCTATAGTTATTTGTTGATCTTTTCCTTTTCTCCCTGAGTATTTAAACAACGTCTAACATAGTCTCTAAGATATCCATTTTGAACAAACCCTACCTGGTCCAGGTGTATCAGACCCAGAAGGACTGTGTTCACTCTATTTGCCAACATTTTCGTAAAGATTTTTGAATCTACGTTGAGGAGTGGGATCAGTCTGTATGGACTACATATATCTGGAGGTTTTCCTTCCTTAGGAATAACTGTGATATAAGCTTCACTTCATGACCGCGGAAATCCCCCCTTCTGTTTCTTTTTGTTGAAAACTTGAACCAGAGTGGGAGTCAACACCTTTCTGAACTTTTGGTAAAATTCAGCGTTGAATCCATTTGGACCAGGTGACTTACCCCCTTTCAAATTAAGGATGACCTGGGCAATTTCCTGCATTATGGGGGAGTCTAATTATGTCTGAAGGTCAGCAGACAATTTCGGGAGGGAAACTCTTTAGGAATCTGCGGATAGGGACTTCAGTTTGTGTTGTTTTTGGGGGCGGGTCATAAAGGTTTTTATAATATTCCTTAAAGGCATCCATTATGTCTTTAGGTGTAAATATGTGGGACGGAGGTCCCTGCTTGTTTGTTCTCAAGACCTTAACGTGGCGGTCTGCTTGTGCACGCCTTAACCAGAATGCCAGCAACCGACTGTCATTATTACCTGATTCGTAGTATCTTTGGTTCATATATCTTAATTTCCCCTTGATTTGCTGGTCTAATATAGTTTGCAGTTGTTTTCTGGTTTTCTATAATTCCTTTCTGAGAGCTGCTCTCTCTCCACCCCCCGTTTAGCTTTAAATTCCAACTGTTTTAATTTAAGTTCTAAAGTTTTTTGTTTTTCCAGGTGAGATTTTTTAAGATAAGATGCATGTGAAATAATTTCCCCTCGTAGGACCGCCTTAGAGCCATCCCAAAAACAAAGGGAATCTGGACCCGTAATTGGATTTGAATACTTCCTGTATGCGGGTTCGAAACTCCTCTCTGTCCAGCAGGGAAGAATTCATTCTCCATTGTGCGATCCTGCTCCAGTCTCCCAATACCAGGATAAACTCTACCGCTGAGTGGTCAGATACCACCCGGGGGAGAATCTCGCAATTCTGAACCTTGTGAAAATCTGGGGTGCTACATAAAATGTAATCAATTCTTGAGTAGACATTGTTAGGTGGGGAGTAGAAAGAGTAATCTCTGGTCGTCTTGCTTAAGTCTCTCCAGATGTCTACTAATGCTAATTTGTTCATTCCTGCTTTAATTGCCATATTCATCCCCTTATTTGTTACTGTGTTTTGAGATGATCGATCATACTGTGGACTGGGTACACAATTAAAGTCTCCACTCATTAAAATCATTCCTTCCCCTAACTCCGCTATGTTCCCAAATATCTTGACAAAAAATGAGGGGCCATCCTTGTTTGGGGCATATAAATTTATTATGTGTATCACCTGACTGAATATCTTTCCAGTAATTATTAATCCCTGTCCCTGTTCTACAATTACCTGTGAGGTGATTTCAAAAGGTAAATTCCTCCGACATAAGATAGTGACCCCTGCCTGCTTACCTGAGAGGTGTAAGGAGTATGTTACCCAACCCGTCCATCCCTGCTTCAATTTTTCGTGTTCCGAATTTGAAAATCTCATCTCCTGAATAAGCCCAATGTCTGTTTTCATCTCCTGTAAGTAAGGGGTGTATCCTTGCCTTTTTGACTGGGGAACTGACACCTTGAACATTTAGAGAGGTCATTTTAAGGATACCCATTTTTAAAGGCAACAATTTGGTCCCCTACTAACATCCCTAGTGAGACTTAGTTGTCGAGGTATTATCCCTAAACCTCGAGCTACCTCGTCTGGAAATTTCTTCCTCGAAGAATCCACACACCTTGCCTTCAAATCAGCCACACATTTGGTGAAAAAATAAACATAGATCAATATGCACGCTAACCAACTCCTATGCATATATGCAAAAACACAGTTTAAACCAACTAGTTGTAAACAACCAACTAGAAACGACTGTAACTATTAAAACTTGCTTCCTAGGTGTTAAACAGAGATGTTACCCCACTACTGCAGGGGGGATTGAGCCAAGGCTCTAGTTCCTACTATAGGTAAGCCTGATACTGTGGAATCAGTAGGTGTGGGGGTCACCGCCTGATGAGACTGAGGAGGCCTAAGGCTCTTAAAGTCCTCAATTCACTGGTTGCCACCCAATATTCTCCCCAGGATCATCCTATTCTTCGCGAATGAGAAGGGAAGCAGGCCCTTAAAATGTGTTTCACCCCTTCCGTTTTTACTGACCTGTGCACGAAAGCTTGTCTCTCTAAGGTCCCACTTTGGGCAAAAAGGGGTAAATCTTGTTTTTCACTAGCTGCCTTGAGTAGCTTTCTATGTTGCATACAGATTAAAATCTAAGTAGCCAATAAGATGATGCTGATATTGTATTGCACCTGTTACTCATGTATGTAGAAATGTCTGTATTTCTCTTGGTACTCTCCCGGGTCGTGCCTGAAAATAGGCAGGTCTATTGCCTAATGTGCTTACCTGGTCATCAAAAGCAAATAAATAAAGAAAGAAGGTAACAACAGCACTTGCATTCGTGGTTTCAACTAACTCCAACCCTCCTCCCGCCTGCCCCCCACGGTGCCTTAAAACCAGCATTCCAACAGCAACCATCCCATTATTCTAAAGAGCTCCTTTGGTCTGCATTTAAATGTCTCAATAGTTCTCAATTATATTAGTTCCTTAGAATCCACCTATTAGGTAGTCCTCAGCTCATTCGGTGTCTGCTAGTGCGGTAGAGGCTGGTATAACATCACCGACAATTTCTCATAGATACTTAATCCTTTCCTCATTAATGACACATATGCCCTCTCCAAACAAGGTTGTGAGGGAAAGCAAGTAATAGACGTGTACAGTACCTCTGAGGAATTCAAGTTGATTCCCACAGTCACGCTCCGTTTTGAGTAGCCGCTCCTGGGGGTGTTGATTTATTCTCTCTCCCCAAGATCGCTTTCAAATCCTGACCTAAGTGAGAGGAGCAGGTAATTAGGGCTGTGTTCTTCTGGGCTTACCAACTCATCGCCATGCTGAACAGGAGATCTCTTTTTCTAAAATGTCGGCGTGTAGTTCAGGACACTGGAGACCCAACTGCTTCAATAAAGGAGCTGCGTCATGTAAACTGTCGAAGAGGACCGGGCCCTTATCTGTGTGTATATGCAGTTTAGCTGGGTAGTGTGACTGTATCCAGATTTTTTTCTCTTTAGCTTGTTTTATGACTCCACGTACTATTTTTCTCTTTTCATTGAGCAAATCTGAAAAGTCCTGGTCAAAGAACAGTCTTTGGTTGTCAATTTTAACTTCTCTCACTATCCAGGCTGTCTGTAGGACTGTAGGTGATCTTGACAGTTTAGCATTTTGGCTATTATGGATCGGGGCTTTGCCGTCTCATCTTTTGGCTTGGGGGTGAGTGATCGGTGTGCTCTCTCAATCGGGAGGGAGATATCCTCTGTAAGTTTTAGCACCTCTCTTAAAATGTGTATGACAAAGGCTTCCATTGACTCAAACGATTTTTCCATGTTCTCAGGAACTCTGTAGATATGGAAATTGTTCCGACATGTACGATTCTCATTTTTTTTTTTTTTCACACATTGTTTCTTCACCCCCCTACCTGAGGAACTCTCTCCAGCATCTGCCTAAGCCGCTGTCTACCTCCTGCTGTAGTGACCGCAACTACTCCCTCACTCCGACCAGGCTACATCCCCGGATCTATGCCCCCCATGGGGAAGGGCTGCCCTATCCTCCCAGGGCACTCTATCTTATAGTGTTGTGAGCCTGTCAGAGCGGGAGGCCCGGGAGAGTGAGAAGCCCAGCATAGGGAGTGTGGAGCTGGTGGCAGTGCCTTCGCCTATCCTCTGGAAGTTTTTATTTTCTGTTTTTTCCTCCCATTTCCCCCGATGCTCGGTTGTGCAATGGTGTCAATGGCACTAGTGCCGACTCCTGCCGCAGCACCGCCCCCTCGCAATGCGTGGCAATGCAAACTCGGCATTCCCCCGGTCTCCACCAGAGGTCGCCCCTGTGCAGCGCATCCCCTAGAGCTCTCCCTGGGAAGAGGGAGCAGTCCTCCGGACGCTCGATCTCTTCCCTCCCCTGACGACCTGAGCACGTTCCTGAACCCGGGTTGCCAGAGTGGCGCGAGGTGTGTGTCCAATGCTTCAACCCTCAGCGCCACCGGATCGGACCATGCACGATTCAACAGGTCTTGGGGCAGAACTGTCATATTCTTAATAATAATAACCCAGCACAGTGCATAAAGGGTAAGTACACACCAAAAAAACAAAAAAAAAATATTTTATATATTACTCATTGTATATTATAAAGAAGAGGGACATGTGGGGAGTGGTGCAATGCACTGGCTATGGGGCAGCAGTTTTCCGGGAGACATTATGGAACCTGCGTTGCCACCCTATTTGCAGGCAACTGTCAGCTCTGAGGGAGGAGGCTGCCCACCTCCAGGCTGAACTGGCAAGGACTTAGGAGGCCTCCCCCATCCAAAGAGCACCAGTTCCACAACCACTGCCTCAGAGGTTGCCATGTGTGAAGAGCAGATGGACCACAGTCGGTTCTGGGAGGGTGAGGGTGGTGGAACAGAGGCGTAGCCCCCTAGTTGTACCTCTACGCAAGTCATATGTCAGTCTGGCAAATCAAGGTTCCTCTATGATGACACCCTCAGTGGAGACCAAGAAGAATGCTGGATACATCCACAAGGGAGACCCACAAAACATAGAAGTTGACGGCAGATAAGGACTGCAAGGCCCATCCAGTCTGCCCATGTCTTTTTCTACCTTATAAATGTGCCATCGGCCTTTGCTCTGTCAGTGGCCTATCTATTCATAGTCATTTGTATTGTACCCTTATGCCTATCCCATGCCTGTTTGAAGCCCTGCACTGTATTCATAGCCACCACTTCTTGTGGTAAGCCATTCCATGCATCCACCACCCTTTCTGTGAAAAAGAATTTCCTCACATTCCCCCTTAATCGGCCCCCCTCTAATCTCATGCTGTGTCCAGAGTGGCAAGGGACACCACAGGGGAAAGAAACCGCTTCTGATAGGGGACTCAATTGTTAGGGGTGTATACCTGGGGAAGGGAGAGGAGAGGGAAGTAAGGTGCCTGCCTGGTGCCATGGCTTGGAGGAACAGGAAGCAAATCCTCAGGATTGCAGAAGCAGCACCACAGGAGAGAGAACTAGATATCACTGTCCACCTCTGGACAAATGACCTAGCTAGGCATGAGATCACTGCAGGATGAATTTGTGGAGTTGGGGAGGAGCCTCAGACAGGTAGCAAGCATGGTAATCTTCTCAGACGTCCTGCCAGTCTATGGCAGGGGTGAGGCTAGGGTACTGCACACCATGCAGTTTAATGAATGGTTGCAAAACTGGTGCAGAGCACAGGGCTTTGGCTTCATTGGGGACTGGGGGTCCACCTGGAGAGATGAAGGTCTATACTGGCATGATGGTCTGCATCTGTACAGGAAGGGAAACAAGCTCCTAGGTGACAGGTTTAAAGGCTTCCTTGGCAAGCTTTTAAACTAGCCTAGCGGGAGGAGCTGATAGGAAACAGGAAAGTTCAAGCCTCCCCCGACAAAACATGGCAGGTAGTAGGGTAAACACTGAGGTACAGAGCTTGACAGAAGGCAGAACAGGGGTAAATGGAAAAATAGACTAGGGCAATAAGAGCAGGGATGGGGTAAAAAAGGATAAAGCCAACAATAAATGGAGGGCAATGAATACCAGTGCCGTTGTCTGGGAAACAAGCTTCGAGAGTTAGTAGCCCTGATGGAAGAGGAACACTTGGATATTGTGGCAGTCACAGAAACATGGTACATGGAGAACCATGACTGGGATGTCAACATACCAGGGTACACAATCTACAGAAGGGACAGGGAGGGTAAAAGAGGAGGTGGAGTAGCTCTCTAAATAAGGGAACGGATCAAAGCTACAGAACTAAAAAGTAAAAGGGGAGGACAAGAGGCACTCTGGGTCACCTTGGAGACAGGGAATGGCATCATAATCCACATAGGGGTTGTATACATACCTCGTCTCAAGAGTAGGAAATGGACAAGAAAATGATAGAGGGCATTCTCAAAATGGCTGAAAAAGGGGAGATACTGTTGATGGTGGACCTGAATATGCCAGATGTTAACTGGATGACATGGACTGCAGCCACATCCAAGAGCAGGGTCATTCTCGATGCCCTACAGGGGGCATGCCTTAGACAGCTAGTGATGGAACCCACTCGGGAGGGAGCAATATTAGACCTGGTACTCTCAAATGGAGAGAGGATCACAAATTTAGAAATCAGTAGACATCTGGGAACAAGCGACCACTGCACAGTGTGCTTCACAATAAACACAACCATGGAGACAAGCCATACAAAGACAAGAATACTGGACTTTAGAAGGGCTGACTTTGGCATAATGGGTGAATACCTGAGGAATGCATTAGCAAATGGCCAGAAAGGAGAGGTGGAAGAACAATGGAGAAAAATCAAAACTGCCATCATAGAGGTAACAAGCCTTTGTGTGAAACAAATAAAGAAAACAAAGCTGAATAAAAAAACACTATGGTTCTCAAAAGAGGTGTCAGGGAAGGTTAAGGAGAAAAAGGCTGCATTCAAAAAGTATAAGGAATCACAGAAGGAGCACAACAAGGAACTGTATCAATTAAAGCAGAAAGTAGTGGGGAAGGCAGTCAGAAAAGCAAAGACCCAAACCGAGGAAAAGATAGCCAACTCAGTTAAGAAGGAGGATAAAACCTTTTATAGGTACATTAGGGAACATAGAAAGGTTAAGGGAGGGATAGTGAAGATTAATAAAGGAGAGGGCAGGTGGGCAGAGGGAGACAGTGAAAAGGCAGAGATACTGAATTAATACTTTTGCTCAGTATTCACAAAAGAAGAAGAGGACGAGTTAC
This sequence comes from Neoceratodus forsteri, assembly GCA_016271365.2. Classification (NCBI taxonomy): domain Eukaryota; kingdom Metazoa; phylum Chordata; order Ceratodontiformes; family Ceratodontidae; genus Neoceratodus; species Neoceratodus forsteri. The sequence goes on along the minus strand of CM028131.1, from coordinate 657,084,544 downwards.
CTAAACCAAACAATAGAAGCACTCTGGGTAGGGGGGTTGACGCCAGTCCATTTACAGAAGAAAGAGTCCTGAAAGAACTCCTAAAACTCAAGGTGGACAAAGCAATGGGGCCTGACGGGATTCACCCTTGAATCCTAAAAGAACTAAGGGAGAACCTAGTGACACCACTGACCACACTTTTTAACAAATCATGGGAGGATGGGTGGTACCTGAGGAATGGAGAAGGGCAGATGTGATTCCCTCACAAAAGTGGGAGCAAGGCAGAAGCAGGAAACTACAGACCTGTTAGTTTGACCTCAGTGGGGGATGATGGAATCACTTCTGAAAGAAAGAAAGGCCAGCAGGGCACAGGACCCAAAGCAGCATAGATTCACAGCAGGAAGGTCATGTCAGATGAATCTAATTGATTTCTTTACTGGGTGACCAAAGTAATAGACCAGGGAGGGGCTGTGGATATGGCCTACCTAGACTTTAGCAAGGCATTTGACACAGTCCTGCACAAAAGATTAATAATCAAGTTAGCCAGCCTGGGAGTGAGTCCCAGGGTGGTAGCCTGGGTGTAAACTGGCTGCACAACAGGACACAGAAGGTAATAGTGAATGGAACACATTCTGAATAAAGGGGGTTACTTGGAGTACCTCAGGGCTCAGTACTGGGTCCAGTCGCCTTTATAGGTGACATTGCAGAGGGTCTGAAGGAAAAGTATACCTCTTTGCAGATGACACAAAGATCTGTAACAGAGTTGATACACAAGGGGGGTTAGAAAGGATGAGAAGGGACTTGGCAAGGTTGGAAGAATGGTCAGACATATGGCAACTTAGAGTCAATGCAAAGAAGTGCAAAGTAATGCACCTGGGAAATAAAAATCCAGGAGAAGAGTATACAATAGGAGGGGAGGTACTAACAACAATAATAATGGAAAGGGATCTGGGTGTAGTCATATCAGATGACCTAAAGGTGGGTAAGTAACGTGAGAAGTCAGTAAGGAGAGCCGTGGGATACTGGGATGCATAGGGAGGGGCATCACAAGTAGAAAAAGGGAAGTGGTTATCCCTCTGTACAGACAGTTGGTGAGACTCCATCTGGAGTACTGTGTGCAGTTTTGGAGACCTCATCTACGCAAGGACATAGACAGGATGGAAGCAGTCCAGAGGAGGGCAACTAAAATGGTGCAGGGTCTACATCAGAAACCATATGAACAGAGACTGAGAGAGCTTAATATGTATACCCTTGATGAAAGGAGGGATGGGGGGACATGACAGAAACTTTTCAGTACCTCAAGGGAATCAAAAAAGTCCAAGAGGGTAGCATCTTTCAGAAAAAGAGATGTGTAAGAACAAGGGGGCACAATTTAAAGTTAGAGGGGGGATGGCTCAGGGGTAATGTGAGGAAATTCTTTTTCACGGAGAGAGTGGTGGACGCATGGAACCGCCTTCCTGGAGAGGTTGTGGGGTCTAAAACAGTGGGGGAATTCAAACATGCATGGGACAGAGATAAGGCAATTATAGTGGGGGTTGCAGGAAGTAGGTTGTTGGTTAACTAGAATCTACAGCTTATCCAATAGGTAGGGAAATGGGCAGACTGGGTGGGCCAAGTGGTCCTTATCTGCCGTCAAAGCCTATGTTACTATGTTTCTAGGATTCTCTTGATCATCTGATTTTAGCTGAAGTTCTTTCTCTCTTGTAAACGTTGAAAGAATTGCTCAGTCGTGTTGGCCCAATGAGTCTGCTAGGCCTCCTCCACATTCCTCCACTGTCGTGGTTCGCTTGTCCATTGCCCTTAAGTCTGCATTAAGATCTGCCACCGATGACTCCACTCTGTGTAGTACCTTAATAATCCCGTCTAATTTTGACAGAATAGCCCTTTGATCCCCTCCGACAAAGTTATCTTCTGAATCCGCTATACTGCTCACCGGAGAAGCTGAGCGAGCGTCCCTGGATAGGCCCAGTCTCTTGTCCGAATCCATCAGGCTTTTTAGCTTTGCTGCCTGGGAGTTTCTGTGTCTGGATCTGCTGGAGGCCATCCACCTTCACTTCTGGGTTAAGTACTTAGTGCCAAGGAATAAATTAGCTGCTGGTTAATTTTGTTTTACTAATGAGCAACGCCGGAGTGCGTTTACTAGGCAGCCATCGCTGCAGTGACATCACCGGAAGTTCCATTTACTTATATTTGTTCTGGCTAAAAATTGTTTTAAAATCATTATTTATATACTTTTTTATGTGCAAGTGCTTTGGTTCTGTTAAAGCGCTTTTAGAAAAAAAGAATGATTTGATTAGGTAAGGGCTGACCTAATAGAAATAAATAAAAGGGGACTTTTTGTAAACATTTTCTTTTTCCTATAGAGCCATTTAATTCCATGCGCCCCGCCAGACCTGTATCATGCTGGTTACCCAAGCTCCATCACCCTGACTTCTTCCAAGCCTTGCCTCACCACTCCTGTTCCCCAAGACTTACCAGTCCCCCCCCACCCAAGCGGGGGTCAGCAGGGTTCTCCACTGAGGTATGGGTCTTGTTAATGGTGCTGCCAGGAGTCGTTGAGTGCAGGGCCCGCAGGTGGCCAGAGTTATCCTGCTGCCCTGGGGGTATTTTTCCAGATTTGTTTTCTCCCCTTCTCAAGGCTGGCATGCATAAAAGGACATGGGAGTGTAGTGTGAAGACACTGCATGTACTCGTACGCCTGCGTCCAGCCCTACAAAAGGCAGCCACATGCTGCACAACCTATCCTCCACTAGGTGGCAGCCAAGCAGTGGCACATGCTATCCCCTCACCCTGACAGAAGACAGCTATCTCTGGATGCTCAATCCTTCCTTCCTTCCTTTCCCACAGCCATTCCCGAACCCAGGTCGCCGATGTAGACGGTACCTTGGCAATCACTGCCTCAGCCCACTATGCCACTGGGAAGGCCAAGGGAACTTCTTGTAATACCTTATCTGAAAGACTGCTCCTCCAACAGTGAAGCACCCCCTTGTACTGCAGTGTAGCACCATCAAGTGATATGGTGCAAATCCTTGCGTGGAAATAAATGTGATGACATTCCAAACCAGCAGTCTGTGTGCCACTAGGAGTGTGCAGAATAAGATTTGCCATACTGATTGACAGAATTCTTCCCACGTCTGCTCACTGAAATAGCAAAATATGAAGGATTCCATGGTATTTTTACTCTATGGAATTCCAAATTAGAGAAATTTGACAATTTTGCTCACCGATCGATGTTACCAACAGAGCCACATTGACACATAAAGTGAAAACGTTACACTAAACCAAAGCAGACAGCAAAATAATAAAATAGGAGTTTTCTGATGCTGAGAACTCAGAAGGAAGAAGACATGTTCAATACAGAAAAGTGTTGACAGTTGTAGACAACCAGACAAGGAATACGCAAGAACATTCTGGAGGTCCCTCTCATCAACAGAACAGACTGCAAGAGTCTGATCCGTGGATCAATCCATGTTGATAGAGCAATGAATTTTATACATGCATTACAAACGTGCGAGATACAGGTCTTTTTTTATCCACTCCATTAAAGACTCCGGGTGCCCATCTCCTTCAGCTCCTCAAACACCTCGATCCTGCCCATCAGACTTGCCTCTCACCTTCCACCTCTGGACTCCAGAAACAGACAGGGAATGGGGCAGAAAAGTGCAGATGTACTTTGCTTCAGAGTATGCCTTGCTCTGTAGGCCTCTTAACTCCCATCCGTGGAGAGGCTGGTGGATGAAAGTGCGGATATACTTGTGGATGTTGGCTAAGTACGGTTGCTGGGGAGCACAGAGGGGACTGGTGGTGTGGGGAGGGGGACAGAGGGCTATCATCCAGTGTACTCAGACAGCCAATTTTTCCACATTCCTCCACCCACCTCCCACTTAATGTAGGTGTGCCCACATCAGTGCCCTGAGGGAGTACTGACTGATGCGAGGTCACTCTCGCCATCCAAGACAACAGCACCACCATCCACTAATAGTAACCACTTTAGGAGAAGGATAATGTCACACCCTCCTCTAGGAGAAAAGCAGTCTTGTGGATGCTCTTTTCCCTCCCCCCCTTCTCCCCGGGCTCAGCCACAGTTGTCCTCGGCTTTGGGTGAAAACCCGGGTCACCAGTCTGCCAAGCATTTACCCACTGCTTGGCACCACAAACCAGCTACATGACAGAGACACATTTCTAAGGAGGAGGCAGCAAGAAATGAACCCCCAGGAAGGCCTTGTGATGGGCCGAAGCACTAGGGGATGTAGGGTGTTGTCCTGGCACCATTGCTGCAATGAAGCTGCACCTTTGAAGCTTTAACCTTTTTTGGATGCTTGTTTCTGGTATAAGTGTGAAACCTCCTTGCAGCAAGAAATTAAACAATGTCTTCACAGTGGTTATAGAACAAAAACAATATGGCAGACAGCCACTTGCTTTTGGGGCTTGAAAGCAACCGCGCTACAGTATCTTTACATATGTAATTTAAAAGTTCACCTACATCATGTCTAAAAGGTATATAGAGTAAATGTTCTTGATAAATAATCCTGTCCTTAATAAATACTGATGCTCTGTAGGGTTATTAATAGTTTACCTTTACCATTTTATGTAAGCCCTTACAACGTGGGAAATAACTAATAAAAAAGGCATAGTGAACTACCTGGACTGTGAACCAATGTTGTACAAATACAAACCAAGTATTAATACTCAAACTACTGTATCAGTCTGTATAAACTAAACAGATGGGTAAAATCGTAATAAAAATGTATTCGGCAATCATACCAAAATATTCAAAGCACAGTTTATACTCAATATTAAAAGTAGAAAACAAAATTAAATCTGACTTGGGCAACACCTATGCACTGCAGTAGTCTAATGCCCTAGCATAAACTAGTCCTAGTAACTGGGATGCAGCACCCAAATCCTTGTGCCAGCCTTCAGAATTGTAAAGGGAAACATATATGTACAGCGACTGACAGTTTGAAGGCCCAGGAAAAGCACTTCTAAATGAGATACAGGGCTCACCTACAGCTGAAAGTACTCTCGAGATGTAGATGATTAAGGCTGTTCAATATTAATACTACATTGTAGCCACTGCTGACCCAGTGGCACTGAGGGCTGAGGTGCTGGACACCACACCTCCTGCCACACCAGAAACCCGGGTTTGGATGCAGACTTGGGCTGCCAGGGGTCAGCCGGGACAGGAGAAGATAAAGCATCTCGAGGACTGCTCTCCTCTCCCAAAGAGGAAGGGTTTCAGTCTCTGGTGTTAGCCTAGCCTCTAGCGTTGGCTGGGGGTAAGGCAGCCAGAGACTCTAAGAACTGGGGGGGTGACTGCTGATGTTCCACATACAGAACCGTGCAAGGGGATGCTAGATGGAACTGCACACACACTCCTCGGGGCAGAAAATGGATTCCCAAGGGGCCACTGACTCCCAGCCACCCAATAGCCCTGCACTGCAAACACCCAGGCCACGCTGCTTCAGCACAGTCCCATACGGAAATCAGGGAAGAGGGTGCTGGGTTGGCTGGCATCCAGAAGGCTGCCTGGGGCCAGGGGAGAAACAGCACTAACTGCAAAAAAAAACAACAACACTGCAGCCATTTGTAGAAATATGTGATGTCATCAAGGAATTAGCTGCATTTGACTCAAAGTAGTTAGACACAATTTGCTCCTTGATGAAGAAGAAGAATCAGCATTTATATAGCGCTTTTCATACACAGTATCCCAAGCGCTTTACAAGCAATGCTAGACTGGTAGTGAAGTGACTGAATGTGTGGTGGCAGCCATATCGCACATGAACACCCACACACAGCCTGGATAATTGCATGAACCGGTTTATGGGAAGGAGAATGCTGGCCAGGACACCGGGAATGTTCCCTGCTCTTTGCGAAGAGTGTCCTGGGTTCTTTTACTTCCACCTGGACACCCACCAGGACAACACCAGGATGAGCAGAAGGGACCTCAGTTTAACGTCTCATCTGAAGGACAGCACACCCCAGCAGTACAGCACCCCCCAATACTGCATTCGGATGCCAGCGATTTTTAGGTGCAAGTCCAATCCCGGTGTGGGACGAGAACTTACAACCTTCTGGTCCAGAGGCGGATGCGCTACCAACTGAGCCACGCTGACATCACAATGTTCTAAAAAACAGCTGCGATGTAGTATTAATGTTGAACAGGCTCAGTTGTCTATATCTGTGGAGTGCCTACAGCTTACAGGTGAGCCCAATACTCTTCATGGGCTTTCAAACTACAATGGTCTATTGGATGTGAATGTGTCCGTCTGACATCTATAAGTGGCAGATTTTATTTTCACATAGCCTTGCACTGTTCAACAAAACCTCCTGTACATGAATCAAATAGGGAACCATTCCATGTCTACAATCATCACTTGTTGCCTTTGTCGATTCATTTTCTTTTGCAGCAGCAACAGAAGCTTTTTACTGTGAGTCCAGCCCAGGCCCACTCATGTTTCCTCACTCGCTTCTTCCATCACTCACATCCACACACTCCATCACTCACATCCACGCACTCCACTCACATCCACGCACTCCATCACTCACATCCACGCACTCGGTCACTCACATCCACGCACTCCATCACTCACATCCACGCACTCCATCACTCACATCCACACACTCCCTACTTGCTTCTAGCCACCCAAATTTTCAATTTTTACCTTCTACTCCTAACATATTCCTGCTTCAATGGACACCACTACTGGCTTCTTTGCAAGTTATTTGTTTTAAATCCTGATGTTGATAACGTGATTGCACAAGCCCACTCTCATGTAGAACTCTTCTCCCCTCAAACAGCTCACAGTGCACACAATTCACTGTGCCTGCAGTGTGGGCTGCTGCTAAAAATGCTTCCTTTGCCATCTGAACAACAACCTATACTATTAAATTCACAAAAGTGAAAAAAGGAAAATCATATTACTCCAGCTTTAGCTGTTATGCCTACAGTCATGGTCATGGTCCCTGGTCCCACTTGCTTAGCTCAACCAGCAACCCACAGAACAATGGGTACTTTTCTAATTTGCACTATCTCTGATGGAAGTGTGCTGCTAGTAAGAACATTAAAATATCTCGGTCTTGCAGAGGTTTTAGCTGCCGCCCACAATGGATCAAACTGGGAATTAAGAGACAGTAAAAACAACTTAAGGAATAAACATATGGAACATGAAGAATAAAAATAAAAACAGACTTGGTAGGGTGCGAAGAGAGGGATACCACAAAATTTATTACATGCCACCCCCCCCACCCCGAGACAACCATCCCACAGAGGAACTATTTTACATTGTTTTATCAACATACATTATAATTTCTTTTAATATTTGGTAACATTTTACTGGTGTTTTTTTTTCTTATACATTTCACAAGTTACTCTATTTCATAAGCGCAATAAGACTCTCTGAGGTGGTGCACTGTGCTGACCTAACCACACTTTCAGATAACTACACCCCCAGATGTGCAATTAAATCAGTACAACACACACCCTGTCGTGTCTTATTGCTTACTTGTCCAATACATTTGGCAACAACTGCTCTCTTATTTGCTTTGGTAAAATAATTCGGAATAAAGAATTCTGAGATATCAAATGGTGTCATATTCTTCTGCCTTGTAGGTATCCATTTTAACTGCAAACTGCATTGAGACCCCACCTCCCTGGGGAGGCCCCAACCTGCTCCAGGGGAGGCTCAAGCAAGCCTGAAAAAGTACTGTGTATAAATTTTCAGTTTGGGATATTTTGTGTATAGGGATGAGGCAAACTGGCAATGGGTAATGGCAGGTAGATTTATTTACTGATGTACAAATTAGTGACCAGAAAAGGCAAACCGAGACCAGGCTTGTTTCCTGGGGTGACCCCGTGGAAAAGGTACACAAAGTGAATACAATTCGGAATGCACAGTAGTGTAGACAAGCAGGAACAATGTGCAAATTCTGAGAGGTAACAACTGATCCATTCAACTCGTCGAAAAACAATGCAATAATTAAGTAGTGATGCACTAGGAGCAAAATGAAGCAGCACATACCTCTCAACTTTTCATTCCCCAGATGTGAAACACTGCTCCTCAAAATGTGGGACAAACGGGCAAGATGTGGGGCATTTAATAAACTCTTTAACGTAGAAGCTCAGAATATTGTTGAAATGTGTGCCTTCATGTTCACAGAGTTTGCTGTTAGTTGAATAATATATTTTTCACATTAATTGCTATGGATTTTTGTTTTACAGTCTTAATATTGAATGTGGAACAAATCCACTTACTACGGAAGAGAGGGCTTTTGTGAAGTAAAATGAGGAATTGTTCCTTGCAATGTGGGGACAGTTGAGAGGTATGGACAAACATGATCCCTCAGAAGGTGTTTAAGAGTGGAGAATTGGGCCGCGGGGGGTGAGAAAGCAATCTGGCCAATAAAGGTAACTGCGGCAAGAGTAAACAAGAGTCTGAAACTCCGCGAAGAGCATAGGGAGCAGGATTGGGATAACAGATGGATCAGACACCTAACTTCAGGTTCAACACTCTCTGTGTAATGTTTATTCAAAATACAGGAAATAAGCTTCTGCAATGCCATATTCCTTCTTCAGTACAACAGTTTCCAGCAACAGACTATGTATGTCCTTTCTCAGTACTTACCGACACTGATCTCTGATCTAACCACTTTGCAGTGAAAACCCTTCATCCCTATGTGGGCTCCGTTTGCTTGGGTAGTCGGGGCTCAAAAAAAAAAAAAAAACAAGCTAAAAACAAAGAACATCAGTGCAGAATAACTGAAAAAAGGGTTACCCCAAAGGGCACTGGCAACAAATCAAGTTTCAAAGAAATAAACCACCATACATGCTTCTTTTTTGCAAAGCATCATGGGATATATGCAAATCACCATGACATTTCAGTCTTGCTCAGTTTACAGCAATTTACATGCATTTTAAATAGCACAACTAACTTAATTTTTATAATAGTCACCTAGTACTTTTTACATTGATCAAAAACACATAGTGCCATGGTATTTTCAACATTTACAGGTTTCATAAACATAAGGTATAATCATCAAGGTATTTTATGACATAGTGCTATTACATACTAAATCCAACAATGATAAACACAACTTGTTTTACATACACTCGGAGGTCACCACAATAACCTCCCTGTACGAGGACCTGAGAGGGAAAAGGAAAACTAAAGAGGACATTATAGCATAGTCAAAAAAGGGAAGGGGTGCCCATAGGTGGCCAACATTACGGACTAGAAACTGTAAATGATAGATTAAGCTAAGAAATAGAAGAACTGTTGCAACAGATTTAAGAAAAGGTCATTCCTCAAGAGTGGCAGGAGCTCCCTGTCACAAGGATAATCCAGGGTGTGCAGTGGTTACACAGGAGGAGAACAATAAGCTGAACATACTGGAGGCAGTATAGCGCAGTGGTTTAAGGCTCTGAGCTTCAAACCTGGAGACCTGGGTTTGAATCCCACAGCCCTCATTTGCAGTGTGTGTGACCCTGAGCAAGTCACTTAACTTCCTTGTGCTCCCAGGTCACACCTGGTAAAAAATATATATATGTATTGAGAATAGAGCTTGCCAACTACTCAAAGGCATTTCTTATTTGTTCCTGATGCACTATGAAAAGTATGATTTTTTTTTTTCATGATGAGGCCCAAGATAAATTCTGTTGGCGTAGGGGTCAAGATCATTTCCATCACTTGAGGGAGGCTCTCTGTGACAAAGTCTCAGAACAGATGCCTTGAAGCAATTGAATTTGTTTGCTCAGTCTTTTCAACAGATCTAAAATGTATCACAGTACCTTTACAATACATTTAAACAGGAAACATTCTAACCAAAGATGCTGAGGCTTCCTGGATAAATTAACCATCTATTCTTTATCATTTTCTTCAGTACAGTAAAAAAAAACTCTGTGTATTTCCTTACTAATAAATTATTAAATTCAAAGCCTAGTTTAAGGCACTTACTCACAACTCTGATATAATGCATGGATGGGAATGGTGTTCCATCAACCCCCCCCCCCAGCTATTTCCCCGTATGTTACACCAACTAAAGTCATATACTACGGCCACTGAAGTCACATGCCACAGTCGTCCCCGTCCATGGTGTATGACTTTAATGGCCACAGTATAGGATTCTGCCTCAGCATGTCCATTCTTCCTCTTCAGCTAGGTAAAAAAAAAAAGCAGTTTTCTCTGTGTGCAAAAAGACTGAGAAATCTGTAAGTGGCTCTCTTTTAAAAAAAAAAAAAAAAGCATCCGGAAAGGGGGCATTGAGAACAGGATGTGGGGTTAGGAAGCATCCAACTAACAGCAACATGCTGAGGAGTGTACCCACCCAAGCCCTCCATGCAACTGCCGCCAATGCCCAGCTCATCTCCAACTACGCGGCACTCCCGACTGACCCGAACTGCACTCCAAACAGCAATCCCGACTCAAACCACACTCCTGATTGCCACACCAACCCGAACCGCATGCCATTCCCATCTTCAGCAGAACACACTAAGGGACCGATCACCCTGGCCACACCTCCTTATACAGGAGGGCCCTGTACTACAGACAAGCAGGTGACAGAAAAATAAAGCAAGGCAAACCCAGAAATGATTGCAATTGCAATCTGAAGAAAAAGATAATGACCATCCTAATGCATTATAAAAAAATTAATGCTAGATAAGTGTGGTGTATAGGGAAATATACCATCTCTGAGGGCTAATTAGCTCATAATCCCACTCACCCTTCGGGCTCAAGCCTGAAGGGCGATTGGGATTATGAGCTAATTAGAACCCAGAGATGGTATACTGACCCATACACCACACCTAGCATTTATTCTCTATGTAACTGACTGCTAGCTGCCTGGTAACTTTCACTCTTCAGAAAGCAGTAACACAATTAACACACTGTCCACTCAGATCTCATCAGTCAAGTAGTAAGAGTTTATTTAAACTGCTTGGACACGCTGGCCCGGTGGCACTGAGGGTTGAGGCGCTGGACGCCGCACCTCATGCCGTGGCGGTGACCCGGGTTCAGGAGCGGACTCGGGTCATCGGGGGTCGGCCGGGAGGAGTAGGATTGAGCATTCAATGATTGCTTTCCTCTCCTGGGGTGGGTGGGTTCTGTCTCATGCAGCAATTGCAACCCCTGGTATTCCTGGGGATGGCTGTAGTCTACATGGGTATGTAAACAGGGTCAGGGCTGGGCTGCAGCACGTGTCTTTCACACAGGTGCAGGAGCGCCTGTTGCGAGCAGGACACCATTGCATGTCTGCGGCCTTGTAACACCAAGAAAGAAAACCCCTGGCTCTCAGGGAGGCGATGGCAGCCCTGGGTGACTGTGGCCCACATCCCCAGCACTGGACTTTCCTGACCGGATCTCCTGAGCCCTCGTTCTGCTCCCAGGCCTGGCTGTCTAGATTCCAGATAGGACACCCAGGTAAGGTGTCGGGTGGCCCCACCCTGGGGGGTGTAGATCCGGGGGGTCGGCTGTGGTCTCAGGAAGCAGGGTGGGGTGTCTCTGTCCCTGATTTCCCAGTCAGGGGTTTCAGGTGGGGAGTTAGGTGCCAAAAATGGGTAGGGCATGCCTGAGAGATGCTCTGAGTTGATGGGAGATAAACAAAGTTTACAAAAAAAACAAACTGCTTGGACACACATGCTGCTCCCCTGTACTGGGAGAAGTCACTGCAGAGCCTTCACAAACCCTTGATGCTACAGAACCCCAGAGGGAGAAATCAGTTAACTGATTAGTTCATTTCCACAGTTTACATCTCCAGTAGATCTCAGACAGTAGGCCGTGTAACATAACCTGCTTGCTCTACGGCATGACCTTCATCAACAGCACTCTACAGTACAGTCCAGGCACAACCTTACCAGCATCCACTTGAGAAAGACCCACACGCTAGGGATCAACCCTCAAAAGTAAGGGGCTCTCTGGGGTGCTTCTTCCATCCACCCTGCTTGCTGCCAACAAGAATTACATTAAGTACAGATTTCCCTGAGCCGCTTTACAACATCACTCTGTAAATTAGTTTTTTGGTTGTTCTTCAACATTGCTTTTCACAGCACTGGATGCTTCCTTTCCATCCATTCCTGCATCAGGGAAGCTGCACAAGGGTACACCAGGCTGGGTGATCCACTTTATAGCCCCTGGGGAACTACTGGTTTCTAGTCTTCACTGCATCCCTCCCTAGAGCTGTTTAGGCTCAGTTTGTGACTCCTGAAAATAAGCAGGCCAGGACCTTGGTGGCCAGGCACCTGCTATGCAGGCAGAAGAGCCTGCACTACCGGCTTCCCCTGCAGCTAATCTGGACTAAACTGAAATGTCTTTGCTACCTTTTATTGCAAACCGGCAATTCCATCTGGCAACAGCACCAATGACCTCTCTGCAGGGAAAGGGATACAGGCTTTATTATTGTACAGCATGCCAAATTTCTCGAGTCCTTCTTATGGATGACATCAGTATCACAAGAGAAGTCAAGGTGACAGTCCAGCCAGAAACCTAAGTATTTAATGAGGAAACGTCTTCCAGATGGGAACTACTGGCTCATGATGACCATGGGAGAATGGATAGCAGACAGAATCTGCCTGGTGTTGAAGGCCATGGAGATGATCTTCATGGTATTCAGGGTAAGCTGGTTGGCACAGAAGCATTTCTGCTTGCAGCTGAAGTCACTTTGGAGTGGCAAGGGCAGATCTAGGGAGCACAGGTCTATAGGTAAAGAACACAGTGTATTCTGCTACATGATGTACAAGAAGGCACAGGCCTTTGGGAGGTCGTTCAGGAAAACCGAGAACAGGACTGGGCCAAGGACAGAGCTTTGAGGAACTCCTGGCACAGTTGAAAGGGGAGGGAGCCTTCTAAAATGTCAGCCTGAGACATGTCTGCCAGGTAGGAGCCAAACCATTTGACCAAGAGTTCAGTTCCCCAGTAAGCTTGTGCAGTAGGAGAGTATAAGAAACAGTCTTCAACAGCTTTACCAGGTCAACAAAGGTGATAGATAAGCCACTGGACCATTCCCTTCAGGATGGTGTCATCAAATCTCAAATGGGATGTTACAGTGAAGTGAGGCTTCCTGAAGCCAAATTAGTAAGGGCTGAGTAAGGAGAAATCTAGAAAAGGGGAGAGCTGGGTAAATACCAGGTGCTCCTGGAGCTTGGCCTGGGCAGAAAGAAATGAAATAGTCAACTTTTTACAGGGGCAGAGTAGTCAACATCCTTATGTAAGGGGTGACTTGTGCTCTCTTCTAAGCCCCTGGGATTGTGTCCTTGAGGAAGGGGAGGTAAAGAAAATTAGAGGCAGGAGACACTATGGCTGAACCAGAGAGGTAAAGAGGTTTGGAGTGAAGTCCAATAAGGTGTTTACCTTTGGTGGCATTGAGAGAGAAAAAAAACTGATAGAGCAGCAGCAGGAAAGGGAGAGCTGAATGAGAAGGAAGGGAAAAGATGGGACTGAAGAAGGAAGCAGGGAGAAGGTGGAAGTGAGGAGCAGCTAGAGGACACCAATGGAGAAAAATATGTTAAATGAGGCAGTGTATGGGTTGGAAACAGTGACACTACTTAGTTTCAGAGCAGGGATAACAGACTGGGCAGGGGATCAAAAAGTGAGTGTGTGACCCTCAATGGGCAACAGATGTTAAGCAGGAGGTTGGAAGCAAAATATTTAGTCGTGGCTAGTCTGGTAGCCTTGGTGCAGACATTGTGGAGTTGTTAATAACTTGCTAAGTCCACTGGTGAGCCAGTAGCATTGTGAAGATGCCAGGCAGACTCTCTGGCTGAGAGGCAAGTGATGAGCTTAGAAGAGATCTAGAGGGGAGGTGAGAACCGTTGACGTGGGCCTTCTGGGGAGGCATGCCTACCACTCTGAAGTCCTGAAGGAGACACTGGTATGCTGACATTCACACCAGGTAAATAAAAGATTTTCTTTACGAGTTCTCGGTGAATGGATTTTTTTTTTGTATCATCTGTTTTTCTACACCGTCCGACGAGGAACTCTCTCGGGCATCCACCATTTCCCCAAGCTCTACCTCCCTGCCTGAGACATCTCTGTCTCCTGGCACCAGCCAGGTGATCTTCCCGGCTCTGAGCCCCCCCCCCCGAGGTAGGGCAGTCCTATCCGCCCAGTGCACTCTATCTAGAATTAGGCACGCCAGGCTGGGCTCGGCCCAGGAGAGGAGGATGACCGGCAGCTGGAGTGTGGCTACGGGGGTAGTGGTGCCATCGCCTATCCATGTGGACGGGGATTTTCTGCATGGTGATTGCCCCTGGAGTGTGGTGTGCAATGACATCTGCGCACATCTGTCCTGCTGACATCTGCTGCACTCCCTGACCCTTCTGATCTGGCTGGTGATCCTGCAGTAACCCCCAATCTCCATCTGGGGTTGCCAGGACACTGAGCAGCCCCTGGATCCCTCCCAGGGAGAGGACGGCAGTCTTCCAGATGCTCCATCTTCTCCCTCTCCTGCCGACCCCCAGCTCCTCAAGTCCATCCCCGAACCTGGGTTGCTGGCGTGGTGTGAGGTGTGGAGTCCAACACCTCAACCCTCAGTACCACCGGGCCAGCCTGAGTGGATGTGTTTTTAGTTACACCTATCCTAGGTAGCAGAGAATTTGGTCTGGAAATGTCACCAGACATCCTCTACATTGGTGGAGGTACAAATGAATGTCAAATCCATGGCACAGAGGTCAAACAAAGGGCAGACAGGTAAAAGAATATATATAACCAAAGCTGAATGACCTTGTGGGGGGTCTTTGCGGTGGTGCATTTTGCACACGCAGTAGACCTTGCGATGATCACTTGGGTCATCAGGGACAATACCAGCTTCCACTATAGGGTGAATATGAGAGGTAAGGAAACCTGTCAGTTTAGGAGAGGTTACCTGAGTGGTTACAGGAGGAGGGGTTAAGCAGGGTAAGCCCAGTGATAAGCTGCACAAAGCAGAGGGGCTTTTCTTTGCATAAAGTCATTATTTTTAAAATTAGTGACTAACATTTTTAATAGCTAAATAACCATGTTGTACTTTTTGGTTATAACTTCTCATGTGTGACAGCGAGCTGTCACTCAAACTCACACAGCTGAAGCTGCATGCCCCAGTAGCACAATTGCCTTTTATTTCAATTAGTGTCTCTCACAGAAAAGCAACTGAATTTTTACAGTTTCAAAAGAAATAAGTTTATATAAGTGAAATATGAGTTCCAGTTTATACAACTGAACTGTCTCTATGTCTCTCTTGACCCCTCCTTTATGAAAAATGCTGGACTGTAATTATAAAAACAAACAAGTAAATACGAACATACAAAATTGCCAGCAGATTAAGGGCTTCTGGTCTATTAAGTCTGCTTGACTGTGCAGCCAGCAGCCCTTATACTGCAGCTGCCCCTCCCTATGTGTAACACAGAATTGTATACATATGTGGGATGTTTTTATAAACTCTTGAGAAGTAGCATCCCACACTTCAGGTGTGTACAATATAGAAACTCAGACAGTGACAGCAGAAAAAGAGCGACGGTCCATCCAGTATGCCCAAGTTCCCTGTCTAACTCTGGGACATACTGTCCATCCAGGGTCCTAACTCTCTCCCTTCTCCCCATTCTTTTTCCCAATTTTGTCTCCTAGGGAGACCACTATACCCTTCACTCTGTCCCAACTGTACTTAAAACCGTGAACTGTTTACCACCCACCACTTTGGCTGGTAGACTGTTAAATGGCTCCACCACCCCTTCTGTGAAATAATACTTCCTCTTGTCCCTCCTGAACCTCCCTCCCATCAGTCTCCACTCATACCCTCAGGATCTCGAACTAACATTCAAGCTAAATAGTTCCGCACAGTTCACCTTGTTTATTCCTTTTAGGATCTTGAAGGTCTCTATCGTAACTCCCTTCTGGTCTCCAGTGAGTACATGTTCAGTACCTTGAGCTACTTCGTCAATGTACAGAATTCTGGTTAAGCACATCTACCCGTGTATTATTCTCCATATAATATGCTCTGTCAAAAACAGACAGTTAAAGGGACACTGTCAACCACCCTCAGGCCTCAAAATGTCCCAAGTTAAAAAAAAAAAAAAACATTTTATGATTGGTCACATTCTATAGAAACTGTTTATGTACATGGTAGTTTGATTTTATTTCCTTTTTTCTTTTAAAACGTGAAAAACAAACAGTCCACCATAGTGGTGTTACCACACAAAAAGATGTTTACATTCCCTTGATCAGCTCTCCACTGCGTCTTTCCTGGACTTGGGAACACCACCAATACAGTCTAGCCACTTTTTTTTTTTTTTTGCTGTCTATTTTACTCCCCACACCCCTGGCCCTGAGTAAGCCCTCGGTCAGCGCCACCATCTCCATCCCTTGAGGCCCTCACCCTGAAGCTCCCACGGCTTACTCCCCTATGGTGGGGCTGTGGGGACCCCCACCCACCAACAAGGATCTAGCTTGGGGTGTTAAATCCGGGACAGAGCACAACAGCATGACCATCAAGCTGCTATGACCAGCCACCAAGGTCCTTTTTCACTTTTTCTTTCCCTGTGAGAGCTGGCATGCAAGGATGTCACGGTGGGCTTGCACATGCATCTGTGTACAATCCCGCTAGCATCTGCTGTGCTCTCGTCCTACTAGCCTTTACGGCAGCGTGACATCAAGTCCCAGCCACCGTCAGGCGTGCAATGACCGAAGGTGACCCCCTACTCGGAGATGGGAGAGCTGTCCATCGGATGCTCGATCCATCTCCTCACCAGCGGCCCGCACTCGATCCTGAATATGGGTTGCCGGCGTGGCACAAGGTGTGGTGTCCAGCGCCTCAACCCTCAGCACCACTGGGCCAGCCCAGTCTAGCCACTCATGATGCAGTGGGAGGAGAGGAGTCTATTGAATCATGAGTGGCTGCATTGTTTGGGGGATTGGGGGGTCCTGAAATTCTGGAATTATGTAATAAGAGTACATCAAGGATCTGAAACAAAACAAGGTTGGGTATAATTACACCATTAGCATGCATTTCAGTTCTACCAAAAAAAAGAAGCACACAAAACAACTAGCAACATCAATGAATTTTATAGAAGGTAAGCTGTCATAAAATGCAGGTTTGTACCCAGCAATAGCATGATGCAAAAAAGGCCGACACTGTCGCGTTAAATGAAAACTATATCCTCATATCTTCTAAATGTTATTTGTTTCCATGTCAACAGACAACTCTTTTCATGTAGCTGTTAAAGATGTATGCAACTGTTTCAGTCTATTTTCATACTAGGTCCTGTTACTGTCTTGGGAGGGTCCATTTTGAAGTTGTTGAAATCTTACTGTCCGTGACAGCTATATTATTAGCATTTGAGAACATGATGCTTAATCAACCTTTAAACTCCCCAGTATGCCTGTCTGCTTCATTAGTCTTAAAAGGATCAAGTTGCAAGAAGGTGAGAAATACCACATTTATCTTCAGTGAGCTTTGCAGACTATCCGAGTTATAATGCAGGATTTTTGCCTTTAAACTCCATTTGGTTTATAAGTTTCCAGAGAGTTTTTGCAGGGTATTTGTTATTTCAGCATAGAGATACATGATATAAATGGTTGATCTGACATCATGTTCTCATATGCTAATGCAGCTCTCATGGACAATGAGATTTCAACAACCATGGAATGGACCCTCCCAGGGCCTAGTATGAACTGTGAAAGCAGACTGAAGCAGTTGCATACATCTTTAACAGCTACATGAAAAGAGTTGTCTATTGACATGGAAACAAATAACATTTAGAAGACATGAGGGTGTAGTTTTCCTTTAATTGCTAGGTAAATAGCCTGTTTTGATATAGTTTACTGACTCTATTATACCTTATTTTACAAAGAATATGTTCAAATAAAATAAATAAAAAGTATGCATATAAAGTGATCAACAGCTCTGATTATCAGTTTTATTTATTAATTTGAAAACTGGTAACCAGGAAAGGCACACTGAGCCTGGACTCATTTCCAGGTGCGACCTGGTAGAGTGAGAACATTGAGGTCCAGTCAGTGAGGAATTAACAAGGTGTTAAAACAGCAAGATGCATATGGTTATCAGAATTGCAGGTACAAAAAAATACATGCGATAAATAAACAAGATATTATACTCCAATAAAGCCATAGAGCATGCATATATATAAAGTGAAACGGATAGGGCCAAAAAACTGAGAGCTGTACATAAGGTGCCAGTCGGGTTAAAATATCAAAGTAGGTACCTAACAGGGGGCCTGGGGGCACAACAGACATGGGGCGAGAGAGGTAGGCAGGTTCACACAGATAGGTACTGTACAACTCGGTGAGTTTAACTTGCAAAAATAATCACAACCTTTGAAATGGGCATAGCATTTAAGCACACACAGAAACACAGACAATGACGGCAGAAAAAGACCAAAGATCCATCTAGAGTGGCCGGAATTCCATATATGCCCCGGTATCTATTGTTTTGCTATGTTTCAATTTTTTTTTCTTTTTGTACACCATTCTTCTAGGCTATACAACAAAATTTGTATTACACAAACAAATTATAGCACTTTCTCTTGCATAGCATTGTTTTGTGAGAAACATGAACATGCTCCTGACATGACTGTTCTAAAACAAGATAAATGGGCTTCACTTTCCTAACATATTAATCAGCTTTTTACAAGTGCTCCTTAAACTGCTAATGTAACCCTATCAAAATATTTATTTTAAAGGACTGTTTGTCTTAAGCAGAGTTTTAGGAAACTCAAATGGGAATGATCCCAGAACTGCTGCCTTAAATCAATCAGAGCACTGCGAGGCTTGTACTTTACGTTTGTGCTTACTTTATAATGAACAAAACCCTTCAGAATCATAGCTGGATACCAAAATCATCTCAAGAGGGTCACACAGTAGTTATAGCTTTTGCCGAACAATAGCCCTTCAAAAATAAATATAAAATGCAAAAAAAAAAAGAATGTTGTACTGGGCAGGCAGAGATCTGAAATAAATGAAACTGTAATTAACTGGCCATGTTTGCATGTGATGTAATTGGATTTTGGAATACTTTTTTCCTTTTCCTATAAAAGAGCCAGAAGGATGACAGTGGGTTGCTAGTATTTACTTGCGTTGATCATACCTCTCAAGTGTCCCTGATTTTCAGGGATGTCCCTGATTTTGCCTCAAAATTTTACTCTGTCCCTCCTAAAATTTGTGTTTTTGTGGCTAAACAGTGGGGACTTTAAGCACAAAACAATGTGAAGCATTAAAGTTATAGACTTGTTCTTCTTTAGAAAATGCATTTTGCACTATGCCCCATATTCTACCAGCTTTCTGGTTGAATAGCTCTAATTTTGAACATGTGTCCCTGATTTTTTTAAGCCTTGTCCCTGATTTATGAGGCATGAGGTTGAGAGGTATGGCGTTGATACTCCAGTTTGAGAAGTAAGCTCACATTTGTAACATTCCTAGTGATGCTTCTCCTTGGAAGCACAATGTTCATAGTATTATTAATCATGTCATAAGCTCTTCCATGGAAACACACACAGAGTCCCAAACAAAGGAATCCGTGGGTCACAAACCACTGGCTTGGAGTTAAAAGAACATTAAATACCACTGACTAAAAAGTCTGGTTTATGAAAAATATTCTAAAATAAAAAACACAGAGTAAAGGGATGATCAAACACTAAAGCTGAAATGCAGTATTCAGTTGTTTAAAAAAGTGCAACGTGTCTATTAGGACTAAAGAATCTGTCCTTAATATCAAGCATCTCTAATGCGCAGTTTACGCAGTACTGAAAAACTGAAGCTGGGAACACTAGAAATATAATTCTGTGATTTCCCTGATAGACAGGTTTCACCGTTATTTTCATGCTGGACTAGGCTCTTTAAAAGTCAACTGGGTTCACAGTATATGCACTGGCAGCTTCTGCATTTGTCAGATTGGTTAGAAAATTACTTTTTTGTTTGTTTTTGTTACAATTTAACCTTCCTGGATAGCCCAGCTGAGATGCAACATCTTCTCTTCCAGTGGGGTCCTGCTTTTACCTATTTCCATAGCTGGTTGAACTGAAGTACTGAGAGGGACTTGCCCAATGCCTTAATACGATATTTGCACTTCAAATTAAATGGATGAACTGCACATATGTTTTTGAATACTTTAATGTTATGTAGGTATATGTTTTACCTTTACAGTGATGTGTCATATGATAAGTTGCATGTTTGTGGTAGGTAGGACTTGGATAATAAAATACATATGTTTATTTAATAGACTATTTATATAAATGTTAATTATGCAGAAACCTGCTTGCTATATTGGTTGCAGAGACAATCTGTCTCCTAGAGTCACATGATGAGTAGTCTGCTCTAGTGGGGAAGGATGATGTTTGATTAGAACTGAAAATAAGCTGTCTCTATAAAGATTAAGAATGGAGTTACTGGGGTCCAAAAGAGCAAGGAATTCTCTCCTTCTATGAGCTCATTCTCAACAGGATCGAGTGTCCAACCAACTGGCGTCAACATAGTTGGCTGTCTGGACAGGTATTCCATTGGCAGACCAATGGGCTGTATGGGCAGTTTGACTTCCCTCAAGGGCGCACACCCACATACACCCTCTGGCACTGGTGAAAGCGAATGACTGTGATCCTAACACCAGCATCTATTCTTCTTTTTGTGCTTTTGATGCAGAAATGAAAACTCACTTTCAAAAGAGTGGTGGAACCGAAGAAAATTCTTGAAATGTTCTTCCTCACCAGTGACTGGGAGATTCAACACCTACTCCTCCTTCAGAGATAGAAGATCCAGAACCAGATCATGCAAGCCCAGCCCCCTCTGCCTCCTGAACGTGCAGCTGCACCACTGACCCTACAGACATGGGCAGCATGTGCATTGCTGTTGGCTGGCCCTGGAGCACCCGCAGCCGGTGCTGGTCAAGCACCAGCAGGTCCTCAGCCTGGTAACAGGCACACTGCTCCACACTGTGGCAATGCCCAAGCAGCACATGTAGATGTTGTCTCCACTGGCTGTAGACACTGGGTACCTGCACATCACTCACCCCTTGAACCCCAGTTTCTTTTTGTGTCCATGGTGAAGATCAATGATGAAGCAGGAAGCCAATGGGCAAGATACAGAAATAAGTAGAAAGCTGACAAAAATAGTTGAAAAGCCTGAAAAACTAGCAAAAAATCCTAATTCACAAGCATGAGCTGTGAAGGCCCCCCCCCCCATTCCTTCCAGTGGAAGAAAAGTTCTGAGTGCATTGGGGGCAGAGCTACAGGACTGCATGTCTTGATGGTAGGAGGAGTCAAGATGGACAACTATTACAGTGATTGAGCATGCTCAGTGGAAGACTGACCAAGTGAAGACAAACAGGTTACTCACCTGTAACAAGAGTTCTAGGAATGGTATATTTTGTTCGTCCACACTGTCTGGCAGGTTCCTTGCCGCTTTAAATCTTACCGGAAGGTCTTCAAGCTGGCTCCTCCCACCCACCCGGGTGGTAAAACTCTCGGCTCCACCCCATGACGCTAGATCTAGCCCGCTGGAAGCCAGGTTGTGCGTCGAAGCCGGGGAGGTCGTGTGGGTCGTGTGGATAAACAACATATACCATTCCTAGAACTCCTGTTACAGGTGAGTAACCTGTATTTCTAGGGACATGGATATGTTGTTCATCCACACTGTCTGGCAGACTCCTAGCAGTTCTCCGGGAGGAGGGAGGCAAGGCGCACACCCCCTACTTAGGGAATAATGACTGGAGAACCGAGGCCCCAAAACCAGCATCCTGGCATGACTCAAGGTCGATGTGGTAGTGGGTGATGAAGGTGTGTGCTGACTTCCAGGTAGCAGCCCTGCAGATTTCCTGGATAGGGACATCCCTGGAAGCAGCCACCGATGCAATGGTATTGCGGGAGGCTCCATGCCCACCAACCTATAGCAGAGGTCTATGTAGGAGGTGACACACCTGCCTATCGTCCGCTTGGCTGCAGGTCTGCCAGGTGCGGCTTCAGCGTAGGTGACAAACAGCTGGCGAACCTCTCCCCGAACTTCATCCGTCCGCTCCTTATAATAAGCGAGCACTCTAATAGGGTCCAAGGTATGGAGCCTATATTCGGCCTCCGAGGTGTGATTGGGGTAGAACACCGGCAGAGTCAACACCTGGATAAGGTGAAACTCCGACACCACCTTCGGAAGGAATTTCAGGTGGGGGGCAGAGGACAACCTTGTCCCTGTGGAAGACCAGGTAAGGAGACTCGATGGAAAGCGCCTGGAGCTCTCCCATCCTTCTGGCTGACGTGATAGCCACCAAGAAGGCGGTCTTCCACGACAGGTGAGAGAGAGCACACCTGTGCATAGGTTCGAATGGCTTGCCCATGAGCTTTGCCAGTACCAGCAGTAGTCCCACGGAGGTGGGGGTTCCCGTGACTGGAGGGAAATGTGATCAAGGCCTTTGAAAAAGCGCCAGACCACCTTCTCCTGCGCCATCGACTGCTTCCTGCCCCGCGTAAGCAGAGATGGCTGCCAGGTGCACCCTTAGGGTCGCCGACCTAAGCCCTTGACTAGAAAGGGACCATAAATAGTCCAAGATGCTTGCCAAGGAACAGGAGGAAGGGTCCAAGCCCTTGCCCTGACACAAATGAAAACCTTTCCATTTGAAGGCATAGCATTTTCTGGTCGACTCTACGGGACGCCTCAACTACATTGAGGACCTCGTCGGAAAGACCCAAGGCCTGGAACTCTGGCCGCCAGGAACCAGGCCGTCAGGGTGTAGGATTGAAGGTCTGATGGAACACCTTCCCTGATTGACTGAGAGCAGGTCCGGCGAGCTGGAAGATGCCTTGAGTCCTGGGCTGAGACTGAGGAGATCTGGGTACCAGAACTGGCGAGGCCAGTCTGGGGCTATTAGAATCACCTGCGCCTTGTCCCTCCTCGCCTTGAGAAGCACCTTGTGGATCAAGGGAAATGGGGGAAAGGCGTAAAAGAGGCCCGGGGTCCACTGCCTCGAGAAGGCATCCCCTGCAGCCGAGCCCTGCTGAGGGGCATGGAACAGACTCAAGCTTCGGCGTTCTCCTGGAGGCAAACAGGTCCACCTGAGGTGTGCCCCAATGGGAGAACAGAGCGTACTACCTCCGGGAGGAGAGACCACTCGGTGGGATGCAGCCCCTATCCGGCTCAGGGCATCGCTGGGGTGTTGAGGCTCCTGCCACGTGAATAGCTAGGAGATCCGCCTCCAGGCTGCGCCTGAGTGACCAAATGCGGAGGCTTCCTTGCATAGAAGCATGGGCGCGCGTCCCGCCCTGGCGTTTAGATAGTACATGGTCGTGGTATTGTCCGTCTGGACTCGGACCACTTGACCCCGGAGGAACGGAGCAAAGGCGGTGAGAGCTAGGCGGACCGCTCGGAGCTCCAGCAGGTTGATGTGGCATCGGGACTCCCGCGGGGACCAGAGGCCATGAGCGCGGTGTTCCCCCAGATGGGCACCCCAACCCATCAGAGAGGCATCGGTCGATAGAGAGACCGTCGGCTCGGGCGGATCAACGGGATGCCTCCTGCAAATGATCTGGAACGGTCCACCACTGGAGAGCCGCTCCACATCCCCTGTGTCACCGACACAAGCTGGTCCAAAGGATCGCAGCCGCTGACCACTGGCTGGCCAGTCCTCACTGAAGGGGACGCATGTTCCAGCGGGCCCAACGGACCACACTGTGCAGGCCGCCATGAGACCCAGGGAGGCGAGGAAGTCCCGGGCAGCGCAATTGCCCAACCAGAAATGATCGGGGCAAGGAGGAAGAACCTCGGCCCTGTCCGCCGAGCCGCGCCTGGCTCGAAGAGAGTCGAGCTGCGCCCGATGATAGAATCACCTGCTTGGCTCGAGTTCTGACTTGGCCTGATTGATAAGGAGGCCCAGTTGAGAGCAGACCTGGAGGCCAGATCTCTGGACCACCGCTCCTTCCTGGAGGGAGCTGCTATCAGCCAGTCGTCCAGGTAAGGGTACACCCGGACCCCTCGGCGCCGCAGGAATGCTGTCACCACTGCCATGCATTTGGTGAAGACCCTGGGAGCTGGAGACGCTCGAAGGCATGGCTTGAACTCGAAGAGGATCCTTCCGCCGGAAGCGAAGGAATCTCTGGTGAGACAGGCCGGATAGGGCGTGAAAAACGCTGCGTCCTGCAAGTCCAGAAGCAGAACCACACGCCGCTCCAAGGATGGTATTATCTGAGCCAGAGTGACCATCCTGAAGGTTCAGACCTTAGGAACTTGTTTAGGTCGTGTAGGTCGGAATGGGGCGCCAGCCCCCGTGCCTTCCTGGAACCAGGAAGTACCTGGACACAAACCCTGGGTCGAAGGAGGGTCCACCACCTCTCTTATCACCTCCTTTCCGGGAGGAGGGAGAGCCGATGTCGGCTCGACGAGCCGCCAGTGAGGCTGGGGATCCCGAGCCCTCAGGGGCGATGGCTCTGAAGGGTGGTGCCTGCTCAATTCCAGAGGCAGGCCTCTTCCCACCACCTCCAAGACCCACCTGTCCGTGGAAACAGCTGACCAGGCGGAACGGAAGGGTGCTGAGCTGCCTCCATCGGGGACCTAGGGGTAAGGTGATGGAATGGGGCGACCCCCTCAGCCCGCCACTGGGCAGGCTTGAGGAGGGACCGCCGAGGGACCTCCTGGGCCTTTCCTCCCTGCCTCCTGTTAGAGGAAGCCGGCGGCTTGGGTTTGGGATGCCAAGGCCGAGCCTGCTGGGCCCTGGACGCCGTGGCAGGCGCGCGGGGCACAGAAGGACGAAAGGGCTTAGGCTGTGGTTTGCGGCCTTTGTCCTTCTGGAGCGGAAGAGACCGAGTCCAAGGTAGCATTGGACTTCTCGATCCTCTGCAGGTGACCTTCCACCCCAGGGTCAAGAGGTCAGTCCCCATAAGGGAACATCCGCCACTTGTGCTGGGTATCCGAAGTAAAGGTGGATATCCTCAGCCAAGCTCTTGACGACGATAGCCACTGCGGCGCCATCGATCTGGCACATGAGTCCCCATATCCAAAGCAGTCTGGGGCTGCTGTTTGGCCACTGCCCTGCCCTGGTCCTGCACCTGCTTAACCGTAGTCTGCAGATCGGCGGGAAGATAAGGGATAACCTCATCCAGGGAGCCCAACAGGGCATGAGAAAAATGTGCCATGAGGACGGCCGAACTGGCCTGACGAAGGCCGAGAGAGGACGCAGCGTAGACTTTTCACCCGACATAGTCCAATTTCTTGGACTCCTTGTCAGGAGGTTTGTCCACATCCCTGGCGTTGCCGGCGCGCCGGAAAACGCTGTCGGTAACCAACCCCTCAGCAGAGGGGTGTCCCAAAACCGGACAAGGAACCGGTACGCGATACTTCCTGGCCATCCTGGCGGCGGCGCAGGGCAGGAAGCAGGGTGCTGCCAAAGCTCCAGTGCGGACTCACTATGGCCTCGGCCACGCGAAAGGCCTCCGTCAGAGAATCCCCTCGGTCCAGAATCTCCGTGAGGGGATACTCGTCTGTTGAACGGGTTCGAGCTCCATCCCGTGGACCCGAGATGAGCCAGTAGTCCTAGGAAGGACGACAGGCTATCGTCCATTGACTGACCTCCTGAAGACTCCAAGTCCAGTCGCTGGAGAAAAGGAGGAATCATCTTCGGACTCGGAAGAGTCCTCGAAGAGCTGCCTCTGGCCTGAGCTACCCTTCACCTGCCGAGGTCGGTCGGGAGTGAGGGTAACTGACAGCCGGCGGGTAGACTTTAGCCGATCGAGAATCCTTGGTCGGAGCCCCAATTGGTGGCTGTGGAGGCGGAGGTTCCACCGGAATCGGTGGAGCAGCTGGTTTTGGCCGAACAACCGGCCTGGGTATAGGCTCCTCGGATAAGTCGAGGGGTTGTGTCGGCCGCTCCGGTGACAGCCACTTAATGGCCGGGGAAGGCGACGGGGTCGGCTTACTCCCGGCCAGGAGGAGCTGTTGTAACATAAGGTCCTCGTACCGTCGACGTAATTTACGCCGAAGCCTCCTCATCCGAGGAGGGAGGATGAGGCCGAGTAGCGACGCCGCTATCAAGGTGCCGAGACCGAGACCGCTTATGACGGTGGATCGGCTGGACCGCTGAAGAGGTCCGAGACCGAGACCGAGTCCCGGAATTTCCGAGGTCGGTGCGGGAGGTGTCGGCCGGAACCGCACTCCTTCGCTCGATGGTGCATCCGAGGGCTCCAGAACCGGAGGCACAGGCGAGCCCACGGATCCTCAACTCCTCCCGGGAACCGGGAGAGGGAATCTCGGCTGCTAAAGGCGACAGCCCGTCCAATGGGTCGAGAAAATATCACTTCATCGGTGGAGTCTCGGTCAACTGACCTGACGGGGACACCGTGAGGCCAGTGGCGAAGCTTGAACGTCGACCGAAGCCGACGGTCGGCGGCCGGGAGAGGGACCTTTCCCGCTCCTAAGAGCGTCGACGGAGGGACTACTCCTTGTCCTCTTTTGGACCCGAATAAGGTCCTCGCAGCGTAGGCCCCTTCTCCTTTAGTGGAGAGGGACAGACAAAAGCTCCTTAAAAGAAGCCGTGTAAGAAGAGCCCAGAGAGGCGGGATAAATGCGGCGGCGAGAAGGATCGGCCCGCGCCCTCCTCTTCGAGCGACCATCCGCTTCGAGCTGATCCGCCCGAGCCCCGCCGCTGGACACCGCCAACCGGCCTCCTTGGACTTCACTGAGGGAAACGCTGGACGGCCCAGATGCAATCGGGCAGCACGGTCTTCGAGGACGAGCGAGAAAGATGAGCACAGGTCGCAAGCCTGCGGCCGTGCTCAAGGCCTAAGCATAGACACACGTGGAGTG
Organism: Neoceratodus forsteri; assembly: GCA_016271365.2. Classification (NCBI taxonomy): domain Eukaryota; kingdom Metazoa; phylum Chordata; order Ceratodontiformes; family Ceratodontidae; genus Neoceratodus; species Neoceratodus forsteri. The sequence continues at coordinate 657,057,815 of CM028131.1, read as the reverse complement.
TGGATCCGTCCGAGACATCTTCTGCCCGCATGGGCATCTCGAAAATCCGAGTCGATTTGTCCATCGCAGTCGCGAGGGATAGAAGACTGAAGTCTTTTCGCAAATTTATTTTTAAATCCGAAGCGGAGAAATAGGAATCAGTCTCAAACGCAGAGCGTTAAGGAGGGAACCTGAGCTTCCAAGCGGTAAGGAAGATCTGGCGTCATGGGGCGGAGCCGAGAGTTATACCACCCGGGTGGGTGGGAGGAGCAAGCTTGAAGACCTTCCGGCAAGATTTAAAGTGGCAAGGATACCTGCCAATAAGTGTGGATGAACAACATATCCATGTCCCTAGAATTATGTGTTTACGTTATTGAAACAGGAAAGTCTATGAGCACATATACATATCCCCATTTGTGAAGGTGTCCTCTATCACAGTAGAAGATACTTTAACAGTGCAAAATGTACTGTACATTGTCAAATACAATAAACATTTGCTCATAAGAAAGTACATTAACATTATTTAAAACAGGCAAGAACTGTTGAACTGTAAGGCATTTTTAAAAAGCTTTACGTTTACTAATGCTTGGACAGTATGTTGAAGCAAATTCCAGTATCTGGGGTGCTAATATCAAAGAATGATTGCCCAGGTTTGTTATTTTTTTGTTAGGGGAAGTATTATAGAAACATAGAAGTTGACTGCAGCCAAAGACCACAAGGCCTGTCCAGTCTGCCCATTTTTCCTACCTTAGGAATATGCCATAGTCCTTTACTCTGTCAATGGCCTATTTATTCATACTCATCTGTATTGCTCCCTTATGCCTATCCCATGCCTGTTTGAAGCCCTGCACTGTACTCATATCCACCACTTCCTGAGGGAAGCCGTTCCACGCATCCACCACCCTTTCTGTGAAAAAGAACTTCCTCACATTACCCCTTAATCGGCCTCCCTCTAATCTCATGCTGTGTCCTCTTTTCCTGCTATTTTTCTTATATTGAAACATGTTAGACTCTTTCACCTTGTTAATGCCCTTTAGATGTTTGAATGTTGTGATCATATCACCTGTCTCCCTCCTTTGTTCTAGGGTATACATATTGAGCTCCGTTAATCTGTCCTCATATGTTTTCTGATGTAGTCCCTGCACCATTTTGGTTGCCCTTCTCTGGACTGCCTCCATTGTGTGAATGTTCTTGTGAAGGTGCGGCCTCCAGTACTGTACGTAATACAACAGATGGGGCCTAACCACTATCTTGTAAAGAGGGATTATTACCTCCCTCTTATGAGTTGTGATACCCCTACTAATACACCCCAACATCCCTCTAGCCTCATCTACTGCTTTAGTGGTCTGTTTGGATGATTTCAGGTAATTTGTGATGATGATGCCCAAGTCTCTCTCTCTCTTCCCTGTATTATGGTATCCTTTTCTTGCCATCTGTTAAATTAGTTACTATCAATTTTTACATCTTGTCAACAGTTTAAGCATCTACTCTAGTACATCCTTGCGTAAAGTTTTCTATTAAGCATTTACGCAGTTATAGTGTATAGCTGGCCCTTGTACTGCATGGATCTCCATCCTTGCTGAAACACTGATGTACCACAGTTCAAAGCCCATGCAACATCGTCATACTTTTCTGTGGTACAACAACATCCCAGCTGATCAAAAATCCTTTTGTGTCACTTACTTTGTCACCTCAGAACCGCTGTGTGCACTAATCAATTCTTTTTTTATGTAGTTTTTTTTAAATTAATTTCAATATTATAAAGCATTACGTTGAGTTAATCCTGGCCAGAGTGGAATTCCATTCCTCATTACGTCATTGATTGGCCAGAGGGTACTATATCCATGTGCTAACCCAGTTCTGAGTTTTATCTGAATCATACTGCACACAGTGTACTCAGACAGCATGGTTGAATTCGGATTTAAAGCCCATACTATGTATGGTTCCTCCGGTTACAGGTTTCTTACAAAGATTGTAAGTATTGAGGAAGTAGTACATATACACTGGCATAGGGGTGCAATGGAGAGACAGTTAGGGACAGGAAAAGGGAAAGCTGGGAGTTGGTGTACAGGGTAAAAAGAAAGAGGGGGGCAGTCAAGTTATTTGCTAACTGTGTCACACTGTCTACTAACCAAAATAACTTTTACCATTTCCATTTCAGGGATCAGGAAGATATGAGGAGAGAGGTGGCCCTGCTTACAGGTCTCAGATGTTCTATGGAGTAAAGTTGTTGTCTATATTTCTACCAACCAGTTTAGATGAAAAGTGTGGGGGGGTGCTACTTTCACTTTTGCTGCTGCCACTTTTGCTCACTATCAAACATAGTCAATGGATCACAATGTAATTTTTATCCCTGCCTCACACAAAAACAAAAAACTATACACTGTAACAAATACCAGATGGGCAACCCCATACACAACAAGCCTAAGCTGCCACCTTGGGGTTTTCATTACATCAGACTTCTGAAGCTTTCTTCTCGAGGTCTGATGTAATTAGAACCCTTCTGTGGTGGCACAGTCTTGTTATGCATGGTTGCCATCCAGTATTCTCTATATGCATTACAACTGCCCGTTAACATGCACAGAGCTAAACTGATTCCCTGACAAATTTGCCAGTTAACAGTCTGTGTGATTAGCATGTGCCATCTACTGCATCAGTGGGGTTAATAGGGTTATACTGTGAGATGAGTGACACCTTACAATAACAGGCATTTGTCAACATCGAATGTTTACTTACATGCTGTGACAGTCAATGTTGGAGGAGGGGTTCCGTTTACTTTAAATACTATTTGTGATTTGTTTTTGTATGCAGTCAAGGTCGAAAGTGCTCCAGATGA